>CM039674.1:193141695-195834966 GCA_022496015.1 Hordeum marinum
AAAGCTTCTGGAAGCAGGTATAATTTATCCCATAGCTGATAGTAGATGGGTAAGTCCCGTTCATTGTCTCCCTAAGAAGGGAGGTATTATTGTTGTTCCTAATGATAATGAACTTATCCTAGAGAGAATTTTCACTGCTATAGAATGGTAATTGATTTTAGAAAATTAAATAAAGCTACTAGAAAATATCATTACCCTTTGCCTTTCATTAATCAAATGCTAGAAAGATTATCTAATCACACACACTTTTGTTTTCTAGATGGATATTCTAGTTTCTCTCAAATACCTATATCACAACGTGATCAAAAGAAAGCCACCTTTACTTGTCCTTATGGAACATATGCTTATACGCGTATGCCTTTTGGTTTATGCAATGCACCTGCTACCTTTCAAATATGTATGACTGCTATATTCTCTGATTTTTGTGAAAATATTGTGGAGGTTTTCATGGATGATTTTTCCATTTACGGAACTTCTTTTGATGATTTCTTAAGCAACCTTGATTGGGTTTTGCAGAGATGTGAACAAACTAATCTCGTCTTGAATTAGGAGAAGTGTCACTTTATGGTTAATGAAGGTATTGTCTTGGGGCATAAAATCTTTGAACGGGGTATTGAGGTGGATCAAGCTAAAGCTGATGCAATTGAGAAAATGACATGTCCTAAAGGTATTAAAGGTATTCAGAGTTTCCTTGGTCATGTTGGTTTATATAGGAGGTTTATTAAAGACTTCTCTAAAATTTCTAGGCCTCTCACTAATCTTTTACAAAATTATATTCCATTTGTTTTTTATGATGATTGTGTAGAAGCCTTCGAAACACTTAAGAAAGCCTTAGCTTCTGCACCTATTGTTCAACCACCTGATTGGAACTTGCCTTTTGAAATTATGTGTGATTCTAGTGATTATGTTGTTAGTGTTGTTCTAGGATAAGAGTTGATAAGATATTAAATGTTATCCATTATGATAGCAAAACTCTAGACAGTGCCTAGAGAAATTATGCTACTACTGAAAAAGAATTTTTAGCAGTTGTGTTTGCTTGTGACAAATTTAGATCTTACATCATTGATTCAAAAGTGATTGTTCACACTAATCATGCTACTATAAAATATCTTATGGAAAAGAAAGATGCTAAACCTAGACTCATTAGGTGGGCTCCCTTTCTTCAAGAATTTGATTTACATACCACTGATAGGAAAGGAGCTGAGAACCCCGTAGCTGATAACTTGTCTAGGTTAGAAAATATTCTTCATAATAGTTTTCCTGATGAACAGTTAGCTGCAATAAATGTTTCTCAAAACACTCCTTGGTATGCTATTATGCTAACTACATTGTTGCTAAATATATACCACATAGTTTCACATACCAACAAAAGAAAAAATTCTTCTATGATTTAAGACATTACTTTTGGGATGACCCACATCTTTGTAAAAAAGGGGTAGATGGTATTATTAGATGTTGTGTGCCTGAGCATGAATAGGAACAAATCCTATGGAAATGTCATTCTGAAGCCTACGAAGGACATCATGCGGGAGATAAAACTGCTCACAAGGTATTGCAATCTGGTTTTTATTGGCCTACTCTCTTCAAGGATGCCCATCAGTTTGTCTTGTCTTGCGATGAATGTCAAAGAATTAGTAATATCAGTAAGCGTCAGGAAATGCCTATGAATTATTCACTTGTTGTTCACCCATTTTATGTCTGGGGTTTTGACTATATGGGACCTTTTCCTTCCACTAATGAGTATACTCACATTTTGGTTGTTGTTGATTATGTCACTAAGTGGGTAGAAGCTCCAATTAGTAGTGCTGATCATAACACCTCCATTAAAATGCTTAAAGAAGTTATTTTCCCAAGGTTTGGAGTCCCTAGAAATTTAATGACCGATGGTGGTTCGCACTTTATTCATGGTGCTTTCCGTAAAATGCTTGATGTTAACCGTAGAATTGCATCACCCTACCATCGTCAATCAAGTGGACAAGTTGAACTTAGCAATAGAGAAATAAAATTAATATTACAAAAAATTGTCAATAGGTCTCGAAAGAATTGGTCTAAGAAACTAGATGATGCACTTTGGCCCTATAGAACAACTTATAAAAATCCTATGGGTATGTCTCGATACAAATGGTGTATGGAAAAGCTTGATATTTGCCTCTAGAGTTAGTACACAAAGCATTTTGGGCAATTAAAGAACTCAACTATGACTTCAAACTTGCCGGTGAAAAGAGGTTATTTGATATTAGCTCATTAGATGAATGGAGAACCCAAGCTTATGAAAATGTCAAACTATTCAAAGAAAAAGTTAAAAGATGGCATCACAAAAGAATCCAAAAGCGGGAATTCAAAGTTGGAGAATATGTTCTTTTGTACAACGCTAGTTTTAGATTTATTGCAGGAATTGTTTTCCAAATGGGAAGGACCATATGTTACCAAAGAGGTTTATCGCTCTGGGGCTATTAAGATTAATAATGCCGAAGGTACTAACACAAAGGTTGTGAATGGACAAAGAATTAAACGCTATATCTCAGGTACACCTATTAATGTTGAAAGCAATATTATTTAAACCATGACACCGGAGGAACGCTTAAAAGAAACCTTTTGGAACACTCCAGAATCTTGAAAAAGAGGAGCTACGTGATACGAAGAAGATACTTGGCTGATTAAGATGGAGCTCAAGAGATAGGATCCAAAAGGAGTGAGCCATGAAGACAAGGGTGAGGAATCTATGAGGGATCAAGCTCAAGAAGGAGGGCAATCCAAGCCCATATAATAGGAGGAAGAAGATATTTGTCGACCTTATTACAGTCATCTCACCCCCGTTGAAACTGAAGCTTTTGGGGCTTTCAAAGTGGTTCGTGTTCAGAATAAATTTCTCACTCGTGAAAATATTTTGCTAGAGGAGCACATCATCACCCTTCGGAGCGTCATCCGTAAATTGGAGCACCTATTGAGGATGAAGTGTGACACTTCATCACCGCCACCTTCATCATCTTCACCACCAAAGGAGACTTGAGTACACAAGTATGTGAAATCCCCTTAGCTTGATCCAAGCTTGGGGGAGATGCCCCGGTATCGTATCACCATCACTTTTATTACTTTTACTTATTTTATTTCGATCCTTAGCTATTTCATGATTTAGTTGACTAAAAGTTTAGTATGATCTATTTTCGAGTGCTAGTTTCGTGATTTATCTATCTATGTAATCGAGTGAGAGTTATATAATAAAGTTTACTTTGAGATCTTGCTTCTTTACTTTCTTGTTGCAATCATAATAAGAAGAAAATAAACGAAAAGGATCATATGCTAATCTTATGGTAAGTAATGACATCACATAAGGAAAAGTGTAAGTGGTAAAATTTATTGGAGATTGACAAACATAGCATTGGTCAATGATGCAATTAATGGAAGAATTTATAAGGGAAGAGAAGATTCAAATGCAAATACAATACCTTGGAGATCTTTTATGATTGTGACCCCCATTAAATATTATATGCCAAAATTGTTGATGTTGGACAAGGAAGGCAACATAATGATTTATGGTTGTTCATGTTCACATAGAAGTTATATTGTCATAGATCCTTCAACATGTGGTGCTTGCTCAACATTTTTGCTAGCCAAAAATTCCGCACTAACTAGATATACTACTTGTGCATCCAAAAGCCCTAAACCCAAACTCATGTTTTGAGTGTCCACCATACCTACCTATGGATTGAGTAAGATCCTTCAAGTAAGTTGTCATCGGTGAACTAAGGCAATAAAAATTGCTTCAAAATGTGTTTGATCAATTAGTGTATGGGAAATTTGAGCGTTGTATGAACTTGTGATGCAAAATTAATAAAAGCGACAAACTGCACAATAAAGGTTGCTATCACAAGGGGCAATATAACGTGACGTTCTTTTGCATTAAGGGATTTGGCATACAAACTAAAAAGCGCATGACAACCTCTGCTTCCCTCTACGAAGGGCCTATTATTTTTTACATCACCCTTGAGGTGAATACGTTGGGAGGGGAAACTATAAGCCCCTATCTTTCTATATGTCCGGTTGAAACTTTTTGCCACAAGCCAGGGGTGCGGCCACCCCCATGGTCGTGCCTAGCAGGCTTGTGGGCCCCCTGAAGCTCCACCGACCTCAATTCCAACTCCATATATTCACATCCGCATAGAAAAAATCAGAGAGAAGAGTTCATCGTGTTTCACGATACGGAACCACCGCCACTTCTTGTTCTTCCTCAAGAGGCCAGATCTGGAGTCCGTTTTGGGCTCCGGAGAGGGGAAATCGATGCCATCGTCATCACCAACCATACTTCATCACCAATTCCATGATTCTCTCCACCGTTTGTGAGTAACTCCATCGTAGTCTTGTTGGACGGTGATGGATTGGATGAGATTTACCATGTAATCAAGTTAGTTTTGTTAGGGTTTCATCCCTAATATACACTATGTTCTGAGATTGATGTTGCTATGACTTTGCCATGATTAATGCTTGTCACTGGGGCCCGAGTGCCATTATTTAAGATCTGAACATACTATGTTTTCATGAATATATATGGGTTCTAGATCCTATCTTGCAAGTTGTAGACACCTATTACGAGTTATGATCCGCATCCCCCAGGGTGACAACAACTAGGATTCTTTCCGGTGATTACCGTAGTTTGAGGAGTTCATGTATTCATTAAGTGATAATGTTTGTTACGGTTCTCTATTAAAAGGAGGCCTTAATAACCCTTAGTTTCCATTAGGATCCTGCTGCCACGGGAGGGTAGGACAAAAGATGTCATGCAAGTTCTTTTCCATAAGCACGGATGACTATATATGGAATACATGCCTACATTACATTGATGAATTGGAGCTAGTTCTATGTCACCCTATGTTATAATTGTTGCATGATGAATGCCATCTGACATAATTATCCATCACTGATCCATTGCCACCGAGCTTTTCACATATTGATCCTTGCTAAGTTACTTTTCCATTGCTACTGTTACAATCATTACAAAACTGCTACTGTCACTTTTGCCATCATTACCGTTACTTCCGTACTACTTTGCTACTAAATACTTTGTTGTAGATATTAAGACTTTCAGGTGTGGTTGAATTGACAACTCAGCTGCTAATACTCAAGAATATTATTTGGCTCCCCTTGTGTCGAATCAATAAATTTGGGTTGGATACTCTACCCTCGAAAACTGTTGTGATCCCCTATACTTGTGGGTTATCAAGACCTTTTTCTGGCGCCGTTGCTGGCGAGCATAGCTCTATTCTCTAAGTCACTTGGGATTTATATTTGTTGATCACTGTAAAGAATCTGAAAGACCCAAAAACCAAGATCTATCCCTCTACTACGAGGGGAGGTAAGGAACAGCCATCTAGCTCTGCACTTGATTCACCTTCTGTTATGAGTAAATTTGCGACACCACCACCTGTAATTGATTCCAATGTGTTGCAACTAATTGACGATGCCACTTCTGCTATGCATGATGCTTATTATAATACTTTGCTAGATAATATTGTGCCACTGGGTGAATTTCTTGATGAAAAATTGCTAGATTCAATGCTGAAACTGATGATACTTCTGAAACTAATGAAATTATTGAAACTGAATGATATGAGACACCTGCTAGACCTAGCTCTCCTAGATATGAATTTCCTAATATATCTAAGGGTTATGTTATGGAAGGAGAGGTAGCTAGGGACTTTCTTGCTTGTAAGGATAGAGATGATCTTAAGAAATTGCTATGCAAGTGGAAGGAAAAATCTTTGAATGCTAGAATGCAATATGATCCTAAGTTTGCTACTTCACCTATCTTTGTTACCGATAAGGATTATGAATTCTCTATCGATCCTGAGTTAATTACTTTGTTTAATACGATCCTTTCCATGGTTATAAATCTGAAACTGTTGTGGCACATCTTACTAAATTGAATGATATAGCCACCCTATTTACTCATGAGGAAAAAAATCGTTATTACTACATCTTGAGTTGTTTCCTTTCTCATTATAGGGTGGTGCTAAGATATGGTTTAATTCTCTTGCTCGTGGTTGTGTGCATAGTTCCCAGGATATGATATATTACTTCTCTGAAAAATATTTCCCTGCCCATAAGAAACAAGCTGCCTTGCAGGAAATATTTAACTTTGTGCAAATTGAACAAGAGAGTCTCCCACAAGCTTGGGGGAGGCTTCTCCAATTACTTAATGCTTTGCCTGATCATCCTCTCAAGAAAAACGAAATACTTGATATCTTTTATAATGGACTAACCGATGCTTCTAGGGACCACCTAGATAGTTGTGTTGGTTGTGTTTTCGAGGAATGAACTGTTGAACAAGCTAAACTACTATTGAATAATATATTGAGAAATGATAATGATTGGACTATTCCCGAACCACCTCCAAATCCCACTCTGAAGAAAAGAGGTATTCTATTTTTCAGTCCTGAAGATGTGAAAGAGGCAAAGAAATCTATGAAATAAGAAGGTATTAAAGTTGAAGATGTTAAGAATCTACCACCTATTGAGGAAATACATGGTCTTGATGACCCGACACCCATTAAGAGAAACTATGTTAAAACTGCTTTATGTGAACTTGGAGCTGGTGCTAGTGGTATGCCTTTCTCTTTATATCATAGACTTGATTTGAATAAGTTGACACCTACTGAAATCTCTTCACAAATGGCTGATAAATCAACTGCTTTACCCATCGGTATTTGTGAGGATGTGCCTATCATAGTTGCAAATGTTACTATCCTAACGGACTTTGTTATTCTTGATATTCCCGAGGACGACAGTATGTCGATCATCCTTGGTAGACCTTTTTTCAATACTGCAGGGGTTGTTATTGATTGCAACAAGGGCAATGTCACTTTTCATGTTAATGGTAATGAGCATACGGTACACTTTCCGAAGAAACAACCTCAAGTTCATAGTATCAACTCCATTGAAAAAATTCAGCGATTATTATTGGAGATTTTGAATTCCATCTCCCTACTCTCAAGAAGAAATACGATATACTTATTGTTGGGGATATGCATACCCCCATTGAGGTAACTTAGTGTTATTCGAAAATTCTTCAGTTTCATGTTACTGGAAAGAAGTTTGTTAATAAGACTTGATCAACCTTGTTAATGAATTCCTTTTGATGAGCATGAGATGGATGAATTTAGAAAGCACAATTTTCTACACCCAACCTTTACTTTCTGTTAGTTAGAGTAAATAAAGTAAAAATGCTATTATTTTTCTGTTTTCTGAGTTTTTTATGCAATAAAAATGACCTAAAAATAAAATTCCTCCAAATGCCGTGAAAATGTAGTATGATTTTTTCTGGAATATTTAAGAATTGGCCCTGAGTACATACTAGGGGGCTGCACCAGTGGGTCACAAGCCCACAGGGCGCGACCGCCCCCTGGTCGCGCCCAGCTAGCTTGTGGGTCCCACGTAGGCCCCCTTCACTTATTCTAGCACCCATCCACTTTGTCTTCATCCAGAAAAAATCCCACCATTGCTCAGACCCGTGTTCTAGCTCATTTCGCTACCATTTTCGATCCCCTTGTGCAAAGCTCCAACTGCAAAACTGTATTAGGGGGTTGATCTTTGGTATGTGACTCCTCTAATGGTACAATTAGTTTTTGTTCTAGTGCTTTATTTATTGCAAATTTTTGCTATTGTGGTGACCTTGTTCTTGAGCTTGCATGTCAAATTTGTATGGTCCCAAGTAGTTTTGATGCATGATATAGGCTCCAGGCACTTGTGGGAGTAGTTGCTATAAGTTTTTGTTGAGTTTTGTTCATCTTTATTTTGAGTCACTAAAAATTTCAGAAATTTTTTAGAGCAAGAAAAATGTTGAGGCGAATATACCAAGGGGGTTCCTCGAGCAAGACGGCCCCGAGACTGGCGATACGTAATCTCGACCTTGAACCACTGAGGGAAGCACAAGTGCGGCCTTGTGAATGGCCATCGGGTCAATTCATGGTTGACGCCGGTTTCAAGGAAGAATTGTACGCATACACATGAAATGCTGGCCTTGAAGAATTCGTTTCAGACCAAGGCAAGCCATATTATCAACTCACTGATTCTTTTGTGCGGAGGTTTGAATTTTCATCCAGGCGTAATAAGCATTCTGTTTTATTAAATCTTTATGATGAATCTTATACTATGGACCTAGAAGATTTTAACCGTGCATGCAAAATTCCACAATGGGGCAGCCATAGTGATCCTCACAAAACTGAATATAATGATTTTCTTGCTAGCATCACTGTGGGAGAAACTAGAAATATTACACAGGCTACCTTGGGGAGCATTCACTTTCCTTCTATACATTATTTTTCTCTCTTCATAGGTAGATGTATTAATGGTAAAAATGATCATATCCACCTTTTTGTACCTGATCTTAGTATTCTTAAGAGTGCGGTAATGGGTGATAGACGATATAACTTTGGGGATATTATTGCTAGGAGGCTGCATAATAATGCTAAGGATGGAGATTTCTTTGGCGGGATTTATGCCACTCGTGTAGCTAATTATCTTGGGGTACCCATAAGGGGGAATGATATTGAATTACCACCTGCTTTTCTTGATTATGAGGCTATGGTGCGCTACCAGTTTCTTGAGAGGAACGAACGGTACCTCCTATACCGACTAATTTTTGATAGACAGTTTGTTGTCCATATTACCCTTCCTGCTCCTATCTTCTTTAACTTTCAGGAAAAACAAAGACATTTTATAACCAGGGAGGAGGCAAACGAGTACGAGAGAAAGGCGGAGGCCGCTCGCCTCCATGTTCCAGCCATTCAGGCGGTAGCCGCCACAGCCCAGTACAACCCCAACTATGACTTTGGATACTATCCGAGCCAGCCATGGCCCGAGACCAACTTAGGCCAAAAGCCTAAGCTTGGGAGAGTATGTATTTCTCTCCAACATTACATTCATGTTCACACACTCATCTTAGCAGTCGGTGCTCATACTTTTTCGTTGTACCATCCACGGTAGTTTATTTCTTCTTTCCACTTTCTTCTTGTTTGCTTAATTAACCTTGAGAAAAATTAGTTATAGCTTTACCTTCTGGTATGTTTGGTTGTAGCATTAAAATAAAACCCAAAAATATTTCTCGTTCTTGTTTTGCTTGTTGGGAGCTTTCCCGTGTAAATAGTTTTTCTCGTTCTTGTTTGAAATTTCTTTCTTTGGGTCGTAAGGAGAAGACCGCAATGAAAATGTTGAGTGGCTCTCATATGCATTATTGTTTATCTATCAAAGAGCCCCTATTACCTTGCCTTCTCCTTTGAGTTATTGTTTGTTGATTCCAGCTTAGTCCAATGCATGTGCACTCTTATTATTATTCACACCATTCGGTCGTGCAAGCTAAAGGCAATAATGACGATATATGATGAAAAGATTGAGATGGAGAAAATCTGGTACGAACTCGGCCTATTTTTCTTTTGTACATATGATTAGCTCGTCGTTCTGAATTCAGCTCATTATGGATGAAACATATTTGCAATGCAATTAGAGATTATAGTTACTCATGCCATGCTTAATTAGCTAAGAGTGGATAATGGTTTGTCTTGAGTGCCCACATACATATTAAAATGGTTGTGATGTAGTATGATAGGATGGTATCCTCCTTTGAATGATTAAAGTGGCTTGACTTGGCAGATGTTCATGCATGTAGTTGAAACAAAATCAACATAGCATCCACGATATTTATGTTCATGGTGATTTATATCCTACTCATGCTTGCATTCAATGTTGGTTAGTCTCAATGCATGTTGATGACTGTTGTTGCTCTCTAGTTGGCCGCTTCCCAGTCTTTGCTAGCCTTCACTTGTACTAAGCGGGAATACCACTTGTGCATCCAATTCCTCAAAACCAAAGTTGTTCCATCTGAGTCCACCATACCTACCTATATGCGGTATTTACCTGTCGTTCCATGTAAATTTGCATGTGCCAAACTCTAAACCTTTAAATAATATTCTATTCTGTATGCTCGAATCGCTCATGTAGCGACTGGGGGCGGTCAGTATCTTCCATGATGGGTGGGTTATTCTCACGATATGTGTTGATTCACTATCATTCATAAGAAAGTGGCTGGTATTCAGGATCCCTAGTTCCATGCTCAAAATCAAATCAAAATATAACAAAACTCCCCCGGGACTGTGTTTGTATGGACGGTACCCGTGGATTCAACTAGCCATGGAGTGTGTTTGATTGGTGGAGGGGGAGTAAAAAACTTTATCATTCTGTTTGGGAACGGCCTATAATGTCACTAGCATGGAAGATGGTGAAATCTCTTGGTCGTTATGATGACAATGAAAGCATACCGCTCAAAATTGTTATTCATCCATGTTTTAAAAAGCTCAAGCTCTGGCACCTCTGCAAATCAATGCTTCCCTTTGCGAAGGGCTTATCTATTTTACTTTACGGTTGAGTCATCCTCCTCTTATAAAAAGCACCAGTTAGAGAGCACCACCATCATTTATATGCCTTGCTATTAATTGATATTGAGTATGAGTGTGACTGGATCTATTTTACCATGAATTACAATGTCCAGTCAGTCCTTGTTCTATAGGGGTGCGTTGCATTTATGTTCTGTGGTCTCAGAAAGGGCTAGCGAGATACTATTATATCATATTGTATCATGATTGTTTTGATAAAAGTTATTATTATTGCTTGCTAGTTGATTATGCCATTGATATGAGTAAATGTGAGACCTAAATGTTATTGTGAACGTGGATAGTCTATAATCTTTGCTGAAAATATCAACATCACTTAGACATATTTACAACAACAAGATCAAACGGAGTTTGCAAAAGTTTTTCTTTATCACTTTCAGTCTATCAACTGAACTGCTTGAGGATAAGCAATGGGTTAAGCTTGGGGGAGTTGATACATCTCCATGTATCCACTTTTCCAAACTCTTTTGGCCTTGTTTTGGACTCTAACTCGCATGATATCAATGGAACTAACCCGGAATGACGTTGTTTTCAGCAGAATTGCCTTGGTGTTATTTTTGTGCAAAAATAAAAAATCTCGAATTAACTTGAAAATTTACGGAGATTATTTTTGGAATTAATAAAAAATACTGGCGAAAGAATCAATTGGAGGGGGCCACCCATTGGCCACAAGCCAGGGGGCACAACCACCATCTGGCCACACCTAGTAGGCTTGTGGGCCCCCCTGGAGCTCCACTGACCTCAATTCCAACTCCATATATTCACATCCGTGGAGAAAAAATCAGATAGAAGAGTTCATCGTGTTTCACAATACGGAGCCGCCGCCACCTCCTGTTCTTCCTCGGGAGGCCAGATCTGGAGTCTGTTTTGGGCTCTCGAGAGGGGAAATCGACGCCATCGTCATCACCAACCATCCTTCATCACCAATTCCATGATGCACTCCGTCGTTTGTGAGTAATTTCATCGTAGACTTGCTAGACGGTGATGGGTTGGATGAGATTTACCATGTAATTGAGTTAGTTTTGTTAGGGTTTGATCCCTAGTATCCACTATGTTCTGAGATTGATGTTGCTATGACTTTGTTATGCTTAATGCTTGTCACTAGGGCCCGAGTGCTATGATTTAAGATCTGAACCTATTATGTTTTCATGAATATATATGTGTTCTTGATCCTATCTTGCAAGTTGTAGACACCTATTTGAAAGCACATTTGATCCTTGGTGGTTTTAGTAATTAATAACAACATATATGTCATTGAACTAATGTTTCCACTTAGTATGTTTCAGGAGAAGTTCAATGATGGGTTGGCATAAGGATTGTGGAATACCCCAAGATGCAAGGAAATAGATTGGCGAAGCCTCAAACAAAGGACTCTACATTTTATCTTTTGTGAGAAATCACCTTGACTCCATAGGAAAGCCAATACTATTAAAAGTGGGTAAGGTTTTGTTGGTGAACAAAATGCTCATACGTGCACAAGTGATAGTCACCACATACACCCACAAGCTCTTCCACAAAAGTCTGTCCAAAGCAAAATATTTAAAATCGGTGCAACCAACACTTTCCACTCGGTGTCACCGATTCCAGAACCTAGACAGACTCAGCCAAACCCTAGCCACTTCGATGCAACCGATTCTGCTTTGGTGCCACCGTGTTTAGGTTGCCAACTTTCTATTATGCAAATTCACAATATCGGTCCCACCGAGATTGGGCAATCTGACCGTGGGTCACCTTATCGGTGCAACCGAGCTTCCTATATCGGTCTCACCGAGATTCAAAAGTTGCCACCTTTTGGTCACTTCGGTACCACTGAGATTAACACATCGGTGTCACTGAGTTGGTTATTTTGTGTGTAATGGTTTGATTGTTGGAGATGCTTATATATACCCCTCTACCACCAATCACTCGTAAGAGAAGCACTCAAAACAGTTCTCCACTCATACTGACTGATTTTCTGAGAGAGAGAGAGAGAGAGACACCTACTCATGTGTTGAGATCATGCCATTCCACTCCTACAATATGCATCTTGATCTCTAGCCTCCCCAAGTTGCTTTCCACCCAATCAATCTCTTCCACCAAGCCAAATCTATGAGAGAGTGACTGTGCGTTGAGGAGTTTATCATCTTGAAGCACAAGAGCAAGGAGTTCATCGATACAATCGAGCCGTTTACCTTTTGAAGGGTGGTGCCTCCTAGATTGGTTAGGTGTCACTTGGGAGCCTCCTACTTCATGTTGTGGAGTGAACCAAGAAGTTTGTAAGGTCAAGGAGATCGCCTACTTCGTGAAGATCTACCACGAGTTAGGCTAGTCCTCCATGGACATAGGCCATCGTGGTATAGTCAAGGTCGCTTCTTCATGGAACCCTTCATGGGTAGAGCCCTCCATGGACTCTCGCGACTGTTACCCTCTCTGGTTTGAAGACTCTATAAACGTGGATGTACGATAGCGCCACCTATCGGAACCACGGGAAAAATCATCATGTCACCAATTGCGTTTGATCTTCCTACCCTTCCTTTACTTACATGCTTGTCTTTACTTTCCGCTGCAATACTCTTAGACATGCATGTGTAGGGTGTACTTGACATACTATGAATGCTAAAATCTACCAAGACATAAAATTGGGAAAAAGTAGATTTTATTTGGTCAAGTAGTCCAATAACCCCCCCTAGCACTACTTTGGATCCTACAAGTGGTATCATAGCATTGGTCTCCATTGCATTGGTCTCACAATCTAGGAGAGTATGGCGTCTAGTGAGGGAAATTATCATCATAGAGGTCCATACTCTGATGGCACAAATTTTGCTAGTTGGAAGCACAACATGAAAATGCATTTGCTTGGTCATAACCCTGTCGTTTGGGTTGTTGTTCGTGTTGGTATGCAAGGTGAATTCTTTTGCGGAAGGAAGGGAACCGGATCGCAAAGCGACAACGGATGAATTGAAGATGTTGCTCAATGCTCAAGCACGTGACATTCTCTTCAACGGTCTATGCCTCGAAGAATTCAACAAAATCAGCCGTCTTGAGAATGCAAAAGAGATTTGGGATACTTTGATTGATATGCATGAAGGTATAGAATTTGTGAGAGAATCCAAGTTGGATGTTCTTCAAAGTCAACTTGACAAGTTCAATATGAAGGATGGTGAAGGAGTCGCTGAGATGTACTCTAGGCTAGCTCTCATCACCAACGAGATTGCCACCTTAGGAAGCGAAGAAATGACTGAAAAAATCATCATCAAGAAGATACTTCGAGCTTTGGATGATCAATATGACACCGTTTGCACATTGATGCAAATGATGCCCAACTACAAAGATCTCAAGCCAACGGAAGTGATTGAAAGAATTTTTGCTCATGAGATGACATCAAGGACAAGGAAGAGCTTCACCACAAGTATAACGGTGCTTACAAAGCCACAAGTGATGCTCCCGCTACATCAAGTGACAACCTTGTCACAAATGAAGAGATAAGCCTCATGGTCAAGAAATTCAACAAGTTCTACAAGAATAGAAGCAAAGATCGAAGCTCCAACTCAAGGTATGAAGAGAAGCGTTTCTCAAGTTGTGACCGAAACTGCTACAATTGTGGGAAGCCCGGACACTACTCCAATGAGTGCACGGCTCCTTACAAAAGGAAAGAAGAGTCACCAAGAAGACGAAGCTCAAGAGACAAGTCACCTCGAAGAGAGAGAAGGAGTAGGGATGATCGTTATGAACGAAGACCCTCAAGGAGAAGTAAGGACTCGGAGAAGAAGGACAATCACACCAAGAGCTACTCAAGAAGAAGGCATCAAGCTCATGTTGGTGAATGGGTTTCCGGCTCCGAATCCGACAACCACTCCAAGAGAAGCTATCACTCCAACTCCGACTATAGTCAAGATGATGGTGTTGCCGGACTTGCACTAGTGACAACCAACTCCTACGACATATTTGATTCACCAAATGAAGGGAGTGAACGTTGCTTCATGGCTAAAGGCCCCAAGGTATCACACCCCGAGTATCTTGATTTCAATAGTGATGAAGATGACTTGTTAATTAAAGATGACTTGCTATTTGACAAATCTAGTAATGTTAGTCAAAATGAACTTGCTAGTACTCACTCTATTGTACATGTCATGCGATGATGATAAGTTGGAAATAGAACGACTAACTCAAGAACTAAAAACTCTTAAGTTAGCTCATGAGTCAAGTCTAGAAGATCATAGAGAGCTTGTAAGAACACATGAGAAGCTCCGCTTCAAGAAGCTCAACTTAGAGCAAGAGCATGAGTTCCTTAAAGCTATCAATGACGATCTTCGAAAGAAGACTTCCTCTTATCTACCAAATGACTTATCTTGTCTACGTTCATGCCACAAGTTAAGTCTAAGCAAGCTAATAACAAAGGAAAGAACGGTACTTCAACTAGTAGCAATGAAAATGATAAATCCAATGATATTGCTTCTAGTAGTTCTCTTTATCCCACTAGCTCTTCTCTTAGCCAAGTTACACTTGAGCAAGAAAATGAACTCTTGAAAGGGATTATAGAGAAAGGTATCTACAAGAGTCTTGAAGGGTGCAAACAATTTGAGGAGATTGTACGCAAGCACGGAGAATACCAGAAGAATCGTGGTGTTGGCTACTTCAACGCTAATGGAGTTGAATGGGAAGAAGGTCAATACCCCAATCCCAAGTTTGTTCCTCAAAAGTAGAAGTATGAAAATACTCTCCCCAACAGAACAAAAGCTCAAGATGACCTTCCACCACAAGACCCCAAGCTCAGGGACAAGAACAAGCTTCAAGAGGACATTGACTCATATGAAGATGAATCCCAAGCTTTGGTGAAATGGGTTCCCAAGGCTACTACAAGCTCAACCTCTACAAGTGCTAATTCAACACCGAGGGTCCCCATCAACTTGAGGTGGGTACCCAAGAAGGAGAACTAGAGAAGTTCTTGAGGGGTGACTCCGCCAATGAATCCACTCATATTCATTATTGGCAAGAACTAGATGCAATCAACATCAACATCACGCAATAGTTCAAGGAGTCACACATCCCTCAAAGGTAAGCAAGGGACAAGGTAATCAACAAATCAATGGACGTCATCACATATGCTTTGCACTCCATGTCCATAGGTATCCTTGTATCTGTCTCTTGTGTGTTGGGACTAACCCATGTAGGTGAGAAGAGTAATGCAACAACGAGGATGCTCCCAACTCTTGGTGATCTTCATCAGCTTTGAGCATCCACCACTACTTCACCTACATGAAGTCTTCATCTACAAAACCCAAGGTTAGTTTATCCCTCCTATGGGGGGATGTCACATTAAGGGGGAGCTTTACTCTAAGACTTGAGTCAAAGCATCTCATAGAATGTGACAACATTAAATGCGTTATGTAAAATTGGTAACCCCACTTGTGTTTAAACGATGAGTATGACCTGTGATCAAGTATTCTTACTTGGCTCCTAAGTCAATATACTCATATATAGATGACTTCGTCATCGCCAAAGTGCTTGTTAGATGCTATTGTGTTTATGCATGTTTGCCATGATTTCATTTGACATCTTATTGTGTGAGCATGTTGGTCTGCATTTATTTACTCATTCGAGGATATCCAATTGTTGCTATTTGGCTTTTGATTTTCACTTGCCAATTGGATATACAAGAATGCCTAGGACCACTCCTCTAGCTATCTATGTTTTCTCACCTCATATTCTATTCATGCTGCATCACAAATTTTCGATCTCTCTGTGTGAGGAGCACTCAGAGTTCCGTATCGTCAAGGACTGACCATTAAAACCTCCCAAGACCATCTCAGTGGAACCAACTCCAAATTCTCGGTCTCACTGAATGCCTAGGGTTGATCTGGTTTTTCAATCTCGGTACTGCCAATTTCATATTCTCGGTTACACCGAGTTTCCTTGTCAGCTGACAGTTGTGAAACTCGGTGACACTGAAAATATAAAATTGGTGTCACCGACAGTGATGGGTATATAATCTATGGACCCCAAAAATCCATTCTCCAAACGTCGCGCCTCCACAACCCTAGCTGTCGTTCCAAAGGCCCCTGGTCATCACCTTGCTTCCCCGAGCGCCTCCACCGCTGGGAATCACCGTCGTCAACGTATTCTACTCAAATGTTGCCGCCGTAGCGGATCCATCACCAAATAAGGGTATGGAATCGGCCCCCTCTCGTGCTCCACTGTCCGATTCATGCTCATTAAGGTTTATTCCTAGTCTAGCCACTATTTGAGATTGTTCCATCCAATAGAAAAATCCATTAGATAGGGAACGACCAATTTTTAGGGTTTTGCCGTCCGCCTCCTGTATCTTGGTAGAACCGATGTGAAATAATTGGTGTCACCGATTTTCTTTTCTGCCACACTGAGAACACCTCGGTGCAACCAAGTGCTCATTTTCGGTGCAACCGAAAATGGTGCCAAGTTCCTAGAAAGAAGGTTGTTTGTCTCGGTGTGACCGAGAAGTTTGCGTCGGCGGTACCAAAATACATTTGACAAAATGTAAAACTTTGGAAATTCTTAGTTCAAACTTTCAAAAATCTGTGATGACTTATCCTATTCCACTCTTCTATACTCTATTCATAGGGTCAGACATGTCAGATGCTGAAGATAGCCAGAATCTACAAGAGCAGAATGTTGATATGAGTTCAGGCACTAGTCCTGAGTCCAGATCATCCTCAGATCCAGGCACTCCCAATTCTCATGGGTTGCCTAAGGTTGTAACAAGGACCAGGAATAGAGTCAATTCTAATGAGGAAGATTCTAATTTTGTGCCAGAAGATGTTCTTGCTAAGAAGCAAGAGAAGACTGCAAGGAAATCTGCCAATGAGGCCACCTCATCTAGGAGGGTGGTCAGCAAAGTTTATGCACCTGCAGAGACCTTCAAAGCACATGAGAGTGCCAGGGCAACTATGTCTGTCGAGATTCCAAGGAAATCTTTGCCAAGGAAGGCAGGAGAGAAGAAGACAGTCAGGAAGAGGATCATCCATGTTACAGGAAGGCGTACCACTATGTTTGAGGATCCAGAGGAGGCTGTTGGTGCTGTTGCTGAGGAGGAGGAAGAGGAGGAACCTGCTGCTAAGGCCCCTCCTAAGAAGAAGTCTAAGAAACTTATGGCTGATGTTATGCCTAAGTCTGGTCCCTCCAAGAGCACCAAGGCTGCTCCCAAGGAATCTTGGTTTTAAATAGCGGATAGCGGGCTGGTAGCGGATTGGGTTCCATGTAGCGAAATGCGGATAGTGGGCGATATTGCGGGTGCTATGTCCACGTAGCGGATCTATAAATACACCATATGATTGTTTATATCACTAGAACATGAAGAAAAAGTAATGATGTTTAATTTGAGCGATAGCGGTCGCTATTGCGCTAGCGCTATTACGGACGCAATAGCGAACACTATCTTCGCTATTTCAAACTATGCCTGCATAGAAGTCCAAGAGGACTACCAGAGATATCCCTGCTGCTGAGAAGAACAAGAGATCAACTTTCAGAGAAGCACATGATGATGATGCTATGTCAGTCTTGATGAAGCTCAGACCTCACCTTCCTGTACATGATGCCAGCCATCCTAGAGCTGAAGATATGAAGAAGAGGGAGGATTCGGGGTTGAGGGCATGGAGAGCTATTGATCCATATGCCCAAAGGAGGAAGACTATTGTGGACTGCAAGTTCTATACCAAAGAGCAGCAAGACTTCTATGAGACGATATTGCTTGACAAGAGTCTTATAGTCAGTGACATGAGATATGTGGACTGGAAATATATCAAGGATAATGAGGACTACTTGCCATGTGTGCAAGACAACTTCCACTGCATTGGACTTGACAAGTTTGTTGGGAAGGAGTTCACTGCTTGGAATGATGAGATGATCATGCAGTTCTACTCCACTGCTCATTTTTATGGAGATGGTAGGATTGTCTGGATGATTGAAGGAGCAAGATATGAATCTACTATTGATGAGTGGGCTAACATCTTAGGAGTCCCAGAGGTACAGGATGGAGATTTGGAAGTCTACTCAGAATCCAAGGAGAGCCACAATGCTATGAAGGATATGTATAATCCTATCCCTGCTGCTAATGTGCAATCTCACAAGTTGGGATCTATTTACTTCCTCCAGCCAGGACTCCGTACCATGAACACAATCCTGAGGCATACTTTGATGCCCAAGTATGGAGATGAGAAGATAATTCTTGGATACTCCATCAACATGCTCATCCATCTTGATAGTCACACCAGGATTCGAGTGATGGATTTGATAGTAGAGACTGTGAAGAGGGTTGTTGTTGATCAGAAGCGCTCATGCTGCTCTGCACCCTATATTCAGATGCTTATCAATTCTAAGCTTGAGAAGCACATCTTTGCTCTGGATAGACCCCACTTGCCACTTCAGCCAGATCTTGAGGACAACATTATGGTGATGGAAACAGATCATCCCACATCAACTGTAGCTCAGGCACATGCAGAGACACAGGCAGAGGCAGCTCAAGCCACTAGTGCTTAGGTCCCCAGATCCAGGAACGAGCAGATGGATCTCTTGATCACCACTATCATGGACATGAAGAATGATATCAAAACCATCATGGACACTCAGGAGAGCCTTGTGAAAATCATTGAGGATAGAGTGAAAACTCTTAATGACAAGGTTGATGGGCTAACTAAGACAGTCAATGAGCTTAAGAAGGAGGTAGTGTTGGGGAACGTTGCATGGGAAACAAAAAAATTCCTACGCACCCTTGGTGATGAGCATCTACGAGAGGGAGAGTGGATCTACATACCCTTGTAGATCGCTAAGCGGGAAGCGTTAAGAAACGCGGTTGGTGTAGTCGAACGTCTTCGCGATCCAAATCGCCGTGCGTCCCGCGATCCAATCACGATCCGTCCCGCGATCCAATCATGATCTATCCCGCGATCCGATCACGATCTGTCCCACGAACTTGATCACGATCCGTCCCACGAACTTGATCACGATCCTTCCGATCTAGCACCGAACGGACGGCACCTCCGCGTTCAGCACACGTACGGCTTGATGACGATCTCCACCGTCTTGATCCAGCAAGAGGGAGTGGAGAGGAAGAAGAGTTCTCCGGCAGCCTGACGGCGCTCCGGCGATGGTGGTGGAGCAATTCCGGCAGGGCTTCGCCTAAGCACTGCAGAAAACCGATCTAGAGGAGAAACTATGTACTCGAGGAACGGGTAGCACGTGGCTGAAAAAACTAGTGCAAAAACCAAAAACCCTCTAGTATATATAGGAGGAGAGGAGGAGAGGAGGCAACCTTGGCCTCCAAGGCTAGCTGGTTCGGCCAAACCTACTAGGAGAGGAGGATTCCTCCTCCAATCCTAGTAGGACTAGGATTGCTCCTTTTTGCCTTTTTTTTCCACCTTTTCCTATTGGGTTTTTTCCTCGAGCCACATGGGCCTTGTGTGGGAGTTTCCACCAGCCCACTAAGGGCTGATACTCACTCTCCCACAGCCCATGAAGCCTCTTGGGTCGAAATACCCCTCCCGGAGGCCTCCCGGTACACTACCGGCACTCCCGGTACACTACCGATGAGCCCGAAACAGTTCCGGCGACCAAAACAGGACTTCCTATATATGAATCTTTACCTCCGGACCATTTCGGAGCTCCTCGTGACGTCCGGGATCTCATCCGGGACTCCGAACAAACTTCGGTCACCACCATACATAACTCTATACTACCGAAACGTCACCAAACCTTAAGGGTGCAGACCCTGCGGGTTCGAGAACTATGTAGACATGACCGAGACACCTCTACGGTCAATAACCAATGGCGGACCTGGATGTCCACATTGGTTCCTACATATTCTACGAAGATCTTTATCGGTCGAACCTCTATGTCAAGGATTTAGTTAATCCCGTATGATGTTCCCTTTGTTCTTCGGTATGTTATTTGCACGAGATTCTATCGTCGGTATCTCCATACCTAGTTGAACCTCGTTACTGGCAAGTCTCTTTACTCGTTCTGTAATACAAGATCTCGCAACTAACACTTAGCCACATTGCTTGCAAGGCTTATTGTGATGATGTATTAACGAGTGGGCCCTGAGATACCTCTCCGTCACACGGAGTAACAAATCCTAGTCTTGATACATGCCAACTCAACAGACACCCTCGGAGACACCTGTAGAGCACCTTTATAGTCACCCAGTTACGTTGCGACGTTTGGTACACACAAGGTACTCCTCCGATATCTGTGAGTTGCATGATCTCATGGTCATAGGAACATATACTTGACATGCAGAAAATAGTAGCAATAAACTGACACGGTCATAAGCTACGTTTGTTGTTTGGGTCTTGTCCATCACATCATTCTCCTAATGATGTGATCCCGTTATCAAATGACATCTCATGTCCATGGCTAGGAAACCTTAACCATCTTTCGATCAACGAGCTAGTTCACTAGAGGCACACTATGGACATTGTGTTTGTCTATGTATCCACACATGTATCCATGTTTCCAGTTAATACATTTATAGCATGGATAATAAACAATTATCATGAACAAGGAAATACAATAATAAACACTTTATTTATTGCCTCTAGGGCATATTTCCAACAGGTAGATGAAGCCCCTATCCATTGCACCTCTTCAGAGTCTGATGATGATGATGAGGAGGATAGTGCACCTCTCAGGACGACTACCCAGTTCATGACTAAGGCCAGGACACCTATAGTGCCAGCTCCAGAGACGAGGCCTTCATCTTCTGCTCCAGCCAAAGTGACATCAGCTCCAGTGCCTCCAGTATCTACTCCAACTCCATCCAGGACTTCAGCGGAAGTCTTTGCCGACGCAATTCTCTCGGATCTGACATCGACTACCGGAGGAGATCAGCCGTAGAAGGACGATGAGCTATATCTCTTCGAGCTTTTTGGTAACTTGTTGCCAAAGGGGGAGAAGTTGTATATAGATCTTAGGCTTCGAGTGATAGAGCGTCAGTTTTATTTGCTGGTTTTACAAAACATTTGGTCTTTTGGTTTGGATGTGAGATACTTTTTCTTGTGTTTGATCATACGCATTAATGTGTGTTGCTACTATTTCCTATCTTTTGATGATTATGTGATGATCATTCACTTTGCTTGATGTGTTGTGCTATGTTGTTAACTCTTATTACTCTCGCACACCACCAAGATGTATGTGACATGGAAGAAGTGCCCCATGTACCTAATCGATTGTGCATTTGCATTCAAATGCAAATTTAAAATAATGCAAAAAATTAGGGGGAGCTCTTGCTTATAACATACTTCTCAAAGCGACGATTATATTCATTGATTATATCATATGTTGAAGCTTTGATCTATATGTTGTCATCAATTACCAAAAAGGGGGAGATTGAAAGCACATTTGCTCCCTTGGTGGTTTTGGTAATTAATAACAACATATATATCATTGAACTAATGTTTCCACTAAGTATGTTTCAGGAGAAATTCAATGATGGGTTGGCATAAGGATTGTGGAATACCCCAAGATGCAAGGAAATAGATTGGCAAATCCTCAAGCAAAGGACTCCACATTTTATCTTTTGTGAGAAATCACCTTGATTCCATAGGAAAGCCAATACTATTAAAAGGGGGTAAGGTTTTGTTGGTGAACAAAATGCTCATACGTGCACAAGTGATAGTCACCACATACACCCACAAGCTCTTCCACAAAAGTCTGTGCAAAGCCAAATATTCAAAATCGGTGCAACCAACACTTTCCACTTGGTGCCACCGATTCAAGAACCTAGACAGACTCAGCCAAACCCTAGCCACTTCGGTGCAACCGATTCTACTTTGGTGCCACCGAGTTTAGGTTGCCAACTTTCTGTTACACAAATTCACAATATCGGTCCCACCAAGATTATTGGATCGGCGTCACCGAGATTGGGCAATCTAACCGTTGGTCACCTTATTGGTGCAATCGTGTTTCCTATATCGGTCTCATCGAGATTCAAAAGTTGCCACCTTTTGGTCACTTCGGTACCACCGAGATTAACACATCAGTGTCACCGAGTTGGTCATTTTATGTGTAATAGTTGGATTTTTGGAGATTTCTATATATACCCCTCCACCACCACTCACTCGTAAGATAAGCACTCAGAACAGTTCCGCACTAATACCTACTGATTTTCTGAGAGAGAGTCGCCTACTCATGTGTTGAGATCATGCCATTCCATTCCTACCATATGAATCTTGATCTCTAGCCTCCCCAAGCTGCTTTCCACCCAATCAATCTCTTCCACCAAGCCAATCTGTGAGAGAGTGATTGTGTGTTGAGGAGTCTATCATCTTGAAGCACAAGAGCAAAGAGTTCATCAACATAATCGAGCCTTTTACCTTTTGGAGGGTGGTCCCTCCTAGATTGGTTAGGTGTCGCTTGGGAACCTCCTACTTTGTGTTGTGGAGTGAACCAAGAAGTTTGTAAGGGCAAGGAGATCGCCTACTTCGTGAAGATCTACCCTGAGTTAGGCTAGTCCTCCGTGGACGTAGGCCATCATGGTATTGTCAAGGTTGCTTCTTCATGGAACCCTCCATGGGTAGAGCCCTCCGTGGACTCTCGCGACCGTTACCCTCCGTGGGTTGAAGACTCCATAAATGTGGATGTACGATAGCGCCACCTATTGGAACCATGGGAAAAATCATCGTGTCACCAATTGCGTTTGATCTTTCTACCCTTCCTTTACTTACATGCTTGTCTTTACTTTCCCCTACAATACTCTTAGACATGCATGTGTAGGGTTTACTTGACATGCTATGAATGCTAAAATCTGCCAAGACATAAAATTGGGAAAAGGTAGATTTTATTTGGTCAAGTAGTCTAATCACCCCCCCCCCCTCTAGCACTACTTTTGATCCTACACTATTACGAGTTATCATCCGCATCCCCCAGGGTGACAATAACTGGGATTCTTTCCGGTGATTACCGTAGTTTGAGGAGTTCATGTATTCACTAAGTGCTAATGCTTGTTTCGGTTCTCTATTAAAAGGAGGCCTTAGTATCCCTTAGTTTCCATTAGGACCCCGCTGCCACGGGAGGGTAGGACAAAAGATGCCATGCAAGTTCTTTTCTAGAAGCACGGATGACTATATATGGAATACATGCCTACATTACATTGATGAACTGGAGCTAGTTCTGTGTCACCCTATGTTATAACTGTTGCATGATGAATGCCATCCGACATAATTATCCATCACTAATCCATTGCCTACGAGCTTTTCACATATTGATCCTTGCTAAGTTACTTTTCCATTGCTACTGTTACAATCATTACAAAACTGCTACTGTCACTTTTGCCATCATTACCGTTACTTCCGTACTACTTTGCTACTAAATACTTTGTTGTAGATATTAAGTCTTTCAGGTGTGGTTGAATTGACAACTCAGCTGCTAATACTCGGCAGTATTCTTTGGCTCCCCTTGTGTCGAATGAATAAATTTGGGTTGAATACTCTAGCCTCGAAAACTATTGTGATCCCATATACTTGTGGGTTATTAGGGGCAACGGGCACTAAGGGGTCTCATAGGATTACTAATGAACCTACACTAAGTAGGTGATGTAACAACAGGTACAGTAGCAGTTTAACAAAAACAGGCCATGCTTCAGAATAGGAGCAATCTACAACAGTAGCAAAATCTAATACAAGCATGAGAGAGAAAGAATGGGCGATATCAGAATGATCAAGGGGGGTTGCTTGCCTTGCTCCTCTCCTGCAAAATGCTAGTCGTTGGTGGTGTAGTTGTACCTGATAGCAACGTCGGTCTTGGAGTCTACCGGAGAGAAGAGGGGGAAGAAAGGATAAATATAAAGTAGACAGATGCATCACAATGCATGACATGGCAATATGCAATGATATGCATGACCTAACGTAGTAGTACACGTCACAAACGGAGCGGGATAAAACCTGACGATATTTCTCGGGTCTCGGGCTACTAGCGGATAGATGATCCTAATGCAAAATTTCAATGTTCATCATGCTATGGGCATGTGACAGATGAAAGGACAGCGTATTCGGATTCGTTGGATTTTTCTCACCAACTTTCGTATATAAATTATTTTCATCTCGTCTTATAGATTATTTTATATTAATTTTCATAGTTTTAAATCATTTTCTAAAATAAACAAATTTGTTTTAATTCGAAAATTCGATTATGACATCAGCATTATGACATCAGCATGATGTCATCATGACATCAGCAGTCAAGCCAACTCTCTTTGGTCAAACCTGACAGCTGGGCCCCACTTGTCATAGACACTCGGCTAAACAATGTTTTAATTAAACCGAAAAATATTAATTAAACAGGGGGACCCACATGTGAGTGGCTAATTAACCTAAACTAATTATTTTAATTAATTCAAAAATTGCAATTAGTGTTAATGACCTGGGCCTAGATGTCATAGGCCTAGGGGGCTGGCCCAGTGGCAGTGATTGGGCAGTGCATAGTCATCAAAGTTGACGAGGTCAATTGGTTGACTAGGGCCACTGGCCCACCTACCAGTGCCACTGGATGGTGGCCCCGGCCGGCCAGGTCAGCTCCGACGACCGGAGGCGTCGCCGTCAACCTCAAAACACGACGAAGGCTCGGGAGGTTGTCAGGATTTGCCTAGGGGGGCATTTTGCGCACGAAGAGGCAGGGTCGAACACGGGGACTGGCCCAGGTCAATTTGTGGAGGTGGTCAAGGCTGGGGTGGCCGGAGTTGACACCGGCATTGAGATCAGGCGGCGTCTGGTTCGGGCGAGCGTGGAACTGTGGCTACAGGACGAATCCGACTCAACCAAAATGTGGGCGGCCTCTACATGGTGCGGCGGTGATGACGAGCAGGAGCCCAGGGCTGTTTGGCCACCGGAGCCTCGCCGGCAACAAGCCAGGGAATGATCTTATCCCCGAGGGGGTGGGATGCTCGACAGCGAGCGAATCCACGCGTGGACAAACTAGTGCCATGGCCTCCCATGCCTCTGTCGAGAGGTTAGGGAAAGGTCCACGCTATTGGGCCGAGCCAGCCTGTAGCAGTTGGGCCTAAGTGTCCAGTAGTTTTTTTCTGTTTCTGCTTTCTTTTATTCTTTCGGTTTCATTTATTTTTAGCAAAAATTAGCTCTAGCAAAAATGTGTGACTTGCTTCATTAAATAACATGCAATATTTAGCACTCCCACAATTTGTTTTTGACTTTAATAAATATGTTTGAATTTTCAATGAAATTTAAAGGGGCAAATTAAATGCTTTTGGGATCTGTTTTGGATGGTGGGGGCCACACCAACATCAAGGTGATGTTGTTTTCCTTAACAATATTTATTTGGAATATTTGCTAAGTGTTCAACAATTCTCCTTTGTTGTTTGGGGTTTTATTTTATCACAATAAAATTCAATGGCCTTTAGTGGTGGAATTTGAAAAGAGATATGAAATTCAAAGTGATCAAGCATTGTTTAGCAAAATGATTAAGCTTGATCAGGGCCATCATTGTGCCTTAATTACATTGATCGCTGTAGCAATGAATGTAGGGTGTCACACCATCAGTGTGGAATTCGAGGACTTTCATCTCTTCTTCAACTTTGATAAGCTTGTTTCCACTCTTGTCAAATGCTTGATGTTGTAAGTACTTCATAAACTCTGATCAACTTCTCCATACAAGGTTGTAAATGAAAAAAGCTAATTGTATTGTATTCCTCTCAGGGGATTGATAGTGTAGAGATCGATAAGGGTGCATGTGCATTTCATAGATCCTGATTTAGCAAACGACATTTTGTTAAGTAGAAATGATACACACGAGTCTTCCATCTCGCATGTCGCCAATGTCTTGTGGGAGTTACAAATAGAAGAATTCTTCATGTGGACGTGTCATGAAGGGCAAGTTAAATATACAGCCTCGCATACATTGATCGTCTTTCAGTTTTTGACATGGTTCGTAAGTTCAAGGTTTTCTTAAATTGTTGAGATCATTGGATCTTGGTGGTCATTGTTCCAAGACGCAACACAGTTTACTACCTGGATTCTCTCAGAGAGTCAAATGCGCCTCGGGATCTGAGTCATCTTCAGGATTTCATGGATAGGTATTGAATTCTTTGAAGTTAATATGTTTTGTTCATATCTGGTTCAAGAATTGAGTATGTGAAAATTCATCTTCATTTGCAGTGTATTGTCAAGGTACATAACGTTAGGAGGGAGACGGTTCGATCCCCAACTACATATGCAACATGTGGTCGTTTCTTCGATGAGACAACGAAATCCGTTATTTTCATAAAATGCTAGTCATAGTTCAAATTTCTAAGTAAAGCTCTTTCTATTTCTCTCCAAATAAAAAAAGAAACAACTTACACCGTTTAGGTTGTTCCTAACAGGGAAGATACCTGACTAATACTATACAAAAAAAATTACAGTGGCCTCAACAACAACAAGGGACCAACCTATGTGGATACTAGGTTTGCGCACACATGATGAACCAATGCATACATGTTGAATGTGGTGCTGATGTTGACAAAATAGAGCCAGTAATTCTGTTTCTTAATTATTATATTCTACTCCACATGGATGCCACATTCTGATCTAAAAGTCCTGCAGTTGATCTTCGGACTGATGACCTCTGAACCGTTTGGCGCAGATGAATTGTTGTATGTAAGGAAATTTATCAGCACCTTCTTTGTGAAACACCATATCAAGCCCTCAAAAGACGTCAAAGATTTCAGGATTAGTATTCCCTGATATTAAGTACGCATTCATATAGTGTCATCCGCTAAACATATACGCATGCATGCATTGTTTTCCATGTGATCATGTCTTCATATTTCATACACTATGATTATGTACTGCATATGTGTGTCTTACATATGTGGAATTTAGATAGAATTTGTTCAATTGCATATTTTCGCGAATTATGATGAATGTTCTCCCTATGGACACTATTCATTCAATTGCATGTTGTGCCGAATTATGATGAATTTTCTTCATGTGGACACTATTTGTCGATTGCATATTGTGGTGAATTTGCTATTTGCACAGTGATTCAAATGCGATATTTTACAATAAGCTCGCTTTTTCAGCGCACACGGTTCAAGCAACTAAGCGTCTGCGATACAAAACAAAAAGCACATGTAACTCATAGCGGAACCACCTGTGATCAACAGTAAAAGCACACACAACTCATAGCGCAACCGCCTGTGATCTATAGGAAAAGCACACGTGATATAAACTGAAATGTTGGTGATACATAAGAAATTACAAACGATTTGCAACACTTGTATGTGTACTTAGGAGCTCCTCAATCATTTGTTTTCCATGAGAAATTAGACGCGTTTAACTCGTGATAGACGTGTGTGATTGATCCCAAATCCCACACGTATGCCCAAGATATAGCATGTGTGATATATTCCTACACCGCACACGATTACGTTTGGAAGATCGTTTGCGCTCGTTAGTCACCATGACCAAGGGGTTTTCCGTGTCGTGTCTCGTGTGGGATGGACCCCCCCTATCACCCACACATGCAAGGCGACAGTTTACAAGTACGCCACAGAAAGGGGTTAAAACCATTTATATAACATGTCGCTGCAAGAGTGCAAGAGTTAAATTTGTTTAACAAATGGTTATCAAGGATATAGTTTCTGTTGTATTCTTCCTTCCATCATCAAGGAATGGTCGTGGATACTTGGCCCACACATGCAAGAGTGAAATTTGTTTAACAAATGGTTGCCAAGGATATAGTTTGTGTTGTCTTCTTCCTACCATCATTAAAGAAGGTTCGTGGACCCCCCCCCTATCACCCACACATGCAAGGCGACAGTTTACAACTACATCATAGAAAGGGGTTAAAACCGTTTGTATAACATGTCGATGCACGAGTGCAAGAGTGAAATTTGTTTAACAAATGGTTGTCAAGGATATGGTTTGTGTTGTATTCTTCCTTCCATCATCAAAGAAGGGTCATGGATACTTGGCCATGGCAAGATTGCTTGTGATATGAGTTGATGGCAATATTGTGGAGTGTGGTTCTTCCAAGTTCCTACAAAAGGTTAGATACAATACAAGGGAGCATATATTTCCAAGGTATATGATAATATCATATGAAGTGTATCATGGAATAGTCATGTAAGCTCATGCCCTTGCATTCATCTGAGTGAGTCTAACTCAAGTTTGAAGCATCAATGATGTTCAACTCACTCCTTAGATGGCAAAACACTTTCTCACCAAGTGGATTAGTAAAGATATCGTCCAATTGTATGTTAGTACGAACATGCTTGAGATTGATATCTCCTTTGGCAACATGATCACGAATGAAATGGTGTCGAACTTGAATATGCTTAGTTAGAGAGTGTTGCACGGGATTATGAGCAATCTTAATTGCACTCTCATTGTCACATAACAATGGTGCATGTTTCACATGTATGCCATAATCCTTAAGAGTTTGAGTCATCCATAGCAGTTGCGCACAACATGATCCGATAGAAATGTATTCCGCTTTGGCGGTAGATAGAGATACCGACTTTTGTTTCTTGGATGACCAAGACACAAGAGATCTACCAAGGAATTGACAAGTACCCAATGTGGATTTTCTACCAACCCTATCTCCGGCATAGTCCGAGTCGGAATAGCCAACAAGGTTAAAAGAAGATCCCTTGGGAAATCAAACGCCAAAGTTTGGTGTATGTATCAAGTATCTCACGATTTTTTCACGGCCTTAAGATGACACTCTCTGGGAGCATCTTGATATCTAGCACACATGCACACACTAAGCATGATATCGGGACGGGAGGCACATAAATATAGCAATGAACCGATCATTGATCGATAAACCTTTTGATCAACCGGTTTGTCCTCCTTGGTGAGGTCAACATGTCCACTAGTAGGCATAGGAGTTTTCATACCTTTACACTCTTACATGTTGAACTTCTTGATCAAGTCCTTGGTGTACATGGTTTTAGAGATGAAAGTTCCTTCTCTCGTTTGCTTGATTTGCAACACAAGGGAAAAAATTCACCTCACACATCATGGACATCTCATATTTCTCGGACATCAACCTTCCAAATTTCTCACTAAATTGTGGGTTAGTAGATCCAAAGATAATATCATCCACATAAATTTGGCACATAAATAATTCACCATTAACTCTTGTAGTGAATAAGGTTGCATCAATTTTACCAATTTCAAAACCTTTTTCAAGTAGAAACTTCGTTAGACATTTGTACCAAGCTCGTGGGGCTTGCTTAAGTCCATAAAGGGCTTTACGAAGCTTGTAAACATGATTAGGTTTCTTATGGTTCACAAAACCAGGGGGTTGCTTAACATAGACTTCTTCCTCAATCTCTCCATTTAGAAAAGCACTTTTAATGTCCATTTGGTAAAGAGTAATGTCATGGTGATTGGCATAAGCATGTAATATACAGATAGCTTCAATTCTAGCAATGGGGGCATAGGTCTCACCGTAGTCCATACCTTCGACTTGCATGTAGCCTTGAGCCATGAGACATGCCTTGCTGCATAACACTTGACCATTTCCGTCCTGCTTGTTCCGAAATACCCATTTTGTACCAATCATGTTTTGCTCGTCTTTGGGCTTCTCCACTAGTGTCCACATTTCATTCCTCTCAAAGTTGTGTAGATCTTCATGCATAGCATTCACCCAATCCGGGTCTTCAAGCACTTCTTCCACCTTCATAGGCTCAATACTAGAGATGACTGAGTAATGCTCACAGAAATTAGCTAGGCGAGTTTAAGAACGAGTGATTCTCTTGGTTTGAATGTCACCAAAGATTTCCTCTAAGGGATGATTCTTGTTTACTCTTGCTCGAACTTGAGGTAGCTTTTTGTTGATGAATGACGGAGCTTGCTCCTCATCATCATCTTATTCATTGTTGTTGTTCAAGCTGTCATCTCCTTGAGGTGGTGGTGAAGGAGGTTGAGGTGGATCATCATGATGTACTTCTTCCTCCTCTTCATCTTCTCATGTACCGCATGTGGATGCCTCCATGTCATGTTGAGGTTCGCCTTGACGCGAAGTAGGAGCTTCCACTTGGGTTGATGAAGTACTTTCCTTCACCTCCATGGGACGAATCTTGTCGATGGACAAGTGCTACTTCTTGAGCTTGCATTGGCTTTCCCTTGAGGAGGAAAGGGTGACGTAGCAAAGTAGATAAGTATTCCCCTCAGTTGTTGAGAACCAAGGTATCAATCCAGTAGGAGGAATAAGCAAGGCCCCAATTTATGTACCTACACAAACAATCAAACACTTGCACTGAACGCTATAAAGGGGTTGTCAATCCCTTCACGATTACTTACAAGGATGAGATTTGATAGAGAAAGATATAAAAGATTGCTAGAAGTAAAAAAAGTAAATAAATTTGCAGCAAGGTATTTTTGGTATTTTTGGTTTATAGATTTGAAAATATAATATGGAAAATATACCCGGGGGCCATAGGTTTCACTACAGGCTTCTCTCATGAAGGAAAATAATATTGTGGGTGAACAAATTACTATCGAGCAATTGATAGAAAAGCGCATAGTTATGACGATATCCAAGGCCATGATTATGCATATAGGCATCACGTCCATGTAAAGTAGACCGAAACAATTCTGCATCTACTACTATTACTTCACACATCGACCGAATCCTGCCTACATCTAGACTATTAAGTTCATGAAGAACAAAGTAACGCATTAGGTAAGATGACATGATGTAGAGGGATAAACTCAAGCAATATGATGAAAACCCCATCTTTTTATCCTTGATGGCAATAATACCAATGCGTGACTCGCTACCCCTACTATGTCACTGGGTGAGGACAGCGCAAGATTGAACCCAAAACTAAGCACTTCTCCCATTGCAAGAATTACCAATCTAGTTGGCCAAACCAAACCAATAACTTGAAGAGACTGGCAAAGGTATGAATCATGCATATAAGAATTTAGAAAAGACTCAAAAAATATCCATAGATAATCTGATCATAAACCCATAATTCATCAGATCTCAACAAACACACCGCAAAAGAGTATTACATCGGATAGATCCCATGAAGATCATGGAGAACATGGTATTTAAGAACAAAGAGAGAGAATATCAGAAGAATCCATCTAGCTACTAGCTATGGACCCGTAGGTCTGTGGTGAACTACTCATGCATCATCGGAAGGGCAATGGAGTTGATCTAGAGGCCCTCCATGATCGAATCCCCCTCTGATAGATTACCGGAAAAGGCTCCAAGATTGGATCTCTCGGGAACGGAGGCTTCCGGCACGGAAAAGTATTATCATGGATCTTTTTGGTATTGGGGGAATATTTCTGAATTTATAGGATGAAAATTAGGGTTGGAAGAGCTATGGAGGGGCCCACAAGCGAGGGGGGCGCGGACCCCTAGCCGCACCAGGGTGGCTTGTGCCCATTCGTGGCTCTTATGGCCTCTTCTCCAACTCTTCCGGGTTTCTTCTGGTCCAAGAAAAATCACCATAGTATTTTATTCCGTTTGGACTCCGTATGATATTACTTTTCTACAATACTCAAAAACAAGGGAAAAAACAAAAACTGGCACTAGCACTAGGTTAATAGGTTAGTCCCAAAAATAATATAAAATAGCATATTAATGCATATAAAACATCCAAAACATATAATATAATAGCATGGAACAATAAAAAATTATAGATACGTTGGAGGCGTATCAGCATCCCCAAGCTTAATTCCTGCTCGTCCTCGAGTAGGTAAATGATAAAAACATAATTTTTGATGTGGAATGCTACCTAACATATTTATGAATGTAATATTCTTTATTGTCGTATGAACTTTCAGATCCATAAGACTCAAAACAAAAGCTTAATGTTGACATAAAAACAGTAATATTTCAAGCATACTAACAACACAACCGTGTCTCTTCAAAATACCATGGCAAAAGAAAGTTATCCCTACAAAATCATATAGTCTCGCTATGCTCCCTCTTCCCCACAAAAAGTATTTATATCATGCACAACCCCGATGACAAGTCAAGCAATTGTTTCACACCTTTTATGTTCTCAAACCTTTTTAACTCTCATGGAATACATGAGTGTGAGCCATGGATATAGCACTATAGGTGGAATAGAATATGGTGGAGGTTGTAAGGAAAAGGAGAAGATAGTCTCACATCAACTAGGCATATCAACGGGCTATGGAGATTCCCATTAATAGATATCAATGTGAGTGAGTAAGGATTTCCATGCGACGGATGCACTAGAGCTATAAGCGTATGAAAGCTCAAAAAGAAATTAAGTGGGTGTGCATCCAACTCGCTTGATCAAGAAGACCTAGGGCAATTTGAGGAAGCCCATCATTGGAATATACAAGCCAAGATATATAATGAAAAATTCCTACTAGTATATGAAAGTGACAAAATAGGAGACTCTCTATCATGAAGATCATGGTGCTACTTGGAAGCACAAGTGTGGAAAAAAGATAGTAGCATTGTCCCTTCTCTCTTTTCTCTCTCCTTTTTCATTTTTTTATTTTTGGTGGGCATCATTGGCCTCTTTTTTATTTGGGATTCATTGGCCTCTTTTATTTTGCATAAAGTCCGGAGTCTCATCCCAACTTGTGAGGGAATCATAGATTCCATCATCCTTTCCTCACATGGGACAATGCTCTAATAATGATGATCATCACACTTTTATTTACTTATAACTCAAGAATTACAACTCAAAACTAGAACAAAACATGACTCTATATAAATGCCTCCAACGGTGTATCGGGATGCGCAATGATCTAGCATAGCAAATGACATCAAAAAACGGACAAGCCATGAAAACATCATGCTAGCTATCTTACGATCATGCAAAGCAATATCAAAATTATGGTGCGTGTCATAGTAAATGGAATGGTGGAAGTTGCATGGAAAATTATCTCGGAATGTCTATAGAAATTCCATAATAGGTAGGTATGGTGGCTGTTTTCAGGAAGGATATATGATGGGTGTAATGCACCGGCGCAAGTTGCGCGGTACTAGAGAGGCTATCAAAGGTGGAAGGTTGAGAGTGCGTATGATCCATGGACTCACATTAGTCATAAAGAACTCACATACTTATTGCAAAAGTCTATTATTCATTGAAAAAAAGTATTAGACGCATGCTCCTAGGGGAGAGGTTGGTAGGAGTTAACCATCGCGCACTCCCGACCCTCACACAAAGGATGGCAATCCATAAACAAATCATGCTCTGACTTCATTACATAACGGTTCACCATACGTGCATGCTACGGGAATCACAAACCTTTACACAAGTATTTTTACCAATTCACAATTACTCACTAGCATGACCCTAATATCACCATCTTTATATCTCAAAACTTTATGCAAGGAATCAAACTTCTCATAATATTCAATGCACTTTATATGAAAGTTTTTATTATATCCCTTTTGGATGCCCATTATATTAGGACTAAATTCATAAACTAAACCAATTACCATGCTTTTTAAGTACTCTCAAAATAATATAAGTGAGGTATGAGAGTTCAAATATTTCTATAAAATAAAACACCACCGTGTTCTAAAAAGATATAAGTGAAGCACTAGAGTAAAATTGCCTAGCTCAAAAGATATAAGTGAAGCTCATAGAGTATTCTAATAAATTCACGATTCATGTGTGCCTCTCTCAAAATATGTGTGCAGAAAAGTAGAGACTCATATCATACAAGACGCTCCAAGCAAAACACATATCATGTGGTGAATAAAAATATAGCCTCAAGTAAATTTACCGATGGATTGAAGACGAAAGAGGGGATGCCTTCCGGGGCATCCCCAATCTTAGGCTCTTTGGCATCCTTGATTACTTGGGGTGCCTTGGGAATCCCCAAGCTTAGGCTCTTGCCACTCCTTATTCCATAGTCCATCAAATCTTTACCCAAAACTTGAAAACTTTACAACACAAAACTCAACAGAAAACTCGTGAGATCCGTTAGTATAAGAAAAATAAATCACCACTTTAGGTACTGTTGTGAAGTCATTATTTATTTATATTGGTGTAATATCTACTATATTCCAACTTATCCATGGTTCATACCCCCCGATCCAACCCATAGATACATCAAAATAAGTAAACAACACAAAGAAAACAAAATTTATCAAAAACAAAACAGTCTGTAGCAATCTATAAACTTCGAATACTTATATAACTCCAAAAATTCTGAAAAAATAGAAAACCTGGGAAATATGTATATAAATCTTGTGTAAATATTTCAGACCCATTCGCGGCTCTGATAAATTTATAAAATTCCTCGACTGGGTGCAAAAGTTTCTGTTTTTCAGCAAGATCAAATCAACAATCACCATAGACCATCCCAAAGGTCTTACTTGGATCAAACACTAATAAAAACACCAAAACACAATTACTAAAGAGGTAATAATGTGTGAAACACTCAAAAACAGAAGCAAAAACAAAAACATAAAAGTAAAATTGGGTTGCCTCCCAACAAGCGCTATAGTTTAACACACCTAGCTAGGCATAATGCAATAGATCTAGGTATTATCATCTTTGCTATGCAATCCATAAGTAGATCTCACAATAGATTCATAAGGTAATCTTATTTTCTTTCTAGGAAAGTGTTACATGCCTTTCCTTAACGGAAATTGGAATCTAATGTTTCCTTCTTTCATATCAATAATTGCACCCATCGTTCTAAGGAAAGGTCCACCAAGAATAATAGGACAGGTAGGATTGCAATCTATATCAAGAACAATGAGATCTATGGGCACATAATTCGTATTTGCAACAATAAGAACATCATTAATCCTTCGCATAGGTTTCTTAATAGTGGAATCTGCTAGATGCAAATTCAAAGAGCAATCATCAAGTTCATAAAAATCTAGCACATCACATAAAGTTTCGAGAATCGTGGAAACACTAGCACCCAAATCACAGAAAGCATGGCACTCATAATCTTTAATTTTAATCTTAATAGTAGGTTCCCACTCATCATAAAGCTTTCTAGGGATAGAAACTTCCAACTCAAGTTTTTCTTCAAAAGATTTCATCATAGCATCAACGATATGTTTAGTAAAAGCCTTATTTTGATTATAAGCATGCGGAGAATTCAACATGGATTGCAACAAGTAAATACAATCAATAAAAGAGCAGCTATCATAATTAGAGTCCTTGAAATCCAAAAGAGTGGGTTCATTGCTATTTAAAGTTTTGACCTCTTCAATCCCACTTTTATAAATTTTAGTATTAAGATCTATAAACTCTGAATCATTGGATGACTTTTAACTAAAGTTGACTTATCTCCAGTCCCATAATTATCAAGATTTATATTGGAGAACAAAGATCCAATAGGAGTCATCTCAATCACTTTAAGATCTTCTTCATTATTATCATGAGAACACACTTTTTCAAGCCATTCACGCTTAGCACGCATTCTCGCGGTTCTTTCCTTACCCTTGTTGATAGAAGTTCTCATAGATTTTAAACACTCATTAATATCAAGCTTTGGTGGAGTAGATCTAATTTTCAAAGAATCAATCTCAAGCGAAATTCTATCAACGTTCCTAGCCAAATCATCAATCTTGAGTAATTTTTCTTCAATCGAAGCGTTGAAAACCTTTTGAGAACTAATAAAAAAATTAATATTATTCTCAAGATCAGAGGGTATCTTATTATATTTTCCAGAAGGATTTTTGTAGTAATTACCATAAATATTAGAGGAATTACTAGGAAACGGCCTAGGGTTGAAATTACCTCTATACGCGTTATTACCAAAATTGTTCCTACCAACAAAATTCACATCCATAGATTCATTATTATTCCCAATCAAAGAAGACAAAGGCATATCATTAGGATCAATAGGAGCACTCTTACTAGTAAAAAAATTCATTAATCCATCCATCTTTTCACTCAAAGTATTTATTTCTTCAACAACATGCACTTTTTTACTAGTAGGAGATCTTTTGGTATGCCATTGAGAGTAATTTGCCATAATATTATCTAGGAGTTTAGCAGATTCTCCTAATGTGATTTCCATAAAAGTACCACCTGCATATGAATCTAAAAGATTCCTAGATGCAAAATTCAATCCCGCATAAAAAATTGTATAATCATCCATAAACTCAAACCATGTGCGGGGCAGTTTCTAATCATTAATTTCATCCTCTCACAAGATTGTGCAACAAGCTCATGATCAAGTTGATTAGAATTCATTATATAATTCCTAAGGGAGATGATCTTAGCAGGAGGAAAGTACTTGGAAATAAAAGCATCTTTACACTTATTCCATGAATCAATACTATTTTTAGGCAAAGATGAATACCAAGTTTTAGCACGATCTCGTAGTGAGAACGGAAATAGCTTCAATTTAACAATATCATTATCCACATCTTTCTTCTTTTGCATGTCACACAACTCAATGAAAGTATTTAGATGGGATGCGACATATTCACTAGGAAGGCCGGAAAATTGTTCTTTCATAACAAGATTAAGCAAAGCAGCATTAATTTCATAAGATTTCGCACTAGTGGCGGGAGAAATGAGAGTACTAATAAAATCATTATTATTAGTATTGGAGAAATCACACAATTTGGTATTCTCACACATCATGACAAAGCAAGCAATCAAGCACACAAGCAAACAAAAAACAAACGAAAAGATGAACGAAAGAAGGGCGAATAAAAAAGCAAATCTTTTTGTTTGTTTTTTAAAAATCGTTTTAGAAGTGTGGGGGGAGGCAAACGAGTGGAAAATGGCAAATAATGTAAATGCAAGAGATGATTTTGTGATAGGTACTTGGTAGGCTTGATGTGTATCCTCCCCAGCAAGGGCATCAGAAATCCTTCTTGCTACTTCTTGAGCTTGCGTTGGTTTTCCCTTGAAGAGGAAAGGGTGATGCAGCAAAGTAGATAAATATTTCCCTCAGTTGTTGAGAACCAAGATATGCAATCCAGTAGGAGGAATAAGCAAGGCCCCAATTTATGTACCTACACAAACAATCAAACACTTGCAGCCAACACTATAAAGGGGTTGTCAATCCCTTCATGGTTACTTGCAAGGATGAGATCTGATAGAGAAATATATAAAATATTGCTAGAAGTAAAAAGTAAATAAAATTGCAGCAAGGTATTTTTGGTATTTTTGGTTTATAGGTCTGAAAATATAATATGGAAAATATACCCGGGGGCCATAGGTTTCACTAGAGGCTTCTCTCATGAAGGAAAATAATACGGTGGGTGAACAAATTACTGTCGAGCAATTGATAGAAAAGCACATAGTTATGACGATAACCAAGTCAATGATTATGCATATAGGCATCATGTCCGTGTCAAGTAGACCGAAATGATTCTGCATCTACTACTATTACTCCACACATCGATCGACTCTTGCATGCATCTAGAGTATTAAGTTCATGAAGAACGGAGTGTTGGAAATATGCCCTAGAGGCATGAATAAATTAGTTATTATCATATTTCCTTGTTCATGATAATCGTTTATTATCCATGCTATAATTGTATTGATCGGAAACTTAGATGCATGTGTGGATACATAGACAAAACCATGTCCCTAGTATTCCTCTAATAGACTAGCTCGTTGATCAAAGATGGTTAAGGTTTCCTAGCCCTTGACATGAGATGTCATTTGATAATGGGATCACATCATTAGGAGAATGATGGGATGGACAAGACCCAAACTACAAACATAGCATATGATCGTGTTAGTTTAATGCTACTGTTTTCTGCATGTCAAGTATTTGTTCCTATGACCATGAGATCATGCAACTCACGACACCGGAGGAGTGCCTTGTGTGTATCAAACATTGCAATGTAACTAGGTGACTATAAAGGTACTCTACAGGTATCTCCGAGGGTGTCTGTTGGGTTGGCATGGATCAAGACTGGGATTTGTTACTCCGTGTGACGGAGAGGTATCTCAGGGCCCACTCGGTAATACAACATCACAACAAGCCTTGCAAGCAATGTGACTAAGTGTTAGTCACAAGATCTTGTATTACGAAATGAGTAAAGATACTTGCTGGTAACGAGGTTGAACTAGGTATGGATATACGGACGATCGAATCTCGGGCAAGTAAACATACCGAAGAACAAAGGGAACATCATACGGGATTAACTGAATCCTTGACATAGAGGTTCGACCGATAAAGATCTTCGTAGAATATGTAGGAACCAATATGGGCATCCAGGTCCCGCTATTGGTTATTGACCATAGAGGTGTCTCGGTCATGTCTACATAGTTCTCGAACCCGCAGGGTCTGCACACTTAAGGTTCGGTGACGTTTCGGTAGTATAGAGTTATGTATGGTGGTGACCGAAGGTTGTTCGGAGTCCTGTATGAGATCTAGGACGTCACGATGAGCTCCGGAATGGTCTAGAGGTAAAGATTGATATATAGCAAGTCCCATTTTGGTCGCCGGAAAAGTTTCGGGCTAATCGGTAATGTACCGGGAGTGCCGGCAGTGTACCGGGAGACCATCGGGAGGGGTATTTCGACCCAAGAGGCTTCATGGGCTGTGGGAGAGTAAATACCAGCCTTTTGTGGGATGGTGGAAGTCCCACACAAGGCCCATGCGGCTGGGAGAAAAAGCCCAAAGGGAAAAAGGTGGGAAAAGGCCAAAAAAAGGAGGAATCCTAGTCCTACTAGGATTGGAGGAGTCCTCCTCTCGTCCCCACTTTGGTCCACCCAAGGGTTGGCTTTTTGGCAGCCAAGACTCCTCCTCCTCTCCTCCTATATATACTAGAGGATTTTAGGGTTTTGACACAGAATTTTCAGCCACGTGCTACCCGTTCCTCTAGTGCATAGTTTCTCCTCTAGATCGGTTTTCTGCAGTGCTTAGGCGAAGCCCTGCCGGAATAGCTCCACCACCATCGCCGCAGCACCGTCATGCTGCCGGAGAACTCTTATACCTCTCCGCTCCCTCTTGCTGGATCAAGAAGGCGGAGATCGTCATCAAGATGTACGTGTGCTGAACACGGAGGTGCCGTCCGTTCGGCGCTAGATCGGAAGGACCGTGACGAGATCGCGGGACAGATTGTGATGAGATCGCGGGACGGATCGTGATGAGTTAGTGGGACGGATCACGGTGAGATCGCAGGACGGATCGTGATGAGTTCGCGGGACAGATCGTGATTGGATCGCGGGACGGATCGTGATGAGATCGCGGGACGCTCGGCGATTTGGATCGCGAATACGTTCGACTACACCAACCGCGTTTCTTAACGCTTCCCGCTTAGCGATCTACAAGGGTATGTAGATCCACTCTCCCTCTCGTAGATGCTCATCACCATGGATAGATCTTGCGTGTGCGTAGGAAATTTTTTGTTTCCCATGCAACGTTCCCCAACAGTGGCATCATGAGCTAGGTCTATGTGTAGATGAGATCTCGAGTAGAACACAAAAGGTTTGTCGGCATTGATGCTTAGATTGCTTCCTCCCTTGGTCGGATTTTGGTTCAGCGGTATTGTGAGATGAAGCGGCTCGGACCAACATTACTCGTACGCTTACGAGAGACCGGTTCCTTCGATCGCAACTTGTTGCATAGATGGCTTGCGGGTGCCAGTTTCTCTCACTTTAGTTGGATCGGATTCGACAAAGGCGGTCCTTGAGAAGGTCGAAAAGCAACTAGTGTATCACCGTTGTGGTTTTTGCGTAGATGAGAATTGTTCTTTCTAGATACCCGTAGCAGCCACGTAAAACATGAAACAACAATTAGAGGACGTCTAACTTGTTTTTGCAGGGTATGTTGTGATGTGATATGGCCAATTACATGATGTGATATATGTGATGTATGAGATGATCATGTGATGTATAGATTATCACGACTTGTATGTCGATGAGTACGGCAACCGGCAGGAGCCATAGGGTTGTCTTTAATTATTGTATGACCTGTGTGTCAATCATTAAGCGCTATGTAATGCTTTTTTATCGCTAAACGGTAGCAATAGTAGTAGAAGCATGGTGGGCGCGACAACCCCGATGGTGACACATTGATGGAGATCAAGATGATGGAGATCATGGTGTCATGCCGGTGATGATGGAGATCATGCCGGTGCTTTCATGATGGAGATCAAAAGCACAAGTTCATGGCCATATCATGTCACTTATGACTTGCATGTGATGTTAATCCTTTTATGCACCTTGTTTTGCTTATGACGACGGTAGCATTATAAGGTGATCCCTCACTTAATTTCAAGATAAATTGTGTTCTCCCCGAGTGTGCACCGTTGCGAAAGTTCTTCGTGTCGAGACACCACGTGATGATCGGGTGTGATAGACTCTACGTTCACATACAACGGGTGCAAGCCACTGTTGCACATGCAGAACACTCGGGTTAAACTTGACGAGCCTAGCATGTACAGACATGGCCTCAGAACACAAGAGACCGAAAGGTCGAACATGAGTCATATAGTAGATATGATCAACATGATGATGTTCACCATTGTAACCACCTCAACTCACGTGATGATCGGACTTGAGTTGGTGAATTTGGATCATGTATCACTCACATGACCGGAGGGATGTCAATTTGAGCGGGAGTTCTTAAGTAATTTGATTAATTGAACTCATTATCATGAACATAGTCAGTAGTATCTTTGCAAATTATGTTGTAGATCACTTGCTCGCGTTGTAGCTCCCTTGAATTTTTTATGTTCCTAGAGAAATAGAGTTGAAAGATGTTGGTAGCAATATTGCGGACTAGGTCCGTGATCTGAGGATTGTCCTCATTGCTGCACAGAAGGCTTATGTCCTTAATGCACCGCTCGGTGCGCCAAACCCTCTAGCGTGGTTTGTAGATGTTGTGAACATCTGACAGGCACGTTCTGATGACTACTTGATAGATTAGTGCATCGTGCATTATGGCTTAGAATTGAGGCTCCGAAACGTTTTGAACGTCACAGAACATATGAGATGTTCTAAGAGCTGAAATTAGGATCTCAAGCTCGTGCCCATGTTGCAAGATATGAGATCTCCAACAAGATTCTTTGCCTGCAAGATGAAGGAGAATAGCTCAATCGTTGAGCACGTGCTCAGATTGTCTGGGTGCTACAATCGCTTGAATCGAGTGGGAGTTGATCTTCCAGATAAGATAGTGATTGATATAGTTCTCCAAGTCACTGTCACTAAGCTACTAGAACTTGGTGATGAACTATAAAATGCCAGGGATAGAAATAATGATCCCTGAGCTGTTCGCGATGTTTGACACCGTGAAGGTAGAAATCAAGAAGGAGCGTCAAGTGTTGATGGTTAGTCCAACCACAAGTTTCGAGAAGAGCAAGAGCAAGGAGGGAAACTTCATGGATAGCAAGTCAGTTGTTACTCCAAAGAAGCAACCCAAAGTTGAACTCAAACCCGAGACTAAGTGCTTCGATTATGAGGAGAGCAGTTGCTGAAGCGGAACAACCCTAGATACTTGGTAGATAAGAAGGCTAGCAACGTCAACAGAAGTATATTTGATATACGTGTTATTGATGTGTACCTTGCTAGTACTCCTAGTAGCACCTGGGTATTGGATACCGGTTCGGTTGCTAAATGTTAGTAACTCAAAATAAAAGCTACGAAATAAACGGAGAACTAGCTAAGGGTGAGGTGACGATGTGTGTTGGAAGTGTTTCCAAGGTTGATGTGATCGACAACGCACGCTCTCTCTACCTTCGGGATTAGTAACAAACCTAAATAAGTGTTATTTGGTGTTTTGCATTGAGCATGAACATGATTAGATCATGTTTATTGCAACACGGTTATTCATTTAAGTTAGAGAATAATGGTTATTCTGTTTACATGAATAATACCTTCAATGGTCATGCATCCAGTGAGAATGGTTTGTTGAATCTTGATCGTAGTAATACACATGTTCATAACATTGATGCCAAAAGATGCAAAGTTAATAATGATAGTACCACATACTTGTGGCACTACCGCTAAATGTCATATTGGTATAAAACGCATGAAGAAACTCCATGCTGATGGATCTTTGGACTCTTTCGATTTCGAATCGGTTGAGACATGCGAACCATGCCTCTTGGTCAAAGATGACTAAGGACCCCGTTTTCTGGTTTGACGGAGCGGGCAAGTGATTTATTGGAAATGATACATGTTGATGTATGCAATCCAATGAGTCTTGTAGTGTGCGGTGGATATCGTTATTTTCTTATCTTCACTGATGATTTGGGTAGATATAGTGTATGTTTACATAATGAAACACAAGTCTGAATCGTTTGAAAAGATCAAGCAAATTTAGAGTGAAGTTTAAGATCATCATGACAAGATAAAAATATCTGCGATATGATCGTGGAGGTGAATATCTGAGTTACGAGTTTGGCATACAACTTTAGACATTGTGAAAATTGTTTCACAACACACGCCACCTGGAACATCATAGTGTGATGGTATGTCCGAACGTCATAGTCGTGCTCTATTGGATATGGTGCATGTTATGATGTCTCTTATCGTTTTGCTACTATAATTTTGGGGTTGTGCATTAGAGACAACTACATTCACTTTAAATAGGGCACCATCTAAATCCGTTGAGATGACACCGTGTGAATTATGGTTTGATAGAAACCTAAGCTGTCATTTCTTGATGTTGGCGCTGCGACGCTTGTGTGGAAAATGTTTTCACCTAATGAGCTCGAACCCAAAGCGGACAAATGCATCTTCGTAGAATACCCTAAGAACAGTTGGGTGAACCTTCTATCACAGATCCAAGCATAAAGTGTTTGTTTCTAAAACGGGTCCTTTCCCGAGAAAAAGTTTCTCTCGGAAGAATTGAGTGGGAGGAAGATAGAACTTGATGAGGTTGTTGAACCTTTGTTTCAACCAGAGAGTAGCGCAGCGCAGAAAGATGTTTCTGTGGAACCTATGTCAGTTGAAGAGGAAGTAAATGATGATGATCATGAAGCTTCGGATCAAGTTACTATCGAACCTCATAGGTCGACAAGGATGTGTACTAGTCCTGAGCGGTACGACAACCCTGTCTTGGAGGTCATGTTGTTGGACAACAATGAACCTACGAGCTGTGGAGAAGCGATGATGGGCCCGGATTCCGACAAATGGTTAGAGGCCATGAAATCCGAGAAAGGATCCATATATGAAAACCAAGTATAGACTTTGGTAGACTTCTCGTTGGACGGTAGGTCGTCGAGTACAAATGGACCTTTGAGATGAAGACAGACGCTGATGGTGAATGTCACCATTTATAAAGCTTGACTTGCCGCAAAGAAGTTTCTGGCACGTTCAAGGAGTTGACTGCGATGAGACTTTCTCACTCATAGCGATGCTAAAGTCTGTTAGAATTATGTTAGCAGTTGCTGCATTTTTCAATTATGAAATCTAGCAGATGGATGCCAAAACATCATTTCCTTTCTTGAGGAAAGGTTGTATGTGATACAAACAGAAGGTTTTGTCAGTCCTAAGGATGCTAAAAGGTGTGCAAGCTTCAATGATCCTTCTATGAACTGAAGCAAGCATCTCGGAGTTGGAATATACACTTTGATGAGGTGATTAAAGTTTTTGAGTCTATACAAAGTTTACGAGAAACTTGTATTTACAATAAAGTGAGTGGGAGCACTGTAGAGTTTCTGATAAGCATATGTGGTTGACATATTGTTGATCGGAAATGATATAGAATTTCTGGAAAGCATACAGGGTTGTTTGAAAAGAGTTTTCAAAGGAAGACCTGGATAAAGCTACCTAATTGTTGAGCATAAAGATCTATAGAGATAGATCAAGATACTTGATGAGACTTTCAATGAGTACATACCTTGACAAGATTTTGAAAGAGTTCAAAATGGATCAGTCAGAGAAAGAGTTCTCGCTTGATTTGTAAGGTATAAAGTTGAGTAAGACTCAATGCCTAGTGACTACAGAAGATAGAGAAAAGATGAGTGTCATCCCCTATGCTTCAGCCATAGGCTCTATCATGTATGCAATGTTGTGCACAAGACCCGATGTCAGCCTTGCCATAAGTATGGCCGAAAGGTTTCAAAGTGATTCTGGAATGGAGCACTAGACAACGGTCAAGATTATCCTTAGTAACTAAAAGACTAAGGATATGTTCCTCGATTATGGAGGTGATAAAGAGTTCGTCATAAAGAGTCACGTCGATGCAAGCTTTAACACCAATCTGGATGACTCGTAGTAGCAATCTGGATACGTATAGTGGAGCAGCCATTTGGAATAGTACCAAGTGGAGTGTGGTAGCAGTGTTTACGGTTTGACATAGATATTTGCAAAGTACACACGGATCTGAATGTCGCAGACCCGTTGACTATAAGACCTCTCTCACATGCAAAGCATGATCGAGCCCCAGAACTCATTGGGTGTTAGATTCATAACAATGCAAATCACATGGTGATGTGAACTAGATTATTGACTCTAGTGCAAGTGGGAGAGTATTGGAAATATGCCCTAGAGGCAATAATAAATTAGTTATTATCATATTTCCTTGTTCATGATAATCGTTTATTATCCCTGCTATAATTGTATTGATCGGAGACTTAGATGCATGTGTGGATACATAGACAAAACCATGTCCCTAGTATTCCTCTAATAGACTAGCTCGTTGATCAAAGATGGTTAAGGTTTCCTAGCCATTGACATGAGATGTCATTTGATAACGGGATCACATCATTAGGAGAATGATGGGATGGACAAGACCCAAACTACAAATGTAGCATATGATCATGTCAGTTTAATGCTACTACTTTCTGCATGTCAAGTATCTGTTCCTATGACCATGAGATCATGCAACTCACTGACACCGGAGGAGTGCCTTGTGTGTATCAAACGTTGCAACGTAAGTGGGTGACTATAAAGGTACTCTACAGGTATCTCCGAGGGTGTTTGTTGGGTTGGCATGGATCAAGACTGGGATTTTTTTACTCCGTGTGACGGAGAGGTATCTCAGGTCCCACTCGGTAATAAAACATCACAACAAGCCTTACAAGCAATGTGACTAAGTGTTAGTCACGGGATCTTGTATTACAGAACGAGTAAAGAGACTTGCTCGTAACAAGGTTGAACTAGGTGTGGATATACCGATGATCGAATCTCGGGCAAGTAAACATACCGAAGAACAAAGGGAACATCATACGGGATTAACTAAATCCTTGACATTGAGGTTCGAACGATAAAGACCTTCATAGAATATGTAGGAACCAATATGGGCATCTAGGTCCCGCTATTGGTTATTAACCGTAGAGGTGTCTCGGTCATGTCTGCATAGTTCTCGAACCCGCAGGGTCTGCACACTTAAGGTTCGGTGACGTTTCGGTAGTATAGAGTTATGTATGGTGGTGACCAAAGGTTGTTCGGAGTCCCGAATGAGATCTAGGATGTCACAAGGAGCTCCGGAATGGTCCGGAGGTAAAGATTGATATATAGGAAGTCCCATTTTGGTCGCCGGAAAACTTTCTGGCTAATCGGTAATGTACCGGGAGTGCCGGCAGTGTACCGGGAGACCATCGGGAGGGGTATTTCGACCCAAGAGGCTTCATGGGCTGTGGGAGAGTAAATACCAGCCTTTTGTGGGCTGGTGGAAGTCCCACACAAGGCCCATGCGGCTGGGAGAAAAAGCCCAAAGGGAAAAAGGTGGAAAAAGGCCCAAAAAAGGAGGAATCCTAGTCCTACTAGGATTGAAGGAGGAGTCCTCCTCTCCTCCCCACTTTGGTCGACCCAAGGGTTGGCTTTTTGGCAGCCAAGACTCCTCCTCCTCTCCTCATATATATACTAGAGGATTTTAGGGTTTTGACACAGAATTTTCAGCCACGTGCTACCCGTTCCTCTAGTGCATAGTTTCTCCTCTAGATCGGTTTTCTGCAGTGCTTAGGCGAAGCCCTGCCGGAATAGCTCCACCACCATCGCCGCAGAGCCATCACGCTGCCAGAGAACTCTTCTACCTCTCCGCTCCCTCTTGCTGGATCAAGAAGGCGGAGATCATCATCAAGCTGTACGTGTGCTGAACGCGGAGGTGTTGTCCGTTCGGCGCTAGATCGGAACGACCGTGACGAGATCGCGGGACGGATCGTGATGAGATCGCGGGACAGATCGTGATGAGTTTGCGGGACGGATCGTGATGAGATTGCAGGACGGATCGTGATGAGTTAGCGGGACGGATCGTGATTGGATCGCGGGATGCTCGGCGATTTGGATCGCGAAGACGTTCGACTACACCAACCGCATTTCTTAACGCTTCCCGCTTACCGATCTACAAGGGTATGTTGATCCACTCTCCCTCTCATAGATTCTCATCACCATGGATAGATCTTGCGTGTGCGTAGGAAAATTTTGTTTCCCATGCAACGTTCCCCAACACAGAGTAACGCGTTAGGTAAGATGACATGGTGTAGAGCGATAAACTCAAGCAATATGATGAAAACCCCATCTTTTATCCTTGATGGCAACAATACAAATATGTGCCTTGCTACCCGTACTATGTCACTCGGTCAGGACACCACAAGATTGAACCCAAAACTAAGCACTTCTCCCACTGCAAGAATACCAATCTAGTTGGTCAAACCAAACCAATAACTCGAAGAGACTTGCAAAGATATGAAATCATGCATGTAAGAATTCAGAAAAGACTCAAATAATATTCATAGATAATCTCATCATAAACCCACAATTCACCAGATCTCGACAAACACACCGCAAAAGAGTATTACATTGGATAGATCCCCATGAAGATCATGGAGAACATGGTATTGAAGAACAAAGAGAGAGAAGAAGCCATCTATCTACTAGCTATGGACCCATAGGTCTATGGTGAACTACTCACGCATCATCAGGAGGGCAATGGAGTTGATGTAGAGGCCCTCCGTGATCGAATCCCCCTCAGGTAGATTACTAGAAAAGGCTCCAAGATTGGATCTCTTGGGACGGAGGCTTCCGGTGGCGGAAAAGTATTATTGTGGATCTTTTTGGTATTGAGGGAATATTTCTGAATTTATAGGCCAAAGATTAGGGTTGGAAGAGCTACGGGGTACCTACAAGCCAGGGGCGCGATCCCCTGGCCACGCTAGGGTGGCTTGTGGCCCACCCGTGGCTCTTCTGGCTTCTTCTCCAAGTCTGTTGGGTTTCTTCTAGTCCAAGAAAAAACATAGTAGAATTTTATTCCGTTTGCACTCCGTTTGATATTCCTTTTCTGCAATAATCAAAAACAAGGAAAATACAGAAACTCGCACCGGGCACTAGGTTAATAGGTTAGTCCCAAAAATAATATAAAATAGCATATTAATGCATATAAACATCCAAAACAGATAATATAATAGCATGGAACAATCAAAAATTATAGATACGTTGGAGACGTACCAACTAGTATTGAATGGCTTCCAAAGGTTCCTTATCTCCTACATCATTTGACAATTGTTCGACTTGCGAACCATTAGATTCATCAAACTTCACATCTACCGTCTCTTCAAGTTTTCGAGTGAAGTTGTTGTGGACATGGTAAGTGTGAGAGTTTAATCCGTAACCGAGTAGGAAACCTTCATGCGATTTAGGAGCAAATTTAGAAGGACGATGCTTATCAAGAATGTAACACTTGGAGTCAAATACTCGAAAGTATCCAACTTGGGGCTTGTTACCGGTGAGTAGTGATACATCCATTTTGCATCATGCTTTTATATTGATATTTATTGCATTATGGGCTGTTATTACACATTATGGTACAATCCTTATGCCTTTTATCTCTTATTTTTAAGGTTTATATGAAGAGGGAGAATGCCGGCAGCTGGAATTCAGGACTGGGAAAGGAGAAAATCTGATATACCTATTCTGCACAACTCCAAAAGTCCTGAAAATTTATGAAGAATTATTTTGGAATATATAAAAAATACTGGGTGAAACAGATACTAGAGGGGGGCACCAGGAGGTGACAAGCCTGCCAGGCGCGGCCACCCCCTGGCCACGCCTAGCAGGCTTGTGCCCCACCTGGCTGGCCCCCGACGCCCATATTCTCCTATATGTTGGGTTTTGACCTGGAAAAAAAAACAAGATAGAGCTTTATGGATGAAGCAACGCTATCTCAAGGCGGAACTTGGACAGAACCAATCTAGAGCTCCGGCATGGGATATTCTACCGGGGAAACTTCCCTCCCAGGGGGAAATTGAAGCCATCGTCATCACCAACGATCCTCTCATCGAGAGGGGGTCAATCTCCATCAACATCTTCACCAACACCATCTCATCTCCAAACCCTAGTTCATCTCTTGTATCTAATCTTTGTCTCAACACCTCAGATTGGTACCTGTGGGTTGCTAGTAGTGTTGATTACTCCTTGTAGTTGATGCTAGTTGGTTTACTTGGTGGAAGATCATATATTAAGATCCTTTTTGATAATTAATACTCCTATGATTATGAACATGAACATGTCTTGTGAGTAGTTACGTTTGTTCCTGAGGACATGGGATAAGTCTTGTTATAAGTAATCATGTGAATTTGGTACTCGTTCGATATTTTGATGAGATGTATGTTGTCTATCCTCTAGTGGTGTTATGTGAACGTCGGCTACATAACACTTCACCATTATTTGGGCCTAGGGTAAGGCACTGGTAAGTAATAAGTAGATGATGGGTTGCTAGAGTGACAGAAGCTTAAACCCTAGTTTATGTGTTGCTTCGTAAGGGGCTGATTTGGATCCATATGTTTCATGCTATGGTTAGGTTTACCTTATTCTTCTTTCTTAGTTGCGGATGCTTGCGATAGGGGTTAATCATAAGTGGGAGGCTAGTCCAAGTAAGGGCAGCACCCAAGCACCGGTCCACCGACATATCAAATTATCAAAGTAACGAACACGAATCAAATGAGCATGATGAAAACTAGCTTGATAGAAATTCCCATGTGTCCTCGGGAGCGCTTTGCTTTACATAAGAGTTTGTCCAGGCCAGTCCTTTGCTACAAAAGGGATTGGGCTACCTTGTTGCACCTTTGCTACACTTGTTACTTGTTACTCGTTACAAATTATCTTATCACAAAACTATGTGTTATCGATAATTTCAGTGCTTGCAGAGAATACCTTACTGGAAACCGCTTGTCATTTCCTTCTGCTCCTCGTTGGGTTTGACACTCTTACTTATCGAAAGGACTATGATAGATCCCCTATACTTGTGGGTCATCAAGACTCTTTTCTGGCCCCGTTGCCGGGGAGTGAAGCGCCTTTGGTAAGTGGAATCTGGTAAGGAAAAATTTATATAGTGTGCTGAAATTTACTGTCACTTATCCCTATGGAAAGTAATCCTTTGAGGGGCTTGTTCGGGGTATCTTCACCTCTACCGGAAGCCCAAAGAGTTGTCCCTCAACCTACTGAACCTACTGAAAATATTTATTATGAAATTCCTTCAGGTATGATAGAGAAACTGCTGGATAATCCTTATGCAGGAGATGGAACACTACATCCTGATTTACATCTAATCTATGTGGATGAAGTTTTAGGAATATTTAAGCTTGCAGGTTGGCCCGAGGATCATGTTAAGAAGAAGGTCTTTCCCTTATCTTTGAAGGATAAGGCATTGACATGGTATAGGCTATGTGATGATATTGGATCATGGAGCTACAACCGATTGAAAATGAAATTTCATCAGAAGTTCTACCCAATGCATCTAGTTCATCGTGATCGGAATTATATTTATAACTTTTGGCCTCGTGAAGGAGAAAGAATCGCTCAAGATTGGGGAAGGCTTAAGTCAATGTTATATTCATGCCCCAATCATGAGCTCTCGAGAGAAATTATTATTCAGATTTTTTAGGCTCGGCTTTCTCGTAATGATCAATCCATGCTCGATACTTCTTGTGTTGGTTCCTATATGAAGAAAGATATTGATTTCAAATGGGATTTATTAGAAAGAATTAAACGCAACTCGGAAGATTGGGAACTCGACGAAGGTAAGGAGTCAGGTATGAACCTTAAGTTTGATTGTGTTAAATCCTTCGTAGACACCGATGCTTTTCATGAATTTAGCACTAAATATGGACTTGACTCTGAGATAGTAGCTTCTTTCTGTGAAGCTTTTGCTTCTCATGTTGATCTCCCTAAGGAGAAGTGGTTTAAATATCATCCTCCCATTGAAGTGAAAGTAGTTGAACCTATTGAAGTTGAAGAGAAAACTATTACTTATAATGTTGATCCTGTTATTCCCACCGCTTACGTTGAAAGACCACCTTTCCTTGTTAGAATAAAGGAACATGCTAAAGCTTCAACTATGGTTCGTAAGAGCTGTGCTAGAACACCTACACCCCCTGAGCAAATTAAAGTTGAACCTAGTATTGCTATGGTTAAGGATCTCTTGGTTGATAATATTGATGGGCATGTTATTCAATTTTGCGATGAAGCTACTAGAATTGCTAAACCTGATGCTAAAGTTAAACATAGACCCATTGTTGGCACGCATGTTGTTTCTGTTAAAATAGGAGATCATTGTTATCATGGCTTATGTGATATGGGTGCTAGTGTGAGTGCAATTCCCTTTTCCTTATATAAAGAGATTATGAATGATATTGCACTAGCTAAGTTAGAAGAAATTGATGTTACAATTAAGCTTGTTAATAGAGACACTATATCACCAGTTGGGATTATTAGAGACGTTGAAGTCTTGTGTAGGAAAATAAAATATCCCACTGATTTTCTTGTTCTTGGCTCCCCACAAGATGATTTTTGTCCCATTATATTTGGTAGACCCTTCTTGAATACCGTTAATGCCAGGATAGATTGTGAGAAGGAAACTGTTGCTGTAAGTTTTGGGGATACCTCTCATGAGTTTAATTTCTCTAAATTTCGTAGACAACCCCATGATAAAGAATTGCCTAGTAAGGATGGAATTATTGGTCTTGCTTCTATTGTTGTTCCTCCTACTGATCCTTTAGAGCAATATTCGCTAGACCATGAAAATGACATGCATATGAATGAAAGAAATGAAATAGATAGGATTTTATTTGATCAACATCCTATTCTGAAACACAAATTGCCTGTTGAAATACTTGGGGATCCTCCTCCACCCAAGGGTGATCCCGTGTTTGAGCTTAAACAATTACCAGATACTCTGAAATATGCTTATCTTGATGAAAAGAAGATATATCATGTTATTATTAGTTCTAACCTTTCAGAGAATGAAGAACAGAGATTATTGAAAACTCTGAGGTAGCACCATGCTGCTATTGGATATACTCTTGATGATCTTAAGGGCATTAGTCCCACTGTGTGTCAGCACAAAATTAAAATGGAGCCTGATGCTAAACCAGTCGTTGATCACCAACGACGGTTGAATCCTAAAATGAAGGAAGTGGTAAGAAATGAAATATTAAAGATTTTGGAGGCTGGTATCATTTAACCTATTGTTGATAGTAGATGTGTTAGTCCCGTTCATTGTGTTCCTAAGAAAGGAGGTATTATCGCAGTTCTTAATGATAAAAACGAATTGATCCCACAGAGAATTGTTACATGATATAGAATGGTAATTGATTTTAGGAGATTGAATAAAGCTACTAGGAAAGATCATTACCCTCTGCCTTTTATTGATCAAATGCTAGAAAGATTATCCAAACACACACATTTCTGCTTTCTAGATGGTTATTCTGGTTTCTCTCAAATACCTGTGTCAAAAGAGGGCCAAGAGAAGACCACCTTTACCTGCCCTTTTGGTACCTTGGCTTATAGACGTATGCCTTTTGGTTTATGCAATGCACATGCTACCTTTCAAAGATGTATGACTGCTATATTCTCTGATTTTTGTTAAAGGATTGTTGAGGTTTTCATGGATGATTTTTTCGTTTACGGAACTTCTTTTGATGATTGTTTGAGCAACCTTGGTCGAGTTTTGCAGAGATGTGAAGAAACTAATCTTGTATTGAATTGGGAGAAGTGCCACTTTATGGTGAATGAAGGCATTGTCTTGGGACATAAAATTTCCAAAAGAGGTATTGAAGTTGACAAGGCTAAAGTTGATGCTATTGAAAAAATGGCGTGTCCTACGGATATCAGAGGTATAAGAAGTTTCCTTGGTCATGCTGGTTTCTATAGGAGATTTATTAAATATTTCTCTAAGATCTCTAGGCCTCTCACTAATATTTTGCAAAAAGATGTTCCATTCGTTTTTATGATGATTGTGTAGAAGCTTTTGAAATTCTTAAGAATGCCTTGATTTCTGCACCTGTTGTTCAACCACCTGATTGGAACCTACCCTTTGAAATTATGTGTGATTCTAGTGATTATGACATTGGTGCTATCCTAGGACAAAGAGTTGATAAGAAATTAAATGTTAATCATTATTCTAAAAAACTCTAGACAGTGCTCAAAGAAACTATGCTACCACTGAAAAGGAATTTTTAGCAGTTGTGTTCGCTTGTGATAAGTTCAGACCCTATATTGTTGATTCGAAAGTAACTGTTCACACTGATCATGCTGCTATTAAATATCTTATGGAAAAGAAGGATGCTAAACCTAGACTTATCAGATGGGTTCTTCTGCTACAAGAATTTGATTTGCACATTGTTGATAGAAAGGGTGCTGATAACCCCGTACCAGATAACTTTTCTAGGTTAGAGAATGTTCTTGATGACCCACTACCTATTGATGATAGCTTTCGCGATGAACAATTGGCTGTCATAAATACTTCTCGTAATGCTCCTTGGTATGCTAATTATATTGTCGCTAAATTTATACTGCCTAGTTTCACATACCAGCAAAAGAAAAGGTTTTCCTATGATTTAAGACATTACTTTTGGGATGACCCACACCTTTATAAAGAAGGAGTAGATGGTGTTATTAGACGTTGTGTACCTGAGCATGAACAGGAATAGATCCTATAAAAGTGTCATTTCGAGGCCTACGGAGGACACCACGCTGGAGATAGAACTGCACACAAGGTATTACAATCTGGTTTTTATTGGCCTACTCTCTTCAAGGATGCTCGTAAGTTTGTCTTGCCATGTGATGAATATCAAAGAATTGTCAATGTTAGTAGACGTCGGGAAATGCCTATGAATTACTCTCTTATTATTGAACCATTTGATGTTTGGGGTTTTGATTATATGGGGCCTTTTCCAACGTCCAACGGGTATACTCATATTTTAGTTGATGTTGATTATGTTACTAAGTGGGTAGAAGCTATTCCAACTAGTAGTGCTGATCATAACACATCTATTAAGATGCTTAAAGAAGTTATTTTCCCTAGATTTGGAGTCCCAAGATATTTAATGACTGATGGTGGTTCACATTTTGTTCATGGTGCTTTCCATAAATTGCTTGCTAAGTATGATGTTAACCATGGAATTGCATCTCCTTATCATCCTCAGTCTAGTGGTCAAGTAGAATTAAGCAATAGGGAAATTAAGTTGATCTTGCAAAAGACAGTTAACAGATCTAGGAAGAATTCGTCTAAGAAACTTGACGATGCATTATGGTCTTATAGAACTGCTTACAAGAATCCTATGGGTATGTCTCCATATAAAATGGTTTATGGTAAAGCATGTCACTTACTTCTAGAGCTAGAGCACAAAGCTTATTGGGCAATCAAAGAGCTCAACTATGATTTCAAACTTGCTGGTGAGAAGAGGTTATTTGATATTAGCTCACTTGATGAGTGGAGAACCTAGGCCTATGAGAATGCTAAGTTGTTTAAAGAAAAATTTAAGAGATGGCATGATAATAGGATACAAAAGCGTGAATTCAATGTAGGTGATCATGTCTTGCTATTAAATTCTCGGTTAAGATTTTTTGCAGGAAAACTTCTCTCTAAATGGGAAGGGCATTACATTGTTGAGGAAGTATATCGTTCTGGTGCCATCAAGATCAACAACGCCAAAGGCACAAATCCAAAAGTGGTAAACAGGCAAAGAATCAAACATTATATTTCAGGTACTCCCATTAATGTTGAGACCAATGTTATCAATACCATAACTCCAGAAGAGCATATTAGGGAGACCTACCGGAACGTTTTAGACTCCAAAAAGGAATAGGTACGTGGTACGGTAAGTAAATTGACTCCAAAACTTTCCCAACAACAATTTTACTCAGTTTTGGAATATTTAAAAAATTAGGAAAATAAAAAGTAGTCTGAAGGACGCACGGGGAGGCGACAAGCCTGCTAGGCGCAGCCACCCTCCTGGCCGTGCTTAGGGGGCTTGTCACCACCCCGTGCGCCCCCAGACTCCGTTTTCTTGTGGAACAGCCCTTCGGGTTGGAAAATAATCATTATATAATCTCCCGAAGGTTTCGACTTTCGTATCACGACAATACCTCATGTTTTCATTTTGAGCTATTTCTGCAACAGATTTGGAGCAAGATGTCGTCCCAAGAGTCGACCGGGGAGAGTCGTGTCTCTCACCCGGCACAAGAGCCCGAGGCATACATTGAAGCTAACCACTTTGGGCGAACCACTGAGGAGGATATGAAGGCTGACTTAAAAAGGGTGGATGCCATGGAGGAAGAACAAGAAGGGATCTCTAACCATCAATGGAAAACTGCACAAGGAAGTAATGGATCTTAGGCAGCAAAATAATAAGCTTGAAGAGGAGAATCGCATTCTGAAGGGTGTCATCGCCAAGAATATCGCACCATCACTTCCGAAGAAGGACACCTGAGCACATGGGTATGGGCACTCCCCTTGGCTTGTGCCAAGCTTGGGGGAGGTGCCCCGGTATCGTATCACCATCACACCTTTCTTCATTTTCATTTTTCTTGTTTTCTTGTTCGATCCTTTCTGATTTTGTTTCGATCTAGTAGAATAAAAGTTTTAGTATGATCTACCTTTTAGTTTTTGCTTTTGCTCCCCTGATGTAAGCAAGTCCGAGAGTTATATAATAAAAAGTAGTTTCGATGAGAGGGCTTTGCTAGGTTACTATGCTCTTGAAATTAATGAATAAAGAATAATAGAATAAAAGCAAAGAGTATGCATAAGGATCTTATGGGGAGTGATGACTTCACATATAAAAAGTATGTCGATTGAAATTTGTTGGGAGTTAACAAACATAGTAATTGGTCATTGGTGCAATTGGGAAGGAAGTGATAAAGAAAGAGAGATTTGCATATAAATACATTATCTTGGACATCGTTTATGATTGTGACCGCTCATTAAAATATTACATGCCAAGAAGTTGATGTTGAAAGACAACATAATGGGTTATGTTTGCTTGCCTCTGGATAGGAGTTATATGGTTTTAGATCATTCAACATGTAGTGCTTGCTTCCACCTCATATTATCCAAAACTTTCGCACCAAGTAGAGATACTACTTGTGCTTCCAAACACCTCAACCCAGTTTTGCCATGAGAGTCCACCATACCTACCTATGGATTGAATAAGATCCTTCAAGTAAGTTGTCATCAGTGCAAAAGGCAATAAAAGTTGCTCCTAAATATGTGTGATATTTTATTGTAAGTGAAATAAGCGTTGTACGAACTTGTGATAGTATAGAAATAAAAGTGACAGACTGCATAATAAAGGTTGCTATCACAAAGGGCAATACAATGCGGCATTCCTTTGCACTAAGTGTTTGTGCATCCAAAAACAAAAGGCGCATGAAAACCATTGCTTCCTTCTGTGAAGGGTCTATCTGTTACTTTTACTTTTTAGTACTTACCTTTACGCAAGAGTCATGGTGGTCTTCACCACTTCCTATATTTCGTCTCTCTTGGCAAGCATTATGTGTTGTGGAATGATCTAGACGCATATATCCACTCGGATGTGGGTGATCATGGGTTATTATTGTTGACATCACCCTTGAGGTGAATAGTTGGGAGGCAAAACTATAAGCCCCTATCTTTCTCTGTGTCTGATTGAGGCTTTGATCTCGTGGGTACCGCGTGAGTGTTAGCAATTGTGAAAGACTAGAAGATGATTGAGTATTTGGATTTGCTTTACAAGTTCTTATATTGACTCTTTCCGATGTTATGATAAATTGCCAATTGCTTCAATGACTAAGCTCATAGTTTGTTGGTTGTAAATAGAGTTCTTGGTTCATACTTTATCTTGTGAATGAATTGTTACTCTATCATAAGAGATCTTATACAACAAGTATTGCTATTCTAAAGATGTTCATGATGCCCTCATGTCCGTATTTTCTTTTATCGACGCTTCTATCTCTAAACACGTGGACATATTTATCGATCATGACTTTTGCTTGAAGGCAAGCGAGATCTAAGCTTGGGGGAGTTGATACGTCCATTTTGCATCATGCTTTTATATTGATATTTATTGCATTATGGGTTGTTATTACACGTTACGGTACAATCCTTATGCCTTTTCTCTCTTATTTTACAAGGTTTACATGAAGAGGGAGAATGCCGGCAACTGGAATTCTAGACTAGGAAAGGAGCAAATCTGAGATACCTATTCTGCACAACTCCAAAAGTCTTGAAAATTTATGGAGAATTATTTTGGAATATATAAAAAATACTGGTGAAACGGATACCAGAGGGGGCCCACCAGGAGGTGACAAGCCTGCCAGGCGCGGCCACCCCCCTGACCGCGCCTAGCATGCTTGTTGCCCACCTCACTGGCCCCCGACGCCCATATTCTCCTATATGTTGGGTTTTGACTTGGAAAAAATCAAGAGAGAGCTTTCGGGAAGAAGCGCCGCCGTCTCGAGGCGGAACCTTGACAGAACCAATCTAGAGCTCTGACAGGGTTGTTTTGCCGGGGAAACTTCCCTCCCAGAGGGGAAAATTGAAGCCATCGTCATCAGGAACGATCCTCTCATCGAGAGGGGGTCAATATCCATCAACATCTTCACCAGCACCATCTCATCTCCAAATCCTAGTTCATCTCTTGTATCCGATCTTTGTCTCAACACCTCAGATTGGTACCTATGAGTTGCTAGTAGTGTTGATTACTCCTTGTAGTTGATGCTAGTTGGTTTACTTGGTGGAAAATCATATGTTCAGATCCTTTATGATAATTAATACTCCTCTGATTATGAACGTGAACATGTTTTGTGAGTAGTTACGTTTTTTCCCAAGGACATGGGATAAGTCTTGTTATAAGTAATCACGTGAATTTGGTATTCGTTCGATATTTTGATGAGATGTATGTTGTCTCTCCTCTAGTGGTGTTATGCGAACGTCGACTACATTACACTTCACCATTATTTGGGCCTAGGGGAAGGCACTGGGAAGTAGTAATTATATGATGGGTTGCTAGAGTGACAGAAGCTTAAACCCTAGTTTATGTGTTGCTTAATAAGGGGCTGATTTGGATCCATATGTTTCATGCTATGGTCAGGTTTACCTTAATGCTTCTTTTGTAGTTGCGGATGCTTGCGATAGGGGTTAATCATAAGTGGGAGGTTTGTCCAAGTAAGGGCAGCACCCAAGCACCGGTCCACCCACATATCAAATTATCAAAGTAACGAACGTGAATTAAATGAACATGATGAAAACTAGCTTGACAGAAATTCCCATGTGTCCTCGGGAGCGCTTTGCTTTATATAAGAGTTTGTTTAGGCCTATACTTTGCTACAAAATGGATTGGGCTACCTTGCTGCACCTTTGCTACACTTGTTACTTGTTACTCGTTATGAATTATCTTATCACAAAACTATCTGTTACCAATATTTTCAGTGCTTGCAGAGAATACCTTACTGGAAACCGCTTGTCATTTCCTTCTGCTCCTAGTTGGGTTCGACACTCTTACTTATCGAAAGGACTACTATAGATCCCCTATACTTGTGGGTCATCAAGTAGCTCATATGCCGTTTTGCCGAGAAGCTTGTGTAGATAGAGTTAGTTCGTTGCATGACAAACTGTTTCCATGGCTTCTGCCCAAAAGTGTCTAGCGTCTTGTATTCGTCGAGCATCGTTCTAGCCATCTCCATGAGAGTTTGGTTCTTCCTCTCAACAACTCCATTTTGTTGAGGCGTGTACGTAGCCGAGAACTCATGTGAGATACCTTCTTCGTCAAGAAAGGTGTCCACATTGGTATTCTTGAACTCCGATCCTTTGTCGCTCCGAACTTTCTTGATCTTCGCTTCAAATTAGTTTTGCGCTTTGCGAGCGAAGTTCTTGAAGATCTTTTGCACCTATGACTTATCATCAAGAAAGAATACCCACGTAAATCTGGAAAAATCATCAACTATAACTAGACCAAAGGAATTTCCACCGAGGCTCTTGTAAGCATTGGGACCAGAGAGATCCATATGAAGCAACTCGAGTGGTCACATAGTAGTCATGATATTATTTACGGGATGACTTTTGCCCACTTGTTTTCTAGCTTGACAAGCACTACAAAGTCTATCTTTTCCAAAGATAACATCTTTAACACCAAGTATATGATCAACTTTGATGAGCTTGTCTAGATTACTCATACCAACATGTCCTAGCTTTCTATGCCAAAGCCAACCTTTAGAAGATTTTACAATAAGACAAGTACAAGGTTTGGATCTCTTAGTGAAATCAACAATGTATAGATCACCTCTATGGAAACCGGTAAAGACCATGCTATGACTGTCTTGATGAAACACTTGGCAATCTACTTTGGTAAATAGAATATTAAAACCAAAGTCGGCAAGTCTAAATACGGAAAGAATATTGTAGCCAAGGGATTCAACAAGCATGACATTTTGAATAGAACTATCATGAGATATGGCCACCTTACCAAGATCGAGTACCTTACCCTTGGAGTTGTCCCCAAAAGTCACATACCTTCGCGGTCCATGGTTTGGTGTGATCTCTTGAAACATGTCTCTATCTCCGGCCATATGATCGGTGCATCCACTATCGAGAATCCACTCTTTTCCTTCGGACATGTAGTCTTTGAAGTTTGCCATGAGACTTAGACTCTTCATAGTCTTCTCACACCCGATGTCGAACATCTCATCTTCATCATAGTAGCCCACATTTTCATCATCCAATGAGATTTCCTCATCATAAGAGACATGAGATTCGTTAGAATTTTGATCATGACAATGTTCAAGTTTATGACTGCGATTGGATTCAAAAATGATGTTATTAATGGTAATGACATCTCCTTTAACACACATGAGGTCGTGCAGCTCAAACAAGCATTTATCAAAATTGGGATCACTAGGCTTCATTTCGGTGAAAGGCAATAGATTTATGGAGAATGACGTCAGATTTTTAAAAGAGTAATTTGGATACCTTTTCTCTAAATCATTCCATAAAGTATAAGCACACTCAAAATTTCTCATTTGATCAAACACAATTCTTGGCAATCCTCTAATGATAAGATTATCAGTTCTAAGATTGTGAAGCATGTCAATTTCTTCTTTGTGTGAAGGATGTAAGGGATCAATGGGAGGCACATAGGGATTCTTAACATACTTGCTCAAATGGAATTCATTTAATAGATCAAGCATTTCATATTTCCATTAAATATAATACTCTCCATTGAGAATAGACACTCTACAACTAATACTCCCCAAACTAGACACATCCATCCTCCTCCAATGGTGATAAAATCAAGGCTACGAAGACCAAAGCTCTGATACCAATTGTGGGATCGCTAGAAGAGGTGTCTAGAGGGGGGTGAATAGACTACTTGGCAAAATAAAAACCTAACATTTTCCCAATTTTATTGGTTGGCAAGTTTTAGCAATTCTAGCAAGTCTAGCACACCCTACACATGCAAGTCATCAAGTATGCCATCGGAAAATAAGACATGCACATGAAAGTAAGGAGTAGAGATAGGAAGATCAAACTCAAAGTTGACACGAAGATTTTTGACGTGGTTCCGATAGGTGGTGCTATCGTACGTCCACGTTGGTGGAGACTTCAACTCACGGAGGGTAGCGGCCGCGAGAGTCCACGAAGGGTCCATGGAGAAGCAACCTTGTCTATGCCATCATGACCTTCGTCCACGGAGGACTAGCCTTACTCGGGGTAGATCTTCACGAAGCAGGCGATCTCCTTGCCCTCACAAACTTCTTGCTTCAACTCCACAACACAAAGTAGTAGGCTCCCAAGCGACACCTAACCAATCTAGGAGGCACCACCCTCCAAAAGGTAATGGATGTGGTAGTATGATGAACTCCTTGCTCTTGTGCTTCAAAAGATAGTCTCCTCAATCACTCAATCACTCTCTCACAGATTTGACATGGGTAGAAGAGATTGATTAGGTGGAAAGCAACTTGGGAAGGCTATAAATCAAGATCCATATGGTTGGAGTGGACGATCTTGATCTCAACACATGAGTAGGTGGCTCTCTCTCAGAAAAAATGGATAGGGCAAGTGTTTGTATGTTCTGAGTGCTTCCTCAGCGAGTGAGAGGTGGTGGAGGGGTATATATAGACATCTTCAAAAATCCAACCGTTACAACATCATTGCCCAACTTGGTGAAACTAAAGTGAAAACTTGGTTGCACCGACTAGTGGAAAATGTGACAACTTTGGCCTTTTTGGTGAGACCGATATATAAATCTCGGTGGTACCGATATGGGTGTCCTAGGCAGTTTCCAAATCTCAGTGAGACCGATTTTAAAAACTTGGTGGTACCAATTCTTGAAAATGGCTAACTAGAAAGCTGGTCACCGGTTTCAACTGAACCGAATGGAAATTTGGAGGCACCGAGACCTTAGGGTTTTGGCATAGGTTCTGTCTCAAGGGAAAATCGGTATGGCCGAATGGGAAAACTTGGTGGCACCGATTTTGGACTTTGGGCTTTGGACAGAGAATTTTGTGGGAGAATGAGTGGGTGTTTTTTAATGGCTAATCTCTAAGCACTTGGGCAACCAGATCATCATAATTCTTCATCCCCTTTTAATAGTATTGGATTTCCTTTGGACTCAAAAGTGATTTCTCACAAAATGTAAAATTTAGAACCTTGTAGCTTGAAGAATGGAGCTTGACCAATCCTAATCCTTCCCTTCTTCTTCTTCTTCTTCTTGGGAGTTCTCCTCACAATCCTTAGCCAATCCTCTTTGTTGACTAAACCTGAAATAAGCTAGGTAGAGCTGTTAGTCCAAGAGGCAATGTACGTTGTCATGAATATCAAAACCACCAAGGGAGCATATTTGCTTTCACAACCGCACCATATGGAGCTCTATATGGAAGTCACAAGTTCCCCTTAAGATGTGGATTATGGCTTGGCGAAGGACGACAAGTTCATTGTTCAGGAATCGTCGCCATATCCCAGCTAGTAGCACATGCCCGGTGTGTGGAAGGAGAGAGAGAGAGAGCAGTTTCCATGCTCTTATTGCATGCATGCATGCTTGCCAAGTGTGGGAAGGCTTGCGTAAAGACTGACCTATATCAGATGACTCGATGCTAGTGGACGCAGAAACAAAGACCGAGTGTTGCGGCTATTGGCAAAATGTTCGAAACATGTAAGAGACCTCGTGATTATGACTATATAGCAGATTTGGCACCTTCACAATAACATTACACATGGGAAGAGTGAGTGCATAGACTTGGACAATTATTATAAATTAATGAATCTTGTCAAGAGGTATAACATGAATGAAATTATAAAGGGGAAGATGACTACTGATGTACACAGGAGAGTACACAACACGAACACAAACCACACTCCCTCTAAGCATTGGCATCCGCCACTAGCGGGATGGGTGGCGCTTTCTGTCGACAGATCTTTCTGGGTTCAAGAGGAGTGCGTGTTGGGCGGTATGGTGCTATTGAGGGATAATGGTATGTTGATCTATACGGCTTATAGATACATTTTCAATCGTAACGACGCATTAGAAGCGAAGATTCATGCTATGATGTAAGGTATAACATTGGACATTGAGCATTCTGATAAGATTGTGATTGTCGAGTCAGATTCTTCAAACGACTTGGCCATCCTCATGGAAGACGCATTGTCTACATCGACCTATGGGCACTTAGCGGCAAAGATTAAAGTTCTTATAGTTGAGAAAAGTCTATTCCTTAAGGATAAATACAGATCAAAATCCGGTAGCACATTGACTGGCTCATTAAAGACCCATGAAAAACTGTATTGTGGTATGATTAAACTCGAGCCTTCCGTGCTGTAATGACTTATTGTCTTGAGATTGTAATTATCATAATGGAATAAAGCTCCTTTAACCTCGCGAAAAGAAAAGGATATCCGAAGGAACCAACAAATGCGAGGAAAAGGTGTTAGACTTGAGACCAGTCCGGGATTGTGCCTACCACTTACTTAGCCGTTAACCTCCCGACGAAAAGCCCCCTAACCCAATTTAAATTTCAGATCCTGACACTGCTATGCGATCCGCATAGGTGTCGACCGCACCCACGCCGCCGCCTCCCTCCTGGCCCCCGACGCAGCCCACGCAGCGGCGCTGTCACAATCCCAGCCACCGTCCACTTGACGGTCCAGGATTCCAAGTGCTTACTCGCGTCGAAACCCCAATCCGGCACCCCCCCTCCACCTGAAAGCTCCCCCTTTGCCTCAACCCAAATCCTCGCAGATGGCTCCGGCGGTGCCGAAGCAGCGCGCGGTGCATCTCCCCGACAACGAGGAGGTTGCGCGCCTCCTCCTGGAGAAGCACCGGTCGATGCTGGAAAAAAACATCCCGGACAACCTCAGCGTCACGCTCTCCACCGCCTACCGCAATGTCTGCGCCGCCAAGGAGCCCATCCGGACCCTCAAGGACCTGCTAAAGATCAAGTACCCATCTTTCCATTCCTCTCCGCTGTTTGTTCGCTTTTCGTTCTTCGGGATAAAGGTCGCGCATTCGCTAGGGTTTGACCAATTGTGGTTTGTGTAGCAATGTTGCGTTTTTTTTCTAGGGTTTGAGTAGTATTCCCTCCGTCCAGAAATACTTGTCGGAGGAATGGATGTATCTAGAGGTATTTTAGTTCTAGATACATCCATTTTTATCCATTTCTAGATATAAGTAGCCGGAAAATCAGGTTTATTTTCGAATGCTTTAAGAGGAATCGACCGGTAAAAGAGTCCATTTTCACTATGCTGCACTGAAACTATACATTTATTTCGTCTCTTTTATAACCAAGCACTGCACAAAGGGAGGATTTTATTGACTAAAAAAGAAGCATCAAGAGGATACAAACCCAAAGAGCACACACCCGGCCTCTACATAGCAAGATGCACACGGCCAACACCAACGCACACACACACAAAACACGCCGACGAATAGCAATGCAGCATTGCATCTTATAAAGTACTCCCTCTGTCAACTAATATAAGAGCGTTTAGATCACTACTTTAGTGATCTAAACGCTTTTAGTGATCTAAACGCTCTTATATTAGTGATCTAAACGCTCTTATATTAGTTGACAGAGGGAGTATTAATGTATTGATGTTCTCTTATTATTGTCAGGGGTGTTGGACCATGGGTCATCCGTCTCATAAAAGAGTCCTTTCCCGTGTCCAGCCAGGATTTATCTCCTCCAAAATGTAAAGAGAAAGGGAGAAAGGGTAACATTTTTCATGCTTGACTTGTTCTTTTCTTTTAACACCAATATTTTGGTGCAGGGATGACTTAAATATTTCGTCTGTTGAATCTTACACACCACTGTTCATTTCCGCAGGGAAGAAAATAAAAAGACCAGAGCATAGTCCTGAACTTGTTTGCAACAATTCTGCTTCTATGGCATCCCAAGAACTGATACAGTGGACCAGTCAAGAGCAGCTCAGTTACAGCTCTGAAGTTCAAACTGCCGTATGTCTACCTTAGACTGATGTTGTGTTTACAGTTCTCATTTTTTTCCTTCCATGTCAAAAATATTATTGTAGCTATAAAAATTAAATGACATTTTTTTTCTAAATGGTTAGCTATGAAAATGAATGCAATCATATGCTTTCATTGTCATATTCTCCCATTGAAGTTTTTGAGTTTTAGTCTTCAATCTTACTAATTCACTTTCCCGTCTCATTGTTTCGCATAAAACTAAGTGGTTTAATATTTAGCGTAGAGCAAGGCTTTACTAAACATGGCGTGTGTTGTGCAAAATTTGAAATGTTTGATATAGCATCTATCACTTACATAGCCCAACCAGATTTTGCAGTCTCACTAAACACCATATTGCTAACATTTAATAATGTGACACAATATAGAGAAGAAGTTAATTTCAATTCAGTAGATTACCCTTTTATCCAGCTATTTTTATAACTTCATTTATCTTTCTCCAAATTATTGAACTTCATCAACTTTCTTTCACATTTGAATCTCATTTCCTGCTTTATTATATAATCTAGCAATTTCCACTGATTAAAATATGTGGTTAGAGAGTTATTTCTACTTACAGTTTTCCCTTTACTGCTTACTAGTGTTACACGCTATACTGAACTATGATATATATTCTACTTACAATTTCCACTGGATTTTTCTTTTGCTAACTCACCGATTCTCTTATTATATTTAGAGTAACTGTTCTGAAAATATCATTCTCAGCGGTCCAGATTCTGATGAACCATTTAAAGGGAACAATCCTTTCATAGGTACTGATTGTTCATGCTGCATAGATCCTCAAACAGCCTTTGTTTATGTTTTATGCTGCACTAGAATTAATCCTGACTACTCAATTGTAGGTTCTGAACATTTTTCTGAAGAGAGGGATCGTCCAAAACTGAAAGCATGCAGTTCCAGTTCCCTTGATATCAGTATGCTGCCAATTCAGATCATATGTAGCTAAACAAAAGTGGATGCAGAGTTTCTGCTCCTGGGCTCATTTTAGCCTGGTGAACAGTAAAATCGAAAAAAATCGAAAAAAGTTCAAAAAATTCCAATATTTTTTGTGATCAAACATTGACAAAAGTTTTGACTGCGTGCAAAAATTCGTCCTGAAATAACATTCCTACAAGGTGCGACAAAAAAAACAAAATCGATACTCTGAAAATACAAAAATACGCATTTTCAGAGTATCGATTTTGTTTTTTTTGTCACGCCTTGTAGGAATGTTATTTCAGGCCGAATTTTTGTAAGCCGTTAGTACTTTTGTCAATGTTTGATCACAAAAAAAATTGATTTTTTTTGAACATTTCGAATATTTTCCGATTTTACTGTTCACCGGGCTCATTTTGAGCCCGGGAGCAGAAGGGCACTTTCTAACAAAAGTAATGTTCTCTACTAAATTCTACCTTTGTAGGCAAGGGACCAGGTACTAATTTCAGAGCGTCAGATTGTTCAGTTCCTGTTTCACCTCTTTCATCTCAAGGAACATTTGAGCTGCAATCTTCCAGTACAATGGTACAGTTAAATTTTATTGGAGAAAACTCTGTTGTACCTTGTTTATTTTCAAATAGAATCTAATGCTATTGTTTCTTTTCCACTACACCAGGGTTCTGCTGAATTAACTATGCTAGACAAGGATACTGGTGGTATGGGTAATTCTATACTAGCTATGCCACCTTGTCTATCCAATGAAAGGTTTCTTGAAGCTTATGAAGTGGTGTTGATATTGGATGATCGTGAAATTTTTGGGTTCGTAAGATTATATCTTCCTCAAGAATTATTATATCTTGCATCATAGATATATCTGATCTTTAAGTGGGATTATAAGCTTGTCTTACTGTATGTGTAATACTTAAAACTGTATGGCCTTTGCTGCACATTCTCCAAACTTGTTCAAACCAGTACAACATTAGAGGTTACTTAACACAATGAATATTGCTACCTTGATGCAAGTTTCAAAGTTTTGAACGATGTGTATTGGTCACTGGTCTTTTGGGGTGATAATTTGAGCATTTGTAGCATATGACTTTGTTCTTTCTTTACTTATGAGTTTGAAGATGAGCTATGTCGTTCTATTCCTTAGATTTTTTGTTTTGTTAAAACAAGATGATGGTTGTCACTTGCTTTTTTTTGTCTTTTCCTGAATTTAAAGACAATTTGGCTACATAGTATCTTCTGTTAATTTGAATTTAACCCTTTTCTGTTAATGTTTGTTTCATTTAGTTTCTATCTTTTATGTTCTATGCGCCATATGTCAGATACATATTCAGTTTATCATTCAAGAAAGTAAGTCGATTAGGGTTGCCCTTGGTCGATTTATGAAATATCAAACCACCAAAATGAATTGAACTGAGCCTTTTCGCTAGGACTAGTTTCATTTTTGTTGTAGGACCACATAGTGATCTCCTTAGTTTTCATGAATAGTTATAAGCTACTATCTAGTTTGGCTCACATGTAGTTGCGTTTCTGATTTTGCATACATTGCCATTTGCTTGAAGCTTACCCACCACCACACCTGTTCCACAACAGTTTCATGTTATTCGATCTTTCTTTTAATTGTATATCAGAATTTTGTTCTCATGATTGTTACATTTTTGTGCAGATCCCGTGGCAAAAGAGTTGTTGATAACATACATTCGAAATTTCATGTACCTGTAGAGGTTGGTCAGATTCAGACTTGTGTGGGCTTGCTGTACTAACAGTCTTCATGCTCCTAGTAGGCTAGTATTCAGTTCATTTGTTCTATTTTGGGCATTATCTTTTTCTCTTCTTACACATCTCAGATCACTAAACGTTGCTGCTAAATATGATTGGCAGTGCATCAGCATGTCCTTAAAGTCTAAATTGAATCCATGATGATTTGATGAAATGATGAGACATATTACATTTTGCTGCTGTCAATTAGAGAACTTTAGAAAAAAAAATAGGCACAGTGCCTTTTTTTGTTATATGAGCATGAACAGGGCATCTGATTTTTTCTGCTAGCCCACAGCTAATGGAAAAATGCTGTTTGGATGGTTATCTCTAATGTTAAATTTGAATTGCATGTAAAATATTATGAACACAGCCACACAGGGTTGCCAGAATCAATGATTTGAACATATCATCACTTGAGCAGATAACATGCTTTCCAGTGACTATAGCCATTTTTGCAGACCTTGATTAGATCCTGTATAAGGCATCATGTTTTAGAAATGTATTACAAATGCAATGGGAAGTTGGAAACTCGTGTCAAGTCTCAATAGTAGCACTTTCTGTTGTGAGGAGAGGGAATATCTGATATTTTCTCATACTGCTAGATTACTTTCTGATATATATGGTTTCTTGCCCCCACTGTCCTGATACTTGCTGCCCAGTGCTTATTTGCATGTGTTAAAGTGGAATGACACATATAGCATTATTGCCTCATATCAAATTGGTCACAATCTGCCAACTTGTCAGATTCTGCTTATACTTTAAACGTTTGATATATGTTGGGTATAGTATAAATGTACAGCTGTAATGAATATTTTCTCCTCCTCTTAGCATAAAATGTTCCTGAGACATGGATCTTGTCATTTCAAGCGAACTAAAAATGATGATTGAAGATTTTATGCATGGATTGAACTGTTCATGTTGTCTGTGCCAGAGAAAATGGTGTTGATGAATCTGTTTGAATCATGTTATCCAGATAAAACGCTTGCCTGTTGGAGATTGTATTTGGATTGCTCGTCATAGAAGATCTCATACGGAGTATGTTCTTGATTTTATTGTTGAAAGGAAAAGTGTCACAGATTTAGTTAGCTCAATTAGAGACAGCAGGTACAAAGATCAGAAATTAAGGCTAAAGGTACCATCTGAGCTAGTATTAACTTTTTTTATTATTGTAACTCTCATGTTAACTTGCCCTGTTCTTATACTTCCAATTAGTGTCTCAAGACTCTAGTTTGTTCTTGTGTAATCCCAGTGAAGTGGTTGTAGCAACCTAAAACATTGTTTTGTCCATGGGCCAGTGTCCAGGTCAACCTAAAACAGATGGTTGAACGTAACTTGCAGTGGATGTTGAAGTACCACCGTTGTCTAAACTATGTTTGTTTTATATGCTCTGTATTTCTATGCTGAATAGGACAAGTGTTTCACTTCAAGAAGTTGTGTCGTTGGCCTGTCTTGTGTGTCCACATGCTTTGCCCATAGTGACCAGATGTCGCTCGAGTCTAGTCTTAGGAGTAAATTTCATAAAGCAAACAGATTTTGGAATAGCTAAAGAAGTTTGCGTTTCACATAGATGTCGCACGAGTCTAGTCTTAGGCGTAAATTCCATAAAGCACACAGATTTTGGAATAGCTAAAGAAGTTTGCGTTTCATATAACTGTACATACTTTGGTATAATATTTAATAAGGCCTAGCACATACACCACTTCATGTTTATATGAGGCGGTCAGTGTGATTGGTATGCAGGACCCACCAGTCAGCCGTCAAATGTTGTCTTATCTGGTGAAATATCTGTCTTCTGTCAGTTTTGAATTTTGATAAAGTAAATGTAGTTTTGAAATTAACTCAGAACAATTAAAAAACTACAAAATGTTGTATTTAATATATTTATAATTCCAAATTAAATTCTTACCGAATTAAAACTTGGGGAGATGTATGTGTACTGTAAGTTTACAATATGTAAGGCGCTATCATGTGATGTAAACTACCTTTCACCAAATCAACATGGAAAAATTGAAATAAAACTGGGAATAGTTCTTATGTTAGCAACATCAGTTTGAAATATTGAGTTCAAATTCAATATCTTCAAACTTACATATGTTTTTTAATATATTATGAAGCTACACATTCCACAAATCCACAAATATTTTGCTTCTAAAGAGGTAGGTTCTACATTTTTAATTGCACTAAAGTTTGGCCCCACATGTCCAGACTATTTCGTTTAACAGGATTCAACAATTGTGTGGTTTATCAAAATGTTACAAGTATGTATAGTTCTGTGAAATGCAAACTAAGTCGTGTAATTTTCTGATAGTTGTACTAAAATATGTGTAGCTCATGAAATTTACCTTTGTTCATTTATCTTTTATCCAGAATGCAATGGCATAAGTAGGCGACCCCTCTTGGGCAGTGAGACTAAGCTTTATCCCTTGATATTTTTTCCCAGACATTGTACTTTTTCTTTATCCCTTGATATTTTTTCCCAGACATTGTACCTTTTCTCCATGTTTATGGTTTCAGAGGAGATAGTTTAGTGGGTTACTAACTTAGGCTACTCCCTCCATCCAAATATATAGGGCCTAATACGTTTTTCAAGGTTTCCTTTGACCATTGATAATATTAATAATATATAAGATGTATGATATAAAAATTATATCATTAGAAACTCCTTTCACATACGAATTTGGCGGTATGCTTTGTGCAATATGCATGTCATATATTATTGCTCTAACTCGTGGTCAAAGGTACCTTAAAAAATGTATTAGGCCCATTATATTTGGATGGAGGGAGCAGCATATTTTGTGCATTTAGCAACAATATCATGTGATGCTTCCGTTTCTTGTATCTTGTAGAAATGTGGACTAAGGAAGCTGATATATCTGGTTGAAGGTGATCCAAACCCTTTAGGCGCATCAGAGAGCATCAAAACAGCGTATGTATACTGCTCATGTAACCTTGGTGATCAAATTATCCCTGCATAGACATTTTTTGTTTAAAATTTTTAGTGCTCTCCTCGTTTATAATAATACATCTAGTGATCAGTTAATAAATTTGATACATGGGGTAATCAGGTGTACACCCTTTAAACTGTTCCATGTCTTTAAATTTCAGCTGCTTCACCAGTGAGATTCTTGAAGGATTTGATGTTCAAAGAACCACTGGGTATTCTGATACTGAAAGGACATACGGCCACCTGACACTTTTGATAATTGATTACTACAGCACGAATTTCTCAATCGGTGCGAAGACTAGTCGAGTTTGCTTAACTTATGACGAGTTTGTGAAGAAGTGTTGTGACCCCAAGAAGTTAACTGTGAGCGACATATTCGCCCTTCAACTTATGCAGGTATCTGCTCAATAAAAGCCACCTTCACCAAATAAATACTGCTACTGCTAATTCATTTGGTGGCCTAATTTGGTGCAAGATTTATTCCATCAATTTCTCGTGCAATGCAGGTACCACAGGTGACAGAAGAAACTGCAATTGCAGTTATAGAGCTCTACCCGACACTTGTCTCACTTGCTCGGGCATACTCCATTCTTGTGAGTAGTCCTCCTTTCCCCTTTAAATTTAAGTCTCTTACGATGTTCATCATGGTTAGCTAGCTGTATTCTTTTAAATTAATATACTCGGTAGTCAGAATGCCCAGCCAAAGGGCAAGGGTACTAATATTGCTTCTATTGCTGCTAGATGGTTTATAACATGGTGTTTGAACTAAAACTTGTTCCTGTAATGTTTACAAGGATGGCGACACCCCTGCCCAAGAGAAGATGCTGAACATGAAGAGCAAGATGGTGAACGCAGGGGCTAGCAGAAATATCTTCAAGCTTGTCTGGGGTGAAGGATGAAATATTATACTGACCTAGTTACCTAAACGGGTCCCTTCCTGACTTGACTTGGTTCAACCGGCCTTTTGTCACCATCTCGATGATTTTGGCGCCACTTCTTGTGATGAAGCTCCATTGTTTCTGGAGATGTTGTCGCATAACTTGCATGTTGACGTTTCTTTCTGTGTGCCTTGGGCCGCTGGAAGTTTCATCACGTAAAATCTCCTGATCAGGTGGTTACCTCCCTGTTGTAGACCTGCATGCCTTGCAATGAGCTAACTATGTGTTTCGTATGTACTCCCTCTGTCCCATAATGTAAGAGAAGAAACAAAAACACTACTAGTTATGTACTCCCGATTGAAATGCACAAGCTTGTCTTAATTTCAATCTATTAAGTGTGTTGTGCAGGTTTATGAAGTGTGTTGTTCTATATGTTGTCTTGTGTTATTTAAAACTCGTTTGAATGGAAGCCGCCGAGGTGATAGGAGAATTTGAATCTAGGATCATCCCGTGTGGCTTGTGCATTTGAATGAAAGACCAAGAATGACGACTGTCGTGGGAACGAACCTGACAGTAGAAGGTAGGAGTACAAATGGAAAGGGTAGAGTCCTAGCTACGGCGAGGGTGTACACACGGATGTATGAGTTCAGGCCCCTCTCTTGGAGGTAACAGCCCTACGTCTCAGTGCTCGGAAGCTTTGTCGTGTGGAGTGTTGAGATTACAGTGGTTGTGAACACCTATGCCACAGGAAAGGGGCGACTTATATAGTGTGTTGCCCCTCATAATTGCCTAGCATCTAAGGGTCCGATCGTGGGTTTAAAGACTGTCGTTACTGGTAACGTACATAATAAAAGCTACTAATGACGTAAAACCTAATGCCTGTCCGTTGGCCTCCTGGAGGTGGCTTTTGATCTTCTCACGTCGAGTGGAAACGAGGTCTTTCGAGTCACAGTCGATCGTCGAGTGAAGGAAGAAGTCTCCGAGTGGATTGCCTCTCGAGTGACTTGAGCGCCACCGGGAATCCAGTCGGAATCTTGTCCGTGATCTTCAAGTCCTCCAATGTCATGCCCTTAGGTAGGGGGGTCTAGGTCAGGCCTAGGACCCTACCCTAGGTACGTATCCTCGTCATTAGCCTCCGAACGGATCGGGGTTCGAGTGGTGAATGGGTATATCGATGCCATTTCAACATAAGGTATCAAATCTTTCGAATGATATTCGGTACTTCAACGAAGCTTGCGTCGACTGAACTCTTCGCCATTCGCCCGGATCCGTTCAGCCTTGAAAATACCCGAGTGAATGCTCCGTGTCAATTTTATTCCGAATGACCCGAATGAATCTTCGGAGGTGGCGGGTCGATCTGTCAGACCCGGATTTTGCGGGATACGAAAATTTGGAAAGAGCGCGCGCGTGCGATGATGACGCCACGATCAGAGCAAGTGGGGGCATGACGCATCGATTCTCGTGCCGTTCATTTCGCCACGTATCGGACGCAGACTGCGGTTGGCGTGTGCGGTGATCTCGCGGGCCCATCAGTCAACGAGGCACTCGGCGGGATATAAATTTTGGAGCGCCGCGGGTCGCACAATACTTTTCCCCAAACTTCCTCTCTTCCTCCGCCTCCCCTGTCTCCAGCACCTCATCCTGTTCTTCTCCGACGAGAGCGGCCGCCGCAATGACAAAGGGCGTCACGGAGAAACTGGAGCGCGCCAAGAAGGGGGCGTCGAAGAGCAAGGGCAAGAAGCCCTCGACGGCTCGGTTCACCGTGCCGGCGGGATGGATGTAGGGGGCTTTCTCCCCTCTTTGGTCACTCATGAGGACATGGAGGGCTTGGTCGCCGATGGGCTTGTGGCGGACGGCGCCTGGAGGATGCCGAAGGGAGAGCGCGAGCCGGAGCCGCGCGACGGGGAGCGGGTCCTCCTTCTCTCCCACGTGAAAGAGGTTTTTCTATGCCTCCCCACCCATTCATTAGGGGTTTTCTGAACTTCTTCGGCGCTCAGCTCCACCACTTCCCACCGAATGTGATTTCCTATCTGTCTGCCTTTATTACCTTGTGCGAGTGTTTTCTGGGCTATTCTCCTCATTGGGGGTTGTTCAAGCACATCTTTACGGTCAGATCCCAGACTGTGAAGAAAGCTCTCCCTGCTGATGGGAAGACTCATGTGCTTTAGTTGTTTGGGGGTTTAGGACTTCAGAAAAGAGCCCGTAGTTCTTTCCCTGCCATGACTTTTCCTGAATCTGTTAGAGGCTGGCAGTCGACTTGGTTCTACTGCAAAGATGTAGCATCTCCCAACATGTCGACTGGCCTCCCCCCTATACAACTGACCGTCCAGCTGTCCCCAAGTCTCTGAGGGTGACCGAAGAGGAACATGTCCAAGTGGGAATCTTGGTTGAAGCTGTGGTGCAACTGATTCGAGGTGGAGTGACTGGCATGGATCTGTTGGAGACATTTCACAGTCGACGTATTCAGCCGCTCCAAGCCAGAGATCACACCATGTGGCACTACGCGGGCCCTAAGGACCTGACCATGACACATCCAGAAGAGGTTCCACAAAAAACTGCCGAGCAGTGGCTTCGCAGCATCACTGGAGCATGCGACAACCCTTTGGGAGCCAAGAGGATCTGGCCTTACTCGGACGAAAACCCACCGAAGAATCTGGTAAGTTGTGCTGTGTCGACTGACGTACTTGTACCGTCAAGTGATAAATAGATTTATGAACTTACTTCTTTGTTTGAATCATGCAGGAGTGGACGAACATGCACTCGCCTGTCCCTAACGGGAACCAAATTGAAGATGGTGTTGTGAGCGAAGGCAACAGCGTGGACGGCGACAGTTCAGAAGACTCCGAAGACGAGTACGAAAACTCGGACGAAAACGAGCCAGAAGTTGAGTCACCTCCTCGCTTCGAACGCCGCTCCAAGTCTCTCCAAGATCCTGCGGCTGTTGAGAACAGGGCTCCGGGCCCAAGCGAGAAGAACCCGAAGCGGAGCCGCCCCTCGACTGTTGATCAAGCGAACGATCCGTGAAGCAACCTAAAGTGATTGTGGCCAAACCTCGCAAAGCCCTGCCTCGCATGAAGATGGATGTGCCTGTCGTCTCCACGTGAGTGCTTACTTTTGAATTCTAACTGTCGACCATGACTTGAAATCCTTGTTGTCTGAATGTTATTCGATCCATCAGAGCTGCTACCTCAGTGACCTCGCCTCAACATGATGGAGGGGATGCCATGGATGTAGACACTGCCGATGCAGCCACTTCTCATAGAGGTAACCAACTCTTCAGTTTTGCTTATTGAATATGATTTGTCGAATGCCAAAGTTAATTTTGTCGATTGATAGTTGCATAAATCATTCAACTAGAAGATGATGAAGAACACCCTGGGGGTACGGGAGGTGGAGGTGAGACCTTGAGCACCCCATGCATACACACTCAAAGAACTTCATCTGCGCAGACGTCTCAACGGTCGACCGCGGAGTCTTCCTAGGGGATGAGTGACTCGATGCGGATCAGAACTGACCCAACAATGCCTCTGGCGAGTGCCCCTCCAGCTGTTTCTACCCTCGTGACGTCGACTCCAACCGGTCCTGCCCAGACTACCTCGACTGCTCCCATCATCACGCCGCTCACGCCGATGACGAATTTTCCTCTACATCACGTTCTGGAAGATCAGACCGGAGCTGCAAAGGAGGCCATGATCCAGGCGGAGCAGATGATGTTGCGCACCAAGGAGGCGTAGAGGCTAGCAAATTGGCTTACGATGCCAACACAACGCTTCGCACGAATATCCGAGTAAGTTTGATGGTAAGTACATTTCCGATTGAATTCCTGTCTTCTTTGACTACACACCCACTAGGTGTTTATTTTCCATTCATAGAATATTTTGGAGCTCTCCACTCGAATAGATCAGGTTTTAGTCGAGTAGGTTTTGGTTCAGTGGGGGCACGCTAAGTGCACCCACTAGGTGTAGTCCCCGAGACCACTGTCGAGTGCTTGACTCGGCAGGGGTCTTAGAGTCTGCCGTATGCGGGATACGTTTGTCCTTAACCGCGCTACTTCGCAACTACTTTGTAGGTTTCATGGGTATCAATGATAAACCATGGTATGACACTACATAAGGATAGACTGCACTTCACGAAGTGTAGGTGGTACGTCACTCGACAGATCGAGTGACGGATGTTCCATTGATGGATATTTTCTGCCACTCGACAGGTCGAGAATTGGAAGATCTAGTGGGGGCACGCTAAGTGCACCCACTGGGTGTAGTCCCCGAGACCGCTGTCGTGTGCTTGCACCGGCAGGGCTCTTAGAGTTTGTCGTATGCAGGATATGTTTGCCTTCGACTATGAGGCTACCTTGTAGGTTTCATGGATATCATTGATCAACCATGATATGACGCTACATAAGGATAGACTACACTTCACTAAGTGGGGGGAGGGGAGCACGTTACTCGACAGATCGAGTGACGGAAGTTTGATAGGGCAGACCTTGTCGACTTTTTTATAACCAGTGGGGGCACGCTAAGTGCACCCACTGGGTGTAGTCCCCGAGGCTACTATTAATCACAGATGATAAGCAGTAGTCTTGAAAACTCGAAATCGGAATTTCTGTCGTACGCGAAGTACAAGCAACACTCGACATGTCGAGTGTATGTATTTTTTTCTTTTTGACCGTCCCGCTCCGAAGACGCTGATTCAAAGGTGCGGAACGGGGTCGACGGAACACTCGACGGATCGTGTGTTAACCGTTCCAGTGGGGGCACTCTGAGTGAACTCACTGGGTGTAGTCCCCGAGACCGCCGTCGAGTGCTTGCACTGGCAGGGGTCTGATAAAGACTGTCTTGAACTCGTTTACAGTATGCGGAGTACACGAGCCACTCGACATGTTGAGTGTACTTTTGGTTAAATTCTCTTTCCCCTGGACGCAGGTTTCATGGACATCATTGATCGACCATGATATGCCGCTATCCCAGGGTAGTAGGGCGGGGTGATGTGCGTTGCCCAATCGACCATTTTTGGTCTTTTGCATTTCCGTGCTAGAATTTTTTGTTGATTGAATTTCTTTCTTTGCTGATTTCAGAGGGCTTGTGAACTTGGAACGCAGTACAAGGATCTTGAGGACAAAAGGAACCGGTTGCGCGTGGACTTGGATACCTCCAATAATGCTTTGGAGCGGGTGTGCACCGAGCTGAAAACTCTGGGAGGTAACTTTCTTCGACCCACTGCATTCTCATCTTCACTTTCCATGCTTTGAACCGAGTGCTTTCACTCGAACAGACGTATGCAATGAAAACCGTCGATTCCAAGCACGACTCAACAATGCTGTTTCTTTAGATTCCATGAAGAAGGCGCTAGAGGACAAGGACAAAGCGCTCGCCGATGCCTAGCGTGTGGCGAAGGAGAAAACTGAAGCTGCTGACAAGAGGCTGGCTGCCGCGAAGAGGATGGAGGAAGAAAACTCGAAGCTGAAGCAAGAGCATGTGGACCTCATCAAGAAGACTGAGCAATTAACCAAGAGGAGCAACGGCCTGGAGAGGCATCTGGGAGAGTTCTCAGGGAAGATGTATATTCTGCTCGACGGTGAGTTTTTCTGTCAACTGAACTTTATGGAATCCTTGACGACTGCATGTCACCATTCCTTATCCCATTCTCTCATTCTTCTTTCCCAGAATTCTGCCAAGACTTTGAGAAAGAGATCGAGGAGATCGATCCCAACCTGGATCCCACCAAGTCACCTGTTGGGGACGAGGTGGCCATGAACATGCTCAGACTCAACTTTAGGCTTCAGGGTGTCCAAGCATATGTCCTTCGATTGAAAATTGCAATGGAGAGGATTGACAAGGAGCTGTGGCCTGAGGACACTCTTTAGATCGACCTCACATCTGTGATGACACACCTGAACGACCTCCCCAGTCGAGTGCAAGCCTGGAAGTAATCTGCTGCTCGCTGCAGTGCTGACGTGGCGCTCTCCCTTGTGAGGGTCCATTGCAAGGAAGTGAGGGAAGACAAGCTGAAGGAGCTCCGAGTGGTTAACACAAAGAAACTCCAGTTTGAAGATTCATGGAAACCTTCATCGACGCAGCCACCAGGATCGCAGACGGCATCGACTTGGACACTTCCGTCGAGCCAGCAAGCCCGTCGGGCGCTTAAAAACTTGATCTTTGGAAGAAAACTTTATTTTCCTCGGTATGCCGAGTGAAACTGTATCAGCTTTAAAACTTCATTCATGCCTTAGGCCTGAGCACTTTTGCTTTCTCGCAAAACTTTTATCTACATTTGGATTTATCCGTATTTGGCTTTCAATTGTTTGTTCAACTGAGTTTATTTTTAGGCTTAGGAGAAAACATGTTCGCAGCTAAGCCCCCGAGTGTGAGGATTGTTCAACACTCGGAATATTTTTGACCCTAAGCGAGGATTCATTCGTGGCTAGGGCGTCGAGTGGAAGTATTACTATCTACTCGACGAAGAATTTGAACTTAGGCGAAAACATGTTCGTAGCTAAGTTTCCGAGTGCGAGGATTGCTCGACACCCGAAATATTTTTGACCCTAGGCGAAGATTTATTCGCGGCTAGGGCGTCGAGTGGATGTATTACTATCCACTCGGTGGGGTGTTTAACTTAGAAGAAAACATATTCGCAGCTAAGACCCCGAGTGTGAGGATTGCTCGCCACTCGGAGTATTTTTTAACCTAAGCGAAGACTGATTAGTGAGTAGGTCGTCGAGTGAATGGAATGCTATCCACCCGACATGGTTTTTAACTTAGGCAAAAGCATGTTCACAGCTAAGCCCCCGAGTGTGAGGATTGCTCGACACTCGGAGTATTTTCGAACCTAAGCGAAGACTGATTCACAAGTAGGTCGTCGAGTGAATGGACTGCTATCCACCTGACATGGTTTATAACTTAGGCGAAAGCATGTTCGCAGCTAAGCCCCCGAGTGTGAGGGTTGCTCGACACTCGGAGTATTCCCAAGAGTGAAACTGTATGTTCGGAATCGACAATATGTATTACAGAAGTTTGAATTGCATAGATGAAGTATTCTTATTACATCAGAAGACTCTTCTGCCTCTAAGTATAAAAACGTCGGAGCAGATCTGCATTCCAGGCTTGTGGCTCGTCTATCTGCTTCATGAGATTGTCCAGATGATAAGCTCCGTTGTTTAGCACTTTAGTGATGACGAAAGGACCTTCCCATGCAGGAGCAAACTTATGAGGTCGGTGTTGATTCACTCGAAGCACCAAGTCTCCCTCATGAAACGATCGACTCTTGACATTCTTCGCATGGAAGTGCCACAGATCCTGCTGATAGGCTGTAGTCCGCATCAAAGCCATCTCTCGTTCTTCCTCCAGGAGATCAACACCATCCTGCCTAGCCTGTTCAGCTTCAGCCTCAGAATAAAGTTCCACTCGGGGAGAATTGTGAAACAAGTCACTCGGCAGGACAACTTCGGCACCATAAACCAGGAAAAAAAGAGTCCGTCCAGTCGACCGATTTCGCGTAGTTCTCAGACCCATAACATAGACAGCAGCTCAGTTACCCAGGCACTAGCGGCATGATCCAGATCGCGCATGAGACGAGGCTTCAGACCTTGCAGGATGAGGCCATTGGCTCGCTCGACTTGCCCATTGGTTTGCGGGTGAGCGACAGATGCATAATCCACCCAAGTGCCCTGATATGTGCAGAAGTTTCTGAACTCTTCCGAGTCAAAGTTGGTGTCGTTATCCGTGATAATGCTGCGAGGAACGCCGTACCAAAAAAATATTTCTCTCGTGAATGTAACCGCCATATGGGAGTTCAATTTCTTGATGGGCTTGGCTTCTATCCACTTGGTAAGCTTGTCGACTGCAACCAGCAAATGAGTGAAACCGCCTTTTCCGGTCCGAAAGGGACCAACCATGTCGAGTCCCCAAATAGCAAATGGCCAGGCGAGGGAATCGTCTTCAGAGCAGAGGCCGGTTTATGTGACAAGTTTGCATAGAACTGGCATCCATCACAATGATCAACAATGTCTTTGGCCATCTCATTAGCTCGTGGCCAGAAGAAACCCACTCGGTATGCTTTAGCGACGATTGTCCGTGAGGACGCATGTTGACCGCAAGTTCCCGAGTGGATCTCATCCAGAATCATTCGACCTTCTTTGGGGGAGATGCAACGCTGCGTCACGCCAGTCGCACTTTCTCTGAACAGCTGATCTCCCATCATAGTAAAGGCCTTGGATCTACGCACAATCTGCCGAGCCTCTGTTTCATCTTCACGAAGTTCTTGTCGGAGGATATAAGCAATGTAAGGCACTGTCCAATCAGGAACGACAACCAGAATTTCCATGACCAAATTGATTACTGCAGGGACATCGACTCCAGTCGGATCAGTGGAGCTCATAGCTTGCGAGGGCTCTTCGGTTAAAGGATCTTCTTGCACCGAAGGAGTGTGTAAGTGCTCTAAGAACACATCACTGGGACGGGCCGTCGAGTGGACCCAATCTTTGCTAGTTCGCCGACCGCTTGATTTTTTAGTCGGGGAACATGATGAAGCTCCAGGCCTCCGAATTTCTTCTCCAACTTTCTGACGGCATTGCAGTACCCAGTCATAACGGGGTTTCGAACATCCCACTCTTTCATTACTTGATTCACAACCAAATCTGAGTCGCCATAAACCATCAGACGCTTAACACCGAGTGAGATAGCCATGCGCAACCCATACAAAAGTGCTTCATATTCTGCCTCATTTTTGGAGGAATCGAAGTGAATTTGCAAGACATAGCTGAGCTTGTCGCCCGTGGGAGATATCAAGACAACACCAGCACCGGACCCATTCAACATTTTAGAGTTGTCGAAGAACATGGTCCAATGTGCCGAGTGAACTTGGATTGGCTGTTGCTGTTCAATCCACTCGGCCATAAAATATGCCAATGCCTGAGACTTGATTGCTTTCTTGGCTTCAAACTTGACGTCAAAATGTTTGAGTTCAATTGCCCACTTAGCCACTCGACCAGATGCGTCTCGATTATTGAAAATCTCGGACAATGGAGCATCATTGATGACTGAAATCGAGTGGTCTTGAAAATAATGCGCCACCTTCTTCGCTGATAGGTAAATACCATAAACCAGCTTCTGGTAGTGTGGATATCTTTTCTTCAAGGGGGACAGAACTTCAGAGACATAATAGACGGGCCGTTGGACTTTGTAAGCTTTACTCTCCTCCTCTGGCTCGACAGTTAGCACCTTACTGACGACCTAATTAGTGGCCGCGATGTATAGGAGCAATGGCTCTTTGCTGCATGGAGCGGCAAGCACCCGCTGGGTGGAGAGCAGGGCTTTGAGTTCAACAAACGCTGCCTCGGCTTCTGGAGTCCACTCGAATGTATCGGATTTCTTCATCAATTGGTACAGAGGTAATGCCTTCTCACTGAGATGAGAAATGAACCGACTCAACGCTGCCACGCAACCTGTGAGTTTCTAAACATCGTGCACTCGCACGAGGGTCTTCATCCGGGTAATGGCGCTGATTTTCTCAGGGTTGACATCGATCCCTCGTTCGGAAACGAGAAAACCGAGTAACTTGCCGACAGGGACGCCGAAAGTACACTTGGCTGGATTCAGCTTTATGTCGTATCTTCTCATATTGCCGAATGTTTCGGCCAAGTTAGCCAGCAGGTTGGAACCTTTGCGGGACTTTACCACTATATCATCCATGTACGCCTCGATATTCCGAGGGATCTGATCGAGTAAACACTTCTGAATCATGCGCATAAAAGTAGCACCGGCATTTTTCAGGCCGAATGGCATAGTGATGTAGAAAAAACACCCGAATGGGGTGATGAAGGATGTCTTTATTTCATCTGGGCCATACAGACGGATCTGATGGTACCCAGAGTAAGCATCTAGAAACGATAAGCGCTCGCATCCCGTAGTCGAGTCAACAATCTGATCTATGCGGGGGAGCGGAAAATGATCCTTCGGGCAGACCCGGCTGAGATGTTTGAAGTCAATGCACATGCGCAATGACTTATATTTTTTGGGAACCATCACGACATTCGAGAGTCAGTCAGAGTGGTAAATCTCCCGAATGAACTTGGCTTGCAAGAGACGGGCCACTTCTTCACCGATTGCTTTGTTCTTCTCTGCCGCCGATCGACGCAAATGCTCCCTGACGGGCTTAGCCTTCGGATCAACTCTCAAACGATGCTTAGCTAGTCCCCTGGGAACCTATGACATGTCAGCAGGCTTCCATGCAAAGATATCCTAGTTCTCATGGAGGAACTGGATGAGCTCAGCTTCCTATTTGCTGTCGAGTGTTGATGATATACTCGTCGGGGCAGCAGTTGGGCCCGTCGGGTGGATGTGCACTTTCTTTACTTCCCCTGCCGACTGAAACACCGACTCAGAAGCGAGCTTCTTTGCGCGGAGCAAATCAGCAGGGTCAGCGCTCTTCTTGTTCTCCTCCAGCTTGACCATGGCCATCTGATGATCGCGATCTTGGAACCTTGCTGGAGGTATTCTTCAGCTCGTTGTCGATTTCCAGTGACCATGATCACACCCTTAGGGCCTGACATCTTCAACTTGAGATACACGTAACATGGTCGGGCCATGAAATGAGCATACGCGGGTCGACCCAAAATGGCATGATAGGCACTCTGGAAATCCACGACTTCAAACGTCAACTTTTCCTTTCAAATTTTTTTGTCGTTCCCGAACGTCAAGTCCAACGCAATCTGGCCGAGTGACTTGGCCTTCTTCCCTAGGATGACTCCATGAAATTGCATGATGCTTTCACTCAGTTGGGACATCGGAATGCCCATCCCTTTCAGGGTATCCGCATAGAGGATATATTCAGACCACTGCCACCGTCCATAAGGACCTTTCTGAGTCGAGTGCCCCCCACCACTGGATCCACTACCATAGCCTGTCGACCAGGAGTGGCCACATGAGCAGGATGGTCTGTCTGGTCGAATGTGATAGCATACTGGGACCACTTGAGGTAGGTGAGGGTAGAAGGTACAACCATGTTGACTTCTCTGTTGATGACCTTCAGTCGATTCTTGCTCTCGACATTAGCAAAAATCACAAGTGTAGCAGTGACATCTGGGAATGTTTCTTTATCTTCATCTTCCTCCTTTTCAGGAGTCTTGTCACTCGGAGGAGTCTCCTTGAACTGTTGAATGAGTGTTCTACACTGCCGAGTGGTGTGCTTGGGAAGAATCACATTGCCTTCCTCATCTTTCCTCGTGTGAATTACACACGGCTGATCCATAATATCAGTCCCTGACTGATTTTTCCTTTCTTGGGGGCATATTGTGCTTTACCCTTCCCCTTATTCTTTCCTTGGGTCACCAGTGTGGCTGCTTCTGCTTGAATCAGACCCTCAGCTTTTTGCTTCTGTTTCCAATTGGAGTTGCCGCCAGTATCACTAACAATTGTCTTTCCTTTGTCACTACGGAGGCGGTCTTCTTCCTCGCCATTGGCGTACTGAGTGGCGATTTCCATCATCTTGCCGAGTGAAATATCACCCGTTCGACGGAACTTCAGATAAAGCTCTCTGTATCTCACACCGGCCTTGAAAGCACACACATCCTGCTGTTCCGACACATTCTCCACCATATGATGCAGAGTGGACCACCGCTGAATATAATCTCTCAAAGTCTCATTGGGCTTCTGGACACAATGTTGTAAGTCGACCAGACCTGCAAGATGCTTGCAAGTTCCCTCGAAAGTTCGGATAAACACTCGTTCAAGATCCTCCCAGTAATATATATTGGAAGGAGCCAAGCGATTCAGCCAAGCACGAGCTAAACCATCTAACATCAAGGACATGTGCTTCATTGCGACATTGTCATTGCCGCCACCAATCTATACAACCACTCGGTAATCATCTAACCAAGTCTCTGGCTCGGACTCGCCAGAAAATTTTCCGATCCCAGCCGCCAACCTGAAGTTGGGGGGAATCTCTGCAGAACGGATGGCTCTGCTGAAACACTAAGGACCAGAAATCATGGCCGAGCTACCACTCGGAAAGTCTCTATCTTGGCTTTCTCTATGGGCCCTGCCCCTGTCGATCCGCTTCTGGGTGAAGAGATCACGAGCATCAAACTCCGCGTTCTATTCATCACCGAACAAGCGCCTTTCATCCGGGTGCCGGGGCACGTGCGGACCGCCCTGCGGAGGAGTGGGCACTCGATGGTGGTCCTTGCGGTGAAACTGATCTCTGACCTGATCTTCACGTAAGCCTCCACCCTTACGACACAGGGGCGATCCAGGGTTGTGTGCCGACTAAATGGTTTCTGCCATGGGTGAGTTGTTGTGTATCCTGTTGCGGGACTATGAAACAATGGAATTCTGACGCTGCGCTGCATCTAACAGTGCCCTGATCTGCATCAACCCTCTTCCAGCTTCTGACCGCATCGACTGAATAGAATCTGCTATCCTAGCAGCAGCTGCTACATTTAACATAGGGGTACGATATACCTCAACGTCGTTGCGGGATCCAGTCGGGAACAGCTGTCGCTGCCGTCGACCGGCAACTGGTGGGCATTGACGCGCATGCTCGTCGAGTTCCCTTTGGAGCTCTTCCAGCTGAATACGTGTGGCCTCCAAGGCCTCAGCTTCGGCGGTCGTACCAACGATGGGAGTATGAATAACTTCACCATCACGACGGGGATGATTGTTGGAAATATGCCCTAGAGGCAATAATAAAATGGTTATTATTGTATTTCCTTGTTCATGATAATTGTCTATTGTTCATGCTATAATTGTGTTAACCGGAAACCATAATACATGTGTGAATACATAGACCACAACATGTCCCTAGTGAGCCTCTAGTTGACTAGCTCGTTGATCAATAGATGGTCACGGTTTCATGGCCATGGACATTGGATGTCATTGATAACGGGATCACATCATTAGGAGAATGATGTGATGGACAAGACCCAATTCTAAGCATAGCACAAGATCGTGTAGTTCGTTTGCTAAAGCTTTTCAATGTCAAGTATCGTTTCCTTAGACCATGAGATTGTGCAACTCCCGGATACCGTAGGAATGCTTTGGGTGTGCCAAACGTCACAACGTAACTGGGTGGCTATAAAGGTGCACTACGGGTATCTCCGAAAGTATCTGTTGGGTTGGCATGAATCGAGACTGGGATTTGTCACTCCGTGTGACGGAGAGGTATCTCTGGGCCCACTCGGTAAGACATCATCATTATGAGCTCAATGTGACTAAGGAGTTAGTCATGGGATGATGTATTACGGAACGAGTAAAGAGACTTGCCGGTAACGAGATTGAACAAGGTATGGGGATACCGACGATCGAATCTCGGGCAAGTATCATACCGATAGACAAAGGGAATTGTATACGGGATTGATTGAATCCTTGACATCGTGGTTCATCCGATGAGATCATCGTGGAGTACGTGGGAGCCAACATGGGTATCCAGATCCCGCTGTTGGTTATTGACCGGAGAGGTGTCTCGGTCATGTCTACGTGTCTCCCGAACCCGTAGGGTCTACACACTTAAGGTTCGATGACGCTAGGGTTATAGGGAAAAGGTATACGTGATTACCGAAGGTTGTTCGGAGTCCCGGATGAGATCCCGGACGTCACGAGGAGCTCCGGAATGGTCCGGAGGTAAAGATTGATATATAGGAAGTCCAGTTTTGGTCACCGGAAAGTTTTCGGGCTCATCGGTAGTGTACCGGGAGTGCCGGGAGGGTGCCGGATGACCCCCGGGAGGGGTGTGACGACCAAAGGACCACATGGGCTGTTAGATAAAGTGTGCCAGCCCTTATTGGGCTGGGCAAGACTTTTGATAAAGGCCCATGCGGCTGGAGATAAGGAGATAAGGCAAAAAGGATTTAAAAGGAGGAGATCCACCTCCCTTGTGGGAGGTGGACTCTCCCTTTAATTCGGCCGGCCATCTCCTCTTTGGAGTAGAGGCCAAGCCAGCCCTCCACGTCCCTCCTCCTATATATACTTGAGGTTTTGGATGTTTTGAGACAAGATTTGATCTCTCTCTCTCACGGCGAAGCCCTACCTCTCTTCTTCCTCCTCCGCAGCGCTTAGGCGAAGCCCTGTCGGAATACCTTGCTACTCCACCACCACCACGCCGTCGTGCTGCTGTTGGAGCCCTTCCCCAACCTCTCCTTCCTCCTTGCTGGATCAAGGTGTTGGAGACGTCACCGGGCTGCACGTGTGTTGAACGCGGAGGTGCCGTCCGTTCGGCACTTGATCGGATCTACCGCGATCTGAATCGCTGCGAGTACGACTCCATCAACCGCGTTCTTGTAACGCTTCCGCTTAGCGATCTTCAAAGGTATGAAGATCCAATCTCTCCCCACTCGTTTGCTGGTTTCTCCATAGATAGATCTTGGTGACACGTAGGAAAATTTTGATTTACTACTACGTCTCCCAACAATGATCACCCGACGCACCGCCAGCATCGTGCTTGCCGTGGCCAAAGCCTGGCGGCGGGCTTTGATGAGAGCCCGCCATAAGGACCTCCACTGCTGGATCGTAGCTCTCGCACTCCGAAGGGATATCAGACGGATCGGAATCCGACTCGAACACGCCATGAAGAGACTCGGCAGGCTCGAGTGCTACGATCTGCAGAGAAGAAATTTGACGCGCCACTGCATGCTTGACCCAGCGCTGGAGTCATGAGCGGCCGGACCGCTTGCGACCGCGAACAGCGAGGAGAGCCAACGCATGAGGAGTCGACGACTGACGTAGCAACACGCCACAGGAACTCGCGCAGAAGTGCGCGGCCCCACGGACTGGGAGCGCCTCGACATCGAGAGGCGCTTCCTGAAGCCATGCTGAATCGTCGACGATGAAAGTGAGCGCGCCGAAACAGATCTCGTGGCCCAAAGCGAAAACACTGCCGGAAGACATGCCCAAGGATGAAAAACACAACCTTGCCGGAAGTCGCTTAGACGCCTGCCCCACGGTGGGCGCCAACTGTCGTGGGAACGAGCCTGATAGTAGAAGGTAGGGGTACGAATGGAGAGGGCGGAGTCCTAGCTACGGCGAGGGTGTACACAAGGATGTATGAGTTCAGGCCCCTCTCTTGGAGGTAACAACCCTACGTCTCAGTGTTCGGGAGCTTTGTCGTGTGGAGTGTTGAGATTACAGTGGTTGCGAACCCCTGTGCCAGAGGGGATGGTCGGCTTATATAGAGTGCGCTGCCCCTCATAATTGCCCAGCATCTAAGGGTCCGATCGTGGGTTTAAAGACTGTCGTTACTGGTAACGTACATAATAAAAGCTACTAATGACGTAAAACCTAACGCCTGTCCGTTGGCCTCCTGGAGGTGGCTTCTGGTCTTCTGACGTCGAGTGGAAATGAGGTCTTCCAAGTGACAGTCGACCGTCGAGTGAAGGAAGAAGTCTCCGAATGGATTGCCTGTCGAGTGACTAGAGCGTCACCAGGAATCCAGTCGGAATCTTGACCATGATCTTTAAGTCCTCCAATGTCATGCCCTTAGGTAGGGGTCTAGGTCAGGCCTAGGACCTTACCGTATGTACATATCCTCGTCAACGACTTAGTGTGTTGTTTGTACAATGATAAGAAACGTTGTTGTTGCTTTGAGTTGGAAACGTATTTCCGTTTACCACCCAAGTACGACACGATCCCATCACAAAACAAAAAAGTACGACACGATTGTCGGGTACAAAGATCATGCACAAGGCTTGGATCACCCCGTCAAAGGTCTCGTCGATGCTTATCTACAGAGGTACAATAAATAAACAAAAATGTTAAAAAACCGGACGTGTTTGCTAAAGAAAATTGACATCCTCGTTACTCCCCTCGATAGGGATTCCTAGATGTGTGAGAGTTTTTCTTCGAACTATGGGACACTTGCACCACAAAGAAGCACGGGCGAGTCATCGGATTTGGGGCAGCATCGGCACCGGTGCTGCATGATTTGCCCGCGGATCCAATAGAGACGTTGTTGTAGCGTGATGATTCGCTGGATTGCGTATGTCGGGTCTGGGAGCTCATGGACGAGCCAAAGGGAGCGACGAGGAGCTCTGCCATGACGGCGGTGAAGAAGGACCAGTCCCGCGTCTCTGGCTCTTTCTGCTTCCCCAACCTCATGCAGATCAGTTTTCGGTCACAACGGGGTTCGCTGATGAAGAATTCAACACTTTGCAACGACAGCGGCAACATTGATCGAATCTGAGGCAGAGGGTGTAGTGGTTGAGGGGAGGCGCCATGGGCCGACCGACGTTGTGATAGGCAGCGGCGACAGTGGTTGTGGGTTGCACGATCGTCTTCCTACTTATTGTGATAATTGTTTTTCTTAAATTAAATATAGTCTAATGGGTGGCTTTTTAAAAGATACAAACTTGTAATTTTAAGGAGTTAGACGTCTATGAAATCTGCTACCAAGAGCTTGATTTCCTAAACAATTTTTCTGAATAAAGACACCCAAAGCATTTTAGGTCTGATTAGTATATTAGATAAAACAGAAGCCAGTACAATGATTAGTAGTTGGATGTACAATGTGTACAACTAGTAACAGGTAAAAACACACTGAGAGTCACACTAGCCCTTCTTCTCCTCACTTGTACGCAGTCTGATAAAGACTAAAAATTGCACTGAACGAGCAATAAACAAAAAAAAGATGCTTGCAAACACACTCGCCGTATGGGCTTTAAAAACCACAATAGCCAATAGCCCATTGAGATGAGGTTTCGAAATAAGTGAAACAATATCAGTTGAAGTATCAGCCTATATATGCAGTACAGTTTTGAAATCCATCTCCACTGATTATGAGGATTGAAGAAACTGAACCATGTTGTTAGCCAGCCAAAAGCTCTCATCGAAAAACACATCAACTGCAAGATCTGAAGGGAACCAATAGATATGAGGACACAAAATCTCATAGACTCTTTATCAACGTTGGATTGAAGGTCATCAAGGAAGGGTAGACTATAGAGACCTTATTCTAATGTGTCATCGCCACAGCCACATCATCGTGTCGTTAGGAAAACAAAAACCTAAAAAAACGGACGGGTCCTCGCTCGTATTGCCATCGACGAGGCCATCAGATGGGGAAAAGAAGAGGGGCCGAGGCGGCGGCGTGTAGGACCGGCGGCGACGGCGACATTGGCTAGACTTGACTACTGTGGGTTGAAACAATTGTACCTAAGGACGCGTTTGGTTGCCCACACTAATTCTGGGGTGTTTGCACAGGCTTTTTAGATGGGCATGGTTGAGGAAAAACAACCTCTAAACCACCATCTACACATTGTATGGTTCCCCACATATAGGTTAGCTATACGAGGGATCTAATTTTGACCCGTTGTTTGGTTGGCCGCATTGCATTAGGCGCACATAGGACATGTTGTTTGGTTACAACCTGCATTAGGTGCTCTCATCACTTCTCACTAGTGGTGATCTTACCACACACGATCTGGAGTATCACTCCTTGCTACGAAACAAATTACGGTTCATCCTAGCTACTATCAAATAGTAGTACACATTATTAAGAGCTAAATGGCTGAATGGGAAAGTCCATCATCCATCATCTTCTCTTCCTCTTACCTCTTCTTCTGCTGCCGCTGTCCCCCTTCCTCTTATGTTCCTGTTCCTCTTCCTCTTGTGCTGCTTCCCTTGCTTTTCTTCTTGATTTTTTTTCAAAACTATGACGTATTTTATAACAAATTTGAAAACTATAGGGCCGAACGCAAAAAATTCAGAAATATGACCCCGTCGGCCTGCGGTGGGCCGAAGAGTGGCCCATCAACCTGCCGTAGGCCGAAGAGGGGCCCGTCGACCTCCAGGCGACCGAAGAGCACTCTTCGGCTTCCCGTTGGCCGAAGAGTGTTAGGGGCACAACACGCAATTAAGATGGCCTTAAATGAAAAAGTTATCAACATGAAAAATCTTCGTCTCGTCGAAACGGTCGATTTTGATATAAAATCATCTTAATCCGAGGTCGTATGCAACCTGTAGAGCCAAAACAAGGTCAGGGGTAGAAGCTGCAGAGTTACTTCAGACAGACCGAATGGATGTCAGAAAATTTATCACGGGACACCCGGTGCACTCGGTGAGACTGTGTGGAATATAGAAGAGTATACAAGTTTGGTCACGTTCACTCGGTGAGACTGAACCAAACCACTCGGAGGCTCCGAATGGATCCGAAAAATGGCCAAAGATTCTAGTCCGAGTTAAAGTTAGGATTTTTGATCCAAAAAATTGTTCGCCTGCACCGAGAAGATTGCTTGCGTACCGCGCTTCCGGCCGGTACATGGTGATGTTTTTGTGTGCATCACCCCCGGCGTCGAGGGTACACGGTGACGGGCCTGAGAGGTGACCATTGCCTCTACTTTGCATGGTGGATGACGCCATCGCCGAAAGTTTTGGTCTCAATTCCCGCCATTGCAATAGAGACATTTCTTCAATGCCCGTATGTGTCTTCCCGGTGCAGACCAATAATGCGCACATCAATTTATGAGGCGGCTGGACTCCCCGTACAATAAAAGGACTAAAAATTCTATCAAAAAATCTTTGGCAATTTTTTGGATCCATTCGGAGCCTCCGAGTGGTTTGGTTCGGTCTCACCGAGTGAACATGACCAAACTTGTGTACTCTTCTGTATTCCACACGGTCTCACCGAGTGCACCGGGTGCCCCATGATAAATTTTCTGACATCCATTCGGTCTATCCAAAGTAAATCTGCAACTTCTGTTCCTGGCCTTTTTATGTCTCTACAGGTTGCATACGACCTCGGATTAAGACCATTTTTATATCAAATCAACCACTTCGACGAGATGAAGATTTTTCATGTTGATAGCTTTTTCATTTGAGGCCATATTAATTACGTTTTGTGCCCCTGACACTCTTCGGCCAACGGGAAGCCGAAGAGTGCTCTTCAGTCGCCTGGAGGCCAACGGGCCCCTTTTCGGCCTACTACAGGACAACGGGCCCCTCTTCGGCCCATCATAGGCCGACGGGCCGCTCTTTGGCCCACCGCAGGCCAACGGGATCATATTTCTGAATTTTTTGCGTTCGTCCCTATAGTTTTCAAATTTGCTATAAAATACGTCATATTTTTGAAAAAAAATCCTTCTTCTTCAGATCCTTGTTTGGACTCTGCTATCCCACATTGCCTGTGCCCACTTTAGCCTTTCCAGTCTTTCATGTTTCGTTGTCAAATGCCTCCACACCATGGTCATCGAGGTCAAGATCGTCAAGCATCACATCTTCCTCCTCAGGCACCAGTTCATCACAACTCCATTGCAGGATCCAGTTATGCAGAATGCAACATGCAAGAACAAGCTTAACCTGGGTGGGGTAAGCTTGGAATGGTTTTCGATCCAGAATCTTGAACCTGTTCTTCAGATCTCTAAATGCCCTCTCAATAGTTACTATAAGAATGGAGTGTCTGAGATTGAACAACCCATGTGGAGTCTTCGGGTACTTCCTACGAGAGAACTCATTCAGATGGTACCTGGTCTTCCTGAAGGGTGGAAGAACACGCCAGCATCTATTAGGAAGAACTTGCCATGAGGGATGTTGATGCTATCAGGATGACCCATGCTGTCACTGAGTATGTTAGCATCATGTGCTGACCCTTTCCAGCCAGCCAACACATATGTGAACTTCATATCGAAGTCAACAGCAGCAAGCACATTCTAGCTTGTGTAGTGTTTCCTCCCCCTAAATGTCACGACTTATGACCTCAACACTCTAGCAGTGACATGAGTACCATGTATTGCCACAATGCAATTATGAAATGGCAATACAATATTGTGTTAGTGCTTACCTTGAACAATCCTAACATATCAAGCAATGAACTACATACTGTAGCGCTCACCTTGAAGTATGGATACCATCTTGGGCCAGTGTGGATCTTGGTAGGAGTCTGACTAGTTGGTGAGTTGATCATCTCTCCTCTCAGCTCCCCAACAACATACAACACTTGCTTGAAGTACCTTGAGATGGTCTCCATTGATCTCCTGAACGTGTTGTGGATAACCCTAAACCTTTGGTTATGGCCAACAACATGAAGGAACATGGCCACTTGCTCTTCCACACTGGTGTGGATGCTATCTTCTAGCAACCCCCTGCTCCTAAAGATTTGGACAAGTCTAGCAAATGGTGCTCTTTTCATTCTAAGCATCCACGAAGCCTTTTGTGTCATTGCAGTTGTATATGTAGTTCATATTGGTGATCCTCTCCTGCTCCCGCTTAAGTACTGGAGCATATGTGATGACAGGTCTCTCACCACGATGAACAATTTTCTTGTGCATGAACATGACGGCCTGAATCACATATATCAGCGTTGCTGCCTGAATTATGAGCCGCATCTGTGCATCCACAACCTAGTCCACATCGAGGGTGTGTTGAGCAATGGGGGAAATTGACCCCACACCTTGCCTACCAGCCTAACAAAGGAGCCTAACATTAGGGAGAGGTGGTGTTGCTTACCAACATCGAAGAGGGGGGCATGGCCGAGCGAAGGACGACCAAACGGTGGACAAATGGATGAGCAACAACAAATCCTACTACCGGATCTGCCGTTGTCGCCGCTTGCAGAGATATGAGTCGCCGCCGTGGTGGTGGTGAGGCTAGAGGTTGCCCTAAAGGCAGCGGTGGCCAAGTTAATAGGTTGGGAGGGGGTGGGGTGAGCCTAGATTTTGCGTCATGCCGCCGCGCCCGATTTCCATCTTCCACCACCCCCACTCGCTTTCACCCCCTCCCCCCTGCGTGCGAGCTTTATTGATTCAAAACAATGTTCATAGGTACAAGGGTGGATTCATGAGTATTTCCCGACCAAACATGTCTACCTACTTCTAGATTACAAGCAAACTTGGCGAGATAGTGAGCCTCGAAATTGAAATTCATATGTTCGAAAACAAAAGAACAAGAAGGAAAACTAGTTCTACTAGCTATTATTTCATGTACGATGGCTGCATGTGGACCTCGAGTCCCCTCATTGATGTCTTTCACCACTCCCTGGCAATCAGAGATCACCACGAAATGTTGGATGGATAAGTCCTCCGCGGGTGATAGAGCCTCCCTGCATGTGAAAGTCTCCAGGATAGTAGGATCGGTAGTCCCTCGGAAAACCACCACCGAGGATTCGGTAGTCCCTCGGAAAACCACCACCGAGGATCCCAAGTAATTATTGTTGTAATCTCTGCATAAAGCTTCTACAGCTCCTCCATGCTTGTTCCTGGCCACTGTGCCATCCACATTCATCTTCATCTGACCCACAGGAGAGCATAGCCATTAGTGAGGCTCGGGCGAAGATGCCCTAGGAGCTACTGGTCTCACCATCTTCGGCTTAATGTGCTCAAGCTCCCCTAAGAACGTATTTATAAAAGAGATAGTATGTTGTGGGCTCTGGAAAGTTCCTTCATATATTACTTTATGCCCTGCATACCAAACTGACCATGGTGTTACCACCATCAATGTGAAACTCGCATGAGGTAATGATTCGTGGAGTTCAAAAATCCAGTTTTTAGCATTTGGCTCCACATTTTCTGCCATCTTTGCTACAAGTGATTCATTAGATAAGGCCCAGATGCATCTTGACATTGTGCATGACAAGAGTGCATGGCGCAAAGAATCCTCACACCTGCACAGGGCACAAGAGTTCTGATCAACCATATTCCATCTCCGCAAAACATCTGTGGTTGGTAGTGAATGTCGAGCCAACCTCCACAAAAACACCTTAATTTTAGATGGAACTGGGATCTTCCACAAAAGGGGCCATGCTTTCTCCTCACCGTCTCCTCCTGATGATCCCCCCCTTCATCCGAGCCATTCTTCTCTCTGAATTTTTGTCGTTATCAAAAGTTTATACACCGAGCTAACTGTGAAGCTCCCCTTCTTATCTGGGAACCAGGACCAAAACTCTTTTGTATTATGCGTGCAAACTGGTATTTTGAAATTTGCATCGACATTAAAAGGAATAAAAACTGAATGCACCAAAGCTTCATCCCATGTTGCCGTCGCTAGGCCGGATCATCAATTCTGAAACCTTCCCGGGAGGGTTCGCGACTAGAGATGTGATCGGTCGTGGTCCTCTCTCCTTAGGAATACAATTATGCCCCCAGATATCTTTCGTTTGTCCATTGCCAATGCGCCGAATCAGTCCTAGTTTGAGTACATCTCGACCTTCAACAAGAGCATGCCAAATTTGAGAGGGTCAGGACCCTAGTTCTGCCTCAAGAATTGACCTGTCCGGAAAATATGATGCCTTTAATATTTGAGCACTCAGGGTCATCGGCTCCTGTAAAATTCTCCAAATTTGCCTTGCGAGCAAAGCCAAATTAAAGAGCTCCATATCCCTAAAGCTCATCCCTCACAAATGCTTTGGTCTAGTCATGACATCCCACGAGACCCAAGTTGGTTTGTGCTCACCTTGCTTGCAGCCCCACCAAAATTTCCGTATGATGGACTTGATGTGATCACAGAGTCCCCTTGGTAATATGAAACAAGACATTGAATATACGGATCGCCTGGGCTAACGACTTGATGAGAGCATCTTTGACACTTGCCGACAAGCACTTGCTCATCCACCCTTCAACTTTGTCCCACGCCCAATCACTCAAATATTTAAAGGTTCCTTTATTCGAGTGCCCCACATCTGTCGGCATCCCTAAATACCTGTCACTCAAGGACTCATTGGGGCCTTGCAGAAATCTCTTGACAATAGCTTGAATTAATTTGGGGCACTCCCTACTGAAGAAAATAGATGATTTACCTGTTGGAAATATGCCCTAGAGGCAATAATAAATTAGCTATTATCATATTTCCTTGTTCATGATAATCGTTTATTATCCATGCTATAATTGTATTGATCGGAGACTTAGACGCATGTGTGGATACATAGACAAAACCATGTCTAATAGACTAGCTCGTTGATCAAAGATGGTTAAGGTTTCCTAGCCATGGACATGAGATGTCATTTGATAACGGGATCACATCATTAGGAGAATGGTGTGATGGACAAGACCCAAACTACAAACGTAGCATATGATCATGTCAGTTTAATGCTACTGTTTTCTGCATGTCAAGTATTTGTTCCTATGACCATGAGATCATGCAACTCACTGACACCGGAGGAGTGCCTTGTGTGTATCAAACGTCGCAATGTAACTGGGTGACTATAAAGGTACTCTACAGGTATCTCCGAGGGTGTTTGTTGGGTTGGCATGGATCAAGACTGGGATTTGTTACTCCGTGTGACGGAGAGGTATTTCAGGGCCCACTCGGTAATACAACATCACAACAAGCCTTGCAAGCAATGTGACTAAGTGTTAGTCACGGGATCTTGTATTACAGAACGAGTAAAGAGACTTGCCGGTAACGAGGTTGAACTAGGTATGAAGATACCGACGATCGAATCTCGGGCAAGTAACATACCGAAGAACAAAGGGAACATCATACGGGATTAACTGAATCCTTGACATAGAGGTTCAACCGATAAAGATCTTCGTAGAATATGTAGGAACCAATATGGGCATCCAGGTCCCGCTATTGGTTATTGACCATAGAGGTGTCTCGGTCATGTCTACATAGTTCTCAAACCCGCAGGGTCTGCACACTTAAGGTTTGGTGACGTTTCGGTAGTATAGAGTTATGCATGGTGGTGACCGAAGGTTGTTCGGAGTCCCGAATGAGATCCCTGACATCACGAGGAGCTCCATAATGGTCCGGAGGTAAATATTGATGTCCTATTTTGGTCACCGAAAAAGTTTCGGGCTCATCGGTAGTGTACCGGGAGTGCCGGTAGTGTACCGGGAGACCATCGGGAGGGGTATTTCGACCCAAGAGGCTACGTGGGATGTGGGAGGATGAATACCAGCCCTTAGTGGGCTGGAGGAAGTCCCACAAAGGGCCCATGCGTCTGGGAAGAAAAAGCCCAAAAGGGAAAAGGTGGAAAAAGGCAAAAGGGGCTAAATTAGGAAGGAGTCCTAATCCTACTAGGAGTGGAGGAGGAGGACTCCTCCCTCCTGGTTCGGCCGACCCAAGGGCTGGCTCCTTGGGAGCCAAGCCTCCTCCTCCTCTCCTCCTATATATACTAGAGGGTTTTAGGGTTTTGGCACAAGATTTTCAGCCACATGTTACCCGTTCCTCTAGTGCATAGTTTCTCCTCTAGATTGGATTTCTGCAGTGCTTAGGCGAAGCCCTACCGGAACAGCTCCACCACCATCGTCGGAGCGCTGTCATGCTGCCGGAGAAATCTTCTACCTCTCCGCTCCTTCTTGCCGGATCAAGAAGGCGGAGATCGTCATTGAGCTGTACGTGTGCTGAACGTGGAGGTGCCGTTCGTTCAGCGCTAGATCGGAAGGACCGTGATCAAGATCGCGAGACGGATCATGATGAGTTCGCGGGACGGATCGTGATGAGTTCGCGGGACGGATCGTGATTGGATCACGGGACGGATCGTGATAAGATCGCGGGACGCTCGTCGATTTGGATCGCAAAGACGTTCGACTAGACCAACCGCGTTTCTTAACGCTTCCCGCTTAGCAATCTACAAGGGTACATAGATCCACTCTCCCTCTCGTAGATGCTCATCACCATGGATAGATCTTGCGTGTGCGTAGGAAATTTTTTGTTTCCCATGCAACGTTCCCCAACATTATCCCAGTTAATTCGCTGCCCAGATGGCAAGCAATAAACATTCAATAGGTTTGATACTTCTTCTGCTCCATTAATAGTCGCTCTGAAAAACAACATGTTGTCATCCACGAATAAAAGGTTGTTTACCGGCGGTACCGATTGCGCCACCTTAATTCCACTGAGCTGGGATGACTGATCTTAATACTTTAACAGGCACGAAAGGCCCTCTGCTGCCAACAAGAAGAGATATGGTGAGATAAGATCTCCCTGTTGAATACCCCGTGAAGGTTTGAAAACATTTGATCTTACTCCGTTAAGCATAACTGAAAACGAAACTGAGCTCACCATATTCATGACAACATCAATCCATGGGGTTGCAAAACCCAAATTCGTCATGATTGATCTTAGGTAGGTCCACTCAACTCTATCATAGGCCTTCTTCATGTCGAGCTTTAGAGCACAATAGCTATTATTCTTTGACTTATTCCTTTTAATAAAATGAAGGCATTCATAAGCTGAAATTATATTGTCTATTATGAGTCTTCCTAGAATGGACGTAGATTGTTCTTCTGAGATAATGTCTGGTAACATAAGCTTGAGACGATTCACGATCGTAAACGACATTGCACAAACTGATAGGTTGGAATTATGACAAAAGCGTGGGGTTAGATACCTTAGGGATCAAAACCAACATGGTGTCATTAATGCAGTCCAGACTCTTCTCTCCTCGGACAATGAACAATATTGCCCTGGACACGACATCACCACACATGTCCCAATGTCGCTGAAAAAAGTGTGCGGGGAATCCGTCCGGCTTAGTAGGGAACATATGAAATAAGGCATTTTCACCTCCTTCACATCGTATGGTGCCAAAAGCACCTCATTCATCTCAGAAGTGACCTTGGTCGGCACATGTTGGAGCACCTCGGGTACCCCTTCATGCCCTCAGAGGTACAAAGGGTCTTGTAATAGTCCATGGCCATATGCTGCATCTCAGTTAGATCATCGGTCAAGGTGCCATCTTGCTTTTGTAATGCCTTAATTAAAATTTTCCTCCGCCACATTAAAGCCCGTTGTGGTCTCCAGCTGAAAGCCACTCAACTCGGGATTGTTGACGCCACACTATCTCCCCCTGCAAATACAATTAAATCAGTCAAACATTTTTTTAATCTCCGCGTGAGATGGCCCAAGTCTTGGCGTGATGCTTCGCAGACGCTCTAGCTCTTTTTAAAGTTCCGATCTCCCCTCGGACGCTAACAATGGTCGACTTGGACTAGTCGCCCAAATCTCTCGCTAAAGCCTCCAGCTTTGACCGGACGTTGTTGGCCGTTGACTTGGGCCCGTTGGACTCCCATGCAGATCTAAAGGTGGGCTTCAACTCAGTGTGGGTATCCCACATCACCTCATATTGGAATGCACTCTTCTTCTTCTTTGCTCTGTTCTTCGGTGCCAACTCCAGTAAAATGAGTGAGTGGTCAAAGGAGGTTGTTCTGAGATGTTGCACCACCAAACCAGGGAATCATGCGCACCATTCTATCGACCCAATAGCTCTGTCAAGACGAACTCGAGTATAAGAACCTCCAAAAACTTTTTTCTCGTAAGTCCACTTTGTTTCCTTATAACCAAGATGTACTAGGTCACAAATGTCTACAGTGTCTCTGAATCCTTGAATATGTGATTGGCTCCTGCATCCAATCTCATCATGTTCATCATGCCTCAAAACTTTGTTGAAGTTCCCTAAGCACATCCATGGCAAATCATGGAGTAATGATAAGTTTTTCATGGCGTCCCACGTGTGATGACGCAAGTGGGTTTGAGCCTCCTCATAGAAACATGACAATCTCCACAGTTCCCCTCCCAGGTCACTCACTTTCGTATCAATGTGAAACTTAGAGTAACCTAAAATCTCAATTTTATTTCATTATTCCAGAACATAACCAAATCTCCGCTTCTACCGGAGGAATCAACAACAAAAAGGATTTTCATAACCTAAAGTACTTGATAAGTTTTCAGCTCTAGTCCCACTAATCTGGGTCTCAATAATGCAGAGTACTCTCGGGGCAAATTTTGTCGCGTTTTCGCGTAGCTCTTGAATTGTCGGGGTCTTGCCTATCCCAAAACAATTTCAGCATAAAAGATTCACTGCCCCCGATGGTCTTCTGACACGAGGCCGCTGATCTTGCATCATTAATTTTTGGAGCAATGCTCTTCCTTGTTTAGCCTGATCATTTTTATCCGTCATCAACTGCTGCTTTGTTATTCTAGTTCGCTTATGCTTTTATAAATTGAGGGCTACTTTAAGTTTGTGCGGATGCGAACCAGTCTAATATGTTTTTAACTAAACACACATTTTATGATTCAACTAAATCTGATCGGACCGGACGCGGGTAACCAAACGGTGTCCTAAACAAATTCCCCTCCTCGGAGCTTTTAAGGGATGTAGGTGTGTCCCTTCAGAGTTGAGAGACTCAATTGACTTGACCGGACTCGAACTCGACCAAACCGCCGCGTCGAGCAGCGACTGCTCCCCATTCCGATTGAGTCGGCTCCCATGGCGGCTCCACTGCCGCGCGCACCCGTCTCCTCGCCCGCGACCCGCGCCGCCCTATGGCCAGCCCGCTCCAACCCTTGCACGGCCGCGCTGCCATCCTCGGGGGCCCTTGGGTGGCGGCGCAGGCAGCCTTGCCCGGTGCTCTCCATAGCTCCGGGCTCCGCCCGGTCGACGACAGCAGCCGTCGCCGTCGATCCCAAGGTCTGTTGATTGATTTACCCGCAAAATCTGCTCCCCTCCCCTTTCTCTCTCACTCGGGAGGCCTCCAAGTTAGGAGCTAGGGTGAACTGGTCTGCTCCTCTGCTTTGAGCATTTTATCTTAGGCTTTGGCTTTGGTGGTTTCTTATGCGAAACTTACACAATATAGTGACATCATGGAAGTAATGGTTTATGGTTTGCCTGATGGTGACTACAATTTTATGTTGATATACACTAGCAAGCACTAAGCCAGTGTGAGGAATTCATCCATCAGACCTTTGTTTGTGATAGTATTGCCCTTAGAGAAATAGAAAAAAGTACAGCAAATATTTAACATCGGCTTGTCATCGTCCTGTGAAATTTTTAGGTTGAAGCGTTACTAGACAGTGTGAAGTGGGACGTCAAAGGACTGGCAGTTGCTATTGCGCAAAATGTGGATACTGGAGCCATTCTTATGCAGGGCTTTGCTAACAAAGAGGCCCTTGCAGCAACTATATCGACCAGAAAAGCTACATTCTATAGCCGTTCACGGTCTTCATTGTGGACAAAGGGGGAGACATCCATGAATTTCATCAATGTGCATGACATTTTCCTGGACTGTGACCGTGATTCAGTAAGCATCTTCTGCTTTCTGTTATGCATCAGAGCCGTCAGTCTGGCTTCAGTTGATACTAACTGGGGTGTTTGTGTTTTCTTGAAAGTTAGATAATATACCTTGGTACGCCAGATGGACCTACATGCCATACAGGGGCAGAGACCTGCTACTATTCTTCAGTCTATGATGCACTACAAGGCTCAAAGGTATTTGTCTGTAATGAACCTTCCTGGGAATATAAATTTACTTGAAATTAAAATATTATTGTATTTCACAGTCCAATCAAGAGAGGCAGATCACCACAACTCTCTACTCGCTTGAAGATACGATCAATAGGCGGAAGGAGGAGATAGTTACCGAAAGGATTGGTAAGCCATCATGGACGAAAAAACTACTGCTTGATGACCAGCTGCTTTGCTCGAAAATACGGTAAGTGTTGCTTCGTTTAATTCTCATGTTCTATCATATATCTGTCTATAAATCATTAATGTGTCAAGACAACGGAATAGAATAACGTAGTAGTTATTTCTTTCTCTAGCCTGGTTTATCTTGTTCTAATCTTGTCATCATTACTGTTCGATATGGACATATACTGGTGATCTGGTGGGGATGGGTACACTTGTTACTAAGCGTCAGCCTACAAGAGAATTCTTCCTTTTTTTTGTTGAAAAGCGCTATATATCATTGTTGTTTAGTGTATATTTCCGTTGTTCATGAACATTATCCATTTCTGTCACAGTATTATGGAATTAAGCACAACATCATGAAAGTAGTTCTTGGATGAATGTAGTTTTGCAAGAAGGTTTTGTTCAAGGGTTAAAAAGGTTGGCAGTGATCCTCCCACAGTAAGTTTCTCTTATTGGAGGAAGTAACCCACTAGAAAAATCTAATTCTGCCACAGACTGTAGACTGCATTTATTTCTCAGGTTTGATGACCTGCATTTACCAAATGTTGAATGGGGAGCTAATGCCCAAATTTTGTGCATGAAACTTTACACTCATTAGTAAGATTTAAAAGGTACCAGAGGTCTGAATAGAATCCATTTTTTAGTAGACCCAATTCAACACTTGATATACAGGACTCTTATTAATATAACTAGGGATAGCTTGTGATAATTGTTGTGATTACTATAACTTAAGGCTAGCCATGATATATTCTTATTTTTGATAGAGCAATTCTCTCTGCGGTCCATATTATGCTTTTAGGTGATATATTTGATAATACTATCCATTAGATTGTCAAACTTACTAGTTTGCAGTTGTACAGTATGGTTATTGATCATTATCTGATCAGCTTTGTTCTCAACTGCATATGTCTGACAGTATCACAATAATTTAAAAAGAACCTGTTATTTGTATACGGTTTTGATCTTGTTAGCTGGTCCTTTGAACAATTTCGTATGACAGAATGCATTTGCCCGAAAATATCACCATAACAGAGTTACTCAGAGCATAGAGTTATCCATGCTCCATGCATGTACAGTTTGTTTTGTCACCTAATACTATGTCTTTACAAACACCTGAATTTTGGATATAACTATTACGAGCTTGTCCCATACCATTAAATTGGGCAACAGCGCCATTTGGTATGAAGTACTACTATGTGTATAAGCAACAATTTCAACATATAATTTTTCTCAAAAAGGAAAAAACTTGCAAGAGTAAGACTGATAGGCGGCATATTCATCTTTCTCTTGGACATTATTTGGTGTCGATGTAAGGAGTTGTTTGTCGATACTTGTATCACTGTAATGATTCATCTCTCTCTCTCTCTCTCTCTTAGTACATTGATGGCATGGTGTGAAACTATTGGCAAGTAGTGCATACTTCATACCTTTTCTCTTGTTATCATTCCATGTTTGACCTTTTTCAGTTATTCTCTTGATGCCAGTATATTTCTCTCTTACTGCCGGTGCACATTTGTTTCTGGTGTTTCAGTGAAGAAGCGGGGGAACTAATTCAAACACTGCTTGAGAACGAGGACAAGTCCCGTACAGCCTCAGAGATGGCTGATTTGCTGTACCATGCAATGGTGCTTCTCAGCGTGAGGGATGTGAAGATGGAGGAGGTGCTGGAGGTCCTGAGGAAACGATTTTCGCAGTCCGGCGTTGAGGAGAAGGCTAGTCGCAAGAAATCTTAGCATGATGGCATGTAGGGAATGAATTCTCCCATGTGATTGGGCATGGTGTACTATGGAGTAGTCCAGCTTTGTTTCAGTATCACTTGAGATTTATGTTTTCTCATTATGCTCTCTGGGAAAAAGACTGTGAACTTGTCTTGTGTTTTTTTATTTTATTTTCCCCTTGCACAGTCCCAGTGGCGTTGTTGCTGCTGCTTTGGCCAATAAAGCTCATGGCCCACGATATATGTGGGTGATTTTATTTATAGCATGGAAAATATGTTTTGGTGTACAGGACAGAAAAATGTTTTTCAGAAGTACCTGGTTGTAGTTTTTCTTATTTCCGGTGTTCTCTGTATTGTGCCATTGACAGTGGTTATGAATAGATTGAAAGTCTCTCAGATGTCTTTTTTATTAAAGCATGAAGACTTGGTAAATACTCTTGTGCGGGTGAAAAAGTTGTGTTCTACTATTACTACATTGTTCAAGTGGGTGTTGTTGTTGATTCATTATTAATAGTTCTCTTCCCATGTTACTTAGGACATGCTGTTCTTCAGCAAGGACCATGTTCCTTGCTGCCTCTTATGTCTTTTATTCAGCTCTTCTTTCTATAGGTCTGCAGCTCTTCTTTTCTTCGTCATTTGGCAGATTGTGTAACCTTGGCTGTACACTGTTTTATGAGCTGAATATATTGGCACCCTGTGGTGCCTTCCTCTGTTCAAAAAAAAAAGAGACTAGTGTCACTGGGTCGCTGTCATCACCGAACTACCCGCAACATAGTCATTATTGAAAATATTTCCGTAACAAGACATGTGTTGCAAAAAGATTTTCGCAACATGACCCATGTTACAAAATAAAGATGACGCTCAGTCATGAGATCATGTCAAATTAGACGGCTCGGAACCCCCTTTCCACATTAGGCTGAACATGGTGTAGAGTGATTCATATGGTTGTTTCAGGCTTTTTGTTTTTGTTTGTTTGGAAGCGAGTGACGACCATGTGCAATAATCCATCGCTGTTGGGCGTTTTTGTATGGAGGCCCGACCACCATCAGCGTGGAAGTGATGGCACATTTTCCTGAGATGAAATAAGAGCAATTTTAATGGGGCGATCCATTTCGTCCGTTGCCGTCCGTTTAGGTCGGCGCGGACAAAAGTGACGGCCCAACGTGCCGACCCAAACCCAAATCACGTCCGCTTCGCGTCCGCGTCGACGCATTTGCGGCCCAAATTTGCGCCCCAAATGCGTCGACGCGGACGCCTTCTCGGTGTCCGCCGCGTCCCCACCTGGCGGGCGTCCAACTACTCGCTGCCCACGTGGTCATCTTAATTTATGACCACGGGCCCATGCGTCAGCGACGGCGGCCGTCCTTTTTTAAGCCAACCGTGCGGCGGGGCCGTCCTCATCCAAACTCGCCGTCCACATCTAGCAAGCTCTGCTCCCCCGTCGCCGGCAAACCCTAGCCACCACCACCACCACAGCGAGATGGGGCTCTTCTCCGGCGCCAGCAGCAGCAAGGCCAAGGGCAAGGCCCCTGCCATCCCTTTCCCCTCCCAGTTCCTCCCGCCTCCGCCGGCGCCGGCGCCTCGCCAGCAGAGGCAGCGCGTGAACGTGCCAGTGCACCAGACGGAGTGGCACTAGCAGCACCGCGTGCCTCTCCCGTACCCCGACGCCACCCTGCCGCACGACTGGCATCTGGATCCGGATAGGATCCCAGTGCCGGCGGCGCCGCGGTCGGCTCGGGCTCACGCGGAGGAGGTGCGGCGCCGGCGGGCGCTGCTGACGCCAGAGCAGCGCCGCGACCCTGCCTACGCAACCGACTCGCCCAACTGGGCGAGGTGGTCCGCCTTCGAGCACGAGGAGGCGAGGCGACGGGGTATGCGCGAGGTCGACAGTAGCGTGCTGCCGCCGCCGCTCGTCATCCGCGAGGAGGACCAGTGAAAGGGTCGATATGGTTGACTAGAGGGGGGGGGGGTTAATAGGCAACTAACACTTTTTAACCTTTCCTTAACAATTAAGGTTTAGCATCAAATAAGTTAGCTAGATGTGCAACTAGGTGAATAACCTATATGATGCTAATCCCAACGAGTGCATAAGCAAGCAAGGGATATAACACAATGAAAGATTGCAAGAAGTAAAGATGCGAGATAACCAAAGGTGGAGCCTGTGGAGACGAGGATGTGTTATCGAAGTTCCTTCCCTTGTGGGGAAGTACGTCTCCGTTGGAGCGGTGTGGAGGCACAATGCTCCCCAGGAAGCCACTAGGGCCATCGTATTCTCCTCACGCCCTCACACAAATGCGAGATGCCGTGATTCCACTATTGGTGCCCTTGAATGCGGTGATCAAACCTTTACAAACAAGGTTGGGGCGATCTCCACAACTGAATTGGAGGCTCCCAATGACACCACGAAGCTTCACCACAAGGGAATGTGGCTCTGAGGTGACCTCAACCATCTAGGGTGCTCAAACACCCAAGAGTAACAAGATCCGCAAGGGATTAGTGGGGGGAATCAAATTTCTCTTGGTGGAAGTGTAGATCGGGGCCTTCTCAACCTATCCCTAGGAAATAAACAAGATTGATTGGCTAGGGAGAGAGATCGGGCTAAAATGGAGCTTGGAGCAACAATGGAGTTCGGGAAGGAAGAGGTAAGCTTCTTGGGGAGGAAGACCTCCCTTTTATAGTGGGGGACAAGATCCAACCGTTATCCACTCCCTCAGCCCCGCGCGTCGTGGTACTACCGCAAAATTCATGGTACTACCGTGATGGCTTGCGGTACTACCGCAACCTCGTGCGGTACTACCGCTCGTGCGGGAGTAACTGGCTCTGGCCGTGTGCATAGGATAGCAAGCGGTAGAACCGCCGGAGCGGTACTACCGCGAGCCCATGCGGTACTACCGCACAGTTGGCAGAGGCAGCCACTGGAGGTGCACAGAAGTAAAAAAATTACTTCCGTGCCTACCTTCGCAGAGGGGAACTCTACGAAAAAGTCCGGCACAGTAGTACCAGACGTGAGTCACGGTACTACCGTAGTAGGGCGGATGTAAAAAATTACATCCGCGCCTACTACCGCAGGTGTAGGGGCCAGGGCAGGAGACAACGGTACTACCGCTCCACCGAGTGGTACTACCGCTGGCACCTGCGGTACTATCGCTCCCTTGAGCGGTACTACCGTAGACCACTGAACAGAAACACCTAGCAGGCGTTCCTTTTGCATAGTGAAGGAAAATGAGTTGGGGCTCCATTGAAGAGAGGGAAAGGTGGTGCAAAGGAACAGATGTGTACGTGTTGATTCCACCCAGACCTTTCCGAAGCGAACCCCCTCTTAATAGTACGGCTTTCCTACGACTCAAATCCATCTAAAGGAAATGTAGAGAACAACCATCTTCGAGAGATTCCGAGGGGCACTGAATCGTCTTGTGCCTAGACCTGAGATATCTGGAATGCTCAATGTACACGATTAGTCCGCAAAGGCATTGTCATCAATCACCAAAACCACTTAGGGAGAAATATGCCCTTACAATCTCCCCCTTTTTGGTGGATTGATGACAATACGGGATTTGCACATAAGGATATAGAATGAGCATATGCAGAACCCAAGACCTACAAAATATAGAAGAGCTCCCCCTAGATGTGTGCATACTCTAGATATGCTTTGGAATGCAAGGCACACACACTAGGATCAACACTCCTCCTATATTTTATAGGCAATGCAATCTTTGCAACAGAAAGAACATGACTTAGTATGGAAACTAGGCATAGCATGTGAGTATTAAGATAAGTGTACGTAATAGACAGACTCACTAGACAATAATAAGGTAGTAGTGATAACATATGTCTCACACCATATGATAGAGGAAGTCTCCTGGTCACACACACAAACGACATAAACCAAAGTTCAACGAAAGCAGAGAGACGACGAAAAGACAAACACAAATACGCGCAAATCCTACATTCTCTCCCCCTTTGGCATCGAGACACCAAAAGGCAGAGAGGACACCTAACACATAGGTGGTAGCTCCCATGCAGAAAGATCAGTCATCTGACTCCTCTGAAGCATCTGGGATGGACTCCGCATCTGAATCAGCCCACTGGAACTGCTGCTTAGCCATCCAAGTTGCCTCAGGGGTGATGTCCTTCTCAGAACCACTCGAGATGGTCTCGCCAAGCTTCCTCAGAATACGGTTGTCACGCTGGCGACTCTCCTTCTAAGCAACGTGAGCCTAATACTGACCCTTGGCTTGCATGCAGAACAAAGTCCTCATCTTGTGAGAGAGCTTCTTGCCCAAGATGGCTCAGAAGACGGTGGCACATAGTGTTGGGAGACGTAGTAGTAAATCAAAAAAATTCCTACGATCACCAAGATCTATCTATGGAGAAACCAACAACGAGTGGTGAGAGATTGCATCTTCATACCTTTGAAGATCGCTAAGCGGAAGCGTTACAAGAACACGGTTGGTGGAGTCGTACTCGTAGCAATTCAGATCACGGTGGACTCCGATCTAAGGGCCGAACAACGGCGCCTCCGCGTTCGACACACGTGCAACCCGGTGACGTCTCCTACGCCTTGATCTAGCAAGGAGGGAGGAGAGGTTGAGGGAGAGCTCCGGTAGCACGACGGCGTGGTGGTGATGGAGTAGCAAGGTATTCCAGCAGGGCTTCGCCTAAGCACTGCGGAGGAGGAAGAAGAGAGGTAGGGCTGCGTCATGGGAGAGAGATCAAATCTTGTCTCAAAATAGCCAAAACCTCAAGTATATATAGGAGGAGGGAGAGGGAGGGATGCCTTGGCCCCTCCTCCAAGGAGGAGAGGTTCGACCGAGCTAGGGAGGAGTCCACCTCCCACAAGGGAGGTGGATCTCTTCCTTTTAAATCACCTTTAGCCTTATCTCTTTACCCCTAGCCGCATGGGCCTTTCCGGAAGGACTTGGACAGCCCAATAAGGGCTGGTCCACCTCCTCTAACATCCCACAAAGTCCTTTGGTCGTCACACCCCTTCCGGGGGTCCTCCGGCACCCTCCTGGCACTCCCGGACTACCGATGAGCCCGAAAACTTTCCGGTGACCAAAACAGGACTTCCTATATATCAATCTTTACCTCCGGACCATTCCGGAGCTCCTCGTGACGTCCGAGATCTCATCCGGGACTCTGAACAACCTTTGGTAATCACATATACCATTTCCCTATAACACTAGCGTCATCGAACCTTAAGTGTGTAGACCCTACGGGTTCGGGAGACACGTAGACATGACCGAGACACCTCTCCGGTCAATAACCAACAACGAGATTGTCACGCCCAAGATGCACGCCTATCCATATTAAGGCATGAGGGCCTCACAAGGGATAGATGCGCATCTTGCCGTTAGCAAGAATAGTATCATCACAACATACAATATTGAAGAGATGAGTATACAAGATTGGCTTACACTCGCCGCATACTAAATTACAATTCCACCCAAGTTCATAACATCAAGTTGAAGACAGGGTCCGACTACGGACGAAATCAAACAATAAAAAACAGATGCAAATGATACTATCAAGCTATCCCAAAGATCACGACCATGGTCCTCTACTCATCCGGATAAGTCACATACATCCTGCCTCTTTCCTCATCATATTCCCACTGGAGCTGGGTAAGGTCATCCTGCACGAACTCATCTAACCCTGTACCTGGAGTGTTGTAGTAAACTGTGAGCCACAGGGACTCAACAATCATGCGCCCGGGTACCAAGACTATTCAAGCTTAAAGGTTGGATTGGGGTAAGTGTTCAGTTTGCAGCAGCACTAAGCATTTATGGTGGCTAACTTACGTAACAAGAATGTAATATGAGTGGCCTACGATGAGTGATCGAATCTAACATAATCTCTATGAGATCCTGAACACTTACTTACGTCAAACATCACCCCACCGTGTTCTCTCTTGGATCATGTTCACGAGCAGAGACGATCACGGTTACTCACACCGTTGGTGTATTTTAATTGGAATTTACTTCAAGTTTACTATAACCGTGTGTTAAACAAATATCCAAGTTGCCACATAACCGCGGGCACGGCTTTCCGAAAGATTTAACCCTGCAGGGGTGCTCCAACTAATCCAGCACAAAATATGGAAAAACATAACACCGGCAATAAGGAACTAATGGCGGTAACAGCAGAACAAATCACTTAGCAAAAGGCCAAGCCTTCCACCAATACCAAGATATAGATGTGCATTAAATTAAACAATAGATAATATTGTGATATCCATATCCATGTTATCACATGAAACAACATGCACCTGCAACTAAGAATGCTATAAGAGGGGCTGAGCAACGATAACTTAGCCAATCAAAGGTTTGCTAGGATGTGGAGGTTAGAGGCTGTCATGGCAATTAGGAGGATGATATAAAGTGGTAGGTAGCACAATTGTAATGATAAGAGCAAGAAACTATCAAGCAAAAATATTATCGGGATCCGGGTACGATCATCTTGCCTGTTGGTTCTTCAGCGGAACAAGTAGCGGGATCCTCGTAGTGGTACTCTCCTGGGTCCTCGTACTCAGTATCAACACTCGTGTCTACCCAAGAGAAACAACAACAATAAACATCCAACCAAGGTGCAACGCACAACCAAGATGATGCATGATTCATTTATGAAGAATTAAACATGGCAATCCAAAACTAGTCATGTTTCACATGCAAGGCTTGTTTATTAATGAATTTGGATAGAATCTCATGTTAAGTCATTTAAACATGCATGATCATGGAAAATATGGATGCATCATGCAAAATCGATAGAAATGCATATAAAGAACATAAGAAACGGAGTCACGGTTCTCACGATACGCTCACGACAAGGCACGAAGGCAAAATCACAAGACCACCAAGTCATGGGCTACTTCTTGGCATTCCAAGGTATCCACTGGATAGGTTAAGAAAAATCACGCACAATGGACTCAAAGATCAATCAATTCCATGGAGTATAGCTCCCACAAGTCACAAAACAAATAAACACACAATCTGCCACAAAACAGCAACATAGCAACTTCTACAGCTCACAACTTGAGCTACAGGAACCCTACAGCCACAAACAAGATATGGACAGAATCTAATCAACACACACATCAACTTATCCAACTACACAATCATCGAAGGAGGCACACATCAATAAGCATGAAGCAATCAAGTTGACATGATGAAACTGTTTTCTGGGACTTGGTGAAAATTCCAGTTTTCTGGAATCTGAGATTATAGAGTAGCAAGTTGACAGCAGTAGTAAAATATGCTGGGAATCACCTATTGGCATTAAAATTAACAGGATGGTATAAGACAACATCTACTTCAAATCACTAACACCGAGCATGAGCAAATTCACAACACATCACAAGATACCATCCACTCTTCATGGCATAAAAATAACAGCAGATTCTCAGACTTAGTAGCTTTTTGCATGCTGAAACAGAAACATTAAGTTCGCTATTTAACAGTATGTCTCCCACTTATATGGGTTACTCTCAAGTTAAACAAAAATACCAAGGCATACTAGATATAAAATACTAGCACTTCCATGTTGGCACATGCCCCAAAGCAAGTAAGGATTAAATCATGCAAAAATGACAAGATGGCATCTCAGCTAAAATGACAGATTTATGACTTGCTCAAAAGTGGAATCTGAGAGTTCCAATGGATTCATTGGTTCTTCCTACCCCAAAACCATGGGTCATACTCATATGATCATGTGAAACACAAGGCACAAGCAAGACGTATACAACAAGGGGTATATCAAGTGGGGAAACCCACTAGTCTCCCCCCACACAAGTGCACAAGGCACTTCACTCAAACACACACACTAGCACATGTGTGTGGGTGGTCCTCCACACACATATGCATACATCTATGCACTATGCATATATGTATATGTATATGTGTATGGTAACACACACACACTCCCACAACCAAGCATGCATATAAACTCTCACCACACAAGGACATGCATGTGTGCACCTCACATGCACCTACACATACACTCTCATGCATATGCACCTATGTGCATACACATATGCTCATGCACACACTCACAAACACACATACACACATGCATATGTATGCACCCACCATGTGGCACATACACACACACTAGCATATATGCCTTAGGCATATATACATACACACAACATCTACACACATATGTGTGTATGCATACATACATACTACAACTACACCAAGCACACACATATGTGTGTATACAAGAAGCACACACACACATGACCTACACAAGCTGGTAAATCCACACATACATGTATGTAAGCATGGAAGGAAAAATAAATGAAAGGAAAAACAAAACAGAAAACAAATAAAAAAGGGGGAGGCTTGGGCTCGAACCCAAGACCTCTCGGTCACTCCCCCCGAGCCCTACCACTACACTATCGCCGCGTCTGATAACAGAGGGGGCCTCTGCCCATGTATTACACACACACGCACACAAGTATGACGAAACTGAAGATGCACCAGAACAGAGCAATGACGACTGCGAACTCGGGCAACTACACGCGCTACAGGGCATCTCTGGCGAGGGAAAGACGCTGTGGGGGCTGCGGGATCTACAGGGAATCCATTTCCCCGTTCGCCTTGCGATGAGGGGGACGCTGGCGAGCTCGAGGCTCTACCTAACATGGCGGCAGCGACGCGGAGGCACGGCGATGAGGAGCTACGGCAACGAGCACGACGGCAACTACTCGAGGCAGGGAAGGGAGAGGAGAAGTGGATGCTCATAGAGGGGACGACAAGGCTACGGTCGGAGCAGGGATGAGACGACAGCGTTGACGGTTCGAAGCAGGGGAGGATACGACGACGATGATGCGGCGTCGGCGATGCTGGGCTCCCCGGCCCCTTCTAGCACCAGGAATCGGCCGCGGGAATCACCAGGACGCCGCTTGTCATCTCCGATGGCGACGAGATGGGCACCGGAGGCGACGACGACGAGCCGAAGAACCACCGGTGATGGGAGTACTCTCTGAACCTAACTACAGAGACTTACCGGAGGGGAAAGAAGAGAGGAGGAAGAAGGAAGAGGCTGATGGCGACACGGCGGCACGGAACCTAACATCAAAACTATCATACTCACAATTCATAAAACATATGGGGCCACCTCTTAAACATTTTAATAAGGCAATTAATTCTGTTGTGAAATAATATGGGAAAGAAATGCATTATGGTGAGGTTTAATTAATGAAAAGAAAGGAGGGGGAAGAAGGAGGAGTAGCACACATGAATACCACCACACTCAAACACCTCACACACATATCCACTCACCACCATCACATCATACCAAGACACATGAAAACCACATGGCAAGAAGAATGAAATGATGCATGAATGCACAACAACACATGGGAGACAAGTTGTAAAACATAACATAGCTCATGTCACAAGATTCATACAAAGGGGTTACATGCCATATAAGGTAGGGACAACACTTGGGCTGTCACAACTCTCCCACACTACATGAGGATCTCGACCCAACATCTAGGAACGAAAGAAGTCCAGGAATTCGGAACGAAGAAGGTCCTCGCGTTCCCAAGTAGCTTCTTTATCGGAATGATGAGACCACTTCACCTTGAGGAACTTGATAGACTTGTTGCGAGTCTTACGCTCAGTTTCTTCAAGAATTGCAACTGGATGCTCACGATAAGAGAGATCTTCTTGGAGATCGATGTCTTAGAGGTCAATGGTCCGCTCAGGAGTCTTGAAGCATTTCCGGAGCTGAGAAACATGGAAGACATCGTGCACGTTCGCAAAATTTGGAGGAAGCTCTAGTTGATATGCAAGACCACCTCTCTTGCCAACAACTTTGAAAGGACCAACAAAACGAGGAGCTAGCTTCCCTTTAATTCCAAACCGCCGAGTGCCCTTCATGGGAGAGACTCTGAGATAGACTAGATCATCCACTTGGAAGGAAACATCCCGATGTTTGTTATCGTAATAACTCTTCTGTCGGGACTGAGCTTCTTTGAGGTTCTCGCGAATGACATGGCACATTTCTTCTGCTTCAGTGATCATGTCATTTCCCAATATCTGACGCTCCCTGGTTTTAGACCAGTTAAGCGGGGTACGACACTTTCTCCCATAGAGAATCTCGAAAGGGGCCTTGCCTGAACTAGCTTGAAAGCTATTGTTGTATGAGAATTCAGCATATGGAAGGCAGTCTTCCCACTTCATGCCGAACGAAATCACACAGGCTCTCAGCATATCTTCGAGGATTTGATTGACTCTCTCAACTTGACCACTTGTCTACGGATGAAACGCAGTGCTGAAATGGATCTTGGTAGCCATAGCAGTCTGGAAGGACTCCCAAAACCTGGAAGTGAAGAGGCTTCCACGATCAGAAGAGATGAGCTGAGGAATACCATGCAAAGATACTATCCTTGACGTATACAACTCTGCAAGCTGGCTTGCCGAGATATATTCTTTGACTGGCAAGAAATGAGCAAATTTTGACAGCTTGTCGATAACCACAAAGATGGCATCGTTGCCTCTCTTGGACTTCGGGAACCCAGTGACGAAATCCATCTCCACATGATCGAATTTCCACTCTGGGATAGGCAAAGGCTGAAGAAGACCTGCTGGACGTTGATGTTCCGCCTTCACTCTGCGACAAACATCACACTCGTTCACGAACTGAGCAATTTCACGTTTCATGCGAGTCCACCAAAAGGTTTGCTTGAGATCCTGATACATCTTTGAACTGCCTGGATGAATGGATAGAAGAGAATTATGTGCCTCATCCATGATAACCTTTCTGAGATCACCTTTTGGAACCACAAGACGGTCCTCAAAGAACAAGGTATCTTTGTCATCAACACGAAAGCACTTATACTTCAAAATGCTCTTGGCCACACCTTTCTTAACTTTCTTCACCATAGCGTCAAGAAGCTGTGCTTGGCAAACCTGATCTTCCAGAGTCAGAGAGACTTCAAGATTGGTAAGAAATCCTTGCAGAATCATCTGAAGGTTGAGCTTGCGGAAGGCCTCACAAAGCTCGGGTTGAAGAGGCTTCAGAATGAGACTATTGTAGTACGCCTTACGGCTAAGCGCGTCTGCAATGACATTTGCTTTCCCAGGAGTATACTCAATGCTTGGATTGAAGTCCTCAAGCATTTCCACCCAACTAGATTGCCAAAGATTAAGATTGGGTTGAGTGAAAATGTACTTCAAGCTCTTGTTATCGGTGTACACCTCAACTGGTATACCCAACAACAAATGCCTCCAAGTCATTAGAGCATGCACAACTGCCGCCAACTCAAGATCATGAGTGGGGTAGTTCTTCTCGGCAGGCTTCAACTGATGCGAGGTATAAGCAACAATCTACTTGTCTTGCATGAGAATGTTGGGGAACGTCGCATGGGAAACAAAAAATTTCCTACGCACACGCAAGATCTATCCATGGTGATGAGCATCTACGAGAGGGAGAGTGGATCTACATACCCTTGTAGATCACTAAGCGGGAAGCGTTAAGAAACGCGGTTGGTGTGGTCGAACGACTTCGCGATCCAAATCACCGAGCGTCCCGGGATCTCATCACGATCTGTCCCGCGATCCAATCATGATCTGTCCCGCGAACTCATCACGATCCGTCCCGCGATCTCGTCACGATCCGTCCCGCGAACTCATCATGATCCGTGCCACGAACTCATCATGATCTGTCCCGCAAACTCATCATGATCCGTCTCGCGATCTTGATCATGGTCCTTCCAATCTAGCGCCGAACAGACGACACCTCCGCGTTCAGCACACGTACAGCTCGATGAAGATCTCTGCCTTCTTGATCCAGCAAGAGGGAGCGGAGAGGTAGAAGAGTTCTCCAGCAGCGTGACGGCGCCCCGGAGATGGTGGTGGAGCTATTCCGGCAGGGCTTCGCCTAAGCACTGCAGAAATCCGATCTAGAGGAGAAACTATGCACTAGAGGAACGGGCAGCACGTGGCTAAAAATCTTGTGCCAAAACCCTAAAATCCTCTAGTATATATAGGAGGAGAGGAGGAGGAGGCTTGGCTGCCAAAGTGGCAGCCCTTGGGTCGGCCGAACCTAGTGGGATTGGAGGATTCCTCCTCCAATCCTAGTAGGACTAGGACTCCTCCTTATTTTTGCCTTTTTTGCCTTTTCCCACCTTTTTCTCTTTGGGATTTTCTTCCCAGCCGCATGGGCCTTGTGTGGGACTTGCACCAGCCCACTAAGGGCTGGTATTTACTCTCCCACAGCCCATGTAGCCTCTTGGGTCGAAATACCCCTCCCGATGGTCTCCCGGTACACTACCGGCACTCCCGGTACACTACCGATAAGCCCGAAACTTTTCTGGTGACCAAAATAGGACTTCCTATATATCAATCTTTACCTCCGGACCATTCCGGAGCTCCTCGTGACGTCCGGGATCTCATCCAGGACTCCGAACAACCTTCGGTCACCACCATGCATAACTCTATACTACCGAAACGTCACCGAACCTTAAGTGTGTAGACCCTGCGGGTTCGAGAACTATGTAGACATGACCGAGACACCTCTACGGTCAATAACCAATAGCGGGACCTGGATGCCCATATTGGTTCCTACATATTCTATGAAGATCTTTATCGGTCGAACCTCTATGTCAAGGATTCAGTTAATCCCGTATGATGTTCCCTTTGTTCTTCGGTATGTTACTTGCCCGAGATTCGATCATCGGTATCTCCATACCTAGTTCAACCTCGTTACCGGCAAGTCTCTTTACTCGTTTTTTAATGCAAGATCCCATGACTAACACTTAGTCACATTGCTTGTAAGGCTTGTTGTGATGTTGTATTACCGAGTGGGCCTTGAGATACCTCTCCGTCACACGGAGTAACAAATCCCAGTCTTGATCTATGCTAACTCAATAGATGCCCTCAGAGATACCTGTAGAGCACCTTTATAGTCACCCAGTTATGTTGCGACGTTTGATACTCACAAGGCACTCCTCCGGTATCCGTGAGTTGCATGATCTCATGGTCATAGGAACATATACTTGACATGCAGAAAACAGTAGCAATAAACTAACACAATCATATGCTACGTTTGTAGTTTGGGTCTTGTCCATCACACCATTCTCCTAATGATGTGATCCCGTTTATCAAATGACATCTCATGTCTATGGTAGGAAACCTTAACCATCTTTGATCAACGAGCTAGTCTATTAGAGGCATACTAGGGACATGGTTTTGTCTATGTATCCACACATGCATCTAAGTCTCCGATCAATACAATTATAGCATGGATAATAAACGATTATCATGAACAAGGAAATATGATAATAATTAATTTATTATTGCCTCTAGGGCATATTTCCAACAGCCTCCCACTTTTACTAGAGTCAATAATCTAGTTCACATCACCATGTGATTCGCATTGTTATGAATCTAACACCCAATGAGTTCTAGGGCTCGATCATGCTTTGCATGTGAGAGAGGTCTTATAGTCAACGGGACTGCGACATTCAGATCCGGGTGTACTTTGCAAATCTCTATTTCAAACCATAAACACTTCTACCACACTCCACTTGGTACTATTCCAAATGGCTGCTCCACTATATGTATCAAGATTGCTACTACGGGTCATCCAGATTGGTGTTAAAGCTTGCATCGACGTAACTCTTTACGACGAACTCTTTATCACCTCCATAATCGAGACACATATCCTTAGTCTTTTAGTTACTAAGGATAATCTTAACCGATGTCCAGTGATCCACTCCTGGATCACTCTTGTACCCCTTGACGGACTCATGGCAAGGCACACACAGGTGCGGTACACAACATGGCATACTATACAGAGCCTATGGCTAAGGCATAGGGGACGACATTCATCCTTTCTCTTTCTTCTGCCGTGGTCGAGCTTTGAGTCTCACTCAACTTCACACCTTACAAAGCAGGCGAGAACACTTCTCTCTGACTAATCCATTTTGAACTCTTTCAAAATCTTGTCAAGGTATGTACTCATTGAAAGTCTTGTCAAACATCTTGATCTATCTTTATAGATCTTGATGCTCAACAATTAGGTAGCTTTATTCAGGTCTTCCTTTGAAAATCACTTTTCAAACAACCGTTTTATGTTTTCTAGAAATTCCACATTATTTCCGAATAGCAATATGTCATCCACATATACTTATCAGAAACTCTATGGTGCTCCCACTCACTTTATTGCAAATACAAGTTTCTCATAAACTTTGTATAGACTCAAAAACTTTGATCACCTCATCAAAGTGTACATTCCAACTCCGAGATGCTTGCTTCAGTCTACAAAAGGATCACTGAAGCTTGCACACCTTTTAGCATCCTTAGGACTGACAAAACCTTCTGGTTGTATCACATACAACCTTTCCTCAAGTAAACCGTTAAGGAAACGATGTTTTGACATCCATCTCCCAGATTTCATAATTGAAAGTGCAACAACTGCTAACATAATTTCAACAGACTTTAGCATCGCTATGAGTGAGAAAATCTCATCGGAGTCAACTCCTTGAACTTGTCGTAAACTTCTTTGCAATAAGTCGAGCTTTACAAATGGTGACATTTACCATCAGCGTATGTCTTCATTTCAAAGATCCATTTGTACTTAACGACCTGCCGTCCAACGAGCAAGTCCACCAAAGTCTATACTTGGTTTTCATACATGGATCCTTTTCTCGGATTTCATGGCCTCTAACCATTTGTTGGTTTCCGGGCCCATCATCGCTTCTCCATAGTTCGTAGGTTCATCGTTGTCCAACAACTTGACCTCTAAGACAGGGTTGCCGCACCACTCAGGAGCAGTACACGTCCTTGTCGACCTACGAGGTTTGATAGTAACTTGATCCGAAGCTTCATGATCATCATCATTAACTTCCTCTTCAACTAACGTAGGCTTCACAGAAACAACTTCCTGCGCCGCGCTACTCTCTAGTTGAAACAGAGGTTCAATAACCTCATCAAGTTCTATCCTCCTCCCACTTAATTCTTTCAAGAGAAACTTTTTCTCGAGAAAGGACCCGGTTTTAGTAACAAACATTTTATGCTTGGATCTAAGATAGAAGGATCACCCAACTGTTCTTAGGGTATTCTATGAAGATGCATTTGTCCGCTTTGGGTTCAATCTCATTAGGTGAAAACATTTTCCACACAAGCGTCACAGCCCCAAACATTAAGAAATGACATCTTAGGTTTCTATCAAACCATAATTCACACTATGTCATCTCAACGGATTTAGATGGTGCCCTTTTTAAAGTGAATGTAGTTGTCTCTAATGCATAACCCCAAAATTATAGTAACAAAACGATAAGATACATCATAGCATGCACCATATCCAATAGAGCACGACTATGACGTTCGGACACACCATCACACTATGGTGTTCGAGGTGGCGTGAGTTGTGAAACAATTTTCACATTGTCTAAAGTTGTATGCCAAACTCGCAACTCAGATATTCATCTCGATGATCATATCGTAGACATTTTTATCTTCTTGTCACGATGATCTTAAACTTCACTCTGAATTTGCTTGAGCCTTTCAAACGATTCAGACTTGTGTTTCATTAAGTAAATATACACTATATCTACTCAAATCATCAGTGAAGGTAAGAAAATAACGATATCTACCGCACGCTATAAGACTCATTGGATTGCATACATCAACATGTATCATTTCCAATAAATCACTTGCCCGCACCATCCATCTGGAAACGGGGTCCTTAGTTATCTTGCCCAAGAGGCATGGTTTGCATGTCTCAACCGATTCGAAATCGAATGAGTCCAAAGATCCATCAGCATGGAGTTTCTTCATGCATTTTAGACCAACATGACATTCAGCGGCAATGCCACAAGTATGTGGTGCTATCATTATTAACTTTGTATCTTTTGGCATCAATGTTATGAACATGCGTATTACTACGATCAAGGTTCAACAAACCATTCTCACTAGGTGCATGACCATTGAAGGTATTATTCATGTAAACAAAATAACCATTATTCTCTAACTTAAATGAATAACCGCGTTGCAATAAACACGATCTAATCACGTTCATGCTCAACGCAAAACACCAAATAACATTTATTTAGGTTCGTCACTAATCCCGAAGGTAGAGAGAGCGTGCGATGTTGATCACATCAACCTTGGAAACATTTCCAACACAAATCGTCACCTCACCCTTAGCTAGTTCTCCGTTTATTCCGTAGCTTTTATTTCGTGTTACTAACATTTAGCAACCGAACCAGTATCCAATACCCAAGTGCTACTAGGAGTACTCGCAAGGTACACATCATTAACATGCACATAAAATATACTTCTGTCGACGTTGCCAACCTTCTTATCTACCAAGTATCTAGGGTTGTTCTGCTTCAGCGACCGCTCTCCTCATAATCAAAGCACTTAGTCTCGGGTTTGGGTTCAACTTTGGGTTGCTTCACTGGAGCAGCAACTGACTTGCCATCCATGAAGTTTCCCTCCTTGCCCTTGCCCTTCTCGAAACTAGTGGTTTTACTAACCATCAACTGAGCAGCAACTGATTTCTACCTTCGCAGTGTCAAACATCACGAACAGCTCAGGGATCATTATTTCTATCCCTGGCATTTTATAGTTCATCACCAAGTTCTAGTATCTTAGTGACAGTGACTTGGAGAACTATATCAAGCACTATCTTATCTGGAAGATCAACTCCCACTCGGCTGAAGCGATTGTAGCACCCAGACAGTCTGAGCACATGCTCAACGATTGAGCTATTCTCCTTCATCTTACAGGCAAAGAATCTTGTTGGAGATCTCATATCTCGCAACACGGGCATGAGCCTGAGATCCTAATTTCAGCTCTTAGAACATCTCATATGTTCCGTGATGTTCAAAATGTTTCGGAGCCTCAATTCTAAGCCGTAATGCATGATGCACTAAACTATCACGTAGTTATCAGAACGTGCCTATCAGATGTTCACAACATCTACAAACAACGCTAGAGGGGTTGGTGCATCGAGCGGTGCATTAAGGACATAAGCCTTCTTCTGTACAGCAATGAGGACAATCCTCAGATTACGGAGCCAGTCCGCAATATTGCTACCATCATATTTCAACTCTATTTCTCTAGGAACATATAAAAATTCAAGGGAGCTACAGCGTGAGCTAGTAATCTACAACACAGTTTGCAAAGACACCACTGACTATGTTCATGATAATGAATTCAATTAATCATGTTACTTAAGAACTCCTAGTCAAATTGACATCCCTCTAGTCATTCGAGTGATACATGATCCAAATTCACCAACTCAAGTCCGATCATCATGTGAGTTGAGGTGGTTACAATGGTGAACATCATCATGTTGATCATATCTACTATATGACTCATGTTCGACCTTTCGGTCTCTTGTGTTCCGAGGCCATGTCTGTACATGCTAGGCTCGTCAAGTTTAACCCAAGTGTTCTGCATGCGCAACACTGGCTTGCACCCATTGGATGTGAACGTAGAGTCTATCACACCCGATCATCACGTGGTGTCTCGACACGAAGAACTTTCGCAACGGTGCACACTTGGGGAGAACACAATTTATCTTGAAATTAAGTGAGGGATCACCTTATAATGCTACCGTCGTCCTAAGCAAAACAAGGTGCATAATAGGATTAACATCACATGCAAATCATAAGTGACAAGATATGGCCATGAACTTGTGCTTTTGATCTCCATCATGAAAGCACCGGCATGATCTCCATCGTCACCGGCATGACACCATGATCTCCATCATCTTGATCTCCATCATCTTGATCTCCATCAACGTGTCACCATCGGGGTTGTCATGCCCTGCATGATTCTACTACTATTGCTACTGTTTAGTGATAAAGTAAAGCATTACATAGCGCTTAATGATTGACACGTAGGTCATACAATAATTAAAGACAACCCTATGGCTCCTGCCGGTTGCCATACTCATCACGATCCGTCCCGCGATCTCGTCATGATCCGTCCCGCGAACTCATCACGATCCATGCCGCGAACTCATCACGATCCGTGCTGTGAACTCATCACGATCCGTCCAGCAAACTCATCACGATCCGTCTCGCGATCTTGATCATGGTCCTTCCAATATAGCGCCGAACGGACGACACCTCCGCGTTCAGCACACGTACAGCTCGATGAAGATCTCTGCCTTCTTGATCCAGCAAGAGGGAGCGGAGAGGTAGAAGAGTTCTCCAGCAGCGTGACGGCGCCCCGGAGATGGTGGTGGAGCTATTCCGGCAGGGCTTCGCCTAAGCACTACAGAAATCCGATCTAGAGGAGAAACTATGCACTAGAGGAACGGGCAGCACGTGGCTAAAAATCTTGTGCCAAAACCCTAAAATCCTCTAGTATATATAGGAGGAGAGGAGGAGGAGGCTTGGCTGCCAAAGTGGCAGCCCTTGGGTCGGCCGAACCTAGTGGGATTGGAGGATTCCTCCTCCAATCCTAGTAGGACTAGGACTCCTCCTTATTTTTGCCTTTTTTGCCTTTTCCCACCTTTTTCTCTTTGGGATTTTCTTCCCAGCCGCATGGGCCTTGTGTGGGACTTCCACCAGCCCACTAAGGGCTGGTATTGATGTTAGGAAGTGGGTATTTGTTTCTCATTGTCTTCTTGTTCAATGGACGGTAGTCGACACAAAGACAATCTGTGCCATCTTTCTTCTTGACAAACAAAACTCCACAAACCCATGTAGAAGAACTTGGTCTGATCAGACCCAAACGTTCTTGCTCATCTAGGTGCTTCTTCAACTCTTTCAGCTCTTCGGGGCCAAGTTTATACGGGCGCTTGCAGACCGGTTCAGTTTTGGGCTCGAGATCAATCATGAACTCGACTGGATGATGCGGAGGCATTCCTGGCAATTCTTCTAGAAAGACATCTTCATACTCACAAACCACCGGAATTTGAGAAATCGTCGAGATTTCACCCTTCTCATTAAGAGCAAAGAGACGGATTATGTCATCGCGAGCCACGAATATAATCACATCTTCTGAAGGATGAGTCAGCTTGACTTCTTTTGCTTGACAATCAACATAAGCCTTGTTCATAGCCAGGAAGTCCATGCCCAGAATGAGATCAATATCGGAATTCCCAAGAACAATTGGAGAAGCCAGAAAAGAATAATTGCCCATCTTGATAGAAGCATCCCGAACCACATAACGAGAATTCATTTGTAAACCCGGAGACACCACAGTCAATGATTTAGACAATTCTTCACAACGAAACTCATGCTTTGAAGAAAATGGCCTTGATATGAATGAATGCGATGCTCTAGTATCAAACAAAACTTTTGCAGGAACAGAGTTAATTGAGAGATTACCCATGATCACTTGAGAAGAATCCTCTGCCTCTGCTGCGTTCACATGGTTCACTCTTGCAAACTTGGGATTATGCTTCACCATAGCATTGCCTGGAGGCTTGACAGGAGGAGGAGGCAGAAGACGCCGCTGGTTGCATTTGTTTTCATAGTGACCCTTCTGGCCACACTTGTGACAAGTCACCTCAGAAAGCGGACGAACATTGCCTAGAGGAGGAACAAGAACAGCCTTGGACGCCTGGGGTCTCTGCTGGAATCCTGGATTGGGTGGGTGGGAAGTGTTGGAAATATGCCCTAGAGGCAATAAATAAAGTGTTTACTATTGTATTTCCTTGTTCATGATAATCGTTTATTATCCATGCTATAATTGTATTAATTGGAAACATGGATACATGTGTGGATACATAGACAAACACAATGTCCCTAGTATGCCTCTAGTGAACTAGCTCGTTGATCGAAAGATGGTTAAAAGTTTCCTAGCCATGGACATGAGATGTTATTTGATAACGGGATCACATATTTAGGAGAATGATGTGATGGAAAAGACCCAAACTACAAACGTAGCTTATGATCATGTTAGTTTATTGCTACTGTTTTCTGCATGTCAAGTATATGTTCCTATGACCATGAGATCATGCAACTCACAAATATCAGAGGAGTACCTTGTGTGTATCAAACGTCGCAACATAACTGGGTGACTATAAAGGTGCTCTACAGGTGTCTCCGAGGGTGTGTCTTGAGTTGGCATGGATCAAGACTCGGATTTGTTACTCCGTGTGACGGAGAGGTAACTCAGGGCCCACTCGGTAATACAACATCACAATAAGCCTCGCAAGCAACGTGACTAAGTGTTAGTTACGGGATCTTGTATTACGGAACGAGTAAAGAGACTTGCCAGTAACGAGGTTGAACTAGGTATGGACATACCGACGATCGAATCTCAGGCAAGTAACATACCGAAGAACAAAGGGAACATCATACGGGATTAACTGAATCCTTGACATAGAGGTTCGACCGATAAAGATCTTCATAGAATATGTAGGAACCAATGTGGACATCCAGGTCCCGCCATTGGTTATTGACCTTAGAGGTGTCTCGGTCATGTCTACATAGTTCTCGAACCCACAGGGTCTGCGCACTTAAGGTTTGGTGACGTTTCGGTCGTATAGAGTTATGTATGGTGGTGACCAAAGTTTGTTCGGAGTTCCGGATGAGATCCCGGACGTCACGAGGAGCTCCGGAATGGTCTGGAGGTAAAGATTCATGTATAGGAAGTCTTGTTTTGGTCGCCAGAAAAGTTTCGGGCTCATCGGTAGTGTACTGGGAGTGCCGGTAGTGTACCCGGAGGCCACCGGGAGGGGTATTTCGACCCAAGAGGCTACATGGGCTGTAGGAGGGTGTAAAACAGCCCTTAGTGGGCTGGTGGAACATCCACAATAGGCCCATGCGGCTGGAGGAAAAAAGGCCTAAGAGAAAAAGTGAAAAAAGGCAAAATAGGGTGAATCCTAGTCCTACTAAGATTGGAGGTGGACTCCACCTCTCCCTCTCTCCTTCGGCCAAATCAAGGAGGCCTTGGCCCTTGTGCCAAGGCCTTTCCTCCTCTCCTCTTATATATACTGGAGGTTTTAGGGTTTTTGCACTAGATTTTCAGCCACGTGCTACCCGTTCCTCCAGTGCATAGTTTCTCCTCTAGATCGGTTTTCTACAATGCGTAGGCGAAGCCCTGCCGGAATTGCTCCACCACCATCGCCGGAGCGCCGTCAGGCTGCTGGAGAACTCTTCTTCCTCTCCAATCCTTCTTGCTGGATCAAGACGATGGAGATCATCATCAAGCTGTACGTGTGCTGAACGCGGAGGTGCCGTCCGTTCGGTGCTAGATCAGAAGGATCGTGATGAAGGTCGTGGGACGGATCGTGATCGGATCGCGGGACAGATCGTGATTGGATCGCGGGACGAATCGTGATTGGATCGCGGGATGCATGGTGATTTGGATCGCGAAGACGTTCGACTACACCAACCGCGTTTCTTAACGCTTCCCGCTTAGCGATCTACAAGGGTATGTAGATTCAATCTCCCTCTCATAGATGCTCATCACCATGGATAGATCTGCGTGTGCGTAGGAAATTTTTTGTTTCCCATGCAACGTTCCCCAACAGTGGCATCATGAGCTAGGTCTATGTGTTGATGATATCTCGAGTAGAACACAAAAGGTTTGTGGGCGTTGATACTTAGATTGCTTCCTCCCTTGGTTGTATTTTGGTTCAGCGGTATTGTGAGATGAAGCGGCCCGGACCAACATTACTCGTACGCTTACGAGAGACCGGTTCCCTCGACGCAACTTGTTGCCTACATGGCTTGCGGGTGACAGTTTCTCTCACTTTAGTTGGATCGGATTCGACAAAGGCGGTCCTTGAGAAGGTTGAAAAGCAAATTATGTATCACCGTTGTGGTTTATGCATAGGTGAGAATTGTTCTTGCTAGAAACCTGTAGCAGCCACGTAAAACATGCAACAACAATTAGAGGACGTCTAAATTGTTTTTGCAGGGTATGTTGTGATGTGATATGGCCAATTACATGATGTGATATATGTGATGTATGAGATGATCATGTGATGTATAGAATTTCATGACTTGCATGTCGATGAGTACGGTAACCGGCAGGATCCATAGGTTGTCTTTAATTATTGTATGACCTGCGTGTCAATCATTAAGCGCTATGTAATGCTTTACTTTATCACTTAACGGTAGCAATAGTAGTAGAAGCATGCAGGGCGTGACAAACCCGATGGCGACACGTTGATGGAGATCATGGTGTCGTGCCGGTGACGATGGAGATCATGTCGGTGCTTTCAAGATGGAGATCTAAAGCACAAGTTCATGGCCATATCATGTCACTTATGAATTGCATGTGATGTTAATCCTTTTATGCACCTTGTTTTGCTTAGTACGACGGTAGCATTATAAGGTGATCCCTCACTTAAATTTCAAGATAAAATTGTGTTCTCCCCGAGTGTGCACCGTTGCGAAAGTTCGTCGTGTTGAGACACCACGTGATGATCGGGTGTGATAGACTCTATGTTCACATACAATGGGTGCAAGCCAGTGTTGCACGCGTAGAACACTCGGGTTAAACTTGACGAGCCTAGCATGTACAGACATGGCCTCGGAACACAAGAAACCGAAAGGTCGAACATGAGTCATATAGTAGATATGATCAACATAATGATATTCACCATTGAAGCCACCTCAACTCACGTGATGATCGGACTTGAGTTGGTGGATTTGGATCATGTGACACTCAGATGACCTCAGGGATGTCAATTTGAGTGGGAGCTTTAGTAATTTGATTAACTAAACTCATTATCTTGAACAATAGTCTAAGTAAACTTTGCATATTTATGTTGTAGATCAATGGCTTGCGCAGTAGCACCCCTGAATTTTAATGCGTTCCTAGAGAAAGCTAAACTAAAAGATGATGGAAGTAACTTTGTTGACTGGGCCCGTAATCTGAGGATTATCCTCACGGGTTCCTAGAAATCATATGTCCTTGATGCACCGTTTGGTGACCAACCAGAAGACATGACCTCCGAAGACGTTAAGAACGCTTGGGAGACACGTACTGGAGATTACTCAATAGTTCAGTGTGCAATATTGTATGGCTTAGAACCGAGACTTCAAAGACGTTTTGAACATCATGGAGCATATAAGATGTTCCATGAGTTGAAGTTTATCTTTCAGAAGAACGCCCGGATCGAGAGGTATGAAACCTCCGATAAGTTCTATGCTTGCAAGATGGAGGAGAATGGGTCTATCAGTGAACATATACTCAGAATGTCTGGGTATTCAACTCGTCTAGCGGAGTTGGGAATTGCCCTTCTGCCAGAGGCGATCACTGACAGAGTTCTTCAATCACTGCCAATTAGTTACAAGAGCTTTGTGATGAACTATAACATGCATGGGATGAACAAGTCAGTCGTCGATCTGTTTGCGATGCTAAAATTCGCTGAGTCTGAAATCCAGAAAGAACATCAAGTGTTGATGGTCAATAAAACCACTAGTTTCAAGAAAAATGGCAAAGTCAAGGGCAAGGGCAAGAAGGGTAAAACCAAGAAGGATGGCAAAGCAGTTGCTACTCCTGTAAAGAAGCCCAAGCATGGACCCAAGCTAGAAACTGAGTGCTTTCATTGCAAGGGAGTTGGTCACTGGAAGCGGAACTACCCCAAGTACCTGGCTGACAAGAAGGCGGCCAACGACAAACAAGGTATATATGATATACATGTTATTGATGTGTACCTTACTGGCTCTCGTAGTAGTGCCTGGGTATTTGATACCGGTTCGGTTGCTCACATTTGCAACTCAAAGCAGGAACTACAGAATAAACGAAGGCTGGCAAAGGACAAAGTGACGATGCGCGTGGGGAAATGGTTCCAAGGTTGATGTGATCGCCGTCGGCATGCTCTCTCTTCGATTACCATCGGGATTAGTGATGAACCTGAATAATTGTTATTTAGTGCCTGCGTTAAGCATGAACATTATATCTGGATCTTGTTTATTGCGAGACGGTTACTAATTTAAGTCAGAGAATAAAGGTTGTTCTATTTATATGAGTAATATCTTTTATAGTCATGCACCCAATGTTAGGGGTTTATTCATATTGAATCTTGATAGTGATGACACACATGTTCATAACATTGATGCCAAAAGATGTAGAGTTGATAATGATAGTACCACTTTCTTGTGGCACTGCCGTTTAGGTCATATTGGTGTAAAACGCATGAGGAAGCTCCATGCTGATGGACTTTTGGAGTCACTTGATTTTGAATCACTTGACACATGTGAACCATGCCTCATGGGCAAGATGACTAAAACGCCGTTCTCTGGAACAATGGAATGGGCAAGTGACTTATTGGAAATCATACATACTAATGTGTGCGGTCCAATGAATGTTACAGCGCGTGGTGGATATCGTTATTTTCTCACCTTCACTGATGACTTAAGTAGATATGTGTAGCGACCCGACTCAAAACGAGTTAAGCCTTTGTGTGTTCTGTGCCATCCCTGGATCAGTATGCTGGCACACACAGTACATCAATGTATATATCAAAGTGCAATCACATGTAATTAACGTAAAACTGATATATACCTTAAAATAGCAGCGGATACAGTCAACGGGAGTGGAGTCCCAATAACACCAACGGCAAGTTGAGTGCGGACCGTAACCCTGAATCGTACTCTTATCCGTCGTAGAAGAGTATCTGCAACATAAGACGTTGCAGCCGTGTAGGTCAGTACATTGAATGTACTAGTAGGATCACCATAGTAGAACAGAAGAATAAAGGCTATTCTATATGCAAAGGCTTTGTGGCTCTGTGTCTAAGTTTTTGCGTAAAAGCTGATTTTATTTTCCTACAACAAAGGAATATCAGGAATTTCACTATGGAGTTACCTATCATGACATGGTTCCGCCAACCAATGTCTCAAAGCCCATAAGTATCATAAGTTGCCCACAATTAGTTATCAGTCCAGTGTTGAGAGTTCAGAGATAGATCCAAGTCTAGAAGCTCAAATTGTCCGTAACCGGGGACACGGCTAATCGATTAGGTTTTAACTCTGTAGAGTGTTGTGTACTTTACCCACAAGATTTGGTCGCCTCCGTTTGATTTCTCGCACTTCAGGGTGTTTGAGAAACGGATGACCAAAACATGGTCTTCCAAAGGGTTTCCCTGCGACTCTGTCGGTGCCCATCCTTTCCTACCGTTCTTCTACATCTCGTAGCACCGCCTGTCCAGGGTCACCACGATATCCAACCAAGCCAGAGCCCATAATGACTTGTGGCTACACAGGTAAGCTTCCGGGCATGAAGTATTCATCCTTCCCTTTGAGTCTGGGTGAGGCTTTCTGCGTGAATACTGGCCATCTCCAGCAACACCTAGGCAAATCCACTGGCTTCTCCAGGGTACCATTCCAACCATCCCTCACCCAGTAGTGTGTATTGAAAAACTTGTTTCTCGAGTCTCGAAGTTTTGAGGTCTTGAATATGCAGGTCTTGAAGAAGCCTTCATGAAGTCGTCGTTTTGACGTGGAGTCCTTCTTCACACCACTCACGAACACTCATACCAGACCCCGTCTACTTTAGCATGGCATTGCACTAACTGGCGTTCCCGGGGCTTTAGTAACAAGTGGTGGGTTCCTACCTCATGCATTCTACTCAACTACAAGAATTTCAATTAAACTACGGGAGGGATTTGTTTGAATGATGTCACTACATGCAATAAAACATAGGTATGAACAAAATGGTCAAAGTGAACTTGCCTGTACTATTGATGAAGATAAAGATCGTTCTCAGAAATAACTTGATAGACTATTCGTCACTCTCCGATGAAAATCTATATAATATCAAACATTGCATTCATAAGCAATCATACTAGCAATCAATTCTAACAATCAAGAAGTAACACAAAAACCAAAAGCAACATGGTGGTGATGAAAGGAAATACTTAAGACAAAACTCAAATGACAAAACTACATCAACACAACTAAGGTGGTGATGAAGGAAATACTTAAGACAAAACTCAAAAATCAACAAAGTTTTCATAAAAGCAACTAAGGTAGTTTCCCCCTACAAATAACTATTTTCAATATTAACAAAAGTAAAATATAACAAAAGTATTTTAGTAAATATTTTACTAGCAAAAAGAATTACTTTTGAAGAACAAGTAAAACTATGAAAACAACACTCTAAACAAACATAGGTTTTTGCATAAGTAAAACAATAAAATATTAAAATAAAAGAAAACAAAGTATAAAACAATTAAGTTAACAGCAAATAAAACTTATAAAACAAGTTATGAAAATATTTTCAAATAAGAGTTCCATCTAGCAATGAAATCAATTTGCAAGTTATTATGAAACTAGAATTGATTTCATGCTATCAAAATAATAACATAAAATAAGTTTAGTTGAAGTACTACTGATAACTAACAGAAAACAAAATATATATTAACTAAGTTAACAGGAAGTATATTTTATAAAACAAAATTTTATTAAAAGTATTTTCAAATAGCAAATCAAACTAGCAATGGAAATTCAATTGCAAGTTATAATTGAACTAGAATTGATTCCATGCAATCAACTAATAAAATAATATTTGTTTTGAAGGACTACTATCTTATAACAGAAAACTTTATAAAATTTATCAACTAATATAAAAGAAAATAATTTTAACACAATTTAAAACAAAAGGAAGATAAACAATCCTAACAAGAACTAAACAGAATCTGTTTTGGTTGAAAATACTATTTTAAGATACTCTAAAAATTCCCAAACTCTACCTAGTGATAACTAAGATCACTAGTGACAAGTAGAAAAAAGAATCAATCAAAAATACATTTTAGAACTCAAGATATTCAGAAAACAAAATTTAAATCAAATCTGTTTAAATTCAAATTTAAATAGTCAAATATGGTCAAACTTGGCATCTACAGAAACTAGATAAAATTTGTGACCTAATTCAAAAAGAATCAATTAAAACAACTAAAAACATAAAAGATATGATAAAAACAAAAATAGAACTAAATCTGTTTTTAGAACAAAATAAAAAAAGAAAAACTAATACTAACGGACGGGGGGGGGGGTGACGTGGCGCGCTCTGGTTGGCTGTGGCCGTGTGTGTGCGGGCGAATACGAGCGGGTGACCGATGCCTAGTGCATACCGCTTCGGGGATTTAAAACGTCTAATTTGGGTCGTTGGATCAAGATCCAACGCTTACCGAGGAGGGGGAGGGAGCTCACCGTGATATGTCGCCGGCGATGGAGATTCCGGCGAGGCAGGGTCGATGAGGACGACGTAGAGGTGTGTACGGTGGTCGGGGAAGACTTCCAAGGGCTTCAAACAATGGCGAAGGGGCTCCGATGCACTCTGGTGGTGTCAGAGGGGAGAGGGGACTCCAGAGGCGAGCTCCTCGAGCTCTTGGAGCTTCGGCTGGGGTGGAGCTCCGACGAGGGTGGTGGTTAGGGCGTTCCAGGGGCGGTGGAGCACGGGCAGGTGGCTGGGGGGTGCGGGCGAGTGAGAGAGAGAGGTTGGTGGGCTCGGGGGGTTTCGGGGAGGGCAGAGTGGTGCAGCAAGATGGAAATGGCGCGGCGGTGGCTTCGGACTCCGGCGAAGGATTCCGGCAAAGAGAGGGCACGAGGAGAGGGGCGAAAGCGTGGAATGGAGGGAGGGAGCCTCGGGCTTTATAGGGACGGCTCGGGGCGTCTGAATGGCAGGGGGAGAGAGGTCCGGTGATGGCTCCGACGATGGCGGTGCTCGGGAGGGGACAGAGGGAGCAGGAGGAGGGGGATGGGCGCGGGAACGACACGGGCGGTCGGTGGGGTCCACCGGTCAGCGAGAGGGGAGAGGGAGCGGGGCGACGGGCGGCCGGTCCGGAGAGGTCTCGGGCGGGATTAGGGGGACTGGGCCGACTGGGTCTTTAAAAGCCTTAAAGGATTTTCCTTTTTAATTTACCAGCGAATCAAAAACAAATAAAGGGCCATAAATACTTGCCAAAAAATTAAAAGTTTTATACCAAAATTATCAGGAGATTTAATTCCATTTAATGGACATTTTTCCCTGGTCAAATTAAATACTAAAAAAATCATTTTCAGAAAATGCCTAAATGGCTTTATTTATTTTTGCAAATTATTTTTCATATAACCCCTTGGGTTTTATGATTCAAAAACTTCACAAAATGACCCTGATGTGGAGTGTCATATTACTCCTCAAAAATTTGTCCAGGGGTTTTGTATATTTTGAAATTTTGAATAGGAACCAAATATGAAATGGATTCCAAATAATTCAGAGGCACTTTCAAATCGTTGTTTAAACTTCCAACTCTTAATTCATATAATTTGAAGAACTCCTTTTATCCTCTCTCATGAAAATCATTGAGTTGCATAAAATTTCTGAATTTGAAATATATTCAAATGGGAGTCAAACCAGTTTCAAATCTTGTTTCATTTCTTAAAATGGAAGAAGTCATGTCATCTTCACTCTGGGGTCTTGTGATGAAATGAATTTGAATTCCTGGTGATCAAAATGCAGAGTGAAAGTTTTGGGAGAGTCATTCCATTCCCTCTCATTAAACTTTCAAAAGTAAAAAAATTCCAATTTCACTCACTTTCAATCACTCAAACAAACAAACAACCATTCTAATAATTATTATAACATTCCAAAGTTTGGGATGTTACAATATGGGTATATTTACTTAATGAAACACAAGTCTGAAACGTTTGAAAAGTTCAAGCAATTTCAGAGTGAAGTTGAGAATCATCGTAACAAGAAGATTAAGTTCCCGCGATCTGATCGAGGAGGTGAATATCTGAGTTATGAGTTTGGTAATCACTTAAGACTGTGGAATTGTTTCGCAGTTGACACTGCCCGAAACACCATAGCGTAATGGTGTGTCCGAACGTCGTAATCGAACCTTATTAGATATGGTGCGTTCTATGATGTCTCTTGCTGATTTGCCACTATTGTTTTGGGGTTATGCATTAGAGACAACTGCATTCACTTTAAATAGGGCACCCTCAAAATCCATTGAGACGACGCCATATGAACTGTGGTTTGGCAAGAAGCCAAAGTTATCATTTCTTAAAGTTTGGGGATGTGATGCTTATGTCAAAAACCTTTAGCCTGAAAAGCTGGAACCCAAAGCGGAGAAATCCGTCTTCATAGGATACCCAAAAGAGACAGTCGGGTATACCTTCTATCTCAGATCCGAAGGCAAAGTGTTTGTTGCTAAGAACGGAACATTTCTTGAGAAAGAGTTTCTCTCGAAAGAATTGAGTGGGTGGAAAATAGAGCTTGATGAGGTTATTGAACCTTTACTTCAACCAGAAAGTAGCGCAACGCAGAAAGATGTTTCTGTGGAACCTTCGACGGTAGAAGAGGAAGTTAATGATGATGATCATGAAGCTTCGGATCAAACTGCTATTGAACCTCGTAGGTCGACAAGGCCGCGTACTACCCCTGAGTGGTACGACAACCCTGTCTTGGAGGTCATGTTGTTGGACAACAATGAACCTTCGAGCTATGGAGGAGCAGTGATGGGCCCGGATTCTGAGAAATGGTTAGAGGCCATGAAATCCGAGATGGGATCCATGCATGAAAACAAAGTATGGACTTTGGAAGTATTACCTGAAGGGCGAAAGGTCATTCAGAACAAATGGATCTTTAAGAAGAAGACAGACACGGACGGTAATGTCACCATCTATAATGCTCGACTTGTGGCAAAGGGTTTTTCACAAGTTCGAGGAGTTGATTGCGATCAGACTTTCTCACCCGTAGCGATGCTTAAGTCTGTCAGAATCATGTTAGCAATAGCTGCTTATTTTGACTATGAAATTTGGCAGATGGATGTCAAAACAGCGTTCCTCAATGGTTTCCTTGAGGAAGAGTTGTATATGATGCAACCCGAAGGTTTTGTCGATCCAGAGAATGCTGACAAAGTTTGCAAACTCCAGCGATCCATTTATGAACTAGTGCAAGCATCTCGGAGTTGGAATAAGCGCTTTGATGAGGTGATAAAAGCGTTTGAATTTATACAAGTTTACGGAGAAGCTTGTATTTACAAGAAAGTGAGTGGGAGCTCTATAGCGTTTCTTGTATTATATGTGGATGACATATTGCTGATTGGAAACAATATAAAAATGCTGGAAAGCGTGAAGGAATATTTGAACAAGAGTTTTTCAATGAAGGACCTAGGAGAAGCTGCTTTCATATTAGGTATTAAGATCTATAGAGATAGATCGAGACGCTTAATAGCACTTTCAAAGAGCACATACCTTGATAAAGTTTTGAAGAAGTTCAAAATGGAACAATCCAAGAAGGGGTTCTTGCCTGTGTTACAAGGTGTGAAGTTGAGTAAGACTCAATGCCCAGTAACTGCAGAAGATAGAGAAAAGATGAGTGTCATCTCCTATGCTTCAGCCATAGGCTCTATCATGTATGCAATGTTGTGCACAAGACCCGATGTCAGCCTTTCCATAAGCATGGACGGAAGGTTTCAAAGTGATCTTGGAATGGAGCACTGGCAAGCGGTCAAGAATATCCTTAAGTACCTGAAAAGGACTAAGGAAATGTTTCTTGTTTATGGAGGTGATGAAGAGCTCGTCGTAAAGGGTTATGTCGATGCAAGCTTTGACACTGATACGGACGACTCTAAGTCGTAAACCGGATACGTATTTATTCTTAACGGGGGAGCGGTAAGCTGGTGTAATTCCAAGAAAAGCATGGTAGCTGATTCTACGTGTGAAGCGGAATACATCGCAGCCTCGGAGGCGGTGAAGGAAGGTGTGTGGATGAAGCAGTTCATGACAGATCTTGGAGTAGTGCCCAGTGCACTGAATCCAATGAACCTGTTCTGTGACAACACTGGTGCCATTGCTCTGGCCAAGGAACCAAGGTTTCACAAGAGGACTAGACACATAAAGCGACGTTTCAACTCCATCCGCGATTACATTGTGGAGAAAGACATAAATATTTGCAAAGTGCACACGGATCTGAATGTTGCAGACCCGTTGACTAAACCTCTTCCAAGGGCTAAACATGATCAACACCAGAACTGCATGGGTGTTCGATTCATTACAATGTAAATCACATAGTGATGTGAACTAGATTATTGACTCTAGTGCAAGTGGGAGACTGTTGGAAATATGCCCTAGAGGCAATAAATAAAGTGTTTATTATTGTATTTCCTTGTTCATGATAATCGTTTATTATCCATGCTATAATTGTATTAATTGGAAACATGGATACATGTGTGGATACATAGACAAACACAATGTCCCTAGTATGCCTCTAGTGAACTAGCTCGTTGATCGAAAGATGGTTAAAAGTTTCCTAGCCATGGACATGAGATGTTATTTGATAATGGGTTCCACATCATTAGGAGAATGATGTGATGGACAAGACCCAAACTACAAACGTAGCTTATGATCGTGTCAGTTTATTGCTACTATTTTTTGCATGTCAAGTATATGTTCCTATGACCATGAGCTCATGCAACTCACAGATATCGGAGGAGTACCTTGTGTGTATCAATCGTCGCAACATAACTGGGTGACTATAAAGGTTCTCTACAGGTGTCTCCGAGGGTGTTTGTTGATTTGGCATGGATCAAGACTGGGATTTGTTACTCCGTGTGACGGAGAGGTAACTCAGGGCCCACTCGGTAATACAACATCACAGTAAGCCTTGCAAGCAATGTGACTAAGTGTTAGTTACAGGATCTTGTTGGGGAACGCGACAGAAAACAAAAATTTCCGGTATAACGAGTATGCCCAGGACCACTATGGAGACTGCATACAAGGTTTGATCTGATCCGTACCGACTCGAAGCGCAGCGGAAGTAGAGTCGATGACGAACGGCGGTGCAGATCCCCGCAGCTAGGATTTTACAACCTCCCAACCGCGAGGATGTATACCCTCATCTGCCCTGCGGACAGCCCTCCGGGAGGCGGTCGCATAGCCCCCCGGACGGTGTCGCGGACAGCCCTTCGGGAGGACCTCCGAAACTCGGACTGTCACTCGGACAGCCCTTCGGGAGGACCTCCAAAACTTGGACGGTCACATAGACAGCCCTTCGGGAGGCACTCTCGAACTAAGACCGAAACTACGATCTCTCTACAGAGTTGCACACATACGGTGTCATCTATCCGGCAGGGCTTCGCCGTCCAAAACTAGTTCCTGCCGGAACCCAAACAGCCTTTCGGCTCTACGAAACTATTTCGCTGGGAGGGAGAGAGAGAGCTTGCAAAGCAAAGCATGTGTATGAGAGCACAAGGATGATCATTTTGGGCTGCCTCCTCACCCCTATTTATAGGATGAGAGACTATGGTAAAAATACCAAAATGCCCTCAGATATTTTCACTATTCATAATAGTGATTCCACTATTCATAAATAGTGTTTCCCACTATTCACAATAGTGTTTTCCACTATTTCGTAATAGTGTTTTCACTAGTCATGAGATATTTTCTCCCAATAGTGTTTCCCACTATTCATAATAGTGTTTCCACTATTCACGAATAGTGTTCCACTATTCACAAATAGTGTTTCCAATAAAGTAATCCGAAAAGCACTTTCACTATTCATGACGATATTTTTCAGCGTCCGTTCGAACTAAAAATATTTATGTGGGCTTAGAACATTTCCAGTACCCACTAAAATAATTTTCAATATGATCCGGAACAATTCCGGAATAGTGATTTTCATCTGTGAAAAGCATCTGAAGCGGTTCCGGCAGCTCCGGAACATTTCCGGTTATTCTTCCGGAAAATTCCCAGAAGTTTCCAGAATGATTCTGGCACCCTCCAAGAATTATCAGGCATGTGCCAAAACCAATGTGACTTTATGGTATCCTCTGAAACAACTTTTCAGTTTCACCGAAACTGTTCCGGTGACCTGTCTGCGAAACAGTTCCGCTGTCCGAAACTTTTCCGGTGTCCGAAACTTTTCGGTGATTTTCTCTCAGACTCCCTGTCTAGTATTCAACAGATAGATGACCCTTAAGTGTGTGACCCTATAGGTTCGGTGAAGCATAGACATGACCTGGAACCCCTTCCGATCAATGATCAACATCGGAGCCGTGGACACCCATATCGATCCCTATACCCACACGAATAAATACTCGAGTGAACCTCCAGTTGCCGTGTGCTATTCCTGTTGCTTCGCGATATGTTACAAAAACCCGAGGTGAGACATGTTGGCATCCCCATGGATCAACAACTTGTCCACTATGCTAGTTACCTCGTTATCGGTATTGTTCTCTTTTCTCGTTCCCGTGTTCCGGCATCCCCGTGATCAAATCGCAAAGTGTCTGGCCAGACGATGATGGATACCGTAACACCGAGAGGGCCCAGAGATATCTCTCCATCGTCGGAGGAGCAAATCCCAATCTTGAGCTATCAAGTTACTTCACTTACTTTTCCATGAACCCGTAAGCCGCCGTAATAGCCACCCATTTACGGATGACGTTTAACAAACCCCAAAGTTCATGAAGCAAGCATGAAGAAACTCGATACTCTCATGGTCTAAGGAATTATGCAAACATTAACTTCTCTATGTTATTAACCATTAACTTATGACGAATGTATCTCATAGCATAACATTAATTTGGGTCGATTCAACACAAATGTTCTTCTAACATTGTGCCCTCAAAATTGCCGGCATAGCCATGCCCATGATCAGGAAAACAGGATCATCATGCAATACTTGAGCCAGTCTTAGAGGCCAGACTAGGAATACATTTTACCATTTATTATCCCACACGTGCACATGAGTTTCCCTCCAAGCCTCGTTTTATTTGTAGACTCGAGAATCATTGCAGTTATAGCATGGAACATAAACATAATTATGAACAGGGAGATAATCAATAACATTTATTATTGCCTCTAGGGCATATCTCCTACAGACTCCCACTTGCACTAGAGTCAATAATCTAGTCAATGCTAATGCACTTTACACCTATGGCATACTGGTGTAAAATATGCTTCGCTTGTGGTATAGCCTGATGTCCAACAGATCTGACAACTTCAGCTCCGTGTGTAACTATGCATATCCTCGCGTTTTCACGCTATCACAAAATTCGTATTTTGTGTGAACTTGGCTTTTCATATGTGTGAATCATTGGTCGAAACCCGATTCCTCGGACTGAGCTATGGAGCAACTATCTGCAATAGTGTCTCATAGACCAAAACCATCTTGGAACCATACTAAGTTCATGAATGAACTATATGATTCAACAACTTCTTTGTCGCTTCCAAAGCGTCAACATACTTAGCCTTTGTTATAGAATTCGCCACAGTATCTTGTTTGGAACAATTTCCAACTACCGTGCCACCATATTGTGTATTACACAAAACCCTTAACTTAAATCGAAAATCGCATGGAGCATTGATTGAGACTGTATCGATGTAATTTCTTACAACGAGCACTTCATAATCTCTGCTTGCGAGAAACATGTCATCAGCACTACTCTAGTACTTAATGACATCTTTCACTATTGTCCCATGATCAGTGCTTTGATCACTTTGGTATCTATACTCGCAACAACTTGGGAGTATCGGACATATCTGGTTGCTTTACATACCATGGAATACATGATTAATCCAAACACAAGAGTGTGTGGAATCTCCATCATGTATTTCACTCATCAGTGTTTTGGGACACTGAGTCTTGCAAAAACTCTTTCCATGTGACTTCGGCAAGAATCACTCCTTGGCATTTTAAATGCTAAAAGGTTTTAGCACCTTGTCAATATGTATTCATTGCTTAGCCCCATTAGGTAAATCTATCTCCATAGATCATCATGCCTAATATTGAGGCTATTTAGCCTAAGCACTTCATGGAAAAAACTATTTTCAAATGAAGTCCTAATTCGTGTCAAGAAATTTATTTCCAATTAACAATGTGTCAATTACACAAGGTTTTTAGAAATAGTATTATGCTCTCACTTACTTTCTTGAATCACAAGCATCTTCGATACCCATTTGATGAAGTCAAACCCCTTTGACCATTCCATCAAAAACGAAGATTCCAAGTCCACTTTGCTCTCTTCTGTCCATCGCTGGAACTCTGAAGTTTGCATACTTACTAGCATCCTCTGGATCGACAAATTACTTTGGATTGTATCACATACAAGTCCTAGGTTTCATTTACATCATATGGAAATCCTTTTGTCATCCATGTTTCATATCTCATGATTGATATATGTATTAATTGATAGTTCAACCCGAACCGACCTTAAGCATCGCTACGATGAAACAACCTCATCGTAGCCAACTCCTTGAACTTGTTATTTCAACAAGTCGAGCTTTATGGATAAAACATTTTTATCCGTATCAGTTTTTAGTTCCATAAATATTCGTTAGACTCTAAGTCCTCTGAAAGGTGTATCAAGGTTTTAATCTTGAATCACATATATGGAAACTATCTCAGATTGTATTGGCATTTAGCCAATCCCGAAGTCAGGGCCCATCAATGCTTCCTTGTGTATTGTAGGTATACTGTTGTCCAACAACAATATCTCCTTTGCACACCTGATAGGTTTGCACGAGCTTTGCCTACGTGGTTCAGCTGCACGTTCGACCGAAGTCCATACATTTTATTGTAGAGACTTACGTATGAGTCGTAGTAGGAAACAACGGAATCACTTCCAGGGTTTCTTTCCTTTGAACCGATGACGAAGATACTGGTTATCTCATCGAGTTGCACTGTCCTCCCACTCACCTTTTGTAAGAACTATTCTCTTTAAAAACATACCGTTTTGTGGCAAAACCCTTTGCCTCGGTATAGTGGTGGGGGAATACCCAATGACTTGGGATAACCATACAAAGTAGTACTTGTCTGATTTGGAATAGGTTTGTAACCTTTTACACAAGCCCCATATTCCAAATGTTAAGAAAAGATATAACATGGTTGGGCGTACCATACCATGGCGTCATTTCAACAGACCTAATGGATCTCTTTTCAGTGTAAAAGCCACAGTCTCTAAAGCATCACTCTATAAAAGGGATAATGGCAAATCTATTTATGTCATCTTTGATCTTACCATGTCATAAATGGTTCGATTACATCTTCACGGACTTTCCACTTTGGAGTAGTGTTCGGGGAGGTGCAAGTTATGAAACTCTTTTCACAACTCATCAGACATTCGCTAAACTTCTAACTCAAATATTCCTTTCCGCAATCAAATTGCAGAAACATAATTTTCTTGGTACAATAACTTCTACTTCAATTTTTAAAACCTTTCGAATGATTTCAAAGGATCCAGACTTACGTCTCATCAAGTAAATATCCATATATCTACTTGAGTCATTTTTGAAGGTAGACAAATCCACTGTTTGCAACAACATTTATCGGACTACATACATCAAATGTATGATCACTGATAAGTTCTTTGCTCGTTCCTTATTGCCTGTGAACGGTATTTCAGTCACTTCACCGTTTGGAGGAAAGTTGCAAGTGTCATATGATTCAAAATCAAACGACTTCAAAATACATCATAATGGAATTTTCCATGCGGGTTTCTCCAATGTGACCAAATGCAGTGCCACACATATGTGGTATTCTTTTAGTCTTGCGACATTTAGCGTCAGTGTTATGGATGTATCATATTTCCATCAGTATTCATAACATACATCCCATTAGGATGGAAGCATGGCCCTTCATGTTATTCATAATACTGAACAACAATTGTTGTTTTTATGAACAAATCTTTTGCAACAAACATTGTGCAATGGGCTAGAGTGTATGCAACTCTAAAATGAACTATGAAAATAAACCCAGAGGTAATGTATTATTATCAATATTCATAACATACGTCTCATTCATAATGAAAATATGGCCCTTATGTTATTCATAACACCGAACATGAAAAGTTCTCTTATGAACAACCTTCTTGCAAGATACCTTATGCAAAGGGCTAGAGTGTGAAACTCTAAAATGAATTATGAAACTTAATACATAGGGAATACACCGATGGAAGGCATAGTAACATTTACTATGTTCCCTGCGTGTATCTAGGCCTCATATTTCTGGCTAGTCTTTCAGGCCATAGTAGTTCTTACATCGAGTTGCAACAGAATGCAATCGAGCGGGTATCTTTGTGACCAACTCACAGTACTCAAGAATTAATGATTAACATGTTTAACCATAATTCCCAAGAACTATATCTTTGACCAGCCTTCTATACATCAAAAACTTGTATGACATTCATACATGAGCTGGATATTCCATTCTTCTTTCCTTTAGCCATTATACTTCTAATAGTTTAACTTTCAGTATTTCTCCTACTCTCAGAAGAAGCACCCAACTTAAGAGTGGCATTAGCCCCGGACTTCCTAGGCGTGAAAGTCTCACTAACACCCTTCGGACACTTCCTTTCTCTTTAAGTTGTTGTTTTATTCACCTTTCATCATATGACAGGCGTTCTCCTAGATCCCTCTCTTATCAGTCTAATGCATAGTAAGCTCCTTTACTAATAGTTTGCAAACAAACATTGCTTTGGATATCTTATATCTTTTTAGCCTTTGTCTGTCTCTGAAAATGATTTTCAGATTCCATGAATATCACATAACTATCCAAACTTTCGAAGTTCGGGTCTCATGGAAGCAAACATATTTCACTTGACCGAAATGGAATTTTAGCTTTTGGATCGAAGGACGGGAGTCATATCATCCATAGCATTAGCGGGAGAATACCGAAAGCATGCGATAGGACAAGTCTTTCTCGGCACTCTTGAGGACAATCCTCACATTACGTTACCAACCATAAAGTTTTAACTAGATATTTAACAGCTTATTCAATTTTAATAGGGAAGGTGGAAACGCGAGCCATTATCCTACAACTATTATGCAAATCACACTTAGACATTGTTCAAAATTAATTGCACTGAGAATTAAAACAAGTTAATTCTACAATGAGCTCCCACTCAAATCAATATCTCTCATAATTGATTGTGAGTGATTCAAGATCCAAATTACAATTCAACGCCAAGGATGTATCCATCTCAAGTGACGAGAATTGCAATCGGTAGGCCAACTTGCCAATCACATCTCTATGTGACTCTTGTTCATCTTTCGATGCATGTGTTCCGAGCTCATGACTTTCGTGCCTGAACGTCAAGACAACCAAGTGATCTCGCTGCGAGGTCTCAACTCACCCGCCTCACACTTCTCTAATCGTTCGTACCCATGTAACCATGTGATACCCCGAAGAGATAGGTGCCGTGACGGTGCTACACTTGGGAGAACACTAACTACTTGATATTTTGTGAGAGATCACCCTAATAAAAAGCGACTACCGCGCAATCAAGAAGGGTGCATCAAGAGAGATAAACATCTCAGGCAATTCATAATAGCATGATATGGTATAGCCCTTTCTGACGGAGAAGTCTTTCATTCCTTCGTCTTCCGCATTCACGTCGGTGTTCACCTTTGCGAAGATTTCCACCACCTTGTTGATGCACCAAATAATATTGCTATCTCTATAGCTTAATAAAATAAGTGCATTACATAAGGTTGACACGCAGGTCATTAAAGTGCAATCATATGGCTCCAACCATCATGCCGAATCATGACACACAGGTCATGTTAATCAATTTACATCATATAGTCATGTCATACATAATCAAATTATTATGAACACTGCTATACCACATCACATGCACATGCAAACCATCCTGCAAAACCAAGTTAGACGCCTCTAATCGGTCCATGCAAAAACTTGTTTTACGTGGCTTCTAAGGTTTCGAAACAAACCGAATCTACCAACGGCCATCATCAAGTATGATAATTCAAGTTGCTAGATTAACTTTCCAGGGTGTATGAAACACGAGATAATAAAATCTCGAGCCCCATACTAAACTTCGTCATACACGTGACCCCCGTGCAGATCACATCTGCATTGCCCTTTCGTCTGCGAAACATCCATATTTCTTTTGACTATGGTGGAACCCAAAGAACTGTTAGCACTTCGTTGATTTGTCAATCAGCATACTCAGGAGCAGCATGAAAGGATCGCGGATTGTCAGAACTTTGTAAGATTCCACCATTCCGTCAAGATATGGACTATGCAAATTCACGGGAAGCAATAGGAACATCGGGTAACAGATCTCATCTGCTACCCGCACAAATAATTTTCAGCAATAGATCTCATCTACTACAAAATTATACTATGCAATACCCATACATCTCATGTATTCTAGATCATAACATGCATCTACTCATAGCCTGGCTCTTGATGCCACTGTTGGGGAACGCGACAGAAAACAAAAATTTCCGGTATAGCGAGTATGCCCAGGACCACTATGGAGACTGCATACAAGGTTTGATCTGATCCGTACCGACTCGAAGCGCAGCGGAAGTAGAGTCGATGACGAACGGCGGTGCAGATCCCCGCAGCTAGGATTTTACAACCTCCCAACCGCGAGGATGTATACCCTCATCTGCCCTGCGGACAGCCCTCCGGGAGGCGGTCGCATAGCCCCCCGGACGGTGTCGCGGACAGCCCTTCGGGAGGACCTCCGAAACTCGGACTGTCACTCGGACAGCCCTTCGGGAGGACCTCCAAAACTTGGACGGTCACAGAGACAGCCCTTCGGGAGGCACTCTCGAACTAAGACCGAAACTACGATCTCTCTACAGAGTTGCACACATACGGTGTCATCTATCCGGCAGGGCTTCGCCGTCCAGAACTAGTTCCTGCCGGAACCCAGACAGCCTTTCGGCTCTACGAAACTATTTCGCTGGGAGGGAGAGAGAGAGCTTGCAAAGCAAAGCATGTGTATGAGAGCACAAGGATGATCATTTTGGGCTGCCTCCTCACCCCTATTTATAGGATGAGAGACTATGGTAAAAATACCAAAATGCCCTCAGATATTTTCACTATTCATAATAGTGATTCCACTATTCATAAATAGTGTTTCCCACTATTCACAATAGTGTTTTCCACTATTTCGTAATAGTGTTTTCACTAGTCATGAGATATTTTCTCCCAATAGTGTTTCCCACTATTCATAATAGTGTTTCCACTATTCACGAATAGTGTTTCCACTATTCACAAATAGTGTTTCCAATAAAGTAATCCGAAAAGCACTTTCACTATTCATGACGATATTTTTCAGCGTCCGTTCGAACTAAAAATATTTATGTGGGCTTAGAACATTTCCAGTACCCACTAAAATAATTTTCAATATGATCCGGAACAATTCCGGAATAGTGATTTTCATCTGTGAAAAGCATCTGAAGCGGTTCCGGCAGCTCCGGAACATTTCCGGTTATTCTTCCGGAAAATTCCCAGAAGTTTCCAGAATGATTCTGGCACCCTCCAAGAATTATCAGGCATGTGCCAAAACCAATGTGACTTTATGGTATCCTCTGAAACAACTTTTCAGTTTCACCGAAACTGTTCCGGTGACCTGTCTGCGAAACAGTTCCGCTGTCCGAAACTTTTCCGGTGTCCGAAACTTTTCGGTGATTTTCTCTCAGACTCCCTGTCTAGTATTCAACAGATAGATGACCCTTAAGTGTGTGACCCTATAGGTTCGGTGAAGCATAGACATGACCTGGAACCCCTTCCGATCAATGATCAACATCGGAGCCGTGGACACCCATATCGATCCCTATACCCACACGAATAAATACTCGAGTGAACCTCCAGTTGCCGTGTGCTATTCCTGTTGCTTCGCGATATGTTACAAAAACCCGAGGTGAGACATGTTGGCATCCCCATGGATCAACAACTTGTCCACTATGCTAGTTACCTCGTTATCGGTATTGTTCTCTTTTCTCGTTCCCGTGTTCCGGCATCCCCGTGATCAAATCGCAAAGTGTCTGGCCAGACGATGATGGATACCGTAACACCGAGAGGGCCCAGAGATATCTCTCCATCGTCGGAGGAGCAAATCCCAATCTTGAGCTATCAAGTTACTTCACTTACTTTTCCATGAACCCGTAAGCCGCCGTAATAGCCACCCATTTACGGATGACGTTTAACAAACCCCAAAGTTCATGAAGCAAGCATGAAGAAACTCGATACTCTCATGGTCTAAGGAATTATGCAAACATTAACTTCTCTGTGTTATTAACCATTAACTTATGACGAATGTATCTCATAGCATAACATTAATTTGGGTCGATTCAACACAAATGTTCTTCTAACATTGTGCCCTCAAAATTGCCGGCATAGCCATGCCCATGATCAGGAAAACAGGATCATCATGCAATACTTGAGCCAGTCTTAGAGGCCAGACTAGGAATACATTTTACCATTTATTACCCCACACGTGCACATGAGTTTCCCTCCAAGCCTCGTTTTATTTGTAGACTCGAGAATCATTGCAGTTATAGCATGTAACATAAACATAATTATGAACAGGGAGATAATCAATAACATTTATTTTTGCCTCTAGGGCATATCTCCTACAGATCTTGTATTACGGAACGATTAAAGAGACTTGCCAGTAACGAGGTTGAACTAGGTATGGAGATACCGACGATCGAATCTCGGGCAAGTAACATACCGAAGAACAAAGGGAACATCATACGTCATTAACTGAATCCTTGACATGGAGGTTCGATCGATAAAGATCTTCATAGAATATGTAGGAACCAATGTGGACATCCAGGGACCGCCATTGGTTATTTACCGTAGAGGTGTCTCGGTCATGTCTACATAGTTCTTGAACCCGCAGGGTCTGCACACTTAAGGTTTGGTGACGTTTCGGTAGTATAGAGTTATGTATGGTGGTGACCAAAGTTTGTTCGGAGTCCCGGATGAGATCCCGGATGTCATGAGGAGCTCCGGAATGGTCCGAAGGTAAAGATTCATATATCGGAAGTCCTGTTTTGGTCGCCGGAAAAGTTTCGGGCTCATCGGTAGTGTACCGGGAGTGCCGGTAGTGTACCGGGAGGCCACCGGGAGGGGTATTTCGACCCAAGAGGCTACATGGGCTGTAGGAGGGTGTAAACCAGCCCTTAGTGGGCTGGTGGAACATCCACAAGAGGCCCATGCGGCTGGAGGAAAAAAGGCCTAAGAGAAAAAGTAAAAAAAGGCAAAATAGGGTGAATCCTAGTCCTACTAAGATTGGAGGTGGACTCCACCTCTCCCTCTCTTCTTCGGCCGAAGCAAGGAGGCCTTGGCCCTTGTGCCAAGGGCTCTCCTCCTCTCGTCTTATATATACTAGAGGTTTTAGGGTTTTTGCACTAGATTTTCAGCCACGTGCTACCCGTTCCTCCAGTGCATAGTTTCTCCTCTAGATCGGTTTTCTGTAGTGCTTAGGCGAAGCCCTGCCGGAATTGCTCCACCACCATCGCCGGAGCGCCGTCAGGCTTCCGGAGAACTCTTCTTCCTCTCCAATCCTTCTTGCTGGATCAAGACGATGGAGATCATCATCAAGTTGTATGTGTGCTGAACGCGGAGGTGCCGTCCATTCGGTGCTAGATCAGAAGGATCGTGATCAAGTTCGTGGGACGGATCGTGATCGGATCACGGGACGGATCGTGATTGGATCACGGGACGGATCGTGATTGGATCGCGGGATGCACAGTGATTTGGATCGCGAAGACATTCGACTACACCAACCGCGTTTCTTAACGCTTCCCGCTTAGCGATCTACAAGGGTATGTAGATTCAATCTCCCTCTCGTAGATGCTCATCACCATGGATAGATCTGTGTGTGCGTAGGAATTTTTTTGTTTCCCATGCAACATTCCCCAACAGGAAGAACCACGACCACCAAACTGCTTCTGCTGCTGAGGAGGGTGTAATGGAAGAGGATTTGGCGCCCAATACTTTTGCTACTTGGGAACCATCTGAGAGCCAGAAGAAGAAGAATATTAATCCCTTGAACGCTTCTTGGAGTTCTCCAACTTGAGCCGAGCTGCTTCAACCTTCAAAGCCATGTTGTAGAACTGATTGAACTCCCGGGGATCTTGAAGAACTAGGCCTGGGTGAAACTCATCCTTGAGACCACCTCTGAACTGATAGATCATAGCCTTGTCATCTGGAACATCTTGCTTGGCATAACGGGCTAGATTATGGAACTCGACGTTGTACTGGTAGACAGACTTGCTTCCCTGCTTCAAGTGCCTGAAATTCTCACGCATCTCCTCGACAAAGTTTGTCGGAATGTAATGAGCCCTAAAGTCACGATGGAAATCGTTCCAAGTAACAACACGATCGCCCCTGGAATCCTTGTACTGCTGCCACCAATCAGCTACTTGACCCTTGAGCTGGAACGATGCAAATCTGACAAAGTCCTCTGGCCTGACATTGCCGCACTCAAAATGCTTACTCATATCACTAAGCCAATCATCAGCATCAAAAGGCTGCTCAAAATAGGTGAAAGACTTGGGCTGGTTGGCAAGGAACTGATTGAGCGTTGCGAACTGAGGCTGATTCTGAAAAGTCCCTTGAAAACCTTGCTGACCCTGCTCCCTTTCTTGCAACAGTCTGAGCAACATCTGAGTGTTCGCATTGGTTGTGGCCATCATAGCTTGCCAAGCTTCTAGAGGAGGAGGTGGAGGAGGCGGTGGTGGTGACGGTGGTGGAACATCAGACTCCTCCTCACCACGACCCGGATTGTTGCGAGTTGGTGGAGCCATCCTGAAGATGGACAAAACGCATCAGCACCTCATTGATAAGATGAATTCCAAGCTGAAACAAATGCTTGAAAGAAATTGAACAAATACTACATAGCCTTCCTACTGAAAATTTAGTAAGAATGCTGCTTCGGTTCATGATAACATCATCGGATATAACAAGCCACTTGCAATAACACAGAAGTATTGAGCTAAGTGCTCGGAACAAATGTACATGCCCACATACATCTGAAGAAGATGATCCTAGAAGACTACAAGATTTCCCACCTATGAACTTCCGAAAACTTTCTGGTTATGCAATCCGGTGTGGGGGATACAAGGAGGAAATATCTCACACAACTAGCAATCCTACACCCCAAATGTATCCATCCTTCAACACATAACCAGAGGCTTTCGCAAACTCATCTAATCTCGAATCCTCGAACTCACAACGATACTAAACCATGGTGGTACCCCGGACGCCTCCCCAGTACTGGGTGACTGTGACCTTATCTCACCACGATAAGTATTGAAGTAATTTCGAACACTCTCTGTCCTGAGATATCAAGGAAGCTGAATGATAATGATGTGCCAACATTCCCTGGAGCTCGACTCCCCAGAAGAAATCAAGTCATACAGGAGGCACCAAGACAGAACCCTGTCACATCGGTATCATATAGACTCCAAAATACCCGCGTGATCCTAAAAAAATTTGAGAGAGAAGAGGAGTAGAATCAAAATTCCTAAGTCGGAAACCTCACCAGAGCAAAGAAGAGGAGTAAAAAGAATCCTACTATCCGATATAACTAGACTCAAAATAGTTTTACTAGACACGACTCGGCCAAGTTTGAACAAGCAAAGGCTCCTATGGTCGTATGGCTTTGAATACCAACTTGTCACGCCCAAGATGCGCGCCTATCCATATTAAGGCACAAGGGCCTCACAAGGGATAGATGCGCATCTTGCCGTTAGCAAGAATAGTATCATCACAACATACAATATTGAAGAGATGAGTATACAAGATTGGCTTACACTCACCACATACTAAATTACAATTCCACCCAAGTTCATAACATCAAGTTGAAGACAGGGTCCGACTACGGACGAAATCAAACGATAAAAACAGATGCAAATGATACTATCAAGCTATCCCAAAGATCATGACCATGGTCCTCTACTCATCCAGATAAGTCACATATATCCTGCCTCTTTCCTCATCATATTCCCACTGGAGCTGGGTAAGGTCATCCTGCACGAACTCATCTGACCCTGTACCTGGAGTGTTGTAGTAAACTATGAGCCACAGGGACTCATCAATCATGCGCCCGGGTACCGAGACTATTCAAGCTTAAAGGTTGGGTTGGGGTAAGTGTTTAGTTTGCAGCAGCACTAAGCATTTATGGTGGCTAACTTACGTAACAAGAATGTGATATGAGTGGCCTACGATGAGCGATCGAATCTAACATAATCTCTATGAGATACTAAACACTTACTTACGTCAAACATCACCCGATCGTGTTCTCTCTCGGATCATGTTCACGAGCAGAGACGATCATGGTTACTCACACCGTTGGTGTATTTTAATTGGAATTTACTTCAAGTTTACTCTAACCGGGTGTTAAACAAATATCCAAGTTGCCACATAACCGCGGACACGGCTTTCCAAAAGATTTAAGCCTACAGGGGTGCTCCAACTAATCCATCACAAATTAACCACACTCTGCGGGAATAGCCTCGACCACAGATCTCGCAATCATCATAGGTAATTCCAAAGGAATTCCAACACCTCGAGTAAACCCAAAGAAAGTCAGAGTCCACACGCAAGACATTCGATATAGGTAAAACAAATCCAGCAAGACCTCCCGGCGTGTCGACGAACCCGATAAGAGCCGCGTATCTCAGTCTCAGGACACGACGGATTGTCCAAACTTCCAGTAGGCCAAACACAGAGTTGCCCCTGGTGGCCACCGGCTGTTGACATTTTTGGACCAACACTCATACGGAGCACTGTCCCGAGGGTTGATTAAATTATCCATGGGGTTGCAAAGCCCTATGCAAGTTTTATTAAGTTATTAGCAAATGTAGTACCAAAGTTGGGTCTTGCTACACAAGTTTTAATCTCAACCGAATAACAAGGGGGTCCCCATAACAACCCCGAGCATGTTAGGAGCGCAAAATATGGCAAAACATAACACCGATAACAAGGAACTAATGGCGGTAACAGCAGAACAAATCACTTAGCAAAAGGCCAAGCCTTCCACCAATACCAAGATATATATGTGCATTAAATTAAACAACAGATAATATTGTGATATCCATATCCATGTTATCACATGAAACAACCTGCACCTACAACTAAGAATGCTATAAGAGGGGCTGAGCAGCGGTAACTTAGCCAATCAAAGGTTTGCTAGGATGTGGAGGTTAGAGGCTGTCATGGCAATTAGGAGGCTTATATCAAGTGGTAGGTAGCGCAATTGTAACGATAAGAGCGAGAAACTAGCAAGCAAAAATAGTATCGGGATCCGGGTACGATCATCTTGCCTGTTGGTTCTTCAGCGGAACAAGTAGCGGGATCCTCGTAGTGGTACTCTCCTGGGTCCTCATACTCAGTATCAACACTCACATCTACCCAAGAGAAACAGCAACAATAAACATCCAACCAAGGTGCAACGCACAACCAAGATGATGCATGATTCATTTATGAAGAATTAAACATGGCAATCCAAAACTAGTCATGTTTCACATGCAAGGCTTGTTTATTAATGAATCTGGAAAGAATCTCATGTTAAGTTATTTAAACATGCATTATCATGGAAAATATGGATGCATCATGCAAAATCTATAGAAATGTATATAACGAACGCAAGAAACGGAGTCACGGTTCTCACGATACGCTCACGACAAGGCACGAAGGCAAAATCACAAGACCACCAAGTCATGGGCTACTTCTTGGCATTCCAAGGTAGCCACTGGATAGGTTAAGAAAAATCACGCACAATGGACTCAAAGATCAATCAATTCCATGGAGTATAGCTCCCACAAGTCACAAAACAAATAAACACAAAATCTGCCACAAAGCAGCAACATAGCAACTTCTACAGCTCACAACTTGAGCTACAGGAACCCTACAGCCACAAACAAGATATGGACAGAATCTAATCAACACACACATCAACTTATCCAACTACACAATCATCAAAGGAGGCACACATCAATAAGCATGAAGCAATCAAGTTGACATGATGAAACAGTTTTCTGGGACTTGGTGAAAATTCCAGTTTTCTGGAATCTGAGATTATAAAGTAGCAAGTGGACAGCAGTAGTAAAATATGCTGGGAAGCACCTATTTGCATTAAAATTAACATGATGGTAGAAGACAACATCTACTTCAAATAACTAACACTTAGTATGAGCAAATTCACAACACATCACAAGATACCATCCACTCTTCATGGCATAAAAATAACAGCAGATTCTCAGACTTAGTAGTTTTTTGCATGCTGAAACAGAAACATTAAGTTGGCTATTTAACAGCATGTCTTCCACTTATAGGGGTGACTCTCAATTTAAACAAAAATACCAAGGCATACTAGATATAAAATACTAGCACTTCCATGTTGGCACATGCCCCAAAGCAAGTAAGGATTAAATCATGCAAAAATGACAAGATGGCATCTTAGCTAAAATGATAGATTTATGACTTGCTCAAAAGTGGATTCTGAGAGTTCCAATGGATTTATTGGTTCTTCCTACCCCAAAACCATGGGTCATACTCATATGCTCATGTGAAACACATGGCACAAGCAAGATGTATACAACAAGGGGTATATCAAGTGGGGAAACCCACTAGTCCCCCCCCACACACACACAAGTGCACAAGGCACTTCACTCAAACACACACACTAGCTCAAGTGTGTGGGTGGTCCTCCACACATATATGCATACATCTATGCACTATGCATATATGTATATGTATATGTGTATGGTAACACACACACACACTCCCACAACCAAGCATGCATATAAACTCTCACCACACAAGGACATGCATGTGTGCACCTCACATGCACCTACACATACACTCTCGTGCATATGCACCTATGTGCATACACATATGCTCATGCACACACTCACAAACACACATACACACATGCATATGTATGCACCCACCATGTGGCACATACACACACATTAGCATATATGCCTTAGGCATATATACATACACACAACATCTACCCACACATGTGTGTATGCATAACATACACACATACTACAACTACACGAAGCACACACATATGTGTGTATGCGAGAAGCACACACACACACACACATATATGACCTACACAAGCTGGTAAATCCACACATACATGTATGTAAGCATGGAAGGAAAAATAAATGAAAGGAAAAATAGAACAGAAAACAAAATAAAAAAGGGGGAGGCTTGGGCTCGAACCCAAGACCTCTCGGTCACTCCCCCCGAGCCCTACCACTACACTATCGCCGTGTCTGATAAAAAAGGGGGCCTCTGCCCATGTATTACACACACACGCACACAAGTCTGACGAAACTGAAGATGCACCAGAACAGAGCAACGACGACTGTGAACTCCGGTGACTACACGTGCTACATGGCATCTCCGGCGAGGGAAAGACGTTGTGGGGGCTGCGGGATCTATAGGGAATCCATTTCCCCGTTCGCCTTGCGACGAGGGGGACGTTGGCGAGCTTGAGGCTCTACCTAACATGGCGGCGGCGACGCGCAGGCGCGGCGATGAGCAGCTACGGCGACGAGCACGACGACAACTACTCGAGGCAGGGAAGGGAGAGGAGAAGCGGATGCTCACAGAGGGGACGACAAGGCTGCGGTTGGAGCAGGGATGAGACGACGGCGACGACGGTTCGAAGTAGGGGAGGAGACGACGGTGATGATGCAGCATCGGCGATGCTGGGCTCCCCGGCCCCTTCTAGCACCGGGAATCGGCCGTGGGAAGCACCAGGACGCCGCTTGTCATCTCCGATGGCGACGAGATGGGCACCGGAGGCGACGACGACGAGCCGAAGAACCACCGGCGACGGGAGCACTCTCTGAACCTAACTACAGAGACTTACCGGAGGGGAAAGAAGAGAGGAGGAAGAAGGAAGAGGTTGACGGCAGCACGGGAGGACGCGCGGAACCCTAGATGGGTAGGCGCGGATGTCGAGGGGCTATAAAAGGGAGGACCCAAATGGCAAGGCGATGCCGACACCTCACGTCGACGCGCCCACCTGCTCTGCTCCCTCTCTCTGAACTTAACGGAGGGGAACGGGAGCAGGTATCCGTCCTGCTCTCGTGGGCTAGGTCGTGGAAGTCCCACTCCACTCTCTCTCGCAAAACACTACAGGAAGGGTTCTCTCTTTTAAAAAAAACAGCCACATTCAAATAAATGCCCAGAGAAAAACAAAAGACTTTAGTGCAAAACAAAAATATTTTGCAAAGGAAATAATGTGCACTAATTAACAAAAATATTAAGTTGATTTATTAAACAAGTAATTTTAATACTTATAAAAAATGGCAGCTCCTGTTACTTAAACACAAAAGCAAACAAACTACAAACATCAAAACTATCATACTCACAATTCATAAAACATATGGGCCACCTCTTGAACATTTTAAAACATTTTAATAAGGCAATTAATTCTGTTGTGAAATAATATGGGAAAGATAGGCATTATGGTGAGGTTTAATTAATGAAAAGAAAGGAGGGGTAAGAAGGAGGAGTAGCACACATGAATACCACCACACTCAAACACCTCACACACATATCCACTCACCACCATCACACCATACCAAGACACATGAAAACCACACGGCAAGAAGAATGAAATGATGCATGAATGCACAACAACACATGGGAGACAAGTTGCAAAACATAACATAGCTCATGACACAAGATTCATACAAAGGGGTTACATGCCATATAAGGTAGGGACAACACTTGGGCTTTCACAGGGATCTGGATATCCATGTTGTCTCCCACATGCTCCACGATGATCTCATCGGATGAACCATGATGTGAGGGATTCAATCAATCCCGTATACAATTCCCTTTGTCTACCGGTATGATACTTTCCCGAGATTCGATCGTCGTATCCCTATACCTTGTTCAATCTCGTTACCGGCAAGTCTCTTTACTCATTCCGTAACACATCATCCCGTGGCTAAATCCTTAGTCACATTGAGCTCATTACGATGATGTCTTACCGAGTGGGCCCAGAGATACCTCTCCGTCACATGGAGTGACAGATCCTAGTCTCGATTCGTGCCAACCCAACAGACACTTTCGGAGATACTCGTAGTGCACCTTTATAGCCACCTAGTTACGTTGTGACGTTTGGCACACCCAAAGCATTCCTATGGTATCCGGGAGTTGCACAATCTCATGGTCTAAGGAAATGATACTTGACATTAGAAAAGCTTTAGCAGATGAAATACACGATCTTGTGCTATGCTTAGGATTGGGTCTTGTCCATCACATCACTCTCCTAATGATGTGATCCCGTTATCAACGACATCCAATGTCCATGATCATGAAACCGTGACCATCTATTGAACAACAAGCTAGCCAACTAGAGGCTCACTAGGGACATGTTGTGGTCTATGTATTCACACATGTATTCTGATTTCCGATTAATACAATTATAGCATGAACAATAAAAAATATTATCATGAACAAGGAAATACAATAATAACCATTTTATTATTGCCTCTAGGGCATATTTCAACAGTCTCCCACTTGCACTAGAGTCAATAATCTAGTTACATTGTGCTGAATCGAACACCCATAGCAATCTGGTGTTGATCATGTTTTGCTCGAGAGAGAGGTTTAGTCAACGGATCTGTGACATTTAGATACGTATGTACTTTATAAATATCTATATTTCCCTCCTAAATGTAATCACGGATGAGGTTGAAGCGGCGCTTGATGTGTCTTGTCTTCTTGTGAAACCTGGGCTCCTTCGCAAGGGCAATAGCTCCAGTGTTGTCACAGAATAAAGTCATCGGGCCCGACGCATTGGGAATCACTCCTAGTCGGTGATGAACTCCTTCCTTTGCTGCTTCCGAAGCAGCTATGTACTCTGCTTCACATGTAGATGCCGCCACGACGCTTTGCTTGCTGCTGCACCAGCTGACTGTCCCTCCGTTCAAAATATACACGTATCCGGTTTGTGATTTGTAGTCATCCGGATCTGTGTCGAAGCTAGCATCGACGTAACCCTTTACGACGAGCTCTTCGGCACCTCCATATATGAGAAACATCTCCTTGGTCCTTTTCAGGTACTTCAGGATATTCTTGACCGCTGTCCAGTGTTCCGCTCCGAGATCACTTTGGTACCTCCCTACCATACTTATGGCAAGGTTCACATCAGGTGTGGTACACATCATGGCATACATAATAGAGCCTATGGCTGAAGCATAGGGGATGACACTCATCTCTTCTCTATCCTTTGTCGTGGTCGGGCATTGAGTCGTACTCAATCTCACACCCTGCAACACAGGCAAGAACCCCTTCTTGGACTGATCCATATTGAACTTCTTCAATATCTTTTCAAGGTATGTGCTTTGTGAAAGACCTATGACGCGTCTCGATCTATCTCTATAGATCTTAATACCTAATATGTAAGCAGCTTCTCCAAGGTCCTTCATTGAAGAACACTTATTCAAGTAGGCCTTTACACTTTCCAAAAGTTCTATATCATTTCCCATTATGAGTATGTCATCCACATATAATATAAGAAATGCTACAGAGCTCCCACTCACTTTCTTGTAAATACAGTGTCGGGGATATACCCCGTGGTATGACCCGCCCTGGCGACTCACAAGAGACCCGGCCGAAGACATGACATTCTATTAAAGACCCGGCAGGCGAGTCACAGGATGACCAAGCCCAAGACCCGGCGGGTGAGCCGGCGCCAGGCAGCTCACGGGATAAGACCCGGTGGGTGAGCCGGCGCCAGGCGGCTCACAAGAGAAGGCCAACAAGAGAAGGCCCGAAGAGAGAAGGATTCCATTAAAGGAAATAAGACCCGAAGTAGGATTCGTGACGAGTCCTAATCCAACTCCTAGTAGGACTCTATTTGTAAACCTACCCTCTCCACTTATATAAGGAGGGGTAGAGCACCCCTAGAGGGACAGATTCAGAAGAGACACAAGTCCACAACTTTAGACAACACAAGTTTAGAGATAGATAGATTACAGGCTCTCATGATTAGAGGTAGCAATTGCACCCTTGTAACCGAGAGATCTTCATCATCATCAATATCAGACAAGCAGGATGTAGGCTTTTACCTCGACTTGAGGGGCCGAACCTGGGTAAAACTCCGTGTCTTCTCGATTCCGATCAACCCCTTCAAGCCACCACGTAGCTGCGTCTGCCTCGAACCTAAGTCCGTTGACCCGGACATCTGCCGTGACAAAACCACGACAGTTGGCGCCCACCATGGGGCACGCGCGCGATGGTTTGTGTTCTTGAAGGAAGCTCATCAGGGACTGAGAAGATAGCGATCCACCAGAGGAAAAAGAGTCGGCGAGCAAAGGATCTATGTCGTTCGTGAGTATTCGGAGCAGCATTCCGTGTTCAAGATCTAGAGAAATTAGGGTTACATTCGGACGCGGCTGCATCCCGCGATCCGCCAGGACGGACAGAAGACCAAACAGTTTCCATCAATCGGAATAAGCTTGTCAAAAACAGTCCGCATCCAGATCAATTCAACCCAGCCTACCATGTTGAAAACAACGAGCAGTTAAAATGATTCCTACATGTTTAGGGTCAAAAGAAAATTCGAGATGCATCATCGAATATGGTAGCACCGATCCGCCGAGATCTATCACGATAAGGTAATACATACACGCTACAATCTGGAAGACAGACTCCGTACAAACAGCCACGATCCGGAAGCAGATTGTCCATGAATCAACCATCTCTATCCTGGCCTCGACTCTGCTGCATGCTGCTTCCACGGGTAGCCGCGCTCATCACCCTGCCGCTGCACTGCCGCTGCCGCAACTCGTCTCCTGCCGCCACTGCGAGCTGCCACGTTTTCTCTTTGCCGCGACCGTCAGCCGCCACACCCGGAGCCGCTGTGGTGTCGGCCGGCAACACGCTCCGTATGCTTTCGCCTCCGCAGCAAGATTCGGATGAGGGTACATCCCCCACCGGTGATATGGAGGAGAGTACAGATTCGGCCCGTGCCTACATCCAACACCGGCGCTTCGCTGAGTCGTCTCCGGCTCCGTCTCGACTCCGGCTTGTCCCCGCGCTCCAGCCGAGCCCGGATTCCTCCAGCCTCGTCTCGCCTCACTCCAGGCCGGCCCTGTCTCGGTTGCGCCGGGGCCTTGCTTGCCTGCATACAAAACATCGCCCGCATCCAAGCTAGAATCGAGCTTCCTCGCCGGCCATCATTTCCGGATTCGAGCCGGATTCACCTGTTTCTGCTAGCACATCGCCCAAGCCACTTCTTCAAACGCGCCTTGTCGCAGCCGCCCTGGCCCGGGCGTCCGCCCAGTCCGCCTTCGAGTCGGCCCTGACAGAGTCTTCCTTGAGCCGCCGCACCGCCCCATCTCGCCTCCGCCTTGCCCCGTCAAACAAACCGACTCGCTTCACCCGCCTCGGCCGCTGTGAGCCTACTTCCACTGTTAGGAAGCTGCAACCACAACAAGCTCCGCCCAAAACGGGATCCGCCGTCGTACGCTGAGCCGGACTCGGCCTTGTATCGCCTGTCGCGCTGAGCTCCGAGCCGCTCTCGCTGTAGCCCGGCTCTGCTCTAGCCCGCATGCGCGTGTGCCCGTGCCGGCTGTGGCCCGAGGCCTCCTAGCTGCCTTACCATGCCAAGCCTCCGACCGCCGTGGCCTCTTGCCGCTCGCGCACACCCGGCCGGCTCCAGTTCAGCCCCGCCTCGCCGCCTCGAGCCATCGCACCCCGTGTTGCTACAGAGCCGCCCGGGCCGAGCCGCCGCCGTTGCTGCGCCTTGAGCCGCTCCGCCATCCACGTCCGAGCCGCCCGGCCGCCGTGGCCCTCGCCTCCTCCTCGCTCCTCCGCCGCGGGCCGGCGTTGCCGAGCCGCCCGGGCAGAGCCGCTGCTGCTTCCGAGTGCTCTGGCGCCGCTTCTCTTGCCGGCCTCCGTGCCGCATGCCGATCTGCCCCGCCTCTACACACCCCCTCCCCGGCCGGCATGCCCCCACAGCTCCCCCCTGCATGCCTAGTTCTCCCTGGCGGGGATGCCCCTTGCTTCCATCCCGTGCGGCCGGTTGGGGACTAGTAAAATAAGAAGATAGAGGTGCGGTGTAAAAAAAAGGACTATGGGGTGTTACTAGTACATTGGAAAGACAAGTATCCGGACGTCCGACTATGTCCAAGGTTATCGAACTCCAGCGTTCGTGTTCATCCAACAAATATATCAGGTGGTGTTTTTCTTATCTATTGTTCCATATACATTAAATTTCCTTGAGGGCAATTACTTTGAGTTGTAATATTTTTCCGCAGGACAAGTTATTCATTGCCGAAGTGGCATCTTATTGCGGAGGCATACCAGCATCATTTAGCGCAAGACGCCTGTGCCGGCTTACGATGCCACCACGCCGGATTACAGCGCCATGACTGTCTCTCGCCACTGCGTCGGTTTTCAACACCGTGGCCGACTCTCGCCACCCGCGCCGGTTCTCAATACCATGGCCGTTTCTCATCCATCTACATCGGTTTACAAACGCCCGCGGATGACCCAACCGTCCGTGTCGGCTTATAACACCCATGACCGACTCATTCGTCGGCACCGGCTTACAATACCGCGGCCGTCTTTCATAACAGAACCGGCTGGCAACGCCACAGCTGATTTCTATGTCTACATCAACATATCGGTGCAGTGCTCGCTTGTACGAGCCGCCCAACGGATGCGTGCAAGACACCACCCACAATTTGATCTACATCAATATATGGGTGCAGTGCTCATCAATATGAGCCGCCCAACGTACAAGCGCATAAGCCGCTGCCATTATAGTTTGGTTCACTTCAAGCAAAACATCCGGAACAAACCATCAACCGGATCATTGAAACAATTCATACGGGACCATTTATCACCCGCCACGGCCAACCTCAACTTTTGATGAAAGATTCTCAAGCCACCTCTTCGAGTCAACTTGAGACTAGGGGCTACAGACATGGCAAGACACATTTGGTCATTTTCAATGAGAAGTCCGGGTCTTTTGCCAAGATGAAATTTTCCGGCTCAACAAGTTTAAGTCAAAGTGGTTTGTGACCCGCCGAAAGCTCTTACCAGTCAATCCCGCTTTAGAGACCCTGAGCCGGTTCCCAAAGTTGACGGCCAATCTCTCTTTAGAGACCCTGAACTGTTGTAAGTTAAAACAGTTAAGCTCTTATCAATCAATCTCGCCTTAGAGACCCTGAGCCGGCTCACAGAGTTGACGGCCAATCTCGCTTTAGAGACCCTGAACTGGTATGATGCGCAATTGGCTTTGTGCCTAGTTTGAGTACATTAAGCGCTGTTGTTGATGGAGGCTTCTTGCCTTTGGTATAGCTTAAAAAATTCCCCTAAGGCAACAACGTGTACATCAAATTCCAGTTGCTTATCAACTGCGGCCATCGAAGGGGGCTTCTTACCGACGGGTATCGCTTATCTCACCCTAATGGTCGGCTTGATGCCACTTCCGGTTACTTATTAACCGCGGTTGTTGAAGGGGGCTTCTTACCGACGGGTTCGCTTATCTCACCCTAACAACCGGCGTTTACGCCAAAAATAGTTGCGGAAGGAGGCTTCTTGCCCTTGGGTATAGCTTACATAAGCCCTTCATGCAGTCGGCTAGTACAATTACTAGTCGCGGTTGTCGAATGGATGCTTCTTGCCATAAGGTATAGCTTACATAATACCATCGGCAGTTGGCCCTATGCAACATTGGCTGATTGGAGGAGGCTTCTTGCCTTCGAGTATAGCTTACATCACCCTCCAACAGCAGGCTTTTTGAGCTGCGGTTGTCAGTAGAGGCTTCTTACCTTTGGTATAGCTTACATAAACCTATTGATAACCGGTGTTGGAATACAATGGATAAGTATTTGCTGTTAAAAGGAGGCTTCTTACCATCATGGTACAGCTTACATCACCCTTCATGCGGCCGGTTGTAGGCCGCTTCAAGTTCATCAACAGTCGCCATTGTCAATAGAGGCTTCCTACCGTTAGGTATAGCTTACATATATCCTAAGACAACCGGCTCTTAAAAGAAATTATTTGCAAGGGCGACTCATATTATCCTGAAAAGTTGCTGGCTTTACGCCGCTTCCGGCTCTTCATTTGCCGTGGTTGTCAATGAAGGCTTCTTACATTGGAGTACAACTCATATTACCCTACGACAACCGGTCATCAACAAAGCTCATAAGACTCGGAGTCATGCTACTCTGGTTGACATCTCACAGGTGGATTATTCAGGAGGGCTTCCCACCTCCAGATAAACATGACGGCTTATAAAAGCCGGATCAGAGCAAGATTATGAGAAAGAAGCAATGTTATGAAAGGTATGAACATCTCCGAGTTGAGCTTCTTCAAGCCGCCCTCACAACAATGCAGAATGTATTCTGTCTTGTTTATTTTTTTCAGGTGTTATCTCTTAATATGAGCCGCTATTAAATATTTGGCAAGACCAAATGGATCTTTTAATAGCCAACATGGCTGGATCTTCATGGTTATCATAACTAGTGTTAAATGATTGGTGCTTTTAAGCCAGCTCGGAGAAGTTTATTATTTTCAAGATTCGCCCTATCAGATATAATGCTGTGTCATCTAATTGACCGGCTCTCGGATTTTTTTCAAATGTGCTCTATAGTAATCTACAACACTCATGGATTTCTCAAACTTATATTTGCCGGGTTGCACCGCAACCACGAGCAGGAATTTCATATCAGAGACAAAGGAATTATTTCAGGATATTCATTCCGGGTTATATTACAACCGCGGTCAAAGATTCATTCAACAAATTATGGTGAGTCATATTACTCTCACATAGTCCCGAGTCGCCGCAGGCAGACGACCCAGCACTTGGGGGCTACACCGCTCAGATCAAAATTTTCTAAAGTCCCAAGTCGCCGCAGGCGTGCGACCTGGCACTTGGGGGCTACAATATTCAGCCGTTTAAACAGATTATAAGGTTCTAAATTGAAGACCCGGCACATCACAATCTGATAAGCCGACACTTGGGGGCTACACCCGCCGAAGCTTTCTGATGAGCTGGCCCTTGGGGGCTACACCCGCCAAAGCAGTATAAGGTATAAAACAGTTATCAGTCCCAGGTTGCTGCAAGCAGGACAACCCGGCACTTGGGGGCTACACAATCCAAAATGTTATTTGCAAAGCACCAAGTTATCATGGATCTTGGAGCTTGGGGGATACAGGTAATATGGACATATCAAAAACTTTTGAGAACAATTTTCAAGATTTTAATTATGCGGTTGAGCTATTAGACCTGGAGTCTTCAACACTTATGACCCGGTGTTATCAAAAGGTCATAACCCGTCAGATTTTATAAGCCGCCTTGTTTTACAACAATGGAAGTCCGGCTTTACACCAGATGGATTTTCATCCCAATATTTTTATCAAGTCATCTGGATTCTACTTATTTAAACCCGGAGTCACCAACGATAAATGACCCGGCATCATCAATGATTATAACCCGGCGGAGATCACCCGCCAAAGAGCATTGGAAGCCAGCTCAATGGCATATGGGTATTCTATTCTCAATATTTTTCAAAAGGACATTGACAATCAAGATTATCAAGACGGTTCATTCATATATAGAGAAGACCCGGATTCCTGAGAAGCCATTTTATTAGCCAGCCAAAGGAGCAGCCGGCCACTTAACATATTTGCTATTCCTATTTCAGGAGGTTACCATGAATAAATTCAAGCTAACCTGGGGGCTAATGTCGGGGATATACCCCGCGGTATGACCCGCCCTGGCGACTCACAAGAGACCCGGCCGAAGACATGACATTCTATTAAAGACCCGACAGGCGAGTCACAGGATGACCAAGCCCAAGACCCCGTGGGTGAGCTGGCGCCAGGCGGCTCACGGGATAAGACCCGGTGGGTGAGCCGGCGCCAGGCGGCTCACAAGAGAAGGCCCACAAGAGAAGGCCCGAAGAGAGAAGGATTCCATTAAAGGAAATAAGACCCGGAGTAGGATTCGTGACGAGTCCTAATCCAACTCCTAGTAGGACTCTATTTGTAAACCTGCCCTCTCCACTTATATAAGGAGGGGTAGAGCACCCCTAGAGGGACAGATTCAGAAGAGACACAAGTCCACAAGTTTAGACAACACAAGTTTAGAGATAGAGAGATTAGAGGCTCTCATGATTAGAGGTAGCAATTGCACCCTTGTAACCGAGAGATCTTCATCATCATCAATATCAGACAAGCAGGATGTAGGCTTTTACCTCGACTTGAGGGGCCAAACCTGAGTAGAACTCCGTGTCTTCTCGATTCCGATCAACCCCTTCAAGCCACCACGTAGCTGCGTCTGCCCCGAACCTAAGTCCGTTGACCCGGACATCTGCCGTGACAAAACCACGACATACAGGGTTCTCCATAAACCTGTACAAACCCAAACGCTTTAATCACCTCATTAAAGCAAATGTTCCAACTCCGAGATGCTTGCACCAGCCCATAGATGGAGTGCTGGAGCTTGCATACTTTGTTAGCATCTTTAGGATCGACAAAACCTTTTGGCTGCATCATATACAGTTCTTCCTTGAGGAAGCCATCAAGGAATGCCATTTTGACATCCATTTGCCAGATCTCATAATCATAAAATGCGGCAATTGCTAACATGATTCGAACGGACTTCAGCATCGCTACGGGTGAGAAAGTCTCATCGTAGTCAACTCCTTGAACTTGTTGATAACCCTTAGCGACAAGCCGAGCCTTATAGACGGTCACATTACCATCCGCATCAGTCTTCTTCTTAAAGATCCATTTATTTTCAATGGCTCGCTTATCATCAGGCAAGTCCACCAAAGTCCACTCTTTGTTCTCATACATGGGTCCAATCTCGTATTTCATGGCCTCAAGCCATTTGTTGGAATCCGGGCCCGCCATCGCTTCTTCATAGTTCGAAGGTTCACCGTTGTCCAACAACATGATCTCCAGGACAGGGTTGCCGTAACACTCTGGTGCAGAGCGTGTCCTAGTGGACCTTCGATGTTCAATAGTAACTTCATCTGAAGTTTCATGATCATCATCATTAACTGTTGGGGAACGTCGCATGGGAAACAAAAATTTTCCTATTTTCACGCAAGACCTATCCATGGTGATGAGCATCTACGAGAGGGAGAGTGGATCTACATACCCTTGTAGATCGCTAAGCGGGAAGCGTTAAGAAACGCGGTTGGTGTAGTCGAAGGTCTTCGCAATCCAAATCACCGAGTGTCTCGCGATCTCATCATGATCTGTCCCGCGATCCAATCACGATGCATGCCGCGAACTCATCATGATCCATCCTGCGAACTCATCATGATCCGTCCCACGATCTCATCATGATCCGTCTTGCGATCTTGATCACGGTCCTTCTGATCAAGCGCCGAACGGATGGCACCTCCGTGTTCAGCACACGTACAGCTCAATGACGATCTCTGCCTTGTTGATCCAACAAGAGAGAGCGGAGAGGTAGAAGAGTTCTCCGGCAGCGCGATGATGCTGCGGCGATGGGGGTGGAGCAATTCCAGTAGGGCTTCGCCTAAGCACTGCAGAAAACCGATCTAGAGGAGAAACTATGCACTAGAGGAACGGCTAGCACGTGGCTGAAAATCTAGTGCCAAAAACCCTAAAACCTCCAGTATATATAGGAGGAAGAGAGGAGGAGGCTTGGCCCTCAAGGGGCCAGCCATTGGTTCGTCCGAATCAAGGAGGAGAGGAGGACTCTCCTCCAATCCTAGTAGGACTAGGATTACTCCCTATTTTGCCTTTTTCCACCTTTTCCTCTTTGGGCTTTTCTTCCCAGCCGCATGGGCCTTGTGTGGGACTTCCACCAGCTCACTAAGGGCTGGTATTCACTCTCCCACAGCCCATGTAGCCTATTGGGTCGAAATACCCCTCCCGATGGTCTCCCGGTACACTACCGGCATTCCCGGTACACTACCGATGAGCCCGAAACTTTTCTGGCGACCAAAATAGGACTTCCTATATATCAATATTTACCTCCGGACCATTCCGGAGCTCCTCGTGATGTCCGAGATCTCATTCGGGACTCCTAACAACCTTCGGTCACCACCATGCATAACTCTACACTACCAAAACGTCACCGAACCTTAAGTGTGCAGACCCTACGGGTTCGAGAACTATGTAGACATGACCGAGACACCTCTACGGTCAATAACCAATAGCGGGACCTGGATGCCCATATTGGTTCCTACATATTCTATGAAGATCTTTATCGGTCAAACCTCTATGTCAAGGATTCAGTTAATCCCGTATGATGTTCCCTTTGTTCTTCGGTATGTTACTTGCCCGAGATTCGATCGTCGGTATCTCCATACCTAGTTCAACCTCGTTACCGGCAAGTCTCTTTACTCGTTCCGTAATACAAGTCTCGTGACTAACACTTAGTCACATTGCTTGCAAGGCTTGTTGTGATGTTGTATTACCGAGTGGGCCCTGAGATACCTCTCCGTCACACGGAGTAACAAATCCCAGTCTTGATCCATGCCAACCCAACAGACACCCTCGGAGATACCTGTAGAGTACCTTTATAGTCACCGAGTTATGTTGCGACGTTTGATACACACAAGGCACTCCTCCGGTGTCAATGAGTTGCATGATCTCATGGTCATAGGAACATATACTTGACATGCAGAAAACAGTAGCATTAAACTGACACGATCATATGCTACGTTTGTAGTTTGTGTCTTTTCCATCACACCATTCTCCTAATGATGTGATCCCGTTATCAAATGACATCTCATGTCCATGGCTAGGAAACCTTAACCATCTTTGATCAACGAGCTAGTCTATTAGAGGCATACTAGGGACATGGTTTTGTCTATGTATCCACACATGCATCTAAGTCTCCGATCAATACAATTATAACATGGATAATAAACAATTATCATGAACAAGGAATATGATAATAACTAATTTAATATTGCCTCTAGGGCATATTTCCAACAGTCTCCCACTTGCACTAGAGTCAATAATCTAGTTCATATCACCATGTGATTTACATTGTTATGAATCTAACACCCAATGAGTTCTGGGGCTCGATCATGCTTTGCATGTGAGAGAGGTCTTATAGTCAATGGGTTTGTGACATTCAGATCCGTGTGTACTTTGCAAATCTCTATGTCAAACTGTAAACACTGCTACCACACTTCACTTGGTACTATTCCAAATGGCTGCTCCACTATACGTATCCGGATTGCTACTAAGAGTCATCCGGATTAGTGTTAAAGCTTGCATCGACGTAACTCTTTACGACGAACCCTTTATCACCTCCATAATCAAGAAACATTTCCTTAGTCCTTTGGTTACTAAGGATAATTTTGACCGCTGTCCAATGATCCATTCTTGGACCACTCTTGTACCCCTTGACAGACTCATGGCAAGGCACACATAGGTGCGGTACACAACATGGCATAATATAGAGCCTATGGCTAAGGCATAGGGGACGACGTTCTTCCTTTCTCTTTCTTCTGTCGTTGTCGAGCTTTGAGTCTCACTCAACTTCACACCTTACAAATTAGGCGAGAACTCTTTCTCTGACTGATCCATTTTGAACTCTTTCAAAACCTTGTCAAGGTATGTACTCCTTGAAATTCTCATCAAGCATCTTGATCTATCTCTATAGATCTTGATGCTCAACAATTAGGTAGCTTTATCTAGGTATTCCTTTGAAAAACTCTTTTCAAACAACCTTTTATGCTTTCCAGAAATTCTACATCATTTCCGATCAACAATATGTCATCCACATATGCTTACCAGAAACTCTATAGTGCTCCCACTCACTTTATTGTAAATACAAGTTTCTCATAAAGTTTGTATAGACTCAAAAAAAACTTTGATCACCTGATCAAAGTGTATATTCCAACTCCGAGATGCTTGCTTCAGTCCATAGAAGGATCACTAAAGCTTGCACACCTTTTAGCATCCTTAGGACTGACAAAACCTTCTGGTTGTATCACATACAACCTTTCCTTAAGTAAACTGTTTAAGGAAACGGTGTTTTTGACATCCATCTGCCAAATTTCATAATTGAAAAATGGAGAAAATGCTGACATAATTCCAACAGACTTCAGCATCGCCATGAGTGAGAAAGTCTCATCGCAGTTAAATCCTTGAACTTGGCGGAAACTTTGCGACAAGTCAAGCTTTATAAATGGTGACATTCACCATCAGCGTCTATCTTCATCTTAAAGGTCCATTTGTAATCAACAACCTGCCGTCCAATGAGCAAGTCTACCAAAGTCTATACTTGGTTATCATACATGGATCCTTTCTCGGATTTCATGGCCTCTAACCATTTGTCGGAATCCGGGCCCATCATCGCTTCTCCACAGCTCGTAGGTTCATCGTTGTCCAACAACATGACCTCCATGACAGGGTTGTCGTACCGCTCAGGAGCAGTACACATCCTTGTCAACCTACGAGGTTCGACAGTAACTTGATCCGAAGCTTCATGATCATCATCATTTACTTCCTCTTCAACTGACATAGGTTCCACAGAAACATCTTTCTGTGTTGTGCTACTCTCTGGTTGAAACAAAGGTTCAACAACCTCATCAAGTTCTATCTTCCTCCCACTCAATTCTTTCTAGAGAAACTTTTTCTCGGGGAAGGACCCGTTTTAGCAACAAACACTTTATGCTTGGATCTGAGATAGAAGGTTCACCCAACTGTTCTTAGGGTAATCTATGAAGATGCATTTGTCCGCTTTGGGTTCGAGCTCATTAGGTGAAAACATTTTTCCACACAAGCATCGCAGCCCCAAACATTAAGAAATGACAGCTTAGGTTTCTATCAAACCATAATTCACATGGTGTCATCTCAACGGATTTAGATGGTGCCCTATTTAAAGTGAATGTAGTTGTCTCTAATGCATAACCCCAAAATTATAGTAGCAAAACGATAAGAGATATCATAGCACGCACCATATCCAATAGAGCACGACTATGACATTTGGATACACCATCACGCTATGGTGTTCTAGGTGGCATGTGTTGTGAAACAACTTTCACATTGTCTAAAGTTGTATGCCAAACAAACTCGTAACTCAGATATTCACCTCCACGATCATATCGCAGACATTTCTTCTTGTCACGATGATCTTAAACTTCACTCTGAATTTGCTTGAACCTTTCAAACGATTCAGACTTGTGTTTCATTAAGTAAATATACACTATATCTACTCAAATCATCAGTGAAGGTAAGAAAATAGCGATATCCACCGCACGCTATAAGACTCATTAGATTGCATACATCAACATGTATCATTTCCAATAAATCACTTGCCCGCTCCATCAAACCAGAAAACGGGGTCCTTAGCCATCTTGACCAAGAGGCATGGTTCGCATGTCTCAACCGATTCGAAATCGAATGAGTCCAAGGATCCATCAGCATGGAGTTTCTTCATGCGTTTTATACCAATATGACATTTTGCGGCAGTGCCACAAGTATGTGGTACTATCATTATTAACTTTGTATCTTTTGGCATCAATGTTATGAACATGTGTATTACTACGATCAAGATTCAACAAACCATTCTCACTGGGTGCATGACCATTGAAGGTATCATTCATGTAAACAGAATAACCATTATTCTCTAACTTAAATGAATAACCATGTTGCAATAAACACGATCTAATCACGTTCATGCTCAACACAAAACACCAAATAACATTTATTTTGGTTTGTCACTAATCCTGAAGGTAGAGAGAGCATGCGATATTGATCACATCAACCTTGGAAACATTTCCAGCACACATCATCACCTCACCCTTAGCTAGTTCTTCGTTTATTCCGTAGCTTTTATTCCGAGTTACTAACATTTAGCAACCGAACCGGTATCCAATACCCAGGTGCTACTAGGAGTACTAGCAAGGTACACATCAATAACACTTATATCAAATATACTTGTGTCGATGTTGCTAGCTTTGTTATCTACCAAGTATCTAGGGTTGTTCAGCGACCGCTCTCCTCATAATCGAAGCACTTAGTCTCGGGTTTGGGTTGAACTTTGGGTTGCTTCACTAGAGCAGCAACTGACTTGCCATCCATGAAGTTTCCTTCCTTGCCCTTGCCCTTCTCGAAACTAGTGGTTTTACTAACCATCAACACTTGATGCTCCTTCTTGATTTCTACCTTCGCGGTGTCAAACATCGTGAACAGCTTAGGGATCATTATTTCTATTTCTGGCGTTTTTTAGTTCATCACCAAGTTCTAATAGCTTAGTGACAGTGACTTGGAGAACTATATCAATCACTATCTTATCTGGAAGATCAACTCCCACTCGATTCAAGCGATTGTAGCACCCAGACAATCTGAGCACATGTTCAATGATTGAGCTATTCTCCTTCATCTTGCAGGCAAAGAATCTTGTTGGAGATCTCATATCTCGCAACATGGGCACGAGCCTGAGATCCTAATTTCTGCTCTTAGAACATCTCATATGTTCAGTGACGTTCAAAACGTTTCAGGGCCTCAATTCTAAGCCGTAATGCATGACGCACTAAACTATCAAGTAGTCATCAGAACGTGCCTATCAGATGTTCACAACATCTACAAACGATGCTAGAGGGGTCGGCGCACCGAGCGGTGCATTAAGGACATAAGCCTTCTGTGCAGCAATGACGACAATCCTCAGATCACGGACCCACTCCGCAATATTGCTACCATCATCTTTCAACTCTATTTCTCTAGGAACATATAAAAATTCAAGGGAGCTACAGCGCGAGCAAGTAATCTACAACATAATTTGCAAAGACACTACTGACTATGTTCATGATAATGAGTTCAATTAATCATATTACTGAAGAACTCCCACTCAAATTGACATCCCTCTGGTCATTTGAGTGACACATGATCCAAATTCACCAACTCAAGTCTAATCATCACGTGAGTTGAGGTGGTTTCAATGGTGAACATCATCATGTTGATCATATCTACTATATGACTCATGTTCGACCTTTTGGTCTCTTGTGTTCCAAGGCCATGTCTGTACATGCTAGGCTCGTCAAGTTTAACCCAAGTATTCTGCACGTGCAACACTGGCTTGCACCCATTGTATATGAATGTAGAATCTATCACACCCGATCATCACGTGGTGTCTTGACACGACGAACTTTCGCAACGGTGCACACTCGAGGAGAACACAATTTATCTTGAAATTTAAGTGAGGGATCACCTTATAATGCTACCATCGTCCTAAGAAAAACAAGGTGCATAAAAGGATTAACATCACATGCAAATCATAAGTGACATGATATGGCCATGAACTTGTGCTTTTGATCTCCATCTTGAAAGCACCGGCATGATCTCCATTGTCACCGGCATGACACCATGATCTCCATCATCTTGATCTCCATCAACGTGTCGCCATCAGGGTTGTCGTGCCCACCATGCTTCTACTACTATTGCTACCATTTAGCGATAAAGTAAAGCATTACATAGCGCCTAATGATTGACACGCAGGTCATACAATAATTAAAGACAACCCTATGACTCCTGCCGGTTGCCGTAGTCATTGACATGCAAGTCGTGATATTCTATAAAACACATGATCATCTCAAACATCACATATATCACATCATGTAATTGGCCATATCACATCACAACATACCCTGCAAAAACAAGTTAGACGTCCTCTAATTGTTGTTGCATGTTTCACGTGGCTGCTACGGGTATCTAGCAAGAACAATTCTCACCTACGCATAAACCACAACGGTGATACATAAGTTGCTTTTCAACCTTCTCAAGGACCACCTTTGTCGAATCCGATCCAACTAAAGTAGGAGAAACTGCCACCCGCCAGCCATCTTTTGCAACAAGTTGCAGTTGAGGGAACCGGTCTCTCGTAAGCGTACGAGTAATATTGGTCCAGACCGCTTCATCCCATAATACCGCTGAACCAAAACATGACCAAAGGAGGAAGCAATCTAAGCAACGCCCACAAACTCTTTGTGTTCTACTCGAGATCTCATCTACACATAAACCTGGCTCCGATACCACTGTTGTGGAACGTCGCATGGGAAACAAAAAAATTCTAATGCAAGACCTATCCATGGTGATGAGAATCTACGAGAGGGAGAGTGGATCTACATACCCTTGTAGATCACTAAGCGGGAAGCGTTAAAAACGCAGTAGGTGTAGTCGAACGTCTTCGCGATCCAAATCGCCGAGTGTCCCGCGATCTCATCACGATCCGTCCCGCGAACTCATCACGATCCGTCCCGGGATCTCATCGCGATCCGTCTCGCGATCTTGATCATGGTCCTTCCGATCTAGCGCCGAACGGATGGCACCTCCGCGTTCAGCACACGTACAACTCGATGACGATCTCCTCCTTCTTGATATAGCAAGAGGGGGCGGAGAGGTAGAAGACTTCTCCAGTAGCACGACGACACTACGGCGATTGTGGTGGAGCAATTCTGGCAGGGCTTCGCCTAAGCACTGCAGAAAACCGATCTAGAGGAGAAACTATGCACTAGAGGAACGGGTAGCACGTGGCTGAAAATCTAGTGCCAAAAACCATAAAACCTCCAGTATATATAGGAGGAAGAGAGGAGGAGGCTTGGCCCTCAAGGGGCCAGCCCTTGGTTTGGCCGAATCAAGGAGGAGAGGAGGACTCCTCCTCCAATCCTAGTAGGACTAGGATTCCTCCCTATTTTTCCTTTTTTCCCACCTTTTTCTCTTTGGGATTTTCTTCCCAGCCGCATGGGCCTTGTGTGGGACTTCCACCAGCCCATGAAGGGCTGGTATTCACTCTCCCACAGCCCATGTAGCCTCTTGGGTTGAAATACCCCTCCCGATGGTCTCCCGGTACACTACCGGCACTCCTGGTACACTACCGATGAGCCCGAAACTTTTCCGGCGACCAAAATAGGACTTCCTATATATCAATCTTTACCTCCGGGCCATTCCAGAGCTCCTTGTGACGTCTGGATCTCATCCAGGACTCTGAACAACCTTCGGTCACCACCATACATAACTCTATACTACGGAAACGTCACTGAACCTTAAGTGTGCAGACCCTGCGGGTTTGAGAACTATATAGACATGACCGAGACACCTCTACGGTCAATAACCAATAGCGGGACCTGGATGCCCATATTGGTTCCTACATATTCTACGAAGATCTTTATCAGTCGAACCTCTATGTCAAGGATCCAGTTAATCCCGTACAATGTTCCCTTTGTTCTTCGGTATGTTACTTGCCCGAGATTCGATCGTCGGTATCTCCATACCTAGTTCAACCTCGTTACTGGCAAGTCTCTTTACTCATTCCGTAATACAAGTTCCCGTGACTAACACTTAGTCACATTGCTTGCAAGGCTTGTTGTGATGTTGTATTACCGAGTGGGCCCTGATATACCTCTCTGTCACACGGAGTAACAAATCCAGTCTTGATCCATGCCAACCCAACAAATACCCTCGGAGATACCTGCAGAGTACCTTTATAGTCACCCAATTACGTTGCGACATTTGATACACACAAGGCACTCCTCGGGTGTCAGTGAGTTGCATGATCTCATGGTCATAGGAACATATACTTGACATGCAGAAAACAGTAGCATTAAACTGACACGATCATATGCTACGTTTGTAGTTTGGGTCTTGTCCATCACACCATTCTCCTAATGATGTGATCCCATTATCAAATGACATCTCATGTCCATGGCTAGGAAACCTTAACCATCTTTGATCAACGAGCTAGTCTATTAGAGGCATACTAGGGACATGGTTTTGTCTATGTATCCACACATGCATCTAAGTCTTCGATCAGTACAATTATAGCATGGATAATAAACAATTATCATGAACAAGGAAATATGATAATAACTAATTTATTATTTCCTCTAGGGCATATTTCCAACATTAACTTCCTCTCCAGCCGGTGTAGGCTCTACGGAAACAACTTCCCGTGCTGGGCTACTCTCTGGTTCGAGTGGAGGTATGATTCCTCATCAAGTTCTATTTTCCTCCCACTTACTTCTTTCGAGAGAAACTCTTTCTCGAGAAAGGATCCATTCTTGGCAACAAAGACTTTGCCTTCGGATCTGAGGTAGAAGGTATACCCAATAGTCTCTTTGGGATATCCTATGAAGACGCACTTTTCTGCTTTGGGTTCGAGCTTCTTAGGTTGAAGTTTCTTCACATAAGCATCACATCCCCAAACTTTTAGAAACGACAGTTTAGGTTTGTTTCCAAACCATAATTCATACGGTGTCGTCTTAAAGGTTTTTCACGGTGCCCTATTTAAAGTGAATGCGGCAGTCTCTAATGCATATCCCCAAAATGATAGCGGTAAGTTGGTAAGAGACATTATAGATCGCACCATATCCAATAGAGTGTGATTACGACGTTCAGACACACCATTTCGCTGAGGTGTGCCAGGCGGCGTGAGTTGTGAAGCAATTCCACATTTTCTTAGGTGCATGCCAAACTCGTGACTTAAATATTCTCCACCACGATCAGATCGTAGGCACTTTATTTTCCTGTCACGTTGATTCTCTACCTCACTCTAAAATTCCTTGAACCTTTCAAAAGTTTCAGACTTGTGTTTCATTAAGTAGACATACCCATATCTGCTCAAGTCATTAGTGAGGGTGAGAACATAACGGTATCCACCGCGAGCCTCGATGCTCATTGGACCGCATACATCGGTATGTATTATCTCCAACAAGTCAGTTGCTCGCTCCATTGTTCCGGAGAACGGAGTCTTGGTCATCTTTCCCATGAGGCATGGTTCGCACGTGTCAAATGATTCAAAATCAAGAGACTCCAAAAGTCCATCAGCTTGGAGTTTCTTCATGCGTTTAACACCAATATGACCAAGGCGGCAGTGCCACATGTAACTGGGACTATCGTTATCAATCTTACATATTTTGGTACTCACACTATGGACATGTGTAACTTCACGTTCGAGATTCATCAAAAATAAACCATTGACCAGCGGGGCATGACCATAAAACATTTCTCTCATATAAATAGAACAACCATTATTCTCAGATTTAAATGAGTAGCCATCTCGCATCAAACGAGATCCTGATACAATGTTCATGCTCAAAGCTGGTACTAAATAACAATTATTGAGGTTTAAAACTAATCCCGAAGGTAGATGTAGAGGTAGCATGCCGACGGCGATCACATCGACCTTGGAACCATTCTCGACATGCATCGTCACCTCGTCCTTTGCCAGTCTCCGCTTATTCCGCAGCTCCTGCTTGGAGTTACAAATGTGAGCAACTGCACCGATATCAAATACCCAGGAGCTACTACGAGCGCTGGTTAGGTACACATCAATAACAAGTATATCACATATACCTTTAACGTTGTCGGCCTTCTTATTCGCTAAGTACTTGGGGTAGTTCTTCTTCTAGTGACCAGTACCCTTGCAATAAAAGCACTCAGTCTCAGGCTTGGGTCCATGCTTGTTCTTCTTCCCGGCAACTTGCTTACCAGGCGCGGCAACGGCTTTGCCGTCCTTCTTGAAGTTCTTCTGATCCTTGCCTTTCTTTAAACTAGTGGTCTTATTCACCATCAACACTTGATGCTCCTTTTTGATCTCGACCTCCGCAGATTTCAGTATCGAGTACAACTTAGGAATGGACTTATCCATACCCTGCATGTTGTAGTTCATCACAAAGCTCTTGTAGCTAGGTGGAAGCGACTGGGGGATTCTGTCAATGACCGAGTCATCCGGGAGATTAACTCCCAGCTGAGTCAAGCTGTTGTGCAACCCAGACATTTTGAGTATGTGCTCACTGATAGAACTATTCTCCTCCATCTTACAGCTGAAGAACTTGTCGAAGACATCATATCTCTCGACCCGGACATGAGCTTGGAAAACCAGTTTCAGCTCTTGGAACATCTCATATGCTCCGTGTTGCTCAAAACACTTTTGGAGCCCCGGTTCTAAACTGTAAAGCATGCCGAATTGAACAAGGGAGTAATCATCGCAGCATGACTGCCAAGCGTTCGTAACGTCTTGGTCTGCTCGGAAAATGGGTGCGTCACCTCGCGGTGCATCAAGGACATACAATCTCTTGGAAGCTATGAGGATAATCCTCAAGCCACGGACCTAGTCTGCATAGTTGCTTCCATCATCTTTTAGCTTGGTTTTCTCTAGGAACGCGTTGAAGCTGAGGGTGACATTAGCGTTGGCCATTGGATCTACAATATAGATTGTAAAGACAATTTTAGACTAAGTTCATGATAATTAAGTTCACATAATCAAATTATTTAATGAACTCCCACTTAGATAGACATCTCTCTAGTCATCCAAGTGATATATGATCCATCTCAACTAGCTTGTATCCGATCATCACGTGAGACGGACTAGTCATCCATGGTGAACATCTCCATGTTGATCGCATCTACTATACGACTCATGTTCGACCTTTCGGTCTTCTGTGTTCCGAGGCCATGTCTGTACATGCTAGGCTCGTCAAGTCAACCTAAGTGTTTTGCGTGTGTAAATCTGGCTTACACCCGTTGTATGCGAACGTTAGAACCTATCACACCCGATCATCATGTGGCGCTTCGGAACAACGATCCTTAGCAACGGTGCACAGTTAGGGTGAACACATTTCTTGAAATTTAATTGAGAGATCATCTTATTTACTACCGTCGTTCTAAGCAAATAAGATGTAAACATGATAAACATCACATGCAATCAATATAGTGACATGATATGGCCAATATCATCTTGCTCCTTTGATCTCCATCTTCGGGGCACCATGCTCATCACTGTCACCGGCACGACACCATGATCTCCATCATCGTGTCTTCATGAAGTTGTCTCACCAACTATTACTTCTACTACTATGGCTAAAGATTAGCAATAAAGTAAAGTAATTACATGGCGTTTATGATTGATACGCAGGTCATACAATAAAATAAGACAAATCCTATGGCTCCTGCCGGTTGTCCTATTACAAGAACATGATCAATCTCATACATCACAATGCATCACATCACATCCTTTGGTCATATCACATCACAAGGCATATGCTGCAAAAACAAGTTAGACGTCCTCTAATTTGTAGTTGCAAGTTTTTACGTGGCTGCTATAGGTTTCTAGAAAGAACGTTTCTTACCTACGCTAAAACAACAACGTGATATGCCAATTGCTATTTACCCTTCATAAGGACCCTTTTCATCGAATCCAATCCGACTAAGGTGGGAGAGACAGACACCCGCTAGCCACCTTATGCAACAAGTGCATGTCAAGCGGTGGAACCGGTCTCACGTAAGCGTACGTGTAAAGTTGGTCCGGGCCGCTTCATCCCACAATACCATTGAATCAAGATAAGACTAGTAACGGGAAGCATATTAACAAGATCGACGCCCACAACAACTTGTGTTCTACTCGTGCATAGATTCTACGCATAGACCTAGCTCTGATACCACTGTTGGGAGATGTAGTAGTAAATATAAATATTCCTACGATCACCAAGATCTATCTATGGAGAAACCAGCAACGAGTGGTGAGAGATTGCATCTTCATACTTTTGAAGATCGCTAAGCGGAAGCGTTACAAGAACGCGGTTGGTGGAGTCATACTCGTAGCGATTCAGATCGTGGTGGACTCCGATCTAAGCGTCGAACAACGGCGCCTCCGTGTTCAACACACGTGCAGCTCGGTGACGTCTCCTATGACTTGATCCAGCAAGGAGGGAGGAGAGGTTGAGGGAGAGCTCCGGCAGCACGACGGCATGGTGGTGATGGAGCATCAAGGTATTCCGGCAGGGTTTCACCTAAGCACTGCGACGGAGGAAGAAGAGAGGTAGGGTTGCGCCTTGGGAGAGAGATCAAATCTTGTCTCAAAACAGCCAAAACCTCAAGTATATGTAGGAGGAGGGAGAGGGAGAGCTTCCTTGGCCCGTCCTCCAAGGAGGAGAGGTTCGGCCGAGATAGGGAGGAGTCCACCTCCCACAAGGGAGGTGGATTTCTTCCTTTTTAATCTCCTTTAGCCTTATCTCTTTATCCCTAGCCGCATGGGCATTTCTAGAAGGACTTGGCCAGACCAATAAGGGCTAGTCCACCTCCTCTAACAGCCCACAAAGTCCTTTGGTCGTCACACCCCTCCCGGGGGTCCTCCGGCACCCTCCCGGCACTCCCGGTACACTACCGATGAGCCCAAAAACTTTCCGGTGACCAAAACAGGACTTCCTATATATCAATCTTTACCTTCGGACCATTCCGGAACTCCTCGTGACATCCGGGATTTCATCTAGGACTCCGAAAAACCTTCGGTAATCACGTATACCATTTCCCTATAACCCTAGCATCATCAAACCTTAAGTGTGTAGACCCTATGGGTTCGGGAGACACGTAGACATGACCGAGACACCTCTTCGGTCAATAACCAACAGCGGGATCTGGATACCCATGTTGTCTCCCACATGCTCCACGTGATCTCATCGGATGAACCACGATGTCGGGGATTCAATCAATCCCGTATACAATTCCCTTTGTCTACTGGTATGATACTTGCCCGAGATTCAGTCGTCGGTATCCCTATACCTTGTTCAATCTCGTTACCGGCAAGTCTCTTTACTCGTTCCATAACACATCATCCCGTGGCTAACTCCTTAGTCACATTGAGCTCATTATGATGATGTCTTACCGAGTGGGCCCAGAGATACCTCTCCGTCACACGGAGTGACAAATCCCAGTCTCGATTCATGCCAACCCAACAGACACTTTCGGAGATACCCGTAGTGCATCTTTACAGCCACCCAGTTACGTTGTGATGTTCGGCACACCCAAAGCATTCCTACGGTATCCGGGAGTTGCACAATATCATGGTCTAAGGAAACGATACTTGACATTAGAAAAGCTTTAGCAGACGAACTACACGATCTTGTGCTATGCTTAGGATTGGGTCTTGTCCATCACATCATTCTCCTAATGATGTGATCCCATTATCAACAACATCCAATGTCCATGATCATGAAACCGTGACCATCTATTGATCAACGAGCTAGCCAACTAGAGGCTCACTAGGGACATGTTGTGGTCTATGTATTCACACATGTATTCTGGTTTCCGGTTAATACAATTATAGCATGAACAATAGACAATTATCATGAACAAGGAAATACAATAATAACCATTTTATTATTGCCTCTAGGGCATATTTCCAACACATAGGACTCAGAACTGTTATCTTCCTCCTCTTCGATCTCATCCTCATCGACCTCCATACGAGCAGAAGTTGGCTTAGTGGTGGTGTTGGCCCACTTGTCCTTCATACGCAAACGAATGGGCTCATGAAGAAACAAGTGCTCTGGCATGTCCTGACCCAGAAAGGTCTTGCCCCAAGTAGCACGAATCTGGTAGAACAAGTATGGCCCCATAAATGGGGACCTTACGATGAAACACAGCAGTGCGAAGCTCAGACTACATAATGTGAGACACATCAAGGATGGCAAGGTCTTCATTTCTTCCTTTCTCACATAGCAGCAACATATCCACCAGATAGGAGTGTACCTTGTACTTATCTCCCATGCGAGCAAACGGAGAGTTACGGAAGATCCGGTGCATGACATCAAGGAAAGGGTTGAGCACAGGAATTTTCTCACCAGATCATAAAGTCTTCAGAATATAGAAAGGCACGAGCTGCTCCTTACGTGTTGGCTGAGGGTTGCCATGAGGGCGCAGTCCAATTGGCACATCAATCCCGGAATCAGGAACATGCAGCAAGTCCATGAAGTCCTTACAGGTGGCAGACAGTTGCTCGCCATGGGTCATCCATGTGATGGTCCGTAGCTCATCAGAGTGAAAGTGGACAGAGGCAAATAACTGACCCACTATCTCGGGATCAAAGTCCAGGTGGAATGAAATGATGTCTGCGATAGCAAACTGCTGTACCAACTCCAGAGCCTTACCGAAGTATGTTGGATGCTTCCTCATGTGTTCCAGATCAATGTACTGGACAGGAACATAGAGATTTTTCTTGCCCTTGATCACATCAATGTGAATAAGATACTGCTGCTTGGACCAGAACAAGTCATTGGCCTTGGAAACTTCCCTTGGCTTGTCGTAGGGATTGATCAACCGTCGAGCCAGAAACTCAGCTTGGGGCATGACCTCATAGTTCTCAACTAGTCGCTTGAGCTTGGATGCGGTTCTCTTGAAATTGCGGGGTGGATCATTGGATCCCTCTGGAGCATCAGGATTGCGGAGCTGCTTGGAGCTTGTGTCACGAGACGGATTGGAACGTCTTGGAGCAAATATGGAACCAGAGCCACCACCTATGGCACACAACGCAAACACAATGGACAAATGGAAAAATAAGGCAAGGACGAAAGCAGACACGAAAACCATGTAGAAGGGAGAATAGACAGGATAAAAACGAGGTAGTTGTGGATCGAGTGGTAGTACCGGCACTTCTTGCGGAAGTAAAAATTTACTACCGCTCCAGATGCGTTAGTACCGCTGGGAGCGGTAGTACCGTGGCTGGAGCGGAAGTAAAGTGTTACTACCGTCCAGTCAGCGGAAGTAAAAAATTAGTACCGCTAAAGACATGGTAGTACCACTGGCAGCGGTAGTACCGGGGCTGGAACAGTAGTAAGATTTTACTGCCGCCCAGCGGACGGAAGTAAAAAATTAGTACCACTCAAACACGGTAGTACCACTAGGAACGGTAGTACCGTAGCTAGAGTAGTAGTAAGATTTTACTGCCGCCGAGCGGACAGAAGTAAAAAATTAGTACCGCCCATGACGCGGTAGTACCATGGGAGCGGTAGTACCGTGGCGTCAGCAGAAGTAATATTTTACTTCCGCCCGACGAGAGGTAGTACCGCACGGGGCAGAATTCGCAAGAACACAAATGTACAAATCGTATTGGTACTGCCCTATATCGAAAACTATCCCGTTTTATCCTATCAATATGCACTTCTACCGCAATAACACCCTCAAAACATCTCCTCTAGACCATCTCATATTTCCCCAAAAACCTAGATTCAAAAATAGAGAAGCAAAACAAGAAGGGATTGGGGAATACCGGGGTCCATTGCAAGAGGACAAGGTGGGGAACGATCCCACCGGAGCAAATAAGAAGTGGGTGGCCGGAGACGGAGATCTGGCTAGGTGCTCCAGCGATGGTTGAGAAGAGGAGAGAGAGACGTGAGGGGAAAAGAGAAAATGGGGTATGGGGAAGATGGGAACCCCCCCTGTCGGCTCTTAACCCACACGCGCACTCGTTGTTACGGTAGTATCATGGTCATCGCGGTAGTATCGCTCAACGGGCGGAAGTAATTTTTTACTTCCGTGTGGTAAGCGGCAGTACCACTCCAAGCGGTAGTACCATGGTCCTCCACAGTAGTACCATGCTGCCCTCTCAGTGCATAAAATCGAAAAACAGAATGAGAGAGAGAGAGAGAGATCCACACAAAAACAAGAGACAAGATAAACTATGATCCAAGACAAAAACACGAGCATGGTCCATCGGATAAGAGAGAACAAAATAGGACCAAACAATGAGCCTCTACTTCACATGAAGAGAGGACGGTGGCCCTAGAGCCACCTATGTTTGAGTCAGATGGAATGGCACCGCGAAGAATTATCCTTGGGCCCATGACCAATACTCATCTTTTGAAGCACAGTAACCATCAAAAATGGCAAGTGTGAAAGACTTTGATTAGTTTATGCATAATAGGAGGAGGGATAGTTCATTGAGAGAACTAGACTCCCCCTAAATCTATGCCTACACCTAGACAAGACATAACTATGAGTGTGGGGAGGTGTACACTAAGTCAATCCACATTGCTCGAATCAATGATATTTAGATCATGCCTTAACACACGAAATCTTACTTCATCTAATGGCTTCGTAAAAATATTTGCAAGTTGTTCGTTAGTGCTCAGATGAATAAGATTGATGTCTCCACGCTTGACGTGTTCCCGAAGAAAGTGATGACGAATATCAATATGCTTCGTCTTGCAATGTTGAACTGGGTTGCTAGAGATCATAATGGCACTTTCATTATCACAGTAAAGAGGCACTTTGTCACAATTGACACCATAATCCTTTAAAGTTTGCCTCATCCATAGAATCCGAGCACAACAACTGGCAGCAGCTACATACTCGGCCTCGGTGGACGAGAGAGAAACACAATTTTGTTTCTTTGAAGACCAACTTACCAAAGACCGACTGAGAAATTGGCAGCCTCCGGAAGTGGACTTTCCATCCACATGGTCTCCCGCCCAATCCGAGTCAGTATATCCAACGAGGTCAAACAAAGCCCCCTTGGGATACCATAAGCCAAACTTTGGGGTATGAGCCAAATATCGAAAGATTCGTTTGACAGCCACATGGTGACTCTCCTTAGGTGCGGATTGAAATCGTGCACAAATACCCATACTTAACATGATATCCGGTCTAGATGCACAAAGGTAAAGCAAGAATCCAATCATGGAGCGATATACCTTTTGATCCACCGCTTTACCGTTGCGATCGCTGTCAAGATGGCATTTGAGTGTCATGGGAGTGTTGGCCTTGGGAGGATTGAACTCATCCATCTTGAACCTCTTGAGCATGTCTTGAGTGTATTTGGCTTGATTGATGAAGGTACCTTGACTTCGTTGCTTGACTTCGAAACCAAGGAAGAACTTCAACTCTCCCATCATGGACATCTCAAACTTGTTTGTCATCAAAGTGGCAAACTCTTCATTGAAAGCTTTGTTAGGAGAACCAAAAAAATATCATCAACATATAGTTGGGATATGAACAAGTTCCCGTTGACCCTCTTTGTAAAAAGAGTGGGGTCGATTTTCCCAATTTGAAACCCACGGTCTTGCAACATCTCGGTAAGGTGCTCATACCACGCACGTGGGGATTGTTTAAGGCCATAGTGAGCCTTATCGAGAACGTATACATGATTGGGGAACTTGGGATCCTCAAACCCCGGGGGTTGCTTGACATATACCAACTCCTTAAGAGGGCCATTAAGAAAATCACTCTTGACATCCATTTGATATAATTTAAAATTATGATGAGAGGCATATGCAAGTAACATGTGAATAGATTCAAGGCGAGCAACAGGAGAAAAGGTTTCACCATAGTCGATACCCTCGACTTGGGAGTATCCTTGTGCCACCAGTCTTGCCTTGTTGCGAATGACAATACCGTTCGCATCTTGCTTGTTTCTGAAGATCCATTTTGTTCCAATGACATTGTGATTCTCCTTAGTTCTTGGCACCAGTCGCCACACTTGGTTGCGCTCGAAGTTGTTGAGTTCGTCGTGCATAGCTTCAACCCACTCTATATCCTCGAGCGCATCTTGAACCTTAAGGGGCTCAATGCAAGAAACAAACGCATGATGTTCACAAAAGTTTGTTAATTGTTTACGAGTGGCTACCCCTTTTTGCAAGTCACCATAGACGTTCTCCAACAGATGTTGTCTAAATTTGAGCTTGGGCATTCTTGGCGGCTTTCTTGGAAGCTTGTCTCTCTAAGATTTCTTCCATGGAAGGTTGAGGGACAACATTCTGTGATTCATCATCTTGATGATCTTGAGCGCCTTCTTGAGTTTTCTCTTGATCTTGAAGAAGATCTTGATCTTGAGATTGCTCGGAGACAGGAACTTGATCTTGGGTATCACTTGGTGAGACACCATCATCAGTGAATTGATCTTGTCCTTGATCTTGTTCATGTGGTAGAGGACCTTCAGTTTGTTCTTCGGAAGCATGTGGGTCTTGTGTCGATGATGGTTCCACTTGAGTGGAACATTGTCCTTCTCCTTCGGCCACAAGGGGTTCCTCAACGGGTAGGAAGTATCCCACACCCATTCTTCTTATGGCTTGGGGAGGAATTTCATCACCTACATCAGAAAGACCACGTTGCTCCACTTGGGAGCCATTATTTTCATCAATCTCTACGTTACTCGTCTCCTCAATGAGTCCCGTGGACTTGTTGAGGACACGGTAAGCATGAGAGTTTGTAGCATAACCAACAAATATGCCCTCATGGGCTCTGGATTCAAATTTAGACAAACGAGCACCTTTCTTGAGCATGAAACACTTACAACCGAACACCCGAAAGTATGTGAGGTTGGGCTTGTTCCCGGTAAGAATCTCATAAGGGGTCTTGTTCAAACCTTTGCTAAGATAGAGGCAATTAGATGCATGTCACGCTGTGTTGATGGCTTCGGCCCAAAAGTTGTACGGAGATTTAAACTCTGCCATCATGGTTCTTGCCGCATCAATCAATGTCCGGTTCTTCCTCTCAGTAACACCGTTTTGTTGAGGGGTGTAAGGTGTGGAATATTGGTTCTTGATCCCTTCGTCACTGAGAAACTCATTCATGGTGTAATTCTTGAACTCAGTGCCGTTGTCACTTCTAATCATCAAAATCTTTGCATCATGTTGGCGTTGGACTTCATTTGCAAAGTCGATGACGGTCTGTTGGGTCTCACTCTTATTCTGAAGAAATAAACCCAAGTATATCTCGAGAAATCATTCACAATCACCAAGCAATATTTTCTTCCACCAAGACTGTCAAAAGATGGAGGACCTAGGAGATCCATGTGAAGGAGCTCTAAGGTCCTCTTAGAGTATATTGTAGTAGTTGGACGATGAGCCTTCTCATGTAGCTTTCCTTTGATACTAGCACTGCAAGCACGATCTTTGGCAAAACTCACATTTGTTAGTCCAAAGATGTGATCCCCTTTGAGGAGACTTTGCAAAGATTTCATATTAACATGGGCTAGCCGGCGATGCCAGAGCCATCCCATATCAACTTTAGCCATTAAGCAAGTCGCAGTCTTAGTGGGTTGCTCCGAGAAGTTCACCACATAGAGACCGTTCTCAACATGCCCAACAAAAGCTACTTTAAGAGTCTTGCTCCACAAAAGGGTCACAGATTCAATACCAAAGAAGGTACTAAAACCCATGGTTGCAAGTTGATGAACTGAAAGTAAATTGTATGCGAGGGTCTCAGCAAGCATGACCTTCTCTATGGTGAGTTCCGAAGAGATTACCACCTTGCCAAGACCCAATACCTTTGAAATTGCATCATCACCAAATGAGACTTGGGTGGCCATAGATGTGTCAGGATGAACGTCCACCACCAAGTCCTTGCTTCCGGTCATATGATTTGTCGCTCCACTATCGAGCAACCATGATGTTCCTCCAGAAGCAAACCCCTACAAGAGTTCAATGTTTGGCTTTAGGGACCCATTCTTTAATGGGTCCTTTCATGTTAGCAACAAGGGTCTTAGGAACCCAAATACACCATTCAATGTACTCATAAGAAGAACCAACATATTTGGCATAAACATGTCCATCACTAGCACGGCATAAAACATAAGAGGGGTTAAAGTCGCCGGTCTTGTTGGGTTGGATGTTCTTGTTCTTTCCGTTCTTGGCATTCTCCAACATAACTTGGTCTTTCTTCTTCTCATGAGTACCTTCTCTAGCTCTTACAAAGGTTCGCTTGAGCGATGGAACTTCCTTGGTGTTTACCTTCTTCTTCTCATTAGTTTTTGGTACAAACCCCACTCCTTATTTTGCCACAACTTCCTTCTGAGTACTCAGAAGGTCATTGAGTGTCTTCTCACCTTGGATGCACGTCACCAAACCCTTTTTAAGCTACTCTTTTAGATGGGCATTTTCCTCCACAAGGTGTGCATGCTCACAACATGGGTTAGTAGCAGATGCATTATCAATTAGAACAAAAGGAGGACATGTGGCAATTTCCTTAGCGAGTTTCACTTGGAGTAGATCATGTGACTCCTTAAGAGAGGCATGAGCACACGTCAATGCCTTGTGAGCATTGTCAAGTGTGTCAAGCTCAACTTTGAGACGATCATGATCCACCCCAAGTGCAACCTTCTCAGACTTGAGAGCACGGTTAAGAACAATAGCATGATCATAATCTTTACGTAATTTAGTACGATAAACATTTTGTGACTCCTCAAGAGTCATACGAAGACCTTGCTCTTCCTCGAGAGCAATAGGTAGATCCGCTATCTCGTCGGCATAATCATGACTATGACCTCTTAGTTCCTCAAGACACTCTTCTTGAGACTCAATAGTGTCATGGGCCTCACCAAGTTGTTCCAAGAGAGCAACGAAGTGCTTCTTGGACTCTCCCTTGAGTTTACAAATGAATTTGTCAAACTCATTTTTATCCTCTTTCCCCTCCTCAAGTTCATCCACACAATCTAAGAGATATCGGGCTAAAATGGAGCTTGGAGCAACAATGGAGTTTGGGAAGGAAGAGGTAAGCTTCTTGGGGAAGAAGACCTCCCTTTTATAGTGGGGGACAAGATCCAACCGTTATCCACTCCCTCGGCCCCACGCGTCGCGATACTACCGCAAAATCCACGGTACTACCGTGACGGCTTGCGGTACTACCACAGCCTCGTGCAGTACTACCGCTCGTGCGGGAGTAACTGGCTCTGGCCGTGTGCACAGGACAGCAAGCGGTAGAACCGCCGGAGCGGTACTACCGCGAGCCCATGCGGTACTACCGCACGGTTGGCAAAGGCAGCCATTGGAGGTGCACGGAAGTAAAAAAAATTACTTCCGTGCCTACCTCCGCAGAGGGAAACTCTACGAAGAAGTCCGGCACGGTAGTACCGGACGTGAGTCACGGTACTACCATAGTAGGGCGGATGTAAAAAATTACATCCGCGCCTACTACTACAGGTGTAGGGGCCAGGGCAGGAGACAACGGTACTACCGCTCCATCGAGTGGTACTATCGCTGGCACCTGCGGTACTATCGCTCCCTTGAGCGGTACTACCGCAGACCACTGAACACAAACACCTAGCAGGCGTTCCTTTTTCACAATGAAGGAAAACGAGTTGGGGCTCCATTGAAGAGAGGGAAAGGTGGTGCAAAGGAACAAATGCGTACGTGTTGATTCCACCCAGACCTTTCCGAAGCGGATCCCCTCTTAATGGTACGGCTTTCCTACGACTCAAATCCACCGAAAGGAAATGTAGAGAACAACTGTCTTCGAGAGATTCCGAGGGGCACTTAATCGTCTTGTGCCTAGACCTGAGATATCTGAAATGCTCAATGCACATGATTAGTCCGCAAATGCATTGTCATCAATCACCAAAACCACTTAGGGAGAAATATGCCCTTACAACCAGGCGGAGGAGGACGCCTACCAGGCGTCCCTTGCTGCTGTCTACCGGGAGAGCGAGGAGGACGAGCGGCGTAGGGCGGTGGCGGCGGAGGAAGAGGAGGCTCGGTACGAGGCGGCAATGGCGCAGGCCATTGCCCTCTTCGCGGCGGGCAACTGCGTGCTGCCGCCGCTGGCCCCGCTGTCCCCTCCCCGACGCCGCGTCAAAGGCGAGCCGGAGCCGCAGCCGGAGTCGTCCCTCATCGAGAGCTACACCTGGACGGGAGTAGTGCGCGAGTGGGTCTCCGCGCCACCAGTTGGGATGGGGCGACGCCGGCGCAGGAGGCGGCGTACCTCGAGCACTGGCGCCAGATCCGGCTGGCCGAAGAGCGCGAAGAGGGCAAGCACCTCGCGATGCTCGAGCGTGAGGCCGAGGAGGAGCAGGAGGAGGCGCGCCAAGCCGCGGCAGCCCAGGCGGCGGCACTGCCCGTGCCGGCACAGCCCGCACCTAACATGAACGCGCTCTGGAAAACGGCGTTCCCCTGGGCCGGTCCGGCGCCAATGCTCATCGACCTCACGGATCCCGAGGACGCCGCCGCCGCCTCCTAGGGCAGCACGCCGCCTCGTAGTTTAGGTTGTTTTAATTTTTCTTAAATGCAAATGTGGACGCGTGGACTCTCGCCGGCCTTTGGCCGACTTTAATGTTTAATTAATGTTCTTTTAAATATGCATGCGTTTTTCCTAGCGTCGTCAAAATGGGTCGGGCCAGCGTGGACGCACGCGTCGACCCAAACGCGAAAGCGAACGTCCGTGTCCATCTGGCCGATCCAAACGAATAAAAAACAGATAAAATTACCGTCCGTTTGGGTCGGCCGTTGAAGTCGCTTTAAAATTCTGAAACACCAACGCGACTTGCACAAAACAAATGGCGTCAATGAACTGAAACTCTGGCTCGATTAAGGTGGCTATTGACATACTAGTCGAGTCGAGTGATGAAATATTGAACATTGCACAGGAATTTTGCAGGGAACGCGTGAGAGTGAGCCCAACCGAAAGGGACACCAAAGACCAAACCCTCCGCCGACCGCCGTACCCGTCCCGTGCGTGTGTGCGAGACCGCCGCGAGGAGCGAGCGAGCGAGCGACCCAGGCCGAGATCGGGAAATTTCCCCATCTCCTCCCCCCTCCCCTCCGCCACACGGCATGGATCCCGTCGCCGACTCGCCGGACCCGCCGGGCTCCGCCGCCACCGTCCTCGACACCCTGGGCGAGGAGGTGCTGGCGGTCATGTCTCCGGTCTCCATCTGCATGGCCCTCGTCGTCCTCCTCATCACGCTCCTCGCGCCCCCCTCCTCCTCCCCCTCCGCGCCGCCGCCCGTCACCGCCGCCACGCTCGTCTACCTCGAGTCCCCCTCCGACTCCCCGGCCCAGAAGCTCGTCGGCGCGCTCCTCGACGCCGCCGTCTTCGTCGCGCTCGTCGCCGTCGTCACCTTCATCCTCGTGGCCCTCTACTACTACCGCTGCACCGGCTTCCTCAAGAACTACATGCGCTTCTCCGCCTTCTTCGTCCTCTTCTCCATGGGCGGCGCCATCGCCGTCGCCCTCCTCCGCCGCCTCGACGCCCCGCTCGACGCGCCCACCGCGCTCCTCCTCCTCTTCAACGCATCCGCCGTCGGCGTCCTCTCCGTCTTTGCATCCGCGGTCCCCATCCTCGTCCGCCAGGGATACATGGTCGCGCTCGCCGTCATCGTCGCCGCCTGGCTCTCCAGGCTCCCCGAGTGGACCACCTGGATCATGCTCCTCGCCCTCGCAGTCTATGACCTCGTCGCCGTGCTCGCGCCAAGGGGCCCGCTCAGGATGCTTGTGGAGCTCGCCTCCTCCAGGGACGACGAACTCCCGGCGCTCATCTACGAATCACGCCCCACGGTAGGCCCAGCCGAGACTTCCTCCTCCTATGCTCCGGCAATGTGGTCCGAGGAGTCGCAGCACCCCGATTCTGCTGCCCGATCGGCTCCAAACCTGTATGACAGGGTGGGTCAGCAGGATGATTCCGCTCCTGGCATGGTAGAAATGAGGGATCTTGGCTCAACAAGCCGTGACATGGCTACCTCAAATCAAGGTGTAACAGGGCAGGCATCAAATCAAGGTGGGAGTGCACAGCATGCTGTCATTCAGATCGAGCAGCGTCAGGAAGAAGAAGAGATAGCTCCATTGGTGTCAGCGGCATCTGCCAACCCTACCGTCGCCAATGAGGAGCATACACAAATTTTTTCATCAGAACCTCTCGAGGAGGAGCTTGAGATGTTTGAGTCTAGCAGGGGCATCAAGCTGGGACTTGGCGATTTTGTCTTCTACAGCGTGCTTGTGGGGAGGGCTGCCATGTATGATCTCATGACGGTGTATGCGTGCTACCTTGCCATCATCGCTGGGCTTGGCTGCACCCTCATCTTGCTGTCTATATGCAGACATGCATTGCCCGCACTCCCGATCTCCATCATGCTGGGAGTCGTGTTCTACTTCTTGACGCGGTTGCTGATGGAGCCATTTGTTGTCGGTGCTTCGACCAATTTGGTGATGTTCTGAGTTGCTTCGACCAATTTGGTGATGTTCTGAGTTCTGACTAAAGATCTGTTGTCGTTGTTACATGTGTGTCAAGCGAAAAAGCGATTGAGAACATCATGTGGGAGTGACTGCTACTTTGTTGGTCACGTCTCGTAGGTAGACAGTCATGTAGTTATGTTATGACTAGGAAGGAAATGTCACTGAGACTTTAGACTCTTAAGTAAGGTAACATCAGTTTTTATCTGGGATCAACCAGTCCATGTCTTGTCGTATAGTTCTATCAACATGGCATGGTATTCGAGAAGAAAACTTTTGCATTTCAGTTTCATTTTATATTCTTGCGTTCTTCTTGTTTTTGTGTCCTCCCTTAGATTAGTGATAAAGTAAACCAATCATCTTTTTAATCAATCTGCCTTCAGTTTACTTCTATTTTATTTTCGTGTCTGTTATTGTTTCTGATATTGTACTAATAGAGAATAGAGTTATCAAGCAAATGTATTATTTAAAAACCATTTATGGGCAATTCAGGAGTGCAGCAGCTGTTTGTTGGTATTTGAAAACCATTTGTGGGCAGTTCAGGAGTGCAGCAGCTGTTTGTTGGTATTTGAAAACCATTTATGGGCAATTCAGGAGTGCAGCAGCTGTTTGTTGGTAATTTTTGTCTTTCTCATTTGATTACAGGTTGTCTTTCTCATTTGATTACAGGATTGACCATTTTCCTCCTGTCTGCATGAATTGAAATGACTAGCTGAGAATATTTGCTTTTGTTTGTCTTTTGGAAGGAAAAATAGCATGAAACTCCCTGTGTTCAAATTCAGGAGTAGCATTTTGAGTGAGTGTCCAGATAAGAGTAGCAAAATCAAGCCTTTGTTAGTTTGTAGGTGCTTATTTTACTGCAGTGTGCTTTGTATTGTTTATCATGGACGCTGAAGAGCCAAGCATAGCTGTATTTAGTTGTAGTGAGCAGAAGTGCTTGAGTCTTTTGTTGTGCCCTTGCATGCATGCATGCATACATACATACATTCAGCATTCTCCTCAGCGAATCTTTGTTTTTGTGTCATTTTGACATACATACATGCATTCAGTACTCTACTTGACCTGTACATGTTTTTTTTTGTGTCATTTTGACATAACTTGGTTTGTCACCTCACAACATTTTGGTTGTACATACAATGTGGCTTTTGTTGAGTATCATATCCAGGGGTTGAGTTGCCCATCCATCCCATCAGTGTGCCTTGAGATTTTTTTTCAAAACTAGTACGGAATTTGTACCAAATATGGAAACAGATTGGGCAGTTGAAAAAAATGACAAAAGTAGCACCCCGTCGGCCTTAGTTGGCTCGACCAGACACTTGTCGGCTTACTGCAGGCCGAAAAGGGCCCATCGGCCTACGCCAGGCCAAAGTGCGGGCCGTCGACCCATGCCAGGCCGAAGAGCACCCGTCGGCCCATCGGCCTACGCCAGGCCGAAGTGCGGGCTGTTGGCCCATGCCAGGCCGAAGAGCACCCGTCGGCCGCCAGGAGGCTGAAGAGCCCCTGGATAAGCCGACGCTGCCAACACCTTCTTCTTCCTTCAGCTTCCTTTGTGTTCGTAGTTTTAGGCCAACCCCTTCCCCCCTTGATCTCCCTTTCCCTCCATCCATTTTCCGTTTTAATCCGATGAAACAATAGATCGTCTTCGTCTCCCTCGCCCTACGGTTTCATTTTTTGCAACGTGGTAGTGTGTTGTTCGTTTTGGAAGAGACGTGGTAGTGTGTTGTTCGTTGCAGAGACCGAAGAATCCATCCGTATGCCCTAGTGCAACCAGTGGCGAAGGAGAAGAATATCGTACCACCCATCGTGGGGTATGAACCAGGCCAGAGTAGTCAAGTGGCTAACGAGATTTATGTATCCGGGTCACAGCCACCGGATGTGAATGCTAGCCAAGCCGAGAAAGAGTCAGATTATGTGCCACACAATGTTAGTGGTCATGCTGCTAGTCAGACTATTCAGTCAATAGTATTAGCTGCCTCTGGTGTTGCTGATGGGGATGAGGAAGGCGATGAAATGCAGAGGGTGATGGAGGAAGAGGACAAGGATGGGATTGCAGAGGAACTTGATTCTGAAAATTCCGACGATGAGGAGGAGGTACCAATTCCTGCTGCATGGGAGCAGGACATATCCGTCGGCTTTACTGTCAACGATGGCCATGAGACTCCATGGTAATATAATCTGAACCAAGTCCAGATCGGGGCTATGTTTGACACAAAGAAGAAAATGAAGTATGCGGTGATAAAGTGGGCTATGTCTACGCAAAGGGTTTTCCGGACACACATATCTAGTCCAACGAAATATATCATGAAGTGTGTTGAATCAGGTTGTCCTGCGAAGGTGCACGGCCACGTGCCAAAGTATAACATCCACTGGGTTGTGACAAATGTTGTCCCGCATAATTTTGTTAGGAAAAACATGTTGGTTCGTCATCCAAACCTTACTTCAACTCTCATAGCTCAACTCATGTATACTGAGATAGTGACGAAGAAAGATATGGAAGCAAAACACATCCAGACAGCAGTGAAGGTCAGATGGAATTATGACATTCCATATGGAAAGGCTTGGAGGGTTAAGCAGAAGGCTATGGAGGAAAGGTTTGGGACGTTCTTTGACTCCTATGATAATGTTGTCCGTCTCCTTGATATACCGAAGGAGAGGAATCCCGACACTTATGTTAACATTCAGCACATGAGGTTGGATAGTATACCAGATTACAAGGTGTTGAAACGAGTATTCTTCTCTTTCGGTATGTGCATCGAAGCTTTCAGGCATTGTCCTCCTATGATGTTTGTGGATGGTACATTCCTGACTGGTCAGTACAAAGGGCAAATCCTGACTGCTATTGGTGTGGACGGGAACAACCAAATCATCCCACTAGCCATGGCATTTGTGGAGGGTGAGAACTTTTCGAGCTGGGTATGGTTCTTCCGGCAAGTTAAAATTGCGACCGTGATGGACCGATCAAATGTGTGTCTCATTCATGACAGACATCCCGGTATATTGAAGGCTGTGAAGACACTGAGTAATCCAACTGCTGACGAGCCAACACCTTGGAAGGACTTGCAAAGTCGGTGGTGCATGCGCCATATGGGTGCTAATTTTTTCTCGCAGTTCAAGAACAAACGGTTGATGAACTTGTTCAAGAAGTTATGCAAGCAGAACCAGCGCCGCAAATATGATTTTATTTGGTCAAAACTAGATGAGTTCACTAAGAAGCAGGTCCTTGCTAGGAAGAAAATGGAAAAAGACCAGGTTAAATTAACAACACTCATTGCGGAGCTTGAGGAGCCAGTTGGTCTTTGTGACTTGCCAGCAATTGACCCTCCTAATACGAAGAGAAAGAAGGGCAAGGCAATAAAGAATTTTTCTGAGTGGATAGAGAAAGAGCCTCCAATGAATTGGTCTTTGCTGCATGACACCCATGGAGCTAGGTATGGCCACATGACAACAAATCTTGCAGAGATCTATAACTTTGTACTCAGAGGGAATAGAACATTGCCACTAACAGCTATTGTGGAGGGTGTATTCCATGGCACTATCAGATATTTCAGAGAAAGGCATGAGTTAGCAAAGAAGCATATTGCAGATAATCAGAACACTCCTTATTGTAGCCGTGTCATGTAGTACATGGTTGAGAAGATTAAGAAAGCAAAAAAGCACACTGTCACACTCATAGGTAATCAGGAAAGAAGGTATGAGATTCAGCTTCCTACTGATGGTTTTAGTTCTGCAAATGAGGTGAAGACGAATGAGGTTAAAATTGGAGCAGAATTTTATCCAACTTGTGAGTGTACATGCAACAAACCACAGTTATTGCACCTGCCTTGCTCACATGTGTTGGCTGCCTGTGGCCAGATTCAGTTGGATGCTATCTCCTTCGTGTCTCCATACTATTCTAAGGAGGCAGTACTCAATGTCTGGACATGTGAGATGACAGGGTTTAGAGTTGTCAGCAATTTCAACAAGGTAAACGATGGTGATAGAGTATACATCCCGGATCCTGCACTACGGCAAACTAGCAGGGGCAGGCGTAAGGTAAAGCGCATCCGAAACGATATGGACCAATCTGAAGCTGGTGGAGCAACCAGACAATATTTGCTTTGCGCGGCTTATGGGCATATGATGAAATATTGCCCCGACCTGAAGAAAGACGATGCTTCCACATCGACGAGTGCTTCCACATCGACGACTGCAACAACAGTTGCAAGAGGAGGTCCTGGCAGTCGTGGTGGACGAGGCTCTCGAGGCCGAAGGGGCGGACGAGGAATGAATAACTCAGAAGCTACATAATCTGTGGGACTATGTTTTAATTTGTAATATGTCGGACTATGTTTTTATTTGTAATATGTGTGCACTATGTTTTTATGTGTTATATGTGAGACTATGCTTTAATGTGTAATATGTGAGACTAAGTTTTTATTTGTTATATGTGAGACTATGTTTTTATTTGTTATATGTGAGACCATGTTTTTATTTGTAATATGCAAACATCTATGTTTTATTTTGTAATATGTGTGGACTATGTTCTAATTGTAGATATGATTTCGTATCCGTTGCTTAATGGTAATATCGATAGAGGGCACCGAGGCGCACTTACGAAATCGGGCACGAACTTAGACGTGTTGATCACTCGCACCCTAAAGTCTAACTGGATGATACACCCTTCATGGGTGGATAGGTATGTGTCGGTACAATCACTTACTATGTTTGACATTGCTTTGATAGAAGCTAATTGTAATCTACATTCTGTTTATTTTGTAGGTTGAATTGGGCTGGACTTCTACCCTTGGCACGACTGGTTGAGGAAACAAGTCCCAGGCTTCTTGGTTTCGCGACATCAGACCTTACCTCGAGGAATGGACTACTGCCCTGACAAATATATGGGATGAAGTTCGTGTCTTTGACTGGGACAAGTTCGGGTTGTATCTGAAGTGTTACAGACAGAGCACGAGGATCTACTTGGTTCCATCATCTACTCCGGATCATATCCCAGTTCCTCTCGCCAGCGATCTGTTCCCAACTTCCTCAGTTGTGGGAACCAGACACCACGCGGTATGTCCTCAGTTTTTCTCACATGCTAAGTTTTCCCTATATATAAACATGTACAATTGGTTAACTTTCTGCATACAAGGTGAATTGGGAACTCAGGCGCTAGAGGAGGTTACCGCTTTGGTGGACCGCGTTGACAAAGGAGAAAATATCCCACTAAGCGAGCAAGCAACAATGTTGAAGAGTCTTCAAGCGAAGATACGCGGGTTCGTCGCAGCTGTTACATGTAGACGATCTTCCGATGTTGTTCACACTCGTGCAGCACATCGTCTGCCATACCCCTCTATGCAGCGTTTAGAACCTCGACCTTCACAGCCAGGGAGCTCCTCCTGGCAGCAGGAACCTCCTTCGCAGCCAGGGAGCTCCTCCTGGCAACAGGCACCTCCTTCATAGCCAGGGAGCTCCTCCTGGCAGCAGGCACCTCCTTCACAGCCAGGGAGCTCTTCCTGACAGCAACCACCTACTTCACAACCCGGGGGTTATTTCTACCAGCAGCCACCTTCTCCACAACCCGGGGCTATTTCTACCAGCAGCCATCTCCTTCACAACCCGGGGGCTATTTCTACCAGCAGCCATCTCCTTCACAACCTGGAGACTCTTCTTGGCTTCAGTAGATGGACCTAGGTAACTTAACTTTCTACATTCTTTTAAAAAATCTAGCCTCGTAAGTCATTCTTTACATGTTTTAGTTTACGAGCAGGCGGCAGCCAGTCGCAACCGTTCATGATTTCAGTTCAGTCACCTCTGTTTACTGGTCCTGGTTCGTACATACCTGGCAACGGCGAGGACGATGACCGTGGTGCATGCACCTACGGTATCTCGGAGATAGTTCTTGCCACTCCACCACCACCATCGACGCAGGAGACACAGACACCGACGGACGAGGTGTTCTATGGTCGTGGTCATCGTGACACTCGTCCACCGCCTCAACGCTTATCGCCTTCCGGTCCACGTCTGAGGAAGCCCAAGATTCGTCGCCGTCCCCAACAGTGATATGTTCATCTACGTACGAGACATGACTATCTATTTATGTATGAGACATATGTAGCCTCTATGTATAGGACATATTCATGTATGAGACATATGTAGCCTCTATGTATCGGACATATTCATGTATGCGACATATTTATGGTTCAGACTTATTTGGTTTAGAGAGAGAACAACAGTACCACAAACCAAATACATCCAAATGAATTAGATAGTACAACTGAATTAAACATTGAGACTGAATTAAACGTTACAACTGAATTAAACGTTACAACTTAATTAAACACCACTACAGAAAACACCACTACAGAAAATAGTACTACATGAAAAATGTACTACATGAATGCATCATCATCATCCTCCGTCGATGCAGATCTCTTCCCCTTTGTCACTGCAGAACTCTTGCCCTTCGACGATGCGGTCATCTTCACCTTGGTACTCAGCATGAAGATGTCATCTTCGTCCTCCGTCGATGCATAATTCTTCCCCTTCGTCGATGCAGAACTCTTGCCCTTCGATGCAGAACTCTTCACCTTGCTGCTCGGCATGAAGAGGTCGTCCTCGTCCTCACTTTCTGCTGACCATAAACCTGAATTATTCACAGCAATCCCGAGATAAGCATCACCCTTGTGCAGTTGCTTTTGCCATCTGGCGTGCAACCTCAGAAGTTCTTTCTGTATCTCCTCAAAAGTCCTAGGAGGCCACCCACTCCTAGCTAATTGGTGAGCCAACTCATTCATTATGAAGTCATTACTAATGAGTTCCTCCCGTGGAACTACTCTATCATTCATCTTGAAATTGGCAGCTAGACGAAGAAGACGGTCAGACATACCCTTGTGAAAACTACGATCAAAAGGATAGTGAGGATGAGGAGGATGAGACATCCACGAAAGGATGGCGAGAGCGGAAGGATGGCGGAGCGAAAGGGAAAGGAAGGGCCTACTCACCCTCCTTACTGCGAATGTGGTTATATAGGCGGGAGAGAAAGGTGGGAAAGACACTGGCAGGAGAGAAAGTGGAGGGAGAGAACCAATGCAGTTGCACAAGAGGCAAGTATCACGCTTCTCGCTGAAATTAAGATACAATTTGCTGAAATTAAGATACATCTTGCTGAAATTAAGATACAACTTGCTGAAATTAAGATACAACTTGCTGAAATTGAGTTACAAGAATATAAATCTACTGAGTCCAATGTGGATATTTTCCTTTTCCATATCCAGCTCCTTCTGCTGCCTGGACTGCACGAGCCCTTTCTTTCTTTCTCTGCCTCTCAGCCTCACGGGCCTCCTCTCATTGCCGGTAGACCTCTGCCAGTCGAAGTTGGTTTTCTTGTTTTTTCTTCTTCATCTCAGCAAGAAAAGCCCTCTGCTCCACACAGTACTCTTGCCAAGCTCTCTCCTGCTCTGCTTTCTCCTCTGCTACCGCCTTCTCGCGGCGCTCCTCCAAGTCCAAACTTGCCCATGCATGACAACTTCTTTCACGAATCTCAGTCACCGCCCAATCCGACATTTTTGTGTCTATCCAACGATAGTACTGGCACAGGGGCAGAGGAGACTACAAAAGAAACAGAAATATAAAAATCAAATCAACAACAATATCAACAACATGTTTATTTTGGGTGACTGAAACATACCGGAGGCGTGATGTACGGTGAAGGACCAACGGGTGGATCTTCCTCATAATTAGCGCACATGAAAAACTTCATGCCCAGTCAATCTGAAAAATCCGTCACCTCCTTCACCTTGCAGAGATCCCCGCACCAACAACGAACTGCTTCCACCCCCTAGGCAACTTCACACTCTTCCATTTGCTAGGCCTAATGCTTTGATCCGAACAAGGCAAACTCATAATGACTACCGCGTTGATTTTTTCCAGTGTTGGTGGCCGATGGAGGAAGGCAGATACAATGCCTCCTTTTATAGGCAGATGACAACAACAATGGCGGGAAATCGGGCGGGAAAAATTGGCGGGAATACTTGGCGGGAGAGAATGGCGGGAGAGAACGGCGGGAGAGAAAGGCGGGAAAGATAATGGCGGGAGAGAATGGAGGGAAGGAAAGTGGCGGCAAAGAATGGAGGGAAAAAGGTGGCAGCACAGTATGGCGGAAAATAAAAACAGGAATAGTACGACTTTCTGAAATTAAGATACATCTTGCTAAAATTAAGATACAACTTGCTGAAATTAAGATACAACTTTTTGAAATTGAGTTACAAGAATATAAATCTACTGAGTCCAACGTGGATATTTTCCTTTTCCATCTCCAGCTTCTTCTGCTGCCTGGGCTACACGAGCCCTTTCTTTCTTTCTCACTATGGCAGATAGCTGAAAACAATAGCTAGCTCCTGTTCACGTTGTTTGAATGTTACGAGCACCAAATTGTTGACTTCAATAGACGATGCCAGCAGAAAATTACCGAAACCTTCCTTCTTCAACACCATTCGATCACCCAAGCCAATGAAGTAGGAACAAGGAATGCTCACAAATATATCATCATCTTCTGAATCCAAAGTCATTTCAAGAGTTAAAGAACCAGTCCTAGGAATAGCCACAAATTCCATCAAACTCTTCACAACCATGGTAAGAATAACTTGACAAAAACAAGCAAGTTATATGATCCATCCTATGAACTAGCAAAGAACAAACAAATAATAAAAACCAGAAACCAAAGCTTACCATATGTTGAGAAATAACATTCATGCGATCCATCCTATGAACAAAAGGAGTACACAGTATGTAGTTGTCATCAAAGAGCTGCCGCGACATGACATACATTTGATGATAATTCAGAGTGACACCACGACTATAAAAACAGCTATTAACAAGCTCCCTCTGAGTTTCATTCAGATCCTCGAGAGCTGCAAAAAAATGATTTCACTAACTGAGATGAACAACAAAACGTATAAGCTCAAACAAATCTGAAAATCAGTCAAACAAATATCTTACCAACATGGGGTAAAGGAAACAACATAACACCATCCTGATGAAATTCGACACTAATATAAGTTCCATAGTGCTCAAGCATAACAGTCATCATGTCACTATGGCGGAGACCATAATCATTCACAAGTTCCTCCCACGAAGGACCATGGAATTTACTGCTCATCCTACCATGTGTAAATATAGCATGGTATAAGTTACCCTCACTGTTGTGCATAGCAAGATCAATATCTGTGTCACCTCTCCGAATAGCTAAAGCTCTGCACTCCTCAATGTACCGAGCAAGATGTGATCTAACACTGCACGGAACATACTACAACAAGAAAGGAAGCAAACATCATACTCATATAAACAAAGGCATTCGAATATGCCACAGTCAGATAATCAAGACATAGAATCTTACAACACGTCTTGAACATCGACGATCCAGCACCACAGTAAATACAGATGCACGGGAATCAACGACAGCACAAGGGCCACCTGGAGCTCGGCAAAATGGGCAAGCCATTTACCTGCAGACGGACGGTGACCAATAAGAACTAAATCCACTACCAAATTGAGAGTTCTTATTCGATTGAGTTGGAAGCCAAAAAATACCGTAGGCCGATGGAGTTGGAAGCCATTTACCTGATCCATTGTTTACGCGGGTAGGATAACAAAATGAGTGGTCGAGCGAAGAGATCGGCGAGGCGGTGGAAGCACCAGAGAGCAACGGGAGTGAGAGGTGGAGAGGGGCAGGCTACTGGATGGGGGGAGGGTGAAACGAGTGGTCAGAGGAGGAAGAAAGAAGGCATGTGCCTTATCCAGGGACCCATCGGCCTAGCACAGGCCGACAGGTGGCACTTCGGCTGCCCTCTGGCCGACCAGCCTATCCTCGGCTTCTGATTGGCCGACAGGGGGCTCTTCGACCTGGTGCTGGCCGACGGGCCCCTGTTCGGCATGGTTCTGGATGACGGGGTCCTATTTTTGATTTTTTTCAACTGCCCAATCTTTTTACAAATTTGGTACAAATTCCGTACTAGTTTTGAAAAAAAATCATGCCTTGAGGTAATAAAGGGATGTTTGAGATTTGTGTTGCGTTTCAGACCTGTTGCTTGACCCTCAGGGAGGGAGGGAGGAGCTGAGCCCGTTCTATGTGGCGGATGCACCACCCGGGCGAGGAGGGGCGGTCGCCTCCTTAGAGCATCTCCAGCCGTTTGGTCCGCTTGGGGGTTGCCGGCGAAATTTGTAGCCTGATGAGGTAAATTTTCCACTTGTCGCATCCCCATAGCAATGTGTGCATGCAGTAAGAGAGAGAGGATGTATGTGTGTGGAGGAGAGCACGTGGGTGGGTCAGGGAGGGGAAAGAGAGGAGAGAGGGGAGAGAGAGACGTTGGCAGGTGGGACAACGCCTGTCAACCGGCGAAATTAGGCCCCCCAGGTGCCCCAGCTCCTTGGGTACGTCGACTCATTTTTTGATCAAATTCGGCTAAAATTAGGGATGCGAGTGGGAGATTTTGCATCGCCGGCGGTGAAAAAGTGCTCTGAATGGACTCCTTGGGGGGCTGGAGATGCTCTTACCTATCCTTCCTCCTGCAGGTAGCGGTGATGACGGGAGTAGTCAGTTCAGTCCATCGGCGGCGCTGCGTCTACTGTATAATTTTGTGTATAGGAAGAAATAATAAGACTGGACGAAGGGCGAAATCACTAGTTAGCAAGTACACCTTCCAACGTTTACTCCTATCTTCTCAGGTTGCGACAAGTGGCGTACTGCATGCGTGCCACTTGTCATAACCTGGAAGTTTTACTTTTTTTGTATATCCGTATTTTCAAAATGTTTTATCTCCTAAATCATGCGTCCAAATCTCGAACCGTTTTCATCGTTGGCTTTCTCGCGTTGAGATCTTCAAAACTAGATCCCATGTTGATAGGTTTTAACGAATTTTTTTCCACAAAAAAACCGGATGAAAAAACCGTGCCTCACACGATAGAAAAAAACAAGAGAAAACACGTTTTTTCCTTTCCAAGAGGCACGAGCCGTGCCTCTCGCGAAGGCAAAACCGTGCCTCTCGTGGAAGTAAAACCGTTCCTCTCGCAAAAAAGAAAAGAGCAGAAAACACGTTTTTTCCCTTTTCAAGAGCCGTGCCTCTCGCGATAGCAAAACCGTGCCTCTCGCTAGAAAAAGAGAGAGCCAAAACGCGTTTTTCCTTTCCGAGAGGCACGACCATGCCTCTATCGTTCGCGGAAGCAAAATCGCGCCTCTCGCAAAAAACAACAATAGAAAACACATTTTTTTCTCTTCGCGAGAGGCACGGCCGTGCGGACTGAGATCCAGTGACTTCACCAAGTGAAGTCACACTACGAGTTTAGCCATCTAATCTCCATCCAAAACACATCCAACGGTCTATACGAGACATAAGCAAAAACTTGAGCATTTGACCATCTAATCTTCATCCAAAAAGTTCAGTTAGTGACAATATTTATATGCTAAAAAATTCAGCTAGTATGCTGGAGATGTAGTTTTACTCACTTCAATAAAATAAATCCGTTTCATTTTAGTAAAGTGAGTTATCTAGAAATTCTTAACCAAAATCAAGATCAGCACTAGTTGACATCCATTTCTCATACTATTCTTGTGAGTAACCGAAGATTTTCTTGTTCGTTTTTTGCCTGACAAAAAAGAAGACACAAATTGAAATATTAGAACTACCAAATACATGATCTAAAATAAATATGTATTCTGATAAAGACGAATCACATGTAGACCGTTGGATGTGTTTTGGATGGAGATTACATGGCTAAAGTCATAGCGTGACTTCACTTGGTGAAGTCACTGGATCTCAGTCCGCACGGCCGTGCCTCTCGCGAAGGAAAAACCGTGCCTCTCACGGAAGCAAAACCTTGCCTCTCGCAAAAAAACAGGAAACACATTTTTTCACGGAAAAAACAAACTGAAAACATGTTTTTTCATGAATAAAAAATTGATTTTTTTGTTCAAAAGCTACGAAAGACCGGTGAAAAACCGGAACACCAAAAAAATACGAAAAAACCATTCCAAAAAGACGAAAACACGTGCGAAAAAATAAAAAATAAAATAAAATCTGAAGAAAACGCTCAGAGCGCGACACGTGGTGGCGACTGGAAACGCGCCAAGTGACGGCTCGTGGAAGCAATCGTTGGAACGTTTGTGAAAGAGTGCTCGCTAACTAATTTCTGCCGACGAAGGAGCACCTCAGAAGGGACAATGGGCTAGATTGGGCTACTTTTGCACCTAAGAAAAGCCCAATTAGGCTAGAATGTGCAGGGCGGTAGAGTGTGCACGATGAAAATCGAATCCCCTCGTTCATGTTCGTCTTCCCTCAAAAGAAGAATGTTCGTCTTTCTTCCAATCCCTAGCTCCCCGTGTGCGCCCGGGCCAAATCACTATCTTGACCTTTTGACGGAACTTTAGCGCAATTTAGTGGATATTCGGTTCTTGTTTATTTCGATGTTGGCAGTACTTAGGATTTACGTAGATATATTTGATGTATGCGTACTACACGCCTTCATGTTAGATATCAGTACAAAATTAATAATGTCGATACCTTGTTCATTATTTATTTCTCGATTGAATTAATCAGAAAACGTTCATAGTAGTTTTGGATTTATTACTACGGTGAGACGTTCTAGTTTTGGATTAACCAGACTCCATCAACGTATCTGGACAACGTGTGGTGGTCGTCGGCTGCCTCCTAGGCTTGTCGTCCATGGTGGACGGAGACAGTTGGGAGTGGATCTCGCACGAGCTCTCTTCCCCTAATAAGCCAGAGGTCTTCCTTGATATGGAGGATTGCCCTCTGTAGCAACTTGCTCTTTCAGGCCACTTCGGTCGTGGATGAGAAGCATGGGGCTTGCAGGTCGAGTTTGAGTGTGTCAACAACTGATTCCATTGTGGAGCGATGACACCCTTGGTTGGTTGTCGGTCTCCGTTCGCTCGCCGCTTCTTCTGGCTGAATCCATTCCTCACGGCATGTGTGTCTTATGGGAGGCACATCCAGCTGCGGTTCGGCGGCCATGTTGTGCAGGCGATGCGTCCAGACCTGGTCAAACGGGTCGGCCCGGCCCGCCGTAAAACGTGCCTGGCACGGTACGACCCACCTCGGCACGATTAGCATATGGGTCGTGTCGTGCCGGCCCGCGTGCGCAGCCTTGCGGTCCAGACACGGCCCGTTTGCTAATCGGGCCGGCCCGTCGGTATGCCATGTTCGTTAATATGCCTACTATTTGAGTCATTGAGCGTTTTTAGTCTAATTTTACTTATTGAGCTGTATAAAAAATAAAAAATAAATAAAAAAGATAATCGGGCCGTGTCGTGCCGGCCCACGTGCTAGTGGTGGCGGCCCAGGCACGACACAAGGCGGGCCGTAGGCCTGACACGACCCGTTTAGCTCGTGCCGGGCAGGGCCACGTTCCGTGCCGGCGCGGCGTGCCGCTGGGCCGGCCCATTAAACCCGGTCCGTTTGGCCAGGTTTGAATGCGTCCAAGGCAATTTCATCATGCCAAGTGGTTCGTCTCTGGCGGTGGCGAGGTTCAATTTGGGCAATGGTTGCTAGGGACCGGATCGTGTTTCTGGCTGTCAGTTTGGGTCCTCCATGCAAAAATCAGGGACTTAATTTTAGTTTCCTGTTTCATTTGGATCCTGATGTAAAATGTGCTTTGATGTTTATCTAATGAAAGACCGGGTCCTTAGGGATCCTTCTCCTGTTCAAAAATAATAACAATAAAGTTGCTAATTTTAATCAACAAAGGGGAGGTCCAGGGCAATGAAGCTGGTGAGGTAGAGGGACATGAGGTCTCGATTCCGTTAAGAAAGTCAATTTTTTTTATCACCGTTGACGTTATCTTCTATAAAACACATTTCCGTAATGCAGCAAGTAGATGTAATGGGTTCTTATTTGAGATTGTCCCTAGCCCGTTGACCTTCTTGCCATGGCCTTCGATCAGCCCTGACGATGAGTATGTAGCTGGCTCTTCCTGATACTTGATTACATGTTGGTTGCAATGACGTTGGAGGCGGTGGCATTGCAAAAAAGGCTGGACTTGCTAGAGAGGTTGTGCAAACATCATCGTTGAATTAGAACATTTACAACTGGATCCCTCATATCCGTCTCAAACGTCTGGACAGTTCGTCCGGTCACAAAAAATTAACCCAGACGGGCTTCTTAAACGGAACTCAAACGTCCAGACTGATCGGCACCCCTCATATCCAGCCCAAATACGAGGAGGATATGGAGGAGTCCGAACACGCCCGTCAGTCGGACCCGACAGCCCGACCCTACCGCAAATTGCCCTAATTTCTCTAAACCCATCCTCCTCCTCCCGTCGTCCTCCATCATTACCTGCGTCCAATCCCTCGTCGCCCGGCACCCTTGTTCTCCATCCTCACCACCAGATCAGATTCGCCGCCGTGATGACTTCCAGCCCATCCCCGACCGCCGTGGAGGAGACGTAGTCCGCCTCGTCCGCCGACATCCCTTCCTCCGCATCGTCTTGCAAACTGGAGAACGTTGCCCGTAAGATGCGCCGTCGCCGACAACGAGAGAGGGAGGCAAAGTTGGCGGCGTAGGTAGGTGCGGGCATCGGCGACGAGATGTCTCCCTCGGCACGCCGGGCTCCTGGCACCCCATCCATCGAAGCGCCGATGCGGATTGTGGTGTCCGACACTGTTGGGACCGAGAAGGATGTGACGGCCGACTGCTCCATTCCCGGGAGCTTTGCGGCCACGCAGAAGCCGTCGGTCAATGATTGTGAGTCGCCGCAGCTTGTTCAGGAGCGGATGAGCACGAGCACCGGCATCGCCCAGGCTGCACTCAACATGTTCGACAGAATGACTGAACAAGACCGAGTACGTTTGCTCCTGTCCGGTCAAATGTTAAATGTTTTGCATAGATTACTAGTTCGCCCATGATGAATGCTTGCAAACCATGATCGTGTAGGAGGCGTATTTGACAAGCATGATCAATGACAATGAAGATCCGACCAAAATGGAATATGACATGGAGGAGACCACCACATCTGTACTTGGGGAAACAGTCGATCCCAATCCAAGCAAGAAGAAGAAGAAGAAGAAGAAGAAGAAAGGCAAGAAGACTAAGGAAAGAGGTTCTACTTTCAGAAGATATGAGGACATTTTGTTGGTCAAATCTTGGTTGGACACAACATTGGATCCAATAAGCGGCACCGAGCAAAAGGGGAGCACGTATTGGGAAAAGATTTGGAAGGACTATCATGAACGAAAGGAGTATGTCGAGCCACATCCTATCGTGAGCACCCGCAATGTGGCATCTCTCCAGCATCGATGGGGTGCCATTCAAGGAGAAGTGAACAAGTACATCGGTTACTAATCATAAGTGACCAAACGGCCGCAAAGTGGGATGGGAGTGGCAACGCATGTAAGCTCAATTGCCTCATCTTATTGTCATTTCAATACGTTTATGTGTTTTCATTCTTGTGCTCATATGTATGTTGTGTGCTAGACAGCGCTGGCGACCACTATGTATCATGAGGTCGAGAAGAAGCCACTTGCTTTTGGCCATTGTTGGCTCTTATTGGATGGCAAGCCAAAGTGGTAACGTTGTGGCCGATCTCAAGGTCCGCAAGAAGAGGAATGATGGCTCAAGATCCCACCAATCCATTGGGTTGGATGATGAGGACGATGACATTGTCGTCACCAATGGAAAAGTTACCATGGCAAAGGATAACCGACAAGTCATGGGAAACAAGTGGGAGAAGGCAAGGATCTCCCGTGACACTGCGGCTACAAAAATGTCATCCACATGGACGGGCATTTTTTCGACAAGGGAGAACAAGAAAGAGGAGAGTTACAAGATCATGTTGGATGCATAAAAGGAGAGGATGGAGCGATACTGGTCGAGGGCGGAGAGGAGGCTTGAAATTGAGAGGGAGAAGATCCAGTTGAAGAAGCAAGAGGCAGCGATCAAATGGGAACTCGAGAAGGCCAAGATATTTGGGGAGATTGAGCTGGAGAAGGAGAGATTACAACTCGCACGGGACGCGGAGGATGCAAATATCATGTTGGTGGATGAAACCTTCTTGGATGAGAATGCCAAGAAATGGCTTGTAGAGAAGAAGAAGGAGATCAATGACCATAGGGCGATGGACGCGACGAGGGTGGCTATAGCAGCGGAGCATGCGACCAAGATGCAAGCAGAGATGGCTGCCCAGGCAGAGCAGGACAAGCTGGATGAGTAGGATGCATGGATGAACTCGTCCGACTAGTGATCCGGCAAGCATCACTTGTCGGTCGGACATTGATTTCATTATGAAATGTCCAGTTTGTTGAACTATGATTTTGTTGGGGAACGTTGCATGGGAAACAACAAATTTCCTACGCACGCGCAAGATATATCCATGAAGATGCATAGCTATGAGAGGGGGAGTGTATCTACATACCCTTGTAGATCGCTAAGCGGAAGCGTATATAACATGGTCGATGCAGTCATACTCTTCATGATCCAATCGCGATCCGACCCTATCTAGCGCCGAACGGACGACACCTCCGCGTTTAACACACGTGTGGCTCGATGACGTCTCCTCCTTCTTGATCCAACAAGAGAGGGAGGATAAGTAGATGGGATCTCAACCAGCACGATTGTGTGGTGGATATGATGATGGAGCAATCCTGCCAGGGCTTCGCCAAGCGCTACCGTAGATGCGATCTGAGGGGAAAACGAAGTAACGGGAGAGGGAGGTCTGTCACCGGGGCGTGGGATTGTTGTGTCCAGCACTCATCCTATCCTCTACTATATATAGGAGGCAAGGGGAAGGGTTGGGTCGTAGCCCTTGGCTGCTCCTCCAAGGCGGGCCGACGGCTAGGGAGGAGTCCTCCCTCCCCAAGGCGCCTCATAGGTGCCTTGCCCCTTAGGGTTTCCTACCCCCTAGCCGCATGGGTCCTTGGGCGGCTGGACCAATAAGGCTAGGGCGCACCCTTACAGGCCATGATGGCCTAAGGGGCATGGTGGAACCCTCCATGAACTTCGGGACCCCTTCGGAATCGTTCGGAACCTTCTAGAAGCTTCTCGGTACAATACCGACAAACCCCAAAACTTTTCCGGTAGAAAAATATGACTTCCCATATATAAATATTTACCACCAGACCATTCTGGATCTCCCCGTGACATCTGGGGCTCCGAATAACATTCCGTCACCAACATACATATCCGAATACTACTTTAGCGTCACCGAACGTTAAGCGTGCGGACCCTATGGGTTCGATAATCATGTAGACATGACCAAGACAACTCTCCTGTCAATAACCAATAGCGGGATCTGCATGCTGATAACCCACAAGTGTAGGGGATCACAAACGTATTCTCGGGTAGTATTTCACCCTAATTTATTGGTTCGACACAAGGGGAGCTAAAGAATATTTATTGGCGTTGACAGTTGAGTTGTCAATTCAAGCGCACCTAGGATATCTTTCTACGACAAAGGTTTAGTAGCACGGCGAATAGTAGTAGCAAAAGTAAAAGTAGTAGTGACAGTAGCAATTTTGTAGCAGGTGTGATAGTAGCAATATCAATAGTAACTTAGCAAGATTCAGTATATGTAAAGCGTAGGCACATGGATCGGTGATGGATAATGATTTAGATGACATTGATCATATAATAGTTACACACTAGGGCGACACAGAACTAGCTCCAATTCATCAATTCAGTGTAGGCATGTATATATTTACACGTGCTTGCGATAAGAACTTCCATGCCATCTTTTGTCCTATGCTCCCATGGCAGCGGGGTCCTATTGGAAACTAAGGGATATTAAGGCTTTCTTTTAATAGATAACTAGAACAAATCATCAACATATGGTGAATACATGAACTCCTTAAACTACGACAATCACGAGAAAGAATCCCAATTATTATCACCTTGGGGTATGCGAAACATGACACGTCATAGGTGCATACAACTTGCAAGATAGGATCCAATTCCTCTTATATTCATGAAAACATAAATAGGTTAAGATCTGAAATCATGGCACTTGGGCTCTAGTGACAAGCATTAAGCATAGTAAAGTCATAGCAACATCGATCTCAAAACATAGTGGATACTAGGATCAATCCCTATCAAACTTAACTCGATTACATGATCAATCTCATCCAATACCACCACCGTCCATCAAGACTATGAAGGAATTACTCACTCCCTATGGTGAGCATCATTCTCATATTCAACATTAACTAGACTCAATGCATAAGGGTGACAATAGTGCTCTCAGGTCTGGTGCTTTTAGTAAGAGGATGATGACTCAACATAAAAGTAAATAGATAGACCCTTCGGAGAGGGAAGCATTTATTTGCAGCGGTGCTAGAGATCGAAGCTTAAAACAAGAGTGAAGATATAATTTTTTGAGTGGTTCACTTTTCATGTCAACTTTATAACAAAGGTTTTTAATATCTTCCATGCTAAACTCATTATTGGCGGTTTCCAAACAGAATAGTAAAGTTTAGTCCTATCCACCATCCATACACAAACCATGGCTGACCGAATTAACGGATGCCTGCCAACATAAAATTGTCCCAAGGAGTTTGCTTAATTTATTTTGATTATGCAGTACAGGGCATCCTTGAGAATAACTGCTTAGCATGGAAAATATTGACCGCCTCGTCGCTTCATGAGTGAGACGAGTGCACAAAATGGATGTATATTTGAATATTTAGAGATGGCACATGCAAATTTACTTGGAACGACAGGGTAATACCACATATAGGTAGGTATGGTGGACTCATGTGGAATAACCAGGTTTAAGGGTTTTGGATGCACATGCAACATTCTCGCTTAGTACAGGTACAGGTTAGCAATAGATTGAGAAGCGACCAGCTAGAAAGCAACAACGGTCATAAACATGGATTGTGAATAATTAACATTGGACGTAGCATGGGTAGGATATGAACACTTTGAATTTAAACATCATGAAGGCTGCATTGGTTTTGATTCAACTACATGTTTGCACATGGGCTAAGTCAAACTGCTCGAATTACTCAGAGGGAAATACCATACTATCATACCATATTATAACCATTTTAATGCATGTTGACACACAAGATAAATCATTATTATCTCCTAGCTATTTAGGCATGGCATGAGAAGCTATAATCTCTAATTGTCATCACACACATGTTTACTCATGATATACTAAATCAAGATCAAACTGGCTAAACATATTTACATAATAAGAGTTCCTACCAGCTTCCCTTGCTATGATCACTTCATCAAATATCGTCATTATTGACTTTCACTTGCACGACCGAATGATATAATAATAATAGTGCAAGAATGCCGTGGATTACGCTGGAATCTGTAGGGCAGATTAGACAAAGGTGAAGACAAGGTAAAATTGGCTCTTTGTTATATCATCAGTAAAGCATATAAGAGACACTCAACCATTTCATCATGGTCTTATCCTTCCAAAGATTCAACAAAAAGAAAAGAAATTTAGAGAGACACACTGAAATATTTTTGGAGTTTTTGCTTTTCTCAAGCAAGGAAGTAAACTAAGGGAAAACAAGAACGAGAAAAACTATTTACACAGGAAAGCTGCCAACATGCAGAGGAAATATTTTTGGGTTTTAGTTCTACAACTAAAGAAGCGAGGAAATGAAAAACTAAATAGAAGCAAGAAATATTTTTGGATTTTCAAAGTTTTTCAAACACACAAGAAGAAAGCGGAAAAAATAAAGCTAACATGGATATACAATGAAAGAGGATGAACACCAACAATTTATATGAAGTGTGAGAACATGAATGTAATCTTGGTGATAAATATGTACTCCCCCCAAGCTTAGGCGTTTTCCTAGCTTGGTAATCACCACTAATAGCCGTCAGGTCTAGGAAAGTGTTTTTGCTACAGGTACCCGAGCGTCCCATGCTAGGGCCTTGGCCTCTGTAGTAGCAAGCCCATTCCGATAAGCAATGATGTCCTCTGGCATTATTTTGAATCCGCTGTTGGCATGATAGTTAAGCAAAGAAGGTGCAGGCAAGGGAATAATATCGCAAGTTTTCTCGCTAAACACTAGGCTGTAACGAAGGTGTTGCAGAGGCTTAGGTTTCTTAAGGAATCGGTGTTCCTCCATGGATTGGTGATCGATATGCACCTCGGGCAACAAGTAATCAGTAGGATGTATAGAAGCCTCAAAATGCTTTGCCAAGTGCGTGGCATAAATACCACCATGAACCTTGCCTTTGGTTCAGTTAAGATGTAATCAGCGCGCAATAATAGCTCCTACATTGTAAGTATTGTTGGAAATATGCCCTAGAGGCAATAAATAAACTGTTTATTATTGTATTTCCTTGTTCATGATAATCGTTTATTATCCATGCTATAATTGTATTAATTGGAAACATGGATACATGTGTGGATACATAGACAAACACAATGTCCCTAGTGTGCCTCTAGTGAACTAGCTCGTTGATCGAAAGATGGTTAAGGTTTCCTAGCCATGCACATGAGATGTCATTTGATAACGGGATCACATCATTAGGAGAATGATGTGATGGACAAGACCCAAACAACAAACGTAGCTTATGATCATGTCAGTTTATTGCTACTGTTTTCTGCATGTCAAGTATATGTTCCTATGACCATGAGATCATGCAACTCACAGATATCGGAGGAGTACCTTGTGTGTATCAAACGTCGCAACGTAACTGGGTGACTATAAAGGTGCTCTACAGGTGTCTCCGAGGGTGTCTGTTGAGTTGGCATGGATCAAGACTGGGATTTGTTACTCCGTGTGACGGAGAGGTATCTCAGGGCCCACTCGGTAATACAACATCACAATAAGCCTTGCAAGCAATGTGACTAAGTTTTAGTTGTGAGATCTTGTATTACGGAACGAGTAAAGAGACTTGCCAGTAATGAGGTTGAACGAGGTATGGAGATACCGACGATCGAATCTCGGGCAAGTAACATACCGAAGAACAAAGGGAACATCGTATGGGATTAACTGAATCCTTGACATAGAGGTTTGACCGATAAAGATCTTCATAGAATATGTAGGAACCAATGTGGACATCCAGGTCCCGCCATTGGTTATTGACCGTAGAGGTGTCTCGGTTATGTCTACATAGTTCTCGAACCCGCAAGGTCTGCACGCTTAAGGTTTGGTGACGTTTTGGTAGTATAGAGTTGTGTATGGTGGTGACCGAAGTTTGTTAGGAGTTCCGGATGAGATCCCGAACATCACGAGGAGCTTCGGAAGGGTCCGGAGGTAAAGATTCATATATAGGAAGTCCCGTTTTGGTCGCCGGAAAAGTTTCGGTCTCATCGGTAGTGTACCGGGAGTGCCGGTAGTGTACCGGGAGGCCTGCGGGAGGGGTATTTCGACCCAAGAGGCTTCATGGGCTGTGGGAGAGTGAATATCAGCCCTTAGTGGTCTGGTGGAAACTCCCACACAAGGCCCATGTGGCTGGAGGAAAAAAACCCAATAGGAAAAGGTGGAAAAAAGGCAAAAAGGAGCAATCCTAGTGCTACTAGGATTGGAGGAGGAATCCTCCTCTCCTAGTAGGTTTGGCCGAACCAGCTAGCCTTGGAGGCCAAGGCTGCCTCCTCTCCTCCTCTCCTCCTATATATACTAGAGGGTTTTGGGTTTTTGCACTAGTTTTTTTGGCCACGTGCTACCCGTTCCTCCAGTGCATAGTTTCTCCTCTAGATCGGTTTTCTGCAGTGCTTAGGCGAAGCCCTGCCGGAATTGCTCCACCACCATCACCGGAGCGCCGTCAGGCTGCCGGAGAACTCTTCTTCCTCTCCACTCCGTCTTGCTGGATCAAGACGGTGGAGATCGTCATCAAGCCATACGTGTGCTGAACGAGGAGGTGCCGTCCGTTCGGTGCTAGATCGGAAGGATCGTGATCAAGTTCGTGGGATGGATCGTGATCAAGTTCGTGGGACGGATCGTGATCAAGTTCGTGGGACAGATTGTGATCGGATTACGGGACGGGTCGTGATTGGATCGCGGGACGGATCGTGATTGGATCGCGGGACGCACATCGATTTGGATCGTGAAGACGTTCGACTAAACCAACCGCGTTTCTTAACGCTTCCCGCTTAGCGATCTACAAGGGTATGTAGATCCACTCTCCCTCTCGTAGATGCTCATCACCATGGATAGATATGCATGTGCGTAGGAGTTTTTTTGTTTCCCATGCAATGTTCCCCAACAAGTATTATCACCATAAAGTGCACGGCATAAAATAGCGAGGATGGGGGCACTAAGGCCACCACCCTGATCCATAGCAGTTAGGCATTTTCCTATAAACAGAGAAAAATACTGCACACACGAAAAATGCTAACTAGTGGCTCTGGCGTGTGATACGCCCCTGGTTTCTCCCACATTTAAGGTGAGGAGGAAGTCCTCGAATTCCTCATGTTTAGGTTCACACATTCCCCCGTCAGAGGGAAGCAAGCATATTTCACAAAATTCATGCAGAGGCAATTCATAGTTCGTGGCATAAAGAGCAAAGCGCACTATGGGAGCACTAGGCATATTTACGAAGTGAAAGTTTTGCACGAATGAATTAGTGAGAAGAAAGTATTGATAACACTTATCTTACAGGAAGTTGGTTAGCCCGACATTTGCAACAAATTGCATGAATTCTTCATAAAATCCTGCTTCGTTCATGAAGGGTATATGTGGCCATTCACAGGACCTAACCTTCGTATTGCGAGGAAGGTTGATGTCGCTATCTGGAGTTCTAGCAACTCCCTTGGGGATCCGGGTTGAAGAACCTCTCCTTAGAAAATTCGTTATCCTAAGCATAAATTTCTGTATTTTTTGAGCCAAAATTCACGTCAATAAAACTTTGTAAGAATGATATCAACTACTCATAAGGGTGCCTAGAGGCCATATCAAGCATTCATACTACTTGGAACTCAAAGAATTCAACACGCAAGCTCATTTTTTGTAGCACCAAGTGCAACAACTTATGCAAAATATAAACCACCAAAGCAAAAAATAATTGGAGGAATGTGAGAGTCACATACCAAGGAACAATTCCTCAAAACAGTTTCGGAAACGGGGTTCTGAGCAAAGAGATCGAAAATTTTAGTTTCACGTGGAAGAACACGAGAGAGAGAGAGAGAGCTAGGAAATTTTTGCTGGAGGTAGGAGATGAGGTGGGCTAAAGAGATAAGGCAGGGGGCGTGTCAGCCCCACAAGCCAATAGGGCGTGACCCCCCTGAGGGGGGGGGCTAATGTGTGGTGGCCCACCGGCTCACCCCCTGCTGTAATTTCTATGCCAAAAATTCTAAAATATTCCAAAAAAAAATCATGTCAAAATTTTATGGCAATGTGAGACTTTTTAGTTTTGAGGTATTTTTCATGGATGGAAAACAGAAAACAGGAAATTCATGTCATTTTATTTTTATCTAACTAAGAAAAATAGGGAATAAACTTGTGATATAGAGAGTTGTGAATACTCAATTCATAAATCACATGTCTTTCGAAAGGATTCATTAATAAGGTTGATCAAGTCTTATTAATATAATAACCGTTTCCGACTAACATGAAGCCGAAGAATTTTTTGTATAACACTAGGTTACCTCAATGGGGAGTTGCATTTCCCCACCAATGAGATTATAATATTTCTTCCTCTTGGCAGTAGGTAGAGGAATTATAAAATCTCCAATGATAACCGTGGGAATAGGATCAATGACATCAATATTGTTAACCAAAGTTTGCTTCTTCAGAAAGTGCATGGTATGTTGCTTGCCATTGACATGGAAAGTAACCTTGCTTTTATTGCAACCAATAACAACATGTACAATATTTAGAAAGGGTCTACCAAGGATGATCGACATACTGTCGTCCTCGAGCATATCAAAAATAACAAAGTCTGTTAAGATAGTAACATCTGCAACCACAACAGGAACATCTTCGCAAATTCCAATTGGTAAAACAATGGATTTATCAGCCATTTGCAAAGTTATCTCAGTAGGTGTGAGCTTACTGATACGTCTCCAACGTATCTATAAGTTTTGCTTGTTCCATGCTGTTATATTATCAATCTTGGATGTTTTACAATCATTTTATAGCAACTTTATATCCTTTTTTTGGGACTAACCTATTGACATAGTGCCAAAGTGCCAATTGTTGTTTTTGCTTGTTTTTTACTTCGTAGAAAATCAGTAATGGAGCCGAAATGCTGTGGGGATTTTTGGAGATTTTTTATGGACTAGAAGAGGCAAACTGAGACAAAGATCACCAGAAGAGGGGGGCCAGGGTGGCCACCCTCCACCAGGGTGCGCTAGAGGCCCCTGGCGTGGCCTGGTAGAGGGTGGGCACCTTGGAACTCCCCCAACCGACTATGGAGTGTATAAATTCCTAAAAAGCAGAAAGCCCTAGGGGAGTCGACGAAACACAATTCCAGCCGCCGCAAGTTCCGGAACCTCGAGAGCCAATCTAACACCATCACGAAGGGGTTCACCTTCTTTGTAGGGGCCTCTCCGATGATGCATGATTAGTCCACCATAGACCTATGGGTCCGTAGGTAGTAGCTAGATGGCTTCCTCTCTCTGTGTGATTCTCAATACAATGGTGTCTTGGGGATCTATTTGATGTAATGACTTTTGTGGTGTGTTTGTTGGGATCCAATGAATTTTGAGTTCATAATCAATTTGTATCCTTGAATATGATTTGATTCTTATTTGATCTCTTATTTGCATGATTACTTATAGCCTCATATTTCTTTTTTGAATCTTTGGTTTAGTTAGGCCAACTAGATTGATTTTTCGTGCCATGGGAAGAGGTGCTTTGTGATGGGTTCGATCTTGCGGTGTTCTTTCCCAGTGATAGAAGGGACAGAAAGACACGCATGTATCATTGCCATTAAGTATAACAAGATGGGGTCTATTCCTACATGAATAGATCTTGTCTACATCATGTCACCGTTCTTATTGCATTACTCCATTTTCTCATGAACTTAATACACTAGATGCATGCTGGATAGCGGTTGATGTGTGGAGTAACAGAAGTAGATTCAGAATCATTTCGGTCTACTTGTATTGGATGTGATGCCTATATAATAATCATTGCCTGGATATCATCATGATTATTTGATCTTGTATCAATTGCCCAACAGTAATTTGTTCACCCATCGTGTGCTATACTCATGAGAGAAGCCACTAGTGAAACCTACGGGCCCAATGCTTTCCGATCTACTATTTACATCTTTTGTTTTCAGATCTATTAATCCAAAAAACCCAAAAATACCTTGCTGTGCTTTTTATTGATTTATTTTATTTTGTGTTCTTGCAAGATCTATTTGCCAAAACTATCATTACCTAATCTATCTTATTACCGTAGAGAGCTTGACAAACTCTCTTTCGTGTCAAGTTGCAAATATTTGTTATTTGTGTGTAGGTGCTGCTTATGTGGGTGCGTGATCTTCCTCTACGGATTGATACCTTGGTTTCATAACTGAGGGAAATACTTACCGTCGCTGTGCTGCATCATCCCTTCCTCTTTGGGCAAATACCGACACAGTCTCAAGCCACGTCAAAGGAATTTTTGGCCCGTTGCCGCGAAGGAAGCAATCTCATCTACCAGGTTCCTAATCACAAATCTCATCTCCTTGAAAATTACATTATTTGCCATTTGCCTCTCATTTTCCTCTCCCCCACTTCATAAATTTTCCGTTTTATTACCCCTCTCCTTTTCGTTTGCCATTTTCTCGTCATATCTCTTGTTCGCATATCTCTTCACTATGATTAGTTCCTCTGTTATTGCGTTTACCCCCGAGAATGAGGTTATTAATTTTGAAAAAAGGGGAGGGGAGAATATTAATGATGCTTGGTATAGGATTTTCAATGCTCATAATAGATCTATTCGCAAAGATCTACCATTGTTCTTCTTCGCTGTTTTTATGCGGGCATCACCACTTGGTATAGATTTTTCCTTGATACGATTACCGGTTGAAATTTCTTGATCTGCCCCGCTTTGGATGCTTATAATGCTTTGGGAAATTTAGTGGGTTTCCCACCTATCATTGTCAATGAAACAATTTTAACTCTTGAGCATGTTATGAAAAGGTTAGATGCTATTGAAAAGAAAATGCTCACCGAGGAAAATATTGAGAATTTGGATAAAAGGATGCATAATCTTGGTAATATAATTGTTTCAAAGGCGGGAGACGCTCTTATAATATTAAAGGAAAAAAGAACCCGTAGTTAATACAAGAATTGAAGAAAGCCCCACCAGAATTGATAAGTTGGAAGAAATCTTTCATAATTTAAGTTTGGCTTTCCCTACTGATAAAACTATTGAAAAAACTCCTAAGAACAAGGGTACCGCTTCTAGTAGAAACAATGAGGAGCTTAAAATGATTAGTATCCATCCCAATTTTGTTGAAGTGGTAAACAACCTTCATGGCAATAATATTTTTTTTGATCTTATTCCTAGAAGTATTGTCATCGAAAATATGATTGATAGATTCTTGAAAATTTCTTGTTGTGTGCTTAAGGAGTTGGAAACTAAAGATGACAATACTTGAATCTATGTGTTATGCCTAGCTAGGGGCGTAAAACTATATCGCTTGTTGGGAGGCAACGCAATGAATAATTTTTTTTATCTTTTCCTTTATGTTTTTGAGTGTTTTGCAAAATTATGATTATTTTATTATTGTGTTTTTATGTTTTATTTAGTGTTTGTTCCAAGTAATGCCTTTAGGATGATCCATAAGATGAGTAGAAACAATGCTGAATCTGAAACAGAAACTTTGTTCCAAGTGCACGAATTTTCATTTTTTACTGGAACGTGATATTGAGCTGGAATTTTAACACAGTATTGCTATACAAATTATATTTGTTTTCCTAAACTTTCAGAATTTTTATAGTTCCATAAGTATGGGTAGAGTATAGATAACTACAGACTGTTCTGTGTGAAACAGATTCTGTTTTCGTTGCATTGTGTGCTTGTTTTGAGGAATCTATGGCTTGTATCAGGGGGGAGGGGGTATAAGTCATGGTAAAGTTATAATAAAGTATGTATAATGCAATAATAAAATATGAATGGGTTTACAACAGCACTTAAAGTGGTAATTTGCTTTATTATACTAGCGGATCTCACGAGAATTTTGTTAAGTTTTGTGTGATTGAAGTTTTCAAGTTTTGGGTGAGATCAAGATGGATGAAGGAATAAGGAGTAAGAAGATACTAAGCTTGGGGATGCTACAACACCTCAAGGTAATATCCATAGAGTAACAAACAACTAAGCTCGGGGATGCCCCAAGTGGCATCCCCTCTTTCTTCTAACAACCATCGGTATATTACTTGGAACTATATTTTTATTCGTCAGATATCATGAGTTTTTTTTCGAGTGTCTTGTATCTTTGCTTTATTTTCTATTATCCTTGCTGCACACACCTATTTTATAGAGCCAAAAATATGCTTTTATTTGCTAGAATTGCTCTTTATGCTTCACTTAAATCTATCGAGCAAAGGAATTGCTCTTATGCTTCACTTATATATTTTTGAGCATGGCATGCTTTTACATGTTTGAAGAAATACTCTCATGCTTCACTTATATTAATTTGAGAGTTAGTAATTTTTAGGAAATACTCTCATGCTCCACTCATATTATTTTGAGATATGAAACTTGTATGCTCATTTTCTTCACTTATATACATGTGAGCTTGTCAAAAGCAATGGAAATATATGAAACTAGTCCCAAAGTGATAGGTATTCAAGAGGGATATAATAAAAACTTTCGTGAAGATCATTGGACAAATTAAACTTGAGTCTTTGTAATAGTTTTGATACATGACAATAGTATTATGTGAGTTATGTTGGTGAGTAATTATGCTTAAGTAAGAATATTGGTGTTAAGGTTTGTGATTCCCTATGCAAGCACGAAAGTCAATAGTTGTGCTACGAAATTACATCCTACTTATGGTACATTATTCAGTGTTAGTTATGCTTAATGCTCGCTTATGTTATTTTTCGTTTCTTGGTTGGATGGTTCTCAATCTCTTGGTAGCCTTCACCTGTACTAAGTAGAAATACTACTTGTGCATCCAAAATCCTTAAACCAGTTTTGCCATATGAGTCCACCATACCTACCTATATATGGTATTTCCATGCCATTCCAAGCAAATTTGTATGTGGCATATATAAATTTTCAAAGTAAATTTTCCTTTTTGTGTGCTCATACCGCTCGTGAAATGGTAGGGGGTGACTGATATTTTTCCATGATAAATGTGTTATTCTCAAGATGAGTGTTTATTCACTTGTCATTGCACGAGAGTACGGTGGTAATAGGGATGCCCGGTCCCAAAATGAAAAAGAAAAAATATATTTACTTTATGTTGTCAAATGATAAATCCTTAGAAAGTGTTGGTATGGAACGCAACCGTGGATTTGGCTAGCCATGGAAAGTGAAAGTATGGTGGAAAAAGGAATGAACTTTATTTTCTTTTTGGGAACCACCTATGATGTATCTATCGTGGAAAGATATTGAAATCTCTCGGTCATTTTCGTTAACAGGAAAGGGACGCCACTCAAAATATTTTTGTCTATCAATTTAAACACTTGAGTTCTGGCACCTCTACAAATCCCTACTTCCCTCTGTGAAGGGCCTATCTATTTACTTTGTGCAATTTTTATTTTTCAATTTTAGTCTCCATCTTCTCTTATAAAGCACCAACTAGGAGGCTCTATGATCGTACTTGAGCATTAGGTGTAGCTAATATTTGAGTGTGTATTGTGAAAGGATCAATGATTGAGCATGTTGGGCTAGGGATAACTTGCGTTACCATTCATATTTTGAAAGACATGGTTGCTTGTTGATATGCTTGAGTATTAAAGTTTTCATGTCAAAACTAGACTGTTGCTTCGAACCATTTAAAGTTCCAAATGTCCATCCTACAAAGAAAATAATATATGATGAACATGTTAGGCAGCATTCGTCATCAAAATTTCCGTTTTTATCATTTACCTACTCGAGGACGAGTAGGAATTAAGCTTAGGGATGCTGATACGTCTCCAACGTATCTATAATTTTTGCTTGTTCCATGCTATTATATTATCAATCTTGGATGTTTTACTATCATTTTATAGCAACTTTATATCATTTTTTTGGCTAACCTATTGACATAGTGCTAAAGTGCCAGTTGCTGTTTTTGCTTGTTTTTTACTTTGCAGAAAATCTGTACCAAACGGAGCCCAAACGCTGTGGGAATTTTTGGAGAATTTTTATGGACAAGAAGAGGCAAGATGGGCCAAAGATCACTAGAAGAGGGGCCCACGGTGTCCACCCTCCACCAGGGCGCCAGAGCCCCCTGGCGTGGCCTGGTAGAGGGTGGGCACCTCGGAACTCCCCCAACCGACTATGGAGTGTATAAATTCCCAGAAAACCAGAAAACCCTAAGGGAGTCGACGAAACACAATTCCAGCCGCCGCAAGTTCCAGAACCTCGAGAGCCAATCTAACACCATCACGAAGGGGTTCACCTTCTTTGTAGGTGCCCCTCCGATGATGCGTGATTAGTCCACCATAGACCTACGGGTCCGTAGGTAGTAGCTAGATGGCTTCCTCTCTCTGTGTGATTCTCAATATAATGGTCTCTTGGAGATCTATTTGACGTAATGATTGTTGCTGTGTGTTTGTTGGGATCCGATAAATTTTGAGTTCATGATCAGTTTCTATCCATGAATACGATTTTAGTCTTCTTTGATCTCTTGTTTGCATGGTTACTTATAGCCTCATATTTATTCTTTGAATCTTTGGTTTAGTTAGGCCAACTCGATTGATTTTCTTGCCATGGGAAGAAGTGCTTTGTGATGGGTTTGATCTTGCGGTGTTCTTTACGAGTGACATAAGGGGTAGCCAGAGACACATGTATCATTGCCATTAAGGATAACAAGATGGGGTCTATTCCTACATGAATATATCTTGTCTACATCATGTCATTGTTCTTATTGCATTAGTATGTTTTCTCGTGAACTTAATACACTAGATGCATGCTGGATAGCTGTCGATGTGTGGAGTAATAGAAGTAGATGCAAAATCGTGTCAGTCTATTTGTCTTGGATGTGATGCCTATATAATGATCACTGTCTCGATATCGTCATGATTATTTGATCTTCTATCAATTGCCCAATAGTAATTTGTTCACCCACCGTGTGCTATACTCATGAGAGAAGACACTAGTGAAACCTACGCCCTCGGGTCTACTTTTCCAACATATTGCTTTCCGATCTACTATTTGCATCTTTTTTTCAGATCTATTAATCCAAAAAACCCAAAAATACCTTGTTGCACTTTTTATTTATTTATTTTAGTTTGTGTTCTTGCGAGATCTATTTGCCAAAACTATCATTACCTTATCTATCTTATTACCGTAGAGAGCTTGACAACCTCTCTTTCGCGTTGGGTTCCAAGTATTTGTTATTTGTGTGCAGGTGCTGCTTAAATGGGTGTGTGATCTTCCTCTACGGATTGATACCTTGGTTTCATAACTGAGGTAAATACTTATCGTCGCTATGCTGCATCATCCCTTCCTCTTTGAGGAAATACCAACACAGTCTCAAGCCACGTCACTTACTCAATTCAAGTCTTTTATAAAGGGAGAGTGGCATAACACTTACACCAGCCCCTAAATCACATAAAGCAGTTTTGACGTAATTTCTTTTAATAGAGCAAGGTATTGTGCATATACCCGGATCTTCCAACATCTTAGGTACTCCACCATCAAAATAATAATTAGCAAGCATGGTAGCAATTTCAGTTTCAGGTATCTTTATTTTGTTGGTAATAATATCTTTCATATACTGAGCATACAAAGGCAATTTCAATATATCTGTCAAAGAGTGCACAAAAAGATAGGTCTAATCATTTTAGCAAAGCGCTCAAAATCTTCATCGCCCCTACTTTTATAGGGCTTACGAGGGAATGACATGGGTTTTTGAACCGATGGCTCTCTTTCTCTTCCATGTTTTCTAGCAACAAAGTCTCTCTTATCATAACATTTATTTTTAGAAGGTGGGTTATCAAGATCTCCAGCAGTTTCAATTTCCACATCATTATCATTTTCTTTGTTATCATCTAGTTTAGCATCATCATTATTATCATTTTCATTATCACTAGGTGTATGTTCACTACCATCTTTTGTCTCTGCATCAGAAACAAAAACTTCAGTATGCTTCTCAACAGGTTTTTCTATAACAGGTTCAACAGAAGCATGCAAGTTCATACCATCTTTCTTTTTCTTTTTTTCTTTTATGAACTAGGTGCATCTTAATTAGTTTTGTGGGAGACTTGTTCAATTCTTTTATGGTGACCTTCAGGGCGAGGAGGTTCTTGAGTCATTCTACCTCCTCTAGACACTACTCTAACAACATGATCATTCATATTATTATTTATTTTAGCAAGAAAATCATTTTGTGACTTAGCTTCTTGGTATAATTGGGTGTGAACCATGGAAGCATGTTTACCTAGACCTTTCACATCATTTGCAATTCTAAACATTAAGTCACTTAAGCGGTCTATCATCATGGCATTACGTCGCAATTGATTCTTAACATAGTTATTGAAGTGTTCTTGCTTAACAATGTAATTATCAAATTCGTCCATGCTTTCTTTAGGAGTCTTAGTATAAGGTATATCATTTTCATTAAAGGAACGGAGAGAGAGTTTACCTCTACTACCTATGTATTGGTGTCAAGTCCATGTATTTCTTCAATAGACGGTAATTTCCTGACATCCTCGGTTTTAATACCTTCCTCTTTCATATATCTTTTGGCTTCTGGCATATCTTCGGGACTAAGTAATAGGATACCTCTCTTCTTTTGAATAGGTTCCGGAGGTAGTCCATGAAGTGTCCAGTCATCAGAATTTTGCAATATGTTATTCAATAATTCTTCAGCTTATCTAATAGTTCTTTCCCTGAAAACACATCCAGCACAACTATCTAGGAAATCCCTAGAAGCATCGGTTAGTCCATTATAAAATATATCAAGTATTTTAGTCTTCTCAAGAGGACAATCAGGCAAATCTCTTAGTAATCGGAGAGGCCTCCCCCAAGCTTGAGGGAGATTCTCATCTTCAATTTGAGAAAAGTTAAATATTTCTTGTAAGGCAACTTGTTTCTTATGAGCAGGATTTTTTTCTAGAAAAGTAGTAAAACACATCCTAGGGACTACACATACAACCAGGAGGAAGTGAAAGGAACCATTCCTTGGCCTCACCTTTTAGCGAGAGAGGAAAAAAGCTTAACGATATAATAGTAGCGAATCTTTTCATCATTGGTAAATAGAGCAGCAATATCATTCAGTTTCACAAGGTGTTCGACAATAGTTTCATTTTCATAACCATGGAAAGTATCATACTCCACTCTAGGAATTAACTTAGGATCTACAAATAACTCATACTACCTACCAGTAACAAGTATAGGAGAAGTAGCAAATTTCGGATCACGTTTCCCTCTTCATCATAGATTTTTCTATTAGTTTGCACAATAGTTTCTTCACGTCATATCTATCCTTACAAGCAAGAAAATCCCTCGCTATGTCACCATCCATAACATAACCTTCAGGTACATGAGGAAATTCATCACTATTAGGTGAGCGAGGGGTAATAGGTGATTAAAAGTCTTCCTCAATTTCAGCATTTTCAAGTTCTCTAGCTTTAGGAATACGAGCATCAAGTAATTCATCCAGTGGCACCGTTTCAGTTTCAACACGTGTAGCAATAGTTTCATCATTAATTTCAGAAGTAGTACCATCAAGTTCATGTGACATATCAGGACGATCAATAGGTGGTGGTGTAGCAAGCTTATCCAAAATAGTAGGTGAATCTAAAGAAGAGCTAGATGTCAGTTCCTTAGCTCCTCTTGTGCGAGAGGGGATGATCTTAGTTCGATTGTCTTTCAGATTTCTCAGAGTAGCAATTGGATATCCTTCAAGTTAACACAATAAATTGAGCGATGCTCCCGGCAACGGCGCCAGAAAAAGGTCTTGATAACCTACAAGTGTAGGGGATCGCGATTGTCTTCATGGGTAGTATTTCACCCTAATTTATTGGTTCGACACAAGGCGAGCCAAAGAATATTTATTGGCCTTGACAGTTGATTTGTCAGTTCAGCCGCACCTAGGATATATTTTTGCAACAAAGGTTTAGTAGCATGACAAATAGTAGTAGCAAAAGTAACAGTAGTAGTGACCGTTGCAGTTTTGTAGCAGGTGTGACAGTAGCAATAGCAATAGTAACTTAGCAAGATTCAGTATATGTAAAGAGTAGGCACGTGGATCAGTGATGGATAATGATGTAGATGACATTGATCATATAAAAGTTACACACTAAGGCGACACATAACTAGCTCCAATTCATAAATGTAACCTAGGCATGTATTCCGCATATAGTCATACGTGCTTGCGACAAGAACTTGCATGGCATCTTTTGTCCTACCCTCCCGTGGCAGTGGGTTCCTATTGGAAACTAAGGGATATTAAGGCCTCCTTTTAATAGAGATCCGGAACAAAGAATTAACACATGGTGAATAGATGAACTCCTCAAACTATAGCAATCACCGAAAAGAATCCCAATTATTGTTACCTTGGGGTATGCGAATCATGACACATAATAGGTGCAAACAACTTGCAAGATAGGATCCAAATCACTCTTATATTCGTGAAAACATAATAGGTTCAGATCTGAAATCATGGCACTTGGGCCTTAGTGACAAGCATTAAGCATAGAAAAGTCATAGAAACAGCAATCTCATAACATAGTGGATACTAGGGATCAAGCCCGATCAAACTTAACTCGATTACATGATCAATCTCATCCAATCCCAGCTCCCTGATGTGTGGTGGCCCCTTGGCACCCCCTCCGGCAGCTCTTCACTCCATAATTCATTATTATTCGTAGAAATAAGTCACAAAAAGTTTCTTCCAATTCTGAGAACTTTTATTTCTGCACAAAAATAACTCCAAGGCAGGTTTGCTGAAAACATCGTCAATCTGGGTTAGTTTCATTCAAATCATGCAAATTAGAGGTCAAAACCAGAGAAAAGTGTTTGGAAAAGTAGATAAGTTTGAGACGTTTCATATGCATGTTGGTTCCTACATACTCCGCGAAGATCTTTATCGCTCGAACCACGATGTCAAGGATTCAGTCAATCCCATATGATGTTCCCTTTGTCTATCGGTATGTTACTTGCCTGAGATTCAATCGTCGATATCTCCATACCTAGCTCAATCTCATTACCGTCAAGTCTCTTTGCTCATTCCGTAATACAAAATCCCATGACTAACTCCTTAGTCACATTTCTTTCAAGCTTCTTGTGATGTTGTATTACCGAGAGGGCCTAGAGATACCTCTTCGTCAAACGGAGTGACAAATCCCAGTCTCGATCCATGCAAACCCATCAGACACCTTCGGAGATACCTGTAAAGCACATTTATGATCACCCAGTTACCAAGCGGCATTTGGTACACACAAGGTATTCCTCCAGTGTCCGGGAGTTGCATGATCTCACGGTCTTAGGAACAGATACTTGACATGAAGAAAGCAATAGCAAGAAACTAAGTGATATGATCATATGCTATGCTTATGGTTGGGTCATGTCCATCACATCATTCTCCTAATGATGTGACCCGTTATCAAATGACAACTCATGTCTATGGTTAGGAAACCTTAACCATCTTTTATCATCGAGCTAGTCTAGTAGAGGCTCACTAGGGATATAACATTGTCTATGTATCGACACATGTATCTGAGTTTCCGATCAATACAATTCTATCATGCATAATAGACGTTTATCATGAATAGGGAAATATGATAATAACCAATTTATTATTGCCTCTAGGGCATATTTCCAATGGTCTCCCACTTGCACTAGAGTCAATAATCTAGTTTTACATTGTGATGAATCTAACACCCATAGAGTTCTCGTGTTAATCATGTTTTTCCCATGGAAGAGGTTTAGTCAACGGGTCTACAACATTCAAATCCATATGTACTTTGCAAATGTTTATGTCCTCCTCCTTGATATAATCACAGATGGAATTGAACTGGCGCTTTATGTGTCTGGCCCTTTTGTGAAACCTGGGATCCTTGGCCAGAGCAATAGCACTAGTGTTGTCACAAAAGAGGGTCATTGGGTCCAGTGTACTGGGCACAACTACAAGATCCATCATGAACTGCTTCATCCAGACACCTTCCTTTGCTGCTTCCGAAGCAGCTATGTACTTCGCTTCACATGTAGAATCCGCTACCGTGCTTTGCTTGGAACTACACCAACTTACCACTCCACCATTCAGAATAAGTACATATCTAGTTTGTGACGTAGAGTCATACGGATCTATGTCAAATGTAGCATTGATGCAACCCTTTACGATGAGCTCTTGATCACCTCCAAATGAGAAACATCTCCTTAGTCCTCTTTATGTACTTAAGGATATTCTTGACCAGTGTCCAGTGTTCCACTCCTGGATCACTTTGAAACCTCCCGTCCATACTTTGGCAAGGTTGACATGTGGTCTTGTGCACAACATTGCATACATGATAGAGCCTATGGCCGAGGCATAGGGGATGACACTCATCTTTTCTCTATCCTATATAGTTTCTGGGCATTGAGTCTTACTAAACTTCACACCATGTAGGACATGCAAGAACCCTTTCTTGGACCGATCCATTTTGAACTTCTTAGAAACTTTATCAAGGTATGTGCTTTGTGGAAGTCCTATTAAGTGTCTTGATCTATCTCTACAGATCTTTATGCCTAATATGTAATCAGGTTCTCCGAGATCTTTCATTGAAAAATTCTTGTTCAAATATATCTTCATGCTTTCCAAAAGTTGTATATTGTTTCCAACCAGTAATATGTCATCCACATATAATATTAGAAATGCTATAGAGCTCCCACTCACTTTCTCATAAATACAAGCTTCTCCATAAACTTGTATGAACCCAAACGCTTTGATCATCTTATCAAAGCAAAGATTCCAACTCCGAGATGCTTGCACCAGTCCATAAGTGGATCGCTGGAGCTTACACACTTTGTCAACATTTTTCAGGATCGACAAAACCTTCTGGTTGCATCATATAGAACTCTTCCTTAAGGAAACCATTAAGGAACACTATCTTGACACCCATCTGCCAAATTTCATAATCGGAAAATGCAGCTATTGCTAACATAATCCTAACGGATTTAAGCATCGCTATGGGAGAGAAAGCTCGTCGTAGTCAACACCTTGAACTTGTGAAAACCCTTTTGCAACAAATCGAGCTTTATGGACGGTGACATTACCATACACATCCGTCTATTTCTTAAATATCCATTTGTTTTGTATAACCTTACGATCATATGGTAACTCCTCCAAAGTCCACACTTTTTTCTCATACATGGATCCTATCTCGAATTTCATGGCCTCTAGCCATTTGTCGGAATCCGGGCCCACCATTGCTTCTTCATAGCTCGTAGGTTTACTGTTGTCTAACAACATGACCTCCAAGACATGATTGTCGTACCACTCAGGGGCGGTATGAGTCCTTGTCGACCTACGAGGCTCAATAGTAACCTGATCTGATGTTTCATGATCATCATCATTAGCTTCCTCTTCACTTGGCGTAGGTGCTGCAGAAACATCTTTCTACGTGGAGCTACACTGTTAGTGCATCTAGTGCCCCTTAGTGATTTTGGTGTATTGAAGACTTATAGGTTAAGGAACTAATGTGTTTGTGAGTATACACATGTTCTATAAGTCAATGAGGAAAATGATATATTCGGAGATTATCGACCCCTAAAAATGAATGTCTTCAGCTGAAGACTTTGGCGAAGACTTTGCACTAGGACAGGCGCCTGCTATACAAACGGTTTTTAACCCCTTTCCATGACGTAGTCTCAAACTGTCGCCTTACATGTGTGGGCAATAGGGGGGCCTATCGCGCATGACCCGAAAACCCCCGTTGGCGATGCCTGCTCCCGGTCACACACGATAGGCAAAATTATGTCGTGTGCGATTGGAAGGACTATCCCAAACAGGTATTTAGGAGAAATTGTGTGAGATGTGCATACCATCCCACCAAGTGAATCCCAAACATATATTTTTGTTCGTATTGTACATCACAGACAATTTTCTGCTTAACATCGTTTGTTTAGGGGTGGCCATCACGCGGTGCCTAGAAGAAACTTTTTGGCATAGGGTTGTCCATCACACACACGTTTTATGTGAAAACATTTGCGAATGGGTGTTCTAACGCACACAGTTTGTGCCTAGAAATAATGTGTGATTGTTCATTGATCCAACATGCCAATTTTCCAGCAAGCGTGTGGGTTTGTTGAGGTCATCGCTAACTGTGTTCTATGACAAACCGTCTACAATATGAAGCCCCAATAATCAGGCTAATTTATCTATTATTTATAATCTAGCTAGTAAACAAATTGATACTTCATATCAAGCACACAATATATTTCATTTCGTATTACGACAACTAAGATTTCATAATTGAAATACATCAGAGTACAACATCATAATGCATATACTACCTAGCTACCCAATTAGACGACAGGAGCGAGTTTCACTTGCAACATCCAAAACCTTTGGAAAATAACATCATATATGGTAAATAGACAGATGAATCTCGTCTAGAAAACTATTGAAGCGGAAGGCAAATATTGATCCTTCACTGATGTCGAAGGTTCTTGCAACTTTATGTCAGTGCCTGTGGATGGTTGCCCGCCCATCCTTCATCCTCTTGAGGAAGACTTCAAGATTATACCGTGGGTGCAGTATGAATACCTTCCTCGCCTCTTGACCATACAGGTGGTTTGAGACGTACTCATCGATGAACTGCTTTGGGAAGGACTAGAAACAAAGATATGTGTAAATTGCGTTTCTAAAAATTGAAATTTCACAAAGGGAAAAAATACAAGGTAAAAGAGATAGTACCATGCTATAGTCCACTGATGTCTTCTTCATTGTGCAGACAAACAACTTATTGTTTTTCGTCGCAAGTTTCTTTATCTTAGCAATCTTTCTGAATTTCTTGATTTGACTGATATTCATGAACACATCATTTCCCCACATGCAAAATGGGTCGCAGAATGGGTCGGAACCTCTTAAGGCAGGACATACTTGTGTAAGACCAAATTATTGTTAGAAACCTAAATATTAGAATGGTTCCTGCAATTGCACAATAATGTGCTATTAGCCAAAGGATCATGAAAGTGCAAACCTCAATGGTAAACCTTAGTGTCTCCCATTGTTCCCCCTGTAACATGTTCAAGAATAGATATTGATTAGTAAAATCTATGAACGAAAGATAAACACATTGCATATCCAACATATGAATTCAAGACACATGGAAAAGCAATGAAATATAGCAATTGTAGGTTTCACGTGCATAACGAAACAAAATTGTACCAACAATAATTGAACATCACTTTGCAGATGATCACCAAAACAACTGAACCAAACAGTTAACTCAGCATCACATTGCACAATACAACATAGTAGTAGAAGGTCATATTGCATACTAGCATTACATTGCATACTTCACTAGAGTTTCTTAAGGGAAGGCATTAGCAGCACATGTAGCAGGTAAAATAAACATGCATAACTGGCGTAGCTAACTGAACACAGGTCATCAGTAATTAAGCTTAAAAACAAGTTATTCCTTGTCGTTGGAGATATCGATAACGCTGGGCTTGGACGAGGGCGAGGCCTCCACATTGTGGGTGCCCTCCTCGTAGTGGTGAGCTTCCTCAGCCTGTCCAGGCACCAACCTGCCTGCTATGGAGTTGAGGAAAGCACGAGCACACTGAGAAAACAAGTCAGAGTCATCGTCGAAGGCAACAGCAGAGCCCTGGAGAAAATACAACAAGTTGTTGTTCAAAGCAGCCAACCACGTGGCGGCATCTGAGCATGAGGCGTCGACGGTAGCCTCGACGTCTAGATGCTGCTCCAAGACCTGGGGGTCAGCACACATGGCAGCCATCGCGGCTTCATCCGCTCGTGCGGTCGCGATTTGCTTCTCCACTGCCAGGTGGTCCTTGAGATCCTGGCTATACTGCATGCACCATGTCTATCAGCGTCGATTATGTGGGGGGTGGGCCAATGATTTTGGTGGAATGTGTCGTGCCGGCGGTCGGGCCATGTGGAATGGAGGAGGAGGGGGTGGAGGGGGGAGTGTCTGTGTCAAAACCGTTGGATCTTAGGGAGGGGGTCCGGAACTGTTAGACTGGAGTCGACGGTAACAAGAGACAAAGGGGACACGGATTTACCCAAGTTCGGGCCCTCCTATGGAGGTAATACCCTATGTCCTACTTGATTGTATGGATGATGTGTGTGTGTGTGGGGGGGGGGGTTACAGAGTTGATCTACCTTGAGATCAAATAGCTAACCCTAGATGAGTTGTTGTGTCTATACACCTAAACCCTCCGGCTTATATAGACAACGAGGGTGCCCTCGGTTTACACATGGTCGGTTACGTGCCGAAGAGATAAACATGCCTAACTATAGCTAATAACTTGGAGAGTGTGTCATGGCTCCTCGAAGCTTCCATCTGGTGTAGGTGGTCTTTGATCGTTCGATGTTTGCCTTGCGTCCCATATAGCCTGGCCCATAAACAATAGGTCGGCTATCAGAGGACCCCCTAATCCAGGACTCCCTTAGTAGCCCCGAGACTAGCCTTCAATGCCTATATATATCCAGTCGATCTCCTCATGTCATCGTCTTCGGTTTGTGAGGCGAGTCCCTTATCCCTCTCTGTTCGGCAACCGACCAGTCTTTGGTAAGATCCCAGGCGTTGCGGGCGCAGGTTCATTATAATAACTACGCGTGTTCCTCGATTTTCGCGCATCATGGGGAGGCGACTGGTCAGTGATTTTTACAATCTTACCTCTCCATAACGGAGGCACCATTCATTTAATCAAACAAAACCGTGGCTCGGACCACATCCTCTTCCTCCCCATCGAAAGAAACTCCTAGCGGAAGCTCCACACAAAACATGGCTAACGCCCCCAACTCCTTGGCACGTCCCTACCGCTCACGCCCAGGGGACTGGACTAGCTGTTCCGTTACACTCCTGTGGCTCCGCAATCTAGAAACCTAGGGGTATCCCCTTTCTTCAGATCTGGTGGTGACCCACGCAGGTCTGCTCTCTTACGGCGACGAAGTTTTCGACAAGCGTTTCCCCAATTCTAACAAGGGGGAGCACGTATGCTTCGTCCCCTTTCTCCTTCGGGGCCTTGGGTTTCCAATCCATCCGTTCCTGAGGGGGTTGCTGGAGTTCTATGGGATCCAACTCCACTACCTTACTCCAGGGTCCATTTTACACATCTCGGGCTTCGTCGCTCTCTACGAGATGTTCTTGGGGTGCGAAGCGCACTTTGATTTTTGGATAAAATACTTCTGTCTCGTCCCTCGAACTCGGGACAAGACAATTTTGGAGGTCGGTGGAGCCGAAGTGTGCCGCATAGCAGGGACGGGGTATCCGGCGGGCACACCGAAGAAATCCGAAGAATGGACTTTGGAATGATTTTATATTGAAGATGCCCCCCTGTTCGAGCCAACTCGGACAGGTCTGCCCGAATACTCACATGCCCTCCCAAAGAAGAGAGACAACTGGCGGCCGAGGAGCTCGTCCTAGGAGGAAAGCATCAAAGTGCAGCGCCTAGCCCCGCAGGTGTGGATGCTCGTCCACCACAAACTGACCATGATCGACGTCATGGCCGCCGCCATCTCCCGTTGTGTGCAGCCCCTTCAACAGAGGGTACACCCCTTGTGGAAATACAATGGCACAAGCGACACCACACGCTCCAGAAACCAAGGGCCCACCAATTCGACGGCATTGGCCGCCGCACTTGTCGACCTGTACAAAGGAGAGCAAGAAGACTTTGTTCGGCAGACAACCAAGGAAGGATATTCGGCCCACAATCCGATCGAATGGGTAAGCCTTTCCCTCTCAAGCATGAAAATAGTTCGGGGTTTCTGTTCCGCACTTTATTTAACTGAAGCCTTGCATGAACAGGAATGAAGGAGTTTCATCGAGACAACCAATTGTCCGGCTCCTCAGCCCGAGAGATATTCACGCGACAATGATCCGGGTTTCAACGAGGACCCAAATCTTCTACTCGACTTCGAAGACGAAGTCTATCTCCAGGATAGCATCGTCCAATCCCCGGTAGCTCATAGTTGATTACCCCGGGTAATTCTCCATTCCTGCAACAGGTAAGAAGAAAAGCTCCTCCTGCAAGAGGCCAGCTACCAAGAGCGTCCCGGACGTGCCGGTCCTGACTCCCAAACGCCGCTGATCTGCGCACCATACACCGGCAGCCGAAGCTGCGGCTGAGTCGGAGGCCAACAGGGATCCTGCGAAAGGGCTAGTCACGGGGATGAATCCACCTGCCCGCTCATCCCGAAGGTACATTGTTCGATTATCCGCTTATTGTTGCAATCAATAGAGTCTTACGTCAGTTTGTTTCATTGAAATACTTAGGCGAAATGCCCAGCCCTCTCCTGCTGAAGAGGTTACCAGCGTGTCCGGAGATACCCGAAACTCCCGAGCTACAACTCCTGCAACTCCTGCTATAGAAGCCCCCTTGGCCAATCCAACACATGCCGATTCTGGTGATAGTCTATCCATTACCAAATCGGAGGTGGGGAGTGCCATGAATCACCGGCAATGGCAGGAGGCCATGCGGCATCCAATATTCTTCGAACAAGAGTTTGGTGCCCTGCACTTAGCGGATGCGCAGGAGCTGCCCGAGCCGGGTTCGGTGAGGCTATGAAGTTGATATCAGCCAGGATGCAGGTAAGTGATTGGCCTTTATAGAGACCAAATACTCATGTAAACCGAGTAGCCCCCGAGCCGTAATTTGATTTGGAACAAATGAATTAAGGTCTCTGCAATGGTTGACTACTGACGCAGGCTTCAAAGCAACGTGCCAAGCAATTGGCCAAGGAGCTGGAGGATGATACGTCTCCAACATATCTATAATTTTTGATTGCTCCATGCTATTATATTATCTGTTTTGGATGTGTTATATGCATTAATATGCTATTTTATATTATTTTTGGGACTAACCTATTAATCTAGAGCCTAGTGCCAGTTTCTGTTTTTTCCTTGTTTTTGAGAATTGCAGATAAGGAATATTAAACGGAGTTCAAACAGAATAAAATCCCTGGAATAATTTTTCTTGGACCAGAAGCAAACCAGAAGACTTAGAGATGAAGTCGAGAGAGCCACCGTGGGGCCACAAGCCCTAGGGGCGCGCCCAGGGGGGTAGGGCGCGCCCACAAGGCTTGTGGGCCCACGACACCTCTCCTAGCCCTATTTCTTGGCCTATAAATTCCCAAATATTCCCTGTATATCAGAACGAGCCACGAAAACACTTTTCCGCCACCAGAAGCCTCCGTTCTCGAGAGATCCAATCTTGGAGCCTTTTTCGGTAATCTGCCGGAGGGGGATTCGATCACGGAGGGCATCTACATCAACTCCATTGCCCCTCTGATGATGCGTGAGTAGTTCACCACAGACCTTCGGGTCCATAGCTAGTATCTGGATGGCTTCTTCTCTCTCTTTGCTCTTCAATACCATGTTCTTCATGATCTTCATGGAGATCTATCTGATGTAATACTCTTTTGCGATGTGTTTGTCGAGATCCGATGAATTGTGGGTTTATGTTCAAATTATCTATGAATATTATTTGAGTGTTTTCTGAATTCTTATATGCATGATTTCATATATTTTCAAGTCTCTTCGAGTTATTGGTTTGGTTTGGCCAACCAGATTGGTAATTCTTGCAATAGGAGAAGTGCTTAGTTTTGGGTTCAATCTTGTGGTGTCCTCCCCGAGTGACAAAGTAGGGTAGCGAGGCACATATTGTATTCTTGCCATCAAGGATAAAAAGATGGGGTTTTCATCATATTGCTTGAGTTTATCCCTCTACATCATGTCATCTTACCTAATGTGTTACTCTGTTCTTCATGAACTTAATACTCTAGATGCAGGCAGGAGTCGGTCGATGTGTGGAGTAATAGTAGTAGATGTAGAATCGTTTCGGTCTACTTGACACGGACGTGATGCCTATATGCATAATCATTGCCTTGGATATCTTCATAATTATTCGCTTTTCTATCAATTGCCCGACAGTAATTTGTTCACCCAGCGTAATACTTTCCATCATGAGAGAAGCCTCTAGTGAAACCTATGGCCCCCGGGTCTATTTTCCATCTTATACTTTCAGATCTAAAACCAAAAATACGATAAATACTTCACTGCATTATTTTTACCTTTTGTTTTACTTTCTGTTCAAGCAATCTATCCTATCTATGTCTATCAGATCTCATCCTTGCAAGTAACCGTGAAGGGATTGACAACCCCTTTATAGCGTTGGGTGCAATAGTTTGATGCTTTGTGCAGGTACATCTATTGGGGACTTGCTTGTATCACCTACTGGATTGATACCTTGGTTCTCAACAACTGAGGGAAATACTCATCTACTTTGCTGCATCAACCGTTCCTCTTCACGGAAACCAACGCATGCTCGAGAAGTAGCGAGAAGGATTTCTGGCGCCGTTGTCCGGGAGATCTACATCAAGCCTACCAAGTACCCATCACAGACTCATCTATTGCATTTACATAATTTTCCATTTGCCTCTCATTTTCCTCTTCCCCACTTCTAAAATGATTTTCAGAAAATACCAATTTTTTTGCCTTTTTATTCGCCCTTTTTCGTTCGTCTTTTTGTTTGCTTTTTTGCTTGCTTGTGTGTTAGATCACTCAAAAAAGGGTTGCTACGGTTGAGCTTATTGAAAACTTGGACAAAAAGATTCATAATCACATTACTCAATATGGATCTAAAGTAGTAGTTACTATAAAACATCTTAAGGAAAAGGAACCCATAGTTAATGAAAAATTGGACCAAGATTCCTCTAGAATAGGAAAGCTAGAGGACATTATTACCAACTTGGGTTCTGCTTTTGCCGCTGTTCAGACTACTCCAAAATTTCCTCTTTCTAAGGCTGCCAAGTTTGTTTACGTTCCCAAGAATAAGGGTGAATCCTCTAGTAAAGGGGACGAAGACCTTAAGATGATAATTGTTCACCCTAACTTTATCAATATTGTTCGGGAACCGATTGCTACAAAAGAATTTCTTGAATTTTTGCCTAAGAGTATGATTATTGATATAACCAAAGAATCTCCTAGGGTTCACAAGCATGCAATTGATGGATTGCATACCAAATATGACAATACCTAGATCTATTGCGTTATGCCTAGCTAGGGGCGTTAAACAATAGCGCTTGTTGGGAGGCAACCCAATTTTATTTTGCTTTCTGTTTTTTGCTTATGTCTTGGTGTGTTTTGCACATTATTACTTCTGTAGTAATTGTGTTTTGGTGTTTTAATTAGTGTTTTAGCCAAGTAAAACCTTAGGGGTGATCTATGGTAGTTGTTCATTTGATCTTGCTGAAAAATAGAAACTTTTGCGCTCAGTCCAGGAATTTTCTAATTTTTTCAGAGCGTCGAATTGATCTGAATTTTTTACAAAAGATTTATATACAAATTTCCCTGACTTTCCTAATTTTTAATAATGTTTAGAGTTTCATAAGTGTTTGAAGTCTGCAGACTGCTACAGACTATTCTATTTTTGACAGATTCTGTTTTCTTTGTGTTATTTGCTTATTTTGATGTATCTGTGGGTCGTATCGGGGGGTATGAACTATGGAGAATTTAGAATAAAGTAGGTATTACACAAATATAAATAAGTAATGAGTTCACAACAGTACCTAAAGTGATGATTTATTTTTCTTATACTAACGGATCTCATGAGTTTTCTGTTGAGTTTTTTGTTGTGAAGTTTTCAAGTTTTGGGTGAAGATTTGATGGACTATGGAATAAAGAGTGGCAAGAACCTAAGCTTGAGGATGACCAAAGCACCCCAAGCCATATTCAAGGATACCAAAAAGCCTAAGCTTGGGGATGCTCTGGAAGGCATCCCCTCTTTCGTCTTCAGTCCATCTGTAAATTTACTTGAGACTATATTTTTATTCACCACATGATATGTGTTTTGCTTGGAGCGTCTTGTATGATATGAGTCTTTGCTTTTTAGTTTGCCACAATCATCCTTGCTGCACACATCTTTTGATAGAGATACGCCGAATTGTGAATTTATTAGAATCCTCTATGTGCTTCACTTATATCTTTTGAGTTAGGCAATGTTGCTCTAGTGCTTCACTTATATCTTTTTAGAGCATGGTGGTGTTATATTTTATAGAAATTATTGAACTCTCGTTCCTCTCTTATATTATATTGAGAGTTTCTTAAAAGAACATGGTAATTTGTTTAGGTTATGAATTTAGTCCTAATATAATGGGCATCCAAGAGGGATATAGTAAAACTTTCATATTAAGTGCATTGAATACTATGAGAAGTTTGATTCCTTGCATATAGTTTTGAGATACTAGAGATGGTAATATGAGAGTCATGCTAGTGAGTAGTTGTGAATTGGAAGAGATACTTGTGTTAAAGTTTGTGATTCCCGTAGCATGCATGTATGGTGAACTGTTATGTAACGAAGTCGGAGCATGATTTGTTTAATGATTGTCAACCTTTGTGTGAGGGTCGGGAGTGCGCAATGTTTAACTCCTACCAACCTCTCTCCTAGGAGCATGCGTCTAATGATTTGTTGGACAACTAATAGACTTTTGGAATAAGTATGTGAGTTCTTTATGACTAATGTTGAGTCCATGGATTATACGCACTCTCACCCTTCCACCTTTGCTAGCCTCTCTAGTACCGCGCAACTTTCGCCGGTACATCATACCCCCCTTCCTCAAAACAGCCACCATACCTACCTATTATGGCATTTCCATAGCCATTCCGAGATATATTTCCATGCAATTTCCACCATTTAGTTTTTCATGACATGCACTGTCACTTCATCTTGCATATAGAGTCATACTTTGTTCTAGGTATCGAGTTGTAATTTTGTTTTTGAGTTATAGTAAATAAAAGTGTGATGATTTTCATTAATAGAGCATTGTCCCAGGAGAGAAAAGGATGATGGAAGCCATGACTCCCTCACAAGTTGGGATGAGTATCCGGACTTTACAAAAAATAACAGAGGCCAACGAAGCCCAAACAAAAAATAAAAGAGGCCAAAGATGCCCACCAAAATAAAAAAATGAGAGAAAGAGAGAAGGGACAATTTCTACTATCTTTTTCCACACTTGTGCTTCAAAGTAGCACCATGATCTTCATGATAGAGAGTCTCCTATTTTGTCACTTTCATATAACTAGTGGATATTCATATTGCACGACCACTTAGTTTTCTTTTTGAGCTTTCATACACTTATAGATCTAAGTGAATTTGTTGCATGGCAATCCCTACTCACTCACATTGATATCTATTGATGGGCATCTCCATAACCCGTTGATACGCCTAGTTGATGTGAGACTATCTTCTCCCTTTTTCCTTGCACCTCCTCCATATTCTATTCCACCTATAGTGCTATATCCATGGCTCACACTCATGTATTGTGTGAGAGTTGAAAAGGTTTGAGAACACCATAAGTGTGAAACAATTGCTTGACTTGCTCATTGCGGCTGTGCATGATTTAGATACTTTGTGTGGGGAAGATGGAGCATAGCCAAACCATATGATTTTGTAGGGATAACTTTCTAAGGTCACGTTATTTCGAAAGGACACGACTGCCTTGTTGGTGTGCTCGAAGTATTACTGTTTTTATGTCAATATTAGACTATTGTTTTGCATCTTATGGATCTGAATATTCATGCCACAATAAACAATATTACATGGATACATATGTTAGGTAGCATTCCACATCAAAAATTCTATTTTTATCATTTACCTACTCAAGGACGAGCAGGAAGTAATCTTGGGGATGCTGATACATCTCCAATGTATCTATAATTTTTGATTGTTCCATGCTATTATATTATCTGTTTTGGATGTTTTATATGCATTAATATGCTATTTTATATTATTTTTGGGACTAACCTATTTGAAAGGACGTGGATGTCGCCTAGAGGGGGGTGAATAGGCGCTTTAAAATAATTATGGTTTAGGCTTGAACAAATGCGGAATAAAACTATCATTTAATTAGTCAAGAAAAAAACCTAAAACAACTAGGCTCACCTATGTGCACCAACAACTTATGCTAAGCAAGATAGAAAACTAAGTGATAGCAAGATGTATAACAAGAAACAATATGGCTATCACAAAGCAAAGTGCATAAGTAAAGGGGCTCGGGTAAGAGATAACCAAGGCACGTGGAGATGACGATGTATCCCGAAGTTCACACCCTTGCGGATGCTAATCTCTGTTCGGAGCGGTGTGGAGGCACAATGCTCCCCAAGAAGCCACTAGGGCCACCGTAATCTCCTCACGCCCTCGCACAATGCAAGATGCCGTGATTCCACTAAGGGACCCTTGAGGGTGGTCACCGAACCCGTACAAACAAGGTTGGGGAAATCTCCACAACTTGATTGGAGGCTCCCATTGATACCACGAAGCTTCATCACAATGGATTGTGGCTCCGAGGTGACCTCAAATGCTCGGGGCAATCTCCACAACCTAATTGGAGACCTCGAAGCTTGCTCGGAGCTTTGCACCACAATTATTGAGCTCCGAGGCACCACCAACCATCTAGGGTGCCAAAGCACCCAAGAGGAACAATCTCTAGGGTGCTCAAACACCCAAGAGTAATAGCTTCTCAACTTCTCACTTCCACGTATCACCGTGGATAACTCAAACCTATGCACCAAATGCAATGGCAAGGGCACACGGAGTGCCTAAGTCCTTCTCTCCCAAATCCCACCAAAGCAACTAATGCTAGGGAGGGAAACGAGAGGAAGAACGAAGAAAAACACAAAGAACTCCAAGATCTAGATCCAAGGGGTTCCCCTCACTTAGAGGAGAAAGTGATTGGTGGAAATGTGGATCTAGATCTCCTCTCTCTTTTCCCTCAAGAACTAGCAAGAATCATTGGAGGGATTGAGAGTTAGCAATCTCGAAGAAGGTTAACAATGGGGGAAGAACATGATCTCAAGAGATGAGGTCCATTGGACAAGAAGACCCCCTTTTATAGGTGGAAAAAATCCAACCGTTATCCTCACAACCCGCATAGAGCGGTACTACCGCTAGGGCGGTAGTACCCCTTTGAAAAAAACACCGAGGAGGCAAACAGCCAGTAGAACCGCTGGAGCAGTACTAGCGCTCGTCCTCACGGTACTACCGCTAGGGATAGCGGTACTACTGCTTGCGAGCGGTGCTAAAAAATTACATCTGTGCCTACCATGGCTGTAAATAACACGAGATTTTGGTTCGGAGCGGTAGTACCACTCCTGGAGCCACGGTAGTACCGCTCCGGAGCGGTAGTAAAAAATTACATCCGCTCTAGCCGCGGTAGTACCGCTGCAGCCTTTTAAGAACATCAAAACTGCCACAACTTTTGCAAACGGACTCCAAATTCAATGAAACAAAGTTTGTTGGAAAGCTAACGACATGGGATAACACAATATTGATTTTAATATCAATAAGAAGCCAATGAGAAAACTCCCATAAGAAAATGGTGAGAACCCTTCCTCGAATAAGACCGGTAAAACTTCCAACACCGAAAATGCAGTAGACGAAGCATATGAAATCCTTTTTGATGAACTAGAGTTTGTCACGAAGATAACCACAAGCTCAAGAACCCACATAGAGAAAAGCCAACCAAGAACCAAGAAATATGATGATGCCAAGACTGCAATGGTTTGAGCTCTCAAGGAACGATACGATCAAGCTACTCACTTGAGAGCCCCCCTGATAGTATGACAATCGATCCTATAACCCGGTCTATCAACTACCACCATGAGACCGGTAAAATAGAAAACCCTATCAAGGTCAAACCTTAGCCTTGCGCATAGTCCACTTGAGGTAGATGATGACGATCTTGACTTCCTCAAGATGGACCACCTTTCTTGATTGTGTTGGCTTGATGAAGACTAGATGATTTCTCCCCCATACTCCATTGTGGGTGAGCCACTCTTCGGCACATCTTCACAAGTCCATTGTCACCACAATGAACAGAGAGCCTCAAGCATGATCTCTCCGTGATGCTTCACTTGATCTTGCACATCGCAACCTTGATGATGATCTCCACTTGATGTCATCTTCCATGGGATGTATGGGATCTGCCTCTTGATGCAAGCCCATGGAAATATACCTAACCCCACAAAGAACTCTCACGTAGAACATGGGTTAGTACACAAAGCGTAATGAACAATGCTTACCACACCATGGGATCACTTGATCCCTCTCAATACATCTTGTACACTTTGTGTGTTGATCAACTTGATTCACTTTTTTGACTTAGTATTAATCAACCTTGTATCTTAGCTTCTCTATTCATAAAGATGATGTCTTGAAGGTAAACATGAATTCTTACACAATCTTCTTCTTCAAGACATGCTTGCAATAAGCTCAACTCCCACATGACCAATCTTTGGATAAACCTTGAATACCACCTTGGTCACCATATAAACTCCTTGAAACCCAACAGATGGACTTCAAGAAGTGCCTATGGACAAATCCTTCGAATATAACTCAAGGAAACCATTAGTCCATAGGGGTGTCATCAATTACCCAAAACCACACATGGAGAAATGTGCTCTTACACTATTAATCTAGAGCCTAGTGCCAATTTCTGGTTTTTTCCTTGTTTTTGAGAATTGCAGATAAGGACTATTAAAGGGAGTCCAAATGGAATAAAATCTCTGGAATAATTTTTCTTGGACCAAAAGCAAACTAGGAGACTTGGAGATGAAGTCGGGAGACCCATCATGGGGCCAAAAGCCCTAGGGGCGTGCCTAGGGGGGTAGGGCGCGCCCCTAGGCTTGTGGTCCCATGGCAACTCTCCTAACCCTATTTCTCGGCCTATAAATTCCCAAGTATTCTCTATATGTCAGAACGAGCAACGAAAACACTTTTTCGCCGCCAGAAGCCTCCGTTCCTGAGAGATCCAATCTTGGAGCCTTTTCCGATAATCTACCGAAGGGGGAGTCGATCACGAAGGGCATCTACAACAACTCCATTGCCCCTTCTATGATGCATGAGTAGTTCACTACAGACCTCCGGGTCCATAGCTAGTAGCTAGTAGCTAGATCGCTTCTTCTCTCTCTTTGCTCTTCAATACCATGTTCTTCATGATCTTCATGGAGATCTATCCGATGTAATACTCTTTTGCTGTGTGTTTGTCGAGATCCAATGAATTGTGGGTTTATGTTCAGATTATCTATGAATATTATTTGAGTCTTTTCTGAATTCTTATATGCATGATTTCATATCTTTGCAAGTCTCTTCGAGTTATTGGTTTGGTTTGGCCAACTAGATTGGTAATTCCTGCAATAGGAGAAGTGCTTAGTTTTGGGTTCAATCTTGCGGTGTCCTCACCCAGTGACAAAGTAGGGGTAGCGAGGCACGTATTGTATTGTTTCCATCAAGGATAAAAAGTTGGGGTTTTCATCATATTGCTTGAGTTTATCCCTCTACGTCATGTCATCTTACCTAATGCATTACTTTGTTTTTCATGAACTTAATACTCTAGATGCAGTCATGAGTCGGTCGATGTGTGGAGTAATAGTAGTAGATGCATAATCATTTCGGTCTACTTGACACGGACGTGATGACTATATGCATAATCATTTCCTTGGATATCTTCATAATTATTTGCTTTTCTATCAATTGCTCGACAGTAATTTGTTCACCCACCGTAATACTTGCCATCATGAGAGAAGCCTCTAGTGAAACCTATGGCCCCCAGGTCTATTTTCCATCTTATACTTTCAGATCTAAGACCAAAAATACCAAAAATACTTTGCTGAATTATTTTTTTCTTTTGTTTTACTTTCCATTCAAGCAATCTATCCTATCTATCTCTATCAGATCTCATCCTTGCAAGTAACCGTGAAGGGATTGATAACCCCTTTATAGCGTTGGGTGCAAGAGTTTGATTCTTTGTGTAGGTACATCTATTGTGGACTTGCTTGTATCTCCTACTGGATTGTTACCTTGGTTCTATGCCTGGGCATGGGTAGCCCGACCCGGCCGGCCCGACCCGGCCGGCCCGACCCGTCCCGCCCCGAAAATCCCGGGCTGGGCCAGGCCTGAACGTGTCACCGGGCCAGGCTCGGCCTGGAAAGTGAGCCCGATGAACAAACCGGGCCAGACTCGGGCTTGCGAAACACTTTTTTAGCCTAGATCGGGCCAGGCCAGTTGGGCTTAACTGGGCTTTACAGGTTCAGGCCGGGTTCGGGCCCGATTTGTTAGGCCCGATGGCCGGGCCGGGACGGGCCCGGGCTTGAGTTTTCCCGTTTGGGTTTTTTCAAGCCCGGCCCGGCTCGGGTTGTGCCCAAGTTTACTTGGTTCTTAACAACTAAGGGAAATGCTTATCTACTTTGCTGCATCAACCGTTCCTCTTCACGGAAACCAACGCATGCTCGAGAAGTAGCAGAGGACAGCCGCACAAAGGTGCAATCTGTGAAGGCCGAACTAGCGCGAGTGAAGGGCTTCACCCGAGAGGCCCATGGTGAGTGTACCTTTACTGCTAATCCTATTGTATTATCATACCTGAAGCATGGATTCCGTGTAGCAGCCAAATCAATAGGGTACATGGAAAGGCAGTTGGAGAAAGCCCGAGACTCTCAGCGGTACACCGAGTCCCAGCACTAGGTTGGCTGCCTTGTTGTGCAAAACCAGGCTGAAGAAATTAAGAATTTGAAGATTTAGTTGGCCCAAGCTCAATTAGAAAATGAAAAGCTTCAGATGGGCATGTTCGGTAAGTGTGATTCTATTATCAGCAAATATTTCTGATGTAGGGAATAATAGTAGGCACGCTATTGCCTTATGTACAGGCCTCCTGTCCGGGCATCCCGAAGAGGAGATCAGATCATACCAGTGGGACCCGCTGAAGGAGGTGACCACCCTCCACGGGCGCATGCAGAAAGCAATGAAAGGAATGGTGAAGGCACTCTGGCCTACCGAACAGCAACCTGATGGGCTAGCCGCACTCGTGGATCGATACAAGGGGGCTCGAAATAGGTTCGAGCCGTGGAAGACTTCGTCTTGTCGTGAGAGAGCACATGAAGCATGGGCAATGACCAAGACCCGTTTCACCGAACTTAATCCCAAGCATATGGTGCGGGTTGGCCCCGTGGGGTCGGATGGAAAAGAAGTGCCACTCCACCTGGTGTATGACCAGGTCATGCCTGCCGCCCGTTTTTCACAAGAGGACTGTCCCCTTGAGACCATAATCGATAATCTCGATCAGCAGCCGCACATGTAACTTATATGTACTTGTTAATAAAAAAATCCGTGGTGTAAACTTTGTCTTAACCGGCCATCGGCTCCCCCCGTGTGAAGAGCTCGGGAGTGTTCCTCCTTATTTGTCCCTCCAAAAGAGCGAACTGTATTCGGCGAACCAGGCAATCCGGCCATGCGGTGCGAATAGACAGAAAGCACACAAAAAGATATGTTATATTACTGCTTAGCGTAAGAACATCTTCCGAGGAAAATAGTACCTCTATTGATACCTTTCGTCGGGGCTCTACGAAGATCGTAGATAGAAGTCCACATACTTTTAGTATGCGGCTAATTGTTCTTTGGGAAGAAAAGACCCAAACAACGGTGAGAACGACCAGAGCCATATAAGGTATTTCCGTCACAGCCGACCAATTGTCTATGTAAGATAGCTAGCTTTCGACTTCACCCGTCTGAGGTACGTGTCCAAATGACCCGGTCGTAACAACCATAGAGGTGCTCCCTTTACTCTCTAGCCGAACAATCAGGAACGTAGAGGGTAATCACAGGAGCGAGGCAACCTAGCTTGGTAAAGTCTTAGTTCGAACTAATGCATATGATGGATAGAACATGACAAAATAAACATGTGCGCACGATAAGTGTGAGCAGATACTTGTAAAAAAGTTGGCTACTAGAAGAAGCCCCCATGTGCTGTGTTCGGATTTAACACTTTATGGTGTATGCTGATAATGTTCAGTACAAGATCGGTTCAACCGAACATGGGGAAAGAAATTGGCCCTATCAACCAGAAAAATGGGAAGGTAAGAAGAAAAAAAGGCAAAAGGAACAAAAGGAAAAATGAAAAAATATAGGGGAGTTAGACGACACCGGTTTATCCGTAGAAGCACCGAAGACAAGCTGCGTTGCATGGGTTTGGTTCAAGGCGGTTATCAGATGGAATCCAAAGACAATAGGCACCTCCCGCGAGTACTTTGTCGATGATGAAAGGATCCTCCCATTTGGGGTTGAGTTTATGCTTCTGCTTCTCTGGGAGTTGTAAGACGAGTTCGCCTACGTTGTATGATTTTGCCCTGACCTCCCTACTTTGGTAACGTGGCACATGCTATTGGTAAAAAGTGGAGCGAGCCCGAGCTATGCCACACTCACCCTCCAAGGCATCTAAGTTGTCCTGCGAATCTAACTCTACCTCCTTTTCCTCGTACATGCGCACCCTTGGTGCGTCATGAATAATGTCGCAAGGGAGGACGGCCTCAGCCCAATAGACCATAAAGAACGGCGTGTAACCCGTTGATCTGTTCGGGGTGGTGCGCAGGCCCCATTAAACAGAGTCAAGTTTCTCCACCCAATGACAGTCAGACTTGTGAAGAGATTAGACCAAACGTGGCTTAATGCCGCTCATAATGAGATCGTTTGCTTGTTCGACCTATCCATTGGTCTCCGGATGATATAATGACGCGTAATCGAGCTTTATGCCCATTTTAGCACACCAATCCTTGACCTCTTGGGCCATGAAGTTGGATTCATTATCCATTATTATACTATGCGTGACACCATAATAGTGTACCACGCTGGATATGAAGTTGATCACTGGTTCGGATTTAGCTAACTTGATGGGCTTTGCTTCTATTCATTTGGTGAACTTGTCAACCATGACCAGTAGGTATTTATTTTTCTTGGCCCCCCCTTTAAGTGGTCCGACCATGTCCAACCCCCAGACCGTGAAAGGCCAAGTGATCATGATAGTCCGAAGAGCTATTTGGGGCATGTGACTTTGATTTGCGAAGAGTTGGCATCCTACGCAATGTTGGACAAGTGACAGGGTGTCGATCCGAGTTATGGGCCAAAATAAACCAGCTCGAAAGGCCTTGCTGAGAAGGGCTCTTGCCACGGCATGACGACCGCCCATGCCTGCGTGGATTTTGGCGAGGAGCTCCCGACCTTCTTCCTCGGATATACACTGCTGTAATATTCCGGTTGTACTTTTCTTGTATAACTCACCCTCATGTACTTTGTAGGCCTTGGATCACCGAACTATGTGTCGTGCCACGGTTTGATTATCGGAGAGTTCCTTGTGAATAAGGTTAGCGAGGAAGGGCTCTGTCCATGGCGCTATTACTGCCATTACCTCATGACCCGAGGGCGTTTCATTCATTATGGAGCCGCTGATAATGGTATCGTCTGGTTCATTTATGGGGGGAACAACCTCGTCCACTATATTCGGAGATGGCATTGTCATCGTCCTATCACACTACGGAGGGATTAAAGAGCTGCTCTAGGAAGGTGTTTCTAGGGATAGGATCGCGCTTGGCTCCCATATGGGCCAGTATGTCAGCGGCTTGGTTGTTGTCGCGAGCGACGTGGTGGAATTCCAACTCCTCGAACCGAGTTGATATCTTGAGGACGACATTTCTATATGCTGCCATCTTCGGGTTTTTGGCGTCGAATTCGCCCTTAATTTGGGATATGGCCAAGTTTGAGTCTCCATGTACCTCTAGCCATCGTATGCCCATTGATACCGCCATCCGAAGACCATGAAGGAGAGCTTCGTATTTGGCAGCATTGTTGGAGTCATCATACATGATTTTCAACACATAACGCACGTTGTGGCCTGGGGGGATGTGAGGATAACTCTAGCCCCCAGTCTGGCTAAGGTCTTGGATCCATCAAAGTACATTGTCCAATGGGAGTATGCACTGTATTCCTTGGGGAGCTTGGCCTCTGTCCATTCAGCCAGGAAGTCCGCCAATACCTGATATTTAATGTCACAGTGTGGCTTGCAGGTTATTTCGAAGGGAAGGAGTTCAATGGCCCATTTGTCTATGCGGCCAGTGGCAACCCTATTGTTGATTATATCATTCAGGGGAACTCAGATGCCACTGCGTTAGCAACTTTGACACATAATATACCAGTTTCTGAGTCCAGAATTTGTGTCCCTCCTCATCTTGTTCAACGACGAGCACCACGCTGATAACTTTGTTGGTGGCCGATATGTATAATAACATGGACTCACCGGTGCCTGGTGTCGTGAGTATGGGATTGGTTGCCACTAGCGTTTTGGTTTCTTCTAATGCATCCGCTGCCTCATCGGTCCATTCGTACTTGTTGGTCCACTTCAGCAGCTTATAGAGCGGCAAAGCCTTTTCTCCGAGGCGGGAGATAAAGTGGCTTAACGCTCCTACGCACCTAGCTAGCCTCTGGACATGCTTCAGCTCTATGGGGATTACAAGTTCTGATACAACACAGATTTTAGCTGTATTTGCCTCTATTCCTCTATGGGAGATGATGAATCCAATCAGCTCACCGGAGGGAACTCCGAATACACTTTTCCGGATTGAGCCGTATATCATATTCGCGTAGACTGGCAAAGGTTTGTCGTAGGTCATCGAAAAACTGGCCAACGTGTTTAGTTTTTATTACCACATCATCCACATATGCCTCGACAGTCTTACCAACCTGTGTCAGGAGACAGGTTTGGATCATGCGTTGGTATGTGGCCCCAACGTTTTTTTAGCCCAAAAGGCATCGTGTTGAAGCAGAATGGCCCATAGGGGGTGATGAATGCGGTAGCCACTTGGTCGGTTCCTTCATTTTAATTTGATGGTATCCGGAGTAAGCGTCTAGGAAACACAACGAATCGTGTCCGGCTGTGGCATCAATGATCTGGTCTATGCGTGGTCTTTGAAGTCGACACACAACCGCCAGGACTTGTCTTTCTTAGGTACCATCACCAGGATTACCAGCCACTCAGGTTGTGCAATATCCCGAATAAATCCGGCCTCGAGCAGTTTAGCTAATTCTTCACCCATGGCTTACCATTTGGGCTCGGAGAAGCGGCGCCGAGTCTGTCATGGGCTTACAGCCTGGGATAATGTTTAAATTGTGTTCGGCAAGCCGTCCTGGGATCCCGGGCATATCGGAAGGATGCCAGGCAAAAATGTCCCAATTTTCACAAAGGAAATTCTGCAGTGCTTCATCCAGGAGGGGATCAAGCTGGGCTCCAATGGACATTGTCTTATTGGGGTCCGTCGGATGTACCTGAAATTTAATGAATTCCTCTGCGGGTTTGAAGGACGTGGACTTGGGCCTTTTGCTAAGGATCACGTTGTCCTTATTAACTGTTAAGCGTAATGTGGTCAACTCTTCGATAGCGAAAGTCTCCGCTAATGCCTCGAGGGCGAGCGCTGCCGTTTTCTTTTCGGCCTAAAGGGCTATGTTCGGATCATTGGCGATCGTGATCACTCCTTTTGGTCCTAGCATTTTGAGTTTCATGTACCCATAATGGGTTATAGCCTAGAAATTTGTAAAGGCGTCACGTCCCAATAGGGCGTGATAGCCACTTGGAAGGGGATGATATGGAAGAGAAGTTCTTCGGATCGGTAGTTTTCGGGCGTGTCGAACACCACGTCCAGGATGATACATCCGGAATAACGTGCTTCTTTCCCTGGGATAATTCCCCGGAAGGTTGTGTTGCTATGTTCAATGCGGGATTAGTCAAACTACATTTTTTCCAAGGTGGCTTCGTATATAAGGTATAGACCACTGCCACCGTCCATTAGCACTTTATGTATCCTGTATCCATCAATGATGGGGTTCAAGACTAGTGCGGCTGGTTAGTGTCCCCGAAAGTAATCGGTATGTCTGCCCATGGGATAGTGGCTGCCACATGGTAGACCTGTTAGAGTTCCCGAAGAGATCTCTTACGCCTGCTCCTTGAGGGGAAGGTCTCCTAGACCGTCAAGACTTCGGTATTGTATCCGAGTGGCGAAGGAGAGGGCCTACTCGACGGGGTGCTTCAAGGATGGCCTCGCTGATTTTAGTGACTTGCCTAACGACCCATCAAGATCTAAGGCTATGAGTCGGGTTTGTGTTTAGCAACACAGAATGTATAGGGCAAGGCTTGTCCAGTAGTCTGTCGAGGACAATGCTTGTCCCTGAAAGGGGTTTATTTCTCTTTTCCACGGGTTCGTACGTGGCTGGCCGCTTTGGAGGTATCCTCTTTTCCCGAGCTCCTCTAGGGTGTTCGGCGGAGAATTGGTTCTGAGAACAGCTGTTCGGATTGCCAGACGCTCTTCATGGCACAATACTTTTGTACCAAATCGGATAACTCTGGAAAGTCGCTTATGTGTCGGTGGACCAAGGCATTAAGAATCCCTTCATCATGGCAATTACGAATGAAAATTGCTATCATATCTTGATCACTAAGACCTTTTACTCTACTTCTAGCGAGTAGGAGTCTGGCCCAAAAGTGATGGACTGATTCTCCTTGTAGTTGCTTGATATCCCGAAGGTCCGAAGATACGGGTTTTGATGCGATACTAGGATGATCGTTTTGGGCGGTGGGCGGGAAAAAAATGGATTCCATGCCGCATTGAGTGTTCGGAATTATAGTTTACGAATCGTGCGAAGGATGCCGGACCATTGACGGTCCGGCTTTAGAGTGATTCCCTGCCTCTGGCTCACTGAAGGAGTCTAGGTGATCGAGGACTGGGGTATAGATAGTTTTCAATTCTGGCTGTCGGGCAGAATCCGCAGCCGGACACTTGATAGTAGGGACAAGGTGGGTGACCGAGGGGACATGAATCTCCCTGTCATCGGGTCTGATCCCGAGCCGATCATAGATCGGAAGCTGGTCATCCGATATACGCATAGATTCGATCCGATTGAACAACTCATTTAAAAACGAGGCGATGGTAGGATGCGTGTCGCTAAGACGAGTAGATCCATCGAGTGGCGTGACGGTTACAGAGCCACGCAGAAGCGAATTTGTGTTCCATCCAACCACGAGACCTAATGTCTTCGGCGTCAAGGTGTCCGGACTTACAGGTTTCTCTTCGAGGGTCGAAGGTTCCATTAGGACAAGTATTCCCCGTGAATCAGCCATGATCTCTAAGGTTCTGAACTTGATGCTCTGATTAGGGGAAAAGCTTCCGGTCTGGCCAGATGGCTGATCGAGTTGGCATGCGGCAAGATGTCGTTGCCGGTGAGGCTCTGATCGGGGACAAGAGTCCCCTAGATGCAGATCTCGCTTCTTGCTACGAGGTGAGCCATCGATTCCTTTGGCGCTCATAGAGGAACTCTCAACAAAAGCACCAATGTCGGTGCCAAAACCGGTGGATCTCGGTAGGGGGTCCCGAACTGTGAGACTGGAGTCGACTGTAACAGAAGACAAAGGGGCATGGATTTACCCAGGTTCGGGCCCTCCTATGGAGGTAATACCCTTTGTCCTGCTTGATTGTATTGATGATGTGGGGGGTTACAGAGTTGATCTACCTCGAGATCGAATAGCTAAACCTAGATGAGTTGTTCGGTCTATACCCCTAAACCCTTCGGCTTATATAGACGCCGAGGGTGCCCTGGGTTTACACATGGTCGGTTACGTGCCGAAGAGATAAACATGCCTAACTACAGCTAATAACTTGGATAGTGCATCATGGCTCCTCGAAGATTCCATCTGGTGTAGGTGGTCTTTGATCGTTCGATGTTTTCCTTGTGACCCATATAGCCTGGCCCATAAACAATAGGTCGGCTATCCTAGGACCCCCTAATCCAGGACTCCCTCATGGAGGGGGTATGAGGAAGGTTCGGATTACCTGACTATGACTAGCAGGATTAGGCCGAGCAGTAGGAAGGAGCATCGCAGGCGAGGAGGCGGCGCTGCAAGCAAGGAGTGAAGGTTTGAACTTCGGAAATGAAGGGGGGAGTAGGGGAATGGGAAATGTGGCTTTTGGTTGGTACAAGGGGTGAGGGAGGTAGATATTTGTGTGGTAGCCCAAAATTTTGTTCGGTGTGGCAAAAAAGTAGCGCACAAAGTCACATTGGACACAGTACCATTACCATAACTGTGTGCGATATTCAACAACACAAACGTATCCTATAGTTTATCCCATGTGTGATGAGACTGAACATGGAAATTTTGGTCTCCAAGCTTCCGGCGTAAGATATCGAATACTACATTGCACATGGTACTTGCATTTCATGTTCATTTGGAAGAGAAAATAGGGATACGGCGGCAAATTTTGGTCCGAATTTCCCTCGTTACATTGGTCATTGCTTAGTTTAACAACACTTGCAAATTTGAGTACTACACAAAAGAGCCTAAAACGCTGCCCGCACTTCTTAATCGAGAAACTAATAAACATTAGTTAATTGAATTAAACATTACTCTAACAAAACACCATCGCTCTAGACAAAGACTAATATTTCTCCTGGCATTCGTCGATCTCCGCCGCCTCCTCGATGATCAGCTCCCACTCGACAAACTCCGGGGAATGGAGATCCATGGGATCCATCGCCACATATTCCAGCATCTCGCAGTCTTCGTGCACCATCTCTTTGGATAAGGCCGCCATGAGCTAGGCGTGGGAGTCCTTGCTCCGGGCATGGACGGCCACAATCTTGGCTAGGGAGGCCACCGGCGAATGGGCGCCTGCTAGAGCACACTCAATGATTACCAACTCAATGGAGGTGGGTTGTCGACCGATGTCAGAGAAGGCAGATGTGATTTGTGTAGAGACCGCCACGAGAAAGGCATGGGCAGCCTCGATATGGGACTAGGCGTCCGCCATCAGGTAACTGCCGAGGAACTCCCAGCTGGTGTACCGTTCTCGCCATTTGCTATCCCCGTCGCGGTTGCTACTGCCGCCCTCCAAGCTGCAGCAACTGCCCTTTCGGTTGCTGCAGCCGCTCTATCGGAGGTAGCGGCCGCGTTCAAGCATGTTGAAAGCACGCTCATGGATGATGCGGCCGTGCTCGGGCCCGATTTGGTTGCCTAAGTTTCCCTCACGACGGGGATCCATGTCCCCATCTTTCACTGACGATGATTGAAAAGTAAAATGGTCTAAGCAGTCAGTGTGGTAAGCTGCCCGACGGTGTACTGCAGACGACGAAGCTTTAGGCCTAAGCCATTCATTACAAGGATTGGCCCAAGATATTTTGTATTGCATCACAAACGTTTCATGAATGCCAACTGTTTGTGAAAGACTTAATTTTCAAAATGTTTTTAAAACAAAAATTGAGGTTAATTTGACAAAGGACGGTGTTTGGATTGCAATAAGATTTATGTGTAGTGAACACTGACCAATAGCTGTGTCGTGCTAAAATATGGAATTATTCAGGGTCTGTTTGGCATTTTTGTAAATTAATTGAGTTTTCGAAACATTTAATGTGTATAATTCAAATGTTAACTATCGTCTCAATGTCCGTGCATCAAAATGGGATGAAAATTCATATTTGTGTCCATGGCTTCATCTTTAAGCCACGGGCAATAAATTGGAATGAAGTTCAAACATCTCGACATTTTGGCTCGGGCATAAACGTTGAGAGACCTGGTTTTTAAATTACTGTAAATCCAAAACACGCCAGGAATTCTATAAACTTGGAATGTTTTCATGAAATAGCACATATGTGCCATGGTAAAACAATTTTCCAACATGGGACAATTTTAGCCACAAGTCCCTTACAAAGCAGATCTTCTCACTTCAATCTTTGAGGTCCCGATAAGGAAAACGTCACCTTACGTAGGCAAAATGACATCCACTCATCTTCTCGCCATGAACTTTGTTAGAGGCAACTTGCACTAGTAAGAGTGTCTTGCTAACATATGCAATTATTCAGGGTTCTTTTCTCATTTTCATGGCATACAATGTGGATAATTAGATTTTGAACTAAAATCACAAGGTCCGATGCATCAAAATGGGTTGAAAAATCATATAAGTATCCATGGCTACTTTGAGCCCCATGCAAGATATGGAAATGGATTTCAAACATCTTAGGGTCTTGACTCGGCCACATACATTGAGAAACTTGGTTTTACATTCATCTATAAATCAAAAACTCATCAGAAAATCAGGAAACTTGGCATGGTGTCATGACATGCCTCATATGTGTCCTAATGATAAATTGTCCGATTTGGGACAAATTTTATCACAAGTCCTTACAAACCCCAACTACTCATGGGAAGCTAGTGCTACCTCTTGAGCATGTGTTGGTTTTCCCTTGAAGAGGAAAGGGTGATGTAGTGAAGTAGATAAGTATTTCCCTCAGTTGTTGAGAACCAAGGTCTCAATCCAGTAGGAGGAACAAGCAAGTCACCAATGGTTGCACCCACACAAACAATCAAACTCTTGCACCCAATGCTATAAAGGGGTTGTCAATCCCTTCACTATTATTTGCAAGGATTAGATCCGATAGATATATATGTAAACAAGAATGGAAAGTAAAAGGTAAATAAATTGCAGCAAAGTATTTTTGGTATTTTTGCTTTATAGATCTCAAAGTAGATTATGGAAAGTAGACCCGGGGGCCATAGGTTTCACTAGAGGCTTCTCTCTTGAAGGCAAATATCATGGTGGGTAAACAAATTACTGTCAAGCAATTGGTAGAAAAACGAATAATCATGTAGTTATCCAAGGCAATGATCATGCATATAGGCATCATGTCCGTATCTTGTAGACCGAAAAGATTCTGCATCTACTACTATTACTCCACACATCGACTGACTCCTGCCTACATCTAGAGTATTAAGTTCATGAAGAACAGAGTAACGCATTAAGAAAGATGACATGATGTAGAGGGATAAACTCAAGCAATATGATGAAAACCCCATCTTGCTACCCTTGATGGCAACAATACAATACGTGCCTCGCTACCCCTACTATGTCACTGGGTGAGGACACCGCAAGATTGAACCCAAAACCAAGCACTTCTCCCATTGCAAGAATTACCAATCTAGTTGGCCAAACCAAACCAATAACTCAAACATACTTGCAAGGATATGAAATCATGCAAATAAGAATTCATAGGAGATTCAAATAAGATTCATGGATAGTCTGAACATAAACTCACAATTCATTGTATCTTGACAAACACACCACAAAAGAGGATTACATCGGATAGATCTCCATGAGGATCATGAAGAACATGGTATTGAAGATCAAAGAGAGAGAAGAAGACATCTAACTACTAGCTATGGACCCGTAGGTCTATGGTGGACTACTCACGCATCATCGGAGGGGCAATGGAGTTGATGTAGACGCCCTCCATGATCGAAATCCCCTCCAGCAGATTATCAAAAAGGCTCCAAGATTGGATCTCTCGGGAACGGAGTCTTCCGGCGGTGGAAAAGTATTTGCGTGGCTCTGTTTGGTGTTGGGGGAATATTTGGGAATTTATAGGCCAAGAATTAGGGTTAGGAGACCTGCGAGGAGGCAACAAGGCTGCTAGGCCCGGCCGTTGGGGGGCGCCTAGTAGGCTTGTGGCTCCTTGGCACCTCCCTTGCCATGCACTCCAAGCTTGATCGATTTGTTTCCTTACAAAAGAATTCCTTCTGAAGGTTTTATTCCGTTTGGACTCCGTTTAATATTCCATATCTGCAAAACTCAAAAACAAGGAAAAACAAAAACTGGCACTAGTCTCTAGATTAATAGGTTAGTCCCCAAAATAATATAAAATAGCATATTAATGCATATAAAACATCCAAAACAGATAATATAATAGCATGGCATCATAAAAAATTATAGATACATTGGAGACGTATCAGTATCCCCAAGCTTAATTCCTGCTCGTCCTCGAGTAGGTAAATGATAAAAACATTTTTTTGATGTGGAGTGCTACCTAACATATTTATCCATGTAATATTCTTTATTGTGGCATGAATATTCAGATTCGTAAGACACAAAACAAAATCTTAATATTGATATAAAAACAGTAACGTTTCAAGCATACTAGCAAAGCAATTGTATCTCTTCAAAATATAATGGCAAAAGAACGTTATCCCTACAATATCATATGGTATGGCTATGCTCCATCTTCCCCACACAAAGTATTTATATCATGCACAAACCCGATGAAAAGTCAATCAATTGTTTTCACACCTTTATGTTCTCAATCTTTTTCAACTCTCACGCAGTACATGAGCGTGAGCCATGGATATAGCACTATAGGTGGAATAGAATATGGTGGAGGTTGTCAAGGAAAGGGAGAAGATAGTCTCACATCAACTAGGCGTATCAACGGGCTATGGAGATGCCCATTAATAGATACCAATGTGAGTGAGTAGGGATTTCCATTCTACAGATGCACTAGAGCTATAAGTGTATGAAAGCTCAAAAAGAAACTAAGTGGACGTGCATCATGAAGAAAAATTTCACTAGCTATATGAAAGTGACAAAATAGGAGACTCTCTATCATGAGGATCATGGTGCTACTTTGAAGCACAAGTGTGGAAAAAGGTAGTAGCAATGTCCCTTCTTGCTTTTCTATCATTTTTTTCTTTTTTTGGTGGGCATCTAAGGCCTCTTTTATTTGTTTTTTGGGCTTCGCTGTCATCTTTTTTTCATAAAGCCAGGAATCTCATCCCCACTTATGAGGGAATCATAGCTTCCATCCTCCTTTCGTCACATGGGACATGCTCTATTAATGATAATCATCACAGTTTTATTTTCTTACAACTCAAAAGAAAATTACAACTCGATACCTATGGCAAAATATGACTCTGTATGCAATATGGAAGTGATGGTGCAAGTCATAAAAGGAAACGGTGGAAGTTGAATGGCAATATATCTCGGAATGGCTATGGAAATGCCATAATAGGTAGGTATGGTGGCTGTTTTGAGGAAGGATATATGGTGGCTTTTTTGAGGAAGGTATATGGTGGCTGTTTTGAGGAAGGTATATGGTGTCTGTTTCGTGGAAGGTGTTTGTTGTATCGGTGAAAGATGTGCGGTACTAGAGAGGCTAGCAAAGGTGGAAGGGTGAGAGTGCGTATAATCCATGGACTCAACATTAGTCATAAAGAACTCACATACTTATTGCAAAAGTCTATTAGTCATTGAAGCAAAGTATTGAACGCATGCTCCTAGGGGAGAGGTTGGTAGGAGTTAACCATCACGCGCTCCCGACCCTCACACAAAGGTCGACAATCTATAAACAAGTCATGCTCCGACTTCCTTACATAACGGTTCACCATACGTGCATGCTACGGGAATCACAAACCTTTACTCAAGTATTTACCAAATCACAATTAGTTCCTAACATGTCTCTTAATATTACCATCTTTATATCTCAAAACTTTATGCAAGGAATCAAACTTCTCATAAATACCCAATGCACTTAATATGGAAGTTTTTATTATATCCCTCTTGGATGCCTATCATATTAGGACTAAATTCATAACCTATAACAATTACCATGCTTTTTTAGAAACTCCAAAAATAATATAAGTGAGGTATGAGAGTTCAATTATTTCTATAAAAAGCAAACACCACCGTGCTCTAAAAAATATAAGTGAAGCACATAGAGCAAAATTGCCCAACTCATAAGATATAAGTGAAGTACATAGAGCATTCTAACAAATTCACGATTCAGCGTGTCTCTCTCAAAATATGTGTGCATCAAGGATTATTGTGGCAAACTAACAAGCAAAGAATCATATCATACAATACGCTCCAAGCAAAACACATATCATGTGGTGAATAAAAATATAGCCTCAAGTAAATTTACCGATGGATTGAAGACGAAAGAGGGAATGCCTTCTGGAGCATCCCCAAGCTTAGGCTCTTTGGAATCCTTGAATATTACTTTGGGTTCCTTGTGCATCCCCATGCTTAGACTCTTGCATCTCCTTATTCCATAGTCCATCAAATCTTTACCCAAAACTTGAAAACTTCACAAAACAAAACTTAAGAGAAAACTCGTGTGATCCGTTAGTATAACAAAAGAAATCACCACTGTAGGTACTGTTGTGAACTCATTATTTATTTATATTGGTGTTATACCTACTGTAATATAACTTCTCCATGGTTCATACCACATGATACAACCCAAAGATTCATCAAAACAGGCAAACAACTCAAAGAAAACATAATCTGTCAAAAACAGAACAGTTTGTAACAATATGAAAACTTCGTATACTTATCTAACGCAAAAAATTCTGAAAAATTAGGAAAACCTGGGAAATTTATATATCAATCTTGTGTAAAAATTTCATACTCATTTGTCGCTCTGAAATCTTTTAGAAAATTCCTGGACCTAGCGCAAAAGTTTCTGTTTTTCAGCAACATCAAATCAACAACTACCATAGATCACCCAAAGGTTTTACTTGGCTCAAACACTAATTAGAAAACCAAAACACAATTACTAAAGAAGTAATAATGTGGTAAACACTCAAAAACAAAAACAGAACACAAAAATAAAATTGGGTTTCCTCCCAACAAGTGCTATTGTTTAACGCCCCTAGCTAGGCAAAACACAATAGATTTAGGCGTTGTCAACATTAGTATGCAATTCCTCAATTGCACACTTATAAGACCTAGGAAGCCCGTTGTTCTTATCAAATGGTAATACTCCTAGGTAAAAAATAAAGAGATTCAATGGTGGCAATTGGTTCCTTAATAATATTGAGAAAGTTAGGGTGAATACTTATCATCTTAAGATCTTCATCTTTACTAGAAGATTCAGCCTTATTTTTAGGAACATAAACAAACTTGGTAGCCTTAGTAGGAGAAGGAGTTAGGGTAGTTTTAACCAAAGCAAAAGCGGATCCCAAGTTAGTAATAATATCCTCTAGCTTGCCAATTCTAGAGGAATCTTGTTCCAATTTTTCATTAACTATGGGTTCCTTTTCCTTAAGATTTTTTATGGTAACTACTACTTTAGATCCATATTGAGTAATGTGATTATGAATCTTTTTGTCCATGTTTTCAATAAGATCAACCGTAGAAACCCTTTTTTCAATAATATCAAGCCTTCGCATCACATGTTCTAGAGTCAAGATTGTTCCATTAACCATAATTGGGGGTGAACCTAAATTTTTTATCATAGCACTATAAGTGTCAAAGGTATGACTTCCTAAATAATTCTCTCCCATGATGGTATCTAGAACACATCTATTCCAAGGATTAATACCCACATAAAAATTGCGAAGGAGAACGGTAGTAGATTGCTTACAAATAGATCTATTTTGAGAATTGCAAATTCTATACCAAGCTGTTGGAAATATGCCCTAGAGGCAATAAATAAAGTGTTTATTATTATATTTCCTTGTTCATGAGAATTGTTTATTATCCATTCTATAATTGTATTGATTGGAAACACATTACATGTGTGGGTAAATAGACAACACTTTGTCCTGAGTATGCCTCTAGTGAACTAGCTCGTTGATCAAAGATGGTCAAGGTTTCCTAGTCATTGACATCTGATGTCATTTCATAATGGGATCACATCATTCGGAGAATGATGTGATGGACAAGACCCAAACTACAAACGTAGCATATGATCGTGTTAGTGTATTGCTACTGTTTTCTGCATGTCAAGTATATGTTCCTATGACCATGAGATCGTGCAACTCACGGACACCGAAGAAGTGCCTTGTGTGTATCAAACATCGCAATGTAACTGGGTGACTATAAAGGTGCTCTACAGGTATCTCCGAGGGTGTCTGTTGAGTTGGCATGGATAAAGACTGGGATTTGTTGCTCCGTGTGATGAAGTGGTATCTCCAGGCCCACTCGGTAATACAACATCACAATAAGCCTTGCAAGCAATGTGACTAAGTGTTAGTCACGGGATCTTGTATTACGGAGTGAGTAAAGAGACTTGTCAGTAATGAGGTTGAACTAGGTATGGAGATACCGACGATCGAATCTCGGGGAAGTAACATACCGAAGAACAAAGGGAACATCATATGGGATTAACTGAATCCTTGACATAGAGATTCGACCGATAAAGATCTTCGTAGAATATGTAGGAACAAATATGGGCATCCAAGTCCCGCTATTGGTTATTGACCGTAGAGGTGTCTCGGTCATGTCTACATAGTTCTCAAACCCGCAGGGTCTGCACACTTAAGGTTTGGTAACGTTTTGGTAGTATAGAGTTATGCACGGTGGTGACTGTAGGTTGTTCGGAGTCCCGGATGAGATCCTGGACGTCACGAGGAGCTCCGAAATGGTCCGTAGGTAAAGATTCATATATATAGGAAGTCCTGTTTTGGTCACGGGAAAAGTTTCGGGATCATCGGTAGTGTATCGGGAGTGCTGGTAGTGTACCGGGAGACCACCGGGAGGGGTATTTCGACCCAAGAGGCTTCATGGGCTGTGGGAGAGTGAATACCAGCCCTTAGTGGGCTGGTGGAAGTCCCACACAAGGCCCATGCGGCTAGGGAAAGAAAAGCCCAAAGGGAAAAGTGGAAAACGCAAAAAGGGGAGGAATCCTAGTCCTACTAGGATTGGAGGAGGAATCCTCCTCTCCTCCCCGTTCGGCCGAACCAAGGAGGCTTGGCCCTTGTGACAAGGCCTCTCCTCCCTCCCTCTTATATATACTGGAGGTTTTAGGAATTTTGCACTAGATTTTCAGCCACGTGGTGCCCGTTCCTCCAGTGCATAGTTTCTCCTCTAGATCGGATTTCTGCAGTGCTTAGGCGAAGCCCTGCCGGAATAGCTCCACCACCATCGCCGAAGCACCGTCACGCTGCCGGAGAACTCATCTACCTATCCGCTCCCTCTTGCTGGATCAAGAAAGCAGAGATTGTCATCAAGCTGTACGTGTGCTGAACGCGGAGGTGCCGTCCGTTCGGTGCTTGATAGGGACGGATCATGATTGGATCGTGGGACGCTCGGCGATTTGGATCTTGAAGACGTTCGACTACACCAACCGCGTTTCTTAACACTTCTTGCTCACCGATCTACAAGGGTATGTAGATCCACTCTCCTCTCGTAGATGCTCATCACCATGGATAGGTCTTGAGTGAACGTAGGAAATTTTTTGTTTCCCATGCGATGTTCTCCAACAATGGCATCATGAGCTAGGTCTATGTGTAGATGAGATCTCGAGTAGAACACAAAGAGTTTGTGGGCGTTGATGCTTAGATTGCTTCCTCCCTTGGTCGTGTTTTAGTTTAGCGGTATTGTGGGATGAAGCGGCCCGGACCAACATTACTCGTACGCTTACGAGAGACCGGTTCCCTCAACTGCAACTTGTTGCATAGATGGCTTGCGGGTGCTAGTTTCTGCTACTTTAGTTGGATCGGATTCGACAAAGGCGGTCCTTGAGAAGGTTGAAAAGCAACTAATGTATCACCGTTGCTGTTTATGCGTAGGTGAGAATTGTTCTTGCTAGATACCCATAGCAGCCACGTAAAACATGCAACAACAATTAGAGGACGTCTAACTTGTTTTTGTAGGGTATGTTGTGATGTGATATGGCCAATTACATGATGTGATATATGTGATGTATGAGATGATGATGTGATGTATAGAATATCACGACTTGCATGTCAATGAGTACGGCAACCGACAGGAGCCATAGAGTTGTCTTTAATTATTGTATGACCTGCGTGTCAATCATTAAGCGCTATGTAATGCTTTACTTTATCGCTAATCGGTAGCAATAGTAGTAGAAGCATGATGGGCGTGACAAACCTGATGGAGACACGTTGATGGAGATCAAGATGATGGAGATCATGGTGTCGTGCCGGTGATGATGGAGATCATGCCGGTGCTTTCAAGATGGAGATCAAAAGCACAAGTTCATGGCCATATCATGTCACTTATGATTTGCATGTGATGTTAATCCATTTATGCACCTTGTTTTGCTTAGGATGACGGTAGCATTATAAGGTGATCCCCCACTTAAATTTCAAGATGAATTGTGTTCTCCCCGAGTGTGCACCATTGCGAAAGTTTGTCGTGTCGAGACAACACATGATGATCGGGTGTGATAGACTATAAGTTCACATACAATGGGTGCAAGCCAGTGTTGCACATGCAGAACACTCAAGTTAAAATTGACGAGCCTAGCATGTACAGACATGGCCTCGGAACACAAGATACCAAAAGGTCGAACATGAGTCATATAGTAGATATGATCAACATGATGATGTTCACCATTGAAACCATCTCAACTCACATGATGATCGGACTTGAGTTGGTGAATTTGGATCATGTGACACTCAGATGGCCCGAGGGATGTCAATTTCAGTGGGAGCTTTAGTAATTTGATTAACTAAACTCATTATCTTGAACAATAGTCTAAGTAACCTTTGCATATTTACGTTGTAGATCAATGGCTCACGAAGTAGCATCCCTGAATTTTAATGCGTTCCTAGAGAAAGCTAAGTTGAAAGATGATGGAAGTAACTTTGTTGACTGGGCCCGTAATCTGAGGAATATCCTCACGGCTTCCCAGAAATCATATGTCCTTGATGCACCGCTTGGTGACCAACCAGAAGACATGTCGTCCAAAGACGTTAAGAACGCTTGGGAGGCACGTACTGGAGATTACTCAATAGTTCAGTGTGCAATATTGTATGTCTTAGAATCGGGACTTCAAAGACATTTTGAACGTCATGGAGCATATGAGATGTTCCAGGAGTTGGAAGTTTATCTTTCAGAAGAATGCCCGGATCGAGAGGTATGAGACCTCTGATAAGTTCTATGCTTGCAAAATGGAGGAGAACGGGTCTATCAGTGAGCATATACTCAGAATGTCTGGGTATTCGAATCGTCTAGCAGAGTTGGGAATTACCCTTCCACCAAAGGCGATCACTGACAGAGTTCTTCAATCACTGCCACCTAGTTACAAGAGCTTTGTGATGAACTATAACATGCACGGGACGAACAAGTCAGTCGCCGAGCTGTTTGCGATGCTAAAAGTCATGGAGTTTGAAATCCAGAAAGAACATCAAGTGTTGATGGTCAATAAAACCACTAGTTTCAAGACGAATGGCAAGGGCAAGGGCAAGAAGGGTAAAACCAAGAAGGATGGCAAAGAAGTTGCTACTCCTATAAAGAAGCCCAAGCAGGGACCTAAGCGAGAAACTGAGTACTTTCATTGCAAGGGAACTTGTCACTAGAAGCGGAACTACCCCAAGTACCTGGCTGACAAGAAGGCGACCAACGACAAACAAGGTATATATGATATACATGTTATTGATGTGTACCTTACTAGCTCTCGTTGTAGTGCCTGGGTATTTGATACCGATTCGGTTGCTGACATTTGCAACTCAAAATAGGAACTACTGAATAGACGAAGGCTGGCAAAGGATGAAGTGACGATGCGCGTGGGAAATGGTTCCAAGGTTGATGTGATCACCATCGGCACACTCTCTCTTCGAGTACCATCAGGATTAGTGATGAACCTGAATAATTGTTATTTAGTGCCTGCATTAAGCATGAACATTATATCTGGATCTTGTTTATTGCGAGACGGTTACTCATTTAAATCAAAGAATAAAGGTTGTTCTATTTATATGAGTAATATCTTTTATGGTCATGCACCCAATGTGAGGGGTTTATTCATATTGAATCTTGATAGTGATGATACACATGTTCATAACATTGATGCCAAAATATGTAGAGTTGATAATGATAGTACCACTTTCTTGTGGCACTACCGTTTGGGTCATATTGGTGTAAAACGCATGAGGAAGCTCCATGCTGATGGACTTTTGGAGTCACTTGATTTTGAATCACTTGAGACATGTGAACCATGCCTCATGGGCAAGATGACTAAAACGCCGTTCTCCGCAACAATGGAACGGGCAAGTGACTTATTGGATCATACATACTGATGTGTGCGGTCCAATGAATGTTATAGCGCGTGGTGGATATCGTTATTTTCTCACCTTCACTGATGACTTAAGTAGATATGGGTATATTTACTTAATGAAACACAAGTCTGAAACATTTGAAAGGTTCAAGCAATTTCAGAGTGAAGTTGAGAATCATCGTAACAAGAAGATTAAATTCCTGTGATCTGATCGAGGAGGTGAATATCTGAGTTATGAGTTTGGCAGTCACTTAAGACAGTGTGGAATTGTTTCATAGTTGACACCGCCCGGAACACCACAGCATAATGGTGTGTCCGAACGTCGTAATCAAACCTTATTAGATATGGTGCGTTTTATGATGTCTCTTGCTGATTTGCCACTATCGTTTTGGGGTTATGCATTAGAGACAGCTGCATTCACTTTAAATAGGGCACCATCGAAATCCATTGAGACGACGACATATGAACTATGGTTTGGCAAGAGGCCCAAGTTGTCGTTTCTTAATGTTTGGGGATGTGATGCTTATGTCAAAAAGCTTCAGCCTGAAAAGCTGGAACCCAAAGCGGAGAAATGCGTCTTCATAGGATACCCGAAAGAGACAGTTGGGTATACCTTCTATCTCAGATCTGAAGGAAAAGTGTTTTTTGCTAAGAATGGAACATTTCTTGAGAAAGAGTTTCTCTCGAAAGAATTGAGTGGGAGGAAAATAGAGCTTGATGAGGTTATTGAACCTTTACTTCAACCAAAAAGTAGCGCAGCGCAGAAAGATGTTTCTGTGGTACCTATGACGGTTGAAGAGGAAGTTAATGATGATGATCATGAAGCTTCGGATCAAGCTACTATTGAACCTCTTAGGTTGACAAGGGCGCGTACTACTCCTGAGTGGTACGACAACCCTGTCTTGGAGGTCATGTTGTTGGACAACAATGAACCTACGAGCTATGGAGGAGCAGTGATGGGCCAGGATTCCGAGAAATGGTTAGAGGCCATGAAATCCGAGATGGGATCCATGTATGAAAACAAAGTATGGACTTCGTAAGTATTACCTGAAGGGCAAAAGTCCATTCAGAACAAATGGATCTTTAAGAAGAAGACAAACGTGGACGGTAATGTCACCATCTATAAAGCTCGACTTGTGGCAAAGGGTTTTTCACAAGTTCAAGGAGTTGACTATGATGAGACCTTGTCACCCGTAGCGATGCTTAAGTCTGTTAGAATCATGTTGGCAATAACTGCTTATTTCGACTATGAAATTTGGCTGATGGATGTCAAAACAGCATTCCTCAACGGTTTCCTTGAGGAAGAGTTGTATATGATGCAACCAGAAGGTTTTGTCGATCCAAAGAATGCTGACAAATTGTGCAAACTCTAGCGATCCATTTATGGGCTGATGCAAGCATCTCGGAGTTGGAATAAGCGCTTTGATGAGGTGATCAAAGCGTTTGAGTTTATACAAGTTTATGGAGAAGCTTGTATTTACAACAAAAGTGAGTGGGAGCTCTATAGCATTTCTAATATTATATGTGGATGACATATTGCTGACTGGAAACAATATAGAAATGCTAGAAAGCGTGAAGGAATATTTGAACAAGAGTTTTTCAATGAAGGACATAGGAGAAGTTGCTTTCATATTAGGCATTAAGATCTATAGAGATAGATCGAGACGCTTAATAGCACTTTCATAGAGCACATACCTTGATAAAGTTTTGAAGAAGTTCAAAATGGATCAGTCCAAGAAGGGGTTCTTGCCTGTGTTACAAGGTGTGAAGTTGAGTAAGACTCAATGCCCAGTGACTGCAGAAGATAGAGAAAAGATGAGTGTCATCCCCTATGCTTCAGCCATAGGCTCTATCATGTATGCAATTGTGTGCACAAGACTCGATGTCAGCCTTGCCATAAGTATGGCCGGAAGGTGTCAAAGTAATCCTGGAATGGAGCACTGGGCAGCGGTCAAGAATATCCTTAAATACCTGAAAAGGACTAAGGAAATGTTTCTTGTTTATGGAGGTGATCAAGAGCTCGTCGTAAAGGGTTGTGTCGATGCAAGCTTTGACACTGATCCAGATGACTCTAAGTCACAAACCGGATACGTATTTATTCTCAACGGGGGAGCGATAAGCTGGTGTAGTTCCAAGCAAAGCGTGGTAGCCAATTCTACGTGCGAAGCGAAGTACATCGCAGCCTCGGAGGCGGCGAAGGAAGGTGTCTGGATGAAGCAGTTCATGACAGATCTTGGAGTAGTGCCCAATGCACTGAATCCAATGAACCTATTCTGTGACAACACTGGTACCATTGCTCTGGCCAAGGAACCAAGGTTTCACAAGAGGACCAGACACAAAAAGCGACGATTCAACTCCATCCGCGAATACATCAAGGAGAAGGACATAAATATTTGCAAATTGCACACGGATCTGAATGTTGCAGATCCGTTGACTAAACCTCTTCCAAGGCCTAAACATGATCAACACCAGAACTGCACTGGTGTTCGATTCATTACAATGTAAATCACGTAGTGATGTGAACTAGATTATTGACTCTAGTGCAAGTGGGAGACTGTTAGAAATATGCCCTAGAGGCAATAAATAAAGTGTTTATTATTATATTTCCTTGTTCATGATAATCGTTTATTATCCATGCTATAATTGTATTGATTGGAAACACATTACATGTGTGGGTAAATAGACAACACTTTGTCCCTAGTATGCCTCTAGTGAACTAGCTCATTGATCAAAGATGGTCAAGGTTTCCTAGCCATTGACATGTGATGTCATTTGATAACGGGATCACATAATTAGGAGAATTATGTGATGGACAAGACCCAAACTACAAACGTAGCATATGATCATGTCAGTTTATTGCTATTGTTTTCTGCATGTCAAGTATATGTTCCTATGACCATGAGATCGTGCAACTCACAGACACCGGAGAAGTGCCTTGTGTGTAAATCAAACTTTGCAACGTAACTGGGTGACTATAAAGGTGCTCTACAGGTATCTCTGAGGGTGTCTGTTGAGTTGGCATGGATTAAGACTGGGATTTGTTGCTCCGTGTGACGGAGAGGTATCTTAGGGCCCACTCGGTAATACAACATCACAATAAGCCTTGCAAGAAATGTGACTAAGTGTTAGTCATAGGATCTTGTATTATGGAATGAGTAAATAGACTTGCCGGTAATGAGGTTGAACTAGGTATGGAGATACCGACGATCGAATCTCGGGCAAGTAACATACCGAAGAACAAAGGGAACGTCATAAAGAATTAACTAAATCCTTGACATAGAGATTCAACCGATAAAGATCCTCGTAGAATATGTAGGAACCAATATGGGCATCCAGGTACCGCTATTGGTTATTGACCGTAGAGGTGTCTCGGTCATGTCTACATAGTTCTCGAACCCGTAGGGTCTGCACACTTAAGGTTTGGTGACGTTTCGGTAGTATAGAGTTCTGCATGGTGGTGACCGAAGGTTGTTAGGAGTCCCGGATGATATCTCGGACATCACGAGGAGCTCCGGAATAGTCCGAAGGTGAAGAATCATATATAGGAAGTCCTTTTTTGGTCGCTAGAAAAGTTTCGGGCTCATCGGTAGTGTATCGGGAGTGCCGGTAGTGTACCGGAAGACCACCGGGAGGGGTATTTCGACCCAAGAGGCTTCATGGTCTGTGGGAGAGTGAATACCAGCCCTTAGTGGGCTGGTGGAAGTCCCACACAAGGCCCATGCGGCTAGGGAAAGAAAAGCCCAAAGGGAAAAGTGGGAAAAGGCAAAAAAGGGGAGGAATCCTAGTCCTGCTAGGATTGGAGGAGGAATCCTCCTCTCCTCCCCGTTCGGCCAAACCAAGGAGGCTTGGCCCTTGCGCCAAGGACTCTCCTCCCTCCCTCTTATATATACTGGAGGTTTTAAGGTTTTTGCACTAGATTTTCAGCCACGTGGTGCCCATTCCTCCAGTGCATAGTTTCTCCTCTAGATCGGATTTCTGCAGTGGTTAGGCGAAGCCCTGCCGGAATAGCTCCACCACCATTGCCGGAGCGCCGTCACGCTGCCGGAGAACTCGTCTACCTCTCTGCTCCCTCTTTCTGGATCAAGAAGGTGGAGATCGTCATCAAGCTGTACGTGTGTTGAACGCGGAGGTGCCGTCCGTTCGGTGCTTGATCGGGACGGATCGTGATTGGATCGCGGGACGCTCGGCGATTTGGATCGTGAAGACGTTCGACTACACCAACCGCGTTTCTTAACGCTTCCCGCTTAGCAATCTACAAGGGTATGTAGATCCACTCTCCCTCTTGTAGATGCTCTTCACCATGGTTTGGTCTTGCGTGAATGTAGGAAATTTTTTGTTTCCCATGCGACGTTCCCCAACACAGGCATCTTTTAGGTTTTCTCCTTCCCTTTGCTTAAAATTAAGAACCTCATACTCGAGGGTATTAGTTATAGTGGCAAGGCTAGCCATGAGTTTAAGCAATCTAACACACGAGCAAATGAAAGGCAAACGAAAGAAGGGAGAACAAAAAGGCAAATATTTTTGGTATTTTCTGAAAATCAGTTTAGAAGTGGGGGAGAGGAAAATGAGAGGAAAATGGAAAATAATGTGAATGCAAGAGATGAGTTTGTGATGGGTACTTGGTAGGCTTGATGTGTATCCTCCCCGGCAACGGCGCCAGAAATCCTTCGTGCTACCTCTTGAGCGTGCGTTGGTTTTCCCTTGAAGAGTAAAAGGGTGATGCAGGGAAGTAGATAAGTATTTCCCTCAGTTGTTGAGAACTAAGGTGTCAATCCAGTAGGAGGAACAAGCAAGTCACCAATGGTTGCACCTACACAAACAATCAAACTCTTGTACCCAATGCTATAAAGGGGTTGTCAATCCCTTCACGATTATTTGCAAGAATTAGATCCTATAGATATAGATGTAAACAAGAACGGAAAGTAAAAGGTAAATAAATCGCAGCAAAATATTTTTGGTATTTTTGGTTTATATATCTGAAAGTATATTATGGAAAGTAGACCCGGGGGCCATAGGTTTCACTAGAGGCTTCTCTCTTGAAGGCAAATATCATGGTGGGTAAACAAATTACTATCAAGCAATTGATAGTAAAGCGAATAATAATGTAGTTATCCAAGGCAATGATCATGCATATAGGCATCATGTCCATGTCAACCAGACTGGAACGATTCTACATCTACTACTATTACTCCACACATCGACCGACTCCTGTCTGCATCTAGAGTATTAAGTTCATGAAGAACAGAGTAACACATTAACAAAGATGACATGATATAGAGGGATAAACTCAAGCAATATGATGAAAACCCCATCTTGTTCCCCTTCATGGAAACAATACAATACGTGCCTTGCTACGCCTACTATGTCACTGGGTAAGGACACCGCAAGATTGAACCCAAAACCAAGCACTTCTCCCATCGCAAGAATTACCAATCTAGTTGGCCAAACCAAACCAATAACTTGAAGAGACTTGCAAGGATATGAAATCATGAAAATAAGAATTTAGAGGAGATTCAAATAAGTTTCATGGATAATTTGAACACAAACTCACAATTCATCGGATCTTGACAAACACACCACAAAAGAGGATTACATTGGATAGATCTCCATGAGGATCATGAAGAACATGGTATTGAAGATCAAAGAGAGAGAAGAAGCCATCTAGCTACTAGCTATGGACCCATAGGTCTGTGGTGGACTACTCACGCATCATCAAACGGGCATTGGAGTTGATGTAGATGCCCTCCGTGATCGAAACCCCCTTCGGCAGATTATCGGAAAAGGCTCTAAGATTGGATCTCTTGGGAATGGAGGTTTCCGGCGGCGGAAAAGTATTTGCGTGGCTTTGTTTGGTGTTGGGTGGATACTCTGGAATTTATAGGCCAAGAATTAGGGTTAGGAGACCTGCGGGAGGCGACAAGCCTGCTAGGCGCGGCTAGGGGGGCCCGCGCCTAGCAGGCTTGTGGCTCCCTAGCACCTCCCTTCCCGTGCACTCCAAGCTTGATCGATTTGTTTCCTTCCAAAAAATTCCTTCTGAAGGTTGTATTCCATTTGGACTTCGTTTAATATCCCATATCTGCAAAACTCAAAAACAAGGAAAATACAGAAACTGGCACTAGGCTCTAGATTAATAGGTTAGTCCCAAAAATAATATAGAATAGCATATTAATGCATATAAAACATCCAAAACAGATAATATAATAGCATGCCATCATCAAAAATTATAGATACGTTGGAGACGTATCAGCTAGCTTTTGTGGTTTCGATAAGGAACGCGCCACCTTATGTGGGCGAATCGACATCCGCTGCCTCTTCTCGTCTTGAACTATATATTTCTGGAGGCAACATATACCAAAATGAGCGTCATTCCAAAATATGAAATTATACATGGTTCCTTTGGGATTTTTATACATTAATTGAGTTTTATATGCATTATTTAACGTGCATAATTCAAATTTGAACTACATTCACAAGGTACAATGGATCAAAATGGGTTGAAAATCGTATAAGTGGTACTTGTATCTTTAGGATCCCATGCAATATATGGGAATGAATTTCAAACATCTCGTGGTCCTGTCTCGGCCATACAAACACTGAGAAACATGGGTTTAAATCATGTGTAAATCAAAAACTAGTCAGAAAATTCATGAAACTTGGCATGGTGTCATAACATGCATGACTCATATGCGCCCCGGTAAAATTATGTCCAATTTGCGACAAGTTTTGGCTCAAACTCCACACAAACCAAAGATTAATTATCACGCGAAGCTTTGTTGCTTCGATATGGAATGTGTCACCTTATGTGGGTGAATCGACATCCGTTGCCTCTTCTCGTCTTGAACTATTTTTATAGGCAACATATACCAAAATGAGAGCATCGTGCCAAACTATGAAATTATACATGGTTCGTTTGGACTTTTCATACATTAATATACATCAATACACTTTTATATGCATTGTTTAACGTGCATAATTCAAATTTGAACTACAATCAGAAGGTTCGGTGCATCTAAATGGGTTGAAAACCGTAAAAGTGTACATGCATCTTTAGGATCCCATGCAATATATGGGAGTGAATTTCAAACATCTTGTGGTCTTGGGTCGGCCATAGAAACATTGAGAAACTCGGGTTTTAAATCATGTGTAAATAAAACTAGTCATAAAAATCATGAAACTTGGCATGGTGTCATAACATGCATGTGCCATATGTGCTCTGGCAAAATAATGTCCAATTTGGGACAAGTTTTGGCACAAGCCTCGCCAAACCAAAGATTAATTATCACGTGAAGTTTTATTGTTTCGATATGGAATGTGTCACCTTATCTGGGCGAATCGACATCCACTGCCTCTTCTCATCTTGAACTATTTCTATAGGCAACATATACCGAAATGAGAGTGTCGTGCCAAAATATGAAAATATACATCGTTCGTTTGGACTTTTTATACATTAATTGACTTTTATGTGCATTATTTAATGTGCACAATTCAAATCTGAACTACAATCAGAAGGTTTGGTTCATCAAAATGGGTTGAAAACCATATTAGTGTGCATGCATATTTAGGTCCCATGCAAGACATGTGAATGAATTTCAAACATCTCGGGGTCTTGGCTTGGCCACAGAAACATGGAGAAACTAGGATTTTAAATCATTTAAATCGAAAACTCGTCAGGAGATCCATGAAACTTGGCATGGTTTCACGAACATGGCACATAAAGGCGTCATAGCATTTTGTTTTCCTATATGATACTCGTTTTTAATATATATTTTCTTTTGGAGCCAACATTGAGAATATTAGTTAAATTATAGTAAATCTAGAACTCACGCAAAATTCAAGAAATTTGGCATGGCATCATTATATAGCACAAATATGTTGTGGTATTTTTCGTGACATTAATAGCAAACAAAAGCTTTTTGGAACAAATAACTGTCACGTTTCAACGCAAACAGTTGCATTATTTTCAAACTGTGGCATTCTACTACCCTTTACGTGCTGCCAAGAGTCACACTCATTTATTGGCTAGGGCTTAGGAGGTGCCGTGCGAGCAGCTACTTGAGTTGACAGGAGGCGTGCGAGCTGGTATCCGCCGCACAATCTCACCGGGAGGTGTGCGGGCAATACGTCGAAGACTCACGAGGTGGTGTGTGGGAAATACGCTGAAGACTCACCAGGAATCAAGCCCTTTGACCTCTGTATCCGCCATCTTTGCTTCCAACCTGTCCATCAATGGCGCCCGAGCCGCTGTTTAATAGTCGGCTTTACTGCCCACTCACTCACAATCCTCCATATATCTTCGCCTCACATTCCCCTCCATCTTCAGACCTCAACGATGACCTACGCCATGGTGCAGAAGGATCAAAAGCCACTAGTCTTCCGGTTTGGTGAAGTTGACGCCGAGAAGGAAGAGATAGAACATAAAGACGAACGGGATGCCATGGACATGGCCCTGGAAGATCTGCATGCCGCAGCGAATGCTGCCCCGATGCACTCGCCATCAACCATCACTGCTCACGTGCTAGCCACCATCCCCGTGGCATTGACGGGCTGGTCACCCAGCATCATCGCAGTGCTCAAAACCGCGGGTGTCAGGGAGGTCCCCACCGACCCGTGTGAGATCATGTACGTGCAAGCACCAGTGCCTCCTCCTGCCCCCGTGCCCGTGCACGCCCTTGCACACGGCACACCGGTCCGAGTGTGCGTGCCCGCACTGGCAGTGCCCGACCCCTTGCGTGCACCGGCACCCACCGTGCCCATGCCCATGCACGTGCCTGCACCCGTCATGCCCTCCTTAGTGGATTGGGTCGGCGCCGTCGACAACTTTCTCGCAGCGCCGCTAGTCGTCGCCCCCCGGCCCCGCGCCCGTCGATCGTGCGACGACCGACTCTTTGATTGTGAAGTCCATAACATTTTGGTCTCGGATGAAGAACTACACAACTGCACCCCGGAGCATTAGAACGCCGCCACAGGAGGCCACAGCCGCCTCAACTAGTTTTTTTATATCATATCTTGATTGTTTGAATGTAAAGTGAAAGCTTGACTCAATGAAATATATGGTTTGATGAACTAAGTATTGATCTCTGAATTCACGTAGCAAACAAAAAAACCACCATAGTTTTATCTGAATGAACACACGTCACAGATGGTTTAGGTTAAATACCCGTTTGAAGATCAAAACCATGTTCGCCCATAAGCCAAGTCAAAAATATTGGTGCCAAGGATTTGTAACAGCCCGGGACCGACGCTCCAGAAGATTCCCCCTTTATTTCCATTTTCGTCTGTGATTCGTGTGGTTGTCGCATTCACCATCACATCATTCGCATCATCTGCATATCATCGTCACCCGTTTTTGAAAACTTGCATCCGTTCGTAGTCACCGGTTCTCTCCGTTCTTGCTGTTGCCTATTTCAAGACCAACCACACAAGCACGCGCCTGCGACATCGTAAAAAACCGTTTTTAAAGCGCACGGAAAATATTCTCGGATTGAGTCAAAATCTGGCGTGTGGTCTTACTATAGCGTAGGTAGACCGCCTGTCAAATTTTGCCGCATTAAGAGTTTGTTTGATACCCCATCGGTCAGTCGTAGCAGTGCATCATTGGGTTATTCGTCGGATGTTCTCGGGGTTTCAAAACTCTTGTCATGGGCCGCAACCTCTCTCTCATCCCCACCTGGCCCAACTTCACAGCCCGCTAGCCCAACCTAGCCCCTCCCTCCATTCGTGGTCATCGAATCATGATCGGACGGACGAGACTCAACCAACCCCTACTGTCATTCCCTATTTAAACCCCCATGGAGAGAGCCCCCTCACTCTATAGGGTTTGCCCCCATGAAAAATTTGCAGCCACACCCCTAGAAAACCCCATCTGCTAGCTCCATCTCCCTCTCTCCCGAAATCCCACCTCCATAGCCAATTTCAACCCTCACATATGAGATCTGGGACTCAAAATTGCCCAAATCCCACCTACCAGACATGTCCGGCAACCACAGAGCCGCCACAGCTCGCGGAAGCCCCCGAGCTCCCATGGCAGCCCCGACCGCACCGCCACCGTCTTCACCTCCGGTTAGACCCCGTCGACCGGCCCTCGTCGGAGCTCATCGGAGGACCCCTCCCGAGGCCGGACCTCCTCCTCCCTCTCCTTCTCTGTTCTCCTTCATCTTCTCTCTTTCCCCAAACCCCTCTTTCTCTTCCCTGTCCAGGCCGCCATGGATGTAGAGCTCCGCCGCCCGAGGACCCCAGCCGCCGCCGGATCGCACGCCTTGGCCCCCCCCCTCGTCCGGATCTGGCACGCCCCATCCATCCCGAGCTCGCGCTGCCCTTGCCGGAGCCCCGCCGGAGGACACCATCGCCGCCTGCCTCCAGTGCACCATCGGGATCGAGGAGGAGGGCCGGTTCGGCCGCTCGCTCGCTGCGCCCCTGGGTGGGCTGCGCAAGCGCCAGGCCTAGCCAGCCTCCCCACCGCATGGGCCAGGCCCACTAGGTGAGCCCCCCCGGCCGCGCTTTCCAGCGCCCCTGACGCTCTATTTTATCTTGCGCCCATGCAACTGTTAGGCCTCTGCTGAGATTCAACCCATAGATGTTTTTTCCCTAAGACGAATTTGTCTAATTTCCAGGATTTTCAGAATTGCAGAAAAACCCTAACTTCATGCATTAATAACTTTTCAACCGTGCATCGGATAAAAATAATATATATATGAAAAGTGACTAGAATTTCATGTAGATTCACAATAACCAACTCACACATGTGTTTAAAATGTTTAACCTGCTGTTTTAATTTAATTTGCATAAATGCCATGTTAAAATGAATTGTTAAATAACTTTTAGACCGTAGCTCCATTGCAAATGTTTTACATATGTAACTTGACTAGAAAAATGTGTAGAATCTCATGGTGACATTTATTTTGCTGTGTACCAACTCTAAAACATGTTTAGTACAGATCTGGACCAAAATCATAATATGCATATGGGGTTGTTTTGGAAATGCTATATGTTGCTTCCGACCCCATTTAAAATGCCTAAATGATATAGTTCTTTATGCTTCACCTCTTGCCTTGTTTAACAACATTTAATAATGATGAGTACCTAAACGAGAGTGAAATAAATAAATTGAACATGGAGTTTTGTCAATATGCAACTCGTTGCATATCGAACTTCACTTAACATGTAGTAGTTGTTTGTGGTTCTTGCCATGCCATGCCATGCCTTGCATATTAAACCGGACATGCATCATATTGGTTTGCGCATCATGTCATGCATATGTTGTGGTGTACTATGTGTTGATTTTTGTTTCGAATTGTTCCCGCTCGACAGAGTTCCGAAAGCATTCGGAGTGTGAGGACCCGTTCGACTACGTTGGCTCGTCTTCTTCATGGACTCGTTCTTCTTCCAAGTGGGATCTCATGCAAGATGATACATTTCCCTAGATACCACTACTATCATTGCTATGCTACTTGTCCCGCTTTTATCGTTATGTCTCGCTACCTACCACTTGTTTGTCAAGCCTCCCAACATTGGCATGAAAGCCTCTAACCCCTCCACATCCCAGCAAACCTTTGTTCGGCTATGTTACCGCTTGCTCAGCCCTCCTTATAGCATTTCTAGCTGCAGGTGCAATTGCTTCCATGTGACAACATGGACATTCTTTGTTATCACAATATTATTTCTATTTAATTTAGTGCACTTATACACCTGGTAAAGGGTGGAAGGCTTGGCCTTTTGCTCGGTGTTTTGTTCCACTCTTGCCGCCCCTAGTTACTTGTGAACCGGTGTTATGTTCCATAATTGAGTGCTCCTAACATGATCGAGGTTGTTATGGGGACCCCCTTGATTTTTGTTTTAGGATAAAGCTTGTCTGGCAAGGCCCAACTTTGGTAATACATTTTCCTAATAACTAATGAACTTGCATAGGGACTTTCCGAACCCCATGGATAATTAATGAACCCCCGGGCCAGTGCACCTCATGAGTGTTGGTCCAAACTAGAATACTCGGGCGGTAATGCGATGACAAAACGTGAGAGAGGAGGAAGAACTGATGCGGAGGCACACAATCAAAATAATAAAGCGTTCGCGGTTTTAATACAGGCAAATGACACTTCCCAATGTAGCGTCTTTAATGATTTCATCCATGACTGACAACTATTTGGCAGCAACCCTGTGCCCACAACACACACAGCTTGTCAGTATGAATCGTCTATGTTATTTCTGTTGTTCGCACACAATTCTCATTACTCACCTGTTTGTTGTATATCGCACACATCATGTTATGCCGAGTCGTTTGTGTTCTGCTGTATTAGTGCGCACAATTTATCCGAGTGAACTGTATGCCATACTTCGCACACGTATGTAGTTTTGGTAACCGCCTTTGTTATCTTCTCTAATCACAAACGGTTCACAAGAACAAACAGTCTGCCGTAGATCTCACACGTAACTACATTTTGAATCGTATTTGATGGATCCACCTTCGCACACAGTTCGTGCCATTAGCGACAGAGTTTGCACCATACTATTTGCTATTCATGAATCGCAAACATTTTCGTCGAAGGGTCTCTGATTGATGTGTCGTGTTTGGACCATTCTGTAGTAGTGTTGGTATTCACTGAAGACTTTGAAGCTGAAGAATTCGGTTTTACCTTGAAGATATAAACAAGGACTATGAAGCGTGAAGACTTTTTTTTTCATAGTTTCATTTCCTTTGTTTGAGTCATAGGAAACATTGTACTGTTAAAGGGGGCCGAGGTACTACTAAGGAAAAATTTCCAACTGATGCTCAACTCAAAAGCCTCAGCACTACCAATCCTTCAAGTAAAGCCATTGGAAATCTCTTGTGGTTCAGTCAAGTTCTTCAGTGGAAGAGACGAAGTTCTTCTAGTCTCTAAGGAAATTGGTCTAACTGAGGAGTTAGAATTTTGGCAGTGCGAGTTGCCTACAGTGAGGAATATGATAAGCCCTCAGAACTTTCATAGTTCAAAGTTCCGACCATTCCCGTGCTTAGCGCCAGCTGTCCCCAATCATCTTACCCACATAACGGTCATATCATTGGGGGCATTTATATCTTATCATGTTAGGTTGCACCCTAGCTATAAATAGCCGCACCCCACAACCACTAGTTGGTTGGCTGCTCTGAGAGAGAACTTGACACTTGTCATTTGAGAGCAACCCATCCTTCGAGGACTTTGACAGAAAATCATCAGTGAGGAAAAACCCCAAAACCAAACCACCAAACCCAAAGTGATTGAGCATCACTGAAGAGATTGTTCCTATGTGGAACCGATGGTTATTACCTTTGAAGACCATGCATCTTCCAGACGGTTAGCGCGTCATGGTCTAGAGCATCCAACAATAAATTGTGGATCACCGAGTGACCTATTTGTCAGGGTTTTGTAAGTCTACCCTGAAGATTTATCACAAGTGTTAGGCAAGGACTGTTTGACCTTAGCTCAAGGAGAATACGGTAAGGATTGTGTGTCTTTTGATTTAAATACCAAGTCGCTCCAAACCAGACGTGCGATTGTCACAACAGTTGGAACTGGATTATCAAACCACTGTCTTCATCGAGCTACCTGGTTCCATTTCCTTAACCCTTCTATTCCTTGAATATTTGTTGATGAAATTGATTGTTACTGTTTGAAGAATTTGACTAAAGACTTTCTCAATTTCCTCATCTCAAATTCTTCAGTCACCTTGTTCTTCACCTGCTTATCCTGTATCATGCTACTTGTAATCTGTGCATGTTATATTTCATCATGATGACTGTGCTATTCCTCTTTTTCTCATGCACTTGAGTACTTATTCTGCTGCTAGTAGTTCATCACATTTCAAATTCCTCATGTTCAAATTCCTTAGTGATGAATTTGTAAAAATCGCCTATTCACCGCCCTCTAGTCGATATAGCGCACTTTCAATTGGTATCAAAGCAAGGTACTCCCTTGTTCTATGTGATTTTGGTTTAACCACCTGGAGTTCTAGTTATTTCGACTGAAGGTATGATCAAGGTTTCCGCAAGCTGTCCTACCTTCGATGGGATGGACTACCCCTACTGGAAGAACAAGATGTGCATGCATCTTGAGGCAATTGAAAACGACCTATGGGACATTGTGGAAAATGGTGTTCCCTCTATTACTCCCACGGTCAACGCTGCTAATGTGAAGAGATTCAAGTAGCTCGATTCTCAAGCGAACAATATCATCTGTGGCCATCTAAGCAAAGTCAGTATGGCAGAGTGAGTGCTTTGGAGTCTGCTAAGCTTATCTGGGATATGTTATCCACAGTCAACGAAGGTGTTTCCACTCAACGTGACTCCCGAGTTGATGTTCTTCGCAATCTCTTCCACCTCTTCAAAATACTCGACAGTGAGAATGCTTAGCAAACTTTTGATCGTCTCACTGATATCTCCAACGAGCTTCAAGCACTTGGTGCTACTGACATCACCGACCACGAGGTCGTGAAGAAACTGCTGAGATCTCTTGATTCCTCATTCAATACACTGGCTTTCATGATTCAAGAGCGTGGAGACTACAAGTCACTTGATCCTGCTGATATACCTGAGAGACTCAATACTCTTGAATTCCAACAAGCTAAGAAGAGAGACCTCTATGGGTCGACGCGGGTTTATGACCAAGCAAATGCATTTTCATTTTGTGCTTCCAATTAGCAAAATCAGTGCCATCAAAGTACAGACCTCTATGGTGATAATTTCCCTCACTAAACGCCATACGCTCCTAGGTTGTGAGACCAATGCAATGTATACCAATGCTCTGATACCACTTCTAGGATCGAAAGTAGTGCTAGAGGGGGGGTGATTAGACTACTTGACCAGTTAAAAATCTACCTTTTCCCAATTTTATGTCTTGGCAGATTTTAGCATTCATAGTATGTCAACTACACCCTACACATGCATGTCTACGAGTATAGCAATGGAAAGTAAAGACAAGCATGTAAGTAAAGGAAGGGTAGAAAGTTCAAACGCAATTGGTGACATGATGAATTTTCCCGTGGTTTCGATAAGTGGTGCTATCGTACATTCACGTTTATGGTGTTTTCAACCCACGGAGGGTAACGTTCACGAGAGTCCATGGAGGGCTCTACCCATGGAGGGTTCCACGAAGAAGCAACCTTGACTATACCATAATGGCCTACGTCCACGGAGGACTAGCCTAACTCGGGGTAGATCTTCACAAAGTAGGCGATCTCCTTGCCCTTACAAACATCTTGGTTCACTCCACAACATGAACTAGGAGGCTCCCAAGAGACACCTAACCAATCTAGGAGGCACCACCCTCCAAAAGGTAATAGGCTCGATAGTGTCAATGAACTCCTTGCTCCTGTGCTTCAAGATGATAGACTCCTCAACACACAATGACTCTCTCATAGATTTGGCTTGGTGGAAGAGATTGATTGGGTGGAAAGCAACTCGGGGAGGCTAGAGATCAAGATTCATATGATAGGAATGAAATGGCATGATCTCAACACATGAGTAGGTGGCTCTCTCTCAAAAAATCAGTAGGTATGAGTGGGGAACTGTTCTGAGTGCTTCTCTAACATGTGAGTGGTGGTGGAGGGGTATATATAGGCATCTCCAAAAATCTAACTGCTACATCTAATAAGTCAGACTTGGTGACACCGATGTGTTAATGTTGGTGGTACCGAGTTTCCTCAAAAGGTAGCAACTTTTGAATCTCGGTGAGAGTGATACATAAAACTCGGTTGCACCGATAAGGTGACCAACGGTCAGATTGCCAATCTCGGTGACGCCGATTCACAAAACTCGGTGGGACTGATTTTGTAAACTTGCGTAACAGGAAGTTGGCAACCCAAACTCGGTGGCACCGAAATGGAATCGTTTTCAATGAAATGCTAGGGTTTGGCTGAGTCTGTCTGAGGCTAAGAATCGGTGGCACCAAAATGGAAAGTGTTGGTTGCACCAATTTTGAATATTTGGCTTTAGATAGACTTTTGTGGAAGAGCTCGTGGGTGTATGTGATGACCATCACTTGTGCACGTATTAGCATTTTGTTCACCAACAAAACATTACCCCCTTTTGATAGTATTGGCTTTCCTATGGACTCAAAGTGATTTCTCACAAAAGGTAAAATGTAGATTCCTCTTGCTTGAAGCTTTGCCAATCTATTTCCTTGCATCTTGGGGTATTCCACAATCCTTTTGCCAACCCATCATTGAACTTTCCTCAAAACATGCTTAGTGGAAACATTAGTTCAATGATATATATGTTGTTATTAATTACGAAAACCACCAAGGGAGCAAATGTGCTTTCAGGATGCGCCTAGGGGGGGCGTTGGTGCGCCCTATTGGCCTGTGTCCCACATGTGGCTCCACTCTAGTGGTTCTTCACTACGGTATTTCTTATTTTCTCCAAAAAACTCATAAAAGTTTCAAGCGATTTCAAGAACTTTTATGTTCTACACAAAAACAACACCAAGTAATTCTGCTGAAAACAACATCAGTCCTAGTTAGTTCTAAATAAATCATATAAAGTGCATAAAAACCATATAAAAGTATTGCAAACAAGGCAAATAAGCATGACATGAATATTCATAAATTCTCCATATGGTAGAGACATATCAGCATCCCCATGCCTAATTCCTACTTGCCCTTGAGTAGATAAATGATAAAAGAAGGAATTTATGAAGTGTGAATGCTAGCATAGTGAACAGTTTTGATCATTGATAATTTCAGTCACTTTTCTAGCATCATGACCAGCAACTTTTTCTCATAAAAATCATCATGATAGAATAGCAATCAATTCACATGTCATGGTTGAGACAATACATTCTCTTGAAACTTAACAACATATTTTCCCAGTCATCAAACAATTTCAATGCATCATGAATTCTAAGTAAGATCTCCACATACGTAATTATCATCCAGTCTTTTATGATTGCTAATACTTAAAACATATTCTTAGAACAAACAACATCCATTGAACACAGAGAAAGATAGGAGCTTAATGTTTTGCGTCCCAACGTACTTATCATGAAGATAATTATCAACAATAATGAATCATGATCAAATATATTTGACTGGATATATGTGTTTGGATGTTTCCCCGCCACATGGTTACCATAAAAGTAAATTATGATATATGTGTTCCACTGGCCTGCCCTGCTTCCCTGTGGCCCTGTTCTTTTTCTTCTTCTATGGGACTTTGCAAAAATCCCATAGAGCTCAATATAAATCCTATGACAATAATTCTTCCACCTAAATTCCTAAAATATTCCCTAGAATTTAATAGTGCCCTTTTTGTAAAATTTTGAAAATCTTTTTTGTACTGTTTTATTTTAAAACCTATATTTAGGCATCTTTTGCTTCTGATAAATAGTTTTCAAAAACGATTTTCATAACAAAATATTAAACAAACATTTTTAATATAGTCTTTAGTATTTATCAGAGTAGGGTAGCATTTTTAATAGTGGCTTATGTGTTATGTTTCTATGCGATGCTTATTTTTATCGCTATTTATCGCGATTTAGATTGCGCTGTTGACGAGGAAGTTGGACCCGAAGACTTCGAAGACCCTAGAGACTTTGTTGAGCCAGGCAAGCGGCCCTTTGACCATGTTAAGAAACTTTTTCATGCATGACATATAGCACTTGTTGTATCGATGTTTGATCATGATGTGGTATTCCCCTTCGATGGGTTTCCTCCGATACTCTTACCTTTGACACTTGCATCGTGCATGACCCTACCACCTTATGAGGGTTATGCGGGTGGGTGTAGTTAGGATGCTAATAGATGATACACGAGTGGGTTGGGATTTATGCATGGTGATGAAAAGAAAAGAAATGATTTCAAAGACTTTTCAAAAAACCCGTCGGGTGCCACTAATGCCCAAGGGAGATGATTATGAGATGGGTGACCACTTGAGAAAGAAGTGGTGTGCTGGAACAAGTTGAGGATGTATTTTCAAAAATGGAGGGTTTAAGGATTGTCGACTGTCCCAACCTTACATGCGTAACCACGATACCCCTTATGGGACGGGGCTTTGTTGATTACCTTGGTGGGTACTGGCAAGGAGCCCGCATTACTAGTGGCGGGAGTGGCGGGAGTGGCTTGGTCACTCTTGACACGGGGTCGTACCGGTCTGTACGATCATGCGCTGTCTTCATAGGCACCGGGCACACCGTCGGTCCCCTCATGGATGGTACGATTAGAGCGAGGCTTGTGTGATGTACATCGTGAGGGCTGGGTACTAATCGAGTGGACTCTTTGTCTAGTATCGCTAGGGGAAAGGCATTGTTCGGGTGCTTACCTCGGGTATGTTATATACCACATGTAGTGGATGACACGGAAGTTCCCCGAGTCTTGTGGGTAAAGTGTGCAGCCTCTGCAGAGTGTAAAACTATTCGAATAGCCATGTCCAGAGTCAAGGACAATTGGGTGGTGCTGCTTATGCCACGTCCGGTTGTTTTCGTAAAACTTGGTGTGAGTGTCGGTATGATGGTGACAAAGAGGTCACTTGAGCCAAGTCCGATGACTTAGCATGAAAATTGAACTAAGTACGATGACTTAGCATGATGAATGAACATGAGATGTTCAACCCCTACTTATGATGATATCTGTAACTTGTTCATATGGATATCTGCCAATTGTTGATGCATGCGAACTAGTTACTTGATCATGTCATTGCACTGAAAATTAGCTTTCCACAAAATTACCTACTTAGTGCTATATCATGCATCATTGTTACCTTGTTCCATAACTTGGGTTGCTTGTGAGTACATTCAAAGTACTCATTGGCTTGCCACTGGTTATTCAATTGTCCAGGCATGGAAGAATAGGAGTATGTCGAAGAGTTTCTTGGCAAATGCTCGCACGCACGCCCTCTCGGCCAACCACAACCCGCCACGTAGCCCCTGTCCGATAAGTTTTATTTTCCCCTTTTCTGATTCTGTTTTAGAAAACAGAATGATTTCAAATCTTGTTTTTGTTATATATTTTAAACTATTTGGTGTTTTTGGTTGATTCTTTTTGCATTAGTTCACAAATTTGATGTAGTTTATGTTTGTATGCTTAGATTTCAAATTTGACCTTTAAATTTTGAATCTAATCAAATTTGTTCAAATTACTAAAATCTGTATAACTATAGTTTAAAAATATATTTTTGAGTGAATCTTTTTGCCATTGTTTGGTATTAGTTAAACCTATCATTCTACATGATTTGAGTATTTTTTTTAAATAAATTTAGTTACTGTTTTTAACAAAAACAGAATGTGTTTAGTTCTTAATGTAGTTTAGTTATCTTAATTTTAATTTAATTTGAACCTGAATTAGTTTAACTTTTGTTAATAGTTTTCATAAGTTTTTGTTGTTTCAAATATTTAGGTAACATTACTTGCTAATATTTAGAATGATTGTTTAGTTTTATACCATGTTGTTATAGGAATCTTTATATCTTTTTCATTAGGTATAGTTTTATAAAACAATTTAGTTTTACTTTCACAAACTAGTTAGATGATTAAGTTAGATTTATAATAAATAATTTTAGTAATTCTATTCTGTTAAGTAATATGATGATAATAATATTAGTATTAATAATATATTGTTTTGGTTTCCTATTCCATAGTTATAGGAACATTCTAGTTATTTTCATTTTAGTAGTGTTTCTTTACACAAAAGTTTTAGTGAATTTGATTCTGTTTACTAAAATTTATTTTCTTTACTATTTTTTTCTACTAGCTATTGCTTGGTTGTTTGTCTTAAAGTAGTAGTAGTAGAAGTTTTTGACACTAAAAATTTTTGTGAGTCAAATTTTTTATTTTGATTTCTTTCTCTTGATTGATACTATTGAATGGTTTTAGTATTGTTTGTTTAACCTTGCTGAATTGTGTGAATTGTTTTGTGGTTATGCTTATGGTGTGCTCTTGTTTGATTCATTAGATCATCCGGAAGGCGAAGCTTGTTATCTAGAGTCACTCGAGTATGAGGATCGTCAGCAAGGCAAGTCACTTTGACCATGTATACCTATGTTTTATTGCATTAGTTCTTCCATCACCCCAATTGCATGCAAAGTAGGTAAATTGGAAACTTGGTTACTTGTTGTAGTATCATGTGGTAGGTACCCCCTCAACCCTTTGACACATTGGCCCCAGGAAACGTTGTTTTACATTTTGCTATGCTATTAGTAGACGGGGTTGCTTGTGTGATTCATGAGAGTTGTGAGTTAATAATTTCAAGACCTACATGATGATCAAGTCTTCAAGACTCCAAGTTTTCAACTTACCTCTGGGTGGATGATGGTTGAACGACGCCCTGGAGAAACCAGTGGTTAGCCTAGATGATGCTGGAGAAGTGCCAGTATTCATGCGGAAAGGTCCACCCAGGCATAAAGAGATGGATGGATGCTTCAAGACCCAAGGCTTACCTGCACTGTTGGGAGACGTAGTAGTAAATCAAAATTTTCCTACGTGTCACCAAGATCTATCTATGGAGAAACCAGCAAACGAGCGGGGTGAGATTGGATCTTCATACCTTTGAAGATTGCAAAGCGGAAGCGTTGCTAGAACGCGGTTGATGGAGTCGTACTCGCAGCGATTCAGATTGCGGTAGATCCGATCAAGTGCCGAACGGACGGCACCTCCGCGTTTAACACACGTGCAGCCCGGTGACGTCTCCTACACCTTGATCCAGCAAGGAGGGAGGAGAGGTTGAGGGAGAGCTCCGGCAGCATGACGGCGTGGTGGCGGTGGAGCTGCGTGGTACTCCGACAGAGCTTCGCTAAGCACTACGGAGAAACGAGGAGAGGGAGGAGTAGGGCTGCACCAGGAAGGAGATGAACTCGTGTGTTGTGCAGCCCCAAATACCTCCACTATATATAGGAGGAGGGGAGGAGAGGTGCTGCGCCCTAGGGTTCCACCCTAGGGGTGGCGGCAGCCTCCAGGAACCCATCTGGCCGGCGGCCAGGGCAGGGAGAGGTGGAGGCGCCCTAGGGTGGGCCTTAAGGCCCATCTAAGCCTAGGGTTTGCCCCCTCCACCCTTGTTGCGCCTTGGGCTGGGGTGGGAGGCGCACCAGCCCACCTAGGGGCTGGCTCCCTCCCACTCTTGGCCCATGGAACCTTCCGGGGCAGGTGGGCCCACTTGGTGGACCCCCGGAACCCTTCCGGTGGTCCCGGTACACTACCGGAGACACCCGGAACACTTCCGGTAACCAAAACCTCACTTCCTATATATCAATCTTCGTCTCCGGACCATTCCGGGACTCCTCGTGACGTCTGGGATCTCACCCGGGACTCCGAACAACCTTCGGTAACCACGTACACTATTTCCCTATAACCCTAGCGTCATCGAACCTTAAGTGTGTAGACCCTACGGGTTCGGGAGACACGTAGACATGACCAAGACACCTCTCCGGTCAATAACCAACAGCGGGATCTGGATACCCATGTTGGCTCCCACGTACTCCACGATGATCTCATCGGATGAACCACGATGTCAAGGATTCAATCAATCCCGTATACAATTCCCTTTGTCTATCGGTATGGTACTTGCCCGAGATTCGATCGTCGGTATCCCCATACCTTGTTCAATCTCGTTACCGGCAAGTCTCTTTACTCGTTCCGTAATACATCATCCCGTTACTAACTCCTTAGTCACATTGAGCTCATAATGATGATGTCTTACCGAGTGGGCCCAGAGATACCTCTCCGTCACACTGAGTGACAAATCCCAGTCTCGATTCGTGTCAACCCAACAGACACTTTCGGAGATACCCGTAGCGTACCTTTATAGCCACCCAGTTACGTTGTGACGTTTGGCACACCCAAAGCATTCCTGCGGTATCCGGGAGTTACACAATCTCATGGTCTAAGGAAACGACACTTGACATTGAAAAGCTTTAGCAAACGAACTACACGATCTTGTGCTATGCTTAGGATTGGGTCTTGTCCATCACATCATTCTCCTAATGATGTGATCCCGTTATCAATGACATCCAATGTCCATGGTCATGAAACCGTGACCATCTATTGGTCAACGAGCTAGCCAACTAGAGGCTCACTAGGGACACGTTGTGGTCTATGTATTCACACATGTATTACGGTTTCCGGTTAACACAATTATAGCATGAATAACAGACAATTATCATGAACTAGGAAATACAATAATAACCATTTTATTATTGCCTCTAGGGCATATTTCCAACATGCACAGCCACAAGCCATGATGGGATCTGGCTTGGTTGGATATCGTGGTGACCCTGGACAGGCGGTGCTACGAGATGTAAAAGAACGGTAGGAAAGGATGGGCACCGACAGAGTCTCTGGGAAACCCTTTAAAAGACCATGTTTTGGTCATCCGTTTCTCAAACACCATGAAGTGCGAGAAGTTGAACGGAGGCGACCAAACTTGTGGGGAACGTGTGCAAAACTCTGCAGAGTACCCAAACCTAATCGATTAGCCGTGTCCACGGTCATGGACGGTTTGAGCCAAAGGAACTGAAACTATATGGAACTCTCAACACAATTAATTATATTGATGTGGGTTATTAATGTCAACTTGGGTATGAGAATTGGTTGGTGGAACCATCTCATTAATCAACCAACATTGTAGTAATTATGCCTTTGCCCTCTCTTGTTGTAGGAAAATTTTGGCTTTATGCAAAAACTTACGACCCCCACCTACCATATTTGCATATAGACTAGATGATTACTTTACCCCCCCCCTCTCTTGTGACTTTGCCGGCATATTCAATATGCTGACCTATACGGCTGCAACGTATCATGTTGCAGAGTACTTTTCTGACCAGGAGTGAGGATACGCTCTACGCTCGGTGAGATGCCCTTGGAGTCAGATGGACTCATCTACCTTTGGAGCTTCCGCAAGTTTATGGTTTAGTTTATCTCATGAGTTGGCCTTCAGCCACTTTATTGTAATCATTATTGTAATAAAGGACTCGATATGAGATTTTGATTAATTTATGCTGTGTGATTTCCCTTTGATATATACATTGATGTACCGTGTGTGTACCAGCATGATCTTGGGATGGTACAGAAACACCGGAGATTTGACCTTTCAGGTCGGGTCGCTACAGAAATGGTAATGGAAGTGGGAATGGCAACCAACACTGTCCCGCTCCAGCTCAGAAGGATCTGAACCATATCACCTGTTTCAAGTGTCAGAAGACAGGGCACTATGCCACTGAATGCCCTCAGAACAAGCAAGGGAATGGAAGCGGCAACAACAATGGCAACTCCGCAGCTAAGAAGCCAAATCCGTTTCCTCGTGCCCAGGTGAACCACCTCGATGTGGAAGAAGTCTATGATCAGCCCGAGACTGTGGTTGGTAAGTTTTTATTGCATTCACGTCAAGTTATGGTACTTTTTGATTTTGGTGCAACTCATTCATTCATATCAAGGGTAGTTGTGGAAAAGTATGGTTTACCCACCAGAACCCTTAGTCAGCCCATTAAGGTCAATTCCCCAGGAGGAAGGATGATGGCAGGGATAGGATGGCACGCCTTGAAACTCCACATAGGAAACCATGTTTTTCCTACCGACCTCATCGTCTTAGAATCCCAGGGATTGGATGTAATCCTAGGCATGGATTGGATGACCAAGTATGAAGGAAACCTTGATTGCCCAGCAAGTCTATTTCACTCACCACTCCGGAGAACAAGAGGATTAAGTATGTATCCTGACGCACACAGATGAGTGCTCGATTAAATTCCCTCACAGGAGTTGTTCAGGAGGAAGTACCGGTTGTACGAGACTTTCTAGATGTATTCCCGGAGGAATTACCAGGCATGCCACCAGATAGGGAGATTGAGTTTCTAATAGAGCTACTACCAGGGACAACCCCAATTTCCAAGAGACCCTATCGGATGCCCGCAATTGATTTAGTGGAAATCAAGAAGCAAATTAAGGAGCTATTGGACAAGGGATATATTCGCCCAAGTTCATCACCTTGGGGAGCCCCAGTTCTTTTGGTGGAGAAGAAAGATAAAACCTTGAGGATGGTGGTCGACTATAGAGCATTGAACGAGGTGACAATCAAGAATAAGTACCCTCTACCGATGATTAATGACCTGTTTGATCAGCTAGTAGGCGCCAAAGTATTCTCCAAGATCGATCTTCGATCAGGGTATCACCAACTAAAGATTCGTGAACAAGATATACCCAAAACAGCTTTCACCACCAGGTATGGCTTATACGAGTATACAGTCATGTCCTTTGGTTTGACTAATGCTCCTGCCTATTTCGTGAATTTGATGAACAAAGTGTTTATGGAATATTTGGACAAGTTTTTCGTGGTGTTCATCGATGACATTTTGATATTCACCAAGAGCGAGGAAGAACACAAGGAACACTTGCGTTTAGTTCTGGAGAAACTTAGAGAGCATCATTTGTATGCCAAGTTCAGTAAATGTGAATTATGGCTGACGGAAGTCGGATTCCTTGGACATGTTATTTTCGGAGAAGGGATAGTAGTAGACCCCGCTAAGGTTGAAGCAGTCACTGAGTGGAAGTCACCCACCTCAGTTAAGGAGATCCGCAGTTTTCTCGGACTTGCTGGATATTACCAAAGATTCATTGAGAATTTCTCAAAGATTGTCAAGCCCATGATAGAGCTGTTGAAGAAAGAGTCTAAGTATATCTGGACTGAGGAATGTGAGGCCAGTTTCCAGGAGTTGAGAAAACGTTTGGTCACATCCCCAGTGTTGATACTGCCAAACATTCGGAAGGACTTCCAGGTTTATTGTGACGCATCACGTCAAGGACTTGGAGGAGTACTCATGCAGGAGGGAAAAGTTGTAGCATATGCATCCAGACAGCTACGACCCCATGAGTTGAATTATGCCACCCATGATTTGGAACTAGCAACCGTAGTGCACGCACTCAAGACCTGGAGACATTTCCTTATCGGAAATAGTTGTGATGCGTACACTGATCATAAGAGCCTGAAGTATATCTTCACGCGGAAGGAGTTGAACCTCGGACAGAGGAGATGGTTAGAGTTAATCAAGGACTATGACATGAGATTACATTACCATCCAGGAAAGGCAAATGTTGTGGCAGATGCTTTGAGTCGGAAGAGTTATGTGAACACACTCATAGCCGGAGGATTACCCCAGGAGTTAACCAAAGATCTCAGAGAGCTGCGGTTAGAGATAGTTCCGCAAGGATATGTTGCCACACTAGAGATTCAGTCCACCTTGACCGAAAGAATTCGAGAAGCCCAGAAATCAGACAATGAGATAGCTGAGATAAAGCAGAGAATGAAAGAAGGCAAAGCTAAAGGCTTTCGTGAAGATGAACAGGGTACTCTATGGTTTGAGAACCGAATCTATGTGCCCCATGACCCAGAGCTCAGAACGTTGATACTTCAAGAAGCCCGTGATTCACCATACTCGATACACCCAGGCAACACCAAGATGTACCTGGATTTGAAGGAAAGTTACTGGTGGACAGGTATGAACAAAGATATTGCCAAACATGTTGCGGTATGTGATGTTTGTCAGCGAGTAAAGGCGGAACATCAGAAACCAGCAGGGTTACTCCAACCTTTGCCGATACCCGAGTGGAAATGGGATAAGCTCGGTATGGACTTCATCACAGGACTACCTAGGACCCGTTCAGGATATGATTCCATTTGGGTAGTGGTCGATCGCTTGACCAAGGTGGCTCATTTCATTCCAGTGAAAACCACCTATACCAGTGCTAAGTTAGCCAAGATCTATATGACCAGGATCGTATGTCTGCATGGAGTTCCGAGGAGTATCGTGTCAGATAGAGGAACACAATTTACCTCAAAGTTTTGGCATCAGCTACATGAAACTTTGGGTACAAGGCTGGAGTTCAGTACAGCTTTTCATCTGCAGACCGATGGACAGACTGAGAGAGTCAACCAGATTCTGGAGGACATGTTGAGAGCTTGTGCGCTAGACTATGGGTCCAGTTGGGATGACAACTTACCTTACACAGAGTTCTTGTACAACAACAGTTATCAGACCAGTCTGAAGATGGCCCCTTTCGAAGCTTTATACGGAAGGAGGTGCAGAACACCATTGACGTGGGATGGTGTTGGAGACCGACAACTTTTTGGTCTCGATCTTATCAGAGATTCTGAAGATAAGGTCAAAATGATTCGAGACCGACTCAAGATAGCTCAGTCCCGGAAGAAGAGCTATGCTGATAACAAACACAAGGAGGTGACATATGAAGTAGGGGATCGAGCATATCTCCATGTGTCCCCACTTTGAGTTATCAAGAGGTTTGGTGTTAAAGGAAAGTTAGCACCCAGATTCATAGGCCCCTACAAAATGCTGGAACGTAGAGGCGAAGTTGCATACAAGCTGGAATTGCCGGAAGGACTGTACGGAGTTCATGATGTTTTCCATGTTTCCCAGTTGAAGAAATGCCATGCTGAAATGGCTGATATTCCTTTGAGAGACACAGTGCCCCTAGAGGCCATACAACTTGACAGTGACCTGACCAACGAGGAGAAGCCCGTCAGAATCCTCGAGACTGCCAACAGAGTTACCCGTAGCAGGATCATCAAGTTCTGTAAGGTTCTATGGAGTCACCACACCGAGGAAGAAGCCACCTGAGAAAGCGAAGATCTTCGTAGAGACCATCCGCACCTATTTTCTAGCCAACCCGAATCTCGAGGGCGAGATTCATCTTAAGGTGGGTAGGTTTGTAACATCCCAAAATTTTATTTTGGAATGTTATGATATATATAGCTATGCATCATCATCATATTGTTTGAATGAATAGAATGGTTGAAGAGCTTCTTTTGAATTTCTGAAGAGTGAGGTGACGATGTGTGTTGGAAATGTTTCCAAGGTTGATGTGATCAACATCGCACGCTCTCTCTACCTTCGGGATTAGTGACGAACCTAAATAAATGTTATTTGGTGTTTTGCGTTGAGCATGAACGTGATTAGATCGTGTTTATTGCAACACGGTTATTCATTTAAGTTAGAGAATGATGGTTATTCTGTTTACATTAATAATACCTTCAATGGTCATGCACCCAGTGAGAATGGTTTATTGACTCTTGATTGTTGTAATACACATGTTCATCACATTGATGCCAAAAGATACAAAGTTAGTAATGATAGTACCACATACTTGTGGCAGTGCCGCTAAATGTCATATTGGTATAAATCGCATGAAGAAACTCCATGCGGATGGATCTTTGGACTCATTCGATTTCGAATTGGTTGAGACGTGCGAACCATGCCTCATGGGCAAGATGACTAAGGACCCTGTTTTTCGGTTTAATAGAGCGGGCAAGTGATTTATTGGAAATAATACATGTTGATGTATGCAATCCAATGAGTCTTGTGGCATGCAGTGGATATCATTATTTTCTTACCTTCACTGATGATTTGAGTAGATATAGTGTATATTTACTTAATGAAACACAAGTCTGAATCGTTTGAAAAGTTCAAGCAAATTCAGAGTGAAGTTTAAGATCATCATGACAAGAAGATAAAAATGTCTGCAATGTGATCGTGGAGGTGAATATCTGAGTTACGACTTTGGCATACAACTTTAGACGATGTGAAAGTTGTTTCACAACTCACGCCACCTGGAACACCACAGTGTGATGGTGTGTCCGAACATCGTAGTCGTGTTCTATTGGATATGGTGCGAACTATGATGTCTCTTATCGATTTGCCACTATAGTTTTGGGGTTATGCATTAGAGACAACACCATTCACTTTAAATAGGGCACCATCTAAATCCGTTGAGATGACACCGTGTGAATTATGGTTTGATAGAAACCTAAGCTGTCATTTCTTAATGTTTGGGGCTGCGAGGCTTGTGTGGAAAATTGTTTTCACCTAATGAGCTCGAACCCGAAGTGGTCAAATGCATCTTCATAGAATACCCTAAGAACATTTGGGTGAACCTTCTATCTCAGATCCAAGCATAAAATGTTTGTTGCTAAAACTGGGTCCTTTCTGGAGAAAAAATTTCTCTCGAAAGAATTGAGTGGGAGGAATATAGAACTTGATGAGGTTGTTGAACCTTTGTTTCAACCAGAGAGTAGTGCCGCGTAGGAAGATGTTTCTCTGAAGCCTACGTTAGTTGACGAGGAAGTTAATGATGATGATCCTGAAGCTTCGGATCAAGTTACTATCGAACATCGTAGGTCGACAAGGATGCGTACTACTCTTGAGTGGTACCACAACCCTGTCTTGGAGGTCATGTTGTTGAACAACGATGAACCTACGAGATATGGAGAAGCGATGATGGACCCGGATTCCGATAAATGATTAGAGACCATGAAATCCTAGAAACGATCCATGTATGAAAACCAAGTATAGACTTTGGTAGACTTGCTCGCTGGACGGCATGTCGTCGAGTACAAATGGACCTTTAAGATGAAGACAGACGCTGATGGTAAATGTCACCATTTATAAAGCTCGACTTGTTGCAAAGAAGTTTACGACAAGTTCAATGAGTTGACTGCGATGAGACTTTCTCACTCGTAGCAATGCTAAAGTCTATTTGAATTATGTTAGCAGTTGATGCATTTTTCAATTATGAAATCTGGCAGATGGATGTCAAAACATCGTTTCCTTAACGGTTTACTTGAGGAAAGGTTGTATGTGATACAACCAGAAGGTTTTGTCAGTCCCAAGGATGCTAAAAGGTGAGCAAGCTTCAGTGATCCTTCTATGGACTAAAGCAAACATCTCAGAGTTGGAATATCCACTTTGATGAGATGATCAAAGTTTTTGAGTCTATACAAAGTTTATGAGAAACTTGTATTTACAATAAAGTGAGTGGGAGCATTATAGAGTTTTTGATAAGCATATGTGGTTGACATATTATTGATCGGAAATGATGTAGAATTTCTAAAAACCATAAAGGGTTGTTTGAAAGGAGTTTTTCAAAGGAAGACCTAGATAAAGCTACCTAATTGTTGAGCATCAAGATCTATAGAGATAGATCAAGATGCATGATGAGACTTCAATGAGTACATACCTTGACAAGATTTTGAAAGAGTTCAAAATGGATCAGTCAGAGAGAAGTGTTCTCGCCTGCTTTGTAAGGTGTGAAGTTGAGTAAGACTCAAAGCTCGACCACGGCAGAAGAAAGAGAAAGGACAAACGTCGTCCCCTATGCCTTAGCCATAGGCTCTGTATAGTATGACATGCTGTGTACCGCACCTATGTGTGCCTTGCCATGAGTCCGTCAAGGGGTGCAAGAGTGATCCAGGAGTGGATCACTGGACAGCGGTTAAGATTATCCTTAGTGACTAAAAGACAAAGGAAATGTTTCTCGATTATGGAGGTGATAAAGAGTTCCTCGTAAAGAGTTACGTTGATGCAAGCTTTAACACCAATACGGATGACTCTTAGTAGCAATCAGGATATGTATAGTGGAGCAGTCATTTCGAATAGCTCCAAATGGAGTGTGGTAGCAGTATTTACAGTTTAACATAGAGATTTGTAAAGTACACACGAATCTGAACGTCGCAGACCCGTTGACTAAAAGACCTCTCTCACATGCAAAGCATGATTGAGCCCCAGAACTCATTGGGTGTTAGTTCATAACAATGCGGATCACATGATGACGTGAGCTAGATTATTGACTCTAGCGTAAGTGGGAGACTGTTGGAAATATGCCCTAGAGGCAATAATAAATTGGTTATTATTAGATTTCCTTGCTCATGATAATCGTTTATTATCCATGCTATAATTGTATTGATCGGAAACTCAGATACATGTGTGGATACATAGACAACACCATGTCCTCATATGATGCACGATTAGGTTTATATGAATTTGTAAAAATGCAACATTTTTACTAAAATTGCAACATTTTTTTTACTAAAATTTAAGCAATTTTAAATATATGCAAAAGAAACAAAACAGAGCCCAAAAATAGGGGCAACCTAGTTTTGAACCCAAGACCTCCTAGTTGCAGGTTTGCTGGGATGACCAGCTAAGCTAGTGGTGGGACTTGAAACAATGTGGATATTGCCTAAGATGAATGGCAAAACAGAGTGGCTGGCAGGCTAACGAAAAAATGGCAAAACAAAAATAGGGCCCTATCTAGTTTTGAACCCAAGACCTCCTTGTTGCAGGTTTGCTGGGATGACCAGCTAGGCTAGTGGTGGGACTTGATATAGTGTGGATATTGCCTAAGATCAATGGCAAAACAGAGTGGCTGGCAGGCTAACGAAAAAATGGCAAAACAAAAATAGGGCCCTCTGGGATTCGAACAGCAGAGCCCTTGGTTGAAACTAAGTGCACTGACCAGCCCGGCAAGGCTTCGTCATTTGATATTATAGCAGATAAGTCGGATAAGTGCTAACATTTCGACGGGTTTTCTTCTACATGAACAGACACAAGCAAAAACAGAGCAATGGCGGATCTGGGGCTACAGACCTGCGATGTGTGGGAACCGAACGGGGATGGCGCTGGAAGAGGGGGTCGAGGTCCGGCAAGGCCATGGCATCGCTGGGTCCGGTCGTGAGGAGGTGGATCCGACGTGGGCGAGGGTGATGAAGCTTTGAGAAGAGGAGGCTCCATGGAGCGACGACGTCCTTGTTCGTTCTGCTGGTCCTGCAGGTCGGCGACAAGGGCTGGAGGTGCGGCAGCGAGCTCAAGGAGCATGGAAGCAGCGGTCGAAGCTTCAGTCAGCCATGGTGGCTCCTGCGAGAAGATAGCACGAGGGAGGGAGCTCAGAGAACGGGAAAGAGGAAGGAGGAGCAGGAGAAAGGGGAGGGGAAGGAGGCTCGAGGGGACCGGCCTGGGTCGTCGATGGCCAGCCAGTGCAGAGGAGTTCCTCTCGCGAGTTCACGGGCGCGGGAAGGCACGGACGCTCAGGCGCCATGACCACGACTGCTGGAGAGGCTAGGCATCCGGTTGGGTGGACGCGTCCGTGTGACGGGAGGAGAAATCGGCCGCTGGTTGGATCACGAGGAGGGACACTGCGAGCGTTGGATCTCGCTCCTGCAGGAGCTGGACGCCTACATGGAGCTGGTTGGTTCATCCGGGAAACGATGGGAGTAGGTGGGTGGATTAGGAAGGATCCCGAGAAACACAGTGGCTGGCTGGCGGCGGAGATGAGACATTGTCCCTAGATTTTAGGGTTTGACTACATGGAATGGTCTATATATAGGAAAAAGGGAAGCCTTTAAACAATTTTCAGACGTTGGATCGCGATCGGACCTTTCGGGTCAAGGGTTAGACTAAGGTGGCTCTAGTGGGCTATGTAGAGCGTTAGTGGGCTGAGAAGAGAGGGAAGGTGGTGGCCCGGTGGCAGGTTTTTGAACTACCGAGAAAACGTCCGACGAATAAACCGATGACCGCACTGCTACGACTGACTGACGGGGTATCAAACAAACTCGGAATGCGAGGAATTCGATAGGCGGCCTACCTACACTATAATAAGACCGCACACCAAGTTTTGACCCAATCCGGAAATATTTTAAAGGCACTTTTAAAAACAATATTTTCCGATGCCCCGGGCGCGTGCGTGTTTGGTTGGTCACGAAACGGGCAACGACAAAAACGGAGAGAACCGGCAACTACGAACGGATGCAAGTTTTTAAAAACAAGTGACGATGCAATGCATATGATGCGAATGATGCGATGATGAATGCAACAACCAAACGAAACACAAACGAGAATCGAAATAAAAGGGGAATCTTTTGGAGTGTCGGTCCCGGGCTGTTACAACTCTCCTCCACTACATGAGGATCTCGTCTCGAGATCTAGAATGAGAAGGGGAAGAGAAACAGCAAGAGGTAAAATTAGTTGCTTCTCTGACCAACGAGTGAAACCAATGAAACATGAAGGTTGGAAAGAGATGAAGAATGACATGAGGAACAAGTAAGAATTCACAAGAAATTTCAGCAACACTTCGGTGGGATAGAGAGGCAAAACTTGATAAGAATGAAAAGAGCTCTAACATAGAACATAACACTCCGGTAAAGAATAAGCAAGAAAGAATATGATCTTAATCAAACTAGATGAGAGTTGAAAAGAGCAACACCACTATGCCTCCGGAACAAAAGAATAGAAGCTAGTTCTTTGGAGAGAAGAGAACAGAGAAGAAAATGACAACTTCTACCACCATTGAACTTGAGAAGCATGGTTGAACGGAGTTGATGGAGAATCAACAATGAAAAGATTTAGCTTGTTATGGGCTTATGGAAAACAGCTCAAGATTATGAGGTGACAATCCGCCACAACAGAAACAATTGATTGATTGAGAGCAACAAGATATGCAAAACTTCTTTCACCAAGAGGTGGAGGAGATACTTGAATCATTTATAGCACCATGATAACAACAATCCTTAGGAAATGCTTTAGGTGAAATCCAACCCAAGATAAATCAGAGAATACAAGATGGGTTTACTTATCTTATTCTTGACAATTTTCCTTCGAGACTCCTCATAATCAAGAATTTAATAACACCATCTCAAAAGACAATGGAGAAGGAATTTAACTTAGAAATCCAAGATAAAGAACACTTGAGTACCTCCAACAAGAATCTTGATGAATATTTCGAGAAAGAATTAACTCCTTGATGAACCGCCATGAGGAACCTCTAGAAAAGAGAGGATGATAGAAAAGAATTGAAGGTTGAAAAGGAACAAGATTGGGGCCTTCCAATGATTTAGATGATGCTTCGAGACAAGATACTTGAGCAAAACTAGGAATTCCGGAAAAGGAAAGATGAGAACACTTGAAACCCAGAATTGATATCATGAACAACTCCGAAAGAAGGATTGAGATCACCTTGACCAACAAGAATAAGAATTATGTTATGCTTATCCTTCATCAAGTTAAATTGATGACAAGCAACGGATTTCACACACCACTTATTCTTCTTGCAGGGAATTGAAGAGAGAGAGATAGATCACAAACTTGAAGAAGTCTTGAATGAGAACACCGGAAGAATTCACAAACGAATGAGGATACTACGATTGAATGAAGATACATGGAAACGAAGAAATCACGATCCACCTAATGGAAAACTTCAACAAGGCACCGAAACAATTGAGATACGAACGAAGGAACAACACTTGAGAAGAATTCGAGAATGAAAGCTGCAAGCTGAGAACAAAGAAATCTTCTGAAAAGATGGCCTTCGGGAGGATTGAGAAATGAAAACAATTCTGAATGCACCGGATAGATATGGGAGAAATTTCTCATGAATGGAAACAACTTGAGATGATAGCAACCAGCTGAAACCATGAATCTTTAAGAGAATGAGCAAAGATTAAGAGAAACTCTCCTTCAGTCTTCAACACCGAGAATGATGATGAGAAACAACTTCATGAATTACTAAGATACTTCGGAATAATGAATTAAGAAAGGTTGAGCCGACAATGAAAATAAATATGAAGCGATCATGGAGAAGGAATATGACTGATGAAAATCATTCTTACATCATGTTGAGAAGAACTTGAGGACATCTCCGGAAACATTAGAAGAGTCAGGTCTAACTCGGACCCTCGAAAGCACAACGATACTAACCGTGGTGGTACCCCGGATGCCTCCCCGGTACTGGGTGACTCCCACCCTATCTCACCATGAAAAGTATTGAAGCAATTTCGAACACCCTCCGTCCTGAGATACTAAGGAAGCTGAATGATAACGATGTGCCAAGAATTCCTAGGAGCTCAACTCCCCGAAAGAAATCAAGTCAGACAGGAGGCACCAAGATAGAACTCCGTCACATCGGCATCATATAGATTCGAAAATACCCGCGTGATCCTAAAAAAATTGAGAGAGAAGAGGAGTAGTAACAAAATTCCTAAGTCATAATTCCTCACCAGAGCATAAAAGAGGAGTAAAATGAATCCTACTCTCCGATATAACTAAAGTCAAAATAGTTTTTTCACTAGAATTGACTTGGCCAAGTTCGGTCAATCAAGGGGGCTCCTAGGTCGGTACAGGCTCTGATACCAACTTGTCGAGGCCCTCATGCCGAAATAAGGATATGATCGCATCTTGGGCGTGACACCTTTAGCCATGAAGCAATATCCACATGCTTCATTTGGTGAATCAAATATGTCGTAGGAGTCGGTTGTCACTAGTGCAAGTCCGACAACACCTTCATCTTGACTATAGTCGGAGTCGGAGTGATAGCTTCTCTCGGAGTGGTTGTCGAATTCGGAGCTAGAAACCCATTCACCAAGATGAGCTTGATGTATTCTTCTTGAGTAGATCTTGGTGTACTTGTCCTTCTTCTCCGAGTCCCTACTTTTCCTTGAGGGTCTTCATTCATAACGATCATCTCTACTCCTTCTCTCTCTTCGAGGTGACTCGTCTCTTGAGCTTCTTCTTCTTGGAGACTCTTCTTTCCCTTTATAAGGAGTCGCGCACTCATTGGAGTAGTGTCGGGGGGATAAGCCCGGGGTAGCCTAAAGCAACCCACTACTCTAACTTTCAGAAATGAATGATGGGCAAGCTGCGTCCCCCTATAGCCAAGATTGTGTCCAGCCGGCTACGCGATGTCGGCTGGGCGCTGCCGGCCTCACATGGCCGGCTCAGCTAGGACTGCCGGTTGGGGGCAGGGATTCCTAGCCGCCTAGCTGGCCGCACCTTGGATCTCATGTCCCAGGCATGCGCGACTACAGGGGGCCCCATCCCGTCAGGGGTCAGCGCCCGTATGGCTATAGTGGAGGAAATAGTGTCGCTGACTTCGGATGATCGTGACCGGGCTTCCAACAGTGTCGGCATGCCTCCAACCACTCCATTTCCTGCCCGAGCGTGGCTACAGTGCAGCCGGTCATACCGCTGACCGCGGCCGTCTGCCACAAGGCAACGCCCCGAAGGACGATCCGTGCCGTGAAGCGACCATTGCTGGGAACTACCACGCAGGCCCCTCTGGCTCTCGACGACACCTCCCAGTCGGCGGGCCCTACCAGTGACGAGACCCTATAGCCGGGGCCCCACGGCCGGATACCGAGGCTGCCAGTTGCCCCCCATGGCTTTCCACCCATATTGTAATCTAGGAGGTTAGCCTATAAAACCCCTCGGAGCCTCCCATGCAGAGGCAAGAAAAGAGGTAGACGAGAACATATACTCACACCAAGGAATATCTCATTCCACCACTACCTTCATAGTAAGGGAAGGGGAGCTGGCTCCTCCTCCTTCCACCTCTAGATACAACTCGAGGAGCGCCACTGCAACCTCTCCTCACCTATCAACTAGATCAGGCAGGACTAGTGGTATTACCTCCCATGAAGGGCCCCGAACCTGGGTACATCATGTGTCAGTCACCGCTTGTGCCTAATCCTGCTCCCGGAGCCCGTCGGCGTCCTCCAGACCCAACCACCTTCGATAAGCCTACCCATGGCATCTGTCTTGAGAAAACGACGACAATTGGCACCCACTGTTGGGCCATACGCGGCACCTGCCGGAGTCATGCTCCGGGCGGGACCCTTCGCAATTCCCCGCGACCGCCACACGTTCAGGCGAAGACGTAGGCTCATGGGGCTTGCTCCGGTAGGCCCCATGGGCAGCTTCATCGATGTCGCGCTCGACATCGAGACGCTCACCGAGCGCTTTAGCAAGCTAAGCCTTGCCGAAGCACCGGTCATCGACGAATACCCCAGCCAGGTGCTCGACTACACCGACCCTCCCACGTCCGTGGGAACACTTGCTATGACCTAGTCCAGCGGCTCCCACATTCGCGTGGGAGTGATGGACATCACCTCCACCACCTCTTCCGACCGGGCGCGGGCCGAGGCCGACGCCGCCGCGGCCCGCACCGGCACCTCCGACCCGCTCAGCGTGGCCCTTCGATGCCTGAGCACCCTTATCGCTCCGATGACGAATCCCGACATCGCCACGACCGAGCTGGAGCGGCTCGCCGCCTGCTGTTCGAGGACACCAATGCCCTCGTAGATGCGTGGCGCCGCATGGAGGCTGCTCAGCGGGAGTACGCCTATGCCTGTGGTCTCACCCCGGTCGGCACCGAGCCCAGTCGGCGTGGGGCCGTGCGCGACCGCGGTCGCGTAATCACAGAAATCCTCGTCGGTAACATGCCTATCTACGACACCCCCACGACGAACCTACGGGCCGCCAAGGTAGCCTACAAGGATCTGGCTACCTTGGAGGGCGAAGAGCATGCCGCCCGCGAGCGTCACATCAAAGACCTCATCGACGCCGCCGACGCACAGCAACACCTGCTCGCCCCCAGTGGACCCGCCTCTGAATGCCCCTGTGCCGAGGGCGAGGGCGTCGGGACTACTGGCCGTCAGCCGGATCAGCACTCATGTTCCCCTCGCGCCTTCGGCCGCCGAGTCGAGGCGAGCAACCCTCGATGCTCCCGGCTGCCGGGGAACAAGCTGCCGGCTGTGAACAACCAGAACAACAACAACTCGGCTCACAGCAACCGCCGCAACAAGGCGCCAGCATAGCCGCGGGCATACACCGCCTCCGCGTCACGAGCCGGCGGGGTCGGTCCCGCCTACCATCCATCCTGAATTCTTGGCCCGACTCGAACTGCGGGTCCCCTACAGCGAAAACGACGCCCGTCTCCGCATCGACCGGCTCGCGCAGTCGGCCCTCCTCGAGGAGGAGGGCTCGATTGGCCCAGCGTGTTTCGGCCCTCGGATCCGCAACGAGCCATTCCCGACCGGCTTCACGCTGCCCCGGGACACCCCGAAGTATAACGGGGCCACCAACCCTGAAGACTGGCTGATTGACTACACCACCGCAGTCGGCATTGCCATGGGGAACAATCACATGGCTGTTCGCTACGCCCCCTCATGCTGATCGGATCGTCCCGTACCTGGCTGAACAGCCTGGCGGCCGGCAGCATCAACACCTGGACGGACTTCGAGGAATCATTCGTCCGCAACTTCACCAGCACCTATAAGCGGCCCGGCCGCCCCCGTGAAGTAGCCAAGTGCGTTCAGGGGGAGGACGAGTCCCTCCGTGACTACCTCACCCGATGGACCGAGCTCCACAACTCCTGTGAAGGGGTGCATGAGGTGCAAGCCATACAATACTTCATCGAAGGCTCTCGCGACGGCACTCCCCTCAAGCACAAGCTCCTGTGCTCTAAGCTGGCTACGCTAGCCGAGCTCATGACCAAGGCGGACAAGTACGCCACGGCTAACTCCACCATTCGGGTCAAGGCGACCCCACTTGCCAAGGCAACACCGACGCCGGCGGCGTCACGACCGGCTGCCGACAACCGGCAGCCGCAGAACAACAAGCGCAAGAATGACCAGCCCGACTCCCGTTATGGGAGCCGGCATGTTGCCACCATCGAGGAGCAGGAGCCGGCAGCCGAGCCTTCTAGTCAGCGTCAGCGCACTGGCATGGCTGCTTGGCAGCCCAAGCTCACGTTTGAGCAGATGCTCGACCTCCCCTGCAAGAACAACTCTGGGCCAAGCCCTCCACGCGAACGCTCCGGCAGTGCAGCTTCTCACAGTGATTGGCCCGCGAGACGGCCTTCTGGCTCCTCCCATGCCGCCTGCCTGCGTGCCGGCCCTGGCGCTAGCTCCGGCTCCGACCCAGCATGACGGTCGCCTGCACGACCAATTCCCCAACCAGGACGGTTGCTAAGTCATCACTAGTGAAGAGATGAGACAACATGCTCAGCGATGGCTCCACCGTGAGGTGAATGCCACCATGTCGGCAACTCCCCAGTTCATGCACTGGTCGGAGAAGCCGGTCACCTGGAGCCGGGCAGACCACCCGGCTATGATGCCGAGTCCTGGCAGCTATGCCCTGGTCCTCGACCCCACCATCGCCACTGAGAGATGCACCTGCCGCTTTACGCGGGTGCTCATTGATGGTGGCATCAGCATCAGCATCCTCTATCTTGACACGATGCGCAAGCTGGGGCTGAAAGTAGAAGACCTACAGGCGAGCTGGATGGTCTTCCACGGCATCGTGCCGGGAAAGTTCTGCAACCCTGTCGGCAAGATCAAGCTCGACGTCCTCTTCGGCGGTCCTGGTCACTTTCTCCACGAGTCGGTATGGTTCGACATAGTCGACCTCGAGAGTCCCTACCACGCGCTGCTGGGCCGACCGGCTCTCGTCAAGTTCATGGCGGTCCCCCACTATGCCTACCTCAAGCTCAAGATGCCTGGTCCCTAGGGGATCATCACCATCATGGGTGACTACAAGATGTCGATCGAGTGCGCTCGAGATGGCAGCCGGCTGGCCGAGGCCCTGGAGTAGCCGAGGAAAAGCGACAGCTCGACCGACTCATGGCCCTCGCTGCTAGCCAGCTGGCTGTGCCGGCTCCTCCCTCGCAGTCGGTCGACGAGGCCTCCTTCTAACCATCCAAGGACACAAGGCAGGTCCCGCTCGATCCGGCCAACCCCGCGCAGTGCATCACCATCGCCCCCCCCTCGACAGAAATAGGAAGGTGAGCTCGTTGACTTCCTCCGTGAGAATCAGGACATCTTTGTGTGGTCCCCCAAGGACATGTCGGGTGTTCCGAGGAAGTTCGCCGAGCACAAGCTTCATGTCTGGTCGGACGCTAAACCGGTCAAGCAACCCCTACACCGTTTGTCCGACAAGAAGCGGCGCACCATAGGGGAAGAGATCGCTCGGCTGCTCACAGCCGGCTTCATCATGGAAGTTTTCCACCCGGACTGGCTGGTCAACCCAGTCCTAGTGCTGAAGAACAACAAGACCTGGCGCATGTGTATCGACTACACCAGCTTGAACAAGGTGTGTCCCAAGGACCCATTCGCCCTGTCGCGGATCGATCAAGTCATCGACTCCATGGCCCGCTATGATTTGCTGTCTTTCTTGGACGCCTACTCCGGCTACCACCAGATCAAGCTGGACTTGGACGACCGGCTCAATACCTCTTCCTCACGCCCTTCGGGGCCTACTGCTATATCACCATGTCCTTCGACCTGAAGAATGTAGGCGCTACCTTCCAGTGATGCATATAGAAGTGCCTCCTGCCTCAGTTAGGCAGGAACGTCCACGTCTACGTCAACAACATCATCGTCAAGACCAAGAAGCACTTCAGCCTCCTCAACAATCTCCAGGACACATTCGCAAACCTGTGCGAATACAAGATCAAGTTCAACCCGGAGAAGTGTGTCTTCGGCGTCCCAGCCAGCCAGCTCTTGGGTTTCTTCGTGTCCACTCGCGGCATCGAAGCCAACCTCGAGAAGATTAGCGCGATCGAGCGCATGCCCAAGCCGACCTGGCTCCACGACATCTAGAAGTTCACCGGCTACCTCGCCTCCCTCAGCCGGTTCCTCAGTCGGCTGGAGGAAAAAGCCTTGCCCCTCTACGGGCTCCTTCGCAAGACGGCTCTGGTAGAGCCGGGCCACATGAAGAAGCCGACCATGTTCGACTGGCCCGACGAGGCGGACGAGGCCTTCCACGGCCTCAAGCGGGCCCTCACCAACATGCCCATCCTGGCCGCACCGGCTGAGAAGGATCCCTTGCTCGCCTACATCGCAGCAACCACGCGCGTCCTCAACATTGTCCTGGTGGTCGAGCGGCCGGAGGAGGGCAAGCCCCTGCCGGTCCAGCGCCCCGTCTACTACCTCAGCGAGGTCCTCTCCGCCTCCAAGCAAAACTTCCCCCACTACCAGAAGATGTGCTATGACTCCATCACTATGGTGAGCACGGCCCCGCTGGGCGAGATCATGAGCGGCCGGGACTCCACCGGTCGGATCGCCAAATGGGTCATCGCCCTCACCGACCACGAAATCTGGTACGAGCCGCATACCGCCATCACGTCGCAGGAAACGGCCGGCTTCCTCGTCAACTGGGTGGAGACCGAGTTTGTACCGTCTCCTCCAGACTCCATGCATTGGTGCATACATTTGGACGGCTCGAAGATGAGGACCGACCTAGGTGCCGGCATAGTCCTCTCCTCTCCAAAAGGTGACCAACCCAAGTACACACTCCAGATTCATTTCGCCACATCCAACAACATGGACGAGTACAAGGAGCTCGTCCATGGCCTCCGGCTCGGCAAGGAAATTGGCATCAAGCGCATCATGTGCTTCGACGACTCCGACCTCATTGTGTAGCAGGTCTTTGGCTAATGGGATGCTAGAGATGCCAACATGGCCAGCTATCGCGTCCTCTTCCAGCAGCTCACCGGCTCCTTCGAGGGCTGTGAGTTCCACCACATCCCGCGGGCAGACAACGAGGCGGCCAATATGCTGGCAAAGATTGGCTCCACTCGACAGGCCATCCCAGCATGCTTCTCCCTTGAACAGCTGCTCAAGCCGTCGATCCAGCCCTCCCCCGAATTGGAGTCCATCTTCGTGTCGACTAACGCTGCCGTCTCGTCAGCAAACCCGGTTGCCCCACTAGCATCTTCGCTGCCGGCTCCATCAACCTTGGCTACCTTGCCAGCACCGGATCAACCGGTCCAGCCGACTGCATCCGAAGCAGCCGGCTCCGACACCACGACGGTAATGATAACGATCGACGCCCCTCCCGCCGTCCCCGTCCCGAGGGCTGGCAAGCCGGTCTCGGGGGCTGAACACCCAGACCCGGGGACTCCCGAACCAGCCCCCATCTCGGCTCCCTCATGGGTCCAACCCATCCTGGCTTTCCTCCTGCGCGGCAAGCTCCCTCCTGACAAGGCCACGATGAGGTGAATCCAGCGCCGATCCCCAGCCTACAACATCATCAACTGCGAGCTTGTTCATCGCAGCACCACCGGTGTCTTTCAGTGGTGCGTTGAGCCAGAAAAGGGTCAGGAGATCCTCCTCGACATCCACCAGGGAAAGTGCGGGAACCATGCCGCCTCCAGGACCCTAGTGGCGAAGGCCTTCCACCACGGTTTTTATCGGCCGACCGCCTTGGAGGAGGCCAAGAAGTTGGTTGACGAGTGCGAGGGCTGCCAGCGCTTCAGCACGCAAAGCCACCTGCCGGCTATGGCCCTCCAGACCATCCCCCTCTCGTGGACCTTTGCCATCTGGGGGCTGGACATGGTGGGTCTCTTCAAGACCGCACGAGGCGGCATGATACATCTGCTAGTGGCCGTCGACAAGTTCACCGGGTGGATCAAGGCTAGGCCAATCAAGAAGCTGGACGACCCCATGGATATCCGGTTCATCGAAGACATCACGGTCCGCTACGGCGTCCCCACAACATCATCACCGACAATGGCACAAACTTCGCCAAGGGCGTGCTGGCGCGCTTCTGCACCAAACAAGGCATCCGGGTCGACTTGGCATTCGTCGCGCATCCATAGTCAAACGGCCAGGTCGAGAGGGCAAACGGCCTAATCCTGGCCGGCATCATGCCTTGGCTCGTAACGCCGCTGATCAGGTTAGTTGGCTGCTGGATCGACGAGTTGTCGGTTGTCCTTTGGAGCCTCAGGACCACGCCCAACCGGTCGACCGGCTACACCCCCTTTTTCTTCTGTACGGGTCCGAGGCGATAATTCCCATCGACATCGAGTTGGACCCGCCTCGGGTCGCCCTATACACGGAGAAGGACGCAAGGGAGGCAAGAGAAGATGGTGTCAACCTAATCGAAGAAGCACGCGAACTGGCCTTGTGCCGGACGGCCATCTACCAGTAGAAGCTCCGGCACTACCACAACAAGCAGATCTAGCCGCTCTCCTTCCGCGAAGGAGACCTAGTGCTCAGGCAGATCCAACGAACAGCCGGCCAGCACAAGCTGTCCTCCCCACGGGAGGGCCCGTTCATCATCAGCAAAGCACTGCATAACAACGTGTACTACCTGATAGATGCCCATAAGCTAGAGAAGCGCAAGAGAGAGACCACCAATGAGGAGACAGAGCGCCCATCGAACGCGGCGCTCCTCCGTCCGTTTTACTGCTAAGAACCAGTGTATGTATGTATCCTTCCCTTTTGGGCTTATGAATGCAATGGGTGCCCCAAACCGGCTCTTTGGACACGCCCCTTCCCGCTTCATTTCAAAAATTTCGACTAAATCCGCCGGCTCTCGGTTCCGGGGGCTCACTGGCTATTCCTAACACCCCCCTTGAAGTAGATCAAGTAGTGTGGGCCGAGTAAATCCTCCCACCCCTCCCAGCTATAGACCAGCTACTGACTATCCGGATAACGGGGTCCTGGGGAGGCAAAGATTGGCACACACGAAAACCGATTGCTAGGAGATCGCCGGCTAGGTCTAGCCGGATCACTTTCTCGCCTCTGTCACTTACATTAACAGAAAAGCCCTCATAGTCCCTAAACTCAAAGCCGGCTCCCTTGAGGAGGATGCCCCGACCCAGCTACAGACCGGCTCCCGGCTGGCGGGCTGGTGGGGCCGAAACCAAGGGGGGAAAGAATTTGAGCAGACGGAACCAAAGGGGCAAACAAAGGGAAGGGCAAGCCGATACATATAAAAACAAGCATTGCAACAACCAGAAATTGCATAAAACTTAAAAAGGCCCACGGCCACGAGTTCATTACATTTACACCCCCAGTCGGTGGTCTTGAAGTTCTAGCAAAAACACAGGGATAAAAAGAAAGAGCTCTACGTGGCGGCCGCCCCGTCCTCCCCATTGCCGCCCGCGGCAGCTCCCGCCTCTCAGTCCCGAGCCGGCTCAGAATCGGTGTAGTCGTCGATACTGGAGCCGGCATCCTCACCGTCTGTCTTCGTGCCGCTTCCCTCTGGGTTGTCCAATGCGAGTGCGTGCCGATCCTTCGGGACCACCGTGCCATCTGCTCGACGCTCAGGGATGTATTCGTCCCACGCGGCGAAGGACGCAAGGTCGCTCACGCGCATGGCCCCCGTCCGCCAGCCCCCCTTACCTGAGGTCACCAGGGGGCCAGCTCCTCCTGGCACCATCGTGCCAGCGGCCCCGGATGAGGAGCCCGCATCGCTCGACCCCTCGGGTGCCTCGGCCTCTCGCCTCGGTCCTCCGCTTTCGACCTCTTCCGCCCGGTTCAGCCCGGGAGCCGATGTTCCCATAGCCGGCTCATCTCGAGCTGGAACCTCTCGCGCCGGAGCCTCCGGTGGCGGTACCTTTGGAGCCGGCATGTCCGGAGCAGGCGCCCCCGCGGTCGTCATCTCCGCATCTAGGGGACCCTCCGCCCCGGCGGCATGTCGTTTCCCTCTGTGGGATCCGCGTCACAGTCCACCCCCAGCGGCATGTCGCCTGCCCCTGGGGGTCCACGCTGTGATCCGCCTCCTCCTCATCCTTGCCGGTGGCCTGGTCCGCACCCACGCCCGCCTCCGCATGCGCATCCTCTGTGGCCTTCGCGGCCGCCTCCGGCTGTCACGCGGGGTCATGGCGATCCTTGGACCGCCACTCCCGGCCCTCGGGGAAAGGCTCCCACGACTGGCCGGCCGCCTCCCTGCCGGCCCCTCGTGATGGTGCTCTTTTCCTTGCCGCCTCCTCCCACGGGCGGTGCCCCTAGATGCGTAGCTCCTGCTGGGCTGCCTCCAGGTCGCGCCAAGCCTTGCTCTCGCTCTCCTCGCCGATGCTCGGTGGCGCCGTTCCCGCGGTGTCGCTCGCCAAGGTCCTCCCGAGGGCGCGTGCTTCCCTGGGCAGACGGGATAACGGGTGGTGGGGAGAAGAAAGAGCCAAGGGAACAAGATTAGGGCAAGCTGGCTTACCCGATGACGACGGGGACCGCCCTCCTCACGGGGCCTGTCGGGACGACCCACCTCCTCTTGCCACCGCCTCCGCACCCGTTTAAGCGCCGGTCCGGAGCTGGCCGCCTGCTTCCCCTTGCCACCGGCCACCATGTCATCTCGGCCGGGCTCGTCGCCAACATGGAGAAGACGTCTCCTCGGCGGCACTCCGGAGCCTCTGCATCCTGCGACTCTTCCGACTCAATGTCGTTGTCGGTCCAATCCCGCAAATTTTAATGTGGAGGGGACTCACCCGTCGACTCGATCACCTCTGTCTCTGTCTCCACCCCTAGCCTCGGATGCGCAGGCTCGATCTGAGTCAGCCGGCTCCACGTCGTCGATGTCCTCCACCTCCTCGGGGTCCGAATCGACCAAGTCAGCGACTGGCTCCCCGTACTCCTACAACAAGGGAAAAACCTGCGCCCCGGGAGTCGCTTTTGGCTATCAAATCAAGCCGGCACCTTCGATAGGGAAAAGGAAGACAAGACGGCTACTTCACTTACCAGTGGTGCTGGATGGCTTCGGATGTATGGGGTTTAACCCCACTACCAACTCCCCTCCTTCAGCTTCGCCGAGGAGATGGCGTTCACCCTCCGTGCCACGTGGACCGGCTTGAGCTCCTTAGCCGACAGGGGTCATGCCGGCTGCCCATCTAGCAGATGAGATGTGGCCGGCTCTAGAGCGGCTGCACCCGGCGCGCCACCATTGTTGTTAGCATATCGGCCGCCTTCAGGCCTTCTGCCCCGGTCAAGAGTAGCACCGCTCGCAGAGCCGGTCTGCTATCTCCGGGGCCTGAGGCGGAGCCGTCCACTGTCACATCCCTATCTAGGAGTCATAGGAACAGCATGTGTTTGCATCATGTTTCAATTTGGCATCAACATGAAATGGGGAGCTAAAGAAACCCCGAGCTCACTTTGAATCAAAACAATTCAAATTTGGTGAAAATTCAACAAATCCAAAATGCCCACTAAAAATGTTCCCTATGTCTGGTAAATTTGGACATGATTATAACAGGGATCATTTCAATTATTTGAACAATCAAAGCAATTCAAAAATAAATGATAAAGCCTCTGAAAATACCAAATAAAGCATTATCATTACTTTTGTTTTCAAAATATCCTAAAACTTTTTAGATAAGTTTGAAATATTCAAACTCCATTACAGAAAATACTTGGGATATTTTGCAAAGTCATTTTGTACTTGCAAAAGAATTAAACAAATGTCAAAAATTAGAAAAGAAATGAAAAAAAGGAGAAAGACGCCTAGGTCAGGCTGGCCCACCTGGCCCAGGGAGCTCATCGTCCACCTGGCGGCCAGGAGAACGGGAGTGTGGCCGGCGTGCGTGCGCTGTCGTGCCTCCATGCCGGCAGCTGCCTCCCTGCTTCCTCCTCGCCAGCGCGACGGTGATAAGCTCCCAGAGCCGTCCCCATTGCCCTCTCTCTCTCTCTCTCTCGCCGCCTCTCTTTCTCCCCTCCTCTGCTCTGCCATGGCCAAGCTGCTCGCCGTTGTACTAGCCGCCCTCGCACCCTTCTGAGCCCACCAAAGGCTCCGCCTAGATCCCCTCTTCCTTCTCGCCGAGCCACGCACCGCCGGGAGTTCCCTGTCGCTACCATCGCCGTCGTCTTCAACCTCTGGCCGCCGGCAAGCAAGTGAAGCTCGCCGTTGCTCCAAGCCCTCCCCGAGCCCGCTCTCGATGTCTCTGCAACCATCGTGAGTCCCTGGATATTTTCCCCCTCTTTCCCCCTTCGTTTGCGTGCCCTAGCGCAGGATTCCATCGAGGTCCGAGGTGCCCCGCCGCTCGAGCTCGACGCAGGCCATGCTCCGGTGACCAGCTGGTACATCAAAGGCCGTCGTCGTGTTCGTGAGGCTGCGTAGAGGCCGTAGGTGCCAAGTAGAGGTCATGTTGTGCCCTGGTTCGACGGGCTCATGCTCGCCTGAGCTCCGGCAGCCGCCAAGCTCGCCGCCGGCGTCGATTCTGACCATCTCAGCTCCTGGGAGGTGTCGGGATGGACGCGCGCATGAGCATAGGTCCGTTTGGTGCCCTCCGCCGTCCATTTGGTCGCCGGAAGAGGGATCCCAAGCCCCTCCACTGTCTCTGGAGCCACCGGCGGCTCAACGCCGGTGGTTCTTGCCGGAGTTGACCACGGGGGTTTGACCCCACGTCAATTGGCAAGTGAGCCCGAACCTCTAATTAAGTTAGATTAAGAAAAAATAATTATGTAAGTTAATTAACCTAATTAGTCACTCACCAGTGGGCCCAAAAATAAATAATTAACTAGGATTAGTTTTAGTTATTTAGTTAAATGACTGAGCGACTAACATGTGGTCCCCACATGTCAGGTTTGACTCTGGCCCGGTCAGCTAACCAGCTGACGTCACAGTGACGTCAGGTTGATGTCATTTTCCCCTTTTCTAGTTTAAAAATAATTCCAGAAAATATTCAAAACTTCAAAAATTCATATAAATTAATCTGTAAATCAGATGAAAATTATTTATATATGAAAAATTACCAGAAATATCCAATGAATCCAATGGTGCTATTGTCATGCATGTTAGAGCAATCTAAATAGGTGAACATTGACATTTACTAATAGGTTAGTATATGGAATTGAAATAAAGAACGATTTTGAATCTATATTCAACTTCATTTCAAATCAACAAGAACACTAGTTGCATTAGCTCATCCATACATGCTATCATGCCATGATCATGCATCATATTGTTGCACTTGCGTGTGTTGATTGTTTCTTATCTGGATTGCGTTAGGCCCTGATTTTGAGGATACCCCCGAGTATCCCGATGAAGGAGAGAACCTTTCCGCTACCCAGCAAGGCAAGCACCCCCTTTGATCATCCCGATAACATCCTACTCTCTCGCTCCTGCTCTTGTTATTGCATTAGGACAGTCGATCACATGTCAGTCATACAAGGTAGATGATCCTATTCTACTGCATAACCTGACATTACCATAGTAAATAGGTAAACCTTGTAACCTAGCATACCTGTTAGATGCTTGTGCCATGATGTGCTTAGCTTGCTTTGCCTGCTATGCTTGCTATGCTTAGAGTTGTGTCAGGTCTGATTCATCTGGGTGATGAACTGAGTGAAACGATGTTGTTCTGATGTGGTGTTATAATGATGAACTCTATTTGGTAAAGGTAGCGATGAGAGGCTATGTAGGAGTACATAGCGGGTTGTCTCATTGGGACCATTCTAAGGAACTAAGTTCCGTGTTTGTGATCCAAGAGTAGTTACTACCACATGTTGGGCCCTGAAATATGACCCCGCTCGACTTATCATTCGCTCAGTCCTTGGTCCAGGAGTTGCAAGTACTTTCTGGTGTTTATAGCATGCTGGAGGCCGTGTGTAGCGCTGACCCTTGGGGTGGGTTACGATGCAGTAGGCAGTGGCACGGTGTACCAAGGGTCACCCGAATGGTGGGCTTGGGAACCGTGTGCACATCGTTTGGGGCCATAGCGGAAACTTCGGTTCAGTCTCAAATAGGCGATAACCTGGACTAGAGGTCTTATGTGTTTGACGGTCGTGGCTGACTTCCTCGCTGGGCATCCGCTTGAAGGTTGCCGAGGTGCATGGTTTTATGAGCACACAACGATAAGTGGCGAGAGCGTGTGTGAAGTACACCCCTGCAGGGTATGAAACTATTTGAATAGCCGCGTCCTCGGATATGGACTACTTGGAGAACTTATGCTGTTCATAGATAATCAAATGGATACTCATAAAAATATCAAGACAAGTGTGAGTACCGTGGTTGGCACTCTCCCAGGAGAGGGAAGTGAATCCATGGTGATATATTGTCGTGAAGTTAGTGGACTCATGTGTGATATCTAAAATTGTAACAAAAAGTTAAAATTTGAGTAGTGTAGGTTAGCCATGAGTCAAAGTTGGCATTGCTGCATAAACTCCACCACCTCCATGATGATCCATGAGCATTATTAGACTAGGTCTGTTATAAAGACTTGCTGAGTACGTTTGTACTCACGTTTGCTTAATAAATGTTGCAGATGAGACCCAGGACCCATCAGGTGGGTTCTATCTAGATGTCGACGATGCCGAATAGCTGGTGTCCCAGCTACAACCTTTGCCCTATGGCGGGCTGTAGATAGTCAGGCCATGTGTCTTTTTAGCGCTTTCATCTATCTGTACTCAGACAGCTTATGCTTCCGCTTGGTTTGTATGAACATGTTTGTATGACTTGAGTGTCGGGTCGTGTGACCCCTATCTGTAAGAACATATTATGCAAGGCTCATCTGAGCCTCTTAAATAAAAGTCGTGTTGTTGTATGGTTATGTTGTGATGTCATGGTTGTATCTATGCATATCGGGCATGTCGTGCGTACGTGTGACGTGCAACGGTATGTATGGGATACGACACCTAGTCGTGTGCCTTTAGTAGTACTCTTTACGGAAACTGCCTCTTTGTGCTTCCACCGAGCCATGGTAGCTTGCTACTGCTCCGGACACATTGATTGACCGTCATGTATCCTTCTTTGCTGCTGCGTCTGCCCCTTCGGGGAAATGTCTCGCAGTGTAATGGACTGCCTGTAGCTTGCTACGACTCGTCTACACACGCTTGAGGCCGACACCTACATTGCTGGGTTATGTAGGCCTGTTTCTGTATGGATGTGCCGCTTGGGTTCTATGACTAGATATGTCATCCCGGGTTCTCTGTCATTTGATTGCCAGCGACATGTTCACATACGTGAGCCAAAAGGCGCAAACGGTCCCGGCTAACGTAAGGCTGTAGCCGTGGAAATTACCGTGCATGAGGCCGCAAAGTGATGTGATATGTTATAGTCTGGATTCATATGACTTAGGATCGGGGTCCCGACAGCGTTGGTATCAGAGCCTGACTGACTGCAGGACTACCAAGGCAAACCGATGGAAGTTGAGTCTAGAAATACTGTAGAAAAGTAGGGGAATTGATTGTGGAAGGGAACGTAAGGCTCTTTTTACTCCTCTGCCCAAGGTATTCTGTTCTGAGTCATTCTCATATTTTCTATGGGGATAAGAACTAGGCTGCTCATCCATTGCTTAGGATGCCGAGTTACTAACCATGGACCACTAGCTAGCTTGTTTGCAAGTGAATGTAGGCACTTAAGTATTGTTGGTGTGACAAACAGATGGAGAAGAGATTTGAGTCTAGAAAGTCGAGTGGTTATCCTTTTCCAATCTTTTGCAGTTATCTCAAAATCCTTTTTGAGCAATTATAGCCATTATGCTGTCCAATTTCTGCTAGAATCTCTACTGTCTTTGCATCATTCTCTGTTTCAGATGCCCCCTCGTCCTTCCCGTCAGGTGGTCCGTCTGACCAGGTGCATCGATGTACCGGGTCACATAGCCATATTGGTTAGAGTTATGATGGAGGCTGGATACCGCTGGTACCCGGAGTACACAGTGGAGGAACAGTATCGAGCTTTCAACCAGAGTCAATATCTGTGTATTGTCAAGATTTATCCTTCATACCCTGGAGCTATAGAGCCGCTTCACTGGACTTATGGTTTAGGTGTCACCATAGATATGGCAGTTCAGGAGGCTGCTTACACCATGCTGACTATCATAAGGTTTCACCATGGTCTGCTTCAGAACACAGAGTATTGTTATGTTCCTGCTTCTATGGGAGGAGAGGATGGTTATCTTAGTGCAGCCTACTATGATCATTCCCATGAGGACCCTAGGTTGTAGGTGACCGCTCAGATGTTCGAGAACGGGGATCGTGATGCACGTGCCCTTCGCATGGAGCTTTATGCTACCCGTGCACGTCTTTGGACAGCCCTGTCACAGTTGGCACCTGTTGTGCAAACAGGCTATGGAGATCTGGAGATGCTGACCCCATCGCGGACTCATCTGCCAGCACACATAGACTGGCTCGATGTTGGAGGCATCACCCCTCTTCGAGGACCGCTGTTGCCGCCGACAAGGGGACCAAGGCCACATCCGTGTCCTTATGGCTCCCAGGGATCACAGGCTAGAGTGTTTCCAGATCCTCAGGTTCAGCTCCCGGGTCATGGGGGTAACCTGTATGAGGCATTCTACGGCGATGCTTGAGTACGTGGATGTTAGTTCTAGTATGGTAGTAATCGTATCGCCATAGTCCTGCGTGTCTTGTGGGATATGATGAGGTTGAGAGTTGAGTTCCGGAGGTGTAGATAGATAATGTATAGGAAGCTTGTAATGCCTCCGATGAGTTGTGTCATCTCTCCGTAGTTGTATTTCAGCTTGGCTTGTACTGAACTATGTCATGGTGTGTATGAATCATGGTGTTCATATGGCAGTTGTTCTACCATGTTGATTGGTGTTTACCCTGCATGCCATGTTGTCCAGTACATTCCTTATCTTATGTCTTAGAGTTGTTGTTCCCTATGATTAAGCTGTGGGTTTGTTTTCCCATGATGGTGGCAACTAGGAATAACCCCGTGCCTGCCCCTGAGCTAGGCGAGGGAAGCCAGCCAAGGCAAGAGGATTTGCCACATGCGCCTTCCTTGGCGGAAGTAATGCTAGAAGATGAACAGAACAAGAGGGAGACCAACAGATTGTTGGAAAGAATCGAGTAGAACACAACACGTGCTCCCCGCAATGATCTCAATGATGGTGTATCCCTTGGTGATTTCAACAGACCGTGCCCACCCAAGTATCATCATTCGGTCAACTCACTCGATGCGGATGACTGGCTGACTAACATGTATCACAAGATCCGGGCTGCCAATGTGACCGAGGCCAACATGGTGACCTTTGCAACTTACTTTCTAGAAGGACCCGCCAATCTGTGGTGGGAAAATTTTGAAGCCATGTGTCCCGCAGGCCCCACACCAACTTGGACGGAATTCAGTGCAGCCTTTCGTACCCATCACATCCCGGAAGGGCTGATGGATCGTAAGAGAGAGGAATTCTGTGCCTTCACCCAGGGTAGACTGTCAGTGGATGCTTATAGTCGTGAGTCTGGAAACCTTGCTCGCTATGATCCTGAGGAAGTTTCTACTGATGCCAAGAAGCAGGCTAGGTTCCGCAAGGGACTTAATCCTGAGCTCCGTCGAGATCTGCGCCTGCATGAGTGCACCACTTTCCAGGCTCTTGTCAACAAGGCAATTAATGCTGAGACTAGACAGACTGATTATGAGGCCACGATAAAGCACAACCGTGACTTCAACCCCGCATCTGGCTCGGCCCCCAATGAATGCCGAGTCTGGGTGCCCAACGCAGCTCTGCCACCAAGATACAATGCGAGGCCATCCTTCCAGGCGCCTCGCCCAGCTCAGCCCAACCCTACAGTCAGGCCATTTGGAGGACCGCCTGCAAATGTTGCACCCCGTGCCACCGTGGTCTGCTATAAGTGTGAAGAACCAGGACACTACTCCCGTGAGTGTCCCCAGAATAATGCTAAGCCCGCTATACGTGGAAAGCCAGGAAAAGCCTTCTTTGTGAAGCCAACTCCTGCTTGTGGACGAGTGAACTATGTGTTTGCTGAGGAAGCCCTTGAGGATCCTGATGTTATCCTAGGTACGCTCCTTGTCAATAGTCATCCAGCATCTGTTCTATTTGATACTAGGGCATCTCATTCCTTCATCTTAAAAAGTTATGCACAGTTGCTTAACATGTCTTTGTGTGATATGCCTTCTCCTTTAGTAGTTTAGACTCCTGGTTCAAAATGGCAAACTTCTAGAGTGAGCCATGATAATGAGATTCTGGTGGATAGATTAGTCTTTCTAGCATCTTTGATAGCCCTCAAGTCTTTGGACATCAATATCATTCTAGGTATGGATTGTATTAAAGCCCACTATGCCAAGATTGATACTCATTCTAGGAATGTTCAACTTACACATTCATCGGGTGAGATAGTTAATGTCTCCACTCGAACAACCAAGCGCCAACTCTATTCCCTTAATACTAGCCCCCTTCCAGAGTTAGAAGTTATTCCGGTAGTTCATGACTTTCTGGATGTCTTTCCAGAAGAACTGCCAGGAATTTCTCCTGTCAGAGATGTCGAGTTTGTGATAGAGCTCATCCCCGGGACTGTCCCAATAGCCAGAAGACCCTATAAGATGGCACCCTTAGAACTAGCCGAACTTAAGATCCAACTCGACGAGGCTTTGAATAAAGGTTTCATCCATCCCAGTTCTTCTCCTTGGGCTTGTTCCGTCCTCTTCATTAAGAAGAAGGATGGTTCGGATCGGATGGTTGTGGATTATCGGCCAGTGAACCTGGTCACCATTAAGAACATGTATCCGCTCCCCAGGATCAATGACTTGTATGATCAACTCACTGGATCCTCTGTCTTCTCCAAAATGGATTTGAGGTTGGGATACCATCAAATCAAAATTAGGAATGGGGACATTCCAAAAACGGCTTTTGTTACTCGTTATGGCCAATACGAGTACACCGTCATGTCCTTCGGTTTAACCAATGCCCCAGCCACCTTCTCTCGCTTGATGAATTCGATCTTCATGGAGTATTTAGATAAATTCGTCGTGGTTTACCTAGATGATATACTCATCTACTCGAAGAACGAACAAGAACATGCCGAGCATCTAAGGCTGGTATTGGTGAAACTTCGAGAGCATCGTCTGTACACCAAATTCTCCAAGTGTGAATTTTGGTTGCCAGAAGTGACCTATCTGGGCCATGTGATTTCTGGTAAAGGTATTGCTATCAATCCCGAGAGAGTTCAGGCCGTCCTTGATGGGACTCAACCTGAATTGGTTAAGCAAGTTTGGAGTTTCCTTGGCTTAGCGAGCTATTATCGCCTCTTTGTCGAGAATTTGTCCAAGGTTGCAAAACCTCTGACTGAACTCCTCAATAAAGATAAAAAGTTCGAGTGGACTCCACAATGCGAGCACAATTTTCAGGAGTTGAAAAGATGACTGACCTCTACTCCCGTTCTGGTGCCACCAGATTTCTCTAAGGACTTTGTTATCTATTGTGACGCCTCGCGACAAGGATTAGGTTGCATTCTCATGCAAGATCGTCATGTGATTGCATACGCATCTCGACAGTTGCGTCCACATGAGGATAATTATCCAACACATGATCTTGAGCTTGCACCTGTAGTCCATGCACTGAAAACCTGGCGACATTACCTTCTGGGTAATCGTTGCGAAATTTTCATCGATCACCAAAGTCTAAAATATATCTTCACCCAGCCGGATTTGAATCTCAGGTGGGTTGAGTTGATCACAGATTACGACTTAAGGATAACTTACACCCCGGGGAAAGCCCATGTCATGGCTGATGCACTAAGTCGTAAGTCTTATTGTAACAATCTGATGTTACAACAAGGTCAACCATTTCTCCATGAGGAATTTCGGAAGTTAAACCTCCATTTTGTTCCTCAAGGATTCCTATCCAATTTGGTGGCGAAACCTACTATTAAGAATCAAATTATAGCTGGCCAGAAGCGTGATAAGGATATTTCCCGGATCAAAGAGAAACTTGTTAGCGGTATCGCTAAGGATTTCTCTATTGATGATCAAGGTGTGGTGCTCTTCCAGAACCGTTTGGTGGTTCCCATGAGCCAACATCTTCGACAGCTGATTCTTAAGGAGGCTCATGATTCTCCTCTCTCAATTCATCCAGGTAGTACCAAGATGTATCAGGACCTATGCCAGAGGTTCTGGTGGACTAGGATGAAGAGAGAAATTGCTCAGTTCGTTGCTAACTGCGACATTTGTCGTCGCATGAAAGCAAAACATCAAAGGCCTGCTGGCACCCTTCAACCTTTAGCTATTCCCGAATGGAAATGGGATAAGGTCGGTATGGATTTCATTACCGGATTTCCCAGGACCAAGAGAGGGAAAAATGCTATCTTTGTGGTCATCGACCATCTTTCCAAAGTGGCTCATTTTCTTCCTGTTCGGGAGAGCATAACTGCTAGCCAGCTAGCAGAGTTATATGTTTCTCGAATAGTTTCTCTTCATGGTGTTCCTTTGGACATTAACTCAGACCGTGGAAGTATCTTTACTTCCCGATTTTGGGAAAGTTTTGAAACCGCTATGGGGACTCATCTATCCTTTAGCACGGCTTTCCACCCGCAATCAAGTGGTAGCGAGTCAATCAAATCCTTGAAGACATGCTCCGAGCTTGTGTTATATCTTTCGGTATGAATTGGGAGTAATGTCTTCCATTTGCCGAGTTCGCATATAACAATAGTTATCAATCAATCTTGGGCAAAGCCCCTTTTGAATTTCTCTATGGACAAAGGTGTCGAACACCTCTTAACTGGTCGAAAACCGGAGAGAGGCAACTCTTTGGCCCGGATATGATCCAGGATGCAGAGGAGCAAGTTCGCATTATTCGTGAATAGTTGAAAATAGCCCAATCTCGTCAAAAGAGCCAATATGATCGCCATCATAAGGCCGTGACCTATGAAGTTGACGAGAAGGCTTACCTTCGAGTTACACCTCTGAAGGGTACCCATCGATTCGGTATCAAGGGCAAGTTGGCTCCTCTTTTCATTGGACCTTTTCACATTATTGCCAAATGAGGAGAGGTTGCCTACCAATTGGAACTTCCGCCGCATGTTTCCAAGGTTCATGATATCTTCCACGTCTCACAACTCAGGCGTTTCTTCTTGGACCCTGTCCGTGAAGTAGACCACGAAGTGCTTGATCTCCAAGATAACCTTACATATCAAGAATACCCTGTTCGTATTCTTGAACAAGCTGAGCATACCACTCGGCGTTGGAATATCAAGTTTCTCAAGGTTCAGTGGTCACGCCATTGTGAAAAGGAGGCCACATGGGAAAGAGAAGATCGTCTTGACTAGAGTACCCCGCGCTCTTCCCGATGACTCCAAAATCTCGGGACGAGATTCTTTTGAGTGGGGGTGAGTTGTCACATCCCTATCTAGGAGTCATAGGAACAACATGTGTTTGCATCATGTTTCAATTTGGCATCAACTTGAAATGGGGAGCTAAAGAAACCCCAAGCTCACTTTGAATCAAAACAATTCAAATTTGGTGAAAATTCAACAAATCCAAAATGCCCACTAAAAATGTTCCCTATGTCTGGTAAATTTGGACATGATTATAACAGGGATCATTTCAATTATTTGAACAATCAAAGCAATTCAAAAATAAATGATAAAGCCTCTGAAAATACCAAATAAAGCATTATCATTACTTTTGTTTTCAAAATATCCTGAAACTTTTTAGATAAGTTTGAAATATTCAAACTCCATTATAGAAAATACTTGGGATATTTTGCAAAGTCATTTTGTACCTCCAAAAGAATTAAACAAATGTCAGAAATTAGAAAAGAAATGAAAAAAGGGGGGAAAAGCCTAGGTCAGTCCGGCCCACCTAGCCCAGGGAGGTCATCGTCCTCTTGGCGGCCAAGGAGGACGGGAGTGTGGCCAGCGTGAGGCGCTGCCGTGCCTCCACGCGGCAGCTGCCTACCTGCTTCCTCCTCGCCAGCGCGACGGGGATAAGCTCCTAGAGCCGTCCCCATTGCCCCTCTCTCTTTCTCTCGCCCGCCTCTCTTTCTCCCCTCCTCTGCTCCACCATGGCCGAGCTGCTCGCCGCCGTAGCGCCGCCGTTCTAGCCGCCCCCGTGCCCTTCTGAGCCCACCAAAGGCTTTGCCTAGATCCCCTCTTCCTTCTCGCTGAGCCACGCACCGCCGGGAGCTCCCTGTCACTGCCATCACCATCGTCTGAAAACCTCCGGCCACCGGCAAGCAAGTGAAGCTCGCCGCTGCTCTAGGCCCTCCCCCAGCCTGCTCTCGACGTCTCTACAACCGTCGTGAGCCCCTGGATCTTTTCCCCCTATTTCCCCCTTTGTTTGCGTGCCCTAGCGCCGGATTCCATCGCGGTCCGAGGTGCCCTACCGCTCGAGCTCGACGCCGGCCATGCTCCGGTGACCAGCTGGTCCATCAGAGGCCACCGTTGTGTTTGTGAGGCTGCATAGAGGCCGTAGGTACCAAGTAGAGGTCGTGTTGCACCCTGGTTCGACGGGCTCGTGCTCGCCCGAGCTCCGGCAGCCGCCAAGCTCACCGCCGGCGTTGATTCCGACCATCTCAGCTCCTGGGAGGTGTCGAGATGGACATGCGCGTGAGCATAGGTCCGTTTGGTGCCCTTCGCCGTCCATTTGGTCGCTGGAGGAGGGATCCCGAGCCCCTCTGCCGTCTGTGGAGCCACCGGCGGCTCAACGCCAGTGGGTCTTGCCGGAGTTGACCACGGGGGTTTGACCCCAGGTCAACTAGCAAGTGGGCCCGAACCTCTAATTAAGTTAGATTAAGAAAAAATTATTAATTAAGTTAATTAACCTAATTAGTCACTGACCAGTGGGCCTAGAAATCCTAATTAACTAGGATTAGTTTTAATTATTTAGTTAAATGATTGAGCCACTAACATGTGGTCCCCACATGTCAGGTTTGACTCTGGCCCGGTCAGCCGACCAGCTGACGTCACAGTGACGTCAGGCTGATGTCATTTTCCCCTTTTCTAGTTTAAAATTATTCCAGAAATTATTCAAAACTTCAAAAATTCATATAAATTAATTTATAATCAGATGAAAATAATTTATATATGAAAATTTATCAGAAAAATCCAATGAATCCAATGGTGCTATTGTCATGCATGTTAGAGCAATATAAATAGGTGAACATTGACATTTACTAAAAGGTTAGTATATGGCATTGAAATAAAGAACGATGTTCGATCTATATTCAAGTTCGTTTCAAATCAACATGAACACTAGTTGCATTAGCTCATCCATACATTCTATCATGCCATGATCATGCATCATATTGTTGCACTTGTGTGTGTTGATTGTTTCTTATCTGCATTGCGGTAGGCCCTGCTTCTGAGGATACCCCCGAGTATCCCGACGAAGGAGAGAACCTTTCCGCTACCCAGCAAGGCAAGCACCCCCTTTGATCATCCCGATAACATCATACTCTCTCACTCCTGCTCTTATTTATTGCATTAGGACAATCGATCACATGTCAGTCATACACGGTAGATGATCCTATTCTGCTGCATAACCTGACATTGTCGCAGTAAATAGCTAAACCTTGCAACCTAGCATACCTGGTAGATGCTTGTGCCATGATGTGCTTAGCTTGCTATTCTTAGAGTTGTGTCAGGTCTGATTCATCTGGGTGATGAACTGAGTGAAACGATGTTGTTCTGATGTGGTGTTATAATGATGAACTCGATTTGGTAAAGGTAGCGATGAGAGGCTATGTAGGAGTACATAGCGGGTTGTCTCATTAGGACCGTTCTTAGGAAATGAGTTCCGTGTTTGTGATCCAAGACTAGTTACTACCACATGTTGGGCCCTGAAATATGACCTCGCTCGACTTATCATTCGCTTAGTCCTTGGTCTAGGAGTTGCAAGTAGTTTCTCGTGTTTATAGCATGCTGGAGGCCATGCGTAGCACTGACCCTAGGGGTGGGTTACGACGCGGTAGGCAGTGGCACGGTGTACCAAGGATCACCCGAATGGTGGGCTTGGGAACCCTACGCACATCGTTTGGGGCCGTAGCGGAAACTTCGGCTGGACTTCCGTGCGGGTTCAGTCTCAAATAGGCGATAGCCTGGACTAGAAGTCTTATGTGATTGACGGTCGTGGCCGACTCCCTTGATGGGCATCCGTTTGAAGGTTGACAAGGTGCATGGTTTTATGAGCAAACAGCGATAAGTGGCGAGAGCGTGTGTGAAGAAGTACACCCCTACAGGGTATGAAACTATTCGAATAGCCGCGCCCTTGGATATGGACTACTTGGAGAACTTATGTTGTTCATAGATAATCAAATGGATACTCATAAAAATATCAAGACAAGTGTGAGTACCGTGGATGGCACTCTCCCAGGAGAGGGAAGTGAATCCATGGTGATGTATTGTCGTGAAGTTAGTGGACTCGTGTGTGATATCTAAAATTGTAACAAAAAGTTAAAATTTGAGTAGTGTAGGTTAGCCATGAGTCAAAGTTGGCATTGCTGCATAAACTCCACCACCTCCTTGATGATACATGAGCATTATTAGACTAGGTCTGTTCTAAAGACTTGCTGAGTACGTTTGTACTCACGTTTACTTAATAAATGTTGGAGATGAGACCCAAGACCCATCAGGTGGGTTCTATCTAGATGTCGACGATGCCAAATAGCTGGTGTCCCAGCTATGACCTTTGCCCTGTGGCGAGCTGTAGATAGTCAGGCCATGTGTCTTTTTACCCCTTTCATCTGGCTGTACTCAGACAGCTTATGCTTCCGCTTGGTTTGTATGAACATGTTTGTATGACTTGAGTGTCGGGTCGTGTGACCCCTATCTATAAGAACATATTATGCAAGGCTCATCTGAGCCTCTTAAATAAAAGTCGTGTTGTTGTATGGTTATGTTGTGATGCCATGGTTGTATCTCTGCATATCGGGCATGTCGTGCGTACGTGTGACGTGCAACGGTATGTATGGGATCCGACACCTAGTCGTGTGCCTTTAGTAGTACTCTTTACGGGAAACTGCCTCTTTGTGCTTCCACCGAGCCATGGTAGCTTGCTACTGCTCCGGACACATTGATTGACCGGCATGTATCCTTCTTTGCTGTTGTGCCTGTCCCTTCGGGGAAATGTCTCGCGGTGTAATGGAGTCCCTATAGCTTGTTACGACTCGTCTACACACGCTTGAGGCTGACACCTGCATTGCTGGGTTACGTTTGCCTGTTTCCGTACGGATGTGCCGCTTGGGTTCTATGACTAGATATGTCGGCCCGGGTTCTCTGTTGTTTGATTGCCAGCGACATGTTCACATACGTGAGCCAAAAGGCGCAAACGGTCCCGGGTAAGGTAAGGTTGCAGCCGTGGAACTTACCGTGCATGAGGCCGCAAAGTGATGTGATATGTTACGGTCTGGATTCATATGACTTAGGATCGGGGTCTCGACATCTGCCAGTTTAGCATTGCACCGACGACACGTTGACGAAGTCGGGGAGGTTGATGTAGTCGTCCTCCGTCTTCACATTCTTCACATAGAAGAACCCCCGCTGCCAGTTCTTCACCGACTCATGCAGTGGAAGCTTCGGAAAATTGGCTCCCTGGTGGATGTGGATTAAAGCGCCCTGCAGGTGGTCATGACCACCTCCTTCGTCACCGGATCCTTTGTCGTCTGCCGCTTGAGGAAGAAGAGGCAGAACCAGAGGTCAAGCCTCGGATCGACCCCCAGGTATCCCTCGTAGAGGGTGATGTAGGCCGCCAGCTGCAGAACGACGTTGGGGGCAAGGTGGTGCGGCTGCAGGCCGAACCGCGTCAAGAACCGTCGGTAGATCCTGCTCGCCGGAAGCCCGAGCCCATGGAGGAAGTGCTCGGCGAAGACGAGCACCTCACTGTCCCGCGAGGCCGGTGAATTCTTCGGCCCGGCAATGCGCGCCTCCACGAGCTCCTCCGCTGGCAGTTTGTGGCGGCGGCGGAGGTGCTCGATGAACTGCTCGTCAATGATGCTGCCATACCACGCCCCCTTGCTCGCCATGGCTCCTCGAGGGGCTTGCGGGCACGATGGTGGGCGTGGGAGCTCGGCTGTAGGGCTGTCTCCGATGGCGACGGTGGGGGCACGGCGAAGGGCACGGGTTTTGCTGTCTTTCTCTCGTTCTTTCGGAGCAGGAGCAGGAGGGCGACGAGTGCGAAGCGATGGGGGTGAGCGGAACGAGTGTGCCATTATGTTCCCCTCCCCCTCTCCATTTAAACCCTGTGCGCACGGTCGTGGGGGGCGGATTCCTTGCGCATGTCCCCCGCGATCCCCGTCGCGTGTGAGATGGCATTTATTACCCTCGGGCATGCCAACTAATGACCCAAATCACAGAAGATCCGCACGCGCAGGCCAAGGCCATGTCCGGGCCGAGTCCCTCATCCCGTTCTGGTCTTGTCTGCCATGTGGCCTGTCAGGATCGTGGCCCGTTGCATCCACCACGTGGCATGGGTGTACCACCCGATGAGGCGCCCAAGACGGCCCTCAAAACATCCCGACTGCATAGCCGGCGGCCGGTCGACCATCGACGTCTGGTTTTCGAAGCGGGCCATAGCATTGGGGCGATGTTCAAGCCGGCAAGGTCCACCGCGGCTCGGTGGCGGGCCTCCCCTGCTTCGGGGACTACTATCGAGGGGATAACCCCGGGGTAGCCTAAAGCAACCCACTGCTCCAACTTTTTGAAACGACTGAAGGGCGAGCCGCCTCCCCCTAGAGCCAAGATTGTGCCCGGCCGGCTACACGATGCCGGCTGGGCCCTTCCGACCTCACATGCTAGGACTGTCGGCTATGGGCAGGGATTCCTGGCCCCCTACCTGGCCACACCTTGGATCCCATGGCCCGGGCATGTGTGGCTATAGTGCCTGCCATCCCGTCGGGGGTCAGTGCCCGTATGGCCATAGTGGAGGAAATAGTGCCACTGACTTTGGCTCACCGTGACCGGGCTTCCAACAGTGCCTGCACGCCTCCAACCACTCGATGACTTGCCCCGGCGTGGCTATAGTGAAGCCGCCCATACCGCTGACCATGGCCGGCTTCCACAAGGTGACGCCCCGAAGGACGACCCGTGCCGTGAAGCGACCGTTCCTGGGACCTACCACGTGGCCCCCTTCGGCTCTTGACGAGACCTCCCAGCCGGCGGGCCCTACCAGCAACGAGACCCTATAGCCGGGGGGCCCACGGCCAGTTACCGAGGCTGCCAGTTGGGACCCCCATGGCTTTCCACCCATATTATAATCCGGGGGGTCGGCCTATAAAACCCCCGGGAGCCTCCCATGCAGAGGCAAGAAAAGAGGTAGACGAGAACATATACGCACACCAAGGAATATCTCATTCCGCCACCACCTTCATAGTAAGGGAAGGGGAGTAGGCTTCTCCTCCTTTCACCTCTAGATACATCTCGACGAGCACCACTGTAACCTCTCCTCACCTATCAATTAGATCAGGAAGGACTAGGGGTATTACCTCCCACAGAAGGCCCCGAACCTGGGTACATCGTGACTTGTGCCTAATCCCGCTCTCGGAGCCCGTCGGCGTCCTCCGTCCCCAACCACCTTTGATAAGCCTACCCATGGCATCTGTCTTGAGAAAACAAAGACAAGTAGTGTTCGGGCTTCCCACAATTGTAGAAGTTTTGGTCATGACTTGACGAACGCATCTCTTCATATCTTGAGTTGGAGCTTCGATCTTTGCCTCTATTCTTGTAGAACTTGTTGAATTTCTTGACCATGAGGCTTATCTCTTCATTAGTGACAAGGTTGTCGCTTGAAGTTGCGGGAGCATCACTTGTGGCTTTGTAAGCACCGCTAGATTTGTTGTGAAGCCCTTCATTGTCTTTGAGTGTCATCTCATGAGAAACAATCCTTCCAATCACTTCCATTGGCTTGAGATCTTTGTAGTTGGGCATCATTTGGATCAATGTGCATACGGTGTCATATCTATCATCCAAAGCTTGAAGTATCTTCTTGATAATGAATTTTTTGGTCATTTCTTCGCTTCCTAAGCCGGCAATTTCATTGGTGATGAGAGGTAGCCTAGAGTACATCTCAACGACTCCTTCAGCATCCTTCATCTTGAACTTGTCAAGCTAAATTTGAAGAACATCCAACTTGGATTCTCTCACGGATTCAGTATCTTCATGCATATCAACCAAAGTACCCCGAATCTCTTTTGCATTCTCAAGACGGCTGTTTTTTGTGCATTCTTGAGGGCATGGGCAGCTGAAGAGAATGTCACATGCTTGAGCATTGTATTGCAACATCTTCAATTCTTCTGCGGTCGCTTCACAATCCGGTTCCCTTCCATGCGTAAACAATTCACCTTGCAAACCAACACGAACAACGGCCCAAATGGTGGGGTTATGATCAAGAATATGCATTTTCATTTTGTGCTTCCAACTAGCAAAATTAGTGCCATCAAAGTACGGATCTCTATGGTGATAATTTCCTTCACTAGATGCCATACTCTCCTAGGTTGTGAAACCAATGCAATAGAAACCAGAGCTCTAATACCACCTGTAGGATCGAAAGTTGGTCTAGAGGGGGGTGATTAGACTACTTGACCAATTAAAAATCTAATTTTTCCCAATTTTAAATGTTGGCAGATTTTAGCAATTGTAGCAAGTCAAGGACACCCTACACATGCATGTCTATGAGTATATCAGCGGAAAGTAAAGACAATCATGTATAGTAAAGGAAAGTTAGGAAGATCAAATGTAATTTGGCGACACGATGATTTTTCCCATGGTTTCGATAGGTGGTGCTATCGTATGTCCATGTTTATGGAGTCTTCAACCCATGGAGGGTTACGGTCGTGAGAGTTCTTGGAGGGCTCTACCCACGGAGGGTTCCACGAAGAAGCAACCTTGACTATATCATGATGGCCTACATCCATGGAGGACTAGCCTTACTCGGGGTAGATCTTCACGAAGTACGCGATCTCCTTGCCCTTACAAACTTCTTGGTTCACTTGACAACACGAAGTAGGAGGCTACCAAGCGACACCTAACCAATCTAGGAGGCACCACCCTCCAAAAGGTAATAGGCTCGATAATGTCGATGAACTCCTTGCTCTTGTGCTTCAAGATGATAGACTCCTCAACACACAATCTCTCTCTCATAGATTTGGCTTTGGTGGAAGAGATTGATTGGGTGGAAAGCAACTTGGGGAGGCTAGGGATCAAGATTCATATGGTAGGAATGGAATGGCATGAACTCAACACATGAGTAGGTGGCTCTCTCTCAGAAAATCAGTTGGTATGAGTGGGGATATGTTCTGAGTGCTTCTCTTTCGAGTAGGTGGTGTTGGAGGGGTATATATAGGCATCTCCAAAAATCCAACCGTTACACCTAATAAGTCCAACCCGGTGACACCGATGTGTTAATCTCGGTGGTATCGAGTTGCCTCAAAGGTAGCATCTTTTGAATCTCGGTGAGACCGATATAGACTTCTCGGTGATACTGAAAAGGTGGGCAATGGTCAGAATGGCAAGACTCGGTGACACCGATGCAAAAACTCTGAATTTCCGGTTTTGTTCAACAGACACCAGTAGGTTTGCCACCTGAACTCGGTTCCACCGATTCACAATCGGTTGCACCGAAAAGGTACGGTTTGGCTTGGCTCAGTCTGAGTGTGGTAATCGATTGCACCGAGTGGGAAGTGTTGGTTGCACCGATTTTGGATATTTAGCTTTGGACAGACTTGTGTGGAGTAGTTTGTATATGTTTTTGGTGACTATCACTTGTGCACGTATGAGCATCTTGTTCACCAACAGTACGTTACCCCCTTTTAATACTATTGGCTTTCCTATGACTCAAAGTGATTTCTCACAAAGTAAAAAGAGAGTCTTCTTTGCTTGAAGCTTTGACAATCCACTTCCTTGAATCTAGGGGTCTCTCCACAATCCTTTTGGCAATGCATCATTGAACCTTTCCTAAAATATGTTTAGTGGAAACATTAGTTCAATGACATATATGTTGTTATTAATTACAAAAACCACCAAGGGAGCAAATGTGCTTTCAAGCGCCGCCTCGGGGGTCATCGATGCGCCCCCGACACGCGCCCTCACCGCCAGCAGAGGAGGCCGCACCCTTCCATGGTCGCTGGCGCACGGGGAGCAGCATGGCGCGACTCGTCCGCGACGTCAACATCAGCACCGAAGCCGCACAGGGACGCGTGGAGGATGGGCGACGACACCCGACCGCCACCCTCTTCTTCCTTTGTCGCCTCTGAATCCCCGTCATTGTCGCCCCCGCGATGGAAGAATTCTGGCGCGAGCTGATGAGCCCCCACTCGTCGAAGACTGGCATCTGCGCGACCAACTCCTTCGCTCCAACATAGGCGTATAGCTACAGCGCAGCCTCCGGGAGGTCCCTGGGGTGAGGGCCTAGCAAAGCATCCAGGGCGTTATCCAGCTCGTTGAGCGTTAGGCCGCTGATGCACAGTTTCATCGGATCCGACGTGCGGAAGAGCTTCCACAAGGGCCGCACGTGCGCCTGGAGCGGCACGATGCGCTACCCTAGAAAGTCCTTGATGACCATCACGCCCAAAAGGTAGGCATCCCGGTGCAAGGTGATACACTCCAAGATAGGCTCTGCCCTGGGGGTTGGTGAGCTTCTTGTGGCTCAACCCGGGGGTTTGTGCGGGTTGGCGCGTGGATGCCGCCAGGTATGAGTTGACCTTGCGTGTATCCATAAGGACCCAACACTACCAATAGCTGATATGTCTCCAAACTATCTATATTTTCTTCTTCTTCCATGTGGTTGTATTATCAATCTTGGATGTTTTACAATCATTTTATAGCAACTTTGTATCATTTTTTGGGACTAACCTATTGACATAGTGCCAAAGTGCCAGTTGTTGTATTCGCTTGTTTTTACTTAGCAGAAAATTAGTAGCAAATGGAGTCCAATCGAGACATCACTCTTTGGAGATTTTATTTTGGACCAAAAGAGTGCCAATGGGCCAAGAAGCAACCAGGAGGGAGCCCAGGCCGCCCACAACCCACCAGGCGGCGCTAGAGGTCCCAAGCACGCTTTAATGGGCTGTGTCCGCCTCGGGGACCCCCCTTCATCGACTATCAACTCTATAAATTCTGAAATATTCAGAAAACCCTAGGGGAGTCGACAAAACACAATTCTAGCCACCGCAATTTCCAGAACCACGAGATCCAATCTAACACCATCACAGAGGGGTGCATCGTCTTCATGGGTGCCTCTCCGATGATGCGTGAGTAGTCCTCCATAGACCTATGGGTCCTTAGGCAGTAGCTAGATGGCTTCCTCTCTCTCTCTCTCTCTCTCTCTCTTTCTTTTGATTCTCAATACAATGGTATCTTGGAGATCATTTGATGCAATGTTTTTTGCGGTGTGTTTGTTGGGATCCGATGAATTTTGAGTTCATGATCTGTTTCTATCCATGAGTATTATTTGAGTCTTCTTTGATCTCTTATATGCATGATTACTTATAGCCTCATATTTCTTCTTCGAATCTTAACTAGATTGATTTTTCTTGCCATGGGAAGAGGTGCTTTGTGATGGGCTCGATCTTGCGGTGTCCTATCCTAGTGACAGAAGGGGCCGCAAGGCACGCATGTATCATTGCTATTAAGGATAACAAGATGGGGTCTATTCCTACATGAATAGATCTTGTGTACATCATGTCACCATTCTTATTGCATTGCTCCATTTTTCCATGAACTTAATACACTAGATGCATGCTGGATAGCGGTCGATGTGTGGAGTAATAGAAGTAGCAGAATCATTTCGATCTAGTTATCTTGTACGTGATGCCTATATAATGATCATTGACTTGGATATCATCATGACTATTCGATCTTCTATCAATTGCCCAACAGTAATTTGTTCACCCACCGTGTGCTATACTCATGAGGGAAGCCACTAGTGAAACCTACGACCCCCTAGTCTACTTTTCCAACCAATACCTTTCGGATCTTTCTTTTTGCCGTGGTTTTTCCAGACCTATTAATCTAAAAAACACAAAAATAGCTTGCTGCACTTTTTGTTTACTTATTTTATTTTGTGTTCTTGCGAGATCTGTTTGCCCAAACTATCACAACCTAATCTATCTTTTATCGTTGAGAGCTTCACAACCTCTCTTACGCGTCGGGTTGCAAGTATTTGTTCTTTCTGTACAAGGGGAAGGGATTGATCTTCCTCTACAGATTGATACCTTGGTTTCTTAACTGAGGAAAATACTTACAGTCGATGTGCTACATCATCCCTTCCCCTTTGGGGAAATATCGATGCAGTCTCAAGCCACAAAGGAATTTCTGGCACCGTTGCCGAGGAGGAATCGATCTCTCTAGCATGCCAATCTTTGGTGCCGGGGAGACACCGTCAACATCTATCAGGTTCCTAATCACAAATCTCATCTCCCTGCAATTTACATTATTTGCCATTTACCTCTCAGTTTCCTCTGTCCCACTTCACAAATTTGTCATTTTATTCGCCCAATCTTTTTTCTTTGCCTTTTTCCCGTCCGATCACTTGTTTGCTTGCAATCTTGTTTGCGTAGTTAAAATGACTCAAGAAAATACCAAATTATGTGATTTTTCCAATACCAATAATAATAATTTTATTATCACTTCGATTGATCCTCCCGCCATTAGTGCAGAGTCTTGTGATATTAATGTCACTTTGTTAAATCTTGTCATGAAAGATCAAATTTTTGGTACTCCTAATGAGGATGCCACATCCCATCTAAACACATTCGTAGAATGTGTGATACAACAACAACGACAATAACAACAACAACAACAACAATAACTCCGCCTATGTTGTCTCAACATAGCTGGTACCAAGCCCGGGTAAAGGAGATGGGTTGTGATAGGCTTGGCGAGCCAACGTGAAAACCCAGCCACTCTTATGGAGATGAAACCCAAAATATTTTTGTTGGGGCGTAACCCTCTCAGTGACGCGCCACATAGGAACCCGGGTGTGGTGGAAAATGGCCAAGGGTCGGGCCATCGCCCCCCAGGTGGCGCGCCGTATCGTGATCTGGATACGGTCGCAAGTGAGAGAGGATCGGGTCGTCGCATCCTAAGTGGCGCACTACATGGGCGCACGGGTGTAGTGGAAAATTAGCGAGGGTCTTCGCATTTGACTCGATGAGTGCAAAGGGTAAGGAAGCTCGCCAAGCCTAGGAGGATTCGATTAGGTATCTGGAACGTAGCGTCTCTGACAGGTAAGCTTCGGGAGGTAGTTGATACAACAGTGAGTACAAGCATTGGTATCCTTTGCGTCCAAGAGACCAAATGGAGGGGACAGAAGGCGAAGGAGGTGGAGGGAAAGTTGTGGTACACGGGGATGGTTGCAAACAGAAATGGAGTAGGCATCTTGATCAGCAAGAGCCTCAAGGATGGAGTGGTAGACGTCAAGAGACGTGGGGACCAGATTATCCTTGTCAAGCTGGTAGTTGGGGACTTAGTCCTCAACGTTATCAGCGCATATGATCCACAAGTAGGACAGAATGAGAACACCAAGGGGGAGTTCTGGGAAGGCCTGGAGGACTTGGTTAGGAGTGTACCGATTGGCGAGAGGCTCTTCATAGGAGGAGACCTCAATGGCCACGTGGGCACATCTAACACATGTTTTGAAGGGGTGCATGGGGGATTTGGCTATGGCATCAGGAATCAATAAGGAGAAGATGTCTTAAGCTTTACGTTAGCCTATGACATGATCGTAACTAACACCCTCTTTAAGAAGAGAGAATCACATCTAGTGACTTACAGTAATGGGCAGCACTCTAGCCAGATTGATTTCATCCTCTTGAGAAGAGAAGACACGCGTGCATGCCTAGACTGTAAGGTGATACCTGGAGAGAGTGTTTCCCTCAGCATAAGCTTGTGGTTGCTGACCTCCGCTTTCGGATTCGTGTCCAGCGGGACAAGCGTGCCAAAGTCGCTAGAACGAAATGGTGGAAGCTCAAGGGGGAGGTAGCTCAGGCGTTCAAGGAGAGGGTCATTAAGGAGGCCCTTGGGAGGAAGTAGGTGATGCAGACAACATGTGGATGAAGATGGCGACTTGCATTCGTAAGGTGGCCTCAGAGGTGTTTGGAGTGTCTAGGGGAAGTAGAAGAGAAGCTAAAGATACCTGGTGGTGGAATGATGTTGTCCAGAAGGCAATCAAGGAGAAGAACGATTGTTTCAGACTCCTATATCTAGATAGGAGAGCATACAACAAAGAGAAGTACCGGATGGAAAAGAAGGCCGCAAAGCGAGCTATGAGTGAAGCAAGGGGTCGGGCGTATGAGGACCTCTACCAAAGGTTAGACACGAAGGAAGGCAAAAGGGACATCTATAAGATGGCCAAGAGCCGAGAGAGGAAGACGAGGAATGTTTACCAAATCAAGTGCATCAAGGACGGAGCAGATCAATTTGGTTTCATGCGTGGGAGATCGACCATGGAAGCCATTTTCTTGGTACGACAACTTATGCAGAGATATAGGGAGCAAAATAAGGACCTGCATATGGTGTTCATTGACTTGGAGAAGGCCTATGATAAGATACCGTGGAATGTTATGTGCTGGGCCTTGGAGAAACACAAAGTCCCAACAAAGTACATTACCCTCATCAAGGACATGTACGATAATGTTGTGACAAGTGTTCGAACAAGTGATGGTGACAATGACGACTTCCCAATTAAGATAGGACTGCATCAAGGGTCAGCTTTGAGCCCTTATATTTTTGCCTTGGTGATGGATGAGGTCACAAGGGATATACAAGGAGATATCCCATGGCGTATGCTCTTTGCGGACGATGTGGTGCTAGTCGATGAGAGCCGGACGGGTGTCAACAGGAAGTTGGAGTTATGGAGGCAAACCTTGGAATCAAAAGGGTTTAGACTTACTAGGACTAAAACCGAGTACATGAGGTGCACTTTGAGTACTACTAGGAACGAGGAGGAGGAGGATGTTAGCCTTGATGGGCAAGTGGTGCCTCAGAAGGACACCTTTCAATATTTGGGGTCAATATTGCAGAAGAATGGGGATATCGATGAAGATATGAACCATTGAATTAAAGTCGGATGGATGAAGTGGCACCAAGCTTCTGGCATTCTTTGTGACAAGAGGGTGCCACAAAAGCTAAAAGGCAAGTTCTATAGGACGGCGGTTCAACCCGCAATGTTGTATGGCGCTGAGTGTTGGCCGACTATAAGGCGGCATGTGCAATAATTAGGTGTGGCGGAGATGCGCATGTTGAGATGGATGTGTGGCCACACAAGGAAGGACCGCATCCGGAATGATGATATACGAGATAGAGTTTGGCTAGCGCCAATTGAAGAGAAGCTTGTCCAACATCGTCTGAGATGGTTTGGGCATATTCAGCGCAGGCCTCCAAAAGCCCCAGTGCACAGCGGACGGCTTCAACATGCTGATAATGTCAAAAGAGGCCAGGGTAGACCAAACTTGACATGGGAAGAGCCCGTAAAGAGATATCTGAAGGACTGGAGCATCACCAAATAACTAGCCATGGATAGGGGTTCGTGGAAGCTTGCTATCCATGTGCCAGAACCATGAGTTGGTCACGAGATCTTATGGGTTTCACCTCTAGCCTACCCCAACTTGTTTGGGACTAAAGTCTTTGTTGTTGTTGTTTTTCTAGAATGTGTGATATGCAAAAGAAAAAACACGTGGACAATGATATTATGAAGTTGAAATTATTTCCTTTCTCTTTGCGGGATCTTGCAAAAAATTGGTTTTCTTCTTTGCCTCGCAATTGTATCGATTCTTGGGATAGGTGCAAGGACGCTTTTATTACTAAGTATTTTCTGCCTGCGAAAATTATTTCCCTTCTTTTTCAAATCATGGATTTTAAGCAACTTGAGCATGAACATGTTGCACAATCTTGCTTTCCGGTCCTGGGTCTAGTTTTCCAACATATTGCTTTCGGGTCTATCTTTTTGCCATGTTTGTTTTCAGATGTATTAATCCAAAAACCCAAAAATACCTTGCTGCACTTTTTGTTTACTTCTTTATTTTGTGTTCTTGCGAGATCTATTTGCCCAAACTATCACTACGTAATCTATCCCTTTATTGTTGAGAGCTTGACAACCTCTCTTACGTGTCGGGTTGCAAGTGTTTGTTATTTGTGTGCAGGTGTTGTTTACATAGTTGCTTGATCTTCCTCTACGGATTGATACATTGTTTTCTTAACTGAGGGAAATACTTACCGTTGCTGTCCTGCATCATCCCTTCCTCTTTGGGGAAGTACCGACGCGGTCTCAAGCCATGTCAGTAGCCTTCCACCTTCCTCCTGGCCTTCAGGCGGACGCTTTCGCTCGTGACGTCTACGAAGGAGACGCATGCGGAAGGTTGGTCCGCGGCTATGAACTACAAACTGAAGACATGGCGAAAGAGTGCCACCGAGGGCCTCACGCCCACGAAGGCCTCGCAATTGAAGCCAATGATTGACAAGATGACGATGGACTTGGGTTGGAGATGCATGGTGTGGATCTGGTAGTGAGAGAAGATGGCATAGAAGAACCTGGAGAAGGGCGAGACCCGCCCGACTTAGATAGACACTATGGTAGAAGAAGGAGTAAGCGCACGGCGGCAGGCTGTTCAGCGCTGTTGAGCCTAGCCAGATCCTCGTCGCTTGCCCTTCGTTCTGCTCGCCGGCCACCACTAGGGGCACCGGGCCTAGATCCTCCTGGTCTAAGAAGGAGGAGGGCTAGAGGTCAGGCATGGTGACCACAGGGCTTGGGGTGGAGGGCGCATCCTGCCCCATCGCCCCGGGGGGGGGGGGGCTATCTGGGTGCAGAAGCTGCGAGGGAAGCAAAGAAGCTACCTAGCAGGACGTTGGATATAGGGCGGTTCTGCGCAAACGAGGATGACGCAAGAAGGGGCAATGAAGGTACCACTCTGCGCGTCCACTTTATGATAGCGAGGGCGATTGCCAAGGCGTCGGAGGAAGCCCGGGCGCCCCTGCCTCATCACACGCCATGCACCGGGATTGGCCCGCATGCGGTTGGAGCCCAAGTCGGCCCACTCTCCTGTGGCTCAAAATGACCATGCCGTGGGCTCAGGAGCTACTGCCGGGCCCGTGGGACTGGGGGTACCCAGGACCGTTTGCCTATGGACCAAGGCGCGACACGTGTCGTGGGCTCGGTGAGGCCCCACACGGAGCCTCAAGACTCGGAGCCTCGCGACGGGCGTGCTGACAAGCCCCCTCAAGAGGCAGGGAGATTTCCCTCTTGAGGGTGTCTCCCGGGGCCTTGTCATGGGACCCCCTCTTGATACCATTTGGGGGGATCGGCGAGGGACGTCAAAGACAGCACGACAGGGTCCAGCGTCCTCGCCCCTTCATGTGTCTAATGCGCCCCATGCAGGGCAGCCACAGAGCCGCACCAGCAGGCGCAGACCAAGAAGCTTTCCTCTTTGGTGATAAGGGAGTAGCACCAGCTCGCGGGTTACCAAAGAAAATTCCCAAAGGTTAGCCTTGTGGTGCAAGAGGATCAAGACCGAGGGCTCGGCGGGAAAGAGGTCATCCCCGAGACCACACGCGCGTCATGACGAGAGGCTTTAACAGACGAAGACCACCTTTTGTCAGGATAGGCTGCAACACTCCCCCTTCAAACTTGCCGTTGTGGCAACCCTTCCTGCCTGATATTTTTGGGGGAAGAGGAACGATGCCGATATAAGGAGGGGGCCGGCCATAATATAAAGGGACACAATTTTGGGCTGGCAATAACACGCCTTGTATTGATCTTCTTCCTCAAGCAATCCACCAAGCAGGAGTAGGGTTTTACACCGCAAGGTGGCCCAATCCTAGGTAAACTGGGTGTGTCCTTGTCCGTTTTCTTTAGCTTGAGCCACCGGAGAGTCGTCGCGAAGCTGTAATGATGGGTAGGATTGGAGAGCAAGCGCACCCTAGTGTTCGAACCTTTCTTGGGTCTGCGGAGCCCCGATTCCGACAGTGCGCCTTTACTATCAATGTCACAATAAGGGATTTCAATATATTCCATGCTAATCACATTATTGGTGGCTCTCAAACAGAGTTGAATTGTACTCTCCCTCCATCATTCAAACACATTCCATGGTTGGTCGAATCCACGGTTGCCCTCCAAACAATAAACCTTCTAGGTGGAGTTCTTGTTTATTTTATTTGATGAAGAGAGGTGGGATGCATAGTGTTGGGAATATGCCCTAGAGGCAATAATAAATGATTATTATTATATATTTCCTTGTCCATGATCATCGTTTATTATCCATGCTAGAATTGTATTGATCGGAAACTCAGATACATGTGTGGATACATAGACAACACCATGTCCCTAGTATGCCTCTAATAGACTAGCTCGTTGATCAAAGATGGTTAATGTTACCTAGACATGGACATGAGATGTCATTTTATAACATGATCACATCATTAGGAGAATGATGTGATGGACAAGACCCAAACTATAAACATAGCATCTGATCGTGTCAGTTTATGGCTATAGTTTTCTGCTTGTCAAGTATCTGTTCCTATGACCATGAGATCATGCAACCCACTGACACCGGAGGAGTACCTTGTGTGTATCAAATGTCGCAACGTAACTGTTTGACTATAAAGGTGCTCTACAGGTGTCTCCGAGGGTGTCTGTTGGGTTGGCATAGATCAAGACTGGGATTTGTTACTCCGTGTGATGGAGAGGTATCTCAGGGCCCAATCGGTAATACACCATCACAATAAGCCTTGCAAGCAAAATGACTAAACTGTTAGCCGCGGGATCTTGTATTAAGGAACAAGTAAAGAGACTTGCTAGTAACGAGATTGAACTAGGTATGGAGATACCGACGATCGAATCTCGGGCAAGTAACATACCGATAAATAAAGGGAACAACGTACGGGATTAACTAAATCCTTGACATAGAGGTTGAACCGATAAAGATCTTCGTAGAATGTGTCAGAACCAATATGGGTATCCAGGTCCCACTATTGGTTATTGACCGTAGAGGTGTCTCGGTCATGTCTGCATAGTTCTCGAACCCACATGTTCTACACACTTACGAGGAGATCCGAAATAGTCCGGAGGTAAAGATTGATATATGGGATAACAGTGTTTGGTGTCCGGAAGGGTTCCAGAATTCACCGGAAAGAGTTTCGGATGTTTTTCAAAATGTTCGGGGTACAAGATGTGATAGCCTGGCATATTAGGGATGATAGACTACTCATATCAATAAGGAATTCCTTCTTTTCCAGGAGCCCATTCGAACAGAACTCCCAGGTTAAGCATGCTTGGCTTGGAGTAGTTCTAGGATGGGTGACCGACTGGGAAGTTGGTCCCCGGTGCGCATGAGTGAGGACAAAGTGTGTAGAAAAGACTAGTATTGATCTGTGAGGTTAGTCTAGATCTCGCCAGGTGTAACGACTATCGGCGGGTGTGTCCAAAGTGTTACACAAGAACACTTTATTTGGGCCAAGGGGTAAAGCCCCGGAGGCTTTAGAAGGTGTAAAAGGAGTTTTGCGGAGGCCAGGGGCCAGACGCCAGGGACCCTGGCGTCTGGTCCTGGAGTCCGAGGAGGACTCTTGCCTTGCGGGCCAAACTGACTTTGAGGAGGCTCTTTCTCCAAGTTTTGACCTGAGGGTCAGCATATAAATAGAGGGGCATGTCTAGCACCCGGGATACATCAAGAATTCCCCAAGCCATGTGCCGGCAACCCAACCCCTCTAGTTTATCCTCCGTAATAGTTTCCGTTGTGCTTGGTGAAGCCATGCGAAGATTGTTCTTCACCACCACCATCACCATGTCGTCGTGCTGCCGGAACTCATCTACTACTGTGCCCCTCTTGATGGATCAAGAAGGCGAGGACGTCATCAAGTTATACGTGTGTTGAACAAGGAGGTGTTGTCCGTTTGGCGCTAGATCGTGATTGGATCGTGGGACGGCTTGCGATTTGGATTGCGAAGACGTTCGACTAGATCAACCGTGTTTCTTAACGCTTCCTACTTAGCGATCTACAAGGGTATGTAGATCCACTCTCCCTGACGTAGATGCTCATCACCATGGATAGATCTTGCGTGTGCATAGGAATTTTTTTGTTTCCCATGCAACGTTCCCCAATAGTGGCATCATGATCTAGGTCTATGTGTAGATGAGATCACGATTAGAACACAAAGGAGTTTGTGGGCATTGATGCTTAGATTGCTTATTCCCTTGGTCATGTTTTGATTCAGCGATATTGTGGGATGAAGTGGCCCGGACCAACCTTACTCATACGCTTAAGAGAGACCAGTTCCATCGACTGACATGTAACTTTGTTGCACAAAGATGGCTGGCGAGTGTCTGTCTCACTTACTCTAGTTGGATTGGATTCAACAAAGGCGGTCCTTGAGAAGGTTGAATAGCAATTTATGTATCACCGTTGTGGTTTTGCGTAGGTGAGAGTTGTTCTTGCTAGATACCCATAACAGCCATGTAAACTTGCAACAACAATTAAAGGATGTCTAACTTGTTTTTGCGGGGTATGTTGTGATGTGATATGGCCAATTACATGATGAGATATAGGTGCTGTATGAGATGATCATGTTTTGTATAGAATATCATGACTTGCATGCCGATGAGTACGACAACCGGCAGGAGCCATAGGGTTGTCTTTTATTATTTTCACTGTTTTGCTTTACTGATCGGAAATGATGTAGAATTTCTGGGAAGCATAAACGATTGTTTGAAAATAGTTTTTCAAAGGAAGACCTGGATAAAGCTACCTAATTGTTGGGCATCAAGATTTATAGAGATATATCAAGATGCTTGATGAGACTTTCAATGAGTACATACCTAGAAAAGTTTTTGAAAGAGTTCAAAATGGATCAGTTGAAGAAGGAGTTGAAGGAGTTGTTGCCTGATTTGTAAGGTGTGGAGTTGAGTGAGACTCAAACCTCGACCATGGCAAAAGAAAGAGAAAAGACGAAGGTCGTCCCCTATGCCACTAGCCATAGCCTCTATTTGGTATGCCATGTTGTGTATTGCACTTGATGTGTGCCTTGCCCCATGTCTGACAAGGGGGTAGAAGAGTGATGCAGGAGTGGATTACTCGACAACGGTCAAAATTATCCTTAGTAACTAGAGGACTAAGGAGATGTTTCTTGATTATGGAGGTGATAAAGAGTTCGTCGTAAAGAGTTACGTCGATGCAAGCTTTAACACCAATCCGGATGACTCTGAGTAGCAATCTGGATACATATAGTGGAGCAGCCATTTGAAATAGCTCCAAGTGGAGTGTTATAGCAGTGTCTACATTATGACATAGAGATTTGCAAAGTACACATGGATCTGAATGTTGCAGACCCATTGACTAAAGACCTCTCTCAGATGCAAAGCATGATCGAACCCCAGAATTGATTGGGTGTTAGATTCATAGTAATGTAAATCACATGGTGATGTAAACTAGATTATTGATTCTAGTGCAGGTGGGAGACTGTTGGAAATATGCCCTAGAGGCAATTGTCGTTGTCAAAATCGGTGGATCTCGGGTAGGGGGTCCCAAATTGTGAGACTAGAATCAACTATAACAGGAGACAAAGGGGACATAGATTTACCCAGGTTCAGGCCCTCCTATGGAGGTAATACCCTATGTCCTGCTTAGTTGTATTATTTCGGGGTTACAGAGTTGATCTACCTCAAGATCGAATATCTAACCCTAGATGAGTTGTTCTCCTTCTATACCCTAAAACCCTCCGTCTTATATAGACGCCAAGGATGCCTAGGGTTTACACATGGTTGGTTACACGCTGAAGAGATAAACATGCCTATTCGCAACACCAAACATGAAGCGCAGGCCTTGCTTCCCGAAGCTTCCATCTTGGAGACTAGGCCTTCAGATATTCCTGTCTTCGGTAAGTAGCCCATATAGTCTGGACCATAAGAATAGGTCGGCTTTCCAAGGACCCCTTAATCCAGGACTCCCTTAGTAGCCCCTGAACTTGCCTCCAACACCAAGGGTCTTCAATTCCAATTGCTTCACGAACAAAGTCTTCGGCTTGCGAGGTAAGTTCCTTTCGCCGATCAGAGGTCGGCCTTCGATGACAAATAGCTTCCGAATAGCGGCATGTCCGAATACTGTGAAATAAGTTGGATTTGAAGGCTAAACGTCAGGGGGAAAAGATAAGTTTCCCTGATGACCCCTCTGACGAAAGGTCACAGCCCACCCCGACCGATAGGCCAGTTAGAGGAACTCGATGCATGGTTCGAGGCCGTTTCATTAGCATGATTTATCAATGTGCAGATCATGGCCCGTTTTACATGGGATATGTTTAATCGTGCGAGCGCAATGGTGGACGCGTCTCGGGAAGTGGAGGGATTCGCGACGCGGCGGAGGGGGCTCAAACGATAAGCCTCATAAAAGGGAAGAAAACCCCCGTGGCTATTCACGCTCCCTCTCTGCTTCCGTTGCTATCCATTCTTCTGAGCCTCCAACGCCTAGATCCAAATCTTCCGCCCCCACCTATGAGCTTTCCAGTTGTGGGCTCTGGATCCAAAGACAAGTGGGAGGCCTCCACTATGACTGATGAGGACATCCAGGACCTCAAGAAGGCCGGATACCTCCCCGCTGACGTCCCTCACCGCACGGCGGAGAATGGCCAAGTGATCCCCACCCCCAAGCCAGGCGAAACGGTGGTGTTCATCCCCCACTTCAGACAGGGGCTGAGCTTTCCGCTCCACCCCTTCGTTAGGGGGTTGATGTTCTTCTATGTCATGGACTTCCACGACCTCCCACCGAATTCATTTATGCACATATCGACTTTCATCCTCATCTGCGAGGCGTTCCTTCGGGTCAAAACGCACTTTGGGCTCTCGCTCAAAGTATTCAATGTCAAGACGAAGTGCGTTGGCGGCAAGCATGCAGATTGTGGCGGAGCTGTCATCGGCAAGTTCACTCGTGTCGTGTGGCCGTCCATCACCTTCATCGATACCATCAAGGTATGGCCAAAGGAGTGGGTCTACATCACCAAACCACAAGAAGAAGGTCAGATCGCCCTACCCCATTCAGATCCGATCCCCCCACCTGATTAGCTTCATGGCTCGAAAAGGGCCTCAGCTGGGGATCGAGCAAGGACGTGGGCGACTGGAAGATGTGTGATAGCCTGGCTTATTAGGGATGATAGACGACTCATATCAATAAGGAATTCCTTCTTTTCCGGGAGCCCATTCAAATAGAACCCCTAGGATAAGCGTGCTTGCCTTGGAGTAGTTCTAGGATGGGTGACCGACTGGGAAGTTGGTCCCGGGTGCGCATGAGTGAGAACAAAGTGCGCAGAAAAGACTAGTATTTATCTGTGAGGCCTGTCTAGATCCCGCTAGGAGTAACGACCACCGACGGGTGTGTCCGGGGCGTTACAAGTTGGTATTCAGAGCCATACGACCATAGGAGCCTTTGCTTCTTCGAACTTGGCTGAGTCGAGTCTAGTAAAACTATTTTGAGTCTAGTTACATCGGAGAGTAGGATTCTTTTTACTCCTCTTCTATGCTCTGGTGAGGTATTCGACTTAGGAATTTTGATTCTACTCCTCTTCTCGCTCAAAATTTTTTTAGGATCACGTGGGTATTTTGGGGTCTATATGATATCGATGTGACAGGGTTTTGTCTTTATGCCTCCTGTCTGACTTGATTTCTTTCGGGGAGTCGAGCTCCAGGGAATGTTGGCACATCATTATCATTCAGCTTCCTTCATATCTCAGGACAGAGAGTGTTAGAAATTACTTCAATACTTTTCATGGTGAGATAAGATCGGAGTCACCCAATACTGGGGAGGCATCCAGGGTACCACCATGGTTTAGTATCATTGTGAGTTCGAGGATTCGAGTTAGATGAAGTTGCGAAAGCCTCTGGTTATGTGTTGAAGGATGGATACAGTTGGGGTGTAGGATTGTTAGTTGTGTGAGATATTTCCTCCTTGTATCCCCCACACCAGATTGCATAACCAGAAAGTTTTTGGAAGTTCTTAGGTGGGAAATCTTGTAGTTATCTAGGATCATCTTCTTCAGATGTATGTGGGCATATACATTTGTTCCGAGCACTTAGCTCAATATTTTTGTGATATTGCAAGTGGCTTCGAATTTCTGATGACGTTATCATAACCGAAGAAGAATTCTTACTAATTTTTTAGTAGGAAGGATGTGTGTTATTTGTTCAATTTCTTTTGAGTTGTTGATTCAGCTTTTGAATTCATCTTATCAATGAGGTACTAATGCGTTTTGTCCATCTTCAGGATGGGTCCACCAACTTGCAACAATCCGGGTCATGGTGAGGAGCAGTCTGATGTTCCACCACCACCACCACCCCCGCTGCCGCCACCTCCGCCTCCTCCTCCAGAAGCTTGGCAAGCTGTGATGGCCGCCTCGAGAGAACCCAAAGTTAGATGAGCAAGAACGTCTGGGTCTGATCAAACTAAGTTCTTCTCCATGGGGTTGTGGATTTTTGTTTGTCAAAAATAAAGATGGCACGGATCGTCTTTGTGTTGACTACCATCCATTGAACAAGAAGACAATCAGGAACAAGAACCGACTTCGCAACATCAATGAGTTGTTTGAACAACTGAAAGGTGCCAAGGTTTTCTCGAAGCTTGATCTTCGCATGGGTTATCATTAGATTCGCATTCGCAAAGAAGACATTCCTAAGACCGCTTTCAGGATGAGTTTTGGCTCTTATGAGTACACTGTCATGTCGTTTGGTCTTGCCAATGCTCCTCCAACCTTCTCAAGAATGATGAATTTCATTTTCTCTCCTTTCAAGAATGAGTTTGTCTTGGTCTATCTGGATGATATCCTTGTGTTCTCGGAGACAGAAGAAGAGCATGCAGAGCATCTCGCCTTGTGCTTGACAAGTTAAGAGAGCATCGATTTTATGCCAAGTTTTCCAAGTGTCAGTTTTGGCTCAATGAAGTGGTGTACCTTGGGCATGTGATCTTTGTCGAGGGAATTAAAGTACACCCTAAGAAAGTTGAGGCAATCTTGAAGTGGGAACCTCCTCAGGATGTGAAGCATCTTTGGAGTTTCCTCGGGCTTGCTAGTTATTGCAGAAGATTCGTGGAGAACTTCTCACAAATTGCTAAGCCTCTGTCCAATCTCCTCCAGAAGAGTGTCAAGTATGTTTGGTCTCCTGAGTGTGATGTGGCGTTCAATATGCTCAAGCAGAGACTGACTTCAGCTCCAGTTCTTGTTCCTCCTCACTAGTCTAAGCCTTTCCAAGTTTCCTGTGATGCTTCTCTCCAAGGTCTTGGTGGTGTTCTCATGCAAGATAAGAAGATTGTTGCTTATACCTCGCGTCAGTTGAAGCCTGCCGAGAAGAACTACCCCACTCATGATCTCGAGTTCGCGGTAGTTGTGCATGCTCTAATGACTTGGAGGCATTTGTTGTTGGGTAGACCAGTTGACGTGTACACCGATCACAAGAGCTTGAAGTACATTTTCACTCAACCCAATCTCAATCTTCGGCAGTCTCGTTGGGTGGAAATTCTTGAGGACTTCAATCCAAGCATTGAGTATACTCCTGGGAAAGCAAATGTCATTGCAGACGCGCTCAGCCGAAAGGCATACTGCAATAGTCTCATCTTGAAGCCTCTTCAGCCCGATCTTTGTGAAGCCTTCCGCAAGCTCAACCTTCAGATGATTCCGCAAGGATTTCTTGCCAATCTTCAAGTTTCTACGACTCTGGAAGATCAGGTTCGCCAAGCTTCTTGATGCTATGGTGAAGAAAGTGAAGAAAGGTGTGGCCAAGAGCATTCCAAAGTATAAGTGCTTTCGCGTTGATGACAAAGATACCTTGTTCTTTGAGGACCGTCTTGTGGTTCCAAAAGGTGATCTCAGAAAGGTTATCATGGACGAAGCACACAATTCTCCTCTATCCATTCATCCAGGCAGTTCAAAGATGTATTAGGATCTCAAGCAGACCTTCTGGTGGACTTGCATGAAACGTGAGATTGCTCAGTTCGTGAACGAGTGTGATGTTTGTCGCAGAATCAAGGCGGAGCATCAACGTCCAGCAGGTCTTCTTCAGCCTTTGCCTATCCCAGAGTGGAAATTCGATCATGTGGAGATGGATTTCGTAACTTGGTTTCCCAAGTACAAGAGAGGCAACGATGCCATCTTTGTGGTTATCGACAAGCTGTCAAAAGTTTCTCATTTCCTACCAGTCAAAGAATCTATCTCGGCAGGTCAACTTGCAGAGTTGTATACGTCAAGGATAGTGTCTTTGCATGGCATTCCTCAGCTCATCTCTTCTGACCATGGAAGCCTCTTTACTTCCAAGTTTTGGGAGTCCTTCCATACTGCTATGGGTACCAATATCCGTTTCAGCACTGCGTTCCATCCACACACAAGTGGTCAAGTTGAGAGAGTCAATCAGATCCTTGAAGATATGCTCAGAGCCTGTGTGATTTCGTTCGGCATGAAGTGGGCAGACTGCCTTCCATATGTTGAATTCTCATACAACAATAGATTTCAAGCTAGCTCAGGCAAGGCCCCTTTCGAGATTCTCTATGGCAGAAAGTGTCGTACCCCACTTAACTGGTCTGAAAACGGTGAGCGTTAGATATTAGGAATGGCATGATCACTGAAGCAGAAGAGATGTGCCATGTCATTCGCGAGAACCTCAAAGCAGCTCAGTCCCGACAGAAGAGTTATTATGATAACAAACATCAGGATGTTTCCTTCCAAGTGGATGATCTAGTCTATCTCAGAGTCTCTCCCGTGAAGGGCACTCAACGGTTTGGAATTAAAGGGAAGATAGCTCCTCGTTTTGTTGGTTCTTTCAAAGTTGTTGGCAAGAGAGCTGGTCTTGCTTATCAACTAGAGCTTCCTCCAAATTTCACAAATGTGCACGATGTCTTCCATGTTTCTCAGCTCTGGAAATGCTTCAAGACTCCTGAGCGAACCGTTGACCTCCAAGACATCAATCTCCAAGAAGATCTCTCTTATCGTGAGCATCCAGTTGGAATTCTTAAAGAAACTGAGTGTAAGAGTCGCAACAAGTCTATCAAATTCCTATAGGTGAAGTGGTCTCATCATTTTGACAAAGAAGCTACTTGGGAACGCGAGGACCTTCTCCGTTCCGAATTTCCAGACTTCTTTCGTTCCTAGATCTCGGGTCGAGATCCTCTTGTAGTGTGGGAGAGTTGTGATAGCCCAAGTGCTGCCCCTACCTTTTATGGCATGTAATCTATTGTATGAACCTTGTGCCATGAGCTTAATGAATGTTTTGCAACTTGTCATCCATGTCTTGTTCTTGCATTCATGCATCATGCATCATGCATCCATCATGTCATGCCTTGTTGTGAAGTGACCATGCATGTGAGTGTTTTGATTTGTTTTGAGTGTGAGTGGATTTCATTTGTGCAATCTCCTCCTTCTTCCCCTCTCTTTTATTTTCAACAAAACCCCCAACCTAATGCCTTTATTCCCATGTTATTTTATTAGCAGAATGAAGTTGCTATTTGAATTATTTAAAAATGTTCAAGTGCTAGCCTAATATGTTTTAAGAGTGAGTGTGTGGTTCTTTTGTTGATTTGAGCCTTATGCTTTTGTGGCATTTAAATAACAAGGGGATGCCTATTTTAAAATTATTAAAATTACTTGTCCTAAAAATCATCTTAATATTTTTATTAAATAGTGCATAATATTTTCTTTACAAAAGTATTTTGTTTGCCCAAAAATCCTTTTATTTTTCTCTGGGATTTTTCCCTTGTGTTGTGGTGTTTTTAAAAAGAAAAGGCTTCTGTTTTGTTTGATTGAGAGAGTTTGTGTGTGTGGCCTTCCCGGCCCATGAGGCCTAGCAGCAACCTGACGGCCACCTGCTCCGTCGCCATTGTCGTCAGCTTCGGAGAGAGCGAGAGTGCTCCGCCGTCCCCTTTCCGTCGTCGCCGTCTATCCCCAAGCCTATTTAATCCCCTCGGCATCCGTGCCGCCCCCCTAGGGTTCCCTCTTCCCCCTCGTGCCGCCCCCCTCCACCTCTCCTTCTCTTTCGTCTCAGGTAAGCATGGGTTCAGAGAGTTCAGAGAGAGTGCAGTGAGGTTCAGTGGGATCTCATCACCGTGGGAGCTTCTCCGGCAAGCCCCTCGAGCAGGCAATCGTCGGGATCGCGTCGACGTCGCCATCTGCTTCCCCGACGTCCTCTGCATCCGCGTGGGACGCCAAGGCCGCGCCTCTGCTTTGTCTTCTTCCCCTCCGACCAAGCTCTTCCGCCATGGCAATTCTCTGTCGCCGTGCTTCCTCAAGCTCAATTGGCTGCGTGGTCGTGTCTCGGTGAGCTCATCGTCCGTCCTCGCCCAATCCCAAGCTTCTAGCTTTGTTGTAGTGCGTGCCCGCGTTAGGTGCATTCCGCCGCCGTCGGACCTCATCTCCGATGAGTGCACCGTCGATCTTGTGTTTCCGGGCGTCGCGTGCGAGTTCCTGCTTCTCGCAGGGGCCCATTTTTGCTCCACCCCGTCTGATTCCTTGGTTGGGTCATCGCCGTGTGATTCGTGTGCAGGTCCCCACCGTGGCATTCTGCCGTTGTCGCTGGTGTTAGGTGGTTGTGCTAGTGTGTGCATGTGCGGGCAGGAGCAGGGCGTCTAGTAAGGGCCTTCGCCGCTCATGTGGTCATCGGAGTCCTCCGTTTGGCCGCCGTCGTTCTCTGTCGCGCAGGTGTCGATTTTATTCAGTTTCGTCAGACATGTGAGTGTGTGTGTGTACTAGTGCATCAGCGCCCTCCTTTGGTAACGTTCGCAGTCGATAGCATAGTGGTGTGGTGCATGGGAAACAACCAAGAGGTTGTGGGTTCGAATCCGAACCCCTCCCCATTTTTATTTGTTTTTATTTGTTTTTATTTTTTTGTTTTCTTCCATTGCAATGTATGTGTGTATGTCTAGGGGCTTGTTTTTTTCCTGTTATTTAGAGAGAGTGTGTGTGTATGCTTGGTGCATACACATAGGTGTGAGATGTATATGTGCTTGTCTGTGTGTGCCACATGGTGCATATATATGCATGTGTGTAAGTGTGAGAGTGTGTGTTGGTTGTGTGTGTGTATACATAGGTGTATATGCATGAGTGTGTGTGTGGCAGATTGCACACATGTAGTGTGAATTCATATGCATGTGTGTTTGTGGGAGTGTGTGTGTGTTACCATACACATATACTTGTGCATATATGCATTGTGCATATATGTGTGTGCATATGTGTGTGAATGACCACCCATACACATGAGCATGAGTGTTGTGAGTGTATGTGCCTAGTGCACTTGTGAGTGTTGTGTGTGTATGTGCCATATGCTTATGCATACATGGTGCATGTGTGTGTGTGGATGAACCCCCCTTCATGGGTGGTAAGTTCATGGTGGTGTTTGTGCAAATATGCCCTTGTGCATATATAGAGCATGTGTGTGCTTGCTTGTAGTGGTGTGAGTGGAGTGTATGTGTGTGTGGGGGACTAGTCGGTTTCCCCCACTTGACACACCCTTTGTTGCTTGTGCTTGTTAGTAGGTTTTATTACCATTGCCATGTTATCTAAGTTTACAAATCTGCTTATGTTCATATTTTGCTCATGTCCATTTAGAGTAATGGTTCACTTATAAGATTAGGTGGTAGTTTTGCTATCTTATTTGTGCCTTGTTGTTTAACATGAACATATGGGTATGACGCATGATTTTGGGATAGAAAGAGCCAATGAATCCATTGGTGCTTTCAGATTTCACTTTTGAGCAAGTTCATAAAAACTGTCATTTTAGCTGTGATGCCAATTTGTCATTTTTGCATGATTTAATCCTTGCTTGCTTTGGGGCATGTGCCAACTAGGAAGTGCTAGTGTTTTATGTCTATTATGCCATGGTATTTTTTTTTGACATGAGAATCACCCATATAAGTGGGAAACATGCTGCAAAGTAGCCAACTTAATGTTTCTGTTTCAGCATGCTAAAAATTACTAAGTCTGAGAATCTGCTGTTATTTTTATGCCATGTAGAGTGGCTGGTATCTTGTGATGTGTTGTGAATTAGATCATGATCAGTGCTAGTATTTTGTAGTATATGTTGTCTACTATCATCCTGTTAATTTTCATGCCAAGAGGTGGTCTCTATCACATTTAACTACTGCTGTCAACTTGCTACCTTATTAACTCAGATTCCAGAAAACTGGAATTTTCACCAAGTCCCAGAAAACTGTTTCATCTTGTCAACTTGATAGCTTCATGCTTATTGATGTGTGCCTCCTATGCAGATTGTGTAGTTGGATAAGTATATGTATATGTTATGTAGTTTCTGTCAATATCTTATTTGTGGCTGTAGTATTCTTGTAGCTCAAGTTGTGGGCTGTGTAAGTTGCTATGTTGCTGTTTTGTGGCAGATTGTTTGTTTTATTGTTTTGTGACTTGTGGGAGCTATACTCCATGGAATTGATTGATATTTGAGTCTATTGTGGTTGGTTTTTCATTTCCTAACCAGTGGCTACCTTGGAATGCCAATAATTAGCCCATGGTATTGGTTGTCTTGTGTTTTGCCTTTGTACCTTGTCGTGAGCGTATCGTGAGAACCGTAACTCCGTTTCCTGCGTTCTTTATATGCATTTATATCGATTTTGCATGCTGCATCCAAATTTTCCATGTTCATGCATGTTTAAATAACTTAACATGAGGTTCTGTCCAGATTCATTAATAAACAAACTTTGCATGTGGAACATGACTAGTTTTGGATTGCCATGTTAAATTCTTCATAAACAAATCATGCATCATCTTGGTTGTGCATTGCACCTTGGTTGGATGTTTGTTGTTGCTGTTTCTCTTGGGTAGACGCGAGTGTTGATACTGAGTACGAGGACCCAGGAGAGTACCACTACGAGGATCCCGCTACTTGTTTCACGAAAGAACCAACAGGCAAGATGATCGTACCCGGATCCCTATACTATTTTTGCTTGCTAGTTTCTCACTCTTATTGTTACAATTGCGCTACTTACCACTTGATACCAGCTTCCTAATTGCCATGAAAGCCTCTAACCCTCCACATCCTAGCAAACCGTTGATTGGCTAAGTTACCGCTGCTCAGCCCCTCTTACAGCGTTCTTAGTTGCAGGTGCAGGTTGTTCCATGTGATCACATGGATTTAGATATCACCATATTATCTATTATTTAATTTAATGCACATATATATCTTGGTATTGGTGGAAGGCTTGGCCTTTTTCTAAGTGTTTTGTTCCGCTGTTACCGCCATAGATTCTTATTACCGATGTTATGTTTCCATACTTTGCGCTCCTAACATGCTCGGGGTTGTTATGGGGACCCCCTTGTTTATTCGGTTGAGATTAAAACTTGTCTGGCAAGACCCAACATTGGTACTACATTTAATAACTTAATAAAAATTTGCATAGGGCTTTGCAACCCCTTGGATAATTAATCAACCCTCGGGCCAGTGCTCCGCATGAGTGTTGGTCCAACCCAGAGCAGCTTATTAACGCCGCCCGGGGCAACTCAGGGATTGGCGTGGTAACCATCGCTCATCCGTCGTGTCCTGAGAATGAGATACGCGACTCTTATCGGGTTCGTCGACACGTCGGGAGGTCTTGCTGGATTTGTTTTACCTTTATCGAATGTCTTGTGTGTGGAGTCTGACTTTCTTCGGGTTTTCTTGAGGTGTTGGAATTCCTTTGGAATTACCTATGATGACCACGAGATCCGTGGTCGAGGCTATTCCCGCGGAGTGTGGTTAATTTGTGATGGACTAGTTGGAGCACCCCTGTAGGGTTAAATATTTTCGAGAAGCCATGCCTGCGGTTATGTGGCAACTTGGATATTTGTTTAACACCCGGTTATAGTAAACTTGAAGTAAACTCCAATAAAATACACCAACTGTGTGAGTAACCGTGATCGTCTCTGCTCATGAACATGATCCGGGAGAGAACATGGTGGGGTTATGTTTGACGTAAGTAAGTGTTCAGGATCCCATAGAGATCATACTAGATTTGATTGTTCATCGTAGGCCACTCATATTTATTTTCATGTTACGTAAGTTAGCCACCATAAATTCTTAGTGCTGCTGCAAAACTAAACACATACCCCATCCCAACCTTTAAGCTTGAATAGTCATGGTACCCGGGCGCTTGATTGCTGAGTCCTTGTGGCTCACAGATTACTACAACCCTCTAGGTACAGGTACAGATGAGTACGTGTAGGATGATCTAACCCAGCTCCAGTGGGAATATGATGAGGAAAGAGGCAGGATGTACGTGACTTACCCGGATGAGTAGAGGACCATGGTCGTGATCTTTGGGATAGCGAGATAGTATCATTTGCATCTGTTTATCGTTTCATTTTGTCCGTAGTCGGACCCTGACTTCATCTTGATGATTTGAACTCTGTGTGAAATTGTAATTTAGCATGTGGCGAGTGTAAGCCAACTTGTATACTCATCTCTTCTGTAATGTATGATGCAATGATTCTATACTTGCGAACAACAAGATGCGCCTCTATCCCTTGCGAGGCCCTCGTGTCTTAAAATGGATAGGCGCACATCTTGGGCGTGACAAGTTGGTATGACGGCAATGGCTAGTCTTTTCTGCGCACTTTGTCCTCACTCATGTGCACTCGGGACCAACTTCCCGGTCGGTCACCCATCCTAGAACTACTCCAAGCCAAGCACACTTAACCTGGGGGTTCTATTTGAATGGGCTCCCCAAAAAGAAGGAATTCCTTATTGATATGAGTAGTCTATCATCCCTAATACTCCAGGCTATCACATACACCACTACTAAGAGGAACCGACGTCCTCGTCGGGTCACAGGAACGTTCCTCTTGGCACAAACGTATGTGCTTCCAGTCCAATACATGTGTCATTCCGTATGCCACGACGGGTCACAAACTTCATGAACAAACATCCGTGTAACCGCGAGGGTCAGCTCTGATACCAACTTGTAATGCCCCGGGCACACCCGCTGGTGGTCGTTACTCCTGATGGGATCTAGACTGGCCTCACAGATCAATACTAGTCTTTTCTGTGCACTTTGTCCTCACTCATGCGCACCCGGGACCAACTTCCCGGTCGGTCACCCATCCTAGAACTACTCCAAGCCAATCACGCTTAACCTGGGGGTTCTATTTGAATGGGCTCCCGGAAAAGAAGGAATTCCTTATTGATATGAGTAGTCTATCATCGCTAATAAGCCAGGCTATCAAAAGGGGTGAGGGCGAGTCTGCGGTCCATCTGGGGTTAGTCCACGACCAGGGGGAGAGAGGGAACAGATGAGAGAGCGCTCGCATGTGAGGCTCGAGGTTGGCCGAGCCTAGCGGCGGCGGGCGCGCGTGTGGGAGGGTGAGAGAGAGAGGGGAGGAGGCTCCCGACACAGCAGCGTGTCGTGGACGCCGAGGCGCCTCGACTGGTGCGAGGGGTGGTTCGAGGTGGCCAGGGTATGGGCAGGGCATGAGGTCAACCCTCTGCCTATCCTGTAGCACGCTCTAGAGCGTGCCTTTGTCTAGCATGATGGTCTTTTGGCGTGCTCTGGCGCGTCCACCAGTGCCCATCGACTGCTCAAGGGCTAACAAAGGGGAAAAGGGGCATGGGATGCGCTGGAACTTGCCAGGAGGGAGAGAGAGCTGAGAGAAGGGAGAAAAGTGGCTTTCCAGGGGGTGCAAGTGGGTTTTCTCCCCTCAATCATGGAGCTAGCCATTTTTCTTTCTACTGGAGGTGCTGACGGTCTAGGTGGAGTTGTGGTAAAAATTTGAGAGCAAGGGGAAAAGTAGAAGTGGTGGAAACAGTAGCTTTTAGAAATGGCTAGAAGGTGTTTGTGTTGTGTTTCGGCTAGTAGATGGAGTTTACTTGCCTTGATATTTAATAGGGGCAAATGTTGATTAGAATTAGGCTTGATCACCAAGTTTGAGCTTGATTGAAGAAAGTTCACAACGTAACTTTGTGAAACCCTAGAAATCAACAGAATCTGGTTTTTGTAGATCTAATCATTCTAAGTTAATCCCCTTGCTGCACCACTTAGTGTCCAGAAATTTTGGGGTCAAGGGAAGAAACTTCACAATGTAAAGTTGTTAAAATTTGAATCTGGATAGGGATGGTTTTGGAATAGTTTGATGAATCAAAACAATTTCGATTGACATGAAATTTTGCAAGATCATCACTTATGACACTGTTGACTTGTTGGAAGTTTCTTGGAATTTATTGAGAATATTTCTTATAGAAATATTTCAAAAGCTTGATTTGGACAGAAAGGGTTTTGAGGGGTTTTGCCCATTATTTTGAACATGACCATGTGTTGAACTCATATATATGGAAAAGATATGTCCACTTAGTTTCCCTAAATTTTCTCAAATATTTTGAAAGCATTTAAATAATTTTTCCCTATGAAAAAACATTTATAGTCTTAAGAAAAATATTTTAAATAAAATATTAAAATAATCTTTAAAAATAATATTTGGTGGTTTTGTGAAGTCATAAATATAGTAGGTTTCAAATAAAGCCCTTGGGGAAAAAGGTTCCACCCAATTTGAGGACTTGTAGTGCAAACCTCAACTTAGGGGGTTTTGAAAACCTAATTTGAATAAATCCTTTTTGGTCAAAATAATATTTGATAAAAATAGTTTTGGGCACTATTCACATGGCATGATCATTGGGCAAGAAGTTTGGATCAAGGAAGATGAATATGGAGAGGAGTAGAACCAAAGAGTGCCAAACACAATCAACCAAACAAGCAAACAAGCACAATTCAAACAAGCATGCACTTAAAAAGTATTAAGTTGTTCGAAATTTTATAAATCCAATCATAGCAAAGTGATACAAACACAGGGTGTGACATAGAAAATTCGAATTGCTTACCTAGGTGTGGCGTTCCTCAGGCGCCTTCTCCGATCTCCTACAGAGCGTGGTACACGCCAATCAGTTTTATCTCCTCGCGGGAAGAGGGAGATGAAGCTCGGCTGTTCTAGGCACAGTTCAGAGCCCCGAGTGTCCTCTCTTCTGGTGGAGCAGCTGAAACAGCGGATGGAGCTGCACCAGATGGTGAAGCCGGCCATGAAGGACCTCTACATCCGCTTATGGCCCGGCGAGCCGCTGCCAGGCAGCTATTTTGGCCTGGTGCCGAAGTTGATTGCTGCTTCACCCCGCCTCGATACCGTCAAGCGCTCCTCCTGCATCGAGAGAGTCCGATGGCCCTTGCAAGAGTGAAGCTGCATTGGGTGGGGCTGGATCTGATGAAGGTCAGCATTGCCCTGCCGCCTCCCAGGAAGGAGCATAGATGCCCCGAGCTATACTTCGATGGAGTGATGGAGAGTGCTCGGGTGATAGCATCCCAAAGTCTGGTGCATTTATTTGAATGAAATGTAACGCGTCCGAAGACTTGTCCAAAATTTTGATGATATTAGTTATTATTCTTGTATGGTTTTGCATTCTTTTATAACTCCTATGTGGCCGTTTAATACTGAAAGATGCGAGTCGACGACTTCAGCCCCCATGTAGATACTACATGGGATGTCTATGCCAATGCACTAACTTCCATAGTCAAATTATCGGAACCCGAAGGCGGTATAGTGCGACAGACTAGGCAATCAGACTATAGGGCTTTATTTCTTTCACTTAGCCGTAGGGGTGCGAAAAGGACTACCAAAAGCGTACGATTAGCCACTGAAGTGTTGTGATGTTCGGACGAACTGTGACCAAAGCCAGTATCACAAGGTTTGCATAAAGGATAAATTCCTCGTATAACACAGAATAACTGCTTTCGAGGATCGAAGTATAATACTTCCAGCTCGGGTTCACAAACCGGATCTAGCATACTATGACAGTCAGTTTTTGGATTTCTCCCCTAAGGTGCTTGACGAGAGTATCCGGAAGCACAATCGCCGGGGTGCTCCCTTTGCCCTTTTAGCCGAACAAGCAGAACGTAAAGGGGCAAGCACAGGAGCCGGGCAACCCAACCATTGACCCAAGACATAGTTCGGAATCGATGCATATAAAGTGAACACCAAGATGCCAAACACATAAAAGAATGTACATAAGGCGATTTGTTATTAAAGTCGAGCCCCCGGTCTATTAGCTGGTTGCCTCGCAACATACCGAACAGGTCCACGAGAAGAGGGAGGGAGGTGAAAATATGTGCCAAAAAAGGACAAATGGGGCAAACTTGCGCCACACAATTATTATATTTTTCTCAACAACTCTTATAGCTCGGATTGGCGAAGCAACTGTTTATAGGTATGTGAAATAAATAAATTATACAGGAGTTGTTATACCAGGGGTCTTTGATTGATAACCTGACGTCCTCGACATGCCCCGTTGCTAGTTGACTCCTGCTCTTAGATGCACCTTGATGAGTGTTAGTGTTCGGCGAACGGATCTTGCGAACAAGGTCTTGAGAAATCATCGGATTGTGGATGAGCTTTACGCCATTGGCAGGTCTTTTAGGAGTACCTGCATTTTGTCTGAAGACGTGTTGATTGTAGAAGTTCGGATCAGCCGAACACCCATCTTTGTGTCCCCACCGCTACCCATGGAATTTTAACTGCAAAGTTGTGCCTCCTTGGCACATATTTTGCTGGTCTTAGGGTAGTGCAATGGGGGCAAGTCCCTATTGAAGGGGGTAGGAAGGATCTGAGTTTTTGGTCTGAGGCCGAACTTGCTTCCCAGCCTTGTGTGCCTCTTTGGTGGATGTCGAAACTTGCCGATCTTCTTTGTAGCTGAATTCGGCCGCCAGGGCCAGTGCATGTTCCTTAGTTCTAAGGGAGCGCTCTATATTGCCATTGACAGTAATGACCCCCTTGGGGCCCGGCATCCTGAGCTTGAGGTATAGGTAATGTCAGACTATGTTGAAACGAGCGAATGCTGTCTAACCAAGCAGCGCGTGATAGCCGTTGCGGAACGGCACAATGTCGAAGATCAAATCTTCACTGCGAAAGTTATCGGGCGAGCCGAACTCAACTTCTAGGGTTACTGAACCCGTACATCGGGCCTCAACGCCTGGGATTACTCCTTTGAAGGTAGTGTTGTTGGGTTTGATCCTTGATAGATCTATGCCCATATTTTTCACCGTATCTGAGTAAATCAGGTTAAGGCTAATTCCTCCGTCCATTAGGACTTTTGTGAGGTGATACCCATCTATAATGGGGTCTAGGACGAGGGCCGCTGAACCCCCGTGACGGATACTGGTTGGGTGATCGTGCCGATCAAAGGTGATCGGGTATGCCGACTAAGGGTTGTACTTAGGGGCTACCGGTTCCACCATGTAGACCTCCCGAAGGGCGTGCTTCCTTTCCTTCTTAGGTATGTGGGTGGCATATATCATATTCACTGTTTTGACTTCGGGAGGAAATTTCTTCTATCCGCCACCAATTGGACCTCGAGGCTCATGCTCGTCCTCGCTTCAAGAGCTTTTGCCTTGGTCCTCGGGTGGTATCTTGCTGACCTGCTTAAACACCCAGCAATTGTGGTGTGTGTGCTTGGCGGGCTTCTCTGGAGTCCCATGGATTTGGCAGGGCCTTTCCATGATCTTCTCTAGCTGGGTGGGCCCGTCGCGATTGCCTTTAGGAGGCTTCTTCCGCTGCCCAGGTCGGGAGTTGCAGAATCTGGCGTTTATAGCCGTGTCATCGACATCGCTATGATTGTGTTGGTGCTTATTCTTATTGCACTTTGGTTTTCCATTAACATCCCGGGCTTCAGAGGCTATGGGATCATCGGAATTGTGGCTGGGTCTTGCCAGCGAATTATCTTTGCCCGCACAAAAGCCGGTCATGAGGGAAGTAAGGGCGGACATGGTCCGAGGTTTATCCTGGCCGAGCTGGCGGGCCATCCATTCGTCCCGAATATTGTGCCGGAAGGAGGCCATGGCCTCAACATCCAGGCAGTCGACAATTTGGTTCTTCTTAGTCAAGAACCGATTCCAGAATTGCCGAGCAGACTTGCCTGGCTTCTGGACGACATCGCTGAGATCGGAAGAGTCCAGCGGGCGGACATAGATTCCTCGAAGTTAGAGCTGAGGGCATCTTCCAGATCTTCCCAACATCTAATGGAATTTTCAGGGAGGCTTTTTAACCAGTGCCGAGCTGGCCCCTTAAGCTTAAGAGGTAGATATTTGATGGCATGGAGATTGTCTCCTCATGCCATGTGGATATGTAGGAGGAAGTCCTCAATCCATCCGATTGGGTTAGTAGTCCCATCATACTGTTCTATATTCACATGCTTAAATCCCTTGGGGAACTGATGTCGCATTACCTCATCTATGAAGCATAGTGGGTGAGCGACACCTCTGACCCGTGCTTTGTCGCGCCTGTATTCGGCGTCTGCGTGGGTCCGGTTGCGTTCCCGAACTCTGTTGTTATGGTCGAACCATGGTCTGTACCCCCGTCTATCGAGTGAGTACTCTCTGGTTCCATAGATGGACCTCATACGGCCTACTCTGTGATCCAAGTCATCTCACAGGTCAAACCCGTCATTAGGCTCTAATGGCTCCTTACCCTGGCTTCAGGGCATTGCCGGTGTATAACTGGTGTCGTCAGCCGTCCTGTCCTACCCACGAGGGGGCGGTCCAGCTTGTCGTATGGAGTACAATTTGAAGACGGAGTATCAGCGAGTTTGTCATCGAATTGCGGCAGCAGTCTTCTCCGTGGGTAGCTTTTGGGCTGGTCCGACAAACCCATGCCGTATACTTCCTCAGCTGAGAGGACTTTCGTCCATCGATCATTGAGGTCATCATGTTCGACGTTGAGTTGTCGTTCTTCAGCTTTCAAGCTACGAGCCATTGCTATGAGCCGCCACCTGATCTCTTCATGATCTTCGAGGTTATAGGGAATGTACAAGTCATCAGCTTCCGATATATCTTCCTCCTCGATGGGGGAACAAAATTATCGTCTTTGGAGTCGTTGACGTTATCACGGTTCTCTAGTCCTCAGGCCCTTCTGGACCCTGTAATGGGTATTTGGGGATATCGGGATTGCCATGGCCAGAAGTGGTATTACCGTCCCCATTGCTGATAATAGCTTTCCTTCCCTTTTTGCCTTTAGACGGTTTATGCGGTTTTCGGCACCTTGACGGCGGATCGCCCAATTTGTCACCATCGTTGTTAGGCGTGTTGTCGCTGTTAGCGGCAGGATTATCTACCATGTAGACATCGTATGTGGAAGTGGCGGCCCACCTCCCATTGTTAAAAGGGGTGGGAGCACAGTCCTCTTCATCCATGTATTCTGCCTCCTCGAAGGCAGAGTCCAGCATGTCGGTTAAATCTTTGACAGTGGGTATCATGTGGGTGGTGGGTGGGTGGAAAAATTCGTCCTGAGCCGCACCATAACCGATCTGAGCATAGATCAGGATTGGATCGTCGATGATCTTCATCGACGAGATCCGGTCTAAGGCCTCGTCAACCGCCGAGGGCCCGATCAGATCAAGCTGCTCAGAGCTTGAGAAGTTAACCTCCAAGGCGTCTGGACATAGGGAGTGTTCGGCGAGAACACGTGTCCGGTCATCTGGCTCAATAGCCGGACCAGGATAGGAGATCAGCCCATCGTCATGGATGACGCCATTGGCATGTCTGAAGAAGGGGCCCAAGGTTAGCGCCTTAGAGTCCTGGGTGCTACAGGTTAAGATTCGAGATCGGTTAACAACAGGTCACCCCAAGAGTCTATGGAGAACTCTAAGTTTCTGAATCTGACCTCTCGATCAGGGGCGAAGCTCTCCACGCGGGCTAGATGGCTAGTGGGATCAGCATGCAGCACGATGCTGCCAAAGGTAAAGATCTATCCGAGGACAAAAGTGTCCATATTGCGGACCAATTTGTTGATGACATGGTGAGGCATTGATTCCATCTTCCTCAAAGTGGAACTCTCAATGGAAGCACCAATGTCGGTATCAAAACCGGCGGATCTCGGGTAGGGGGTCCCGAACTATGAGACTAGAATCGACGGTAACAGGAGACGAAGGGGACACAGATTTACCCAGGTTCAGGCCCTCCTATGGAGGTAATACACTATGTCCTGCTTAGTTGTATTTATGATATGGGGGTTACAAAGTTGATCTACCTCGATATTGAATAGCTAACCCTAGATGAGGTTTTCTCCCTCTATACCCTAAAACCCTCCGGCTTACATAGACGCCGAGGATGCCTAGGGTTTACACATGGTCGGTTACACACCAAAGAGATAAACATGCCTATTCGCTACATCAAACTTGGAGCGCAAGCTGTGCTTCCAGAAGCTTCCATGTAGGAGACTGGGCCTTCAAATATTCATGTGTTCGGTAAGTAGCCCATATAGTCCGGCCCATAAGAATACGTCGGCTTCCCGAGGACCCCTTAATCTAGGACTCCCTTGGCAATAATGAATGGTTATTATTATATATTTCCTTGTTCATGATAATCGTTTATTATGCATGCTAGAAATGTATTGATCGGAAACTCAGATTCATGTGTGGATACATAGACAACACCATGTCCCTAGTATGCCTCTAATAGACTAGCTAATTGATCAAAGATGGTTAAGGTTTCCTAGCCATGGACATGAGATGGCATTTGATAACGGGATCACATCATTAGGAATATGAAGTGATGGACAAGACCCAAACTATAAACATACTAGGTGATCGTGTCAGTTTATGGCTATAGTTTTTGCATGTCAAGTATCTATTCCTATGACCATGAGATCATGCAACCCACTAACACTGGGGGGTACCTTGTGTGTATCAAACGTCACAACATAACTGGGTGACTATAAAGGTGCTCTACAGGTGTCTCCAAGGGTGTCTATTGGGTTGGCAGGGATCAAGACTAGGATTTGTTACTCCGTGTGACGGAGAGGTATCTCAGGGCCCACTCGGTAATACAACATCACAACAAGCCTTGCAAGCAAACTGACTAAACTGTTAGCCATGAGATCTTGTATTCTGGAATGAGTAAAGAGACTTGCTGGTAACGAGATTGAACTAGGTATGGAGATACCGATGATCGAATCTCGGGAAAGTAACATACCGATAAACAAAGGGAACATCGTATGGGATTAACTGAATCCTTTACACAGAGGTTCAACCGATAAAGATCTTCGTCGAACGTGTAGGCACCAATATGGGCATCCAGGTCCCGCTATTGGTTATTAGCCGGTGAGGGGTCTCGGTCATGTCTGCATTGTTCTCGAATCCGCAGGGTCTACACACGTAACGTTTGGTGATGATATAAGTATAGTTGAGTTATTACGTTGGTGACCGAAAGTTGTTCAGAATTCCGGATGAGATACCCGACATGACGAGGAGCTCCAAAATAGTCCAGAGTTAAAGAATTATATATGAGATAATAGTGTTTGGTCTTCGGAAGGGTTTCAGAATTCACAGAAAAGAGTTTCGGATGTTTCTCGAAAAGTTCGGGGTACAAGAACAATTTATTTGGGCCAAGGGGTAAAGCCCACGAGGCTTTAGAAGGTGCAAAAGGATTTTTGCGGAGGCCAGGGCCAGACGCCAGGGACCCTGGTATCTGGGGCCAGACGCCAAGGACCCTGGCGTCTGGTCCTAGAGTCCGAGGAGGACTCTTGCCTTGCGGGCCAAACCGACTTTGAGGAGGCTCTTTCTCCAAGTTTTGACCCCAAGGCTCTACATATAAATAGAGGTGCAAGGCTAGCACCCAGGATACATCAAGAATTCCCCAAGCTGTGTGCCGACAACCCGGTCCCTCTAGTTTATCCTCCGTCATAGTTTCCGTTGTGCTTGGCGAAGCCCCACATAGATTTTTCTTCACCACCACCGTCAGCACGTCGTTGTGCTGCCGAAACTCATCTACTACTTCTCCCCTCTTGCTGGATCAATAAGGTGAGGACGTCATCAAGCTGCACATGTGTTGAACTCGGAGGTACCATTTGTTTGGTGCTAGATCGTGATTGGATTGCGGGACGGCTTGCGATTTGGATCGCGAAGACGTTCAACTACATGAACCGTGTTTCTTAATGCTTCCGCTTAGTGATCTACAAGGCTATGTAAATCAACTCTCCCTCTCGTAGATGCTCATCACCATGGATAGATCTTGTGTGTGCGTAGGAAATTTTTTGTTTCCCATGCAACGTTCCCCAACACGTAGCATCCCCAAGCTTAGATGCTTGAGCCTTCTTGTAATATTAACTTGGGGAGACTTGGGAACACGCAAGCTTGAGCTATTGTGTCTTGTTAATTCCTCCCATATCACAGTTTCACCTAGATCTCAAGAACTTCATCCACATAAAACTTGAAAACAACTCGTGAGATAGCTTGGTGCACATAAGAATGAATCAACAGTTTATTTACTTCCAAGACAAGTTGCAAAATAATTTTCAAACATTATCTACTATATACTATCATTTCCACAATTTATATCTACCAATACAAGTCATGAGGACTATAGGAGAAGTAGATAACAAAACTATGACATCAATTTGTCTAAATAGGACAGTCTGTAGAAATTAATTTACAAAGTGCACTTCTGTTACTCCAAAAATTCTGAAAATTTAGAACATCATAAATAATTTGTATGAAAGTAATGTGTGCAAATTATAGAAACTTTTTGAGTTCTAGTGAAATGTGAAAATTCAAACACTACAAGAAAAGTTTATGTTTTTATACTACACACATCAAAACATGCAATGGAGGCATCTTAAAGCAATTCTTCAAAACTTTTATTGAAAAACAAGATTATAAATAGCAAAAAGAAAATTTTAACACAATAAAATGATGCTCCAAGTAAACCTCATGTTATGTGACAAATACAAATATAGCTCTAAGTAAGATATATCGATAATGTTGAAGAATAAAGAGGGGAAGCCTTCCAGGGCATTCCCAAGCTTAGACGCTTGAGTCTTCCTTGAATATTACCTTCGGACTGTTGTCGGGTATAGATGCACAAGATCACCTATGGGGCCATCGGCCCCTTTGTGGTTCGGTGGGGGGCATGGACACAAGCACGAAGAGCGGAGATACTGAGACGACCCGGCTAGTTACCTAGGTTCGGGCCATGGTGAAGTGTAAAACCCCACTCCTGCTTTGTGGATGGATTGATCAAGGGAACATGAAGAACATGCAATGCTCCTGCCCGACAAGGGTTGACTTCGGGGGAGCTATTACGTGCATAAAAATTCTCAAAGGTCTGAAACCTCAACTAGGTTGCCTTGGGCCTCCTTTTATAGTGCAAGGAGCGACCACAGTGGCAAAACAGACAATGTTTGGTGATTAGATATCTAGCAGAAGTTATCATACCTAACACCAGCATTAGAGACAAAATACCATCATTTCTAGTCTAGGTGCCTATAGGGGTGCACCCTCGGCAAGCTTATACCACCGCTCTAGTTGTCCGTTGCTTCCCCCTCGACACGTTTAAGAACGGGTGTCAAAGAGTGGTAATCTTCCTTCCAGCGTGTAGCCATGAGCTTAGCAAGAGCCTTTTAGCCACCTCGAGGCTCGAAACCGCATCGACAAGTGACTGGCCTTATGATGAGGTGGAGCGATGACAGGTTGGCTCACGCTTGCCAAGGGATGACGTGCCGGGGCTTCGAGAGGGTGCGTATGTCCTGGTCCCCGGCAAGCACCAGTGGAGTACTTGACGCATAGTAGTCTCAAGGTTGGATTGTCGTCTAAATCACCTTGTAGTCCATCTTGATTATTGTCGGGTTTTCTTGGTGTGTTGAGGGTTTTACCATTGTCACCTATGTCTAAGTCAGGGGCATTCGGTACCCCTATCCTAGTGCACCCACAGGAGCCCCCAGGTTTGGCCCACACGTGCTCGCCAAGTGCCGTTAGGCCAGGCCCAAATTTCATGCACATGCGTGCAATGAGAGGGAGTAAGTGCCAATTTCATGGTCAACACTAACCCATTTTCTCATGTCGTTTGCGCCATGCGCGCCGCATCCATAGTGTGGAGCTAGCGTCGGGTCATGGCAGAAACCGCATCGCCATGGATTGGAGCAACGGGGCCGCTACCTGTTTCACCCGTGATCATGGGTAGTGGGATTGGTGGAGATGGGCGGCGACCCTTTGAGCGGGGGAGAGCCAGCCCCCGCGCCCTTCCTATAAATTGGGAGGTTTCAAGAGGCGATGCTCATCCAGCTTCTCCTCCTCCTTGAGTCCAAACCCATAGAGCTCGCTTCTGCTTCCTCGTCCCGAGATGTGCTCGATGCCAGCGTGCCAAGCAGACGAGGGCGTCCTCTGGCTTCTGCCGCAACAGTGAGGGCTTCCTGTTGGGATCATGCAACCACTTCATCCGTAGAGGCAGAGGGCGGGTCTAGTGTGCACGATGGAGGCACTAGAAAGGCCCAAGGTCGATGCTGGCCCCGCGGTCAGGGAAGACAGAGTGTTGGTTTTCTTGCTCCTCCACCATCAGACCCACCCTCGTGGAGTGTCATACCGAGGAGATGATGCTGGAGCTCGTCCTCAAACTACGCGGTCCTCCCAAAGCCGCCTCCGCCTCCCTCGACCTTTCGCCAGGGTGATGGAGGTCGACAAACCGCATGCGTTGTGGTTGCGGGCACATGGTTGCTATAACGGCGCCGTGCGAGCGGACGTCGAGTTTCCCAAGCGCCGCGTCATGCTTCTCACGCGTGGGTGGAAAACCTTCGCACGTGCCCACAACTTCACGGGTGGGCATGTCCTCTGCTTCAAGTTGGTGGAGGCCGATCTGCTCTCCATCAAGATTTATGGGCATTCAGGCGCCCATCTTGCTTGCTGCAAGGAGAGCTCGAGTGACATTGAAAGCTCCTCCTTGAGCGATATCGATGAGGAGGATAGTGTCGGTGAAGATAACAAAGATGAGACCCTAGCCGTCAAGTCGGAGTACGCCGACTCAGACTCAAGTTGAGCATTAGTCGCACCATCACCATCAGCTACCCCTCCCCGGCAAAGCAATTTGCCCAGGGTTATTGACACCAGCGCTGCCTCCACCCCCAGCCGGCTCAGGTAGACTCATGGACTTTGACTTCGTCTTCCCTTCTGGTGGGAATGCCGTCCGTGCAATGCTGGTCCTGACGGGGTGAGGCTGGGCTTCTATTGGGGCCCTTCTCCCATTCTCTTTTTCTTTAGTGTCTTGTTTCTAGGGAGAAAGCCAAATAAAGGATTATCACAAAGGTGTGTCTTCTAATGTAATCTTTGTCCAACTTGTATCAAAAATGAATGAGAAAAGTGTTATTTTTCCTTTTTGCAAGTACTATCTTATTCCTTCGTTGTTTATGTTGTCTTGGATGGTTTGTCTTTTCTACACGGTGCCACTTGCCGGATCATAACTTAGCCATGACTGCCAAGGGGAAGCGAGCCCTCGGCAACAGGTTGGCGTTGTTCCATGGCACAGCTCCTTGCTAGTGTCGGCCCAGTCCCCATAGTTGTTGAACAAAAAATAGGGAGGTGTCTCGTTCCGACAAGGGTTCTTGCCACGTTGAGGACTCCACTACGCAGAGCGAGGGAGATACTACGGATTTCCTCGGGGCATCGGAAAGACATTAAACTTGTGATGTGTTAATTGTACTTATGTTTTCCAAGTTGTATCCCTCTTGAAGGCTTGATGGTTCGTTGTCCTCATTCCTTCATTCCTCTTCTCTGTCTTCTTGACAATCCGTTGCGTACGGAGAGAAAAGTAAGAAAGATTACAGGTTCATCAAGCACTCTAGGAAATATTATATCTTAAAAATGATAACTTGCAATCATGGAAATGCGCAATGAGCATGTAAGATGATGATATGATGCAATGCCTAGCTTTGTTATTGTTGCATAGGGTCTATGCCTGGTTTTGTACAAAGGGTTACATGCAACATTGGCAATGCTTGTACAAAAGGTGGCTCCCGGGGTCTACGCCTGGCAACCGAGCCTTATGGGTAGAACTTACATATCTGCTCAATATTCCATGAGTTAAGCACCTTGGTGCCATATTCGGTCTCTAGACGGACAACGCTGGGTCTGGTGACTCGTGCTACCCTGTAAGGACCTTCCCACTTTGACGTCAACTTATTGGTACCCTTGGAGGATTGAATACGCCAAAGGACAAGGTCGCCTTCCTCAAGGCTCTAGGGATGAACCCTATGGCTATGGTAGCGGCGCAGGGCTTGCCGATAGCATGCAACACGCACAACAGCCCAGAGACGGTCTTCCTCAAGGAGCATGTCATCTTCATATCGTAGTTGTTGTTGCTCTACTTCATCGTAGGCAAGCACTCGAGGTGACCCATATATGAGTTCTGTGGGGAGCACTCCTTCTACCCCGTAAACTATGGAGAAGGGCGTCTGGCTAGTAGCTCGATTTGGGGCCTTTCTAAGTGACCAAAGAACCATTGGCAGCTCGTCTATCCAGCACTTGCCGCTCTTCCGCAGATTATCAAAAATCCTTGTCTTGAGTCCTTGTATCACTTCAGCATTCATCCTCTTGACTTGCCCGTTGCCTCTAGGATGGGTAACAAAGGCGAGGGAGACTTTGATTCCAAGGATCTGGATATATTGCATGAAGGTGTGGGTCATGAACTGGGTGCCGTTGTAAGTGATCACCCTGTTAGGTACTCCAAAGCGACACACCAGTCCTTTCATGAACTTGATAGCTGATTGTGCAGTCACCTTTTCACTGGTTCCACATCAAGCCACTTTGGTAACTTGTCGGTTGCCACGAACAAGAATTCGAAGCCCTGACGGTGCGACGGAAAGGGCCTAGGAAATCGAGCCCCCAGACCGAGAATGGCCAAGATAAGGCGAATGTTTGTAGAGCTTGCGCCGATTGATGAATGTTCTTGGAAAGAAACTTGCAAGCTTCACACTTGGTGACCAACTCAATGGTGTCCTGGGCGCAGTGGGCCGATAGAAACCCTACCGGAAAGCTTTTCCGACAAGGGCGCTTGATCCTATGTTAGAGCCAAATACTCCTCCATGGATTTCTGCCAGTAGTTTTAGTCCATCCTCCCAGCAGATGCACCTCAATTTCACACCATTTGGTCGTCCTCTGTACAAGGTGTCATCGACAAACAAGTACATACTTGACTGGCGGGCTACTTTTCCGGCTTGCTCTTGTTCTCCGAGGAGCCCTCCTGTCTGAAGGAAGTGAACTATATGTTGTGCCCAGGATGGAGCTTCTGGATCGTCAACAAGGACCAGCGGCTTCTCCTCATCAGCGAGAGCGCTTGTCTCAACCGCGAGGACCCGAGGTCCCATGGGAGGGAACTGCTCATCAACTGCGGTGGGACTTTTCCCAGTAGCATCTCTACTAGCTGCTTCGGGAAGCTCTGCCAGGAAATGCTTGCCAGAGTTCAGCTTCCTTCTCTTTATGGTCATCACCGATGGGGATACTAACAGTTGGGTGAGGCGGAGAACAAAAGTCTCTGGTTCCATAGGAAGCTGCGCAACACACTTCTATAGATGGTCAGCAATGTTGTTTTCCACTGGGGGCACATGCTCTGTCTGTAGTCCATCGAAGTGCTCCTCCAATTTCCTCACCCCTTCTACGTATGCTCCCATCAGAGGGCTTTGGTAATCCTTGTTGACTTGCTTCACCAAAATCTAGGAGTCTCCTCAGACAACCAGTCTCTTGATCCCCAACTCTACCGCGATTCTATGTCCAGCAAGGAGTCCCTTGTACTTTGCAGTGTTGTTGGTGCCTTCCTCCCGGGGAAAGTGCATTGGGACCACATACTTGAGGTGTTCTCTGATGGGGGCGATGATAAGCACGCCTACTCTGGCACCCTGAAGTGAAAAGGCACCATCAAAGTACATGATCCAGTCCTTGGGCGCTTCTTTGTCGGGGAGGATTGTCTCTGGAACTTCTTCATCGGGTGTGGGCGCCCATTCTGCAAAAAACTCCGCCAAGGCTCTACATTGAATAGTGTAAGTGCTCTCATACTTCAATCCAAAACTTAACAACTCCAGTGCCCACTCAACTATCCTATTGGTAGCCTCGGGGTTCCTTAGTATGCGTTGCAATGGTAAACGGGTAACAACCTTGATCTCGTGGGCTTGGAAGTAGTAGCACAGCTTCCTCGAGGCCATGATGAGGCCGAAGATCAGCTTTTGTACCCAGAGTACCTTGCTCTAGCTCCCTGCAATAAGGAACTGACGAAGTACATGTGTCGCTGCACTATCTTCTTCTTCGCCGCCTCCTTAGATTCATTGTCATCCATTTGTTGATGTGCCCCTTGTTCATTATTGGGTCCTGCTGCAAATACTTCCGTACCACTCCCGTTAACACCAGCAATAGCCGCTGAATCTTCATCTGCATCCCTCTGTGCCACTAGCACTAAACTAACCACTTGATTCGTCGTTGCTAAATACAGCAACAACGGGTCTTGCGGTTGAGGAGCGACTAAGGTGGGAGCAGAGGATAGGTAATTCTTCAGGTCTTGTAGTCCTGCATCTGCCTCCGGGTCCACTTCATAGGGCCAACCTTCTTCAAGATATTGAAGAATGGCAAGGCACACTCAGCGGACATAGAAATGAACCTGCTCAACTTGACAACACATCCGGTTAAATGCTTGATATCCATCCTTGATGGTGTTGGGTGCTTGTATCTGTTCCATTGCCCTGATCTTGTCAGGATTAGCCTTTATTCCTTGCTGGGACACAAAGAACCCAAGTAGCTTGCCAAATGGGATGCCAAATACACACTACTTAGGGTTGATCTTCAAGTTGATCTTGCGTAGGTTTGCGAAAGTTTCTTCCAAATCTTGTATGAGAGTTGCTTCGTCTTTGGTCTTGACTATGATGTCGTCCATGCAAGCTTCCACATTTCTATACAGTTGCGGCTCAAAACCAATCTGACTAAACCAGCTGCTTCAAGTTTGTTGATTACCTCGGCAATGAATTTTTGCCGCTCCAAGGCTTGTTTCCTAACCTTTTGCTTGACTGGTCGGGCATGCGGGTAAACAACAAGGTGGTGCTCAATTACCTCCCTAGGAACACCGAGGATGTCAGATGGTTGCGACGAAAACACATCGATATTCACCACAAGAAGGCAATGAGAGCGCTTTCCTATTTGTTAGTAAGGGTAGCACTGATGGTGAAGGTACCACCAGTGTCTTCCTTCCTTGTCGGGACCTTCTTCGTCTTAGGATAAGTGACCTTGGTCTTGTTGCTAGTGGAACTCTCCGGCATGCCATCATCGGGTGCAGCACACTCTGGAGAGGTGCGCTTCCCGGATTCCTTGCTAGTGCTCCTGCTAGGCTTCTTTGATTTCTTTGGTTCCTTGGTGGGGCTGGGACGTTTGTGGCCTCAGCGGCTACCCCGTCATGGTACATCTTGTCTACACAGATAACTGCATTCTTCTTGTTAGAGGGGATGGAAATGATCCCAATTGGCCCTGGCATCTTCAACATATTGTAGGCACAGTCAGATGCCGCCATGAATTTTGCCTAGGCTGGGCCACCAAGGATCCCATTGTAAGGCAAAGGGATCTCAGCCATGTCAAATACAATCCTCTCTGTCCGGAAATTCAGCTCCCCGCCAAACGTTACCGGCAGGGTGATCTTTCCCTTGGGCCGGCTCCTGTCAGGGTTGATTCCCTGAAAGGGTCCCGAAGCTTCGAGATCCTAATCGTGGATCTGTTGTTTCTCAGCCACCTTAGGGAGATCAAGTTCAATCCGGCCCCATCGTCAGCTAACATCTTAGACAGCTCGAGGTTGCGGATTGTCAGGGAAACCAAGAATGGAAAACATGCGACCGTAGTAGTACGGTCAGGATGATCCTCTTCGTCAAAGATGATAGGCATGCAGGACCATTTGAGCGGCTTCCTGGATTCTGCAGTCGCCTCCACAACATTGACCTCGCATGCCCACTGTTTGAGTTGGCGATGAGACGAGTGCAAGGAAGCACCCTTGTCAATGCACATGACTTCGGTTGCTTTCTGGAACTCCCTGTCATTGGAATCCTCATCACCATCCTCATCCTCACCCACGTCATCCCTTTCCTTCTTCTCACGGCCTTTGGCAGGCTTTTCCTTTTGCTGCGGGGTTTTGCCACGATGGGCTCCTTTGCCACCACGGCCCTTCCCGGTAGCATTGTCTTTTCCTTTCTCTTTGTCGTGCTTCTCATATTCGGCCCTCTGTTTCTCAACAAGTTGCTCGACTTGTCGGCATTCTTGGATATCATGGCCCTTGGTGCGGTGAATTTTTCAGTATGGTCCATTGGACTTCCCGATCATCTCAGCGGCAGCAGCCTCCTAGCAATTAGCACACGCGGCAGCTACCTTCCCGGGGGTTTCGGCTTTCAACTTCTTCTTGGCACTGAGGTCTCTGGATCTCACAACGGCTAGTACCGCCTTTCCTTTGTGCTTCTTTTTATGCTTCCTATTTCTCCCCTTTAGGTCAGGGGCGTCGTCGTCACCATCAGAGTCAATTTCGATGCTTGCCTCCTCTCCGGGGAGTCACATTCCTTCTTCAGCTCAAGCACACTTGTCTACCAAGGTGTAAAGCTCATTGATAGTTTTCGGGAGCTTATTCATCTTGGCTCGCAGCCTCCTTTGACCATGTTTGAATGAAACGCGGTAATGATAGATGCGGGATGAATTTCTGGGATGTTGCAATGCACTCGGCTGAATCTTTGGAGGTACCTCCTCCAAGTTTCTCCCTCCTTTTGTGGGAGGACTTGAAGATCGCCGGGCTGACCTGGATCCTTGTGACCACCTTGAAGGCGCCAACAAACTCGTTCACAAATCATCCTAGGATGAAAAGCAATTTTCTGGCAGGTGCATCAGCCACGATCTCACACTTGGCTTAAGAGCCAAACAGAAATAGTTGGTGAGCACCTTTTCAACTCTTCCTCCTCCGGCTTGGACAGCTATCGTGTATATGCCTAGGAACTCTATCGGGTTCAGCTTTCCGTCATATTTCTCCGGTAGTTCAGGCTTGAAAGCTCGGGCCGACGACCAATGGACCCATCGAAGCTAGCTAGTGAAGGCAGGGCAGACGACCTCGTAAAGAAGGTTCCACCAACACTGGCTATGGGGTTGCCGACGTGTGGACCATTGCGCCTGTCGGATTGACGGTGAGCTTCCCAGCATCGCTCGATGGTGATACATGTGTCCTCTCTCTACCGGTCTTCGAGGATGCGCCGTTGATCTCGGTGGTCGCACGGACCGGACGAGACTATGTACTCCTCCTCGTGCTCGTCGGCATGTGAAACTTGTTGCGGCTGCCTCTGGGCCTGTTGTCCCAGAGGATATTGCACCATTGGTGTACCCCCCTCGACATGTTCATCGGCTCGGTCTGCTGCTGCCATTCGCATACGCCGTGATGCCTCTGCATGTCGTGTCTTGTTACCTTCGACAAAGGAGATCAAGCTCTGAATGGTGGCTCTCCATTCGTCCAACTTACCAGGCCATCAGCATAAAGTTGAGCAGCATCTGGACTCGCACCATGTCTTCCTTGGTTGCCTCTCGCATGGCGAAAGTGGCAGACCGCGACATCGCTCAACTCTAGGTGGGCCCCCAAGAGAAGCATCGCCATGCTCTCAGCATTGTCCACCGCTCGCCGGGGCCATCTGATGCATAGGAGGCCGAGCTTGTGGATTTGCAGTCTCGCTCAACGCTCCATCTTGTTTCGTGCAGGGTGCGCGACAGGCAGCCCTGCCAGCAGTGGGGGCAGCTATAGGGTCATCGCTTGCACCAGACCGGGCGCCTCGCGATGGTCGCGACCATCTGAGCGCCGAAGAGGCGAAGGAAGGCCATTACGCTCGACCGTAGCATCAGGGCTCAGCTTGCGAAGTCGTTGCTGCAGTTGCTCCTCCCCAGCGCCTCCTGCTCCACCTCTAACCGTGTGGGACTGGACGGGGGCACCTCCTGCACCGGCCGCGTCACCCACGAGGCACTCCTCACTTGCGACCGCTGCGGCATTGATGTCACCCGCGGCCACATCATAAGGTGCCTTCGAAGTGGAGAGATGTGTGGCTGCACTAGATTTCTTCTTGGGATCCATTGTTGAAGAAGATCGACGCACCAATGACAATGTCAGGTCCACACCAATGCAGCGCCCCCTACCTGGCACACCAAAGATGTCGGGGCGAGATGCACATGATCGCCTATGCGGCCATCGGCTCCTTTGAGGTTCGACGGGGGAGTGGACACAAGCACGAAGAGCGGAGATAGTGAGATGACGCGGCGATTTACCCAGGTTTGGGCCGTTGTGAAGCATAAAAACCTACTCCTACTTTGTGGGTGGATTGATCAAGGGAATACGAAGAACACGCAATGCTCCCACCCGGCAAGGGCTGCCTTCGGGGGAGCTCTTACGTGCATTCAAATGCTCGAAAGGTCGAACCCTCAACTAGGTTGCCTTGGGCCTCCTTTTATAGTGCAAGGGATGACCACAATGGCAAAACAGACAATGTTTGGTGATTAGATAGCTAGCAGAGCTTATCATACCTAACTCTAGGAGTAGAGACAAAATAACATCATTGCTATTCTAGGTGGCGTGTAGGGGTGCATCCCCGGCAAGCTTATACCTCGACACATTTAAGGACGGGTGTCAAAGAGGGGTAATCTTCCTTCCACCTTGCAGCCACGTGCTTAGCGAGAGCCTTTTAGCCAACTAGGGGCTCGACACTGCATCGACAAGTGACTGGCCTTGCGATGAGGTGGAGCGGTGATAGGTTGGCTCGCGCTTGCCGGGGGATGACTTGCCAGGGCTTCGAGAGAGTGCGTACGTCCTGGTCCCTAGCAAGCACTGGTGGAGTACTTGGCGTGCAGTAGTCTCAAGGTTGGGCTGCCGCATAAAGCTTGTTGTAGTCCGTCTTGATTATTGCCGGGTTGTCTTGGTGTGTAGAGGGTATTACCTGTTGGGTTCTACCGTAGGTGCATCCCATGCAAACTAAAATTTTCATACGCGCAGAACACCCAAGAACATGCTATGAAGATGGATCACAGATTGTTACCACTAGACGTGCAGCGCCGTGCAACAGAAGTAGAGTTGGGGCAGCGCGTTTGTGTGGTCTGTGTCCTCCTCGTCCGACCTCCCTTGAACAGCCGTTTCGATCCCTCGAATAGTCGGTCAACGGATCCCACGTATAGGTTCGCCGGAGCGGCGCAAGTGCACCGCCTCTAACGGTATCCGCGCGTGCAGAAGGAACACCTGTGCGTCGGACTGCTAGGTCCGATCACACGATCGGTGGAGGCGAGTGGAGGTGGCTAGTTGCAACTCATGCAAAGCCCTAATGACGGCGCTGAAGTGATCAACCAGATGGGTGTGCCGCACCTCCACTATATATAGTCATCCGGCGCGACTCAACTCTTGGGCCTCACATGGATCCTAAAGCTCACATGTTCCTTCCCTTAAGCGCGTGACCCTTTTAGGTTCTCGTCCACTTGGTCACGAGTCAGATCACATCTGACTTGACCGGACGGTAGCGGCCTCTAGAAAAATGTGTCGACTCCAAGTGTCCGATAAAGCTGGTTAGGCGAACCTGTACTTCGCACTTCTGTTCCCTTTGCCACCTAATATAGTTGTCGTGCACAAGACGACATGGTCATCCTTATTGTAGCACAACCTCTTTCTCGTTCTGGTGAATCCGACCAACACTTCGGATTATCTCATAATCCTCATCGCATGGCCATGCTTATCCAGGTCGGATCACCCGAGGGGGCCCAGAGAATATCTCTCCTAGTAGGAGGGGCAAATCCCATCTTGCTCGACCATGTCTCACAGCATGGGTCTGGACAAGCCCAAAACCTACCTTTGTAACTACCCAGTCACGGAGAAGTGTTTGATCGGCCCAAAGCAAGTCTGTCACCATCCTGAGTACCTGCGCCAGCTCAGGTCTTAGGACATAGAACGTATGTTGTACTAGAGACTCACAGATGACCTATCGCTACGTCTCATAGTTGGGTTTGTCCAACTCAGACCTTATCTCGACTCGGCTCTGACTATGTCGAATCCGACTAGACCTTTCTGAGTCCATATCATCCAGCTAGCATCCAATGCTACATGGTGAGTGAGACCGGACCATCCACCGTGTCATATGCTAGTCTAACTGGCTACCCGTCCACACAACCCTTTCAACTAGGGACCATTTAGCACAGTTATCATATAATGCATAGTATCACAAACAAGTCACATACTTGTTAATACACATCAATGATAATGTCCAAGGACTATCTTTATTCATAAACACATAGGAAATATCATCATACATGATTGCCTCTAGGGCATATCTCCAACAGTCTCCCACTTGCACTAGAGTGAGTCAAATAGACATCGAATGCCCATAGCTCTAACATGCCCCTCATGCTTGGGTTGTGGAAGCGGCTTAGTCAACGGATCTGCAACATTTGCATCCTTATGAATCCTGCACAAATTGGTATCACCTTTCTCTATGAGCTTTCGTATCAAGTGATATTTTCGGTCTATGTGCCTAGTCTTTTGGTGCTGTCTCGGCTCCTTGGCCTATGCGATGGCACCTGAATTATCGCTATAAAGGTCCAATGGTTTTTACCAGCCCGGGAACACACCAAGATCTTCTAGAAACTTCCGAATCCAAACACCTTCCTTTGCGGCTTCACAAGCCGCAATGTATCTCTTCTCTGTTATGGAGTCGGTCATCGTATCTTGCTTGGAAATCGTCTAGCTCACTGCTCCTCCATTCATGACATACACGAATCCAGTTTGCGATCGACAATCATCCCTATCGGTTTGGAAACTAGCATCAGCGTAACCCTTTACGCAGAGCTCCTCCTCACCTCCATAAACTAAGAACATCTCTTTAGTCCTTTTCAGGTACTTCAAGATAGTTTTCACCGCTGCCCAGTGACTCTCACCTGGGTCGGCCTGGTATCTACTTGTTAAGCTTATTCCATAGGTAACATGCAGCCGTGTACATAGCATGGCATACATGATGGATCCAATTGCCGAGGCATATGGAATCTTACTCATCTGGTTTTGCTCATCAGAAGTCATAGGACTCTGAGTCTTGCTTAGCCTTATACCATGTGAGATGGGGAAGACCCTTTCTTGGCCTCACTCATGTTGAACCTCTTCAACACTTTGTCTATGTATGTGCTCTAGCTTAAGCCGAGCAGCCTCCTTAATCTATCTCTATAGATCTTGATGCCTAAAATGTACACTGCCTCTCCAAGGTCTTTCATCAAAAACTTTCGATTCAATGATTCCTTGACTGACTTCAGCATCGAAACATCATTTCCGATCAGCGGTATGTCATCCAAATACAAGCTCAAAAATACTACCGAGCTCCCACTATACTTCTTGTATAAACAATAGTCCTCTTTGTTCTTGATGAAACCAAGGTTAACGATGACTTCATCAAAATGAATGTTCCAACTCCGAGATGCTTGCCTCATTCCACAAATGGATCTCTTGAGCTTGGATATTTTACCAGCGTTAGTTGGATCCACAAAACCTTCGGGCTGTATCATGTATACATCCTCTTTTAAATTTCCATGAAGGAAATCCGTTTTGACATCCATCTGCCATATCTCATAATCGAAATATGCAGCCATAGCTAGTATGATCATCACCGACCTTAGCATCGCTACCGGCGAGCGGGTCTCATCATAGTCAATTCCTTTAACTTGTCCATAACCTTTAGCGACAAGCCGAGCTTTGTGGATCTGAACATTACCATCCACATAGGTTTTCTTCTTAAAGACCCATTTGCAACCAATGGCAACTACGCCATGTGGCGGATCAACCAAGTCCCAGACTTGATTCTCATCCATGGACTTTAACTTGGATCTCATGGCCTCTAGCCATGCCTCAGAATCTAGGCTCACCATCGCTTCCGCATACGTGGCCGGCTCGTCGCTTTCTATCAACAAAACATCACGCACTCTGCGCAATCTTTCCGACCTCCGTGGCTTCGGTGCCATCTCCACTACGGGTTCTCTGACCGACTCCGGTGTGATCTCATCACCAACTGAGTTGTCCTCGAGTGGCTCTCGAATTTCTTCGAGTCGCACTGTTCTCCCACTGGCCTCCCGACTGAGAAACTCTTTCTCCAGAAAACCCCCGTTCCGAGCAACAAACACTTTGTTCTCTTCTCGGTTGTAGAAGTTGTATCCCAAGGTTTCCCTCGAATATCCCAAGGTTGCCAAAAAACAGTGAAACAAATGTAATAGCAAAATATTTTCCATTAATTACACCAGCAGTCATTGTCGATAACAAGAGGATATCCAATTTGTGAATTGTACGTCACAAAGAAGATAAATATAGATAATAAAATATAGAGAAACTAACTTGCTTCAAGCCTTCAACTAAATGGCACTCGACGTGGTGGTTCATCGAACTCATCTATAATAGCATATGTTGATATTCCAACATCAGTATCCTTTTCAATACAAATTACCAAGCAGTCCCTGAGAAATCCATCTTCCATTTTATTCCGAAAACTTGTCTTCACAAGTTTCATGGTAGAAAATTCACGTTCTGTCGATGACGTTGAAACCGATAAAGTAAGAACAAGCCGAATGAGTCTATTGATTAAGAAGTAGTTAGTATTTTTAGCAATGAATAAATCAACAAATACAACAACAAAGATCATTAGATACTTATCAATCAAGTAATACTCCTCTGATTTTCCACTAGATGCAAGTCGTTGACAAAGTTCGAATACGGTTGCCAAATTTTGAAAGTTCGGGCTTGTGGGTACAATATTCTCATAATGTCATAACTGGCATCTTAGATTATTCATTTCTTGTTCTTTAAAATCAGCGGGATTGAACTTTGAAGCCAGAGAACATATGTTATCAGTGTTAAATCAACAGAATGAATTCTTTGATTCCAAGGCAACACACAGGATGAGAAGCTTTGTTGCTTGTTTGTTGAATCTAAAATTCAGCTCTTGTGCTTGCTGATCAATAACAACCATGAAAATGTAACAACGATAATGATGCTCAATGAAATGAATCCTTTGAAGCCAGAAAACTTTGAAGCCACGAGTGGAGAAAAGGTTGGACCGCACGGGACCAAGGAAAGGGAACGCTGGAGAGAGGAATCAAGTGTGGGCGGTGTGGATGGGAGCCGGGGGAGGCTTTGCCTCTTTGTGTTTGGGATTAGCTTTTGGGATTAAATAGCAAGAGAGATAGTCAAGCCTCGTACAAGAAATATTGTGGGCTCTTTTTCTGTTGCACGTCGGTTGGGGAGGGCCAGAATAGCAAACCAACTGGTTTTTCAACAAAAAATCGTTGATCAATTTCTTTTCATGTTGGCCCGGGCCTTCGCCCTTGCTGGTCCCCTACTGGCTCCGACGTTGCTCATATCGGTATCTCACCCAAAACTTGAAAACTTCAATCACACAAAACTCAACAAAACTTCGTGAGATGGGTTAGTATAGTAAATACAGATCACTCACTTAGGTAATGTCAAGACAATTCATAATTGTTCTCACATAATACTTACTATATTCTATCATTCTCGTAATTTATATCACTCAATATAAGCTATGGAAACAACAAAACAAGCAAACTATGCATGCAAAATGGAAGATGTCAAATAAAGAACAGTCTTTGAAGATCTGAATGAACACCATACTTCCTTGACTCTAATTATTTCGAAAAAATAGGAAAATGCAGAGAATTTGCATAGCAAAACTGTGTAAAAAATTCAGAATTTTTTGATTGTTCACTAAAATCAGAGAAATTCTGCACTTGATATAAAAGTTTCTGTTTTGCACATAATGAAACCAACAAATATCCACACTATCCCAAAGGCTTTACTTGGCACTTTGCTGACATAAAAGACACAAAACATGATGACTGCGGTATCTTAATCATGTGAACACACAAAAACAAAAAGGAAAAGTGTTGGGTTATGTCCGAACAAGCTCTTTCGTTTAAAGCCTTTTAGATAGGCATGATAATCTCAATGATGCTAACATAAAAAGCACATTTTAAGTCTAACCCTCTTACTATGCATAGGGATTTTGTGAGCAAACAATTTATGGGAGCAAGAATCAACTAGCATAGGAAGGTAAAACAAGCACATCTTCAACATTTCAATACATAGGGAGGAAACTTGATATTAGTGCAATTCCTACAAGCATATGTTCCTCCCTCATAATAATTTTTAGCAGCATCATGAAGGAATTCTACAATTCACTATCACATAAATAATTCTTTTCATGATCCAGAAGCATAGAAAATTTATTACTCTATGCACAAGAAAACTTCTCACAATAATAGTGGGAGTATCATAGGAGACTCGAATACTATAAATTGTTTCCACCATAAAAGAGTGATGTTCATAAAAACAGTTATCATAATTATGACAACCTTTATAATAATAATCATCACTGCTTTTTATAACATAAGTATCATCACAATAATCATCATAAGTAGGAGGCATGCAATCATCGTAAAAAAATTGATCATTCGAAGTAGAGGACTAAAAAGATCATACTCATTATGCATAGCATCCCCAAGCTCGGGACGCAATTAATTGCAGCAAATATATTCTCAAATATGTCATTCTCATCAAGCATAGCATCCCCAAGCTTGTGGTTTTCAAAATCATTAGCATAATCATCAATAGTATGAATGCCACCAATAGTATAAGAATTATTTTGTCATCATAATTTTCTAAGTTGATGCCAAAACATTTTCCAATATTATAAGGAGTATCATGATCTTCCCAATCAGAATCATCACAACCAGTAGTATGCATAACAAACTAATCATCAAGTGTATCATCGTCCACACTACTTTCGAATTCATTCTCAACGATGATAGGAGCAACATTATTTGAGAGGCATACCTTTTTACCTTTACCTTTTTCTTCTCTTATTATTATTCTTTACCATATTTTCTGTGGGTTTAATTATTTTTTTTGAACTTCTTCTTGAAGAGATTGGTTCGATGGGAAGCTCCTCCGTGCAAGCTGATTCATTACGAGAAACAATAGCAGGGTATTGGGAGACACTACAAGAAATATGTTAACTTGCGACCATCACTATTGGTCACTGAATGGTCACTGTTTTCTGTTTGTGACCTTTTTGTGACCAAAAACTGATGGTTAAAAGCTGAGCGTCAAGAATGGAAATTAATGACCTTTCTTCTAGAAATTTCGTAGAAAGCCACGTCGGATCATAAGCTCAATGACCAATTGTTTTGGTCGTTGGTTGTCTGCCCAGGCCATGTCGGATCAAACGTGGCAAGCTGACGTGGCAAAATTGCGACCAAATGAAAAGGTCGTTGATAAGAATCAGCCCGGTCCAGTTCGGTGTTTTACATGGGCCGAGCCCAACAATTCAACCTTTATATATATTTTTTTCCTATCAATTTTTGATCGACTTCATGGACCAAGCCCAACATTGCAGCCTTTTTTATTATTGGGCCATGGCCTTTTATGATTTGTTTTGTCAATTTTGATCAGCTACATGGGCCAAGCCCAACTTTTTAGCCCGTTAATTTTTATGAACATATGGCCTTTCAAGAATATAGGTATTATTTCGTTCAACTCATTTCTGGTTTACTTTCAGCCTTTTATCCAGTCAAATAATAATTCAGTCTTTGACTTAGTCTAGTAATATTTTTAGCACATTCACAAATATCTGGCCCATATTCATACAGATGATTTTCCTTTCCGATATTTTTTGCAAAAACATATTTCAGCACTAAATATATTTACATCACAGGGAATAAAGCCCAATAAAATAGTATCACTTGTTCCTATACAAACTATCAAATCATACATACTGCGGAATAGAAAATAGAAAATTTAGTTCATCGAAAATTAATTGACTTCCTCTTCCATCATCCAGAACTCACAGCACCTGGCATTGGAATGATCAGCCATTGGAAGCATCTAGAATAGAAGGGAAACAATCGAAACAAAGAAATGAATGGCATACAATATGCAAATTATGACAACACTAATATATTTGAACTTAATATAACCAACATAAATGATATATGACTCCATAAACATATGGCATTATCAACAAGGCAAAGAAGATTTTACAGTGCGAGATTAGGATACCATCATGCACACTCCAACAAAAAATAAACAGTGGGCAAGATAGTCTGCCACTACTGACTTGGAAATGCTGCTAGCCTGTGACAAAAGCAAGTTGGCCAGGGCCAAGGAGGGATCTGCCGAAGGAGCCAACCATGCAGACGAGGATGAGGTAGCGGTGATCTTCTCCTAGTTCTCGTTGATCTACGTAGTACTATGTCAGTAAGTAGCAGAGGAGATTTAAATGGAAGGACCATGTGTGTGTGTAGAAAACACACACAAGAAACATTGAATATCACTACTCACCCTCCACATAGCAAGTTTCAGACGTTCAGAACAGATCAACATGTTGAGCAGCTAGGGAATCACGAGATGGAAGTGGGAGGGTGGATCACGATGGTCTCACCTTGCTGCCGCCGTTCTCGTCCAACCCTGGCGAGCAAGTACACATGCAAGCCAGTTCATGAATCCATAAGTGCTAGCTTGCCTACCACCTCCAGCATTGTGCCCCTGGATGCCACAAAAACAACCTGACTTATAAGCATAGATAGAGAAGACCAAAAGAGAAATAACACACTAATGATACAATGCCTCGGAGTATAATTTTAATATAGACAGCAACACTTAAAGAAATAATATCTATAGATGATTCCATACAAAGCAGTAGAATAGTTGTTAGGAATTTTAAACTATTTTACTCCTTACATATAAATTTTTTAGGAATTAGTACAGTTGTTGAAGCAGGAGTAAGCTGATCATATAACATAGAGTCAGGAATTCTATGCTTATTGTTAAGAAAAAATGTTACAAGTTAAGCATTTGTTTAACAGTTGGTCTAAGGAAATAAACTATACATTTGGCGAGAATATAGCAACAGATTAAGAGCATATTGTTCAGCATCACACAGATAGTAGAACAATGCTATAGACAACTATTGGCATAAGAGTTAGATGAAAATGTTACCTGTCGTGGTGGGTCGGTGTGGACGTGCTTGAGCTCGAGGCAAGACCTCTTGGTCGCCCTAGGAGCAGAGGATCAAACCCCTCCTGCCCCTCCTGCTCGAGTAGAGCATGGCCCAAGAACCCACCTCCTGCATCTCAAGTTGGTTCTCCAAAACCCACCTCCTGCAGCAAGATCCATGGGTGTCCTGCAATACAGCACAACACAAAGAATAGTGCAACATACACTGTCAGTGTTCATCCATGGCTGCCAGATCGGATCGAATCAAAGAGAGAAGGGGAAGGGAAGGGATACCTTGAGGATCGAATCGAATCAGCCTGCTTCTTCCTGTCATGTTGATGTGAACAACCTTCTTCTTCCTGCTATCAGTGGAAAGCTTTTTAAGAAGTACAACAGTAGGAGAAACGTTTCATACTATTTTTATACCCTATAACCTGATACACGTCCACCAAATGGCATTCACTGACATATCAATTTAGAAATGTGACACTGGTAATGTTTGGATGATGATATATGCTTTAGCTAGCATGCTTCAAATTTGGCATTTCCACAAAGGATAGCAGCAATGATTCACATGGCACAAATAATTCATTATGAGGAAACATGTTACTAGGTATGAAACAAACTATTTACATAGGTAAAATGGACACATGTACAATACATAGATTGCTGTAAGCAAGAAACACTGGTGCTCATATACCAAAATCAACGACAATACTTGTGGAGGATAGTAACAAGGTTAAACATCGGAGAGGGGAAGGGAGGGAGGGAACTCACAGATGATGGCTTGGTGGTAGGCCTGCACCACGGCCCTGTCGATGATGGCGCCACCCATGACGAGGAGCTACCCGAGGAGCCGTCCATCCCTTCCTTCACAAAACCACATCGGCCCTATGCACAAACCTGCAATAAAATGGATGCACGGATCAGATTGGGGGAGACGAGAGGAAGAAGAGAAGGGGGAGTAGGACGGATGCGTACCTTGCTATGCTGTGCATCCCGAGCTCGCTCCCTGGCCATGCCCGTGCAAGGTTAGGGTTTCAAGCACGAGGTGGGTGGGAGGGAGGGAGTTCCTGTCGGATCTGGCCACGACATGAGCAGCTCGAGTTAGCCTACGAGGAGAGGGAAGGGGCCTCCGGAGATGAGGTTGGGGCAGAGTCCAGCGCTCAAGGAGGGATTCAAAGTCGACCGCGGAGGGCTGAGACGCAAGGGCGAGTTGCGGCATGGGGGAGTGGAAGGCGAGGGTGGGGCTGAAGGTGGAGGCCATGCAGAGGCGAGCGAGGAGGATGAGGTGCGCGTGGAGGCTGGAGGTGGAGGCCGCACAGAGGCGGACGATGGCGGATCGAGATCTGAGGGAGGGAGAGGGTCGAGCGACGTTAATGGCGGCGAAGAGGAGATGGGGGGAGGAGGAGTGCGATGGGCGGAGGGGTCGAGGATGTGAGTTAGGGTTTGGGTCATCATATGTGACCAAGTTACTAGGAAAAATAATAAACTTGTAATACGGTAATTATTTTAGAAAAGTGTTCTCAGAAATGAGCTATCATGTGTGAAGATTCATGACTTTCAAGACAAATGATCAATCTTATGGCCACATTCATGGCATAGTTTGTTCAAATGATCTCATATTTTGCACAATAGTGCATTTTGAAATTAAAAACAATGTTGCCAAAGGGAGTTTTCATTTTCGTTGCACAAAAAATTCATTTTACTTTTTTCGAGTGCCCAAAATGAGTTTTTTTGTGAAGGACCTATCAAATATTTGTTGCAAAATTGGAAAAAAATCATTTTTATAAAATATTAGGCCATATTTAATGCACAATTTACCAAATGGTTGGGGCCAAAAGCTTTCGATCCACCTCTAGTGAAAAAGACAAAACTCTACCGATTCAGTTGGAAGCGGGTCAAATTTGAACTAGAGGATCCTCATAGTTTGCTCATGATTTTTTCCAAAAATCATTTATAGGTAAAGAAGTATCTATTTAATCAGAGATCCAACAAAGTTTTGGCAAGATTCAACCCCAAGATTTGAATGGTTGTGCCCGTCGTTTTGACCACATTTTGAAACGGGCATAACAAATTCAAAAAAATAAAAAAATGCAAAACCTTAGTGTTGTGTCATCATATGTGACCAAGTTACCAGGAAAAATAATAAACTTGTAATATGGTAATTATTTTAAAAAAGTATTCTCAGAAATGAGCTATCATGTGTGAAGATTCATGGCTTTCAAGCCAAATGATCAATCTCATGGCCACATTCATGCCATAGTTTGTTGAAATGATATCATATTTTGTAGAAGGGTGCATGTTGGAATGAAAAACAATGTTGCCAAAGGGAGTTTTTATTTTCTTTGCACAAAAAAACCATTTTCCTTTTTTCGAGTGCTTAAAATGAGTTTTTTTGTGAAGGACCTACCATATATTTGTTGCCAAATTGGACCGAATAATTTTATAAAATACTAGGACATATTTCATTTACAATGGACAAAATGGTTGGGTGTCAAAAGCTTTGATCCACCTCTCATGAAAAAGACAAAATTCCACTGATTCAATAGGAAGCGGGTCAAATTTGAACTGCAACTACCTTATAGTTTGCCCTTTATTTTTTCCAAAAATCATCTCTAGCTACATAAGTATCTATTTAATCATAAATACATGGTTTGGTGGCGATACGTCGAGGTTTGGACGGTGGCCGATGGCCCCAACTCCAGAGCGCGTAAACTCGCATGCCCGCCGCATGGTCACCGCATGACCGTGTCATATGCTTTCTAGACGGCATAGGCATGTCTAGTGGGCTGGACACTCCCCAGGTAGGTTCTAGGAAGAAAATTACAGTAGAACAATCTCACGAGGAGACCTAACTATGCTCAAACATGAATTAGCAGCCAAGTGTTTGATTAGCATTACCGGAATTGCACATGGCCAATGGGTGCGAGTTTTGGCTGAGGATGATCATCTACTAATAATAATGTCTTCACAAATTTTCAGCTCAAATGGATGGGCTTAGCTGGTACTTCCTTTGCAAAGTACCACACTGGACAGAGATATGAATGTTGAAGCTAGGCTCAAAATAATGAAAGGATTGAGCTAAATATTGGCATGTGGCAATTATTTGGATATATAATATCGCCCAAAAAGTTTGAGGGCAATACGAGTGGTCTATATAGCACTTGCTTTGCAATGTGCCAATCTGGACAGAAAGTAGAAATTGAAGTTGGGCTCACATAGATGATTGGATTAAGCTGCAATTTGTAGGAGGATGATAATTTGGGCATATGAATGCACTGTAAAAATTTCATACTATATGGGTAAATAAAAATGGTACTTTCTTCACAATGCTCTCCACTCAAGAGAATATTAGGAAAAATGTTGACAGAAATTGGCTAAATTAAATGAGCTAAAATTTGGTGGAGGGAGGTTCTATGATCATGGTCATGTACTGGTAAAGTTTTAGCAATTATAAAGAAATATAAAATGTAGTTTCTTCACAAACTGAAAATATTACTAGAAACAAAGATTGGATGGTGAGCTCACATGGATTGTTAGATGGGGCTAAAATTTTGTGAATAGCTATTATTTGGGCATATAGAAGATCTGGGAAAAATTCAACTCGTTATGATATGCATAGCCAGTACTTCCTTCACAAAGCTTCTAGGTGAATGGATATTTTGGAAATTTGCCGAGGACAATTTACTGGGAAAATGGAGCTGAATTTTGCCATGAGGCAATGATTTGGATAGTAAAGAGTTCCCAAATATTTTGAGAGCAATCAAGAATATATAAGTAGCACTTCCTTCACAAAGTGTTGTTCTGAACAGAATAGGAAAATAAATATTTTTGAATTATTTTTGAACTAGGCAAGGAAGGTTTTTGACATATTTGATGAATATATGATACAAAGAATTTATGAGAATTGTTTGGGAATTTTGGGAATAACAGAGATATAGGTTGCTTCACAACCTAGGGCAAAAATTAACGCATGGACATGACACGTAGGCAAAAATTGACACATGGACATGACACATAGGCAAAACTGATGAGGTGGTGCCAAGTCATAGCTTACGACCATTTATATTGGTCATTATCAGCTAGAAATAAGGTAGAGGGCCGGTGTTGTTCGCTTTATGGCCATTTCAATTAAGGAAATTATGACCTTTCTGACCAAAATGGTCGTTGGTGTTTAGGGTTAGGACCCCTCCGGACAGCTACGACCAATTTGCCTCAAAAGGTTATAAATTTACGACCATTTTTTCCAAGGTCACTGACAGAAGGTCAAAAGATAGCATATTTCTTGTAGTGAGACCTTTACCCTTTCATTAGTATTCCTTTTATATTGTATTGGATTTCTTGACTTTCTATAGTTGGTAATATAGGCATTCTCATTGCAATTTACTACGCAAAACATATAAATTTCTTGTAGATTAGTTTCATTATCATCAGTGATAAGGAATATATGAAACCAATCGTTTTTCGTGACAATTCTTCACACCCCAAAATAAACAAAGTTCATTATAGTGTTCACCGGAGATCAAATTATCACAATCTTTGGAAATGGTTTCATCATGAAAATGCATGCATTGGAAATTAAGATGACCAACCTTATTGCAAAGTTCACATATAATGGGATGAAGAGAGCATAATCTTGTGGCAAATTCATCTATCACTTTAAACCACCAATTAGTTGGATCATGTTTATGCTTATTACAATCTATCATCCCTATATGGCATATCTTTACAAATTTTATTCACTCCACAAAAATTGACATGCTTATAGGAAATATTTTTATCATGACTAGTGAAATCATCATTAGCATCATGGATATGCAGATAATTCATACTAACAATATTGCTATCATGCTCATCATTCAAGGATTTCACATTAAGCGTTTTTATAAATTCTTCCTCTAAAAATTGAGCACAATTTTCTGAACCATCATATTCACGAAAGACATTGGGAACAGAAAGCATTTGAGGCCACCTCAATTCCATTTTTTGTAGTTTTCTTTTATAAAACCAAACTAGTGATAACCAAGAACCTAAAAGATTTAATTGCAAGATCTAAAGATATGCCTTCAAGCACACACCTCCCCGGCAACGGCGCCAGAAAAGAGCTTGATGTCTACTACATAACTTTATTATTGTAGACTTTGTTGGGCCTCCAAGTGCGGAGTTTTATGGGAGACTAGAAATTTTCCATCAAGTGGATGAGCTAAGGTTCATCAATCGGAAAACAATGAGCAAAACGGGTTATAAATTATTGGAAATAAGGCCTATGGTTCATACTTTCACTAGTGCAATCTCTCAACAATGCTAACATAATAGAATCATATGATCATCCCTCAACGTGCGGCAAAGAATCACTCCAAAATTCATATCTAGCGGAGAACATAGGATGAAATTGTTGTAGGTCATAGAACAACCTCAAAGTTATTCCTTCTGATCAATTTGTTGAGCTATTCCTATAAGTGTCAGAAACAACCCTAGAGTTCGTACTAGAATAACACCTATGATACACATCAATGAACCCTAATTTCACCTAGATACTCCAAAGTGGCCTCAAGTATCCATGGGTTAATTATTCGACATGCAACAAACAATTTCAGATTCATCATATTCAATCCAACACAAAGAACTTCAGAGAGTACCCCAGGATTTCTATCAAACAAAGTAGGACAAGAACATGTATCAACCCATATGCATAGATTACCCCATTGTCACCACGAGAATCCATAAGTTGAGTACCAAAACATATATCAAGTGAATCAATAGAACACCCCATTGTCACCACTGGTATCCACATGCATGATATATATCAAGTGCTCTCAAATAGAATATTCATCCGACATAACAAAATCTCAAAGGGAAGGATTCAATTCATAACATCAAGATAGCAAGGGAAGAACACCATACGATCCAACTATATTAACAAATCCCGTGATACATGAAGATCATGACATCTCAAGAACACGAGAGTGAGAGGTCAATCACATAGCTACTGGAATATACCCTTAGCCCCGAGGGTGAACTACTTCCTCCTCGTCATGGACACTGCCAGGATGATGAAGATGGCCCCGATGATGATTTTCCCTCTCTAGCAGGGTACGAGAAAGGCTACAAACGGGGTTTTCTTCAATACAGAAAGTGGCGACGGCTGAGCGGAAGTTCTAGGTTAACTATTAGGGGTTTCTTGATTTATAGGAATTTTCAGAATTAGAATCACATCAACCGGAGCCACATGGGCTCCACAAGCTAACAGGGCGCACCTAGATGGGTGGGCGCATCCTGTTAGCTTGTGGCCCACAGGTGGCTCCCCTCTAGTGGATCTTCGCTATGGTGTTTCTTTTTTTCTCTAGAAAAAAATCATTAAAAAGTTTCTCGCAATTCCGGGAACTTTTATTTTCTATGCAAAAACAACATCACACTAATTTTGCTGAAAACAATGTCATCCTGGGTTAGTTCTAGCACATAAAGTGCATCAAAATCATATAAAAGTATTGTAAACATAGGAAAATATGGCATGAATAATTCCTAAATTATCGATACATTGGAGACGTATCACGTCCACCTACGACTCCCAAGCCAATAGGGCGTGACCACCCCCATTGGCGCGCCCTGATGGCTTGGGAGGCCCACAGGCAAGCTCCATCCGCCTTCTTCTCCTATATGAAGTATTTTTATCTAGAAAAATCAGGAGGATACTTTTTGGATGAAGAGTCGTCGTCTCGAGGCGGAAACTTGGGCAGAAGCCCTTTGGCTCTCCGGTAGAGAGATACCACCAAGGAAACTTCCCTCCGGGAGGGGGAAATTGAACCCATCGTCATCACAAATGCTTCCTCCTTCATGGAAGGTCCATTCTTCATCAACATCTTCACCAGAACCATATAATCTCAAATCCTATTTCATCTCTTGTATTCAATCTTTGTCTCAAAACCTCAGATTGGTGCCTGGGGGTTGCTAGTAGTGTTGATTACAGCTTGTAGGTGACGCTTGTTCGTTTACTTGGTGGATGATAATATGTTTAGATCCTTTATCATATTCATTCACCTCTCATATTGAACATGGTGATGATTTGTGAGTAGGTACTTTTGTTCTTGAGGACACGGGAGAAGTCTTGTTATAAGTAATCACGTGAAGTAGGTATTCGTTCGATATTTTGATGATATGTATGTTGTTGCTTCCTTTAGTGGTGCCATGTGAACGTTGACTACATGACACTTCGCCATACTCGGGGCCTAAGGGAAGGCATTGTGGACTAATAAGTAGATGATGGGTCGCGAGAGTGACAGAAACTTAAACCCTAGTTTGTGCCTTATTCCATAAGGGGATGATTTGGTTCATATGTTTCATGCTATGGTTAGATTTATCTTAATTCTTCTTTCATAATTGTGGATGCTTGCGAGAGAGGGGTAATCATAAGTAAGTTGTTTGTTCAAGTAAAAAACAAGACCTAAGCACCAGTCCATGCACATATCAAATTATAAAGGTAATGAACACGAATCAACTCAACATGATGACCATGTCTAGACAAAAATTCCCATGTGTCCTCGAGAGCAATTTGCTTCATATAAGAGAACTTCCAGGCATGTCCATTGCTCCCAAAAGGATTGGGATATCTTTCTATACAGTTGCTACTTTTGTTATTTGTCTCTTGTGATGAATTATCTTGCTACAAAACTATCTATCACCGTTACTTACAACACTTGCAGTGAATACCTTGCTAAAAACTGCTTGTCATTTCCTTTTGCTCCTTGTTGGGTTTGACACTCTTACTTATCAGAAGGAATACGATTGATCCCCTATACTTATGGGTCATCATCTCACAACAAGGGTTAGTAGCATGAGCATTCTCAATTAATACAAAAGGAGGACAAGTAGTGATCTCCTTAGTTAGTTTCACTTGGAGTTGATCATGAGACTCTTAGAGAGTGTTATGACTACCCTTCAAGCCTTCTAAAACTTTTCAAGTAGCTCAAAATCCTCCTTGAGTCTAGCATTTCCAACCCCAAGTTCAACATTCTTGGATTTAAGCACACGAGCTAGAACTTGAGCATTAAACACAATAAGAAATACATTGTGTGACTCCTGAAGAGCCAAACGAAGACCTTGATCTTCCTCAAGAGCATGGAAAAGATCCACAATCTCACGACATAGTCATGACCATGACCTTCCATCTTAGTGATTGTATCTTCACGAGACTCAGTGGTGTCATTGGCCTCACCAAGTTGTTGCAAGAGAGCAACAAAGTGCTTCTTGGTGGTACCTTTGAGCTTACCCAAGAACTTGGCAAACTCATTTTCATGCACCTTAACCACCTCTATTTCATCTACACAATCCGTCAAACAAGGATGAGTAGTGATAGTAGTTTTGTTGTTGGAGGTTACCTTGTTGGTAGATTTGGCCATCATGCACCTGGCCAGGGCGATGGCGTTCTTGTTGGGGGAATTCAAGAGACACGTCGGGGTTGGGGAAGAGATGTCAATTGCGACGATGGCCGTTGCCATTCCTTCACCACTAGTATCATCGTCATCATCGGAGGCATACGAGCGAAATCAACCCCTTATGTGGCACCCGCTTCCTAAAGTTCTTCTTGTTGGGGAAGGACTTGGCCTTGTCATTGTGGATGATCTTGCCACCCTTGTCTTCCCTTTTCTCATCCAGAAAGTCTGCGAAGAAGTGATTCACGTTGCCACAATTGTAGCACGTCCTCACAACTTGCTTTCCCTTGGAGCCACTTGAGTTGTTCTTGGAGAAGTTGGGCTTGGAGTTTCTCTTGTTACCCCAAAATTGCCTTAACGCAAGAGCCATGTGCTCGTGGTAAGTGTATTTGGTGTCTTTAGGGCAACCCTCTTATTCTACTTATTCTTCCTTTTCTGGTATCGCTTTGGCCTTCAAAGCAAGAGTTGGATTCTTTGACCGTTGGACACGAGCTAGATTGTTGCCGGCGGTCTTGTTCAAGATGATCATAGCAACGAACTTATCCAACAATTCACTTGAGGTCAAGGTGTGGAAGTCCAGACTTTGACGGGTCACAGAGGACATTCCTTTGTTGAATGGTATGATGGCCTTGAGAAACTTGTGTTTGACTCAATTTTCACTTGTATCCTTGCTCCCATGATTTCGGACAGAGATGACAAGAGTGGTCAACCTTTGGTAGAGATCACGGGGATCTTCATCTTCATTCATCACGAACTCATCGACTTCATCAAGCAACACCCCAAAGTTGGAGCATTAAATGCTTGAGCTTCCTTTGTACAATGATTTGATATGTGCCCACACATCTTTAGCAATGGTGAAGGGACGCAAGTGAGGAAGCTCTTTGGGTGGCATGGATTCTTGAATAACGAACAATGCAGATGCATTAAGTTGGTTGTCCACTTCTTCTCTTGGCATCATGTTGTTTGGATCATGCGGGTAGAAGGCTTGCTTAATTACCCTCCATAGTTGCATAGAGCTATGATTCAAATGAGACTTGATACAAAAAAAGCCAATTAGGAAAATTAGACAAATCAAGTGTGGGTGGTTGCCCATGCGTGTTTATATGAGGTGAGTGGACCGAGCCACCATAGGTTTGGGTTAGACTTAGTATTCAAGGAGCTAGCCAACTCCTTGGTGGAGTTGACATTCGTCTCCGCTGAGAGTGGATTAACCATTTTCGGTGGAGCGACTATAGGTTTGAAACTCTCAAAGGAATTTTTTTAACGTGTCTTTAACCTCATCAACCACGGATGATTCAAGAGAGGCCATAGCCTCATAAAAATCTCCATGGGTGACTACGGTCTCGAATTCGACTATGGAGTTCTCCCCATCGTCAACCATACTCTTTAGGCGGTTGTCGGTGTCAAAACTGGCGGATCTCGGGTAGGGGGTCCCGAACTGTGAGACGAGAACCGATGGTAACAGGGGACGAAGGGGACGCGGTTTTACCCAGGTTCAGGCCCTCCTATGGAGGTAATACCCCACGTCCTGCTTGGTTGTATTGTTGATATGGGGGGTTATAGAGTTGATCTACCTCAAGATCGAATAGCTAAACCTAGATGAGTTGTTCTCTCACTACAATTTAAAACCCTCCGACTTATATAGACGTTGAGGGTATCTAGGGTTTACACATGGTCGGTTACACGCCGAAGAGGTAAACATGCCTATCTACGATCACAAACTTGGAGGACATACCACGGCCTCTTGGAGCCTTCACCCTCGCGACGGGACCCTTGATCATCTGATATTTACCTTGTATCCCATATAGTCCGGCCCATAAGAAATAGGTTGTCTATCCGAGGACCCACTAATCCGGGACTCCCTCGGTAGCCCCCGGACTAGCCTTTAACGCTGATGTATGTTCGGCTGATCTTCATGCATCATAATCTTCGGCTTGTGAGGTGAGTCCCTTACTCCTTATTCGGCAACCGACCAGTCATCGGCGAAATCCCAAGCGTCGCGAGTTCCATGGGTCCATTATAATAACCGCTCGCGCTCCTCGATTCACGAGCATCGTGGGAAGACAAGTGGTTCAGAGGTCTTTTTACAATACTACCCCTCCGCAAGGGAGGCACCACCCATTTAAACAAATAAAACTGTTGTTTTAGACCACACCCTCTCTTTTCTCATTAGAAAAATGCTTCTAGCGGAAAGCCACCCCAAAAAACATGGCGAACGCTCCCAGTTCCTACACACGCCCTTATGGCTCCCGTCCCGGAGACTGGACCAGTTGCTACATGTCGCTCCTACGACTACACAATCTGGAGACCCAGGGGTACCTCCCTTCTTCATATCTAGGGCTGGTATGCATAGGGCTATCCTCCTATGGCAACGAAGCTTTCGCGGAGAATTTCCCCAATCCTCAAAAGGGGGAACGCGTATGCTTCATACCCTTTCTCTTATGGGTCCTAGGGTTCCCCATACACCCATTCTTTAGGGGACTGTTGGCCTTCTACGGAATCCAGCTTCACCACCTTACCATGGGGTCTATCTTGCACATCTCGGGCTTCATAGCCCTCTGCAAGATGTTCCTGGGTTGCGAGGTGCATTTTGAACTATGGAGGAAGTATTTCTGTCTTGTCCCTTGAACTCGTGACAAGACAATCTTGGAGGTCGGTGGAGCCGAAGTATGCCGTATAGCAAGGACGGGGTATCTGGTGGGCACACCGAAGGAATACGAAGAGTGGACTTTGGAATGGTTTTATATTGAAGATGCCCCCCCTGTTCGAGCCAGCTCGGAGAGGTCTACCTGAATACTCTGACGCCCCTTTGATGAAAAGATACAATTAGCGGCCAAGGAGTTCGTCTCAGGAGGAAAGCGTCAAAGTGTAACGCCTGGCGGCCCAGGTGCGGATGCTTACCCACCACCACCTGACCATGATCGATGTCATGGCCGTTGCGATCTCCCGGTGCGTGCAGTCCCTCCAACAGAGGGTACATCCCTTGTGGCACTACAACGATACAAGCGACACCACCCGTTCCCGAAGACTTGGACCCGCCAATCAAACAGCATTAGCTGCCGCACTTGCTGACCTGTACAAAGGAGAGCAAGAGGATTTTATTCGACAGTCAACCAGGGAAGGGTACTCGAGCCATAATCCCATCAAATAAGTAAGATTTTCTCCTCTGCGAACGTAGTTCTGGGTTTCCATTTCTTCCTTTAATTGACCGAAGCATTTAACCCTTCATGGATAAGACTGGAGGGGCTACATCGAGACAGTCAACTATCTGGCGCCCCAGCCCAAAGACTATTCTCACGATGATGATCCGGATTTCATGAGGAACCAAATCTTTTAATTGACTTCGAAGACGGGGTCTTCTATCAGAGAGCATCAATCAATCTCCAATAGCTATCGTAGCCGATTACCCCAGGTCGTTCTCCGTCCCTGCGACTAATGGGAAGAAGAAAGAGCTCGTCCCCCAGAGGCAAGAATCCAATAGCGCACTGAACATGCTAGCTCCTACTCCCAAGCACCATCGATCCGCGCGCCATATGCCGATAACCGAAACAGCACCTGGATCAGAAGCCAATAGGGGCCCAACCAACGAGCCAGCCGCGAGGATGATTTCGCCTGCTCGCTCAACCCAAAGGTATTTTGTTTGGCTATGTGCTTACTGTCACAATTAATAGATTCTTATGGCAGCTTACATCAAAACACTTAGGCGAAAAGCCCAGGCTTCCCCGCCAAAGAGGTTGCCAATGTGTCCGACAGCGCTCAAATTCCAGAGCTAGGGCTCATGCCGACCCTGCTGCCGAGGCCCCTATGGCCAATACGGCTCCAGCCGGTTCCAATGATGGTGTGTCTGTCACTAAATTGGAAGTAGGAAGCGCCATGAATCACCGGCGAAGATAGGAGGCCCTGCTTCACCCGGTGTTTTCCGAATAAGAGTTCAATGCCTTACGCACAACGGACGTGCACATCGGTGCTGCCCGAGCTGGGTTCGACGAGGCCATGAAGATGATATTGGCAAGCATGCAGGTAAGTATTCGGCTTTAAAAGAGTTCAGACACTCATGTAAACCTAATAGCCCCCAAGCCTTACATTGTTTTGGAAGGGCCGAATTAAGGGTCCTTACGCTGTTTTACTACTAATGCATGCATCAAAGAAACAAAACAAGCAACTAGCCAAGGAGCTAGAAGACAGTTGATCACAGGTTCAATCTGTGAAGCCCGAGTTGGAGCAAGTGAAGAGTTTCACACGGAAGGCCCATGGTGAGTACACCTGTGCTACTGGTCTTAACATATTTCCGTGCTGACGCAAGTATTCTATTCAGCAGCTAAATCAATAGGGCATATGCAAAAGGAGTTAGATGAAGCCCGAGAATCTCAGCGGTACACCGAGTCCCAGCACAAGGCTGGGTGTCGTGTTTTGAACCGTCTCCAGGCGGAGAATAAACAAGAGGCCAAAGAAATTAAGAATTTAAAGGCTCAATTGGCCCAGGCCCAAGAAGAAATTTAGAAACTTCAGAGGGGCATGTTCGGTAAGTGTGATTCTAACATCAGTAAGTACTTCATATCGAGGAAGTATAATAAGCATGTCTTTCCCTCATGTGTAGGCCTTCTGTCCGGGCATCCTAAAGAAGATATCGGATCCTATCAGGGGATCTTGCTAAATGAGCTTTCCGCCCTCAATGAGCGTGCTCGGAAAGCGATGAAAAGCATTGTAAAGTCGCTATGGCCTGCCGAACAACTGCCGGAAGGAATGACCGAACTAACCGATCGATTCAAGGGAGCTCGAAGAAGGTTCGAGATGTGGAATACATCAGCTTACCGGGAGGGAGCACGAGAGGCGTGGGCAATGATCAAGACCCACTACACCTGACTTGATGCTAAGCGTATGGCTCGGGTTGGTCCCGTGGGATCGGATGGACAAGAAGTGCCACTCCACCTGGTGTATGAGAAGGTGATGCCTGCCGCCCGCCTTTCACAGGAAGATTGCCCCCTAGACACTATAATCTATAATCTAGATCGGCAGCCAAATATGTAATTATGTATAATTTTGCATGAACAATCTGTGTTGTCAACTTTGTCTTAACCGGCCATCTTCTTCTCCCTCCCGTGCGAAGAGCGCGGGAGTGTTCCTCGCAATTTGTCACCCCAAAAGAGCGAATTGTGTTCGGGGAACCAGGCAATCCGGTCACGTGGTGCGAACAGACAGAAAGCACACACAGAGATATGTTATATTACTGCTTAGCATAAGAAACATCTTCTGAGGAAAATAGTACCTCTATCGATACCTTTCTTTAGGTCTCTACAAAGATCGTAGGTAAAAGTCCGCATACTGCTAGTATGCGGCTAAGGGTATTTTTAGGAAGGAAAAAACCTAAACAATGGTGATAACGACCATAGCCGTATTAAGTGCTTCCATCACGGCTGACCAATTGTCTACGTAAGATAGCTAGCTTTCAGCTTCACCCGTCTGAGGTACATATCCGGAGGACCAGGTCATAACAATCATAGAGGTGCTCCGTTTACTCTCTAGCCGAACAATCGGGAACGTAGAGGGCAAACACAGGAGCGAGGCAACCCAACTTGGCAAAGTCTTAGTTTGAATTGATGCATATGATGGCTTAAAAGTGACAAAGGAAACATGTGTACACGATAAGTGTGAATAAATGCTTATAATGTAAAAGCGGTGGCTTCGGGAAGAAGCCCCCAGGTGTTGTGTTCGGATTTAACACTTAATGGTGTAAGCCGATAACCTTATTACAAGATTGGTTGAACCAAATATGGAAAGAAAAGGAACAAATTCAATCCTACCAAATAGCACAATGGGAGGGGACACAAAGAAAAAATAGAAGGAAAAAGGAAAAAAGGAAAAATGCTGAAGTATTTAGACGACACCGGTTTATCCGTAGAAGCGCCCAAGACGAGATGCGTTCCATGGGTTCAGTTCAAGGCGGTTGTCTGACGGGTTTCGAAGACGGTAGGCTCCTCCCGCAAGCACTTCGTCCATTATGAAGGGGCCCTCCCATTTGGGGTTGAGTTTATGCTTATGCTTCTCCGGAAGTGGTAAGACGAGTTCGCATACGTTGTACGCTTTTGCCCTGACCTCCCTACTCTGGTAACGTCGGGCTTGTTGTTGGTAGAAAGTAGAGCGAGCCCGAGCTATGTCGCGCTCTCCTTCTAAGGCGTCCAGGTTGTCCTGCCGGTCTAACTCGGCTTCCTTTTCCTCGTACATGTGCACCATTGGTGCATCGTGAATAATGTCGCAGGGGACTGCCTTTGCCCCATAGAACATGAAGAACGGTGTATATCTTGTTGATTTGTTCGGGGTTTTGCGTAGGCCCCATAAAATGGAGTCGAGCTCCTCCACCCAACGGCAGTTGGACTCGTGAATGGATCAGATCAAACGTGGCTTAATGTCGCTCATAATGAGGTCGTTTGCTCGTTCGACTTGTCCATTGGTATGCGGATGATAGACTGATGCGTAATCGAGCTTTATGCCCATTTTTGCGCACCAGTCCTTGACCTCTTGGGCCAGGAAGTAGGATCCATTATCCATTATTATACTGTGCGGGACACCATAACGATGTACCACGTCAGAGATAAAGTCGATCACTAGTACGGACTTGGCCGATTTGACGGGCTTTGCCACTATCCATTTGGGGAAGTTGTCGACCATGACCAGTAGGTATTTATTCTTCTTGGTCTTGCCTTTAAGGGGTTCGACCATGTCCAGCCCCCAGACCGCGAAAGGCCAAGTGATCAGAATAGTCCGAAGAGCTATTGGGGGCATGTCAATTTGATTTGCGAAGAGTTGACAAGCGAATGAGCGTCTGTCCAAGCTGTAGGCCAAAAGAAACCAGCTCAGAAGGCCCTACAAACTAAGTCTCTCGCTACGGCGTGGTGGATGCCCATGCCTGCAAGGACTTTGGCTAGGATTTCCCGTCCTTCTTCCTCGGATATGCACCGTAGTCACCTCGGATATGTACGTTGTAGGCCTTGGATCGCCAAACTATGCGTCGTGCCTTTGTCTGGTTGTCAGGGAGTTCATTGCGAAGAACCTAAGCGAGGAAGGGTTCCGTCCATGGCGCAATTACTGTTATTACCTCATGAGCCAAAGGTGTTTCGTCCATTATGGAGTCGCCGATGATTTTATCGCATGGTTCGTTCATAGGGGAACAACCTCATTCGCCGTATTTAGAACGGCGCCCTTGTCATCATCTTGCCACATGACAGATAGCTTAAAGAGCCGCTCCAAAAAGGTGTTTCTTAGGATAGGGTAGCGTTTGGCTCCCATACGAGCCAGTACATAGGCGGCTTGGTTGTTGTCGCGAGCGACGTGGTGAAATTCCAACGCCTCGAACCGTGCAGATATCTTTAGGATGGCGTTTCTATACGCCGCCATCTTTGGGTTTTTGGCATCGAATTTGCGATTAATTTGGGAGATGGCCAAGTTGGAGTCTCCCCGTACCTCTAGCCGTCATATGCCCATTGATACTGCCATCCGAAGACCATGTAGGAGGGCTTCTTATTCGGTTGCGTTGTTAGAGTCGGCATACATGACCTACAACACGTACCGGACGTTGTCGCCTGTGGGGGATGTGAGGATAACTCCAGTCCCCAGTCCGGCCAGGGTTTTGGATCCATCAAAGGACATTGTCCAATGGGAGTATGCACTGTATTCCTTGAGGAGCTCGGCCTCTATCCATTCAGCTAGGAAGTCTGCCAATACCTGAGATTTTATGGCACGACATGGCTTATAGGTTATTTCAAAGGGAAGGAGCTCAATGGCCCATTTGGCTATGCAGCCGGTGGCATCCCTATTGTTGATTATATCGTTTAGGGGTACTTCGGATGCCACCGTTACCACACACTCTTGGAAATAATGGCTGAGTTTCGTTGATGCCATAAACACTGTATAGTCTATCTTTTGGTAGTGCGGGTATCTGGATTTGTACTGCGCTAGTACTTCTAACACGTAATAGAATGGCTTTTGAGTCCGCAACTTGTGTCCCTCCTCATCTCGTTCGATGACGAGCACCACGCTGACAACTTCGTTGGTAGCTGATATGTATAATAACATGGTCTCACCGGCGCCTGGTGCTGTGAGGATGGGATTGGTTGGCAGTAGTGTTTTGATTTCCTCTAACGCAGTCATTGCTTCGTTGGTCCACTCGAAATTGTTGGTCCATTTCAGTAGTTTGTAGAGTGTTAAAGCTTTCTCTCTGAGGCGGGTGATAAAGCATCTTAACGCCGCTACACACCCAGCTAGCCACTGGACATGCTTTAGCTTTGTAGGGATTGCAAGTTCTAATGAGCACGGATTTTAGTCGGATTCGCTTCTATTCCTCTATGGGAGACGATGAATCTGAGCAGTTTACCAGAGGGAATTCCGAATATACATTTTTCCGGATTGAGCCATATGTCATACTCGTGTAGGCTCGCAAAGATGTAGGTCATCGATCAACTGGCTAATGTGTTTTGTTTTAATTACCACGTCGTCCATGTATGCCTCGACTTATTTACCGACCTATGTCGCCAGACACGTCTGGATCATCCGCTGGTATGTGCCCCAACGTTTTTTAGCCTGAAAGTTATCATGTTGAAGCAGAATGGCCTGTGGGGGGTGATGAATACAGTTGCTGCTTGATCGGATTCCTTCATTTTGATTTGATGGTATCTGGAATGGGCGTCGAGGATACACAACGAATCGTGTCCAGCTATGGCATCGATGATCTGTTCTATTCATGGTAAGGGGAAAGGGTCCTTAGGGTAGGCTTTGTTAAGGTCTTTGAAATCGACACACAGTCGCCAGGACTTGTCTTTCTTCAGTACCATCACCAGGTTTGCGAAGTATTCGGGGTACTTAATCTCCCGAATTAATCGGGCCTCTAGTAGCTTACCTAATTCTTTGCCCATAGATTGTCGTTTGGGTTCGAAGAAGCGGCACAGAGTCTGCTTGATGGGCTTAAAGAATGCGATAATGTTCAGCTATGCTCGGCGAGCCGTCGTGGGATTCCAGGCATATCGGAAGGATGCCAGGCGAAGATGTCCCAGTTTTCTCGGAGAAAGTTTCGTAGAGCCTCATCCACAAGGGGATCGAGCTGAGCTCCGATCGACACTATCTTATTGGGGTTCGTCGAATGCACTTGAAACTTGACGATTTCCTCTACGGGTTTGAAGGACGTGGGCTTGGGCCTTTTACTAAGGATACATCGTCCTTGTCAACTATTGAACGTAGTGTGGTTAGTTTTTTGGCAGTGAAAGTCTCAGCTAATGCCTCGAGGGCAACCGTTGTCATCTTGTTTTTGGCGCGAAGGGCTACGTTCGAATCACTAGCGATTGTGATCACTCCATTTGGTCCTGGCCTTTTAAGTTTCATGTACTTGTAATGGGGTATAGCCTAGAATTTTGTGAAGGTGCCACGTCCCAATAAGGCATGGTAGCCGGTTGGGAAGGGCACGATGTGGAAGAGAAGTTCTTCTGGTCGGTAGTTTTTTGGCGTGCTGAACACAACGTCCAAGACGATACGTTCGGAACAACGTGCCTCTTTCCCAGGAATAATTCCCTGGAAAGTTGTACTGCTATGTTCGATGCGAGATCGGTCGATCTACATTTTTTCCAGGGTGGCTTCATATATGAGGTTTAAACCACTTCCGCCGTCCATTAGCACCTTATGCATCCTATAACCATCGATGATGGGGTTCAAGACTAGTGCGACCGGTGAGTGACCGGGAAGAATGGCGGGTTGGTTAGTATTTCCGAAGGTAATCAGTATGTCTACCCATGCACTTGTTGTTGCCACATGGTACACTTGTTCGAGTTCTCTAAGAGCCCTCTTCCTCCTGTTCTGCGAGTGGAATGCTTCATAGACCGTCAGTACTTAGGCATTGTATTCGGGCGACGATGGGGAGCGCCTGTTCGATCAAGGCACTGCGAGGATGGCCTCACCGCTTGTTGTGACCTGCCTGACGACCCAGCAAGCTCTAAGGCTATGAGTCGGGCTCGTGTTTAGCAATACGGAGTGTATAGGGCAAGGTTTATCCAATAGTCCATCAAGGACAGTGCTAACCACAGAACGGGGTCTGTTTCTTTTTTCGGCGGGTTCGAATCTGGCTGGCTGCTTTGGTGGTATCCTCTTGTTCTGATCTCTACTAGGGTGTTCAGGGAAAGTTGGTTCCGAAAATAGTCGTTCAGATTGCCAAGCACTTTCCATGGCACAGTAATTTTGTACCAAATCGGATAGCTCAGAAATGTCATGAATGCGTCGGCCAGCCAGCGCGTTAAGAATCCCTTCATCATCGCAATTGTGAATGAAAGTTACCATTACCTCTTGGTCACTAAGACCTTTTTCTCTACTTCTGGCGAGCAGGAGTCTGGCCCAAAAGTGATGGACGGATTCTCCTTGTAGTTGCTTAATATCCCGAAAGTCCGAGGACGCGGGCTTTGGTGTGATACTTGGATGATCGTCTTGGGTGGTGGGTGGGAAAACATTCGATTCCACACCACATCAGGTGTTCAGAATTACAGACTCCATACTGTGTGGTAGTTCCTGGACCGACGATGGTCTGGCTTTAGGATAAACTCCAGCATCTGATTTGCCGATGAAGTCTCGGTGATCAGAGACCGGGGTGTAAACTCTTTTCAATTACAACTGTTGGGACGAGTCCTCAGTCGGACACTCGATGGTAGCGACAATGTGGGTGACCAGAGGGACATGAATCTCCCTGTCATCGGGCCTAACCCCAAGCCGGTCATAGACCGGAATCTGGTCATCCGACATACGCATAGCTTCGATCTGATCGAACAGCTCGTTTAAAAACGAGGCGATGGTAGGATGCATGTCACTGGAGCGAGTGGATTAAATGTGCGGCATGACGGTGCCCGAGCCGCGCGAGAGTGGATCCGTGTTCTGTCTAGCCAGGAGGGGTCCGGTCACATCGGTCGGATTGGGCGTTCTAGACCGCCCGGAGGTGATGACTCTATTGGAGGTGATGCCCAACGTCTTCGGCGTCGAGGTGTCAAGACTTGCGGGCTCCTACTCAAGTGTCAAGGGTTCCATCGGAACAAGTATTCCCCATGAATCAGCGATGAACTCTAAGGTTTCGAAGTTGATTCTCTGATCGGGGGAGAAGTTTCCGATCTGGCCAGGGTGGCTGATCGGGTTGGCGTGTGACAAGATGTAACCGCTTGTGAGAGTCTGATCGGGGCAAGAATACCCTGGATGCAGATCTCATTGCTCGTAACAAGGTGAGCCATCGATTCCTTTGTGGATCACAATGGAACTCTCAATGAAATCACCAATGTTAGTGTCAAAACCGGCAGATCTCGGGTAGAGGGTCCCGAAATGTGAGACTGGAACCAATTGTAACAGGAGACGAAGGGGATACAGTTTTACCCAGGTTTAGTCCCTCCTATGGAGGTAATACCCTACGTCCTTCTTGGTTGGATTGATGATATGGGGGGTTACAGAGTTGATCTACCTCGAGATCGAATAGCTAACCCTAGAGGAGTTATTCTCTCGCTACAACCTAAAACCATCCGGCTTATATAGACGCCGAGGGTATCTAGGGTTTACACGTGGTTGGTTACACGATGAAGAGATAAACATGCCTATCTACAGTCGCCAACTTGCAGGACACGCCACGGCCTCTTGGAGGCTTCACCCTGGCGACAGGACCCTTGATCATCCGATATTTACCTTGCAGCCCGTATAGTTTGGCCCATAAGAAATAGGTCGGCTATCTGAGGACCCCCTAATCCGGTACTCCCTCAACGGTTAAGCCATTAGAAGAGATGAGGCTCTCATACAAATCGAATGTATCAATATGGTTAACTAGAAGGGGTGAATAGGCAACTACTAATTTTTAGGTTTTCTTAAAAAATTAGGCTAAGAAACAAATAGGTTGTCTAGATATGCAACCAGGTGAGCAACCTATATGATGCTAGCAACAACAACGACACAAGCAAGCAAAGGATTCAACAAAAATAAAGCTTGCACAACATAGAGGTAAGAAGTAACAACAAGTGTAGCTGGTGAAGACGAGGATGTGTTACCGAAGTTCCATCCCTTTGAGGGGAAGTACGTTTCCGTTGGAGTGGTCTGTAGGCACAATGCCCCCAAAGAAGCCACTAGGGACACTGTATTCTGTTGGAGACATGACCTAGAGGCAACTATGTATGATGATATTTCCTATGTGTTTATGAATAAAGATAGTCCTTGGACATTATCATTGATGTGTATTAACAAGTACGTCACTTGTTTGTGAGACTATGCATTGTATGATAACTGTCCTAAATGGTCCCTAGTCCAAAGGGTTATGTGGACGCACAACTAATCAGACTAGCATATGACACAGTGGATGGTTCGGTCTCACTGACCATGTAGCATTGGATGCTAGACGGATAATATGGACTCAGAAAGGTCTGGTCGGATTCGACATAGTCGGATTCAAGTCGAGATAAGGTCTGAGTTGGATAGACCCAATTATGAGACGTAGCGATAGGTCATCTCTGAGTCTCTAGTACAACATATGTTCTATGTCCTAAGACCTGAGCTGGCGCATGTACTCGGGAATGTGATAGACTTGCTTTGGGCTGACCAAACGCTACTCAGTGACTGGGTAGTTACAAAGGTAGGTTTCGAGCTTGTCCAGACCCATGCTGCGAGACATGGTCAAGCAAGATGGGATTTGCACTTCCGATCAGGAGAGATATACTCTAGGGCCCTCGGGTGATCAGACCTGGATAAGCATGGTCATGCAACGAGGATTATGAGATAATCTGAAGTGTTGGTCAGATTCACCGGAACGAGAAAGAGGTCGTGCTGCAATAAGGATGACCATGTCACCTTGTGCACGAAAATATATATCGTGTGGCAAAGGGAACAGAAGTGTGAAGTACAAACACTAGGAGTTGGCACATTTTGCTAGAGGCCGCTACTTACTGGTCGAGTCGGATGTGATCTGACTCGTGACCAAGTGAACGAGAACCTAAAGGGTCGCGCTCTTAAGCGAAGGAACACGTGGGCTTTAGGATCCGTGCGAGGCCCAAGAGTTGAGCCTATGCCAGATGCCTATATATAGTGGACGTGCGGCACACCAATCGAGTTGATCGCTTCAACACCGTCATTAGGGCTTTGCATGAGTTACAACTAGCCACCTCCACTCGCCGCCGCTGGCTGTGTGATCAGACCTAGCAGTCCGCCGCACGGGTAATCCTCCTGCACGCGTGGATACCATTAGAAGCGGTGCACTTACGCCGCTCCAGCGAACCTATACGTGGGATCCGCCGACCGGTTGTTCGAGGGAGATCGGAACCAATGTTCGAGGGATATCGGACGAGAAGGAGACGGACCACACAAACACACTGCCCCAACTCTACTTCCGCTGCACGACACTATGTGTCTAGTGGTAACGATCTGTGATCCATCTCCATAGCACGTTCTTGGATGTTCTGCGCGAAGGAAATTTTTAATTGGCATGCAATGCACCTATGGTAGAACCCAACATGTTCTCCTTACTCCCTCGCACACCACAAGATGTCATGATTCTACTAGTGGTGCCCTTAAAGGTGGTGACCGAACCTTTACGAACAAGGTTGGGCAATCTCCACAACCTAATTGGAGGCTCCCAACACCACCATGAAGCTTCACCACAATGGATTTTGGCTCCGAGGTGACCTAAACCATCGAGGGTGCTCAAACACCCAAGAGTAAGAAGATCCACAAGTGATGAGTGGGGGCAATCAAATTTCTCTTTGTGGAAGCATAGATCCGGGTCCTCTCAACCAAACCCTAGAGAATCAACAAGTTTTGTTGGCTAGGGGGGAAATCAGTTGAAAATGGAGCTCTCCGCAACAATGGAGTTTGGGGAGGAAGAGGTACATCTTATTTGGGAAGAAGACCCCGTATTTTTAGTGGGAAGGGAACCAACCGTTACCCTCCTCTCAGCCTGCACGCAAGAGATACTACCGCTTGAAGAGCAATACTATCGCTCGTGTGGAAGTACACACTGAGCAGTGTAATGGCACGGGGCCACAAGGCGGTAGTGCTGTTGGAGTGGTACTACAGCTCGGGTTGCAGTTCATGGGTCCATAGAGGTAGAGCAGGGCAAGGGATGCATGGCAATACCACAACAATGGTACTACCACTCAGGAGAGGGGTACTATGGCTTACAAGCCATAGTGCCACGCACCCACTATCACTCTACAACCGCTAAGAGAGTGTCAGGTCCAGAAGGAAGCGGGAGTGGAGCGGTAGTTGGCGGCACTACAATCGGTTGTAAGCGGTACTACTGCTCATACTACCGTCCCACTGCCCGCAACCAGACACAAAAAGTCAGACCCCGAGAAGCATTGGTAGTACATGCGGTACTGGATAGCGGCACTGCCGCTTATAAGCGGTACTAGACAACAGTACTGCCGCTTATAAGCGGTACTACCGCTGCATAGAGCGATACTACCGCTTGGGGCCTTCAAGACCTGTGCACAGGAAACAGAGGAGCTGCTCCACAGACGCGAGAAAGGAAAGAGGGTGCAAGTGAAAGTGTGTACGTGTTGATTCCATACAAACCTTTCTGAAGCGGACCCCTAGTGTTGACTATCGTGATTAATAGGAAGTATAGGATAGGCTAGGATATTATTCTAATTTGCCTTGTACTCCAAGTTGGTCATTGTACTACTATATATAAGCCCATGAGGCTCAAGCAATACATCAACTTTCCACTAATTCCCTCTCTCCATTCTAACATGGCATCAGCCCAACTAATCCAAACCCTAGGCATCGCCCTTCGCTTCCGCCCCTCACGCCACACTCGGGGCGGTCGGCCTCCACGACCACTATTGTCTACTATGCAACTTTATTCCTGTAGAGTCAGTTGGGCCTCCAAGCTCACAATTTCGTAGGATAGTAGCAGTTTTCCCTCAAGTGGATGACCTAAGGTTTATCAATCTGTGGGAGGTGTAGGATGAAGATGGTCTCTCTCAACCAACATTGCAATCAAATACAAGAAATCTCTTGTGTCCCCAACACACCCAATGCAACGGCAAATTGTATAGGTGCACTAGTTCGGCGAAGAGATGGTGATAGGAGTGCAATATGGATGGTAGATATAGGTTTTTGTAATCTAAAAATATAATAACAGCAAGGTAACAAGTGGAAAACAACGAGTAAAACGGTATATTAATTCTTGGAAACAAGGCATGTGTTTCATACTTTCACTAGTGCAATCTCTCAACAATGTTAACATAGTTGAATCATATGATCATCCCTCAACGTATAACAAAGTATCACTCCAAAGTGCCTATCTAGTGGAGAAAAAATATATCAAATTGGTGTAGGTAGTATAAACACCTCAAAGTTATTCTTTCTGATCAATCTTTTGAGCTATTCCTATAAGTGTCACAAACAGCCCTAGAGTACGTACAAAAATAACACCAATGATACATATCAATCAACCCTAATGTCACCTAGATGCTCCAGTATCACCTCAAGTATCCATGGGTAAATTATATGACATGCATCAAACAACTTCAGATCTATCGTATTCAATCGGACACAAAGAACTTCAAGGAGCACCCCAAGATTTCTATCGGAGAACATAGTATGAAAACGTGCAATCAACCTCTATGACACCGAATGATGATTTCCCTCTTTGGCAGGATACTAGAAAGGCTCAAGATTGGTTTTTCGTCAATACAGAGAGTTGCGGCGGCAGAACAGAGTGTCTCTGTTTATTTTTTGGGGGGTTTGAGATTTATAGGATTTTTCAGCGTTGGAATCATGCGCAATGGAGCCACATGGGGCCCACAAGCCATCAGGCACGGCCTAGGGGGCACCCTATTGGCTTGTGGCCCACAGTTGGCTCCCCTCCAGTGTTTCTTCGCTTTAATATTGCTTATTTCCTCTAGAAAAAATCATTAAAAAGTTTCGGGCGATTCCAAGAACTTCCATTTTCTGCACAAAAACAACACCACAGTAATTCTACTGAAAATAGCGTCAGTTCGGGTTAGTTCTAAATAAATCATATAAAGTGCACCAAACCATATAAAAGTATTGCAAACATATGCAAATATGGCATGGATACTTCATAAATTATAGATACGTTGGAGACGTATCAACCCCCGCCCGTGCTCGTGCCGCCCATACCTAGGGTTCGTCCACCAATCGTGCTGACCCGCTGCCCTAGAGAGTCTTTTCCCCAATCCTTTAATCGGGTTTTCTCCCATCCGCAGTCACATTGATCAACGTTTCCTTTTTGGTTTTACGTTCTAAGATTGGTTTGTGTCACCCACCACGATCGTCGAGACGTGCGTGCCTCTACTTCGACAACATCGCCACCGCGACCTCTTCTTTGACCCAAAGGCCTCATGCACCGCGTCGGCCCGTCACGACCTTCGTCGCCCACAACACGACCACCCAGCCTCTTCTTCGACCTGGCAGCCTCGTGGTTCTCTTTGCGGCTACACCGACCTGCAGCAACCGCTGCATCTCCCCTTTGGATCGTAGCGCTGCGGCCCGTCCTCCGGCACCCTCCCGGCACTCCCGGTACACTACCGATGAGCCCGAAATCTTTCCGATGACCAAAACTAGGACTCCGTACAACCTTTGGTAACCACATACAACATTTCCATATAACCCTAGCGTCATCGAACCTTAAGTGTGTAGACCCTACGGGTTCGGGAGGCACACAGACATGACCGAGACACCTCTTCGGTCAATAACCAATAGCGGGATCGGGATACCCATGTTGGCTCCCACATGCTCCATGATGATCTGATCAGATGAACCACGATGTCGGGGATTCAATCAATCCCGTATACAATTCCCTTTTTTCTACCGGTATGACACTTGCCCGAGATTCAATCGTCGGTATCCCTATACCTTGTTCAATCTCGTTACCAGCAAGTCTCTTTACTCGCTCCGTAACACATCATCCCGTGGCTAAATCCTTAGTCACATTGAGCTCATTATGATGATGTCTTACTAAGTGGGCCCAGAGATACCTCTCCATCACACGGAGTGACAAATCCCAGTCTCAATTCGTGCCAACCCAACAGACACTTTCGGATATACCTATAGTGTACCTTTATAGCCACCCAGTCACACCCAAAGTATTCCTACGGCATCCGGGAGTTGCACAATCTCATGGTCTAAGGAAATGAGAATTGACATTGGAAAAGCTTTAGCAAACGAACTACACGATCTTGTGCTATGCTTAGGATTGGGTCTTGTCCATCACATCATTCTCCTAATGATGTGATCCCGTTATCAACGACATCCAATGTCCATGGTCATGAAACCGTGAGCATCTATTGATCAACGAGCTAGCCAACTAGAGGCTCACTAGGGACATGTTGTGGTCTATGTATTCACACATGCATTATGGTTTCCGGTTAACACAATTATAGCATGAACAATAGACAATTATCATGAACAAGGAAATACAATAATAACCATTTTTTTATTGCCTCTAGGGCATATTTCCAACAGTCTACCACTTGCACTAAAGTCAATAATCTAGTTACATTGTGATGAAACGAACACCCATAGCATCCTGGTGTTGATCATGTTTTGCTCGTGAGAGAGGTTTAGTCAACGAATCTACAATATTCAGATCCGTATGTACTTTACGAATATCTATATCTCCTTCCTGAATGTAATCACGAATGGAGTTGAAGCGGCGCTTGATGTGTCTTGTCTTCTTGTGAAACCTGGGCTCCTTCGCAAGGGCAATAGCTCCAGTGTTGTCACAGAATAGAGTCATCGGGCCCGACGCATTGGAAATCACTCCTAGGTCGGTGATGAATTCCTTCATCCAGACTCCTTCCTTTGCTGCTTCCGAAGCAGCTATGTACTCCGCTTCACATGTAGATGCCGCCACGACGCTTTGCTTGCTGCTACACTAGCTGGCTACCCCCCCCCCCCCCGGTTCAAAATATACACGTATCCGGTTTGCGACTTGGAGTCGTCCAAATCTGTGTCAAAGCTAGCATCGACGTAACCCTTTACAACGAGCTCTTCGACACCTCCATATACGAGAAACATGTCCTTTTTCCTTTTCAGGTACTTCAGGATATTCTTGACCGCTGTCTAGTGTTCCGCTCCAGGATCACTTTGTACTTCCCTACCAAACTTATGGCAAGGTTCACATCAGGTCCGGTACACAGCATGGCATACATAATAGAGCCTATGGCTGAAGCATAGGGGATGACACTCATCTCTTCTCTATCTTTTGCCATGGTCGGGCATTGAGTCATACTCAATCTCACACCCTGTAACACAGGCAAGAACCCCTTCTTGGACTGATCCATATTGAACTCCTTCAATATCTTGTCAAGGCATGTGCTTTGTGAAAGACCTATGAGGCGTCTTGATCTATCTCTATAGATTTTGATGCCTAATATGTAAGCAGCTCCTCCAATGTCCTTCATTAAAAAACATTTATTCAAGTAGTCCTTTACACTTTCCAAAAGTTCTATATCATTTCCCATCAACAATATGTCATCCACATATAATATGAGAAATTCTACAGAGCTCCCACTCACTTTCTTGTAAATACAGGGTTCCCCATAAACCTATATAAACCCAAACGCTTTAATCACCTCATTAAAGCGAATGTTCCAACTCCGACATGATTGCACCAGCCCATAGATGGACCGTTGGAGCTTGCATACTTTGTTAGCTTCTTTAGGATCGACAAAACCTTTCGGTTGCATCGTATACAGTTCTTCCTTAAGGAAGCCATTAAGGAATGCCGTTTTGACGTCCATTTGCCAGATCTCATAATCATAAAATGCGGCAATTGCTAACATGATTCGGACGGACTTCAGCATCGCAATGGGTGAGAAAGTCTCATCGTAGTCAACTCCTTGAACTTGTCGATAACCCTTAGCGACAAGCCTAGCCTTATAGACGGTCACATTACCATCCGCGTCAGTCTTCTTCTTAAAGATCCATTTATTTTCAATGGATCGCTTATCATCAGGCAAGTCCACCAAAGTCCATACTTTGTTCTCATACATGGATCCTATCTCGGATTTCATGGCTTCAAGCCATTTGTTGGAATCCGGGCCTGCCATCGCTTCTTCATAGTTTGAAGGTTCACCGTTGTCCAACAACATGATCTCCAGGACAGGGTTGTCGTACCACTCTAGTGCGGAACATGTTCTAGTGGACCTTCGACGTTCAATAGTAACTTGATCTAAAGTTTCATGATCATCATCATTAACTTCCTCTCCAGCCGGTGTAGGCTCCACGGAAACAACTTCCCATGCTGCGCTACTCTCCGGTTCGAGTGGCGGTATGATTATCTCATCAAGTTCTATTTTCCTCCCACTTACTTCTTTCGAGAGAAACACTTACTCAAGAAAGGATCCATTCTTGGCAACAAAGACTTTGCCTTCGGATCTGAGGTAGAAGGTATACCCAATAGTTTCTTTGGGGTATCCTATGAAGACGCACTTTTCCGCTTTGGGTTCGAGCTTCTCAGGTTGAAGTTTCTTCACATAAGCATCGCATCCCCAAACTTTTAGAAACGACAGCTTAGGTTTCTTACCAAACCATAATTCATACGGTGTCATCTCAACGGACTTTGATGGTTCCCTATTTAAAGTGAATGTGGCAGTCTCTAATGCATATCCCCAAAATGATAGCGGTAAGTCGGTAAGAGACATCATAGATCGCACCATATCCAATAGAGTGCAATTACGACGTTCAGACACACCATTTCGCTGAGGTGTGTTAGGCAGCGTGAGTTGTGAAACAATTCCACATTTCCTTAGGTGCATGCCAAACTCATGACTTAAATATTCTCTGCCACGATCGGATCGTAGGCACTTTATTTTCCTGTCACGTTGATTCTCTACCTCACTCTGAAATTCTTTGAACCTTTCAAAGGTTTCAGACTTGTATTTCATTAAGTAGACATACCCATATCTGCTCAAGTCATCAGTGAGGGTGAGAACATAACGGTAGCCAACACGAGCCTCGATGCTCATTGGACCGCATACATCGGTATGTACCATCTCCAACAAGTCAGTTGCTCGCTCCATTGTTCCGGAGAACGGAGTCTTGGTCATCTTGCCCATGAGGCATGGTGCGCACGTGTCAAATGATTTGAAATCAAGAGACTCCAAAATTCCATCAGCATGGAGCTTCTTCATGCGTTTGACACCAATATGACCAAGGCGGCAGTGCCACATGTAAGTGGGACTATTGTTATCAACCTTACACTTTTGGTACTCACACTATGAACATGAGTAACATCACGTTCGAGATTTATCAAACATAAACCATTGACCAGCAGGGCATGACCATAAAACATTTCTCTCATATAAATAGAACAACCATTATTATCAGATTTAAATGAGTAGCCATCTCGCATCAAACGAGATCCAGATACAATGTTCATGCTCAAAACTGGTACTAAATAACAATTATTGAGGTTTAAAACTAATCCCTAAGGTAGATGTAGAGGTAGCGAGCCGACGACGATCACATCGACCTTGGAACCATTCTCGATGCGCATCATCACCTCGTCCTTTGCCAGTCTCGGCTTATTCCGTAGCTCCTGCTTGGAGTTACAAATGTGAGCAATTGCACCGGTATCAAGTACCCAGGAGCTACTACGAGCGCTGGTTAGGTACACATCAATAACAAGTATATCACATATACCTTTCACGTTGTCGGCCTTCTTATCCGCTAAGCACCTGGGGCAGTTCCGCTTCCAGTGACCGGTACCCTTGCAATAAAAGAACTCAGTTTCAGGCTTGGGTCCATGCTTGTTCTTCTTCCTGGCAACTTGCATACCAGGCGCGGCAACAGCTTTGCCGTCCTTCTTGAAGTTCTTCTTATCCTTGCCTTTCTTGAAACTAGTGGTCTTATTCACCACCAACACTTGATGCTCCCTTTTTATCTCGACCTCCGCTGATTTCAGCATCGAGTACAACTCAGGAATGGACTTCTCCATACCCTGGATGTTGTAGTTCATCACAAAGCTCTTGTAGCTAGGTGGAGGCGACTAGAGGATTCTGTCAATGACCGAGTCATCTGGGAGATTAACTCCCAGCTGAGTCAAGCGGTTGTGCAACCGAGACATTTTGAGTATGTGCTCACTGATAGAATTGTTTTCCTCCATCTTACGACTGAAGAACTTGTCGGAGACAACATATCTCTCGACCCGGGCATGAGCTTGGAAAACCAGTTTCAGCTCTTGGAACATCTCATATGCTCCGTGTTGCTCACAACGCTTTTGGAGCCCCGGTTCTAAATTGTAAAGCATGCCGCATTGAACAAGGGAGTAATCATCACAGCATGACTGCCAAGCATTCATAACGTCTTGATCTGCTGGGAAAATGGGTGCGTCACCTAGCGGTGCATCAAGGACATACAATCTTTTGGAAGCTATGAGGATGATCCTCAAGCCATGGACCCAGTCCGTATAATTGCTTCCATCATCTTTCAGCTTGGTTTTCTCTAGGAAGGCGTTGAAGTTGAGGGTGACATTAGCGTTGGCCATTGGATCTACAATATAGATTGTAAAGACAATTTTAGACTAAGTTCATGATAATTAAGTTCAAAGAATCAAATTATTTAATGAACTCCCACTTAGATAGACATCTCTCTAGTCATCCAAGTGATACATGATCCATGTCAACTAGCCCATGTCCGATCATCACGTGAGACGGACTAGTCATCCATGGTGCACATATCCATGTTGATCGCATCTACTATACGACTCATGTTCGACCTTTCGGTCTTCTGTGTTCCGAGGCCATGTCTATACATGATAGGCTCATCAACTCAACCTAAGTGTTTTGCGTGTGTAAATCTGGCTTACACCCGTTGTATGCAAACGTTAGAACCTATCACACCCGATCATCACGTGGTGCTTCGGAACAACGACCCTTAGCAATGGTGCATAGTTAGGGTGAACACATTTCTTCAAATTTTATTGAGAGATCATCTTATTTACTACTGTCGTTCTAAGCAAAAAATATGTAAACATGATAAACATCACATCCAATCAATATAGTGACATGATATGGCCAATATCATCTTGCTCCTTTGATCTCCATCTTTGGGGCACCATGATCATCACTGTCACCGGCACGACACCATGATCTCCATCATCATGATCTCCATCATCGTGTCTTCATGAAGTTGTCTCGCCAACTATTACTTCTACTACTATGGCTAACGATTAGCAATAAAGTAAAGTAATTACATGGCGTTTATGATTGACATGCAGGTCATACAATAAAATAAGACAATTCCTATGGCTCCTGCCGGTTGTCATACTCATTGACATGCAAGTCGTGAATCCTATTACAAGAACATGATCAATCTCATACATCACAATGCATCACATCACATCCTTTGGCCATATCACATCACAAGGCATATGCTGCAAAAACAAGTTAGACGTCCTCTAATTTGTAGTTGCAAGTTTTACGTGGCTGCTATAGGTTTCTTAGAAAGAACGTTTCTTACCTACGCCAAAACCACAATGTGATAAGACAATTGCTATTTACCCTTCATAAGGACCCTTCTCATCAAATCCAATCCGACTAAGGTGGGAGAGACAGACACCCGCTAGCCACCTTATGCAACAAGTGCATGTGAGGAGGTGCAACCGGTCTCACGTAAGCGTACGTGTAAAGTTGGTCCGGGCCGCTTCATCCCACAATACCGCCGAATCAAGATAAGACTAGTAACGACAAGCATATTAACAAGATCTACGCCCACAACAACTTGTGTTCTACTCGTGCATAGATTCTACGCATAGACCTAGTTCATGATGCCACTGTTTGGGGGACATAGTAGTAAATCAAAAAAATTCCTACGTGATCACCAAGATCTATCTATGGAGAAATCAGCAATGAGTGGGTAGAGTGCATCTTCATAACTTTGAAGATCGCAAAGCGGAAGCATTACTAGAACGCGGTTGGTGGAGTCGTACTCGAAGCGATTCAGATCACGGTGGATTCCAATCTAAGCGCCGAACAACGGCGCCTCCGTGTTCAACACACGTGCAGCCCGATGATGTATCCTACGCCTTGATCTAGCAAGGAGGAAGGAGAGATTGAGGGAGAGCTCCGGAAGCACGACGGCGTGGTGACGATGGAGCTACGTGGACTCCGGCAGGGCTTCGCCAAGCGCTATGGAGAACGAGGAAGAGGAAGGGTAGGGCTGCGCCAAGAGAGAGAGAAGTCATGTATGAAATCAGCCCCAATACCTCGGGTATATATAGGAATAGGGAGAGGGAGGGCTGCCTTGTCCCCTCCTCCAAGGAGGAGAGGTTCGTCCGAGATAAGGGAAGAGTGCACCTCCCACAAGGGAGGTGGATCTCTTCCTTTTGAATCTCCGTTTGCCTTATCTCTTTATCCCTAGCCGCATGGTCCTTTAGAGAAGGACTTGTCCAGCCCAATAAGGTCTAGTCCACCTCCTCTAACAGCCCATGAAGTCCTTTGGTCGTCACACCCCTCCTGGGGGTCCTCCGGCACCCTCCCAGCACTCCCGGTACACTACTAATGAGCCCGAAAACTTTTCGGTGACCAAAACTGGACTTCTATATATCAATCTTTATCTCCGGACCATTCCGGAGCTCCTCGTGACGTCCGGGATCTCATCCGGGACTCTGAACAACCTTCAGTAACCACATACAACATTTCCCTATAACCCTAGCGTCATCGAACCTTAAGTGTGTAGACCCTACGGGTTCGGGAGGCACGTAGACATGATCGAGACACCTCTCCGGCCAATAACCAACAGAGTGATCTAGATACCCATGTTGGCTCCCACATGGTCCAAGATGATCTCATCGGATGAACCACAATGTCGGGGATTCAATCAATCTCGTATACAATTCCCTTTGTTTACCGGTATGACACCGCCCGAGATTCGATCGTCGGTATCCCTATACCTTGTTCAATCTCGTTACCAGCAAGTCTCTTTACTCATTCCATAACACATCATTGCGTGTCTAACTCCTTATTCACATTGATCTCATTATGATGATGTCTTGCCGAGTGGGCCCAGAGATACCTCTCCGTCACACGAAGTGACAAATCCCAGTCTCGATTCATGCCAACCCAACAAACACTTTCGGAGATACCTGTAGTGTACCTTTATAGCCACCCAGTTATATTGTGACGTTTGGCACACCCAAAGTATTTATACGTTATCTGGGAGTTGCACAATCTCATGGTCTAAGGAAATGATACTTGACATTGGAAAAGCTTTAGCAGACAAACTACACGATCTCGTGCTATGCTTAGGATTGGGTCTTGTCCATCACATCATTCTCCTAATGATGTGATCCCTTTATCAACGACATCCAATGTCCATGGTCATGAAACCATGACCATCTATTGATCAACAAGCTAGCCAACTAGAGGCTGACTAGGGACACGTTGTGGTCTACGTATTCACACGTGCATTACGGTTTCCGGTTAACACAATTATAGCATGAACAATAGACAATTATCATGAACAAGGAAATACAATAATAACCATTTTATTATTGCCTCTAGGGAATATTTCCAACACGAACCTTGTCACTGACATAGTCCGAGTCGGAGTAGCCAACAAGATTAAAAGAAGATCCCTTGGGATACCAAATGTCAAATTTTGGTGTATGTATCAAGTATCTCACAATGCGTTTCACACACTTAAGATGACATTCTTTGGGTGCATCTTGATATCTAGCACACATGCAAACACTAAGCATAATATCGGGATGGGAGGCACATAGATAAAGCAATTAACCAATCATTGATCGATAAACCTTTTTATCAACGGTTCACCCTCCTTAGTAAGATCATCGTGTCTGCTAGTGGGCACAGGAGTTTTCATACCTTTGCACTCTTCCATATTGAACTTCTTGATCAGGTCCTTGGTGTACTTAGTTTGAGAAATGAATTTACCTTCTCTCGCTTGCTTGATTTGTAGACCAATAAAGAATTTCAGCTCACACATCATAGACATTTCGTACTTCTCTGACATCAACCCTCCAAACTTCTCACTAAATTTTGGGTTAGTAGATCCAAAGATAATATCATCCACATAAATTTGGCACACAAATAATTCACCATTCACTCTCTGAAAGCACATTTTCTCCCTTGGTGGTTTCGGTAACTAATAACAACATATAAGTCATTGAACTAATGTTTCCACCAAGTATATTTCAGGAAATGTTCAATGATAGGATTGGCAAAAGGAGATTGTGGAGAAACCCCAAGATGCAAGGAAATAGGTTGGCCAAGCTTCAAGCATGAGGACTCCACATTTTATATTTGTGAGAAATCACTTTGAGTCCATAGGAAAGCCAATACTATTAAAAGGGGGTAAGGTTTTGTTGGTGAATAATTTGCTCAAATGTGCACAAGTGACAGTTGCCAAGAACATCAACAAACTCTCCCACCAAAGTAAGTTCTGTACCTAACACTCAAAATTGGTTCAACCAACTTTCCCATACCGGTGCCACCGATTCTAGAACCTAGACATACTCAAGCCAAACCCTAGCCACTTCGGTGCAACCGATTCCATACCGGTGCCACTGAGTTTAGGTTGCCAACTTTCTGTTACGCAAATTCACATTTTCGATCCCACCAAGAATGTTGGATCAGCGTCACTGAGATTGGAAATCTGACCATTGGTCACCTTATCGGTGCAACCGAGTTTCCTATATCGGTCTCACCGAGATTGAAAAGTTGCCACCTTTTGGTCACTTCGGTACCACCGAGATTAACACATCGGTGTCACCGAGTTGGTCATTTTGTGTGTAACGGTTGGATTTTTGGGGATGCCTATATATACCCCTTTACCACCACCTACTCAAAAGAGAAGCACTCAGAACTATTCCATACCTATCCTATCAGATTTTCTGAGAGAGAACCAGCTACCCTTGTGTTGATATCAAGATCTTCCACTCCAATCGTATGGATCTTGATTTCTAGCCTCCCAAGTAGCTTTCCACCAATCCCATCTCTTCCACCATGCCAAATCTGTGAGAGAGTGATTGGGTGCTGAGGAGTCTATCATCTTGAAGCACAAGAGCAAGGAGTTCATCGTCATTACCAAGCCTATTACCTTTTGGAGGGTGGTGCCTCCTAGATTGGTTAGGTGTCGCTTGGGAGCTTCCTACTTCGTGTTGTGGAGTGAACCAAGAAGTTTGTAAGGGCAAGGATATTGCCTACTTCGTGAAGATCTACCCATAGTGAGGCTAGTCCTTTGTGGACGGAAGCCGTTATGGAATAGTCAAGGTTGCTAGTCGTGGAACCTTTTGGGTGGAGCCCTTTGTGGACCCTTGCGACCGGTACCCTCCGTGGGTTGAAGACTCCATAAACATGGATGTACGATAGCGCCACCTATCAGAACCACGGGAAAAATCATCATGTCTACAACTGTGTTTGATCTTCCTACCCTATCCCTTCTATACATGCTTGTTGTTACTTTCCGCTGCCATATACTCTTAGACTTGCATGTGTAGGGTGTACTTGAATTGCCATGAAATGCTAAAAACTGTCAACCCTAAAACTTGGTATAGGAAAAACTTTTAATTGGTCAAGTAGTCTAATCACCCCCCCCCCTCTAGACACACTTTCGGTCCTACAAGTGGTATCAAAGCTTCAGTCTCCATTGCTTAGGTCTCACAACCTAGGAGAAGTATGGCGTCTAGTGAGGGAATTATCACCATAGAGGTCTGTACTTTGGTGGCACTAATTTTGCTAGTTGGAAGCACAAAATGAAAATGCATATTCTTGGTCATAACCCTGCCGTTTGGGTTGTTGTTCGTGTTGGCTTGCAAGGTGAATTCTTTGCGGATGGACGGGAACCGGATCGTGAAGCGACTGCGAATGAGTTGAAGATGTTGCAACTCAATGCTCAAGCATGCGACGTTCTCTTCAACTGCTTATGCCCCAAAGAATTCAACAAAATCAACTGTCTTGAGAATGCAAAAGAGATTTGGGATACTTTGGTTGATATGCACCAAGGAACCGAGTCCGTGAGAGAATCCAAGTTGGATGTTCTTCAAGGTCAGCTTGACAAGTTCAAGATGAAGGATGGTGAAGGAGTCGCAGAGATGTACTCTAGGCTAGATCTCATTACAAATGAGATTGTCGGCTTAGGAAGCAAAGAAATGACTGACAAATTCATCATCAAGAAGATACTTAGAACTTTGGATGAGAGATACGACACCGTGTGCACATTAATCCAAATGATGCCAAACTACAAAGATCTCAAGCCTACGGAAGTCATTGGAAGGATTGTTGCTCATGAGATTACACTCAAAGATAAAGAAGAACTTCATCACAAGTCTAGCGGTGCTTACAAAGCCACAAGTGATGCTCCCGCAATTTCAAGCAATAACCTTGTCACCAATGAAGAGATAAGCCTGATGGTCAAGAAATTCAACAAGTTCTACAAGAATAGAGGCAAAGAAAGAAACTCCAACTCAAGATATGATGAGAAGCGTTCGTCAAGTCGTGACCGCAATTGCTACAATTGTAGGAAGCCCGGACACTACTCAAATGAGTGCATGGCTCCCTACAAAGAAGAGAAGAGTCACCTCCAAGACGAAGCTCAAGAAATGAGTCACCACAAAGAGAGAGAAGGAGTAGAGATGATCGTTATGAACGAAGACACTCAATGAGAAGTAGAGATTCGGAGAAGAAGGACAAGTACACCAAGAGCTACACAAGAATAAAACATCAAGCTCATGTTGGTGAATGGGTTTCTGGCTCCAACTCCGACAACAACTCTGAGAGAAGCTATCACTCCGACTCCGACTATAGTCAAGATGATGGTGTTGCCGGAATTGCTCTAGTGACTACCAACTCCTATGATCTATTTGATTCACCAAACGAAGGGAGTGGAAGTTGCTTCATGGCTAAAGGCCCCAAGGTATCACACCCCAAATATCTTGATTTTGATAGTGATGAAGATGATTTGCTTTGTGATGATGACTTGCTTTGTGATAAAACTAGTGATGTTGATCAAAATGAACTTGATAATTCTCATGCTAGTAAATATGAGTCATTTGATGATGATAAGATGAAAATAGAACAACTAACTAAACAACTAAACACTCTTAAGTTAGCTCATGAATCTACTCTCGAAGATCATAGAGAGCTTGTGAGAACTCATGAGAAGCTATGCTTCGAGAAGCTCAACTTGGAGCAAGAGCATGAGTTTCTCAAAGCTATCAATGACGATCTCTGAAAGAAGACTTCATCTTATCTAGCCAAACGACTACTCTTGTCTACTTTCATGCAACAAGTTAAAACTAAGCAATCTAGTAACCAAGGCAAGAAAGGTTCTTCATCTAGTAGCAACAATAAAAATGCTAAAACCAATGATGTTGCTTCTAGTAGTTCTATTGATTCCACTAATGATGATTCTCTTAGCCAAGTTACACTTGAGCAAGAAAATGCGTTATTGAAAGGAATTATAGAAAAAGGTATCTACAAGAGTCTTTTCGGATGTAAGCAATTTGAGGAAATTGTACACAAGCACGGAGGATACTGGAAGAATCGTGGTGTTGGCTACTTCAACCCTAATGGAGTTGAGTGGGAAGAAGGTAATTATCCCAAGCCCAAGTTTGTTCCACAAAAGGATAAGTATGAAAATACTCTTCCCAAGGGGACAAACACTCAAGATGACCTTCCACCACAAGACCACAAGCTCAAGGGCAAGAACAAGCTTCAAGAGGACATTGAATCATATGAAGATGAACCCCTAGTTTTAGTGGAGTGGGTTGCCAAGGCTGCTTCAAGCTCAACTACTACAAAGGCTACTTCAACACCAAGGATCCCCATCAACTTGATGTAGGTCCCCAAGAAGAAGAACTAGTAAGTTCTTGAGGGGTGACTCCGCCAATGAAATTCAGTCACATTCATTATTGGCAAGGACTTTTTGCACTCAACATCAACTCATTTCAATAGTTCAAGGAGCCACATACTCCCTCAAAGGTAAGTAAGGGACAAGGTAATCAACTAATCAATAGACATCATAACATATGCTTTGCGCTCCATGTCCATCGATATCCTTCTATTTGTCTCTTGTGTGTTGGGACTAACCCATGTAGGTGAGCGGAGTAAAGAAACAACAAGGATGCTCCCAACTCTTGGTGATCTTTATCAACATTGAGCATCCACAACTACCTCACCAACATGAAGTCTTCATCTACTAAACCCAAGGTTAGTTTATCCCTCTTATGGGGGGATGTCACATTAAGGGGGAGCTTTACTCTAAGACTTGAGTCAAAGCATCTCTTAGTGTGTGACAACATTAAATGCTTTATGTAAAAGTGGTAACCCCACGTGTGCTTAAACAATGAGTATGACCTATGATCAAGTACTCTTACTTAGCTCCTAAGTCAAATACTCATATATAGATGACTTCGTCATCGCCCAAGTGCTTGTTAGATGCTAGTGTGTTTGTGCATGTTTGTCATGATTTCTTTTGACATCTTATTGTGTGAGCATGTTGGTCTGCATTTATTTTCTCATTCGAGGACATCCAATTGTTGCTATTTGGCTTTTGATTTATCTTTTGCCAATTGGATGGACAAGAATGCATAGGACCACTCTTTAGCTATCTATGCTTTCTCACCTCATATTCCATTCATGTTGCATCACAAAATTTGAACAAGTGCTTTTTGATCCCTCTGTGTGTGGAGCACTCGGAGTTCCGTATCGACAAGGACTGACCATTAAAACCTCCCAAGTGTAACTCGGTGGAACCAACCCCACAATCTTGGTCTCACCGATTGCCTAGGGTTGATCTGGTTTTCAATCTCGATACTACCGATTTCATATTCTCGATTACACCGAGTTTCCCTGTCAGCTGACAGTTGTGGAACTCGGTGACACCGAAAACATAAAATCGGTATCACTGACACTGAAGGGTATATATGCTGTGGACCTCGACACTTTGAAATTCAATCTTCAAACGTCGTGCCTCAGAACCCTAGGCTGCCGCCTCGAGACCCTGGCCGTCGCCCTTGTCTTCCTGCGCTCCTCCGCCACTGGGAATCGCCACCGTAGATGAAATCTGCTCCATCATCGCCGCTGTAGAGGATTCGTGCCAAGCTAGGGTACAGATTCGATCTCTTGTGCGATCCCCATCCAATTCTTGCGCATTAGATACTTGTTAATCATCTTTGCACCCTTTGCTCATATATCCATCCACTTAAATCTCCAAAATCTTTAGTTAGATGGATTTTCTAGGGTTTTGCCGTCCGCCCGATAAATCTCGGCGGAACCGAAATGAAAATATCGGTCTCACCGATATGCTTTTCAGTGAGGCTGAGAACAGACTCGGTGGAACCGAGTAGCTCTTTTTGCTCCGACTGAAAAGGCTGCTAAGTTCCTGTTAAAGAGTTAGTTAGTCTCGGCCCCACCAAAAATTTCTTTTCGGCTGCACCGATGTATATTTGACAGATTGCAAAACTTATTGAAAACTCATTGATCAAATTTCAAAAACCAGCCTCATTTTTTGATAACTCATCTACCTCTGCTCATCTACACTCTGTTCACAGGGTAAGTATGTCAGGCTCAGAAGACAGTCAGAATTTGCTGAAGCAGGGAGTTGATATGAGTTCTGGAACAAGCCCAGAAGCCAGTTCTTTCTCAGATCCAGGCACCCCAGCTCTCATGGGTTGCCCAAGGTTCCCACCAGAACCAGGAAGAAACTAAACTCAGATGAAGAAGATTCAGACTTCGTTCCAGAAGAGATTCTTGCTAAGAAGCAAGAGAAGGCTGCCAAGGAGTCGGCAACTGAAGCTACTTCCTCTCGAAGAGTTGTCCGCAAAATTTATGCACCTGCTTCTACTTTCAAGGATCATGAGACTACCACAGCAACAATTTCCGTTGAGGTCCCCAAGAGAGCTATGCCTAAGAAGGTAGGGGAGAAAAAGTCCAGGAAGAGGATTATTCATGTGACTGGCAGGCCTACTTCCATGTATGAAGATCCAGAGGAAGCAACTGGTGTTGCTGCTAAGGAAGAGGAGGATGAGCCAGCTACAAAGTCTCCTCCCAAGAAGAAGGCAAAGAAACTGATGTCTGATGCTATGCCTAAGACAAGCACATCCAAGAAGGCTGTTGCTGAGAAGCCTAAGAGGACAACTAGGCAGATTCCAGCTTCTGAGAAGAACAAAGGAACTACTTCCAGAGTTGAAGATGTGGATGACCTGACGACTTTGATGAAGCTCAGACCACATCTTCTAGTACACAATGCCAGCTACCCACTAGCTGAAGATATGAAAAAGAGGAAGGACTCAGGATTGAGAGCTTGGAGAGCTATAGATCCTTATGCCCAGAGGAAGAAGATAGGTGTGGACTACAGATTCTACACCAGAGAGCAACATGATTTCTATGACACTGTGCTCTTTGACAAGAGTCCAGATGTCAGTGATATGTGATACGTTGATTGGAAGTTCATCAAGGAGAATGAGGACTACTTTCCAAGTGTCCAGGACAAAATCCACTGCATAGGGCTGGATGAGTTCGTTGGCAGAGAATTCACTGCTTGGAACGATGAAATGATCATGCAATTCTACTCCACTGCACACTTCCACGGAGATGGTAGAATTGTATGGATGACCGAAGGTGCAAGGTACGAATCAACTGTTGAAGAATGAGCTGATATCTTAGGAGTTCCTGATGCACAGGATGGTGACTTGGATGTATACTCAGAATCCAAGGCGAGCCACAATGCTATGGCAAACATGTACAAGGAGATCCATGCTGCCAATGTGAAGTCTCATAGGCTAGGATCAATCTACTTTCTCCAGGCTGGCCTCCGCATGATGAACACCATTCTGAGGCATACTTTGATGCCCAAGTCAGGAGATGACAAGATGATCGGAGGCCACTCCATCAACATGTTGATCCACCTTGACAGACACACCAGGATCAGAGTCATGGATTTGATTGTTGAGACAATCAAGAGAGTTGCTGCTGATCAGAAGCACTCCTGCTGTTATGCTCCCTACATCCAGATGCTTATCAACTCAGATTAGAGAAGCACACCTTTGCCCTAGATCATCCACATTTGCCCCTACAGCCAGATCTCGAGGACAATATTGTGGTGATGGATGTTGATCATCCCACTTCAGCTGCAGCTCAAGAAGAAGCAGAGGCAGTTAGAGCCACTAGTGCTCAAGTCCCTAGATCCAGGAATGAGCAAATGGATCTGTTGATATCATCAGTAAAGGGCATGCAGAAGGACATAAAGGGGATTCTGGACAACCAGAACAGTCTTGTCAGGATCTTTGAGACCAGAATCAAGACCCTTACTGATAAGGTGGACAGGCTGACTAAGACGGTCCCAGAGCTTTAGAAGGAAGTTGACTCCATGCACATCCCTCGGGTCTCTTCTACTTCAGATGATGACGATGATGATGATGATGAGGAGGATGAATCACCTCTAAGGCCGGGCACTCAGTTCACCACTCAGGCCAAATCATCCACTGTGCCAGCTCCATCACCTCCAGTTCCTATAGTGACCACTCCAGCTCCATCCACGACATCTATAGAGATCTTCGCCGACGCTATCATCTTGACTCCTTCATCAACAAGCGGAGGAGATATGCCTAAGAACATTTAGATGTATGCCTTTGAACTTTTTGGTAACTTGTTGCCAAAGGGGGAGAAGTGTATATAGATCTTTAGGCTTCGAGCGAGAGAGCGTTTTGGTGTTTATTGATTTTCAAAACATTTGGTTCTTTTGGTTTGATGTGAAATACTTTTGTGTTTATGTGTGATCATACGTTGTTATGTGTGATGCAACTATTTCCTATCATCTTAATGCTTATGAGATGATCATTCGCCTTTGCTTGATTGTGTTGTGTGTTGTTATTCATTCTAATTATTCTCGCACACCACCAAGTTGTATGTGACATGGAAGAAGTGCCCCACATACCTAATCGATTGTGCATTTGCATTCAAACGCAAATTCAAAATAATGCAGAAATTTAGGGGGAGCTCTTGCTTATCACATACCTCTCAAAGCGACGATTCTATTCATTGATTTTATCATATGTCGAAGCTTTGATCTATATGTTGTCATCAATTATGAAAAAGGGGGAGATTGAAAGCACATTTGCTCCCTTGGTGATTTTGGTAATTAATAACAACATATAAGTCATTGAACTAATGTTTCAACCAAGTATATTTTAGGAAATGCTCGATGACAGGATTGGCAAAAGGAGATTGTGGAGAAACCCCAAGATGCAAGGAAATAGGTTGGCCAAGCTTCAAGCAAGAGGACTCCACATTTATATTTGTGAGAAATCACTTTGAGTCCATAGGAAAGACAATACTATTAAAAGGGGGTAAGGTTTTGTTGGTGAACAATTTGCTCAAATGTGCACAAGTGACAGTCGCCAAAAACATCCACAAACTCTCCCACCAAAGTCTGTTCTGTACCTAACACTCAAAATCGGTGCAACCAACTTTCCCATACCGGTGCCACAGGTTCCATAACCTAGACAGACTGAAGCCAAACCCTAGCCACTTCGGTGTAACCGATTCCATACCGGTGCCACCGAGTTTAGGTTGCCAACTTTCTGTTACTCAAATTCACATTTTCGGTCCCACCGAGCATGTTGGATCGGCATCACCGATATTGGAAATATGACCGTGGGTCACCTTATTGGTGCAACCGAGTTTCCTATATCGGTCTCACCGAGATTCAAAAGTTGCCACCTTTTGGTCACTTCGGTACCATCGAGATTAACACATCGGTGTCATCGAGTTGGTCATTTTGTGTGTAATGGTTGGATTTTTGGGGATGCCTATATATAACCCTTCACCACCACCTACTCTAAATAGAAGCACTCAGAACTATTCCATACCTATCCTATCAGATTTTCTGAGAGAGAACCACCTACCCTTGTGTTGATATCAAGATCTTCCACTCCAATCATATGGATCTTGATTTCTAGCCTCCCAAGTAGCTTTCCACCAATCCCATCTCTTCCACCATGCCAAATCTGTGAGAGAGTGATTGGGTGCGGAGGAGTCTATCATCTTGAAGCACAAGAGCAAGGAGTTCATCGTCATTACCGAGCCTATTACCTTTTGGAGGGTGGTGCCTCCTAGATTGGTTAGGTGTCGCTTGGGAGCTTCCTGCTTCGTGTTGTGGAGTGAACCAAGAAGTTTGTAAGGGCATGGAGATTGCCTACTTCGTGAAGATCTACCCATAGTGAGGCTAGTCCTTCGTGGATGGAAGCCGTTATGGAATAGTCAAGGTTGCTACTTCGTGGACCCTTTTGGGTGGAGCCCTCCATGGACTCTCGCGGCCGTTACCCTCCGTGGGTTAAAGACTCCATAAACGTGGATGTACGATAGCGCCACCTATCGGAACCACGGGAAAAATAATTGTGTCTACAACTGCGTTTGATCTTCCTATCCTATCCCTTCTATACATGCTTGTTGTTACTTTCTGCTCCTATATACTCTTAGACTTGCATGTGGGTGTACTTGACTTGCCATGAAATGCTAAAAACTGTCAACCCTAAAACTTGGTATAGGCAAAACTTTTAATTGGTCAAGTAATCTAATCACCCCCCTCTAAACATACTTTCGGTCCTACACTCTCTTTGTGAATAAGGTTGCATCAATTTTACCAATATCATATCCTTTTTCAATAAGAAACTTCGTTAGGCATTTTTACCAAGAACGAGGATCTTGATTAAGACCATATAAACCTTTGCGAAGTTTGTAAACGTGGTCAGATTTCTTAGGATTTACAAAACCAGGTGGTTTCTTAAAAAAGACCTCTTATTCAATCTCTCCACTTAAAAATGCACTTTTAATATCCATTTGGTAAAGCGTGGTATCATGGTGATTAGCATAAGCAAGAAGAATTCGAATTGCTTCTAATCTAGCAACGAGGGCATAGATCTCACCATAGTCCATACCTTCGACTTGCGTATATACTTGGGCTACGAGGCGAGCCTTGTTGCGAACAACTTGACCGTCTTCATCTTGCTTGTTCCGAAAAACCCATTTCATGTCGATAATGTTTTTCTCATCCTTGGTATTTTCCATGAGTGCCCACACTTCATTCCTCTCGAAGTTGTGAATCTCTTCATGCATAGCGTTTACCCAATCCACATCTTCAAGAGCTTGTTCAACCTTCAAGGGTTCAATGCTAGAGGTGAAAGAATAATGCTCACAAAAGTTAGCCAAATGAGTTTTAGAGCGAGTGATCCTTCCTGTTTGTATGTCACCGAAGATTTGGTTTAGGGGATGGTTCTTGGTCACTTGTGCTTGAACTCGGGGTAGCTTAAGATTGTTATTTGGTGGAGCTTCTTCTTCTTCATCATGCCCTTCATCTCCGTTGTTGTGAACGTGGCCATCTCCTTGAGCTGGTGGTGAAGGAGGTTGTGGTGGATCTTCATGATGTACTTCCTCCTCCTCTTCATCTTGTCGTGTACCGCTTGTGGATGCTTCCATGTCGTACTGTCGGTAGACTTGATCCAAAGTAGGAAGTTCCACTTGGGTTGAAGAAGTACTTTTCTTCACCGCCATAGGACGAATCTTGCCAATGGGTAAGTCTTGGATAGATTCCCAAGGATCGTTATCACCTACATCATTTGGCAATTTTTCGACTTGCGATCCATTAGACTCATCAAACTTCACATCTACCGTCTCTTCAACTTTTCGAGTGAAGTTGTTGTAGACACAGTAGGTGTGAGAGTTCGATCTGTAACCAAGTAGGAAACTTTCATGAGATTTGGGAGCAAATTTAGCACGACAATGCTTATCAAGAATGTAACACTTAAATCCAAATACCCGAAAGTATCCAACTTGGGGTTTGTTATCGGTGAGAAGCTCATATGTCGTTTTACCTAGAAGCTTGTGCAAGTAGAGTTGGTTTGTGGCTTGACATACTGTATCCACGGCTTTTGCCCAAAAGTGTCTTGGCATCTTGTATTCGTCAAGAATCATTCTTGCCATCTCAATGAGGGTTTGGTTCTTTTTCTCAATAACTCCATTTTGTTGAGGCGTATACATAGCCGAGAACTCATGTGATATACCATCTTCGTCAAGAAAGGTATCCACATGGGTGTTCTTGAACTCCGATCTGTTATCGCTTCGAACCATCTTGATCTTCACTTCAAATTGATTTTGTGCTTTGCGTGCAAAGTTCTTGAAGATCTTTTGTACCTTCAACTTATCATCAAGAAATAATACCCACGTAAATCTAGAAAAATCATCAACTACAACTAGACCATAAGAGTTTCCACCGAGACTCTTGTAATCATTGGGACCAAAAAGATCCATATGAAGTAACTCGAGTGGTCTCCTAGTTGTCATAATGTTCTTGACCGGATGACTTCTACCTACTTGCCTTCCTTCTTGACAAGCGCTACAAAGTCTATCTTTGTCAAATATAACATCTTTAACACAAACAATATGTTCGCCCTTGATAAGCTTATCTAGATTGCGCATGCCTACATGTTGTGACACCCCCAATTTCGACCGTACGCTAAACATACACGCAATGCATACAACCAAGATCAGGGACTCACTACTCAATATCACAACACAACTCTAGACACAAAATAAAGTCATACAGCTTCATATTACAAGCCAAGGGCCTCGAGGGCTCGAATATAAATCTCGACAAGCATGAGTTAGCGGAAGCCAAATATCTGAGTACAGACATAAGTTAAACAAGTTTTGCCTTAAGAAGGCTAGCACAAACATAACAACGGATCGAAAGAGGCGAGGCCTCCTTCCTGGGAACCTCCTATCCTATTGCTGGTCGTGGGCCGCCTCCATGTAGTAGTAGGCTCCGGCGATGGTGTAGTAGTCGCCTCCGGCATACTCCATCTCCTGGGCTCCAACGTCTGAACGCAGAACCGTATCGAGGGGAAAAAAGAGAGCAAAGCAGCGGTGAGTACTCATCCGAAGTACTCACAAGACTAACATCAGAACTATACTAAGTATGCATCATTATCAAGGGGTGAGGTTATATCTGGACTGACTGCAGAAAGCAAGAATAGGGGGAAGGCCTAGTCCTATCAAAGACTAGCATCTTCGGCATCTTGCAGCATTAGAAGAGAGTAGACAGGTAACACATATATAGTCATATTTTTGTAGCTATTTTATTAAGTAACCACGCCCAGAGATTCTTTCTCGACTCCCTGCGAGGAAGCAATCCTGGGGCCACATTTCATTTAAAGTAAAGCACAATTATAGTTGTATAAGGTCAAGGTACAACTCCAAGTCATCCTATTACCATGGACACGGCTATTCGAATAGATAATTTCTTCCCTGCAGGGGTGCACCGCATTTCCAACACGCTTGATCACCTCTGGCCGGACACACTTTACAAGGTAATGCCCGGCCTCGGGATGCAAAACATCATTGCCCCACCTAGACTCAACGAAGAGGCCAGCCTGCTGGTCTACTCCTAAGTGCGCTGGTTCGTGGGCCCACTTGCCCTTGCACTCCTGCACGGTGCGCACGCGGCCGGAAATAGACCTAGCACCCCTTAACTTACAAGCGCGATGCATTCCAGTCCAATCCGGCGCGCGCCACTCCATTGCTGACATCTGAAGAGCTTTGGCTGATACAACGATGCTGAGTACCCATAACTTCTCCCACGTGAAGGTTTAGTGCGTAAAAAGGTCAACGACCAACTCGGATCAAATACCCAACCCATTAGCATTTTATTAGTGCGAGGCAAGCTCGAACCATATTGCAGTCTGCCGACCCGCCAATAACACTCGGGTGCCTTACCGGCGCACCCCACCAAGTCTTTGGATGCCTTACGACGCATCCCACCAAATCTTTCTCACATGGGTACCCTTGGGGCTGACCCGTCTCAGAACTATCGAGAACTCAGGTCCACCTCAACAGGGTGGTACCGCCTGTCCCTTCAATCCCGTCATGTTAGTACAGTGCCAAGTCAATAGTAACTGTGTGGTTATAACATCAAGACGGGAACTGAGGAATCACCCTCAATGGTCCCCGCTCGATGTAACCGTTAAGGTGGACTTTAAAGGAATCACCCTCGAGGGCTATGCATCAGAATAGGAGTTAACTAAAACAGTAGCAAAATTCTAATGCAAGAATAAGAGGGAGATAGGTGGGTGATATCGGAATGATCAAGGGGGGGTTTGCTTGCCTTGCTGCTCTGCTGAAAAAGTCTGGTCGTTAGGGGCGTAGTCATACTCGGCAGCAATGTCAGTCTCGGGGTCTACCGGTAACAAGAAGGGGGGAGAAACAATAAATATAAAAGCAAACATGCGATCACAATGCATGACATGGACTAACGCAGTATTATACGTCGTAGACGGTTCGGAAGAATATCTAACGATATTTCTCGGGTCTTTTGGATTTATCGGATAGTTGATCGGAAGGGGAAAGTTCCATCTCATCATTCTAGGAGCATGTGACATATGAATGGATGGCGTAATTGGATTCGTGGGATTTTTTTGATCAACTTTCATGTATAAATTATTTTCATCTGAGCTACGGTTTAAAAGATATGATTTTCGAAAGTTTTACTAATTTTCTGGAATTATTTTAATTAATTAAATCCAACATTAACCAGAATAGTAGGAGGTGATGCCAGCATGACATCACTGTGACATCAGCAGGTCAACAGGATCTGGCCGGGTCAAACTTGACATGTGGGGCCACATGTCATTGACACAGACCAATTCCAGCTTATTAAATTAAACTAAACAGGATTAATTAAAAGGGGGCCCACATGTGAGTGACTACTTTAGGCAATTTAATTAGTTTAATTAATCAATGCACTAATTAAGCATCTGATAGGGTGGGGCCCAATGTCATAGACACTAGGGTAGGGCCCCACATGTCAGTGGCACACGGGTGCCCAGTCAGCATGGTTGACCTGGTCAACAGGTCAACTAGGACCGTGGCGCCCACGGGTCAGTGACGCTGGCAGTGGCCCCAGGTCGGCCACGTGGGCGGCGGCGCCGGCCGGCCACCGAAGGAGCTCTGGCGAGCTCCCGAAACGGTAGGGAGGGTCGGAAACGGCTCACAGGGCACCAAAACAAGCGCCGTCTGGCACGTTCGCGAGCTGGGGACGTCGTCGACCCATTTCGGCGAACGGTGGGGGGCTACGATGGACGGTGGCGAGCGGCAGGTTGACAGCGGCGGAGGCGGGTTTCGGGCGAACTCCGGCGCGTGCGTACAGGCGGCAACATGAGCGGGGCTAGTGCGGGAGTGGTCCTACGCGGTGCGGCGAAGCAAATGGGCGCACCCTCATGACCATTTGGTCATCAGAGGCATGCCGGCGATGAGTTCTTGTGGCGGTGGGTTTGGGCTCCGGCGAAATCCTATGCTACAAGCTTGGGTTCGTCGAGGGGAAGGGGGAAAGAAGTAGGAGCTCACTGGGGTCCTGTAGGGGTGCTTAGCGGGCTCGGGGGAGGCTCAATGTCGCCGGAATCGACGATAGCGAGCGGCGGCGATCCAAGGGGGAAGCAGCTCCAGGTCCTCGGTGCAAGGGCTCCGAGTGTCGTGCGTGTGGTCGAGGGGGACGAGGAGGATGTGGTGGAGCTCGTGGGTGCGGTGGCAGGGTGCGGGAGACATGGTGGCCGTGGCTAGCCGGCGTCCATGGCGACGGTGGCGTTTGGGCAAGGTGCGAGCGGGCGGGGGAGAGGGAGAGAGTGAGATCTTGAGGGGCTAGGGTTTCGGGGGAGGGAGAGAGAGGCCGTGGGAGCGGTCTTATCCCCCTCGCCGGCGGGGACGACGCGGTGCGTCGGCAACGCCACGGTCGGCCGCTCTATAGCAACCGTGCTAGTCGCTACAGAGGAAAGAGACAACGGGGGGAAGTGGGCCTGGGCCGTACTGTAGCCGCTGAGCCTAGGTGCCCAGTAGTCTCCTTTCTTTTCCCTTTTTTTCTGTTTTTTGTGTTTTACCATTTCCTTTCCTATTATTTCTAGTCAGAATTTCCTTAGCAAAAATATGTGACAGGGCCTCAAAAATAGCAAGCATTATTTGGAATGGCCACATCAAGTTTAAGCAATTTTCAAAGCTGTTTGAATATTTAAATTTGAATTTAAATGCCCTTAGAAATACTTTTAGCTTCTATATTAATGGTGGGGACCACATCAGAATCTTGGTGATGTTGTTTTCCTTATCATTATTTATTTTGGAATATTTTACAAGCATGCAACATTTTATCTTTTATGTTTGAGGATTTAAATTTGTCACTTGAAACCATAGAGCATTTGAATGGAATTTTGAATTGTACTTTGGAATTCCATCTTGATCATGTTCCACTTAACAAAATAATTAGTTGTTAATCATGCCATTACTGTAGCTTAATTACATCATCACTGTAGCACTGACACCAGGGTGTTACAACTCTCCCCTACTAACAAGAATTCTCGTCCCGAGAATTAAGAAGTAGAAGGAAAGAGCCCGGGGTATTCTATACGAAGATGATCTTCATGTTCCCAAGTGGCTTCATCTTCGGAATGATTTGCCCACTGCACTATGAAGAACTTGGTAACCTTCTGACGAGTCCAACGTTTGGTTTCATCTAGAATGCAGAGTGGTTGTTCTTCGTAAGAAAGGTCTTGTTGCAGTTCAAGCATATCATGGTCCACTGCTCGGATAGGATCCTTGAAGCAGTGACGAAGCTGTGACACATGGAATACATTGTGAACCTGAGAAAGGTTTGGCGGTAGTTCCAGTTGATATGCCACTTTTCCACGCCTTTCGAGAATCATGAACGGACCAACATATCGAGGAGCTAGCTTGCCCTTGATCCCGAAACGGTGTGTACCTCTCATTGGCATGACTCGAAGATAAGCCATTTCGCCAGGTTGATAGACCATATCCTTGTGATGACGGTCATAATGACTCTTCTGACGAGACTAAGCAGCCATCAAATTTGCATGAATAATGCGGACTTGATCTTCGGCATGTTGGATAATATCCGGACCGATAAGTGTACGTTCCCCAGTTTCTAACCAATTCAGAGGAGTCCGACACCTACGTCCATACAATACTTCAAAAGGAGCCATCTTTAGACTAGCTTGGTAGCTATTGTTGTAGGAGAACTCAGCATACGGGAGAGATTCCTCCCATTTCTTGCCAAAAGAAATGACACAAGCTCGAAGCATGTCTTCGAGAATCTGATTGACTCTTTTAACTTGTCCCTGGGATTGAGGGTGAAAGGCGGTGCTGAAGGACAAATGAGTTCCCATAGCTTCTTGGAAACTTGCCCAGAATCTTGAAGCGAATAAGCTCCTACGGTCCAAACTAATCACCAATGGAATACCGTGGAGGGAAACAACTCTGGACATGTAAAGATCTGCTAGCTGACTAGCAGTAATAGTTTCCTTAACAGCTAGAAAATGTGCAACCTTGGACAACCGGCCAATGATGACAAGAATAGCATCATTACCCTTCTGTGACCTGGGAAACCCGGTGACGAAGTCCATTTCAACATGATCCCATTTCCATTCAGGAATAGAAATGGGTTGCAGAGTTTCGGCAAGCTTGTGATGTTCTGCTTTGATACGACGGCAAGTGTCGCATTATGAAACATATCGAGCAATGTCTTGTTTCATATTTGACCACCAAAACCTTTGGCGGATGTCTCGATACATCTTGGTACTACCCGGATGAATAGACAACCGAGTATCATGAGCTTCTTTCAGTACTCTATCAGTCATATTCAGGTTTTCCCTTTTTGTTGGAACGAATAAGCGTCCCTTGAAGTACACAGCACCATCATCAGCAATGGTGAAACATGAGGGTTTACCTTCCAACGGATAGTATTTAATCCTTTCGACTTCACTGTCATAGCCTTGCATTCTTTTGATACAACCCATAATATCTGGTTCAACGACCAGGTTACTCAAAGATCCCTGGTTAACAACACGAAGGTTCATCTTGCGGTTCTCCGATGGAGGGGGAATGAGATAACCCTGAGGAACAATATGGAGGTTCCGCTTGCGGAATTCTTCTTGAAGAAGGGGGTGAACCTTGTGAACCTGGAGGTGGTTGCAGTAAGACTTGCGGCTCAAAGCATCAACCATTACATTAGCCTTGCCAGGTGTATAAGAAATTCCCACGTTGTAATCGGCTATGTGCTCCATCCATCTCTGTTGATGGAGATTCAAATCTGCCTGAGTAAACAAATACTTCAGACTCTGGTGATTGGTGTAGATTTCGCAACGATTACCAACAAGGTATTGCCGCCACTCTTTCAGAGCATGAATTACTATAGCAAGTTCAAGGTCATGAACTGGGTAGTTCCCTTCATGAGGACGCAATTGATGAGATGCATAAGAAACCACTTTGCGTTCTTCCATTAGGAAACAACCTATTCCCTGAAGTGAAGCGTCATAATAAATGACAAAGTCCTTACGGATATCCGGAGGAGCAAGCACTGGAGCAGACGTCAATTTGTCCTTAAGTGCGTGGAAGATCTCCTGACATTTTCCTGTCCACTCATATTTAACACCTTTGTGAAGCAGACTGGTTAAGGGCTTTGCAATCTTGGAGAAGTTCTCGACAAATCGACGGCAATAGCTGGCGAGTCCGAGAAAACTTCTGACTTGCTTGACGTTCTTCGGGGGAGTCCAGTCAAGAATACCCTGAACACGTTCATGGTTGACCGCAATACCTTCCTTGGAGATCACATGACCAAGGTCGGTGACTTCGTCCATCCAGAACTCACACTTGGAATACTTGGCATATAGGTGATGTTCCCGAAATCTTTCCAGTACAAGACGAAGATGTTCAGCATGCTCCTCTTTATTCTTGGAAAATACCAGAATATCATCCAGATAAACCACGACGAATTTGTCTAGGTAGTCCATGAAGATATAATTCATTAAACGAGAGAAAGTTGCTGGAGTATTGGTTAGACCGAAGGATATGACAGTGTACTCGTATGAACCATAGCGAGTAACAAATGCGGTCTTCGGAATATCCTCCTCATGTACATGGATCTGATGGTAGCCCAACCTCAAGTCGAGCTTAGAGAAAATTGAGGCACCAGCAAGTTGATCATACAAATCATTGATCCGAGGTAGCGGATATTTGTTCTGAATTGTAGCTTGGTTGATTGGTCGATAATCCTGGACCAGATGATTTATCCCATCCTTCTTCTTAACAAAGAGAGAAGGTGCTCCCCAAGCAGAGGAACTTGTACGAATGAAACCCAGCTATAGTGAATTGTCAATTTCTTCCTTAAGTTCAAGGAGTTCATGTGGTGGCATCTTATACAGACGCTTGGCTATAGGAGTGGTACCAGGTACCAAGTCGATGACAAACTCGACAGCTCTAGCAGGGGGAATCCGTGGAAGTTCTTCTAGAAGGACATCTTGGAAATTCTGGATAAATGGAATGTTATCAATCCCTTCAAGAGGTGACTCATTTAATGCATTCAAGGCATATAGTCAAGCTTTAACATCTAATAGCTTGGTATGACATGCTCGAGTACAACTCATAATCATAGTAGATTACTAAGAGTTGTTGAATCGCAATGCGTAGTCGATTCAGATATCAGTATACTTAATTGTCCAACAACTCAGAACACGAGGAAACTTGAATCGGTAAAATATCATAGTTGATGAGGAGCTCATAAGAAGTTATATAGCTCCGCGATATTCTCGAGATATAAGGGATAATACCCGGAAGTAGATCAGCATGGAGGTTAGACTAGCGTATTGATCTGTGGAGGACAAGCACTTTAACTTGTTCGAGAACGAAATCAAAGTTGAACAACATGGTCAGAACCATGATTGCAAAGGACAAGATCAAAGACACAAGATTTTGGGAAGGCGTCTGAGCCGGACGGACAATTTATGATGAACAACTGATGACTGTGAGCATCCACATAGGTTGAATCAATAAAATCAAATGAAAATCACAAAGGATTTTAAATGGATATTTCTTGACATATGGAATTACCCATCATGTAAGCAGGTGAGGGGACGTCAAGAGCAAAAAGGCTACTGAGGATTTTGGAAGATCGAAAAAGTATTTCGAAGAATTTTGTGAAACATGTGAACAACTGGGATGAACGGGGTCCTCGACAATTGTGAGGAATTATTCGTAAGGCTTCCATGTGGAAAGAACTATAAGGTAGTAAACTCAAAGGGTTATCGGGGAAATGGAGAATATTTCGGAGCATCTTATAACAACAAGAGAAACGATAAAGATTGTATGAATGACAAGTGCAATTAGTCATCCATAGGGACTTATCGACGGTAGGGAATAGCAAAGCCGATGAGCACAAAGCCTCGGAAAACATCAAAGGGTATCTTCATAATCTTCTGACGGAGTAGATGATCTTCTGGTATGAGGGCTGTTCGGGAGAAGTAGTTACGAGAACCTAGAGTCAGAGTTAGTAAAATCTTTAACCCGAAAGAGAAGAGAGATCAGAACCCAGAGTATAGATGAGGAATAAAATATCCTAATACCACCCAATTAAGATGTGGGCCCGTAAGCCACACAACAATGTTAGTAGAAGTTTTTCAAGTACTAGACTCAACTTCGACCAAGGAGTTGGAAAGGGGGCTACCTACAGGCAGTCGGCTCTGATACCAACTTGTGACGCCCCCAATCTCGACCGTACGCTAAACATACATGCAATGCGTACGACCAAGATCAGGGACTCACTAATCAATATCACAACACAACTCTAGACACAAAATAAAGTCATATAGCTTCACATTACAAGCCAGGGGCCTCGAGGGCTCGAATACAAAGCTCGACAAGCACGAGTTAGCGGAAGCAAAATATCTGAATACAGACATAAGTTAAACAAGTTTTGCCTTAAGAAGGCTAGCACAAACATAACAACGGATCGAAAGAGGCGAGGCCTCCTGCCTGGGAACCTCCTATCCTACTGCTGGTCGGGGGCCGCCTCCACGTAGTAGTAGGCTCCGGTGGTGGTGTAGTAGTCGCCTCCGGCATACTCCATCTCCTGGGCTCCAACGTCTGAACGCAGAATCGTATTGAGGGGGAAAAAGAGAGCAAAGCAGTGGTGAGTACTCATCCAAAGTACTCGCAAGACTGACATCAGAACTATACTAAGTATGCATCATTATCAAGGGGTGAGGTTATATCTGGACTGACTGCAGAAAGCAAGAATAGGGGGAAGGCCTAGTCCTATCGAAGACTAGCATCTTCAGCATCTTGCAGCATTAGAAGAGAGTAGACAGGTAACACATATATAGTCATATTTTTGTAGCTATTTTATTAAGTAACCACGCCCAGAGATTCTTTCTCGACTCCCTGCGAGGAAGCAATCCCGGGGCCACATTTCATTTAAAGTAAAGCACAATTATAGTTATATAAGGTTAAGGTACAACTCCAAGTCATCCTGTTACCATGGACACGGCTATTCGAATAGATAATTTCTTCCCTGCAGGGGTGCACCGCATTTCCAACACGCTTGATCACCTCTGGCCGGACACACTTTCTGGGGTAATGCCCGGCCTCGGGATCCAAAACGTCATCGCCCACCTAGACTCAACGAAGAGGCCAGACCGCCGGTCTACTCCTAAGCGCGCAAGTTCGTGGGCCCACTTGCCCTTGCACTCCTGCATGGTGCGCACGCGGCCGGACACAGATGTAGCAAACCTTAACTTACAAGCGCGATGCGTTCCAGTCCAATTCGGCACGCGCCACTCCATTGCTGACGTCCAAAGAGCTTCGGCTGATACAACGACATTGAGTACCCATAACTTCTCCCACATGAAGGTTTAGTGCGTAAAAAGGTTAACGACCAACTCGGATCAAATACCCAACCCATTAGTATTTTATTAGTGCGGGGCAAGCTTGAACCGTATTGCAGTCCGTCAACCCACCAATAACACTCGGGTGCCTTACCGGCGCACCCCACCAAGTCTTTGGATGCCTTACGGCGCATCCCACCAAATCTTTCTCACACGGGTACCCTTGGGGCCGACCCGTCTCAGAACTGTCGGGAACTCAGGTCCACCTCAACAGGGTGGTACCGCCTATCCCTTCAGTCCCGTCATGTTAGTACAGTGCCAAGTCAATAGTAACTGTGTGGTTATAACATCAAGACGGAAACTGAGGAATCACCCTCAATGGTCCCCGCTCGATGTAACCGTCAAGGTGGACTTTAGAGGAATCACCCTCGAGGGTCCCACACTTGTGGGGTTGCACGACAGAGATATCGTCAGGAATGGTGAAGGAGGAATCACCCTCGATAACCACGACCGACTAGCTGCACTACAGGGCTAACATCATGAGTACTTCGCGAGGTGTCACCCTCGGTACTCGATAGTAGCACTGCAGAGTCATACAATTTAGGGGAGTGCGGTGATGTGAGTGGCCTGGCTTGTCAGTCAGTTGATCGAGTCTTCGAGTCGTCAAGTCGTCGGGTCGTCAAGTTGTCGACAAAGAAGCAGGGGCAACTAGGACTAAGGGGTCACTTGGGGTTCTCTAACCAACTTATACTAAGTAGTTCGTATGATTGCAGGAATAGTAGCAGTTTATCAAAATCAGGCTATGCATCAGAATAGGAATTAGCTAAAACAGTAGCAAAATTCTAATGCAAGAATAAGAGGGAGAGAGGTGGGTGATATCGGAATGCTCAAGGGGGGCTTTGCTTGCCTTCCTGCTCTGCTGAAAAAGTCTGGTCGTTAGGGGCGTAGTCATACTCGGCAGCAACATCAGTCTCGGGGTCTACCGGTAACAAGAAGGGGGAGAAACAATAAATATAAAAGCAAAGATGCGATCACAATGCATGACATGGCAATACGCAGGGCTAGGCATGCACTAACGCAGTATTATACGTCGCAGAGGGGTTCGGAAGAGTATCTGACGATATTTCTCGGGTCTTTTGGATTTATCGGATAGTTGATCCGGAGGGGAAAGTTCCATGCTCATCATGCTAGGAGCGTGTGACAGATGAATGGATGGTGTAATTGGATTCGTTGGATTTTTCTGATCAACTTTCATGTATATATTATTTTGATCTGAGCTATGGTTTAAAAGATATGGTTTTCTAAAGTTTTATTAATTTATGGAATTATTTTAATTAATTAAATCCAACATTAACCAGAATAGTAAGAGGTGATGCCAGCATGACATCACGGTGATGTCAGCAGGTCAACAAGATCTGGCCGGGTCAAACTTGACATGTGGGGCCACATGTCATTGACACAGACCAATTCCAGCTTATTAAATTAAACTAAACAATATTAATTAAAAGGGGGCCACATGTCAGGATTAATCAATGCACTAATTAAGCATCTGACAGGGTGGGGCCTGATGTCATAGACACTGGGGGTAGGGCCCCACATGTCAGTGGCACACGGGTGCCCAGTCAACATGGTTGACCTGCTCAACAGGTCAACCAGGACCGTGGGGCTCACAGGTCAGTGAACCTGGCAGTGGCCCCAAGTCGGCCACATGGGCGGCGGTGCCGGCCGGCCACCGGAGGAGCTCCGGCGAGCTCCCGAAACGGCGGGGAGGGTCGGAAACGGCGCACAGGGTACCAAAACGAGCGTCGTCTGGCGCGTTCGCGAGCTGGGGACGTCGTCGACCCATTCCGGCCAACGGTGGGGGGCTACGCTGGACGGTGGTGAGCGGCAGGTCAACGGCGGTCGTGGCGGATTTCGGGCAAACTCCCGCGCGTGTGTACAGGGGGCAACATGAGCGGGGCTAGTGCGGGAGCGATCCTAGGCGGTGCGGCGAAGTGAATGGGCGCACCCCCATGACCATTTGATCACCGGAGGCATGCCGGCGACGAGTTCTTGCAGCGGTGGGTTCGGGCTCCGGCGAAATCCTACGCTACGAGCTCAGGTTCGTCGAGGGGAAGGGGGAAAGAAGTAGGAGCTCACTAGGGTCCTGTAGGGGTGCTTAGCGGGCTCGGGGGAGGCTCGATGTCGCCGAAATTGACGACGGCGAGCGGCGGCGATCTGAGGGGGAAGCAGCTCTGGGTCATCGGTGCAAGGGCTCCGGGTGTCATGCGTGCGGTCGAGGGGGACGAGGAGGACGTAGCGGAGCTCGTGGGTGCGGTGGCAGGGCATGGGAGACACGGTGGCCGCGGCTAGCCGGCGTCCATGGCGACGGTGGCGTTCGGGCGAGGTGCGAGCGGGCGGGGGAGAGGGAGAGAGCGAGATCTGGAGGGGCTAGGGTTTCGGGGGAGGGAGAGAGAGGCCGTGGGGGCGGTCTTATCCCCCTCGCTAGCGAGGACGACGCGGTGCGTCGGTAGTGCCGCGGTCGGCCGCTCTATAGCGACCGTGCTGGTCGCTACAAAGGAAAGAGACAACGGGGGGGAAGTGGGCCTGGGCCGTACTGTAGCCGCTAGGCCTAGGTGCCTAGTAGTCTCCTTTGTTTTCCCTTTTTTCTGTTTTTTGTGTTTTCCCATTTCCTTTCCTATTATTTCTAGTCACAATTTCCTTAGCAAAAATATGTGATAGGGCCACAAAAATAGCAAGCATTATTTGGAATGCCCACATCAAGTTTAAGTAATTTTCAAAGTTGTTTGAATATTTAAATTTGAATTTAAATGCCCTTAGATATACTTTTAGCTTCTGTTATTAATGGTGGGGACCACATCAGAATCTTCGTGATGTTGTTTTCCTTAACATTATTTATTTTGGAATATTTTACAAGCATGCAACATTTTATCTTTTATGTTTGAGGATTTAAATTTGTCATTTGAAACTATAGAGCATTTGAATGGAATTTTGAACTGGTCTTTGGAATTCCATCTTGATCATGTTCCAGTTAACAAAATAATTAGTTGTTGATCATGCCATTACTGTCTCTTAATTACCTCATCACTATAGCACTGACACCAGGGTGTTACACATGTCCAAGCCTTCTATGACATAGCCAACCTTTAAATGATTTAGCAATGAGACAATTACGAGCTTGGGCCCTTTAGTGAAATAAACAATGTATAGATCACCTCTACGAATGGTGGTAAATACAATTTTATTATTATCAAATCGAAACACTTGGCAATCTACTTTAGTACATAGCACATTGAAACCGAAGTCTTCTAGTCTAGATACGAAAAGAGGATTGTAGCCAAGGGATTTAACAAGCATCACATTTTGAACGGAGCTATCATGAGATATGGCCACCTTACCAAGGGAAAGTACCTTATCCTTAGAGTTGTCTCCAAAGGTCACGTACCTCCGAGGAGCTTGATTAGGTGTCATCTCTTGGAACATGTCTTTATCACCAGTCATGTGATATGTGCATCCACTGTCGAGAATCCAGTCTTTTCTGTGAGACATCTAATCTTTGAGGTTTGCCATTAGACTTAGATTCTTCGTGATCTTTTCATGCTCGATGTCGAACAACTCATCTTCATCATAGTAGCCATGTTCTTCATTGTCATCATTTGGTGGAATCTCCTCGTCATAAAAAACCAAGAGATTCCTTAGAATCGTAACCATGACAATGTTCAAGTTTATGAATGCGAATGGCTTCAATAATAATGTTGTTGATAGTTTTAACATCTCCTTTAGCACGCATAAGAGCATAAAGCTCAAATAGGCATTTATCAAAGTTTGGATCACTAGGCTTCATTTTGTGAATAGCAACAGTTTCATGAAGAATTTCATTAAGATTACTTCATGTAAGATTTGGATATCGTTTCTCCAAATCAGTCCACAAAGTATAAGCACATGCAAAGTTCTTCAATTGAGAAAGCACGAATTTTTGTAAGCCTCTAACAATAAGATTGACAGTTCTGAGGTTACCAAGCATGTTAATTTCCTCTTCGTGCGTGGGATGCAATTCATCAATGCGGAGCTCATATGGATTTTCAATACGTTTTCTCAAATGGAATTTGTCAAATAGATTAATCATGGCATTTTTCCATCGAATCTAGTACTCTCCATCATGAATGGGCACTCTACAATACAAACTCTCCACACTAGACACATCCTTCTTCCTCCACGATGGTGAAACCAAAGCAATGGAGACCAATTCTCTGATACCAATTGCGAGATCACTAGAAGTGTATGTCTAGACGGGCTGAATAGACTACTAGCAGGAATTTAAAACTACCTCAAGCATAAGATTGAGTGTTGGCAATTTTAGCATATAGAGCAAGTCTAGAACACCCTACTCATGCAAGTCATCAAGTATAGCAGCGGAAACTAAAAATATTGCACATGGAAGTAAGGGGTAGATATAGAGAGATCAAATGCATGAAGGACACAAAGATTTTTCCCATGGTTCTGGTAGGTGGTTCTATCATACGTCCACATTTATGGAATCTTCAACCCATGGAGTATAACGGTCGCGAGAGTCCATGGAGGTTTCCACGAAGAAGCAACCTTGATTGTACCATGATGGCCTACGTCCATGGAGGACTAGCCTAACTCGGGGTAGATCCTCATGATGTAGGCGATCTCCTTGCCCTTACAAACTTCTTGGTTCACTCTACAACATGAAGTAGGAGGCTCCCAAGCGACACCTAACCAATCTAGGAGGCACCACCCTCCAAAAGGTATTAGGCTCGATAATGTCGATGAACTCCTTGCTCTTGTGCTTCAAGATGATAGACTCCTGAACAAAAAGTCACTCTCTCATAGATTTGGCTTGGTAGAAGAGGTTGATTGGGTGGAAAGCAACTTGAGGAGGCTAGAGATCAAGATTCATATGGTAGGAATGGAATGGCATGATCTCAACACATGAGTAGGTGGCTCTCTCTCAAAAATAAGTAGGTATGAGTGGGGATTTGTTCTGAGTGCTTCTCTTGCGAGTGAGTGGTGGTGGAGGGGTATATATAGGCATCTCAAAAAATCCAACCGTTACACCTAATAAGTCAGACTCGATGACACCGATGTGTTAATTTTGGTGGTACCGAGTTGCCTCAAAGGTAGCAACTTTTGAATCTCGGTGAGACTGATACACACAACTCGGTTGCACTGATAAGGTGACCAACGGTCGGATTGCCAAACTCGGTGATGCCGATTCAACAAACTCGGACGGACTGATTTTGTGATTTTGCGTAATAGGAAGTTGGCAACCCGAACTCGGTGGCACCGAAATGCTAGGGTTTGGCTGAGTCTGTCTAAGGCTGAGAATCGGTGGCACCGAGTGGAAAGTATTGGTTGCACCGATTTTGGATATTTGGCTTTGGACAGACTTTTATGGAAGAGCTTATGGGTTTATGTGGTGACTATCACTTGTGCACGTATGAGCATTTTGTTCACCAACAAAACGTCACCCCCTTTTAATAGTATTGGCTTTCCTATGGACTCAAAGTGATTTCTCACAAAAGGTAAAATGTACAGTCCTCTTGAAGCTTGGCCAATGCTATTCCTTCTCCTTCTTCATGGGGATACTCTCCACACTCCTTTTTGCCAACCCATCTCTCTCTATGGACTTTATCTGAAATACACTAGATGAAGGTATTAGTCCAAGAGACAATGTATGTTGTCATGAATAATCAAAACCACCAAGGGAGCACATTGTGATTTCAAGTGCTTGAAGAAGGGTGAGGAGCCACGACCATCCATGCGACGGCGATCAGCTCCGCGACATGGTCGTCCCACACGTCAAAGCCCCCGTGCGTCGGGTGGTGGCGGAACATCTCACTTGCCAACAGGAGCGCATCATGCGCGTTGAGGTCCTCCACGTAGGTGCGGCGCGACGCTGGTGCTGAAGGCACCGCCAGCCTGCCGTGTGTTTGTGCGACGCGAGGGGCGTTAGCGGTGGCAGCGATACTGGCAGCTTGACACTGTCCGCCTAGCGCTATGCCATAGTAGTGTGGGTCTCTGGCAGCAGCGTTGGGATCGATGGAGTCTGATCCACCGCAACAGGGGGAAGCTTGTTGGGCGCCGGCCATCGGAGCGATGGAGTGCGGGGAGAGCGAGGCTTGAAGAAGACTCCGAGAGGCCCCTACCTGGCACGCCAAATGTCGCATTTCGGGCTCCGCAAGATCCTCGAGGTTCGATTAGAGGATCATGTGCGAAGATCCCCTGCAGCTTCGCCCTACCTAGCTCGCTACTCGATGGCTACTACGGCGAACTCACACGATGCCGAGGAAGAAGATGAACACGGTGGTTTACCCAGGTTCGGTCCGCTGTGAAGCGTAATACCCTACTCCTGCTTCGGTGGATTGCCTCTCGGGGAGGTGAGGTGGATGAACTAGTACAGTGGTTTCGAGCCTCGCGAGGGAGCTCTAGTGGTGTTCTTGGCTCTCTGCCTTGCCTCATGGATCCTCGAGTGGTTTTGTCGGGATCATGATCTATGGTGCGGCCTAGCCTCTATATATAGTAGTGGCCCGGGTCCTCTTCCCTTATCACAATGGCGGGAAGGGATCCCACAACGACCAAATTTGAAGGGGTACAGAAGTACATCCGCGGCGATGACATGGTGGGCTCGGCGATGACATCCACCCTGCGGGGCTCGTGGTCATGGTCTTGTTGCAGTGGAACGGAAACCTTTGGGAGGCGCTTTGGGAACCCGCGTAAGTCCTTGCTCCCTTTGCACGAAAGGGGAAACTACACCACCTGGCATGCTGGCGCCCGCCTGTCCTTCCTTGCGTCATCTTTGACTCAAGAGTCCAGGTTCTGCATAGAGATCTCCGCTGCTCTAGAGGGGGCCTGATGAGGCCCATCATTGCTTGTCTTTGTGTTGTTCTTCCTCACGAGCCTGGGGTCCTCACGAGGGCCTTGTCTTGAGCGAAGTCATGCCAGGCCATGTCTGGCTGACGAGTTGGGCCATGTCTTGGGTCGCAGGCAAGAGGGTCTGGTACCCCCATTCCCAAAACGCTGACAATGAGCTTTTAAGGTCGATCGTGGCCCATATAATGAGTCCGAGTTTGAGCCTCCCTGGACCACTAGCTCTTACATGGGTCGGGTTATACCGTAGGGTATATCCCCAACATTAGCCCCCAGTTTAGATTGGATTTATCCATGTTAAAGTGCACCCTGAAATAAAGGAAACTAAAACATGAGGTTTAGAGATTGGATCGAATTAATGAGCCGACATTTTCCCTTCTCTCCAAACATTGTTTCCGAAAATCCGTCCCGGTCAATGCTCCGTCGGCTCATTTTCTCTTTTTTAGGAGTTAGGTTCTTTTCTCCTATCAACATCATTAGATCATCTTGCTGAACTTTAACGTTTACTCGTCATCATGGCGAATATTTTTATCCAAATGTCAAATTTAGTCAATCACAGGAATCGAGGCATCTTTGTAGCCACAAATTACCGCAATGATTCGCGCCACCACCGTGCCGCTTCGGGTGCTTCCCATATAAGTAGACCACCAGGACCCCCTTTTTAATTTTTACTTCATCTCCTTCTTCTTGCCCTTGACGCACAAACTCGTCGGAGTTCTCCTTCACACCAGGAGCATGCCCACGAGCGCCTGAAGATGATTCTCTCCGCAGCCTCAACAAGGAGAGGTAGTCGTATCTTCATATCATTCGCACATAGCATTTTGACCGCCCAGGTCAAATTATTTCAAGTGTGCGCTTCAATTATCCATGCTCATGCCGCAAGATATCGACCCAAATTCAATCACCATCCTTTGTCAATTCCAAGTTCTTTGTGAGGTGTATCTTCAGATGGAACCCACTGTCAGTCTATTTTGAGAATTTTTCTATATCAACCATCAAACCGATTTCTATCCAAAAGAGGAAAATGGTCTCTTCCCAGAAGCTAGATTGGCAAGTCATCACAATGGCTAGAATAATACTTTGTTTTATTGCCGAAACACTTCCCCACAAGGTGAAAATCCTTTGTCGGGTTACAGACTGGAGCAGCTCAATGCCACTATCGATTTTCCGGGTTGGCCAACCAATGAGGAAAGGAGGCAAATTCTGCCTTACCATTCCAAGCTAAGAGCATTGGCGGCTCATGGACTCACTGACATTGACTTGATCCGGTGTTGGATAAGCTTATGAATTCATCCCCTAAGCTTGAGGGGTGACTTGATGTGCAACTACAGTGCCGATGCAAAAGATGCACAACGCTTCTGTCAAGTCAATTTGGCTGATGATGAAGTTGCTGAAGCCACGAACAAATTCCTAAGTGACCCAAGGAGAAATGCAACCTCTCGAGGCTAGCTCCCTTCTGCTTGACAAATCATGTTCCTCCAATAAGTGCTCTAAAACTTGTTCATATGTGTTTTCCATAGTTTGTCTTATTATTGTGCTCAATGTATGGCTTATCAGTTATGAAGGCGAATTCTGGTTGGTGGAAACCTAGAGCTCATAATCCTTCTCCTTGTCAAGTTGAGCACATGGATGACCCGACCTGTGATGCATCCACTTTAGTAGAATCGGAGGTAGAGCTCGACTCACTTGGTCGTCTTTTTAATGAACTTGTTGACGCTTTTTCTTCCCAGGATAACATTGAGACCAGCCGAGCCAACAATGTTGAGGTAATTCCAATGTCATCCAACTTGTTAGAAACATATATCCTGAAGAAGACCGGACGAGTCATCAGAAAAGTAATGTTTTCGCATCCAGATGCTCACTTAGATCAACAATTTATTTCAAGGAAAACTCAACATGTCGGCACATCGAAGCAGAAGACCCAGAGTCATTCTGGGGAGTTATCTGTTGGCTTGCCGCATGAACCGGTCGCCAGCAAACAATGAGTTCAGGTGCCTCATAGTCCAACTTCATCCGGTCTGCGAGACGGTCTTTTAAACAACCACTCAACCATTCCGATTCAAATTACCAGGAGACGTCGGTCTCTTCTAGCGAGTCATCCGTAGCTCAGCGCGAGTAAGTACCGTTGAGCTTTGATTTTTCCATAGCCTAAGCATCCGGACAGTCGACGCTTTGGTTCTTCTTAGTCAAGAACTGATTCCAGAATTGCCAAGAAGACTCGTCGGGATTCTGGACGACGTTGCTGAGATCGGAAGAGTCCGGTGGGCGGACGTAGGTTCCCTGGAAGTTAGAGCAGAACGCATCTTCTAGGTCTTCCCATCATCCAATGGATTTTTCAGGGAGGCTATTTAACCAGTGTCGAGCTGGCCCCTTAAGCATAAGAGGGAGATATTTGATGGCATGGAGATTGTATTCTCGCACCATGTGGATATGGAGGAGGAAGTCCTCAATCCATATGGTTGGGTCAGTGGTCCCATCATACTTTCTATATTCACATGTTTAAACCCCTCGAGGAACTGGTGTCGCATTACCTCATCTGTGATGCACAGTGGGTGAGAGGCGCCTCTGACCCGTGCTATGTCGCGCCTGTATTCGGTGTTTGTATGGGGCTGGTTGCGTTCCCAGACTCTGTTGTTGTGGTCGAACCATGGTCTGTATCCGCCTCGTCTATCGGGCGAGTACTCTCTGAATCTAGATATGGATCTTGTACGGCCTACTCTGTGATCCAAGTCATCTCGCAGGTCAAACCTGTCATTGGGCTCTAATGGCTCCTTGCCCCGTCTTCGGGGCACTGCCAGTATATAACCGGTGTCGTCAGTCATCCTGTCCCGACCACGAGGGGGCGGTCTGGCTTGTCATATGGAGTACGGTTTGGAGACGGAGTATCAGTGAGCTCATCATCAAATTGCGGCAGTAGCCTCCTCCGAGGGTAGCTTTTGGGCTGGTTCGACAGACAGGTATCGTATACTTCCTCGACTGAGAGGACTTTTGTCCATTGATCATTGAGGTCGTCCTGTTCGACTTTGAGTTGCTGTTCTTTAGCCTTTAGGCTGCGAGCCGTTGCTATGAGTCATTGCCTCATTTCTTCCTGATCTCCAAGGTTATCAGGGATGTACAAGTCAACGGCTTCCGGTATATCTTCCTCCTCGATGACGGGAAGGTAATTACCGTCTTTGGAGTCGTTGATGTTATCGGGGTTGTTTTGGTCCTCAGGCCCTTTCGGGCCCTCTAACAGGTGCTCGGGGATATTGGGATTGCCATGGTCAGCAGGGGGATTAACGTCCCCGTTGCTGATAATAGCTTTCCTTCCCTTCTTGCCTTTGGACCGCTTATGCGGTTTCCGGCGTCTTGACGGTGGATCGCCCGATTTGTCGCCATCGTTGTTAGGCGTTTTGTCGCCGTTAGTGGCAGGAGTATCTACCATGTAGATGTCGTATGTGGAAGTGGCAGCCCACCTCCGGTGTTAACGGGGGTGGGAGCACGGTCTTCTTCATCCATGTATTCTGCCTCCTTGGAGGCATAGTCCAGCATGTCGGTTAAATCCTAGACAGTGGCTATCAAGTGGGTGGTAGGTGGGTCGAAAAATTCGTCCTGGCCCAAACTGTAACCGAACCGAGCATAGATCAGGGCTGGATCGTCAGTGATCTTTCATCAAGGAGATCTGATGTAAGGCCTCGTCGACTGCTGAGGGCCCGATCGGATCCAGTTGTTCGGAACTTGTGGAGTTAACCTCCAAGACGTCCGGACATGGGAAGTTTTCGGCAAGAACACGTGTTCGGTCATCTAGCTTAAAGGCCAGACCGGGATAAGAGATCGGCTCGTCGCTATGGGTGACCCCATTGGCATGTGCGAAGAAGGGGCTCGAGGTTAAAGCCTCAGAGTCCTTGGAGGCTACATGCAAAGCTGCGAGCCCAATTAATGACAAGTCACCTGAGAGTCGACAAAGAACTCTTAGTTTCCAAATCTGACCACTCGATTAGGGGCAAAGCTCTCAACACAGCCTAGATGGCGAATGGAATCAGCATGCAACACAACTTACCGAAGGCGAAGATCTGTCCGGGGACAAAAGTGTCCATGTTGCAAACCTCTTCTTTGATGACAAGGCGAGACATCGATTCCATCTTTCTCACAGTGGAACTCTCAGTGAAAGCACAAAGGTCGGTATCAAAAATGGCGGATCTCGGGTAGGGGGTCCCGAACTGTGAGACTAGAATCGACGGTAATAGGAGGCGAAGGGGACACAGATTTACCCAGGTTTGGGCCCTCCTATGGAGGTAATACCCTACGTCCTTCTTGGTTGTATTGATGATGTGAGGGGTTACATAGTTGATCTACGTCGAGATCGAATAGCTATACCTAGATGAGTTGTTCTGTTCCTATACCCTAAAACCCTCTGGCTTATATAGATGCCGAGGATGCCTAGGGTTTACACAAGGTCAGTTACATGCCGAAAATATAAGCATGCCTATGTTCTACATCAAACATGAAGCGCAAGCTATGCTTCCCGAAGCTTTCATCTTGGATATTGGGCCTTCAAATCCTCCAATGTTCGGTAAGTAGCCCATATAGTCCGTCCCATAAACAATAGGTCATCTATTCGAGGACCCCCTAATCCAGGACTCCCTCAGTCGTCACTATTGTTTCTTTGACCAAATATTATTTTCAAGATTGTAGAGCCAAAGCTTTTGTGAATAAGGAAACAGGCGGCTCATCTTTTGATGCCGTCGGTCTTGACACTCAACACACACCAACGGCGATCTAGAACTCCAAACTGAGATGACTAGCCAGCATAACCCATACATTGGGGTTGAGGCGGCTCATGAAAATGAGTTGGTTCCTGCTAAATTGCCAGTGACAACAAAAAGGTCAGTCCAAGAGCAGGTTGCGACTGATTACCCGGCCCAGCATATTGACCGTTGAGCCCCGCCCGTGCCTCTTTCCCTACACACAAGGTGGCTAACACTATCCCATCGCACACAATGGGTGATACAAATATGACCATTGTTAGAGAAGTTTACAAGACTCCTGAAGCTGCAACTGCCTTGGCCAAAATCGTAGCCAAGGATGAGCCAAAAATGTTGCATAAAGGGAAGCCAAACTAGAGCTCCCTAACTTTGCCAATCTTGGTGTTGATGCCCTGCATCAGGAATATTTGACCCGAATGTCTAGGAGTTGGGATGCTGAGATGAGCTTGACAAGAATGCTCAAGCGCAAATGTGAGGTATGAAAACTCCATCCTTTTTTCCTTTATCATACACACTCTTGTAGTCCTCAAGGGTTGGCTCAGTAAGATAGGTAGTGAGTTGGGTATAGAAGAAATGACTTATAATTTGTGAATGCTAACCGTAGCCCCCAAGGATCAGGTCTGTATGAAAATAATGAGCCAGTACTTTAACATGCCTGGAATTATTATAAAGAAAATGCAACCTGTAGCCCCCAAGGGCCGTTGATCTCTTTGAGATGGTCGGGTCTTCTCATAATGGAAAAGAGTGACATGCATTAGCCCCCAAGTGCCATGTAGAATGCTTGAAACTGCATGGGACTTAAACATGGAGCAATTTTTACGTATGTAGCCCTCAAGGGTCGGTTGTCTGCCTACGGTGGCTTGGGGCTCGTAAAATGTTGCTGATAACTTATAATATGCATGATGTGTTGGATGAAGCAGAGTCGTCTCTGGCCTGCTTGCACAATAAACTCAAGCAAGAAAGAGAGCTGAAAAAAGGAGCCGGGAAGCTAGCAGCTGATCTTCAGAATTCATTACGTCTATCAACTTAGATGTTGCTTAAGACCAAGGTTGATTTTGAGCAAGAAAAAATACTTTGCAGAAATGTGTAGAAGATGCTGGAAAAAGACTTGTCCTGGTGACTGAGGAGTTGAAGACTCTGAAACAACATATCACCAATATGGCACAGGCCATCTTCGATATGTTTATAACATCACCATAGTCATAATCCATGTTAGGTTACCAACCGGCTTATAAATATGTTTCTCCATTATGCAGGAAGAGGAAGTGACAATGTTGTTCGACAGCCGATAGTGAAATTGAAAGCCGTATTCACATACCTAGAATAGATGTTCACAGTATGTGCATATGCAATAATTGTTGTGAAAATATTACAAAGCCCCCTCTCCAGCTCAAACATGCTCAACGACTTATCAACTGTTCCTCAGCGAATTTAGGAGCTCAACAAATTGGTGTCTCAAGCTGGAGCCAACGCGGCGCTTGCTCATGTGAAGGTTTATTTGCCGGAGATGGAGCCAGCTCAAATGGAAGGCAGGTTCCCAAAGTTAAAAATTGATGGCTCGGAAGTTTTTGAGACGGACTATACATAGTGCATGAAGGAGACCTGACAACTGGCGACTCAGCTTTCCGAGGAGCTCGACTTGTCGAAATATCAACCCGGCAACACAGCCAAGGACAAGCACGTCAACGCGCCGGAGCATAAGTCCTTCGAGCTTATGCCTCCAAGCCATAAGAAAAACTTCGCCATTGATGTTGACACGTCTGTTATCTTCCATGAAGACTCAATTTTCCAAGCCTTGGCAACTATTCGGTGGACACAAAAGGACCCCCAGATCGATCCAGAGGAGCCGTCTCAATTTGACCCAGAAGCCGCTGGTGTAGAGGACCAATAGAAAGATGTCAACCTGGAGACTTCGAGAGTCGACACACAGGAGTAATTATGTAACGCCCAAGATGTGATCCTATCCTTATTTCATCTCGAGGGCCTCGACGGGGATAGAAGCGCACCTCATCGTTTTGCAAGAATGGATATCATTACAAGTACATGTACATAAGAGATGAGTATATGGAATTGGCTTACACTCGCCACGAGCTACATCAAGATCACATCAATACAACAACATATTCAAACATCATACAGAAGAGCAGGGTCCGACTACGGACGAAATCAAATGATAAAATGACATCCATCCTTGCTATCCCAGGCTGCCGCCTAGAACCCATCCTAGATTGATGAATAAGAAGAAGAAATCCAAATCAAAACAAGCATCGTGCTCACGTCAAATCATCACATTACTAGTACCTGCAACTGTTGTTGTAGTAATCTGTGAGCCACAGGGACTCAACAATCTCATTTCCGAGGGTATCAAGACTAGCAAAGCTTAATGGGTGAGGTATGGTTAAGTGGTGAGGCTGCAGCAAGCAACTAAGCATTTATTTGAGTGGCTAACTTACGAATACAGAGAGTAAAGTATGGTGATCTACCCATAACCGACGTGAGCTAGTAATGATCACTAAGTGATCCTGAACACCTACTTACGTCAAACATAACCCCACCGTGTTCTATCTCGGATAAGGACTCACGAGAAGAGACAATCACGGTTATGCACACAATTGGTGTATTTTATTTGAGTTTACTTCAAGTTCGCTATGACCGGGTGTTAAACAAAGTTTCCAAGTTGCCACATAACCGTGGGCACGGCTTTCCAAAAGATTTAACCCTGTAGGGGTGCTCCTACTCATCCATCACAAATTAACCACTCGCCGCGTTGGAATTCCTCAACCGTAGAATCACCCGTAGTATTTGCGAAATCCCGATGGAAAATCTCAACTTCGAGATAGCCCGAAGTGTCGTCAAAATCCCACGCACATGACGTTCGAGAAAGGTAAAACAAACCTAGCAAGGCCTCCCAACGTGCCGTTAATCCCGATAGGAGCCGCGTATCTCATTCTCAGGCCACGGCGGATAAGCTACGCGTACGGAGTCCTGATAGAAATCCATCGAGTTGCCCCAAGGTGGCCTCACACAATGCTCTGTTTTGGACCAGCACCAGCAGTACCAAAGTTGGGCCTTGCCACACAAGTTTTATCCTAATACGAAAATCAAGGGGGTCCCCATAACAACCCCGAGTATGTTAGGAGCGCTCAATTATGGAGCATAACACTGGTTCACAAGTAACTAGGGCGTCAAGAGTAGAACAAAACACCAAGAAAAAGGCCAAGCCTTCCACCCTTTACCAAGTATATATGTGCATTTAATTAAATAGCAATAATATTGCGATAACAAAAGAATATCCATGTTGACACATGGAAGCAATTTCACCTACAGCTAGAAACAATATAAGAAGGGTTGAGCAAGCGGTAACATAGCCAAACAAAGGTTTGTTGGGATGCGAAGGGGTTAGAGGCTTATCATGGCAATGTTGGGAGGCTTGACAAACAAGTGGAAGGTATCGAGACATATTGATGGAAGCGAGACAACTAGCATAGCAATGAAAGTAGTGGTGTCCAGGGAAATGTGTCATCTTGCCTGAGATCCTGCTTGGAAGAAGAACGAGTCCGTGAAGAAGACAAACCGTGAAGTAGACGAACGAATCCCCACACTCCGAATGCTTTCGAAACTCTATCGGGAAGAAGCAATCTGGAACAAACAATCAACACACGATACACCACAACATGTGCATGACATGATGCACACAAAAAATATGATGGAAGTTCATTTAATTATGCAAGGCATGGCAAAGCACATCAAACAACTCATACACATTAAGTGAAGCTCAATATGCAACGAGTTTCATATTGACGAAACTCCATATTTGGATTACTTAGTTCACTCCCGCTTAGGTACACGACAATCTTAAATGTTGTTAAACATGGCAAGAGGTGAAGCATAAATGAACTACACTATCTAGGCATCTTAAATGAGGTCGGAAACAACTTATAGCATTTCCGAAACGACCTCACATGCATATTATGATTTTGATTCAGATCTGTCCTAAGCATGTTTTATAGATGTTAAACCGCAATATAAAGTGTGTCATGTGATTCTATATGTCATTCTAGTCGATTTGCATATACGGAACATTTAAAATAGAGCTACGGTCTAAAAGTTATGACACACACAAGATGAATATGGTATGAATGCAAAATGCATGAAAATTACAACCATAAACGCTTAAACCATGGATGCAGCAAGATATTGTGAAACTACATGAGATTCTAATCAAGTTCCATATATGGCATGCCCAAAACGGAGCTACGGTTCAACCACAATAACCAACACAAGTTTTCACTAAAATCTATCCAAAGCAGCAACATGGCATTTTGCAACCCACAAATCAACAACCTACAGCCACTTAAAATACACAACAAGGAAATGGTGGTGAAGCCTACATGATGCTTAACAATTCATCTATTAACAACAAGTTGATTAGAAGCGTGGATCAATAGGAAATGAGCTCACAAGATGGCTAATTGGAAACCGTTTCAGACTTAGTGAAAATAGCAGTTTTTGATAGTGCAGTTTTATCACGAAGGCATATTGACAACAGTGAAACTATAGGCTACAAGGCATATACTGGCATGAAACTTAACAACATACTAGAGGACAATATGAACTACAAATAACTCCATTGCACCTACCCCAAAGGGGTTCTAGATCACTAGCAAAACACATGGCAAGACCGCAACAAAATATTACAGATTCCAGATAGAGAAATATTTGGGCATAATAAAATAGTAACATTTGTTAAGCATGTTTGCAACAAGAAAACAACACCTAAACAGGGATTATCATGGGAAAAAATGACCAGGGTCTAGTGCACATGTCAAAGGGCATATCTCATGTTCAAAAAGAGTTCAAATGATGCATGGATTTAATCACACGAAAATGATAAAATGGCATCACAGCAAAAATAACATGCACACAAACTAACTCAAATGAAAAAACTAAATGCATAGATAAATTCAATGGATTTTTCTATCCCGAAAACATATATAACATGCATAGGTTCATGTAGGAAAACACGTCACAATTAATTATGCAAGTTTATGTCATAATCCTATTAGCAAGTTATTCATGCAATATAAATGCAACCAACACATGAAATATTTTTAGCATGCATGAAAAATACCTATAAAAATTCTACACATTTGCATGCAAGGTTTGATTAATTCGGATGCACAATTCATTAATTATCAACATTTTAAAATCATGCTTTTACTGCAATAATAAAAAATGCAATGGGCCAAACCTGCTAGGCGCATGATACTATATCATGCCCTGGGCGACAATAGCGGCAAAGGAGGGGTCGGCTTGCTCACATTGGGCCAGAGCCCTGCTCGACGACGGGCTGGGCTCGGTGCAAGAGGTCGGCCCATAGGGGCGACGCGCACGGCCTAGGAGCGGGGCGGGCGAGGCCGACTCGTCCTCCTGCTCGTGCTCCTCATGAACAGGAGCCATGGCGGCGGCTCAACGGCGACAGGCGGCGGGGGCCAAGTGGGACACCGGCGTGAACAAGGTCAGGGCAAAAGTGCTCGCCGGATCCAGCCATTTCCAGCCACCACGGGTACACAACGACGCCGGCACGAGCTTCGGCGCCATGGAAGTCCCTAGAAGGTTGCCGGCGAGGTCTGGCCCCCGGTGGCATCTCTGCGAGGGGCAGCAGGGTCAGGAGCTTGGGCGCGGGCGCTCGCGAGGCACTGGCGGCAGGGGCGCGCTCGGGCGGCGGCGGATGCGGGCTGCCTGTGACGGAAATCCAGGCTTTGCGGGCCTAGGCGGGCCGGTGGCGCTAGGAGGTGGGAGGAGGCGGCGGCATCGCGTATATTGAGGCAGGGGGTTAGGGTTGGTTGATTTGGATGCCTATGGGTCTATTTATAGCAAATGGGGCTAGGTTAGGTTTTTTTTGCACTGATTCGAGCCGTGCGATCGCAATCGGACAGTTTCGGTCGCGGGATTGGGTTAGGTGGGCTAGGTAGGCTGTGTTAGAAGGGATTAGGCTAAGACAAGAGGGAAAAGCCAGACCGTGACGTGAGGTTTTAAAGCACCGAAACGACTGATAAATAAACCGATGATGGAGCCACTACGTGCTACCTCTTGAGCTTGCGTTGAGTTTTCCTTGAAGAGGAAAGGGTGATGCAGTGAAGTAAATAATTATTTCCCTCGGTTGTTGAGAACCTAACAAACCGCACGACGATAATGGAATAAAAGAAGAATCTTTTGGAGTGTCGGTACCGGGCTGTTACAAATTGTCCGGTGTAAAATCTTTGATGATTTTGTGGCCCAAATTGGCCTTGTAATAGGAGCATCAAAATACTTGGTCATCTGCAGTGTCATTGTTCACTTAGTATTTCTCATCGTTATCCTTTAGAAGGCAAATGAGTTGGTTTTTGTGACAAACTGCTTTGCAAATTTATGTCCTTTTTTTGCTTCATAAGTGAGAAGTTGTGTCGAGCTTACCATAAGCCGGCTCACTATGGTCGTGCCCCATACTGGAGATGACTTAAAATTTTGCCAAGTATAATTGGACAGAGCGCGATCCAATGTGCCACAATAATTACCCGGTTTTGTAGGTTTGAGCCAGCACATGATGTCAATAAAATTATTCTTGTAAGATATAATAAAATATAGACATATACAACGTTGTGACAAAACATAAGTAAGTTGGAGAAAAATTAAGCCATTTGTTCAGGATGGATATTAGACCGGCTTTCGAGGCTTGAGTCTTGCTTCAATAAATATGGTGTGATAGCCCTTGATTTATCCTTACTTTTTGTAAGCCGGCTCTCACGTGACTTAAGACAGTGTTTTAACTTTGACAAGTTCAGGGTCCATATGGATTGACTTATCAAGAGTACAACGGGACACCTTTTCGAGTAGCATCAAGCGGACAAGCATGTTTAACCAACTTATATAATGACATATGCAGGTCAAGAAGAATGTTAATAGCTAAACTCGATGAGTTGAAAGCACTCAAATGACCTGTTATCAAAAAATAAAGACTCAAACACAATTTTTGGAATGAAGCGACAAAGACCCAAGTTTCGAAGGTGCCAGTTTTATTATATTAATTACATACATTACACACACACACACATATATATATAGGGCGCGCTATTCGTCACCCTGGGTGAGGAAGAATAGTTATTCCTCACCCCGGTCCAATCCCACTTGAAAACGTAAGAAAAAAACACAGTTGAAGTAATATTACACTATGAGAAGAAGCTTGGTCTATAAAATTACACCGTACAAAAGAAAGTAAAGTAATTTTACAACATGCATGCCATAAAATTACATTCTGCATGCAATAAAGATGTGGCGTATCAATATCTTACTAAAAGGTGTTGTCATTATTTTACAATAAAAATGAGGTAATTTTACAACATGCATGCTAGAAAGTTACATTCTGTTTGATTTCTTTTGTCTAAGGGAGAGGAATAAGCTATTCTTAATATATATATATATATATATATATGTATATATATAAGATGGATCTATTTTACCATCACCCTTTTAAGACTATTCTGACATCAAAGGGCTTATTGTGACAACACTCTCGTACTGCGCCGCCGCGGAATCCAAACACCACCGAACCAAACCGAGCTGCACATAAAAACAAAATTCATCCCACTATCTCCCCCACGATTTTCTCTAGCCCCGCCTCCACCTTCCTCAGGCTGCCCGTGCCCACCCCCACCTCCAACCTTCTTCCTCCCCGCCCATGACCCAGCCACCGCCCCTCCTACCACCTTCCTCCATGCCCGGAGCAAACCTGCCACCGGTCAACGCGCCCCAGCCCGCCCCGCCCCTCCCACGCCGCCCCACCCTCCCCTGCGTCGGATCCGACGCGGCGACGGCCCGTCCCGCGCCGTTGCAACTTCCCCGTCGGGACCTACCCCTGCCAACATATCCGCAGGCCACGAGGACCTCCTCCGCAGCGCCCCGCCCCGCTCAACCGTGGGCCTCCTTCCCCCGTGCCGCCGAATTTGGCCTCTGGCCCCTCCCCCTCAACGGTGACCATGCCCGACGGACCCTCGGCCCAGATCAGCTTCCCCAGCAATCGGATCCACCTCCACTTTCCCCCTCCTCCATCTGCTGGCCTAGAAGGGAGCCCCCGCCTCGTAGAGGAAGGAGCACAGGAGGCGACATCAGAGAGCAGTGCGCTGCCCAATGCCGCTCGGAGTCGCCGGAGGGTCACCACACGTGGCAGGGGAGCACCCCGCCATCGGATCCGTAGGCAACAGGCCCCAAGACTTCCTCCGACACCGGCTTCGTGCACGACCATGCGAGCCGCACTCCATCACCACTGCTCGCCCCAGTCAATCCCGCATCCCCCCCCCCCCCCCCCCCCCACACACACACCGGATCCAAGCTTGCTGCTCGACTCCGACACCTCCAGCCGCCCCACCCCTCTGGCCTCTCCGGGAAGCGGCACCGCCACCACCCCACCATCCCGCGCGCAATATCCTCCAACGCCATCAATCATGTGCTCCTCATCGAGCAGCATCGGACGTCGGGCGCCACTGTCATCCCTCCATGACGAGCCCATGACGAGCCCCGATCCAAGGGCCATGTCCATGACGCTGCCTTATGTTGCAGTTCACCGCTGCAAAAGCAATGCGTTTCTGCAGTACAGGCGTACGGCAGAATGTTTCCAACCCGAGCCATCCGTGCAAAATTCGTGATAAAATCATGCTATCTCTGATTGTGTTCGCGCGGTGCGGAGCTCGTGTGCGTGCAGTTTGGTCGATTCAGTCTTGCACTGCAGTTTCCTTCTGGGAGACGTCCAGTGCTCGTTTTGTTGTGGGATGGGAGCATACACGTATGTATGTGCGATTTTGTTGGAGTTGGGCCAATGCACTCATTCGGTTTCGTGGGATGCGCTTGCAGTCTGGTGTGTGGACGCAGGAAGTGCTTTGCGGTGATAGCTTATGCATGCATGTTTGGTCTTAAATCAAATGGAGTACTAGGTCGCCTTCCTGAAAAGTTTGACTGTAAAATCTATGGTTATGATAACAACGTAAGTCTTGCTGAAAGATAGTTGATTGTGCTTCTGCCACTAGGAAAAAAGTTGAGTTGGGAGTAGTCCGTACGGTCCAAAGCACTGTGGGGAGTTCCTTCAGGAGTGAGGAGTTCATTCTAGTGGAACTAAAAGTGTGGGCTCGATTCTAGGTAGTATCTCCTGGTTAGCAAGCTTAGCTTGTCCATTAGATTGTGGATGTGCAACGGAGGATTGTGGATGTGCAACGGAGGATACATCAAGTCAGATATGCTTACAATGGCAGAACTGTTTCAATGCTCCCTTGGATAAATTGGTGCCGTTGCTTGTGATGATACTATGTGGATAGCCAAAACAAAAAATCAGCATTTTTAGGAATTTTATTGTTCTTTGTATCACAATTGCTAATCGGCTCTGCTTTGACCCACTTGGTGAACTTATCAATCGTCACCAGTAGGTGGGGCTTCTTGTTTGAGGACATCTTGAATGGTCTGATCATGTCCATCCCACATACTGTAAACGACAAGTGATTGGAATTATCTGTAATTTCTAAGCCGACACATGTGTTTACCGTGCAAACTTCTGACAACCATCACACTTTCGCACAATGTCTTTGGCATTTGCATGAGCTGTAAGCCAATAAAAACAGTGTCAAAAAGCTTTGGCCACTAGGGATCTTGAGCTGGCATGATGACCACAATCACTTGCGTGGATTTCATCGAGAATCTCACGACCTTCGGGGGAAACACAACATTGAAATACATCGACAATACTTCGTCGGTGTAACTTGCCATTGACGATAGTCATGGACTTGGAACGTAGGATAATCTGTCGGGTGATGATTTCCTTATTTGGAAGCTTGCCACGAGTCAGATAAGACAGATAGGGAACTGTCCAATCAGAAATAGCATGAAGAGCATCCATCACTTGTACCTCTGGACCAGGAATGGCGATATGTTCTTCCGATGGTAATTTAACAGAAGGATTATGAAGGAGATCCAGGAAAACATTTGGAGGGACTCACTTATGCTGTGAACCCAAACGTTACAGAGAGTCCGCATCTTTGTTGAGCCGACGATCAATATGATCAACTTGGTAACCTTGAAAATGACCAACGATCATAGTGATTGCACGCCGATAACCCCCCATGAGGGGGTCTTTTGAGTCCCAAGTTCCAGATACTTGCTGAGCGACTAAATTTGAGTCACCCGAACATCTGACTCGGCTTAATTCATTTCCTTAGCCATGTGGAGCCAATTGAGGAGGGCCTCATATTCAGCTACGTTGTTAGTACAGAGAAACATGAACCTTAAAACATAACCAGCCTCGAGCCTTCCAATTGTCTTAAAACATCGAAGTGTATTGTATAGTACGTGTTATCTGGCTTTTCCTCAAGTAATGGCAAATCAGTCTAATCACTGATGAAATCCACCAATGCATGAGATTTAATCACTGTTCGAGGAACATATTTCAGATGATCTTGTCCGATCTCGATTGCCCATTGAGTGACACGGCCCATAGGCTCCCGATTCTTGATAATGTCTCTGAGAGGAGCTACACTAACCACACTAATTGGGTGTTCCTGGAAATAATGCTTCAACTTGCGACTAGCCATGACGACATCAAATACTAGTTTCTGCCAGTGTGAATGTCATTGTTTGGATTCTGTCAAAACTTCGCTAATATAATAAACTGGCCTTTGTACTGTATATTCCTTGCCGGCCTCCTTCCATTCCACGACAACTGCCACACTCACCGCCTTATTATTGGTAGCAATGTACAGGAGCGTAGGCTCTTTATCGAGTGGGGAAGCCAGGAAGGGCGGCTCAACCAGTTGTCTTTTAAGGGATTCAAATACCTTGTCTACAACATCATTCCACACAAAATTGTCTGTCTTTTTCAATAACTGGTATAGAGGAATTGCCTTCTCACTGAGGCGGCTTATCAAACGGCTTAAGGCAGCTATACATCCCATCATACGTTGGACTTCATTGATATTGGTTGGCTTAGCAAGCGAGGTCACCTCCTTGATTTTGTCTGGATTAGCTTCGATGCCACGCTCAGACACGAGAAAACCCATTAACTTGCCTGCGGGGACAGCAAAAACACAATTAGCCGGGTTAAGCTTCATCATGTATACCTATAGATCGTCGAAAGTCTCCTTGAGCTCAGCTAATAGAGTCTCCTTCTTGTGCAACTTGACCACAATATCATCAACGTAAGCATGAACAAAGGGTCCAATCTATTTTGTGAAGACAATTCTGCATGCAACGCTAGTAAGTAGCCCCCGCGCTCTTTAGTCCAAAGGGCATAGACACATAAAAAAGCTCCAAAAGGCGTGATGAAGGCCGTCTTTTCCTGATCCTCAACGACCATCTTCATCTGGCGATAACCGGAGTAACCATCTAGGAAGGACAAGCTCTCACAACCAGCGGTGGAGTCAATAATCTGGTTAATGCGAGGAAGAGTGAATGGGTCCTTAGGACAAGCCTTATTGAGATCTGTGTAATCAACACACATACGCCAAGTGTTGTTTTTCTTCAAAACAAGCACTGGATTTGCTAACAACTAGGATGGAAAACTTTGATAATGAACACGGTAGCTAGGAGTTGGGCCACTTCTTCGCAAGTCGGCCGTCCAAAGAGGGCGTAATAAGAGCTCTTGATTTGGACCACCTCAAATGACAGAGACTCGCATCTGTAATTATTTTCTTTTGCCAAAAGCAATATCTAGCTTGATTTGCCCAATTGGATATGTTGACTTTCGAGGAATGATCTCGTGAAAGACTATGGAGGAGGGCTGCACTTGTTGCTTCGAGAGGTTCATCCGTCTGAATGTGTCATAATACAAGATATTGATGTTGCTTTCCCACCCCTGAGTACCTTCGTTAGTGTATATCCTCGAACTTGAGGTGCCACCACTAGAGCGAGGCCACCTGGATTGTCAACCGGGGGGCGGGGGGTGATCAGCTCTGCTCCAAGTTATTGGTTGCTGTGACCACTTTAGGTATGTGGAGATAGCTGGCTCAACCATATTGACAACTCTCTGTCGAATCTTGCGATCACGCTTGCAAGTACTAGTTGTGAACACGTGATACTGCCCACTGTTCAACTGTTTAGGGTTGCTCTGAAACCAACTTCATTACTATGTTGCTGATTACCTTGCTCTGAATGGTGATTTCCACCGCTATTTTTGCAAGAACCTTGAAACCAGCCCCCGAGTCGCCCAATCCATGGAATCCAGAATTTGGGAAACCTCCGGATGAGCCAGCTCCTAGGAAGCCGGCCCCTGACCTGCCGGCGCCGGGTTGACCCTCATGTCCACCACCACCGCCTCTGTGATGATCTTGATGAGCTAGATTGCGAAATTCCTGCATGATGAAGCAATTCTCCAACGAGAGGTTGGTCGTCTCATCTAGGAAACTATTCTCGGGATAAGGACATTTAAGTGCTTCCTCATAATTACGAGGCTTGTTCCCATTATAAGACCTCCCATATTTTTTGTTTTGCTGCTGACCTTTGAAGCCGGTGTTGGTGTTGGCTACAAAATCCGATCCTCCCTCTAGATGCTTGCACTTATTGTTGGAGAACGTTGCATGGAAAAAAAAATTCCTATGCACCCGCAAGATCTATCCATGGTGATGAGCATCTACGAGAGGGAGAGTGGATCTACGTACCCTTGTAGATCGCTAAGCGGGAAGCATTAAGAAACGCGGTTGGTGTAGTCGAACATCTTCGCGATCCAAATCGCCGAGCGTCCCGCGATCCAATCACGATCCGTCTCGATCAAGCACCGAACGAACGACACCTCCGCGTTCAACACACGTGTAGCTTGATGACGATCTCCGCCTTCTTGATCCAACAAGAGGGAGCGGAGAGGTAGAAGAGTTCTTCGGCAGCGTGACGGCGCTCCGGCAATGGTGGTGGAGCTATTCCAACAGGGCTTCGCCTAAGCACCGCAAAAATCATATCTAGAGGAGAAACTATGGACTAGAGCAACAGGTAGCGCGTGGCTGAAAATCAAGTGCCAAAACCCCTAAAACCTCTAGTATATATAAGAGGAAGAGAGGAGGAGGCTTGGCCCTCAAGGGGCCGGCCCTTGATTCGGCCGAATCAAGGAGGATAGGAGGACTCCTCCTCCAATCCTAGTAGGACTAGGATTCCTCCCTATTTTGCCTTTTTTCCACCTTTTCTCTTTGCGTTTTCTCTCCCAGCTGCATGGGCCTTGTGTGGGACTTCCACCAGCCCACTAAGGGCTGGTATTCACTCTCCCACAGCCCATGTAGCCTCTTGGGTCGAAATACCCCTCCCGGTGGTCTCCTGGTACACTACCGGCACTCCCGGTACACTACCGATGAGCCCGAAACTTTTCCGGCGACCAAAATAGGACTTTCTATATATCAATCTTTACCTACGGACCATTCCGAAGCTCCTCGTGACTTTTGGGATCTCATACGGGACTCCGAACAACCTTCGGTAACCACCATGCGTAACTCTATACTACCGAAACGTCACCAAACCTTAATTGTGCAGACCCTGCGGGTTCGAGAACTATGTAGACATGACCGAGACACCTCTACGGTCAATAACCAATAGTGGGACCTGGATGCCCATATTGGTTCCTACATATTTTACGAAGATCTTTATCGGTCGAACCTCTATGTCAAGGATTCAGTTAATCCCGTATGATGTTCCCTTTGTTCTTTGGTATGTTACTTGCCCGAGATTCGATCGTCGGTATCTCCATACCTAGTTCAACCTCGTTATCGGCAAGTCTCTTTACTCATTCCGTAATACAAGATCCCATGACTAACACTTAGTCACATTGCTTGCAAGGCTTATTGTGATGTTGTATTACCGAGTGAGCCCTGAGATACCTCTCCATCACACGGAGTAAAAAATCCCAGTCTTGATCCATACCAACTCAACAAACACCCTCGGAGATACTTGTAGAGTACCTTTATAGTCACCCAGTTACGTTGCGACGTTTGATACACACAAGGCACTCTTCTGGTGTTCGTGAGTTACATGATCTCATGGTTATAGGAACATATACTTGACATGCAGAAAACAGTAGCAATAAACTGACACAATCATATGCTACGTTTGTAGTTTGGGTCTTGTCCATCACATCATTCTCCTAATGATGTGATCCTGTTATCAAATGACATCACATGTCAATGGCTAGGAAACCATGACCATCTTTGATCAACGAGCTAGTTTACTAGAGACATACTAGGGACAAAGTGTTGTCTATTTACCCACACATGTAATGTGTTTCCAATCAATACAATTATAGCATGGATAATAAACGATTATCATGAACAAGGAAATATAATAATAAACACTTTATTTATTGCCTCTAGGGCATATTTCCAATAGTCTCCCACTTGCACTAGAGTCAATAATCTAGTTCACATCACTATGTGATTTACATTGTAATGAATCGAACACCCATGTCGTTCTGGTGTTGATCACGTTTAGCCCTTGGAAGAGGTTTAGTCAATGGGTCTGCAACATTCAAATTCGTGTGCACTTTGCAAATATTTATGTCCTTCTCCTCGATGTAATCACGGATGGAGTTGAAGTGTCCCTTTATGTGTCTGGTCCTCATGTGAAACCTTGGTTCCTTGGCCAGAGCAATGGCACCAGTGTTGTCACAAAACAGGTTCATTGGATTCAATGCACTGGGCACTACTCCAAGATCTGTCATGAACTGCTTCATCTAGACACCTTCCTTCGCCGCCTCCGAGGCTGCGATGTACTCCGCTTCGCACGTAGAATCGGCTACCACACTTTGCTTGGAACTGCACCAGCTTACTGCTCCCCCATTGAGAATAAATATGTATCCGGTTTGTGACTTAGAGTCATCCGGATCAGTGTCAAAGCTTGCATCGACATAACCCTTTACGACGAGCTCTTCATCACCTCCATAAACGAGAAACATTTCCTTAGTCCTTTTCAGGTACTTAAGGATATTCTTGACCGCTGCCCAGTGCTCCATTCCATGATCACTTTGAAACCTTCCAGCCATACTTATGGCAAGGCTGACATCGGGTCTTGTGCACAGCATTGCATACATGATAGAGCCTATGGCTGAAGCATAGGGGATGACACTCATCTTTTCTCTATCTTCTGCAGTCACTGGGTATTGGGTCTTACTCAACTTCACACCTTGTACCACAGGCAAGAACCCCTTCTTGGACTGATCCATTTTGAACTTCTTCAAAACTTTATCAAGGTATGTGCTCTGTTAAAGTGCTATTAAGCATCTCAATCTATCTCTATAGATCTTAATGCCTAATATGAAAGCAGCTTATCCTAGGTCCTTCATTGAAAAACTCTTGTTCAAATATTCCTTCATGCTTTCTAGCATTTCTATATTGTTTCCAATCAGCAATATGTCATCCACATATAATATTAGAAATGCTACAGAGCTCCCACTCACTTTCTTGTAAATACAAGCTTCTCCATAAACTTGTATAAACCCAAATGCTTTGATCACCTCATCAAATCGCTTATTCCAACTCCGAGATGCTTGCACCAGCCCATAAATGGATCGCTGGAGTTTGCAAACTTTGTCAGCATTCTATAGATCGACAAAACCTTCTGGTTGCATCATATACAACTCTTCCTCAAGGAAACCATTGAGGAACGTTGTTTTGACATCCATTTGCCAAATTTCATAGTCGAAATAAGCAACTATTGCCAACATGATTCTGACAGACTTAAGCGTCGCTACGGGTGAGAAGGTCTCATCGTAGTCAACTCCTTCAACTTGTGAAAAACCCTTTTCCACAAGTCGAGCTTTATAGACAGTGACATTACCGTCTGCGTCCGTCTTCCTCTTAAAGATCCATTTGTTCGGAATGGCCTTTCGCCCTTCAGGTAATACTTCCAAAGTCCATACTTTGTTTTCATACATGGATCCCATCTCGGATTTCATGGCCTCTAACCATTTCTCGAATTTCATGGCCTCTAACCATTCCTTTACCGCTCCTCCATAGCTCGTAGGTTCATTGTTGTCCAACAATATGACCTCCAAGACAGGGTTGCCGTACCACTCAAGAGTAGTACGCGCCCTTGTTGACCTACGAGGTTCAATAGTAGCTTCATCCGAAGCTTCATGATCATCATCATTAACTTCCTCTTCTACCGTCGTAGGTTCCATAGAAACATCTTTCTGCGCTGCGCTACTTTCTGGTTGAAGTAAAGGTTCAATAACCTCATCAAGCTCTATTTTCCTCCCACTCAATTCTTTCGAGAGAAACTCTTTCTCAAGAAATGTTCCGTTCTTAGCGACAAACACTTTGCCTTCGGATCTGAGATAGAAGGTATACCCGACTGTCTCTTTCGGGTATCCTATGAAAACGCATTTCTCCACTTTGGGTTCTAGCTTTTCAGGCTGAAGTTTTTTGACATAAGCATCACATCCCCAAACTTTAAGACATGACAACTTTGGCCTCTTGCCAAACCATAGTTCATATGGTGTCGTCTCAACGGATTTTGATGGTGCCCTATTTAAAGTGAATGCAGTTGTCTCTAATGCATAACCCCAAAACGATAGTGGCAAATCAGCAAGAGACATCATAGAATGCACCATATCTAATAAAGTTCGATTATGATGTTCGGACACACCATTACACTATGGTGTTCCAGGCGGTGTCAACTATGAAACAATTCCACACTGTCTTAAGTGACTGCCAAACTCATAACTCATATATTCACCTCCTCGATTAGATCGCAGGAATTTAATCTTCTTGTTACGATGATTCTCAACTTTACTCTAAAATTGCTTGAACTTTTCAAACGTTTCAGACTTGTGTTTCATTAAGTAAATATACCCATATCTACTTAAGTCATCAGTGAAGGTGAGAAAATAACGATATCCACCACACGTTGTAACATTCATTGGAACGCACACATCAGTATGTATGATTTCCAATAAGTCACTCGCCCATTCCTTTGTTCCAGACAACGGCGTTTTAGTCATCTTGCCCATGAGGCATGGTTCACATGTTTCAAGTGATTCAAAATCAAGTGAATCCAAAAGTCCATTAGCATGGAGCTTCCTCATGCGTTTTACACCAATATGACCTAAACGACAGTGCCACAAGAAAGTGGTACTATCATTATCAACTCTACATCTTTTGGCATCAATGTTATGAACATGTGTGACATCACTATCAAGATTCAATATGAATAAACCCCTCACATTGGGTGCATGACCAGAAAAGATATTACTCATATAAATAGAACAACCTTTATTCTCTGATTTAAATGAGTAACCATCTTGCAATAAACAAGATCCAGATATAATGTTCATGCTTAACGCAGGCACTAAATAAAAATTATCCAGGTTCATCACTAATCCCAATGGTAATCGAAGAGAGAGCGTGCCGACGGCGATGACATCAACCTTGGAACCATTTCACACGCGCATCGTCACTTCATCCTTTGCCAGCCTTCGTCTATTCCATAGTTCCTGTTTTGAGTTGCAAATGTGAGAAACTGAACCGGTATCAAATACCCAGGCATTACAATGAGAGCTAGTAAGGTACACATCAATAACATGTATATCATATATACCTTGTTTGTCGTTGGCCGCCTTCTTGTCAGCCAGGTACTTGGGTCAGTTCCACTTCCAGTGACCAGTTCCCTTGCAATGAAAGCACTCAGTTTCTTGCTTAGGTCCATGCTTGGGCTTCTTTACAGGAGTAGCAACTGCTTTGCCATCCTTCTTGGTTTTACCCTTCTTGCCCTTGCCCTTGCCATTCTTCTTGAAACTAGTGGTTTTATTGACCATCAACACTTGATGTTCTTTCTGGGTTTCAGACTCAGCGACTTTTAGCATCGTAAATAGCTCGGTGACTGACTTGTTCATCCCGTGCATGTTATAGTTCATCACAAAGCTCTTGTAACTAGGTGGCAGTGATTGAAGAACTCTGTCAGTGATCGCCTCTGGCGGAAGGGCAATTCCCAACTCTGCTAGACGATTCGAATACCTAGACATTCTGAGTATATGCTCACTGATAGACCCGTTCTCCTCCATTTTGCAAGCATAGAACTTATCGGAGGTCTCATACCTCTCGATCCGGGCATTCTTCTGAAAGATAAAGTTCAACTCCTGGAACATCTCATATGCTCCATGACGTTCAAAACGTCTTTGAAGTCTCGGTTCTAAGCCATACAATATTGCACACTGAACTATTGAGTAATCTCCAAAACGTGCCTCCCAAGCGTTCTTAACGTCTTCGGATGACATGTCTTTTGGTTGGTCACCAAGCGGTGCATCAAGGACATATGATTTCTGGGAAGCCGTGAGGATAATCCTTAGATTACGGGCCCAGTCAACAAAGTTACTTCCATCATCTTTCAACTTAGCTTTCTCTAGGAACGCATTAAAATTCAGGCGTGCTACTGCGCGAGCCATTGATCTACAACATAAATATGCAAAGGTTACTTAGACTATTGTTCAAGATAATGAGTTTAGTTAATCAAATTACTAATTCTCCCACTCAAATTGACATCCCTCAGGTCATCTGAGTGTCACATGATGCAAATTCACCAACTCAAGTCTGATCGTCACATGAGTTGAGGTGGTTTCAATGGTGAACATCATCATGTTGATCATATCTACTATATGACTCATGTTCGACCTTTCGGTCTCTTGTGTTCCGAGGCCATGTCTGTACATTCTAGGCTCATCAAGTTTAACCCGAGTGTTCTGCAGGTGCAACACTGGCTTGCACCCGTTGTATGTGAACGTAGAGTCTATCACACCCAATCATCACATGGTGTCTCGACACGACGAACTTTCGCAACGGTGCACACTCGAGGAGAACACAATTCATCTTGAAATTTAAGTGAGGGATCACCTTATAATGCTACCATCGTCCTAAGCAAAACAAGGTGCATAAAAGGATTAACACCACATGCAAATCATAAGTGACATGATATGGCCGTGAACTTGTGCTTTTGATCTCCATCTTGTAAGCACCGGCATGATCTCCATCGACATCGGCACGACACCATGATCTCCATCATCTTGATCTCCATTAACGTGTCACCATTGGGGTTGTCGCGCCCATCATGCTTATACTACTATTGCTACCGTTTAGCGATAAAGTAAAGCATTACATAGCGCTTAATGATTGACACGCATGTCATACAATAATTAAAGACAACCCTATGGCTCCTGCCGGTTGCCATACTCATCGACATGCAAGTCGTGATATTCTATACAACACATGATCATCTCATACATCACATATATCACACCATGTAATTGGCCATATCACATCACAACATACCCTGCAAAAACAAGTTAGACGTCCTCTAACTGTTGTTGCATGTTTTATGTGGCTGCTACGGGTATCTAGCAAGAACAATTCTCACCTACGCATAAACCACAACGGTGATACATTAGTTGCTTTTCAACCTTCTCAAGGACCTCCTTTGTCGAATCCGATCCAACTAAAGTAGGAGAAACTGGTACCCGCAAGCCATCTATGCAACAAGTTGCAGTTGAGGGAACCGGTTGTGACAGCCCAAGTGTTGTCCCTACCTTTATTGGCATGTAATAATCGTATGAACCTTGTGTCATGGGCTTAATGTATGAATTGCACCTTGTCATCCATGTGTGGTTTTGCATTCATGCATCATGCATCATTCATCCATCATAGCATTCATCTTGCCATGTTTGGTTTTTATGTGTCCTTGAATGATGTGGTGTGTGTGAGGTTATGAATTGGTTTGAGTGTGGGTGGAGTTCATGTGTGCAACCTCTTCTCTTCCCCTCTCTTTCCCTTTGCAACAAAAACCTTCCAATACCCCTCTTTTCCCCATGTTATTTTCATAGCAGAATTAACTTGCAAATTAAAATGTTTAAAAATGTTCAAGAGGTAGCCCTACATATATTAACAATTTAGAGTGTGGTTCTTTTGATGTTTTGGGTTTGTATGATTTTGTGTTTAAATAAAACAGGGGCTGTTATTTTAAAAGGTGTTAAAATTGCTTGTCCTAAAAATCATGACAACATTTTTATTAAATAGTGCACATTATTTTCTTTGCAAAAGTATTTTTGTTGCACCAAAAATCCTTTCATTTTGTTCTAGGGATTTTATCTTGTGTTGCTTTGTTTTAAAAGAATAAAACTTCCCTGTTTTCTTTTATTGGAGAGAGATAGGGTCGAGTGGGCTAGCCTCCCCAACGCAGCCCAGCCTCCCCCGTGCGTTCTGTCATCACCTAGCTCTGTACGGCAGAGCATCCGCCGGTGCCATGTCGGCTGCCCATTGATTTGACGGCCGTCCGGCGCCCCTTGCTGCCTATAAGCGCGTCCCCCTTCTCTAGGGTTTCCCCCCTCTCCATTCCTCCCCTCTCCTCGCCGTGTTGCCACCAGGTAAGCTGCCCAAGATCATGCCTTCTCCGTGTCTGCCGTGCTCCGGCCGAGCAACAACTCGTGCCCGGAGGTAGATCCTCACCGCGCCCCCGTCGCTCTGGTGCGTGGGAAGAGATCCTCCCCGTGCTCCTCTTCTTCCTCGGCTGCTCGCGGGACGCCAGGGAGAGGATCGCCGTCGCCTTCTTCCCCTTCTTCTCCTGTGGATCGGGAGCAGAGGCGTGCCGATCTTCAGCCATTCGTCGTCGCCTCCCCAAGCCTCTCCCGACGCCATTTGCTTGTCCAAGGTAGGGTGGTATGGCCCCTCTCTCCTTTCCCCGCGCCCTCTTCGTGGCAGGCTGCGTGTGCACATAGATCCAGCCGTGTCGTCCTCGTGCTCCCGCAGGCTGGCAAAGCCTACTCTTTCTTTTCTGTCGTTGTGCTCTGTAGCGTGTTGCCCTCGTGTTCGTGCTCGTGCTCTACCCCGTGCATGTAGTCCCCCCTTAGATCCCGCGGCCGTGCCGGCTGTTCCCCTCGCCGGAGATGGACGGAGCTAGCCCCGTGCTGCCGCTGTTGCTCTGTTGAGCGCATGTGCAGTTCAGTTTCGTCTGAAAGCTAGTGCGTGTGTGTGCTTAAGATATGCAGAGCCCCTCCTCTGCTAACCTCCGAGCGCGTAGCAGAGTGGTAGTCGCCAGGGGGACTCGACCGCCAGGTCGTGGGTTCGAGCACGTGGCATCCCTCTTTTTTTATCTTGTTTTCTATTTGTTTTTTCTTTTGTTTCTTCCATTGCAATATTCGCATGTGTGTGTAGTTGCGGCTAAGCATGTGTAGGGGTTTTTCCCTGTTTTTCTTTTGTTATATTGTGGGTGTGTATGTGGTGCACTTGGATGTGCATATGTGGGTGTTGAGTGTGTATGTGTGTATGCATGAGAACATATATGCACGTGTATGTTTTTGTATTGGGTGTGTGCGCTTCATGCATACACCCTTATGTGTGTGTATGTGCATGTGAGGTGCACATATGCATGTGCTTGTGTGTGTGTAGGTGTGTAGGCATGTGTATGCACATATGTATGAGAGTGTGTGTGTGTGATTTGCACCTATAGATGTTGTATATGTAAGATCATGTGCATGTGAGTTTGTGAGTGTGTGTGTATGCTATGCATACATACATATGTGTGTGAGTAGTTGTAGGTGCTTGCATGTGTGTTGAGTGTGTGTAAGTGTGTATACTTAAGGTATACATGCATGTGTATGAATAGGTGTGTGTGTGTGGTATTTGTGATAGGTATATGTGCATGTGTGTGTATGTGTGGGAGAACACCCCCTCCATGGGTGGTATGTTCATAGTGGTGTTTGTGCTCATATGCCTTGGGCATATTTAGAGCATGTGTGTGTGTGCTTGTTGTGGTGTGTAGAGTGTATGTGTGTGTAGGGGACTAGTGGGCTTCCCCACTAGACATACCCCCAATTGTTATGTTTGTTAGTAAGTGTCTTATAATTGCATGTTATCTAGGTACCAAATCTGTTGTCCATATCTGATCATGTCCTATTAGAGGAGTTGTCACATAAAGAGTAGGTGGCATTTTGCTAGCTTAGTGGTGTCTTGATGTTTCACATGGACATGTGTATGACACATGTTTTTGGGGTAGAAAGAGCCAATGAATCCATCGGTGCTTTCAGATTTCACTTTTGAGCAAGTCTACAAAACTGTCATTTTTAGCTGTGATGCTACTTTGTCATTTTTGCATGATTTAATCCTTGATTGCTTTGGGGCATGTGCCAACTAGGAAGTGCTAGTATTTTGTATCTATTATGCCATGGTATTTTGTTTAACTTGTGAATCACCCATATAAGTGGGAAACATGCTGCTAAGTAACCAACTTGATGTTTCTGTTTCAGCTTGCTAAAAACTACTAAGTCTGAGAATCTGCTGTTATTTTTATGCCATGTAGAGTGGATGGTATTCTGTGATGTGTTGTGAATTTGGGCATCCTCAGTGCTAGTGTTTTGGAGTAGATGTTGTCTAATACCATCCTTTTAATTTTCATGCCAAGAGGTGATCTCTAACATATTTAACTACTGCTGTCAACTTGCTACTTTTTAACTCGGATTCCAGAAAACTGTTATTTTCACTAAGTCCCAGAAAACGGTTTCATCTTGTCAACTTGATAGCTTCATGCTTATTGATGTGTGCCTCCTATTCAGATTGTGTGGTTGGATAAGTTGATGCATTTATCATGTAGGTTCTGTCAACATCTTGTTTGTGGCTGTAGGGTTCCGGTAGCTCAAGTTGTGGGTTGTGTAAGTGGCTGTGTTGCTGTTTTGTGGCAGATTGTGGTTTTATTGTGTTGTGGCTTGTGGGAGCTATACTCCATGGAATTGATTGATTTTTGAGTCTATTGTGGTTGGTTTTTCATTGCCTAACCAGTGGCTACCTTGTAATGCCAAGAATTAGCCCATGGCTTTGTTGTCTTGTGTTTTTGCCTTCGTACCTTGTCGTGAGCGTATCGTGAGAACCGTAACTCCGTTTCTTGCGCTCTTTATATGCATTTCTATCGATTTTGCATGATGCATCCATATTTGTCATGTTCATGCATGTTTAAATAACTTAACATGAGGATCTGTTCAGAATCATTAATAAACAAACTTTGCATGTGAAACATGACTAGTTTTGGATTGCCATGTTAGATTCTTCTAAATGGATCATGCATCATCTTGTTTGTGCATTGCACCTTGGTTGGATGTTTATTGTTGCTGTATCTCTTGGGTAGACGCGAGTGTTGAAACTGAGTACGAAGACTCAGGAGAGTACTACTACGAGGATCCCGCTACTTGTTGCACTGAAGAACCAACAGGCAAGATGATCGTACCCGGATCCCGATACTATTTTCGCTTGCTAGTTTCTCACTCTTATCTTTACAATTGCGCTACCTACCACTTGAATATCAGACTCCTAAATGCCATGAAAGCCTCTAACACTCCACATCCTAGCAAACCTTTGATTGGCTAAGTTACCGCTGCTCAGCCCCTCTTATAGCGTTCTTAGTTGCAGGTGCAGGTTGTTCCATGTGATAACATGGATTTGGATATCACAATATTATCTGTTATTTAATTTAATGCACATATATATCTTGGTATTGGTGGAAGGCTTGGCCTTATGCTAGGTGTTTTGTTCCACTGTTACCGCCATAGTTCTTGTTACCGGTGTTACGTTTTCCATATTTTGCGCTCCTAACACGCTCGGGGTTGTTATGGGGACCCCCTTGTTTATTCGATTGAGATTAAACTTGTCTGGCAAGACCCAACATTGGTACTAAATTTGCTTAACAACTTAATAAAATTTGCATAGGGTCTTGCAAACCCGTGGATAATTAATCAACCCCCGGGTCAGTGCTCCTCATGAGTGTTGGTCCAAACTAGAGCACTGTGCGGGGCCAACACAGGGCAACTTGGGAGATTTCTATCAGGCCACCGTACACTAGCTTATCCGACGTGTCCTGAGAACGAGATGCGCGGCTCTTATCGGGTTCGTCGACACGTCGGGCGGTCTTGTTGGATTTGTTTTACCTTTATCGAGTGTCATGCGTGTGGGGTCTGACTTTCTTCGGGTTTTCTTGAGGTGTTGGAATTCCTTTGGAATTACCTATGATGACCATGAGGTCCGTGGTCGAGGCTATTCCCGCAGAGTGTGGTTATTTGTCATGGACTAGTTGGAGCACTCCTGCAGGGTTAAATCTTTTCGAGAAGCCGTGCCCGCGTTTATGTGGCAACTTGTATATTTGTTTAACACCCGGTTATAGTTAACTTGAAGTAAACTCTAATTAAATACACCAATTGTGTGAGTAATCGTGATTGTCTCTGCTCGTGAACATGATTCGAGAGAGAACATGGTGGGGTTATGATTGACGTAAGTAAGTGTTTAGGATCTCATAGAGATCATACTAGATTCGATCGTTCATCATAGGCCACTCATATTTATTTTCATGTTGCGTAAGTTAGCCACCATATATCCTTAGTGCTGCTGCAAACTAAACACATAGCCCATCCCAACCTTAAGCTTGAATAGTCTTTGTACCCGGGCGCTTGATTGCTGAGTCCTTGTGGCTCACAGATTACTACAACCCTCCAGGTACAGGTACAGATGAGTACGTGCAAGATGATCTTACCCAGCTCCAGTGGGAATATGATGAGGAAAGAGGCAGGATGTATGTGACTTACCCGGATGAGTAGAGAACCATGGGTGTGATCTTTGGGATAGCAAGATAGTTTTATTTGCATCGGTTTTATCGTTTGATTTCGTCCATAGTCGGACCCTGTCTCCATCTTGATGATTTGAACTCTGTATGGATTGTAATTTAGCATGTGGCGAGTGTAAGCCAACTTGTAAACTCATCTCTTCTATAATGTATGATGCAATGTTACTATACTTGCGAACGGCAAGATGCGCCTCTATCCCTTGTGAGGCCCTCGTGTCTTTAAAAGGATAGGCGCGCATCTTGGGCGTGACACCGGTCTCTCGTAAGCGTACGAGTATTGTTGGTCCGGGCCGCTTCATCCCACAATACCGCTGAACCAAAACATGACCAAGGGAGGAAGCAATCTAAGCATCAACGCCCAAAAACTCTTTGTGTTCTACTCGAGATCTCATCTACACATAGACCTAGCTCTGATACCACTGTTGGGGAACGTTGCATGGGAAACAAAAATTTTCCTACGCACACGCAAGATCTATCCATGGTGATGAGCATCTATGAGAGGGAGAGTGGATCTATGTACCCTTGTAGATCACTAAGCGGGAAGCGTTAATAAACGCGGTTGGTGTAGTTGAACGTCTTCGCGATCCAAATCGCCGAGTGTCCCGCGATCCAATCACGACCCGTCCCGATCAAGCACCGAAAGGACGACACCTTCGTGTTCAGCACACGTACAGCTTGATGACGATCTCCACCTTCTTGATCCAGCAAGAGGGAGAGGAGAGGTAGAAGAGTTCTCCGGCAGCGTGACGATGCTCTGGCGATGGTGGTGGAGCTATTCCGGCAGGGCTTCGCCTAAGCACTGCAGAAATCCGATCTAGAGGAGAAACTATGCACTAGAGGAATGTGGTAGCACGTGGCTGAAAATCAGGTGCCCAAAACCCTCAAACCTCTAGTACATATAAGAGGAAGAGAGGAGGAGGCTTGGCCCTCAAGGGTCCAGCCCTTTGGTTCGGCCAAATCAAGGAGGAGAGGAGGACTCCTCCTCCAATCCGAGTAGGACTAGGATTCCTCCCTATTTTGCATTTTTTCCACCTTTTCTCTTTGGGTTTTCTCTCCCAGCCGCATGGGCCTTGTGTGGGGCTTCCACCAGCCCACTAGGGGATGGTATTCACTCTCCCACAGCCCATGTAGCCTCTTGGGTCAAAATACCCCTCCCGGTGGTCTCCCGGTACACTACCGACACTCCTGGTACACTACCGATGAGCCCGAAACTTTTCTGGCGACCAAAATAGGGCTTCCTATATATCAGTCTTTACCTCTGGACCATTTCGGAGCTCCTCGTGACATCTGGGATCTCATCCAGGACTCCGAACAACCTTCGGTCACCACCATGCATAACTCTATACTACCAAAACGTCACCAAACCTTAAGTGTGCAAACCCTGCGGGTTTGAGAACTATGTAGACATGACCGAGACACCTCTACAGTCAATAACCAATAGAGGGACCTGGATGCCCATATTGGTTCCTACATATTCTACAAAGATCTTTATCGTTCAAACCTCTATGTTAAGGATTCAGTTAACCACGTATGATGTTCCCTTTGTTCTTCGGTATGTTACTTGCCCGAGAGTCGATCGTCGGTATCTCCATACCTAGTTCAACCTCGTTACTGGCAAGTGTCTTTACTCATTCCGTAATACAAGATCCCGTGACTAACACTTAGTCACATTGCTTGCAAGGCTTATTGTGATGTTGTATTACCGAGTGGGCCCTGAGATACCTCTCCGTCACACGGAGTAACAAATCCCAGTCTTGATCCATGCCAACTCAACAGACACCCTCGAAGATACCTGTAGAGTACCTTTATAGTCACCCAATTACGTTGCAATGTTTGATACACACAAGGCACTCTTCTGGTGTCCGTGAGTTACATGATCTCATGGTTATAAGAACATATACTTGACATGCAGAAAACAGTAGCAATAAACTGACACGATCATATGCCACGTTTGTAGTTTGGGTCTTGTCCATCACATCATTCTCCTAATGATGTGATCCCGTTATCAAATGACATCACATGTCAATGGCTACAAACCTTGACCATCTTTGATCAACGAGCTAGTTTACTAGAGGCATACTAGGGACAAAGTGTTGTCTATTTACCCACACATGTAATGTGTTTCCAATCAATACAATTATAGCATGGATAATAAACGATTATCATGAACAGGGAAATATAATAATAAACACTTTATTTATTGCCTCTAGGGCATATTTCCAACACTTATCACTATTGTCTTGATTACCATGATTTCCATTATGCCCTGAGTTGTTCTACTGGTGAAGCTTTGTGCCATCTTATCTCTTGCCTTTTCCAGACTTGTCATCGTATGAACTAGGATCTTTAGTGCTATCTGATTCAACATACCTAGTAAGGAGATCCATGAGGTCTCCCAACCTTATGCTTAAGGCGCCTAAGCTTTTGTATGAGAGGTTGGAATTGATCGTTCTTCTCCAGGATTAAGACAACTTGAGAAGCTATGATACTGTGAGAGGAGTGAATGATCTCCGCAACCCGACAAGTCCAGTGATGGACAGACTCATCCGTAAGTTGGATACAATGTTCTAAATCAGTGGTCGTCATTGGGTGTTTGCAGGTTCCCTAATTTTTTTGATGAATTACACCTTTGACTCTTCCCAAGTAATGATCATCATAGGGCGAGCCGGACCCTCCAACATCATGATCATGTACTTGGCGAAACCCGCATGACTAACGTCCAACATGTCCATGGCTATCTCATAGCTCTCTATGCATGCAACCAGCTTGAGATCAACCGTGTAGTTGGGAACTTTGCGAGGGCCCTTGAAGTCCTTTGGCATCCGCTCATTGCATAAAGCTGGCGCGACGCATGATACTTCAATAGTTCTGGTGCTTAAACCCGCCCTGAAGGAAACTGGTTGTGGTGTGGATAGAGGCACTTGACCTGCCGCTTCTACCTCTCACATGGCTCGGATCGCATCAACGATTGCGTGTGCTGTCGGGACCCCGATCCTAGGCCATACAAGTCTAGCATGTAACACATCATATCACTTTGCAGCCTCACGCACGGTAATCCCCACGGCTGCCACCTTAGCTTGGCTGGGACCGTTTGCACCTTTTGGCTCACATGTATGAATATGTCAAAGAACACGGGTTGACATGACTAATTATAGACCCAAGTGGCACAACCGTACATGGATAGGCATACATAACCCAACAGTGTAGGTGTCGGTCATCAACGTGTGTAGACGAGTCGTAGCAAGCTACATGGACTCCAATACACCGCGTGCCATTTCCTCGATGGGGCAGACACATTAGCAAAGAAGGATACATCCGGTCAATCAATGTGTCCCGAGCAATAGCAAGCAACCAGGGCTTAACGGAAGCACAAAGAGGCATTTCCCTGTAAAGAAGGCTACCATAGGCATACGACAGGGTGTCAAATCCCACACATACCAATGCATTTCAAACATACACACATTATGCACGATATGCGTAGATACAACATGTCATCACAACATAATTCTATGACTCAAGTATTTATTAAAGGGGTTTTTACATCTGTGGCCCTGGTTCCTTAGCTCTACTCATTCATCCCCGCTCTCTTAACTTTTTCTCAATTTTCCCCACTCCCTTGCCAGAAACCCTTAGAACTGGTCACAACGGACGTTGATGTCGGGTCAAAGGCTTGATTGTTAACTCTGAAGAGTGAGGCCGCACTGGACTGTGTCGTTCGTTGGACCTGAAAAGTGGGGCCGCATTGGGTGGTGTCACTGTTCGACTGTTGGGCCGTGGTTTTGTTGGGCCGCCCCTTGCATGAAACTCCTGTGCGTGCCGCCAAGACAGAAGCCTGCTATGCATGCACTCATCAAAGCCTGCTTGCATGCCTGGATCGAGCCTGCATGCGCCGATGCCATGATGCCACGATGTGTCGACCGAGCCTGCATGCGCCGATGCATCCGCCACGATGCACTGACCTAGCAGCTTTCTTGCACACCAGCTGCCACAAATGCAATGACGGTCACTGCCGTTGGTTCCTCTCTTCTAGCTAGGTGGCTACATATGTGTGGCTTGTATAAAAAAGAGAAGTGTTCGTTGTGGCTACATGCACTAGGTAGTTACTAACAAGGGAACCCTACTAACAAAGCGAGCTCTCTAACAAAACAATCAACAAATATGTAGTCCCAGTATGTAGATAGGGCCAACAAGCTCATAGCATGATCACATAGTTCAAACTAGGAAGAACTTAATAATAGAATAGTTAGAAAACTTAATAATAGAACTTAAGAAAAGGACCAACAAGCCCATAACAACTCCAACATAGTTTAGTTACAACTTAACATAACATAGACTAAAAAAGATAGAGGGTTTAGAACCCTAGCCGCCGCCTTCTCCACCTCGCTCCTCCTCCGGGCGCCCTTTTCACTGCTCCTCCAGGGCATTGTCAATTGGGTACGAAAGAGTGTGCATGCATGTCGCGGTGGGGAAGATGTTGGTGTAATCTGTGAACCTATTGTGGGTGGTGAAAGCGATGAACTCGCAGCCACACCAAAACACCCAGACGAGGAGGTAGAAGGCTTCGATTGTCTTGGTGAAGTGGGCAAGGAGAGCAACCACCACCCCAGTTTGGATGACCTCCTCGATGCGGAACATCGTCTGAGATCCCCGCGGGAGGTGTCTATAGCTGGCCCTGAGGAAGAACTCGGTGAAGTTCCTTGCAGTCCTCCACCTTGATATTGCCCACACACGTAGTATGAGCCTAACATACACGCCGGTAGGGTAGATCCTCTCCGGCACGGTGGGTGGGAAGCTGTAGGCTGGTTCGGTGTACTGCATGGCTGAGGCATGTGCAGAAGAAGGAGAAGGGGGCGAAGAGCCAGTAGGGCAAATGGCAGAGGATGGGAGATGGATGAGGGATGGCAGAGGAAGAGGGTGGCTTAAATATAGCCGTAGTGCTATGTGTTATTTGGTCATGGCAATAACGGGGTCAAATGTGAAGTAGCCTGTTTTCAAACCCATCGCAGCATTGGGAGTGTACACGCGTGGGAAACGGTGGTTTGAAAAGAAGAAAAAGAAGCTAATTGCACGCATGGGAATCCGTGGTCATATATATTATATGAACAAATACGTAAAAAAAATCCCAAAAAAATATACTATATGAACAAAAAGAGACAATTTTTGAATAGTTTGTGGCCATTTTGCATGATAAAAATAAATTTGGCCGTTATAAATTTGGTCATTTTGCATTTGTATAGAATAAAAAGAACTAAATTTTCTATGCAATGTCAATTGTTGTGTAATGTCAAATGATGCAACCAAGAAACAGAGCCAGCACATTCACAAAAAACAGAGCAAAGGATGCAAAAAATGACACAATTCGACGGCCCAACCAGAACTTGGTTTCCTTTTGGGCCCAATAACAATTCGACGGACATGATCCATTTTTCGCGGATTCAATGGTGGGCGAGCAGCCGAGCACAACCAATAGGATCGCCTCTCGTGGATTGTGCCACAATCCAACGATGCGGAGCCGTCCTTGTGATCCAACGACACGAAGCCTGCACGCAGCCTGCCCACTGAATTCCTTCTAGAAGACCACATCTAAGGCTGTCGCTTGGGCTAGGGTATGATCGGACGGCTAACGTTCGAAGCTAGGGTTAGGTGAAACCCCGTGGGGTTTAGAGGGGTTTTGAGCTGGTCAACGGGGTTTCAAAGTCTTTGACTGATCATAACTAATTTTAGAAAATCGAAAAAATATGAGACCTTTGTCGTTCATCGTTTTATAAGACACACTAACGAGGAAAAATACTAAACTTGGTCTATGGTCATTTTCATGAAAAAACCCTAGCTGGCACGATGAAGGTCAAATGAGCACCATTAATTTTAAAAAATCAAAAAATATAAAACCTGCGCACAATGTTGTCTGATGTGACATGTTACCAAGCAAAAATCTTAAACTTGTTCTATTGTCATTTTCATGAGAAAACCTTCACACATATGAGCTATCACGTACAAGATTTCATAGAGTTCAAGGAGAGGAGGTAGGGTTAACTACAGGGTCTAAAAAATAAAAAAAATAAAAAAATCACCAAAGCATTATTTCAAAGTGAATAAGAAGGATTTGAACTTAGTTTTCCATTTTCATATTTTAAACATGTTTTCAATAGTTTTTATATTAAAGCATATTTTTTCAAAAGAAAATGTAAAAATATGAAGATTAATTCAAAAAATAGTGAGACTTCAAATCTACACTATATAGGTTGAATAGGTGTTAATAAAAAAACATTTGGCTCATTTAGAGTAGGTCCAAAAAATCTTGATTACAAATGGGCTGTTTACCCTAGCTTGGGAGCTAATTTGGAGCACATTTCTCAAATTCAAATTTCTTTGACCTCCTCTAAATCACCTCAAATTTTGCACACATGATCTCCTACACAAACATAGATAGTTTTCCAAGGTTTTTTTTTGCATTTTCTTGAATTTATACTGTCCTGTCGAATGTCAGTTCATAACATCAGATAATGAGACATGCTGGTGGGAAAAAACATGCATTTGATTATAAAACATGAGACAAATAATTTTTGTACTCCTTTATTACAAAACTCATTACATCTTCATTCAAATGTTGTTTTTTGCTCTGCTATTGGAATATTTGATAAATGATGGACTATTTGCTCTTTTTCTTATTCTTTGTAGCATGTATAATCAGTGAAGCAACACTGAAACAACACGTGTGATCATTGTAGCACATAAACTTTGAAAATAAACACTGAAACAAATTATAGCACACAAATTTAAAAACACACAAATAAGCAATATAGATAGCCACATGCATATATAGAAGACCACATAGTACCATACCATCCATAGAACACATCCAGTTCACAAACAAAGTTCCCAAACAACGAAAGACATCCACATGCATATATAGAAGACCACATAATACCATACCATCCATACCATCCATAGAACACATCCATACCACATAGTACCATACCATACCATGCTGTGTTAGTTGGGAATGGGAGTCGGGACTTTCCTAAGGGCAGCATGCTGGTCCCTGATCTTGTAGTCCTCATCGTGGATGGCTACATCTTTTGCATGAGCTAGAAGGTGAACGAAGCGGCCGGACTTTGGCTTTGCCTTGGTGGCGCAGTAGGGGCAGTGCCAAAATTTGGTCCTGCTCTGGTAGTAGTAATCACCTCCCTTGGCCCTGATCTTCTCCTTTTCATTCGCTTTGAAGCACGTGAAGTTGCCCTCGTCCACATCCACATCTTCTCGAGAGATGTACTGCACACACGAATGAATTTAGATATATACATTATAGTTTCATATACACCATGTCAAAGTAACTAGGGTAAATGAACAATCTAAATTTCAAGCAGGCTTACCTCACACTCTTCGTCGATCCAATACCCTGGATCGTACGGGTCCTTGAAGTCAGTAAGGTCCAGCTTCCTCTTTTTTCCCCAAACATCATCCTCCCAAATATACAATTACATCCCATTGAAAATTTAGATATGCATTTGTAACAGCCCGGGACCGACGCTCCGGAAGATTCCCCTTTTATTTCCATTCTCGTATGTGTTTCTTTGGTTGTTGCATTCATCATCGCAACATTTGCATCATCTTCATAGCATCGTCACTCATTTTTCAAAAGTTGCATCCGTTCGTAGTTGCAGGTTCTCTTCGTTCTCGTCATTGACCGTTTCGAGACCAACCCTCTACTATTTTCATGATAGGCTCATGACTTGCATGCGTGCAATGTGTGTTTTATTTATTTGCATCATGCATCATCGTCATATTGTTAATTGTGCTTGTGTTATTTTGTTTGGCCATGTGGTTGCTACCTATTCTTCTTCTTCCAAGTGTGTTCCTTCCTAAACCTCATGCCAGGTTACATCTATCTTTCCACCCTTTTTTCCCATGCTCAACTCCTAAATTGTTGTTCATTCTTCCAAAGATTCATGGTTTTAGGTTGTTGCTATCATTTCAAATTATTTCGATCATGAGTAATTCCTCCCATATCTATCCGGAGTTTTTTTATAGTTGTCATTTCTCCTCCGAAGGCCATCATTTCTGAAGATTCCCTCGTTCTCAGCTTTCAGCTTCATTCTCAAATTATTCTCAATTGTTGTCTCTTCGTTCGTATCTCAATTATTTCGGTGCCTTGTTGAATTTTTCTATTAGGTGGATCATTCTCTCTTCGTTGTCAGGTTATTCTATTCATTCAAAGTATCCTCATTCATTTGCAAATTTCTACCGGTGTTCTCATTCAAGACTTCTTCAAGTTTGTGTTCTATCTCTCTCTTCAATCTTTTCAAGAAGAATAAGTTGTGTGCGAAATCCGTTGCTTGTCATCAATTAAGTTGATGAAGGATAGGCACAACATACTTCTTATTCTTTTCATCAAGGTGATTTCAGTCCTTCTTCCGGAGTGTTCATGATATCAAACTATTGATCTCAAGTGTTCTTATCTTTTCTTTTTTGGAGTTCCAAGTTTCTCAAATATCTCTTCGCGAAGCTTCATCTAAATCATAGCAAGGCCCCAATTTTGTTCTTTTTTAACCTTCAATTCTTTTCTATCCTCCTCTGATTTCCGGAGGTTCTCATGGTGGTTCTTCAAGGAGTTAATTCTTTCTCGAAGTATTCATCAAGATTCTTGTTGGAGGTGCTCAAGTGTTCTTTGTCTTGGATGTCTAAGTTCAATTCCTTCTCCATTGTCTTTTGAGATGATGTTATTAAATTCTTGGTTATGAGGAGTTTCGAAGGAAATTGTCAAGAATAAGATAAGTAAACCCATCTTGTCTTCTCGGAGTTATCTTGGGTTGGATTTCACCTAAAGCATTTCCTAAGGATTGTTGCTATCATGGTGTCATAAATTATCCAAGTTTTCGCCTCCTCTTCTTCGTGAAAGAAGTTTTGCATATCTTGTTGCTCTCAAGCAATCAATTATTTTTGTTGTGGCAGGTTGTCACCTCATAATTTTGAGATGTTTTCCACAAGTCCATAACAAGCTATTCTTTTAGTTGTTGATTCTCCATCAACTCCATTCAACCTATGCTTTTCAAATTCATTTGTGCTGGAACTTGTCATTTTCTCATCCGTTCTTTTCCTTCCATCAATCGAGTTTCTATTATCTTGTTATGGAGGCCTTGTGATGTTGCTCTCTTCAATCTATCATCTTGCCTTGTCAAGATCATGTTCTTTCTTTCTTATTCTTTTTACCGAAGTGTTGTGTTCTATGTACAAGTTCTTTACTTCTTATCAAATTTTGTCCCTCTATCCTACCTAAGTGCTGCCCAAATTTCTTCTGAATTATTCCTTGTTCCTTGTGTCATCTTTCGTCTCGTTGAAACCTTCAATCATCATTGGTTTCACTCGTTGGTCAGAGAAGCAACTAAGCTTAACTCTTTCTCTTTCTCTTCCCCTTCTCATTCTAGATCTCGAGACGAGATCCTCGTGTAGTGGAGGAGAGTTGTAACAGCCCGGGACCGACGCTCCAGAAGATTCCCCTTTTATTTCATTCTCGTATGTGTTTTGTTGGTTGTTGCATTCATCATCGCAACATTCGCATCATCTTCATAGCATCGTCACTCATTTTTCAAAACTTGCATCCGTTCGTATTTGCTGGTTCTCTTCGTTCTCGTCATTGACCGTTTCGAGACCAAGCCCTCTACTATTTTCATGATAGGCTCATGACTTGCATGCGTGCAATGTGTGTTTTATTTATTTGCATCATGCATCATCGTCATATTGTTAATTGTGCTTGTGTTATTTTGTTTGGCCATGTGGTTGCTACCTATTCTTCTTCTTCCAAGTGTGTTCCTTCCTAAACCTCATGCCAGGTTACATCTATCTTTCCACCATTTTTTCCCATGCTCAGCTCCAACTTGAAACCATCCAAGTTACAAATACCTAAGAGTGCAACTTCCTTTTTTTCTATTCATTTTATTTAATTGAGACACGCTTTAGTTGCTCAATTAAATGTTTTTGTGGTGCCCATAAATCACATTATGTGTGTAGGGCTACGTTCTAAATATCTGCCTATTGAGGTTTGGATTGGTTTGGATTGCTCAATTTATTTTTTGTAAAACTCCCTAGCTAATTTTAGAAAAATCAAGCCATTTTTTCTGGCTCCATAAAAATATCTCCCTAACTCTATTCCCCTCTTTGTCCCTATTTTGTTTTTTTCCAATATTGTCTTCGTAATATATAGATAAGGGAAAGAGTTGCATAGAGAGAGAGGGCCAACCCCGGCCCTGCCAACTTCCAAGCCCACAAACGGCAGGATCATCTTCAACCTACGTCATCGCGGTACGAACCAAAGGATGGCCGTTTGATCACGATGGCGCCGCTCCGATTTCTGCCGTACCTCTCCATTCCGTCCCATATAATCCCCTTGACGTTCGTGACCTAACCTAGCCTTCTCGCTCTTCTCCAGCACTACCAAAACCACTCTCTCTTCCTCTAGTTGTTCTTCTTCCTCAAGAATAGAGCACCCGAGAGCAGAGAGAAAAACCTCTAGCGTTCGTCGTCGTTCTCGTGGCCGGAGGGCCTAGAGATCGCTCCGACATGTTCGGCTACACCACGTTTCCGTCCTCGACCAATTTTTGGTTGCTAGCTGTGCTGGATCGCCTCGTCGTCGGCTATGTGGTCTTCTTCCCCTGCATCTTCTTCGCAAAACAGGAGCTCTCTGCCATGGCCGTTCGAGGGAACCCTGCCATTGCACCAAGATCGTCGCCTCGCCGGAGCACCGTAGGTCCAGCTCCATGCCCCTTCTCTCTTCCCTTCCTTCTCCTCCCTCTCACTCATGCCCTCTCTCTCTGTGTCTCTGGCAGAAGCCCCACCATGGACAAGAGCTAGGAGGCCGCCACCTCACCCTTGAGCTCCACCTCGCGAACCCCGCTTCATTCTCTGTCGGTGAGCAGAACCTTCCTCTCGTGCTATCTTCTCCTTCCCCGTGGCCCTATCTCTTTTCCCCTAACCTTTCCTCTGTTCCTTCGAATCGGGTATGGACACAGAGCAATGCTGCAGCCCTGCATGGATGGACTCTTCAGGAGCTCCCGCTGTCGAGTGGACTCCTCAAGTTCGTCTCCTCGCTGGAGAGTGTCGTCCCCAGCCGGATCTGAACGTCAGTTCCTCGTCCCCGACCCCCTAGCGCCGCCCCTTCCCAGGCCGTCCTTCGTTGAGCGCTGTCGTGAGCACAGCCAAGGACGACCGGTTCCTCCTCCTGGTTTCGTCAGGTTCAGTTAACTCTGTTGCCGGTTTTTCTTCAGTTTTGGTTAGTCAGCGACACGTTATGTTCATGTAGGGAAACATCCTGTACTTGTCTCAATACGATCGTAGACCAACTGGTTAGTGTGTTGGGTCGCATTCGACAGGTCTTGGGTTCGAGTACAGACCTCCCCAATTTTTGTGCTGCTGCCCATTATTTTGTTTTTCACGCACCCGCACACCAGCGCACTCCTGGGCCGCTGCACTTTGCTGTAATTAGGCCCATGCACATTGTTTTCTTTCTGTTGTTATTTTAACAATAAACAAGAGATGCATCAATTATAGATTTTGCCACCATTTTAATATGCCTATAATTAGATATTCATGCATCCGAATAAAACATGGCATGTACGTAATATGTTCAGAATTTGTGTAGTTTAAAAATATGCAACTTTCAACCACAATAAAATATTTAAAACTGTTGTTTGCAATTATTTGCCTAATGACGTGCTAAAACGGTTTATATCATAACTATTTAACCATACCTCCGATTTTAATGTTCCTCATATGCAACTTGGCTAGAAAAATGTGTAGAATCACATCGTGCCACTTATTTTGCTGTTTAACAAACCTAAAATGGTGATTACGGCAGAACAGTACCAAAATCTTAAATTGCATATTAGGTCGTTCCGGAATTGATATTCGTTGCTTCCGGCCTCATTTAATATGCCTAGTTGATGTAGTTATTTGTGCTTCATCTCTTGCATGTTAAACAACATTTAATATTGATGAGTACCTAAACGGGAGTGAACTAAGTAAATCGATCGTGGAGTTTCGTCAATATGCAACTCGTTGCATATTGAGCTTCACTTAATGTGTACGAATTGTCTGATGTGCTTGCCATGCCTTGCATAATTACACCGGACATGCATCATATTTGGTTGCGCATCATGGCATGAATATGTCGTGGTGTTTCTCGTGTGTTGATTGCTGTTTCGGTTTGTTCCTTCTCCATAGAGTTCCGAAAGCATTCGGAGTGTGAGGATTCGTTCGACAACGTTGGCTCATCTTCTTCATGGAATCGTTCTTCTTCCGAGCGGGATCTCAGGCAAGATGACACATTTCCGTGGATACCACTACTATCATTGCTATGCTAGTTTTCCTGCTTCTACCGTTATGTCTTGCTACCTACCACTTGTTTGTCAAGCCTCCCAACATTGCCATGATAAGCCTCTAACCCCTCCACATCCCAGCAAACCTTTGTTTGGCTATGTTACCGCTTGCTCAACCCTTCTTATAGCGTTTCTAGCTGCAGGTGCAGTTGCTTCCATGTGACAACATGAACATTTTGTTGTTATCACAATATTATTGCTATTTAATTTGATGCACTTATACACTTGGTAAAGGGTGGTAGGCTTGGCCTTTTGCTCGATGCTTTGTTCCACTCTTGCCGCCCTAGTTACTTGTGAACCGGTGTTATGTTCCATAATTGAGTGCTCCTAACATGCTCGGGGTTGTTATGGGGACCCCCTTGATTTTCGTTTTGGGATAAAACTTATCTGGCAAGGCCCAACATTGGTTTTTCCATTTGCCAACCTAATAAAACTTGCATAGGGACTTTCCGTACCCCGTGGATAATTAATCAACAAACTGGGCCAGTGCTCCTCATGAGTGTTGGTCCACCTACCTAGCAGTCGGCGGTGCCACCTCGGGGCAACTCGAGGCATTTTCAGGCTACCGTCCACTTTGCATAGATGGATGATGCCCGTGGATGGAGAGCGCACGACTCTAGATGCGTATCTGGCTCACCGGGAGGCCTTGCTGGATTTGTTTCACCTTTCTCGAATGTCTTGAGTGAGGAATTCTGATTTTCTTCGGGCTATCTCGAGGTGGCGGATTTCCCGTGGAATTGCCTAGGAAGATCACGAGATCCGTGGTCGAGGTTATTCCCGTTGCGTGTGTTTAATTTGTGATGGATTAGTTGGAGCACCCTTATAGGGTTAAATCTTTTGGAAAGCCATGCCCGCGGTTATGTGGCAAACTTGTATATTTTGTTTAACACCTGGTCATAGAAAACTTGAAGTAAACTCAAATAAAATACACCAACCGTGAGCGTAACCGTGACTGTCTCTTTTCATGAGTCCTTATCCGAGAGAGAACACAGTGGGATTATGTTTGACGTAAGTAGGTGTTCAGGATCAGTTAGTGATCATTACTAGTTCACGTTCGTTATTCGTAGACCACCATAATTTACTTTTTGTATTCGTAAGTTAACCACTCAAATAAATGCTTAGTCGCTTGCTGCAGCCTCACCACTTAACCGTACCTCACCCATTAAGCTTTAATAGTCTTGATACCCTTGGAAATGAGATTGCTGAGTCCCCGTGGCTCACAAATTACTACAACAACAGTTGCAGGTACAGGTAATGCGATGCTTTGACGTGAGAGCGATGCTTGTTTTGATTTGGAGTTCTTCTTCTTATTCTTCATCATCAATTTAGGATGGGTTCTAGGCGGCAGCCTAGGATAGCAAGGATGGATGTCATTTTATTGTTTGATTTCGTCCGTAGTCGGACCCTGCTCTTATGTATGATGTTGAGTATGTTGTTGTATTGATGTGACTCTGATGTAGCTTGTGGCGAGTGTAAGCCAATTCCATATACTCATCTCTTCTGTACATGTACTTGTAATGATATCCATTCTTGCAACATGACGAGATGCGCTTCTATCCCTGTCGAGGCCCTCGTGCCAAAATAAGGATAGGATCGCATCTTGGGCATGACAGCATTTTACATTGATCATAGGGCAATATACTGTGATCCTATTTGCATCTTCCATTGTCATGCACACACATTGAACAACAGAGCTAATATAAGTACATATTGTGGACAAATTTATATACTAATGAATCAAATAACTTCTTAATCAATGGATTCCATTTGGGCATATGACATTCAAAACCCCAATCTAAGTAGCATTCAAAAACAAATCTAATAGAGACCCAATCTAATAAGCATACATGTGTGTAGCATTAAAAACCGCAATTTGTGAGCATTAAAAACAAAATCCAAAAGCATACATCTATGTAGCATTGAAGCACAGAGATCCCTATCTCTCACATAGATCTATCTAGCATTTTTGCAACGAATTTATCCAACAAACCCTAGTACAAAACACCCCATCCCCCAATACAAAAAACCCCGGCCCGTCTGTCAAACCAACTACTCTAACCATCTGAACTACCGTATGAATCACAATCTAACCAATGCAACTAACTCTACAAGCTAATATCCTAAAGCAAGTGCAAATACCTCCTGCTCCTCGCCAGTCCGCGCATCGGGGGTATTGGGATGGACTGTGCCACTCGATGCCGTCACCTTCTATAGCACTGAGGCGGAGCGCGCCACCTCCTTCTCTACATCCGCAATGGTTGCGAGTTTCCCCGCACCGCCGTGGACACCGCTAACGTCCTTCACTTCATTCGTGGTCACCATGCCCTGCAGCTCCACTACATCTCCGGCCGCTGCGCCGGCGTCGCCACGAGCTTCCTCCATCGGATAGATGGAGGCGATGAAGGTTCGGAAGAGGATGCGGTGGGGGAGAGCGAGACAGTGCGGTGGAGGCAGTGGAGGAGAGCAAGACGATGCCGATGGGGGAGAGGAAGATGATGCGACAGGGAAGGGATTTGGGGGGAAATGGTAGGGGCGGTGGAGGTGGTTGCCCCTCTTTATACGATGTGACATTTCGGGCAATGTCCCATGGACACGTGCTACCCCACGACCCCGGTCAGTTGCATGCGCCCACGTATATGAATACCATTGTACGGTTAAAATACGAAACCACTATACGTGTAAATGGTCAAAGGTGGACTCGGCCCTATGCGGCCCCACTCGTCAGAGTTAACAGTCAAAGGCATTGACCCGAGGACAGCGTCCATTGTAACCTCTTCTGACGGTTTCGAGCAAGGGAGTGGGGAAAAGTGAGCAAAAGCTAAGATCGTGGGGATGAATGAGTACAACTAACGAACCAGGGGCACAGAAATAAAAAATCCTTATTAAAGACTCATAAGAGCCACCATAGTGTGGTATTACAAACAGGGGTCACATGATCCAACACTCAAGTCATAGAAGCAACAAGCGATAGTAGAAAATGTCTGGGTACAAACATCTACTAAAAGTGGCTGGAGGCTCCTGAAAAGCTACAACGACCCTACCAAAGGAACCAGACCTCTATGTGGGATTCCCAAGCTAATCCATTCAACATCGAACTTCACATTGTAAATCACTAATAAGACTGATGTCTCCTCTGCAAAAACATAAATTAAGCAACAATGAGTATAAAGCTACTCAATAAGACTTACATCAGAACTATCTACATATCCATCTGCATCAATGAAGGGGGTTGTGGAGTTTATTGCAGCAAGCCAGCTTTGACTCTTGGCTAACCTGTACCACGACTACAAGTATTATCTTTGAGGTGGGATAGCACACACGAGTCCACATATTCACCAAACCAATAGACCACTATGGATCCACTCCGATCTCCCTATGAGAAGGCCATCCGTAGCACTCACACGTCTCTTGCGTGTTTTAGAGTATCCATTTCACTTGTCTATGAACCACATAAGTTCTCCAAGCAGTTCATATCCGAGGACGCGGCTATTCGAACATATTAATAAACCCTACAGGGGTATACTTCTTCACACACGCTCCTGCCACTTACAGCCATGTGCACGTAAAAAGGCACCTCAACAACCTTCAAGAGGAAGAGCAGTGAGGGAGTCGGTCACGAGCGTTAACCACACAACACCCTAGTCTAGATTTATCACCTATTTGAGACTGAACCCGCAAGGATGTTCGACCGAAGTTTCCATTACGGCCCAAACGATGTGTATAGGGTTCCCAAGCCCACCTCGACGGATGGTTCTATGCTTGGTACACCCAGCCACAGGTGCATCTACCGCCCCATAGCCTACCCCTCCATTCAGCTCTATGCATGACCGCCAACACATCCTACAAACACTAGAAACTAGTTGCAGCTCCCGGACAGAGATCAAGGCAATTAATAAGCCGAGAGGGTCAATTAAGGATCCCAATGTGCGGTATTATCTTCTCTTGGATAACATACACATAACTCAGTTCTTAAGGATGGTCCCAGTGAGACAACCCACCACATACTCCTACATGGCCTCTCATCGCTACCTTTACAAAATAGGATTCACACACTTAGCTCTCACACAGCAGGACTTGTTCACAACCATTCAAATTCATCTCCCAGATGGATCAGACCCGACACGACTCTAAGCATAGCATGCATAGTAAGCAAGCATGGATGAGTAAGCACAACAAGGCTAAAATAGTTGCTACTCATGCTAAGTGGTTTCAACTATTTACTGTGACAAGGACATGTCATGCAAAGGAATGCATTCAACTACCAAGAACATGTAACCATTGAATTGTTATTGTCCTAATGAAATAAAAGAGAGCATGAGCAAGAGAGTGGGTTCATATCAGTATGCTCAAGGGGAGGTTGCTTCCTAAAAATTCTAAAGATATTACTTCTATTCATCAGTGTCAACGATCACAACGTTAGAACCATCGTCTATCGAGAAGGAACAACACCGACAAAACAAGAAAGAAACACATTTAATGCAACGCAACAACCATGATGTATGATATGGCATGTTAAGGTACTGAATTCTCCTAGTACAATATTTAGTCATATTAATTGAAGTGGAATTCAAGTAGACACCAAATTCCATCTCCAAACTATTTATCAAATTTCCCCTATTCATCATTTGTCCTAGTTGGTGATATTAACTTGCTCAAACATGCATGATCCTGGAATAAACAGATTCACATGATTTTTCTGATCATGTTTCATATATAACTTATTTTTATCTGAGTTATAGATTATTTTTTGTGATTTTTTTGAAGTTTTAAAGAATTTTATGAAACAATATTGTTTATCACATCATCTATGCGTCATAATGACCTCAGCAGGTCAACAGGCTGGTCCAGGTCAAACCTGACCAGCAGGGCACACACGTCAGTGTAACACTGTCAGCTACTAAGACTGGCCTGTGGGGCCAGGTCAACTGCCGACTCAGTAGTCAACAAGGGACCTAGTCAGTCACTGACTGGTGGGTCCAGTAAACCATGACATGGCCAGGTTAAACTGACAAGTGGGACCATGGTGGTTTAACTTAATCGAAAGGTTTTTTTAAACTATGTTAATTAGTAGCTGGGGCCACTTACTAGTGGCCTAAAGGGCCATTAGGTTAGTGCTAATGACGTCCACGTCAGCTCCATCGGCGATTGGTCGCCGGTGACCCAGATCCGCGGCGGAGTACTACCGGAGATGGTCGGGATGGAGCTACAGAGTACCTCCGGATGCCCTACTGGCACCGGAGTACTCCTAGCGCTCGTGTGCTTCGAGTGTTGGCAGAGGATGCCTCTCGGATGGCCCGAAATGACGACAGCGGGCACATCGGTGTTGGCCGGAGTTAGGTTGCGACGACTGCGGGGCTACGACTTGCAATTTGGCGAATGGAGCGGCTTGGAGGCCTCTACTGCACTCCAGGAGCACAACAACATGACAGTTTGGAGCAGAGGGGCTCGCGAGTGCGAGGCTCATTAGCCATAGCGGCGGACGGAGCTCTGCATGGTGGGGGAGTTAGCTAGTAGGAACAATCAACTAGGGAAGAATGGGAGATGGGTTCAGAGGTTCACATGGAGTCAGGCTAGGGCCTCGGAGAGCTTGGGGAAGACCTGGGTGTTGCCAATCGACGACGAAGTTGCCGGTGGTCGTAGGTTGAAGTTAAGCTTGGTGAAAATGCTGCAGGGCTCTCGCAATCATGATCGTTGGCTTGAATCTCCAGGGCGGCGAGGCATTGTTGTTGGGACTGTCGCGGGCTCAGGAGAAGGGCGGTGGCTATGGTCACGATGGTCAGCGTCGTCGAGCTCACTCAGGTTCTGTATGGGAGAGTGCATCGAAGGGGAGGGAGAGAGCGGTCGGGGGGAGAAAGGAAGAGGGGGTCGACCTTATCTCCTAGGCGAGGAGTTCGACTCGGGGACGACATTAAAGCAGACAGGCAAGAGGTGGAGGCTTCGTGCGCGCGCGTGTGACCACGCCTCCTCCTCCCGGCGAGGGTTGAAGACGAGCTTACTGAAAGCACATTTGCTCCCTTGGTCATTTTGGTAATTAATAACAACATATAAGTCATTGAACTAATGTTTCCACCAAGTATATTTTAGGAAAAGTTCTATGATAGGGATGACAAAAGGATTGTGGAACTACCCCAAGATGCAAGGAAATAGGTTGGCCAAGCTTCAAGCAAGAGGACTCTACATTTTACATTTGTGAGAAATCACTTTGAGTCCATAGGAAAGCCAATACTATTAAAAGGGGATAAGGTTTTGTTGGTGAACAAAATGCTCATACGTGCACAAGTGATAGTCACCAAAAACATCCACAAGCTCTCCCACCAAAGTCTGTCTATAGCCAAACATTCAAAATCGATGCAACCAACATTCCTATCCCGGTGCCACCGATTCCAGAACCTAGACAGACTCAACCAAACCCTAGCCACTTCGATGCAACCGATGCCATGCCGGTGCCACCGATTTTAGGTTGCCAACGTTTTGTTACGCAAATTCGCATTTTCGATACCACCGAGATTGTTGGGTCAACATCACCGAGATTGGAAATCTGACCGTTGGTCACCTTATCGGTGCAACCGAGTTTCATATATAGGTCTCACCGAGATTCAAAATTTGCCACCTTTTGGTCACTTCGGTACCACCGAGATTAACACATCAGTGTCACCAAGTTGTAGATTTTGTGTGTAATGGTTGGATTTTTGGGGATGCCTATATATACCCCTGCACTACCACCTACTCAAAAGAGAAGCACTCAGAACTATTCCATACCTATCTTATGAGATTTTCTGAGAGAGAACCACGTACCCTTGTGTTGAGATCAAGATCTTCCACTCGAACCATATGGATCTTGATTTCTAGCCTCCCCAAGTTGCTTTCCACCAATCCCATCTCTTCCACCAAGCCAAATATGTGAGAGAGTGATTGTGTGTTGAGGAGTCTATCATCTTGAAGCACAAGAGCAAGGAGTTCATCGTCATTACCGAGCCTATTACCTTTTGGAGGGTGGTGCCTCCTAGATTGGTTAGGTTTCGCTTGGGAGCCTCCTACTTCGTGTTGTGGAGTGAACCAAGAAGTTTGTCCGGGCAAGGAGATCGCCTACTTCGTGAACATCTACCCATAGTGAGGCTAGTCCTTTGTGGACGAAAGTCATATGGAATAGTCAAGGTTGCTACTTCGTGGACCCTTATGGGTGGAGCCCTCCATGGACTCTCGCGATCATTACCCCCCGTGGGTTGAAGACTCCATAAACATGGATGTACGATAGCGCCACCTATCGGGACCAGGGGAAAAACCATCGTGTCTACAATTGCGTTTGATCTTCCTACCCTATCCCTTTTACTCATGCTTGTTGTTATTTTCCACTGCTATACTCTTAGACTTGCATATGTAGGGTGAAATTGACTTGCCATGAATGCTAAAACTGCAAAAACTAAAATTTGGAAAAAGGCAAAACTTTTATTTTGTCAAGTAGTCTAATCACCCCCCTCTAGACATACTTTTGGTCCTATACTTACCCCTCGCTGGGATGGGCTGGGCCGGCTTCTAGTTCAGGAGAGGCCTAGGTAATTTCTTTCCCTTTCCTATTTATTTCCTAGTTCTAGATGCAATAATTGATCACAAGGATCAACCGTCCAAGATATCATCTTTCTTCTACACACTGAAACACATACGAAGATATCCCTTTGGAATGAACTATCTCAGGCAAAGCATTTATCTTCCAACTCTCCAAGTTGTTGTTTAGCTTAACCAACTAGCTCAGGGGTATCTAACACAGAGGCTTGGAGAAGGGGTGGTTTAAACAAAAACCAACTTGATCATGAGATCAACATAATGGTCAAGGAACAACCTGGTAATACTTCCGAGAAGATATTCGGAAAATCATGAACCACCACTATATTATTGAGCTCGAGAACTAATTTGCTTTTCAGGGCAAGCTGATGTGATCAAAAGAGCAAAGGATTAACGCAATCCTAACTCATTGATCGAAGAGTGCACCATGAAAGATGGACTAGGTAGCATGATCAATCTTAGAATGGTGATTCAATAACCAACATGCTAAGAATGAGATTATTGTCCATTAACTACCCAGCAACAAAGTTGCTAGGAGTATTGATTGCACACATCAATGATTCACTTGTCGGTATTCTGGTTACAAAAAACAGAGAGATTGAAGAATGAATGATGATGGCGTGAAGTATCACTGTACCAAGAAGTCATAAGAGTTGGTGCAATTCCCATGACAGTCCCAACTTAAGGGGGGTAGTACTTCAAGTTAGAACAGAACAAAATTTGGGTTGGCACTTTGATCTGTGGAATACAACTGCTTTGACCCAATCCAAGAAATGGATAAGGTACTGGAGTTTGGTTCTCCTAGTCATTGAGAAATAGAATGGCTTGATGGACACAAGAATAATAGGCATCGACGAATACGAATGCAGAACTACTCTTGACTATCCATTTGTATATTAAGGCCAGAATACAACTGAAGAGGGGCAACTCAAGATCACTTGGTTTTTCCTGAGTTGTAGATGCATAGATTGTGTATGTCGACCATAGTTCAACATGTTTCTTCCAGATAATCCATGCAAAAAGGTAGGATTGACAGAGTCATGATTATAGAATGGAGTTCTCATCACGAGAACTCATGTGGTGATCTTTCGTTCACAAAGAACTTCTGCAGGGGTTGGTTCATGGTATCGGAAGAATGACATACCATAGACCTTGAAGAGTATAACAAGGTTACTAATCATCCTAAAGGAACGAGTACTTACTATCAACGGGAATGAGCAGAATGATCCTTGGGCTCAAGAACCCATAAATAGAATACCTATTAACTAATTAGCATCACAACATGCTTTGAATTATCACACTGGGGACACAAAACACAACTAGACCATTGAGTGGTTCTATGAGATAACATGGTTTCTTAAACACCTTTACCAAAAATGCCAAGGTAATGGAGTACCTGAACACATCAATTGGTGTGCTTTGTCTGGCCCAAAAGACATCGATTCGAGATGAAAGAGTTTGCAATTGCATTAGATTATTTATAAAACTTTGATAACTCAGATAGCATAACAACTGTACGTGCATGAAAATATGAGGCAACATGCATGAAATTGACAACATAACAACTGAATTCTTATAGAGACATCGAACCAGGAAGACAACAACTATCCTATAAGTCTCCATCATGGTAACTCGTCATCCTGATAGATAGATGAAAAGCCTAACTATTAACCCCGTAGAATAAAGAAGAGAGTGACTCAGAATTAGAATGCCATGAGGAAAGGAGTAAAAGAGTCTCACGTTCCCTTCCACAACCAATCACCTTATATAACTAAAGTTGTTTTAGACTCAACATCTACGAGTTTGGCTTGGTAATCCTACAGGCAGTTAAGCTCTCATACCAAAGTTGTCGGGACCCCGATCCTAGGCCATACAAGTCTAGGATGTAACACATCATATCACTTTGCGGCCTGATGCACGGTAATCCCCACGCTTGCCTCCTTACCTTGGCGGGGACCTTTTGCGCCTTTTGGCTCACATATATGAATATGTCACTAGCAATCATATGTCAAACAACCCTGGTTGACATGACTAGTTATATACCCAAGTGGCACAATTGTACAGGGACAAGCATACTCAACCTAGTAGTGCAGGTGTCGGTCATCAACATGTGTAGACGAGTCGTAGCAAGCTACATGGACTCCATTACACCATGTGACATTTCCCCGAACGGACAAACACAATAGCAAAGAAGGATACATGCCAGTCAATCAATGTGTCCGGAGCAGTAGCAAGCTACCAGGGCTCAACAGAAGCACATAGAGGCATTTCCCTATAAAGAAGGATATCATAGGCATACAACTAGCTGTCGAATCCCACACATACCAATGCATTTAAACATACACACATTATGCACGATATGCATAGATATAACATGGCATCACAACATAACTCTATGACTCAAGTATTTATTAAAGACTCATAAGAGCCAACATAGTGTGGTATTACAAACAGGGGTCACATGACCCAACACTCAAGTCATACAAGCAACAAGTAGAAGTAGAACATGTCTAGTTACAGACATCTACTAAAAGTGGCTGAAGGAGTCTGAAAAGCTACAATGGCCCTACCAGAGGAACCAGACCTATCTGTGGGATTCCTAAGCTAATCCGGTCAACATCGAACTTCACGTCTTAATAATCAATAATGAGACTGATGTCTCTTCTACAAAAACATAAATTAAGAAACCGTGAGTACAAAGTTACTCAGCAATACTTACATAAGAATTATCTACATAAGCATCTGCATCACTGAAGGGGGTTGTGGAGTTTATTGCAGCAAGCCAGCTTTGACTCTTGACTAACTTGTACTATGACTACAAGTAGTATCTTTGATGTGGGATAGCGCACACGAGTCCACATATTCACCAAACCAATATACCACTATGGATCCACTCCCGTCTCCCTACGAGAAGGCCATCCATAGCACTCGCACTTATCTTGTGTATTTTAGAGTGTCCATTTCACTACTCTATGAATCACATAAGTTCTCCAAGTAGCCCATATCCGAGGACGTGGCTATTCGAACAAATTAATAAACCCTATAGGGGTATACTCCTTCACACACTCTCCTGCAACTTATCGCCATGTGCATAGGAAAAGGCACCTTGGAAACCTTCGAGCAGAAGCCCAACAAGGGAGTCGGCCAGGACCGTTAACCACAGAAGACCCTAGTCCAGGTTTATCGCCTATTTGAGACTTAGCCCGCAAGGAAGTCTGTCTGAAGTTTCCATTATGTCCCCAAACGATGTGTATAGGGTTTCCAAGCCCACCTTCATGGATGGTTCTACGCTTGGTACAACTGTCCACGGGTACATCTACCGTGCCATAGCCTACCCCATTGGTCGGCGCTATGCACAGCCGCCAGCACATCCTACAAACACCAAAAACTAGTTGCAACTCCTAGACAGATATCAAGGCGATTAATAAGCCGAGAGGGACAATTAAGGATCCCGATGTGCATTGATATCTTGTCTTGGATAACATACAAAGAAGTTAGTTCTTAAGGATGGTCCCAATGAGACAACCAACCATGTGCTCCTACATGGCTTCTGATTGCTAACTTTACAATATCGGATTCACACACTTAGTTCTCACACAATAGGAGATGTTCGCAACCATTCCGATTCATCGCCTAGATGGATCAGACCCGACATGACTCTAAGCATAGAAGGCATAGTAAGCAAGCATGGATGAGTAAGCTCAACAAGGCTCAAACAGTTGGTGTGGTTTCAACTATTTACTATGACAAGGACAGGTCAAGCAAAGGAATGGGTTCAACTACCGAGAACATGTAACAGTTGAATCATGATTGTCCTAATGCAATAAAAGATAGCAGGAGCGAGAGAGTGGGTTCATATCAGTATGCTCAATGGGAGGTTGCTTACGTGACAATTCTGAAGATATGAATTCTCTTCATCAGTGTGAACGATCACAACGTCGGAACCATCGTCTACCAAGAAGGAACAACAAAAACAAAACAAGAAAGAAACACATTCAATGCAATGCAGCACCCATGATGTATGATATGTCATATTAATTGAAGGGGCCTTTTATTTCGGTGCCCCTGGTTCGTTAGTTGTACTCATTCATGCCCACGCTCTTGACTTTTGCTCACTTCCCCCACTCCCTTGCCTGAAACCCTCAGTATAGGTTACAACAGATGTTGCCCTCGGGTCAATGCCTTTGACCTTTAACTTTGACAAGTGGGGCCGCTTCCGCGCATGCAACTGACTGCGGTCGTGGGGTAGCATGGGTCCATAGGACATCTCGAAACGTCCCGTCGTATAAAGAGGGGGAACCACCTCCCGGCACATCACCCTACCATTTCCCCCAAATCTCCTTGCTATCGCATCGTCTTCCTCTCTCCCACCGCGTCGTCTCGTTTTCCTCCACTGCCTTCACAGCACCGTCTTTCTCTCCCCCACCGCATCCTCTTCCTCACCTTCATCGCCTCCATCTGTCTGATGACAGACGCTCGTGGAGATGCCAAAGCAGCGGCCAAAGATCCAGTAGTGGAGCTGCATGGCATGGTGACCGCGGATGAAGTGAAGGACGTTGGCAGCCTCCACGATGGTGCGGGGAAACTAGCAACCCCTACAGATGTGGAGAAGGAGGTGGTGGGCTCTGCCTCAATGCTGCTAGAGCTGAAGGTGATGGCGACGAGCGGCGCAGTCCATCTCGATGCGTGGCCTGGTGAGGAGTAGGAGGTATTTGCACTTGCTTGTTAGTTCCAATATTTAGCTTGTAGAGTTAGTTGCATTGGCTAGATTGTGATTCATACGGTAGTACGGATGGTTAGAGTAATTGGTTTGACGAATGGGCCGGGGTTTTCTATATGGGGGGGATTGGGATTTTTGTACTAGGGTTTTTCGGATTACATTCTTTGCAAAAATGCTATATATATCTATATCTATATGAGAGATAGGGATCTCTGTGCTTCAATGCTACAAAGATGTATGCTTATTATATTTTTTAATACTACACAAATTGGGGTTTTTAATGCTACAGACATGTATGCTTATTAGATTGGGTCCCTATTATATTTGTTTTGAATGCTACATAGATTGGGGTTTGAATGTCATATGCCCAAATGGAATCCATTGATTAAGAAGTTATTTGATTCATTAGTATATAATTTTGTCCACAATATGTAGTTATATTAGCTTTGTCGTTCAATGTGTGTGCATGACAATGGAAAATGCAAATAGGATCATAGTATATTAGCGCTATGATCAATATGTCATGTGTGCATATCTAAATTTTCAATTGGCTTTTGTTTTTACTAGTGATGAATGTAATTGTATATTCAGGAGGATGATGGTTGGGGGGAAAAGAGGAAGCTGGACCTTACAGGGTTCAAAGACCCGTACAATCTAGGGTATTGTGACGACAAAGAGTATGAGGTAATCCTACTTGAAATTTAGATTGTTCATTTAGTTCCTTTGTCATGGTGTATATGAATCTATATTGTATTAATGTAATTAATTCGTGTGTGCATTATGTCTTTGGAGAAGATGTGGATGTGGACGATGGCAACTTCGCGTCCTTCAAAGCAAAGGAAGAGGAGAATATCAGGGCCAAGGGAGATGATTACTACTACAAAAGGAAGACCAACACTTGGCGCTGCCCCTACTACACCACCAATCCAAAATCCAAAGTCCAGCCGCTTCGTTCACCTTCTAGCTCATGCAGAAGATGTAGCTATCAATGGCAAGGACTACAAGATCAGGGGGCAGCATGGTGCCCTCGCGAAAGTCCTGACTACCCTTCCCAAGTGATGTGATGATGTGCTTTACTTACTTTTGGTTGTTTGGTGAACTTTGTGTGTGAACTATCTATGGATGGTATGGTACTATGATGGTATGGCTATCTATATTGGGTATTTGTGTGTGTGTGTTTAAATTTGTCTGCTATCATTTGTTTTAGTGTTTAGTTTCTGAGTTTAGGTGCTGCAATGATTACACATGCTATGATGGTATGGCTATCTATATAGTACATCATTTTATCAAATATTCCAACACAGCAAAAAACAACATTCGACACGACAATATAAATTCCAAAAAATGCAATTTTTTTGAGCTGATTTAGAGGAGGTCAAAGAAATTTGAATTTGAGAAATATGCTCCAAATGAGCTCCCAGACTAGGATAAATAGCCCCATTTGTAATCAAGTTTTTTTGGACCTACTCTAAAAGAGCCAAATGTTTTAATTAACACCTATTCAATCTATATAGTGTAGATTCGAAGTCTCGCTAATTTTGAATTAATCTTCATATTTTTACATTTTCTTTTGAAAAAATATGCTTTAATATAAATACTATTAAAACACGTTTAAAATATGGAAATGGAAAACTAAGTTCAGATCCTTCTTATTCACTTTGAAATAAAGCTTTGGTGATTTTTAATTTTTTTCAAAAAGAGAGGGTAACCCTACCTCCTATCCTTGAACTTTATGAAATGTTGTACGTGATAGCTCATATGTGTGAAGGTTTTTTCATGACAATGACCATAGACCAAGTTTATGATTTTTGGATGGTAACATGCCACATAAGACAACATTGTGCCCAGGTTATATATATATATATTAATTTTAATGGTGCTCATTTGACCTCGATCATGCCAGCTATGTTTTTTTTGAAAATGTCCGTATATCAAGTTTAGTAATTTTCCTCGTTAGTGTGTCTTATAAAATGACGAACGGTGAATGTTTCATATTTTTTCAAGTTTTTTTAAATTAGTTATGCTCAGTCAAAGCCTTGGAAACCCCGTTAACCAGCTCAAAACCCCTCTAAACACCTCCTAACCCTAGCTCCGAACGTCAGCCGTCCGATCATATGGACGGCTCCGCATCATTGGATCGTGGGGCGATCCACGAGAGGCGATCCTATTGGTTGTTCCAAAAGCACATTTGCTCCCTTGGTGGTTTTGGTATTTCATAATAACATTAAGTCATTGAACTAATGTTTCCATCAAGTATATTTCAGGAAAATTTCAATGATGGGTTGGCAAAAATAGATTGTGGAACACACCAATATGCAAGGAAATTTGTTTGCAAAGATTCAAACAAGAGGACTCTACATTTTATTTTTATGAGAAATCACCTTGAGTCCATAGTGTCACACCCTGTGTTTGTATCACATTGTTATGTTTGGGTTTATAAAATTTGGAGCCAACTAAAACTTTTTCAAGGTGCTTGTGCTTGTTTTCTATGTTGTTTGCTTGCTTGATGATTGTGTTATATGGCACTACTAGGTTCTGTTCCACTTCAAATTCATCTTCCATGTCCTCAAACCTCTTGCCTAATGATCATGGCATGTGAATAGTGCCCAAAACTATTTTTATCAAATTTAGTTTTAACCAAAAATGATTTATTGAAATTAGGTTTACAAAACCCCCTGAATTGAGGTTTGCACTACAAGTCCTCAAATTAGGTGGACCCTTCTTTCCCAAAAGATTTATTTCAAACCCACTATATATAATACTTCCCAAAACCACAAAATATTATTTTTAAAGATTATATTTAAATCTTATTAAAAGGCTTTTTCTCAAGGCCAGTAATGTTTTTTCATAGGAAAAAAATATTTAAATACTTTGAAAATATTTGAGAAAATTTAGAGAAACTCAGTGGACATATATTTTCCATATATATGAGTTTCAACACAAGGGCATGATCAGATCAGAGTCAAAACTCCTCAAAACCCTTTCTGTTTAGATCAAAATTTTGGAATATATCTATAAGAAATATTATCAATAAATTCCAGGAAAATTCCAGCAAGTTAAAAATATCATGGGTGATGATCTTTCAAAGTTTCATCTTAATCCAAGTTGATTCGGTTCATCAAACCATTCCAAAACCATTCCTGTTCAGAATCAAATTTGAGCAACGTTACATTGTGAAGTGTCTCCCCTTGGCCTCAAACTTTGTGGGCATGCTCTAATGGCCAAATAGTGATGATACACTAAGTGGTGCATCATGTGTAAAATCCTAGCATCAATGGATCTATAGAAACCTGATTCTGCAAATTTCTAGGGTTTAACAAATTTCCATTGTCAACTTCTTCCTCTAGAGCTCAAACTTGGCGAATCCCCTCATTTCTACCTAGCCTTTGACCCTAGTAAATATCTCAGAAAGGTGGAAACATCTTCTTGCCCAAAACACCACCAAACACCTTCTCGTGAAATGGTAAAACCCCCATTTTCACCCCTTTCCCATTTACCCTTGGCCGCAAATTTTTACCTCAGCCTCCTGTGGATGCATTTTACCTCCAGTAAAAGTCCCATGGCCAAAGCCCAAGTGTAAAGTGGTGAAAACCCCATTTACCCCTCCTGGATAAGATCTTTTTTCTCTCTCCCCCCTTTCCTTCTCCCCTAAGGCTTCTCCAGAGCACTCTAGCTCATCCTAGCCTTTGGGCATCTCAAAATGCCCTAGGCAGAAGAAGATATGCGGAGGGCTTAAAAATATGCCTTGGCATGCAGAGCTCGCGCTCTGGAGCGCAATACAGTGCGCACCCGCACTATAGCCGCTAGCCAACGGGAAGCCCCGACTGCCTCGGGCCGCCCTAGCTTGTCCCCTCCTCCCCCCTTGGCATCCGCATCACGCCACCTGGTCGGCCCCCTCCTCTCTTTCCTTCCTCCAAGCTCCCCCGCATGTGCCGAGCGCTGCCCGACTCGACCAACCCACAGCCTCGCACGCGCGAGTGTCTCTCCCTCTCTCTTCCTTCCCTCTGGCCTAGACCGACCCTAGGATCGCCCCTGGCTTGCCCTCTCTCTCTCTCTCGTGGCCTCTGGCCTCGGCCACGAGCTCGCCGGGCACCAGCGTTTGGTGGACTTGCCCCCGCCTATCAGAGGGCCTCCCGGACCCCTCTCTCCCCTCTGGTCCCCCACTTCTCTCCCTAGCAACCTCCCTGAGCCCCCCTGAGAGCCCCTGACATCTCTGTGCTCGGGATCTACCCGAGGGCCGCCGCGGCCATCTCACCATCGATCTCCGGGTATGGAGCCTCTCCGTCCCCCATTTCTCTCCCGTTGATCATCCCTTGCCCTCCTGACGTGATCCCCCTCCTTCTCGTCTTTTTTGCAACCCTAGGCGGCCCCGGTGACCACCTCCCGAAGGCCCCTCCGCCGCGGGTACTCGCCACCTGTAGCTCCGACCACCTCCGGCCACCCTTCGACCTCCCCTAGAATGGCGACTCTTCCCCGAGCCCGTTCCCACCATCTCTCGCTGTCACCGTGCTCCGTGCCGCCGCCGGCGAGCCGCTTCCCTCTCTGCCCCGAGGTGGGAGATGGATCCGACAGGTGGGGCCCACCTGTCGGCCTCTCTTTCCCTCTCCCGCACCCTCTCTTGCTCCCTCACGATCGTTGACAGCCGGGCCCCATGCGTCAGGCTTAAACCTGGCCGCGCGCGAGGCCGGCTGGCTGGCCAGCTGGGCCGGCCCAGCCAGTGGCTGCTTCTAGCTAGGTTCCCCATGACCCTTTTTCTTTTTCCTTTTTTCTGGGATTTTGCAAAAACCCCACAGGGCCCAAATTAAATCCTATGACCTTATTTTTTGTACGTAAATTCCTAGAATAATCCCTAGAATTAATAGTGCCATTTGTAAAAATGTTTGAAAATATTTTTTAGTACTATTTTATTTTAAAATCTATAGTTAGGCACCTTTTTGCCTCTATTATTTTATTTCCAAAATGTTTTTCAGAACAAAACCCTAGGTGTGTAATTCTAGTATAACATCTAGTATTTATAAGAGTAGGTTAACAATTTTTATAGTAGTTTGAGTGCTCTGTTTTGTGAGTTGCTTATTTTTATCACTTTATTTCGCGATGATAGATTGTGCGGTTGATGAAGAAGTTGGACCCAAAGACTTCGAAGACCCCAGAGACTTTGTTGAGCCAGGCAAGCAGCCCTTTGACCATTTTAAAGAATTTTTTTCATGCATGTCATATAGCACTTGTTGATTCGATGAAATGATCATGATGAGATGTTCACCCTTTGGTGGGATACCTTTGTTACTTTTACCGTTGAGACTTGCATCGTGCATGACCCTACCACCTTATGAGGGTTGTGCTGGTGGGAGTAGTTAGGTTGCTAATAGATACTACACAAATGGGATGGGACTTATGCATAGTGATGGCAAGAAAGAAATGATTTCAAAGATTTTTCGAAAAACCCCGTCGGGTGCCACTAATGCCCGAGGGAATGATGATGAGATGGGTGAGCACTTGAGAAAGAAGTGGTGTACCGGAACAAGTGAGTGTTGTGGTTTTCAAAAATGGATTGTTGTAAGTTGTGACCATTATTCCAACCTTACATGTACGAGCACGATACCCCTTATGGGATAGGGCTTTGTTGATTACTATGGTTGGTGCTAGCAAGGAGCCCACATTACTAGTGGCAAGAGTGAAGTGGTAACTCTTGACACGGGGTCATCCCTGAGTGGAAGGTCATGTGTTGTCTTTACAGGCACCGGGCACACCGTTGCGTGCCCTCATGGATGATACGAGTGATGTATATCACGAGGGATGGAACCAACGAGTCGACACTTTGTTTAGTATCACCATGGGAAAGGCATTGTTCGGGTGCTTACCTCGGGTATGCTAAATACTGCGAGTCATGGATGACACGGAAGTTACCCGAGTCTTGTGGGTAAAGTGTGCAACCTCGGCAGAGTGTAAAACTATTCGAATAGCTGTGTCCACGGTCAAGGACAGTTGGATGACCGCTCTTGTGCTACGTCCAAAGGTCTTCACAAACTGGTGTGTATGTGTTGGTGACAAGAAGGTCACATGAGCTAAGTCCGTTGACTTAGCATGAGAATGAAACTAAGTCCAATGACTTAACGTGATGAACGAACACGAGATGTTAAACCCTTACTTATGTTGATATCTAGAACTTGTTCATCTGGATATCTACTAATTGTTGATGCATCCTCACTAGTTACTTGATCATGACATTTGCATTCAAATTAGCTTTCCGTAAAATCACCTACTTAGTGCTATATCATGCATCATTGTTACCTTGTTCCACAACTTGGGTTGCTTGCGAGTACATTCAAAGTACTCATTGGCTTCCCGCTGGTTATTTAATTGGCGAGGCATGGAAGAACAGGAGTATGTTGAAGAGTTCGTCGGAGACGAACATGCAAACTTGGACGCTTCCCAATCAGAATGCCTATAGGTTAAGGCAGATGGCATGGGTTCATGCTTTCGACCAAGATTTCTGCTGTTTGTTCTATTTTATGTGTTTGGCCCGTGTGGACCTATCTATGTAAGACTTGACCTTCATGGTCTTTATTTGTGTAAGACGTTAAGTGCTGATGTAAGACTCTTGTTATTCAGCTTCTATGTGTTTAGTGAGCATTGATCTCTGGTATCACTGCACATGTGCATTCAGTGATCACGACTTATGAGTCGGGGTCCACACACATAGGAAAGCCAATACTATTAAAAGGGGGTAAAGTTTTGTTGGTGAACAAAATGCTCATTACGTGCACAAGTGATAGTCATCAAAGACACCCACAAACTCTCCCACCAAAGTCCGTCGTAAGCCACACACTCAAAATTGGTGCAACCAACATTCCACAGTTTTGGACCCTCCAAGATTGTTGAATCAGCGTCATCGAGAATGGGCATTCTGACCGTTGGTCACCTTATCGGTGCAACTGAGATTCCTGTATTGGTCTCACCGAGATTCAAAATTTGCCACCTTTTGGTCACTTCGGTACCACCGAGATTAACACATCGGTGTCACTGAGTTGGTCATTTTGTGTGTAACGGTTGGATTTTTGGGGATGCCTATATATACCCTTTCACCACCACCTACTCGAATGAGAAGCACTCGGAACCATTCCATACCTATCCTATCAGTTTTTTGAGAGGGAACCACCTACCCTTGTGTTAAGGTCAAGATCTTCCACTCCAACCATATGGATCTTGATTTCTAGCCTCCCCATGTTGCTTTCCACCAATCCCATCTCTTCTACAAAGCCATATCTGTGAGTGAGTGATTGTGTGTTGAGGAGTCTATCATCTTGAAGCACAAGAGCAAGGAGTTCATCGACATTACCGAGCCTATTACCTTTTGGAGGGTGGTGCCTCCTAGATTGGTTAGGTGTCGCTTGGGAGCCTCCTACTTCGTGTTGTGGAGTGAACCAAGAAGTTTGTAAGGGAAGGAGATTACCTACTTCGTGAATATCTACCCTAACTTAGGCTAGTCCTCCGTGGATGTAGGTTGTCATTGTATAGTCAAGGTTGCATCTTCGTGGAACCCTCTGTGGGTAGAGCCCTCCATGGACTCTCACGACTGTTACCCTCCGTGGGCTGAAGACTCCATGACCGTGGATGTACAATAGCACCACCTATCGGAACCATGGAAAAAATCATCGTGTCACCAATTGTGTTTGCTTTCCTTACCCTCTCTTTACTTACATGTGCAACGTCTTTACTTTCCGCTACTATACTCTTAGACATGCATGTGTAGGTGTACTTGACATACTATGAATGCTAAAGTCAGCCAAGAATTAAAATTGGGAAAAGTAGTTTTTTATTTGGTCAAGTAGTCTAATCACCCCCTCTAGACCTACTTTTGTTCCTACATGTGCTCGGCTGCTTGCCCACCATTGACTCCATGAAAAAAACTCATAGTTTTTGGGCCCAAAAGGAAACCAAGCTCTGGTTGGGCCGTCAAATTGCGTCATTTTTTTTACATCATTTGCTCTGCTTTTAGTGAACGTGCTAGCTCTGTTTTTTTGCATCGTTTGAAATTACACAACAATTGACATTGCCTAGAAAATTTAGTTCTTTTTGATCAATATAAATGCAAAATGACCAAATTTATGGGGGCCAAATTTATTTTTATCATGCAAAATAGCCACAAACTATCCAAAAATTGTCTCTTTTTGTTCATATAATATATATGACCTTGGATTCCCACGCTTATAATTAGCTTCTTTTTCTTCTTCTTTCCAAACCACAGTTTCCCACGCGTGTACACTCCGACGCCGTGGTGGGTGTGAAAACGGGCTACTTCACATTTGACCCCGTTATTGCCATGGCAAAATAACACATAGCACTATGGCTATTTAAGCCACCCTCTGCTTCTACCATCCCTCAACCATATCCCATCCTCTGCCATCTGCCCTTCTTGCTCTTCGACCCCTTCTCCTTCTTCTACACATCCCTCATCCATGCAGTACATCGGACCAACCTACAGCTTCTCACCCACCGTGTTTGTCATGGATTTATCACGGCAGATGTCCGGGTGAACGGACTTAGATTCGAGGCCATCGCTAACGGGGTGGACTCAAAGGGGTTGATTGGGACGAAAGACACGGATTTACCCAGGTTCGGCCCCTCAAGTTGAGGTAATAGCCTACGTGTTGCTTGTGTTTGTATTGCTTGTGTATCGATTACAAGGAGCTAGAAGCTTGACCTAGTTCTCGATAACCTATCCTCTAAGTCGCCCCGGGTCTGCCTTTATATAGAGGGTCAGGACCACCGGGTCTTTACAATTATCTATCCGGGTCTTCTTGTGACTCCGAGTCTCTTTCTATCTTTCCGTCCAAGTTGTCCTTGAGGAGGCTTACACACCCGGGTCTTCTATGTCCGGGCCATCATGCGGCCCACATCTTGAGCCGTCTATCTTCCTGGGCCATCGGTCTTACGGCTCACCCATGGGCCGGCTTACAAGTCATCAATATGAACCGGAGCCTCTAAGGCGGGTCATATTGCGGGGTTATATCCCCAACATTAGGCCCCAGTTTGAATTGAGCTTGCTCACTTCATCCTTCTCTTCTGATTTTGGCAAGCCGCCCGGAAATGACCCGGCGTGACGTCATGAGATCTGCTGACGTATCACCGAATCTTTCATTAACTGTCATCCCGAGAATCGAGGTGTCCGCCTCGGTCAAATGTTGTCATCGCCTGGATTTTCGTGCCTTCCTCGTTCCTTCTTTAAATATGACTCGTGCGGGTCGAAGCTTTTCATCCACTCGCTCGTGCCTCTTCTTCTTCTTCCTGTCGCCGCCCCAGCGTCTTCGAGCTTTGCCCCGGCGCCGTCTGTACGTCGTCCCCAACTTGGCCGCTGCATCAGCCTGAACGTACCAGAGATCCATCCGCCTCCACCGTGCCTTCTCAGGTGAGTTCTCCTATTTTCTAGATCACCACCGTCGTACTAGGGTTTTCACCGGGCGCTCACTCCGTCTCCCCGCGCAGGCCGGCCGCACGCAATGCGTGGACCACGATGGCTGTGGTCCATTTCTTTCCTTTTGATGTTCGTCGCTAGGTCGGGATAAAATATTTTCCTCCATTTTTCTAGATCCGTAGCCATAGCAATAGTTTGCAGAATCTGTTTTTTAGGAGTTAGCCAATTTTCAATCTTCCTTTCCATGGATGAGTCGCTAAGCCATGTCCGACTTTTGTCACCCGGACGGAAGCATGATATCGTAGAGTCCTTAAAATTCTAAGCCGCCGTAGATTCCTGCTTGTTCTTGACTTGCCGTTTTTATCTCCTTTGTACAGTAGTTAAGCCGCCGTCATGTCTCGTGCGTCCAACTCATGCAACTGGTTGGCTCCTGTATCACGGAAGAATATTTAGCAGATCTTGTCGAAGCGGGCACTCTCCCTCCCAAAGAGGTTCTTCACTGGCGAGTTCCGGGTAATAAGACCCGACCTGCACCCAAGAAAGGAGAAGTAGTCGTTTTCACCGACCACATTGAGCGAGGGTTCGTGCCGCCCGGCTCTAAATTTTTCCGCGACGTTCTGCATTTGTATAAGCTGCACCCTCAAGACTTGGCCCCCAACTCTATCTCGAATATATGCAACTTCCAAGTTCTCTGCGAAGCTTTTCTGTAGTCTAGAGCATCTGTTGGTTTCTTTCGGGAGTTCTTCTATGCCAACCGCGAAACTAAGGTGAAGGGTGGTCCGAGTCTGGAGCTTGGAGGGATTTCTATTCAGCGGCGCAGAGACATTTCCTTCCCGACTATGAGGATGCTGAGTCACCCAAAGGACTGGAATAAAACCTGGTTCTACTACAAGGATACTTTTCCTGAGGGTGAATGCCCCTTGCCGGGTTATCGTGCTTCCCGGCTCAAGACAAATTCAGAACTTCCGGGCCGACTCTCAGTATCAGAACGCACCAAGTTTGAACCGGCTCACGCCAGGCTCAAGGCGCTCATGGCTAACGGATTAACAGGAATAGATCCGATCCGCTGCTGGGTTTCTTGGCGGATCATGCCCTTAAGCCGCAGGGGCCGGCTAATGTGCAAGTACGAAGGCAAGTATAACCGCTCCTTGTGCTTCAACAAATCGACCTTGACAGAGGATGATATCGCCATGACCGTTTGAAGTCTTGTTCACGAAGCCTCCGGCTCCTACAGCACCATCGGGCTGGCGCCTTTCTGTGTCACTAACCCGCTCTAGACGTAAGTTGATCTCTTCACGTCCGTCTCTTTTATGTTGCTTGTAACTTGCTGATTCATTCCCCTTTTTCCGGGTCACTTTTCTAGGCTGACTCAGACTTCTAGAAGAAGAAGTATGTCCCTCCTCCAAAGAAGGCCAAAAAGAAAACTGCGGGCAAGAAGCCAAAGAAGAGCGCTCCACAGGAAAACTGGCTTGAGCCGCCTCTGTCGTTCGACTCAGAGGTAAAGTCTTGACTTGCCTGCTTGACCCTTTGCCCCCTCTGCTTGTTATTAATGTTTATTGTATTCGCAGGATGAAGTGGAAACCAGCCATGCCTATGCTCCCGAGGTAACTTATATTTCTTCGGACTCAGAACGTTTTGTCCCCTGAAAGCCGTGGCGAGTTATTCAAAAAGTTCCTCTTTCTCATCCTCTAGCTTACCTGGCTCCTGACTTTCTTTTGAAAAAGCAACAGCAGGCCGAGCGTCGACAGACTCGGAGTACCAGCTCTACTAAGATCGTGTCCGGGTTACCAAACTCTCCGGCTGGCAAGAAGCGCCCCGCGGAGGTTTACATCTCTACTTTTCTTTGTCTTTCCTTTGTAATCTTGATGCTTTCTCATTTTTCCTATTTCATTCTTTTAGAAAACCCCATCCTCTGGCGACTCTTCGGCGTCAGTTCTACCACCGCCCAAGATCAATCCGCTGTAAGTATTCTTTATCATGGCATCCAGATCTCCGGCTCTTAATATGATAGTAACCTCTTCAAATGCTGCTCTTTCCATTTTGCAGTGCTCAAGCGAAGTGTCATAAGACCAACAAGCCCTCCCCCGGCCCTGTCATCCAAGACCATGAAATCGAACACCCAGAGGAGGTTCATCCGGAAGCAACTCCACCGGCTACCTCTGCGGAGCCGGCCGCTGAAGATGTCATTATGGAGAGTCATCCCAGAGCTCCTTCCAAGCCGCCGACTCCTGCAAAAACTCCTGCAACCCCGAACGTTGTCATCACCAGGTCAGCTCAGCAGACGCCTCTGGCTCATGTGCTGACTAAACATACCGAACTGTCAGAGGCCTCGAGGAACTTAAACTTTGATTCTTCGTACGAGAAGATGACAGCTAATGAGCTCCATGTCGGATATATGAACCGGCTAAATACCAGCCGTGACTTGGAGCTTCGGCTGGTGACTTTGATGGAAACCAAATATGAGGTACCTTTCATTCTTACCATATCCTTACTTAGCCCCCAAGAGCCCGTTTAATCTAGTTGATAGTTGAACCGGGTCTTTCTGTGACCTCTATAGATATTGTCATTCCAAATTCACTTAGAATTGCTTTAGCTTAGTACTGTAGATAAAGTGAACTGCCAATCGTAGCCCCCAAGGGCCGTCTCAGATTTTATTTGAGTTGGGTCTTTAATGTAGACAACTTGAAGATCTAATCGTAGCCCCCAAGGGCCAAGTAAACTTTAAAAAAATTGAGTCGGATCTTCCATCAGAAGTAGTCTTTGAAGAGCCAAATTGTAGCCCCCAAGTTCTGGATTAACTTCGAAGGAGATGAACCGGAACTGTACTGCATACTGAAAAAGCAAATATACATTAGCCCCCAAGTGTCAAATATATTCCTTGCAATCTGTTTGAGACTTGCAGAAATTCGTTTATAGCACTCGTCCTATATTTTGGCGACTTATCCTATATTTTGATGTGTTATAGGAAGCCTTAAACGAAGCCGGGTCTCAGTTGACGGATCTGAAGGCCAATTTGGCGGCTCAGCAAGAAGCCCGAAGCATTGCTGGCGAAAAGTGTCGGCTTCTCTCTGAGGAGCTGGCCAATGCCACTGCTGAGCTTACCTCTTTGAAAGAGACGGCAGAATCTGAAAAGGCCACTCTGACCAAACGGGTGGACGACGCCGACTAGCGGCTTATAGCTGTGGCGGAGGAAATCCAAGGCCTAAAGCGGCACATAACGAAGATGTCAGCCGCCCTATTTGGTAAGCTTCTATTTTACTTTGTATTTGAACATTGCTATTGAAAAAACCAGCGACTCATTAGCTTTATCCGGCTTATCCAGGTCCCAGGAGCCGGCAGTTGGCTTTTGATAGCCTTCTGCCACTGAAGGCCATCTACACCTTTGCGGAACAACTATACCGCGGCGCCATCTTCACGATCAAGAGTGTTCAATATAAGGAGAAGATCCCCACCACTCTGAGAGGGGTCTTGGAACTCTTCTCCACCATGCCAAAACAGATTGAAGAACTGAAGAAATCAACTTTTCGTCAAGGAGCAGTCGCTGGATTGAGCCGGGCTCTGGCCTTCACCCCTGAGCTGACGTCGGCTGAAATGATGGATGGCTATCCATCGAAGAAAGACGACGACTCAGAATTCACCGAGGCGGACTAAATCTAGTGTGTCAAGGACTCCTGCTTCTTGGCGTCTGTACTTGCAGATGAAACCAATTTAAATGTCTACCAGGCGGCTTATGATGGCGAGGATAAGAGGATCCGCGGGCCTCTCTACGAGTGGAAATCTCTAGCACCCGCCCGCAGTAAGGAACTCTTTCCTAATGATCTCGACACGTCTCCCTTTTTTGAGGAAGGGTCCTTCGCCGCATTGGCTGACTGCAACTGGGATTTGGAAACTCTCTAGATGAAGCTAGTAGAAGAGCCGGAGCAGGATGATCCAGCTGTCTGACTTTGCATTTTGTAACCTTCTGAGCGATGGCTCATGCAATGACCCGCCGTGGGCAGTTGAAACTTGGTAATGCCTTTGCTCCTTCTGAGAGCAATTTTTGTAATAGCTTAAGGATGACTCTGCCGTTCTAAACATAGTGCCGGCTATATATGTTTCCATAACTTTGTGTATACTTTCCGTCTCTCCGTTTTTCAATTTGATATGTTGCCGGCTCTCCATTGATTGATCGCTCCTTTGCATAAATATACCTTGAGCTTTTCTGATGAGGAGTGTTTGTCTTTGAAGACGTCATTCCTTCTCTAGAAGATTAGAGCCGGATAATATCTTTGAAAACTTGAATTTTGTCAACTGGAGCAACATGGCTCCGGCTCTTGTCAGATGAATCCATTAAGGAGCCAATTGTCTTAGGATAACGTAAGCTATACCTGATGGTAAGAAGCCTCTATCGACAACTGCGTCTATTGATGAACCGGAAGCGGCCTAAAGCCGGCTGTATGAAGGGTGATGTAAGCTATACCTGACGGTAAGAAGCCTCCTTTTAACAGCAAATGTTGTGTGCACAAACGCCGGCTGTCAATGGGAGATGTAAGCTATACCCCAAATCAAGAAGCCTCCATTGACAGCCGCGGCTAATAATTAGCCTGAGACGGCATGAAGCCGGCTGTTTGAAAGGAGATGTAAGCTATACCCGAAGGCAAGAAGCCTCTTTTAACAGCTACAGTTGATAAGCAACTGAGTTTTGGCGTAAACGCCGGTTTTTAGGGTGAGATAAGAGAACCCGTCGGTAAGAAGCCCCCTTCGACAACCGCAGTTAATAAGTAACCGGAAGTGGCATAAAGCCGGCCATTAGGGTGAGATAAGCGATACTCGTCGGTAAGAAGCCCCCTTCGATGGACGCAGTTGATAAGCAACTAGAATTTGGTGTACACGCTGTTGTCTTAGGGTCATGTAAGCTATACCAAAGGTAAGAAGCCTCCATCAACAACAGCACTTCATGTAACCAAACTAGGCATAAAGCCAACTGTGCAAGGGAGATGTAAGCTATACCCGAAGGCAAGAAGCCTCCTTGCAACAGTTTAATAACAGCTGGTTGTGCAAAGGAGATGTAAGCTATACCCGAAGCCAAGAAGCCTCTTTGCAACAGTGCTTAATTGGGCATAACGCTGGCTGTGCAAGGGAGATGTAAGCTATACCCGAAGGCAAGAAGCCTCCTTGCAACAACGTAAAAGTAGACTGTGCAGGGGAGATGTAAGCTATACCCGAAGGCAAGAAGCCTCCCTGCAACAATGCTTGATAGGGCATAAATCCAACTGTGCAAGGGAGATGTAAGCTATACCCGAAGGCAAGAAGCCTCCTTGCAATAGCGTAACAGCACACTGTGCAGGGGAGATGTAAGCTATACTCGAAGGCAAGAAGCCTCCCTGCAACAGCGCTTGATAGGGCATAAATCCAACTGGTGTGTACGTTGTGCGCACAATACGTGTGTGGGCGATATCAAGGTGGAGGACCGCAAGGAACTTCACCGAGTTCTTCCTCACGGCCGACTACTGCCACCTCCGGCGGCGATCTCCAACGATGTTCCGCGTCGAGGAGGTCATCCAAAATGGGGTGGTGGTTGCTCTCCTTGCCCACTTCACCACACATTCGATGCCTTCTACCTCCTCGGCCGGGTGTTTTGGTGTGGCTGCGAGTTCATCGCTTTCACCACCCACAACAGGTTCACGGAGTACACCAACATATTCCCCACCGCGTCGCACATGCACACTCTCCCGAACCCTATCGACAACGCCCCGAAGGAGCAGTGAAGGGAGCCCGGAGGAGGAGCGAGGTGGAGAAGGTGGCGGCTAGGGTTCTAAACCCTCTATCTATTTTTCTTTTTTTGAATATATGTTATGCTAATTAAGTTGTAATTTAATTATGTTGGAGATGATATGGGCTTGTTGGCACTTTTATTAAGTTCTATTATTAAGTTTTCTATCTATTCTGCCATTAAGTTCTTGCTAGTTTGAACTATGTGATCGTGATATGTGATCTACATATTTGTTGATTGTTTTCTTAGAGAGCTCGCTTTATCTGTAACCATCTAGTGCATGCAGCCATAACGAAACCTTCTCTTTTTTTACACAAGCCACAAATATGTAGCCACCTAGCTAGTGCATGTAGCCACAAAAATATAAAACATATTGTTCAATTTATTTGTCATAGCAAAATGGGTGTAGATGTGAGTGGATCCAAAAGGCTAAAACTGATCATAAAAAATGATGCTCCAATTGAGGAGATAAACGTGCGAGAAGAGAGAAACCAGCGGAAGCAACCGTCGTTGCATCCGTGGCGGCTGGCGTGCACGAAAGCGGCTCAGTGAGTGCATCGTGGCGGCACGTGTCGGCGCATGCAGGCTCGATCGGCGCATGCAAGCTCGGTCGACGCATCGTGGCAGCACGCATCGACACATGCAGGCATGCTTCCTGGGTGCATGCATAGTAGGCTTTTGTCGTGGCGGTGTGCATAGGCGTTTAATGCAAGGGACGGCCCAACGAAACCATGGCCCAACGGTCGAACAGCGACAGCGCCCAACGCGACCCCACTTGTCAGATACAACGGGTGACACAGTCCAGCGCGGCCCCACTCGTCAGAGTTAACGGTCAAGCCATTGACCCGATGACAACATCCATTCTGACCTGTTCTGAGGGTTTTGAGAAAGGGAGTGGGGGAAAACTGAGCAAAAGTTATGAGCGCGGGGATGAATGAGTAGAGCTAAGGAACTAGGGGCACAAATGTAAAAAACCCTAATTGAAGTGGAATTCAAATAGACACCAGATTCCATCTCCAAACTATTTATCAAATTTGCCCTATTCATTATCTGTCCTAGTTGGTGATGTTAACTTGCTCGAACATGCATGATCATGGCATAAACAGATTCATTGGATTTTTCTCATCATTTTTCATATATAACTTATTTCATCCGAGTTATAGATTATTTTCTATTATTTTTTTGAAGTTTTAAATAATTTTCTGAAATTTCCAGATTATTTTAGAATTAGAAATAATATTATTTATTATATCATCTGTTTGTCATTGTGACATCGGCAGGTCAACACGCCGGTCTAGGTCAAACCTGACGAGCAGAGCCCAGACGTCAGCATAACAGTGTCAGCTATTGAGACTACCTTGTGGGGCCAGGTCAACTACTGACTCATCAGTCAACAGGGCACCTAGTCAGTCACTGACTGGTGGGTCGATTCAACCGTGATGTGCCCACGTCAAACTGACCAGTGGGGCCATGGTGGTTAAACTTAACATAAAGGTTATTTTTAAACTGTGTTAATTAGCAGTCAAGGCCCACTTATCAGTGGCCTAAAGGACCGTTAGGTTAGTGCTAATGAAGTCCAAGTTAGCACCATCGGGGATTAGTCGCCGGTGACCCAGATCCGTGGCAGACTCCCATCAGAGATGGTCAGGATAGCGCTACAGAGTACCTCCGGATGCGCTACTAGCATCGGAGTGCTCCTGGCGCTCGCGGGCTTCGAGTGGTGGTGGAGGATGGCTCTCGGATGGCCCGAAACAATGACGACAGGCACATCTGTGCTGGACGGAGTTCGGTTGCGACGGCTGTGGGGCTACGACTTGCAATTTGGCGAATGGAGTGGCTTGGGGCCCTGTAAAGCACTCCAGGAGCACAACTGCGTGACGGTTTGGAGCAAAGGGGCTCACGAGCACAAGGCTCTTCGGCCATGGCGGTGGATAGAGCTCAACATAGTGATGGAGCTAGCTAGTAGGCGCAATCGTCCGAGGAAGAAGGGGTGAAGGGTTCAGAGGCTCACGGCGAGTTAGGATCGGGCCTCGGAGACCTCAGGGATGACCTGGGTGCTGGGAATCGACGACGAAGTTGCCGGCAGTCGAAGGTTGAAGTTGATATCAGTGACGGTGCTACAGGATCCCGTGGTTGTGATCGTTGGCATTATTCTCCATGGTGGCGAGGCGGAGCTATTGGGACTGCCATGGGTTCATTGGAAGGGAGGTAGCTATGGTCACGACAACCGGCGTCGTTGATCTCGCTCGGGTTCGGTATGAGAGAGAGCATCGGAGGGGAGAGAGAGAGCGGCAGGGGTGTGGGTATTGGAGATATGCCCTAGAGGCAATCATTTATGATGATATTTCCTATGTGTTTATGAATAAGTATTGTCCTTGGACATTATCATTGATGTGTATTAACAAGTATGTGACTTGTTTGTGAGACTATGCATTGTATGATGACTGTCCTAAATGGTTCATAGTCAAAAGGGTTGTGTGAACGCGTAGCCAGTTAGACTAGCATATGACATGGTGGATTGTCACACCCTGTGTTTGTATCACCTTGCTATGTTTGGATTATAAAATTTGGAGCCAATTAAAACTTTTTCATTGCTTGTTTGAATTGTTGCTTGTTTGGTTGTTGAAGTGTGGTATATGGCACTCTTAGATTCTATCCCTCCTCATATTCATATTCCTTGACCCAAACTTCTTGCCCAATGATCATGCCATGTGAATAGTGCCCAAAACTATTTTTATCCAACTTTATTCTGACCAAAAATGATTTATTCAAATTTGCTTTTCAAAACCCCCTGAAATGAGGTTTGCACCGCAAGTCCTCAAATTGGGTGGATCCTTCTTGCCCAAAGGCTTTATTTCAAACCTACTACATATATGACTTCGCCAAACCACCAAATATTAATTTTAAAAATTATTGTTATATTTTATTTAAAGGCTTTTTCTTAAAGCCACAAATGGTTTTTAATAGGGAAAAATTATTTAAATGCCTTCAAAATATTTGAGAAAATTTAGGGAAACTCGGTGGACATATAGTTTCCAAATATAAGAGTTTTAACACATGGGCATGTTCAAATCATAGGGAAAACCCCTCAAAACCCTTTATGTTCAAATCAGGCTTTTGAAATATTTCTATAATAAATATTCTCAATAAATTCCAGGAAAATTCTAGGAAGTCGACACTATCATAGGTGATTATCTTGTAAAGTTTCATGTCAATCCAAGTTGATTTGGTTAACCAAACGAACCCAAAACCCTTCGTATCTAGATTCAAATTTGAACAACTTTACATTGTGAAGTTTCTCCCCTTGGCCCCAACCTTTTTGGACATGCTCTAATAACCAAATAATGATGCTACACTAAGTGGTGCATCAAGGGTAAAAGCCTAGCATAACTAGATCTACAGAAACCTGATTCTGTTAGTTTCTAGGGTTCACAAAGTTTGCATTGGCAACTTTGCCCAGTTGGGCTCAAACTTGGTGATCCATGTCATTTTTACCTAACATTTGACCCTGGTGAATATCTCAGTAAGTTGGTAAATCTTTCTTGCCCAAAATCCCATCAAACACCTTTTGGTAAAATAGTAAAGTACCTACTTTCACCCCTTTCCTTATTCCCCTTGCCATGAAACTTTTACCACAACCCCTCAGGGTTACCAGCTACCTCTAGTAAAAACCTCAGGCTCTTAATCCACTGGCAGGTGGTGTAAAACCCCCTTTGGTCACGTTGGCAACATCTTTTCTACCTCTCCCCTCCCCATTTCTTTTCCTTCCAAAGCCTCGCCTAGCTTCTCCTAGCCCATGGGCATCTCCAGTAACCCCAAGACACAAGAGGACACACTGGTGGGCATATTTTATGCCAGGGCAAGCGATATGGGCACTCTAGAGCGCGATACAGTGCGCTCCCGTAGTGTAGCCGCCCCTGCTCGGCGCCCCCCAACCACCTCGGGCCTCCCCAGCATGACCCCTATGTCCCCCTCGACGTCCGCAACACGGAAGCTGATCGGGCCCCTCCTCTCTCCCCTCCTCCCGCGCATGCCCGGAGCCGCCCGACTCGGCCAGTGAGCATGCTCACACGTGCGAGGACCTAGAGCTACTCTGCTCTCTCTCTGTCCCTTTCCCTGGACCTGGACCGCACCTAGGAACTCCCAAGACTCGACCCGAAGCCCCCCATGGCCGGTGGCGACGGCCCCGTCCTCGCCGGCGCACCACGCCCGCGATGAACCAGCGTCTGGCTATTTAAAGGTCTTCCGCTCCTCCCGCTCCTCTCCTCTCGCTCTCTCCTCTCCTCTGCTACCCCCAGTTCCCGGCCCCCTCGCCCTCGTGGTCGGGAGCCCGCGCCCAAACCAAACCCTCGCCACCGTGCGGGATCCCCACTCGCCGGTGATTCCCTCAGCCCGGCAACCCCCTCCGGTCCCACACGACAGGTGGCGCTCCCCGAGCACGCCCGTACCCTTGGCTGGCCTTGCCGTCAACCGCAGCCGCTCTGGTGAGCCTCCCTCGCTCCCTATCGTGAGGAGAGAGATGATAGGTGGGGCCCACCTGTCATCCCCTCACCCCCTCCTCTCTCGCTGGCAAGATGGGCCCACAGGCAGGTTTAAAATTAAACCTACCGCGCGTGCCGTCTCAGCTTGGGGCGGTTCCCCTTTGGGCCGGCTCGGCCTCGGTGCTGCTGGCCCGAGAGGGCACAATGCCCTTTCCTTTTTATTTTTTATTTTTTATATCTAAAAATTCCACAGATCTGAAGATAATCCCGAATCCAATAATTTTTCCACCTAAAATCATAGAATATTCCCTAGAATTTGTTAGTGCCACTTGCAAAAAAATTGAAAAACTTTTATGTACTGTTTTAATTTTAAAACCCCTATTTGGCATTATCAACCCCTGTTTTAAATACTTTTGAAAATCTTTTTAAGTTAAAAACCCTAGACAAATATTTCTAGTATATCTTGTGGTATTTATCAGAGTAGGGTAGCATTTTTTGATAGTAGTTTGTGTGCTCTATTTTTGTGTGATGCTTATTTTTATTGCTTTTATCTCGACGATAGATTGCGCTCTTGACGAAGAAGTTGGACCCGAAGATTTCGGAGACCCCAGAGACTTTGTTGAGCCAGGCAAGTAGCCCTTTGACCATGTTAAGAAACTTTTTCATGCATGACATATAGAACTTGTTGTTTCGATGATTGATCATGATGTAGAGTTTCCCCTTCGGTGGGTTGCCTCCCATACTCTTACTATTGACACTTGCATCGTGCATGACCCTACCACCTTATGAGGATTATGTAGGCGGGTGTAGTTAGGATGCTAATAGATGCTACGCAAGTGGGATGGCATTTATGCATAGTGATGGGAAGGAAGGAATGATTTCAAAGACTTTTCAAAAACCCCGTCGGGTGCCACTAATGCTCGAGGGAGATGATGATAAGTTGGGTGACCACTTGAGAAAGAAATGGTGTACCAGAGCAAGTGATTGTGTGTGGTTTTCGAAAATGGATTGGTGTAAGTTGCGACCGGTATTCCAACCTTATATGTATGAACAAAATAGCCCTTATGGGACGGGGATTTGTTGATTACTATGGATGGTGCTAGAAGGGAGCCCGCATTACTAGTGGCAAGAGTGAAGTGGTCACTCTTGAGACAGGGTCGTCTTGGAAGTGGAAGGCCATGCGCTGTCTTTACAGGCACCGGGCACACCATTGCGTACCCTCATGGATGATACGAGTGATGTATATCATGAGGGATGGCACCAACGAGTGGACTCTTTGTTTAGTATCACCATGGGAAATGCATTGTTCGGGTGCTTACCTCGGGTATGTGATGTACCGCGAGTAGTGGATGACACGGAAGTTCCCCGAGTTTTGTGGGTAAAGTGTGCAACCTCTGTAGAGTGTAAAACTATTCGAATATCGGCGTCCGCGGTCTTGGACAGTTGGATGTCCTTCTTAGACTATGTCCGGATGTTTTCATAAACCTTGGTGCGAGTATGGGTGTGGTGGTGACAAGAGGTCACACGATCTAAGTCCGATGACTTAGCTTGAGATGTTCAACCCCTGTTTATGATGATATCTGTAACTTGTTCATATGGATATTTGCCAACTATTGATGCATGCTTACTTGGTTACTTGATCATGTCATTGCATTCAAAAATTGGCTTTCCGCAAATTACCCACTTAGTGCTACATCATGCATCTTTATTACCTTGTTCCACAACTTGGGTTGCTTGCGAGTACATTCAAAGATCTCATTGGCTTGCCACTTGTTATTTAACTGGCCAGGCATGGAATAATAGGAGTATGTTGATGAGTTTGTTCGTGATGAAGTGTGAACTAGGACACTTCCCTGTTAGAATGCTTGTAGGTTAAGGCAGATGGCAAGGGTTCACGCTTTCGATCAAGATTTCCGCTGCTTGTTCTATTTAAGTGTTTGGCCCTTGTGGCCCTATCTATGTAAGACTAGACCTTCAAGGTCTTTATTTGTGTAAGACACTAAATGTGGATGTAAGACTCTTGTTATTCAGCTTCTGTGTGTTCATTGAGCATTGATCTCTGGGATCACTGTGCACGTGCATTCGGTGATCACGACTTATGAGTCGGGGTCCCCACATGGATGGTTCGGTCTCACTGACCATGTAGCATTGGATGCTAGCCGGATAATACAGACTCAGAAAGGTCTGGTAGGATTCGACGTAGTCAGATCCAAGTCGAGATAAGGTTTAAGTTGGATAGACCCAACTACGAGATACATCGATAGGTCATCTGTGAGCCTCTAGTACAACATACGTTCTATGTCCTAAGACCCGAGCTGATGCATGTACTCGGCATGGTGACATACTTGCTTTCGGCCGACCAAACGCTACTCCATGACTGGGTAGTTACAAAGGAAGGTTTTGGGCTTGTCCAGACCCAGGCTACGAGACATGGTCGAGCAAGATGGGATTTCCCCTCCGATTAGTGGAGACATACTTTGGGCCCCTCGGGTGATTCAACCTGGATAAGCATGACCATGCAATGAGGATTATGAGATAATCTGAATTTAGGTTGGATTCACCGGAACGATAAAGAGGTCGTGCATCAACAAGGATGACCATGTCGCCTTGTGCACGACAACATATATCGTGTGGAAAAGGGAATAGAAGTGTGAAGTACAGGTTCGCCTAATCAGCTTCATCAGACACCTGGAGTCGGCACGCCTTCCTAGAGGCCGCTACCGACTGGTCAAGACGGATGTGATCTAACTCGCAACCAAGTGAACGAGAACCTAAGGGGTCGCGCTCTTAAGGGAAGGAACACGTGGGATTTAGGATCCATGCAAGGCCCAAGAGTTGAGCCCGCACCGGATGCCTATATGTAGTGGAGATACGACACACCCATCCGGTTGATCGTTTTGATGCCATCATTAGGGATTTGCATGGGTGGCACCTAGCCACTTCCACTCGCTGCTACTAACTGTGTGATCGAACCTAGTAGTCTGTCACACGGTGTTCCTCCTACACGCGCGGATACCATTAGAGGCAGTGCACTTGTGCCGCTCCGACGAACCTGTAGGTGGGATCCGGCAACCGGCTGTTCGAGGGAGATCATGTTGGCTGTTCGAGGGAGATCATACCAGGAGGAGATGGACCACACGAACGCGTCGCCCCAACTATACTTCCACTGCACGACACTACACGTCAAGTGGTAACGATCTGTGATCCATCGCCGTAGCATGTTCTTGGTTGTTCTACGCATAGGAAATTTTTGATTTAAATGCGATGCACCTATGGTAGGACCCAACAGTGGGGAGAAAGGAAGAGGGGGTCGTCCTCATCTCCTAGGCGAGGAGGTCGACTCGGGGACGGTAGTGAAGCAGGCAGACAGGAGGTGGAGGCTTCGGGCGCGCACGTGCGGCCACTCCTCATCCTCCTGACGAGGGGTTGAAGACGAGCTTACATCTCACTCAAATGGGTTGGACCGGCTACTCGTTTAGGAGAGGCCCAGGTAATTTCTTTGCCTTTCCTATTTATTTCCTATTTTCTATTTTGTTCAATATGTTTTGGTTTAATAAAATACCAAACCATTTTTATTATTCCTGATAATTATTAGGTGGGCTGAATGCACTTTTCCCAAGCCACACAATATTTTTTTAGAATTATTGGATATATACCTAGTATATAATAAGTATATATCCAAGTCAAATAATAATTATATTAGCTCAAATGCCCAAAGTAAAATGTTTCTATGATTCCAAAAATATTTGTTTGCATTTTACCTCTTGCCAATATTTTCGTAGAATATTAGGAACATTTTTTTGGACTGATTTGAAGCAATTTTTATCTTGCTTGTTTTGACAAAATAATTTTGGAGGCTTGACAATTCCTCAATTCAAATTCATTTAAATTTAAAATACATGCATGAATATGCAACAACAAGCAAAGCTAAATCTAGGGATGTGACATGTGCATCTGAAGCAGCTGACCAGACTAGGGAATTTGGAGCACGCTGCTGCGTCCACTACTAGAGACTGCAGGGGACTCCATGTATCGACTCCTGTGTGACTTTGATAAGGGGTAGAATGAACCCACTCCCAACTATTAGAGTATTGCGCCTGCTGGGTGACCGTATTCTTCAACATCTCGATGGTGTTCCTGGCTTCCATCTCAACTGGGTGTTTCCTGTGATTGGGAGCACCTCGAGGTTGTGGGTTGCTGCCAGAATATTGCCCACGGGATTGGAGAAGTGACCCACCAGCGTGTTAAAATGATGAGGTGGTAACTGAGCCCACAACGGTTGGGTCAACTGATGTTATTTAGCCTACCGTCGAGGTTGATCCCAATGTGGCTGCCTAGTCCCGCACGTGTGTAGTGGTGTGTTAAAAAGGCGTGTCGGCTCATAATTGGGGGGCAAGCGGCTTGTGTGCCTCCTCCGATAAACCGCCTATGAAGCATTTCGATGAGGACATAGTTGCTAGGCTTCTGCCTTCTAGCGTTCAGCCTCGTTGTGGATGTGGGCTTGCAGCTCCGCTAGGCAAGCATTCTCAGCATCGATTTCCTCTTGAACCTTGGCCATGTGCTCATGAAGTTCGGTCAATTCCGTGTTATGTTCCACCCAATTCTCCGCAGTTACTGGCGGTTCCATGAGTGTTGCCATGGTTGCCATCAAGTCGGCCATGGATTGAGCCGGTGTTTTGCCTGAGCCATCCGGGCCTAGAGCCGATGTTGAAGGGTCAGTCCTGGCTGTCCCACCAGCCACAACGTAGTCAAGGTCCATCGTTGTTCCAGCCATGAAGACAGCGGCTTGGCGAGGCGGCTTGAAGGACTCTTGAGTAGCCTCATTGTCTGAGTAGCCCCAAAGCTAGCCATTGAAAAGCATACAAATTGATTTGGTGTCTCTAATTGAAGACCCGCCATCAGAGAAGATGAGGGTATCTCCGCTAGCCACAGAGTTACCCACGAGATCAACCCCCATAGTGAAGGCGACGAAGACGTGGTTCTGGAGGGCTTCAGCTCGGCTGGGTTGGGTACACCAAGCCGTCTCAATGATGTCCGTGCAGATGTTTGGCTCGGGTCCCTACTCACCTATTTTTCTCATGAATACGTGGATCTAGCCAAAGGGGACCCGGTACCCATACTCGATTGAGCCAGTCTTGGGACCCCAACCCGAATCATCGATGTACATCTTGACAAAATGGCTCTTAGCCATCCGATCAATCCTGTATCCCTCGATACCTGGGAGATCGCACTCCAAGAACTCAACATCACCGTGTGATGGCCCCATAGTGGGTCCCAATTGTCATGTTTTTGTCATGACATATGCCCTAGCAAGAGGACTAAGTTTGGGATCCATCACAACTAGGTGATCGCTTGGATGGGCTGGTCGACAACGAGAGACAATGGTTTACCTAGGTTAGGCCCCTTCAATAGAGTTAATAGCCTATGTCCTGCTTTGTGTGTTACTGATGATTATAGTCTAGATTACAAGGGTGCGGAATCGCTAACCTAGCTCTCGAGGGTTTCTTTTTCTTTATTCTTTCCTCCTCAGGAGCTCTCCTTTGTATATAGGTTGAGGCCCTCAGGTTACAGTAAAGCCCTAGTCGTAACTCAACCCGTAACCTAGTTTACTTCCTACTTGTCTTTCCTTCCAAGTATATGGGATCCCTTATGACTTTTAGCATGAATTAGCCTACCAGGTACTGGTCCACGAGTGGGCCCTCTTCGATGAGCCGCCTCCTTTGCCTTGAGTTTTTAAGGTCGATCGCGTCCCATTGAAAGCACATTTGCTCCCTCGCCGGTTTGGTGATTAATAACAACAATATCTCATTAGACTCATGTTTCCACTAAGTATATTTCAGGAAAAGTCGAATGATGGGATGGCTATAGATTGTGAGGAGACCCCAAGATGCAAGGAATGGAGTGGCAAAGCTTCAAGCTAGAAGACTCTCTTTTTACTTTGTGAAAAATCACTTCGAGTCCATAGGAAAGCCAATAATATTAAAAGGGGGTAGGTAATGTTGGTGAACAAATTTCTCCACGTGCACAAGTTCTAGGCACCAAAAACACCCACAAGCTCTCCCACGAAAATACTGTTGGGGAACGTTTCATGGGAAACAAAAAGTTTCCTATGCACATGCAAGATCTATCCATGGTGATGAGCATCTACTATAGGAAGAGTGGATATACATACCCTTGTAGATCTCTAAGAGGAAAGCATTAAGAAACACGGTTGATGTAGTTTAATGTCTTCGCGATCCAGATCGCCGAGCATCCCGCGATCCAATCAAGATCTGTCCCGTTCTAGCACCGAACGAACGACACCTCCGCATTCAGCACACGTACAACTTGATGATGATATCTTCCCTCTTGATCCAGAAAGAGGGAGTGGAGAGGTAGATGAGTTCTCCAGCAGCGCGACAGTGCGACAGCGATGATGGTGGAACTATTCTGGCAGTGCTTCGACTAAGCACCACCGAAAACTAGAGGGAACGATCTATCGAGGAGGGAGGGCTGCACCGTGGCTTAGCATTTTCTGGTGCGGCTTCCCTCTCACCCCTCGAGTATATATAGGAGGAAGGGGAGGGAGGCCAGCGCCCCTAGGGTTCCCCTTATGCTATGATCAAAGTGAGGAGGTGGAGGAGTCCAACTCCAATCCTACTAGGAGTAGGATTCCTCCCCCACTTGGAAAGCCTTTCCTCCTCTTGGGTTTTATCACTCCTAGCCACATGGGCCTTAGTGGGGGGGCAGGGGTAGGCCAGACCACCAGGGGCAGGTTTACCTCCTCCCACATCCCATGAGGCCCTTTGGGGTGAGAGGCCCCTCCCGATGGTCCCCCGGTCCCCTCCCTGCACTCCCGGTACACTACCAAAGTACCCGAAACTTTTCCTGTGACCAAAGCGGGACTTCCTATATATCAATCTTTACCTCCGGACTATTCCGGAGCTCCTCGTGATGTCTAGGATCTCATCTGGGACTCTCAACAACCTTCAGTCACCACCATACATAACTCTATACTACCAAAACATCATCGAACGTTAAGTGTGCAGACCTTGTGGGTTCGAGAACTATGTAGACATGACCGAGACACCTCTATGGTCAATAACCAATAGCGGGACCTGGATGCACATAATGGTTCCTACATGATATACGATGATATTTATCGGTTGAACCTCTATGTCAAGGATTCAGTCGATCCCGTATGTTGTTCCCTTTGTTCTTCGGTATGTTACTTGCCCGAGATTCGATCGTCGGTATCTCTATACCTAGTTCAATCTCGTTACTGGCAAGTCTGTTTACTCATTCCATAATACGAGATCCCATGGCTAAAACTTTAGTCACTTACTTGCAAGGCTTGTTGTGATGTTGTATTACCGAGTGGGCCTTGAGATACCTCTCTGTCACACGGAGTAACAAATCCCAGTCTTAATCGATTCCCACTGAACAGACACCCTTGGAGATACCTATAGAGCATCTTTATAGTCACCCAGTTATGTTGTGATGTTTAATATGCACACGGTACCCCTCCAGTGTCAGTGAGTTGCATGATCTCATGGTCATAGGAACAGATACTTGACATGCAGAAAACTATAGCAATAAATTGACACGATCATATGCTATGTTTATAGTTTGGGTCTTGTCCATCACATCATTCTCCCAACAATGTGATCCCGTTATCAAATGACATCGTACGTCTATGGATAGGAAACCTTGACCATCTTTTATCAACAAGCTAGTCTACTAGAGGCATACTAGGAACACAATGTTGTCTATGTATCCACACATGTAATGTGTTTCCAATCAATACAATTATAGCATCCATAATACTTGATTATCATGAACAAGGAAATATAATAATAACCATTTATTATTGCCTCTAGGGCATATTTCCAACAAATACTCTGTCAAAACCCTAAATCACAAAATCGGTGCCACCAAGTTTTCCCATTCAGCCCTACCAATTTCTACCCCAGAATGAACCCTAGATAAACCCTAAGATCTCGGTGCAACCGAGTTTTGGTGACCATGATTCTGGTGACTGTTTTCATGGAATCGGAATTTCTAAGTTTGTGTTTTGGTCTCACCGAGTTTGGAAACTGCCCTCGGCCACTCATTTCGGTACCATCGAGAAAGTTATATCGGTCTCACTGAGATTCTTAAAGCTGCCACATTTTAAACAGATCGGTACAACCGAGTTTTACTTTGGTTTCACCGAGTTAGTCAATAATGTTGTAACGGTTGTATTTTTGGAGATGCCTATATATACCCCTTCACCACATCCCACTCGCAAGAGAAGCACTCAGAACAGTTCCCCACTTCCGATATCCAAATTTACGAGAGAGAACGACCTACCCTTGTGTGGAGATAAAGATCATCCACTCGAACCATATGGATCTTGATTTCTAGCCTCCCAAGTTGATTTCCACCCAATCAATCTTTTCTACCAAGACAAATCTCTGTGTGAGTGATTGAGTGTTGAGGTGTCTATCATCTTGAAGCACTAGAGCAAGGAGTTCATCATCACTATCAAGCTTACTACCTTTTGGAGGGTGGTGCCCCCTATATTGGTTAGGTGTTGCTTTGGAGCCTCCCACTTCATGTTGTGGAGTTGAACCAAGAAGTTTCTACGGGAAAGGGGATTGCCTACTTCATGAAGATCTACCCATAGTGAGGCTAGACCTTCGTGGACAGAAGCAGTTATGGAATAGTCATGGTTGCTACTTCGTGGACACTTATGGGTGGAGCCCTCCGAGGACTGTCATGACCATTACCCTCCGTGAGTTGAAGACTCCATAAATGTGGATGTACGATAGTGCCACCTATAGGAACCACGGGAAAAATCTTTGTGTCTACAATTGCGTTTGATATTCTAACCCTAACCTGTACTATATGTGCTTGTCTTTACTTTCTGCTACAATACTCGTAGACATGCATGTGTAGGGTGAGCTTGACTTGCTATCATTGTTAAAATCTGCCCACAATTAAAATTGGGAAAAGTTAAAATTTTTATTTGGTCAAGTAGTCTAATCACCCCCTCTATACTTACTTTTGATCCTACAAGTGGTATCAGAGCGTATGGCGTCTAGTGAGGGAAATTATCACCGTAGTGTTCCAGACTTTGATGGTACAAATCTTGTTAGTTGCAAGCATAAAATGAAAATGCATATTCTTGGTCATAACCCTGCCGTTTGGGTTGTTGTTCATGTTGTCTTGTAAGGTGAATTCTTTGGTGATGGGAAGTGTTGGATTTCGGGCTCCGCAAAACCCTCAAGGTTCGATGACAACGATGTTTGCGTAGGTTCCCTACAGCCTCGCCCGTCCTAGCTCGCTACTCGATGGTTACTATGGCAAACTCGCACGATGATGAGGAAGAAGATGAGCATGACAGTTTACCCAGGTTAGGGACGCTGTGAAACGTAATACCGTACTCCTGGTTTGGTGGATTGCCTCTCATGGAGGTTTAGTGGATGAACTAGTACAGTGGGCTTGAGCCTCGCGAGGGCGCTCAAGGGGTGTTCTTGGCTGCTTGCCTTGTGGTAGTTCGTCGAGTCGCTAAGGATTGGATCCGGGGTCCTCCCCCTCCTACGGTGTGACCTAGCCTCTATATATAGCGGTGGCCCAGGTCCTCTTCCCTTATCACAATGGCGGGAAGGAATCCCACAATGGCCAATTTTGAAGGGGGACAGGAGTACATCCGCGCATGTCCAAAGGTGGTCTTCGCCTACAAAGTGGGTATCGATGATGAAGTGGTGGGCTCGGCGATGACATTCATCATGTTGGGCTCGTAGACGTGGTCTTGTTGCACAAGAATGGAAAGCTTTGGATGCCACTCCAGGAACCCGCGTACCTCCTTGTTACCTTTGCACCAAAGCCGAAACTGCACCCCTAATGCGCTGGTCCTTGCCTGTCCTTCCCCATGTCACCTTTGACTCCTGAGGCCGGGCTCTGCATAGGGATCTCCGCCGCTCAGGAGGCGGCCTAAGGAGGCCCATCCTTACTGGCCTTGGTGTCATTCTCCCTCGCGAGCCCGGGGTCCTCGCGAGGGCCTTGTCTTGAGTAGAGCCACACCAGGCCACGCTTGGGTAAAGAAGTTGGCCATGTCCTGGGCCGCAGGCAGGCAGGGCTGGGTACCCTCGTTCCTAGAACGCCAATAGTAGCCGCCAGGCCCAAGGCGCGCTTTAGCCGGATTTGGGGTGAGGCTTTGAGGACGGCTCGAAGCGCTTCGGGCCCTAAACACCTGTGGGCCAGGCTTTAAATGCGTCGAGCGCATGTTCGGTGATGGCCCCGCTCCCCGAAGGCGCCAGGAACAGCCCCAAGTCAAACCGATGCACCGCCTGCGCACATCACCGACCATCATTACCTTTCTTTGAATGTTGTCCCTTCATCGGGCTTCCAACCCTCGGGTCATGCGGATGTGACCCGATAGAGCCAGGCGAGGCAACGTGAGGTAGGATCGCGTGCCGATCGAGCCGCTCCTTTCGGTGCCCGAGGGGCCCATATTGCCTGTTGTCCCACGGCGCCTCGTGGCCTTGATCCCGCCTATAAATCCGCCTTCCCCATGGTGGACCCTATCCATCTCGCGACTCCAGAGAAATCCCCCTACTCCCGCGACTTCAGAGAAAACCCTCTTTCTCTCCTTAGCTTCTTCGTTTCCTCATGGCGTCGGGTGGAGGCGCTGCCGGTGTAGGGGAGCGCGTGGGACCGCCAGCCCCCTCGCTCTCCTCCGGGGGCAGCGGCAATGGGCCCTCGGGGCTGGCATAGGTTCATCGGTGCTGGGCCATGGTGGACGAGTGAGTGTTCCACCACTCCCTTCTTTTTTTGCTTGACTTCTCCAATGTACCGGGCTTGATCGTCTTTTCCTTCTAGGGTGCCGACGTCCAAGAAGCGCAAGCGTGTCGAGCTCCAGGAGGAGGTGGACGCGTCGCGCACCCAGCTGGCGACCGCCAATGTCGCCTTCCAAGCCACCCTCAGGGGCGCAGCGGAGGCCAGGGTGGAGCTGGCATCTCTTCAGGACCAGGTCTAGGAGGTGGCTGATGTCGTGTAGGCTGCATGGGACTAGGCGGCCTACGCCAAGATGCTAGAATCCCAACGACCAAGCAGTACCTAGACATCGCCCATCGCACGGCCGACACGGTGGAGCGGTTTGTTGGGGATGCCCCCGCCGTGCCCAACGTGCAGGGCGACGGGGGGCTACCTAGACTTTTTCCACCGGGTGGTGGATACGCTGGAGACCGACGTCTCCCGCGTGAACATGGATAGCGAGGCCGATGCATGGGACCTCCTGGAGCTTGCATCTATGCACGTCTTCTCCAACCTACGCTGCCTCGTCCCGGAGCTCGACCTCTAGCGCATGGTTGAGAGGGTTCGCGAGGGGCTCCTGAGGCTTCTTCAGGATGGGGTGCGCCCACATGTGGACGCCCTGGTCATGCAGTTCATCTAGGTGCCCCCTCCTGGGGGAGAACGCGTCCCCGGTGCCCTGGCGGCCGTCGACTCAGATAGCGACAGCGACTCCTCCGCCTAGATGCCCCCTGCTTCTTCCTCCTAGTACCTGTAATAGCTTAAAAAGAACTTGGCCCCCATGGGAGTTAACCTTTTGCGCATTACCTATGTTTTTTCTTCTTTCCCTTTGTCATATTTAGGTCTCCGTAGAACCCTCAAGGTTCGAACACAGGGGCATGTGCGAAGGTTCCCTGCAGCCTCGCCCATCCTAGCTCGCTAGTCAATGGTTACTATGGAAAACTCGCACGATGACGAGGAAGAAGATGAACACAGCAGTTTACCCAGGTTCAGGATGCCGAGAAGCGTAATACCCTACTCTTGCTTTCGTGGATTGCCCCTCGTGGAGGTTTGGCGGAAGAACTAGTACAGTGGGCTTGAACCTCGCGAGTGTACTCAAGGGGTGTTCTTTGCTCCTTAACTTGTGGTGGTTCGTCGAGTGGCTAAGTGTTGGCTCTGTGGTCCTCCCCCCTCCTATGATGTCACCTAGCCTCTATATATAGCGGTGTCCCAGGTCCTCTTCCCTTATCACAATGGGGGGAAGGAATCCCACAACGACCAATTTTGAAGGGGGACAGGAGTACATCTGCTCCTGTCCAAAGGTGGTCTTCATCTGCAAAGTGGCTATCGATGATGCAGTGGTGGGCTCGGTGATGACATCCGTCCTGCGGGGCTCGTGGTCGCAGTCTTGTTGCACCAGAATGGAAACCTTTGGGCGGCGCTTCGAGAACCACGTACGTCCTGGCTCCCTTTGCACCAAAGGGGAAACTGCGCCGCCTGGCACACTGGCGCCCACCTATCCTTCCTTGCGTCACCTTTGACTCCTAAGGCCAGGCTCTACATAGGGATCTCCTCCACTCAGGAGGGGGCCTGAGGAGGCCCATCCTTGATGGCCTTGGTGCCATTCTCCCTCGCGAGCTCTGGGTCCTCGTGAGGGACTTCTCTTGAAGAGAGCCGCTCGAGGCCACACCTGGCTGACGAAGTGGGCCGTGTCCTGCCTCGCAGGCACGCTGGTCTGGGTACCCCCGTTCCCAGAATGCAGACAGTAGTCTCCGGGCGCAAGGCATGCTCGAGCCGGCTTCAGGGCGAAGTCTTGAGGATGACCCAATGTCTCGCGGGGCCCAAATTCCTACGGGGTTAGGACTGGCGTGCGTCGCGCGACTGACGTTAGGCGTCCTCATGGCCACCGCCCGAATCGACAAAAGGCCTGACTTCCGGCGCCGAGCCATTACTACTTTCCTCTTGTGCGCGCTTGCTCTTGCTCCCAGATCCTGGCCTTAGGTGAGACCTCTCCAGATCCAGCGTTGCTCCATCCTTCCTCCGAATGGCCCCCGCCGGCAAGTCGAAGTAATAGGCCCAGAGTTCGGCCTCCACTCCTATCTCGCCGGCGCCCTCTGAGTCTTCCATTGCCGATGGGACCAACGAGCACGGGCAGACCTTGATATGGGGCGGCTCCTCTGAGAGGCAGCCCTCGCCTAGGTCAGCCTATCCCTTCTTCCTCCATAGCGTATTCACTGGACTTGTCCCGCCTTTCTCCATGTTCTTCACCGCCACACTCAATCCCTATGGGATCTAGGCCCTTCACCTTCAGCCCAACTCCATCTTGCTCTTGTCCGCCTTCGCCTTTTACTATGAGGCCTTCGTGGGCGTGAAGCCTTCGGTGGCCCTCTTCCGACATTTCTTAAGTTTGCGTGAAGACGGCGGCGTTCAATGGTCGGTGTGCATCTCCTTCGTCACGGTCCAGAGCGGTAACATGCTCTTAAAGGCCGGGAAGAAGGTGGAAAACTTCTGGCACCGTCGGGGCTTCATGGATCCCGGGAGTCCCAACTTCTACTTGGAGCTGCCGAAGGGTCTGCCATAGAAGACCCCTGCGTGGAGCTCCGCGAAGCTTTATGACCTCTGGGCCAAGCCTGTCTTGGAGCGGATTTCCCGCGACATCAGCGCTAGGAAGCCGAATGGGAGATGATAGTGAGGGATTTCTTGACGGAGCGCTTGGCGCCCCACCAGTCGCACACTAGGCCCCTGTGGGATTATCAAGGCAGCGACGACAACCTCCGGCTTCGGTCCTCGCGCATAACCCCTGAAGAGTTGAGGAGGGCCGTGGTGACCCTACTCAATGGTGACCCCGGAGATCTCCCCAAGGCTTGCATCCCACTATACTGCCACGACCATGCGACTACTTTGGTAGCCAAGATGCCTGCCTTCGATGAACTGGGGCTCTCCCCAGCCGAGGGCCTTGGCACCCCGATGACGGTGTCCTTCGGCGACACCTCAGGCGGGGAGGATTCGGAGAAGACGTCGAATGATGATCCGACAGGGGCATCTCCTCCATCACAGAGCGTTCTCCTCCATGACCTTGACGACAACGATGATGCTTGTGAAGTTTCCGCGGCAGGGTCTCCGCGTCCCGCCAAGGTTCCCAAGGGGCTCGTGGCGGCCCTCGTGTTGTGCGATGGACCTACCTGATGACCCCCAGGAAGCGTGTGGACAAGCCTCCTTCGATGCGCCCTACTTCTATTGGCATGGAAGTTGAGGTGTCGCCCTCGCCCTAGCACGAGTTGCAGCCTACGAGCCATGTGGGTGGGGCCACGGCCACGGTGATCCCTCCGGCGGCAGTTCTGGTGCATGGTACCCCTGTGCCCTACCGTGCTGGTTCCCCCGCCGAGAGAGGCAAGGGCTTCGCTGTCATCAGGGCAGAGGGGAAGAGGAAGTGTGTTGACGTTGAGGAGTAAGTACCTAGCTCAGCCTTACCCGCACTCTGATAGCTTGGGTGCTAATGATTCTTCCTTTGCCAGGAAACTAGGAACATCCCCACGCTAAAGATGAGGAAGAAGAAGGCAGGCGTCAAGCCGAAGGCGTCCTCCAACGCTCCACCTGCTCCTGTCGTGCCGTCGTCGTTTGACGAGGCGCTCGTGGGTGAGGGGTGAAGGTTCACGTGGTAGCCCTCCTGGCCGCTTCCGCAAAGCCTCCGACGCCCCCGATGCCTATCGAGGTGGTCGCTCCTGTCCTTGGCTTGCTGGTTCCTTTGTCCGGTGGGCCAGCCCCTAAAGGCGAACCGCCCATCGATCCGTCTGCATCCATCTTGCCATTGGTTGCTGTGCAGCCTCGGGAGCCTCCTGCTCCTCGTGGTGTAGTCTCCCAAGAGGCACTGCCTGCGGTCGTGCAGGCAACTCCTTCGAAGGACGGCTTGATGCCCCCGCCGTGTGGTCTCGCTGTTCTAGACCAAGTTTGGTATGCCCTCGGGAGCGCTGATGATCGCCTCACGAGTGGGCTTCTAGGATCCTCTCTAGGTGGCTCCAGGCCAACACTTCTGTCATGGCATCCTGCGGCCAAGCCAGGCTGCCGTGGCGAGGAACGAGAAGGACGCCGTGTCGGCCAAGGCATCCATAGAGGCTGCACTAGTCGGCGTGGCGTCTCCTGAGGAGCGCTGCAATTAGGCAAAGTTCTGCTTGAAGGTCCTTCAGGAAGAGAAGTTCGCCCTCAAGGAAGAACTTCGTCATCAGCGGGAGGCCCTCAAGGCTTGCAAGGCCCAGCTTGCCGACTAGGACTCTGAGCTGTCCCAAGCGAAGGCCGATGGTGTTGTGGTGTGAGGGCGCTTCAACGCGCGGAAGAGGGAGGGAGTCCTGGAGATGGGTCTTGGACAGCAAGTGTCGCGACCTCTTTTCTAAGGCTGCGATGCGCGTCTTCATCCATCTTCACCTCCGTGAGCCATGGTTTGACTTCGACTCCGTGATCCGTCCGGTCGCCTCCGAGGTCCCCAGCAGCGCTGTAGAAGTAGTGAAGGCTACCATGGAGGCACTGGTGAAGAGGTTCACCCGCATCACCGTTCAACCACCTCCTGAAACTACACAAGTTAATGGTGAGGAGGACAACGCCGGCGATGTCGACGATGAGTTTGATGACCCACAAGTATAGGGGATCTATCGTAGTCGTTTCGATAAGTAAGAGTGTCGAACCCAACGAGGAGCAGAAGGAAATGACAAGCGGTTCTTAGTAAGGTATTCTCTGCAACCACTGAAACTATCGGTAGCAGATAGTTTTGTGATAAGATAATTCATAACGGGTAGCAAGTAACAATTGTAACAAAGGTGCATCAAGGTGGCCCAATCCTTTTTATAGCAAAGGACCATCCTAGACAAACTCTTATATAAAACAAGGCGCTCACGAGGACACATGGGAATTTCTATCAAGCAAAAGCCTCCCACTTTGATAATTTGATATGTGGGTGGACCGGTGCTTGGGTGCTGCCCTTACTTGGGACAAGCCTCCCACATATGATTAACCCCTCTCACAAGCATCCGCAACTACGAAAGAACAATTAAGATAAATCTAACCATAGCATGAAATACGTGGATCCAAATTAGCCCCTTACGAAGCAATGCATAAACTAGGGTTTAAGCTTCTATCACTCTAGCAACCCATCATCTACTTATTACTTCCCAATGCCTTCCTACAGGCCCAAATAATCATGAAGTGTCATGTAGTCGATGTTCACATGACACCACCAGAGGAGAGACAACATACATCTCATCAAAATATCGAACAAATACCAAATTCACATGATTACTTATAAAAGACTTATCCCATGTCCTCAGGAACAAACATAACTACTCACAAAGCATATTCATGTTCATAATCAGAGGAGTATTAATGACGATCAAGGATCTGAATATATGATCTTCCACCAAGTAAACCAACTAGCATCAACTACAAGGAGTAATCAACACTACTAGCAAACCACAGGTACCAATCTAAGGTTTTGAGACAAAGATCAGATACAAGAGATGAACTAGGGTTTGGAGAGGAGATGGTGCTGATAAACATGTTGATGGAGATGGACCCCCTCACGATGAGAGGATCGTTGGCGATGACGATGGCTTCAATTTCCCCCTCCCGGAGGGAAGTTTCCCAACAGAACAGCCCTCCTAGAGTTCTAGGTTTGTTCTATCCAAGTTCCACCTCGAGACGGCGGTGCTTCATACCAAAAGCTCTATTATGATTTTTCTAGGTCGAAACCCTCCATATAGTAGAGGATGGGCATCGGAGGGCTGCCAGGTGGGCCACAAACCTTAGGGGCGCGACCAGGGGGTAGGGCACGCCCCCAAGCTTATGGATGCCTGGTGGGCCCCCTCATGTATTTATTTTGCCCAATATTTTTTATATATTCGAAAATAATTCTCCATAGATTTTCAGGACTTTTGGAGTTGTGCAGAATAGGTATCTCAGATTTGCTTCTTTTCCAGTCCAGAACTCCAGCTGCCGACATTCTCCCTCTTCATGTAAACCTTGTAAAATAAGAGAGAAAAGGCATAAGTATTGTACCAAAATGTGTAGTAGTAGACCATAATGCAATAAATATCAATATAAAAGCATGATGCAAAATGGACGTATCAACTCCCCCAAGCTTAGACCTCGCTTGTCCTCAAGCAAAAGCCGAAATCGATAAATATGCCATCATGTTTAGATATAGAGGTGTCGATATAATAAAATACAGACATGAAGGCATCATGATCATATTTAGAACAGTAACATATATTGACATATAATTTATTATGCTAAACAATTCATTCACAATGGTAAAGTACGAATCAAGAACTCTATTGAGAACCGACAAACTATGATCTCAGTCATTGAAGCAATTCCAATTTATCATAACGTAGGAAAGAGTCAATAGAAGAGCTTGTAAAGCAAATCCACATACTCAATCATCTTTAAGTCTTTCACAATTGCTAACACTCACGAGGTACCTATGAGGTCAAAGCTTCAATCGGACATAGAGGAAGATAGGGGCTTATAGTGTTGCCTCCCAACTATTTACCTCAAGGGTAATGTCAACAGTAATAACTCATGCTCGTCCACTTCCAAGTGGATATATGTGACTAGATCATTCCCCAACACATGATGCTTGCCAGAAGATAAAGGAAAAATAGAGAAAGTGATGGGGATCACGACAACTCTTGCATAAATGTATGTACTAGAAAATAAAAGTAACAAATAGGCCCTTCACAAAGGGAAGCAGAGGTTGTCATGCACTTTTATAGTTGGATGCACAATCCCTTAATGCAAAAGAACGTCACTTGACATTGCCCCTTGTGATAGAGAACTTTATTATGCAGTCCGTCACTTTTATTTCTTCCATATCACAAGTTCGTATAAAGTTTATTTTCCTCACACTAATAGATCACACATATTTAGAGAGCAATTTTTATTGCCTGCACCAATGACTACTTACTTGAAGGATCGTAATCAATTCGTAAGTAGGTATGGTGGTCTCTCATGGAAAGACTGGGTTAAGGGTGTTTGGCTACACAAGTAGTATCTCTACTTGGTGCGAAAGTTTTGGATGATATGAGGTGGAAGCAAGCGAAACATGTTGAGGGATCTATAACAATATAACTACTATTCAGAAATAAGCAAACATAAACTATTATGTTGTCTTCCTTGTCCAACATCAACCTCTTAACACATAATATTACGAGGACCCCGACTCATAAGTCATGATCACCGAATGCAGGTGTATACTGATCCCAGAGATCAATGCCCACTGAACACACATAAGCTGAATAACAAGAGTCTTACATCCACATTTAGCATCTTACACAAATAAAGACCATCAAGGTCTAGTCTTACATAGATAGGGCTACATTGGCCAAACACTTAAACTCAACAAGCAGAGGAAATCTTGGTTGAAAGCGTGAACCCATGCCACCTGCCTTGAACCTACAGGCATTCTGACTAGGAAGCGTCCTAGTTCGCATGTTCGTCACCAATGAACTCTTCAACGTACTCCTGTTCTTCCATGCCTGGCCAATTAAATAACCAGTGGCAAGCCAATGAATACTTTGATTGTACTCGCAAGCAACCAAATTTGTGGAAGAAGGTAATAATGATGCATGGTATAGCACTAAGTAGGTAATTTGTAGAAAGCTAATTTTGAATGCAATGACCTGATCAAGTAACTAGATGAGCTGTAGCAACCCGACCTGAAAGGTCGAATCTCCGGTGTTTCTGTACCATCCCAAGATCATGCTGGTACACACACGGTACATCAATGCATAAATCAAAGGGAAATCACACAACATTAATTAATCGAAATCTCATATCGAGTCCTTTATTACGATAAGGATTACAATAAAGTGGCTGAAGGCCAACTCATGAGATAAACTAAACCAAAGTCTTGCGGAAGCTCCATAGGTAGTTGAGTCCATCTGACTCCAAGGGCATCTCACCGAGCGTAGAGCGTATCCTCACTCCTAGTCGGAAAAGTACTCTGCAACATGATACATTGCAGCCGTATAGGTCAGCATATTGAATATGCCAGCAAAATCGCAAGAGAGGGGGTAAAGTAATCATCTAGTCTATATGCATATATGACAGGTGGGGGTAGTAAGTTTTTGCATAAAGCCAAATTTTTCCTACAACAAGAGAGGGCAAAGGCATAATTACTACAATGTTGGTTGATTAATGAGATGGTTCCACCAACCAATTCTCATACCCAAGTTGACATTAAAATACCCATATCAATGTCATTTATTGTGTTGAGAGTTCCAGATAGTTTCAGTTCCTTTGGCTCAAACTGTCCATGACCATGGACACGGCTAATCGATTAGGTTTGGGTACTCTGCAGAGTTTTGCATACGTTCCCTACAAGATTTGATCACCTCCGTTGGATTTCTCGCACTTCATGGTGTTTCAGAAACGGATGACCAAAACATGGTCTTCTAAAGGGTTTCCCTGAGACTCTGTCGGTGCCCATCCTTTCCTACCGTTCTTCTACATCTCGTAGCACTGCCTGTCCAGGGTCACCACGATATCCAACCAAGCCAGATCCCATAATGGCTTGTGGCTGTGCAGGTAATCGTTGGGTCTTGAAGCATCCATCTATGTCTTTGTGCCTGGGTGGACCTTTCCGCATGAATACTGGCACTTCTCCAGCATCATCTAGGCTAACCACTGGTTTCTCCAGGGCGCCGTTCAACCATCACACACCCATAGGTATGTTGGAAACTCGGAGTCTTGAAGACTTTATCATCATGTAGGTCTTGAGATTATTAACTCACAACTCTCATAAATTACACAACCAACCCCGTCTACTAATAGCATAGTAAAAATGTAAATCAACGTTTCCCGGGGCCAATGTGTCAAATGGTTGAGGGGTACCTACCACATGATACTACAACAAGTAACCAAGTTTTCAATTTACCTACTTTGCATACAATTGGGGATATGGAAGAACTAATTCAATAAAACATAGGTATACATGGTCAAAGTGACTTGCATTGCCTCGTAATCAAGTGACTCTAGATAACAAGCTTCGCACTCCGAATGATCTAACGAATCAAACAAGAGCACACCATAAGCATAAACACAATACAATTCATTCAACAGCAAGGTAAACAAATGCTTCAACAAACAAAAGCACAATCAAAAGAAGAATCACGTAAAGTATAAGACGATAAAATTTTGGTGTCAAAATCTCTACTAAGACATACAAGTTAAAAATTGGTTTTGAACAACTAGACATTTTAGATAACAGAAAAGTAAATATAAAATTTTATTTGAAAACAGAAAGTATTTCATTATAAAAGTATTGTGCTAAAAGAATTACTACAAAACCTTTTTTCTAAACAATATAAATGGTGAAAACAATATGTACCTATTCAAACTAGAGGACAAAACAATTTAAAAAGACATATTTTATTAACAGAAAAAAATACACCTAATGTTGAATGAACAGAACCTAATGAAATCTAAAAACAAAAGTTAAACTAATTCAGGTTCAAATTAAATAAAATCAGTTTAATTAAAATCTATTAAGAACTAAACATATTCTGTTTTTGTTAAAAACAGTAACCAAATTCATCCTAAAAATTCGCAAACTATATAGAATGATAGTTCTAACTAATACCAAACAGTGGCAACAAGATTACTCAAAATATATTTTTAAACTCTAGTTATACAGATTTTAGTAATTTAAACAAATTTCATAAGATTCAAATTTTAAAGTTCAAATTTGAAATCTAAGCATACAGACATAAACTATATCAAATTTGTGAACTAATGCAAAAAGAATCAAATAAAAACACCAAATATTTTAAAATATATGAATAAAACAAAAACAGAATACATTCTGTTTTCTAAAACAGAAAAGAAAAAGAAAAACTTCCTATCGATCGGACAGGGTCTACGTGTTAGGTTGTGATTGGCCGCGAGGGCGTGCGCTTGAGAGCTAACAAGCGGACAACCGACAACTAAAGCGTACCGGTTCGATTATTAAACAGATCTAATCTCGCACGTTGACTACGGATCCGACGGCTACGAGTGGACGTGGAGGCTTACAGAGAGGGGGTTGGGGTCTCCGGCGAGGTCAACGGCGGCCGGTGGTCGGAGATGCTCGGGGGCGACGGTGCGGTGGTCGGGGGCGGCGTCCGAAGGGTTCAAATGGCGGCGGCGAGTCTTCGGCGTCGATTGGTGGCGTCGGAGGGGGCTGGGCGTGAGTGTGGTGACGGGCACGAGCTCGGGGACGTTCGGTTGGGGTGCCGAACTCCGGTGAGGGCTGGGGCAGTGCTCCGGCGAGGGAAAAGAGGGTTTTGGGGGTGGAACGAATAGAGGAGGGTCGGGGCTTTATATAGGGGCGGGGCGGTGGTCGGGGACGGCACGAGGGGCGAGATCCACGGAGAGGGATCTCCGGCGATGGCGGTCGGGCGTGGGGAAGGGGATGACCGCGCTGACGTTGCGATCGGACGGTGGGTCCCGCACATCAGTGAGGGTGGGGGCGTGGTTAGCGTGTCGATGGCCGACCCGGAGTGGTTTCGGGAATTAAAGATGGTGGGCCGGCCTGGTTCGGTTTAAATACTTTCCTTTTCTATTTCCAGCGCAGTAAAAACTCTTTTAATGCGTTCAAAACTTTTCCAAACATAGGAAATATATATCAAAGTGATCAGGAGAATTAATGCTACTTAATGAACATTTTTCGTCTGTCATATTGAATATCTTTTTAAAATTTATTTTCAGAAAATGCCTAATTGATTTTAAATCCTTTTGAGATAAATTTTCAAATAACCCCCTAGTTTAATTGCTCAAATATTTCACCAAGATGCCCCTGGTGTGGAGTGTCATGTTACTCCTCTCTTTCTTTGAACATTTCCAAAGGTTTTAAAATAGGTGAAAAAAATACATGGGAAAATAGAAATGGCCTTTCAGAAAATCAAAAGAAGCACTTCAACAAATTCATTACATTCCAACAAAATGATGAAGATGCATAGCTATATTTCATAACATTCCAAAATGAAATTTTGGGATGTTACAAACCTACCCACCTTAAGATGAATCTCGCCCTCGAGATTCGGGTTGGCTAGAAAATAGGTGCGGGTGGTCTCTACGAAGATCTTCTTCGCGTTCCCAGGTGGCTTCTTCCTCGGTGTGGTGACTCCACAGAACGTTACAGAACTTGATGGTCTTGCTTCGAGTAACTCTGTTGGTAGTCTCAAGGATTCTGACAGGCTTCTCCTCGTAGGTCAGGTCACTTTCAAGTTATGGCCTCTAGGGGCACTGTGTCTCTCAAAGGAATATCAGCCATCTCAGCATGGCATTTCTTCTGCTGGGAAACATGGAAAACATCATGAACTCCGGACAGTCCTTCCGGCAATTCCAGCTTGTATGCAACTTTGCTTCCACGTTCCAGAATTTTGTAGGGGCCTATGAATCTGGGTGCTAACTTTCCTTTAACACCAAACCTCTTGATTCCTCGAAGTGGGGACACACGAAGATATGCTCGATCTCCCACTTCATATGTCACCTCCTTGCGTTTGTTATCAGCATAGCTCTTCTGCCTGGATTGAGCTATCTTGAGTCGGTCTTGAATCAGTTTGACCTTCTCTTCAGAATCTTTGATAAGATCGGGAGCAAAAAGTTTTCGGTCTCCAACACCATCCCACATCAATGGTGTTCGGCACCTCCTTCCGTATAAAGCTTCGAAAGGGGCCATCTTCAGACTGGTTTGATAACTGTTGCTGTACGAGAACTCTGCGTAAGGTAGGTTTTCATCCCAACTGGACCCATAGTCTAGCGCACAGGCTCTCAACATGTCCTCCAGAATCTGGTTGACTCTCTCGGTCTGTCCATCGGCCTGCGGATGAAAAGCTGTACTGAACTCCAGTCTTGTACCCAAAGTTTCATGTAGCTGATGCCAAAACTTTGAGGTAAATTGTGTTCCTCTATCTGACACGATACTCCTCGAAACTCCATGCAGACATACGATCCTGGTCATATATATCTTGGCTAACTTAGAGCTGGTATAGGTGGTCTTCACTTGAATGAAATGAGCCACCTTGGTCAAGCGATCGACCACTACCCAAATGGAATCATATCCTGAACGTGTCCTAGGTAGTCCTATGATGAAGTCCATACCAAGCTTATCCCATTTCCACTCGGGTATCGTCAAAGGTTGGAGTAAACCTACTGGTTTCTGATGTTCCGCTTTTACTCGCTGACAAACATCACATTCCGCAACATGTTTGGCAATATCTTTCTTCATACCTGTCCACCAGTAACTTTCCTTCAAATCCAGGTACATCTTGGTGTTGCCTCGGTGTATCTAGTATGGTGAATCATGGGCTTCTTGAAGTATCAACTTCCTGAGCTCTGGGTCATTGGGCACATAGATTCAGTTTACAAACCATAGAGTACCTTGTTCATCTTCACGAAAGTCTTTAGCCTTTCCGTCCTTCATTCTCTGCTTTATCTCAGCTATCTCCTTGTCCGATTTCTGGGCTTCACAAATTCTTTCGGTCAAGGTGGACTGAATCTTTAGTGTGGCAACATATCCTTGTGGAACTATCTCTAACCGAAGCTATCTAAGATCATTGGTTAACTCCTGGGGTAATCCTCCAGCTATGAGTGTGTTCACATAACTCTTCCGACTCAAAGCATCTGCCACAACATTTTCCTTTCCTGGATGGTAATGTAATCTCATGTCATAGTCCTTGATTAAATCTAACCATCTCCTCTGTCTGAGGTTCAACTCCTTCTGCGTGAAGATATACTTCAGGCTCTTATGATCAGTGTACACATCACAACTATTTCCGATAAGGAAATGTCTCCAGGTCTTGAGTGCGTGCAGTACGGGTGCTAGTTCCAAATCATGGGTGGCTTAATTCAACTCATGGGGTCGTAGCTGTCTAGATGCATAAGCTACAACTTTTCCCTCCTGCATGAGTACTCCTCCAAGTCCTTGACATGATGCGTCACAATAAACCTGGAAGTCCATCCAGATGTTTGGCAGTATCAACACTGGGGCGGTGACCAAACATTTCTTCAACTCCTGGAAACTGGCCTCACATTCCTCGGTCCAGATATACTTAGACTCTTTCTTCAACAACTCTATCATGGGCTTGGCAATCTTTGAGAAATTCGCAATGAATCTCCCGTAATATCCGGCAAGTCCGAGAAAACTGCGGATCTCCTTAACTGAGGTGGGTGACTTCCACTCAGTGACTGCTTCAACCTGAGCGGGGTCTACTGCTATTCCTTCTCCAGAAATAATGTGTCCAAGGAATCTGACTTCCGTCAGCCAAAATACACATTTACTGAACTTGGCATATAGCTGATGCTCTCTAAGCTTCTCCAGAACTAAACGCAAGTGTTCCTTGTGTTCTTCCTCGCTCTTGGAGAATATCAAAATGTCATTGATGAACACCACGACAAACTTGTCCAAATATTCCATAAACACTTTGTTCATCATATTCATGAAATAGGAAGGAGTTTTAGTCAAACCAAAGGACATGACTGTATACTCATATAAGCCATACCTGGTGGTGAAGGCTGTTTTGGGTATATCCTATTCACGAATCTTCAGTTGGTGATACCCTGATCGAAGATCGATCTTGGAGAATACTTTGGCGCCTACTAGCTGGTCAAATAGGTCATTAATCATCGGCATAGGGTACTTATTCTTGATAGTCACCTCGTTCAATGCACGATAATCGACCACCATCCTCAAGGTTTTATCTTTCTTCTCCACCAAAAGAACTGGGGCTCCCCAAGGTGAAGAACTTGGGCGAATATATCCCTTATCCAATAGCTCCTTAATCTGCTTCTTGATTTCTACTAAATCATTTGCGGGCATCCGATAGGATCTCTTGGAAATTGGGGCTGTTCCTGGTAGTAGCTCTATCAAAAACTCTATCTCCCTATCTGGTGGCATGCCTGGTAATTCCTCCGGGAATACATCTGGATAGTCTTGTACAACTGGCACTTCCTCCTGAACAACTCCTGTGAGGGATTTTAACCGAGCACTCATCTGTGTGCGTCGGGATATATACTTAATCCTCTTGTTCTCTGGAGTGGTGAGTGAAATAGACTTGCTGGGGCAATCAAGGTTTCCTTCATACTTGGTCATCCAATCCATGCCTAGGATTACATCCAATCCCTGGGATTCTAAGACGATGAGGTCGGTAGGAAAAACATGGTTTCCTCTATGGAGTTTCAAGGCGTGGCATCCTATCCCTACCATCATCATACCTCCTGGGGAATTGACCTTAATGGGCTGACTAAGGGTTCTGATGGGTAAACCATACTTTTCCACAACTACCCTTGATATGAATGAATGAGTTGCACCGGAATCAAAAAGTACCATAACTGGACATGAATGCAATAAAAACTTACCAACCACAGTCTCGGGCTGATCATAGACTTCTTCCACATCAAGGTGGTTCGCCTAAGCACGAGGAAAAGGATTTGGCTTCTTAGCTGTGGAGTTGCCATTGTTGTTGCCGTTTCCATTTCCTTGCTTGTTCTGAGGGCATTCAGTGGCATAGTGCCCTGTCTTCTGACACTTGAAACAGGTGATATGGTTCACATCCTTCGGAGCTGGAGTGGGACAGTGTTGGTTGCCATTCCCACTTCCATTACCATTCTTGAAGCTGCCATTGTTGGGACGATTATTCCCATTTCCTCCATGGTTATGGCCTCCATGGTTGTGCACCGGATGAGTGTGTCCTCCATACTTACCGGTCCCTGATCTGGTATTTCCTGAGTACGAGGAGTAGCGGGGCTGCTGATGAGCTCTAGAGGTAGACTTCCCCTGTGCATACTTCCTCTTGCGGTTCTCGATTTGTTGCTGTTTCCCCTTCAAGATGAGGGCCTTGTCTACTAGCTCCTGGTAGTTGCTGAAGGTAGCCACCATCAGCTGCATGCTCAACTCATCATTGAGTCCTTACAAGAACTTCTCCTGTTTGGCTGCATCATCAGCCACATCTCCTGGTGCATAACGAGCCAACATGCTGAAGTCATCCATGTACTGGGCCACGGAATGGTTCCCCTGGCGTAAGTTGCGAAACTCATGCTTCTTCAGACTCATGGTTCCAGCTGAGACATGTGCGGTGCGGAATGCTTGCTTGAACTGCTCCCAAGTCACACTAGTAATGAGGTACGTGGTGGTGTAGTTCTCCCACCATGAAGCTGCTGGCACCTCCAGTTGATGGGCGGCAAAGCGCACTTTTTCAGCCTCAGTGCATCCTGCAGTGGTGAGTTCCCTCTCCATCTTGCGGAGCCAATCATCTGCCACAATGGGCTCAGTGCTGTTGGAGAAAGTTGGGGGATTCAGTCTCAAAAAACGGGTGAGGTTGTCACCTTGAGGTGGAGGGTGGTTGTTGTGATTGTTGGTTTGGTTCTGAATTAACAATTGCATCAGTGCGTTCTGCTGCTGGAGAAGTTGTGTGAGTTCCGGCGGGAAAGTGAAATCGGGCTCACGTCGCAGAGGCATCTTGCTGTTTTCAGAGGGGTGAGAATTAGAATAGAACAATGACCTAAAAGGAAATTCACTACCCACATGCAATGCAACAAACATATCACACCAAACACTCATTCATTTATTCAACTCAAGTTTCAAACATCAAGATACAAATATCCAAATAAAACTAAGAATCGACCTACGCTTTAACGCCAAAAATGAAGATACATGGGGGCATAACTAAAGTTCTCCTCAAAAGTACATGGTGAAGTGGTCTCCTCCGATGGTGCTCTCTTCATAGTCATCATGGTTCCTGATCAAGGGAGCCATGTATCCTTCTGGATGATGATTTTCACCCATGTCCATCTGTTCCTCTAGAGTTGCAATGCAAGTGTGCAGCTTATCGATCCTCTCTAAGAAATCCTTCTCTTCATACTCATGCTTGTACTTGGCTTCCCGTAGGTCAGCTTTGAGGTCAATCTCGCGGTTCATTAGCCTCTTGATTGTCTTCGTGTTAGCATGTACCCGAAGCTCCAAGGTCCTGATGTGCGTCTCCAAAGTCTAGATATAGGAAATGGTGGTGTCTTCAGTGGGAGTGGTTATGATATTTCCATTGGCATCCCTGCGACAAACCACGCTGAGTCCTGGTGAAATGGTTCCACCTCTGTATTCCTCCTGAATACGTCCAAGGGCACGATGAATGGCCATGTCTCTCCCAAGTATCCAGCTAGGTGCCACAAACTTGAAGTCGATGGGTTACTTACGATTTCCAAAGGTCTTCCCGGGGATGTGCACCTCGATCCTGTAGCGTCCGTCTTGTGGAAAAGACATGATAGGAGTCCCGATGATGCTCAGCAAAGCAATCCTTACGTCCCTGACGATCCTCATTAGCTCCTAGCCAAAGGGCATCATTGTGTCAGGCTGACAAAACTCCGTGATCAAAACTGGGATGAAGGTGGCCATCTATAAATTTTGAAATAAATCGGAGGGAAGTCAGAAACGAGTAGATGAGAGTATAAGAATTTTAAAGACAAAAGAGAAATAAATCCTAAGGGTTTTCCAATCCTAGAGGTTACGTCTTACAGTCAGAGTGTGCTCTAATACCATTTCTGTAGCGACCCGACCTGAAAGGTCGAATCTCCGGTGTTTCTGTACCATCCGAAGATCATGCTGGTACACACACGGTACATCAATGTATATATCAAAGGGAAATCACACAACATTAATTAATTGAAATCTCATACCGAGTCCTTTATTATAATAAGGATTACAATAAAGTGGCTGAAGGCCAACTCATGAGATAAACTAAACCAAAGTCTTGCGGAAGCTCCATAGGTAGTTGAGTCCATCTGACTCCAAGGGCATCTCACCGAGCATAGAGCGTGTCCTCACTCCTATTTGGAAAAGTACTCTGCAACATGATACGTTGCAGCCGTATAGGTCAGCATATTGAATATGCCGGCAAAGTCACAAGAGAGGGGGTAAAGTAATCATCTAGTCTATATGCATATATGACAGGTGGGGGTAGTAAGTTTTTGCATAAAGCGAAATTTTTCCTACAACAAGAGAGGGCAAAGGCATAATTATTACAATGTTGTTTGATTAATGAGATGGTTCCACCAACCAATTCCCATACCCAAGTTGACATTAAAATACCCATATTAATGTAATTTATTGTGTTGAGAGTTCCAGATAGTTTCAGTTCCTTTGGCTCAAACTGTCCATGACCGTGGACACGGCTACTCGATTAGGTTTGGGTACTCTGCAGAGTTTTGCACATGTTCCCCACAAGATTTGATCGCCTCCGTTGGATTTCTCGCACTTCATGGTGTTTGAGAAACGGATGACCAAAACATGGTCTTCTAAAGGGTTTCCCCGAGACTCTGTCGGTGCCCATCCTTTCCTACCATTCTTCTACATCTCGTAGCACCGCCTGTCCAGGGTCACCATGATATCCAACCAAGCCAGAGCCCATAATGGCTTGTGGCTGCGCAGGTAAGCCTTGGGTCTTGAAGCATCCATCCATCTCTTTGTGCCTGGTGGACCTTTCCGCATGAATACTGGCACTTCTCTAGCATCATCTAGGCTAACCACTGGTTTCTCCAGGGCGCCGTTCAACCATCATCCACCCAGAGGTATGTTGAAAACTCAGAGTCTTGAAGACTTGATCATCATGTAGGTCTTGAGATTATTAACTCACAACTCTCATGAATCACACAACCAACCCCGTCTACTAATAGCATAGCACAAATGTAAATCAACATTTCCTAGGGCCAGTGTGTCAAATGGTTGAGGGGTACCTACCACATGATACTACAACAAGTAACCAAGTTTTCAATTTACCTACTTTGCATGCAATTGGGGAGATGGAAGAACTTATGCAATAAAACATAGGTATACATGGTCAAAGTGACTTGCCTTGCCTCGTAATCAAGTGACTCTAGATAACAAGCTTCGCACTCCGAATGATCTAACGAATCAAACAAGAGCACACCATAAGCATAAACACAATACAATTCATTCAACAACAAGGTAAACAAATGCTTCAACAAACAAAACCACAATCAAAAAAAGAATCACGTAAAGTATAAGACTATAAATTTTGGTGTCAAAATCTCTATTAAGACATACAAGTTAAAAATTGGTTTTGAACAACTAGACATTTTAGATAACAGAAAAGTAAATATAAAATTTTATTTGAAAACAGAAAGTATTTCATTATAAAAGTATTGTGCTAAAAGAATTACTACAAAACCTTTTTTCTAAACAATACAAATGCTGAAAACAAGATGTACCTATTCAAACTAGAGCACAAAACAATTGAAAAAAACATATTTTATTAACAGAAAAAATTACACCTAATGTTGAATCAACAGAACCTAATGAAATCTAAAAACAAAAGTTAAACTAATTCAGTTTCAAATTAAATAAAATCAGTTTAATTAAAATCTATTAAGAACTAAACAAATTATGTTTTTGTTAAAAATAGTAACCAAATTCATCGTAAAAATTCTCAAACTATGTAGAATGATAGGTCTAACTAATACCAAATAGTGGCAAAAAGAATCACTCAAAATATATTTTTAAACTCTAGTTATACAGATTTTAGTAATTTAAACAAATTTGATTAGATTCAAAATTTAAAGTTCAAATTTGAAATCTAAGCATACAGACATATACTACATCAAATTTGTGAACTAATGCAAAAAGAATCAAATAAAAACACCAAATATTTTAAAAGATATGAATAAAACAAAAACAGAATACATTGTCTTTGCTAAAACAGAAAAGAAAAAGAAAAACTTCCTATCGATCGGACAAGGTCTACGTGTCAGGTTGTGATTGGCCGCGAGGGCGTGCACGTGAGAGCTAACGAGCGGACGACCAACAACTAAAGCGTACCAGTTTGATTATTAAACAGATCTAATCTCGCACGTTGACTACGGATCCGACGGCTACGGATGGAGGTGGAGGCTTACAAAGAGGGGGTCGGGGTCTCCGGCGAGGTCAACGGCGGCCGATGGTCGGAGATGCTCAGGGGCGACGGTGCGGTGGTCAGGGGCGGCGTCTGAAGGCTTCAAACAGCGGCGGCTGGTCTCCGGCGTCGATTGGTGGCGTCGGAGGGGGCTGGGTGTGTGTGTTGTGACGGGCACAAGCTCGGGGACGTTCGGTTGGGGTGCCGAACTCCGGTGAGGGCTGGGGCAGCGCTCCAGCGAGGGAAAAGAGGGTTTCGGGGGTGGAACGAATAGCGTAGGGTCGGGGCTTTATATAGGGGCGGGGCGATGGTCGGGGACGGCACGAGGGGCGAGATCCACGGAGAGGGATCTCCGGCGACGGCGGTCGGGCGTGGGGAAGGGGATGACCGCGCTGACGCCGTAGTCGGATGGTGGGTCCCGCGCATTAGTGAGGGTGGGGGCATGGTTAGCGCGTCGGTGGCCGACCCGGAGTGGTTTCGAGAATTAAAGACGATGGGCCGGCCCGGTTTGGTTTAAATACTTTCCTTTTCTATTTCCAGGGCAGTAAAAACTCTTTTAATGCATTCAAAACATTTCCAAACATAGGAAATATATATATCAAAATGATCAGGCAAATTAATGCTATTTAATGAACATTTTTCCTCTGTCATATTGAATATCGTTTTAAAATTTATTTTCAGAAAATGCCTAATTGATTTTAAATCCTTTTGAGATAAATTTTCAAATAACCCCCTGGTTTAATTGCTCAAATATTTCACCAAGATGCCCCTGGTGTGAAGTGTCATGTTACTCCTCTCTTTCTTTGAACATTTCCAAAGGTTTTCAAATAGGTGAAACAAATACATGGGAAAATAGAAATGGCCTTTCAGAAAATCAAAAGAAGCACTTCAACAAATTCATTACATTCCAACAAAATGATGATGATGCATAGCTATATTTCATAACATTCCAAAATGAAATTTTGGGATGTTACATGAGCATGCGTCAACATTTGGCAGATATCCATTTGAACAAGTTACATATATCCTCATAAGCATGGGTTGAACGTCTCATGTTCATTCATTGCATCAAGTCTTCCGAGTATCATCTCTGTGTTATCCACACACACTAACACACACTAACACACACTAACACACACCAAGTTTGTGAAAATAACTGGACGTGGCATATGCAGCACCACCCAACTGTCCTTGACCGTGGATATGGCTATTCGAATATTTTTACACTCTATAGAGGTTGCGCGCTTTACCCACAAGACTCGGGAATCTTTCATGTCATCCATGACTCGTGATACATTACATACCCGAGGTAAGTACCCGAACAATGCCTTTCCCATGGTGATACTAAACAAAGAGTCCACTCGTTGGTGCCATCCCCCATGATATACATCACACGTATCATCCATGAGGGCACGCAACGGTGTGCCCAGTGCTTGTAAAGACAACGCATGGCCTTCCACTTCCGGGACGACCCCGTCTCGAGAGTGACCACTTCACTCTTGCCACTAGTAATGTGGGCTCCCTGCTAGCACCAACCATAGTAATCAACAAAGCCCCGTCCCATAAGGGGTATCGTGGTTGCACATATGAGGTTGGGATTGTCGACAAATCTTAAACCCTCATCATGTTCTGGCACACCACTTCTTTCACAAGTGGTCACCCAACTCATCATCATCTCCCTCGGGCATTAGTGGTACCCAACGGGGTTTTCGAAAAGTCTTTGAAATCATCTCTACCCTTCCATCCCTATGCATAAACCCCAATCCCACTTGCGTAGCATCCCCTAGAATCCTATCTACACCCACCCGCATAACCCTCATAAGGTGGTAGGGTCATGCACGATGCAAGTGTCAATGGTAAAAGTGCTGGAAGCAACCCACTGAAGTGCTTCTCCACATGCTCAAATATGACGAAAGTAAAGTGCTATATGACATGCAATTAAATGGTTGCTTAACATGGTTAAAGGGCTGCTTGCCTGGCTCAACAAAGTCTTTGGGGTCTTCAAAGTCTTCGGGTCCAACTCCCTCGCCAGTAGCGCAATCTATCGTCGCATATAATAGCGATAAAAATAAGCATCACACAAAACCAGAGCACACAAAGCAAATAGAAAAATGCTACCCTATTCTGATAAATACTAATGGCTATAATAAAAGATATTTTCTTAAGGTTTTGCTATGAAAAATATTTTTGAAAACTATTTAAAAGAGGCAAAAAGGTGCCAAAAATAGGTTTTAAACTAAATGAGTGCATAAAATTTTTCAACATTTTTCACAAATGGCACTATTAAATTCTAGGGAATATTTTAAGAATTTATGTGGAAAGATTATTGTCATTTGATAAATATTCAATTCTGTGGAAATTTTGGGAAACAAGGGGAAAAAGAAAAAAGAAAAATGGCACCGTGCCCTCTTGGTCTAAAAGCACCATAGCCGAGCCGACCCAAAGGGGAGCCGGCCCAGGGAGAGACGTCGCGCACGACAGGTTTATTTTTAAACGTGCCCGCGGGCCCAACCTGGCAGCGAGAGGAGGAAGGGAGAGAGTATGATAGGTGGGCCCCACCTATCATCCCTCACCGCGCGACAGGGAGCAGAGGGGCTCACCGACGGGGGCTCAGGCCATGTCGGCTCAAGGGGAGGGCACCAGCATGCTCAGGGGCTTCCCACGCGTCGGTGGGTGGTCGAAGCGGTCGCCAGGGCTAAGGGAATCACCGGTGAGGGGAAAACCCACATGACGATGAGGGTTTGGCTCGGGTTCGAGCTTCCGACCACGGGGATGAGGGGTCTGGGCACGGGAGAGCGGCCGAGGGAAGGAGGGAGCGAGAGGAGAGCAACGGGAGCTCGGGTGGGGGCTTTATAGGCGGGCACCGGTGTACCGAGGGCGTGGTGCGCTGGCGAGCGCGGGTGCATCGCCACAGGCCATAGGGATGCCCCGGGCCGTGTCTACGGTTGTCGTGGACTCGGTCCACGCCCGCGGACCGGAGAAGGGCAACGAGGGGGACCAGAGGCACGCGCGTGCGAGCTCGGCCATTGGGGCATTCGACCGGTGCTGTGCGTGAGCCACAGGGGACAACAAAGGAGGAGGGAGGAGGGGCCTGACCTCCTGGAGCGTTGCGGACATCGAGGGCGGCTAGGGGACATGCTCCGGCATCCCCAGGTGGCGGGGGAGGGGGCTCGGGATGGGGGCGGCTACAGTGCGAGAGCGCACTATAGCGCGCTCCAGAGTGCCCAAATGGCCGGTATGGCATAGAAAATGGGCACCAGTGTGTCCCTTAGTGTCTTGGGGTTTCTGGAGATGCTTATGGGCTAGCAGGAGCTAGGTAGAGGTAGGGAGAAAAGAATTGAGGGGGAAGGAGCTCCTGATATGGTAAAACAGAGGTTAAAATGGGGGGTTTACCCACCCACTATTGAGCTGAGGCCACACAAGAATTACTGGAGGTAGCTGGTAACCCTGAGGGGTTGTGGTAAATTTTTCATAGCAAGGGGAATAGCCAAAGGGGTGAAAACAGTAATTTACCATTTCACCAGAAGGTGTTTGATAGGTGTTTGGGCAAGAAAAAGTTACCCACTTACTATGATATTCAATAGGCTCAAATATTAGGTAAAAATGAGATGCATCACCAGGTGTGAGCTCAAAGGAGCAAAGTTGACAATGGAAACTTTGTGAACCCTAGAAACTAATACAATCAGGATTCTGTAAATCTAGTTATGGTAAGCTATTATCCTTGATGCACCACTTAGTGTAGCTTCGTCATTTGGTGTTTAGAGCATGTCCACAAAGTTTGGGGTCAAGGGAAGGAACTTCACAATGTAAACTTGCTCAAATTTGAATCTGGACAAGGAGGGGTTTGGAATAATTTTAGGTACCAAATCAACTTGGATTGAGATGAAAATTTGCAAGGTCATCACCTATGATAGTGTTGACTTTTTGAAATTTTCCTGGAATTTATTGAGAATTTTTCTTATAGAAATATGCCAATAGTTTGATTTGGACAGAAAGGGTTTGAGGGGTTTTGCACATGATTTTAACATGCCCATGTGTTGAAACTCATTTATATGGAAAATATATGTCCACTCGGTTTCCCTAAATTTTATTAAATATTTTGAAGGCATTTAAATAATATTTCCCCAGGAAAGACCATTTCTGGTCCTAAGAAAAAGCCTTTAAATAAAATATAAATATAATATTTAATATTAGTATTTGGTGGTTTTGGAAGTTTTATATATATTAGGTTTGAAGTAAAGCCTTTGGGGAGAAAGAATCCACCCACTCCGAGGACTTGCAGTGCAAACCTTAATTCAGGGGTTTTTGAAGACCTAATTTGGATAAATCCTTTTTGGTCAGAATAAAATTGGGTAAAAATAGTTTTGGGCACTATTCACATGGCATGATCATTGGGAAAGAGGTTGGGGTCAAGGAAAATGAATATGGCAAGGGATAGAATCTAAGAGTGCCATACACAACAATCAACAAGCAAGCAAGCAACAATTCAGACAAACAACAAGCACTGAAAAAGTTTTAATTGGATCCAAATTTTATAAATCCGAGCATAACAAGGTGATACAAACACAGGGTGTGACAGACCTACCCCCTTACAAGAATCTCGTCCTCGAGATTCCTAGGCTAAGTGCTAAAGAGGTATGGGAACTTAGATCTAAGATAGTCTTCACGCTCCCAGGCTGCTTCAGCTTCAGTGTGGTTGCTCCATTGGACCTTGAAGTACTTGATGGTGTGGCTTCGGGTGCAACGTTCTGCCTCATCCAGAATGCGGACTAGCCTCTCATGATAAGTGAGGTCTGGCTAAAGATCGATGGCTTAATGGTCGATGTCCTTGTAGAGGTCGGGGCGGTTGGGAACTTGCAGACACTTCTGGAGTTGTGACACATGAAAGACGTTGTTCACACCTGATAGATCGAGAGGTAGCTCTAGATGATAAGGAACTTCTCCTCGCATTGCAGTGATCTTGAAGGGGCCGATGTATCTTGGTGCAAGCTTTCCTTTGACGTGGAAATGCTTGGTTCCCTTGAGAGGCATGACTCGGAGGTGGACATGGTCACCGACACAGAAGCTCACTTCTCGGCGGTGGGAGTCAGCGTAGCTCTTTTGTCTTGACTTGTCAGTCTCAAGGCGCTCTCGAATGAGTTGAACTTGCTCTTCTACCTGTCGGAGGATGTCTGGTCCAAAAACTAATCCTTCTCCGGTCTCTAACCAGTTGATGGGAGTACGACACTTGCTTCCATACAACACCTCAAATGGTGCCATCTGAAGACTCGATTTATAGCTGTTGTTGTAGGAGAACTCAACGAACGGTAGGCAATCTTCCTACTTGTCTCCATACACCAAAACACAAGCGTGGAACATATCTTCAAGTATTTGATTTACTAATTCTGTTTGTCCATCGGTCTGGTGGTGAAAAGCAGTACTGACGGAGAGCTTGGTGCCCATGGCTTCTTGAAACTTCTTCCAGAATCTTGAGGTGAACTGGGTTCCTCGGTCCAACATAGTTTTCAATGGAACTCCATGAAGACTTATGATGCAGTTGATGTAGAGGTTTGCGAGCTGGCTTCCATCATAGGTGGTCCTGACAGGAATGAAGTGGCCTACCTTGGTCAGGTGGTCAACAATGACCCAAATTGAATCATGTCCTTTGCTTGACCTTGGTAATCCAGTGATGAAATCCATCCCGACTTTGTCCCACTTCCATTCAGGCACTTTGAGAGGTTGCAACAGCCCAGCGGGTCGCTTGTTCTCATCCTTGACTCTGTGGCATATGTCACACTTAGCGACAAAGGTGCCTATCTCCCATTTCATGCCATGCCACCAGAATCTTGCCTTGAGGTCTTGATACATCTTGGTTCCTCTGGGATGGATGGAGTATGGAGTGTCATGAGCTTATTCCAAGATACGTTCTTGAGCTCCTCTTTGTTGGGTACGTAGATGCGATTCCCAAACCATACAACTCCTTGTTCATCCACTAAGAATCCCGGGGCCTTGCCTGCCTTGATCTTCCTCTTGATGCCTTCAATGCTCTCATGTCCCTTCTGAGCTTATTTCATATCATCCATCAAGGTAGGCTTTGCTTCGAGGTTGGCGTGGAATCCAGGTGCAACTAGTTCCAAGCCTAAGCTTTCAAGTTCTTCATATAGGGAGGGTAGCCTTTCCTTAATCATGGCATTCAAGGAACAAGCCTTTCTGCTTAAGGTATCTTCTACCACGTTGGCCTTTCCGGGGTGGTATTGAACACTAAGGTCATAATCCTTGATCAACTCCAACCGTCTTCGCTGCCTCATGTTCAATTCCCTTTGGGTGAAAATATACTTCAATCTCTCATGGTCTGTGTATATCTCACATTGTATACCCAGAAGGTAATGTCGCCATGCTTTTAAGGCATGAACCACGGCTGCCAACTCGAGATCATGAGTAGCGTAGTTCTCTTCATGAGGGCGTAGCTGTCTTGATAGATATGCTATGACTCCGCCTTCTTGCATCAGAACGCCTCCAAGCCCTATTCTCGATGCATCACAATATATCACAAAATCTTTGTGAATATTGGGGCTGGACAAAACTGGGGCTCTGGTCAATCTCTTCTTGAGCTCCTGGAAGCTTTCCCTGAACTTCTTGTCCTTCTTCAAGAGCTGGGTCATGGGTCAGGCAATGCTCGAGAATCCTACAACGAACTCGTGGTAATATCCCACGAGTCCGGGGAAGCTCCTGACTTCCTTCACAGTGGTGGGGGTTTGCCATTGAGTCATGGCTTCAATCTGTTAGACTGTATATCGGTAGAATTTGTATACACCTTGTATTTTACCCTTTTGTACACCTATATAATGAGATAGCCACACCCCGGTTAGGGTGTCGAGCAGTTTCCCAAAACATATGTCGTACATGGTAGTGGGTTTTTATAGTCAAGAGACATGCTGATTGTTCTATTGAACGCTACAAGGCACGGCTAGTTGCTAAGGGTTTCAAACAGAGGTATGGTCTTGATTATGAAGACACATTCAGTCCGGTTATCAAACCCACTACCATTTGTTTGCTGCTGTCTCTTGCTGTTACTCGAGGGTGGTTCCTTCGTCAGGTCGATGTGTAGAACACTTTCCTGCATGGAGTTCTGGAGGAGGAGGTTTATATGCGTCAACCGCCGGGTTTTGTGGATCCTGCACGTCCTCATCATCTCTGTCGTCTTGTTAAGGCGCTATATGGACCGAAACAGGCTCCCCGTGGGTGGCATTCATGCCTTGGCTCTGTTCTACGGGCGCCTGGTTTTATTCCCTCCACTGCTGACACATCCCTGTTTCTTCTTCAGCGTCCTGAGGTTACGATGTATCTACTAGTTTATGTTGATGATATCATTCTCATCAGTTCCTCAGATGCTGTTGTAGATCGTCTTGTGACTGCTTTGAGTGGTGATTTTGTTATCAAGGATTTAGGTGCTCTTCACTTTTTCCTTGGTCTGGAGGTTTCACAGTCTTCGGCTGGGTTGACTCTTACTCAGAAGAAGTATTCTCTATACTTGTTGCGCCGTGCTGGAATGCTGAAGTGTAAACATGCTATCACTCTAATGTCTGCTACTGATCGGTTGTCTGCTCTTGATGTAGACCCTCTTTCACCTGATGATGCTACTGAATACCGCAGTCTCGTTGGTGGTCTATAGTATCTTACTATCACCAGACTAGACATCTCTTATATATGCAGTCAATCGTGTATGTTAGTATCTCCATGCACCCATGACATCTCATTGGTCAACTGTGAAGCGTATCCTGCATTATATCTGCCTCACTGCTTCCTATGGTTTGCTTCTCTTGCCTGCGCCGTCTTATGGGATCTCAGCTTTTTTAGACGCAGATTGGGCTGGTAGTCCTGATGACAGGGGATCCACGGGGAGATATGCAGTGTTTCTTGGTCCTAACTTGATCACTTGGAATGCTCGCAAGCACGCTACGGTGTCTCGCAACAGTGCTAAAGCTGAGTACAAAGCAGTTGCTGATGCGACTACTGAGAGCATCTGGGTTCAGTCCTTGTTAAGAGAATTGAGAGTCTCTCCAGCTCATCCTCCGATTCTTTTGTGTGACAACATCGGTGCAACATATCTTTCATCTAATCCGGTGTTTTATGCTCGGACAAAACACATTGAGGTTGACTATCACTATGTCTGAGAACGCGTTGCACAGAAGCTACTCAGTATCAAGTTCATCTCATCAAAAGATCAACTTGCTAACATCTTCACGAAGCCTCTTCCACAACCACAGTTTGTAGGTTGTAGGCGCAATCTTAACTTACTTTGTACTTCAGGCCATAGTTAAGATTGAGGGAGGGTGTTAGACTATATATACGTAGACTTTGTATCGATGTTGTATTGTACCCTTTGGTACACCTATATAATGAGATAGCCACACCCCGGTTAGGGTGTGGAGCAGTTTCCCAAAACATACGTCTTACACAATCTTGGCAGGATCCACTAACATTCCTTCTGCGGTCAACACAAGACCAAAGAATCCAACTTCATGTAGCCAGAATTCGCACTTGCTGAATTTGGCATAAAGCTGGTGCTCTCGAAGCTTATCTAGGACCAATCTCAAGTGTTGCTCATGTTCTTCTTCTTACTTCGAAAAGACGAGTATGTCATCAATGAAGACGACAACAAACTTGTCCATGTACTCCATGAAGACTTAATTCATGAGGTACATAAAGTAGGCAGGAGCATTGGTTAATCCAAATGATATGACCGTGTATTCATACAGGCCATACTAGGTTACAACTGCCGTCTTTAGAATGTCTTGGGGTCTGATCCTCAGCTAATAGTACCCAGACCTGAGGTTGATCTTGGAGAACACCTTGGCTCCGTTCAACTGATCGAACAAGTCTTCAATCTTGGGGAGTGAGTACTTGTTCTTTATTGTGACTTCATTGAGAGAATGGTAATCGACCTAGAGTCTGATAGTCCCGTCCCTCTTTGACACAAATAGAACATGCGATCCCCAAGGAGAGGTACTCGGGCAAATGAATCCTTTTCTGAGCTGTTCTGCCAATTGCTTCTTCAATTCAGCCAACTCTTCGGATCCCATCCCATAGGCCTTCTTATAGATGGTCCTTGATCCAGGCATAAGCTCAATGATGAAATCAATGTTGCGGTCAGGAGGCATTCCTGGCAGCTCATCAGAAAATACATCCGGGTATTCACATACCACCGCCACTTGATGCAACTCAATTCCCGAGAGACAGTTAGTTTGAGGGGCTTGAGTGGAGGCAGGGTTGGGAACATACTTGACTTCCAGTCCTTGGCTATTGGTCATGGTGACAATCCTCTTGGCACAGTCTAGCAAGCCTTGGTGTTTGGTCAACCAATTCATTCCAAGGATGACGTCCAAGCCTGGTGGATCCAGAACTATAAGGTCCACCAGGAAGTCTACCACATTGATGTTAATCTCAACTCCTTTACAACCTATCCCAGACTTCATAACTGATCCCTGGGTTTGCATCAACATACGACTACCCAGGGGTGTAGGTTTCATGCCAATCTTTAATGCAAACTTTTGGGTGACAAAAGAATGCGAAGCTCCACAATCAAATAGTAGTGTTGCTGGGGTTGAGGTGATGAGGAACGTACCCAGTATGACGTCTGGGTCTTCGTGGGCCTCCTCTGCGGTGACGTGATTCACACAACCCTTTCCATTGTTGGGCTGGTTGCGGGGACCTGGGTTCCTTGGTGGTGCTCCACGGGCTTGACCTTGGTTCTGCGCATTGGGGTGCGGGGCATCAGGCTTCTTGTTGGGGCAAAGCTTAGAGATCTATCCAAACTGACCACTTCCAAAACAAGTGACTTGCCCAGGGTTGTTGTCGTAGTTCATGCCGCTGTTGTTGTTATTGGGGTTGTTGATTTAAGCTGGCCTGGGATTGGTGTACTGCTGAGGCTGGTATCCCGGACGAGGCGCATGAGGTCTATCCCGCTATGGCTGATAGGTTGGCTTGGCTGGGGCTGTCTGCCAGGGGCGAGGCTTTTGGCTGCTAGAGCTACCCTTGCTAACCATCTTGCGCTTGCGAGTGTCTTATATGGCATGACGCTTGTCTTCTAGCATGAGGGCCTTGTTCACCAGATCGAAGAAGGTGCAACAGTCGCAGATGATGAGCTGATACTGCAGGGTCTGTTGAAGTCCTTCCATGAAGCGTTCCTTCTTGGTAGCCTCTGTGTTGACATCTTCAGGTACATACCTTGACACCAGGTTGAACTTCTGCAGGTACTCCTTGACAGAGCCACTTCCTTGCTTCAGCGCTCGAAATTCTCTCTTCTTAATAGCCATGATCCTAGAAGGAATGTGGGCGGTGTGGAATCCTTCCTTGAAGTCATTCCAAGTGATCACACGCTCACCTTGCATGACCTTGAATCCATCCTACCAGGCTCGGGCAGTACCTCTGAGGCAGTGAGAGGCATAAAGCACCTTCTAATGGTCCTCATTGCAATTGACCAGTGCAAGGAGGTCCTCGATGGTGCACATCCAATCGTCAGCATCCAAGGGCTCAGCAATCTCGGTGAAGGTTGGGGGTGAATTCCTCATGAACTCAGACAGAGTGGAGCAGCCATTGCCGTTCCTACCTTGCTGCTGGTTGTTCAGAAGGGCCTGAGCCATCTGTTGAATAGTAGCATTGTTGGCTTGGCGTTCCTCCCAGAGAACTTGGAGAAGCTGAGCTATGATCATGTTCTCCGGTGGAGGTGGTGGCGGGGGAATGTCGCCTTATGGCTGCTCCTGGTGTCCGCCAGCGTGAGCAGTCCTGCCAGCTTCCTGTTGTTGGCTTGAGATGCCAGCTTTAGGGTTGGCAAAGGAGCTGTGGCGGGTAGCAATCACCATCCTGTTTGGAGCAGCCAAGTTAAACAACTTGGATAGACGAGAGGACAAGCAACAATGGAAAAGCGCGCCTAAGGGGGTTGGTCGATTGCAAGTGTGTTGAAACAAAAGTCGAAGGACCAACACATATATTAAGACAAGATAGACGATGGAGTCGCTTACATGTTGCCTAAGGCAAAAGCACGACTTGCGTCAGAACACAAACAACAAACAAACAACAAGCACACATGGTTTCATATGAACCATTACACGGACTCGACTTCGCATGAGGGGTACATGACTGATCCTACCCTAGGGGTTCTCGGACTCAGGTGGTGGAGTGCTCGATCTCGTACTCACGCTCCTCTGGGTCTTCCTCTTGTTCATCATCTTAACGAGCATCATTCCCGGTCGAAGGTGTTGGGAGCGAGGAGGCCCATCCCAACGATGCTTTGCTGGTGGGTCGGTGAAGGGCTCACGGTACTCCTTCAATCTCATGCGATGACGACATGTGGATGCATCTCTAGTTGGGGGTACTCCTCCTCGATAAGTGACAACTGGTCGTCCCTTAGGTGCTCCATCCTTCTTGATCTTGTCTGGCTTTGTCTTGGCTTGCCGAAGTAGCTCTCGGGTGTGGTGAAGTTTCTCGCGGAGGTTCACGGACTCCTTAATCAGGTTGTGAACTAGACTATCGGCGGAGAGGCTGAAGTAGGTCTAGATCCTAAGCGGTGTGCCATCCTCCTTGGATGGAATCAGCATCCAACTCTCCCCAAGATCATCCTGTTTGACGGGAAGGTAGAGAGTAGTTGGATCGTTAGCCATCTCTGGAATGATGTCTCGTAGGTGCAGAAGTGCCTTGCGTGCAGCTGACTCGACTGCAAGTGTCATGGTCTCCATCCGTGGTCCTTCAAAGAACCAACTGGTCGGGGAGTCATTTGCCTTCCCGACCACATCCACATGGTACTCTTTTGTGATGGCATCGACCCAGTGCTCGTGGTAGAGGAAAACGGGTGGTTGGCAAAACTGGCACTTCTCTAGGCTCTCCCCAAGGAGTAAGGGAAAGCCGGATGTCAGGAAGGCTTCAGGTACGGAGGCCATCTACAAAGTTTTGAAGGGAGGAGAGTCAGTAGAGTGTTGTGCGAAGAATAGAAGAGGTAAATAGTGCAATATTCCTAAGTATAGGTGCTAGGTGTAGTTTTGAAGATGGTCTTAACCTAACTAACGTCCATGCTAATAAGGGCTTCCTACAGTCAGGATGGCTCTGATATCAGCTCTGTGAGGACCCCCACTTATAAGTCGTGATCACCAAATGCACGTGTACAGTGATCCCAAAGATCAATGCTCACTGAACACACATAAGCTGAATAACGAGAGTCTTACATCCACATTTAGCGTCTTACACAAATAAAGACCATGACGGTCTAGTCTTACATAGATAGGGCCGCATTGCCAAATACTTAAACACAGCAAGCAGCGGAAATCTTGATCGAAAGTGTGAACCCATGCCATATGCATTAAACCTACAAGCATTTTGACTGGGAAGCGTCATAGTCGCATGTTCGTCACCAATGAACTCTTCAACGTACTCCTGTTCTTCCGTACCTATCCAATTAAATAACCAGTGGCAAGCCAATGAGTACTCTGAATGTACTCGCAAGCAACCGAAGTTGTGGAACAAGGTAATAATGATGCATGGTATAACACTAAGTAGGTAATTTGCGGAAAGCTAATTTTGAATGCAATGACATGATCAAGTAACTATATGAGCGTGCATCAACATTTGGCAGATATCCATTTGAACAAGTTACAGATATCCTCATAAGCAGGGGTTGAACATCTCATGTGCATTCATCACATCAAGTCTTCTGACTTGTCTCAAGTATCATCTCTGTGTTATCCACACACACTCACACACACCATGTTTGTGAAAATAACTGGACGTGGCATAAGCAGCACCACCCATTTGTCCTTGATCGTGGACATAGCTATTCGAATAGTTTTACACTATGTTTCCCTAATTTTTCTCAAATATTTTGAAGGCATTTAAATAATTTTTCCCTATGAAAGACCATTTCTGGTCCTAAGAAAAAGCCTTTAAATAAAATATAAAAATAATCTTTAAAATTATTTGGTGGTTTTGGATATTTTTATATATAGTAGGTTTGAAGTAAAGCCATTGGGGAGAAAGAATCCACCCACTTTGAGGACTTGTAGTGCAAACCTCAATTCAGCGGTTTTTGAGGACCTAATTTGGATAAATAATTTTTGTTCAAAAAAATTGGATAAAAATAGTTTTGGGCACTATTCACATGGCATGATCATTGGGCAAGAGGTTTGCGTCAAGGAAGTTGAATATGAAGAGGGATAGAATCTAAGAGTGCCATACACAATAATCAACAAGCAAGCAAGCAACAATTCAAACAAACAACAAGCACTGAAAAAGTTTTAATTGGTTCCAAATTTTATAAATCCAAGCATAACAAGGTGATACAAAAATGAGGTGTGACAAATGTTTTAATGAGTGCTAGCAATCATAGAAGATGTCCAAGATAATATATTTCTATTTGAACCTCTCTTTCTTTATTACTTCCTTTTAATTGCCCCAATGACCAACAACTATGTTTGTCAACCCACAACAGGTTTCAATTGACATACTTCTTATATGTGAAGTCATCACTCCCCAAAAGATCATCATATATACTCTTTGCTTTTATTCTATACTTCTTTCTACTTCATGTTTCTCAAGATCAAGATCATACCAAATAAGCAAAGCCCTCAACTCAAAAGTACTTTTCATTATATAACTCTCGGACTTGCTTACATAAGAGGAATCATAAAGCAAAAAATAAAAATTAGATCACACAAAAACTTTATTCTACTAGATCAAGATATAACCAAAAGGATTGAACTAAGAAAAGATGATAAAAATAAAAATAAAAATAAAAGATGTGATGGTTATATGATACCGGGGCACCTCCCCCAAGCTTGGCGCAAGCCAAGGGGAGTGCCCATACCCATGTGTTTAGTTGTCTTGCTTCGGAGGTGGTAATGCTATATACTTAGTGATGATGCCCTTCAGAATACGATTCTCCTCCTCAAGCTTGTTATTTTGCTGTCTGAGATCCATTATTTCCTTCTGAAGTTTTCCAGCGATGGTTAGAGCGCCCTTAACCCATGGGTGTTTCATTGCTGCGGGGGAAGAAGCAACACTACTTTTCATATTTTGAAAATTAAGAAATTTAGTATTGGAATGGAAAACCGAATTCGAAATTGCTGAGCTCTGAAGTTCTATCATGGCTCCACATTGCGGATGAGAGGTAACTTCTTGGTATTTCTCCATGGCATCTATCCTTTTCAAGTTGGCCTCCATCTCTTCTTCCATAGCCTGCCCGAAGCTGTTCTCCCCGGCCGACTCTTGCGAAGACATCTTGCTCTAAATCTGCTATAGAAATAGCCTAAAGAGAAAATATGATGTATTGTCATGATACGAGAGTCAAAACCTTCGAGAGATAATATAATGAATTTTTACCAACCCGAAGGAGTATACCACAAGAAAACGGAGTCCGAACGGTACACGAGGTGACCAGAAGCCACAGGGGCGCGCCCAGGGGGGTAGGATGCGCCCCTAGGCTTGTCGTCTCCTCGTGCACTATTTGGACTACTTTAAAGTTTTCTGATTTTGAAAATATTCCAAAACAGATAAAAAGTTCCATGGAAAAAGTTTTGGAGTCTATTTACTTACCGTACCACATACCTATTCCTTTTCGGAGTCTGAAACGTTTTGGTAACTCTCCCTAATGTACACCTCCGGAGTTATGGTATTGGTGATATTGGTTTCAACATTTATGGGAGTACCTGAGATACAATGTCTAATTCTTTGACCATTCACCACCTTCCGATTTGTGCCTTCGGTGTTGTTAATCTTGATGGCACCAGAACGGTATACCTCCTCGATAGCATATGGACCTTCCCATTTAGAGAGAAGTTTTCCTGCAAAAAATCTTAAACGAAAATTGTATAGCAAGACATGATCACCTACATTAAATTCATGCTTTTGTATCCTTCTATCATGCCATCTCTTAACATTTTGTTTAAACAACTTGGCATTCTCATAGGTTTGGGTTCTCCATTCGTCAAGTGAGCTAATGTTAAATAACCTCTTCTCACCAGCAAGTTTGAAATCATAATTGAGCTCTTTGATTGCCCAATAAGCTTTTTGTTCTTTTTGTTCTAGATGGAGAGGTAGGTGACATGCTTCATCATAAACCATCTTATATGGAGACATACCCATAGGGCTTTTGTAAGCAGTTCTATAAGCCCACAATGCATCATCTAGTTTCTTAGACCAATTTTTCCTAGATCTATTAACAGTCTTCTACAAAATGAATTTAATTTCTCTATTGCTCAATTCTACTTGACCACTAGACTGAGGATGATAAGGAGATGCAATTCTATGGTTAACATCGTATTTAGCGAGCAATTTACAGAAAGCACCATGAATAAAGTGTGAACCACCACCAGTCATCAAATATATAGGGACTCCAAATCTAGGGAAGATAACTTCTTTAAGCAATTTAATAGAAGTGTTATGATCAGCGCTACTAGTTGGTATAGCTTCTACCCACTTAGTAACATAATCAACAACAACTAGAATATGAGTATACCCGTTAGATTGTGGAAAAGGCCCAATATAATCAAAACCCCAAACATCAAATGGTTCAATAACAAGAGAGTAATTCATAGGCATTTGCTGGTGTCTACTAATATTACCAATTCTTTGACATTCATCACAAGACAATACAAACTTACGAGCATCCTTGAAGAGAGTAGGCCAATAAAACTAGATTGTAGTACCTTATGTGCAGTTCTATCTCCAGCATGGTGTCCTTCGTAGGCTTCGGAGTGACACTTGCGTAAGATCGGTTCCTATTCATGCTCACGTACACAACGTCTAATAGTACCATCTACTCCTTCTTCATAAAGGTGTGGATCATCCCAAAAGTAATGCCTTAAATCAGAGAACCTTTATTTTGTTGGTATGTGAAAGTAGGCGGTATAAATTTAGCAACAATGTAATTAGCATAATCAGCATACCATGGAGCATTGCGTGAAGCATTTACGACAGCTAATTATTCATCAGGAAAGCTATCATCAATAGGTAGTGGGTCATCAAGAACATTTTCTAACCTAGACAAGTTATCTGCCACATGGTTATCAGCACCTTTTCTATCAATAATATGCAAATCAAATTCTTGTAATAGTAGGACCCAGCTAATAAGTCTAGGTTTAGCATCTTTCTTTTCCATAAGGTACTTAATAGAAGCATGATCGGTGTGAACAGTTACTTTGGAATCAACAATATAAGGTCTAAACTTATCACAAGCAAACACAACTGCTAAAAATTCCTTTTCAGTAGTAGCATAGTTTCTTTGAGCATTGTCTAGAGTTTTACTAGCATAATGGATAACATTTAATTTTCTTATCGAATCTTTGTCCTAGAACAACACCAATAGCATAATCACTAGCATCACACATAATTTCAAAGGGTAGGTTCATGTCGGGTGGTTGAACAACTTGTGTGGTACTCAAGGAATTCTTCAGAATTTCATATGCTTCTACAAAATCATCATCAAAAACAAATGGAACATCTTTTTGCAAAAGAATCGTGAGAGGCCTAGAAATCTTCGAGAAATCTTTGATAAACCTCCTATAGAAACCAGCATGACCAAGAAAACTTCTTATACCTTTGATGTCCGTGGGGCACGACATTTTTTCAGTAGCATCTGCTTTAGCTTTATCAACTTCAATACCTCTTTCGGAGATCTTGTGCCCCAAGAAAATACCTTCATTAACTATAAAGTGGCAGTTTTCCCAATTAAAGACAAGATTGGTTTCTTCACATCTCTGCAAAACTCGGTCAAGGTTGCTCAAACAACCATCAAATGAAGTTCCGTAAAAGGAAAAAGTCATCGATGAAAACCTCAAGAATCTTTTCACAAAAGTCAGAGAATATAGCCATCATGCATTTTTGAAAGGTAGCAGGTGCATTGCGTAAACCAAAAGGCATACATCTATAAGCAAAGGTATCGAAAGGGCAAGTAAAAGTGGTTTTTTCTTGATCCTCTGTTGATACAGGTATTTGAGAGAAACCAGAGTAACCATCTCGAAAGCAAAAATGTGTATGTTTGGATAGTATTTCTAGAATTTGATCAATAAAAGGTAAAGGGTAATGATCTTTATTAGTAGCTTTATTTAGTTTCCTAAAATCAATTACCATTCTATAACTTGTAACAATTCTTTGCGGGATCAATTCATTATTATCATTAGGAACAACGGTGATACCTCCCTTCTTAGGGACACAATGGATGGGACTAACCCATATACTATCAACAAAATGATAAATTATACTGCCTCCAAAAGCTTTAGTATTTCCTCTCTTACCACATCTTTCATCTTAGGGTTCAAATCGTCGTTGGTGATCAATAACTGATTTGGCATCAGGCTCCATATTAATTTTGTGCTGACATAGAGTGGGACTAATGACCTTAAGATCATCAAGAGTATAACCATAGGCATCATGGTGCTTCCTTAGAGCTTTCAATAATCTCTTTTCTTCATGTCTCCTTTTCATCAAGATAAGCATATTTCAACGTATCAGGTAATTGTTTGAGCTCAAACACGGGATCACCCTTGGGTGGAGGAGGATCCCCAATTATCTCAATAGGTAAGTTGTGTTTCAAAATAGGCTGCTGATCAAAGAAATTTTTATCTATTTCATTTCTCTCATTCATATGCATATCACTTTAATGGTCTAGCAAATATTGTTCTAAAGGATCAGTAGAGGCATAGGAATAGAAGCAAGACCAATAATTTCATCTTTACTAGGCAATTATTTGTCATGGGGTTGTCTACGAAATTTAGAGAAACTGAACTCATGAGACACATCCCCAAAACTCACAGTAACTATTTCTTTCTCACAATCAATCCTAACATTAACAGTATTCATGAAGGGTCTGCCAAATATAATGGGACAAAAATCATCCTGTGGGGAACCAAGAACAAGAAAATCAGTAGTATATTTTATTTTCCCACACAATACTTCAACATCTCTAACAATCCCCATCGGTGCAATAGTGTCTCTATTAGCAAGCTTAATAGTAACATCAATTTCCTCTAGTTCAAATGGTGCAATGTCATGCATGATTTCTTTGTATAAGGAAAAGGGAATTGCACTAACGCTGGCACCCATATCACACAAGCCGTCATAGCAATGGTCTCCTATTTTAACAGAAACAACGGGCACGCCAGCAACTGGTCTATGTTTACTCTTAGTATTAGGTCTAGAAATTCTTGCCGCTTCATCATAGAAATGAATAACATGCCCATCAATATAATCAACCAAGAGACTTTTAACCATAGCAATACTAGATTCAACTTTAATTTGTTCAGGGTGTGTAGGTGTTCTAATACAGCCCTTACGAACCACAGTTGAAGCTTTAGCATGTTCTTTTATCCTAACAGGGAAGGGTGGTTTCACAATGTAAGTAGTAGGAATAACAGGATCAACATTATAAGTAATAGTTTCCTCTTCAACTTTAATAGGTTCAACTACTTTCACTTCAATGGGAGGATGATATTTAAACCACTTCTCCTTAGGGAGATCAACATGAGTAGCAAAAGATTCACAAAAAGAAGCTACTATCTCAGAGTCAAGTCCATATTTAGTGCTAAATTCGCGAAAAGCATCGGTGTCTATAAAGGACTTAACACAATCAAACTTAAGGTTTATACCTGACTCCTTACCTTCATTGAGTTCCCAATCTTCATAGTTGTGTTTAATTCTTTCCAAGAAGTCCCATTTGAATTCAATATATTTCTTCATAAAAGAACCAGAGCAAGAAGTATCGATCAAGGATCGATCATTATGAGAAAACTGAGCATAAAAATTTCGAATAATAATTTCTCTTGAGAGCTCATGGTTGGGGCAGAATAGAGCATTGACTTAAGCCTCCCCCAAGCTTGAGCGATTCTTTATCCTTCACGAGGCCAAATATTGTAAATATAATTCCGATCACGATGAACTAGATGCATAGGATAAAACTTTTGATGAAATTCCAATTTCAATCGGTTGTAGTTCCATGATCCAATATCATCACATAGCCTATACCATGCCAATGCCTTCTTATTCGAAGATAAAGGAAATACCTTCTTCTTAACAACATCCTCGGGCAAACCTGCAAGCTTAAATAATCCACAAACTTCATCCACATAGATTAGATGCAAATCAGGATGTAGTGTTCCATCTCCTGCATAAGGATTTCTTAGCATTTTATCTATCATACCCGAAGGAATTTCATAATAAATATTTTCAGTAGCTGCAGAAGGTTGAGGAGCGAGTCTTTGTGCTTCCGGTAGAATCCCCTCAAAGGATTATTTTCCATAGTAACAAGTGACAGTAAATTTCAGCACACTATATAAATTTTTCCTTACCAAGTTCCACTCACCAAAGGCGCTTCACTCCCCGGCAACGGCGCCAGAAAAGAGTATTTATGACCCACAAGTATAGGAGATCTATCATATTCCTTTCGATAAGTAAGAGTGTTGAATCCAACGAGGAGCAGAAGGAAATGACAAGCGGTTCTCAGTAAGGTATTCTCTGCAAGCACTGAAATTATCGGTAACAGATAGTTTTGTGATAAGATAATTCGTAACGGGTAGCAAGTAACAAGTGGAACAAAGGGGCAGCAAGGTGACCCAATCCTTTTTATAGCAAAGGACAATCCTGGACAAACTCTTATATAAAGCAAGGTGCTCCCGAGGACACATGGGAATTTTTGTCAAGCTAGTTTTCATTGTGCATATATGATTCACGTTTGTTACTTTGATAATTTGATATGTGGGTGGAATGGTGCTTGGGTGCTTCCCTTAATTGGACAAGCCTCCCACTTATGATTAACCCCTCTTGCAAGCATCCGCAACTACGAAATAAGAATTAAGATAAATCTAACCATAGCATGAAACATGTGGATGCAAAGCAGCCCCTTACGAAGCAACTAGGGTTTAAGCTTCTGTCATTCTAGCAACCAATCATCTACTTATTAATTCCCAATGCCTTCCTCTAGGCCCAAACAATTGTGAAGTTTCATGTAGTCGACATTCACATGATACCACTAGAGGAGAGACAACATACATCTCATCAAAAAATTGAATGAATACCAAATTCACATGATTACTTATAACAAGACTTATCCCATGTCCTCAGGAACAAACGTAAATACTCACAAAGCATATCCATATTCATAATCATACGAGTATTAATGGTGATCAAGGATCTAAACATATGATCTTCCACCAAGTAAACCAAGTAGCATCAACTACAAGGAGTAATCAACACTACTAGCAACCCAAAGGAATCAATCTGAGGTTTTGAGACAAAGATCGGATACAATAGATGAACTAGGGTTTGGAGAGGAGATGGTGCTCCTGAAGATCTTGATGGAGATTGAACCCCTCTCGATGAGAGGATCTTTGGCGACTACGATGGCTTCGATTTCCCCCTCCCGGAGGGAAGTTTCCCCGGCAGAATAGCCCTGCCGGAGCTCTAGATTGGTTCTGTCCAAGTTTCGCCTCGAGACGGCGGCGCTTCGTCCCGAAAGCTCTGTTATGATTTTTCCAGGTCGAAACCCTCCATATAGTAGAAGATGGGCATCAAAGGGCTGCCAGGTGGGCCACAAGCCTTAGGGTGCGCCTAGGGGGTAGGGCACGCCCCAAAGGTTGTGGCTGCCTGGTGGGCCCCCTCATGTATTTCTCTCGCCGAATATTTTTGATACATTCCAAAATAATTCTCCTAAGATTTTCAGGACTTTTGGAGTTGTGCAGAATAGGTATATCAGATTTGCTCCTTTTCTAGTCCAGAACTCGAGCTGCCAGCATTGTCCATCTTCATGTAAACCTTGTAAAATAAGAGAGAAAAGGCATAAGTATAGTACCAAAATGTGTAGTAACAGCCCATAATGCAATAAATATGAATATAAAAGGATGGTGCAAAATGACATATCAGAGTTCTTTGCGGACGGGGCGAGCGATGGCGAAGGCTCCTCCTGATTCCTCTTCCCTATTTCTTTCCTGCATCATTTGATGTACCTCGTGGATGCGTGAAACTTGTTTGTATTTGAAAAAACTTGAGGAAGGTTGTGCCTGGGTCTTCTCGTAGATGGCGCTATCTGAGCTCCTGGAATCTTCATTGTAGCCTACACCGAGCGTCCCCCCTAAGGCCATGGGAGGGCCAAGCACTAGTGACCCCAGGAGATGAAGTGACGGGGCTAGCCCGCCAAACAAAGCTCAGTCTCTGCATTTTTTGGTGCTCCAGGGATGCACCCGAGCACAGTCACCGTGCCTGGTCCTCCAGCCGAGGCGGCCGAACGTGGGCCCGCTCGGGAGTGACGACATTCATGCTGGAAAAAAGCCGAGCAGGCAAGGTGGGAAACATTAGGAAACATGTTACATAGATGAAAAACTGCTGAAATATGGGAAACATGGTGGTTGCAGGGGTACGCCCTGATCACCTGGGGGGCTAGCAGGTATCCTTAGATGAGACAAGCCAAAAAGTTACCTGGCATAGATCAACAAAAAGTCACCTGGCGGCCATGCCGCTGAAGAGCCGAAGCTGCCGCTGTGGCCTGATCTTGTACCTCCACGAGCACGACCCTCACGGGCCCGTTGTCTCCCGGGGCCCGGGACCCATGCTCTGTTCGAGCTTCTCCTCCAACTCCTAATCATTCTTGGTAGGCAAGGCGTGATCATGGCCCATGCGAGACGCTAGAACGCGACACCGACGTTCTCCAGGACGAACACCATGCGGATGTAGTTGTTCAGATAGGCCCACCCGTGGTCAGCGCGCGCCGGCCAGAAACGGCCCTGGGATGAGGCCCCGTTGATGGCGAGCATGTTGATGCAGGCGCGAGACTAGTCAACCGGGCCGACAATGGATACCGCGATTGGTGGTGCAGGGTAGTCCCTTCCTTGCCTGACCTGTGCCTCCTAAAGTTCCTTGATCGCCTTGATGATCGACTCTTGCGACCTTGGCGCCTTGCGCCGAGCCCCTGGTTCTGGCACTCGCCCATCGGGACACGACTCGAGGTTTTTCCCGAATGCCTCCCTAGTCTCACCGGCCAAGGTGGGCCCCTCCTAGGTGGAAGCCCCCGGGCTTGACCCAAGGGGGGTGCCGAGCGAGCCTTCCTATGCGACAGGAGGGGTGGCACCCTCCCCGAATACAGAGCGCGAGGCTCCGCCCTTGGAGGCTCCAGCCCCTGGTGATTTGCGAGGGTGAGATGCTTCTTCGCCCTGCGTTCACCCTCGCATGGCGGGCATCCTCCTCCTCATCCGAGCATTCGGCCGCAGCCGTGTGATAGGCACGATCGAGGGAGCAAACAACATCCTTTCAATCGTAGGCGACAGTGATGACGCTGCCACTCCCCGGCATCTTGAGGACGTTGTAGCCGTGATGAGTCGCCGCCATGAACTTGGCGAGGGCAGGGTATCCGAGGATGGCATTGTATGGGAGGTGGATGTGGGCGATGTCAAAGACGATGGTCTCGGTGCAATAGTTCTTGCATCCACCGAGAGTGACGGGTAGGCGTACTTGCCCGATGGGGACAGTGAAACCATCAGTGACTCTTGAGAAGGGCTTGGTTTGCATTAATTGGTCGTACAGTAGTTGGAGTGTCTCGATAGTCTCGATGGAGAGGACATTGAGCCCAGGTCCACTATCGATGAGGGTCTTGGTGACGAGGACGTTGCTGATGGTCGGAGTGCACAACATGGGTAGTTTGCCGGCCAGGGCTGAGCACCTGAGCTGATCCCTCGAGTCGAAGGTGATGGCAGTCTGGGACCACTTGAGGGATCACATGGCCTTGGCTTTAGGAGTTCCGCGTTCATTTCCTGTGCGAACTGCTTGAAGACGCGGTTGGAGGCTAAGGCCTGAGCGTCGCCAGGATATAGGCCACAACCCTGATCTCCTGGAAGCCCCCAGCCCCATCGTCCTGCCTGTCCTCTTCCTTCCTTTTGGGTGGAGGTGGTAGGGATGGTAGGCCGGCCTCACGAGGGCGGACCTCATGAGGCTGACCGCGTTGCAACCCCTCCGGAGAGTCACCGCGCTAGTGGTCCTCCTGAGCCAGATCGCGCCAGCGTTCCTCCTGAGGTTGATCGAGCCAGTGGTCCTCCCGAGGCAGGTCGCGCCCCTGGCACTAGTACCTGTTGGCCCAGTGGCCTCCGCCTCGGCCTCTGCCGGGCCCAAAGCCACTGTCTGTGCGTCCGGGACATCGGCCAAATGCTCGGTGTGGTCTAGCCTGAGCTCCTGGTAGTCGGCGGTGTTGTGGTTGTTGGTGCCATGGAAGATGCAGGTCGGTCTCCCCCCTGTGGGGTGCTCCTTGCATCGGTTGTGCTTTGCCTCAGGATTGGCTGCAAGTACCCTTGGGCCTTGCACTTCACCTCCTTGACCTTGGTCTTATTCTCCTCTAGCTCCGCCGTCGGAAGCTTATGGAGATACAGGCACCCCTCTTCGTCCTTCGCGCACTTGTTGGCCAGGTTGAACATCTCCAAGGCGGAGCATAGTTCATCGTTCATGGCGATCTTTTCCTTCATATTGAGTTTTGTCATGCTGTCGGCAAAAGCGGAGATGATGGCCTCATCCGACGCCTTTGGGATCTTGAGGCGCATGGTGGTGAAGCTCTATATGCACTTGTGCAGGATCTCCCCATCCCGTGGCTTCACAAGTCATTCACGGTGAGCGCGCGGTCGCGGGTACCTTGGAAGTTGGCGACGAAGCACTTGCGCTGGTTTTCCTAGGAGGTGATGGACCCCACCGAGAGGTTAAGGAACCAGGAGAGCGCTTCGTCCTTGAGCACCATGGTGAACCAGCACCTCCTGACCTTGTTGTCCCTACCGGCAGCTAGGAGACTCTGCGAATAGAGTTGCAGGAACTTGGTGGGATCCGCGGTGCCGTGTAGCGAGGTGGGAGATCGGGTTTGAACTTGCAGGGCCATGTTGTTAGATGGAGCTCTGGCGCAATGGCAAGGCATCCCACCGGCTCGACAGGTGCTGCTGCACGTGCGGGCGGGGCCCAGTCTTGATGCTCCTGAGCGGCCGCCTCCAGTGGCGCCAGGTCGTGGTGCTGGTTCGGTAGCGCGGGGAGCATGCCCACTTCGACGTGTGGCCGAGGCACCACCTGGCAACTTATTTCATCTCCTGACCTCGCTCGCGGCCCGCGGGGATGGTCCCGCGAGCGCGCCTCAAGCCTGGACACGGGTCGATGTCATGTTGGGGAGGAGGTGGCGGTGCATCGTGGTCTACATCATCTGCTAGGGAAGGTCGGGGTCGAAATTAGGAGGGAGCGGAGGCGTCGCCATCGGCACTGACGAGCTCCGCAATGCGCCGAAGCAGGCATCAAAGCGTTCGGCGGTTGGGCGGTAGTGGTGCAGCTCGTTCGCCACGGCAAGCACGCACGAACCGCGCGCCGGCTCGGGCCTGAGGTGGGAGGACAACCCGGTTGCTGGGATGATCGACGGGACGGCGGTGCGGCCGTCGCGTTGCGTCGTGGGTAGCTGGGAGGAAACTTGTTGTTCGTGGGCGTCCAGGCCTATGGTGGCATTGGCCGCGGGCGAGGGGGACCGACACGTGCTAGCGCGACCCACGGGTGTGGTCTGGGCGACACGGGCAGCGTGGCACTCAGCACGGGCTTGGCGAGCGTCGGCCATCGAAGTGGCAAGGTGGAAGAATAGCTTTGCTTGAGGAAGACTTCGACGCGCCCCCTACCTGGCGTGCCAAATGTCGGATTTCGGGCTCCGTAAAACCCTAAAGGTTCGAACCCAGGGGCGTGTGCGAAGGTTCCCTGCAGCCTCGCCCGTCCTAGCTCACTACACGATGGTTACTATGGCAAACTCACACGATGATGAGGAACAAGATGAACATGACTGTTTACCCAGGTTCGGGCCACTGTGAACCGTAATACCCTACTCCTGCTTTGGTGGATTGCCTCTTGTGGAGGTTTGGCGGATGAACTAGTACAGTGGTCTTGAGCCTCACGAGGGCGCTCAAGGGGTGTTCTTGGCTCCCTGCCTTGTGGTGTGTAACATCCCAAAATTTCATTTTGGAATGTTATGATATATAGCTATGCATCATCATCACTTTGTTTGAATGTAATGAATTTGTTGAAGTCCTTCTTTTGAAATTCTGAAAGGCCATTTCTATTTTTCCATGTATCTGTTTCATCTATTTGAAAACCTTTAGAAATGTTCAAAGAAAGAGAGGAGTAACATGACACTCCACACCAGGGGTATCTTGGTGAGATATTTGAGCAATTAAACCAGTGGGTTATTTGAAATTTTTCTCCAAAAGGATTTAAAATCAATTATTCATTTTCTGAAAACTAATTTTTTAAAAGTTATTCAATATGACAGAGGAAAAATGTTCATTAAATAGCATTAATTCTCCTGATCATTTTGATATACATATTTCCTATATTTGGAAATGATTTGAATGTTTTAAAAGAGTTTTAAATGCTCTAGAAATAGATAAGGAAACAAATAAACGCTTTAATTAGAAAAACGGGACGGCCCACCTGCATCTAATTCCCGACTTTCCTTCTAACCGGCCACAGACGCCTCCCACGTTCTCTCTCTCTGACGCCCTGGCTCCACCGCCCGATCCCGAAAATGCCGTGGTCATCTCCTTCCTCCCCGGGCACAGGACATCGCCGGAGATCCTTCCCGCGACGGATCCGCCTCCACCCGCCTTCTCTCAACCACCCGCGGCCCTATAAATACCCCGGCCACCCTCCGCACTCCATTTCACCCCAAACGCACCCTACCCTCGCTAGAAACACCCGCACGAGCACGTCGGAGCTCCACCCCCCAGCCGAAGCTCCAAGAGCTCGAGGAGCTCGCCTCTGTAGTCCCCAGCCCCAACCGTCGCCACCAATGGATGCCGGAGGTCCGCCACTTTCGAAAGGACCCCCCGGACGCCGTCCCCAACCACCGGAGCACCGCCCCCGTCGACTCGCCGCCTCGGCCTCGCCGGAGAAAGTCCACCTGTGCCCCTCCCTCTGTGAGCCCCTCTCCCCCTCCCTAGACCGTCCGATCTAAATCCAACGCCTAGGATTAGATTATTTTAAACCCGAACCGGTATCCTCTACAGCTCGGACGTCCGCTCGAATCGTCAGATCTCAGACACCCCGTAACCAATAAGAGAACGCCACGTCACCCTGTCCGTTCGATCAGTTTTTTTTCTTTTCTTTTCTGTTTTAGAAAACAGAATATTTTCTGTTTTTGTTTTAGTTGTAACTTTTAAACTAATTAGTGTTTTTAGTTGATTCTTTTTGCATTAGTTCACGTATTTGATGTAGTTTATGTCTGTATGCTTAGATTTCAAATTTGACCTTTAAATTTTGAATCTAATCAAATTTGTCTAAATTACTAAAATCTGTATAACTATAGTTTAAAAATATATTTTTGATTGAATCTTTTTGCCACTGTTTGGTATTAGTTAAACCTATCATTCTGCATGATTTGAGTATTTTTCTGAATAAATTTAGTTACAGTTTTTAACAAAAACAGAATCTGTCTAGTTCTTAATAGGTTTTAACTAAATTGATTTTTATTCAATTTGAACCTAAATTAGTTTAACTTTTGTTTTTAGATTTCATTAGGTTCTGTTGATTCAACTTTAGGTGTATTTTTTCTGTTAATAAAATATGTTTCAAATTGTTTTGTACTCTAGTTGGAATAGGTTCATCTTGTTTTCACCATGTATATTGTTTAAAAGAAGTTTGAAAATATTTATTTTAGCACAATATTTTCATAATGAAATACTTTCTGTTTTCATATAAAATTTTATATTTACTTTTATGTTACCTAAATGTCTAGTTGTTCAAAACCAAATTTTGACTTGTATGTCTTTGTAGGGATTTTGACACCAAAATTTTTATAGTCTTATACTTTAAGTGAATATTCTCTTGATTGTGCTTTTGTTTGGTGAAGCATTTGTTTACCTTGCTGTTGTATGAATTGTTTTGTGTTTATGCTTATGGTGTGCTCTTGTTTGATTCGTTAGATCATCCGGAGTGTGAAGCTTGTTATCTAGAGTCACTTGATTACGAGGATTGTCAGCAAGGCATGTCACTTTGACCATGTATACGTATGTTTTAATTGCATTAGTTCTTCCATCTCCCCAATTGCATGCAAAGTAGGTAACTGGAAACTTGGTTACTTGTTGTAGTATCATGTGGTAGGTACCCCTCAACCCTTTGACACTTGGCCCCGGGAAACATTGTTTTACATTTTGCTATGCTATTAGTAGACGGGGTTGGTTGTGTGATTCATGAGAGTTGTGAATTAATAACTTCAAGACCTACATGATGATCAAGTCTTCAAGACTCCAAGTTTTCAAGTTACCTCTGGGTGGATGATGGTTGAACGGCGCCCTGGAGAAACTAGTGGTTAGCCTAGATGATGCTGAAGAAGTGCCAGTATTCATGCGGAAAGGTCCACCCAGGCACAAAGAGAAGGATGGATGCTTCAAGACCCAAGGCTTACCTGCACAGCCACAAGCCATTATGGGCTCTGGCTTGGTTGTATATCGTGGTGACCCTGGACAGGTGGTGCTACGAGATGTAGAAGAACGGTAGGAAAGGATGGGCACCAACAGAGTCTCGGGGAAACCTTTTAAAAGACCATGTTTTGGTCATCCGTTTCTCAAACACCATGAAGTGCGAGAAGTCCAACGGAGGTGACCAAATCTTGTGGGGAACGTGTGCAAAACTCTGTAGAGTACCAAAACCTAATCGATTAGCCGTGTCCACGATCATGTACAGTTTGAGCCAAAGGAACTGAAACTATCTGGAACTGTCAACACAATTAAGTATATTGATGTGGGTTATTAATGTCAACTTGGGTATGAGAATTGGTTGGTGGAACCATCTCATTAAACAACCAACATTGTAGTAATTATGCTTTTTCCCTCTCTTGTTGTAGGAAAAATTTGGCTTTATGCAAAACTTACTACCCCACCTGCCATATTTGCATATAGACTAGATGATTATTTTACCCCCTCTCTTGTGACTTTGCCGACATATTCAATATGCTGACCTATATGGCTACAACGTATCATGTTGCGGAGTACTTTTCCGACCAGGAGTGAGGATACACGCTACGCTCGATGAGATGCCCTTGGAGTCAGATGGACTCATCTACCTTTGGAGCTTCCGCAAGTTTATGGTTTAGTTTATCTCATGAGTTGGCCTTGAGCCACTTTATTGTAATCATTATTGTAATAAAGGACTCGATATGAGATTTTGATTAATTAATGTTGTGTGATTTCCCTTTGATATATACATTGATGTACCGTGTGTGTACCAGCATGATCTTGGGATGGTACAGAAACACTGGAGATTCGACCTTTTAGGTCGGGTCGCTACATGGTGGTTCCTCGAGTGGCTAAGTGTTAGCTGGGGTCCTCCCCCCTCCTACGGTGTGACCTAGCCTCTATATATAGCAGTGTCTCGGGTCCTCTTCGCTTATCACAATGGTGGGAAGGAATCCCACAACGGACAATTTTGAAGGTGGACAGGAGTACATCCACCCCTGTCCAAAGGTGGTCTTTGCCTGCAAAGTGGTTGTCGATGATGCAGTGCTGGGCTCGGTGATGACATCCATCCTATGGGGCTCATTGTCGTGGTCTTAGTGCACCAGAATGGAAACCTTTGGGTGGCGCTTCGGGAACGCACTTATGTCCTTGCTCCCTTTGCACCAAAGGGGAAACTGCGCCGCCTGGTGTGCTGGCGCCCGCCTGTCCTTCCTTGCGTCACCTTTGACTCCTGAGGCCAGGATCTACATAGGGATGTCCACCGCTCAGGAGGGGGCCTGAGTAGGCCCATCCTTCCTGGCCTTGGTGTCGTTCTCCCTCGCGAGACCGGGGTCCTCGTGAGGGCCTTGTGTTGAGTGGAGCCACGCCACGCCATACCTGGCTGACGAAGTGGGACGTGTCCTGCCTCGTAGGCAGGCAGGTCTGGTACCCCCGTTTCCAAAACATAGACACCCTTAGTTCCAATTAATCCTTTTTATACCAAAGGACAAGCCTGGACAAACTCTTATATAAAGCAAGGAGCTCACGAGGACACATGGGAATTTCTGTCAAGCTAGTTTTCATCATGCATATATGATTCACATTCGTTACTTTGATAATTGATATGTGGGTGGACCGGTGCTTCGGTGCTGCCCTTACTTGGACAAGCCTCCCACTTATGATTAACCTCTCTCGCAAGCATCCGCAACTACGAAAGAATAATTAAGATAAATCCAACCATAGCATGAAACACGTGGATCCAAATCAGCCCCTTAAAAAGCTACACATAAACTAGGGTTTAAGCTTCTACCTCTCTAGCAACCCATCATCTACTTATTACTTCCCAATGCGTTCCTCTAGGCCCAAACAATGGTTAAGTGTCATGTAGTCGATGTTCACATGACACCACTAGAGGAGAGACATCATACATCTCATCAAAATATTGAACGAATACAAAATTCACATGATTACTTATAACAAGACATATCCCATGTCCTCAGGAACAAACGTAAGTACTCACAAAGCATATTCATGTTCATAATCAGAGGAGTATTAATGATGATCAAGGATATGAACATATGATCTTCCACCAAGTAAACCAACTAGCATCAACTACAAGGAGTAATCAACACTACTAGCAACCCACACGTAGCAATCTAAGGTTTTGAGACAAAGATCGGATACAAGAGATGAACTAGGGTTTGAAGAGGATATGGTGCCGATGAACATGTTGATAGAGATTGACCCCCTCTCGATGAGCGGATCGTTGGCGATGACGATGACTTCAATTTCCCCCACCCAGAGGGAAGTTTCCCCAGCAGCACAGCCCTGCCGGAGCTCTAGATTGGTGTTGTCCAAGTTCGCCTCGAGATGGCGGCACTTCGTCCGGAAAGCTTTGTTATGATTTTTTCCAGGTCGAGACCCTCCATATAGTAGAACATGGGCATAAGAGGGCTGCCAGGTGGGCCACAAGCCATAGGGGCACGCCCCCAGGCTTGTGGCTGCCTGGTGGTCCCCCTGATATATTTCATTTGCCGAATTTTTTTGTATATTCCAAATAATTTTCCGTAGATTTTTTTGAATTTTGGAGTTGTGTAGAATAGGTATCTCAGATTTGCTCCTTTTCCAGTCTAGAACTCCACCTGGCGGCTTTCTCCCTCTTCACGTAAACCTTGTAAAATAAGAGAGAAAAGGCATAAGTATTGTACCAAAATGTGTAGTAACTGACCATAACACAATAAATATCAATATAAAAGCATGATGCAAAATGGACGTATCAGAGTTCTCTGCGGACGAGGCGAGCGGTGGCGAAGGCTCCTCCTGATTCCTCTTCCCTGTTTCTTTCTTGCATCATTTGATATGCAACGTGGATGCGTGCAACTTGTTTGTATTCGCAAAAACTTGAGGAGGGTTGCGCATTGGTCTTCTCGTAGATGGCGCTATCTGAGTTCCTGGAATCTTCATTGAAGCATACACCGAGCGTCCCCCTAAGGCCATGGGAGGGCCAATCACTAGTTACCCCAGGAGATGAAGTGGCGGGCTGGCCCGCCAAACAGAGCTTAGTGACTGGATTTTTCGACGCTGCAGGGACGCACCCGAGCACAGTCGCCATGCCTGGTCCTCCCACTAAGGTGACCGAAGGTGGGCCCGCTCAGGAGTGACGTCATTCATGCCGACAAAAAGCCGAGCATGCAAGGTGGGAAACGTTAGCAAACAATTTACGTAGATGAAAACTGGTGAAATATGGGAAACACGGTGTCTACAGGGGTACGCCCTAATCACATAGGGGGGTGCTAGCGGGCGCCCTTAGACGAGAGAAGCCAAAAAGTTACCTGGCACAAATCAACAAAAAGTCACCTCGCGGCCATGCCACTGAAGAGCCGAAGCTACCGCTGTGGCCTGAGCTTGTACCTCCACAAGCGCGATCCTCATGGGCCCGTTGTCTCCTGGGGCCTGGGGCCCGTGCTCAGTCCGGGCGTCTTCTCCAACTCCTAAACATGTCTCGGCAGGCAAGGCGCGAGCATGGCTTGTGCGAGACGCTGGAACTTGACGTCGTCGTTCTCCGAGACGAAGGGCATGCAGACATAGTTGTTCGGATAGGCTCGCCCGTGGTCGGTGCGCGTCGGCCAGAAACGGCCCTAGGACAAGGCCCCATTGATGGCGAGCGTGTTGATGCAGGCGCGAGACTAGCCGACCAGGCCGACAATGGATACTGCGATTGGTGGTGCAGGGTAGTCCCTTCCATGCCGGGCCTGTGCCTCCTGAAGTTTCTTGATCACCTTGATGATCGACTCTCGTGAGCTTGGCGCCTTTTGTCAAGCCCCTGGTTCTGGCAGTCATGCGTCGATACACACCTCGAGGTGGTTTGTGAACGCCTCCCTAGCCTCACCGGCCAAGCTGGGGGCCTCCTGGGCGGAAGCCCCTGAGGTTGACCCAAGGGGGGCGTCGAGCTGTCCTACCGTGTGTTTGGATTTATAAAAGTTGAAGCCAATTAAAACTTTTTCAATACTTGTGCTTGGTTGATTTGTTGCATGCTTGCTTGTTGAATTGTTTTGTATGTCACTCTTAGATTCTAGCCCTCTTCATATTCATCCTCCTTGACCCAAACCTCTTGTCCAATGATCATGCCATGTGAATAGTACCCAAAACTATTTTTATCAAATTTTATTTTGACCAAAAAGGATTTTTCCAAATTAGGTTTTCAAAACCCCCTAAAATGAGGATTCCACTACAAGTCCTCAAATTGGGTGGATCCTTCTTCCCCAAAAGCTTTACTTCAAACCTACTACATATATGACTTGCCAAAACCACCAAATATTAATTTTAAAGATTATTCATATATTTCATTTAAAGGCTTTTTATTAAGACCATAAATGTTTTTTCATAGGAAAAAAACTATTTAAATGCTTTCAAAATATTTGAGAAAAATTAGGGAAACTCAGTGGACATATACTTTCCATATATATGAGTTTCAACACATGGTCACGTTCAAATCATGGGCAAAACCCCTCAAAACCCTTTCTGTTCAAATAAAGCTTTTGAAATATTTATATAAGAAATATTCTCAATGAATTTCAAGAAAATTCCAGCAAGCCAACACTACCATAGATGATGATCTTGCAAAGTTTCAGCTCAATCCAAGTTGTTTTGGTTCATCAAACCATCCCAAAACCCTCCCTGTCCAGATTCAAATTTGAGCAACTTTACATTGTGAAGTTTCTCCTCTTGATCCCAAATTTGTGGACATGCTCTAATCACCAAATAATAATGCTACACTAAGTGGTGCACCAAGGGTAAAAGCCTAGCATAACTAGATCTACAGAAACCTGATTATGTTAGTTTCTAGGGTTCACAAAGTTTCCATTGACAACTTTGCTCATTTGAGCTCAAACCTGATGATCCATCTCATTTTTACCCACCATTTGATCCTTTTAACTACCACACTAAGTGGGTAGAATTATCTTTCCCAAACGTCCATCAAAGTCCTTCTGGTGAAATGGTGAAGTCACTATTTTCACCACTTCTAACCTCCCCCTTGCCTCCAAACTTTTACCACACCCTCTTGAAGTGACCAAGCCCCTCCAGTAAAATTCCCAAGTCCCTAGGCCACAGGAAGATGGGGGTAAATCCCCCATTTTCACCTCTGGGCAGCCCTGACAGGAGCTCTCTCTCCCCTCTCCTCTTATTCTATCTCTCTCCCAGGGCATCCAATGCTTTTTCCCCAGCCTAGGCACCCCCTAGATCCCCCTAGACACCCTTGGCCACGCACAAGACGTCATTGTCATGCCATGGCATGCCAAACGCGTGCTCTGGAGCATGCTACAGGTGCCGACAGGCACTATAGCCGTTGCCCACTTCATGGCCCCGACCACCTCGGACGGCCCCCTCTCGCCAGAGGGTCGGACTCGGCGTCCGCAACACGCCGCCCCTGGTTACCCCTCCTCTCTCTCTCCCTCCTTTGGACTCCCTCGCACGCGGTGCAGCCGCCCGAGCCGGCCAACCATGGAGCTCACACGCGTGCGCTCCCTCGACTCTCTCCTCTCTCCCCCTTGGCCTAGACCAATCCCACCCGCACCCCAGACTCGCTCCCTCCCTCTCCTATGGCCTCTGGCCCTGGCCCCAAGCTCACCACCGCACCCGAGCTCAGTGGACCACCGGGCGCCCATAGAAGAGCCTCCCGGGCCTCTCTCTCCCCTTTGGTCTCCCTCTCCACTCCCCAGCAGCCCTCCTGAGCCCCCGGAGAGCCCCCGATGCCTCTGTGATCAGGATCGAGCTGAGGACCGCCACGGCCACCTCATCGTCGATCTCCGGGTACAGAGCCCCTCCGGTCCTCCCTCCTCTTCGGATGCTCCTCCCTCGCACCTGCGATGCTTTTCCCAGTTCCGCCGGTCCGTTTTGCAGCACGGGACGTCCCAGGCAACCTTCTCCCGAAGCTCCCTCTGACGCAATTGCTCGCCGCCGGCGATTCCGACCACCTCCGGCACCCCCTCGACCTTACCTGGAACGATGACACCATCTCAAGCCCATTCCTGCCTCCACCTGCCATCGTCGTGCCCCGCATCATTGCCGGTGAGCGCTTCCCCTTCTCAACCCGAAGGTGGGAGAAGTATCCGACAGGTGGGACCCACCTGTCGGCCTCTCTCTCCCCCACCCGCGCTCTCTCTTTCGCCCTTGCGGTCGCAGTTAGCGAAGCCCCATGCGTCAGGTTTGAACCTGGCCACGCACGAGGTTGGCTGGCTAGGTTTGGCCCAGGGTCCCGCACCCCTTTTCCTTTTCTTTTCTGTGGGATTTTGCAAAAATCCCATAGAGCTCAATATCTATCCTATAACCATAATTTTTCCACCCAAATTCTTGAAATATTCCATAGAATTTAATAATGCCTTTTGTATAAATTTTATATTTAGGTATCTTTTGCCTTTGTTAAATAGTTTTCAAAAATTATTTTTATAAAAAAATATTAACCAAATATTTTTAGCATTTATCAGAGTAGGGTAGCAATTTTTTAATTTTTACTTGTGTGCTCTGTTTTTGTGTGATGCTTATTTTTATCGCTTTTATTCGCGATGATAGATTGCCCTATTGATGAGGGAGTTCGACCCGAAGACTTTGAAGACCGCAAGGACTTTGTTGAGCCAGGCAAGAAGCCCTTTGACCATGTGAACAAACTTTTTCATGTTTGACATATAGCACTTGTTGTTTTGATGATTGATCATGACATGGTGCACCCCCCTTCGATGGGTTGCCTCCGATACTTTTACCGTTGACACTTGCATCGTGCATGACCCTACCACCTATGAGGGTTATGCGGGTGGGTGTAGATAGGATGCTAGTAGATGCTATGCAAGTGGGTTTGGGATTCATGCATTGTGATGGAAAGAAAGAGACGATTTCAAAGACTTTTCAAAAACCCCGTCAGGTGCCACTAATGCCCGAGGGAGATAATGATGAGTTGGGTGACCACTTGAGAAAGAAGTGGTGTACCAGAACAAGTTGAGAATGTATTTTCAAAAACAGAGGGTTTTAAGGTCTACTGACCGTCCCAACCTTATATGCGCAACCATGACACCCCTTATGGGACGGGGCTTTGTTGATTACCTTGGTTGGGTACTGGCAAGGAGCCCGCATTACTAGTGCGAGAGTGGCATGGTCACTCTCGATACGAGGTTGTGCCGGTATGGGCAATCATGCACTGTCTTCACAGGCACCAGGCACACCGTTGGTCTCTCCATGGATGATACGAGTGATGTACATCATGTGGGCTGGGTACCGATCGAGTGGACTCTTTGTTTAGTATCGCCAGGGGAAAGGCATTGTTCGGGTGCTTACCTCGGGTATGTTATATACCGCGAGTCGTGGATGACACGGAATTTCCCCTAGTCTTGTGGGTAAAGTGTGCAACCTTTGTAGAGTGTAAAACTGTTTGAATAGGCGTGTCCGCGGTCATGGACAGTTGGAGGTCCTTTTTAAACTATGCCGGATGTTTTCATGAACTTCGTGTGAGTGTGTGCAGATGACAAAAGGATGGTACTTGAGACAAGTTAGAGGACTTGATATGATGAATAAACACGAGATGTTCACCCTGCCTGTGATGATATCTGTAACTTGTTCGTATGGGTATCTGCCAATTGTTGACGCATGCTTACCTAGTTATTTGATCATGTCATTGCATTCAAAATTAGCTTTCCGTGAATTACCTACTTAGTGCTACATCATGCATCATTATTACCTTGTTACATAACTTGGGTTGCTTGCGAGTATATTCAAAGTACTCATTGGCTTGCCACTGGTTATTTAATTGGCCAGGCATAAAAGAACAGGAGTATGTTGAAGAGTTAATTGGTGACGAACATGCGAACTAGGACGCTTCCTAGTCGGAATGCATATAGGTTAAGGCAGATGGCAATGGGTTCATGCTTTTGATCAAGATTTCCGCTCTTTGTTCTATTTAAGTGTTTGGCCCTTGTGGCCCTATCTATGTAAAACTAGACCTTCATGGTCTTTATTTGTGTAAGACGCTAAATATGGATGAAGACTCTTGTTACTCAGATTCTGTGTGTTCAGTGAGCATTGATCTCTGGGATCACAGTACTCGTGCATTTGGTGATCCTGACTTATGAGTCGGGGTCCCCACAGAGCTGGTATCAGAGCCATCCTGACTGTAGGAAGCCCTTTGTTATCATGGACGTTAGTCAGGATAAAAGCATTTTCCAAATTACACCTAGCACCTATACTTAGGAATTATGTACTATTTACCTCTTATATTCTTCACACAACACTTTGCTGACTCTCCTCCCTTTAAACATTTGTAGATGGCCATCGTACCCGAAGCCTTCCTGACATCCGGTTTTCCCTTACTCCTTGGGGAAAGCCTGGAGAAGTGCCAGTTTTGCCAACCACCCATTTTCCTCTACCACGAGCACTGGGTCGATGCCGTCACGAAGGAATACCACATGTATGTGGTCGTGAAGGCAAACGACTCCCCGACTAGTTGGTTCTTTGAAGGACCACGGATGGAGACCAGGATACTCGCAGTCGAGTGAGCTGCACGCAAGGAACTCCTACACCTTTGAGACATAATTCTAGAGATGGCTGATGAGCCGAATACTCGCTACCTTCCCATCTGGAAGTATGATCTTGGCAAGAGTTGGACACTGGTTCTGACCCAGGAGGATGGCACACCACTCAGGTTCGAGACCTACTTCAGCCTCTCTGCCGATAGTCTGGTTCACCACTTGATTAAGGAGTCCACGAAGCTCCGCAAGGAACTCCCCCACACCTCGAGAGCTACTTCGTCAAGCCAAGACGAAGTCAGACAAGATCAAGAAGGATGGAGCCCCCGACGGATGACCAGCTGTCGCTTACAGAGGAGGAGTACCCCCAGCTAGTGATGCACCCACACGTCGTCATCGCGTGAGTGTGAAGGAGTACCATGAGATCTTCATTGACCCGCCAGCAAAGCGTCGTTGGGATGGACTTCCTCGTTCCCCCACCCCTTCGACTGGGAATGATGCCCATTCAGATGATGAATAGGACGAAGACCCAGAGGAGCATGACTACGAGACCGAGCACTCCACCACCTAAGTCTGAGAACCCCTAGGGTAGGATCAGTCATGTACCCCTCATGTGAAGTCGAGTCCGTGTAATGGTTCATATGAAACCATGTGTGCTTGTTGATTGTTTTGTTGTTTGTGTTCTGATACAGGTCGTGCTTTTTCCTTAGGCAACGTGTAAGCGACTCCATCATCTATCCTAATATATTTTGGTCTTTCGACCTATGTTTTACCACACTTGCTGTCGACCAGCCCCCTTAGGCGCGCTTTTCCGTTGTTGCTTTTCCTCTCGTCTATCCCAATTGTTTGACTTGGATGCTCCAAACAGGATGGTGACTACTACCCGTAATAGCTCCTTCACCAACCCTAAAAGCCAGCAACTCAAGCCAACATCAGGGAGCTGGTGGGGCTGCTCATGTTGGAGTACACCAGGAGCAGCCAGAAGGCAACATTCCCCCGCCACCACCTCCACCGGAGAACATGACTATAGCTTAGTTTCTCCAAGTTCTTCGGGAGGAGCGCCAGGACAACAGTGCTGGTATTCAGTAGATGGCTCAGGCCCTTGTGAACAACCAACAGCAAGGTAGGAAGGGCAATGGCCGCTCCACTCTGTTAGAGTTCATGAGGAATTCGCCCCATCCTTCATCGAGACTGCTGAACCATTAGATGCTGATGACTGGATCTGCACCATCGAGGACCTCCTTGCACTGGTCAATTGCAATGAGGACCATGAGAAGGTGCTTTATGCCTCTCACTTCCTGGAAGGTACCGCCCGAGCTTGGTCGGACGGATTCAAGGTCATGCAAGGTGAGCATGTGATCACTTGGAATGACTTTAAGGAAGGATTCCTCATTGCCCATATTCCTTCTGGGATCATGGCTATCACGAAGAGAGAGTTTCGAGCACTAAAGTAAGGAAGTGGCTCTGTCAAGGAGAACCTGCAAAAGTTCAACCTACTGTCAAGGTATGCACCTAAACATGTCAACATGGAGGCTTTCAAGAAGGAACGCCTCATGGAAGGACTTCAACAGACCCTGCAGTATCAGCTCATCGTCTGCGACTATCGTACCTTCTTTGACCTGGTGGACAAGGCCCTCATGCTGGAAGACAAGCGTCATGCCATAGACGACACCTGCAAGCGCAAGATGATCAGCAAGGGTAGCTCCAGCAACCAGAAGCCTCGCCCCTGGCAGCCAGCCCCAGCCAAGCCAACATATCAGCCACAGCAGGCTAGACGTCTTGCGCCTCGTCCGAGCTACTAGCCTCAGCAGTATGCCAATCCCGGTCCAGCTTACAACAACAACCCCAATAACAACAACGGTGGCAGGTACTAGAACAACAACCCTGGACAAGTCGCTTGCTGTGGATGTGGTCAGCCAGGACACATCTCTAGGTTGTGTCCCAACAAGAAGCCAGATGCACCGCGCCCCAATGCGCCTGCTCAAGGTCAAGGCCATGGAGTAACACTAAGGAACCCCACTCCCCACAACCAGAACAACAATGGCAAGGGTCGTGTGAATCACGTCACCCAAGAGGAAGTCCAGGAAGACCTGGACATCATACTGGGTACATTCCTCGTCAACTCAACCCCAGCAACAGTACTGTTTGATTGTGGAGCCTCACATTCTTTTGTCACCCAAAAAGTTTGCACAAGAGAGTGGCATGAAGCCTACACCCCTGGGTAGTCGTATGTTGATACAAACCCCGGGATCGGTTATGAACTCGGGGATAGGTTGCAAGGGAGTTGTGATTGACATCAACGGGTAGATTTTCTAGCAGACCTTATCATCCTGAAGTCAGAAGGCTTGGATGTGATCCTAGGAATGGATTGGTTAACCAAGCACCAAGGCTTGTTAGACTGTGCCAAGAGGATTGTCACCATGACCAATGGCAAAGGAGTGGAAGTCAAGTTTGTTCCCAACCCTGCCTCCACTCAAGCCGCTCAGGCTATCTGCCTTATCGGGAGTTGAGTTGGATCAAGTGCAAGTGGTATGTGAGTACTTGGATGTGTTTCTTGATGAGTTGTCCGGAATGCCTCCTGACCACAACATTGAGTTCATCATTGAGCTTATGCCCGGATCAAGGCCCATCTATAAGAAGGCCTACAGGATGGGATCCGAAGAATTGGCTGAATTGAAGAAGCAACTAGCGGAGCAGCTTAGAAAAGGATTTATTCTCCCTAGTGCCTCTCCTTGGGGATTGCCTGTTCTATTTGTGTCAAAGAGGGATGGAACTATCAGACTCAGTGTCGATTACCGTTCTCTCAAGGAGGTCACAATAAAGAATAAGTATCCACTCCCCAAGATTGAAGACCTGTTTGATCAGTTGAATGGAGCCAACGTGTTCTCCAAGATTGACCTCATGTCTGGGTACTATCAGCTGAAGATCAGATCCCAAGACATTCTGAAGACGACATTCGTAACCCGGTATGGCCTGTATGAATACACGGTCATGTCATTCGGGTTAACTAATGCCCCTGCCTACTTCATGTACCTCATGAATAAGGTCTTCATGGAATACTTGGACAAGTTCGTTGTCGTCTTCATTGATGACATACTCTTGTTCTCCAAGTCTAAAGAAGACCATGAGGAACACTTGAGATTGGTCCTAGAAAAGCTTCGAGAGCACCAGCTTTATGCCAAGTTCAGCAAGTGTGAATTCTGGCTGCATGAAGTTGGATTCTTGGGTCATGTGCTGACTACAGAATGATTATCAGTGGATCCTACCAAGATTGATGCCGTGACTGAATGGCAAACCCCAACCATCGTGAAGGAAGTTAGGAGATTCCTCGGACTCGCGGGATATTACCGCAAGTTCATGGAAGGGTTCTCAAGCATTACTCGACGCATGACCCAGCTTTTGAAGAAGGACAAGAAGTTCAAATGGACAGCTAAGTGCGAGGAAAGCTTCCAGGAACTCGAGAAGAGATTGACCACAACCTCAGTTTTGGCGGAGGTCTTGTGATGCAAGAAGGCAGAGTTGTAGCATATCTATCCAGACAGCTATGACCCCATGAAGAGAACTTCGCCACTCATGATCTCTAGTTGGCAGCCGTGGTTCGTGCCTTGAAGCCATGGCAACATTACCTTCTGGGAAGCGATGTGAGATATTCACAGACCACAAGAGTTTGAAGTATATCTTCACCCAAAGGGAATTGAACATGAGGCAGCGAGGATGGTTGGAGCTGATCAAGGATTACGACCTTAGTGTTCAATACCACCCCGAAAAGGGCAACGTGGTAGCAGACGCCTTAAGCAGAAAGGCTTGTTCCCTTGAATGCTATGATTAAGGAAAGGCTACTCGCGCTATATGAAGAGCTTCAGAGCTTCGTCTTGGAACTAGTTGCACCAGGATTCCTTGCCAACCTCGAAGCACATCCTACCTTGATGGATGATATCAAAGAAGCTGAGAAGGGACACGAGAGCATTGAAGGCATCAAGAGGAAGATCAAGGCAAGCAAGGCCCCATGATTCTCAGTGGACGAACAAGGAGTTGTATGGTTTGGGAATCGCATCTGCGTACCCAACGAGGAGCAGCTCAAGAGCTTGATCTTCAAAGAAGCTCATGACACTCCATACTCTATCCATCCTGGAGGAACCAAGATGTATCAAGACCTCAAGGCAAGATTCTGGTGGCATGGCATGAAATGGGAGATAGGCACGTTCTTTGCTAAGTGTGACATATGCCAGAGAGTCAAAGCTGAGCATGAGCGACCCGTTGGGCTATTGCAACCTCTCAAAGTGCCTGAATGTAAGTGGGACAAAGTCGGGATGGATTTCATCACCGGATTACCATGGTCGAGTAAAGGACATGATTCCATTTGGGTCATTGTCGACCACCTGACCAAAGTAGCCCATTTCATTCCCGTAAAGACCACCTATGACGATAGCAAGCTAGCCTTCACGGGTTTCCTAAGGAGATCGTGTCAGATCGAGGAACCCAATTCACCTCGAGGTTCTGGAAGATGTTTCAAGGAGCCATGGGCACCAGGCTCTCCTTCAGATGTCACACCCTGTGTTTGTAGCACATTGTTATGTTTGGGTTTATAAAATTTGGAGCCAACTAAAACTTTTTCTATGTGTTTGTGCTTGCTTGCTATGTTCTTTGCTTGCTTGGTAATTGAATTTTATGGCACTACTAGGTTCTATTCCACTTCATAATCATCTTCCTTGATCCAAACCCCTTGACCAATGATCATGCCATGTGAATGGTTTATTTAATTTAAGTTTCCAAACCCCCCTAAAATGAGGTTTGCACTGCAAGTCCTCAAATCAGGTGGACCCTTCCTTCCCAAAGGCTTTATTTCAAACCTACTATATATATGACTTCTCAAAACCACCAAATATTATTTTTAAAGATTATTTTCATATTTTATTTAAAGGCTTTTTCTTAAGGCCAGAAATGGTTTTTCCTAGGGAAAATCTAGTTAAATGCTTTAAAACTATTTGAGAAAATTTAGAGAAACTCAGTGAACATATATTTTCCATATATATATATATATATATATATATGAGTTTCAACACAAGGGCATGATCAGATCAGAGGAAAAAAACCTCAAAACCCCTTCTGTTCACATCAAACTTTTGGAATATTTCTATAAGAAATATTCTCAATAAATTCATGGAAAATTCTAGCAAGACAACACTATCATGGGTGATGTTCTTGCAAAGTTTCACCTCAATCCAAGCTGATTTGGTTCATCAATCGATCCCCAAACCATTCCTATCCAAAATCAAATTTGAGAAACTTTGCATTGTGATGTGTTCCCCCTTGGCCTCAAACTTTGTGGGCATGCTCTAATGGCCAAATAGTGATGATACACCAAGTCATGCATCATGGTTTAAAGCCTAACATCATTGGATCTATAGAAATCAGTTTCAGCCAATTTCTAGGGTTCACCAAATTTCCATTGTCAACTTTTCCCCCTTGAGCTCAAATTTGGTGAAGCATCTCATTTTTACCTAGCCTTTGACCCTAGTAAGTATCTCAGTAAGCTAGTAATTCTTTCTTGCCCAAAATCTCATCAAACACCTTTTGGTGAATTTGTAAAACAAATATTTTCACCTCTTAACCTTTTACCCTTGGCCCTAACTTTTTACCACAGTCTCTCTAAGTTACTAGCTCCCTCCAGTAACTTTTCCTAGCCAAATCTCCATGGGTAAGTGGGTAAAACCCTCATTTTCACCTATGGACATCAGTTTTCTTCCTCTCTCTAAGCTTCCTTTATCTCATAAGGCATCACCAGAGCATCCCATGCCCTTTTCTCCATCGTTAACTCCCCCTAGATCCCCTAGGCATGAGTGGTCATGCAGAAGGCGCTGTTGGCATGCCGTGGCATGCCAAACGCGCGCTCTGGAGCGTGCTACAGTGCCGACAGGCAGTGTAGCCATTGGCCACTTCATGGCCCCAACCATCTCGGGCCCTCCCCTCGTGCCAGTCGATGCGCCTCGGCGTCCGCGACATGCCAAGCTGCCGGGCCCCTCCCTCTCCTCACTCCTCTGCCCTCCGACACGCGTGTTGGGAGACGTAGTAGTAAATCAATTTTTTTCCTACGATCACCAAGATCTCTCTATGGAGAAACCAGCAATGAGTGGGGAGAGATTGCATCTTCATACCTTTGAAGATTGCTAAGTGGAAGCATTGCAAGAACGCGGTTGGTGGAGTCGTACTGGTAGCGATTCAGATCGCGGTGGACTCCGATCTTAGCGCCGCACAACGGCGCCTCTGCGTTCAACACCCGTACAGCCCAGTGACGTCTCCCGCGCCTTGATCCAGCAAGGAGGAGGGAGAGGTTGGGGAAGAGCTCCAACAGCAGCACGACGGCGTGGTGGTGGTGGAGCAGCAAGGTATTCCTGCAGGGCTTTGCCTAAGCACTGCGGAGGAGGAAGAAGAGAGGTAGGGCTGCATCGTGAGAGAGAGATCAAATCTTGTTCCAAAACAGCCAAAACCTCAAGTATATATAGGAGGAGGGAGAGGGAGGGCTGACTTGGCCCCTCCTCCAAGGAGGAGAGCTTCGTCCGAGCTAGGGGAGGAGTCCACCTCCCACAAGGGACGTGGATCTCCTTCTTTCAAACTCCTTTTGCCTTATCTCTTTATCCCTATGCGCATGGGCCTTTCTGGAAGGAATTGGCAAGCCCAATAAGGGATGGCACACCTCCTCTAACAGCCCGCGAAGTCCTTTGGTCATCACACCCCTCCCCGGGGTCCTCCAGCACCCTCTTGGCACTCCCGATACACTATCGATGAGCCCGAAAACTTTGCGGTGACCAAATAAGGACTTCCTTTATACCAATCTTTACCTCCAGACCATTCTGAAGCTCCTAGTGATGTTCATGATCTCATTCGGGACTCCGAACAACCTTTGGTAATCATGTACACCATTTCCCTATAACCCTAGCATCATCGAACCTTAAGTGTGTAGACCCTACGGGTTCGGGAGACACGTAGACATGACCGAGACACCTCTCCGGTCAATAACCAACAACGGGATCTGGATACCCATGTTGGCACCCACATGCTCTGTGATGATCTCATCGGATGAACCATGATGTCGGGGATTCAATCAATCCCGTATACAATTCCCTTTGTCTACCGGTATGATACTTGCCCGAGATTCGATCGTCAGTATCTCTATACCTTGTTCAATCTCGTTACTGGAAAGTCTCTTTACTCGTTCCGTAACACATCATCCCGTGGCTAACTCCTTAGTCACATTGAGCTCATTATGATGATGTCTTACCGAGTGGGCCCAGAGATACCTCTCCGTCATACGGAGTGACAAATCCCAGTCTCGATTTGTGCCAACCCAACAGACACTTTCGAAGATACCCGTAGGGCACCTTTATAGCCACCCAGTTACGTTGTGACATTTGGCACACCCAAAGTATTCCTACGGTATCTGGGAGTTGCACAATCTCATGGTCTAAGGAAACGATACTTGACATTGAAAAAGCTTTAGCAGACAAACTACACGATCTTGTGCTATGCTTAGGATTGGGTCTTGTCCATCACATCATTCTCCTAATGATGTGATCCTGTTATCAACGACATCCAATGTCCATGGTCATGAAACTATGACCATCTATTGATCAACGAGCTAGTCAACTAGAGGCTCACTAGGGACACGTTGTGGTCTATGTATTCACACATGCATTCTGGTTTCCGGTTAATACAATTATAGCATGAACAATAGACAATTATCACGAACAAGAAAATACAATAATAACCATTTTATTATTGCCTCTAGGGCATATTTCCAACAGTCTCCCACTTGCACTAGAGTCAATAATCTAGTTACATTGTGATGAATCGAACACCCATAGCATTCTGGTGTTGATCATGTTTTGCTCGTGAGAGAGGTTTAGTCAACGGATCTGTGACATTTAGATCTGTATGTACTTTACAAATATCTATATCTCCCTCCTGAATGTAATCATTGATGGAGTTTGAAGCGGCGCTTGATGTGTCTTGTCTTCTTGTGAAACCTGGGCTCCTTCGCAAGGGCAATAGCTCTAGTGTTGTCACAGAACAGAGTTATCAGGCCCGACGCATTGGGAATCACTCCTAGGTTGGTGATGAACTCCTTCATCCACACTCCTTCCTTTGCTGCTTCCGAAGCGGCTATGCACTCCGCTTCACATGTAGATGCCGCCACGATGCGTTGCTTGCTATTGGACCAGCTGACTGCCCCTCCGTTCAAAACATACACGTATCCGGTTTGCGACTTGGAGTCGTCTGGATCTGTGTCAAAGCTAGCATCGACGTAACCCTTTACGATGAGCTCTTCAGCACCTCCATATACGAGAAACATCTCCTTGGTACTTTTCAGGTACTTCAGGATATTCTTGACCGTTGTCCAATGTTCCGCTCTGGGATCACTTTGGTACCTCCCTACCAAACTTATGGCAAGGTTCACATTAGGTCTGGTACACAGCATGGCCTACATAATAGAGCCTATGGCTGAAGCATAGGGGATGACACTCATCTCTTCTCTATCCTTTGCCGTGGTCGGGCATTGAGTCATACTCAATCTCACACCTTGTAACACAGGCAAGAACCCCTTCTTGAACTGATACATATTGAACTTCTTCAATATCTTGTCAAGGTATGTGCTTTGTGAAAGATCTATGAGGTGTCTCGATCTATCTCTATAGATCTTGATGCCTAATATGTAAGCAGCTTCTCCAAGGTCCTTCATTGAAAAACATTTATTCAAGTAGGTCTTTACACTTTCCAAAAGTTCTTTATCATTTCCCATTATCAGTATGTCATTCACATATAATATGAGAAATGCTACAGAGCTCCCACTCACTTTCTTGTAAATACAGGGTTCTCCATAAACCTGTACAAAACCAAACGCTTTAATCACCTCACTAAAGCGAATGTTCCAACTCTGAGATGCTTGCACCAGCCCATAGATGGAGCGCTAGAGCTTGCATACTTTGTTAGCATCTTTAGGATGGACAAAACCTTCCGGCTGCATCATATATAGTTCTTCCTTGAGGAAGCCATTAAGGAATGCTGTTTTGACGTCCATTTGCCAGATCTCATAATCATAAAACACGGCAATTGCTAACATGATTCGGACAAACTTCAGCATCGCTACGGGTGAGAAAGTCTCATCGTAGTCAACTCCTTGAACTTGTCGATAACCCTTAGCGACAAGCCGAGCCCTATAGACGTTCACATTACCATCTGCGTCAGTCTTCTTCTAAAAGATCCATTTATTTTCAATGGCTCGCTTATCATCAGGCAAGTCCACCAAAGTCCATACTTTGTTCTCATACATGGATCCCTATCTTGGATTTCATGGCCTCAAGCCATTTGTCGAAATCCGGGCGCGCCATCGCTTCTTCATAGTTTGAAGGTTCACCGTTGTCCAACAACATGATCTCCAGGACAGGGTTGTCGTACCACTCTAGTGCGGAACATGTCCTGGTGGACCTTCGACGTTCAATAGTAACTTGATCTGAAGTTTCATGATCATCATCATTAACTTCCTCTCCAGCCGGTGTAGCCTCTACAGAAACAACTTCCTGTGCTGCGCTACTCTCCGGTTCGAGTGGAGGTACAGTTACCTCATCAAGTTCTATTTTTCTCCCACTTACTTCTTTCGAGAGAAACTCTTTCTCGAGAAAGGATCCATTCTTGGCAACAAAGACTTTGCCTTCGGATCTGAGGTAGAAGGTATACCCAATAGTTTCTTTGGGATATCCTATGAAGACGCACTTTTCCGCTTTGGGTTCGAGCTTCTCAGGTTGAAGTTTCTTCACGTAAGCATCGCATCCCCAAACTTTTAGAAATGACAGCTTATGATTCTTTCCAAACCATAATTCATACGGTGTCATCTCAATGGATTTTGACGGTGCCCTATTTAAAGTGAACGCGACAGTCTCTAATGCATATCCCCAAAATGATAATGGTAAGTCGGTAAGAGACATCATAGATCGTACCATATCCAATAGAGTGCGATTACGACGTTCAGACACACCATTTCTCTAAGGTGTGCCAGGCGGCGTGAGTTGTGAAAAAATTCCACATTTCCTTAGGTGCGTGCCAAACTCGTGACTTATATATTCTCCGCTACGATCAGATTGTGGGCACTTTATTTTCCTGTCACATTGATTCTCTACCTCACTCTGAAATTCCTTCAACCTTTCAAAGGTTTCAGACTTATGTTTCATTAAGTAGACATACCCATATCTGCTCAAGTCATCAGTGAGGGTAAGAACATAACGGTAGCCATCGCGAACCTCGACGCTCATTGGACCGCATACATCGGTATGTATTATCTCCAACAAGTCAGTTGCTCGCTCCATTGTTCCGGAGAACGAAGTCTTGGTCATGTTGCCCATGAGGCATGGCTCGCGCGTGTCAAATGATTCAAAATCAAGATACTCCAAAAGTCCATTAGCATGGAGCTTCTTCTTGCATTTGACACCAATATGACCAAGGCGGCAGTGCCACATGTAAGTGGGACTATCATTATCAACCTTACACTTTTTGGTACTCACACTATGGACATGTGTAACATCACGTTCAAGATTCATCATAAATAAACCATTGACCAACAGGGCATGACCATAAAACATTTCTCTCATATAAATAGAACAACCATTATTCTCAGATTTAAATGAGTAGCCATCTCACATCAAGCGAGATCCAGATACAATGTTCATGCTCAAAGTAGTACTAAATAAAAATTATTGAGGTTTAAAACTAATCCCGAAGGTAGATGTAGAGGTAGTGTGCCGATGGCGATCACATCGACCTTGGAACCATTCCCGACGCGCATCGTCACCTCGTCCTTTGCTAGTCTTCGCTTATTCCGCAGCTCCTGCTTGGAGTTACAACTGTGAGCAAGTGCACCGGTATCAAATACCCAGGAGCTACTATGAGCGTTGGTTAGGTACACATCAATAACAAGTATATCACATATACCTTTAACGTTTCCGGCCTTCTTATCCGCTAAGTACTTGGGGCAGTTCCGCTTCCAGTGACCGGTACCCTTGCAATAAAAGCACTAAGTCTCAGGCTTGGGTCCACACTTGTTCTTCTTCCCGGCAACTTGCTTACCGGGTGCGGCAACAGCTTTGCTGTCCTTCTTGAAGTTCTTCTTACCCTTGCCTTTCTTGAAACTAGTGGTCTTATTTACCATAAACACTTGATGCTCCTTTTTGATCTCGACCTCCGCTGATTTCAGCATCGAGTACAACTCCGGAATGGACTTCTCCATACCCTGCATGTTGTAGTTCATCACAAAGATCTTGTAGCTAGGTGGAAGCGACTGGAGGATTTTGTCAATGACCGAGTCATCCGGGAGTTTAACTCCTAGCTGAGTCAAGCGGTTGTGCAACCCAGACATTTTGAGTACGTGCTCACTGACAGAACTGTTTTCCTCCATCTTACAACTGAAGAACTTGTCGGAGACATCATATCTCTCAACCCGAGCATGAGCTTGGAAAACTACTTTAAGCTCTTGGAACATCTCATATGCTCCATGTTGCTCAAAACTATTTTGTAGCCCCGGTTCTAAACTGTAAAGCATGCCACACTGAACAAGGGAGTAATCATCGCAGCATGACTGCCAAGCGTTCATAACATCTTGATCTGCTGGGAAAATGGGTGCGTCACCTAGTGGTGCATCAAGAACATACAATCTGTTGGAAGCTATGAGGATGATCCTCAAACCACGGACCCAGTCCGCATAGTTGCTTCCATCATCTTTCATCTTGGTTTTCTCTAGGAACACGTTGAAGTTGAGGGTGACATTAGCGTTGGCCATTGGATCTACAATATAGATTGTAACGTCAATTTTAGACTAAGTTCATGATAATTAAGTTCACATAATCAAATTATTTAATGAAATCCCACTTAGATAGACATCTCTCTAGTCATCCAAGTGACACACGATCCATGTCAACTAGCCCGTGTCCGATCATCACGTGAGACGGACTAGTCATCCATGGTGAACATCTCCATGTTGATCGTATCTTCTATACGACTCATGTTCGACCTGTCGGTCTTCCGTGCTCCGAGGCCATGTCTGTACATGCTAGGCTCGTCAAGTCAACCGAAGTGTTTCGCGTGTGTAAATCTGGCTTAGACCCATTGTATGCGAACGTTAGAACCTATCACACCCGATCATCACGTGGTGCTTCGGAACAAGGATCCTTAGCAAAGGTGCACAGTTAGGGCGAACACCTTTCTTGAAATTTTACTCAGAGATCATCTTATTTACTACCATTGTTCTAAGAAAATAAGATGTAAACATGATAAACATCACATGCAATCAATATAGTGACATGATATGGCCAATGTCATCTTGCTCCTTTGATCTCCATCTTTGGGGCACCATGATCATCACTGTCACTGGCACGACACCATGATCTCCATCATCGTGTCTGCATGAAGTCGTCTCGCCAACTATTACTTCTACTACTATGGCTAATGTTTAGCAATAAAGAAAAGTAATTACATGGCAATCTTGATTGACACGCAGGTCATACAATAAAATAAGACAACTCCTATGGCTCTTGCCGGTTGTCATACTCATCGACATGCAAGTCATGAATCCTATTATAGGAACATGATCAATCTCATACATCACAATGCATCACATCACATCCTTTGGCCATATCACATCACAAGGCATATGCTGCAAAAACAAGTTAGACGTCCTCTAATTTGTAGTTCCAAGTTTTTACGTGGCTGCTATAGGTTTCTAGCAAGAACGTTTCTTACCTACGCCAAAACCACAATGTGATATGCCAATTGCTATTTACCCTTCATAAGGACCCTTTTCATCGAATCCAATCCAACTAAGGTGGGAGAGACAGACACCCGCTAGCCACCTTATGCAACAAGTGCATGTTAGGCGGTGGAACCGGTCTCACGTAAGCGTACGTGTAAAGTTGGTCCGGGCCGCTTCGTCCCACAATACCGCCAAATAAAGATAAGACTAGTAGTTGTAAGAAAATTAACAAGATCGACGCCCACAACAACTTTGTGTTCTACTCGTGCATAGATTCTACGCATAGACCTAGCTCTGATACCACTATTGGGAGATGTAGTAGTAAATCAAAAAAATTCCTATGGTCACCAAGATCTATCTATGGAGAAACCAGCAACGAGTGGGGAGAGATTGCATCTTCATACCTTTGAAGATCGCTAAGAGGAAGCGTTACAAGAACGCGGTTGGTGGAGTCGTGCTCGTAGCGATTCAGATCGCGGTGGACTCCGATCTTAGCGCCAAACAACGGCGGCTCCGCGTTGAACACACGTACAACCCGGTGACGTCTCCCGTGCCTTGATCCAACAAGGAGGAGGAAGAGGTTGGGTAAGAGCTCCAACAGCAGCACGACGGTGTGGTGGTGGTGGAGCAGCAAGGTATTCCGGCAGGGCTTCGCCTAAGCACTGCGGAGGAGGAAGAAGAGTGGTAGGGCTGCGCCGTGGGAGAGAGATCAAATATTGTTCCAAAACAGCCAAAACCTCAAGTATATATAGGAGGAGGGAGAGGGAGGGCTGCCTTGGTCCCTCCTCCAAGGAGGAGAGCTTCGGCCGAGCTAGGTGAGGAGTCCACCTCCCACAAGGGAGGTGGATCTCCTTCTTTCAAACTCCTATTGCCTTATCTCTTTATCCCTATGTGCATGTGCCTTTCCAAAAGGTCTTTTCCAGCCCAATAAGGGCTGGCACACCTTCTCTAACAGCACACGAAGTCCTTTGGTCGTCACACCCCTCCCGGGGGTCCTCCGGCACCCTCCCGGCACTCCCGGTACACTACCGATGAGCCCGAAAACTTTCCGGTGACCAAAACAGGACTTCCTATATATCAATCTTTACCTCCGGACCATTCCGGAGCTCCTCATGATGTCCGAGATCTCATCCGGGACTCTGACAAACCTTTGGTAATCACGTATACCATTTCCCTATAACCCTAGCGTCATCGAACCTTAAGTGTGTAGACCCTACGGGTTCGGGAGACGCGTAGGCATGACCGAGACACCTCTCCGGTCAATAACCAACAGTGGGATCTGGATACCCATGTTGGCTCCCACATGCTCCACGATGATCTCACCGGATGAACCATGATGTCGAGTATTCAATCAATCCCATATACAATACCCTTTGACTACCGGTATGATACTTGCCCGAGATTCGATCGTTAGTATCTCTATACCTTGTTCAATCTCGTTACCGGCAAGTCTCTTTACTTGTTCTGTAACACATCATCCCGTGGCTAACTCCTTAGCCACAATGAGCTCATTATGATGATGTCTTACTAAGTGGGGCCCAGAGATACCTCTCCGTCATACGGAGTGACAAATCCCAGTCTCGATTCGTGCCAACCCAACAGACACTTTCGAAGATACCCATAGTGCACCTTTATATCCACCCAATTACATTGTGATGTTTTGCACACCCAAAGCATTCCTATGGTATCCAGGAGTTGCATAATCTCATGGTCTAAGGAAATGATACTTTAGCAGACGAACTACACGATCTAGCACCTCTCTTCATCTTCCCCCGACCTCTCCCAGTTGAAGAAGAAGCACCCGTTTGTGTCTGCATACTGTGTACCAGTGCTCTCTGGAGTTGCTGGGGTGGAATAATAGCATCGTTCCCAGCACGCGCCGAGGAAGGAGGCTTAGAGCGCTCTCGACCCAAGCCCACTATCTGTCGACACCTGCAATGACAAAGAGTGAACAAAATTAGTTCAACATAAAAAATTGAATACCTAATAACATGAACTTATTAATAATATATATGTACATAATAATAATTGAATACCTCACATTACAAATATTAATCTTCATCGTCTATATATGCTTCGGGATCAATAAATGCATAATCATCATCACTATCAGTAATGACGTGCTCATCAGCATCATGTATAAATGCATCAACATGTGGAAGGCCTCTATGTAATCGGTCAAGCATTGACAGGTCATCCGAAATAGTAACCTCTTCTTCTTCCGTCTCTTCTTGTTCCGGCTCAGGGGTGAAGTCACATTCACTGTCGCTATCGACCTCAATGTTCTGGGGTGTAGAAGAGCGGTTCTTGAAACGTTTTTTGGAAACACGTGTTTCTTGGAAGAATTCTCCTTCATATGTGTCTGGGTTAATGTGAGGTTCATAATCATCTTCATTGAGGGGAGGTGGTCTAAAATGGTGCGGCACATCATAAACGACATCCCAACCTTTCAAATTTGGATCTGTTTGGTAGGCCCACGGTAAATAGAAAACTCGGGTCGCTTGTTGAGCCGTAATATAGACATCTGGAACATCTAAATGGGTGCTTTGTTTGATTCCGACTATCCCTATAAGTTCATGAGTCCTTCTACTCTCCTTCGGCTGGAACCAATAACATTTGAAGACTACAACGTTTGGTGGGTTTTCACCAAAGAATCTTAGTTCATAAATTGCTTCAACTCTTCCGTAATACTGGACCCCTCCTTTGCCGACAGCGGAGACATAACAATTTGTAGACTTTCGGTCGGCCGATAGCTCTTTGCAAAAAGTATGAAAGCGATACCCGTTGATGTCGTATTTGTCAAATGAATGGACCTCATAGTCAAAACCATTAGCAACTTGTCTCAATTCAGAGTCCATAGACTCTGCATTAGCCTACAAGTTTAATACGAAAGGATTGTTGCATTAGCCGCAAACTAGGCATAGAAATGAAATCGTCTAATTAATGGAAATTACCGTTTTCTTGAACCAAGAGATGAAACCGGGATAGCCGCCTCCATGCTTTGCCAGAAGCTCATACTCTTCGATGGAATCCTTTTGGATCACCGCTCTAACCGAGCGTTTATCTGATCTAGGAGTTGTTTGCCTATCAGCGCAGGTGGTGCAGTGTTTTTGACAACTCTACCTTTGATGAAATTCTTCTTGTCTTTTATGAACTTATGGTCAGGATCCAGGAACTATCGATGAATGTCGAAGCAAGAAAACTTGCGACCCGCCTGCATCCAACGGAACTCAAGAGCTGCCTTTCATGTGGGGTATGGAAACCTTCCATCCACACACCAGCCAACGAATAGCGCATACGCCGGGAAGTCATGCGACGAGTACATGTACCACACATGCATTTTGAAGTTCTTTTTGGTAGCAGCATCGTATGTCTTGAGCCCATTATCCCAGGCTTCTTGCAATTCATCCTTGAGCGGCTGTGTGTACACATTCATATTCTTCCCCGGATATTTGGGCCCTGGAATTATCATCGTCAGGAAAATGTCCTTTCTTTTCATAATCTCTCCGGGGGGAGATTGAGTGGAATGACAAATACATGCCAACAACTATATTGTGCTGCCGTCATACCATACACATTGAACCCATCCGTGCTGATGGCAACTCGAGGATACCTTGGATTTGCCGCTTTATCCTTATGTAATGCATCGAAGTCCTTCCATGCAAAAGCGTCTGAAGTGTGTCCCAACATCGGATTCCCGTCTGCATCTAGTTCTGTTCTTTTCCCCAATTTATGCCACGTCATCTATCTGGCCGTCTCTTCGACCATGAAAAGATATTGAAGTCTTGGTATGATTGCTAGATACCAAAGAACATTAATGGGGATTTTGGTCTGACTCTTCTCACCCATACCGTTGACTACCAGAACATACCTGGAAGCATTGCAAATGGGGCAAAAGTTCAAGCCTGCATACTCAAGCCTAAATAAGGCACATCCATTCTCACAAGCATCTATCTTCTCATAGGGCATCTTAAGCGCACATTGGATTTTGTCCGACTGGTACAGGTTTGCTAGCAATACAAGGCCTTTGGGTAGAAATTGTCCAAATATCGTCATCATCGCGTCGTAGCATTCTCTGCCCAGGTTGAACTGAGCCTTCAGATCCTAGGCAGAGAATGCTCAAGTAATGGCATCCAGCTCAGTCTGCCCATGGAGAGGACATTTTGAAGACTCCAATATTTCATAAAAGGCCTTTGCAGATTCCTCCATCTCATCGTCCGAATCCCGAGCATCATCAAAGTCTTGCACCATGTCTTCGATCCCGGTACCATGCTCGTCGGTGCGACGACGACCCACCTCAGCTCTGGCATGTTGGGCAGACTCACCATGAAATGTCCAGACCGTATAATTAGGCGTAAAACCCCACTACTGTAGGTGTTTGATCATTTCAAACTCGGACTTCTTCTTAAAGTTTTCACAATCATCACAAACGAGAGACGCATAGTGTTCACACATGCTGATGATTGAAGACACCTATAGCTAACAAATTTCATCGGCACGAAGACCAGAATAGAGCAAAAATTTTAAGGTTGCCGGGGAAGATGTCATTTGTGCTCACCAACGAACGCAGCAGGGGAGCTCGTCAAATGCACCGGGAGGTCGTCGAACAACTGCACATTGAAATTCACCCGATCAACACAAAATATGATGTTTTTTATAACAAAATAGGAAAATATGTGACCTAGCTCACAATTTACAAAACTATGACCTCCTCGACGTCTTGAAGGTCGAAGAGCACCTTTATGGTCAACAGGAGGCAAAATAGGTGTCGGGGGTCGAGGGTTAGTGGCATCGGGAGATAGTGGCATCAGGGGTCAGTGGAGTCGGGGGTCGGTGGCGTTGGTGGTCGGGGGTCGATGGCGTCGGTGGTCGGGGCTCGGTGGTGTCGGTGGTCGGGGCACGATGGCGTCGGAGGCTGGGGGTCAGGGGTCCGGGGCGTCAGGGATCGGTGGCGTCGGGGGTCGAGTGTCGGTGATCAGGGGTCAGTGGAGTCGGGGGTCGGTGGTGTTGGTTGTCGGGGGTCGATGGCGCCGGTGGTGGGGGGTCGGTGGTGTCGGTGGTGTCAGTGGGCGGGGGGGCGATGGCATCGGTGGTTGGGGGTCGGGGGTCGGTGGCATCCTTCTTCTTCTTGTCCTCCTCCTCCTCCTTCTTCTTCTCCTCTTCTCCTCATCCTCTTCTTCTTCTTCTTCCTCTTCTTCCTTCTTTCCTTTTCCTCTTCTTCCTTCTTTTCCTTTTTCCTCTTCTTCTTCTCCTCTTCTCCTCTTTTTCTTCTTCTTCTTCTTTTTCTTCTTCTTTTTCTTCTTCTTCTTCTTCTTCTCCTCTTCTTCTTCTTCTTCTTCTTCTTCTTCTTCTTGTTAACCTAAACTAAAACCTAAAACTAAACTAAACCTAAACTAGACCTAAAACTAAACTAAACCTAATTAAAATAAATATAAATTAAACATAAACCTTAAAAAAAGAGGGCAGAGAAGAGAAGTACCTTGGGTGGCGGCAGGGGCGGGGGCGGCCGGCGGTAGGTGCGGCAGGCGGCAGGGGCGGGGGTGGCCGACGGCAGGGGTGGGGGCGGCCGGCTGCAGGGGCGGGGACGGTAGGCGGCAAGGGTGGCAGGTGGCAGGGGCGGGGGCGGTCGTCGGTCGGCTGCAGGGGCGGGGGCGGGGGTGGCCGATGGCATGGGGGGCGGGGGTGGCCGATGGCATGGGGGGCGGCGGCGGCCGGTGGCACGGGGGGCGGCGGCGGCTTGGGCATGAGGGAGTAGGGGGTGTAGGGAGGGGAGAGAGAGAGGGGTGGGGCATGCTGATAGGTATATTAAGTCTCTTTACCGTCTGCTAGCAGACGGAAAAGAGCCTTAGTTTGTGGGGTGGGGCCGGGGGAAACGCCCGTTAGATGACCACTCGCTTTGACGTCTAAGATTTGTCGTCTGCTAGCTCACGACAAAGTTAGTGGCCGTTAGTTGGTTCTCATTGTGGGCCACCCTTCCTCTTTGCCGTCTGCTAGCAGAAGACAAAGATATGGCCGACGGCAATGATATCTTTGTCGTCAGCTCTTTGTTTGCCGTCAGTTTTATTGAAGCTGATGGCAAAGACCTTCTTTGCCATCAGCTAGCAGATGGCAAAGAGATGGCAGACGGCAAAGATCCTGATTCTAGTAGTGGCAAGTCCTCAAATTGGGTGGGCCCTTCTTTCCCAAAGGATTTACTTCAAACCTACTATATATAATACTTTCCAAAACCACCAAATATCAATTTTAAGGATTATATTTATATTTTATTTAAAGGCTTTTTTAAGACCAGAAATGGTTTTTCATTGGGAAAAATTACTTAAATGCTTTTAAAATATCTGAGAAAATTTTGGGAAACTCAGTGGACATATATTTTCCATATATACGAGTTTCAACTCTTGAGCATGATCAAATCATGGGAAAAACCCCTCAAAACCCTTTTTGTTCAAATCAAGCTTTTGGAATATTTCTATAAGAAATATTCTCAATAAATTCCACAAAAATTCTAGCAAGTCAACACTATCATAAGTGATGATCTTGCAAAGTTTCACCTCAATCCAAGTTGTTTTGATTCATCCAACTATCCCAAAAACCTTCATGTCCAGATTCAAATTTGAACAACTTTATATTGTGAAGTGTCTCCCCTTGGCCTCAAACTTTGTGGACACGCTCTAATCACCATATACTGATGCTACACTAAGTGGTACATCAAGGGTAAAAGCTTAGCACAAGTAGATCTACAGAAACCTGATTCTGTTAGTTTCTAGGGTTCACAAAGTTTCCATTGTCAACTTTTCCCACTTGAGCTCAAACTTGGTGATGCATCTCATTTTTACCTAGGATTTGATCCTGTTGAATATCTCAGTAAGTTGGTAAATTCTTCTTGACCAAAACCTTATCAAACACCTTCTAGTAAAATAGTAAAGACACTATTTCCACCCCTTCCTCTTCTACCCTTGCCCTGAAATTTTTACCACAACCTCTTGTAGATACCTTGTAGCTCCAGTAAATTCCTCAGGGGCATAGCTCAATTATTTTGGAGGGGGGGGGGTAAAACCTCCATTTTTACCCCTAGACAACACCCATTTCTCTCCCTCTCCCCTTTCCTTCTACCCTAAGGCACCTCCAGAGCCCCCCTAGCCTCATTTGCATTGTTTAAGCTCCCTGGACACAGGTGGACGCGCCCAAAGTGCCAAGAGCATGCCCCGGCATGCAGAGCTCGCGCTCTGGAGCACGCTACAGTGCGCACCCACACTATAGCCGCTACCCTACGAGCGCTCCCGACAGCCTTGGGCCTCCCTAACTTGTCCCCTATCCCCCTGGACGTCCGCAAGACTCCACGCGGTCGGCCCCCTCCTCCCTCTCTCCGGCGACCTCCTGCACGCATGCCCGACGCAGTGCAGCTCGGCCAACCAAGGAACTCACGCGCGCGCTCCCCCGCCTATCCCTCTCTCCCCTTGGCGTAGACCACCCCCACGAGCGCCCTGGACTCGCTCACTCCCTCCCCCGCGGCCTGTAGCGAGCGCCCCATCCGCACTGGCGCACCACGTCCATGGTGAGCCGGCGGCCCCACTATTTAAAGGCCCCCCAAGCTCCGGCTCCTCTCCTCTCGCTCTCTCCTCCCCTCTGGTGCCCCCATGCTCAGTCCTCTCGCCCCCGTGGTTGGGAGCCTGCTCCTGAACCAAACCCTTGCTGTCATCAGATTTTTTCCCTTGCCGGCGTTTCCCTCTGCCCCAGGGCTCCCCTCGGCCAACCACCAACGCGCGGGAGGTTCCTGAGCATGCCGGTGACCTCCACAGGGGCCGCCGCTGCCTGGAACCGTCAGTGAGCTCCCCCTCCATCCCTGTCGTGAGGAGAGGGATGATAGGTGGGGCCCACCTGTCATCCACTCATCCCCCTCCTCTCTCTCTGCCTAGTAGGGCCCGCGGGCAGGTTTAGAAATAAACCTCCCATTCGCGGCGTCTCCCTGGGCCGGTTCCGCTGGTGGGCCGGCTCTGCTATGCCCTTCTGGCCCGAGAGGCACAATTCCCTTTCTCCTTTTCTTTTTCTTGCAAACTTCCAGAAATTCCAATGATTTGAATATTTATCCAATGCCCATAATTCTTTCACCTAAAATCTTGAAATATTCCTTAGGATTTATTAGTGCCACTTGTAAAAATATTTGAAACATTCTATGTACTGTTTTAATTTAAAAACCCTTGTTTGGCATCATCTGCCTATGTTTAATAGTTTTCAAAAATGTTTTCCATAACGAAATACTAAAAAAACATTTTTAATATAGTCTTTAGTATTTATAAGAATAGGGTAGCATTCTTAATAGTGGCTTGTGTGCTCTGTTTTTGTGTGATGCTTATTTTATCGCTATTTATTTGTGATGATAGATTGCGCGGTTGACGAGGAAGTTGGACCCGAAGACTTCGAAGACCCCGGAGACTTTGTTGAGCCAGGCAAGCAGCCCTTTGACCATGTTAAGAAACTTCTCATGCATGACATATATCACTTGTTGTTTCGATGATTGATCATCAAGTGGTGTTCCCCCCTTCGGTGGGATACCTGTGATGCTTTTACCATTGACACTTGCATCATGCATGAACCTACCACCTTATGAGGGTCGTGCGGGTGGGAGTAGTTAGGTTGGTAGTAGATGCTACGCAAGTGGGATAGAATTTATGCATAGTGATGGGAAGGAAGAAATGATTTCAAAGACTTTTTAAAAACCCCGTCGGGTGCCATTAATGCCCGACGGAGATGATGAGTTGGGTAACCACTTGAGAAAGAAGAGGTGTACCGGAGCAAGTGAGTATGTGTTCTCGAAAACGAAGAGTTCTAAGTTCTGCTAACCGTCCCAACCTTACATGTGCAACCACGATACCCCTTATGGGACGGGGCTTTGATGATTACCTTGGCATGTACTGGCAAGGAGCCTGCATTACTAGTGGCGGGAGTGGGGTGGTCACTCTCGATACGGGGTCGTACCGCTATGTACGATCATGCGTTGTATTCACAGGCACCGGGCACACCGTTGGTACCCTCATGGATGGTATGACCTGGAGCAAGGCTAGTGTGATGTACATCATGAGGGCTGGGTACCAATCGAGTGGACTCTTTGTTTAGTATCGCTGGGGGAGAGGCATTTATTAGGGTGCTTACCTCGAGTATGTTATATACCGCGAGTCATGGATGACACGGAAGTTTCCCGAGTCTTGTGGGTAAAGTGTGCAACCTCTACAGAGTGTAAAACTATTCGAATAGTCACATCCACAGTCATGGACAGTTGGAGGTCCTTCTTAAACTACGTCTGGATGTTTTGCAAACTTGGTTTTAGTGTGTGTGTTGGTGACCAAGTGGTTACATGGGCTAAGTCTGAAGACTTATCATGACAATTGAACTAAGTTCGATGACTTAGCATGATAAATGAACATGAGATGTTCAACCCCTGCTTATGATGATATCTATGACTTGTTCATATGTATATTTACCAAACTGTTGATGCATGCTTACTTACTTACTTGATCATGTCATTGCATTCAAAATTGGCTTTCCGCAAATTACCTACTTAGTGCTTCATCATGCATCTTTATTACCATGTTCCACAACTTGGGTTGCTGGCGAGTACATTCAAAGTACTCATTGGCTTGCCACTGGTTAGTTAATTGGCCAGGCATCGAAGAACAGGAGTATTTTGAAGAGTTCGTTGGTGACGAACATGCGAACTAAGACGCTTCCCAGTCAGAATGCCTGTAGGTTTAAGGCAGATGGCATGGGTTCACGCTTTCGATCAAGATTTTTATTGCTTGTCTATTTAAGTGTTTGGCCCTCGTGGCCCTATCTATGTAAGACTAGATCTTCATGGTCTTTATTTGTGTAAGATGCTAAATGTGGATGTAAGACTCTTGTTATTCAGCTTCTGTGTCTTCAGCGAGCATTGATCTCTAGGATCACTGTACACATGCATTTGGTGATCACGACTTATGAGTCGGGGTCCCCATAGAAGAACAAGAGTATGTTGAGGAGTTTGTTGGTGATGAACATGCGAACTAGGACACTTCCCAGTCAGAACGCCTGTATGTTAAGGCAGATGGCAATGGGTTCACGCTTTCGATCAAGATTTCCGTTGGTTGTTCTATTTAAGTGTTTGGCCCTTGTGGCCCTATCTATGTAAGACTAGAACTTCATGGTCTTTATTTGTGTAAGACGCTAAATGTGGATGAAGACTCTTGTTATTTAGCTTCTGTGTGTTCAGTGGGCATTAATCTCTAGGATTAATGTACACGTGCATTCGGTGATCATGACTTAAGAGTCGGGGTCCCCACACGAGCACACCTTCCTATGCGGCGGGAGGGGTGGCTCCGTCCCCGAATACAGAGCGTAAGGCTCTGCCCTTGGAGGTTCCAGCCCCCTGGTGCTTTGCGTGGGTGAGATGCTTCTTCGCCCTGCGTTCACCCTCGTGTGGCAGGGCATCCTCCTCATCATTCGAGAATTCGGCTGCAGCCGTGCGGTAGGCACGTTCGAGGGAGTATACGACATCCTTTTAATCGTAGGCAACAGTGATGACACCGCCACTCCCCGGCATGTCGAGGACGTTGCAACCGTGATGACTCGCCTCCATGAACTTGGCGAGGGTAGGGTGTCCGAGGTTGGCATTGTATGGGAGGTGGATGTGGGCAACGTCAAAGACAATGGTCTCAATGCGGTAGTTCTTGCGTCCACCAAAAGTGACGGGCAGGCGTACTTGCCCGATGGGGACCGTGGAACCATCAGTGACTACTGAGAAGGGCTTGGTTGGCATAAGTTGGTCGTATGGTACTTGGAGTGTCTTGAAAGTCTCGATGGAGAGGTCATTGAGCTCGGCTCCACTGTCTATGAGGGTCTTGGTGATGAGGACGTTGCTGATGGTCAGAGTGCACAACATGGGTAGCTTGCAGCCCATGGCTGAGCACCTGAGCTGGTCCCTCGAGTCGAAGGTGATGGCAGTCTTGGAACACTTGAGGGGGCGCATGGCCTTGGGATTTAGGAGTGCCGCATTCACTTCCCACGCGAACGGCTTGAAGATGCGGTTGGAGGCTGGGGCTTGAGCGCCGCCCAGGATACAGGCCACGGCCCTGATCTCCTGGAAGCCCCCAGCCCCGTCGTCCTGCCTGTCCTCTTCCTACCTTCTAGTGGAGGACGTAGTGGTGGTAGGACGGCCTCACGAGGGCGGACCTCACGAGGCTGACCGCGTTGTGACCCCTCCAGAGGGTCATTGTGCCACTGGTCCTCCCGCGCTAGATCGCGCCAGCATTCCTCCTGAGGTTGGTTGAGGCAGAGGTCCCCCCAAGGATGGTCACGCCCCCCTAGCACTGGTCCCTGTTGTCCCAGAGGCCTCCACCGCGGCCTCTGCCGGGCCCAAAGCCACGGTCAGTGCATCCGGGGCATTGCACAAATGCTCGACATGGACTAGCCTGAGGTCCTAGCAGTCGGCGGTGTCGTGGTTGTTAGTGCCATGGAAGATGCAGGTCGGTCTCCCCCTAGTGGGGTGCTCCTCGCCTCGGCTGCGCTTCGCCTCAGGCTTGGCTGCAAGCACCGCTGGGGCTTTGCGCTTCACCTCCTTGGCCTTGGTCTTCTTCTCATCTGTCTCCGCCCTCGGAAGCTCATGGAGACACAGGCACCCCTCTTCGGCCTTGGCGCACTTGTTGCCCAGGTTGAACATCTCCAAGCGGATCACAATCCGTCGTTCATGGCGAGCTCTTCCTTCATCTTGAGGTCTGTGACGCCATCGGCGAAAGCGGAGATGATGGCCTCATCCGACGCCTTTGGGATCTTGAGGCGCGTGGTGGTGAAGCGCTATATGCACTTGTGCAGGATCTCCCCATCTTGTGGCTTCACACGCCGCAAGTCATTCACGGTGAGCGCGTGGTCGCGGGTACCTTGGAAGTTGGCGACGAAGCGCTTGCGCTGGTCTTCCTAGGAGGTGATGAACCCCACCGGGAGGTTAAGGAACCAGGAGAGCGCTTCACCCTTGAGCGCCATGGGGAACCAACACATCCTGACCTTGTTGTCCCCGCCGGCAGCTCGGACACTCAACGAGTAGAGTTGCAGGAACTCGACAGGATCTGCGGTGCCGTGTAGCCAAGGTTGTCAGAATCATGATTTTGAATCAGATCCGAACTCTGATGGTAGGATCGCAAATCATAGAAACTTCACTATCAGGATCTTAGAAACGTAGATTCTATGAACTAAAATTGTAGAATCACTGGCGTTAGTTTGGATCGTAAAGTCGTAGAATCGTATAACAAAATCGCGATTCTGAGAACCTTGCATGTAGCAACGTGGGAGATCAGATTTCAACTTCTAGGGCCATGTAGTTAGATAGAGCTCTGGCGCGATTGTGAGGCATCCCACCGACTCGACGGGTGTTGCTGCACGTGTGGGCGGGGCTCGGTCTTGAGGCTCCAGAGGGGCCGCCTCGAGTGGCGACAGATCACGGTGCTGGTTCGGCAGAGCGGGGAGCGCACGCGCGCTGATGCGCGGTTGGGGCACCACCTAGCAACTTATTTCATCTCCTGCCCTCGCTCGCGGCCCACGGGGATGGTCCCGCAGGCGCGCCTCATGCCTGGACTCATGTCAATGTCGCGTTGCGGAGGAGGTGGCGGCGCATCGTGGTCTGCATCATCTCTCAGGGAAGGTAGGGGTCGAAAGTAGGAGGGAGCAGAGGCGTCTCCAGCAGCACTGATGAGCTCCGCAATGCTCCGAATCCATGCGTTGTAGCGTTCAGGGGTAGGGCAATAGTGGTGCAGATCATTTTCCATGGCGAGCATGCCCGAACTATGCGTTGCCCCGGGCCTGAGGTGGGCGGACGACCCGATTGCTGGGATGATTGATGGGGTGGTGGTGCGTCCGTCGCGTTGCGTGGCGGGAGGCTGGGAGGAAACTTGCTGTCCGTGGGCGTCCAGGCACATGGCGGCATTGGCCACGGGCGAGGGGGACTGGTGCATGCTAGCGCGACCCACGGGTGCGGTCTGGGCGATGCGGGCAGCACGAGCTCAACGTGGGCTTGGCGGGCGTCGGCCATCGAAGCGACGAGGTGGAAGAAGAGCTTGGCTTGAGGAAGACTTCGACACTCCCCCTACTTGCCGTGCCAAATGTCGGATTTCGGGCTCCAAAAAACCCTCAAGGTTCGAACCCAGGGGCGTGTGCGAAGGTTCCCTATAGCCTCGCCCGTCCTAGCTCGCTACACGATGGTTACTATGGCAAACTCGCACGATGACGGGGAACAAGATGAGCGCGGTTGTTTACCCAGGTTCGGGCCGCTGTGAAGCATAATACCTTACTCCTGCTTTGGTGGATTGCCTCTTGTGGAGGTTTGGCGAATGAACTAGTACAATGGGCTTGAGCCTCGCCAGGGTGTCAAGGGGTGTTCTTGGCTCCCTGACTTGTGGTGGTTCGTCGAGTGTCTAAGTGTTGACTCTAGGGTCCTCCCCCCTCCTATAGTGTGACCTAGCCTCTATATATAGTGGTGGCTCGGGTCCTCTTTGGTTATCACAATGGTGGGAAGGAATCCCACAACGGGCAATTTTGAAGGGGGACAGGAGTACATCCGCCCCTGTCAAAAGGTGGCCTTTGCCTGCAAAGTGGCTATCGATGATGCAGTGGTGGGCTCGGTAATTACATCTGTCATGTGGGGCTCATGGTTGTGGTCTAGTCGGACCATAATGGAAACCTTTGGGTGGCGCTTCGGGTACCCGTGTATGTCCTTGCTCCCTATGCAGCAAAGGAGAAACGGCGCCGGCTGGCGTGCTGGCACCCGCCTATCCTTCCTTGAGTCACCTTTTGAGGCTAGGCACTACATAGGGATCTTTGCCGCTCAGGGGGGGCTGAGGAGGCCCATCCTTGCTGGCCTTGGTGCCGTTCTACCTCGTGAGCTTGGGGTCCTAGATAAGTAAGAGTGTTGGACCCAACGAGGAGCAGAAGGAAATGACAAGAGGTTCTCAGTAAGGTATTCTCTGCCAGCACTGAAATTATCGGTAACAGATAGTTTTGTGATAAGATAATTCGTAACGGGTAGCAACCCACAAGTACCAATCTAAGGTTTTGAGACAAAGATCGGATACAAGAGATGAACAAGGTTTTTGAGAGGAGATGGTGCTGATGAATATGTTGATGGAGATTGACCCCCTCTCGATGAGAGGATCGTTGGCGACGACGATGGCTTCGATTACCCCCTCCCGGAGGGAAGTTTCCCCGATAGACCAGTCCTGCCGGAGCTCTAGATTGGTTCTGTCCAAGTTCCGCCTCGAGATGGCGGCGCTTCATCTAGAAAGCTCTATTATAATTTTTTCCAGGTAGAAACCCTCCATATAGCAGAATATGGGCATCGGAGGGCTCATAGGTGGGCCACAAGCGTCAGGGGTGTGCCCAGGGGGGTAAGGCACGCCCCCAGGCTTGTGGCTGCCTGGTGGGGCCCCTGATGTATTTCTTTCACCGAATATTTTTTACATATTACAAAATAATTCTCCGTAGATTTTCAGTACTTTTGGAGCTGTGCAGAATAGGTATCTCAAATTTGCTCCTTTTCCAGTCCAGAACTCCAACTGCCAGTATTGTCCCTCTTCATGTAAACCTTGTAAAATAAGAGAGTAAAGGCATATGTATTGTAAAAAATGTGTAGTAACAGCCCATAATGCAATAAATATCAATATAAAAGCATGATGCAAAATGGACGTATCAGAGTTCTGTCTGGACGAGGCGAGCGGTGGCGAAGGCTCCTCCTGATTCCTCTTCCCTGTTTCTTTCCTGCATCATTTGATGTGCCTCGTGGACGTGTGAAACTTGTCTGTATTTTCAAAAACTTGAGGAGGGTTGTGCCCGTGTATTCTCGTAGATGGCACTATCTGAGTTCCTGGAATCTTCATTGCAACCTACATCGAGCGCCCCCCCCTAAGTCCATGGGAGGGCCAAGCACCAGTGACCCCAGGAGATGAAGTGATGGGGCTGGCCTGCGTAACAGAGTTCAGTCACTGGATTTTTTGATGCTGCAGGGACGCACCCGACCAAAGTTGCCGTGTCTGTACCTCCCGCGGAGGCGGCCAAAGGTGGGCCCGCTCGGGAGTGACGACATTCACGCCGGCAAAAAGCCGAGCAGTCAAGGTGGGAAACGCTAGGAAACAGGTTACCTAGATGAAAACCTACTGAAATATGGGAAACACTGTGGCTGCAGGGGTACGCCCTGAACACCTAGGGGGAGAGGGCTAGCGGACGCCCTTAGATGAGACAAGGCAAAAAGTTACCTGGCACAGATTACTAAAAAGTCACTTGGAGTCCATGCCACTGAAGAGCCGAAGCTGCCGTTGTGGCCTGATCTTTTATCTCCATGAGCACAACCGTCATGGGCCCGTTGTCTCCCGGGGCCCGAGGCCCATGCTCACTCTGGGCATCTAAGCCAACTCCTAATCATGTCTCGGCAGGCAAGGCGCGAGCATGGCCCGTGCGAGACGCTGGAACGTGACATGGGCGTTCTTCAGGATGAAGGGCATGCGGATGTAGTTGTTCGGATAGGCCCACCCGTGGTCGGCGTGCGCCAGCTAGAAATGGCCGTGGGAAGAGGACACGTTGATGGTGAGCGCGTTGATGCAGGCGCGAGACTAGTCGACTGGGCCGACAGTGGATACTATGATTGGTGGTGCAGGGTAGTCCCTTCCTTTCCCGGCATGTGCCTCCTAAAGTTCCTTGATCGCCTTGATGATCGACTCTTGCGAGCTTGGCGCCTTGTGCCAAGCCACTTGTTCTGGCAGTCGCATGTCAGGACACGTCTCGAGGTTGTTCCCGAACACCTCCCTAGTCTCACTGGCCAATCTGGGGGCCTCCTGGGTGGAAGCCGCCGAGCTTGACCCAAAGGGGGCGCTGAGCGTGCCTTCCTATGTGACGAGAGGGGTGTCTCCGTCCCCGAATACAGAGCGCAAGGCTCCACCCTTGGAGGTTCTAGCCCCCTAGTCCTCTGCGAGGGTGATCTACTTCTTCGCCCTGCGTTCACCCTCGCATGGTGGGGCATCCTCCTCGTCATCCGAGCATTCGGCCGCAGCCACGGGGTAGGCACGATCGAGGGAGCGGACACCATCCCTTTTCATCGTAGGCGACAGTGATGACGCCGCCACTCCTCGACATCTTGAGGACGTTGTAGCCGTGATGAGTCTCCTCCATGAACTTGGCGAGGGTAGGGTATCTTAGGTTGGCATTGTATCGGAGGTGGATGTGGGCGACGTCAAAGACGATGGTCTCGGTGCGGTAGTTCTTGTGTCCACCGAAAGTGATGGGAAGGCGTACTTGCCCGATGAGGACCGTGGAACCATGAGTGACTCCTGAGAAGGGCTTGGTTGGCATGAGTTGGTTGTATGATACTTGTAGTGTCTCTAAAGTCTCGATGGAGAGGACATTGAGCCCGGCTCCACTGTCGATGAGTGTCTTGGTGACGAGGACGTTTTTGATGGTCAAAGTGAACAACATGGGTAGCTTGCCGGCCATGGCTGAGTAGGTAAGAAGATCCCTCGAGTAGAAGGTGATGGCAGTCTAGGACTACTTGGGGGTTCACATGGCCTTGGGCTTTAGGAGTGCCGCGTTCACATCTCGTGCGAACTGCTTGAAGACGCGGTTGGAGGCTGGGGCCTGAGTGCCGCCCAGGATACAGACCACAGCCCTAATCTCCTAGAAGCCCCTAGCCCTGTTGTCCTGCTTGTCCTCTTCCTTCCTTCTGGGTGGAGGTGGTAGTGGTGGTAGGCCGGCCTCATGAGGGCGCACCTCACGAGGCTGACCGAGTCGCGACCCCTCCAGAGGGTCATCGCGCTAGTGGTCCTCCCGAGCCAGAGCGCGCCAGCGTTCCTTGTGAGGTTGGTTGAGCTAGCGGTCCTCCCAAGGTTGGTCGCGCCCCCTGGCACTGGTCCCTGTTGTCCCAACGGGCTCCGCTGCGGCCTCTGCTGGGCCAAAGGCCACGATCGATGCATACGGGGAGTCAGCCAAATGCTTGGCCTAGACTAGCCTGAGCTCCTGGCAGTCGGCGGTGTCGTGGTTGTTGGCGCCATGGAAGCTGCAGGTCGGTCTCCCCCCTGTGGGTTGCTCCTTGCCTCGGCTTAGCTTCGCCTCAGGCTTGGCTACAAGTACCGCTGGGGCCTTGCGCTTCACCTCCTTGTCCTTGGTCTTCTTCTCCTTTGGCTCCGCCATTGGAAGCTCACGGAGAGACAGGCGCCCCTCTTCGGCCTTGGCGCACTTGTTGGCCAGGTTGAACATCTCCAAGGCGGAGCACAGTTCGTCTTTCATGGCAAGGTCTTCCATCATCTTGGGTCTGTGACACCGTCGGCGAAAGCGGAGATGATGGCCTCATCTGATGCCTTTGGGATCTTGAGGCGCGTTGTGGTGAAGTGCTATACGCACTTGTGCAGGATCTCCCCATCCTGTGGCTTCACACGCCACAAGTCATTCACGGTGAGCACACGGTCACTGGTACCTTGTAAGTTGGCGACGAAGCGCTTGCGCTGGTCTTCCCAGGAGCTGATGGACCCACCGGGAGGTTAAGGAACAAGGAGAGCACTTCACCCTTGAGCATCATGGGGAACCAGCACGTCTTGACCTTGTTGTCCCTGTCGGCAGCTCGGACACTCAACGAGTAGAGTTATAGGAACTCGGCAGGATCCGCGGTACCGTGTAGCGAGGCGGGAGATCAGGTTTGAACTTGCAGGGCCATGTAGTTAGATGGAGCTCTGGCGCGATGGCGAGGCGTCCCATCAGCTCGACGGTTGCTGCTGCACGGGCGGGCGGGGCCTGGTCTTGACGCTCCTGAGGGGCCGCCTCGAGTTGCGTCAGGTCGCGGCGCTGGTTTGGCATTGCAGGGAGAGCACGTGTGTTGACGCACATTCAGGGCACCACCTGGCAACTTATTTCATCTCCTACCCTCGCTCGCGGCCCGCAGGGATGGTCCTGCGGGCGTGCCTCACGCCTAGACTCAGGTCAATGTCGCATTGCGGAGGAGGTGGCGATGCATCATGGTCTGCATCATCTGGTAGGTAAGGTCAGGGTCCAAAGTAGGAGGGATTGGAGGCGTTGCCAGTGGCACTGATGAGCTCCACAATGCATCAAAGCCAGCCGTCGTAGCGTTCGGGGGTGGGCGGTAGTGGTGCAGCTCGTTTGCCGTGGCAAGCGCGCCGGCCCGGGCCTGATGTGGGAGGACGACCCGGTTGCTGAGACGATCGACGGGGTGGTGGTGCGGCCGTAGCGTTGCGTGGTGGGAGGCTGGGTGGAAACTTGCTATTCATGGGCGTCTGGGCCCATGGCGGCGTTGTCCACAGGCGAGGGGGGACGGCGGGTGCTAGCACGGCCCACGGGTGCGGTCTGGGCGACGCGGGCAGCACGGCGCTCAGCGTGGGCTTCGCAGGCTTCGGCCACGGAAGCGGCAAGGTGGAAGAAGAGCTTAGCTTGAGGAAGACTTCGACGCGCCCCCTACCTGGCATGCCAAATGTTGGATTTCGAGCTCCGTAAAACCCTCAAGGTTCGAACACAGGGGCGTGTGCGAAGGTTCCCTGCAGCCTGGTCTGTCCTAGCTCGCTACACGATGGTTACTATGGCAAACTCGCACGATGATGAGGAACAAGATGAACACGGCTATTTGCCCAGGTTCGGGCCGCTGTGAAGCGTAATACCCTACTCCTGGTTTGGTGGATTGCCTCTTGTGGAGGTTTGGCGGATGAACTAGTACAATGGGCTTGAGCCTCGCGAGGGCGCTCTAGGGGTGTTCTTGGCTCCTTGCCTTGTGGTGTTTCGTTGAGTGGCTAAGTGTTGGCTCTGAGGTCCTCCCCCCCTCCTATGGTGTGACCTAGACTCTATATATAGCGGTGTCCCTGGTCCTCTTCGCTTATCACAATGGCGGGAAGGAATCCCACAACGGACATTTTTGATGGGGGACAGGAGTACATCCGCCTGTGTCCAAACTATGAGATGGGATTTGGAAGTTCGTCAGTTCAGATCTCCCACGTGCTAGCTCAGCAGAGGGAGACAGCTACAGCGGCGGCGGTAAGAGGACTTCCTCGGCCAATGCGAGTACGACGATGGCGAGGTTGAGGCAATGAAGCTCTTCCACACCGGCGGCGATGATTTCAGCGGCGGCGTTGGGTTGGAGCTCGGGCGAGAGAGGAAGGGAGTAACTGAGCACAGTGATAGGGAAGAAGTATTTATAGTGGGAGTGAAAAACAATCCGTCCAAAGATTTTGGACAATATTTCCCCTGACCCTTGCTCTCCATACGACATGTGTCATCCATGTTCCGAGTAGTTGAGATTGTGGGGGATCATGGGTTATTCAGTCGTGGGAACCAGAACCGTTTGAGCGGGAACTTCCGAAATTTTGTTAGTGAAAATTTTAAGTTGTCCGTTCGCAAATTCTTCAGCAATCAAGGACATGGTGAATACTTTGAACAAGTCTCAAATTAGAAGGGTCTGATCATATTCACTTAGATGAAAATCATCTTGAAGAATTAGCAATAAGTGAATGTTGTTGAGGACATTGTAAACGTAAGTATATATGTATATAGTCAGTGAAGAACGTGAGTTTCAAAGTTTGAAGAATTTGAAAAGTTGAGGAATTTGAAAGGTTGAGGAATTTGCAAAACTTGAAGAATTTGAAAATTGGAAGAATTTGCAAAATGACGAAAAACTCAACTTTGAGGAATTTCAACTTTGGTTGGTGGCGTGACCCACCGAATGATGACTTCAAACACTGTGTACAATTGTCGTAGGATTCTGAGAATCAAATTCTTCATTAATTTCTTCACACTTAGAGGGTTATACTTCATTTATTTGAAGAAAAACATTACTTCGTGTGTTGCACATCTAAGTCATCAATTTTTCATAAGTGTTAGGATGTGTGTCCTTTTTCAAAGAACATTCAAAGATTCTAATATATTTAGCTCACACCACAACTTGCAAAATCTCTTTTCATCCAACGGCTTTGTGAAGATATCGGCCAGTTGTTCTTCAGTGGGGATGTGGTCTATGGAGATGTCGCCCTTGAGTACATGATCTCGAAGAAAGTCATGATGAATCCGGATGTGCTTGGTCTTGGAATGCTGAACTAGGTTGTAAGCAATCTTGATGGCACTCCCGTTGTCGTAGTAAAGAGGCACATTCTTCAACTTGACGTTGTAGTCCTTGAGGGTTTGCTTCATCCATAGTAATTGAGCGCAACATGAACCAGCAACAATGTACTCAGCTTCTGCAGTACATAGTGAAACACAGTTCTGCTTCTTCGAGGACCAACAGACTAAGGATCATCCGAGGAAATGATATGTGCCTGAGGTTGACTTGTGATCCACACGATATCAAACATAGTCAGCATCAGAGTATCCGACGGGGTGAAGATTTGAGCCCTTGGGATACCATAATCCAAGTGTTGGTGTGTGAGCTAAGTATCGAAGAATATGTTTCACAGCCTTATGGTGTGATTCCTTCGGTGTTGCTTGGAATCGGGCACACATGCAAACACTTAGCATAATATCAGGCCTAGATGCACAGAGATACAATAATGAGCCAATCATGGAGTGATATACCTTCTCATCGAAATCTTTACCATTTTCGTTAGTGTAGAGGTGGCCTTTTGATGGCGTTGGAGTTTTGATTCCTTTGCAATCTTGCATGTTGAATTTCCTCAAAACATCCTTGAGGTATTTCTCTTTTGAGATGAACCTGTTGTTTTCTTGCTGACGAATTTGAAGACCTAAGAAGAATTTCAACTCTCCCATCATACGCATTTGATATTCTTCACTCATCATATAGGAAAATTCATCACTGTAACGTTTGTCAATACAGCCAAAGATAATATTGTCTACGTATATTTGGCATATGAACAGTTCATTGTCATAGCATTTTGTGAAAAGATGGGTCGAGTAAATTGGGTTTAAAGCCTTTCTTCATGAGGAATTCCTTCAAGGTGTCATACCATGCCCAAGGGGCTTGCTTGAGGCCATAGAGGGCCTTGTTGAGTCTGAAGACTTTGTTATAATGCTTAGGGTCTTCAAAACCTGGGGGTTGGGCAACATATACTTCTTCCTCAAGCTTACTATTGAGGAATGCACTTTTCACATCCATTTGATATAAGATGATATCATGATGGTTAGCATAAGCAAGCATTATGCGAATAGCTTCAAGTCTAGCAATAGATGCAAAAGTTTCAGCAAAGTCAATTCCCTCAACCTGTGTGTAGGCTTGAGCTACGAGAGGAGCCTTATTCCTCACCACAAGGCCATTTTCATCTTGCTTGTTGCAGTAGATCCACTTGGTACCTATGATGATGTGCTTGCGAGGATCTGGCCACTTGACAAGTTCCCACATGTTGTTGAGCTTGAATTGATGCAATTCCTCTTGCATAGCTTGAATCCACTCAGGCTCCTTGAATGCTTCATCAACTTTGGTGGGCTCTATGATAGAGACAAAGGCAAAGTGCCCACAAAGTTAGTTAAATGTGAAGCTTTTGAGTGAGTGAGGGGGTGCATTGATGTCATCGATGATTTTGTCAATCTACACTTCATTTCCAACTCTTGGGTGAGCAAGTTGACGTGGCTGAGGATTTTCATCAGCACCATTTTCTTCAGGTGTATCAGCATGAATGTCTTCAGTCGTTGGAATGACTTCCTCAGTGGGTATGATGTCTTCAGTAGCCTTCAGCTTAATGTGATTCCTCAGGAGATTGTTCATCTAGCATAGAAGGCAGGTGCTCTCTTTGCGAGCCATCAGTTTCATCGAACCACACATCCACAGTTTCAACAACATTAGGTTTCTTGCCAGCATAAGTTCATACGAGGTCTTCTTGAAGAATTTGTGAAGATATACCCTATTGATGATGTGGCATGCAGTATCAATTGCCTCAGGCCAGAAGCAACGAGGAGTCTTGTATTCATCAAGCATGGTGCAAGCCATCTCAACAAGAGTCCTGTTCTTGCGCTCCACGACGCCATTCTGCTAAGGAGTATAAGGGGCAGATAACTCATGAGTAATACCAAGTTCATCAAGGTATTCATCAAGATTAGTGTTCTTGAACTCAGTCCCATTATCACTCCTAATATGCTTGATCTTGATGCCGAAGTTGGTAGATGCCCTTGAAGCAAATCGTGTGAAGACATCCCCCGCTTCAGTCTTGTATAGAATAATATGCACCCAAGTCCATCGAGAGTAATCATCAACAATGACAAAGCCATACAAACTTGAAGAATTTGTTAGTGTGGAGTAATGAGTGGTGCCAAAGAGATCCATGTGAAGCAATTCAAAAGGTCGTGTTGTGGTCATGATTGTCTTCGAGCGAAGCTTGGATCTGGTCATCTTTCCAGACTCACATGCACCATAGAGGTGATCCTTGAGGAATTTGACACCTTCGATGCCAATGACGTGCTTTTTCTTCGTGAGCGTGTGCAAGTTCCTCATACCGGCATGTCCAAGTCTTCGTTGCCACAGCCAACCTTCTGAGGACTTTGCAAGTAAGCATGTGGCAGGCTGAGGACCTGTAGTGAAATCAACAATATACAAGTCTCCTCTCCTAAAGCCTTCGAAGACTTTGGAATTGTCGGATTCCATGATGACAACACAACGATATTTTCCAAATACGACAATCATATCAAGATCACAAAGCATTGAGACAGACATAAGGTTGAACCCAAGCGATTCGACAAGCATCACCTTATCCATGGTTCGGTCCTTTGAGATTGCAACCTTACCAAGTCCCAATACCTTGCTTTTTTCCTTTGTCTGCGTAGGTGATATGCGTTAGTGGAGATGGAGCAAGTGGCAAATTCATTAGTAGATTCTTGTCACCAGTCATGTGGTTTGTGCATCCACTATCGAGGAGCCACTCGGTAGCTTTTGGAGTATCATCCTACAGATGAATTAGTACAACTTACGAACTCATATGCTTCAGAGTGCAGAATATGACATCAATTTCATCAGACATGATTTCATCACACAAGATAGTAAGCAAGTAGTGTGAGGACGTGAGAAATGAAGAATTCATTTCTACAAGGTTAGCTTGCGTCCTTTCAAGCATTTCATCAAGTCTCTAGCAAATTCATCTGGAGACCTGACCTTGCATGAGAGATTAGTTCAATTTCTTCACCACCCATATCTGGAGGGGTGGCAAAGAGTTCATCATTCCGCGAGCACCATACGAGAAGGGAGGCATTGAAGCAAGTGCGCTTCATTTCACAGGGTGAGGGTTAGAGTACTCAAATGAATAAGCAGAGAAATTCTTCAAGGACTTATGAACATAATGATTTGAAGAATAATGCACATATTTAGAACTCTTAGATTTTCCCCGCGAAACAGATGCATTAGCATGAGAATGATATTTTTGACCATTTGAGGAATTTGGTCCAAGTGAAGACTTTGGTCCGTATGAGGAATTTGATCTGGGGTTCCTATTCTTCATGAGTGGTGTCGTGAGGACATTCACTTGAAGATTTTGTAGGTAGCTCTTGGGAACGCAGATTTTCTTCATAGGAGAACTGTTCCTGTAGTTAGTTCCAACAAATCTAGAAAATACTTCACCTTTCTAATTTTTGAAGAATTTGTAGTTGGAGTCAAGTGACTCATCAGAGGAATATGAAGTTGCACAGATAAATCCAGATAAAGTGGATGGATCTACAGGAGGTCCTTTCGCAACAACCCATGAGGTTTTGGGGTGCTGCTCAGGTGTCCAGTAGGATCCGTCAGCGTTGAGTTTTCTCACAAAGGGAATACCCTGTTTCCTAGGGTTCCGGTTCAGAATCTGCTTTTTGAGGACATTGCAAAGAGTTTGATGTCCTTTGAGACTTTTGACATGCCTATCACATACAATTCCTTCAACCCTGCATTTTCGTCAGTGATACTTGTGGTATCCTCAGATGAGGAATTTGAGACAACCAGAATAGTTGAAGAACTTGCAATGATAGAAGAATTTGAACATTCAGGTGAAGAATTAGCAGTTTCACTTTCGATGCATTTCAAACAAGGTGGAACATATTCTTCCGCGGTACTGATCTGTTGAGCCAGTAAGGAATCGTTTTCCCTTTGGAGATCCTCATGTGACACTCTCAGTTTCTCAAGATCTTGCTTTCTTTGAATAAATTCATAAGAAAGCTTCTCATGATCGGCTAAGAGGTCGTTATGATGACTCTGAAGGTTATCATACTTTGTCTGAAGACTTTTGAGATCGTTAGATAGAGTTTGAGTCCGATCCACTTCATCGTTCAATAGATCATCACTTTTGTCTAGCATTTTCTGAAGCTTTTCAAGTGCACTTTGTTGCGTAGTGGCAAGTTTAAAAAGTTTAGCATAGCTAGGTTTCACATATTGTTCAGATTCACCTTCACTTGATTCAGAAGAGGAATGATGTTTGTGTACCTTTGAGCCTTTTGCCATGAAGCAATAGGTGGGAGCATAATCATCATTGTTGACGTCAGAGTTGTTGGAGTAGTCATATTCTGTTGGAAATATGCCCTAGAGGCAATAATAAATTAGTTATTATCATATTTCCTTGTTCATGATAATCGTTTATTATCCATGCTATAATTGTATTGATCGGAGACTTAAATGCATGTGTGGATACATAGACAAAACCATGTCCCTAGTATGCCTCTAATGGACTAGCTCGTTGATCAAAGGATGGTTAAGGTTTCCTAGCCATGGACATGAGATGTCATTTGATAACGGGATCACATCATTAGGAGAATGATGTGATGGATAAGACCCAAACTACAAACATAGCATATGATCGTGTCAGTTTATTGCTACTGTTTTCTGCATGTCAAGTATATGTTCCTATGACCATGAGATCATGCAACTCACGGATATCGGAGGAGTGCCTTGTGTGTATCAAACGTCGCAACGTAACTGGGTGACTATAAAGGTGCTCTACAGGTATCTCCGATGGTGTTTGTTGAGTTGGCATGGATCGAGACTGGGATTTGTTACTCCGTGTGACGGAGAGGTATCTCAGGGCCCACTCGGTAATACAACATCACAACAAGCCTTGCAAGCAATGTGGCTAAGTGTTAGTCACGGGATCTTGTATTACGGAACGAGTAAAGAGACTTGCCAGTAACGAGGTTGAACTAGGTATGGAGATACCGACGATCGAATCTCGGGCAAGTAACATACCGAAGAACAAAGGGGACGTTATACGGGATTAACTAAATCCTTGACATAGAGGTTCGACCGAAAAAGATCTTCGTAGAATATGTAGGAACCAATGTGGATGTCCAGGTCCCGCCATTGGTTATTGACCGTAGAGGTGTCTCGGTCATGTCTACATAGTTCTCGAACCCGCAGGGTCTGCACACTTAAGGTTCGGTGACGTTTCGGTAGTGTAGAGTTATGTATGGTGGTGACCGAAGTTTGTTCGGAGTCCCGGATGAGATCCCGGACATCACGAGGAGCTCCGGAATGGTCCGGAGGTAAAGATTCATATATAGGAAGTCCCAGTTTGGTTTCCGGAAAAGTTTTGGGCTCATCGGTAGTGTACCGGGAGTGCCGGTAGTGTACCGGGAGGCCTCCGGGAGGGGTATTTCGACCCCAAGAGGTCCATGGGCTGTGGGAGAATAATAACCAGCCCTTAGTGGGCTGGGAAAACAGCCACAAAGGCCCATGGCGCAGGAGAGAAAGTCCTAAAGCAAAAAGTGGAAAATCAGCCAATAGGAGGCAATCCTACTCCAACTAGGATTGGAGGTGAAGTAGGATTTCTTCCCACCTCCTATTTCGGCCGACCCAAAGGCCTTGGCTGCCTCTCCTCTCCTCTCCTCCTATATATACTAGTGGATTGGGTGGTTTTTGGACAGAATTTCCGGCCACGTGCTACCCGTTTCACCGGTGCACAGTTTCTCCTCTAGATCGGTTTTCCGCAGCGCTTAGGCGAAGCCCTGCCGGAATTGCTCCACCACCATCACCGGAGCGCCGTCACGCTGCCGGTGAACTCTCTCTCCTATCCACCTCCTCTTGCTGGATCAAGACGGTGGAGATCGTCATCAAGCTGCACGTGTGCTGAACGCGGAGGTGCCGTCCGTTCGGCGCTAGATCGGAAGGACCGTGATCGAGATCGCGAGACGGTTCGTGATGAGATCGTGGAACGGATCGTGATGAGTTCGCGGGACAGATCGTGATCAAGATCGTGAGACGGATCGTGATGAGATCGCGGGACGGATCGTGATGAGTTCACGGGACGTATCGTGATTGGATCGCGGGACGGATCGTGATGAGATCGCGGGACGCTCGGCGATTTGGATCGCGAAGATGTTCGACTACACCAACCGCGTTTCTTAACGCTTCCCGCTTAGCGATCTACAAGGGTATGTAGATCCACTCTCCCTCTCGTAGATGCTCATCACCATGGATAGGTTTGCGTGTGCGTAGGAAAATTTTTGTTTCCCATGCGACGTTCCCCAACAGTGGCATCATGAGCTAGGTTGATGGTTCGATGAGATCTCGAGTAGAACACAAAAGGTTTGTGGGCGTTGATGCTTAGATTGCTTCCTCCCTTGGTCGTATTTTGGTTCAGCGGGATTGTGAGATGAAGCGGCCCGGACCAACATTACTCGTACGCTTACGAGAGACCGGTTCCCTCGACGCAACTTGTTGCCTAGATGGCTTGCGGGTGACAGTTTCTCTCACTTTAGTTGGATCGGATTCGACAAAGGCGGTCCTTGAGAAGGTTGAAAAGCAAACTAGTGTATCACCGTTGTGGTTTATGCGTAGGTGAGAATCGTTCTTGCTAGATACCCATAGCAGCCACGTAAAACATGCAACAACAATTAGAGGACGTCTAACTTGTTTTTGCAGGGTATGTTGTGATGTGATATGGCCAATTACATGATGAGATATATGTGATGTATGAGATGATCATGTGATGTATAGAATTTCACGACTTGCATGTCGTTGAGTACGGCAACCGGCAGGAGCCATAGGGTTGTCTTTAATTATTGTATGACCTGCGTGTCAATCATTAAGCGCTATGTAATGCTTTACTTTATCGCTAAGCAGTAGCAATAGAAGTAGAAGCAGGGCTGGCGCCACAACCCCAATGGCAACACATTGATGGAGATCAAGATGATGGAGATCATGGTGTTGTGCCGGTGACGATGGAGATCATGCCGGTGTTTCGAAGATGGAGATCTTAAACACAAGTTCATGGCCATATCATGTCACTTATGAATTGCATGAGATGTTAATCCTTTTATGCACCTTGTTTTGCTTAGTACGGCGGTAGCATTATAAGGTGATCCCTCACTTGAATTTCAAGATGAACTGTGTTCTCCCCGAGTGTGCACCGTTGCGAAAGTTCGTCGTGTTGAGACACCACGTGATGATCGGGTGTGATAGACTCTACGTTCACATACAACGGGTGCAAGCCAGATTTGCACGCGCAGAACACTCGGGTTAAACTTGACGAGCCTAGCATGTACAGACATGGCCTCGGAACACGAGAGACCGAAAGGTCGAACATGAGTCATATAGTAGATATGATCAACATAATGATGTTCACCATTGCAGCCACCTCAACTCACGTGATGATCGGACTTGAGTTGGTGAATTTGGATCATGTATCACTCGAATGATCGGAGGGATGTCAATTTGAGTGGGAGTTCTTAAATAATATGATTAATTGAACTCATTATCATGAACATAGTCAAAGTGTCTTTGCAAATTATGTTGTAGATTACTAGCTCGCGTTGTGGCTCCCTTGTATTTTTATATGTTCCTAGAGAAATAGAATTGAAAGATGTTGGTAGCAATATTGCGGACTGGGTCCGTGATCTGAGGATTGTCCTCATTGCTGCACAGAAGGCTTATGTCCTTAATGCACCGCTCGGTGCGCCACCCCCTCTAGCGTCGTCTATAGATGTTGTGAACATCTGACAGGCACGTTTCGATGACTACTTGATAGTTTTGTGCGTCATGCATTACGGCTTAGAATTGAGGCTCCGAAACGTTTTGAACGTCACGGAACATATGAGATGTTCTAGGGGCAGAGATTGTGATCTCAGGCTTGTGCCTGTGTTGCGAGATATGAGATCTCCAACAAGATTCTTTGCCTGTAAGATGAAGGAGAATAGCTCAATCGTTGAGCATGTACTCAGATTGTCTGGGTACTACAATCGCTTGAATCAAGTGGGAGTTGATCTTCCAGATAAGATAGTGATTGATATAGTTCTCCAAGTCACTGTCACTAAAGCTACTAGAACTTAAGTGATGAACTATAATACACCAGGGATAGAAGTATTGATCCCTGAGCTGTTCGCGATGTTTGACACCGCGAAGGTAGAAATCAAGAAGGAGCGTCAAGTGTTGATGGTTAATCAAACCACTAGTTTCGAAAAGGGCAAGATCAAGGAGGGAAACTTCATGGATAGCAAGTCAGTTGCTGCTCCAGTGAAGCAACCCAAAGTTGAACTCAAACCCGAGACTAAGTGCTTCTATTATGAGGTGAGAGGTCGCTGAAGCGGAACAACCCTAGATACTTGGTAGATAAGAAGGCTGGCAACATTGATAGAAGTATATTTGATATACGAGTTACTAATGTGTACCTTGCTAGTACTCTTAGTAGCACCTGGGTATTGGATACCGGTTCGGTTGCTAAATGTTAGTAACTCGAAATAAAAGCTACGGAATAAACGGAGAACTAGCTAAGGGTGAGGTGACGATATGTGTTGGAAGTGTTTCCAAGGTTGATGTGATCAAAATCGCACGCTCTCTCTACCTTCAGGATTAGTGACGAACCTAAATAAATGTTATTTGGTGTTTTGCGTTGAGCATGAACATGATTAGATCATGTTTATTGCAATACGGTTATTCATTTAAGTTAGAGAATAATGGTTATTCTGTTTACATGAATAATACCTTCAATGGTCATGCACCCAGTGAGAATGGTTTGTTGAAATCTTGATCGTAGTATTACACATGTTCATAACATTGATGTCAAAAGATACAAAGTTAATAATGATAGTACCACATACTTGTGGCACTGCCGCTAAATGTCATATTGGTATAAAGCGCATGTAGAAACTCCATGCTGATGGATATTTGGACTCATTCGATTTCGAATCGGTTGAGACATGCGAACCATGCCTCTTGGGCAAGATGACTAAAGGACCCCGTTGGATGGAGCGGGCAAGTGATTCATTGGAAATGATACATGTTGATGTATGCAATCTAGTGAGTCTTGTAGTGTGCAGTGGATATCATTATTTTCTTACCTTCACTGATGATTTGAGTAGATATAGTGTATATTTACTTAATGAAACACAAGTCTGAATCGTTTGAAAGGTTCAAGCAAATTCAGAGTGAAGTTTAAAGATCATCGTGACAAGAAGATAAAAATGACTGCGATATGATCGTGGAGGTGAATATCTGAGTCACGAGTTTGGCATACAACTTAAGACAATGTGAAAGTTGTTTCACAACTAAACGCCACCTGGAACACCATAGTGTGATGGTGTGTCCGAACATCATAGTTATGCTCTATTGGACATGGTGCGTGCTATGATGTCTCTTGTCGTTTTACTACTATAATTTTGGGGTTATGCATTAGAGACAACTACATTCACTTTAAATAGGGCACCATCTAAATCCGTTGAGATGACACCATATGAATTATGGTTTGATAGAAACCTAAGCTGTCGTTTCTTAATACTTGGGGCTGCGGCACTTGTGTGAAAAATGTTTTCACCTAATGAGGTCGAACCCAAGGCGGACAAATGCATCTTCATAGAATACCCTAAGATCAGTTGGGTGAACCTTCTATCTCAGATCCGAGTGCAAAGTGGTTGTTACTAAAACGGATCCTTTCTCGAGGAAAGGTTTCTCTCGAAAGAATTGAGTGGGAGGAAGATAGAACTTGATGAGGTTGTTAAACCTTTGTTCAACCAGAGAGTTGCGCAGCGCAGAAAGATGTTTCTGTGAAGCCTACGTTAGTTGAAGAGGAAGTTAATGATGATGATCATGAAGCTTCAGGATCAAGTTACTATCGAACTTCGTGGGTCGACAAGGATGTGTACTGCTCCTAAGCGGTACGACAACCCTGTCTTCGAGGTCATGTTGTTGGACAGCGATGAACCTACGAGCTATGGAGAAGCGATGATGGGCCCGGATTCCGACAAATGGTTAGAGACCATGAAATCCGAGATAGGATCCATTTATGAAAACCAAGTATAGACTTTGGTAGACTTGCTCGTTAGACGGCAGGTCGTTGAGTACAAATGGACCTTTAGAATGAAGACAGACACTGATGGTAAATGTCACCATTTGTAAAGCTCGACTTGTTGCAAAGTTGTTTGTGACAAGTTCAAGGAGTTGACTGCGAGGAGGCTTTCTCACTCGTAGCGATGCTAAAAGTCTGTTGGAATTATGTTAGCAGTTGCTGCATTTTCAATTACGAAATCTGGCAGATGGATGTCAAAACGTCGTTTCCTTAACGGTTTACTTAAGGAAAGGTTGTATGTGATACAACCAGAAGGTTTTGTCAGTCCTAAGGATGCTAAAAGATGAGAGAGCTTCAGTGATCCTTCTATGGACTGAAGCAAGCATCTCGGAGTTGGAATATACACTTTGATGAGGTGATCAAAGTTTTTGTAGTTTATACAAAGTTTACGAGAAACTTGTATTTGCAATAAAGTGAATGGGAGCACTATAGAGTTTCTGATAAGTATATGTGGTTGACATATTGTTGATCGGAAATAATGTAGAATTTCTGGAAGGCATAAAAGGTTGTTTGAAAAGTGTTTTTCAAATGAAGACCTGGATAAAGCTACCTAATTGTTGAGCATCAAAATCTATAGAGATAGATCAAGATGCTTGATGAGACTTTCAATGAGTGCATACCTTGACAAGATTTTGAAAGAGTTCAAAATGGATCAGCCAGAGAAATAGTTCTCGTCTGATTTGTAAGGTGTGAAGTTGAGTGAGACTCAAAGCTCGACAACGGCAGAAGAAAGAGAAAGGATGAATGTCGTCCCCTATGCCTTAGCCATAGGCTCTATATTATGCCATGCTGTGTACCGCACCTATGTGTGCCTTGCCACGAGTCTGTCAGGGGGTACAAGAGTGGTCCAGGAGTGGATCACTGGACAGCGGTCGGAATTATCCTTAGTAACCAGAGGACTAAGGAAATGTTTCTTGATTATGGAGGTGATAAAGAGTTCGTCGTAAAGAGTTACGTCGATGCAAGCTTTAACACCTATCCAGATGACTAGTAGTAGCAATCTGGATACGTATAGTGGAGCAGCCATTTGGAAATAGTACCAAGTGGAGTGTGGTAGCAGTGTTTACGGTTTGACATAGAGATTTGCAAAGTACACACGGATCTGAATATCGCAGACCCGTTGACTATAAGACCTCTCTCACATGCAAAGCATGATCGAGCCCCAAAACTCATTGGGTGTTAGATTCATAACAATGCGAATCACATGGTGATGTGAACTAGATTATTGACTCTAGTGCAAGTGGGAGACTGTTGGAAATATGCCCTAGAGGCAATAATAAATTAGTTATTATCATATTTCCTTGTTCATGATAATCGTTTATTATCCATGCTATAATTGTATTGATCGGAGACTTAAATGCATGTGTGGATACATAGACAAAACCATGTCCCTAGTATGCCTCTAATGGACTAGCTCGTTGATCAAAGGATGGTTAAGGTTTCCTAGCCATGGACATGAGATGTCATTTGATAACGGGATCACATCATTAGGAGAATGATGTGATGGATAAGACCCAAACTACAAACATAGCATATGATCGTGTCAGTTTATTGCTACTGTTTTCTGCATGTCAAGTATATGTTCCTATGACCATGAGATCATGCAACTCACGGATATCGGAGGAGTGCCTTGTGTGTATCAAACGTCGCAACGTAACTGGGTGACTATAAAGGTGCTCTACAGGTATCTCCGATGGTGTTTGTTGAGTTGGCATGGATCGAGACTGGGATTTGTTACTCCGTGTGACGGAGAGGTATCTCAGGGCCCACTCGGTAATACAACATCACAACAAGCCTTGCAAGCAATGTGGCTAAGTGTTAGTCACGGGATCTTGTATTACGGAACGAGTAAAGAGACTTGCCAGTAACGAGGTTGAACTAGGTATGGAGATACCGACGATCGAATCTCGGGCAAGTAACATACCGAAGAACAAAGGGGACGTTATACGGGATTAACTAAATCCTTGACATAGAGGTTCGACCGAAAAAGATCTTCGTAGAATATGTAGGAACCAATGTGGATGTCCAGGTCCCGCCATTGGTTATTGACCGTAGAGGTGTCTCGGTCATGTCTACATAGTTCTCGAACCCGCAGGGTCTGCACACTTAAGGTTCGGTGACGTTTCGGTAGTGTAGAGTTATGTATGGTGGTGACCGAAGTTTGTTCGGAGTCCCGGATGAGATCCCGGACATCACGAGGAGCTCCGGAATGGTCCGGAGGTAAAGATTCATATATAGGAAGTCCCAGTTTGGTTTCCGGAAAAGTTTTGGGCTCATCGGTAGTGTACCGGGAGTGCCGGTAGTGTACCGGGAGGCCTCCGGGAGGGGTATTTCGACCCCAAGAGGTCCATGGGCTGTGGGAGAATAATAACCAGCCCTTAGTGGGCTGGGAAAACAGCCACAAAGGCCCATGGCGCAGGAGAGAAAGTCCTAAAGCAAAAAGTGGAAAATCAGCCAATAGGAGGCAATCCTACTCCAACTAGGATTGGAGGTGAAGTAGGATTTCTTCCCACCTCCTATTTCGGCCGACCCAAAGGCCTTGGCTGCCTCTCCTCTCCTCTCCTCCTATATATACTAGTGGATTGGGTGGTTTTTGGACAGAATTTCCGGCCACGTGCTACCCGTTTCACCGGTGCACAGTTTCTCCTCTAGATCGGTTTTCCGCAGCGCTTAGGCGAAGCCCTGCCGGAATTGCTCCACCACCATCACCGGAGCGCCGTCACGCTGCCGGTGAACTCTCTCTCCTATCCACCTCCTCTTGCTGGATCAAGACGGTGGAGATCGTCATCAAGCTGCACGTGTGCTGAACGCGGAGGTGCCGTCCGTTCGGCGCTAGATCGGAAGGACCGTGATCGAGATCGCGAGACGGTTCGTGATGAGATCGTGGAACGGATCGTGATGAGTTCGCGGGACAGATCGTGATCAAGATCGTGAGACGGATCGTGATGAGATCGCGGGACGGATCGTGATGAGTTCACGGGACGTATCGTGATTGGATCGCGGGACGGATCGTGATGAGATCGCGGGACGCTCGGCGATTTGGATCGCGAAGATGTTCGACTACACCAACCGCGTTTCTTAACGCTTCCCGCTTAGCGATCTACAAGGGTATGTAGATCCACTCTCCCTCTCGTAGATGCTCATCACCATGGATAGGTTTGCGTGTGCGTAGGAAAATTTTTGTTTCCCATGCGACGTTCCCCAACATATTCTTCATTGTTGAAGATGGACTTGCTGACGAAAGCAGTGGCGAGAGCAAGGCTAGCGACACCAGATTCTGATTCCACCTTAGATTCTTCCTCTTCTTCATATTCTTCAGATTCTTCCTCAGAATCCATTTCCTTGTCGATGAATGCTCGAGCCTTTCTTGAACCATTCTTCTTGTGCTTTGAGGACTTTGAAGATGAGGACTTTGAAGACTTCTTCTTTTTCTTTGAGTCATTAGAACTATCATCCTTGTATTTCTTCTTCTTCTTTGAATCTTTTTCCCAGAGATGACAATCAGAGATAAAGTGACCAGGGTTCTTGCAACGATGACAGGTTCTTTTCTTGTAGTCTTCTAAGGAATCTGCTTTCCTCAAGCCACTTTTTGATGACTTCCCAAATCCACCTCTCCTTGAGAACTTCTGGAATTTTCTCATGAGCATTGCTAGCTCCTGACCTAGTTCTTCGGGATCACCAAGGCTGCAGTCAGAATCTTCTTCTTCGGATGAGGAAATTGCTTTTGCCTTTAGAGCACGAGATCTTCCATAGCTTGGACCATAGAGGTCTCTCTTCTCAGCTTGTTGGAATTCATGAGTATTGAGTCTCTCAAGAATATCAGCAGGATCAAGTGACTTGTAGTCTCCATGTTCTTGAATCATCAAAGCCAGAGTATCGAATGAGGAGTCAAGAGATCTCAGCAGTTTCTTCACCACTACATGGTCGGTGATATTAGTGGCACCCAGTGCTTGAAGTTCATTTGAGATATCAGTGAGACGGTCAAAGGTTTGCTAAACATTTTAATTGTCGAGCCTCTTGAAGCGGTTGAAGAGATTGTGAAGAACATCAGCACGAGAGTCATGTTGAGTGGAAACACCTTCGTTGAGTTTGGACAGCCTGTCCCAGATAAGCTTAGCAGTATCCAAAGCACTGACTCTGCCATACTGACCTTTGCTTAGATGGCCACATATGACATTATTCGCTTGAGAGTCGAGTTGCTTGAATCTCTTCACATTAGCAGCAGTAACAGTGGGAGTGAGAGAGGGTACACCATTTTCGACAACGTACCAGAGATCATTGTCAATAGCTTCAAGGTGCATACGCATCTTGTTCTTCCAGTAGGGGTAGCCAGTCCCATCAAAGGTAGGACAGCCCGCGGAAACCTTGATCATACCTGAAGTCGACATAACTAGAACTCCAGGTGGTTAAACCAAAATCACACAGAGTGAGGGAGTACCTGCTCTGATACCAATTGAAAGTGCGTTATATCGACTAGAGGGGGGTGAATTGGCGATTTTTACAAATTCATCACTTGAGGAATTTGAAATGTGATGAATAACTAGCAGTGGAATAAGTACTCAAGTACATGAGGAACATGACAATAGCATAGTCATCATGATGAAATGAAACATGCACAGATTACAAGTAGCATGATACAGGATAAGCAGGTGAGGAACAAGGAAACTTTAAGAATTTGACGTGAGGAAAGTGTAAAAGTCTTCAGTCAAATTCTTCAAATAGTAACAATCAATTTCATCAACAAGTATACAAGGAATAACGGGGTTGAGGAAATAGAACCAGGTAGCTTGATGAAGACAATGGTTTGATGACCCAGTTCCAACTGCTCTGACAGTCGTACGTGTGGTTTGGAGCAGCCTAGTATTTAAACCAGAGGACACACAGTCCTTACCGTATTCTCCTTGAGCAAAGGTCACACTGTCCTCGCCCAACACTCGTGGTAAGTCTTTAGGGTAGACTTCCAAAACCCTCACAAACTGGTCACCCACTGATCCACAATTTACTATTGGATGCCCTAGACCAAGGTCAATTCGTGATCCCCAATTGACTGCAGGAGCACTAGACCATGATGCCTAACCGTCTCGAGGATGCACAGTACTCAAAGGTAACAAGCATCGGATCCACACAGGAATTTCTTCAGTGATGCTCAATCACTTTGGGTTTGGTGGTTGGGTTGTGGGTTTTTCCTCACTGATGATTTTCACTCAAAGTCCTCAGAGGATGGGTTGCTCTCAACTGACAAGTGTCAGTTCTCTCTCGGAGCAGCCAACAAACTAGTGGTTGTGGGGGTGGCTATTTATAGCCAGGGTGCAACTTGACATGATAAGACATAAATGCCACCAATGATATGACCATTATGTGGATGTTATGATTGGGGACAGGTGTCGCTAAGAAAAACAATGGTCGGAATTTCGAACTATGAAAGTCCTTAGACATATCATGTTCCTCACTTATAGGCAATTCGCACTCGCAAAATCCCAACTCCTCAGTCAGATCAATCTCCTCCGAGACTAGAAGAACATCATCTCTGTCACTGAAGAACTCGACTGATCTGTATGAGATTTCCAAAAGGCTTCACTTGAAGGATTGGATAGGTTGAGTATTTTGGAGCTGAGCATCAGTTGGAAATTTTCCTTAGTATTACCTCGGCCCCCTTTAACAGTACAGTGTTTCCTATGACTCAAAGAAAGGATATGAAACTATGAAAACAAAAGTCTTCACGCTTCATAGTCCTCGTTCATATCTTCAAGGTCACACCAACTTCTTCATTTCAAAGTCTTCAGGGAATACCAAAGTCTTCAGCAAAGTCTTCACCAAAGTCTTCAGCTGAAGAAATACATTTTTAGGGGTCGGTAATCTCCAGATATATCAAACTCCTCATCGACTTATAGAGCCTGTGTACACTCACAAACACATTAGTTCCTTAACCTATAAGTCTTCAATACACAAAAATCACTAAGGGGCAGCACTAACAACATGGTGTTTACCATGATCGAGTTAGGTTCATGTCCCTAATTGAACCAAAAAGGGGCTAGCAATGAGGTCATGACAGTCGTTCTACTCCGTTTCAGGCATCTGAAGGGAGCAGGGACGTCATGCTCAACGTACACCATCAAGGTGGTGGAGTAAGGGGTGTTATCATCTCCTCGGTTCCTTCTTAGTCAGGAACTGATGGATGACCAGTCATAACAAGGGGTTGTTCAACCCTCTTGATGTGCAAGGGCTTCATCATGCTTGGACATCGGTGCTTCTTGATATAGTCTAGTTAATGTAGCTGGTAGAGGAGTGGAGGTTGATTTCTTTTGATTCTTCTTCATAGTTGTCGTGGCTTCGCAATTGTAGTGGTTCTTCATCTTGCTCGGGCAAGGAAGTCTTCTTCTGTAGGGAGGGTGCTTCGTGGACTCCAACTCTTTTAAGGTGAGACCTTATACTCGAGAGTCATTGTAATGGGTGTTCCTGGGGCTTGTCCGAACAGGACTAAGGTCTTCCTTCCTCTCATTGGGTAAATAAGTATGTTATCCATGAGGATAACAACATATTCCTCCAAATACCACATAAATACATTGCTCAAGGGACTTGTGAGAGAGGCGTTCGTTTGTTCTGGGTGGTCACATGTCCATGGGTTTTTGGTCCAACCTAATATAGGTCCTTGTGGCCACCTTCCATATGAACATGTGTGGGAGGTCGGGGTGGAGTATCGGCCATAGTCAAATGATGTAGAGCCAATACCTATGGTCATAACCCGACCATATTATGGTTTGATAAAGCTTTGGAGTTTCAAGGAGCTTAGGATGTGAGTGAACGTCTAACATCTTATCCTGAGCACAACTATTTGATGCCAATAGTACTACCTATTACTCCAAACAAAATCACCCTATATCATCCAAGGTATCATCTCATATAAGTCAACTCCATTATTACATATGCTACTCATATCCCCAAGGTTTTGAGAGAAGGACTATACCGAAAATCTCATATGTATACTATAGCTAACTCACATATATCCCTATATAAAAATCCTCGGGATAATTTACAAGCTGCTAAGATTGGTCATGACACTACCAATCCAAGTGTCCTACTAACCCTATTGACCTATCCAAGGTATAAGGTACTGCATTACTAAGCTAAGGAAACACGTAATAAACCAATCCAAGATCTTATTTCCTTCCTACGAATCCAATTAACCGATCCTCGAATATCATCCACTATTACATGATCCATTACTGCTAGAAATCCAGCATCAATGGTGTCCAACATAATCTCCATGAGTTCATTCAATCCACATATCATTGCAAGGACTATTATCATGAACTTCCAAACTCATGGCCATCTATACTCCAAGGTCGAGCTTATATAGATACCTAAATTATCCCTAACATCATCCGATTCCTTCTACTATCATCCAGCGAGAAACATGGTATCATGATCAAGATCATTGGCCTAAATCCAGGTTACTCCGAACCATGTGGTTTAACTGATCTCGAGCACCTATTGGAGTCACCTATTTAAATCCAAGGTTTACATCTAGTAAGAATTCCCTACTAGTTAATCCAGACACTAACATGCCACCATCAATCTACGATCTACATTACTTGCCAAAGTAAAGTCATCGGTCCACCAAGAGTTTCAGCATGTGGTCATAGTTTTCCTACTAATCCGATTTGCTCAAGGGACAAGTAAGTTATGCTACTCTATCATTCTTGATCCACCAAGTTCGCCTACCAACATTAAGCCTCGTAATCCACTAAAGGGTCTCAACTGCTTCCTCAAGACATCTATTATGGGTAAATCAAATCATTATCCACAAATTGTATACCCTTAGAATGATGCCTCCTATGGCATCAAGGTTCTAGTGCTGGCGTAGGACTGAAGGATGTTTGTTCACTATGATCACTAGCTCCATAATGAACCCAGTTCTAAGCAGGGGTTATAGAAGCACAATAAGTGCTCTGCCAAATCCGTGTATTAAACACGTGATCAGAGGCTTGTGCTAGGGGAGCTTGTGAGATCTAGGTTGGGCAAGGGAGGGGTTTCCTATCTAGAGGGAAAAGCATAACTCTATGGGGTTGTGTCTGGTAGGGTACGTTGTAGTCAAAGTCTTTGGTGTCAGTTGCTTGTCGAGGTGCATCCTTGGTGCATCTTGTCTTGCTGGTCTTCAGTTGACGAGATTGGGGAGATAAAGTAGCATCGATAGGAGTGACTAAGGGGGTGGTATAGTGCAAGTGCAATCAAACAAGTGCCGAAAAGGCAAAACACACTTATTAAGATAAGGTGGGTGTTTAGTTGCGTAGTTGTTGCTTGGGGCAGAAGTGCGACTTTCACCTAAAGCATAAACAATAAAAAACAAGCGACACACAATTATGGTTCCATCCGAACCATCATACGGACTCGACTTCGCATAGGGGACACATGACCTATCCTACCCTAGGGGTTCTCGGCCTCAATAGTCGTGCTTGCTTGTTGTACTGGAGAGGAGTCTGCTTAGCCTTCTAGGTCTTCTTCAAGTGTCGCTATGTCTTTGGTTGTTGTTCATCAAAGCGATCCTGGTTGCACCTGAAGAGTCCTTGATGATTTCGGTCTATTGAGTTGATGACGAAGGTGATTTTTCACGGTGGTTGTTGACAGGGCTTCTGGGGTCCTCATGATTGTGACAATGCCTTCTTGTCTCTTGAGACGTCGAGCATTCTAGGTAGGAAATCCTTTATGTGACGTCATTGACAAGGCATAGTAGAGTTGTACCCTATTGATCTCATTGACGATATCATCGACACCAAGAGCGGGGATGACGAGGATCGTTTTCCTCCTCACTATAGTGTGGCAGACCAAATGGCAAGGTCCTCATCCACCAGTGGTTACCAATATAATAACGAAAAGGACAGGGTTGTTCTATTAGCGATGCATATCATGACATTGCATGTCTTGTGCCCTGGTCATCGAAGGCCAGGGTGGCATCATCCTGGGACTGTGTCGAGGGTGTCACTATCATCTAAGTCTTGACATCCTGACCTTCGAGAAGGTATCTTTTGTTGCTAGCTCCTTGTCTAGTGTCACCAACTTGAGTCCAAGATATGTCGGCAATCGCATGGTAAGGTGGCTCCCTTCAAGGTTACCCATGAGGATTACATGGAATCCCATGGTCAGGGGCACAAGGGTAGTACCGACCATTTGCATAGTTTTTGAAAAGTAGATGAGGAGAGCTAAGAGAAAAGTGGTGGAAGTGCCAAGGCAAAAACCTTTCCTTCCCTTGGAATTTTAGTAGAGGCGAGAAATATAAAGGCTTTGTAAGTGATTTTCAAGGGTCTGGAAAAATGGTTTTGTCCTAACTAATGTCCATGCTAACTAAGGGCTTCCTAAAGTCAGGATGGCTCTGATACCGGCTCTATGGGGACTCCGACTCATAAGTCATGATCACCGAATGTACGTGCACAGTGATCCCAAAGATCAATGCTCACTGAACACACAGAAACTGAATAACAAGAGTCTTACATCCATTACATACCGATTTACTCAAATATGACCTTTATGGCCAAGTCATCATACGATTGTAGCGGAAATCTTCAATGATAGCATGGAGCCATGCCATCTGCCTTAACCCTACAGACATTCTGACTGGGAAGCGTCCTAGCTCGCATGTCCGTCACCAAGGTAATCTTCATCATAACCTGATCTTTCATGCCTGGCCAATAAAAAAACCAGTGGCAAGCCAATGAGTACTTTGAATGTACTCGCAAGCAACCCATGTTTGGAACAAGGCAATAACAATGCATGAAATAGCACTAAGTAGGTATTTTGCGAAAAGCTAATTTTTGAATGCAATGTCACGATCAAACATCTATGTGTAAGAATGCATCAACAGTTGGCAGATATCCATATGAACAAGTTATAGATATCATCGTAAATATGGGGGGTGAACATCTCATGTTCGCTCATGTCGTCAAGTCATCTGACTTATCTAAAGTGTCATCTCTGTGTCATCCACACACACACTTCAAGTTTAGAAACCATGGACGTTGCACAAGAGCGGTCATCCAACTCTCCTTGATCGTGGACACGGCTATTCGAATAGTTTTACACTCTGCAGAGGTTGCACACGTTACCCACAAGACTCGGGGAACTTCCGTGCCATCCATAACTCGCGGTATATTACATACCCAAGGTAAGCACCCGAACAATACCTTTCCCATGGTGATACTAAACAAAAAGTCCACTCGTTGGTGCCATCCCTCATGATATACATCACACGTATCGTCCATGAGGGCACACAACGGTGTTCCCGGTGCCTGTAAAGACAATGCATGGCCTTCCACTTCCGAGACGACCCCGTCTCAAGAGTGACCACTTCATTCTTGCCACTAGTAATGCGGGATCCTTGATAGCACCAACCGTAGTAATCGACAAAGCCCCATCCCATAAGGGGTATCATGGTCATACATGTAAGGTTGGAATAACGGTCGCAACTTACACCAATCCATTTTCGAAAACCACACACACTCACTCTCTCTGGTACACCACTTCTTTCTCAAGTGGTCACCCAACTCATCATCATCTCCCTCGGGCATTAGTGCCACCCAATGGGGTTTTCTAAAAGTCTTTGGAAACACTATGTTAACGTCACCATGCATATTCCCATCCCACTTGTGTAGCATCTACTAGCAACCTAATTACTCCCACCCGCACAACCCTCATAAGGAGGTAGGGTCATGCACGATGCAAGTATCAACAAGAAAGTGTCGGAGGCATCCACCAAATTGGACACCACAACATCATGATCAATACAACGATATAAAATGTTATATGCCATGCAATAGAAAAGGGTTCATAGTCATGGTCAAAGGGCTGCTTGCCTGGCTTTGCAAAGTCTTCGAGGTCTTCACATGCTTCTCGCCCAACTCCGAGCACTTCGTATATCACGTCAACTACTATCGGTAAACAACCACAATAAGAAACACAACAAGCAGAAAATAAAAGTGCTCTATAAATAGGAGTTCTATTTTCTTGGACACCTCTGGTTACAAGAAAAATAACCAAGGAGGTTTCATAGGATGTGGATCAAGGGGGACTTTGGAATGGTGGACATGAAGGAAATGCTGGTCCTGTAAGATGTCCACAGAAAACATTTTTATAAAAATGAGTGGAGGCACTCATCAAATATGGCATGTTTTTAGGAACATGTGGGAAGTTGTTTCACTAGATTTGGAGTTTGGATGAATTTCCTAGGGATTTGCAAAGTGGATAAATATGAAGAAATGGCCCAATATTTGACATAGCAGAGTAAGTGTGAGTAAAAATGTTCACATCTTAAGCCATGAATTTAGATACAGCTAGGTACTTGAATCAATCCATTTGGAGTTGATATGGGTGCTCTAGGAATTTTGCAAGGTGGTATTATAATTAAAGAAATGACAAAAGATATTGTTGGTGCAGAAAATATTGTATGGAAAAATGTGCAAATCACATGTTTGGTTAGCCCATGATTTTAGAGACATCTAGGATTTTTAATCATCAAGATCGGAGTTACTATGAATTTTCTATGGATTTTCTAGTTTGTGAAGAAAACAAAAAGAAAAAGGGGATATACCTATTGGGCTATAACATGCCCAGGGCGCCGGTCAGGGAGTTGGGCCAGCCCACCATCTCCCTCCTCGTACTCAATAGAGGCGAGGCAGGGGAGGCAGGACCGAGGGGGTGCCGGTGCCGTCCCGGTTTCTCCGGCCACATCCGGCGGGGCTCCGGGCATCGGAGTGATCAGGGAGGAGACCCGCACCCGCCCGGGGGGCCCCATTCCCATCAGGGGCACCGGGGTGAGCAGGATTTCGGCCATGGCTGGGGCCAGCAACGAGTGACCATGGAAGGAGAGCATCGTCTGCCTGGGGGAGGAAGAGGAGAAGTGTGGAAACACTAGGGGAAGCTGGCGAAGCTTAGGAGGGCGGAGGGAGCCGGAGCTGCCCGGATTTTGCCCGAGGCCGAGGCAGCAACCTCGTGGCCATGAGAGGGCTTTTAGAGCTCAGGATCTCCAATGCCTCAGTCCGGGGGTCCGGGTGTTCCCGGGAGAGACGGGAGCGTCCGGGGGTGCGAGAGGGAGCTCGGGGAGGGGTAGAAATAGGGGGCGATGAGGGGGAGCTCGGGAGCGCCTTGGATACCATCGGGCATGGCGAGCACGCGCGTCTGAGGTGCCTTGTAGGCTTGCTAGCATCGAGGAGAGGCGTGGGTGACAAGGAGGAATTCCTTGGTTCATGGGGAGGCTCTGCAGAAGCTGGCCGCAAGCTACAGGACAACTCTTGTCGGGAGAGCACCGTTTTTGCATGTCACCATGCTAAGGCATGTCTAGAGCATCTTTTGGGTCGGCCAAAGATGTATGGAGTGCAAGGCATGCATGATATAGGTCACTGGTAAATTTTCAAGGGAAATGGAGCTGGTTGAAATGGGTTTTCACTACTAGGAAGTTCACAGCAGCAAACTTGGAGCTCATCCAAGATGTTTTTACTGAAGAGATTAGGGGTAAAGAGTTGTCTAGGTTTCTTATATATGGATGGAGTACTAACACCCTATGTTTCAGCTCAGGGAGACAAGTATAATAGGTACTTGTAGTATAAAGACCACATTTGTTGCCATAATGTAGGTTTAGATGGACTGCTCACATTGTCCACATGAGCGTGCCACCATTGGGTGTGGCAAGATGCATTAGCATACTATCGGTGCCATGGAAAAACTTGGGGCATTCTTATGAACATAATAAGGGAACAAAGGCCTTACCATGACGAAAAGATGGGGAAAATGAGAGAGTTACCCCACAATAATTTTGTCAGAGGACATGGCAAGGTTACTGGAGGTAAATTGGGGTTTCAATATATTGTGGTAAAAAGTTGGAGGCAAGGGGAATATGTTTGGGTCAACTATGCTTGTCCACTAGTTTATGGCTAAAGGTGTTTGTGTTGTGATTGGGCTAGGCAGGGCAATCCTATGACCTTGAGATTTACCAGGGGTAAATGGTAAGTCCATTTGGTCCTGATCACAAGTTTGGGGATGATTTTCTAAAAGTTTGCGATGTAAACATGGTAAACCCTAGGATTCAACAAAATCAGGTTTCTGTAGATCCAGTTGGGTTAAACTAATCTCCTTGATTCACAACTTGGTTTAACATCATTATTTGGGGATTAGAATATGTCCACAAAGTTTGCGATCAATAAGAGAAACTTCACAATGTAAAATTGATCAAATTTGGCACTGGGCAGGAATGGTTTTGAATGGTTTCGTCCAGTATTTTGAACATGACCATGTGTTGAAACTATTATATATGGACAATATATCTCCACTGAGTTTTCCTAAATTTTCTCAAATATTTTTAAAGCATTTAAATAATTTTTCCCTATAAAAGACCATTTCTGGCCTTAAGAAAAAGCTTTTAAATCAAATAGTAACATAATATTTAAAAATAATATTTGATGTTTTTGGGAAGTTATATATATAGTAGGTTCCAAATAAAGCATTTGGGGAAAAGGATCCACCCAATTTGGGGACTTGTAGTGCAAATCTCAAATCAGTTTTTTTAAACCTAATTTAAATAAATGCTTTTTGGCCATTATAATATTTTGTAAAAATGTATTTAAGTCCTATTCACATAGTATGATCACTGGGCAAGAGTGGGGATCAAGGAAAAGAGTTCTTGAGGGTAGGAGGATATTTTTTGAATTATATAGCACTAGCTAGCAATCAAACAAGCAAGCAAAAAACACGGAAGCCAAGCATTCAAATGCACACAAAAACTTTTAATTGGCCCTAATTTTTGAGTCATGTTAACTTTGTCATGAGGCAAAACACAGGGTGTGACACGCCAGCCTGTCCGTCCTTGAGTCACCTTTGACTCCTGAGGCCAGGCTCTACCTAGGGATCTCTGCCGCTCAGGAGGGGGCCTGAGGAGGCCCATCCTTGCTGGCCTTGGTGCCGTTCTCCCTCGCGAGCCCGGGGTCCTCGCAAGGGCCTTGTCTTGAGTAGAGCCGCGCCAGGCCACACCTGGCTCACGAAGTGGGCCGTGTCCTGCCTCGTAGGAAGGCAGGTTTGGGTACCCACGTTTCCAAAACGTCGACACCCTTGGTTCCCACTAATCCTTTTTATAGCAAAGCACAAGCCTGGACAAACTCTTATATAAAGCAATGCGCTCACGAGGACACATGGGAATTTCTATCAACCTAGTTTTCATCATGCATATATGATTCACGTTCGTTACTTTGATAATTTGATATGTGGGTGGACCAATGCTTGGGTGCTGTCCTTACTTAGACAAGCCTCCCACTTATGACTAACCCCTCTCACAAGCATCCGCAACTACGAAAGAAGAATTAAGATAAATCTAACCATAGCATGAAACACATGGATCCAAATCAGCCCCTTATGAAGCAACACATAAACTAGGGTTTAAGCTTCTGTCACTCCAGCAAACCATCATATACTTATTACTTCCCAATGCCTTCCTCTAGGCCCAAACAATCATGAAGTGTCATGTAGTCGACGTTCACATGACACCACTAGAGGAGAGACAACATACATCTCATCAAAATTCACATGCTTACTTATAACAAGACTTATCCCATGTCCCCAAGACAAATGTAACTACTCACAAAGCATATTCATGTTCATAATAAGAAGAGTATTAATGATGATCAAGGATATGAACATATGATCTTCCACCAAGTAAACCAACTAGCATCAACAACAAGGAGTAATACTACTAGCAACCCATAGGTACCAATCTGAGGTTTTGAGACAAAGATCGGATACAAGAGATGAACTAGCATTTGGAGAGGAGATGGTGTTGATGAAGATGTTGATGGATATTGACCCCCACTCGATGAGAGGATCGTTGGCGATGACGATGGCTTCAATTTCCTTCTCCCTGAGGGATGTTTCCCTGGCAGAACAACCTTGCCAGAGCTCTAGATTGGTTTTGTCCAAGTTTTGCCTCGAGACGGCGGCACTTCGTCCCGAAAGCTCTGTTATGATTTTTTTTCCAGGTCGAAACCCTCCATATAGCAGAAGATGGGCATAGGAGGGCTGCCAGGTGGGCCACAAGCCTCAGGGGCGCGACCAGGGGGTAGGGCGCACCCCCAGGCTTGTGGCTTCCTGGTGCCCCCCCCCCCGATGTATTTCTTTTGCCCAATATTTTTTATATATTCCAAAATAATTCTCCATAGATTTTCAGGACTTTTGGAGTTGTGCAGAATAGGTATCTCAGATTTGCTCCTTTTTCCAGTCCAGATGGTCCAGTTGCCGGCATTCTCCCTCTTCATGTAAACCTTGTAAAATAAGAGAGAAAAGGCATAAGTATTGTACCAAAATGTTTAGTAGCATCCCATAATGCAATAAATATCAATATAAAAGCATGATGCAAAATGGACGTATCAACTCCCCCAAGCTTAGACCTCGCTTGTCCTGAAGCGAAAGCCGAAATCGATAAATATGCCCACATGTTTAGAGATAGAGGTGTCGATAAAATAAAATACGGACATGAAGGCATCATTATCATCTTTAGAACAGCAACATATATTGACTTATAATTACTTATGCTAAAGTAACAATTCATTCACAATGGTAAAGTACGAATGAAGAACTCTATTGAGAACCGACAAACTACGATCTCAGTCATTGAAGCAATTCCAATTTATCATAACGTAGGAAAGAGTCAATATAAGAGCTTGTAAAGCAAATCCCTCAACTCAAGAGTACTTTTTATTATATAACTCTCAGGCTTGCTTACATAAGAGGAATCATAAAGAAAAACCTCAAAACTAGATCACACGAAAACTTTATTCTACTAGATCAAGATATAACCAAAAGGATTGAACGAAGAAAAGATGATAAAAATAAAAATAAAAATAAAAGATGTGATGGTGATACGATACTGGGGCACCTCCCCCAAGCTTGGCGCAATCCAAGGGGAGTACCCATACCCATGTGTTTAGTTGTCTTGATTTGGAGGTGGTGATGCTATATACTTGGCGATGATGCCCTTCAGAATGTGATTCTCGTCCTCAAGCTTGTTATTTTGCTGTCCGAGATCCATTATTTCCTTGTGAAGTTTTCCAGCGATGGTTGGAGAGCCCTTAACCCATGGGTCTTTCATTGTTGCGGGGAAAGAAGCAACACTCCTTTTCATATTTTCGAAAGTAAGAAATTTAGTATTGGAAGGGATAACCGAATTCGGAATTGTTGGGCTGTGAATCTCTTCTAGCATAGCTCCAGGTTGTGGATGAGAGGTAACTTCTTGGTCTTACTCCATGGCATCTATCCTTTTCAAGTCGGCCTCCATCTCTTCTTCCGTAGCCTACCCGAAGCAGTTCTCCCCGACCGACTCTTGCAAAGACATATTTCTCTAAATCTGCCGCAGAAACAGCCTAAAGAGAAAACAAGAGGTATTTTCGTGATATGAGAGTCAAAACCTTCAGGAGAATATTCCAAAGTAGATATAAATTGCCATTGAAAAAGTTTTCGAGTCTATTTACTTATAGTACTACATGCCTATTCCTTTTTGGAGTCTGAAATGTTCTGGTAAGTCTCCCTAATATACTCCTCCGGAGTTATGGTATTGATGATATTGGTTTCAACAATTATGGGAGTACCTAAGATATAATGTTTGATTCTTTGACCATTCACCACCTTCGGGTTTGTCCCTTCGGCATTGTTAATCTTGATGGCATCGGAACAGTATACCTCCTTGATAGCATAAGGACCTTCCCATTTAGAGAGAAGTTTTCCTCCAAAAAATCTTGAACGAGAATTGTATAGCAAGACATGATCACCTACATTAAATTCACGATTTTGTATCCTTCTATCATGCCATCTCTTAACCGTTTCTTTAAAAACTTGGCATTATCATAGGCTTGGGTTCTCCATTCGTCAAGTGAGATAATGCCAAATAACCTCTTCTCACCAGCAAGTTTGAAATCATAATTGAGCTCTTTGATTGCCCAATAAGCTTTCTGTTCTAGATCGAGAGGTAAGTGACATGATTTACCATAAACCACTTTATATGGAGAGACACCCATAGGTTTTTTAAGCAGTTCTATAAGCCCACAATGCATCATCAAGTTTCTTAGACGAATTCGTCCTAGATCTATTAACAGCCTTCTGCAAAATCAATTTAATATCTCTATTGCTCAATTCTACTTGACCACTTGACTGAGGATGATAAGGAAATGCAATTATATGATTAACATCGTATTTAGCGAGCAATTTATGAAAATCACCATGAATAATGTGCGAACCACCATCAATCATCAAATATCTAGGGACTCCAAATCTAGGAAAAATAACTTCTTTAAGCATTTTAATAGAAGTGTTATGATCAGCGCTACTAGTTGGAATGGCTTCTACCCACTTAGTAACATAATCAACAACAACTCGAATATGAGTATACCCATTAGATTGTGGAAAAGGCCCCATATAATCAAAACCCCAAACATCAAATGGTTCAATAACAAGAGAGTAATTCATAGGCTTTTGCTGGCGTCTACTAATATTACCAATTCTTTGACATTCATCACAAGACAAGACAAACTTACGAGCATCCTTGAAGAGAGTAGGCCAATAAAACCCAGATTGTAGTACCTTTTGTGCAGTTCTATCTCCAGCGTGTGTCCTCCGTAGGCTTCAGAGTGACACGTGCGTAAAATCTGTTCCTATTCATGCTAAGGTACACAACGTCTAATAATGCCATATACTCCTTCTTTATAAATGTGTGGATCATCCCAAAAGTAATGCCTTAAATCATAGAAGAACTTTTTCTTTTGTTGGTATGTGAAAGTAGGCGGTATAAATTTAGCAACAATGTAATTGGCATAATCAGCATACCATGGAGCATTGTGTGAAGCATTTACAACAACTAATTGTTCATCAGGAAACCTATCATCAATAGGTAGTGGGTCATCAAGAACATTTTCTAACCTAGACAAGTTATCTGCCATAGGGTTATCAGCACCTTTTATATCAATAATATGCAAATCAAATTCTTGTAGCAATAGGACCCACATAATAAGTCTAGGTTTAGCATCTTTATTCTCCATAAGGTACTTAATAGCAGCATGATGGGTGTGAACAGTTACTTTGGAATAAAAAATATAAGGTCTAAACTTATCACAAGCAAACACGACTGCTAAAAAATCATTTTCACCAGTAGCATAGTTTCTTTGAGCATTGTCTAGAGTTTTACTAGCATAATGGATAACATTTAATTTCTTATTGACTCTTTGTCCTAGAACAACACCAACAACATAATCACTAGCATCACACATAATTTCAAAGGGTAGGTTCTAGTCGGGTGGTTGAACAACAGGTGCGGTAATCAAGGTATTCTTAAGAATTTCATATGCTTCTACATAATCATCATCGAAAACAAATGGAACATCTTTTTGCAAAAGATTCATGAGAGGCCTAGAAATCTTAGAAAAATCTTTGATAAACCTCCTATAGATACCAGCATGACCAAGGAAACTTCTTATACCTTTGATGTCCGTAGGGCATGCCATTTTTTCAATACCATCAACTTTAGCTTTCTCAACTTCAATACCTCTTTCAGAGATCTTGTGCCCCAAGACAATACCTTCATTAACTATAAAGTGGCACATTTCCCAATTCAAGACAAGATTGGTTTCTTCACATCTCTGCAAAACTCAATCAATGTTGCTCAAACAATCAGCAAATGAAGTTGCGTAAACGGAAAAATCATCCATGAAAACCTCAAGAATATTTTCATAAAAGTCAGAGAATATAGCCATCACGCATCTTTGAAAGGTAGTAGGTGCATTGCATAAACCAAAATGTATACGTCTATAAGCAAATGTACCGAAAGGGCAAGTACAAGTGGTTTTTTTCTTGATCCTCTTTTGATATAGGTATTTGAGAGAAACGAGAGTAACCATATGGAAAGCAAAAAATGTCTATGTCTGGATAGTCTTTCTAGCATTTGATCAACAAAAGGTAAAGGGTAATGATCTTTCTTAGTAGCTTTATTTAGTTTCCTAAAATCAATTACCATTCTATAACCAGTAACAATTCTTTGCAGGATCAATTCATTTTTATCATTAGGAACAAGGGTGATACCTCCCTTCTTAGGGACACAATGGATGGGACTAACCCATCTACTATCAGCAACATGATAAATTATACCTGCCTCTAGAAGCTTTAGTATTTCATTTCTTACCACTTCTTTCATCTTAGGGTTCAATCGTCGTTGGTGATCAATAACTGGTTTGGCATCAGGCTCCATATTAATTTTATGCTGACATACAGTGGGAGTAATGCCCTTAAGATCATCATGAGTATAACCAATAGCAGCACGGTGCTTCCTTAGAGTTTTCAATAATCTCTTTTCTTCATGCTCTGAAAGGTTAGCACTAATAATACCAGGATATATCTCCTTTCAATCAAGATAAGCATATTTCAACGTATCGGGTAATTGTTCGAGCTCAAACACGGGATCACCCTTGGGTGGAGGAGGATCCCCAAGTATTTCAACAGGTAAGTTGTGTATCAAAATAGGATGCTGATCAAAGAAATTTTATCTATTTCATTCCTCTCACTCATATGCATATCATTTTCATGGTCTAGCAAATATTGTTCTAAAGGATCAGTAGGAGTCACAGCAATAGAAGCAAGACCAATAATTTCATCTTTAATAGGAAATTCTTTGTCGTAGGGTTGTCTACGAAATTTAGAGAAATTAAACTCATGAGACACATCCCCAAAACTCATAGTAACTATTTCATTCTCACACTCAATCCTAGCATTAACAGTATTCAAGAAGGGTCTACCAAATATAATGGGACAAAAATCATCTTGTGGGGAACCAAGAACAAGAAAATCAGTAGGATATTTTATTTTCCCACACAAGACTTCAACATCTCTAACAATCCCCATCGGTGCAACAATGTCTCTATTAGCAAGCTTAATAGTAACATCAATTTCCTCTAGTTCAATTGGTGAAATATCATGCATCATTTCTTTGTATAAGGAAAAGAGAATTGCACTTACGCTGGCACCCATATCACACAAGCCATGATAACAATGATCTCCTATTTTAACAGAAACAACGGGCATGCCAGCAACTGGTCTATGTTTACTCTTAGTATCAGGTCAAGTGATTCTTGTCGCTTCATCATAGAAATGAATAACATGCCAATCAATATAATCAACCAAGAGATTTTTAACCATAGCAATACTAGGTTCAACTTTAATTTACTTAGGGGGTGTAGGTGTTCTAATACAACCCTTATGAACCACGGTTGAAGCTTTAGCATGTTCTTTTATCCTAACAGGGAAGGGTGGTTTCTCAATCTAAGCAGTAGGAATAACAGGATCAACATTATAAGTAATAGTTTCCTCTTCAACTTTAATAGGTTCTACTACTTTCACTTCAATGGGAGGATGATATGTAAACCACTTCTCCTTAGGGAGATCAACATGAGTAGCAAAGGATTCAAAGAAAGAAGCTACTATCTCAGTGTCAAGTCCATATTTAGTGCTAAATTCACGAAAAGCATCGGTGTCTATAAAGGATTTAACACAATCAAACTTAAGGTTTATACCTCACTCCTTACCTTCATCGAGTTCCCAATCTTCATAGTTGCGTTTAATTCTTTCCAATAAGTCCCATTGAATTCAATATATTTCTTCATAAAAGAACTAGAGCAAGAAGCATCGAGCATGGACCGATCATTATGAGAAAGCCGAGAATAAAAATTCTGAATAATAATTTCTCTTGAGAGCTCATGGTTGGGACAAGAATATATCATTGACTTAAGCCTCCCCCAAAGCTTGATCAATTCTTTCTCCTTGACGAGGCCAAAAATTGTAAATATAATTCTGATCACGATGAACTAGATGCATAGGATAAAACTTGATGTGCAGTAACATACCATAATGCAATAAATATCAATATAAAAGCATGATGCAAAATGGACGTATCAGAGTTCTCTGCGGACGGGGCGAGAAGTGGCGAAGGATCCTCCTGATTCCTCTTCCCTATTTCTTTCCTGCATCACTTGATGTGCCTCGTGTATACATGAAAATTGTTTGTATTCGCAAAACATGAGGAGGGTGCGCCTGGGTCTTCTCGTAGATGGCGCTATCTGAGTTCCTGGAATCTTCATTGCAGCCTACACCGAGCGTGCCCCCTAAGGCCATGGGAGGGCCAAGCACCAGTGACCCCAGGAGATGAAGTGACGGGGCTGGCCCGCCAAACACAGCTCAGTCACTGGATTTTTCGACGCTGTAGGGACGCACCCGAGCACAGTCACCATACCTGGTCCTCCCGCTGAGGCGGCCGAAGGTGGGCTCGCTCGGGAGTGATGACATTCACGCCGGCAAAAAGCCGAGCAGGCAAGGTGGGAAACGTTAGGAAACAAGTTACATAGATGGAAAACTACTGAAAAATGGGAAACACGGTGGCTGCAGGGATACGCCATGATCACCTAGGGGGGCTAGCGGGCGCCCATAAACAAGACAAGCCAAAAAGTTACCTGGCACAGATCAACAAAAAGTCACCTAGCGGCCATGCCACTGAAGAGCCAAAGCTACCGTTGTGGCCTGATCTTTTACCTCCACGAGCGCGACCCTCACGGGACCGTTGTCTCCCGGGGCCCGAGACCCATGCTCAGTCCGGGTGTCTCCTCCAACTCCTAATCATGTCTCGGCAGGCAAGGCACGAGCATGACCCGTGCGAGACGCTAGAACGTGACACCGGCGTTCTCCAGGACGAAAGGCATGCGGACGTAGTTGTTCGGATAGGCCTACCCATAGTCGGCGCATGCTAGCCAGAAACGGCCTTGGGACGAGGCCCTGTTGGTGGAGAGCGCATTGATGCAGGCGCGAGACTAGTCGACCAGACCAACAATGGAAACTGTGATTAGTGGTGCAGGGTAATCCCTTCCTTCCCCGGCCCGTGCCTCCTGAAGTTCCTTGATCGCCTTGATGATCGACTCTTGCGAGCTTGGCGCCCTGCGCTGAGCCCCTGTTTCTGGCAATCGCATCTTGGTACACGCCTCGAGGTTGTTCCCGAACGCCTGCCTAGTCTCACCGGCCAAGCTGGGGGGCTCCTGGGCAGAAGGCCCCAAGCATGACACAAGGGGGGCACCGAGCACGTGTTCCTATGTGACGGGAGGGTTGGCTCCATCCCCGAATATAGAGCGCGAGGCTCGCCCTTAGAGGTTCCAGCCCCCTGGTGCTCTGCGAGGGTGAGCTGCTTCTTCGCCCTGCATTCACTCTCCCGTGGCGAGGCTTCCTCTTCGTCATCCGAGCATTCGGCCGTACCCGCGCGGTAGGCATGATCGAGGAAGCAGGCGACATCCTTTTCATCATAGGCGATAGTGATGATGCCGCCACTCCCGGCATCTTGAGAACGTTGTAGCCGTGATGAGTCGCCTCCATGAACTTGGCGAGGGCAAGGTATCCTAGGATGGCATTGTATGGGAGGTGGATGTTGGCGACGTCGAAGACGATGATCTTGGTGTGGTAATTCTTGCGTCCACCGAAAGTGATGGGCAGACGTACTTTCCCGATGGGGACCCTGGAACCATCAGTGACCCCTGAGAAGGGCTTGGTTGGCATAAGTTGGTCGTACGGTACTTGGAGTGTCTGGAAAGTCTCAATGGAGAGGACATTGAGCCTGGCTGTCCATGAGGGTCTAGGTGACGAGGACGTTGCTGATGGTCGGAGTGCACCAAATGGGTAGCTTGCCGGCCATGGCTGAGCACCTAAGTTGATCCCTCGAGTTGAAAGTGATGGCAGTCTAGGACCACTTGAGGGGGCACATGGCCTTGGGCTTTAGGAGTGCCATGTTCACTTCCCGTGCAAACTGCTTGAAGATGCAGTTGGAGGCTAGGGCATGAGCACCGCCCAGGATACAGGCCACGGCCCTGATCTCCTGGAAGCCCCCAGCCCCGTCGTCCTGCCTGTCATCTTCCTTCCATCTGGGTGGAAGTGGTAGTAGTGGTAGTCCGGCCTCAGGAGGGCAGACCTCACGAGGCAGACCACGTCATGACCCCTCAGGAGGGTCATCGCGCTAGTGGTCCTCCCGAGCCAGATCATGCCAGCATTCCTCCTGAGGTTGGTCGAGCCAGCGGTCCTCTCGAGGCTAGTCGTGCCCCCTAGCACTGGTCCTGTTGTCCCAGCGGCCTCCGCCGCAGACTCTGCCGGGCCCAAAGCCACGGTCGGTGCTTTCGGGGCGTCGGCCAAATGCTCAGCATGGACTAGCCTGAGCTCCAGGCAGTCGGCGGTGTCGTGGTTGTTGGTGCCATGGAAGATGCAGGTCGGTCTCCCCCCTATGGGCTGCTCCTCGCCTCGGCTATGCTTTGCCTCAGGCTTGGCTGCAAGTACCTTTGGGACCTTGCTCTTCACCTCCTTGGCCTTGGTCTTCTTCTCACCTGGCTCTGCCGTCGGAAGCTCACGGAGAGACAGGCGCCCCTCTTCGGCCTTGGCACACTTGTTGGCTAGGTTGAACATCTCCAAGGCGGAGCACAGTTTGTCGTTCATGGCGAGCTCTTCGTTCATCTTGAGGTCTGTGACGCTGTTGGTGAAAGCGGAGATGATGGCCTCATCCAATGCCTTTGGGATCTTGAGGCATGTGGTGGTGAAGCGCTATATGCACTTGTGCAGGATCTCCCCATCATGTGGCTTCACACGCCGCAAGTCATTCATAGTGAGTGCACGGTTGCGGGTACCTTGGATGTTGACGACGAAGCACTTGTGCTGGTCTTCCTAAGAGGTGATGGACCCCACTAGGAGGTTAACGAACTAGGAGAGTGCTTCGTGCTTGAGCGCCATGGGGAACCAGCACGTCCTGACCTTGTTGTCCCCGCCGGCAGGTTGGACACTCAACGAGTAGAGTTACAGGAACTCGACGGGCTCCGTAGTGCCGTGTAGCGAGGCAGGAGATCGGGTTTGAACTTCAGGGCCATGTAGTTAGATGGAGCTCTGGCGCGATGGTGAGGCATCCCACCGGCTTGACGGGTGCTGCTGCACGTGCGGGCGGGGCTAGGTCTTGACGCTCCTAAGGGGCCGCCTAGAGTGGCGCTAGGTCGCGGCGCTGGTTCGACAGCGCAGGGAGTGCGCGTGCGTCGATGCATGGTCGGGGCACCACCTGGCAACTTATTTCATCTCCTGCCCTCGCTCGCGGCCCGCGAGGATGGTCCTGCGGGCGTGCCTCATGCCTGGACTCGGGTTGATGTTGCGTTGCGGAGGACGTGACAGTGCATCGTGGTCTGCATCATCTGCCAGGGAATGTCGGGGATCGAAAGTAGGAGTTAGCGGAGGCGTCGCTAGCGGCACTGACGAGCTTCGCAATGTGTCGAAGCCAGGCATCGTAGCATTAAGGGGTGCACGCTAGTGGTGCATCTCATTCGCCATGGTGAGCACACCCGTACCACGTGCCGGCCAAGGCCTGAGGTAGGAGGATGACCCGGTTGCTGGGACGATCGACGGGGTGGCGGTGCGGCTGTCGTGTTGCGTGGTGGGAGGCTGGGAGGAAACTTGCTGTTCGTGGGCGTCCGGGCCCGTGGCATTGTTGGCCGCGGGCGAGGGGGGCCAACGTGTGCTAGCGCGGCCCATGGGTGCGGTCTGGGCGACACGGGCAGCATGGTGCTCAGTGCGGGCTTAGCGGGCGTCGGCCATCGAAGCGGCAAGGTGGAAGAACAGCTTGGCATGAGGAAGACTTCGATGCGCCCCCTACGTAGCGTGCCAAATGTCAGATTTTGTGCTCCTTAAAACCGTCAAGGTTAGAACCCAGGGGCGTGTGTGAAGGTTCCCTGCTGCCTCTTCCATCCTAGCTCGCTACACGATGGTTACTATGGCAAACTTGCACAATGACGAGGAACATGATGAACGCGACTGTTTACCCAGGTTCGAGCTGATGTGAAGCGTAATACCCTACTCCTGCTTTGGTGTATTGCCTCTTGTGGAGGTTTGACGGTTGAACTAGTACAGTGGGCTTGAGCTAGGGCACTCAAGGGGTGTTCTTGGCTTCCTGCCTTGTGGTGGTTCGACGAGTGGCTAAGTGTGGCTCTAGGGTTCTCCCCCCTCTTATGGTGTGACCTAGCCTCTATATATTGCGGTGGCCCGGGTCCACTTTGCATATCACAATGGTGGGAAGGAATCCCACAATGGACTATTTTGAAGGGGGACAGGAGTACATCCAACCCTGTCCAAAGGTGGACTTTGCCAGCAAAGTGACTGTCGATGATGCAGTGGTGGGCTCGGCGATGACATCCGTCTTGCGGGGCTCGTGGTCATGGTCTTGTTGCACAAGAATGGAAACCTTTGGGTGGCGCTTCGAGAACCCGCGTACATCCTTGCTCCCTTTGCACCAAAGGGGAAACTGCGCCGCCTAGCATGCTGGCACTTGCCTGTCCTTCCTTGCGTCACCTTTGACTCCTGAGGCCAGGCTCTACATAGGGATCACCACCTCTCAGGAGGGGGCCTGAGGAGGCCCATCCTTGCTGGCCTTGGATCCATTCTCTCTCGCGAGCCCGGGGTCCTTGTGAGGGCCTTGTCATGAGTAGAGACGCGCCAGGCCACACTTGGCTGACGAAGTGGGCCGTGTCCTACCTTGCAGGCAGGTAGGTCTGGGTACCCCCGTTTCCAAAACATCAACCCCCTTGGTTCATCGTTAGCCGCTTGTAGTTATGCGATTTAGTTTTCTCATGCCAGCTTGGCACCGCTACCGATACGGCCTGATGACGGTGGCTAGTTGGGTCCCCGCCAGGTGCCCCCTCCTGAGGGGCAGCCCCTGGCCGCCAGCCCCGGGCTCGTGGCTTAGCAGCCCATTGCCACTGGGCCTTTGTTCTCATGTAGCCTCCCCTACCGCTCCAGACCCCTACGGTGTTTGTAATCGCGTGTAGTTGGCCTGTAGTACCTACGTCCTCACATTAGTGCGTACACACCTCGCCTCACCCTTGGGGCACCGCTGTTAGACCAGGAAGCTCATGCTTGATTCGGTAGTGTGCTTAGCTTGCGGGCTGTGGATGACCTTGTGGCGCGGCAGGGTTGACCTTGTGGTGCTTCTTCCTTGCTTGTAGATGGGGCACACTTGGGGCCTTTTCTGCGCTCTGTGTCTGCTAGTCCCAGTCTCGCGCATTTCCCTACCGCTATAGTTTACGACTGGCCAAGGTCACAACCACAAGGTGAGGCCGCAATACCCTCGATGCCGACTGGATCACCAAGGATGGCATCGAGAATGTCGAGTGGCTATATGACCGGTAAGGCTCCTGAGGCGTACTGCTCAGGAGCCCCCTTTGACACTCAAGCAGCTCTACGTCGACAAGTCCCAGTCCCACACATTTCCCTACCACTATGGTATACGACCAGATCACCAAGGACCCAACCACAAGGTGAGGCCCCGATACCCTCGATGCCGACCGGATCACAAAGGACGTCATCGAGGATGCCGAGTGGCTATATGACTGGTAAGGCTCCTGAGGTGTGATGCTCAGGAGGCCCCCTTGACGCTCGAGCGGCCCCCATTCCGCTCTATCTGGTTTTGCCCCAGGAGGCCAAATAACTGGGGCCTCCTAAGACTCCATGTTGTGGCGCCGCGCCGTGGTCGGAGCCCCCGAGCGGGGCTCGGCTGCCAAAAGCCACAGGTCCCTAAGGCGACCGGGCCTCACTATCTAGGTTCGGGGTGCCCCGGAGAGGGCCATAACGTGTGGCCTCTTGCAAAACACCGATCCATAAGAAAGAGAATTCAAGATTGGCAATAGAGAATGTAATGAGAAAAAAGTCCCACCCCTTTTCTTTCAAATTTAGAGATCTAAGCTCTTCAAACTTCATCTGAAAAGTTGGCAATTCGAACACAAAAAGAAAGCAAGCAAACACCGCGTCCCGCACCTAGGCTAGTCTTTATCTTCCACCAGCGCTGAGCATAGGGCATCCAGGTTGCATGGTCATAGCCATTGATGGCCAGTGTTGACTTCTCCACCAGTGTTGAGCTGTGGATGCCACATTGCATGGGTGGGAAGCCCTCCGCATCCTTGGGGGGCTCCAGGCGTATACAACCCACTCATTATTACTTGAGAGTGTCATGGTTGTAGATAGGTAGGCAAGCCCCTGTGCGCCGGGCCTGGTAGCTACCAACTCTGTCAAGAGCTATCTCGTGCAATTCTGCTCGGTTGCACACCCCCATGACCCAAACCCAAATGTGTAATTCCCCGCGTAGCTGCAGGATTGCGCTCCAGCGGCCCAACCATGAGTACACCGCATCCGGCGCAGCCATGAGGGTGTTTTGTCAATGAAGGCGCCTCGTGAGGCGTTAGGGCGGTGACCATGCATTACCTCGAGGGCCTCGTGAGGCCCAGCCTCGCGAGCCCGTGACGATTTTCCAGTTGCCGCGGGTGGTCCGTGTTACCTATGTGTTGCAGCCTTCCTCGAGGATTGCGCCTTGGGCTCGAGCGCGCCTTCTTTGACCTCGAGGAGAGTTGCGCCTGGGTCTTCTCATAGATGGCTCTATGTGAGTTCTTGGAATCTTTATTGCAGCCTACACCGAGCGTCCCCCCTAAGGCCATGGGAGGGCCAAGCACCAGTGACCCCAGGAGATGAAGTGACGGGGCTGGCCTGCCAAACAAAGCTCAGTCACTGGATTTTTCAACGCTGCAGGTACGCACCTAAGCACAGTCGCCGTGCCTGGTCTACCGCTGAGGCAGCCGAAGGTGGGCTCGCTCGAGAGTGACGACATTCACGCCGGCAAAAAGCCGAGCAGGCAACATGGGAAACGTTAGAAAACAAGTTACATAGATGAAAACTGCTGAAATATGGGAAACACGGTGGCTAAAGGGGTATGTCCTGATCACCAGTGGGGCTAGCAGGCGCCCTTAGACTAGACAGGCGAAAAAGTTACCTTGCACAGATCAACAAAAAGTCACCTGGCGGCCATGAAGCTGAAGAGCCGAAGCTGCCGTTGTGGCCTGATCTTGTACCTCCAAGACCGCGACCCTCACATGCCCGTTGTCTCCCGGGGCCTGGGACCCATGCTCAGTCTGGGTGTCTCCTCCAACTCCTAATCATATGTCGGCTGGCAAGGCGTGAGCATGGCCCATGCGAGACACTGGAACGTGACGTCAACGTTCTCCGGGACGAAGGGCATGCGGACGTAGTTGTTCGTTAGGCCCACCCTGGATTGGCGCGCGCCGGCCAAAAATGGCCCTGGGACGAGGCCCCGTTGATGGCGAGCGCATTGATGCAGGCGCGAGACTGATCGGCCAGGCCAGGAATGGATAGTGCGATTAGTGGTGCAGGGTAGTCCCTTCCTTGCCCGGCCTGTGCCTCGTGAAGTTCCTTGATCGTCTTGATGATCGACTCTTGCGAGCTTGGCGCCTTGCGCCGATCCCCTGGTTTTGGCAGTCGCGCATCGGGACACACCTTGAGGTTGTGCCTGAATGCCTCCCTAGTCTCACTAGCCAAGCTGGAGGCCTCTTGGGCGAAAGCCCCTGAGCTAGACCCAGGGGGCACCGAGCGCGCCCTTCTATGCGACGGGAGGGGTGGCTCCGTCCCCGAATGCAGAGCGCGAGGCTCCGCCCTTGGAGGTTCCAACCCCCTGGTCTCCGCGAGGGTGAGCTGCTTCTTCGTCCTACGTTAACCCTTGCGTGGCGGGGCATCCTCCTCATCATCCGAGCATTCGGTCGCAGCCGCATGGTAGGCACGATCGAGGGAGCATACGACATCCTTTTCATCGTAGGCGATAGTGATGATGCTGCCACTCCCCGGCATCTTGAGGACATTGTAGCCTTGATGAGTTGCCTCCATAAAATTAGTGAGGGTAGGGTATCCAAGGATGGCATTGTATGGGAGGTGGCTGTGGGCGACGTCAAAGACGATGGTCTCGGTGCGGTAGTTCTTGTGTCCACCAAAAGTGACGGGCAGGCGTACTTGCCCGATGGGGACCGTGGAACCATCAGTGACTCCTAAGAAGGTCTTGGTTGGCATAAGTTGGTCGTACGGTACTTAGAGTGTCTAGAAAGTCTCGATGGAGAGGACATTGAGCCCGGCTCCACTGTCGATGAGGGTCTTGGTGATGAGGACTTTGTTGATGGTCGGAGTCCATAACATCGGTAGCTTGCCGGCCATGTCTAAGAACCTAAGCTGATCCCTCGAGTCGAAGGTGATGGCAGTCTGGGACCACTTGAGGCGGTGCATGTCCTTGGACTTTAGGAGTGCCGCGTTCACTTCTCGCGCGAATTGCTTGAAGACGCGATAGGTGGCTGGGGCCTGAGCGCTGCCCAGGATACATCCCACGGCCCTAATTTCTGGGAAGCCCCAAGCCCCATCATCCTGCATGTCCTCTTCCTTCCTTCTGAGTGGAGGTGGTAGTGGAGGTAGGACGACCTCACGAGGGTGGACCCCACAAGGCTGACCGTGTCGCGACCCCTCAGAAGGGTCATCACGCCAGCGGTCCACCCGAGCCTTATTGCGTCAGCGTTCCTCCCGAGGTTGGTCAAGCCAGCAGTCCTCCTGAGGCTGGTCGTGCCCCCTAGCAATGGTCCCTGCTGTCCCAAAGCCATGATCTGTGCGTCCAGCGCATTGGCCAAATGCTCGGCACGGACTAGCCTGAGCTCCTGGCAGTCAGCGGTTTCGTGGTTGTTGGTGCCATGGAAGATGCAAGTCAGTCTCCCCCCTGCGGGGTGCTCCTCGCCTCGGCTGCACTTCGCCTCAAGCTTGTCTACAAGTACAGCTAGGGCCTTGCGCTTCACCTCCTTGGCCTTGGTCATCCTTTCTGAAGGGAAGATAGCGAGTAGTCGGCTTGTTAGCAGTCTCTGGAATGGTATCCCGCAGGTGTAGGAGTGCCTTGCATGCAGTTGACTCGACTACGAGTACTATGGTCTCCATCTGTGGTCCTTCAAAGAACCAACTGGTCGGGGAGTCATTTGCCATCATCACCACATCCACGTGGTACTCCTTCGTGACGACATTAACCTAGTGCTCGTGGTAGAGGAAAACGGGCGGTTGGCAAAACTGGCACTTCTCCAGGCTATCCCAAGGAGTAAGGGAAAGCCGGATATCAGGAAGGCCTCGGGTATGACGGCCATCTTCAAAGGTTAGAAGGGAGGAGAGTTAGCAAAGTGTTGTGTGAAGAATAGAAGAGGTAAATAGTACAGACTTCCTAAGTATAGGTGCTAGGTGTTGTTTCGAAAATGGTTTTATCCTAACTAACGTCCATACTAACTAAGGGCTTCCTACAGTCAGAATGGCTCTGATACCAGCTCTGTGGGGACCCCGACTCATAAGTCGTGGTCGCCGAATGCACGTGTACAGTGATCCCAGAGATCAATCATCACTGAACACACAGAAGCTGAATAACAAGAGTCTTACATCCACATTTAGCGTCCTACACAAATAAAGTCCATGAAGGTCTAGTCTTACATAGATAGGGCCACAAGGGCCAAACACTTAAATAGGACAAGTAGCAGAAATCTTGATCGAAAGTGTGAACCCATTGCCATCTGCCTTAAACCTACAGGCATTCTGACTCGGAAGTGTCCTAGTTCGCATGTTCATCGCCAACAAACTCTTCACCGTACTCCTGTTCTTCCATGCCTGGCCAATTAAATAAATATTTTCAAGCCAATGAGTACTTTGAATGTACTCGTAAGCAACCCATGTTGTGGAACAAGGCAGAACAATACATGATACAACACTAATAGCTATTTTGCAGAAAGCTAATTTTGAAATGCAATGACATGATTAAGTAACTAGGTAAGCATGCATCAACAGTTGGTAGATATCCATATGAACAAGTTATAGATATCATTATAAATAGGGGGTTGAGCATTTCATCCTCAATCATCAAGTCAAGTCATCTGACTTATTCCAAGTGTCATCTTTGTGTCATCCACACGCTGCCATACACACCAAGTTTTTAGGAAAACATCTGGAAGTAGTTTAAGAAGGACCTCCAACTGTCCATGACCGTGGACACGGCTATTCGAATAGTTTTACACTCTCCTGATGTTGCACACTTTACTCACAAGACTCGGGGAACTTCCGTGTCATCACCGACTCGCGGTATATTTCATACCCGAGGTAAGCACCCGAACAATGTCTTTCCCATGGTGATACTAAACAAAGAGTCCACCCGTTGATACCATCCCTCATGATATACATCACACATATCATCCATGATGCCACGGAACAGTGTGCCCGGTGCCTGTAAAGACAGCGCATGACCTTCCACTTCCAGGACGACCCCGTCTCGAGAGTAACCACTTCACTCTCGCCACTAGTAATGCGGTCTCCCTGCTAGCACCAACCATTGTAAGCAACAAGGCCCCATCCCATAAGGGGTATCGTGGTTGCGCATGAAAGGTTGGGATGGTCACCAGTCCTTAAATCTAATCGTTTTTCGAAAACACACCCTCACCTTGTTCCGGCACAACACTTCTTTCTCAAGTGGTCACCCAACAACTCAATCATCATCTGCGTTGGGCATTAGTGGCAGCTGACGGGGTTTTCGAAAAAGTCTTGGAAATCATCTCTTCATATCCGTCACCATGCATAAACCCAAACCCACTTGCATAGCATCTACTAGCATCCTATCTACACCCACAGCATAACCCTCATAAGGTGGTAAGGTCATGCATGATGCAAGTGTCAACGGTAAAAGTATCGGAAGCAACCCACCGAAATGGTCACTACTCCACATGCTCAAATATAACAAAAATAAAGTGCTTTATGTCATGCAATGAAAATGGTTTCTTAACATGGTCAAAGGGCTGCTTGCCTAGCTCAACAAAGTCTTCGGGGTCTTCAAAGTCTTCGGGTCCAACTCCCACGTCAACAGGGCAATCTATCGTCGTGATAAATAGTGATAATAGTAAGCATCACACAAAAATAGAGCACACAAAGCTAAATTTAAAATGTTACCCTACTCTGATCAATACTAGAAGCTATACTAAAAATATTTGTCTATGGTTTTGATGTCGAAATTATTTCCAAAACTATTTAAAACAGAGTTTAATAATGCCAAATAGGGGTTTTAAATTAAAACAGTACATAAAAGTTTTTCAAAATTTTATACAAATTGCACTATTAAATTCTATGGAATATTTTAGGAATTTAGGTGAAAGAAATATTTTCATTGGAATTATTTTCTGCTCTGAGGAATTTTTGGAAGACAGAGAGAAAAAGAAAATTGGAAAAGGTATTGTGCCCTCTCTGGCCAAAGTACCGAAGCCGAGCCAGCCCAAAGGGAAAGCCGGCCCATGGAGAGGTGCCACGCGTGGCAGGTTTATTTTTAAACCTGCCCGCAGGCGCAACTAGGTAGAAAGAGAGAGGAGGAGGGTGACAGGATGATAGGTGGGCCACACCTCTCACCCCTCTCCTCGCGACAGGGAGAAGGGGAGGCTCACCGGCAGGGTTCCAGGCTGTGGCGGCTTAGTTGGAGGGCACCGACGCCCTCAAGGGCTTCCCGCGCGTCGGTGGGTGGGCAAGGGGGCCACCAAGGCAGAGGGAATTGTTGGCGAGGGAGAAACCCTCACGACAGCGAGGGTTTGCTTCAGACTCAAGCTCCGGAGCACGGGGACGAGGGGTCTAGGAACGGGGGAGTGGCTGAGGGGAGGACAGAGCGAGGGGAGAGGAGCGGGAGCTCGGGGAGGGATTTAAATATATAGGCGCCGGTGCACCGTGGACGCGGTGCGCTGGCAAGGACGGGGGCGTCGCCACGGGCCATGGGAGGGCTTCGGGCCATGTCCGAGGTGGTTGTGGACGCGGTCCGTGTCCGAGTGCAGGAGAAGGGCGGCTAGGGGCGTCCAGGCGCGCGCGTGTATGAGCTCTGCCATTGGCCGGCTCGGGCCGCGCCGTGCGCGATCGAAGGAAGGCAGCATAGGAGGAGGGAGGAGGGGCCTGACCACCTGGCGACTTGCGGACGTCGAGGGGCGGCCAGGGGACATGGTCCCCCATCCCTAGGCTGTCGGGTGGCTCGGGATGGGTGCAGCTACAGTGTGGGAATGCACTGTAGTGTGCTCCAAAGCATGTCTTTGACATGCCACGACATGCTTGCGTGCTCTGGACGCGACCCAGCATGCCCATGATCCCTTAGATGTTCTGGAGATGCTCTAGGAGCTAGGGGAGGCTAGGAGAAAAAGAAGTGAGGTGAGGGAGTGGTAGAGAAGATGCTGCCATGGTGAAACTGAGGGGTAAATGGGGGGTTTTACCCCATCTCCCAGTGACTTAGGGCCTTGGGGTTTTTACTGGAGGGGTAAGAGGTGAGGGAGCAACTATGGTAAAGATTTGGAGGCAAGTGGAATAGTGAAAGGGATTAAAATAGTGACTTTACTATTTTACCAGAAGGTGTTTGATGGGGTTTTGGGCAAGAAAGATTTACCAACTTAGTGAGATATTCACCAGGGTCAAATGTTAGGTAAAAATGAGATGGATCACCTCTTACCTAAACCCTAAACCCTAAAACTTTGTGAACCCTAGAAACTAACAGAATCAGGTTTCTGTATATCTAGTTATGCTAGGATTTTACCCTTGATGCACCACTTGGTGTAGCACCATTATTTGGTGATTAAAGCATGTCCACAAAGTTTGGGGTCAAGGGGGGAACTTCAAATTGTAAAGTTGTTCAAATTTGAATCTAGACAGTAAGGGTTTTGGAACGATTTGATGAACCAAATCAACTTGGATTGAGATGAAACTTTGCAAGATCATCACCCATGATAGTGTTGACTAGCTGGAATTTACTGGAATTTATTGAGAATATTTCTTATAGAAACTTTTCAAAAGCTTCATTTGAACAGAAAAGGTTTTGAGGGATTTTGCCCACGATTTGAACATGCCCATGTGTTGAAACTCATATATATGGAAAATATATGTCCACTAAGTTTCCCTAAATCTTCTCAAATATTTTGAAAGAATTTAAATAATTTTTCCGTATGGAAAAACATTTCTGGTCTTAAGAAAAATCCTTTAAATAAAATATTAAAATAATCATTAAAATTAATATTTGGTGGTTTTGGGAAGTCTTAAATATAGTGGGTTTGAAATAAAGCCTTTGGGGGAAAAGAATCCACCCAATTTGAGGACTTGCAGTGCAAACCCCAATTCAGGGGGTTTTGAAGACGTAATTTGGATAAAACCTTTTTGGTCAAAATAAAGTAAGATAAAAATATTTCAGGGCACTATTCACATGGCATGATCATTGGGCAAGTGGTTTGGGTCAAGGAAGATGAATATGAAGAGGGATAGAATCCAAGAGTGCCATAAACCACAATCAATCAAGCAAACAAGCAACAATTCAATCAAGCACAAGCATGGAAAAAAGTTTTAATTGGCTCCAAATTTTATAAAACATGACAAGGTGATACAAACATAGGGTGTGACAGATCTACCCCCCTTACAAGAATCTCGTCCCCGATATTCCTAGGCTAAGCGCTAAAAAGATAAGGGAACTCAGATCTAAGATAGTCTTCACGCTCCCAGGTTGCTTCAGCTTCAGAGTGGTTGCTCCATTGAACCTTGAAGTACTTGATGGTGGCTCTTAGGGTGCAACGCTCGCCTTCATCCAGAATGCGAACTAGCCTCTCACGATAAGTGAGGTCTGTTTGAAGATTGATGGCTTGATGGTCAATGTCCTTGTAGAGGACGAGGCGGTTGGGACCTTGAAGACACTTCTGGAGTTGTGACACGTGAAATACGTTGTGCACATCCGATAGCTCGGAAGGTAGCTTTAGCTGATAGGCAACTTCTCCGCACATAGCGGTGATCTTGAAGGGGCCGATGTATCTGGGTGCAAGATTCTCTTTGACATGAAAAAGCTTGGTCCCCTTGAGAGGCGTGACTCGGAGGTAGACATGGTCACCGATACAGAAGCTCACTTCTCAGCGGTGGGATTCAGCGTAACTCTTCTGTCTTGATTTGGCGGCCTCCAGACGTTCTCGGACGAGTTCTACTTGCTCTTCTACTTCGCGAAGGATATCTGGGCCAAAGACTAGCCCTTCTCCGGTCTCTGACCAGTTGAGGGGAGTATGGCACTTGCGTCCATACAATACCTCAAATGGTACCATCTGAAGACTTGACTGATAGTTGTTGTTGTAGGAGAACTCGGCGAATGGTAGGCAATTTTCCCACTTGGATCCATATGTCAAAACACAAGCGCGATGCATATCTTCGAGAATCCGATTTACTCGTTTTGTCTGTCCGCCGGTCTGGGGGTCAAAAGCAGTGCTAAAGGAGAGCTTGGTTCCCATGGCTTCTTGAAACATCTTCCAAAATCTCAAGGTGATCTAGGTGCCTCAGTTTGATACAATCTCCTTATAAACTCCGTGAAGGCTCATGATGCACTTGATGTAGAGGCTGGCTAGCTTGTTACCATCATAGGTGGTCTTGACGGGAAAGAAATGGGATACCTTGGTCAGGTGGTCGACTATGACCCAAATAGAATCATGCCCTTTACTTGACCTTGGTAAAGCGGTGATGAAATCCATCCCGACTTTGTCCCACTTCCATTCAGGCACTTTGCAAGGTTGCAATAGCCCAACGGCTCGCTGGTGCTCAGCCTTGACCCTCTGGCATATGTCGCACTTAGCAACGAACATGCCTATCTCCTGTTTCATGCCATGCCACCAGAATCTAGCCTTGAGGTCTTGGTACATCTTGGTTCCTCCAGGATGGATGGAGTATGGAGTGTCATGAGCTTCTTGCAAGATCAAGTTCTTGAGCTCCTCTTTGTTGGGTTTGCAGATGCGCTCCCCAAACCACACAACTCCTTGCTCATCCACTAAGAATCCTGGGGCCTTGCCTGCCTTGATCTTCCTCTTGATGCCTTCAATGCTCTCGTGACCCTTCTGGACTTCCTTAATATCATCCATCAAGGTAGGCCTTGCTTCGATGTTGGCGAGGAATCCAGGTGCAACCAGTTCCAAGCCGAAGCTTTCCAGCTCTTCATACAAGGTGGGTAGCCTTTCCTTAATCATGGCATTAAAGGAATAAGCCTTTCTTCTTAAGGCGTCTGCTACCATGTTGGCCTTTCCGGGGTGGTATTGAACACTGAGGTCGTAATCTTTGATCAACTCCAACCATCTTTGCTACCTCATGTTCAATACTCTTCGGATGAAAATATACTTCAAACTCTTGTGGTCTGTGTATATATCACATCGCTTCCCCAGAAGGTAATGTCGCCATGTCTTCAAGGCATGAACCACGGCTGCTAACTCAAGATCATGAGTAGCATAGTTATCTTCATGAGGCCATAGTTGTCTGGATAGATACACTACAACTCTGCCTTCTTGCATCAGAACACCTCCAAGCCCGGTTCTTGATGCATCACAATATATCACAAACTCCTTGTGAATATCAGGGGTGGCCAAAACTGGGGTTGTGGGCAATCTCTTCTTGAGCTCCTAGAAGCTTTCCTTGCACTTAGATGTCCATTTGAACTTCTTGTCTTTCTTCAAAAGCTGGGTCATGGGTCAGGCAATGCCCGAGAACCCTTCCACGAACTTTCGGTAATATCCTGCGAGTCTGAGGAACCTCTTGACTTCCTTAATGGTGGTTGGGGTTTTCCTTTCTTTCACGGCTTCAATTTTGGCAGGATCCATTGATAATCCTTCTGCAGTCAATACATGACCCAAGAATCCAACTTCATTCAGCCAGAATTCACACTTGCTTAACTTGGCGTAAAGCCGGTGCTCTCGAAGCTTCTCTAGGACCAATCTCAAGTGTTCCTCATGTTCTTCTTCAGACTTGGAGAAGACGAGTATGTCATCAATGAAGACGACTACGAACTTGTCCAAGTACTCCATGAAGACTTTATTCATGAGGTACATTAAGTAGGAAGGGGCATTGGTTAACCCAAATGACATGACTGTGTATTTCATACATGCCATACCGGGTTACAAATGACGTCTTCGGAATGTCTTGGGGTCTGATCTTCAGCTGATAGTACCCAGACCTGAGGTTGATCTTGGAAAACACATTGGCTCCATTCAACTGATCAAACAGGTCTTCAATCTTGGGGAGTGGGTACTTGGTCTTTATTGTGAATTCATTGAGAGAACGATAATCGACACAGAGTCTGCTAGTTCCATCCCTCTTTGACACAAATTAAAAAGGTGATCCCCAAGGAGAGGCACTAGGGCGAATGAATCCTTTTCTGAGCTCCTCTGCCAGTTGCTTCTTCAGTACAGCCAACTCTTCAGATCCCATCTTGTAGGCCTTCTTATAGATGGGCCTCGATCCGGGCATCAGCTCAATGATTAACTCAATGTCGCAATCAGGAGGCATTCCGGGCAGCTCATCAGGAAACACATCCGAGTATTCACATACCACTGGCACTTGATCCAACTCAACTCCCGATAGACAATTAGCGTGAGGGGCTTGAGTGGAGGCAGGGTTGGGGACATACATGACTTCCACTCCTTGGCTATTGGTTATGGTAACGATCCTCTTGGCAGAGTCTAACTATAAGGTCTACTAAGAAATCTACCCCGTTGATGTCAACCAATTCATGCCAAGGATGACGTCCAAGCCTAGTGAATCCAGGCCTATAAGGTCTACTAAGAAATCTACCCCGTTGATGTCAATCTTCACTAGTTTACAACCTATCCCAGACTTCATAACTGTTCCCGGGGTTTGTATCAACATACGACTACCCATGGGTGTAGGTTTCATGCCACTCTCTAGTGCAAACTTTTGGGTGACAAAAGAATGCAAAGCTCCACAATCAAACAATACTGTTGCTGGGGTTGAGTTGACGAGGAACGTACCCAGTATGACATCCGGGTCTTCTTGGGCTTCCTCTGTAGTGATGTGATTCACATGTCCCTTGCCATTATTGGGATGGTTGCGGGGAGCGGGGTTCCTTGGTGGTGCTCCATGGCCTTGACCTTGGTTTGGCGCATTGGGGCGCGGTGCATCTGGCTTCTTGTTGGGGCAAAGTTTAGAGATGTGTCTAGACTGACCACACCCAAAACAAGTGACTTGCCCAGGGTTGTTGTTGTAGTTCCTGCCGCTATTGTTGTTATTTGGGTTGTTATAAGCTGGCCTAGGATTGGCATACTGCTAAGGTTGGTAGCTCGGATGAGGTGTAGGAGATCTAGCCTGTTGTGGCTGATAGGTCGGCTTGGCTGGGACTGGCTGCCAGGGGCGAGGCTTCTAGTTTCTCTAGCTACCCTTGCTGATCATCTTCGCTTGTGAGTGTCACTGATGGCACAACTCTTGTCTTCCAACATGAGGGCCTTGTTCACTAGGTCGAAGAAGGTGCGACAGTCGCAGACAATGAGCTGATACTACAGGGTTTGCTGAAGTCCTTCCATGAAGCATTCCTTCTTGGCAGCCTCCATGTTGACACTTCAGGTGCATACCTTGACAATAGGTTAAACATCTGCAGGTACTCCTTGATAGAGCTACTTCCTTGCTTCAACGTTCGGAACTTTATCTTCTTAATAGCCATGATCCCTGAAGGAATGTGGGAGGTGCGGAATCCTTCCTTGAAGTCATTCCAAGTGATCACACGCTCACCTTGCATGACCTTGAATCCATCCCACCAAGCTCGGGCGGTACCTCCGAGGCAGTGAGAGGCATAAAGCACCTTCTCACGGTCCTCATTGCAATTGACCAGTGCATGGAGGTCCTCGATGGTGCGGTTCCAGTAATCAACATACAATGGTTTAGCAGTCTCGATGAAGGTTGGGGTCGAATTCCTCATGAACTCAGACAGAGTGGAGCGGCCACTGTCGTTTCTACCTTGCTGCTGGTTGCTCACAAGGGCCTGAGCCATTTTCTTAATAGCAGCATTGTTGGCCTGGCATTCCTCCCGGAGAAGGTGGAGAAACTGAGCTATGGTCATGTTCTCCGGTGGAGGTGGTGGTGGGGGAATGTCACCTTGTTGGCGCTCCTGGTGTTCTCCAGCGTGAGCAGCCCCACTAGCTCCCTGTTGCTGGCTTGAGTTGCCGGCTTCAGGGTTGGTGAAGGAGCTGTTGCGGTAGGAGTCACCATCCTGTTTGGAGCAACCAAGTCAAACAACTTGGATAGACTAGAGGAAAAAGCAACAATGGAAAAGTGTGCCTAAGGGGGGTTGGTCAAGTGCAAGTGTGGTAAAGCAAAGGTCGAAAGACCACCATATATTAAGATAGACGATGGAGTCGCTTACATGTTGCCTAAGGCAAAAGTGCGACTTGGATCGGAACACAAACAACAAACAAACAACAAGCACACATGGTTTCATATGAACCATTACACGGACTCGACTTCGCATGAGGGATACATGACCGATCCTACCCTAGGGGTTCTCAGACTTAGGTGGTGGAGTGCTCGGTCTTGTAGTCATGCTCCTCTGGGTCTTCCTCCTATTCATCATATGAATGGGCATCATTCCCAGTTGAAGTGGTCGGGGAACGAGGAGGTCCATCCCGACGACGCTTTGCTAGCGGGTCGGTGAGGAGCTCACGGTACTCCTTCGCACTCATGCGATGACGACATGTGGGTGCATCACTAGCTGGGGTACTCCTCCTCGATAAGCGAGACTTGTTCGTCCATCAGGGGCTCCATCCTTCTTGATCTTATCTGGCTTCGTCTAGGCTTGACGGAGTAGCTCTCGGGTGTGGTGAAGTTCCTCGTGGAGCTTCACGGACTCCTTTATCAGGTTATGAACTACACTATCGATGGAGAGGCTAAAGTAGGTCTGGAACCTGAGCGGTATGCCATCCTCCTTGGATGGAATCAGTGTCCAACTCTCGCCAAGATCATCCTTCTTGAAAGGAAGCTAGCGAGTAGTCGTCTCTTCAGCCATCTCTAGAATGATGTCTCGCAGGTGCAGAACTGCTTTGCATGCAGCTGACTCGACTACGAGTATCATGGTCTCCATCTGTGGTCCTTCAAAGAACCAACTAGTCGGGTAGTCGTTTTCCTTCACAACCACATCCACGTGGTACTTCTCCATGACGGCATCAACCTAGTGCTCATGGTAGAAGAAGATGGGTGGTTGGCGAAACTTGCACTTCTCCAAGCTATCCCCAAGTAGTAAGGGAAAGCCGGATGTCAGGAAGGCTTCTGGTACAACGGCCATCTACAAAGGTTTGAAGGGAGGAGAGTCAACAAAGTGTTGTGTGAAGAATAGAAAAGATAAATAGTACAGAATTCCTAAGTATATGTTCTAGGTGTAGTTTTGAAAATGGTTTTATCTTGACTAACGTCCATGCTAACTAAGGGTTTCCTACAGTCAGGATGACTCTAATACCAGCTCTGTGGGGACCCCAACTCCTAAGTCGTGATCTCCGAATGCACGTGTACAGTGATCCTAGAGATCAATGTTCACTGAACATATAGAAGATGAATAACAAGAGTCCTACATCCACATTTAGTGACTTACACAAATAAAGACCATGAAGGTCTAGTCTTACATAGATAGGGCCACAAGGGCCAAACACTTAAATAGAACAAGCGGCGGAAATATTGATCGAAGCATGAACCCATGCCATCTACCTTAAACCTATAGGCATTTTGACTGGGAAGCATGCTAGTTCGCATGTTCGTCACCAACGAACTCTTCAACATACTCCTGTTCTTCCATGCCTGGCCAATTATATAACCAGTGGCAAGCCAATTAGTACTTTGAATGTACTCGCAAGTAACCCAAGTTGTGGAACAAGGTAATAATGATGCATGATATATCACTAAGTAGGTAATTTGCGGAAAGCTAATTTTGAATGCAATGACATGATCAAATAACTAGGTAGGCATGCGTCAATAGTTAGCAGATATCCATATGAACAAGTTACAGAAATCATCATAAGCAGGGGTTGTACATCTCATGTCCCATCATTATGCTAAGTCATCGGAGTTAGTCAATCGTCAAGCTAAGTGATCGAACTTAGCTCAGGTAACCTCTTTGTCACCAACACACACACTCACACGAAGCTTGCGAAAACATAGAGACGTAGTTTAAGAAGGACCTCCAACTGTCCATGACCGCGGACACGGCTATTCGAATAGTTTTACACTTTGCAGAGGTTGCACACTTTACCCCCAAGACTTGGGGAACTTCCGTGTCATCCACGACTCGCGGTATATAACATACCCGAGGTAAGCACCCGAACAATGCCTTTCCCATGGTGATACCAAACAAAGAGTCCACTCATTGGTGCCATCCCTCATGATATACATCACTCGTATCCTCCGTGAAGGCATGCAACAGTGTGCCCAGTGCCTGTAAAGACATCGCATGGCCTTCCACTTCTGGGACAACCTCGTCTCAAGAGTGACCACTTCACTCTCACCACTAGTAATGTGGGCTCCCTGCTAGCACCAACAATAGTAATCAACAAAGCCCCGTCCCATAAGGGGTACCATGGTTGCACATGTAAGGTTGGGACTGTCAGCAGACCTTAAAACTCTCTGTTTTCGAAAACACACCCTCAACTTGTTCCAGTACACCACTTCTTTCCCAAGTGGTCACCCAACTCATCATCATCTCCCTCGGGTGTTAGTGGCAACCGACAGGGTTTTTGAAAAGTCTTTGGAATCATCTCTTTCTTTCCATCATTATGCATAAATCCCAACCCACTTGCGTAGCATCTACTAGCATCCTATCTACACCCACCCGCATAACCCTCATAAGATGGTAGGGTCATGCATGATGCAAGTGTCAAAGGTAAAAGTATCGGAGGCAACCCACCGAAGGGGTAACACCATATCATGATCAATCATCAAAACAACAAGTGCTATACGTCATGCATGAAAAAGTTTCTAAACATGGTCAAAGGGCTGCTTGACTAGCTCAACAAAGTCTGCGGGGCCTTCAAATTCTTCGAGTCCAACTCCCTCATCAATAGCGCAATCTATCGTCGTGATAAATAACGATAAGAATAAGCATCACACAAAAACAGAGCACACAAAGCGAAATTTAAAATGCTACCCTACTCTGATAAATACTAGAAGCTACACTAAAAATGTTTGTCTAGTGTTTTGATGTTGAAAAGATTGTCAAAACTATTTAAAACAGGGGCTAATAATACCAAATAGGAGTTTTAAATTAAAATAGTACATAAAAGTTTTTCAAAAATTTATACAAATGGCACTATTAAATTCTATGGAATATTTTAGGAATTTAGGCGAAAGAAATATTGTCATTGGAATTATTTTCTGCTATGAAGAATTTTTGGAAGATAGAGAGAAAAATAAAAAGGGAAAAGGTACTGTGCCCTCTCGGGCCAAAGTACCGAAGCCGAGCTGACCCAAAGGGAAAGCCGGCCCAGGGAGAGGCGTCGCGTGCAGCATGTTTATTTTTAAACCTGCCCACAGGCCCATCTAGGCACAGAGAGCGAGGAGGAGGGTGAGGGGATGATAGGTGGTCCCCGCCTGTCATCCCTCTCCTCATGACAGGGAGCAGGGGAGGCTCACAGGCGGGGTTCCAGGCTGTGGCGGCTCAGGTGGAGGGCAGCAGCGCGCTCAGGGGCCTCCCGTGCGTCATTGGGTGGCCGAGGGCACCGCCGGTCGTAGAGGGAATCGCCGGTGAGGGAGAAACCCTCACGGTGGCGAGGGTTTGCTTTAGGCTTGAGCTCTTGAGCATGGGGACAAGGGGGCTAGGCACGGGGGAGTGGCTGAGGGGAGGAGAGAGCGAAGGGAGAGGAGCGGGAGCTCGGGGAGGGCTTTAGATAGACAGGCGACGGTGCACCATGGGCGTGGTGCGCCGGCGAGGACAAGGGCGTTGCCACGGGCCACGGGAGGACTTCGGGTCGTGTCTGAGGTGGTTGTGGACGCGGTCCGCGTCCACAGGTGGGAGAAGGGCGGCTAGGGGGGTCCAAGCATGCGCGCGTGCGACCTCTTTCGTTGGCGGGCTCGGGTGGCACCGTGCGCGAGCGAGGGAAGGCACCAGAGAAGGAGGGAGGAGGGGCCCGACCACCTGGCGCCTTGTGGACGTTGAGGGGCGGCCAGGGGACATGCTCCCGCATCCCCAGGCTGTCGGGTGGCTCGGGATGGGTGCAGCTATAGTGCAGGCATGCACTGTAGCATGCTCTAGAGCATGTCTTTGGCATGCCACGACATGCTTGCATGCTCTGGACGTGCCCCAGCATGTCCATGAGCCCTTGGATGTTCTGGAGATGCTCTAGGAGCTAGGGGAGGCTAGGAGAAAAAGAAATAGGATGGGGGAGAGGTAGAGAAGATGTTGCCATGGTGAAACTGAGGGGTAAATGGGGGTTTTACCCCATATCCCAGTGACTTATGGCCTTGAGGTTTTTACTGGAGGGGTAAGAGGTGAAGGAGAAACTGTGGTAAAAATTTGGAGGCAAGGGGAATAGTGAAAGGGGTGAAAATAGTGACTTTACTATTTTACCAGAAGGTGTTTGATGGGGTTTTGGGAAAGAAAGATTTAACAACTTATTGAGATATTCACCTAGGTCAAAATTTAGGTAAAAATGAGATGGATCACCAAGTTTGAGCTCAAATGAGCAAAGTTGACTACAGAAACTTTGTGAACCCTAGGAACTAACAGAATCAGGTTTTTGTAGATCTAGTTATGCTAGGCTTTTTCCCTCGATGCACCACTTGGTGTAGCACCATTATTTGGTGATTAGAGCATGTCCACAAAGTTTGGGGTCAAGGGGAGAAACTTCACAATATAAAGTTGTTCAAATTTGAATTTGGACAGGAAGGTTTTTGGAATGATTTGATGAACCAAATCAACTTGGATTGAGATGAAACTTTGCAAGGTCATCACCCATGATAGTGTTGACTTGCTGGAATTTTACTAGAATTTATTAAGAACATTTCAAAAGCTTGATTTGAACAGAAGGGTTTTGAGGGGGTTCTCCCATGATTTGAACATTCCCATGTGTTCAAACTCATATATATGGAAAATATATGTCCACTGAGTTTCCCTAAATTTTCCCAAATATTTTAAAATCATTTAAATAATTTTTCCGTATGAGAAACCATTTCTGGTCTTAAGAAAAAGGCTTTAAATTAAATATTAAAATAATCTTTAAAATTAATATTTGGTGGTTTTGGGAATTCTTAAATATAGTGGGTTTAAAATAAAGCCTTTGGGGAGAAAGAATCCACCCAATTTGAGGGCTTGCGGTGCAAACCTCAATTCAGGGGTTTTTGAAGACCTAATTGGATAAATCCTTTTTGGTCAAAATAAAGTTGGATAAAATAAGTTCTAGGCACTATTCACATGGCATGATCATTGGGCAAGAGGTTTGGGTCAAGGAAGATGAATATGAAGAGGGATAGAATCCAAGAGTGCCATAAACCACAATCAATCAAGCAAACAAGCAACAATTCAATCAAGCGCAAGCATTGAAAAAAGTTTTAATTGGCTCCAAATTTTATAAAACATGACAAGGTGATACAAACACATGGTGTGACAGTATGGCATGCCACGGCATGACAACGACATTTTGTTCGCGGCCAAATTCGTCTAGGGGATCTAGGGGCATCTAAGCTAGGGGGCAAAGGCTTTGGATGCCCTCGGAGGAACATAGAATAACAGGAGGGGGAAGAGAAAGGTGTTTTACTAATGTCTAGGGGGTAAAAATGGGGTTTTCAACCCCCAATCATGGAGCTGTGTCCAAGCAATTTTTACTGGAGGTAAAATACCATTGCAAAATGAAGTGGTAAAAATTTGGGCTCAACAAAAATAGAGGAAGGGGGTCAAACAGGGTTTTAGCCATTCTAGAAGAAAGTGTTTGATGGAGATTAGGGCAAGCAAATGGGCTTTGCTTGCCATGAGATTGGACAGGATCAAAAGGTGGTTAGAAATAGTCCTGGTCACCAAGTTTGAGCTCAAATGAGTAAAGTTGACAATAGAAACTTTGTGAACCCTAAAAACTAACAGAATCAGGTTTCTATAGATCTAGTCATGTTAAGCTAATACCTTTGATGCACCACTTATTTTAGCATCATTATTTGGTGATTAGAACATGTCCACAAAGTTTGGGGTCAAGGGAAGAAACTTCACAATGTAGAGTTAATCAAATTTGAATCCGGACAAGGAGGGTTTTGGAATAGTTTGATGAACCAAATCAACTTGGATTGAGATGAAACTTTGCAAGATCATCACCTATGATAGTGTTGACTTGCTGGACTTTTCCTGGAATTTATTGAGAATATTTCTTACAGAAATATTCCAAAAGTTTGATTTGGACAGAAAGGTTTTTGAGGGGTTTTGCCCATGATTTGAACATGACCATGTGTTGAAACTCATATATATGGAAAATATATGTCCACTGAGTTTCCCTAAATTTGTCAAATATTTTGAAAGCCTTTAAATAATTTTCCCTATGAAAAACCATTTATGTTCTTAAGAAAAAGCCTTTAAATAAAATAGAAAAATAATCTTTAAAATTAATATTTGGTGGTTTTGGGAAGTAATATATATAGTAGGTTTGAATTAAAGCCTTTGTGGAGAAAGAATCCACAATTTGAGGACTTGCAGTGCAAACCTCAATTTAGGGGTTTTGAAGACTTAATTGGAATAAATACTTTTTGGTAAAAATAAAATTTTATAGAAATAGTTTTGGGCACTACTCACATGGCATGATCATTGGGCAAGAAGTTTGGGTCAAGGAATATGAATATGGCGAGGGATAGAATCTAAGAGTGCCATACACAACATCCAAACAAGCAAACAAACACCAAATCAAACAAGCACAAACACTGAAAAAGTTTTAATTGGTTCCAAATCTTGTAAATCCAAGCATAAGAAGGTGATACAAACACAGGGTGTGACAGACCTAACCCCTTACAAGAATCTCGTCCCCGAGATTCGTAGGCTAAGCGCTAAAAAGATAAGGGAACTTAGATCTAAGATAGTCTTCATGCTCCCAGGTTGCTTCAGCTTCAGAGTGGTTGCTCCATTGGACCTTGAAGTACTTGATGGTGCGGCTTCGGGTGCAACGTTCTGCCTCATACAAAATGCGAACTGGCCTCTCACGATAAGTGAGGTCTGGCTAAAGATCGATGACTTGATGGTTGATGTCCTTGTAGAGGTCGGGGCGGTTGGGAATTTGGAGACATTTCTGAAGTTGTGACACATGAAAGACGTTGTGCACATCCGATAGCTCAGAAGGTAGCTCTAGCTGGTAGGCAACTTCTTCACGTCTTGCGGTGACCTTGAAGGGGCCGATGTATCTTGGTGCAAGCTTCCCCTTGACATGGAAACGCTTGGTCCCTTTGAGAGGTGTGACTCGAAGGTAAACATGATCTCCGATGTTGAGGTTTAGTTCTCGGCGGTGAGAGTCGACGTAGCTCTTCTATGTTGTCTTGGCGGTCTCAAGGCGCTCTCGGACGAGTTGAACTTGCTCTTGTGCCTCGCGGAGGATATCTGGTCCAAAGACCAACCCTTCTCTTGTTTCCGACCAGTTGAGGGGAGTACGACACTTGCGCCCATACAAGACCTCAAATGGTGCCGTCTGAAAACTCGACTGGTAGCTGTTGTTCTAGGAGAACTTGGCGAATGGTAGGCAATCTTCCCACTTGTCTCCATACGCCAAAACACAAGCGCGGAGCATATCTTCGAGTATCTGATTTACTCATTCTGTCTGTCCACCAGTCTGGGGTGAAAAGCAGTGCTGAAGGAGAGCTTGGTGCCCATGGATCCTTGAAACATCTTCCAGAACCTCGAGTTGAACTGGGTGCCTCGGTCTGACACAATATCCTTAGGAATTGCATGAAGGCTCACGATATGCTCAATGTAGACGTTGGCTAGCTTATTACTGTCATAGGTGGTCTTGACGGGAATGAAATGGGCTACCTTGGTCAAGTGGTCGACTATGACCCAAATAGTATCATGTCCCTTGCTTGACCATGGTAATCCGGTGATGAAATCCATCCTGACTTTGTCCCACTTCCATTCAGGCACTTTGAGAGGTTGCAATAGCCCAGCAGGTCGCTAGTGCTCAACTTTGACTCTCTGGCATATATCACACTTGGCGACGAAGGTGCCTACATCTCGTTTCATGCCATGCCAATGGAATCTTCCCTTGAGGTCTTGGTACATCTTGGTTCCTCCAGGATGGATGGAATACGGAGTGTCATGAGCTTCTTGCAAGATCAAGTTCTTGAGCTCCTCTTTGTTGGGTACGTTGACACACAGTCGGGGCACCACCTAGCAACTTATTTCATCTCTTGCCCTCGCTCGCGGCCCACGGGGATGGTCCCGCGGGCGCGCCTCACGCCTGGACTCGGGTCGATGTCACGTTGCGGAGGAGGTGGTGGCGTATCGTGGTTTGCACCATCTGCCAGAGAAGGTCAGCGTCGAAAGTAGGAGGGAGCGGAGGCGTCGCCAATGGCACTGACGAGCACCGCAATGCACCGAAGCCAGGTGTCGTAGCATTCGGGGGTGAGGTGGTAGTGGTGCAGCTCGTTTGCCATGGCGAGCGCGCCCGAACCACGCATTGGCCCGGTCATGTGGTGGGAGGACAACCCGGTTGCTAGGACAATTGATAGGGTGGCGGTGCGGCCATTGCGTTGCACGGTGGGAGGCTGGGAGGAAACTTGTTGTTCATGGGCGTCCGGGCCCGTGGCGGCGTTGGCCGCAGGCGAGTGGGACTGCCGTGTGCTAGCGCGGCCCACAAGTGCGGTCTGGGTGATGCGAGCAGTGCGGTGCTCAACGCGGGCTTGGCGGGCATCGGCCATCAAAGCAGCGAGGTGGAAGAAGAGCTTGGCTTGTGGAAGACTTCGATGCGCACCCCTACCTGGCGTGCCAAATGTCGGATTTCGGGGTCCGCAAAACTCTCAAGGTTCGAACCCAGGGGCGTGTGCGAAGGTTCCCTGTAGCCTTGCCCGTCCTAGCTCGCTACACGATGGTTACTATGGCAAACTCGCACGATGACGAGGAACAAGATGTACACGGCTGTTACCTAGGTTTGGGTCAGTGTGAAGCATAATACCTACTCCTTCTTTGGTGGATTGCCTCCTGTGGAGGTTTGGCGGATGAACTAGTACAATGGGCTTGAGACTCGCAAGGGCGCTCAAGGGGTGTTCTTCGCTCCGTGTCGTGTGGTGGTTCATGGAGGGACTAAGTGTTTTCTCTGGGGTCCTCCGCCTCCTATGGTGTGGCCTAGCCTCTCTATATAGCGGTGGCCCTGGTCCTCTTCGCGTATCACAATGGCGGGAAGGAATCCCACAACGAACAATTTTGAAGGGGATAGGAGTACATCCTCCCTTGTCCAAAGGTGGTCTATGCTTGCAAAGTGGCTGTCAATGATGCAGTGGTGGGCTCAGCGATGACATTTGTCCTACGGGGCTCGTGGTCGTGGTCTTGTTACACCAGAATGGAAACCTTTGGGTGGCGCTTCTCGAACCCGCGTATGTCCTTGCTGCCTTTGCACCAAAGGGGAAACTGCGCCGCCTGGTGTGCTGGCGCCCGCCTGTCCTTCCTTGCGTCACCTTTGACTCCTGAGGCCAGGATGTACATAGGGATCTCCGCCGCGCAGAACGGGGCCTAAGGAGGCCCATCCTTGCTAGCCTTTGTGACGTTCTCCCTAGCGAGCCCAGGGTCCTCGTGAGGGCCATGTCAAGACTAGAGCTGCGCCACGCTACACCTGGCTGACATAGTGGGCCTTGTCATGCCTTGCAGGCAGGCAGGTCTGAGTACCCCCACTTACAGAATTTCGACACCCTTGGTTCACCATTAGTCGCTCGTAGTAATGCGATTTAGTTTTCTCATGCCAGTTTGGTGCCGCCGCCGATACGACCTGATGACGATGTCTAGTTGGGTCCCCGTGAAGTGCCCCCTCCTAAGGGCTGCCCGATGCCGATAGCCTCGGGCTTGTGGCTTAGCATCCCGTTGCTGCTGGGCCTCTCTTCTCATGTTGCCTCCCCTGCTTCTCCAAACCCCAGGGGTGTTAGTAATCGCATGGAGTTGGCGCGTAGTACCTGCATCCTGACATTAGTGCATACAAACCTCGCCTCAACCTTGGGGAGCCGTTAGATCAGAAAGCTCATGCTTGATTCCGTATTGCACTTAGCTTGTGGGCTGTGGTGGACCTTGTGGCACGGCTGGGTTGTCCGGGTACTCCGCTACTCTGCTTGGGGCGCTTCTTCCTTGCGTGCGGATGGGGCACGCTGGGGGCCATTTCTACGCTCTGTGTCAGTTGGTCCCAGTCCAACGCATTTCCCTACCGCTGTAGTTTTCGATTGGCCAAGGTCGCAACCACGAGGTGAGGCCTTGATACCCTCGATGGCGACCGGATCATCAAGTACGACATCGAGGGTGTCGAGTGTCTATATGACCGGTAAGGCTCCTGAGGCGTACTTCTCAGAGTCCCCTTTGACACTCAACAACTCTACGTCGACAAGTCCCAGTCCCGCACATTTCCCTACCACTATGGTATACGACCGGATCACCAAGGACACAACCACGAGGTGAGGCCCCGATACCCTCGATGCTGACCGGATCACCAAGGACGACATCGAGGGTGCTGAGTGGCTATATGACCGGAAAGTTGGCAATTCGAACACAAAAAGAAAGGAAGCGAACGCCACGTATGGCACCTAGGCTAGTCTTTATCTTCCACCAGCGCTGAGAGTAGGGCATCCATGTTGCATGTGCATAGACATTGATGGGCAGTGTTGACTTCTCCGTTAGTGTGGAGCTATGGCTGCGACATTGCATGGGTGGGAACCCCTCCACGTCCTCGGGGGGGGCATCCGGGCGTATACAGCCCACTCATTATTACATGAGAATGTCATGGCCGTAGATAGCTAGGAAAGCCCCCGGGCACCGGGCCCAGTAACTCCCAACTCCGCCAAGAGCTGTTTCATGCATTTATTCTTGGTTGCACGCCCCCATGACCCCAAACCGAATGTGTGGTTCCCCGCGTAGTCGCAGGATTCCGCTCCTGCAGCCCAAACATGAGTACAACACATCCGGCGCATCCATACGTGTGTTTTTTCAATGAAGCCTCCTTGTGAGGCGTTAGGGCGGTGACCGTGCATTACCTGGAGGGCATCATGAGGCCAAGCCTCGAGAGGCCGTGCCAATTTTCCAGCTGCCGCGGGTGGCCCATGTTACCTGTGTGTTGCAGCCCATCCACCAGGGCATCATCCCTGAAACCTCGGGGTTCGACTCGATGATGGTTGCTTGCGGGGGCGATAGCTTGCGCCGCATCCTCACAAGACTGGTGGCGTCCTCCCTCCTTCTCCTGCTTGCACTATACAAACTTGGCGCTTCATTGGGGGAAGGCCCCAAACCCGGCTCTGGGAGGACGTTCGAGGCTTCCTCTATCATTGAGGGGAGTTGGCGCCTGCGGAAGCCGCTTGATTGTTATCCTTGGGTGCGACATAGGATGGTATGCAGGGCTCCACATAAGGACACGGTTCTCCTCCTAAGCCGCCCGGCGGGACACCGGGGACGACCCCTAAGGTGGCGGTGGCATGCCGCCCTGCACGCGTAGTTCACAGACTCTCCTGCATCATGCCTCGGAGCGAAGTTGCCTACCTCTGCCACTGCCGCTCGGCGGGCTGCGCGTCTCCTGGCGTGGATTACTTCCTCGATGCTCCGACGGGCCTTCGCCACTCTTGTTTGCTTGCCTGAATGCCTACACCATTTGCTCCCTGTGCAGGATGGCGCGCTTGCCTGTTCAGTTCGTGTTGTTAAAGATCCACTGGGCCGCGGCGGTGCGCATTGGCGTGCATGTGTGGTGCCCCATTGTTTCCTTCACGAGCTCGATAGTTATGGCCGGGCTGCGCCCCGAAATTAGTTACCAGGATTCGGAGGAGGAGGAGCTTGGCATGTGGCGAGCCCCGCCCGGGCTCGATTATGGCTAAAGGAGGTACGCTGCTGGCGGGCTGGGGAGCATGCATAATGGACAAACCCCCAGCGCTTGGACAAGAGTGAGGAGCCACGGCCCTCCGCGCGATGGTGGCCAGCTCCGCGACGTGGTCGGCCCACTCGTCGAATCCCCCATGCATCGGGCGATGGCGGAGCATCTCGCTTACTAGCAGCAACGCATCGTGTGCGTGAAGGTCCCCCACGTATGTGTGACGTGATGCAGATGTTGAAGGTGTTGACCGCCCTCGCGTGCTTGCGCGGCACGAGGGGCGGCGATGGCAGAGGTGACACTGGCGGCCTGATATTGCCCACCTAGCACCAAGCAACTGGGACGCGGGTCTCCGGTGGTGGCGGTGGGATCGACGGAGGCTGATCTGCCGTGGTCGGGAGAAGCTTGTTGGGTGCCGTCCATTGGAGTGATGGAGTGGGGGAAGAGCAAGGCCTGAAGAAGACTCTGACACGGCCCTACCTGGCGTGCCAAGTGTCGGTTTTCGGGCTCCGCAAAACCCACAAGGTTCGAACACAGGGGCTTATGCAGTGGTTCCCTACAGCCTCGCCCGTCCTAGCTCACTACTCAATGGTTACTATGGCAAACTGGCACGATGATGAGGAAGAAGATGAACATGACAGTTACCCAGGTTCGGGCCGTTGTGAGGCGCAATACCCTACTCCTGCTTTGGTGGATTCCCTCTCCTGGAGGTTAAGTGGATGAACTAGTACAGTGGGCTTGAGCCTCTTGAGGATGCTCAAGGGGTGTTCTTGGCTCTCTACCTTGTGGTGCTTTGTCTAGTGGCTAAGGATTGGATCCGGGGTCCTCCCCCTCCTATGGTGTGCCCTAGCCTCTATGTATAGAGGTGGCCCGGGTGCTCTTCCCTTATCACAATGCCAGGAAGGAATGCCACAATGGCCAATTTTCAAGGGGGAAAGAAGTACATACGCCCCTATCCAATGGTGGTCTTTGCCTGCAAAGTGGATGTCGATGATGTAGTGGTGGGCTCGGCGATGACATCCGTCCTATGGGGCTCATGGTCGTGGTCTTATTGCACTAGAATGGAAATCTTTGGGTGGCGTGTCGGGAACCCGCGTACGTCCTTGATCCCTTTGCCCCAAAGGGGAAACTGCGCCGCCTGGCGCACTGGCGCCCGCCTATCCTTCCTGAAGGGGAACGTTGCATGAGAAACAAAAAAATTCTTACGCACATGCAAGATCTATCCATGGTGATTAGCATCTACGAGAGGGTGAGTGGATCTACATACCCTTGTAGATCGCTATGCGGGAAGCGTTAAGAAACGCGGTTGATGCAGTCGAACGTCTTTGTGATCCAAATCGTCGAGCGTCCCGTGATCCCATCACGATCTGGCTAGCGATCCAATCATGATCTGTCCCGCGATCAAATCAGGAATTGTCTCGCAGTCCTGATCATGGTCCTTCTGATCTAGCGCCGAACGAACGACGCCTCCGCATTCATCACATGTATAGCACGAAGACGATCTCTACCTTCTTGATCCAGCAAGAGGGAGCAGAGAGGTAGATGAGTTCTCCGATAGCGTGACGGCGCGGTGGTGTTGGTGGTGGAACTATTTCGGCAGGGCTTCGCCTAAGCACTGCCGAAACTAGTCTAAAGGAGAAAACGATCTAGAGGAAATAGAGGGAGCACGTGGCAATTAGGGTTAGATCTCGCCGCTAAATCCTCTAGTATATATAGGAGGGACGGACGGGAGGTTGCAGCCTCAAACCCTCAAAGTTTGGCCAAAATTGGAGGTGGAGGAGTCCTACTCCAATCCTACTAGGAGTAAGATTCCTTCTCCCACTTTGCAAACCCTTTCCACCTCTTCCACCTTTGGGTTTCTCTGCCCCAACCGCATGGGACTTTAGTGGGGGATTTGGCCAGCCCACCAGGGGCTGGTTTGCCTCCTCCCAGAGCCCATGTGGCCCCTTGGGTCGAGACACCCCTCCCGATGGTCCCTCGATACCCTCCTGGCACTCCCGGTACACTACCGATGTAGCACCCCGACCTGAAAGGTCGAATCTCCGGTGTTTCTGTACCATCCCAAGATCATGCTGGTACACACAGAGTACATCAATGTATATATCAAAGGGAAATCACACAACACAAATTAATCAAAATCTCATATCGATTCCTTTATTACAATAATGATTACAATAAAGTGGCTGAAGGCCAACTCATGAGATAAACTAAACCATAAACTTGCGGAAGCTCCAAAGGTAGATGAGTCCATCTGACTCCAAGGGCATCTCACCGAGCGTAGAGCGTATCCTCACTCCTTGTCGGAAAAGTACTCTGCAACATGATATGTTGCAGCCATATAGGTCAGCATATTGAATATGCCGGCAAAGTCACAAGAGAAGGGGGTAAAGTAATCATCTAGTCTATATGCAAATATGGTAGGTGGGGGTAGTAAGTTTTTGCATAAAGCCAACATTTTCCTACAACAAGAGAGGGCAAAGGCATAATTACTACAATGTTGGTTGAGTAATGAGATGGTTCCACCAACCAATTCTCATACCCAAGTTGACATTAATAACCCACATCAATATAATTAATTGTGTTGAGAGTTCCAGATAGTTTCAGTTCCTTTGGCTCAAACTGTCCATGATCGTGGACACGGTTAATCGATTAGGTTTGGGTACTCTGCGGAGTTTTGCACACGTTCCCCACAAGATTTGGTCACCTCCGTTGAACTTCTCGCACTTCATGGTGTTTGAGAAACGGATGACCAAAACATGGTCTTTTAAAGGGTTTCCCCGAGACTCTGTCGGTGCCCATCCTTTCCTGTCGTTCTTCTACGTCTCGTAGCACCGCCTGTCTAGGGTCACCACGATATCCAACCAAGTCAGTGCCCATAATGGCTTGTGGCTGTGCAGGTAAGCCTTGGGTCTTGAAGCATCCATCCATCTATTTGTGCCTGGGTGGACCTTTCCGCATTAATACTGGCACTTCTCCAGCATCATCTAGGCTAACCACTAGTTTCTCCAGGGCGCCGTTCAACCATCATCCACCCACAGGTAAGTTGAAAACTTGGAGTCTTGAAGACTTGATCATCATGTAGGTCTTGAAATTGTTAACTCACAACTCTCATGAATCACACAACCAACCCCGTCTACTAATAGCATAGCAAAATGTAAAACAACGTTTCCCGGTGCCAATGTGTCAAAGGGTTGAGGGGGTACCTACCACATGATACTACAACAAGTAACCAAGTTTCCAATTGACCTACTTTGCATGCAATTGGGGTGATGGAAGAACTAATGCAATAAAACATAGGTATACATGGTCAAAGTGACTTGCCTTGCTGACGATCCTCATACTCGAGTGACTCTAGATAACAAGCTTCGCACTCCGGATGATCTAATGAATAAAACAAGAGCACACCATAAGCATAAATACAAAACAATTCACACAATTCAGCAAGGTTAAACAAACAATACTTAAACCATTCAATAGTATCAATCAAGATAAAAAATCAAAATAAAAAAATTGACTCACAAAAATTTGTAGTGTCAAAAACTTCTACTACTACTACTTTATGACAAACAACCAAGCAATATCTAGTAAAAAAAGTAGTAAAGAAAATAAATTTTAGTAAACAAAATCAAATTCACTTAAACTTTTGTGTAAAGAAACACTACTAAAATGAAAATAACTAGAATGTTCCTATAACTTTGGAATAGGAAACCAAAACAATAATATTATTAACACTAATATTATTATCATCATATTACTTAACAGAATAGAATTACTAAAATTATTTATTATAAATCTAACTTAATCATCTAACTAGTTTGTGAAAGTAAAACTAAATTGTTTTATCAAACTATACCTAATGAAAAAGATATAAAGATTCCTATAACAATATGGTATAAGACTAAACAATCATTCTAAATATTAGCAACTAATGTTACCTAAATATTTGAAACAATAGAAACTGATGAAAACTATTAACAAAAGTTAAACTAATTTAGGTTCAAATTAAATTAAAATTAAGATAACTAAACTACATTAAGAACTTAACATATTCTGTTTTTGTTAAAAACAGTAACTAAATTTATTCAAAAAAATACTCAAATCATGTAGAATGATAGGTTTAAATAATACCACACAATGGCAAAAAGATTCACTCAAAAATATATTTTTAAACTATAGTTATACAGATTTTAGTAATTTGAACAAATTTGATTAGATTCAAAATTTAAAGGTCAAATTTGAAATCTAAGCATACAGACATAAACTACATCAAATTTGTGAACTAATGCAAAAAGAATCAACTAAAAACACCAAATAGTTTAAATGATATAACAAAAACAAGATTTGAAATCATTCTGTTTTCTAAAACAGAATCAGAAAAAGGGAAAATAAAACTTATCGGACAGGGGCTACGTGGCGGGTTGTGGTTGGCCGAGAGGGCGTGCGTGCGAGCGTTTGTGGGCGGGTGACCCAAGCTTAGCGCATACCGGTTCGGAGTCTTAAGTGATCTAATCTGACGTGTCGGATCTGGATCAAACGGCTACGGAGGGTTACGGTGGCTTACAACGGGGCGCCGAGGTTTTCTGGCGAGGTCGACGGTGGCCGGTGGTCGGATATGGTCGGGGAAGACGGTGCGGTGGTCGGGTACGACGTCCGAGAGCTTCAAACGATGATAGTGAGTCTCTGGCGTACTCTGGTGGTGTCAGAGGGGAGTGGGGACGAGCGTGGCGACGACCAGGTGCTCTGGAAGCGTCGGTGGGGATCCGAACTCCGGCGAGCTCGTGCGGGTGGTTCTGGCGAGGGCAGAGTGGGGGCTCGGGGGTGAAATGGAGCGCCAGGAGTCGGGGCTGTTTATAGGGCCGGTGTGGTGGTCGGGGAAGGAAAGAGGAGGGAGATTTGGAGAGGAGGGATCTCCGGCGAGCTCTGTCTAGCGCGAGGAGGAAGGTGACCGCAGCGTCATCGGGATCGGGCGGTGGGGACGGGGTCTCAGAGAGAGAGGGGGCAGCGTCAGCGCGTCGGTCGGTCGGCTCGAAGCGGTTTCGGGAATTAAACGCAGGTCGGCCGGCCCGTTTCAAATTAATTCATTTCCTTTTTAATATCCAGAGTAGTAAAACTCTTTTAAAAGCATTCAAAACATTTCCAAATATAGGAAATATATATATCAAAATGATCAGGAGAATTAATTCTATTCAATGAAAAATTTTCCTCTATCATATTGAATACTTAGAAAAATTATTTTCACGAATTGCTTATTTGATTTTAAATCCTTTTTGAGATAAACTTTCAAATAGCCCCCTGGTTTTATTGTTCAAATATTTCACCAAGATGCCCCTGGTGTGGAGTGTCATGTTACTCCCCTCTTTTCTTTGAACTTTCCAGAGGTTTTCAAATAGGTGAAACAAGAAAAGGGAAAGATGAAAGTGACATTTCAGAAATTCAAAAGAAGCACTTCAACGATTCTATTCATTCAAACAATATGATGATGATGCATAGCTATATATCATAACATTCCAAATGAAATTTTGGGATGTTACAACCGATGAGCCCGAAACTTTTCCGGTGACCAGAACATGACTTCCTATATATCAATCCTTACCTCTGGACCATTCCGGAGCTCCTCGTGACATCCATGATTGGGACTCTGAACAACTTTCGGTCACCACCATACATAACTCTACTATACCGAAACGTCACCGATCCTTATGTGTGCCGACCCTGCGGGTTCGAGAACTATGTAGACATGACTGAGACACCTCCAAGGTCAATAACCAATAGCAGGACCTGGATTCCCATATTTGTTCCTACAAATTATATGAAGATCTTTATCAGTTGAACCTCTATGTCAGGATTCAGTTAATCACGTACGATGTTCCCTTTGTTCTTCGGTATGTTACTTGCCCGAGACTCGGTCGTCGGTATCTCTATACCTAGTTCAATCTCGTTAGCGACAAGTCTCTTTACCTATTCCGTAATACAAGATCCCGTGGCCAACACTTAGTCACATTGCTTGCAATGCTTATTGTGTTGTTGTATTACCTAGTGGGCTCTAAGATACCTCTCCGTCACACAGAGTAACAAATCCCAGTCTTGATCCATACCCACTCTACAAACACCCTCAGAGATACCTATAGATCACCTTTATAGTCACCCAATTTCGTTGTGACGTTTTATACACACAAGGTATTCCTCTGGTGTTAGTGAGTTGCATGATCTCATGGTCATAGGAACAGATACTTGACATGGAGAAAACTATAGCAATAAACTAACACGATCATTTTCTATGTTTATTGTTTGGGTCTTGTCCATCACATCATTTTTCTAATGATGTGATCCCGTTATCAAATGACATCTCATGTCTATGGCTAGGAAACCTTGACTATCTTTGATCAACGAACTAGTTAACTAGAGGCACACTAGGGACACAGTGTTGTCTACGTACCCACACATGTATTTGGGTTTCCAATCAATACAATTATAGCATGGATAATAAAATATTGTCACAAACAAGGAAATATAATAATAAATAATTTATTATTGCCTCTAGGGCATATTTCAAACAGTCTCCCACTTGCACTAGAGTTAATAATCTAGTTCACATCACCATGTGATTTACATTGTTATGAATATAACACCCAATGAGTTCTAGGGTTCGATCATGCTTTGCATGTGAGAGAGGTCTTTAGTCAACAGGTCTACGACATTTAGATCCGTGTGTACTTTGTAAATCTCCATGTCATACTGTAGACACTACTACAACAATCCACTTGGAGATATTCCAAATGGCTACTCCACTATAAGTATCCGGATTGCTAGTCAGTCATCCGGATTGGTGTTAAAGCTTGGATCGATGTAACACTTTACGATGAACTCTTTATCACCTCTGTAATCGAGAAATATTTCCTTAGTCCTTTAGTTACTAAGGATAATCTTGACCACTATCCAGTGATCCACACCTGGATCACTCTTCTACCGCTTGGCAGACTCATGGCAAGGCACACACAGGTGCGGTACACAACATGGCATACTATATAGAGCCTATGGATAAGGCATAGGGGACGACCTTCGTCCTTTCTCTTTCTTCTGTCGTGGTCGAGCTTTGAGTCTCACTCAACTCCACAACTTATAAATCAGGCAATAACTCCTTCTTTGACTGATCCATTTTGAACTCTTTCAAAATCTTGTCTAGGTATGTACTCATTGAAAGTCTCATCAAGCATCTTGATCTATCTCTATAGATCTTGATGCCCATGAATTAGGTAGCTTTATCTAGGTCTTCCTTTGAAGAACTATTTTCAAATAACCGTTTATGCTTTCCAGAAATCCTACATCATTTCCGATCAATAATATGTCAACCACATATACTTATCAGAAATTCTATAGTGCCCCCACTCACTTTCTTGTAAATACAAGTTTCTCGTAAACTTTGTATAAACCCAAAAACTTTGATCACCTCATCGAAGCGTATATTCCAACTCCGAGATGCTTGCTCCAGCCCATAGAAGGATTGCTAGAGCTTGCACACCTTTTAGCATCCTTAGGACTGATAAAAACTTCTGGTTGTATCACATACAACCTTTACTCAAGTAAACCATTAAGGAAACGATGTTTTGACATCCATCTGCCAGATTTCATCATTGAAAAATGCAGCAACAACTAACATAATTCCAACAGACTTTTAGCATCGCTATGGGTGAGAAAGTCTCATCTTAGTCAACTCCTTGAACTTGGCGGAAACTTCTTTGCGACAAGTCCAGCTTTATAAATGGTGACATTCACCATCAGCGTCTGTCTTCATCTTGAAGGTCCATTTGTACTCAACGATATGCCGTTCAACGGGTAGGTCTACCAAAGTCCATACATGGATCCTTTCTCGGATTTCATGGCCTCTAACCATTTGTTGGAATCCATGCCCGTCATCGCTTCTCCATAGTTCATAGGTTCATCATTGTACAACAACATGACCTCTAATACATGGTTGCCATACCACTTAGGCGCAGTACGCGTCCTCGTCGACCTACTAGGCTTGATAGTAACTTGATCTGAAGCTTCATGATCATTGTCGGCATTCTGGGAATGGGGGTACCTAGATTTGCCTGCATGCGGCACAGGGCATGGGCCGCTTCATCGACCAAACACGGTCAGGCATGGCCTCATTCAAGAAAAGGCCCTTGCGAGGGCCCTAGCCTCGTGAGGACGAGTGTTAGAATCAACGAAGGAGGGGCCTCCTTAGGCCCCCTCTGGAGCGGCGGAGATCTCTATGCAAGGCACGACCTCGGGAGTCAAGGGTGACGCAAGGAAGGATAGGCCGACGCCAGCGCGCCAAGTGGTGTAGTTTCCCCTTTGGTGCCAAGGGGGCAAGGACGTACGCGGATTCCCAAAACATTCCCTAAAGGTTTACATTCTAGTGCAACAAGACTGCAACCACCCGCCCGGAAGGGAGGATGTCTTTGCTGAGCCCATCCCTCCGTCATCGACAACTACTTTGCAGGCGAAGACCGCCTTTGGGCACGGCGAGCACGTACTCCTGTCCCCCATCAAAATTGGCCATTCTAGGATCCCTTCCCCCCATTAGGATAAGGGATTAGGACCCGAGCCTCCATTATATATGGAGGGTAGGTTGCTCCGTAGAGGGGGATCCGATCCATTCAACCATCCATCCACCACCGGGCCATGGAGAACCCCTAACACCACAAAGGGAGCCCTTAGGACGCCCTACAACACTATAAAAGTTCATCCACACCACCACCTCGAGAGGTAATCCGCCAAAGCAGGAGTAGGGTATAATGTTCGCAGCGGCCTGAACCTGGGTAAACTATGTGTTCATCTTCTTCCTCGTCATCGTGCGACTTTGCTGTTGTGTTTATCGAGTAGCGAGCTAAGTAGGACGTGGCTGCAGGGGATCTTCGCACACGCCCCTGTGTTCAAATCTTAAGGGTTTTGCGGAGTCCGAAATCCGAAATGTGGCGTGCCAGGTAAGGGGCGTGTCAGAATCTCCCTCGAGCCAAGAACTTCTCCCACCTTGTTGCTCTGATATCTGATGCTCGCCGAGCCGTGCTGAGTGCCAAGCCACCCGCGTCACCCAGACAATGCTAGTGGGCCACTCCGGTGCACGAAGGTCTCCCTCGCCTGCGGTGAATGACGCCGAGGGCCCCAACGCCCACGAGCAGCAAGATTGCTCCCAGTCGGTCATCGCATAGCGCGACGGCCACACCGCCACTCCGTCGATCGTCCCAGCTTCCGGGTCATCCTCCCATGTTCGGCCTAGGCCGATGCGCGGCTAGGGCGCACTCGCCATGGCTAATGAACATCTTCACTACCATCCCGCTCCCGACCACTTCGACGACTAGTTTCGGCACATCGTGGAGCTCATTAGCGCTGCTGGTGACGCTTTGGTGCTCTCCAACTCACTTTGGCCGCAACCATCCATGGTGGATGACGTAGCACACAATGCGTAGCCTCCACCACCATGATGTGATGCCGACCTCGAGCCCAGGCGGGAAGCGCGCCCCCACGACCAGTCGCACGAACCACAAGCAAGGCTGGGAGATGAGGTGAGCTGCCAGGTGGTTCCCCGGCCGCACGTCGCCGCGCGCGCGTTCCCTGCGCTGCCGACCCAATGCCGCGACCGAATACCGCTCCAGGAGGCCTTGCAGGAGCGTCGAGGCCAGGACCCTCCCGCGCACGTAGCACCCGTCGAGCCGGTGGGGTGCCTCGCTATATCCCCGGAGCTCACCCAACTGCGTGGCCTTGCAAGTTCAAGCCTGACCTGCCCCTGCGCTACGATGGTACCCCAGATCCAGTAGAGTTCCTACAGCTCTACTTCCTGAGCATCCGGGCGGCTGGAGGAGACGACAAGGTCATGGCATGCTGGTTCCCCATGGTGCTCAAGGGCGGCGCACTCTCCTTGCTCTTCAATCTACCGGAGGCATGTATCACCTTGTGGGAAAGCCTGCACAAACTCTTCATCGCCAACTTCCAAGGCACCCACGACTGCGCACTCACCGTTAGCGACCAGTGGAGAATCAAGCAGCGGGAGGGAGAGACCCTCCACAAGTTTATACAATGCTTCACGACCACGTGCCTCAAGATCCCAAGGGCTTCAAATGAAGCCATCATCTCAGCTTTCACCGACGGAGTCACCGACCTCAAGATGAAGGAGGAGCTTGCCATGAATGACGAACTGTGCTCCGCCCTAGAGATGTTCAACTTGGCGAACAAGTGCACCAAGGCAGAGGAGGGCACCTGTCGCTCCGCCGGCCCCGGCGGCCGAGCCAAAAGAAAAGAAGACAAAGGCTAAGGAGGTGAAGCGCAAGGCCCTAGCCGTGCTTGCCGCCGAACCCGAGACAAGTGTAGCCGGGGTGAGGAACACCCCACAAGAGGAAGGCCCACCTGCATCTTCCATGTCACCATCAACCAGGACACTACCGATTGCTCGGAACTCAGGCTGATCCGCGCCGAGCACTTCAGCAGGCGACCGAGACGAGCTGACCAAGGAGGAGTCCGCTGGGACAACCGGGAACCTTGCCAAGGGTGGGGTGATCAGCCTCAGGAGGACCGCTAGCGTGATCAGGCTCAGGACCATCACTAGAGCGACCAGACTTGTGAGGGCCGCTAGCGTGACGACCCTCCGAAGGGGTCGCGACACGGCCAGCCTCGTGAATTTCGTCATCGTGAGGTCATCCTACCACTGCTACCACCTCCACCCAGATGGAAGTATGAGGACAGGCCGGACGACAGTGCTAGGGGCTTCTAGGAGATCAGGGTCGTGGCTGTCATCCTGGGTGGCACCCAGACCCCCGCGTCAAACCGAGCCTTCAAGCAATTCGCACGGGAGGTGAACGCGACTCTCCCGAAGCTTGAAGCCACACACACCCTCAATTGGTCCTAGACCGCCATCACCTTTGACTCGAGGGACTAGCTCAGGTGCTCAGCCATGGCTGGCAAGCTCCCAATGTTGTGCACTCCAACCATCAGCAACATCCTCGTCACCAAGACCCTCGTCGATAGTGGGGCCGGGCTCACCGTCCTCTCCATTGAGACCTTCGAGATGCTCCAGGTACCGTATGAGCAGATCATGCCTACCAAGCCTTCTTAGGGGTCACGGACGGATCCACCGTGCCAATCGGGTAGGTGCGTCTGCCTGTCACCTTCGGTGGGCGCCAGAACTACCACACAGAGATCATCGTCTTCATTGTCGCGCACATCCACCTTCCATACAACGCGATCCTTGGGTACCCAGCCCTTGCCAAGTTCATGGAGGTCACCCACAACGGCTACAACATCCTCAAGCCAGGGAGTGAAGGATTTATCACTGTCTCTTGCGATGAGAAGGATGTTGTCTGCACCCTCAAGCGTGCTTACCGTGCTGCGTCAGCCGAACGCTCGGACGACGAGGAGGACTCCCTGCCCCATGAAGACCCGCACGAGAAGAAGAAGCAGCTCACTTCCACGGGGCGCCCGGGGGCCTCGAGCTCTGCACCCAAGGATGAGGCCCCACCCCCCATTGCATAGGAAGACGCGCTTGGCGCCGCTCTTGGGTCAAACCAGTGGACTCCCACCCAGGGAGCTTCGGGCCCGGACAGTGAGACAAGAGAGGCGCACGAGCACAACCGGAAGGCGTGGGGTGGGGCACCGAGCTCACAGCAGTCCATCATCAGGGCAATTGAGGAGCTTCGAGAAGCACAAGCCGTGCAAAGCGAGGGCTGCCCAGCACCATCAAACGTGCTCGTCGTCATCGGCACGGTCGAATGGTCGCGCGTTGCTGTCAACGCGCTCATGACTAATAGTGCCGCAGCCCATGGCCCCTTCTAGCAGTGCATGCCGATCATGGATGGGTCAACCCGAACGCCTACATCTACATGCCCTTCGGACTGGCGAATGCAGGCATCACGTTCCACCGCCTCCATTGAGCCATGCTTGTGCCTTGCCTGGTAAGGCGGGGCGAGGATTTGGAGGAAGTGCTCGGAAATGGCAAAGGTTCCGAGCCTCAGGATACGACGGACCCATGAAGGTCGCGCTCGTGAAGGTGAAAGATCAGGCCAAGATGACAACTTCAGCTCTTCAGCGATGTGGCCGCCAGGTGACCTTTTTGTTGGTTGTTGACAGGTGATTATTTGGTTTACCCCGTTTGAGGGCACCCACTGGCCACATTATCCTCAGGTAATCAGGGCGCACCCCTGCAATCGGCTCTTTTATGCGTATTCCAATAGTTTCTCGTAAATTTGGTTTGCTTTCTAACATTCTACCTTGCTTGCATGGCTTCTTGCCAGCGTGAATGCACCGTACCACCCCCTCTGGGTTGGAGACTTGCAAGGGGTTATGCATTATGGCCCTTCCTGGGGCACCCCGGAGCTGGGATACAAGGCCACGTCAACTCAGGGGCTTGCATCTTTGGGCGGTCGAGCCTCGCTCAGGGCCTCGGCCGCCATGGGTGCCCTGCCACGGATTCTCAGGAGCCCCATAGCCTCTTGAGGTAGCAGCAAACAGGGCAGACTGAGGGTCGCTCAGGTGTCAAAGGGGGCTCCTGAGCACCACGCCTCAGGAGCCTTACCGGTCACATAGCCACTCGCCCCCTCGGTGTCGTCCTTGGTTTCCGGTCGGCGTCAAGGGTGTTGGGGCCTTGCCCCGTAGTTGCCTCCTTGGTTTCCAATTGTATACTGCGGCGGTAGGGAAATGTGCGAGACTGGGACCTACCGACGTGTAGCCACTTGAGCGTCGAAGGGGGCTCCTCAGGTGCCTTACAGGTCATAATTCCACTCGACCCCCTGATGTCATCCTTGGTTTCCGGTCGCCGTCAGGAGTATCGAGGCCTTGCCCCATTAATGCGTCCTTGGTTTCAGGTCGGACCTAACGATGTTGGGGAAATGTGCGGGACCGGGACCTGGTGACGTGGAGTGCCAAAAGGACTCCCAACATGTCTCTCCCAACATGCCTCTCCCAAGAAGAAGAAGACTCGGGCGCAAACCGCCTTTGAGGTAGGGACCTCGTGAGGCCAAAGCGCCCTCGCAAGCTCCCAGAACCACCTCCCAGTTCTATCGTGCCAGCCATGCATCCGGACTTTATGGGTTGTACATGCCCGGGGCCCCCAAGGACGTAGAGGGGTCCCTTCCCACGCAATGTGGCAGCCATAGCCCAGTGCTGACGGAGAAGTCAACACGGTCCACCAATGACTATGCCCACACAATGTGGAAGCCACAGCCTCGTGCTGGCGGTCAACACGGTCCACCAATGACTATGCCCACATAATGAGGAAGCCACAACCTATCACTTACGGAGAAGTCAACACAACCCACCAATAGCTATGCCCACGTAATGTGGAAGCCACAGCGTTGTGCTGCCGGATGACACGGCCCTCCATGGCTATGCCCATGCATTGTGGAAGCCCCACGCCCGGTACGGGGGGATAAACAATTGAGGGCTCTCCCAGCGGCTGCATCCAACCTCAGGAGGGTCCCTAGCGGCCCCCCTTCTCGCTGCATTCCCTAGGGATGCACGCGGGAGGGGGCTGCATGGGGGCTGCTATAAGGTCAATCATGGTAAACGCTGCTTTCCTAGGTCTGTTGAACCTAGACTTCACGTGACCATCTCTAGAAAGACTGGCCAAGGAAGGTATGGGAGCCGCTCATACGTCAAGGGGGACTCCTGAGCATTACGACTCAGGAGCCTAACTGGACCCGTATCCCCTCACCCCTTGGGTTGTCCTTGGTGATCCGGTTGGCCCAACAACGGCCTGGTCCTACCGACACAAAGCTAAAAGCGCTCAAAAAAAAGGAAAGAAAACTACTCAAAAACCATTAAGGAGGACGCTAGGGCTTTTACATGAAGGGGGACTCATGAGCATCGCGAATCTGGAGCCTAACTGGACCTGTAGCCCCTCACCCGTTGGACCGTCCTTGGTGATCCGGTCGGTCCAACAACGGCTGAGATATGCGCAGGTAGGGCCATGCCGATGTAGAGCATCACAACAAGCAAGAAAGAAACAAGGCGAAGAGAGCAACCACATAGTCGAATAGTTATTACAAGCATTAAAAGTCTTCGCGAACACAAACATGTTTAACGTCTCTACAAGGCACGACGTGAATTGCAGGAAACAAGCAGGGGAGAGGAATCAGGAGGAACTGCCGCCACCACTCATCTCGTCCCCAGGGGGCTCGTCGTCGACATCACTAGCGGCGTCGAACTCGTCGCCAGCCGCCGCAGCATCCGGAGGTGGAGAAACACTAACTGGAGCGAACGTCTTCAACAGCATCTCCACGGCGCCCTTCAACACCACCCGACGCTGACGCGGACCTCAAGAGTGACCGGGCAGATCACGGAGTCAAAGTCGAACCCCGGCTCGCGAAGATAAAGATGGCTGAAGACACGTGTCGCAGCCTCGGGGCAGAGGTCGCGGCACTCACTCGCCAGGATCCTCTCCACCTGGACGACGGCGTTCTCCAGTGCTTCGACGAGCTTCAAGGCAAGCATAGCGAAGCTGCTCTCTGGTGCCACCAGGGGCTCCGCGAACCCGTCCTAGCAGAGAGCATGTAGCGCTTGGCGAAGCTTGAGCTCGATGGAAGGGAAGGCTCATAGCTCCACGGCCTTTTTCTCCTCGACCGTGGCAAGGATTCCCTCCCTGGTGTCAAGAAGGGCCTTCTTCGAAGTGATTTCCTGCCTCTCCGCATCCAGGCGCACCCGCTCCGCATCCTGGCGGATCGCCAACTGGGACAGCTTAGAGTCCCGGGCAACAAGATCATACTCGCGGGTATGAAGGTCCTCCTCCCGCTGATGAAGCTGTCCCGCAAGTTGTGCCTACACCTCATGAGAAGCCTTCAGACAGGCTTCTGCCTCTTCCTAAAGCTTGGCAGCGGATGCTACCTCAATCAGCGCCTCTGCACGCGCTGCCCTGGCGGCCGCGTCTTCCTCCTCACTCTTCGCCGCAGCAACCTCCTCCTGCTCCCAAGCTGCCTCGACAGAGGCGACGGACTGGAGCCACCTCGACAGGAGCTCTCGGCGCCCACTCGCAGGACGATCTCCGGTGCTCCTGAGGGCATTACGGACCTCATCTAGAGTAGTGAAGGCCCCGTCCAGGATGTAGAGGCTGCATACTGGAGGCATCAAGGGCCGCTCCGGAGGAGTCCCCTGTGCAATCGCAAGGGGCGACCCCGATAGGGCGACGACGCGAGAAGCACTCGGCCCTAGAGGCCGCTCGGCGACCAGAGACATGGATGAATCGGCAAGCGGCCTGCCCTCAGGGGCTGCCCCCCCCTGAGACATTGGCGCCACTGCATTCTCAAGGGAAGGAGCGACCACACCTGCGGGGACTAGGGGCTTAGGGGGCTCCACGACGACGACCAGGGAGGCAGCCTCGCGAGCCCCCTCGCCTTCAGCAGTAGGCGACGACATGTCGGCGGGGGCAGGCGGTGCGTTAGAAGTCGCCTTCGGCTTGATGCTCGCCTTAGGCTTGACGCTCGACTTCTTCCTCCTCATCTTCGTCGTAGCTGCGTCCCTAGTCAAAAAACAAAAGGAAGGGTGTCAACACACAAGCCACAATAATGTGAGCCAAGCCAAGACAGACCACTTACTCCTTGATGTCGACCCACTTCCTCTTCTTCTCCGCTCCGGCTGCGATGGAGGCACCCAAGACCACCTCGGCGAGGGTGCCATCGCGCGGGGGAGCCGGGGTACCGCCCACAAGGGCGGACGCCGAAGGGACCACAGTAGTCACGGTCGTGCTCGCCTCGTCCATGGGTTGTGGTCCGAGCGAGGGCGAAGCCGGCACTTCGGCCATCATGCCCGCGGAGGCAGGGCGCATCGGAGAAGCCTCCGCCTCGTGCTTCCGAGGAGTCATCACGTAGGTGGACCGCGTGGCACGAGGGGACGGCCCAAGCCCTCTGGGATCCATGGAGACGTGAGAGGAGCCCGCACTGGAAACTTCACCAACATCGTCGTCATCCTCAAGCTCGCGCAGAAGGGTGCCCTGATACGTGGGAGACACCCCTGCCGGGCCGTCGTCGGCTGTCTTCTCTGAGTCCTCCCCACGCGAGGTGTCACCAGTGGACACCATCACCGGGGGCCCTCCATAGGAAGAAGCCCCAGTTCATTGAAGACAGACATATCAGCAACCAACTCGGCCCAATCGTCACGGCAGTACAGCGGGGCGTAGGCCTCAAGGAGGCCGCCCGGGTCGCCATTGAGCAGGGTCGCCACAACCCTGCTCAGTTCCTCGGGGGTTTTGCATGCTGACCAAAGCCTGAGGTTGTCGTCGTGCCCCTGATAGTCCCACAAGGGCCTGGAATGGGCCTGGAGGGGCGCCAGGCGCTCCGCCAAGAAGTTCGTCACTATCATTCCCCAATCAGCTTCCTGGCGCTAATGTCGCGGGAGAAGCTTTCCAAAACAGGCCCGGCTCGGGGGTCAAAAAGCTTTGCGGAGCTCCACGCGGGGGACTTCTCGGGCAGCCCTTCCGACAGGTCCAACCGAGGGTCGCTGATCTTGAGGTCCATAAGGACCCAGCAGTGCCTGAAGTTCTCCACCTTCTTCCCGGCTTTCAAGAGCATGTTGTCGCTTTTGACTGCGACAAAGGAGACACACGCTGACCGTTGGGCGCCATCATGCAGACGCAAGTTGAAGAAATGGCGGAAGAGGCCACCGAAGGCCGCATGCCCCTGAAGGCCTCACAGTATAAAGCAAAGACAAACAGGAGCAAGATGGAGTTGGGTTGAATATGAAGGGCCTGGATCCAGTATTGGTTGAGGATGGTGGTGAAGAACGTGGAGAAGGACTGGACGAGCACAGCAAAGATGTTGTGGAGGAAGAAGGGGTAGACCGTTTGGGACGAGGACCGCTTCACCGAGGAGCCACCCCAAATCAAGGCTCTCCCCTTCTCGTTGGACCCATTCGCCGTCCATGGGAGCACTAGGAGGAGGTCCTCGTCCTTGGCAAAGGTAGACCTCAAGAGCACCGGCGAGATGGGGGTAGGGCTGGAGCCTTGCGCCTTTGGCTTCTTCTTACTGACGGGCCCATCAAGAACGCGCATGGGATGGAGGCGGCAAGGACAAGGATGGAGCGGCGCCGGATCTGGGGATATGCCTACTAGAGCTAGAGACCTAGAAAGCAAGAGCAGGTGCGCGAGAATGGGACACAGTAATGGCCCAACGCTGGAAGTCAAGCTCTTGTCGATTCGAGTGGACACCGAAGGGGTGAAGGACACCCGACACAAACCGAGTGATGCGCGCCGAGCCTAGCCCGTAGGCATTTGGGGCGCACAGCGCTCCAAGCCAACCCAGAGGCTTCACCCTGAGGCCATCTCGCCCTCGCCATGGGCCCGGGGGCTACTGTCGATGTTCGGGGAACGGGGGTACCCATACTTTCCTGCCTGCAGCCCAGGGGATGGCCCGCATCATCAACCGAACACGACCGGGCATGGCCTCATTCAGGACAAGGCCCATGCGAGGGCCCTAGCCTCACGAGGCGGAGCAGCGTTAGAATCATGGCTCATGACGCCAGCGATCCTCGAGAGGCTGTCATGCCAGGAGACCTCATGAGTCTGGTCACGCCAGCCCTACCGCGAGTCACGGTTGTCCCGATGGCCTCCGCCGCGACATCATCCACGGTCATAGCCACGGCCACCGCACTCGGGGCGGTGACCGAGGTGTTCATCGCAGAACTCTATGAGCTCTTGGCAGTCATTGGTGTTGTGGGTGTCGGTGTAGTGGAAAATGCAGTGCGGGTGGTTGCCCCTGGGAGGTTCCTCCTGGTCTCGACTGTGCTTTGTCTTGGGCTCTGCTGCCAACACGGTGGGGTTCTTGTGCTTCGCCTCCTTGGACTTGGCCTTCTTGTCCTCAGAGTCTACCACCGGGAGCTTGCGAAGGGAGAGGCGACCCGCCTCGGCCTTCCCGCACTTGCTTGCCAGGTTGAACATCTCCAGAGCGGAGCACATGTCATCATGGATGGTGAGCTCCTCTATCATCCTGAGGTCCCTGACGACGTTGGTGAATGCCGAGATGATGGCTTCATCCGACGGCTTGGGAATATTGAGGAAGATGCTTGTGAAGCATTGTATGTACTTGTGCAGGGTCTCTCCTTCCTGCTGCTTCACGCACCATAGGTCGTTCACCGTCGGACGGCGGTCTCGGGTGCCTTGGAAGTTGGCGGTGAAGCGCTCGCGAAGCCCTTCCCAAGAGGAGATCGACTCCTTCGGGAGGTTGAGGAGCCAGGAATGCGCGCCATCCTTTAGAGCCATAACGAACCAGTTTGCCTTCACCTTGTCGCCGCTGCCTGCCACCTTGATGATCAATGAGTGGAGCTGAAGGAACTCTGTCGGGTCGTCGGTGCCATCATAGCACGGAGGTAGGTCCGGCTTGAACTTATTGGGCCAGACGACACGATGCGGTTCCGAGGTGAAGGTGTGGTAGGCCGAGTCCCTTTCCGGCATGGCGTGGATCGGGGGAGCCTGGTATTGATGCCCGTCCGCCGCGACCTCCATCGGTGCGAGGCCTTGGCACTGGCGCTGCGGCATGCGTAACATGCGCATCTCACCTTGCAGCCGAGGCACCACCTAGAAGCTCGCCTCCTCCCGCGCCCATGCTGGTGCCGCGCGTGGTGGGTCTCGGGGGCGCACTTCACGCCTGGGTTCGAGATCGGCGCTTTGCAGGGACGGAGGATGTGGCGCGCCATGGGCCATGTTGGCCGCTTGGAAGGGTTGGGGACGAAGCGAGTTGGAGGGCAATGGGGCCTCGTGATCCGTGTCGACAAGCTCGACGATGCGGCCTAGATAGTCTTCGTAGCAGTCGTTGGTGGGGCGGTAACGCATTAGCTCGCACGCCATGAGCAGCGCAATCGGTGGGTTCACCGGTCCACGACGGGACTGGGAGGACGACGCCATGGCAGGAACAGGAACGGAGTGGCGGTGTAACCATCACGCTACATAGAAGGAGGTAGCAACTAGTCCTGCTGCTCTTGTGCAGCCGGGCCAGTAGCAGCATTGGCTGTCGAGGAGATGGAATGAGGTGGGGTGCCACAGCCCACAGGCGTTTTCTGGGCTACGCAAGCGGTCCTGCACTCGGCGCGAACTCGGCAGGCATCGACCATGGGAGCGACAGAGTGGAGACGGGTTGAACTGGAGAAGATTTCGACACGCCCCTACCTGGCGCGCCAAATGTCGGATTCAGGGCTCCGCAAAACCCTTAAGGTTCGAACACTGGGGCGTATGCGAGGATCTAAACCGGCTCGAAGTCTCAAGCTTGTCACCCTATGGCCTAGCTACAACGAACGAGTGTGAGCAAGGGAGAAACTGGACACGGAGATTTACCTAGGCTCGGGCCACCTTGCGGTGTAAAAACCCTACTCCTTCTTTGTGGTGGATTGGCCTCATGAGGAGACTAAGGATGAACTAGTACAGTGTGGTGCAGCCTCACGAGGGCCTTTGGTGGTGATGAACAAGCTCTACTCAACCTACCTTCTAAAGTGGGAGTGGGTGGCTATTTATAGGGGCCACGGTCCTCTTCCCTCATTGCACAGGCAGGAAGGGATCCACAACGGCCAAATTTGAAATGGGATGGGAGGTACATCTTATCCTGACTAAAGGTGGTCTTTGCCTGCAAAGCTTCGAGGGTGATGCGATGGTGGGCTCGGCGATGACATCCATCCTGCCGAGCTCATGGTCTTGGTCTCGTTGCATCGGGAAGGAAATCTTTGGGGCATTTCTTGGGAACCTACGGATGTCATTGTCTATTGGTGGGCATTCATTTTTATATTATAATGAGAAAATATCACTCCAAGCCCACTTTTTAATTTTTATCATTAATATCATCACCCTCCGAACAATTGGGATGCCTTCTAGCTAAAGTTGACTCATCTAGAGTCCCTTACTCATCAAGTTTTATATTACTAAACAAAGATTCAATAGGTGAAACACCAATTATTTTAATATCTTCATCATGATTACTATAAAAAACAGGTGGAAGAGCCTTTTCTAAGAATTCTCGCTTGGTTCTCAACCTAGCAGATCTCTCTTTACTATAATTAATGGAAACTTGGATTTAATAGGCTCGTCAATATCATGCTTAGGTGGCAAGATTTTACTTTTCAGAGTTTCCACATTATGAGAAAATATATCCATATTTCTAGTCATATCGTCGACTTTATGTAGTTTTTCTTCTACCACAGTATTAAAATATTTTGAGAACTAATAAATTCCTTAATGGTGTTCTAAAGATCACTAGGTATCTTATTATCAATACAAGAAGAATCCCATAGTAATTACCATAATTATTAGAGGTATGACCGGGATACGATCTAAGATTGAAATTCCCTCTATGAGCATTGTTGTTGAAATTATTTCTAGAGACAAAATTCACAACAATAGCATCATTATTTTTCTCAATCAAAGTAGATAGTGGCACATCATTTGGATCAACATGAGCCATCTTGCTAGAAAACATATTCATAAGAGCATCCATCTTATCACTCAAAGTAGCGATTTATTCGACAGAGTTTACTTTCTTACTAGTTGGAGCTCGTTTGGTGTGCCATTGAGAATAATTTACATGATATAATCCACTATTTTATAGCTTCTCCCGATGTAATTTCCATGAAAGTACCACCTGCAGGAGAATCTAGTCAGGACAAATAGAACAATACATTAACCAAGATGACACAATCTAGACAAAGTAAGACAAGCAATATGTTCAGACCCCATCGTTTTATCCCTAATGGAAACAATATAGTGTGTGTATTGACCCTTTCCATCACTGGGATATAGAGCACAGCAAGATTGGATCCACTATAATGTGCCCCTCCTGCTGAAGATAAATCAATCTAGTCAGCCAAACCAAATAGATAGATCAAAGAGAAATACAAATCTATAACAAGCATGCATAATAAAGTTCAGAACGGACTCAGTTACTTTAAATGAATAATCGGATCATAAACCCAAAATTCATCAGATCCCAACAAACACACTACAAAAGAAGATTACGTCGGATCGATCTTCATGAGAATCGCGAAGAACATGGTATTGAAGATCAAAGAGGGAGAAAAATCCATCTACCTACTAGCTATGGACCCATAGGTCCATGGTGAACCACTCACACATCATCATGGAGGTAGCAAGGTTGATGTAGATGGCCTCCATGATCGATTCTCTCTCTGGCAGAGTACTGGAAAAGGTCTCCGGATGGGATCGCGGAAGAACAAAGGCTTGTGGAAGTGGAAAATTTGTTTCGGGTGTCTCTCTATTGGTTTTGGGGTATATATGAATATATAGAAGTGGAATTAGGTCAGATGGAGTTGTGAGGGGGCCACGAGCTCAGGGGGCAGGCCCTACCCCCAGGACGCATCATGCAAGCTCATGGCCCTCTCGTAGACTTGTGGCCACCTCCTGAAGCTTCTAGGGTCTCTTTATGTCCAAAATTAATCCCCGTAAAGTTTCATCCAGTTTGGACTTCGTGATGTATTGATTTTCTGAAAAAGTGAAAAGTAGGCAAAAACAGAAATTGACAATGCGCACTAGGTTAATAGGTTGGTCCCCAAAATGATATAAATAGCGTATAATTGCATATAAAGTATCCAAGATTGATAATTTAATAGCATGAAACAATCAACATTGTAGATACATTAGAGATGTATCAGTCACTTTCTCGTCGAAGTCTGTCTGCCACTGGCTGATTTCTTTGCCAGGTAGTGGACAACATTTGACTATAGTCATGTGTTTGAATCTTCTCTGCGATAGCGCACTGGTGAGCTTTGATCGGTGGCACCCAGGTTGGGTCTCGGCGCCCTCTGACCTTGAGTTTTTAACAAAGCTTACCTTCCATGGCATGTCTCGAGAGGCTTCGAATAGCAAGTCCATGAATGAGCTTATCAACGACCTAGGAGGTGAGCCCTTAACTATGTTTGTTCCTCCAAACAGTTGGGATCTAACAGTTATGGCATGGATGAAGAAGTTGACCACCATAGCGAAGGTGATTGGTGTTGAGATAATGATGTAGGAACCATGATGTACTATTCTTCGCCACCCCAACAACCACAAACCATGTTAGGTATGTACCTGTATTGAGTTTTCATGCATGCCAAAGAAGCGATCAATCCATCAATCGAAGTCATCGCTGGTGCCGAGGTCTGTCGACAATGTCCACTATATGAGTCAGCGTTAGACTTTCCTCGTGTTGCTCGGAATGATGGATGTCACAGGGCTGACTCCATTGTGGGACGGAGACCATTGCTTCTTTGGTGGAAGAGGCTGGGGTGGTTGTGTGGATGTGCTCTAATTTGAGGTAACAACTGAATCTTCTCAGGTACTACCTATTATATCTGAGCTGAAGGTGCGAAGCTCTGATGTGCCAATACATTTGATTGTGAGTTGTCCTATTTTTGTATGTGACTGTTTTTGAAATGGTTGTATGTGAACTTAATGTGCTAGCAAAACTTATTGTGTTATTCGTATGTTTCCTTTGTATAGCATTCAAAATATTTCTACATCAATGATCAAGACGACGAATGGTGATGTGCGAGTTTGTTGGTCTCAAGATAGCCCTACCCGTAGGATCCACTGCTTCCACCCCTATTTTGCCGACCGCATGATATCTTTCTGTGCAAGCTCAATGTGCTATGATGTCGCCATCCCTTGTCTATCATTGTCTCAACTATATAAGTTTATACTAAGCAGTAGCAATGCATAGGGATGGATTATTTTATTGTTCGTGGCAGCTTTTAATTAGGTTTCACTAGAATCTACCTTGTTTGGGCCATTTCACGCATTGTTGCAAGTGGGATGAGTAGCTACATATAGTTGTATTGTACTACACCGGCCTTGTTTGTTGAACATCAGCAATGCAACTGTGTCGAAAGACGCGTGTCATCCCAGGTTTGGTTTTGTCCAAAAATAAGCTCAGCCTAGCTTATTTTTTTAAGAAAATGCACATCTCAATTTTATTTTTGAATAAAAATGACAATCCCAACTTAAGTTTTTTTATAGTAAAATTCCCAGCTCGGTTTTATTTTTCATAAGAAATGTTCTATCCAGACCATAAAGGGTTTTCACCAATCCTAGCAAATGGGTCTGTTTCTAAAAAATAGAAAATGGGATGTAAATTATCACAAACATTAAATTGGTTGCATGTCCGCAATATTATTTTTCACCAAGCCCAGTAAAGAGGTGTGGTATCAAAATAATAAAATGCGTTGTCAATTCTTAGAAATAGTAAATGGGCTATTTTTTTTATCATATCCCAAGAAATATATGTACTAGAAAATAAAATTAAATGGGATATCAAATTAAATAAATGGATTGCATATCCACCACATCTTTTTGAAGCTGAGATTGTTGACCTAGGAGGACGAAGCATGAGCAAGATGTTGTTCGTTTAGGCAATAAAATGATTAATCCTTAAAAGGGGCAACAAAGCGATTACTCAACAAAGGGTAAACAAAACGATTCAATCATAGAAAATAAAGCCTACAAACTATTCTATCTACCTTAGTCATTGTATTGACATCAAACGACCATCATGCTTCTTTAATCTATGATCTAGTTGCTCTAGCCACCAAAACCAGCGCTGACGAGAGCTCCTACTTCTGCCTGCCATGCCAGTAGTGCTGATGCGCAAGCCTCGCGGCCCCGCCCTACTCCCATGGGTAGCAAGGCCATCCCTCTAATCACCAACACTTTTTGTTACTCTTTGGCAATGGCAGCCTCACCCAGCAATGGAACAAGCCAACCCTCAATGGCGACTCGGATGGGGGTGTGGCGTCTCACAAAATGGATGAAAAGGACTTTTGTTTAACCGATTACGGTCAAAACAGGGTCCAGGGGCGTGGTTGTCACTCTCAATATGCGGTCCTATCCTTGCGGAAACTTGAAAGTCTCAACAGGGATAGAAGCGTATATCGGAGACGCTTTTGTAAGGTGTATGTCATCACAAGTACATGTACTGGAGAGAAGAGTATACAAGAATTGTCTTACACCGCCACAAGCTACAACATAAATATCTCAATACATCAATAGATCACAATCACCATACAAAATAGCAAGGTCCGACTACACATGAAATCAAACGAAAAAGAAGATGACGTCCACCCTTACTAATCCCAGGATGTCAACCTAGAACCCATTCTATGATCAACGAAGAAGAAGAATAAACTCCAAAATAGAACAAGCATCGCTCTCAAGTTAACGCATCGCTTTACCTGTACCTGCATCTATTGTTGTAGTAATATGTGAGCCACGGGGTCTCAGCAATCTCATTTACAAGGGTATCAAGACTAGGAAAGCTTAATGGGTGAGGTATGGTTAAGTGGTGAGGCTGCAGCAAGCACTAATCATTTGATATCTAGCTAACTTATGAGTATAAGAATAAGAAAAGTGGTCTTTGCATAAATGGACATAAGCTATTAATGATTAACACCTACTTACGAGTCAAACATAACCCCACAATGCTCCCTTCTTGGTTAAAACCTCACAAGAAGAGACGGTAACGGTTAAGCACATTGTTGGTGTATTTTAATTGAGTTTACTTCAATTTTGCTATAACCAGGTGTTAAACAATTTCCAAGTTGTCACATAATAGCGGGTACTGTTTTTTGAAAGATATAACCCCACAGGGGTGCTCCAACTCACCCATCACAAAGTACCCACATGCTGCGGTGGAGAACCTCAACCGCGGGATAACCCGTAGTATCCTCGGAATCCCAGTGCACAAGATGTTTGTTAAAGATAAACCAAATCTAGCAAGACATCGCAATATGTCGATAAACACGTTAGGAGCCGAGTATCTCGTTCTCAGGACATGACCGGATTGGCTAAGTTTTTGGCTCGCACACACGTTGGTAGCCCCGGCTACTCCCATTTTGGACCAACACTCATGAGGAGCACTCGCCTGGTTTATTGATTAAAATCCATGGGTGTCAACAGGTTCCTACGCAAGTTTAAGTTTGTTATTAAGCGAATAGTACCAGTGTTGGTGAAAGTACAATATGCTCCCTTGGTGGTTTTGATAATTCATGACAACATACATTGTCTCTTGGACTAATACTTTTATCTAGTGTATTTCAGATAAAGTCCATAGAGAGTGTTGGCTAAGGATTGTGAGGAGCATCCCTAAGAATAAGAAGGAGAATAAATAGGATTGGCAAAGATTCAATCAAGAATACTCTACATTTTACTTTGTGAGAAATCGCTTAGAGTGTATAGGAAAGCCAATACTATTAAAAGTGGGTGAGGTATTGTCGGTGAACAAAATGCTCCACGTGCACAAGTGATAGTCACCAAAAACACCCACAAGCTCTTCCACAAAAGTCTGTCAAAAGCCTATCATGCAAAATCGGTGCCACCAATTCTTCCCACTCGGTCCTACCAAATTTCATCTCAGACAGATCCCAGCCAAACCCTAAGTCTTCGATACAACCAATCCTGCATCGATGCCGAGTTTAGTTGCCAACACTCTGTTCCATCTTTCCTTAAAATCGCAATTTATGAGAATTTGGATTGGCGGCACCAAGTTTTGCAACCTGACCATTGCTCACCTTTTTGGTACTACTGAGACTTATATATCGGCCTCACCGAGATTCAAAATTTGCTACCTTTTCAGCAACTTGGTACCATCGAGTTTTATACTTCGGTGTCACCGAGTTGGTAACTTAAGGTGTAACGGTTGGATTTTTGGAGATGCCTATATATATGCCTCCACCACCACTCACTCTAATGAGAAGCACTGAAAATAGTTCCCCACTTATCCCATCTGATTTTCCGAGAGAGAGCCACCTACTCATGTGTTGAGATCAAGCCATTCCACTCCAACCATATGAATCTTGATCTCTAGCCTCCCCAAGTCGATTTCCACCCAATCAATCTCTTCCACCAAAGCCAAATATATGAGAGAGTGATTGAGTGTTGAGGAGTCTATCATCTTGAAGCACAAGAGCAAGGAGTTCATCATCATTATCGAGCCTATTACCTTTTGGAGGGTGGTGCCTCCTAGATTGGTTAGGTGTCTCTTGGAAGCCTCCTACTTCATGTTGTGGAGTTGAACCAGGATGTTTGTAAGGGCAAGGAGATCGCCTACTTCGTGAAGATCTACCCCGAGTAAGGCTAGTACTCCGTGGATGTAGGCCGTCATGGAATAGACAAGGTTGCTTCTTCGTGGAACCCTCCGTGGGTAGAGCCCTCAGTGGACTCTCATCACCGTTACCCTCTGTGGGTTGAAGTCTCCATAAACATGGATATACAATAGCACCACCTATCTAAACCATAGGAAGAATCTTCATGACCCTCATCTGTTTGATCTCCCTATCTCAACTCCTTACTTCCTTGTGCAATGTCTTTACTTCCGCTGCCATACCTGTTGACTTGCATGTGTAGGGTGTTCTAGACTTGCTATAATTGCTAAAATCTGCCAAGCATTAACTTTGGAAATATGGTAGGTTTTAACTTGTGCTAGTAGTATATTCACCCCCCTCTAGACACACTCTTCTAGTGATCCCTTAATTGGTATCAGAGCAAGGTCTCCATAGCCTTGGTTTAATCACCTTTGGAGGAAGATGGATGTGTCTAGTTTGGAGGATTTGAGTAGTAGAGCGTCTATTCTTGATGGGGAGTACTATAGTCAATGGAAAGATGCTATGATTGATCTATTTGACAAATTCCATTTGAGAAAGTATATAGAAAATCCCTATGTGTTCCCCACTGGTCCCTTACATCCCACACACGAAGAGGAAATTGACATGCTTGGTAGCCTTAGAACTGTCAAACTTATCATTAGAGGCTCGCCAAGATTTGTGCTTAATCAAATGAAGAATTTTGAATGTGATTATACATTGTGGAATGATTTGGAGAAACGATATCCAAATTATTCATTAAGTGATCTTGATGAAATTCTTCATAAGACCATTGCTTTTCATGGAATAAATCCTAGTGGTACAAACTTTGATAAATGCTTATTTGAGCTTCGTGATCTTACGCATGCTAAGTGAGAAGTCCCTAGTATTAGCAACATTGTTGTAGAAGCCATTCATATACATAAGTTTGAACAATGTCTTGGTCGAAATTCTAACGAATCTCTTGGTTTCTATGACGAGGAGATCCTACCCAATGTTGACAATGAAGAACATGGCTACTATGATGATGATGAGACGTTTGACATCGAATGTGCCAAGATGATGAAGTGCCTAAGTCTCATGGCAAACTTCAAGGATTACATGTCCGGTGGAAAAGAGTGGATTCTCGACAGTGGATGCACCGATCATATGACTGGACATAAAGACATGTTCCAAGAGATCGCACCTAATCAAGGACCTCGAGGGTATGTGACCTTTGGATAAAACTCCAAGGGTATGGTACTTTGGTCTTGGTAAGGTGGCCATATCTCATGATTGTTCTATTCAAAATGTGATGCTTGTTGAATCCCTTGGCTATAATCTTCTTTCCTTGTCTAGACTAGCAGGCTTTGGTTTCAATGTGCTATTTACTAAAGTAGATTGCCAAGTGTTTCGTCATGACAATCATAACATTGTCTTTACTAGATATTCATAGAGGTGATCCATACATGGCCGATTTCACTAAGAAGGCCCAACCTCGCATTTGTCTTATTGCAAAATCATCTAAAGGTTGGCTATGGCATAGAAGGCTAGGACATGTAGGCATGTGCCATTTAGATAAACTTATCAAGGTATATCACATTCTTGGTGTTAAAGATGTTATCTTGGACAAAGATAGGCTTTGTAGTGCTTGTCAAGCTAGAAAGCAAGTAGGTGGAAGTTATTCGGTCAAGAACATCATGACTACTAGGAGACCACTCGAGTTACTTCATATGAATCTTTTTGGTCCCAATCCTTAGAAGAGCCTCGGTGGAAATTCGTATGGTCTGGTTATAGTTGATGATTTTTCTAAATTTACGTGGGTATTCTTTCTTGATGATAAGTCGCAGGTACAAAATATCTTCAAGAACTTTTCTCGCAAAGCGCAAAATCAGTTTGAAGTGAAGATACAGAAGGTTCGGAGTGATAACGGATCGGACTTCAAGGACACCCATGTGGATACATTTCTTGACGAAGAAGGTATTTCACATGAGTTCTCTGCTACGTACATGCCCAACAAAATGGAGTTGTTGAGAGGAAGAACTAAACTCTCATTGAGATGGCAAGAACGATGCTTGATGAATGGAAGACGCCAAGACGCTTTTGGGGAGAAGTCGTGGAAACAGCGTGTCATGCCACAAACCGACTCTACTTGCACAAGCTTCTCAGTAAAACGGCATACAAGCTACTCACCGGTAACAAACCCCTAGTTGGATACTTTGGGGTATTTGGCTCTAAGTGCTACATTCTTGATAAGCATCGTCATACTAAATTTGCTCTTGAATCTCATGAAGGTTTCCTACTTGGTTACGTATCAAACTCTCACACTTACTGTGTCTACAACAACTTCACTCAAAAAGTTGAAGAGACGGTAGATGTGAAGTTTGATGAATCTAATGGTTTGCAAGTCGAACAATTGCCAAATGATGTAGGAGATAAGGATCCTTCGGAAGCTATCCAAGACTTGTCCGTCGGCAAGATTCGTCCCAAGGAGGTGAAGGAAAGTACATCATCAACCCAAGTGGAAGCTCCTACTTAGCGTCAAGGCGACTGACAAAACAACATGGAAACATCCACAAGTGGTACACGACAAGATGAAGAGGAGGAGGAAGTACACCATGTAGATCCACCACAACCTCCTTCACCACCACCTGAAGGAGACGACACCTTCAACAACAACAAAGATGAAGGAGATGATGATGAAGAAGCTCCACCATCCAACAAGCCAAAGCTACCCTGAGTTCGAGCAAGAGTGACCAAGAACTATCCTATAAACCAAATTTTTGGTAACATACAAACCGGGAGAATCACTTGCTCTAAAACTCCCTTAGCCAATTTTTGTGAGAATTATTCTTTCATCTGTAGCATTGAACCCTTGAAGGTTGAACAAGCACTTGAAGACCCAGATTGGGTGAACTCTATGCATGAAGAGCTTCACAACTTTGAGAGGAACGAAGTGTGGACACTCGTGGAGAATCCCAAGGACAAGCACAACATCATCGGTACAAAATGGGTGTTCCGGAACAAGCAACATAAAGACGGCCAAGTTGTACGCAACAAGACGCGTCTCGTAGCCTAAGGATATACGCAAGTCGAAGGTATGGACTACAGTGAGACCTATGCCCTTGTTGCTAGACTTGAAGCTATTCGAATTCTTCTTGCTTATGACAATCACCATGATATCCCTCTTTACCAAATGGAGATCAAAAGTGCGTTTTTAATGGAGAAATAGAGGAGGAATTAGTTTATGTTAAAGAACCTCCTGGATTTGTGAATCCTAAGAAACCTAACCACATATACAAACTTCTCAAAGCTTTATATGGTCTTAAGCAAGCTCCTCGTGCTTGGTATAAATGCCTAACGAAGTTTCTTATTGAAAAAGGTTTTGAAATTGGTAAAATTAACGCAACCTTATTCACAAAGAGAGTTCATGCTGAATTATTTGTGTGCCAAATATATGTGGATATATCATCTTTGGATCTACTAACCCATAGTTTAGTGAGAAATTTGGAAGGCTGGTGTCAGAGAAATATGAGATGTCTATGATGTGTGAGCTGAAATTCTTCCTTGGTCTACAAATCAAGCGAATGAGAGAAGGTGCATTTATCTCTCAAACCAAGTACACCAAGGACTTGATCATGAAGTTCAACATGCAAGAGTCCAAAGGTATGAAAACTCCCATGCCTACTAGTGGACATGTTGATCTCACTAAGGTGGACAAACCAGATGATCAAAAGGTTTATCGATCAATGATTGGTTTATTTTTATATCAATGTGCCTCCCGTCCTGATATTATTTTAAGTGTGTGCATGTGTTCCCAATATCAAGCTGCACCTAAAGAATGTCATATTTTGGTCGTGAAATGTATTGTGAGATATTTAATAATACACCAACCATTGGCATTTGGTATCCCAAGGGATCTTCCTTTAATCTTGTTGGCTACTCCGATTCAGACTATGCCGGTGACAAGGTTGATAGAAAATCCACCTCAAGTACATGTCAATTTCCTGGTAGATCTCTTGTGTCTTGATCCTCCAAGAAACAAAACTTGGTATCTGTGAGAGCCTGACTTAATAGGAATGTTAGACTACTCATATAAACAAGGAATTCCTTCTTTTTCGGAAGCCCATGCGAAAAGAACTCCAAAGTTAAGCGTGCTTGGCTTGGACCGATTCTAGGATGGGTGACCGACCGGGAAGATGGTCCCGGGTGCGCATGAGTGAGGACAAAGTGCGCAGGAAAGACTAGTGTTGGTCTGTGGGTCTAGTCTAGATCCTGCCAGGCATAACGGGGTGTTACAATTGGTATCAGAGCCAACCCTTGCAGTTACACGGGCATGCACGGGTCAGGTGCACGGGCATGTGGTGCATGGCATGTGTGGCCCGTCGTGGCACACAGCATGGCACATGTGCCGATCTGGACGCGCATACGTGTACCAAAAGGGAACGTTCCTGATGGGCCGACGAGGACGTCGGTTCCTTTGAGTGGAGGTGTATGTGAGAGCCTGACTTAATAGGAATGATAGACTACTCATATAAACAAGGAATTCCTTCTTTTTCGGGAGCCCATGCGAAAAGAACTCCAAAGTTAAGTGTGCTTGGCTTGGAGCGATTCTAGGACACTTATGTTGTTCTTCACATGGATAGACAAAGAGAGCATGGAGCGAGGGAGTAAGAGGGCACCCATGTGTCACGAGCAAGCGGCAGTAGCAGTGCAGGGATCGGGCTGGCAGCGCGGGAACGCCGTAGATGATATAGAGATCGTGAGGTGGGGAGCGGGTGTTTCACTTTTCTATTAATATTAGTTTTTGCTAGTGCCCACAAGTAAGTTAGATAGGTAGGTGGGAGAGGGTTTTTTCCTCTCTTTTCTTCTTTAGGCCCCACGTGTAAGTGATACACCATGGTATGAGAGATTTATTTTTATTTTTACAAGGTAGGCCCCATGTGTAAGTAGCATATGCACACAAGGGCAACTATGTCTAGAGAACGGCTTGTTAACAGTCAAAGTCTATTGACTGGATGGAAACGACATAGAAGGGTATTTCCATAAGGGCTTATAATGGACGAGGGGTGATACTCATGACCTGCGTTGGGTTTTACGTGAAGAGGAACGGGTAATCGCATCACAAAGTGGGTATGTATTTCCCTCAGTTATGAAACCAAGGTTTGTCAAACCAATAGGAATACCAATCCTCGAATGTCTTCAGCGGCTGGACATAAAAGAACAAACAACTTGCACCCAACGTCGGCAAGAGGGTTGTCAATCCCCTTCATCTTGTTATTTACAAGCAAGTGAGTTGCGTAGATAGTTGTAGATAGTAGTAAACTTCAAAATAAAATAAAAGGTAATAAATAAAAGCAAGGTAATGATAGCGTTTGTGAATTTATAAGTGAATAGATCCTAGAGCCGTAGAGTTCTCTAGTGGCATCTCTCATAAGCAAAGCATACGGTGGGTAAATAAATTACTGTTGGGCAATTGATTGAAAAGCAAATAATTATGTGATGTTCACGACAATGATCATGTGTATATAGGCATCACATCCATAAGCAAATAGGCTCACTCCTGCCTGGACCTACTACTATTACTCCACTTCAAGAGCACTCCTATGCCTGCATCTCTACGTATTAAGTTCATGACAAATATAGTGATGCTTGAAGAACGATGACATGATGTAGACAGAGTAAACTCAACTAATATGAATAAACCCCATCGTATTATCCTTAGTAGGTACAACACAAAGACGCAACTTGGCCCCTTCTATCACTGGGATATAGAAACTCATAAGGTTGAACCTACTATGACGCACCACTCCCACCGAAGAATTATCAGTCTAGTTGGCCAAACTATCTCAATAGATTGGAGAGCATTACGAATCTATGATGATCATGCAAATAAGAATCATAGTAATCAGGTTTGACTCAAATACTTTTCATTAATAATCTGAACATAAATTCACAATTCTCGAATCCCAACAAACACACCATAAAAAGGAATTACATCGGATAGATCAAGGCAAAGATGCGATGAACATTGTATTGAAGATCGAGAGAAAGAGAGATTGCCATCTAGGTACTACCTATGGACCCGTAGGTCTATGGTGAACTACTCACACATCATGGTGAGGTTATCAAGGTTTATGAAGAGGCCTTTCGTGATCGATCTCCCCTCTGGCAGGGTGCGGAATGGAGGTGTAGATATCCTCCCGTTATAACAAAGACTTGTGGTGGCGGAGAATGTGTTTTGGGAGTGCTTCTGGTTTTTTTAGGGTAGATGGGAATTTATAGGCCAGATAACGATGTCGGGAGAGGCTCTAGGGGGCCACCATATAGCTGCCCCCTAGGCGGCGGTTAGATATGTGGTGGGCCCTGGTGCACCTCTCGCCCTCCTTCGAAGCTTCTAGGTCTTGTATTGGTCCAAAAAATCACCAAAAAATTTCGTGGCAATTGGACTCCGTTTGGTATGGTAACTCTGAAAAGGCAAAAACACGTACAAAACAGGAACTAGCACTGGCATTAGGCACTTTGTCAATAGGTTAGTGCTCCAAAATATTATAAATTGGTAAATAAATACCAAAAAAGTATCCAAGAATGATAATATGTCAAATCAAAAATTGTAGATACGTTGGAGACGTATGAGCATCCCCAAGCTTAATTCCTGCTCGTCCTCGAGTAGGTAAATGATAAAAACAGAATTTTTGATTTGACATGCTACCCATTATGTAATCTTTGGTATGTATGCTCGTTGAGAAATGATGAATTAACAAACAGTAACATAGTAATATTTATAAGTATAATAAACACAATCATTAATTTTTCAAAGTATACGATCCTAAAAGAATTTTACCCCTATTCATCTTATTATATTAAAGGCATGACTCTATCTTCACCACATAGCTATGGAGATGCTTATCGATGGATATCAATGCAAGGAGTAGGGATTGCCATGCAAATGATGCACTAGAGCTATAAGTGTATGCAAGCTCAACCGAAGCTAAGTGGGGTGTGCATCAAACTTGCTTGCTCATGAAGACCTCGGGCATTTGAGGAAGCCCATCGTAGGAATATACAAGCCAAGTTTATTATATGAAAAGGTAATTCCCACTAGCATAGGAAGTATCAACATAGGAGACTCTCTATATGAAGAACATGGTGCCACTTTGAGGCACAAGTGTGGTAAAGGATGCTAGCAAAGTCCCTTCTCTCATTTCATTCTTTTATGGTGGGATTTTTGCTCTCTTTTTTTCTTTTTGTCTCCCCCATTTTCTCTCTCTTTGTTTTATATGGTGGTCTCACTTGGCCTCCCCCATTTTTATTTCATTTTCCGTCCGGAGTCTCTTCCCGACTTATGGGGGAATCATAGTCTACATCATCCTTTCCTCACTAGGACAATGCTCTAATAATGATGATCATCACACTTTTATTTACTTACAACTCAACATGAAGGACTGATAGGAAGATATGACTCTGAATGAATGCCTCTGGCAGTGTACCAGGATGTGCAACGATCTAGCATGACATGTATAAAGAATATGATGAATCGTGGCTTTGTCACAAATACTATGTCAGCTATATATGATCATTCAAAGCATTATGATGATGAACGAACTAGTCATGTGAAGTGACGATGGAACTTGCATGGCAATATATCTCGGAATGGCTATGGAAATGCCATAATAGGTATGTCAGGTGGCTGTTTTAAGGAATATATAATGAGGCTTATGTGCAACAGAGCATATCATGTCATGGGGTTTGGATGCATCGGCGAATATTTTCACCAATCCTCGAGGTGAGAAGGGTTATGCACGGTACCGAAGAGGCTAGAAAATATGAGAAGGTGAAGATGCGTATGTCCATGGTGTCATATTAGTCATAAAGAACTCACATACTTATTGAAAAGTTTTATTAGTTTTATCACAAATAAAAGTACTCCTCGCATGCCCCGAGGGAGGAGGTTGGTAGGAGTTAACCATCGCGCGCCCCCGACTGAAAACAACACTAGGATTTTCATGAGGAATATAAATGCTCACACATCATTACCATGCCTCTTTAATTTTTAGATTCATAACAAGTTAACACCTCTTAATCTCGACACTTCTACGAATCAACAATTTTGGACTCACACCTTTTTTGTATTACGACATCAATGTCATTAACCCACAACTTCTCTACATGTGTTACACGATGGTTTTTATTATCATTCATTGAATACCTAATATTATTAGACTAGTCTTATGACCCATGAAAATTACCATAACTATTTATTCATCTCTCAAACAAATATAAGTGAAGAATGAGAGCATATTATTTCTATAAAATTTACACGCCACCATGCTCAAAAAGATATAAGTGAAGTGCTAGAGCAACTTCCTAGCTCAAAAGATATAAGTGAAGCACATAGAGTATTCTAGAAAATTATCATGAAGGTGCGTCTATATTAAATAGGTGTGTCCAACAAATGATGATTGTGACAAACTGAAAGTAAAAGCAAACAAAAGCAAACGATGCTCCACGCAAAACACATATCGTGTGATGAATAAAAATATAGCTCCACGTGACATACCGATGGATTGAGACGAAAGAGGGGATGCCTTTCAGGGCATCCCCAAGATTAAATGCTTGAGTATCCTTAGAATTATACTTGTGTTGCCTTGGGCATCCCCAAGCTTAGTCTCTTGCTACTCCTTATTCTGTAGTCCATTGTGATCACACCCAAACTTGAAAACCTCAATCACACAAAACTCAATAAAATTTCGTGAGATCCGTTAGTGTAAGAAACATATTGCATAATTGAGGTACTGTGATAAATTTATTCAAATTCATTTGTTCATAATAGTTACTGTACTCTAACTTCTCCATGACTTACACCCCATGATATAATCCATGATATAATCAAAATAAGCAAAACAGAATCTATTTAAAATAGAACAGTATGTAGAAATATGTAAAGATCCCATACTTATGTAACTATAAAAATCTGAAAATTTAGGAAAACTTCAATAATTTGTATATAAATATACTTTTAAAATTTCAGATCATTATCACGCTCCAGTAAAAAATGGAAATTCCTGAAGTGGAGTTAAAGTTTTTGTTTCAAATTCGGCATCGTTTCTACTCATCTTGTGAGTCATCCTAAAGGATTTACTTGGAAAAAAACAAATTAAAACACAAAAACATAATCATTACAGAGAAAAAAATCTTGTCAACACAAACAAGAATAAAGTAAAAACAAAACTAAAGATACGTATTGGTTTGCCTCCCAACAAGCGCTATTGTTTTATGCCCCTTGCTAGGCATAATGCATAGTTTCGAGTGTTGTCATCTTTGACATTGAACCCATAGGTAGACCTCATGATTGATTAATAAGGTGGTTTAATAATCTACATAGGGAATTTTTCCATCCCCATTTTAATGGGAATTGTAATCTTATGTTTCCCTCTTTCATATCAATGATTGCACCTATAGTTCGTAAAAACGCCTTCCAATTATAATGGCACAAGAAGGATTGCAATCAATATAAAGAACAATGAAATCTACAGACAAATAATTTTTGTTTTCAATAATAAGCACATCATTAATTCTATCTAAAGGTTTCTTGATGGTAGAATCCACAAGATGCAAGTTTAAGGAACATTCTTCAATGTTAGTGAGACAAAGCACATCATATACAGATTTTGGTATGGTTGAAACACTAGAACCAAGGTAACACAAAGCATTGCATTAATATTTATTTATATTTATTTTGATAGTAGGTTCCCACTCATCATGCAATTTTCTAGGAATAGAATTTCAAGCTCAAGTTTCTCATCATAAGCTTTTATCGTAGCTTCTATTATATGTTTGGTAAAAGCTTTGTTTTGTTCATAAGCATTGGGTGTGATAATTATGGATTGAAGAAAGGAAACATATTCTACTAAATAGAATTTATCATAATTGAATTCCTTGTAATCCAAGATAGTGGGCACACCACTAGTTAAAGTTTTGACCTCTCCAAACCCACATTTTCAGTTTTAGCATTAAAATCATCACCGTCCAAGCAAATGGGACGGTCCTTAACTAAAGTTCAGTCATCTCCAGTAACTTTATCATTTATATTAATATATGTAAACAAATATTCAATAGGAGAAACACCAATCATTTTAAGATATTCATCAGGATTCCGGTAAAAATTAGGTGGAGGAGCTTTTTCTAAGAATTCTCGCTTAGCTCTCAACTTAGCGGTCCTCTCCTTACGTTCATCAATAGATAATTGTATAGATTTATTAGTATCATTAAAATCATGCTTGGGTGGCAAAGACTTAATTTTAAGAGTTTCAACATCAAGATCAAATCTATCCACGTTTTTAGCCAAAGTATCAATCATATGCAACTTTTCTTCTACCATAGTGTTGAATACCTTTTGAGAATTAATAAATTCTTTAAATCTGTTCTCAAGATCAGAAAGTATCCTATTATAATTTGTATAATCATTTCCATATGAATTACCATAAGAATTTCCATAGTTGTTAGAGGAATTACTGGGATACGATCTAGCATTGAAATTTCCTCTATAAGCATTATTGTTAAAATTATTTCGCAAGATGAAGTTCACATCAATAGCATAATTATTTTTATCAATAAAAATAGACAAAGGCATATCATTGGGATCAACATTTGCATTTTTATTAGCAACCATATTCATAAGAGCATCCACTTTTTCACCTAAAGTAGCAATTTCTTCAACAGAATTTACCTTCTTACCAGTTGGAGCTCTTTCCGTATGCCATTGAGAATAATTTGTCATAATGTTGTCCAGAAGTTGTGTGGCCTCTCCTAAGGGCACATCCATGAAGGTACCACCTCCGACAGAATCTAGAAGATTTCTAGACACAAATTTTAGTCCAGCATAGAAATTTTGGATAATCATCCACAAGTTTAAGCCATGAGTTGGACAATTCCTTATCATCAATTTCATTCTCTCCCAAGATTAGCAAGATGTTATTGATCTTTCTGTTTAAAATTTATTATTTAATTTCTAAGGGATATAATCTTAGCAGGAGGAAAATATTTGGCAATAGAAGCATCTTTACACTTATCCCACGTTCCAATACTATTACGAAGTAAAGATGAAAACCAAGCTTTGGATTTGTCTCTTAGTGAAAAGGAAACAATTTAAATTTCAAAATATCATTATCCATATAATTTTTGTTTTGCATATCACAAATTCAATAAAGGTATTAAGATGTGATGTGGGATCCTCATTAGGACTTCCCGAAAATTGATCTTTCATGACAAGATTGAGCAATGCAGCATTAATATAAAATGCATCGACACTAGTGGCGGATGTTATAGGAGTACTAATAAAATAATTATTATTAGTATTTGAGAAATCACACAACTTAGTAGTATCTTGAGACATGGTAGCTAGACAAGTAAACTAGTAAGTAAAGCAAACTAGTAACTAGAAAAAGTAAATATTTTTGTATTTTTGATTTTTATGAGACAAACTAGATATAACAAAAAATAAAAAGAAGAACAAGTGAATGGAATTTTGTGCAAAGTTACTGAAAGCACATTTGCTCCCTTGGTGGTTTTGGTAATTAATAACAACATATATGTCATTGAACTAATGTTTCCACTAAGCATGTTTCGGGAAAAGTTCAATGATGGGTTGGCAAAAGGATTGTGGAATACCCCAAAATGCAAGGAAATAGATTAACAAAGCTTCAAGTAAAGAGGACTCAACATTTTACCTTTGTGAGAAATCACTTTGAGTCCATAGGAAAGCCAATACTATTAAAAGGGGGTAAGGTACTATTGGTGAACAAAATGCTCATACATGCACAAGTGATAGTCACCACATACACCAACAAGCTCTTCCACAAAAGTCTGTCCAAAGCCAAATATCCAAAATTGGTCCAACCAACACTTTCCACTCGGTGCCACCGATTCTCAGCCTCAGACAGACTCAGCCAAACCCTATCCCATCGATGCAACCGATTCTGTTTCGGTGCCACCGAGTTTGGGTTGCCAACTTCCTGTTACGCAAATTCACAAAATAGGTCCCACCGAGTTTGTTGAATCGGCATCACCAAGTTTGGCAATCTGAACGTTGGTCACCTTATCGATGCAACCGAGTTGTATGTATCGGACTCACCGAGATTCAAAAGTTGCTACCTTTGAGGCAAATCGGTACCACCGAGATTAACACATTGGTGTCACCGAGTCTGAGTTATTAGGTGTAACAGTTGGATTTCTAGAGATGCCTATATATACCCCTCCACCACCACTCACTCGATAGAGAAGCACTCAGAACAGTTCCCCAATCATACCTACTGATTTTCTGAGAGAGAGACACCTACTCATGTGTTGAGATCATGCCATTCCATTACAACCATATGAATCTTGATCTCTAGCCTCCCCAAGTTGCTTTCCACCAAATCAATCTATTCCACCATAGCCAAATCTATGAGATAGTTATTGTGTGTTGAGGAGTCTATCATCTTGAAGCACAAGAGCTAGGAGTTCATCGACATTATCGAGCCTATTACCTTTTGGAGGGTGGTGCCTCCTAGATTGGTTAGGTGTCGTTTGGGAGCCTCCTACTTCATGTTGTGGAGTGAACCAAGAAGTTTGTAAGGGCAAGGAGACCGCCTACTTCATGAAGATATACCCCGAGTTAGGCTAGTGCTCTGTGGACATAGGCCATCATGGTATAGTCAAGGTTGCTTCTTTGTGGAACCCTCCGTGGGTAGAGCCCTCCGTGGACCCTCGCGATCGTTACCCTTTGTGGGTTGAAGACTCCATAAACATGGACGTACGTTAACACCACCTATCGGAACCACGGGAAAAATCATCGTTTCTCTAATTGCGTTTTATCTTCCTACCCTTCCTTTACTTACAAGCTTGTCTTTACTTTCCGTTGCTAGACTCGTAGACATGCATGTGTAGGGTGTACTTGAGTTGCCATGAATGCTAAAATCTGCCAAGACTTAAAATTGGGAAAAGTAGATTCTTAATTGATCAAGTAGTCTAATCACCCCCCAGCACTACTTTCATTCCTACAATTACTTGATAGTTGGTGATGCTATTACTCGGCAACGGTGCCAGGAACCCTTCCTGATACTCGTGATCTGCGCTGGGTTTTCCGTGAAGAGGAACGGGTAATCGCAGCACAAAGTGGGTAAGTATTTCCCTCAGTTATGAAACCAAGGTTTATCGAACTAATAGGAATACCAATCCTCAACCATCTTCAGCGGCTGCACACAAAAGAACAAACAACTTGCACCCAATGCCGGCAAGAGTGTTGTCAATCCCCTTGATCTCGTTATTTGCAAGCAAGTGAGTTGTGTAGATAGTTGTAGATAATAGTAAAGTGCAAAATAAAATAAAAGGTAATAAATAACAGCAAGGTAATGATAGCGTTTATGAATTTATAAGTGAATAGACCCTAGGGCTGTAGAGTTCTCTAGTGGCATCTCTCATAGGCAAAACATACGGTGGGTAAACAAATTACTGCTGGGTAATTGATAGAAAAGCAAATAATTAAGTGATGTTCACGACAATGATCATGTGTATATAGGCATCACATCCATAAGAAAATACGTTGACTCCTTCCTGCACCTGCTACTATTACTCCACTTCAAGAGCGCTTCTATGCTTGCCTCTTTACATATTAAGTTCATGACAAACAGACTAATGCTTGGATAACGATGACATGTTGTAGACAAAGTATACTCAACTAATATGAATAAACCCAATATTTTAATCCTTAGTAGTAACAAAACAAACAAGCAACTTGTCCCCTTATGTCACTGGGATATAGAAACTCGTCAGGTTGAACCTACTACAACACACCACTCCCACTGAAGAAATATCAATCAAGTTTGCCAAACTACCTCAATAGTCGGAGAGCATTACAAAACTATGATGATCATGCAAATAAGTATCATAGTAATCAGGTTTAACTCAAATAATTTTCATGAATAATATGAACATAAACTCACAATTCATCGGATCCCAACAAACACACCATGCAAAGGGATTACATCAGATAGATCATGGCGAAGATACGATGAACATTGTATTGAAGATCGAGAGAGAGATTGCCATCTAGGTAATACTTACGGACCCGTAGATCTGTGGTGAATTACTCACAAATCATGGTGAGGGCAGCAAGGTTGATGAATAGGCCCTACATGATTGATCTCCCCTCCGGCAGGGTGTAGGAACGGAGATGTAGATGGCCTCCCATCAGAACACGGACTTGCGGTGGCGGAAAAAGGGTTTCAGGAGCGCTTCTGGTGCTTTTAGCATAGATGGAAATTTATAGGATGCATAACGACATCGGGAGAGGCTCTAGGGGCCACCACACATCTGCCGTAGCCCCCCAGGCGGTAGCTGGATATGTGGTGGGCCCCTCTTGCACCTCCTGGCCCTCCTCCCAAGCTTCTAGGTCTTGTATTGGTCCAAAAAATCACCAAAAAAATTCGTGGCAATGGGACTCCGTTTGGTATGGTAACTTTGAAAAGGAAAAAACACACAGAAAATAGGAACTGGCACTAGGTCAATAGGTTAGTGCTCAAAAATATTATAAATTTGTAAATAAATACCCAAAAAAGTATCCTAGAATGATAATATGTCAGCATGGTACAATCAAAAATTATAGATACGTTGGAGACGTATCAAGGGGAAAAGTTGAGCACTGTTTTATTTTAGGGGTAAAGATGTGGTCAGACCAAAGTTAGGGGGAAATGGAAATGTACCTATGTGTTAATGTGGGTTCGAAGTGTCATCATTTGTAGGTTTACTTCATGACTTGTGCTAAAAACTTGATTACTAGTTTAGCTTACATAGAAACAAGAAAAAAAGAGTTTGTAAAGTTTCTTTATCACTTTTAGTTTTTCAACTGAATTACTTGAGGACAAGCAATGAGTAAAGCTTGGGGCAGTTGATGTGTCCCAAACATATATACTTTTCCAAACACTCCTGCTCTTGTTTTGGGACTCTAATTTGTATAATTTGAATGACACTAACCCAGACTAATGTTGTTTTCAGCAGAACTACCATGGTGTTGTTTTGTGCAGAAATAAAAGTTATCGAAATTGGACGAAACATGGCAAGGATTTTTTATGAAATAAATAAAAAATATTGGAACAAATAACTATCAAAGGGGGACAACAGACCGTCCACAAGTGTGCAAGGCACGCCTCCCCCTCCCTAAGGCGTGCCCTTGCCCTTGTGGGGTCCTCATAGACCTTCTTGACTTGATTCCAACTCCATAAGTACCGTCTTACCCCAAAATCAGAGAAGGCATTTCATCGTGTTTTACGATACAGAGTCGCCACCACCTCCTATTCTTCTCTCAAAGGCTAGATCTGAAGCCTGTTTTGGGCTCCAGGCAGGGCAAATCATCGTTGTCGTCATCATCAACCCTCTTCATTGAGAACCTCATGATCCTCGCCATGGGAGTGAGTAATTCCATTATAAGCATACTAGGGGTAGATGGAGATGGATGATATTGAGCATGTAATCGAGTTAATTTGTTAGAGCTTGATCCCTAGCATCCACTATGTTCTAAGATTGATGTTGCTATGACTTTGTTATGCTTAATGCTTGTCACTAGGGCCCGAGTGCCATGATTTCAGATCTAACCTTTTATGTTTTCATGAATATAAGTGTGTTTTAGATCCTATCTCGCAAGTTGTATGCACCTATTACGTGTTATGATACGCCTACCCCAAGGTGACAATAATTGGGATGCACTCAGGTGATAACCGTAGTATGAGGAGCTCATGTATTCACTATGTGTTTGTTCCTGTTCTCTATTAAAAGGAGACCTTAATTACCCTTAGATGTCCATTAGGACCCCACTATCATGGGAGGATTGGACAAGAGATCTTATGCAAGTTCTTATTATAAGTACGTATTGTTATATACGAAATAGATGCCTACATATGATTGATGCATTGGAGATAATCCTGTGTCGCTCTAGCTTGTGATTGTTACATGGTTCATGTCATCCAAATATCCATCAATACTCCATGCCTACGCTTTTCTGATATCGTGCTTGCTAAGTTATTACTGCTATAGCTACTTTTACAATTATTGTTACCACTATTAATGTTACCACTACTATCAAAACTATCAAACTACAGTCTTACTAATACTTTTTTGCAAAAAAATAATATCCCAGATGTGGTTGAATTGACAATTCAACTACGAAGGCTTATAAATATTCTTCGGATCCCCTTGTGTCGAATCAATAAATTTGGGCAAAATACTTCCCTCGAAGACTATTGTGATCCCCTATATGTGTGGGTCATCAAGACGTTTTTCTGGTGCCATTGTAGGGGAGCATAGTTTTATTTATTAAGTCCATTTGGTAATTATCTATATGCTAATCACTATGAAGATATGATAGACTACAAAACCAAGATTATGCCCTCTAAGATGAGGGGAGGTACGGAATTGCCAACTAACTTGTGACACCACCACCTGCTATACAATCTGATATGTCACAAGTAATTGATCTTATCTTGTCTACTTTATGTCATTTTGCTCGAAGCATTACCCTCTTTGTTACGAACTCAATACCTTGTGATGCATGATGGATAGTGGTCAAGGGGTGGAGTAATAATAGTAGGCGTCGGTAAGTTTAATGTCTACTTATCACGGACATAATGCCTATATATGAATTATGCCATGAAGAATAACAACTATAACTATGTGATTTTCTATCATTCCCAATAGCAATTTGTCTACCCACCATATTATGCTCATGAGAGAGATGCCTCTACTGAATGTTATGGCCCCCGGGTCCACTTCTCCTATTAAAATACCAGAAATACAATTACCTTGTTGTTCTTATTTACCTTTTATTTTAGAGGCTTCTCTCTTGAACATAGCGTACGATGGGTAGACAAATTACTATTGGGCAGTTGATAGAATTGCGCATAGATATGACATGTTATTCATGGCAATGATCATGATATAGGCATCACGTCCATTAAAAACTAGACTGAAATGATCCTACATCTACTACTATTACTCCACCAATCGACCGAAACAATTCTACATCTATGGTATTAAGTTCACGACAAATAGAGTAATGCTTGGAGCAAGGTGACATGATGTTGACAAAGTAAGACAAGCAATATGTTCAGACCCGTAGTTTTATCCTAAATGGCAGCAATACAAATATGCGTCGTGTCCCTTTCTGTCATTGGGATATAGAACACCGCAGTATTGAACCCATTACAATGCACCACTCCTGCTGAAGATAAATCGGTCTAGTTGGCCAAACCAAACCGGTAGATCAAAGAGAAATAAGAAGCTATAATAATCATGCATTATATAATTCAAAAAATACTCAAGTACTTTCAATGAGCATTCAGATCATAAAACCATAATTCATCGGATCCCAATGAACATACTGCAAAAGAGGATTACATCAGAATGATCACCGCGAGGATCGCGGTGAACATGGTATTGAAGATCAGAGAGAGAGAGAGACATCTAGGTGCTAGCTATGGACCCGTTGGTCAGTAATGGACTACTCAAACATCATTATGGAGGCAACAAGGTTGATGAAGAAGGTCTCCATGATCAATTCCCCCTCCAGTAGAGTACCAGGAAAGGACTCTAGATGGGCTCCCGTCGGAATAGAGACTTGCGACAGTGGAAAAAGTGTTTTGGGTGGCTCTCTAATAGTTTCCGGATTTTAGAGAATTTATGAAGGTGGAATTAGGTCAGACAAAGCCACGAGAGGCCCACAAGCATCAGGGTGTGCCTTGTTACCTTTCCATCTCCTCGCTTCATGCATGGTCTCCTCTCGAACCTTCCAGGGTCTCCTTTGTCTATAAAAAATTGTCAAAAAGTTTCGTAGTATTTGGACTTCATTTTGTATTGATTTCTTGGAAAACCAAAAACAAGCAGAAAACATCAACTAGCACTAGGAATTTGGTTAATAGGTTAGTTCCCAAAAATGATATAAGATAGCATATAATTGCATATAAAGCATCCAAGATTGATAATGTAATAGTATGGAACAATCAAAATTATCAATATGTTGGAGACGTATTAGCATCCCCAAGCTTAGTTCCTTCTCGTCCTTGAGTAGGTAAATGATAAAAACAGAATTTTTGATGTGGCATGCTACCCAACATGTAATCTCTTTTAGGTATGATTATCGAGAAATGATGAACTAATTGATATCACCATAATAATATCCATGAGCATAAACAACATAATCATTACTTTTCAAAATACATGATCCTTAAAGAATGTTATTACCTGGTCATTTTATCATATCAAGCATGGCATGACTCTGTCTTCACCACATAAGTATAAATCATGAGCACCCAGGTGTTAAACCAGGAAATTGGATCATACTTCTAACACGCTTCACAATTTTCAACTTCACGCAATACATGAGCGTGAACCATGGATATAGCATATGGATGGAATAGAGTATGGTGGTAGAGATCAAAAGGACTCAAAGCAAAAAGAAAGTCTCGCATCAACTAGGTAGGTCAATGGGCTATGGAGATACCCATTAATCAATATCAATGCGAGGAGTAGGGATTGCCATGCAACAGATGCACTAGAGCTATAAGTGTATGAAAGCTTAATGGAAGCTATGTGGGTATGCATTAAACTTGCTTGCTCATGAAGACCTAGAGCATTTCAGGAAGCATGTCATCGGAATATACAAGCTACGTTCTATAATGTAAAATTCCCACTAGCATATGAAAATGACATCTCGGGAGACTCTCTATATGAAGAACATGGTCCCACTTTGAGGTACAAGTGTGATAAATGGATAGTAACACTTCCCCTTCTCTCTTTTCTCTCATTTTTCCATGGTAGGCTTGTCTCTTCTTCTTTTTTGCCTCCCCATTTCTTTTTATTTAATTTTCGTTCGGAGTCTCATTGCAACTTGTGGGGGAATCATAGTCTCCATCATCCTTTCCTCACTGGGATAGTGCTCTAATAACGATGATCATCATAATTTTATTTAGTTAGAACTCAATCTTACAACACAATGAAGAACAATATGACTCTATATGAATACCTCTGACAGTGTACTAGGATGTGCAATGATCTAGTGTGACATGTAGATAATGATGAACACTGGGTTTGCCACAAATACTATGTCAGCTATATGATCATGCAAAGTAATATGATGATGAACACACAAGTCATGTGATGGAACGGTGGAAGTTGCATGACAATATATATTGGAATGGCTATGGAATTGCCATAATATGTAGGTATGGTGGCTGTTTTGAGGAACATATAAGGAGTCTTATGTGTGATAGAGCGTATCATATCATGGGGTATGGATGCACCAGCGAAGGTTGCACCAACTCTCGAGGTGAGAACGGGCAATGCACGGTACCGAAGATGCTAGAAAATTACAGTGAGAGTGTGTATATCCATGGATTCACATTAGTCATAAAGAACTCATATACTTATTGTATCGCCTTATTACCTCTCTCTATGCAAAGTGCTACCGCATGCCCCTAGGGAGGAGATTAGCGGGAGTTAACCCCCCCCCCCTCCCCGATCCGAACAACACGATAGGATTTCGTTTCAGACATAAAAATGCTTACACATCATCACCATGCCATAGTCAATACTTAGATGAATAACAAATAACCCGCTTTAGTATTGATATTTCTACTAAGCAATGATCATGTACTCATGCCCTTTCATATTACTATATCTATAATTAACCCGTGTTTCTAGTGAGCTACATGAAGGTTTTTATTATATCCCCATTGAATACCTATCCTTTTCGGACTAGTCTTATAACATGTTCCCATTATCGTTCCTATTTCTTATACTATCAAAAAGATTTAAGTGAAGCATGGGAGTTCAATTATTTCTATAAAATCTGAACGCCATCATGCTCTAAAAGATATAAGTGAAGAACTAGAGCAACTTCCTAGCTCAAAAGATATAAGTAAAGCATATAGAGTATTCTAACAAATTATGATGACCATGTGTCTCTCTAACAAATGTGTGTCCAGCAAAAAATGATCATGGAAAACTAGAAGAAGAGAAAAATATAATACGTGATGCTCCAAACAAAACACATATCATGTGATGAATGAAAATATAGCTCCAAGTGACATACCGATATATTGGAGACGAAAGGAGGATGCCTTCTGGGGCATCCCCAAGCTTAGACTCTTGGGTCTTCCTTGAATATTACCTTGGGGTGCCTTGGGAGTCCCCAATCTTAGGGTCTTTCCACTCCTCATTCCTTCATCCACCATTCTCTCACCCAAAACTTGAAAACTTTAGCACACGAAACTCAACAAAACCTCAAACTTGGAGAAATTCTACACTAGGCATAAAAGTTTATGTTTTTGCACAACATCAATTCTACTGTCTTCCAAATAATCCCAAAGGCTTTACTTGGCACAAATACTAATTCAAACATAAAAACACAACCATTACAATAGTTCAATTGTGTGAACTCAAAATAACAGAAAGTATTGGGTTGTCTCCGAACAAGTTCTTTGTTTATATCCATTAACATAGGCTTGGGATAATAATCATGCTCACATAAAATACAATAATTCAAGCACAAGGAGAGCATCATATAGCATATAATTTAGACATTTTAGCCTAACGTACTTCCTATGAATATGCATTTCATAAGCGAACAAATTATCAACACAAGAAGTATCTAGCATATGCAAATAGGAAGAATGAAGCAATAACAATTTGAACATCAAGAGAGGTAAGTGAGTAACATGAAAATTTCTATAAACATATTTGCCTCTCTCATAATGATTACATTTGGGATTATTTTCAAATTCAATAACATAACTAGCATATAAAATAGTTTCTCCATGATCCACATGGACAAAAGTTTTACAATATTCAAGGATGGTGGGATTAACATTAACTAAAGTCATGACCACTCCAAACCCACTTTTATCAAAAATTTCATAATAAGAACACTCTCCGAATATGTGGTATTCTTATCTAAACTTGTCACTCTTCTAAAGTCACTTTCATTATATTGGAATCATTATTATCAATAACACAATCATTATGAGGCTTAAATAATATTTTGAGATCATAAGAAGCATCACCCCAATCATGATGGACTCCACTACAAAGGGACACTGCTAGGACACTTCCTGGTTTATAGACTCGGGATCCTCAAGATACACAATCATGGCATCACCTGCATCTGGCATGACACGACATGTGAGTACTTTAAATGTACTCGCAAGCTCACAAAAACTAAAAACATCAAGGCAAAAGAATAAAATAGCAATAACAAGTTACTGTTATGTCATCCTCAATTCTTAAAATGGTGGAAGAAAATAATAAGTATGAAATTGTTGAACTAGCTATAATATTAGGCCCTTGTTTAAAGTCACATGGACCATCTTGTCAATCAACCTACTCTTGTGATCATCTCATAATCATCCCATGATCATCATTGGCTTTCTGCCAAAACTGTTACTTGCCAATTATAAAGATGAGTCATTCCATCATTGTTGGTGTTGATCAGATGGTATGACCTAGTATGAACTATGTCCAATACCTTGGTGCAGTTATTCGGATAGTTTCAAACCATCTGCAGCGGTTGTGCACCAGGGTCTATGGGCCCAGGACAGGGGTGAAACCCTAAGGATGATGCCAATGACCTTCTTGTCTACCAAGGCAGGGCGGCGGTGGAGGAGATCTCATCTACCTCTTTGTAAACCCTAGACCTGCTTCATCTATATAAGGGGATGCTAGGGAACCCTCATTCCCATCTAATCTCAGATAGCAACTCTCGGTAGCAATCTCATACACCATTGTAACCCCTCGCACGAGGTATCCCTCCATCATGAATAAGCAACGTAGGAAGGATGTAGAGTATTACTCTCTAAGGGGTCAAACCTGGGTAAAACCCTCGTGTGATCTCGAATATAAGACTTCTATATACGCTTGGACCCCTAACGAGGGATCTGACGACATTTTGCACCGTCAATTGGCGCGCCGAGAATGAACGGCGCCACTTGGAGACCGACCTCAGATATAATCTTCTTCAAATCTCGGTGACCTCTCACTGGGACAGAGCCTGATGTTTGGCTCCCTCACCTTCGTTGTCAACAAGATGGGTCGGGTCAATGTCGACCCATAGGCCCACCCATACACTCTAACTATGGCAAAAACATGATTGTCGTGATCACCAACGACGAAGACCTCAAACCACTGAGACCCCATGGTCAAATGTTTGAGGTGGTGCCCGCGGCCTCAACAGCCACACCTCCAGACTCCGCACAAGTTAATACCCAAACATCATCGTCAATGCCCTCGGTGCCTGTGGGCGGTGACAGTTGTGCTACGCCATTCCCCTAGATGACAGAGACTTTGGGTTGCTCCAATTACATGTATTTCTAGCAACCTGCACCAACATGCCAACTAGTCGCGATGGTATGCGACAACTGCCTCATCACCCACACATAGTAGGATTGCATCACCACCGGTCTCACCACTGGCAACATCACAAACTGGTTGATGTTGTGGTGGTTTCGGATGATGAAATAAGCAATGGAGAAACAATTTACTTCACAAATGATGACAAGAATGTCGACCTCCTGGCTATCTAGGTGGCTACCTACTCGGACCCTTGGAGTTAATCATAGTCATTCATAGAGACCGGGACCTACCAGACCTCCTCTGAGGAGAAGTCCCAATCAGAGGCCATGCAAACCATGCTCCTACAACAGGTCATGATGATAGAACCACCAATAAATCACATTGTTGTGATAACAAGCGCACCAGCGCAACTACGTTGTCATCCCCGCACCTGATAGCATCAGGGCCGTAAGCCGCCATGACACATCCACCAGTGACGCCCATCACAACAACCCAATAGCAGGCCACCATAGGAGTCCCGGGGAGCTCACCGCCAGGATTTCTTATGCCCGCAACAACAATGATGAATGCAACAGTTGTCACAACGATACTATCCCCAATATTAGTATACGACATTAACTGTCTCACAGGTTGATCACAAGGAACAATCACGTGTCCCGGACATTAGAGGCCATTCGCGTATCACATCTGAATACACAACTGGAGTTGCAACAACGTACATTGGTGGCTGTAGCAAGGGACGTGTGTTGACAGGGGAAATGGTGGGTGAAAGACTACGCCACATGCCTCATCGACCGTGGGCTCTCATCAACGACCTCATTGCCCTTGGATGGGAGCAAGGAGTCGCCTTCAATGGACCAGCAACAGAGGCACTACCGCCAATGCCAGCACATGGCCTCCAAGCAGTCGCAACATTGGTGGACAGGCTACAAGGCACCCAAGGAAATCCCAAGCTCCTGACCGATCTCACGCAAGTGCTCCACAAGATGGTGGAACTTCAAGACAACATCTCTCGCTCAAGGGGCATGCTTGCGGGTACTAGCAAAGTCCTATATGACACTAATCACCCCGCCCATGATTGGAGGCAAGAATCTATACAATGGCAGGATGCCGCTCTGAGAGCTGAGGTCACGAACCTTAGACGACCAATAATAGTCATCACCCAACAACAATGGGCATCCTCCCACTCTCGACAGTAGGCCAGCCAACCCACCATCACGATCCCTTGACACGAGCAATGGAGCACTACAACGGAATCCAGGGGGCCACCCCCACGCTTCGCCTTGCTCCCCTCGAGCATGACATCAACATGTTCCGGCCAGGCAGTGATCATCCATCCTTTCCCTCAGTCGTCGGTCATCCCTGGCATGGAGAAGAACTCAGGAGATACCAATCCAGATCATTAGTTCAATGACTACCTCATATCAGTGGAGATGGCCAACGGTGACATGGGCAATGTCCTACTGCACACACACCTTTGTGTCTTACTGGCCACACACATTTTTGGAACAATGACTTTCCACCAAATTCGATTCACAACTAGACATATTTCAAATACGTGTTACTAAAGAATTTTGAAGAAACATACCACCGCGTAGGATGCAGAGTCAGCCTCCACAACAACATTCAGGAGGATAAAGAATTTGTCAATGATTATGTCGTTGATGGCTCAAGAAGAATACCACCATGTCCAACATCTCCGATGAAACGGCCATAGAAGCATTCATGAGCGGAGCACATGACCCCTTATTCAGGCACAAACTCTGCAAGAAAAGGAGGGGAAGGCAAGCTGACATCAATGGTAGCCCTTATGAAGGTTGCCAACAACTTCGCCATAGGAGAAGAGATAACTAGGGCAGCACGATGTCCAATTCCAGGGCTTACAATTGTGAAGCCCGCTAGCGGGGACGCTTCCAAGAGCGACAACACCAAGGGCAAACAGGACCGCAAACGAAAAGGGGAACAAGATTCTGAACCGGGCGCCGTAGCAAACGAGTTGGAGGAGGAAAGAGCAACAAAATAGCAAATGGAACAACAAGAACCGGTAACCTCCATCATGAGTGGATCATGCTTGTAAATAGCTACAAGACCATAAGGCTCGGCACTCCACACGGGAATGCCAGCTTAACGAACAACTCATCCGAGAGATGGGTAATAATCCCACTATATGACATGATGAAGGCAACAACAAGGCACCTGTAGTGCCAATAGACCACCAAGAATAGCAGTCCAATAACCCAAGGCCACGAGTGTTCCTAAAGGACGTACGAAGAATCAATATGATAACATAGGAACGAAGTCCAAGAAGACACATGTGTCGATGTCACCACACACGCCCGAGGAAGCACTCTACATTCCTTGAGTGGTTAGAATTGCCAATCTCCTTCAGACAAGAAGACCATCCAGAGATTCTCTACAGCTCGTGAATTAACCTCTATGCCTAGATTACCCCAATGTCACCATGGTTGTCCGCAAGTTTTTTATCAAAACATATGCCAAGTGATCTCAATAAATTACCCCATTGTCATCACGGGTATCCACAAGCAAGACATACATCAAGTGATCTCAAATCCAAATTATTAAATCCAACATATGGAACCTCAAAGAGAAAGACTCAATTCATCACAAAAAAATAGAGAGTGAAGAACACCATATGATCCAACTACATTAACAAAGCTCATGGTACATCAAGATTGTATCCTATAAAGATCAGGAGAGGGAGAGAGAGAGAGGGATAAAGAGATGAAACACATAGCTACTGGTACATAGCCTCAGCCCCGAGGGTGTCCTAATCCCTCCTTGTCGTGGAGGCCACCGAGATGATGAAGATGGCCTCCGATGATGATGCCCCTCTGACAGGGTGCCGGAGAAAGACTCTAGATAAGATCGCTCTAGAAGAGTGGGTTGCGGCAGCGGCATGTGATAGCCTACAAGTGCACATGGTGTAGTTGTACCACTCATGGAGCGACGGGGCGGTCATTATCTTGCATGCTAAGCGGGTTATTCCCAAGATGAGTGTTTATTCACTTGTCATTGCACGACAGAGGTTGGTAAAAAGGATGCCCAGTCCTGCATCATACATAAATAAATAAACAAAAACTCCCCCTAGAAAGTTTATTGTTTGGAGGGTAACCGGGGATTCGGCCAACCATGTAATGTGTTTGAATGGTGGAGGGGTAGTAAAATTTCAATTCTGTTTGGAAACGGCTAATAATGTGTTTAACATGGAAGATATTGAAAATTGTGTTGTGACGTTGACACGAAATGTACACTACTCAAAATTACACATTCATCTCTGTTTTAAACAATGACCTCTCGCATCTTTGCAAATCCCTCATTTCATGTGCGAAGCGACAATCTATTTACCTTTATGTTATTTAATTTCGCGTTATTTACATTTGACGATGAGTCAACTTCTTATCCAACCTCAACCTATTAGTTGGAAAGCATCATGTGGTGGGGAAAGATCCAAACACATATATCCGTTCAAATATATTTGATCGTGATACATTATTGTTGACAATTATTTTCATGATAAGTATGTTGGGAGACGAAACATTAAGCCCCTATATTTATCTGTGTTCGATGGATGTTATTTGTTTTAAAAATATGCTTTGATTATTAGCAATAATATAAGACTATATGATAATTGAGTATGTGGAGCTCTTACTTAGACTTCAAGATGCATTGAAATTGTTTGGTGACTAAGAACATGTGTTGTTAAGTTTTAAGAGAATGCATTGTTTGAACCATGACATGTGAATTGATTGCTACTCTACCATGATGATTTGTATGAGAAAAATTTGCTGGTTATGATGCTAGAAAAACTGAATGGAATTATCATTGATCGAACTTATATACTATGCTAGCATTCACACTTCATAAATTATTTCTTTTATCATTTACCTACTCACGGACGAGTAGGGATTAAGCTTGGGGATACGTCTCGAACGTGTCGATAATTTATGGAAGTATTCATGGCATATTTTTCTATGTTTACAATACCTTTATATGGTTTTTAAGCATTTTATATGATTCTTTTAGAACTAACCCGAACTGACGTTGTTTTTAGCAGAATTATTATGGTGTTGTTTTTTCTGCAGAAAATAAAAGTTCTCGGAATCACCCGAAACTTCTTTATGATATTTATCGAGGAAATAAGAAATACCAAAGTGAATAAACACCGGCGGGGAGCCTCGTATGGGCCACAAGCCAACAGGGTGCGCCCACCCCGTGGGTGCGCACTGATGGCTTGTGGGGCCCACGTGGCTCCGTTTAGCGTGATTCCAACGCTAGAAAATCCTATATATACAGAAACCCTCAGAAATAAACAAAGACTCTGTGCTCCACCGCCACAACTCTTTGTATCAATGAAAAACCCGTCTAGAGCCTTTCCGGTACCCTGCGAGAGGGGGTAAATCATCTTTAGTGGCCATCTTCATCATCCAACGGAGGTCATGACGAGATGGGAGTAGTTCACCCTCCGGGCAGAGGGTATGTACTAGTAGCTATGTGTTTAATCACTCTCTCTAGTGTTCTTGAGATGGCACTATCTTCATGTATCACGGGCTTTGTTAATATAGTTGGATCATATGGTGTTCTTCCCTCGCCATCTTGTTGATTCTTTCCCTTTGAGATCTTGTTATGTTGGATTGAATATTTTGGTTTGAGAACACTTGATGTACGTCTCGCATGTGGATACTCATAGTGACAATGGGATATTCTATTGATTCACTTGATATATGTTATGGCATCAACTTACGGAATCCAGTGACCTTGGGGATCCATGCATAGGGGTTGATTGCACATTTTCATACCACGTTCTCTGATAGAAATCTTGGGGTGCTCCTTGAAGTTCTTTGCGTTTGATTGAATATGATAGATCTGAAGTTGTTTGGTGTATGTCACATAATTTATCCACGGATACTTCAAGTGACATTGGAGTATCTAGGTGACATTAGGGTTGATTGATATGTATCGTTGGTGTTATTTTAATATGACCTCTAGGGCTGTTTGTGACACTTATAGGAATAGCTCAAAACATTGATCAGAAAGAATAACTTTGAGGTGGTTCTACTACCTATGCCAATTTCATCTTATGTTATCCGTTAGATAGGAAATTTGGAGTGATTCTTTGTTGCACATTGAGGGATGATTATATGATTCAACTATGTTAGCATTGTTAAGAGATTGCACTAGTGAAAGTATGAATCCTAGGCCTTATTCCAAGCATTTATATAACATTTTGCTCATTGTTTTACACTTTCTACCTTGCTGTTTTTATATTTTCATATTACAAAAACCAATATCTACCATCCATATTGCACTTGTATCACCATCTCTTCGCCAAACTAGTGCACCTAAACAATTTACCATTGTATTGGGTGTGTTGGGGACACAAGAGATTTCTTATATTTGATTGCAGAATTGTTCGAGAGAGACCATCTTCACCCTACACCTCCCATGAATTGATAAACCTTAGGTCATCCACTTGAGGAAAAATTGCTATTATCCTACAAAACTCTATGCTTGGAGGCCTAACAGAGTCTACAAGAATAAAGTTGTGCAGTAGACATCAATCCTCCCTCTGATGGACTCCAGAGGCTAGGGTTCTGCCTCCTGGACGAGTTTCTGGTTTCTTTGTGCTTGTGATCCACAATCCACTTTGACGAGGTGGCGACGCACCATACGACCACTCGCGGTCGTATGGAACGCCATTGTTTGCTTTGGAAGCCCGACAAAGTTCGTTCCTTTGGTCTTTTGCTTGATTTTTGTATGGAAAGTGATTATCACATTAAATACGTGATTCCATAACCATCCTTGGGGATTTTCTCCATTAAATGGATATTGCTCCAAAAGACATTACCTGAGGGATTATCAACAAAATAATTGTGTGAACACGGTAAAATTCCACAAAGCCTAACTTATAGGCACAAAGAACATAGGAAAATCATCGCATTAATTGGACTCCCCAAATCCCCCAAGCTTAAGTCTTACTAGTCCCTAGGCAAGTATCGTGGCTTGTAAAGAACAAGGTCAACCTTGTGCTTATAATATACATATATCAAAATATATGAGTCCATCACCTCTAGGATGAATGCTTATTGATGAGTGTATGATGAGGACATGAATACCATTGTTACACCCACAACCCCTACTACTATACATATTGGACCAATTACTAGAGATCGCGCACGCCAATTGAATTACCAGGTACTTTTGTTTCTTGGAAATCCTTCTAATTTTCATGAACATATGATGTTGCCTAAATTAGATACTTTTGTTTTACTTATGAATGAATGATCTAGCATGGACAAGAAGGATGGCTATTGGAGCGGGATCAAGCATGGAGAAGAAGGTGTGAATGCGGGCAAGAACAATGGAGTTTCCTGTTGTGATTTTATGAAAGCACAATATGCTCCCTTGGTGGTTTTGATAATTCATGACAACACACATTGTCTCTTGGACTAATACTTTCAACTAGTGTATTTCAGATAAAGTCCACAGAGAAGGTTGGCTAAGGAGTGTGGAGAGTTTTGCCAAGAAGAAGAAGGAGAAGCATTTGGATTGGAAAAGGTTCAAGCAAGAGGACTCTACATTTTACTTTGTGAGAAATCACTTTGATCCCAGGTCGCTTCGCTTAATCAAAGATAAGAAATATCATAGCTGCTTACGAATGCCATCCAACGAGGTAGAACCACCTTCTAATCCTTATGGAGTTTAAGAACAACGTCCACTTGGATTTTCTATACTAGTTAGCCGCAGAAAAAGACGAAAGCGAGCCAAAACATGTAAATAAAAAAAAAAAAGAAGGGAACATCCACTGCTGAAATACACTTGCATCGTCGTTAAACAGGAACTCAAAAACGGCACTATAGCATTGGAATTATGGAATTTGAATGGATTGAGTACATCAAGATGAAGAAATTAACGTAATAAGCGATATTCTCAAAAGATTCGGTCATGCCAGAAACCTCAGTGTGCATGGCACTAAAAAAGGGTACAAAGAACCTGAGATGCAAGTAATGGCTGAATAGCCGGGGAAACACTAAATAAAGACAAGTGTCATCCGGACTTACTTGATTGATTGAATCGAGAGATGGAAATGCCATTGAGAGATTAGAAGGGATAGAGAAAACGTCAGATAGAGGTCGTGCTTCTGCTCAGTCCAAAAGAACAATCTGAGTGAGGATAAGGTGGTTTATGTTAGGGTCCGAGAAAGCAACTTGACATGCCAATCCTAACAAGAATTCCACTCTTTCTGGTCATGTCAGAAACCACCTCTTGGAAAGCAGATCGAAAGCCAATCGTTTCAGAAGATGATGACCCTCTTGTGCTCCTACGTTCCTGCTAGTTGGTGGATGAAGAATAGGAGAGAGCTTGCTTGAGTAGAAGATAACCCGCGAGAAGGATGTTTTGTAGCGCTTTCTCATACAAAAGGAAAAGGCGTCACGACCGAAGATAAGGAAAGATCCCAGCTTTTCATTGCTCTGTCGCGCCACCCCTCCTCCCAGAGCCGGTTCTTTTCCATAGATTTTTCAGCTAAAAGAGACGGTATATATATCAATGAAAGCTGGCGCCTTTGGTTCTTGGTACGACTGGTACTTTTTCTCATTTATCGGTCTAGTTGGAAAAATTTCCCCTCAAAGATCAAGTTTTTCTTATATATTATGCTGCGCCCTTGCCCTTCCTTTCTCTTCTATAAAAAGGCTGGACGTAAAATGTAACTGATGCTTATATTCTAAATATGACAAGCAAGAAACCTACTATTGCCGTAAACAAAAACCCAAACATTAGTAACTAACAGAGCTTTCCTATTCTAACTATTTCCCTATAAACCATGATTGATATACCAATCAAAAAATACTTCTGAAACTAAACTATTCTATTGATTTATGCCCGTGCTTCTTCTTCTGTTTTTGTACGCAGAAGGATGTCTAGGAGGAACAGATCACTGAGGTTAAGGATGAGAAGGTGAAAAGTGAAGATAGAGAATAGATGCCATGAACAAGTGTATCAATTCAAGAGTTAAGGAATACTATTGGGAAGATTGGGCATTGGGTTCATCTTGTTATTGACCATCCCTTTTCAACACATATCTTTTAGTATACGTCTTTTTTAGTTGCTTAAAGATTTCAGATATTGCTTTTTCTGTTATAGGAAGTGTTGCGTTCCCCTTTAGGGTGTTTGTCAGTGGCGTCACCCGATAGGGTGTGTGCCCGGAAGAGAGAAGAAAAACATGTTGCTTGCTATTTCTGGTTGAAGAGCTCTTTTTTCCTATCGAACAGGAATTCCGAGGGATGTTTTTTGTTGTCGATTTGTAGCAATAGAAAGATAATGGAAGTGATTGAATAAGTTGGGTCATGAGAATGGAAGTTGGGTCATGTTGATACTAGATCCATGTCTTGATTATTCGACTTTTCCATTCCAATGCACAATACTATGCATTCCATTCCAAAGAGCGGTTTCGGTGGGTTGATACGATTTCCACTTTGACGGTCCTAAGTTGGCATTCTTTTCAGATAACTTCCATCTCGCCATAGACGAAAAGTACCCAATTTCATGCCAAGAGACCATGTAAGGGTTGTACGACCCATCCATATGATAAAAAGACTCACAAGCCTAAGAGCAATTCCTTCCTTCCCTATCATTAATTAAGGACTGGCTTGCTTCGAGAGAAAGGAAATCTGAATTCCATAGTCGTCTTCCTCACGAGCTGGAACAACTAAAGGTGTAGGTTGGAAATATACTTTTTTTCCGTTGGATTGTGCTCCAGAGAATGGAATAGTAACACGCGCTGAGTCCATAGGAAAGCCAGTACTATTAAAAGAGGGTAAGGTACTGTTGGTGAACAAGATGCTCAAACATGCACAATTTATAGTCACCAAAACACCCACAAACTCTCCCACAAAGTCTTTCTAAGCCATTCATGCAAATCGGCGCAACCAACACTATACACTCGGTCCCACCGATTCCCATCCTGAGACAGAACCCAGCCAAACCCTAGCACATCGGTGCAACCGATCCCACTTTCGTGACACCGAGTTCTTCTTGCCAACTTTCTGTTACCTCGATTCACAAAATCGGAAGCTCTGAGTTTTTGGATCGGCGTCACCAAGATTTGGATTCTGACTGTTGGACACCTAATCGGTATAGCCGAAATTTCTAAATCGGTCTCACCGAGATTCAAAAGTTGCTACCTTTGGAGCAACTGTTGGGGAACGTCCCATGGGAAACAAAAAAATTCCTATGCTCACGCAATACCTATCCATGGTGATGAGCATCTACGAGAGGGAGAGTGGATCTACATACCCTTGTAGATCGCTAAGTGGGAAGCGTTAAGAAACGCGGTTGGTGTAGTCGAACGTCTTCGCGATCCAAATCGCTGAGTGTCCCGTGATCTCATCATGATCCGTCCCGCAATCTAATCACGATCCTTCCCATGAACTCATCATGATCTGTCCCGTGATCTCATCACGATCCGTCTCGCGATCTTGATCACGGTCCTTCCGATCTAGCGCCGAACGGACGGCACCTCCGTGTTCAGCACACGTATAGCTCGATGATGATCTCCGCCTTCTTGATCCAGCAAGAGGGAGAGAGAGAGGTAGCAGATTTCTCCGGCAGCATGATGGTGCCGCGGCGATGGTGGTGGAGCAATTCCGGCAGGGCTTCGCCTAAGCACTGCAGAAATCCGATCTAGAGGAGAAACTATGCACTAGAGGAACGGGTAGCACGTGGCTAAAAAAACTAGTGCCAAAACCCTAAAACCCTCTAGTATATATAGTAGGTGAGGAGGAGGAGGCTTTTCCCTCAAGGATCCAGCCCTAGGATTCGGCCGAACCAGGAGGGAGGAGTCCTCCTCCTCCACTCCTAGTAGGATTAGGACTCCTTCCTTATCTAGCCCTTTTTGCCTTTTTCCACCTTTTTCCTTTTTGGCTTTTCTTCCCAGCCACATGGGCCTTGTGTGGGACTTCCACCATCCCACTAAGGGCTGGTATTCATCCTCCCATAGCCCATGTAGCCTCTTGGGTCGAAATACCCCTCCCGATGGTCTCCCAGTACACTATCGGCACTCCCTATACACTACCGATGAGCCTGAAACCTTTCCGGTGACCAAAATAGGACTTCCTATATATCAATCTTTACCTCTAGACCATTCCGGATCTCCTCGTGACCTCCGGGATCTCATCTGGGACTTCAAACAACCTTCGGTCACCACCATACATAACTCTCTACTACCGAAACGTCACCAAACCTTAAGTGTGCAGACCCTACGGGTTCGAGAACTATGTAGACATGACCGAGACACCTCTACGGTCAATAACCAATAGCGCGACCTGGATGCCCATATTGGTTCCTACATATTCTATGAAGATCTTTATCGGTTGAAACTCTATGTCAAGGATTCAGTTAATCCTGTATGGTGTTCCCTTTGTTCTTCGGTATGTTACTTGCCCGAGATTCGATCGTCGGTATCTCCATACCTAGTTCAACCTCGTTACTAGAAACTCTCTTTACTCGTTCCGTAATACAAGATCCCATGAATAAAAATTAGTCACATTTCTTGCAAGGCTTATTGTGATGTTGTATTACCGAGTGGGCCCTGAGATACCTCTCTGTCACACGGAGTAACAAATCCCAGTCTTGATCCATGCCAACCCAAGAGACACCCTTGGAGATACCTATAGAGTACATTTATAGTCACCCAGTTACGTTGTGACGTTTGATACACACAAAGCACTCCTCCGGTGTCAGTGAGCTGCATGATCTCATGGTCATAGGAACAGATACTTGACATGCAGAAAATAGTAGCAATAAACTGACACGATCATATGCTACGTTTGTAGTTTGGGTCTTGTCCATCACATCATTCTCCTAATGATGTGATCGCGTTACCAAATGACATATCATGTCCATGACTAGGAAACCATAGCCATCTTTGATCAATGAGCTAGTCTATTAGAGGCATACCAGGGACATGGTGTTGTCTATGTATCCACACATGCATCTAAGTCTCTGATCAATACAATTATAGCATGGATACTAAATGATTATCATGAAAAAGGAAATATGATAATAACTAATTCATTATTGCCTCTAGGGCATATTTCCAACAGCAACTCGGTACCATCGATATTCATACATCGGTGTCACCGAGTTGGTCACTTAAGGTGTAATGGTTGGATTTTTGGAGATGCCTATATATACCCCTCCACCACCACTCACTCGCAAGAGAAGCACTAAGAATAGATCCCCACCTATCCTATTATATTTTCTAAGAGAGAGCCACCTACTCATGTGTTGAGATCATGTCATTCCATTCCAACCATATGAATCTTGATCTCTAGCCTCCCCAAGTTCCTTTCGACCCAATCAATCTCTTCCACCAAAGCCAAATATGTGAGAGAGTGATTGAGTGTTGAGGAGTCTATCATCTTGATGCACAACAGCAAGGAATTCATCGACATTATCGAGCCTATTACCTTTTGGAGGGTGGTGCCTCCTAGATTGGTTAGGTGTCACTTGGGAACCTCCTACTTCGTGTTCTGGAGTGAACCAAGAAGTTTGTAAGGGCAAGGAGATCGTCTACTTCATGAAGATCTACCCCGAGTTAGGCTAGTCCTCCGTGGACGTAGGCTATCATGTATAGTCAAGGTTGCTTCTTCGTGGAACCCTCCATGGGTAGAGCCGTCCATGGACTCTCGCGACCGTTACCCTCCATGGGTTGAAGACTCCATAAACGTGGACGTACGATAGCACCACCTATCGGAACCACGGGAAAAATCTTCGTGTCCTTTGTGCGTTTGATCTCCCTATCTCAACTCCTTACTTTCATGTGTAATGTCTTTACTTTCCGCTGCTATACTTGATGACCTGCATGGTGTAGGGTGTGCTAGACTTGCTATAATTGCTAAAATCTTACAACACTAAACTTTGGATATTGTGTAGATTTTAATTTTACTAGTAGTCTATTCGCCCCCCCCCCTCTAGACATACTCTTCTAGTGATCCCACATTTTCACACTTTGAAGCCACCGTAAAGAGAGCATGAAGGCTTGGACGAAATATACAAGATGCCACTTCATAAATTTTGTCCATATGCTATTATAGGCGTTGCGTCACCTTATTTTTGGGCTAGGCCCATGTAATTTCAAAATACTACATTATAGGCTATTTTTAGTGTCCGTATGTGTGGGGAAACCGAGATAGGATTGTTTTCGGACCCCTCCTCCAAGGAGTCACAAAAATCCACCCTATTCCCCCATATATACAGCCCTTAGGGTGCTGTTTAGACTTGGGTTTTGTTTAGAACAAAAGTTTGCCATAGCTGCAACTTTGTGTTCTTCGTTTGTGGTCTACGACCAGACAAAGACGTCAGAGAACCCCACTTTCATCAATAAATCTTTCCTCTTATATTCACAATATCCAAATTGCAATCTCAGTTTCTTGCTTGTTCTTCATTTGCATGCAGGAAGCAGACCCTCATGGTCAGGTTAATCATGCTCCGGCATGGTCAATAACCTCTCGGAGATGGTTTAGCGATTTCTAAGGCTCAACATCCTTGCACGATCATAGTCAGATCATCAACATCGACTCTACCAAAAACGATAGCCACACCTCATCGAAGGACAGGGACAACTTCACCTCTATCAAGTAGTATCAGATTTCCAGGTTGCTCGGTGAGATTTTACTAGTTTTTCGTAGTTTAGATTGCATCTGTTCTTCATACCTATAGTCCACAAAAAAACCACAAAAAATTAGGGTTAGTTCATCCTCTCCAAACCAATCTGAGCCTTCTGCGATTTCTGTTCAGTGTTTTGCTTTGTTGAATTTGCGGTTGCATCGTCGTGTCGACTTGATGGTTTTAGCATCTAGTCTTTTAGAGTATCGAGTTTTGTTCATAGGTTGTCATGCCGTCGTCGCACCATCTTCATCGTTGCCATGTACCACCACCACACCAGATACATCACCGCTGCCATATACCACCACCACATATCTGCCACCAATCTGAGTCCATATATAACACCACATATTTGCCATCATGCCAATCCGAGTCCACCTCTGTCACATATTCGCCAGCAGTACGTGTTCCACCGCCCCTACATATATTTGCCACTAATCTGAGTTCCACTAGATTCATATCTGCCACCAATCCTAGTCCGAGTCTAGTATTTGTTGCTTTGTTATTGATTTCCAGATCAGGCGATACTACGTGTCGTGGGAAAGGAGGACTCGCCAACTTCCGTGATACCCGCAGAAGAGAAATAGGTCCACTTAAAAAAACTAAGTCTACAAAAATTGTAGCTAGACAGTTTTTAGACCATTCTAAGACTTTTTCGAAAAAAATGTTGCTGAGCAAAAAAAAGAGTAGAAAATAAAACAACACCAAGAAAGATTCATAAGTGCTCCTCCCTTGTTTACATGCAGCACCGTGATTTTGTTAGTGTTCTAGGCTCGCCTCTCTAGCATGGTCTAGCCTAGGGCCAGCACAGTATCGTCGTTGAGCACTTATTCAACTTTGCATCTCTAAATTGATCATTGCTGACCCTCTTTGCTATCATATTATAAAGCCATCCCAACTCCACATACATCTACGTCATGTGTTTGGCACCACCTGGCAATTGCCATATCCAAGGTGTGTCACCGCCTGCTCCTAGGTAAGAACTAGTAATAATTTGATATTTGCTTGACAGATTTGTGACACACCACCACCACCACCGCAAATACTTCCTAGTAGTCTGTAGGTTCGTATTTGTGTGTGTGTGTTCCTATTGCTGCTAACCATGACAGGATCACAAACCGGTGAGGTCGACTTCGAGAGCATGACGAACAAGGAGCTCCACGATAAATTTCAACAAATGATGGGTGAACAGGTGCATGACTTGTTGACGGGTCTTGGAGAGGCTATGGAGAAGCTAGATGGTTTGGAGAAGATGTTGGACACCAAGATGGAAACTAAGTTCAATGAGGTGCTTGCATGTCTACCACCAGCTGCACCTGTCATACCTCGACAACAACAACATCGGTCAAATTTCGTGGGACGAGCATGATGTGTGCCTCTTGAGCAAGGCCAAAATTCTGGTATCGTTGCTTCTACTACTATTGTGGTTGAGTAGAATGAGGAATACGATGGTGATTCCGATGATGAGGGAGAGGTTGCTCCCAATCAGCTCCAAGGCTAACCACCAGAACAAGCACCAGGTCGTCCACATGGATATAATCGCAATGGTAGGGCTGCACCCCCCCCCCCTCAGATACAGGATCATGACCATCTCCCTAAACTTAAATTGAATATTTCAACATTTGAGGGTAGATATGTTCCTAATATATATCTTACTTTGAGATAGAAATAGAACAACGTTTTACATGCTTACAATTTCCTAAGGATAGACGTGTTTCTCTGGTTGTTTGTGCATTCACTAGTTTTGCTTGTGTTTGGTGATCTGAACATTGTAGAATACATCCTGATAATATCCCTACTACTTGGGCTGCTTTGAAAAGTGCTATGCGTAATCACTGGGTTCCATCACTTTTGGAGATGTCCATGGGCTAAGTTGGGGACTAAAGTGCTTTCTAGTACTAGTTGTCACCCCCAAATTGATGGACAAACTGAAGTAGTCAATAGATCATTGTCTACTATGCTTAGGGCTGTTTTGAAGAATAACTTGAAAATGTGGGAAGAATGTTTGCCTCATATTGAATTTTCTTATAATCGTTCATTGCATTCTACTAGTAAGATGTGCCCTTTTGAAATTGTGTTTGGTTTCATACCTCATGCACCTACTAATTTGTTGCCTCTTCCATCTTCGGAGAAGGTTAATTTTGATGCTAAACAACATGTTTAATTGATCTTGAAAATGCATGAGGTAACTAAGGAAAAAATTGAGTGCATGAATGCTAAATACAAACTTGGTGGAGATAAGGGTAGGAAACATGTTGTCTTTGCACATGTAGATCTTGTTTGGTTACATTTTGCGTAAGGATAGATTTCCTTATTTGTGCAAGTCAAAGCTAATGCCACGTGTTTATGGTCCTTTTAAGGTTTTAGAGAAAGTAAATGATAATGCATATAAACTTGAGCTGCCTTCAGAGTTTGGGATTAGTCCCACTTTTAACATTGTAGATTTGAGCCCTTATTTGGGTGAGGAAGATGAGCTTCCACTGAGGACAACTTCATTTCAAGAAGGGGATGATCATGAGGACATCAATACCATTGTTACACCCCCCACAGCCCCTTAATGCACCGCTTAGACTTGGGTTTTGTTTAGATTAAAAGTTTGCCATAGATGCAACTTCGCATTCTTCGTTTGTGTTCTATGACCAGACCAAGACGTCATAGAACCCCACTTTCATCAATAAAGTTTTCCTCTTATATTTGCAATATCCAGACTGCAATCTCAGTTTCTTGCTTGTTCTTCATTTGTGTGCAAGAAACATACCCTCATGGTCAGGTTGATCGTGCCCCGACGTGGTCAATAACCTCTCGGAGTTGGTTTAGATTGCTAAGGCGCCACATCATTGCACGTTCATAGTCGGATCATCAACGTGGACTCAACCAAAAATGATAGCCACATCTCATCGAGAGATAGGCACAACTTCGCCTCTGTTAGTGTACGTGACCAATGATAGATCATACATACTGCGGTAATGATCATGCAGACATACACACCTTGTAATTTAATTTCAGTAAGGACAAGTACCAACTTCATATCCTAGTTCATTGTTGTTTCAACCGGGCAAGCAGCTTTTCTTCTCCTCATTTTTCTTTAGAGATCTTTTATTTAAAAAGGTTTGGTCGCTCGTCACTGAATCATGGTGAAGGCTCATTAAAAACTTAGTTTGCAAGAAAACCATATTTCTTAGAGAGACTTCATTTCCCAAAGTAATTCTTAAATTTTTCCAAAGGATTAATTTTTGTGTGTGCCCTTAAGTAAGTTGAACCTTTCAATGAGTTAACATATATAGTTGTTTTATCTCCTTTCAAAAAAATTAACAACTAAAATGTGGGTACTTATAATCATCATGCAAATAATTATGTTCCATTATTTGGATCACAATAACCATCAAGCACACTCTCAAATAAAAGTAATGGTCTCACACATCAACATGTGCATATGCTCATTGAAAAGGATAATCCCTTATTCAAGAGGTATAATTGATAGTGCAACCTGATATGTCTCCAACGTATCTATAATTTATGCAGTATTCATGCCATGTTTACAATAATTCTATATGATTTTAGTGTGATTTTATTAGAACTAACCTGGACTGGCATTGTTTTCAACGGAACTACCATGGTGTCGTTTTTTGTGCAGAAATAAAAGTTCTCGGAAAGGGCTGAAAATTTAGTATGATATTTTGTGGACCAAAAAAGACCACCCGAAGCATTGGAGCTGGGCCAGAAGATCCACGAGGAGGCGGCAAGCCTGCCAGGTGCGGCCAGGGGGTTGGTCACGCTAGTAGGCTTGCCACCGCCTCGTGCCCCCCCCCCCCCTTGATGTGAGACCCACGCCAAAAATTCCTATAAATGCTGAAACCTCTGAAAAGAAACCTAGATCAGTATTTCCTCCACCACAAACCTCTAGAGTCACGAAAAATCAATCTTAGCCCACTCCAGCACCCTGCTAGAGGGGATCACCATCACCGGAGGCCATCTTCATCGTCCCGGAGGGGCCATCAACACCATGGAGGCCAAGGACCAGAGGGAGAACCTCTAACCATAGAGGGGGGAGGCCATGGAGGAGGAAGCACGAGGGGGAGACCAACTCCCCATCTCTCCCAGTGGTGCCGGAATGCCACCAGGGGAACCATCGCAGCTGTGATTGTCTTCATCAACATCACCTTCTTCATCACCATCCTCATCTCCTTTTAGCGGTCCACTCTCCCGCACCCCATTGTAATCCCCTACTTGAACATGGTGCTTTATGCCACATATTATGATCCAATGATGTGTTGCCATCCTATGATGTTTTGAGTAGATTTCTTTTGTCCTTTGGGTTGATTGATGATCTAGATTTGTTTGAGTTGTATGTTTATTTTGGTGTTGTCCTATGGTGCCTTCCATGCCACGCACACGTGAAGGATTCCTATTTTAGGATGTTGCAATACATTCATGATTTGCTTATAGTGGGTTGCTTGAGTGACAGAAGCATAAACCCGAGTAAGGGGGTTGTTGCGTATGGGATAAAGGGGACTTGATGCTTTAATGCTATGGTTGGGTTTTACCTTAATGATCTTTAGTAGTTGCGGATGCTTGCTAGAGAAAGTATGTTAGCTTATGCCTCTCCCTCATATAAAATTGCAATGATGATTTCTGTTCTTGTTAACAATTGCCTAGGATAACTCTGCACACCGACCCATCATTATTCCACACTCGCTATTTGTAATATATTCTAACTTTATATTAAAAGCACCTATTTCAATATTTTAGTTCTTCGATATCATGCAAAGCTATCCTCTTCATACCCACAACGTAGTTTTATTTCTCGTTTCTAGATGGAAGCAAACGTTCGGTGTACGTAGAGTCGTATCGGTGGCAGATAGGACTTGAGAGAATATTGATCTTACCTTTAGCTCCTTGTGGCTTAGACACTCCATACTTATCACTTCCACCTAAGGAAATTGCTATGATGATTCCTTGCACTTAGGAATTATCAAGCTCTTTTCTGGCACCGTTGCCGGGGAGCAATAGCGTGGGATTGATATTCTCGTGTGTGCTTGTTTGCTTTCTTCACTATATAGATTTTTTTCCCTTTTTGATTTCTTTAGTTGTGGGTGAAAGAAACAAAAATTAAAATAATTAAAAATACAAAAAGAGCTACTTGCCTCTTATGCCTAAGAAGTTTTTCAAAAATAGAAGTGATTGGAAGGTTGTGCATTGGAGAAGTGAGGGTCGACCTTGAACACTTGTGTTCATGCTCATGGAAACAATGTAGAATTTTTCATGTAAGATTATGGAAAATAATTATCCCCTTATATATATCCATTGTATTGTAAAAATAATGTGCCAAGATTTGCTTTTAGGTTGATTAGATTGCTTGTTTGGTGTGTGCAGTGCAAAAACAGATACTTTGGTTGTAGTTTGTGAATTTAAATATTTTACTGGAACGTCAAAAGTTTTTGAAATTTTTACACAATAATTCTATCCAACTTTTTTATTTTTTCCTAAATATTCCGAATTTTTTGAGTTACAGAAGTATACGAAGTTTCAAGATTACTACAGATTGTCCGGTTTTTGACAGATTCTGTTTTCTCTGCATTGTTCTCTTATTTTGATGAATCTATGGGTTGTATCGGGGGGTATGAACCATGTTGAAGTTGGAATACATTATACATAATTCTAATATGAATTTGGAATGAGTTCACAACAGTACTTAAAGTAGAAATTTGCTTTATTATACTAACGGATCTCATGAGGGTTTTGTTGAGTTTTGTGTGAATGAAGTGTTTGAAGATCGAGGAGGTATCGATATAAGAAGAATACGGGGAGACAAGAGTTCATGCTTGGGCATGCCCAAGGAACCCCAAGTAAATATTTCAAGGAGACTCAAGAATCCAAGCTTGGGGATGCCCCGGAAGGCATTCCATCTTTATTCTTCAACAATTATCGGTATACCTCGGTTTTTGTTTTGTTCACATGATATGCGTCTTTAGTGTTTTTCTTTTCCTTTATGCACCCTTATAGTATGAGTTAGTCCTTCATTTATTTGTATAATGCTTCATGCGCTTCACATAAATCTTTTGAGTATGGCTTTGTAGAATGCTTCGTGTGCTTCACTTAAATCTTTTGAGTATGGATTTATAGAATGCTTCATGTGCTTCACTTATATATTTTGATTTTGTATATTGGTTAATCTATGTTAATTGTAGAATGCTCCGAACCTCATTTATATCTTTTAGTATGAATAAAATGATCATTGGAATTTGGCTTGGAAGAGTATCATTAAAATGTCTTGCCTAGCTAAAAAGGCATTAAAGAAAAGCGCTTGTTGGGAGACAACCCAACACTTTTACTTTATGTTTTGATGTGTTCACAAGATTAAGATACTTTAGTAATCATGGTTTGCGCCTTTTATTTCAATAAAGTGCCAAGTAAAGCCTTTGGGATAGTGTGAATATTTGCTTGTTTGATTTTGTGCAAAAACAGAAAGTTTTGCGTCCATTATATGAATTACCTGATTTTACTGGAGAGTCAAAAAATTCTAATTTTTTTGAAAAACATTTCTAAATAAATTATGTGATATTTCCTAATTTTTCAGAATTTTTAGAGCTAGGGAAGTTTGGTGATCATTCAGATCTTTACAGACTGTTCTGCTTTTGACAGATTCTATTTTGCATGCATAGTTTGCTTGTTTCAAGTGTTCCTATAGCTTATATTGAGTAATAAAAATTATGGGAATGATATAATAAAGTATTTATAATGTGGGAACAATTATTAATCTTGTCTTGACAGTACCTAAGTGAATGATTTATCTTTATTACACTAACCCTTCTCACGAAGTTCCGTAAGTTTTGTGTGATTGAAGTTTTCATGTTTTGGGTGAGATACCGATATGAGGGGAATAAGGAGTGACAATAACCCAAGATTGGGGATTCCCAAGGCACCCACAAGTTAAAATTCAAGTAACACTCAAGCGTCTAAGCTTTGGGATGCCCCGAAAGGCATCCCCTCTTTCGTCCTCAACATTATCGGTATATCTTACTTGGAGCTATATTTTTATTCGTCACATAATATGAGTTTTGCTTGGATCGTCATTTTATTTTATTTTTATATTTTAGGTGTTATTTATAATCTTGATTTTCAATAAAAATTTCCATGAATTGCCTTAGGATACTTGCTTTGCATGTTTGATGTGTGATGTCTGAAAAAACAGAAACTTCTGCTCTAGTGTTTGAATTTTCATATTTTAGTAGAAAGCATAAAGTTTCTGAATTTTTCTAAAAAGTGTTTTAATATAAATTCCTTAGCATTTCCTAAATGTTCATAATTTTTAGAGTTACATAGGTACACTGGTTTGATAAATTGTTACAGACTATTCTGTTTAGACAGATTGCTGTCATAGTTTTGTTATCTACTTTTCCTATAGTTTCCATAGCCTATATTGGTAGATATAAATTGTGGAAATTACAGAATACAGTACCTAATGTTTGAAAATTATTGTGCAACTTATCTTCGCAGTACATGAAGTGTTGATTTGTTCTTATGTGTACTAACCTATCTCACGAGTTCTTTTTGAGTTTTGTGTGGATGAAGTTTTTGAGAATAGGTGAAACCAGGATATGTGAGGATTTAAAAATATACAAAAGATCAAGCTTGGGGATGCCCAAGGTACCCCAAGAAAATATTTCAAGAACTCTCAAGTATCTAAGCTTGGGGATGCTACGCATCGCACCTCTCTTCATCAACAATTATCGGTTAGCCTACGTTGAGCCGAAATTTTTATTCGTTCTCATGATGCGTGATATTCTTGGAACGCCATTTTATTTTGTTTGATGTTTAAATAAAATCATTGGATCTGAAATTTTGAATAAGAGAGAGTCCTCACATGGATATTTAACTAATTGACTACGCATTGATCTTCACCTATATCTTTTTGGAGTAGTTTGTCATTCACTCTCGTGCTTCACTTATATCCTATGAGTAAATGGTTGAATGAATTGAATATCGTATATCTGAAATTAAAAATGCTTCATATACTTATCCCATGGGTAGTAATGACTTCACACATAATTAGTAGAGGTGGTGAAATTTATTGAAAGTTAGCAAACACCGCGTTGGACACTTGAACAATTCATGAAAGAATATTGAAGAAAGAGAGATTTCACATATAAATATACTATCTTGGACATCTTCTATGATTGTGAATACCCATTAATTATTTTCAAACGTAATGAGTTATGCTTGGGTATATTTGTATAGTAGTTATATTGTTTTGGATCCTCTAACATGTGGTGCTTGTGTGACACCCTGGATTATGCTACAATGGTCATTGTAAATAAGCACAGTGGTGACCATAATCAGTGCCTAATCATTTTGCTAAATAAGATATGATCAAGTTGGAAATTCATATCTCATTTCCAATTCCATTAACGAGGATGGGATTTTATTGTGATAAAATAAGTTGGCAAATAGCATAAGGAAAATGTTGCGCATTTGCTAAAATTCACAAAACAAATTTTGTTAAGGAAAACAACATCACCTTGATGTTGGTGTGGACCCCACCATCAATAACAGAGCTTTAAAGCATTTAAATTTGTCCTTAAATTGCATGGAAAATACAAACAGTTTCAAATGAACCCAATTATTTTTGAGGCAGTGCTTGTTATTGCCACTTAATTATTGGACTAGGTCTCACATTTTTCAGAGGTGAATGTATACTGTAAATAAAAGGAAACAGAAAAGAAAAAAGAAACAGAAAGAAAAAAAGAAATGGGAAAAGAAAAGGAGCTATTAGCCACTTAGGCCCAGCGGCTACAGGCTGGCCCGACCCAACTAGGCCGGCCTTTCTCCCACCTCTTGACAGAGGCAGGGGAGGCCATGGTGCCAGAGTCATCCGCACGCGGATGCCCTCGTTGGCGTGCATCTAGCGGATCCCCTCGGGGATAAGATAAACCCCGCGGATCCCTCTCTCCCTCCTGCAAACCCTAGGACCCATTAGCCCCCTCTCTGTCCCTCTCCTCGCTCGCGTTCGAGCTCGGTCGATCGGATCCATGGGTGCGTCGTGGTAGAAGACGTGGCCACCACTCTCCTCTCCCCTCTCAGACCATCCCTGGACCTCCGCCTCATCGTCCTCGACCTCCTGGAGCATTGGACCAAGGCCAATGAGATCCCACGCCGTTGCCTGTCTCCTTCTTCCTCCTCGGACCCGCAACATGTCGCCGGTCGATTTGTCGCCTCTGCTGCTTCGAGCTCTATGCCAGGCCTTCCCTTCAACGCAAGTGAGCTCCCCCAAGGCTTCCTCCTCCTCCCGTAGCTCGAGTAGGCCGCCATAGCTAGCTCCTGTCGTCACCGAGCTCCGGCCGCCGCCATGGTCGATGTCCTGCTTAATGTAGAGCTGCTTGAGCTCCTCTGCGCCCATCCCGCATTAGCCCCACTCTTTTACTTGTTGTTTTGCGCACGCCCGTGCTTGTCGAGCGCAACCGCCGCCGCGGCTTGACACCAGCACCAAATCCGGGTGCCCCATCCCCTGCTAGTGCCTTAGATCGAAGCATGTTGCCGCCAGCTGCTTGTAGGTGCTCGCGGCGCTCGAAATGGTGCCCGGTACACCATTTCCAAGCCACGCCGGCATTTCTGGCCCTCGCCGAAGCGTCGCCGGCGCTAGTAGCCGGCCGTCGCTGACTTGGCCAACCAAGGCCACGGCCAGTGACAATGGCCAGCGGGCCAGTGACAATGGCCAGCGGGCCAGTGTGACCTGGTTGACCAGTTGACTTAGTCAACTAGCTGACTGGGCACGACCCGGTCACTACCAGGTGGGGCCCGAACCCCCCTGTGCATGACACGTGGGCCCAGACCCTTTTTAAATAATTAAGCTAGTTTAATTAATTCTGATAATTAATTTAGACTAATTAGACTATGACAGATGGGTCCCACCTGTTTAACTAACATGTTTAGTTTAAATTAAAACCATGGTTAACCCACTGTCTATGATAGGTGGGGCCCACTTGTCAGGTTTGACCAGTCAGCCATGCTGTTGACTGCTGACATCATCCTGATGTCATGCTGACGTCATAAAGCAGTTTTCGAATTAATAATAATTTGTTAAATTCCAGAAATTTATAAAAACTTTAGAAAATAATATCTTTTAAACCGTAGCTCAGATGAAAATAATTTATATATGAAAGTTGATCAGAAAAATCCCACGAATTCAAATACACCATCCATTCATCTATCACATGCTCCTAGCATGATGAACATGGAACTTTCCCCTCCGGATCAGCTGGCCGATAAATCCAAAGACCCGGGAAATATCGTCAGGTATTCTCCCGCTTCGTCTGATGCGTGTAGTATTGCGTTAGTGCATACCTAGCTTTGCATATTGCCATGTCATGCATCGTGGTGCACCTATTTGCTTTATATTTATTGTTTCTCCCCCATCTCCTTACCGGTAGACCCCAAGACTGATGATGCTGACAAGTACGACTACGCCCCTAACGACTAGCCTTTTGCAGCAGAGCAGCAAGGCAAGCAAAAAAAACTTCAGCATTCCGACATCACCCACATCTCTCCCTCTTATTCTTGCATTAGAATTTTGCTACTGCTTTAGTTAGCTCCTATTCTGATGCATAGCCTATTTTTGATGAACTGCTACTATTCCTGCAATCATACCAACTGCTTAGTATAGGTTGGTTAGTGAATCCCTAGTGACCCCCTCAGTCCCAGTTGCCCCTGCTTCTTCATCGACGACCCGACGATTTGACGACTCGAAGACTCGAAGACATGGTCAACCGACCGGCAAGCCAGGCCCCTCACATCACTGCACTCCCCTCAATTGTATGACTCTATAGTGCTACTATGGAGTACCGTGGGTGACTCCTCGTGAAGTACTCATGATGCTAGCCATGTAGCGCAGCTAGTCGGTCGTGGTTATCGAGGGTGATTCCTCCTTCACCATTCCCGACGATGTCTTTGTCGTGCAACCCCTCAAGTATGGGACCCTCGAGGGTGATTCCTCTAAAGTCCACCTTGACGGTTACATCGAGCGAGGACCGTTGAGGGTGATTCCTTAGTTCCCGCCTTGATGTTTTATACACACGGTTACTATGACCCGGTTATAGAAACATGTTGGTGACGGGTCGGCCCCAAGGCTACCCGTATGAGAAAGATTTGGTGGGATGCGTCGTAAGGCATCCAAAGACTTGGTGGGGTGCGCCGGTAAGGCACCCGAGAGTTATTGGCGGGGCAACGGACTGCATATGGTTCGCGCTTGCCCCACATTAATAAAATGCTAATGGGTTGTGTTGGGTATATAACCCCGTGGTCAGACCCGCCCAGGTGGGGCCAAGTTATACTTGGCGGCTCATAAGCCAGACCAAGGCCGATGGGCCTGGAGACATAACCTTAAACATATGGCGGTTTACCAAGATGGGCCTGGGCGAGGCCCGGACCAAGAAGGCATGAAGACCCGGGCGGTTAAGCCGCCCAGAGACGGCTTGCCCAGGAAGGCAAGGCGACATAGAGATAGAGTCGGATACGTTGTAAGAGTCGGTATGAGACTTGTAACCCGTGGTCTTGGCCTCCTATATAAAGGGCGAGACCCGGGGCGACTTAGACAGAAACCAATCAATCGAGAACTAGGTCAAGTGAATCCGCTCCCTTGTAATCGATACTCCAATCAATACAACACAAGCAGGACATAGGCTTTTACCTCATCTAGAGGGGCTGAACCTGGGTAAACTCGTGTACTTCGTACCAACCAACCCCTTTGAGTCCATCACCTTAGCGATGGCCTCGAACATAAGTCCTTGGACATCTGGCATGATAAAACCACGACAGTTGACGCCCACCGTGGGGCTAGCGCTCGGTGGTGTTGAGTTCTCAAAGGGCTCTCTTCCAGGGATCGAGGGATACGTTGTCGGCAGGATGAACAAGAGTCGCCGGAGCCGGCTCTACATCGACGACGCCTGCTAGGGCCCGAGGCCGACTCTGTCGAGTATGGCTTCAAAGTCCGCTTCGATGGGATTCACGTTTTCATCGGCAAGGTCGACAGATCTACACTCGGGCCGGACGTCTGCACCAACATCGTCGAGCCGGCTTGGCACACGCAACCCGCTCGGCACATGCAACCCGCCCGTGTTAACCTGGGCACGAAGCATGTCTTTGTCGGCTTTACTCAAGGCGCGGATCTAGAGGGGTCTATGTCACAGGAAACTCTCGTCTGTTTGGGGGATGAATCTTCGAGCGGAGAGACAGAATCAATCTACCCGCTTTACAATGGCAGGCTCGGGGGCTACGACGAGCTTTACCCCGAGTCAGAGGGTCATGAGTCTGAGGAGTATGGGTCGCCAATGCATGCGGCCATCTTCATGATAGGTTCAGCACCAGGCACGAGCAGTACAGCCGCTAGGGCAGCCGGGTCAGGGTCAGACCCGCCGCCGGCTCAGGTTGTCCTGGATCTGATGAATGAGCTCATAGCCTTGATGGCAACTGAGGTCACACCCAAGAATTAAGCCACCCGGAACACAAAGATCGCCAGGATAAAGGACCACATGACTGAGGTTCAGCAAGGGATCAGTGTGTTGAAGGTCCAAATGGACGCAGAGGCAGAATGCCTTAAGGCAAACGCTTTCCGCCTTGAACTGGAGAAGCAATCCGTGGCGGCACTTCAGCGGATGAGACATCAGTCCCGTTTGCCAGAACAGTTCGAGGCTAGGAATCTTTTTAACACGCCAGGGGCGGGATAGACCGCGGAAGCACCAGAGAGTCGGTCGACGGCTCGACGGCAGCGCCCTAACCCGCCGCAACGGGAGCAGCCCTCACCAATGGCTTTTCCAATGCTGGCGGGTCACTATTCAAACCCAGTGGAGAACATGGTGGCGGCGGCTACCCAGCTCGGTACGATTCCTATCCCGGACGAGGCACCCTTCGCAGAAGAGGTGAGGAACACTATTGGATACCTGCAGACGGCGATGGCCCAGCAAGAGAAATACGCCTACAGCCGGAGTCGTGTGCACTCAACCCCCATCCCTAGCCGCAGCTTCAGCCAGCTTTATGAGTCGCCGGCGGTTTCTAGCAGTGATCGACACCGGAACCCGGCACGGGATGATCAGGCGGGTCTGGATGCTCAGGCTCTGCTGGACAGGGCAAGGGCACGGCATGAGGACGCGGCTCTAGCGACGGCGGGAGCTCATCAACAACCGGCACCTTCTATCTCAGTAGGAGCAGGAGTAACCACCAGGGCCATGGGAGTGCCGTGCTTGGTGCCGGCTTTACGGAACGAACATCTGCCGAAGGATTTCAAGGGCCCTCGCAAGGTCCCAAACTATACCGCTGATCTGCCTCCGGAGGCATGGATTGAGAGCTATGAGCTAGCGATGGAGATGTTAGATGTCAGTGACGCGGTGTGTGCCAAGTATTTTATCATGATTCTGGATGGGCCGGCTCGCACATTGTTGAAGGGCTTGCCACCCAACACCATTAATTCCTGGGCCGAGTTAAAGGCAAAGTTCATCCAAAATTTCCAGGGAACATGCAAGCAGCCCATGACGATTGTGGACTTGGATCATTGCGTTCAGCAGGAGAATGAGTCGGCTCATCATTGGGTCCGACGGGTCTCAACCATCATCCACTCGTCTGAACAGACTACGGCGGCTCAAGCTGTTTTGATTCTGGAGAAGAATTGCCACTTCACGACTCTGAAGCAGAAGCTCGGCCGGCTCAAGCGCTCGTGTTAGGACATGGGGGAGCTCATGGTGGCTGTCACAAAGTACGCTGACTCTGATAATACGAAAGACCCAGGTTCTGATGAGGAGAAGCCTGGTCAGGGCAAGAAGAGTAACAATGGCAAGAATCTGCAGGCAATGGCAACCAAGGCAAGAGGAAGAATTCGGATAGCGGGTCAGAATTGGTGGCCAACGCCAGCACCGGGAACAATCGTGCTAAAGGCAATGGGAACTTCAGACAACCCTTTAATAAGGTTAAAACTCCTTTTAATTTGGAGGAGATGCTCAATAAACCTTGCCCAGAGCAGAGCCGGCCCGATAAGGTGGCGAATTGCTCATGGAGAAATTGCCACATTATGCACAAGTTTCGGGATTATAGTGTGCGGCAGCATAACAACAATGGCAGAGGCCTGCCAGGCGGCTCATGTGCCGGTTTGGGGTCAGGCGGTTCAGGATCTGGCTACTAGGGCCAGGGTAGCCAAGGAGGGCATCATTAGCAAACCAATGACAATAATCAGCAGCAAAATAACCAGTCTGGGTATCAGAGTAATCCGAAGCAACTTAGCTCAGGCCAGTATCATGTCTTTACAACCAGCCTTAACAGGCGGGAACAGAAGTTGCACAAGCGGGCGGTCAATGATGTTACACCAGCTCTCCCGTAGTACATGAAGTGGTCAGAGTACGAGATAACCTGGAGCAGAGAGGATCACCTGACGCATGTTGATGACCTGGGACGGCTAGCGTTGGTAGTTGCCCCACAAGTTGGAGGATATGTGTTTACCAAAGTGCTTATGGATGGTGGCAGCAGCATCAATATTTTGTACTACGACATTTTCCGCCGGATGAAGTTGCTTGATAAGGATCTTAAGCGCTCTTCAACAGTTTTTCATGGTGTGGTGCCTGGCAAGTCAGCTTACCCAGTGGGGAGGATTTCATTGGAAGTCGCCTTCGGCGATGAATACAACTACAGGGTAGAGACCTTGTGTTTTGAGGTGGTCAAGATCAAGAGTTCGTATCATGCTCTGTTTGGACGTCCGGCTTATGCCAAGTTCATGGCTAGGCCTTGTTATGTGTACTTTCAGCTCAAAATGCCGGGCCTAAAAGGAACGATTACGGTGCACGGTGATCGAGAGACGGCTATTGAGTGTGAGGAAGGAGATGCGGCTTATGCAGAGTCAAGTTGCGTGGAAGTAGAGCTTAAGTTCTATAAGGAAAATGTTGACCCGGAGGACATGACTCCGCTCAAAAAGCCCATCACGGAATCTGAGTCGCCCCTCAAGTTCTCGGCAGATGATACCAAGCTAGTGGATTTTACTCCAGACGACTCATCGCAGCAGTTTACTATTGGGGCTAATATGGATCCCAAATAGGAAAGCGCGCTCATCGAATTCATCCGTGAGAATCGGGACATCTTTGCATGGAAGCCTTCTAACATGATGGGTGTACCGAGAGAGTTTGCTGAGCACCACCTTAATGTGGATCCTAAGTTTAAGCCGATCAAACAGTTTCTACGGCGGTTCAATGAGGAGAGGCGCAAGGCCATTGGGGAAGAGGTGGCCCGACTCCTGGCGGCGGGTTTCATCGTTGAAGTGTTTCACCCAGAGTGGCTTGCTAACCCGGTGCTAGTGCTTAAGAAGAATGGCACATGGCGTATGTGTGTGGATTACATGGATCTTAATAAAGCATGTCCAGCTGACCCGTTTGCTCTCCCCCGTATTGACCAGATCATCGATGCAACAGTGGGTTGTGAGAGCTTATGTTTCCTGGATGCTTATTCTGGCTATCATCAGATCAAGATGGCAGTCAAGGACCAAGAGAAGACGGCTTTCATCACGCCTTTTGGTGCCTTCTGCTATGTGTCTATGCCTTTCGGGCTCAAGAGCGCCCAGGAGACTTACCAGCGTTGTGTGCAGAATGGTCTTCACAGCCAAATTGGACGCAACGTTCATGCATATGTGGATGACATTGTGATTAAATCCAGGAAGAAGGAGACTTTTCTTGATGACCTAAAGGAGACCTTTGACAACTTACGAGTCTACAAGATGATGCTTAACCCGGCTAAGTGTTTTTTCGGTGTTCCTGCAGGAAAGCTCTTGGGACTCCTAGTCTCTAAGCGTGGCATTGAGGCTAATCCGGATAAGATCAAGGCTATCACTTCTCTGTCCGAGCCAGCATGCATCAATGATGTTCAGCGCCTGGCGGGACGGATCGTTGTATTAAGCTGGTTCATAAGCCGCCTTGGTGAGAAGGCCATCTCTTTGTACCAGATGATGAAGAAGACAGACAACTTTTTCTGGAGTGCGGCGGCGGGTGAAGCATTTGAGGCCCTCAAGAGGCGGCTCATAGAGCCGCCAGTTTTAGCAGCTCCGACTGAGAAGGAGCCTTTGCTCTTATACGTGGCGGCTAATATCAGGGCAGTCAGCGCCATGATCGTTGTTGAGCGTAAGGAAGCAGGGAAGGAATATCCAGTTCAAAGGCCGGTTTATTACATCAGTGAAGTCCTGACAGAGTCCAAGCAGAGGTATCCACATTGGCAGAAGCTAGTATATGAGGTGTTCATGGCCAATCATAAACTAAAGCATTACTTCCTGGGACACCAGATCACAGTGGTCAGCTCTACCCCATTGGGAGATATAATTCAAAACAGAGGGGCCACCGGCAGGATTGCTAAGTGGGCATTGGAGCTTGGACCTCTTAATCTGAAATACGTTCCTCGCACAGTGGTCAAGTCTCAAGCCCTGGTGGATTTCATAAACGACTGGACGGAGTATCAGGCGCTCGAGGAAAAGCCAGATAACACATATTCGACAATCCAGTTTGATGGATCCAGGCAGCTGGAAGGATCAGGGGAAGGGGTTGTCTTAACCTCCCCCAAAGGTGACAAATTCTGTTATGTGTTAAGGTTGATGTTTCCTTGTACTAATAATGCAGCTGAGTATGAAGCTCTGCTTCATAGCCTCCGGGTGGCTAAGGAGATGAACCTGAGCCGGTTTAGGTGTCTCGACGACGCAGACCTGGTGGCTCAGCAAGTTTCAGGCACATGGGATTCCATGGACCCGTGGATGGCGGCTTATTGTCAGGCGATGGATGTCATCGCTAGTCATTTCAAGGGTTATCAGGTGGATCATATTGATCATCACAAGAACTAGGCGGTTGATGCCCTGTCAAGGCTGGGTTCTCAGCGTAAGCCGGTGCCGCCTAACATTTTCTTAGATGTGTTACATCACACGTCGGTTAAGTTACCTTCAAAAGAAAACTTGGACATACCTGACCCGGAGGGGCAGCTAGTGGTGGCTCTACATGCTATTCCTGACTAGACCGTGCCTTACTGGCGTACTTGACTCGCGGCGAATTACCTGATGATGAAAATCTGGCTAGACAGATCACCAGGTGGTCTAAGTCTATGACCATAGTCAATGGTGAGTTACATAAGTGCAGTGTTACTGGCGTCTTCCAACGTTGTGTTTCACCGAAAGAGGGCGAGGAAATCTTTAATGAATTTCATGCTGGCAATTGTGGTCATCATGCCGGCTCAAAATCTTTGGTGGCCAAGGCTTTTCGACATGGTTTCTTCTGGCTGACGGCTCATAAAGATGCAGAGGACTTGGTTCGCAAGTGCGATGGATGTCAGAAATTCAGCCGGCGTACTCACGTCCTGGCTCAAGAGTTGCATATGATTACAATTACTTGGTCGTTTGCAGTCTGGGGGCTTGATATAGTCAGGCCTTTCAAGAGATCCAAGGACAAGAAGACCCACCTCTTGGTGGCGGTGGACAAATTTACCAAGTGGGTAGAAGCTGAGCCGGTCAACAAGTGTGACGCGGTTACGGCGATTCAATTTAATAAGAAGGTGATCTACCGCGTCAGTTAACCTCACAGTATCATCACATATAATGGCACGAACTTATCCAAGGGGGTTTTGCAAGCGTTCTGTGAAAATGAGCACATCCGACTTGATGTTTCTACGGTGGCTAATCCGCAATCAAATGGTCAGGCAGAACGTGCTAACCAGGAAATCTTGAGAGGTATCAAACCCCGACTTATGGTCCCTTTGCAACACATGTCGGGTTGTTGGGTGGAGGAGTTGTCATCCGTCTTATGGAGCATCAGAACCACTCCCAATAGATCAACAGGCTATACACCTTTCTTCTTGGTTTATCGCGCAGAAGCCATATTACCAAGCGATATCCGTCATGACTCGCCACAAGTAGCGGCTTACGTTGAGGAAGATAACGAAAAAAGCACGTCAAGACACGCTCGATGCCTTGGAGGAAGAACATGATCTCGTGGCGACTCGATCGGCGATCTATCAGCAAGACCTGCATCGCTACCATAGCCGCAGAGTTAAGACCCGGACGTTTCAAGAAGGCGACTTAGTGTTGCGGTTGATTCAATATCAGACGGATGCACACAAGTTGTCCCCTCCATGGGAAGGGCCTTTTGTGGTCAGCAAGAATCTCAACAACGGGTCATATTACCTCATTGATGTCCAGGATGACTCAAATACTTCTGGGCAGGAGACCCACCGGCCGTGGAACATAGCTCATCTGCGGCCTTACTACACCTGAGTTGTTGAGACTCGACATTGTACACCATCATTGTACATATCATATATATATATGAATAAAGTTGGCATCCCTACAAGCCGGGGCCTCTGCCATTTCACATATCTCAGTTGTGCAACAAAGATCGTCTAGGGGGCTTCCAACCCGCTGGGTTTAGCTTATCACACCCTATCGATCGGCTCTCAAGCCAAACAGTTGATTTCTTCAACAAAGGTCATCTAGGGGGGTTCCAACCCACTGGGTTTAGCTTATCACACCCTATCGATCGGCTCTCAAGCCAAACAGTTGATTTCGTCAACAAAGGTCGTCTAGGGGGCTTCCAACCCGCTGGGTTTAGCTTATCACACCCTATCGATCGGCTCCCAAGCCAAACAGTTGATTTTGTCAACAAAGGTCATTGGGAGGCTTCCAACCCACTGGGTTTAGCTTACACACCCTCTTGATCGGCTCTTAAGCCGCCAGAGTTAAACATGCCCGTTTGCAACTTGCCACTCCACCAGGTGACCCGCCAAACTCTTACCAGTTAATCTCGCTTGGAGACCCTGAGCCGGCTCAAAGAAATTGACGGCCAGTCTCGATAGAGACCCTGTACTGGTTAAGGTTAAACCGGCGGTTCCTGTCATGTGAGGGCTGGCTTACGGAAAGTGAGGATAAACTCTCTCATCTATCGCCGACTCTCCGTTATGTGGCCCGTTCATACTCTTAGACAGTCAATCTTTTGAAGACCCTGAACTGTTTAAGGTTTAAACGGCGGATTTATGTCACGTGAGAGGCACTTTTTGAGCTACCAAGGTACTCATGCCCAGCTGTGTCTCTCTCTGGGATGCTACACTTCCTATCAGTTAATCTCGCTTAGAGACCCTAAGCCGTTCTAAGAAATTGACGGGCAATCTTGATAGAGACCCTGTACTTATTAGGAGTTTTAATTAGCGAGTCCACCCAAAAGAACCGGCACATGAGTTAAAAAAATCAAAAAACAAATCCGGAAAGATATAACATCGCCGGGTTGTGCGGTTTTAAGCCGCCCTACTAAATAGTATGGAACATATTCTGTTTCCACGGGTTGGTTATCTCAAGAAGAGCCGCCATGACATTTGGTATGAATTGGAGCACTACAATATGTTAAAGCAGTGCACGATGGCATAGTTGAAAGTGCGTTATATCGGCTAGAGGGGGTGAATAGGCGATTTTTACAAATTCATCATTTGAGGAATTTCAACTTTGAGGAATTTGAAATGTGATGAATAACTAGTAGCGAAATAAGTACTCAAGTGCATGAGGAACATAGTGACAGCATAGTCTTCATGATGAAATGAAACATGCACAAATAGAGAGTAGCGTGATACAGGATAAGCAGTGATGAACAAGGTAACTTGAAGAATTTGAGGTGAGGAATTTGTGAAAGTCTTCAGTCAAATTCTTCAAACTGTAACAATCAATTTCATCTACAGATATATGAGGAATAGAGGGGTTGAGGAAATAGAACAAGATAGCTTGATGAAGACAATGGTTTCATGACCCAGTTCCAACTACTGTGAGAGTCGTATGTCTGGTTTGTAGCGGCCTGGTATTTAAACCAGAGGACACACAGTCCCAGGACACAGAGTCCTTACCGTATTCTCCTTGAGCTAAGGTCACACAGTCCTCGCCCAACACTCGTGGTAAGTCTTCAGGGTAGACTTCCAAAACCCTCACAAACTGGTCACCCGGCGATCCACAATTTACTGATGGATGCTCTAAACCAAGGTCACTTCGTGGTCCCCAATTGACTCCAGGAGCACTAGACCATGACGCCTAACCATCTGGAGGATACACAGACCTCAAAGGTAACAAGCGTTGGTTCCACACAGGAATTTCTTCAGTGATGCTCAATCACTATGGGTTTTATGGTTTGGTTGTGGGTTTTTCCTCATTGGTGATTTTGTCTCAAAGTCCTCAGAGGATGGGTTGCTCTCAAATGACAAGTGTCAGTTCTCGCTCGGAGCAGCCAACCAGCTAGTGGTTGTGGGGGTCGGCTATTTATAGCCAGGCTGCAACCTGACATGATAAGACATAAATGCCCCCAATGATATGACCGTTATGTGGATAAGAACGATTGGGGACAGCTGGCGCTAAGCACAACAACGGTCGGAATTTCGAACTATGAAAGTCCTCAGCTTATCATGATCCTCACTTGTAGGCAATTCGCACTGGCGAAATCCTAACTCCTTAGTCAGATCAATTTCCTCAGAGACCAGAAGACCTTCGTCTCTGTCACTGAAAAACTTGTCTGAACCGTAAGAGATTTCCAAAGGCTTCACTCGAAGAATTGTATGGGTTGAGGATTTTGGAGTTGAGCATCAGTTGGAAATTTTCCTTAGTATTACCTCGGCCCCCTTTAACAGTACGGTGTTTCCTATCACTCAAATAAAGGAAATGAAACTACGAAAAAAAAGTCTTCACGCTTCATATTCCTCATTCATATCTTCAAGGTCACACCAACTTCTTCATTTTCCAAGTCTTCACAAAGTCTTCACCAAAGTCTTTAGGAAGTCTTCAGCAAAGTCTTCACTTGAAGACATACATTTTTAGGGGTCGATAATCTTCGAATATATAAAACTCCTCATCAACTTATAGAGCCTGTGTATACTCACAAACACATTAGTGCCTTAACCTATAAGTCTTCAATACACCAAAATCACTAAGGGGCTCTAGATGCACTAACAATCTCCCCCTTTTTCGTGATTGATGACAAATAGGTTAAGTTTTCAACGGGGATAAACATATGAAGTGAAAGTACAGATTTTGAGGAATTTGATTGCAAGATATAGAAGAGCTCCCCCTGAAGATGTGCATATTTGAGAAATTTGCTTTGGGCTGCAAATGCACATGGCAGGTTCAAAACATGGAGAACTCCCCCTATATCTTGTAATTCATACACGCATTTGAATATATGAAATGAAGAATTTGAAATGCGTGAGAAAAATGGTGTCTGGCGAAGTTCAGCATGCATGCATTAAGGTATTTGAGCAAATAAACATGCGAGGAAATAGTTCAAAAGTGTCAGACCACCATCGGACTTAAGTTTACAACTCAATAACAAAAAACTTTAGAAGAGCGAGAGTTGTAACTTAAACAAAAATAGCCCATATATATGTAGACCCGCTTGAAGACTAACTCAAATTTTCTCCCCCTTTGTCATCGAAGACCAAAAGGGAAGAAAAAGTGATGACTAACGCCCCATGAGGAATTTCATCTTGTTGGTGGAGAAGGAGCGCCAGCGTTGTCGGGGTCGATTGTTGATGCAGTGTCAGCAACTCCAATTTCCTCTGCACCAGCCTATGCTATTGTGCCAATTGGGGAAGCAAATGACATTCCTCATGAAGAAGAGAATCATTCGGCTGCTTCCTCAGAGCCTCTTGATGAGGAAATTGTCATTGATGACACTGCATCAACAATCGACCCCGACAACGTTGGCGCTCCTTCTTCACCAACAAGATGAAATTCCTCATGGGGCGTTAGTCATCACTTTTTCTCCCCCTTTTTCATCAAAGACTAAAAGGGAAGAAAAAGTGATGACTAACGCCCCATGAGGAATTTCATCTTGTTGGTGAAGAAGGAGCGCCAGCATTGTCGGAGTCGATTGTTGATGCAGTGTCATCAATGACAATTTCCTCATCAAGAGGCTCTAAGGAAGCAGCCGAATGATTCTCTTCTTCGTGAGGAATGGCATATGATTCCCCAATTGGCACAATAGCATAGGCTAGTGCAGAGGAAATTGGAGTTGCATCAAGTGGTGTTGCTGAGGAACTATAACCAGAGCCTTGCTGGTGTGAGAGCTTGGTCTTTTACCACGTCCAGCTATCTTCTTCAGTTTAAGCGCAGAGGGACTGGTTGAAGACTTTGCAGTTGTGGAGGGGCTTGTAGTGAGCTTCGAAACTATGGTGAAACCCTCAGTCCTTTTGCATGTTGCCAGATGCACTGGGGTTGAGGACTTTGTAGCTGTTGCAGATGACTGAGCAGCAACAGTTCCAGGTGCTGAAGGTTTTCTGGGCTGAGGCCTTTGACCTTGAGGAATTTGCACTGAGGATTGTGAGGAGCCAATTTACAGAGCATATTTCTTTACCATCTTCTTCGGAGCACTAGCAGAAGCTCCGGCAGAGGCAGCAGCAGCAGAATCCTCGTTGAATTTCTTCACTGCCTCTTTAGCTTTCCTTGCCAACTTGGCTTGTTGCTTCTCCCACATGTCGGGAAAGTCCTCACCAGTTTTGAGGCTAGTAGGATCAGCAGTTTGGTTTGGAGCAAGAGGAGGTCTGCTGCAAGGTGGTTTCACTGCGAATTTCATCATGTATTTTGGAGTTACATAGCGATATTCTCTCCATTCTTTGGCCCATCTCCTCTCAATCTTTTGCAGACGGATCTTCCTCTGCTTGGTCGTCTCCTTTCCATGAGTTTCTTCATCAGGTGTGCAATATTCATCATACAAATCCTCAGGGATCTCAAATGCAGTGTGCACATCTGGCTTTTTCCCTCCTTTCTGAGGTTTCTTTCCATCATACATTTTCTTCACTTGAGGAATATGAACTCTTGAAGATTCTGAAGAGGTACACAGTTTTTCTTCAAGTAGCGATGCAAATGACTTAAGTTGATGAGAACCTAGTGATTCATCAGCGGACATGTTGTACCTGTGAACAGAGTATAGGTGCGAAGAATTTGAAGAGGTCATATGCGTTCTCAGAAATTTTAAGAGAGATAGGTGTGAGGAATTTGACCATGGATGTCTTGAGGAATTTTACTAAGTGTTCTTAGCCTTAGGTTCCAGAGTTGTGCAAATTTGAGAATTCGCACAATTTGCGGAATCTTGAATAAAGTCATTACTTAGGGAAAATAATCAAGTATCAAGTATGAGGAGATGTAAGGTGCTTGTGTATTTGATTTATAACGTATAAACACCTATTGAGGAATAGTAGTTGTAGTTGAAGATCAAACAGGGGCAGTAAAAAAAATAATTACCCTGGTGAAGAACACGACGAACACAGAGATGAAATGAGGAACTTCATCCGTTCAGATCTCCCACGCCCTAGATTGGCAGAGGGAGACAGCTACAGCGGCGGCGGGATGAAGATTTCCGCGGCCGATGCGAGTACGGTGACAACGAGGTTGAGGCAGCGAAGCTTCCTCACCGGCGATGATGACTTTAGCGGTGGCGCTAGGTTGGAGCTCGGGAGAGAGATTAGATGCGGAGTAACCGAGCACAGTTGATGGGAAGGGGGCATTTATAGAGGAAGTGAAAACTGATCCTCCCGAAGATTTTGGACAGGATTTCCCTTGACCCTTGCTCTCCACGCGATAGGTGTCACCCACGATCTGGGTTGTGAAGATTGTGGAGGATCGTGGGTTATCCAGGCGCGGGAATCAGAACAGTTTGAGCGGGAACCGCCAAAAATTTTGGTAGTGAAGATTTCAAAGTTTTCGTTCGCAAATTCTTAAGTTGTCAAGGACACAGTGAAGACTTTGAACAAGTTTCAAAGTAGAATGCATATGAGGAATTTGTGAACAGACTGGGTTGAGTTTAGCATAGACGGGGAAAGGGTCCGATCACATTCACTTAGATGAAAATCAACTTGAAGAATTAGCAATAAGTGAATGCTGTTGAGGACATTGAAAAACTCAAATATATATATATATATATATATATATATATATATATATATATATATATATAGTCAATGAAGAATATGAGGCTCAAAAGTTTTGAAGAATTTGAAAAGTTGATGAATTTGAAAAGTTGAGGAATTTGATAATTTGAAGAATTTGCAATAGTGCTCAATTTTGAAGAACTTCAACTTTTGGTTGGTGGCGTAACCCACCGTATAAGAATGATGATTTCAGACACCGCTTACAATTGTCGTAGAGTTCTGAGAATCAAATTCTTCGTTAATTTCTTCACACTTAGAGATTTATTTTTCATTGATTGAAGAAAAACATTACTTCGTGTGTTGCACATCTAAGTCATCAATTTTGCATACGTGTTAGGATGTGTGTTCTTCATCAAAGAACATTCGAAGATTCTAAGATATTTAGCTCACACCGCAACTTGCAAAACCTCTTTTCATCCAAGGGCTTTATGAAGATATCGGCCAGCTGTTCTTCAGTAGGAATGTGATTGATGGAGATGTCGCCCTTGAGTACATGATCTCGAAGAAAGTGATGACGAATCTGGATGTGCTTGGTCTTGGAGTGCTGAACAGGGTTGTGCGCAATCTTGATGGCACTCTCGTTGTCGCAGTAAAGAGGCACATTCTTCATCTTGATGCCGTAGTCCTTGAGGGTTTGCTTCATCCATAGTAACTAAGCACAACACGAGCCAGCAGCAATGTACTCAGCTTCTGCAGTAGAGAGTGAAACGTAGTTCTGCTTCTTCGAGGACCAACAGACTAAGGATCGTCTGAGGAAATGACATGTGCCTAAGGTTGACTTGCGATCCACACGATCTCCAGCATAGTCAGCATCAGAGTATCCGACGAGGTGAAGATTTGAGCCCTTGGGATACCACAATCCAAGTGTTGGTGTGTGAGCTAAGTATCGAAGAATATGTTTCACAGCCTTATGGTGTGATTCCTTCGGTGTTGCTTGGAATTGAGCACACATGTAGACACTTAGCATTATATCAGGCCTAGATGCACATAGGTACAATAAGGAGCCAATCATGGAGCGGTATACCTTCTGATCGAAATCTTTACCATTTTCATCAGTGCAGAGATGGCCTTTTGAAGGCATTGGAGTTTTGACGCCTTTGCAATCTTGAATGTCAAATTTCCTCAGAACATCTTTGAGGTATTTCTCTTGTGAGATGAAGATGCCATTGTCTTGCTGATGAATTTGAAGACCTAAGAAGAATTTCAACTCTCCCATCATAGACATTTGATATTCTTCACTCATCATATAGGCAAATTCATCACTGTAACGTTTGTTAGTACATCCAAAGATAATATCATCAAGATATATTTGGCATATGAACAGTTCATTGTCATAGGATTTCGTGAAAAGAGTAGGGTCGAGTGAACCAGGTTTGAAGCCTTTCTTCATGATGAATTCCTTTAGAGTGTCCTACCACGCCCGAGGGGCCTGCTTGAGGCCATAGAGGGCCTTGTTTAGTCTGAAGATTTTGTCAGGATGCTTAGGATCTTCAAAACCTGGGGGTTGAGCAACATATACTTCTTCCTCAAGCTTACCATTGAGGAATGCACTTTTCACATCCATTTGATATAAGATGATATTATGATGGTTAGCGTAAGCCAGTAATATGCGAATAGCTTCAAGTCTAGCAACAGGTGCAAAAGTTTCATCAAAGTCAATTCCCTCAACTTGTGTATAGCCTTGATCTACAAGTCAAGACTTATTCCTCACCACAAGGACATTTTCATCTTGCTTGTTGCGGTAGATCCACTTGGTACCTATGATGTTATGCTTGCGAGGATCTGGCCGCTTGACAAGTTCCCACACGTTGTTGAGCTTGAACTGATGCAATTCCTCTTGCGTAGCTTGAATCCATTCGGGCTCCTTGAATGCTTCATCAACTTTGGTGGGCTCTAAGTTAGAGACAAAGGCAAAGTGCCCACAAAAGTTAGTTAGATGTGAAGCTTTTGAGCATGTGAGAGGACCTGGTGCATTGATGTCATCGATGATTTTGTCAATCTGCACTTCATTTGCTACTCTTGGATGAGCAGGTTGACGAGGCTGAGGAGTTTCATCAGCACCATTTTCTTCAGGTATATTAGCATGAGAGTCTTCATTTGTTGGAATGATTTCCTGAGTGGGTATGACATCTTCAGTTGCCTTCAGCTTGATGGATTCCTCAGGAGATTGTTCATCTAACATAGAAGGCAGGTGCTCTCTTTGCAAGCCATTAGTTTCATCAAACCGCACATCTACAGTTTCAACCACCTTGTGATGGTAGGTGTCGAAGACTTTGTAGGTGTGCGAGTCCTTTCCATAACCAAGCATAAAACCTTCATGTGCTTTCGGTGCAAACTTAGAACTATGGTGAGGATCTCTGATCCAGCATTTTGCACCGAAGACTTTGAGATAACTTACATTGGGTTTCTTGCTTGTCATGAGCTCATATGAAGTCTTCTTGAGGAATTTGTGAAGATATACCCTGTTGATGATGTGGCATGTAGTATCAATTGCTTCAGGCCAGAAGCGATGAGGGGTTTTGTATTCGTCAAGCATGGTTCGAGCCACCTCAACAAGAGTCCTATTCTTGCGCTCCACGATGCCATTCTACTGAGGAGTGTAAGGAGCAGATAACTCATGAGTAATACCAAGTTCATCAAGATATTCATCTAGGTTAGTGTTCTTGAATTCAGTCCCATTATCACTCCTGATATGCTTGATCTTGACGCCAAAGTTGGTGGAGGCCCTTGAAGCAAATCGTCTGAAGACATCCTGTACTTCATTTTTGTATAGAATGATATGCACCCATGTGTAACAAGAGTAATCATCAACAATGACAAATCCATACGAACTTGAAGAATTTGTTAGTATGGAGTAGTGAGTGGGACCAAAGAGATCCGTATGAAGCAATTCAAAAGGTCGCGTAGTGGTCATGATTGTCTTCGAGGGATGCTTGGATCTGGTCATCTTCCCAAATTCACATGCACCACAAAGGTGGTCCTTGAGGAATTTGACACCCACGATGCCAATGACGTGCTTTTTCTTCACGAGTGTGTGTAGATTCCTCATACCAACATGTCCAAGTCGTCGATGCCACAGCCAGCCTTCTGAATCTTTGCAAGTAAGCAAGTGGCAGGTTGAGGACCTGTAGAGAAATCGACAATATACAAGTCTCCTCTCCTAAAGCCTTCAAAGACTTTGGAATTGTCAGATTCCATGATGACAACACAACGATATTTTCCAAATACGACAACCATATCAAGATCACAAAGCATTGAGACAGACATAAGGTTGAACCCGAGGGATTCGACAAGCATCACCTTGTCCATGGTTCGGTCCTTTGAGATAGCAACCTTACCAAGTCCCAATACCTTGCTTTTTCCTTTGTCTGCGTAGGTGATATGCTTCAGAGGAGATGGAGTGAGTGGCAAATTCATCAGTAGATTCTTGTCACCCGTCATGTGGTTTGTGCATCCACTATCGAGAACCCACTCAGTAGCTTTTAGAGAATCATCCTGCAGATGAATTAGTACAACTTACAAACTCATATGCTTCAGAGTGAAGAATATGATATCAATTTCATCATACAGAATTTCATCACACAAGATAGTAAGCAAGTAGAGTGAGGACGTGAGAAATGAAGAATTCATTTCATCATGGTTAACTTGCGTCCTTTCAAGCATTTCCTCAGGTCTCCAGCAAATTCATCAGATGTTCAAGTTCATCTGGAGACCTGACCCTACATATGATGGCAGTTTGTTTTCTTCACCACCCACATCTGGAGGGGTGGCAAAGAATTCATCATTCTGCGAGCACCATGTGAGAAGGGAGGCATTGAAGCAAGTGTGCTTCGTTTCACCGGGCGAGGGTTAGAGTATTCAAATGAATAAGCAGAGAAATTCTTCGAGGACTTATGAACATAATGGTTTGAAGAATAATGCACATATTCATAACTCTTAGGTTTTCCCTGCGAAACAGAGGCATTAGCACGAGAATGATGATTTTGACCGTTTGAGGAATTTGGTCCAAGTGAGGACTTTGGTCCATATGAGGAATTTGATCTGGGGTTCCGATTCTTCATGAGTGGTGTCGTGAGGACATTCACTTGAAGATTTCATAGGTAGCTCTTGGGAACCCAGATTTTCTTCATAGGAGAACCGTTCCTGCAGTTAGTTCCAACATATCTAGCAAATACTTCACTTGACTGATTTTTGAAGAATTTGTAATTGGAGTCAAGTGACTCAACGGAAGAATATGAAGTTTCACAAGTAAAGCCAGATAAAGTGGATGGATCCACAGGAGATCCTTTTGCAGCAACCCATGAGGTTTTGGGGTACTGCTCAGGGGTCCAGTAGGATCCATCGGCGTTGAGTTTCCTCACAAAGGCAGTACCCTCTTTCCTAGGGTTCCTGTTCAGCATCTGCTTCTTGAATACATCACAAAGGATTTGATGCCCTTTGAGACTTTTGTATATGCCTGTCACATACAATTCCTTCAACCCTGCATTGTCATCAGTGATACTAGTGGTATCCTCAGATGAGGAATTTAAGACCACGGGAATAGTTGAAGAAATTGCAGCAATAGAAGCATTTGAACATTCAGGTGAAGAATTAGCAGTTTCACGTTCGATGCATTTCAAACAAGGTGGAACAAATTCTTCCTGAGCGGTACTGATCTATTGAGCCAATAAGGAATCATTTTCCCTTTGGAGATCCTCATTTGACACCCTCAGCTTTTCAAGATCTTGCTTTCTTTGAAGAAATTCATATGAAAGCTTCTCATGATCGGCTAAGAGGTCGTTATGATGACTCTGAAGGTTATCATACTTTTTCTGAAGACTTTTAAGATCAACAGACGGAGTTTGAGTCCGATCCACTTCACGGTTTAACAGATCATCGCTTTTGTCTAGCATTTTCTGAAGCTTTTCAAGTGCACTTTGTTGCTTAGTGGCAATTTTAACAATTTTAGCATAGCTAGGTTTCACATATTCATCAGATTCACCTTCACTTCATTCAGATGAGGAATGATGTTTGTGTACCTTTGAGCCTTTTGCCATAAAGCAATAAGTGGGAGCATAATCATCATTGCTAACGTCAGAGTCGTTGGAGTGGTCATATTCTTCATTGTTGAAGATGGACTTGCTGACGAACGCAGTAGCGAGAGCAAGGCTAGCAACACCAGATTCTGATTCCTCCTCAGATTCTTCCTCTTCTTCATATTCTTCAGATTCTTTCTCAGAATCCATTTCTTTGTCGATGAATGCTCGAGCCTTTCTGGAACCATTCTTCTTGTGCTTTGAGGACTTTGCAGATGAGGATTTAGAAGATTTCTTCTTTTTCTTTGAGTCGTCAGAACTATAATCCTTGTATTTCTTCTTCTTCTTTGAGTCTTTTTCCCAGAGAGGATAATCAGAGATAAAATGGCCAGGCTTCTTGCAACGATGACATGTTCTCCTTTTGTAATCTTCTGAGCAATCTGATTTCCTCAAGCCACTTTTTGATGACTTTCCAAATCCACCTCTTCTTGAGAACTTCTGGAATTTCCTCACAAGCATAGCTAGTTCCTGACTTAGTTCTTCAGGATCACCAAGGCTGCTGTCAGAATCTTCTTCTTAAGATGAGGAAATTGCTTTTGCCTTCAGAGAACAAGATCTTCCCTAGCTTGGCCCATAGAGGTCTGTCTTTTCAGCTTGTTGGAATTCATGAGTATTGAGTCTCTCAAGAATATCAGCAGGATCAAGAGCTTTATAATCTCCACATTCTTGAATCATCAAAACGAGAGTATCAAATGAGGAATCGAGAGATCGTAGCAGTTTCTTCACCACTTCATGGTCACTGATATCAGTGGCACCTAGTGCTTGAAGTTCATTGGATATATCAGTGAGGCGATCAAATGTTTGCTGAACATTTTCATTGTCAAGTCTCTTGAAGCGGTTGAAGAGATTGCGAAGAACATCAACACGAGAGTCACGTTGAGTGGAAATACCTTTGTTGACTTTGGATAGCCTATCCCAGATAAGCTTAGCAGATTCCAAAGCACTCACTCTGCCATACTGACCTTTGCTCAGATGACCATAGATGATATTCTTTGCTTGGGAATCGAGTTGCTGGAATCTCTTCACATCAGCAGTTGTAACAGTGGGAGCGACAGAGGGCACACCATTTTCCACAACGTACCAGAGATCATTGTCAATAGCTTCAAGGTGCATACGCATCTTGTTCTTCCAGTAGTGGTAGTCTGTCCCATCGAAAGTAGGACATCCTGCGGAAACCTTGATCATACCTGCGGTCGACATAACTAGAACTCCAGGTGGTTAAACCAAAATCACACAGAGCGAGGGACTACCTGCTCTGATACCAATTGAAAGTGCGTTATATCGGCTAGAGGGGGGTGAATAGGCTATTTTTACAAATTCATCATTTGAGGAATTTCAACTTTGAGGAATTTGAAATGTGATGAATAACTAGTAGCAGAATAAGTACTCAAGTGCATGAGGAACATAGTGACAGCATAGTCTTCATGATGAAATGAAACATGCACAAATAGAGAGTACCATGATACAGGATAAGCAGTGATGAACAAGGTAACTTGAAGAATTTGAGGTGAGGAATTTGTGAAAGTCTTCAGTCAAATTCTTCAAACTGTAACAATCAATTTCATCAACAGATATATGAGGAATAGAGAGGTTGAGGAAATAGAACCAAATAGCTTGATGAAGACAATGGTTTGATGACCCAGTTCCAGCTGTTGTGACAGTCGTACGTTTGGTTTGGAGCGGCCTGGTATTTAAACTAGAGGACACACAGTCCCAGGACACACAGTCCTTACCGTATTCTCCTTGAGCTAAGGTCACACGGTCCTCGCCCAACACTCGTGGTAAGTCTTCAGGGTAGACTTCCAAAACCCTCACAAACTGGTCACCCGGCGATCCACAATTTACTGCTGGATGCTCTAGACCAAGGTCACTTCGTGGTCCCCAATTGACTGCAGGAGCACTAGACCATGATGCCTAACCGTCTGGAGGATACACAGTCTTCAAAGGTAACAAGCGTCGGTTCCACACAGGAATTTCTTTAGTGATGCTCAATCACTATGGGTTTTATGGTTTGGTTGTGGGTCTTTCCTCACTGATGATTTTCTCTCAAAGTCCTCAGAGGATGGGTTGCTCTCAAATGACAAGTGTTAGTTCTCGCTCGGAGCAGCCAACCAGCTAGTGGTTGTGGGGGTCGGCTATTTATAGCCAGGGTGCAACCTGACATGATAAGACATAAATGCCCCCAATGATATGACCATTATGTGGATAAGAAAAATTGGGGACAGCTGGCGCTAAGCACAGCAACGGTCGGAATTTTGAACTATGAAAGTCCTCAGCTTATCATGATCCTCACTTGTAGGCAATTTGCACTGGCGAAATCCTAACTCCTCAGTCAGATCAATTTCCTCAGAGACCAGAAGACCTTCGTCTCTGTCACTGAAAAACTTGTCTGAACCGTAAGATATTTCCAAAGGCTTCACTCGAAGAATTGTATGGGTTGAGGATTTTGGAGTTGAGCATCAGTTGGAAATTTTCCTTAGTATTACCTCGGCCCCCATAACAATACGGTGTTTCCTATGACTCAAATAAGGGACATGAAACTATGAAAACAAAAGTCTTCACGCTTCATATTCCTCATTCATATCTTCAAGGTCACACCAACTTCTTCATTTACAAAGTCTTCACAAAGTCTTCACCAAAGTCTTCAGAAAGTCTTCAGCAAACAGTTCACTTGAAGACATACATTTTTAGGGGTCGATAATCTCCGAATATATCAAACTCCTCATCGACTTATAGAGCCTGTGTATACTCACAAACACATTAGTGCCTTAAGCTATAAGTCTTCAATACACCAAAATCACTAAGGGGCACTAGATGCACTAACAATAGTTTAGGCAAGGCAAAGGTTTTACTAAAAGCCTAGTACAATGCTCTCCATAGATCTCAAAATCAAGCACTTAAAGTTTTTTACACGCCCCAAATTTTGGCGGGTCTCGAGTGCCGGATTACCCACGGCGTTATCAAAGGGCTCAGCTGGACGGTGGGTCACCCTGCGCCGGGTCTTCGACCTCCTCGATCTGGAGATTTTCCACGTCCCAGTTGCAGTTGGTTAAAGCTTCAAAGGTTGTTTCTTCAAAGAGGGGAGACGGTTCAAGCTCAGGAGCAAAGAAGTGCTTATGGCGTGTGGGAATTAAGTTTGTGGCCTCGAAGGTTGGGCCACGCACTCACTTGTTCTCGGCATTGTAAGCCGCCTGATATGTTGACAGGTTCACTTCTTCCGCTAGCACCGATGCAAAGACTCTAGAGGCCCTCATGCAACGGGCGTAGTTGGCTTTTGTGAACTCTAAGCCGTCTTCGTTCTTTGATGGAAACCCGTCCATCATCTCCTCGGGATTTAGCTCTGGGGCGAAGGCTAAAGCCCGGCTTATGGCCGCAATGGCTCCCTTTCTGGCAGATGATTTCTTGAGCTCCTCGATTTGTTTGGGCATAGTGGACAACATTTCTATAACTCCCTTCATCGACTGTGGGATACTCTCTTTGTTAAGCATCGCTTTGATGGTGCAGAGTGTTCCACAGTACAGCTGTTCGGAGAGAGTATAGATGGCTTTCAGAGACAACAGACGGTCGGGAGCGAGTTGACGGCTCCTTGGACCTGTATAAGACGGAGTTTTGTTATAAGCCGCATGTATACATCTTCATACAAGGACACTGGCTAAAGTACTTACCAAAGATGGCAGCAGACATCTTTGCAATATGGCGTTTCAGGGCGTGCAGTTCATCGGATACTTCCATGAGCCGCTGATCAGCATTATCTACATGCTGAGCCAGGGCAATTTTCTCTGTCTCAACAGCTTTCTTGAAGGCGGCGAAATCAGCTTTAGCTTTTACAAGCTCTTCGACCGCAAGCCGACACTTCTCTTCTGCTGCACTCCTGGCAGCCTATTGGGAGGCCAGATTGCCCTTCAAGCCGGTCAGTTCAGACTCGGCAGTATTTAAAGCTTCCTGTGACAAACAAAGGTACGAGAAAGGTAAGTCCCCAGGATAGCATGTTGTTAGATGGTTAAATCAACAAATATAATGCAAGTCTCCAGCAGATTGCAAGCAATATCCTTGACACTTGGGGGTTAATGTCTATTTGCTCTCCAAGACTACAAGTATGTTCTGGCTCATCTTTATCAAGTTAAGCCGGCACGTGGGGGCTAGTGTCTATTTGCTCTCCAAGACTACAAACTATAAACCGCAAAATAAGTCCCGGCTCAGCTTTATCAAGTTAAGATGGCACTTGGGGGCTACATTTGGCTCTTTGTTCAAGTCTACATTGAAGTTCCGGCTCAGCTTTATCAAGTTAAGCCGGCACTTGGGGGCTACATTTGGCTCTTTGTTCAAGTCTACATTGAAGTTCTGGCTCATATTTGTCAAAAATAACCCGGCACTTGGGGGCTACATTTGGCTCTTTCCATGAGGAAATTCGACCCATTATTTCTATATTGACCCGAAATTGGGGGCTACAGTGGATCAACTACTTAAAATTGAGTACCAGCTCAATATTCACATATTAAGCTGATACTAGGGGGATATAGGTTAAGTGTTCCTACTCAAGGCATGGATTGGAAGACCCGGCTTACCATTGACAAATAGTAAACCGGCTCTTGGGGGCTACATAAGGATATATGGAAAGGAAAGAGTACCTCGTATTTTTTCTTCATCAGGTTGACGAGCTTCAAGTCCATGTTTCAGCTCGTGTTGAGGCGTTTCAGATAGCCGGCGTGCAGCTCATCAACATTTAGCTTCTCCAGCATGGGGAGCTCAAGGTCCAGCTTGTCGGAGGCTTCAGTTTTCTCAGTGTGCTTTGTCAACACACGAGGTTCAGGAGTTTGAAAGCCGGTCCCGGTGATGATGACATCTAGAATAATTGAATCGTCGGCAGCCATTGAAGGGCTCGGCGGCTTAGAATTGGTCCTTGGAGGACTCTCATTGGTTGTCCCATGGGCCGCTGGCTCGGCAGAATGACAAGTGTCTTGGGGCGCATCCTTTGAGGCAGTAGAAGGATCAGCATGTGCAACCGGAGAGTCTGGCTTAGCAGCCTCCGGTTCTTGGGCAGTGGAGGCCAAGGTAGACCCGACAGTTTTCCTTTGCTTTGCTTGAGCCCTGGAAGGCATAGAAAGTTGTTATATAAAATTCAAAGGACAACAAAGGATAGGATGCAAGTATGAAAGCACATAATCCGGGTTGATCTTCAGAGGCGGCAGCTTGGTTGCTGTAGAGTCGCGTGAAGAAGGAGGTGATTCCTTAAAGCATTTAAAGCATTGTAAAGACAGACTAAAAGTTGTAAGGCAAGATTGACAAAATTAAGCCAAGTGAAACAAATACCTCAGCTGGCCGTTTCCCCTGAACCGGAGAGTGAGATAACCCGGCCATAAGGTCTTCAGAGCTGGTGCTCCGGGTCTGGCGTCGGGAGACTTCTTGTTGCTTTTTCAAAAGAAAGTTGGGGTCTAAGTAAGCAAGAGGATGATAAAAGGGAACTTTTCGGACGACCCACCGTATCTTCTGTGGTGCAAGATGTTCTGAGTCAGATGAGACATAAGTTACCTCAGGGGCGTTGGCGTGGCTTATCTCCGTCTCGTCCTGTGAAGTTATTGTTGCTAGTAAGGTATATGAAGAGACGGCCAAGAGAGTCAAGTTTTACCTCTGAGTCGTCAGCCTCAGGCTATTCTTGAGGTGCGGGTTTCTTCTTTCGGCCGACGGCCTTTTCCTTCAACTTCTTTGGAGGAGGAACATACTTCTTTCCAGAAGCCGGAGTTCGCCTGGAAGTAAAAGTAGCCAAAAGAGGGTAAAATCATAAAACATACATGGATAGCTAAACATGGAAGTCAGGAGATTGAGAGTTGCCCTTACGTTCGGAGCCGGGTTTGCGGTGTAGAAAGGTGGTAATCCAATGGTGCGGCAAGAGTCTTGGGATTCATGGATATGGCTTTTGGCAGCAGCAACAATGTTGTCTTCTGACAAAGTGGTAGAGTTAAAACAGAGGGGATCGTTGGCATCACCCATATATTCGCACATGTGGCGGTTTCTCCGGCTTAGAGGCATGACTTGCCAGGAGACCCAGCAACGGGTCAGATCAATCCCTGTCAGACCATTGGCCATGAGGGCTTTCATCTTGGCATAAGTCAGAGCATATTTCGCTCGTTCAGAGGCTGACATCCGGTCAGGGAGTTCAATTGTTGTCTTTAGTCGGGACGGGCGATAACCCGGCAGTGGATGTTCTCCCTCTAGAGAGGTATCTTTGCAATAAAACCAGGTTTTGTTCCTGTGTTTGGGATGACTTGGCATCCGAACAGCCGGGAAGCTCATGTCATGTCTTCTCTGGATGGAGATCCCACCAAGCTCCAAGCTTGGCCTAGCTGCCACCTCTTTCTAGCGGTTTGTGTAGAAGAACTCACAGAAGAGGTCAATAGACGGCTCTTCTTGTAAGTAAACTTCAAAGAGAATTTGAAAGTTGCACATGTTTGAGACAGAATTAGGTGCAATATCCTGACGATGTAGCTTGAAGAAGTGAAGGACATCTCGGAAGAATTTTGAGTCGGGCGGGCTGAAACCGCGTATAAGGTGGTCTGCGAATACAACCACTTCGCCCTCTTGGAGGATGGGTTTCTTTTCTCTGCCTGGAACCCGCCAGTGAATGACATTTTTTGCTGGCAAGGTCCCTGCTTCTACAAAGTCCTTCAAAAACTTTTCAGTAACGGCAGAGCCGACCCAGTTACAGGAATTGTATGCACGAGGCATAATGGTGTCCTAAAAGCTATGGAAAGTAATAGCGTGTGGCGAGTTAGAAGGTGATAGACAAGAAAACGATGGCTGATGAAATCTAAGTTCTATGAGGCTGAGCTGCCCGTGCACTTCAGGGCGAAAGCCGGAAGTTTAATGGTGGGTTACGTTGCAGGGCAATGGAGCAAAATATTGCTAAGTGTGGAAAACAGGTTTCACATGCTATCTATATAAGTGTGAATCTACAGACAAAGGAAAAAATCAAGTTTATTCTAAACCTAACGACGAACGGAGGAACTGGAAAGCAGTCGAAGACAGTAAAAGGGGGGCAACTACAGATCTGTATTGCACTATTATTTGGTTTCCTATGATTTACCACAGTCGAAAAGGGATACTTGTCAGGTTTGCTGATCTACATGTCGACTGGCATTATGAAGAGCTCGTGTTCTAGCGGACGAAAGAACTCCATGGCTTCACTGCCCTAAACTACAGATCTAGGGAATGAACAAGGACGTACCAAAGGAAATGCGATGAGCACGATGATGCTCTGGTCCGTTCAGGTCGATGCAGCGGCCTCGGGCGATGACGACGCAGGTGATTCACCGGAGCGAGAGAGCTTGAGGATGGCGGCGTCGAGAGGAATAAGAAGAGGCGCAGGTTGCGAAGGAAATGAGAAGGACTGTCCGCAGTCCTATTTAAGAGGCTAAAAGAAAGGAAACGAGCGCAGGAATCCAGGTGACCAAAACTGACCGACCGAGACGGATGCCTCGATTTTTGGGCCATCGGTTTAATGATGAAAGATCTGTTGTGGTCGTCAGGGAGTCTTTTTGGCATATCCAATATGACGTCACGGCGGGTTACATTTTCTTACTTTCAGGTGTTGAAGGAAGAGACTCGCCGCCAAGTAAAATGGACGATTGACATGAGCAAGCTCAAATCAACATGGGGCCTAATGTTGGGGATATAACCCAGTGGTGAGACCCACCCAGGTGGAGCCATATTATACTTGGCGGCTCATAAGACAAACCAAGGCCGATGGGCCTGGAGACATAGGATTAAACATATGGCGGTTTACCAAGATGGGCCTGGGCGAGGCCCGGACCAAGAAGGCATGAAGACCCGGGCGGTTAAGCCGCCCAGAGATAGCTTGCCCAGGAAGGCAAGGCGACATAGAGATAGAGTCAGATACGTTGTAAGAGTCGGTATGAGACCTGTAACCCATGGTCTTGGCCTCCTATATAAAGGGCGAGACCCGAGGCGACTTAGATAGAAACCAATCAATCGAGAACTAGGTCAAGCGAATCCGCTCCCTTGTAATCGATACACCGAACAATATAACACAAGAAGGACGTAGGCTTTTACCTCATATAGAGGGGCCGAACCTGGGTAAACTCGTGTCCTTCGTCCCAACCAACCCCTTTGAATCCATCACCTTAGCAATGGCCTCGAACATAAGTCCTTGGACATCTGCCATGATAAAATCACGATAGGTTGGGTATTTGATCTGAGTTGGTCGTTTACCTTTTACGCACTAAACCTTCACGTGGGAGAAGTTATGGGTACTCAGCGTCGTTGTATCAGCCGAAGCTCTTCGAACGTCAGCAATGGAGCGGCGCGCGCCGAATTGGGCTGGAAGGTACAGCTCTCGGACTAAGTGTACTAGGTCTGCTTCTGGCCTCGTATGCATCATGCAGGAGTGCAAGGGCAAGTGGGCCCACGAACCTACGCGCTTAGGAGTTAGACCGGCGGGCTGGCCTCTTTTTTGAGCCTAGGTGAGGCGATGACGTTTTGGATCCCGAGGATGGGCATTAACCCGGAAAGTGTGTCCGGCCGGAGGTGATCAAGCGTGTTGGAAATGCGGTGCACCCCTGCAGGGAAGGAATTATCTATTCGAATAGACGTGTCCACGGTAACAGGACGACTTGGAGTTGTACCTTGACCTTATACAACTAAAACTGTGACTTTAATTTGAAATGAATGTTGGCTCCGGGATTGATTCCTCGTAGGGAGTCGAAGAAGAATCTCTGGGCATGGTTACTTAATAAAATTGCTACAATAATATGACTATATGTGAGTTATCTGTCTTCTCTCTTCCAATGTTGCAAGGTGCTGAAGATGCTAGTCTTTCATAGGACTAGGACTTCCCCCTATTCTCGCTTTCTGCAGTCAGTCCAGAGATAACCCCACCCCTTGATAATGATGCATACGTAGCATAGTTCTGATGTCAGTCTTGCGAGTACTTTGGATGAGTACTCACCGCTTTGCTTTCTCTTTCCCCCTCGATACGTTTCTGCGTTCAGACGATGGAGCCCAGGAGATGGAGTACGCCGGATACGACTACTACACCACCGTAGGAGCCTACTACTACGTGGAGGCGGCCCCCGACCAGCAGTAGGATAGGTGGTTCCCACGCAGGAGGCCTCGCCTATTTCAATCCATTGTTATGTTTGTGCTAGCCTTCTTAAGGCAAAACTTGTTTAGCTTATGTCTGTACTCGGATATTATTTGCTTCCGCTGACTCGTGCTTGTCGAGTTTTGTATTCGAGCCCTCGAGGGCCCTGGCTTGTAATATGGAGCTTTATGACTTTATTTGTGTCTAGAGTTGTGTTGTGATATTGATCGGTGAGTCCCTATTCTTGGCCATACGCATTGCGTGTATGTTTAGCGTACGGACGAAATTGGGGGCGTCACAAGTTGGTATCAGAGCCGACTACCTGTAGGTATCCCCCTTTCCAACTCCTTGGCCGAAGTTGAGTCTAGTACCTGAAAAACTTCTACTAACATACTGGTGTGGCTTACGGGCCCACTTCTCAATCGGGTGGTATTAGGAACTTTTATTCCTTCTCTATACTCTCAGTTCTAGTCTCTCTTCTCTTTCGGATTAAATATTTTACTAACTCCGACTATAGGTTCTCGTAACTACTTCTCCCGAAGAGCCCTCATACCAGAAGATCACCTGCTCCGTCAGAAGATTCTGAAGATACCCTTTTGATATTTTTCGAGACTTTGTGCTCAACGTCTTTGCAATTCCCTACCACCGATAAATCCCTATGGATGACTAATTGCACTTGTCATTCATACAATCTTTTCTCGTTGCTCTTGTTGTTACAAGATGCCCCGAAATACTCTCCATTTCCCCGATAACCCTTTGAGTTTACTGCATTGTAGTTCTTTTCCGCATGGAAGCCTTACGGATAGTTCCTGACAATTGTCGAGGGTCTGTTCATCCCATTTGTTCATGTGTTTCACAAAATTCTCAGAAATACTTTTCGATCTTCTAAAAATCCTCTGCAGCTTGTTGCTCTTGAAATTCGTGTATGATCGCATTATGGTTAATTCCATAAGACTAGTAGTCTTCATTGACATCCCTTGTCTTTGCCATTTTGAGCCTATCAATGCAATATGTGCGTATGCACATAGTCATCACGTGATCCATTTAAATTATCTTTCCGGCTCAGACATCCTTCCGTACATGACTTGGTTCTCGACAATTCAAACCTTTATTGATTGTCTGACTAAGTCTTTTCAACTTATCCATCCTTGATCAGAGCGTCTGCTTCTGATCCTTAGTTTTGGAAATCATAATTCCTTTGTATTTTAAGCATCAGACTATTCAGAAGTTTCTTGGATCTAATACCTCTGCATTCTTTCTTCCTGTGATTGAGTACCGATACGCACATCAACTTCGTTGTGGATCGCCCGATCCATTGTTGGATTATTATCCGACAGTGGCGTTCATATTCAATCACCTTGTGAGTTCTTCCCCTGGTACATATTGCCTTTGGTAAATTGTATCCTCTGTTTTGCCAACCATGCTCTACCTTCGAGCTTGTGTTAATTATCTTGAAGCTCGTGGTATATGTTCCTAAGATACCCCGATGGGTTGAACCTATGCCCTCCCAAATCCGTGAGAACCCGAAAGTTTTCACGGTTCATACTCTTATGGAGTCTCCCCAGATATATTTCAATGCTACAACATCATCCAAAGCAAGAAATGAATGAAATGTTATACATTGATGAAGTGTGAGTCAACATTGAACTTGTGATCATGCCCATGGAAATGATGTAGACCGTCTCGGAAGCTCCTTGCAAAATAATTGTTCATCCATATGATTCTTTCGGTATCCTTATTTTGATGGATTGTAGTTATGGTTCTGACCATGCTACCCTTGTTAATTTATCCGAAAGTAATTCATTCCGGTACCTCGTTAATTTTTTACAAGGTTAAAGTATCGGTTGTCGCAGGCCAATGACCCAGCTCTACTTCTATCATTTTCTACCTTCAATTTTTACACTCTCGTATCTCGAGGATATCACGCCTTTGCACTACATCTTATTAACTTTGATGAGGTAATAATTTTCCTTGTCTCAATCACTCCATAGGTTCTGGGATTGTTGTCAACCGAGAACACCGATTGGAAAATTTATTCCACACTGCAATTCAATACCCCTTGTAATTGTTACTGGAAATATCAAAGTCAGTCTAGTCATTCCTAGACTATCGGCTACATCCTTGTCTTGGTATCTTCGACTGTGCTACCTCATCCTTCTATGGTGCGCAAATTCTTCAGAGTATGAGCATTTCTTATGTCGAGCATTCAACATCATGTGGTTTGTCTTGAAAAGCAACCCCGATATTAAGCTTGCATCTTATCTATTGTTCCTATAACCTTCCACGTTGTCATCCCCATACTTGATGCCACCGCCGTTCGGTTGCATTCTCTTGAAAACTCTCGACAAAAGGTGTCGTGATCATCGTCCATAGTTTGACTTCTTTTGAGCCATCAACTAAGCTCTTAATGAGAAATACCTTCCTTGCCCTCGATGATTTTTGTTATCATTGACAACCTCCTTGACTTCCTTTCATCGCAAATTTGTCCATGATATGGATGCAACTTGCTATCCAGCTTGTGTTGTGTTCTACCCTAAAGTATTACTGCCCTTTGTGTCGAGAATGTTGTGAGGATTGCTCCACCTCTTGGAAATTCTTGACATAGTGATATTTCTCACCACCAAATGATGTTGCTTTCATTCTAACTTCTAGAAACCCTATTGCTTTTAAGTTAGCGATCGATAGTTCGTTCTTAGGCGGTTGGTTATTGAATCGTCACTCCAATATTGATCTTGCTGCCTAAGGTCATATTTCAAACGCACTTATCAAAAAATGATTAATGATGTATGTCTTCCTTCATCATACAACATTATATCATTTGAGTTGACAAATGTCATCTCCTTGTTCACAAAATTGTGGAAATCCATCCGTTTGGAATTCTCGATAATTGCCGTTGAGTCCATCAGCCACCCCCTCATCCTCTCCTTGGTTTAACATTGAACTATTGTTTCGAGGGCACGCTTCCATAGTTCATTTTCTGAGAATCTTACTATGTCCTCTCGATGATTTGAATTGTACCTTCTCTTCTCGGGCATCCTGAGTCTAAGGTATCCTGACACCAATCAGCTGAGAATCTCGGTCAGACATGATGGTTGGAACATATTTCCAGGAGTTATAATATTGGTCCTTTGATGACCTAGTAAGGTGATGCCATGCCTAACACACCTGGCTAGAGGACCTATTAGTAAAGTTTCCTTTTTGTGCAAGATTCGCCTTTTCTTCCATGAGGAAATTGTCAGACTTATTTTATAAGTTTTTCCTGATGGATACTTTGAGTTCTTGAAGTCCGTCCTTTATCTGATGACCATGTCAATGCTTCCCCAAAGCATGGCTACGATACTCCAATCATCAACAAGAACATTGGAAACTCAATGCTAAATGTTTCTTGATCATTTTCCAAACCTCGTTGAATGGGTAAACATCATGGTTTTCCTTGCCCCTTTTATCCAAGGGGTTATGCATTTGCTGCCCTTTGATGTTTTTTTAGCTACGCTTACCCGTGGGAAGGATATACTCATACTTGTGTTTAAACACATTTTCCTTTCCATTGGTCTGATTAAGCTAATAATCATGTTTTCCTTTCCATTGGCCTGTTTAACCTTTCTTGAGATTATATGATCTAAGCAGTAATAATTCCCTGCTTAGGTAAACACCTTGGTGAACAACTCTATCAGTAAGACCATGTTACTATTGTTGATGACATCCCGGTAACCGCTAGTGAACGAGAACTTTGCCTATTAGTCCGCCTCGTTTCAACGAGTAGGAAAATGGTTCTATTTGTTCCCCGCCCTTGGTACTGACGTTGTTGCCAACCTAACTAACAGGCTCTCCTCTGGCAGATCTTGCATCCATGATCGTGCAAGATGTCACCGCTCTTCCTACTCTTAACCCGCATGGCGGGCCCATAACCCAAAGTTCCACAGGACCGAAACCTGACTCTTTGTACATCTCTACATCCAAAGTTTATGTTGCAATTGGCGTCGTATGTAAATCTTGAGCCACCATCCAAGGTAATGATATTATTCTTGTCGTCATTGATCTACTGTCCAAAGTTGCACACTTCCTGGCTATCAAGGAAACTATCACGGCTAGTCAGCTGATGATTAGTTTGGACCATGGTAATTTATTCACTTCAAAGATTCTAGGCAAGTTTCTAGGAAGCTATGGGGACTCATTTGTCCTTTAGCACCGCTTTTGTCCCTCAATCCTAGGGACAAGTTGAAAGAGTCAATCAGATTCTCAAAGACATGCTTTGAGCTTGTGTTATTTCTTTTGGCAAGAAATGGGAGGAATCTCTCCCGTATGTTGAGTTCTCCTACAACAATAGCTATCAAGCTAGTCTGAAGATGGCTCCCTTTGAAGTGTTATATGGACGTAAGTGTCGGACTCCTCTAAATTGGTCAGAAACTGGGGAACGTATGCTTATCGGTCCGGATATTATCCAACATGTCGAAGATCACATCCGCATTATTCATGCAAATCTGAAGGCTGCTCAGTCTCCTCAGAAGAGTCAGTATGACCGTCGTCACAAGGATATGGTCTATCAACCTGGCAAAAAGCCTTATCTTCGAGTCACGCCAATGAAAGGTACACACCGTTTTGGGATCAAGGGCAAGCTGGCTCCTCGTTATATTGGTCCTTTCACTGTTCTCGAAAGGCGTGGAAAAGCGGCATATCAACTGGAACTACCGCCTAACCTTTCTCAGGTTCACGATGTGTTCCATGTGTCACGGCTTCGTCGCTATTTCAAGGATCCTATCCGAGTAGTGGATCATAATATGCTTGAACTGCAACAAGACCTTTCTTGCAAAGAACAACCAATCCGCATTCTTGATGAAACTGAACGTCGGACTCGTCAAAAGGTTACCAAGTTTTTCAAAGTGCACTGGGCAAATCATACTGAAGATGAAGCCACTTGGGAACTTGAAGATCATCTTCATGCCGAATACCCTGGGATCTTTCCATCTACTTCTTAATTCTCGGGACGAGAGTTCTTGTTAGTGGGGGAGAATTGTGACACCCTGGATTATGCTACAGTGATCATTGTAATTAAGCACAGTGATGACCATAATCGATGCCTAATCATTTTGCTAAACAAGATATGATCAAGTTGAAATCATTTCAAATTCCATTAACGAGGATGGGATTTTATTGTGATAAAATAAGTTGGCAAATAGCATAAGGAAAATGTTGCACGGTTGCTAAAATTCACAAAACAAATGTTGTTAAGGAAAACAACATCACCTTGATGTTGGTGTGGACCCCACCATCAATAACAAAGCTTTAAAGCATTTAAATTTGCCCTTAAATTGCATGGAAAATACAAATAGTTTCAAATGAACCCAATTATTTTTGAGGCAGTGCTGGTTATTGCCACTTACTTATTGTACTAGGTCTCACATTTTTCAGAGGTGAACGTATACTGTAAATAAAAGGAAACAGAAAAGAAAAAAACAGAAAGAAAAAAAGAAATGGAAAAGGAAAAGGAGCTACTGGGCACTTAGGCCCAGCAGCTACAGGCTGGCCCGGCCCAACTAGGCCGGCCTTTCTCCCACCTCTCAACGGAGGCAAGAGAGGCCATGGTGCCAGAGTCGTCCGCGCATGGATGCCCTTGTTGGCGTACATCCAGCGGCTCCCCTGGGGATAAGACCAACCCCGCGGACCCCTCTCTCCCTCCCGCAAACCCTAGGACCCATTATACCCCTCTCTCCCTTGCCGATTGGATCCATGGGTGCGCCGTGGTAGAAGACACGGCCACCGCTCTCCTCTCCCCTCTCCGACCATCCCTGGAGCTCCGCCTCATCGTCCTCGACCTCCTAGAGCATTGGACCGAGGCCAGTGAGCTCCCACGCCATCGCCTGTCTCCTTCTTCCTTCTCGGACCTGCAACATGTCGCCGGTCGATCGTCGCCTTCGCTGCTTCGAGCTTTGCGCCGGGCCTTCCCTTCAACGCAACTGAGCTCCCCCGTGGCTTCCTCCTCCTCCCGTAGCTTGAGTAGGCCGCTGTAGCTAGCTCATGTCGCCACCGAGCTCCGACCGCCGCCATGGCCGATGTTCTGCTTAACGCAGAGCTGCTCGAGCACCTCCCGATAGACCAGCGAGCTTCTGGTGCTCCTCTACGCCCATCCTGCGTTAGCCCCACTCTTTTACTCATTGTTTTGTGCGTGCCCGTGCTGGCCGAGTGCAACCGCTGCCGCGGCTTGACGCCGGCGCCAAATCCGGCCACCCCATCCCCTGCTAGTGCCTTAGATCGAAGCACGTCGCCGCCAGCTGCTCGTAGGTGCTCGCGGCGCTCGAAATGGTGCCCGGTACACCATTTTTGAGCCACACCGGTGTTTCTGGCCCTCGCTGGAGCGTCGCTGGCGCCGGTCGCCGATCGTTGCTCACCTGGCCGACCGGGGCCACGGCCAGTGACAATCGCCGGTGGGCTAGTGCGACCTGGTTGACCAGTTGACTTAGTCAACTGGCTAACTTGGCACGGCCCGGCCATTGCCAGGTGAGGCCCGAACCCCCCCCCCCTGTGCATGACACGTGGGCCCAGCCCCCTTTTAAAATAATTAAGTTAGTTTAATTAATTCTAATAATTAATTTAGACTAATTAGACTATGACAAATGGGTCCCACCCGTTTAACTAACATGTTTAGTTCAAATTAAAACCCTCGTTAGCCCACTGTCTATGACAGGTGAGGCCCACTTGTCAGGTTTGACCAGTCAGCCCTGCTGTTGACTGCTGACATCATCCTAATGTCATGCTGACATCATAAAGCAGTTTTCGAATTAATGATAATCTGTTAAATTCCAGAAATTTATAAAAACTTTAGAAAATCATATATTTTAAACCGTAGCTTAGATGAAAATAATTTATATATGAAAGTTGATCAGAAAAATCCCACGAATTCAAATACGCCATCCATTCATCTGTCACATGCTCCTAGCATGATGAACATGGAACTTTTCCCTCCGGGTCAGATGTCCGATAAATCCAAAGACCCGGGAAATATCGTCAGGTATTCTCCCGCTCCGTCTGATGTGTGTAGTATTGCGTTAGTGCATACCTAGCTCTCCATATTGCCATGCCATGCATTGTGGTGCACTTATTTGCTTTATATTTATTGTTTCTCCCCCCTCTTCTTACCGGTAGACCCCGAGACTGACGCTGCTGCCGAGTACGACTATGCACCTGACGACCAGCCTTTTCCTGCAGAGCAGCAAGGCAAGCAAAAAAACCTTGATCATTCTCATATCACCCACCTCTCTCCCTCTTATTCTTGCATTAGAATTTTGCTACTGTTTTAGTTAGCTCCTATTCTGATGCATAGCCTGTTTTTGATGAACTGCTACTATTCTTGCAATCATACCAACTACTTAGTATAGGTTGGTTAGTGAATCCCCAATGACCCCCTTAGTCCCAGTTGCCCCTGCTTCTTCATCAACGACCCGATGATTCGACAAATCGAAGACTCGAAGACTCGGTCAACCAACTGGCAAGCCAGGCCCCTCACATCACCACACTCCCCTTAATTGTATGACTCTGTAGTGCTACTATCGAGTACTAAGGGTGACACCTCGTGAAGTAATCATGATGCTAGCCCTATAGCGCAGCTAGTCGGTCGTGGTTATAGAGGGTGATTCCTCCTTCACCATTCCCGAAGATGTCTTTGTCGTGCAACCCCTCAAGTGTGGGACCCTCGAGGGTGATTCCTCTAAAGTCCACCTTGATGGTCACATCGAGCGGGGACCATTGAGGGTGATTCCTCAGTTCCCGCCTTGATGTTTCATACACATAGTTACTATGACCTGGTTATAGAAACATGTTGGTGATGGGTCGGCCCCAAGGGTACCCGTGTGAGAAAGATTTGGTGGGATGCATTGTAAGGCATCCGAAGACTTGGTCGGGTGCGCCGATAAGGCACCCGAGAGTTATTGGCAGGACGACGGACTGCATATGGTTCGCGCTTGCCCCGCATTAATAAAATGCTAATGGGTTGGGTATTTGATCTGAGTTGGTCGTTGACCTTTTACACACTAAACCTTCACGTGGGAGAAGTTATGGGTACTCAGCATCATTGTATCAGCCGAAGCTCTTCGGACATTAGCAATGGAGCGGTGCGCACTGGATTGGGCTGGAAGGTACAGCTCCCGGACTGAGTGTACTAGTTCTACTTCCGGTCGCGTACGCATCGTGCAGGAGTACAAGGGCAAGTGGGCCCACGAACCTGCATGCTTAGGAGTTAGACCAGCGGGCTGGCCTCTTCGTTGAGCCTAGGTGAGGCGATGATGTTTTGGATCACGAGGTCGTGCATTACCCCAGAAAGTGTGTCCGACCGGAGGTGATCAAGCGTGTTGGAAATGTGGTGCACCCCTGCAGGGAAGAAATTATCTATTCGAATAGCCGTGTCCACGGTACCAGGACGACTAGGAGTTGTACCTTGACCTTATACAACTAAAATTGTGACTTTAATTTGAAATGAATGTTGGCTCCGGGATTGCTTCCTCGCAGGGAGTCGAGGAAGAATCTCTGGGCGTGGTTACTTAATAAAATTGCTACAATAATATGACTATATGTGAGTTATCTGTCTTCTCTCTTCCAATGCTGCAAGGTGATGAAGATGCTAGTCTTTGATAGGACTAGGCCTTCCCCCCTATTCTCGCTTTCTGCAGTCAGTCCAGAGATAACCCCACCCCTTAATAATGATGTTGGAAGGCAAAGAAGGAAGGTATCTGGATGAATTAGTTCATGACAGATCTTGGAGTAGTGCCCAACGCACTGAATCCAATGGCTCTGTTCTATGACAACACTGGTGCCATTGCTCTGGCCAAGGAACCAAGGTTTCACAAGAGGACCAGACACATAAAGTAACGCTTCAATTCCATCCACGATTACGTCGAGCAAAAGGACATAAATATTTGCAAAGTGCACACGGATCTGAATGTTGCAGACCCGTTGACTAAACCTCTTCCAAGGGCTAAACATGATTAACACCAGAAATGCATGGATGTTCGATTCATAACAATGTAAATCACATAGTGATGTGAACTAGATTATTGACTCTAGTGCAAGTGGGAGACTATTGGAAATATGCCCTAGAGGCAATAAATAAAGTGTTTATTATTATATTTCCTTGTTCATGATGATTGTTTATTGTCCATGCTATAATTGTGTTGATTGGAAACTAAATACATGTGTGGGCATATCGATAAACATTGTGTCCCTAGTATGCCTCTAGCAGGCTAGCTCGTTGATCAAACATGGTTAAGGTTTCCTAGCCATGGACATGAGATGTCATTTGATATCGGGATCACATCATTAGGAGAATGATGTGATGGACAAGACCCAAACTATGAACGTAGCATATGATCGTGTCAGTTTATTGCTGCTATTTTCTGCATGTCAAGTATATGTTCCTATAACCATGAGATCATGCAACTCACTCACACCGGAGGAGTGCCTTGTGTGTATCAAACGTCGCCATGTAACTGGGTGACTATAAAGGTACTCTACAGGTATCTCCGAGGGTGTCTATTAAGTTGGCATGGATCAATACTGGGATTTGTTACTCCATGTGACGGAGAGGTATCTCAGGGCCCACTTGGTAATACAACATCACAACAAGCCTTGCAAGCAATGTGACTAAGTGTTAGTCGCGGGATCTTGTATTACGGAATGAGTAAAGAGACTTGCCGGTAACGAGATTGAACTAGGTATAGAGATACCGACGATCGAATCTCAGGCAAGTAACATACCGAAGGACAAAGGGAACAACATACGGGATTAACTGAATACTTGACATACAGGTTTGACCTATAAAGATCTTCGTAGAACATGTAGGAACCAATATGGGCATCCAGGTCCTGCTATTGGTTATTGGCTGTAGAGGTGTCTCGGTCATGCCTACATGGTTCTCGAACCCGCAGGGTCTGCACACTTAAGGTTTGGTGACATTTTGGTATAGATGAGTTACGTGTCTTGGTGACCGAAGGTTGGTCGGAGTCCAGGATGAGATCCCGGACGTGACGAGGAGCTCTGGAATGGTCTGGAGGTAAAGATTCATATATAGGAAGTTCCATGTTGTTCACTGGGAAAAGTTTGGGCGTCACTGGTAACGTACCGGGGGTGCCGGGAGGGTCCCGGGGGTCCACCGGAAGGGGCCACCAGCCCTGAAGGGCCACATGGGCTGTGAGAAAAGGTGCACCAGCCCCTGGCGGGCTGACCGCCCCTCCCACAAGGGCCCATGCGGCCGAAGGGTGGAGGGGGGAATCCCTAGGGGTGTGAACCCTAGGGTGCAGCCCCTTCCCCCTTCCCCCTATATATATGAGATAGGGAGGAGGGCATCCACACCTTAATCCATGGAGCATCCCTTCCTCCCACTCTGATAGTCTCTCCTCTAGTAGATTGTTTCAGCGCCGCTTAGCGAAGCTCTGCCAGATCAGCTGCACCACCACCGCTGCCACACCATCATGCTACCGGCGAACCCATCTACCTCTCCGCTTCCTCTTGCTGGATCAAGAAGGCGGAGATTTTCATTGAGCTGCACGTGTGTTGAACGCGGAGGTGTCGTCCGTTTGCCACTTGATCGGGAGTTTGTGGGACGGCTTGCGATTTGGATCGCGGAAACATACCACGACATCAACCGCATTCTTTAACGCTTCCGCTTAGCAATCTACAAGGGTACGTAGATCCAATCTCTCCTCTCATAGATGCTCATCTCCTAGATTGATCTTGGTGAAGCGTAGGAAATTTTGTTTCCCATGCATCGTTCCCCACAGTGGCATCATGAGCTAGGTCTATGCGTAAATGAGATCTTGAGTAGAACACAAAGAGTTTGTGGGCATTGATATTCAGATTGCTTCCTTCCTTAGTCTTTTCTTGGTTTAGAGATATTGTGGGATGAAGCGGCTCGGACCGACTTTACTCGTACGCTTACGAGAGACCGTGTTCCATCGACTGACATGTGACTTCGTCACATAAAGATGGCTGGCGGGTGTCTATCTCTCCCACTTTAGTTGAACCAGATTTGATTGAGGTGGTCCTTGAAGAAGGTTGAAAAGCAATCTTCATATCACCGTTGTGGTTTTGCATAGGTAAGAATCGTTCTTTCTAGATACCCATAGCAGCCACGTAAAACATGCAACAACAATTAGAGGACGTCTAACTTGTTTTTGCAGGGTATGTTGTGATGTGATATGGCCAATTACATAATGAGATATATGTGATGTATGAGATGATCATATGTTGTATAGAATATCATGACTTGCATGTCGATGAGTACGGCAATCGGCAAGAGCCATAGGGTTGTCTTTGATTATTGTATGACCTGCGTGTCAACCTTTAAGCGCTATGTAATGGTTTACTTTATCGCTAAGCGGTAGCAATAGTAGTATGAGCATGGTGGGTGCGACAACCCCGATGACGACACGATGATGGAGATCATGGTGTCATGCCGGTGATAATGAAGATCATGCCGGTGCTTTGGAAATGTTGTATGGCTTAGAACCGGGACTTCAAAGACATTTTGAACATCATGGAGCATATGAGATGTTCGAAGAGTTGGAGTTTATCTTTAAGAAGAATGCGCGGATTGAGAGGTATGAGACCTCCGATAAGTTCTATGCTTGTAAGATGGAGGAGAACGGGTCTATCAGTGAAAATATACTCAGAATGACTGGGTATTCGACCCGTCTGGAGGAGTTAGGAATGCCCCTTCCGCCGGAGGCGATCACTAATAGAGTTCTTCAATCATTGCCACCTAGATACAAGAGCTTCGTGTTGAACTATAACATGCACGGGATGAACAAGTCAGTCGCCGAGTTGTTTGCGATGCTGAAAGTCGCTGAGTCTGAAATCCAGAAAGAGCATCAAGTGTTGATGGTCAATAAAACCACCAGTTTCAAGAATAATGGCAAGGGCAAGAAGGGTAACTCCAAGAAGGGTGGCAAACCAGTTGCTCCTCCCGTAAAGAAACCCAAGGCTGGACCCAAGCCAGAAACTGAGTGCTTTCATTGCAAGGGAACTGGTCACTGGAAGCGGAACTGCCCCAAGTACCTGGCCGACAAGAAGGCGGCCAACACCAAATAAGGTATATATGATATACATGTTATTGATGTGTACCTTACTAGCTCTCGTTGTAGTGCTTGGGTATTTGATACCGGTTTGGTTGCTCACATTTGCAACTCAAAGCACGGCCTACGGAATAGACGGAGGCTAGCTAAGGATGAAGTGACGATGCGCGTGGGAAATGGTTCCAAGGGTGATGTGATCGCCGTCAGCACGCTCGCTCTTCGACTACCATCGGGATTAGTGATGAACCTGAATAATTTTTATTTAGTGCCTGCGTTAAGCATGAACATTATATCTGGATCTTGTTTATTACGAGACGGTTACTCATTCAAATCATAGAATAATGGTTGTTCTATTTATATGAGTAATATCTTTTATGGTCATGCACCCAATGTGAGGGGTTTATTCTTGTTGAATCTCGATAGTGATGATACACATGTTCATAGCATTGATGCCAAAAGATGTAGAGTTGATAATGATAGTACCACTTTCTTGTGGCACTGCCATTTGGGTCATATTGGTGTAAAACGCATGAGGAAGCTCCATGCTGATGGTCTTTTGGAGTTACTTGATTTTGAATCACTTGACACATGTGAACCATGCCTAATGGGCAAGATGACTAAAACACCGTTCTCTGGAATAATGGAATGGCCATGAAATCCGAGATGGGATCCATGTATGAAAACAAAGTATGGACTTTGGAAGTATTACCTGAAGGGCGAAAGGCCATTCAAAATAAATGGATCTTTAAGAAGAAGACGGACGTGGACAGTAATGTCGCCGTTTATAAAGCTCGACTTGTGGCCAAGGGTTTTTCACAAGTTCAAGGAGTTGACTACGATGAGACCTTCTCACCTGTAGTGATGCTTAAGTCTATCAGAATCATGTTAGCAATAGCTACATATTTCGACTATGAAATTTAGCAGATGGATGTCAAAACAGCGTTCCTTAACGGTTTCCTTGAGGAAGAGTTGTATATGACGCAACCGGAAGGTTTTGTCGATCCAAAGAATGTTGACAAAGTTTGTAAACTCCAGCGATCCATTTATGGACTAGTGCAAGCATCTCGGAGTTGGAATAAGTGCTTTGATGAGGTGATCAAGGAGTTTGGGTTTATATAGGTTTATGAAGAAGCTTGTATTTAGAAGAAAGTGAGTGGGAGCTCTGTAGCGTTTCTAATATTATATGTGGATGAAATATTGCTGATTGGAAACGATATAGAAATGCTGGAAAGCATCAAGGAATATTTGAACAAGAGTTTTTCAATGAAGGACCTAGGAGAAGTTGCTTTCATATTAGGCATTAAGATCTATAGAGATAGATCAAGACGCTTGAAAGCACTTTCACAAAGCACATACCTTGATAAAGTTTTGAAGAAGTTCAAAATGGATCAGTCCAAGAAGGGGTTCTTGCCTGTGTTACAAGGTGTGAAGTTGAGTAAGACTCAATGCCCAGTGACTGCAGAAGATAGAGAGAAGATGAGTGTCATCCCCTATTCTTCAGCCATAGGCTCTATCATGTATGCGATGCTATGCACAAGACCCGATGTCAGCCTTGCCATAAGTATGGCCAGAAGGTTTCAAAGTTATCCTGGAATGGAGCACTGGGCTGCGGTCAAGAATATCCTTAAGTATCTGAAAAGGAATAAGGACATGTTTCTCGTTTACGGAGGTGATCAAGAGCTCATCGTAAAGGGTTACATCAATGCAAGCTTTGACACTGATTCGGATGACTCTAAGTCGCAAACCGGATACGTATTTATTCTCAATCAGGGAGCGGTAAGCTGGTGCAGTTCCAAGCAAAGCGTGGTAGCCGATTCTACATGCGAAGCGGAGTACATCGCAGCCTCAGAGGCAGCAAAGGAAGGTGTCTCGATGAAGCAATTCATGACAAATCTTGGAGTAATGCCCAGTGCGCTGAATCCAATGGCGTTGTTCTATGACAACACTGGTGCCATTACTCTGGCCAAGGAACCAAGGTTTCACAAGAGGACCGGACACATAAAGCGACGCTTCAATTCCATTCGTGATTACGTCGAGCAGAAGGACATAAATATTTGCAAAGTGCACATGGATCTGAATGTTGCAGACCCGTTGACTAAACCTCTTCCAAGGGCTAAACATGATCAGCACCAGAACTGCATGGGTATTCGATTCATAACAATGTAAATCACATAGTGATGTGAACTAGATTATTAACTCTAGTGCAAGTGGGAGACTATTGGAAATATGCCCTAGAGGCAATAAATAAAGTGTTTATTATTATATTTCCTTGTTCATGATGATCGTTTATTGTCCATGCTATAATTGTGTTGATTGGAAACTAAATACATGTGTGGGCATATAGACAAACATTGTGTCCCTAGTATGCCTTTAGCAGGCTAGCTCGTTGATCAAAGATGGTTAAGGTTTCCTAGCCATGGACATGAGATGTCATTTGATATCGGGATCACATCATTAGGAGAATGATGTGATGGACAAGACCCAAACTATGAACGTAGCATATGATCGTGTTAGTTTATTGCTACTGTTTTCTGCATGTCAAGTATATGTTCCTATAACCATGAGATCATACAACTCACTGACACCGGAGGAGTGCCTTGTGTGTATCAAACGTCGCAACGTAACTGGGTGACTATAAAGGTACTCTATAGGTATCTCCGAGGGTGTCTGTTGAGTTGGCATGGATCAATACTCAGACTTGTTACTCCGTGTGATGGAGAGGTATCTCAAGGCCCACTCGGTAATACAACATCACAACAAGCCTTGCAAGCAATGTGACTAAGTGTTAGTCGCGGGATCTTGTATTACGGAACGAGTAAAGAGACTTGCCGGTAACGAGATTGAACTAGGTATAGAGATACTGACGATCGAATCTCGGGCAAGTAACATATCGAAGGACAAAGGGAACAACATACGGGATCGACTGAATCCTTGACATAGAGGTTTGACCGATAAAGATCTTCGTAGAACATGTAGGAACCAATATGGGCATCCAGGTCCCACTATTGGTTATTGGTCGTGGAGGTGTCTCGGTCATGTCTACATGGTTCTCGAACCCGCAGGGTCTGCACACTTAAGGTTCGGTGACGTTTTGGTATAGATGAGTTATGTGTGTTGGTGATCGAAGGTTGTTCGGAGTCCCGGATGATATCCGGACGTGACGAGGAGCTCCAGAATGGTCCGAAGGTAAAGAATCATATATAGGAAGTTCCATGTTGGTCACCGGGAAAAGTTCGGGCGTCACCGGTAATGTACCGGGGGTGTCGGGAGGGTCCCGGGGGTCCACCGGAAGGGGCCACCGGCCCCGAAGGGCCACATGGGCTGTGAGAGAAGGTGCACCAGCCCATGGTGGGCTCGCCTCCCCTCCCACAAGGGCCCATGCGGCTCAAGGGTGGACGGGGGAAACCCTAAGGGGGGCGGCCACCCTGCCTTGGGGGCCAAGCCACCCCTTGGCCGCTGCCCCCTCCTCTTGGTCGCCGCCCCTAGGGGTGGGAACCCTAGGGCGGAGACCCTTTCCCCTTACCCCTATATATATGAGAGAGGGAGGAGGGCAGACACACCTTAATCCATGGAGCAGCCCTTCCTCCCTCTCCGATAGTCTCTCCTCTAGTAGATTGTTTCAACGCTGCTTAGCGAAGCTCTACCGAATCAGCTGCACCACCGCCGCCACCATGCCGTCGTGCTGCCGGTGAACCCATCTACCTCTCCGCTTCCTCTTGCTGGATCAAGAAGGCGGAGATCTTCATCGAGCTACACGTGTGCTGAACGCGGAGGTGTCGTCCGTTCGCCACTTGATCGGGAGTTCGTGGGACGGCTTGCGATTTGGATCGCGCAGACGTACCACTACATCAACCCCGTTCTTTAACGCTTCCGCTTAGCAATCTACAAGGGTACGTAGATCCAATCTCTCCTCTCATAGATGCTCATCTCCTAGATTGATCTTGGTGAAGCGTAGGAAATTTTTTATTTACCATGCAACGTTCCCCAAAAAATGATGCATACTTAGCATAGTTCTGATGTCAGTCTTGCGAGTACTTTGGATGAGTACTCACCGCTTCTTTGCTTTATCTTTCCCCCTCGATAAGTTTGTGCATTCAGACGATGGAGCACAGGAGATGGAGTATGCCGGAGACGACTACTACACCACCGCAGGAGCCTACTACTACGTGGAGGCGGGCCCCGACCAGCAGTAGGATAGGAGGTTCCCATGCAGGAGCCCTCGCCTCTTTCGATCCGTTGTTATGTGTGCGCTAGCCTTCTTAAGGCAAAACTTGTTTAACTTATGTTTGTAATCAGATATTATTTTCTTCCGCTGACTCGTGCTTGTTGAGCTTTGTATTCTAGCCCTCGAGGCCCCTGGCTTGTAATATGGAGTTGTATGACTTTATTTATGTCTAGAGTTGTGTTGTGATATTGATCAGTGAGTCCCTAATCTGGGTCGTACGCATTGTGTGTATGTTTAGCGCACGGACGAAATTGGGGCGTCACAGCTTGCTTCCACCTCATACTAGCCAATACTTCCACACCAAGTACAAATACTACTTGTGCATCCAAACACCCTTAAACCAGTTTTGCCATGAGAGTCCACTATACCTATCTATGGATTGAATAATATCCTTCAAGTAAGTTGTCATCGGTGCGAAAAGCAATAAAAATTTCTCCTAAATATGTATGATCTTTTATTGTAAGGGAAAATAAGCGTTGTACAAACTTGTGATGGTAAAGAAATAAAAGCGACGGACTGCATAATAAAGGTTGATATCACAAAGGGCAATACAACATGATGTTTCTTTGCATTAAGAGTTTGCACATCCAAAAACAAAAAGCGCATGAAAGCCTCTGCTTCCCTCTATGAAGGGCCTATATTTTACTTTCTAGTACTTACTTTTATACAAGAGTCATGGTGATCTTCACAACTTCCTATATTTCGCCTTTTTCTTGGCAAGCATCATGTGGTGGGGAAAGATCCAAGCATATATGGCCATTCAAATATATTTGATCATGAATTATTATTGTTGACAATTATGTATATGATAAATAAGTTGGGAGGCGAAACTTTAAGCCCCTATCTTTCTCTATGTCCGACAGATGCCATTTGCTCTAAAAATATGCTTTGAGAGTTAACAATCATGGAAGACTATATGATAGTTGAGTACGTGGAATTTGCTAAATCAAAGCTCTTACATAGACCCTTCCTGAAAATAAGACGAATTGCAATTGTTCGATGACTGAAAGCATAGTTTGTTAGTTTTCAAGAAACTTTCTGGTTTATACTTTAACATGTGAATAGCTTGCTACTTGATCATGAGAAGTTTTATGAGATGAGCTACTGTTTATGATACATAATGGTGCTAGAAAAAGTGATTGGAATTATCTTTGATCAAACTTGTGCACTTTCTAGCATTCACACTTCATAAATTATTTCTTTTATCATTTACCTACTCGAGGACGAGCAGGAATTAAGCTTGGGGATGCTGATACGTCTCCAACATATCAATAATTTATGAAGTATTCATGCCATGTTTACAATAATTCTATATGATTTTGGTATGATTTTATTAGAACTAACCCGGACTGACGTTATTTTAAGCAGAACTACCATGGTGTCGTTTTTTGTGCAGAAATAAAAGTTCTCGGAATGGGCTGAAAATTTAGTATGATTTTTTGTGGACCAAAAGAGACCCCCGAAGCATTGGATATGGTCCAGAAGAGCCACGAGGAGGTGGCAAGCCTGCTAGGCATGGCCATAACCTTGTTGAAAATAGAACTTATTTTCTAATCTTGCTGAAAAGTAAATGCACAAAGGGTAAAGACACAAAGTGCACATGAATCTACCCCAAGCTTACAATCAAGCTGGTGACATCCAAGCACTAACATTTCATGCTCACTCATGGAATCCTTGGAAGGTGGTGCATATTCTCTTAAGCTTGTTCTTTGGTTCCTCGATCACGGCTTGTTGATCATCTACAACATGGGTCAAAAACTCAAGTTGTGCAGTGTTGTTGTTAAGAGCATCAATCATAAGGCCAATCTGATGAAAAATATCATATACTTTTCCCTCCAAATCCATATCCATCAACCAGTAATAATCAATCCCATCTCTGATCACATTCACACAAGCCTTTGAAACCTTCTCCAATTCCCGAATCTTTTCCTACATCTTCTTTAGGGTAAGTGGCTCCTTCCCCCACTCAGATTCAGGAGGCTTGTAACGCCCAAGATGCGCGTCTATCCATATTTGGGCACGGGGCCTCGACAGGTATAGAGGCACGTCTAGTCATTTTGCAAGTTCATTATCATCACATACATTTATGAAGAGAGGAGTATATGAGTTGGCTTACACTCGCCACATGCTAAATTACAATCCACACATTTTATTCAAACATCATTCAAAAGACAGGGTCCGTCCATGGACGAAAACAAACGAGAAAAGATGTGATGAAACTGTCTTGCTAACCCCAAAGATCACGACCAAGGCCACTCCTCTCGTCTGGATATGTGACGTACATCCTGCCACGTTCCTCGTCATACTCCCACTAGAGTTGCGTCACATCATCTAGCACGGTCTCATCTGCACCTACACTTGTATTTGTTGTAGTAATCTGTGAGCCACGGGGACTTAGCAATCTCGCAACCGAGTACCGAGAATATTCAAGCTTATTGGGTTGGATGGGGGTAAGTGTTTAGTTTGCAGCAGCACTAAGCATTGTATGGTGGCTGACTTACGAGTACATGAATGTAAATATATGGACTATGATAGACGATCGAGAACTAGCATGATGGCTAAGCGGTCCTGAACACCTACTTACGTCAAACATAACCCCATCGTGTTCTCTCTCGGTTCATGTTCACGAGCAGAGACGGTCACGGTTACTCACAAAATTGGTGTATTTTATTGGAGTTTACATCAATTTAACTATAGCCAGGTGCTAAGCAAAATATCCAAGTTGCCACATAAACCCAGGCATGGCTTTTCGAAAGATTTAACCCTCTAGGGGTGCTCCAACTAATCCATCATAAATTAACCACACTCCGCGGGAATAACCTCGATCATGGATCTCGTGATCATCCTAGGCAATTCCAAAGGAAAACCGACACCTCGAGACAGCCTGAAGAAAATCAGAGTTCCTCACGCAAGCCATTTGAAAAAGGTAAAACAAGTCCGGCAAGACCACCCGACGTGTCGACGAACCCGATAAGAGCCGCGTATCTCGTTCTTAGGACACGATGGATAAGCGACGCGTATGGAGGCCTGATAGAAATCTCCCGAGTTGCCCCGGGTTGGCCCCGCACGGTGCTCTAGTTTGGACCAACACTCATGAGGAGCACTGGCCCGGGTTGTTGATTAATTATCCATGGGGTTGCAAAGCCCTATGCAATTTTATTAAGTTGTTTAAGAAAATAGTACAAATGTTGGGTCTTGCCAGACAAGTTTTAATCTCAACCGAATAATCAAGGGCGTCCCCATAAAAACCCCAAGCATGTTAGGAGCGCAAAGTACGGAAACATAACACCGGTAACAAGTAACTATGGCAGTAAAAGTGGAACGAAACACCGAGCAAAAGGCCAAGCCTTCCACCATACCAAGATATATACGTGCATTAAATTAAATAGCAGTAAATATTGTGATATATCCAGATATCCATGTTATTACATGGAAACAACCTGCACCTGCAACTAAGAATGCTCTAAGAGGGGTTGAGCGGAGGTAACTTAGCCAAACAAGGTTTGCTAGGATGTGGAAGGGTTAGAGTCTATCATGGAAATGTAGGAGGCTTGACATTCAAGTGGTAGGTAACGCATATGTAACGATAAGAGCGATACATCTAGCAAGGCAAAAATAGTGTCGGGATCCGGGTACGATCATCTTGCCTGATGGTTCTTCAGAGGGACAAAGAGCAGGGTCCTCGTAGTGGTACTCTCCTGGATCCTCGTACTCAGGTTCAACACTCGCGTCTACCCAAGAGAAACAACAACAATAAACAACCAACCAAGGTGCAATGCACAAACAAGATGATGCATGATTCATTTGAAGTATTTAGCATGGCAATCCTAAGCTAGTCATGTTTCTCATGCAATAGTTAAGTTGTTTACAATTCTGGACATAACCTCATGTTAAGTTGTTTGAACATGCAGTATCATGGCAAATATGGATGCTTTATGCAAAATCAATGCGAATGCATATGTAGAACGTAGGAAACGGAGTAATGGATCTCACGTTATGCTCACGGCAAGGTACGAAGACAAAATACAAGACATGGAGGCCATGGGCTATTCCTTGGTATTCCAAGGTAGCCACTGGTTAGGAAATGAAAAACCACCACAATAGAGCCAAAGATCAAGCAAAACAATGGAGCATAGCTCCCACAATCCACAAAACACTAACACACACAATCTGTCGCAAAACAACAACATAGCAACTTCCACAGCAATTATCTAGAGCTACAGGAAGTTTCCAACCTCAAACAAGGCATGCACAGAAACTACATAACATGCTTATCAAATCATCCAACTACACAAACTAGAAAGTAAGCACATATCAATAAGCATGAAGCTCACAAGATGGTATGAGGAAACAGATTCTAGGGACTTGGTGACAATTACCGTTTTCTGGAATCTGAGCTAAGCTAATAGCAAGTTGACAGCAGAAACTAATGATGATAGAGACCACCTCATGGCATGAAAATTAGCAGGATGTTAGAGGACAACATCTACTTCAAAACTCTAGCACTGAGCTTGAGCTAAAACACAATCTATCCCTTGGTAGCATCTACTTAACATGGCATAAAAATATTAACAGATTCTCAGACTTAGAAATATTTAGCATGTTGAAAACAGCAACATTTTAATAGCTACTTTAGATCAAGGTTCCCACTCATATGCAAGATTATCATGTCAAAATAAAATAACATGGCATTCTACTCATGAAATACTACCACTTCCATGTTCACACAAATATCATAGCAAGCATGGATTAATTCTAACTAAAATGACAAAATGGCATATTGTGACAAAATGACATTTTGTCAATCCTGCTCAAATTACCAAACCAATTGCACCAATGGATTCATTGGGAAATTCTACCCCAATTCCATATATCATACTCATATATAAGCTTTTGCAAAACTCACAATACCATGCTCGAAAATAACATGTCATTCCCATAAGTCAAAACTTGCTATATTTGCTCATGTACAGATTTAGTAATTACCAGAAATGGAATAATCTATTTTAACACAATAAAAACAATAGAACAAACAAAAAACTAGATAGGAGGGCCCACCTGGCATAGACACCAGGGCCCTCTATGTGGTTGACAAGTGGGCCATGGGCCCACTGTCATACACACACACTAGCACATACACACACACATATATATATACACACATAGTAGGAAATATGCCATAGAGGCAATAATAAAATGGTTATTATTGTATTTCCTTGTTCATAATAATTGTCTATTGTTCATGCTATAATTGTGTTAACCGGAAACCGTAATACATGTGAGAATACCTAGAGCACAACATGTCCCTAGTGAGCCTCTAGTTGGCTAGCTCGTTGATCAATAGATGCTCACGGTTTCATGACCATGGACATTGGATGTCATTGATAACGGGATCACATCATTAAGAGAATGATGTGATGGACAAGACCCAATCCTAAGCATAGCACAAGATCGTGTAGTTCGTCTGCTAAAGCTTTTCCAATGTCAAGTATCATTTCCTTAGACCATGAGATTGTGAAACTCCCAGATACCGTAGGAATGCTTTGGGTGTGCCAACCATCACAACGTAACTGGGTGGCTATAAAGGTGCATTACGGGTATCTCTAAAAATGTCTGTTGGGTTGGCATGAATCGAGACTGGGATTTGCACTCCTTATGACGGAGAGGTATCTCTGGGCCCACTCGGTAAGACATCATCATAATGAGCTCAATGTGACTAAGGAGTTAGCCATAGGATGATGTGTTGCAGAACGAGTAAAGAGACTTGCCAGTAACGAGATTGAACAAGGTATAGGGATACCAACGATCGAATCTCGGGCAAGTATCATACAGGTAGACAAAGGGAATTGGATACGGGATTGATTGAATCCCCGACATCGTGGTTCATCCGATGAGATCATTGTGGATCATGTGGGAGCCAACATGGGTATCCAGATCCTACTGTTGGTTATTGACCATAGAGGTGTCTCGGTCATGTCTACGTGTCTCCCGAACCCGTAGTATCTACACACTTAAGGTTCGATGACGCTAGGGTTATAGGAAAATGGTATACGTGATTACCGAAGGTTGTTAGGAGTCTCGGATGAGATCCCGGATGTCACGAGGAGCTCTGGAATGGTCCGGAGGTAAATATTGATATATAGGAAGTCCTGTTTTGGTCACCGGAAAGTTTTCGGGCTCATCGGTAGTGTACCGGGAGTGCCGGGTGGGTGCCGGAGGACCCCCGGGAGGGGTGTGACGACCAAAGGACTTCGTGGGCTGTTAGAGGAGGTGGACCTGCCCTTATTGGGCTGGACAAGTCCTTCCAGAAAGGCACATGCGGCTAGGGATAAAAGGATAAGGCTAAAGGAGATTTAAGAGGAAGAGATCCACCTCCCTTGTGGGAGGTGGACTCCTCCCTTATCTCGGCTGAACCACTCCTTGGAGGAGGGACCATGGAAGCCCTCCCTCTCCCTCCTCCTATATATACCCGAGGTATTGGGGCTGATTTGAGACACGACTTCTCTCTCTCTCTCGGTGCAGCCCTACCCTTCCTCTTCCTCGTTCTCCGTAGCACTTGGCGAAGCCCTGCCAGAGTCCACATAGCTCCACCGTCACCACGCCGTCGTGATGCCGGAGCTCTCCCTCAAGCTCTCCTTCCACCTTGCTGGATCAAGGCATAGGAGACGTCATCGGGCTGCACGTGTGTTGAATGCAGAGGCGCCGTTGTTTGGCGCTTAGATCGGAATCCACCACGATCTGAATCGCTACGAGTACGACTCCACCAACCGCGCTCTTGTAATGCTTCCGCTTAGCGATCTTGAAAGGTATGAAGATGCAATCTCTCCCCACTTTTTGCTGGTTTCTCCATATATTGATCTTGGTGATCATAGGAATTTTTTTGATTTACTACTACGTCTCCCAACAGTGGCATCATGAGCTAGGTCTATGCGTAGAATCTATGCACGAGTAGAACACAAAGTTGTTGTGGGCGTTGATCTTGTTAATTTGCTTACCACTACTAGTCTTATCTTGATTCAGCGGTATTGTGGGATGAAGCGGCCCAGACCAACTTTACACGTACGCTTACGTGAGACTGGTTCCACCGCCTGACATGCACTTGTTGCATAAGGTGGCTAGCTGGTGTCTATCTCTCCCACCTTATTCGGATTGGATTCGATGAAAAGGGTCCTTATGAAGGGTAAATAGCAATTGGCATATCACGTTGTGGTTTTGGCATAGGTTAGAAACGTTCTTGCTAGAAACCTATAACATCCATGTAAAAACCTTGCAACTACAAATTAGAGGACGTCTAACTTGTTTTTGTAGCATATGCCTTGTGATGTGATATGGCCAAAGGATGTGATGTGGTGCATTGTAATGTATGAGATTGATCATGTTCTTGTAATAGGATTCACGACTTGCATGTCGATGAGTATGACAACCGGCAGGAGCCATAGGAGTTGTCTTATTTTATTGTATGACCTGCGTGTCAATCAAGATCGCCATGTAATTACTTTACTTTATTGCTAAACGTTATCCATAGTAGTAGAAGTAATAGTTGGCGAGACAACTTCATGAAGACACGATTATGGATATCATGATGATGGAGATCATGGTGTCGTGCCGGTGACAGTGATGATCATGGTGCCCCGAAGATGGAGATCAAAGGAGCAAGATGATATTGGCCATATCATGTCACTATATTGATTGCATGTGATGTTTATCATGTTTACATCTTATTTTCTTAGAACAACGGTAGTAAATAAGATGATCTCTCACTAAAATTTCAAGAAATGTGTTCACCCTAACTGTGCACCGTTGCTAAGGATCGTTGTTCTGAAGCACCACATGATGATTGGGTGTGATAGGTTCTAACGTTCGCATACAATGGGTGTAAGCCAGATTTACACACGCGAAACACTTAGGTTGACTTGACGAGCCTAGCATGTACAGACATGGCCTCAGAACACAGAAGACCGAAAGGTCGAACATGAGTCGTATAGTAGATGCGATCAACATGGAGATGTTCACCATGGATGACTAGTTCGTCTCACGTGATGATCGGACACGGGCTAGTTGACATGGATCATGTATCACTTGGATGACTAGATAGATGTCTATCTAAGTGGGAGTTCATTAAATAATTTGATTATGTGAACTTAATTATCATGAACTTAGTCTAAACTTGTCTTTACAATCTATATAATAGATCTAGTGGCCAACGCTAATGTCACCCTCAACTTCAATGTGTTCCTAGAGAAAACCAAGCTGAAAGATGATGAAAGCAACTATGCGGATTGGGTCCGTGGCTTGAGGATCATCCTCATAGCTTCCAAAAGATTGTATGTCCTTGATGCACCGCTAGGTGACGCACCCATTTTCCCAGCAGATCGAGACATTATGAACGCTTGGCAGTCAAGCTGTGATGATTACTCCCTTGTTCGGTGCGGCATGCTTTACAGTTTAGAACCGGGGCTCCAAAAGCATTTTGAGCAACACGGAGCATATGAGATGTTCTAAGAGCTGAAACTGGTTTTCCAAGCTCATGCCCGGGTCGAGAGATATGATGTCCCCAACAAGTTCTTTAGTTGTAAGATGGAGGAAAACAGTTCTGTCAGTGAGCACATACTCAAAATGTCTGGGTTGCACAACTGCTTGACTCAGCTGGGAGTTAATCTCCCAGATGACTCAATCATTGATAGAATCCTCTAGTCGCTTCCACTTAGCTACAAGAGCTTTGTGATGAACTACAACATGCAGGGTATGGAGAAGTCCATTCCTGAGTTGTACCCGATGCTGAAATCAGCGGAGGTCGATATCAAAAAGGAGCATCAAGTGTTGATGGTGAATAAGACCATTAGTTTCAAGAAAGGCAAGGGTAAGAAGAACTTCAAGAAGGACGGAAATGTTGTTGCCACGCCCGGTAAGCAAGTTGCCGGGAAGAAGAACAAGCATGGACCCAAGCCTGAGACTGCGTACTTAGCGGATAAGAAGGCCGGCAACGTTAAAGGTATATGTGATATACTTGTTATTGATGTGTACCTAACCAGCGCTCGTAGTAGCTCCTGGGTATTTGATACCGGTGCAGTTGCTCACATTTGTAACTCCAAGCAGGAGCTACGGAATAACCAGAGGCTCGCAAAGGACGAGGTGACGATGCGCGTCGAGAATGGTTCCAAGGTCGATGTGATCACCGTCGGCATGCTACCTCTACATCTTCCTTTGGGATTAGTTTTAAACCTCAATAATTGTTCTTTAGTACCAGCTTTGAGCATGAACATTGTATCTGGATCTCGCTTGATGCGAGATGGCTACTCATTTAAATCTGAGAATAATGGTTGTTCTATTTATATGAGAGAAATGTTTTATGGTCATGCCCCGCTGGTAAATGGTTTATTTTTGATGAATCTCGAACGTGATGTTACACATGTCCATAGTGTGAGTACCAAAGAGTGTAAGGTTGATAACAATAGTCCCACTTACATGTGGCACTGCCGCCTTGGTCATATTGGTGTCAAACGCATGAGGAAGCTCCATGTTGATGGACTTTTGGAGTCTCTTGATTTTGAATCATTTCACACATGCGAACCATGCCTCATGGGCAAGATGACCAAGACACCATTCTCCGGAGCAATGGAGCGAGCAACTAACTTGTTGGAAATAATACATACCGATGTATGCGGTCCAATGAGCGTTAAGGCTCGCGGTGGCTACCGTTATGTTCTCACCCTCACTGATGACTTGAGCAGATATGGGTATGTCTACTTAATGAAACACAAGTCTGAAACCTTTGAAAGGTTCAAGAAATTTCAAAGTGAGGTAGAGAATCAACGTGACAGGAAAATAAAGTGCCTATGATTTGGTGTGTCTGAACGTCATAACCGCACTCTATTGGATATGGTGCGATATATGATGTCTCTTATCGACTTACCGCTATCATTTTGGGGATATGCATTAGAGACTGCCGCATTCACTTTAAATAGGGTAGTGTCAAAGTCCATTGAGATGACATCGTATGAATTATGGTTTGGAAATAAACCTAAGTTATCGTTTCTAAAAGTTTGGGGATGCGATGCTTATGTGAAGAAACTTCAACCTGAAAAGCTCGAACCCAAAGCGGAAAAGGGCATCTTCATAGGATATCCCAAAGAGACTATTGGGTATACCTTCTACCTCAGATCCGAAGGCAAAGTCTTTGTTGCCAAGAATGGATCCTCTCTCGAGAAAGAGTTTCTCTCGAAAGAAGTAAGTGGGAGGAAAACAGAACTTGATGAGGTAATTGTACCTCCACTCGAACCGGAGAGTAGCGCAGCACAAGAAGTTGTTTCTGTGGAGCCTGCACCGGCTAGAGAGGAAGTTAATTATGATGATCATGAAACTTTAGATCAAGTTACTATTGAATGTCGAAGGTCCACCAGGACACGTTCCGCACTAGAGTGGTACGGCAACCCTGTCCTGGAGATCATGTTGTTGGACAATGGTGAACCTTCGAACTATGAAGAAGCGATGGTAGGCCCGGATTCCAACAAATGGCTTGCAGCCATGAAATCCGAGATAGGATCCATGTATGAGAACAAAGTGTGGACTTTGGTGGACTTGGCTGATGATAAGCGAGCCATTGAAAATAAATGGATCTTTAGGAATAAGACTGACACGGATGGTAATGTGACCATCTATAAGGCCCGGCTTGTCGCTAAGGGTTATCAAAAAGTTCAAGGAGTTGACTACGATGAGACTTTCTCACCTGTAGCGATGCTAAAGTCTGTCCGAATCATGTTAGCAATTGCCGCATTTTATGATTATGAGATCTCGCAAATGGACGTCAAAACGGCATTCCTTAATGGCTTCCTTAAGGAAGAACTATATATGATGCAGCCGGAAGGTTTTGTAATTCCTAAAGAAGCTAACAAAGTATGCAAGCTCCAGCGCTCCATCTATGGGTTGGTGCAAGCATCTCGGAGTTGGAACATTCGCTTTAATGAGGTGATTAAAGCGTTTGGGTTTGTACAGGTTTATGGAGAACCCTGTATTTACAAGAAAGTGAGTGGGAGCTCTGAAGCATTTCTCATATTATATGTGGATGACATACTGATAATGGGAAATGATATAGAACTTTTGGAAAGTGTAAAGGCCTACTTGAATAAATGTTTTTCAATGAAGGACCTTGGAGAAGCTGCTTACATATTAGGCATCAAGATCTATAGAGATAGATCGAGACGCCTCATAGGTCTTTCACAAAGCACATACCTTGACAAGATACTGAAGAAGTTCAATATGGATCAGTCCAAGAAGGGGTTCTTGCCTGTGCTACAGGGTGTGAGATTGAGTACGACTCAATGCCCAACCACGGCAAAGGATAGAGAAGAGATGAGTGTCATCCCCTATGCTTCAGCCATAGGCTCTATTATGTATGACATGTTGCATACCAGACCTGATGTGAACCTTGCCATAAGTTTGGTAGGGAGGTACCAAAGTGATCCCGGAGCGGAACACTGGAAGCGGTCAAGAATATCCTGAAGTACCTGAAAAGGACAAAGGACATGTTTCTCGTATATGGAGGTGTCGAAGAGCTCGTCGTAAAGGGTTACATCGATGCTAGCTTTGACACAGATTTGGACGACTCCAAGTCGCAAACCGGATACATGTATATTTTGAACGGAGGGGCAGTCAGCTGGTGCTGCAGCAAGCAAAGCGTCGTGGCGGCATCTACATGTGAAGCGGAGTACATAGCTGCTTCGGAAATAGCAAAGGAAGGAGTCTGGATGAAGGAGTTCATCACCGGCCTAGGAGTTATTCCAAGTGCGTCGGGCCCGATGACTCTATTCTGTGACAACACTAGAGCTATTGCCCTTGCGAAGGAGCCCAGGTTTCACAAGAAGACAAGACACATCAAGCGCCACTTCAACTCCATCTGTGATTACATTCAGGAGGGAGATATAGATATTTGTAAAGTACATACGGATCAAAATGTCGCAGATCCGTTGACTAAACCACTCTCACGAGCAAAACACGGTCAACACCAGAATGCTATGGGTGTTCGATTCATCACAACGTAACTAGATTATTGACTCTACTGCAAGTGGGAGACTGTTGGAAATATGCCCTAGAGGCAATAATAAAATGGTTATTATTGTATTTCCTTGTTCATAATAATTGTCTATTGTTCATGCTATAATTGTGTTAACCGGAAACCGTAATACATGTGTGAATACATAGACCACAACATGTCCCTAGTGAGCCTCTAGTTGGCTAGCTCGTTAATCAATAGATGGTCACGGTTTCATGACCATGGACATTGGATGTCATTGACAATGGACTCACATCATTAGGAGAATGATGTGATGGACAAGACCCAATCCTAAGCATAGCACAATATCGTGCAGTTCGTCTGCTAAAACTTTTCCAATGTCAAGTATCATTTCCTTAGACCATGAGATTGTGCAACTCCTAGATACCGTAGGAATGCTTTGGGTGTGCCAAACGTCACAACGTAACTGGGTGGCTATAAAGGTGCATTATGAGTATCTCTGAAAGTGTCTGTTGGGTTGGCACGAATCGAGACTGGGATTTGTCACTCCGTATGACGGAGAGGTATCTCTAGGCCCACTAGGTAAGACATCATCATAATGAGCTCAATGTGACTAAGGAGTTAGCCACGGGATGATGTGTTGCGGAACGAGTAAAGAGACTTGCCGGTAACGAGATTGAACAAGGTATAGGGATACCGACGATCGAATCTTGGGCAAGTATCATACCGATAGACAAAGGGAATTCCATACGGGATTGATTGAATCCCCGACATCGTGGTTCATCCTATAGGATCATCATGGAGCATGTGGGAGCCAACATGGGTATCCATATCCCGCTGTTGGTTATTGACCGGAGAGGTGTCTCGGTCATGTCTACGTGTCTCCCGAACCCGTAGGGTCTACACACTAAGGTTCGATGATGCTAGGGTTATAGCGAAATGGTATACGTGATTACCGAAGGTTGTTCGGAGTCCCGGATGAGATCCCGAACATCACGAGGAGCTCCGGAATGGTCCGGAGGTAAAGATTGATATATAGGAAGTCCTGTTTTGGTCACCAGAAAGTTTTCGGGCTCATCGGTAGTGTACCGGGAGTGTCGGGAGGGTGCCGGAGGACTCCCGGGAGGGGTGTGACGACCAAAGGACTTCGTGGGCTGTTAGAGGAGGTGGACCAGCCCTTCTTGGGCTGGCCAAGTCCTTCCAGAAAGGCCCATGCGGCTAGGGATAAAAGGATAAGGCTAAAGGAGATTTAAAAGAAAGAGATCCACCTCCCTTGTGGGAGGTGGACTCCTCCCTTATCTCGGCCGAACCTCTCCTCCTTGGAGGAGGGGACATGGAAGCCCTCCCTCTCCCTCCTCCTAAATATACCCGAGGTATTAGGGTTGATTTGAGACATGAATTCTCTCTCTCTCGACGCAGCCCTACCCTTCCTCTTCCTCGTTCTCTGTAGCGCTTGGCGAGGCCCTGCCGGAGTCCACGTAGCTCCACCGTCACCACGCCGTCGTGCTGCCAAAGCTCTCCCTCAATCTCTCCTTCCTCCTTGCTGGATCAAGGTGTAGGAGATGTCATTGGGCTGCATGTGTATTGAATGCGAAGGCGCCGTTGTTCGGCGCTTAGATCAGAATCCACCGCAATCTGAATCGCTGCGAGTACGACTCCACCAACCGAGTTCTTGTAACGCTTCCGCTTAGCGATATTCAAAGGTATGAAGATGCAATCTCTCCCTACTCGTTGTTGCTTTCTCCATAGATATATCTTGGTGATCATAGGAAAATTTTGATTTACTACTACGTATCCCAACACACATCAGATCCACAGGGGATCCTCTGTAGCCACAGCAGATCCACCACACACGCACATACACACTGGCCTACACACTCAACTCACATAGCCACACCAGATCTCACCGCAGCCACACGGGATCCACACCACCACACACTAGCATACACACTCACAGCATAGCGAAAGAGAAACAAAAAGGGGCGCGTCGGGGGTTCGAACCCATGACCTCCCTCTCGGGAGCGAGGGCGCTGACCAGTTGGGCTAGGAGGGGGTGTCTGCCTACAGAGGGCTCTCATCTCACTAGTACTACTCCAAGGCCTGAACTAACAAATCTGAAGCAGAGCGCACATGCACACACAGGCAGGAATGGCAGCGATGACTCCGGCTATGCAGGGGATCTCTAGCGAGGAGGGAACCCGGCGGGGGTGCGGGATCCTCACGGGGATCCATTCTCGGTGCTAGCGCGGCAATGCACGGGGCTGCACTACTCTACTAGCAACGATGACAGCGATAGTGCCAACAGGCAGGGCGAGTGGCGAGGTGACCATGACGAGCACGAGCTGCACTGCGGCGAAGGCAGCGAGCACACGCAGGGACCGGACACAGGGGCGGCTTGCCACCAGCGGCACCACACACACACGGCAACGACAAAGCAAAAAAAGGAACGGACTTTGCCGGAGCTCCGAGGGCACGACCGCAGCACACCTGGATCTACGCGCACATGCACGCAACTATGCGGCGGTGAGGAGGAAAGTAAGGAGGGACCGTACCTCCTTACCTAGGACAAGGAGAGGAGGCGCGGGGCTCGACGAGGCGACAGCGAGGAGCAGGCGACTACCTAGCATGAATCTAAACCGAGCACAGACGAAGAAGAGGACGAGGACGACGGTCTTGGCGCTCCTTCGGATGAGGGGTAAGAAGAGGAGCACGAGGGGGTCCCTTCCTGCACACTAGAGGGACGAAGACGCAGCGAGGGTGCTACCTCCGGGCACGAGTTGTTGCTCGGCCGGAGCATGGCGGGTGCAGCGACGGCATGGCGCTTGGGAACTTACCTGCAGCGGTGGCGAGGGAAGAGAAGGAGGGAATGGGACGAGGGGGGATCCTAGGGCACCGGCGACATCTTATAAAGAGGCTGCGGGCGTCGGACGGCCGTCAAATCACGGAGGCCGGGGCGTGGCATCGCTGGATGCTCAGCCGTACAGGAAGACAACGATTGAAGCTCTCGAGAGGCCAGCTAGGCTGCAGCAACGCTGCTACTGGGCCACGCATGGAAAGGAGGCCCAGGTAGCACTCTCTCTCTCAGGGAAAATAACAGGAAGGTTTTCCTTTTAAAATAAACAGCCCACAACACAATAATTCCACATAGAAAAGGAAGGGTTTTTTCCCAAAAATAAAAATACTTTTGAGCTCACAAAAAATGCAAGCTATTTACTAGAAATGGTTAGGGCATTTTTAGATCAAGCAAATATTTTACCTAATATTTAACTATGCATGGTTTTTCAAAATTATTAGAAGGAATAAAACCCCAACCATGGCATAGGACTACTCTAGAATTCTTAGGAGAATATTAAGAAGATGACCAACATTTAAAACAAGGGAAAACACCAAGCAAATATTTAACAAGCAATAAATTTGAATAGAGTGAGAGAGAAGGAGTAGTTTTGAATTGGGAGGAATTAGAGTACACTCCAACACACACACTCCCATTCACCCACATACACACATCACAAGCAAGCAACACTAGTATGCAAATGATATGATGAGCATGATGCATGATGCATGATGCATGAGATGGAAATGGTAATGAAGCAAAATCATAATTCATTCAAGCCCATGGAAAACATAGAGGTTCACAAGATTACATGACCATAAATGGCAAGGGTAGCACTTGGGTCGTTACAACTCTCCCACACTACAAGAGGATCTCGACCCGAGATCTAAGAACGGAAGAAATCTGGAAATTCAGAATGGAGAAGATCCTCGCGTTCCCAATTAGCTTCTTTGTCGGAATGATGAGACCACTTCACCTTGAGAAACTTGATTGATTTGTTGTGAGTCTTACGCTCAGTTTCTTTGATAATAGCAACTGGATGCTCACGATAAGATAGGTCTTCTTGGAGGTCAATGGTACGCTCGAGAGTCTTGAAGCAACTCCGAAGCTGAGAGACATGGAAGACATCGTGCACATTTTTGAAGTTCGGAGGAAGCTCTAGTTGATAGGCAAGTTCACCTCTCTTGCCAACAACTCTGAAAGGACCCACAAAGCGAGGAGCTAGCTTCCCTTTAATTCCAAACCGCTGAGTGCCCTTCATGGGAGAGACTCTGAGATAGACTAGATCATCAACTTGAAAGGAGACATCCCGATGTTTGTTATCGTAATAAATCTTCTGTCGGGATTGAGATGCTTTGAGGTTCTCACTAATGACACGGCACATCTCTTCTGCTTCGGTGATCATGTCATTGCCCAAAATTTGACACTTACCGGTTTTAGACCAATTAAGCAGGGTACGGCACTTCCTGCCGTAGAGAATCTTGAAAGGGGCCTTGCCTGAGCTAGCCTGAAAGTTGTTGTTGTATGAAAATTCAGCGTATGGAAGGAAGTCTTCCCATTTCATGCCGAACAAAATCACACGGGCTCTGAGAATGTCTTAAAGGACTTGATTGACTCTCTCAACTTGACCACTTGTCTGCGAATGGAATGCAGTGTTGAAACGGATCTTGGTACCGATAGCAGTTTGGAAGGACTCCCAAAAGTTGGAAGTGAAGAGGCTCCCACGGTCAGATGAGATGAGATGAGGAATACCGTGCAAAGAAACTATCCTTGACGTATACAACTCTGCTAGCTGAGCTGCCGAGATAGATTCTTTGACCGGAAGGAAATGAGCAACTTTGGTCAGCTTGTCGATAACCACAAAGATGGCATCATTGCCCTTCTTGGGCTTAGGAAAACTAGTGACGAAATCCATCTCTACATGATCGAATTTCCACTCTAGAATAGGCAAAGGCTAAAGGAGACCTGTTGGACGTTGATGTTTTGCCTTCACTCTGCGACAAACATCACACTCGTTCATGAACTGGGAAATTTCACGTTTCATGCGAGTCCACCAGAAGGTTTGCTTGAGATCCTGATACATCTTGGAACTGCCTGGATGAATGGATAGAAGAGAATTGTGTGCTTCGTCCATGATAACCTTCCTGAGATCACCTTTTGGAACCACGAGACAGTCCTCAAAGAACAAGGTATCTTTGTCATCAACGCGAAAGCACTTATACTTCGGAATGCCCTTGGCCACACCTTTCTTCACTTGCTTCACCGTCGCATCAAGAAGTTGAGCTTGTTGAACTTGATCTTCCAGAGTCGGAGAGACTTGAAGATTGGCCAGAAATCCCTACGGGATCATTTGAAGATTGAGCTTGCGGAAGGCTTCACAAAGCTCAAGTTGAAGAGGCTTCAGGATAAGACTATTGCAGTATGCCTTTCGGTTGAGCGCATCTGCAATGACATTTGCTTTTCCAGGAGTATACTCAATTCTTGGATTGAAGTCCTCAAGCATTTCCACCCAACGAGACTATCGAAGATTGAGATTGGGTTGAGTGAAAATGTACTTCAAGCTCTTGTGATCGGTGTACACCTCAACTAGTCTACCCAACAACAAATGCCTCCAAGTCATCAGAGCATACACAATTGCCGCCAACTCGAGATCATGAGTGGGGTAGTTCTTCTCGGCAGGCTTCAACTGACGCGGGGTATAAGCAACTATTTTCTTATCTTGAATGAGAACACCACCAAGACCTTGGAGTGAAGCATCACAGAAAACTTTGAAAGGCTTTGATTGCTCGGGAGGAACAGGAACTGGAGCTAAAGTCAGTCTCTGCTTGAGCGTATTGAACACCACATCACACTCAGGAGACCAAACATACTTGACATTCTTCTGGAGGAGATTAGACAGAGGCTTGGCAATTTTAGAGAAGTTCTCCACGAATCTTTTGCAATAACTTGCAAGCCCGAGGAAGCTACGAAGCTTCTTGACATTCTGAGGAGGCTCCACTTCAAGATTGCATCAACTTTCTCAGGATGCACTTTAATGCCCTCGGTAGAGATCACATGCCCAAGGTACACCCCTTCATTGAGCCAAAACTCACACTTGGAAAACATAGCATAGAATCGATGCTCTCTTAACTTGTCAAGCACAAGCCGGAGATGTTCTACATGCTCTTCTTCAGTCTCCGAGAACGCGAGGATATCATCCAGATAGACCAAGGCGAACTCATTCTTGAAAGGAGAGAATAGGAAGTTCATCATTCTTGAGAAGGTTGGAGGAGCATTGGCGAGACCAAACGACATGATGGTGTACTCATAAGAGCCAAAACTCGTCCTGAAAGCAGTCTTTGGAATATCTTCTTCGCGAATGCGAATATGATGATAGCCCATGCAAAGATCAAGCTTCGAGAAAACCTTGTCACCTTTTAGTTGTTCAAACAACTCATTGATGTTGGGAAGTGGGTACTTGTTTCTGATTGTCTTTTTATTCAATGGACGGTAATCGACACAAAGTCAGTCCGTGCCATCGTTCTTCTTGACAAACAAAACACCACAACCCCATGGAGAAGAACTTGGTCTGATCAGACCCAGATGTTCTTGTTCATCTAGGTGCTTCTTCAACTCTTTCAGCTCCTCGGGGCCAAGTTTATAAGGACGCTTGCAAACCGGTTCAGTTCTGGGCTCAAGATCAATCACAAACTCGACTAGCCGGTGTGGAGGCATTCGTGGCAATTCTTTGGGTAAGACATCTTCATACTCACAAACCACCGGAATTTGAGAAATAGCCGAGATTTCACCCTTCTCATTAAGTGCAAAGAGACGGATTGTGTCAGGGCAAACTACGAAAATGATCACGTCTTCTGAAGGATGAGTCAATTTGACTTCTTTGGCTTGAAAATCAACATGCGCCTTGTTCATAGCCAGAAAATCCATGCCAAGAATGAGATCAATATCGGAATTACCGAGAACAATTGGAGAGGCCAGAAAAGAATAACTGCCCATCTTGATAGAAACATCTAGAACCACCTTGTTAGAGCTCATGAGAGTGCTGCGCGAAACAATACGCAAGGCCTTGCTCAAATATTCAGAATCAAAATCATGCTTGGCGAAGAATTCTTTAGACATGAATGAATGCGATGCACCAGTACCAAACAACACTTTTGCAGGAATAGAATTAACTAAGAGATTACCCATGATCACTTGAGAAGAATCCTCTGCCTATGTTGTGTTCACTATGTTCACCCTTGCTGACTTGGGATTATGCTTTACATAGCATTGCCTAGAGGTCTGACAGGAGGAGGAGGCGGAAGACACCGCTGGTTGCACTTGTTTGAGTAGTGACCCTTCTGACCACACTTGTGACAAGTAACCTCAGAGAGCAGACGAAATTTGCCTGGAGGAGGAACATTAGCTAACTTGGGTGCCTGGGGTCTCTGCTGATATCCTGGGTTGGGTGGGTGGGAAGAACCATAGCCACTGAATTGTCTCTATTGTTGAGGAGGATGAAACGGAGGCGGATTAGGAACCCAATATTTCTGTTGCTTAGGGACCATCTCAGAGCTAGAATAAGAACAATAGGAATCCCTGGAACGCTTCCTTGAGTTCTCTAACTTGAGCTGCATTGCCTCGACCTTCAAAGCCATGCTGTAGAACTGATCAAACTCACGAGGCTCTTGAAGGACCAGACCCGGCAGAAGCTCATCCTTGAGACCACCTCTGAACTGATAAATCATGGACTTGTCATCTGGAACATCTTGCTTAGCATAGCGGGCCAGATTCTGGAACTCGATGTTGTACTGATAGACAGACTTGCTCCCCTGATTCAGGTGCCTGAACTTCTCACACATCTCCTCGACAAAGCTTGTCGGAATGTAATGGGCCCTGAAGTCACGACAGAAATCGTCCCAAGTGACAACACGGTCGCCCTGGAGTCCTTGTATTGCTGCCACCATTTGCTGCCTGACCCTTGAGCTGGAACGATGTGAATTTGACAAAGTCCTCTGTCTGACATTGCTGCACTCAAAATGCTTACTCATGTCATGGAGCCAATCATCTGCATCAAAAGGCTGCTCACAATAGGTGAAAGACTTGGGCTGGTTGGCAAGGAACTGGTTGAGCGTCGCGAACTGAGGTTGATTTTGAAAATTCCCTTGAAAACCTTGTTGACCCTGATCTCCTGCTTGCAACAGCCTGAGCAACATCTGAGTATTCACATTGGTTGCGGCCATCACAGCTTGCCAAGCTTCTGGAGGAGGAGGTGGTGGTGGGGGTGGTGGAGGATCAAACTGCTCCCCATCATGACACGAACTCCCGCAAGTTGTTGGAGCCATCCTGGAGATGGACAAGAACATCAGCACGTCATTGACAAAGATGATAGCAATCAGCTGAATCAAATGACTTGAAAGAAATTGAATGAATAACACAAACAGCCTTCCTATTGAAAAATTAGTAAGAACGCCTTCTTCAATTTTGCGATAACATCATTAGATATTAGAAGCCACTTACAATAACACAAAAGTATTGAGCTAATGTTGCTCGGAACAAATGTATATGGCCTCATACATCTGAAGAAGATGATCCTAGATAACTACATGAGTTCCCACCTAAGAACTTCTGAAAACTTTCTGGTTATGCAATCCGGTGTTGGGGATACAAGGAGGAAATATCCCACAAAGCTAACAAACCTACACCCCAATTGTATCCATCCTTCAACACATAACCAGGGGCTTTGCAAGTCCATCTAACTCGGAACCTCGAAAGCACAACGATACTAACCATGGTGGTACCCCGGACGCCTCCCCAGTATTGGGTGACTACGACCTTATCTCACCACGACAAGTATTGAAGCAATTCCGAACACCCTCCGTCCTGAGATACTAAGGAAGCTGAATGATAACGATGTGCCAAGAATTCCCTGGAGCTCAACTCCCCGGAAGAAATCAAGTCAGACAAGAGGCACCAAGACAGAACTTCGTCACTTTGGTATCATATAGTTTCCAAAATACCCGTGTGATCCTAAAAAAAATTTGAGCGAGGAGAGGAGTAGAATCAAAATTCCTAAGTCGAATACCTCACTAGAGTATAGAAGAGGAGTATAAAGAAACCTACTCTCCGATATAACTAGACTCAAAATAGTTTTTACTAGACTTGACTCGGCCAAGTTCGATCAAGCAAAGGGATCCTATGGTCGTATGGCTCTGAATACCAACTTGTAACGCCCAAGATGCACGCATGTCCATATTTGGGCATGGGGGCCTCGACAGGGATAGAGGCGCATCTAGTCATTTCACAAGTTCAGTATCATCACATACATTTATGAAGAGAGGATTATATTAGTTGGCTTACACTCGCCACATGCTAAATTAGAATCCACACAATTTATACAAACATCATTCAAAAGACAGGGTCCGTCTACGGACGAAAACAAACGAGAAAAGATGCGACAAAACTGTCTTGCTAGCCCTGAAGATCACGACCAAGGCCACTCTACTCGTCTGGATATGTGACGTACATCCTGCCACGCTCCTCGTCATACTCCCACTTGAGCTGTGTCACATCATCTGGCATGGTCTCATCTGCACCTGCACCTGTATTTGTTGTAGTAATCTGTGAGCCATGGGGACTCAGCAATCTCGCAACCGGGTACCAAGACTATTCAATCTTATTGGGTTGGATGGGGGTAAGTGTTTAGTTTGCAGCAGCACTAAGCATTGTATGGTAGCTAACTTACGAGGACATGAATGTACATATGTGGACTACGATAGACGATCGAGAACTAGCATGATCGCTAAGAGATCCTGAACACCTACTTACGTCAAACATAACCCCATCGTGTTCTCTCTCGGTTCATGTTCACGAGCAGAGACGGTCACGGTTACTCACAAAATTGGTGTATTTTATTGGAGTTTACATCAAGTTAACTATAACCAGGTGCTAAGCAAAATATCCAAGTTGCCACATAAACCCAGGCATGGCTTTTCGAAAGATTTAACCCTCTAGGGGTGCTCCAACTAATCCATCATAAATTAACCACACTCCGCGGGAATAACCTCGATCATGGATCTCGTGATCATCCTAGGCAATTCCAAAGGAAAACCGACACCTCGAGACAACCTGAAGAAAATCAGAGTTCCTCACGCAAGCCATTTGAAAAAGGTAAAACAAGTCCGGCAAGACCACCCGACGTGTCGACGAACCCGATAAGAGACGCGTATCTCGTTCTTAGGACACGATGGATAAGCGACGTGTATGGAGGCCTGATAGAAATCTCCCGAGTTGCCCCGGGTTGGCCCCGCACAGTGCTCTAGTTTGGACCAACACTCATGAGGAGCACTAGCCCGGGTTGTTGATTAATTATCCATGGGGTTGCAAAGCCCTATGCAATTTTATTAAGTTGTTTAAGAAAATAGTACAAATGTTGGGTCTTGCCAGACAAGTTTTAATCTCAACCGAATAATCAAGGGCGTCCCCATAAAAACCCCAAGCATGTTAGGAGCGCAAAGTACGGAAACATAACACCGGTAACAAGTAACTATGGCAGTAAAAGTGGAACGAAACACCGAGCAAAATGCCAAGCCTTCCACCATACCAAGATATATACGTGCATTAAATTAAATAGCAGTAAATATTGTGATATATCCAGATATCCATGTTATTACATGGAAACAACCTGCACCTGCAACTAAGAATGCTCTAAGAGGGGTTGAGCGGAGGTAACTTAGCCGAACAAGGTTTGCTAGGATGTGGAAGGGTTAGAGTCTATCATGGAAATGTAGGAGGCTTGACATTCAAGTGGTAGGTAACGCATATGTAACGATAAGAGCGATACATCTAGCAAGGCAAAAATAGTGTCGGGATCCGGGTACGATCATCTTGCCTGATGGTTCTTCAGAGGGACAAAGAGCAGGGTCCTCGTAGTGGTACTCTCCTGGATCCTCATACTCAGGTTCAACACTCGCGTCTACCCAAGAGAAACAACAACAATAAACAACCAACCAAGGTGCAATGCACAAACAAGATGATGCATGATTCATTTGAAGTATTTAGCATGGCAATCCTAAGCTAGTCATGTTTCTCATGCAATAGTTAAGTTGTTTACAATTCTGGACATAACCTCATGTTAAGTTGTTTGAACATGCAGTATCATGGCAAATATGGATGCTTTATGCAAAATCGATGCGAATGCATATGTACAACGTAGGAAACGGAGTAATGGATCTCACGTTATGCTCACGGCAAGGTACGAAGACAAAATACAAGACATGGAGGCCATGGGCTATTCCTTGGTATTCCAAGGTAGCCACTGGTTAGGAAATGAAAAACCACCACAATAGAGCCAAAGATCAAGCAAAACAATGGAGCATAGCTCCCACAATCCACAAAACACTAACACACACAATCTGTCGCAAAACAACAACATAGCAACTTCCACAGCAATTATCTAGAGCTACAGGAAGTTTCCAACCTCAAACAAGGCATGCACAGAAACTACATAACATGCTTATCAAATCATCCAACTACACAAACTAGAAAGTAAGCACATATCAATAAGCATGAAGCTCACAAGATGGTATGATGAAACAGATTCTAGGGACTTGGTGACAATTACCGTTTTCTGGAATCTGAGCTAAGCTGATAGCAAGTTGACAGCAGAAACTAATGATGATAGAGACCACCTCATGGCATGAAAATTATCAGGATGTTAGAGGACAACATCTACTTCAAAACTCTAGCACTGAGCTTGAGCTAAAACACAATCTATCCCTTGGTAGCATCTACTTAACATGGCATAAAAATATTAACAGATTCTCAGACTTAGAAATATTTAGCATGTTGAAAACAGCAACATTTTAATAGCTACTTTAGATCAAGGTTCCCACTCATATGCAAGATTATCATGTCAAAATAAAATAACATGGCATTCTACTCATGAAATACTACCACTTCCATGTTCACACAAATATCATAGCAAGCATGGATTAATTCTAACTAAAATGACAAAATGGCATATTGTGACAAAATGACATTTTGTCAATCCTGCTCAAATGACCAAACCAATTGCACCAATGGATTCATTGGGAAATTCTACCCCAATTCCATATATCATACTCATATATAAGCTTTTGCAAAACTCACAATACCATGCTCGAAAATAACATGTCATTCCCATAAGTCAAAACTTGCTATATTTGCTCATGTACAGATTTAGTAATTACGAGAAATGGAATAATCTATTTTAACACAATAAAAACAATAAAACAAACAAAAAACTAGATAGGAGGGCCCACCTGGCATAGACACCAGGGCCCTCTATGTGGTTGACAAGTGGGCCATGGGCCCACTGTCATACACACACTAGCACATACACACACACATACACATCAGATCCATAGGGGATCCTCTGTAGCCACAGCAGATCCACCACACACGCACACACACACTGGCCTACACACTCAACTCACATAGTCACGCCAGATCCTACCACAGCCACACGGGATCCACACCACCACACACTAGCATACACACTCACAGCATACCGAAAAAGAAACAAAAAGGGGCACGCCGGGGGTTCGAACCCGCGACCTCCCTCTCGGGAGCGAGGGCGCTGACCAGTCGGGCTAGGAGGGGGTGTCTGCCTATAGAGGGATCTCACCTCACTAGTACTACTCCAAGGCCTGAACTGACGAATCTGAAACAGAGCGCACACGCACACACAGGCAGGAACGGCGGCGGTGACTCCGGCGATGGAGGGGATCTCCGGCGAGGAGGGAATCCGTTGGGGGTGCGGGATCCTCAGGGGGGGTCCATTCCCGATGCTAGCGTGGCACTAGGCAGGGCGAGCGGCGAGGCGACCATGACGAGCGCGAGTTGCACTGCGGCGAAGGCGGCAAGCACACGCAGGGACTAGACACAGGGGCGGCTTGCCACCAGTGGCACCACACATGCACGACAACGACAAAGCAAAAAAAGGAACGGACTTTGCCGGAGCTCCGAGGGCACGACTGGAGCATGCCTGGATCTACACGCACACGCGGGAAACTACACGACAGCGAGGAGGAAAGGAAGGAGGGACCGTACCTCCTTACCTAGGACAAGGAGAGGAGGCGTGGGGCTCGACGAGGCGACGGCGTGGAGCAGGCGACTTCCTGGCACGAATCTGAACCGAGCGTAGACGAAGAAGAGGACAAGGACAATGGCCTTGGCGCTCCTTCGGACGAGGGGTAAGAAGAGGAGCACGAGGGCGTCCCTTCCCACGCACTAGAGGGACGGAGACGCGGCAAGGGGGCTACCTCCAGGCACGAGCTGTTGCTCGGCCAGAGCACGGTGGGCGCGGCGACGGCATGGCGCTTGGGAACTTACCTATGGCGGCGGCAAGGGAAGAGAAGGAGGGAATGGGACGAGGGGAGATCCTAGGGCACCAACGACATCTTATAAAGAGGTTGCGGGCGCCGGACGACCGTAAAATCACGGAGGCCGGGACGTGGCATCACTGGATGCTCAGCTGTACAGGAAGACGACGACTGAAGCTCTCGGGAGGCCGGCTGTGCTGTGGCAATGCTGCTACTGGTCCACATAGGGAAAGGAAGCCCAGGTAGCGCTCTCTCTCTCTCTCGGGAAAAATAACAGGAAGGTTTTCCTTTTAAAATAAATAGCCCACAACACAATAATTCCACGCAGAAAAGGAAGGGGGTTTTCCCAAAAATAAAAATACTTTTGAGCTCACAAAAATGCAAGATATTTAATAGAAATGGTAGGGCATTTTTAGATCAAGCAAATATTTTACCTAATATTTAACTATGCATGGTTTTTCAAAATTATTAGAAGGAATAAAACCCCAACCATGGCATAGGACTACTCTAGAATTCTTAGCAGAATATTAAGAAGATGACCAACATTTAAAACAAGGGAAAACACCAAGCAAATATTTAACAAGCAATAAATTTGAATGGAGTGAGAGAGAAGGAGTAGTTTTGAATTGGGAGGAACCAGAGTAGCACTCCAACACATACACTCCCATTCACCCACATACACACATCACAAGCAAGCAATACTAGTATGCAAATGATATGATGAGCATGATGCATGATGCATGATGCATGAGATGGAAATGGCAATGAAGCAAAATCATAATTCATTCAAGCCCATGGCAAACATAGAGGTTCAGAAGATTACATGACCATAAATGGCAAGGGTAGCACTTGGGCTGTTACAAGGCCCCGGTGATAATAACAGAATAGATGCGTGGAAATTTGAAAGTGCGTTATATAGACTAGAGGGGGTGAATAGGCAATTTTTACAAATTCATCACTTGAGGAATTTCCCCTTGAGGAAATTGAAATGTGATGAATAACTAGCAGCAGAATAAGTACTCAAGTGCATGAGGAACATAGCAATAACATAGTCATCATGATTAAATGAAACATGCACAGATTACATGTAGCGTGATACAGGATAAGGAGGTGAGGAACAAGGTAACTTGAAGAATTTGAGGTGAGGAAATTTGAGAAAGTCTTTACTCAAATTCTTCAAACAGTAAAGATCAATTTCATCAATAGGTATATGAGTAAATGAAAGGGTTGAGGAAATAGAACCAGGTAGCTCGATCAAGACAATGGTTTGATGACCGCGTTCCAACTGTTGTGACAGTCGTACGTCTGGTTTGGAGCGGCCTAGTATTTAAACCAGAGGACACACAGTCCCAGGACACACAGTCCCAGGACACACAGTCCTTTCCGTATTCTCCTTGATCTAAGGTCACAAAGTCCTCGCCCAACACTCGGGGTAAGTCTTCAGGGTAGACTTCCAAAACCCTCACAAACTGGTCACTCGGCAATCCACAATTGACTATTGGATGCTCTAGACCAAGGTCACTCCGTGATCCCCAATTGACTACAAGATGCACTAGACCATGATGCCTAACCGTCTGGAAGATACACAGTCTTCAAAGGTAAAAAGCATAGGTTCCACATAGGAACAATCTCTTTAGTGATGCTCAATCACTTTGGGTATGGTGGTTTGGATTTGGGTTTTTCATCACTGATGATTTTCTCTCAAGTCCTCGGAGGATGGGTTGCCCTCAAATGAGAAGTGTCAGTTCTCTCTCGGAGCAGCCAACCAACTAGTGGCTGTGAGGGATGGCTATTTATAGCCAAGGGTGCAACCTAACATGATAAGACATAAATGCCCCCAATGATATGACCGTTATGTGGATAAGATGATTGGGGACAGCTGGCGCTAAGCACAACAACGGTCGGAATTTCAAACTATGAAAGTCCTCAGGCTTATCATGTTCCTCACTTGTAGGCAATTCGCACTGGCGAAATCCTAACTACTCAGTCAGATCAATTTCCTCAGAGACCAGAAGAACTTCGTCTCTGTCACTGAAGAACTTGACTGAACTACAAGAGATTTCCAAAGGCTTGACTCAAAGGATTGGATAGGTTGAGGCTTTTGAGTTGAGCATCAGTCGGGAATTTTCCTTAGTATTACCTCGCCCCCTTTAATAGTACAGTGTTTCCTATGACTCAACAAAAGGAAATGAAACTACGAAAACAAAAGTCTTCATGCTTCATAGTCCTCGTCCATATCTTCAAGGTCACACCAACTTCTTCAATTTCAAAGTCTTCAGGGAATACCAAAGTCTTCACCGAAGTCTTTAGTTGAGGATATGCATTTTTAGGGATCGATAATCTCCGAATATATCAAACTCCTCATCAATTTATAGAGCCTGTGTACACTCACAAACGCATTAGTTCCTTAACATATAAGTCTTCAATACACCAAAATCACTAAGGGGCACTAGATGCACTTGCAATCTCCCCCTTTTTGGTGATTGATGACAAATAGGTTAAGTTTTCAACAGGGATAAAAATATGGAATGTAAGTACTGAGTTTGAGGAATTTGATTACAAGATATAGAAGAACTCCCCTTGAAGATGTGCATATTTGAGGAATTTGCTTTGGACTGCAAATGCACATGGCAGGTTTAAAACATGGAGAACTCCCCCTATATCTTGTAATTCATACACACATTTAACATATGATATGAAGAATTTGAAATGCATGATGAAAATGGTGTCTAACGAAATTCAGCATGGATGCATTAAGGTACTTGAGGAAATAAGCATGCAGAAAACAGTTCAAAAGAGTCAGACCACCATCGGACTTAAGTTTACAACTCATCCAACAAAAGCTTTAGAATAGCGAGAGTTGTAACTTAAACAAAAACAGCCCATATATAGAGACCCGCTTGAAGACTAACTCAAATTTTCTCCCCCTTTGTCATCAAAGACCAAAAGGGATGAAAACTGAGGACTAACGCCCCTTGAAGAATTTCATCTTGATGGTGATGAAGGAGCGACAGCGTTGTTGGGGTCGTTTTTCGATGCAGCACCTACCGCGGTGTCGTCAATGTCCTCGGCTTCATCCGTCTCGCGTGATGAAGAATATGAGCTTGTAACCAGCTGAGGAACTTGAACTTTCTTGAATTTCTTCTGTGGAGGACGAGCCTAGTCAAGGTTCTGCTCAAGGTTCATCTCCTTCAATTCTTCAGGAGTCTTGAGGTGAGACAAAATGGCCCAAGTGCGGTTGAAGACTTCATGGAGGTAGTATTGGTTCTTCCTCACGGTGTTGTGTGTGACTGTCATGTCTCGAAGAAGTGCACCAAACTGTCGCTTGACCCATTTGTGGTTGTGATCAACCTTCTGATGAAGACTTATGAGAAGCTCATGATCTGTCATCACTTGAGGATCAGACTCTTGAGGCTTTTATGTTGAGGCTTTTGCAGCAGAGTCTTGGGCAGCAGTGTCATCATTGGTGGAATAAGATGCAGCTTTGCGAAACTGGCCATCCGATGGACGAGTACCTTCATCAATGACATCTTTGTCTTTTCCTTCAACTAAAGCAATTGTGTGCTTGAGGACTTCAATAGGAAGCAGAAAGCTGAAGTGACTCTAGAAGTCAGCCTTGAAGGGAATTGAAGACCTTGATCTGATGAATTTCATGATCCAGGGAGCATAAGGCTTTAGTTCAAATGGGGATAAAGCTGCATTGGCCAAATTCCTCATGAAGAAATCGTAGTAGTTGATGGGAATCCCATGAATGATGTTGAATAGCATGTTCTTCATCACTCCCTCCACTTCTTCTTCTTCAAAGCTGTGGCCCTTCTGAGGACTGAGGGTATTGGTAAGTATGCGATAGACTGTCCTGGGCACATACAGCAAATCCTTCACTAGGAAGGTAGTCCTTTGAGGTTTTCCAGGAGCTAGAGGCTTCATCAGCATTTGCACCATGTGATTGGGTAGAGCAGGTTCATCAAAGAGGCATCGTGCTCCTTCTGAAGGAATTGGAACTGGGACTGATCGAAGCAATTCCGATGTTGGTGCGGTGTAGTGAGTAGATCCAGTCATCCAGTCCAAGACCCATGAGTTGATGTCAGAAGCATCACCTGTGATGTGCAAGGTGGCATAAAATTGAATAATCAGCTCTTCATTCCAATCACAAATATCCACACAAAAAGGAAGAATTCCTACATCATGAAGAACTGCGAGCACCGGTGTGAAGGATGGACTAGTTTCCACATCCTCATGAGGAATATGATGATGCTCGAAGACTTCCTTCTTGTCAAACAGCACTGATGCATAGTAATTCATCTGTGTGGTTGTCCAGAATTTGGTGCTACCGGCTCTTGCAGAGTCATATGGATTTGGCCCAATGAAGAAAATGTGCTCATTGAAGAAATTTGTCTTGATGAATTTGGTGCGATTTGAGCCTTTGAATGGCATCCTAGGCTTCGGCTGAAGGTTTGGTTTAAAGCGGCCCACAATTTCTTTAGGCATTGGTGGAACTTCTTCAGACTGAGGAATTTTCTTTACAGGTTCCTCAATGGCAGTTGGAGCAACAATTTCCTTAGCTGATGCAACTGGAATATCTTCAGTTATAGTTGCAGCCAAGTCATCAGATCCTGTTTGAAATTCTTCAGTCTGGGCTGGAGACTGAGGATTTTGTGATAGAGGAGTGGTCATAGGTGAATTTGGGTGTGTGGATTCCCAATATTCATCATTGATCAAAGGTGTTGTGTTTCCAACGTCCACCTCCTCTTCCATTTCTTCAACATCGGCCTCTTCATCAATAAACTGAGGCTCGGGCGATGATACTAGTGGAGTTGAAGCATTTTCTTCCACTTCGATTTCTTCATCAATCTGCTTTGAGGTAGTTGTTGATTGATCCTTTTCCTCTTGATCATCATTTGGGATGACATAGTTAACACAAAATGGTAGTATTTCATAGGCTGGCACAGAGCTGATAGGAGTTGTATGAAACGGCTCAGTTGAAGAACTTGGCAGTGTCTTCAATTTCTTCACTACTGAGGAATCTGTTGTTGATGCCTTTCTCTTCAGTGCCTTAGTCTCCACAGCCTTAGTTTTCTTCACTTCTGATGCAGAAGGAAGGTTGTTGTTCTTCACCCTTGAGGATTTTGCAGTTTCTGCCGAGGGTGAAGGAGGAGCATTTTCTTCACGCATGACTAATGCAGTCGCCCTAGTGGTCTCAATTTCATAAGGCAGAACAAAAGTTGCAGTTGTCCTGGCAGTTTCTTCATGCGCAACAGTGGAGGTTGCCGTGGCGCGCTCTTTAGCACTCTGAATTTCTTCAGCTGCAGGAGCAGTTTCATCAGCAGACTGAGCAGATTCTTCAGCCTGATGAATTTGAGGTTGCGATCGAGCTACAACCCTTTTGTTGTGGTCCTTAATGGCTTTGCCAGCCACATTGACAAAATGAACGTTGTCGCCTTGCCAATCAACATAGTATCTATAGAAGTTTTCATTGAGGTCTTTGATCTCAGACTACATCTTCACCAGCTCCTCAAGAGAAAGCTTCTAAACATTGTTCTTCAAGAAGTGCTCTTTATTGTACCGAGCTTTCTTGGTCTGTCTGGCCTTCTCATATTTACACTTTTATTCAGCGATGAAGGTCGTGAGGACATGATCTAGACCAGGAGGCAGCTTCAAATCATCAATTGGGGTGTTGGGATCCTTGTGCCAAATATCAATGAAGTTCAGCACCATTTTTGGATCCAACCATAGAGGAATCTGAGTGCCCTTTGCTTGAGCCACTCGTTCTTGCTTGTTTCTGATGATTGCAGCCAGTTCCTCATCATCAGCTTCATCTGAAGAATCTAATGGTATTTTGAACAACACCTTCTTTGGTTGAGGACTTGGTCGAATGCCTCTTCCAGTAGTAGCTTTCATCTTCATCAGTGAAGGACTGGTTGAGGACTGTTGTCACATCCCTAGCTAGATGTCATAGGACAGCATGTGTGCGCATAATATTTCAATTTTGCATCAACATGAAATGGGGATTAAAAGAAACCCCAAGCTCACATTAGAATCAAATTAATTAAAAGTTTGTGAAAACTCAACAAACTCAAAATGCCCATAGAAAATGTTCCCTACGTCTGATAAATATGGACATGAATATATCAGGGGCCATTTTAAATATTTGAACAATTATAGCAATTTAAAAATAAATAATAAAGCCTCTGAAAATGCCAAATAAAGCATTGTCATTACTTTATATTTCAAAATATCCCAAAACTTTTTATAGGAGTTTGAAATATTCAAACTTAATTATATAAAACTTTTGGGATATTTTATAAAAGCATTTGTTCCTGAAAAAGAAATAAAACAAATGTTAGAATTAGAAAACAGAGAGAAAAAGAAAAGAAAAAAGGAAAGAGGCCCACAGGGGAGCCGGCCCAGCTGGCCCGTGCCGATCGTCCCTATCCTCTCGCCAGGAGGACAGCTGGACAGGGGCACGCGCTCGCCGCACGCGGGCACGCACCCGGCCACCTTCTCCCTGCCTGGCTGCTACCTGGAGGCTCCCGGATGCGCCAGCGCGAGGCCACGCTGTAGCCCTCTTCTCCTCTCCCTCTCTTCCCTGCGTGCTCTCTCTCTCTCTCGCTTTCTCCCCCCTCCCTTCCGCCATGGCCGAGCCCTGCTCGTGCTCGCCGCCGTCGCTCTAGCCGCCCCCTCGCCTCGCAGAGTAGCCGCCGAGATCCGCCGCGACCCCCTCGTCCTCCCCATGAAGCTAGAAGGCACTAGGAGCCCCTCTACGCCGCGCCATCGCCGTTCCTCCCTGCCGGCCACCGGAGCCCCGCCTTGGCGTTTCGCCCCGTCCAAACCTTCCCCGACCTCGCCGTCGCCTCTGCTAGAACCATGGTGAGCCGTTGGTGCTCCTCCCCCTTTCCCCCTTCTCTCCCGTGCCCTCTAGCGCTGTAGCCGGCCCTGCCCGAGCTCCGGCCGCTGTTGCCCTTGACGGCGACGGCGATTTCGACCACCCCAGCCTTTGGTTTGGGGCTAGATCGACGCGCGCTCGAGCGTAGGTCCTCCCAGTGCTCTCCGCCATCCGTTTGGTTGCCAGAGGAGGGGTTCTGACCACCTCCACCGTCTTGGACGTCGCCGCGGCTCAACGTCGGCAAGTCAACCGATGTTGACCACGGGGTTTGACCCCGGTCAACTGGAAAGTGGGCCTCACCCTTTTAATTATAAATAGATTAAGAAAAAAATTAATTAACAAAATTAATTAACCTAATTAGTGACTAACCAGTGGGCCCAGTGTTAATTAAGTAATTAGGATTAGCTTTAATTCTCTGGTTAAGTGATTGAGTCACTGACATGAGGGCCCCACCCTGTCAGGTTTGACCTGGCCTGGTCAGCCGACCTGCTGACGTCGTAGTGACGTCAGGCTGACGCCCTAATTCATTTTCTAGTTTTAAAATAATTCCAGAAAATGTTTAAAACTTCAAAAAATCATATAAATTAATCTGTAAATCAGATGAAAACAATTTATATATGAAAATTTATCAGAAAAATCCAATGAATCCAATGATGCTATTACCATGCATGTTAGAGGAAGCTATGTAGATGAACATTGACATTTACTAATAGGCTAATATACAGAATATGAAATGAAGAACGACTTTCAACCTATATTCAAACTCAATTCAAATTAACTTGGACAATAGTTGCATTAGCTCATCCATACATGCTGCCATGTCATGATCATGCATCATATTGTTGCACTTGTGAGTATTCATTGCTATTTATCTGCATTGCGGTAGGCCCTGCTTCTGAGGATACCTCCGATGTCACATCCCTATCTATGAGTCATAGGAACAGCATGTGTTTGCATCATGTTTCAATTTGGCATCAACTTGAAATGGGGAGTTAAAGAAACCCCAAGCTCACTTTGAATCAAAACAATTCAAATTTGGTGAAAATTTCAACAAATCCAAAATGCCCACTAAAAATGTTCCCTATGTTTGGTAAATTTGGACATGATTATAAAAGGGATCATTTTAATTATTTGAACACCTAAAGCAATTTAAAAATAAATGATAAAGCCTCTGGAAATATCAAATAAAGCAATATCATTATTTTAGTTTTCAAATTATCCTGAAACTCTTTGGATAAGTTTGAAATATTCAAACTTGATTATATAAATGTTTGGGATAATTTTAAGATAATATATGTACCTGAAATAAAATAATACAAATGACAGAAAATAAAAAACAGAGAATAAAAAGAAAAGAAAAGGGGGAAAGTTTACCTGGGACAGGGAAGAAGCCGGCCCAGCCCACCAGGGGCGAACCGGTCTTCTTCCACCTCCGGCCAGAAGGACGCCCAGGGCGTGGTCGCCACACGCCGGCCACCTCCTCCCTGCCTGGCTGCTGGCCTCGAGGGCTCAAAGAGCGCCAGCGCGAGGCCTTCTCACCGTGACCTCCTTCTCCTCTCCCTCTCCCCCTGTGTGCTCCTCCTCTCGCTCTCTTTCTCCCCCTGCTCCGCCATGGCCGAGCCCTGCTCAAGCTTGCCACCGTCGCGCTAGTCGCCCCCTCGCCTCGCTAGGTAGCCCCCGAGAACCGCCGCGACCCCCTCGTCCTCCCCGTGACCCTAAAAGACGCTGAGAGCCCCTCTACGCTGCGCCATTGCCATTACTCCCAGCCGACCACCGGAGTCCTGCCTCGACATTCTCCCCCATCCAGACTTCCACTGACCTCGCTGTCGCCTCTGCTGGAATCGCGGTGAGCCGCTGGTGCTCCTCCCCTTCTCCCTCTTCTCTCCCGTGCCCCGTAGACGTCGCGCCCTTCTTGCCCGAGCTCCCCCGCCACTGCCCTCGACACCGACGTCGATCCCGACCACCCCAGCCTCTGGTTTGGGGCTAGATCGACGCACGGTCGAGCGTACGCTCTTCCAACGCTCTCCGCCGTCCATTTGGTCGCCGGAGGAGGGATTCCGACCCCCTCCGCCGTCCCTGACATCGCCGGCGGCTCAATGTCGGCAAGTCAACCTATCTGACCACCAAGGGTTTGACCCCTGGGTCACTAGCAGGTGGGGTCGGGCCCCTGTTAGTCAAATCTTAATTAAGAAAATTAATTAGTTAATTTAATTAAACTAATCAATCACTCACCAGTGGGCCCAGTGTTGTTAATTGATTAGGATTAGTTTTAATTCTTTAGTTAGGTGATTGAGTCACTGACATGTGGTCCCCACATGTCAGGTTTGACTCTGGCCCGGTCAGCTGACCAGCTAACGTCACAGTGACGTCAGGCTGATGTCATATTTCATTTTCTAGTTTAAAAATAATTCTAGAAATTTTTCAAAACTTCAAAAATTCATATAAATTAATCTGTAAATCAAATGAAAATAATTTATATATGAAAATTTATCAGAAAAATCCAATGAATCCAATGGTGCTATTGTCATGCATGTTAGAGCAATCTAAATAGGTGAACATTAACGTTTACTAATAGGTTAGTATATCGAATTTGAAATAAAGAACGATTTTGAACCTATATTCAAATTCATTTCAAATCAACATGAACACTAGTTGCATTAGCTCATCCATACATGCTATCATGCCATGATCATGCATCATATTGTTGCACTTGCGTGTGTTGATTGTTTCTTATCTGCATTGCGGTAGGCCCTGCTTCTGAGGATACCCCCGAGTATCCCGATGAAGGAGAGAACCTTTCCGCTACCCAGCAAGGCAAGCAACCCCTTTGATCATTCCGATAACATCCCACTCTCTCGCTCCTGCTCTTGATTATTGTATTAGGACAGTCGATCACATGTCAGTCATACACGGTAGATGATCCTATTCTGCTGCATAACCTGTCATTGTCACAGTAAATAGCTAAACCTTGCAACCTAGCATACCTGGTAGATGCTTGTGCCATGATTTGCTTAGCTTACTTTGCCTGCTATGCTTAGAGTTGTGTCAGGTCTGTTTCATCTGGGTGATGAACTAAGTGAAATGATGTTGTTATGATGTGATGATATTATGATGAACTCGATTTGGTAAAGGTAGCGATGAGAGGCTATGTAGGAGTACATAGCGGGTTGTCTCATTGGGACTGTTCTTAGGAACTGAGTTCCGTGTTTGTGATCCAAGGCTAGATACTACCACACGTTGGGATACTCAATTGACCCTCTCGACTTATCATTCGCTTAGTCCTTAGTCCAGGAGTTGCAAGTAGTTTCTAGTGTTTATAGCATGTTGGAGGCCGTGCGTAGCGCTGACCCTAGGGGTGGGTTATGACGTGGTAGGCAGTAGCACGGTGTACCAAGGGTCACCCGAATGGTGGGCTTGGGAACCCTGCGCACATCGTTTGGGGCCATAGAGGAAACTTCGGCCGGACTTTCGTGCGGGTTCAGTCTCAAATAGGCGATAGCCTGGACTAGAGGTCTTATGTGATTGACGGTCGTGGCCGACTCCCTCGCTGGGCTTCTGCTTGAAGGTTGTCGAGGTGCCTGGTTTTATGAGCACACAACAATAAGTGGCGAGAGCGTGTGTGAGGAAGTACACCCCTGCAGGGTATGGAACTATTCGAATAGTCGCGTCCTCGGTTATGGACTGCTTGGAGAACTTATGTTGTTCATAGATAATCAAATGGATGCTCATAAAAATATTAAGACAAGTGTGAGTACCGTGGATGGCACTCTCCCAGGATAGGGAAGTGAGTCCTTGGTGGTGTATTGTTGTGGAGTTAGTGGACTCGTGTGCGATATCTAAAATGTAAACAAAGAGTTATAATTGAGTAGTGTAGGTTAGCCATGAGCCAAAGCTGGCATTGCTGCGTAAACTCCACCACTCCCTTTGTTGATACATGAGCATGAATAGACTAGGTCTATTTTAAAGACTTGTTGAGTACGTTTGTACTCACGTTTTCTTAATAAATGTTGCAGATGAGACCCAGGACCCATTAGGTGGGTTCTTTCTAGATGTCGACGATGCCGAATAGCTGGTGTCCTAACTACGACCTTTGCCCTGTGGCGGGCTGTAGATAGTCAGGCCATGTGCCTTTTTACCCTTTCATCTATCTGTACTCAGACAGCTTATGCTTTCGCTTGGTTTGTATGAACATGTTTGTATGACTTGAGTGTCGGGTCATGTGACCCCTATCTGTAAGAACATATTATGCAAGGCTCATCTGAGCCTCTTAAAAAAAAGTCATGTTGTTGTATGGTTATGTTGTGATGCCATGGTTGTATCTATGCATATCGGGCATGTCGTGCGTACGTGTGACGTGCAACGGTATGTATGGGATCCGACACCTAGTCGTGTGACTTTAGTAGTACTCTTTACGAGAATCTGCCTCTTTGTGCTTCCACCGAGCCATGGTAGCTTGCTACTGCTCCGGACACATTGATTGACCGGCATGTATCTTTCTTTGTTGTTGTGTCCGTCCCTTCGGGGAAATGGCTCGTGGTGTAATGGAGTCCCTGTAGCTTGCTACGACTCGTCTACACACGCTTGAGGCCGACACCTGCATTGCTGGGTTACGTATGCATGTTTCCGTACGGATGTGCCGCTTGGGTTCTATGACTAGATATGTCGGCTTGGGTTCTCTGTCGTTTGATTGCTAGCGACATGTTCACATACGTGAGCCAAAAGACACAAACGGTCCCGGCTAAGGTAAGGCTGCAGCCGTGGAACTTACCGTGCGTGAGGCCGCAAAGTGATGTGATATGTTACAGTCTGGATTCATATGACTTAGGATCGGGGTCCCGACATTCGAGTATTCCAACGAAGGAGAGAACCTTTTCGCTACCTAGCAAGGCAAGCAACCCCCTTTGATTATTCCGATAACATCCCACTCTCTCGCTCCTGCTCTTGTTTATTGCATTTGGACAAATGTTCACTTGTTTGTCATACACGGTAGATGAGCCTATCCTTTTGCATGACCTGTCATTGTCATAGTAAATAGCTAAACTTGCAACCTAGCATACCTGGTAGATGCTTGTGCCATGATGTGCTTAGCTTACTTTTATTGCTATGCTTAGAGTTGTGTCAGGACTGATTCATCTGGTGATGAACTGGGGTGAAACAATGTTGTTCTGATGTGATAAGATTATGATGAACCCGATTTGGTAAAGGTAGCGATGAGAGGCTATGTAGGAGTACATAGCGGGTTGTCTCATTGGGACCGTTCTTAGGAACTGAGTTCCGTGTTTGTGATCCAAGACTAGATACTACCACATGTTGGGCCCTGAAATATGACCCCGCTCGACTTATCAGTCGCTTAGTCCTTAGTCCAGGAGTTGCAAGTAGTTTCTGGTGTTTATAGCATGCTAGAGGCCCGCGTAGCGCTGACCCTAGGGGTGGGTTACGAGGCGGTAGGCAGTGGCACGGCGTACCAAGGGTCACCCGAATGGTGGGCTTGGGAACCCTGCGCACATCGTTTGGGGCCGTAGCGGAAACTTCGACCGTACTTCTGTGCGGGTTCAGTCTCAAATAGGCGATAGCCTGGAGTAGAGGTCTTGTATGATTGACGGTCGTGGCCGACTCCCTCGCTGGGCTTCTGCTTGAAGGTTGTCGAGGTGCATGGTTTTATGAGCACACGGCGATAAATGGCGAGAGCGTGTGTGAAGAAGTACACCCCCACAGGGTATGAAACTATTCGAATAGCCGCGTCCTCGGATATGGACTACTTGGAAAGCTTATGCTGTTCATAGATAATCAAATGGATACTCATAAAAATATCAAGACAAGTGTGAGTACCGTGGATGGCACTCTCCCAAGAGAGGGAAGTGAATCCATGGTGGTGTATTGTCATGGAGTTAGTGGACTCATGTGCGATATATAAAATTTAAACAAAGAGTTGAAATTGTGTAGTGTAGGTTAGCCATGAGTCAAAGCTGGCATTGCTGCGTAAACTCCACCACTCCCCTTGTTAATACATGAGCATGAATAGACTAGGTCTGTTCTAAAGACTTGTTGAGTATGTTTGTACTCACGTTTGCTTAATAAATGTTGCAGATGAGACCCAGGACCCATCAGGTGGGTTCTATCTAGATGATGCCGAATAGCTGGTGTCCCAGCTACGACCTTATGCCCTGTGGCGGGCTGTAGACAGTCAGGCCATGTGCCTTTTTACCTTTCATCTATCTGTACTTAGAAAGTTTTATGCTTTCGCTTGGTTTGTATGAACTTGTTTGTATGACTTGAGTGTCGGGTCATGTGACCCCTATCTGTAAGAACATATTATGCAAGGCTCGTTTGAGCCTCTTAAATAAAAGTTGTGTTGTCGTATGGTTATGTTGTGATGCCATAGTTGTATCTATGCATATCGGGCTTGTCGTGCGTATGTGTGACGTGCAACGGTATGTATGGGATCCGTCACCTAGTCGTGTGCCTTTAGTAGTACTCTTTACGGGAAACTGCCTCTTTGTGCTTTCATTGAGCCATGGTAGCTTGCTACTGCTCCGGACACATTGATTAACCGATATGTATCCTTCTTTGCTATTGTGTCTGTCCCTTTGGGGAAATGTCTTGGAGTGTAATGGAGTCCCTATAGCCTGCTACGACTCGTCTACATGCAGTGATGACATTTATGTCCCATGGCGTAATGGAGTCCTTGTAGCTTGCTATGACTCATCTACACACGCTTGAGGCCGACACCTATATTGTTGGGTTACGTATGCCTGCTTCTATACGGATGTGCCACTTGGGTTCTATGACTAGTCATGTCGGCCCGGGTTCTCTGTCATTTGATTGCCAACGACATGTTCACATACGTGAGCCAAAAGACGCAGATGGTCCCGGCTAAGGTAAGGCTGTAGCCGTGGAGCTTACCATGCGTGAGGCCGCAAAGTGATGTGATATGTTACAGTCTAGATTCATATGACTTAGGATCGGGGTCCCGACAGCGTTGGTATCAGAGCCTGACTGACTGTAGGACTACCAGGCCAAACCGGTCGAAGTTGAGTCTAGAAACACTATAGAAAAGTAGGGGAATTGATTGTGGAAGGGAACGTAAGGCTCTTTTTACTCCTCTTCCCAAGTTATTATATTCTGAGTCATTCTTATCTTTTCTACGGGGATAAGAGCTAGGCTTCTCATCTATTGCTTAGGATGACGAGTTACTAACCATGGACTACTAGCTAGCTTGTTTGCAAGTGAATGTCGGTACTAGAGTATTCTTGGTGTGACAAACAGATGGAGAAGAGATTTGACTCTAGAAAGTCGAGTGGTTATGCTTTTCCAATCTTTTGTAGTTGTCTCAAAATCCTTTTTGAGCAATTACAACCGTTATGTTGTCCAATTTCTGCTAGAGTCTCTAATGTATTTGCATCATTCTCTGTTTCAGATGCCCCCTTGTCCTTCCCGTCAGGTGGTCCGTCTGACCAGGTGCATCGATGTACCAGGTCACATGGCCATGTTGGTTAGAGTTATCATGGAGGCTGGCTACCGTTGGTACCCAGAGTACACAGTGGAGGAACAATATCGAGATTTCAACCAGAGCCAGTATTTGTGTACTGTTAAGATATATCCTTCATATCCTGGAGCTGCAGAGCCGCTTCACTGGACTTATGGGTTAGGTGTCACCATAGACATGGCAGTTCAGGAGGCCGCCTACACCATGCTGACTATCATGAGGTCTCACCATGGTCTGCTTCAGAACACAGAGTTCTGTTATGTTCCTGCTTCCATGGGAGGAGAGGATAGCTATCTTAGCGCAGCCTACTATGATCATTCTCATGAGGACCCTAGGCTGCAGGTGACCGCTCAAATGTTGGAAAACGGGGCTCGTGATGCACGTGCCCTTCGCATGGAGCTCTATGCTACCCGTGCACGTCTTTGGACAGCCCTGACGCAGTTGGCACCTGTCGTGCAGACAGGCTATGGAGATTTGGAGATGCTGACCCCATCGCGGACTCATCTGCCAGCACACATAGACTGGCCTGATGTTGGAGGCATCACCCCTCTTCGAGGACCGTTGTTGCCGCCACCAAGGGGACCAAGGCCACATCCGTGTCCTTATGGTTTCCAGGGATCACAGGCTAGAGTGTTTCCAGATCCTTAGGTTCAGTTCCTGGGTCACGAGGGTAACCTATATGAGGCATTCTACGGCGATTCTTGAGTACGTGGATGTTAATACTAGTATGGTAGTAGTCGTATCGCTACAGTCCCGCGTGTCTTGTGGGATATGACCGAGGTTGAGAGTTGAGTTCCGGAGGTGTAGATAGATAATGTATAGGAAGCTTGTAATGCCTCCGATGAGATGTGTCATCTCTCTGTAGTTTGTATTTCAGCTTGGGCTTGTACTGAACTATGTCATGGTGTGTATGAATCATGGTGTTCCTATGGCAGTTTTATTACCATGTTGTTTGGGTGTTTACCCTGCATGCCATGTTGTCCAGTACATTCCTTATCTCATGTCTTAGAGATGATGTCCCCTATGTCTAAGTTGTGGGTTTGTTTTCCCAGGATGGTGGCAACTAGGAATAACCCCGTGCCTGCCCCCGAGCAGGGCGAGGGAAGCCAGCCAAGGCAAGAGAACCTGCCACATGCGCCCTCTTTGGCAAAGGTGATGCTTGAAGCTGAACGGAATAAAAGGGAGACCAACAGGCTGTTGGAACGAATTGAGCAGAGCACAACACGTGCTCCCCGCAATGACCACAATGATGGCGTGTCTCTCGATGATTTTGTCAAGCTGTGCCCACCTAAGTATCACCATTCGGTCGACCCACTCGACGCGGACGACTGGCTGACCAGCATGTCCCGCAAGATCCGTGCTGCCAATGTATCCGAGGCCAACAAGGTGACCTTTGCTACTTACTTTCTGGAAGGACCCGCCAACCTATGGTGGGAAAGCTATGAAGCCATGCGTCCCGCAGGCCCCGCACAAACTTGGGCGGAATTTAGCGCGACATTCCGTACCCATCACATCCCGGAAGGGTTGAGGGATCGTAAGAGAGAGGAATTCTGTGCTTTCACCCAGGGCAGACTGTCAGTGGATGCCTATAGCCGTGAGTTCGGCAATCTTGCTTGCTATGCTCCAGAGGAAGTTTCAACTGATGCCAAGAAACAGGCTAGGTTCTGTAAGGGACTTAATCCTGAGCATCGTCGAGATCTGCGCCTGCATGAGTGCACAACCTTCCAGGCTCTCGTCAACAAGGCTATCAATGTCGAGACTAGACAGACTAACTATGAGGCCACGAGGAAGCACAACCGTGACTTCAGCCCCGCATCTAGCTCGGGCTCCAACAAACGCCGGGTGTGGGTGCCCAATGCAGCTTTGCCGCCAAGATACACCGCGAGGCCATCCTTCCAGGCGCCTCGCCCAGCTCAGCCCAACCCTCTAGCCAGGCCATTTGGAGGTCTGCCTGCCAATGTTGTTCCCCGTGTCACCATTGTCTGCTACAAATGTGGGGAACCAGGACACTACTCCCGTGAGTGTCCTCAGAACAATGCTAAGCCGGCTGGACGTGGGAAGCCGGGAAAAGCTTTCTATGTGAAGCCAGCTCCTGCTCGTGGATGAGTGAACTATGTTTCTGCTGAGGAAGCCATTGAGGATCCTGATGTTATCTAGGTATGCTCCTTGTCAATAGTCATCCAGCGTCTGTTCTATTTGATACAGGGGCATCTCATTCTTTCATCTCAGAAAGTTATGCACAGTTGCATAACATGACTTTTTGTGATATGCCTACTCCTTTAGTAGTTCAGACTCCTGGTTCAAAGTGGCAAACCTCTAGAGTGAGCCATGATAATGAGATTCTTGTGGATAGGCTAGTCTTCCTAACATCTTTGATAGCCCTCAAGTCTTCGGACATCAATATCATTCTAGGCATAGATTGGATGAAAGCCCACTATGCTAAGATTGATACTCATACTAGGAATGTTCAACTTACACATCCATCGGGTGAGATAGTTAATGTCTCCACTCGAACATCCAAGCGCCAACTCTATTCCCTCAATGCTAGCCCTCTTCCAGAATTAGAAGATATTCCGGTAGTCCGTGACTTTCCGGATGTCTTTCCAGAAGAACTGCCAGGAATTCCACCTGTCAGAGATGTTGAGTTTGTGATAGAGCTCATTCCGGGGACTGTCCCAATAGCCAGAAGACCCTATAAGATGGCACCCTTAGAACTAGTTGAACTTAAGATCCAACTCGATGAAGCTTTGAAGAAAGGTTTCATCCGTCCTAGTTATTCCCCTTAGGCTTGTCCCATCCTCTTCGTCAAGAAGAAGGATGGATCGGATCAGATGGTTGTGGATTATTAGCCAGTGAATCTGGTCACCATAAAGAACAAGTATCCGCTCCCCAAGATCAATGATTTGTATGATCAACTCATTGGATCCTCTGTCTTTTCCAAAATGGATTTGAGGTTGGGATACCATCAAATCAGAATTAGAAATGGGGACATTCCAAAAACGGCTTTTGTTACTCATTATGGCCAATACGAGTACACCGTCATGTCCTTCAGTTTAACCAATGCCCCAGCCACCTTCTCTCGCTTGATGAATTCGATCTTCATGGAGTATTTGGATAAATTCGTCATGGTTTACCTCGATGATATACTCATCTACTCGAAGAACGAACGGGAACATGCCGAGCATCTAAGGCTGGTATTGATGAAACTTCGAGAGCATCGTCTATATGCCAAATTCTCCAAGTGTGAATTTTGGTTGCCAGAAGTGACCTATCTGGGCCACGTGATCTCTGGTAAAGGTATTGCTGTCAATCCCGAGAGAGTTCAGGCCGTCCTTGATTGGACTCAACCTGAATCGGTTAAGCAAGTTTGGAGTTTCCTTGGCTTAGCGAGCTATTGTCGCCGCTTTGTCGAGAATTTCTCCAAGGTTGCGAAACCTCTGACTGAACTCCTCAAGAAAGATAAAAAGTTCGAGTGGAATCCACAATGCGAGCATAGTTTTTAGGAGTTGAAAAGATGACTGACCTCTGCTCCCGTTCTGGTGCCACCAGACTTCTCTAAGGACTTTGTTATCTATTGCGACGCCTCGCGACAAGGATTAGGTTGCATTCTCATGCAAGATTGTCATGTGATTGCATACGCATCTCGACAGTTGCGTCCACATGAGGATAATTATCCAACACATGATCTTGAGCTTGCAGCTGTGGTCCATGCACTGAAAACCTGGCGACATTACCTTCTAGGTAATCGTTGTGAAAGTTACACTGATCACCAAAGTCTGAAATATATTTTTACCCAGCCGGATTTGAATCTCAGGCAAAGACGGTGGGCTGAGTTGATTACAGATTACGACTTAGGGATTACTTACACCCCGGGGAAAGCCAATGTCATGGATGATGCACTAAGTCGTAAGTCTTATTGTAACAACCTGATGTTACAACAAGGTCAACCACTTCTCTATGAGGAATTTCAGAAGTTGAACCTTCACATTGTTCCTCAAGGATTTCTATCCAACTTGGTGGTGAAACCTACTCTTAAGGATCAAATTATAGCTGGCCAAAAGCGTGATAAGGGTATTTCCTGGATCAAAGAGAACCTCGTTAGCGGTATTGCTAAGGAATTCTCTATTGACGATCAAGGTGTGGTGTTCTACCAGAACCGTTTGGTGATTCCCAAGAGCCAACATCTTCAGCAGCTGATTCTTAAGGAGGCTCATGATTCTCCTCTCACAATTCATCCGGGTAGTACCAAGATGTATCAGGACCTACGCCAAAGGTTCTGGTGGACTAGGATGAAGAGAGAAATTGCTCAGTTCGTTGCTAATTGCGATGTTTGTCGTCGCGTGAAAGAAGAACATCAAAGGCCTGTTGGCACCCTTCAACCTTTAGCTATTCCTGAATGGAAATGGGATAAGGTCGGTATGGATTTCATTACCGGATTTCCCAGGACTAAGAGAGGGAATAATGCTATCTTTGTGGTCATAGACTGTCTTTCCAAAGTGGCTCATTTTCTTCCTGTTCGGGAGAGTATAACTGCTAGCCAGCTAGCGGAGTTATATGTTTCTCGAATAGTTTCTCTTCATGGTGTTCCATTGAAGATTAACTCACACCGCAGAAGTATCTTTACTTCCCGATTTTGGGAAAGTTTCCAAACCGCTATGGGGACTCATCTATCCTTTAGCACTGCTTTCCACCCGCAATCAAGTGGTCAAGTTGAGCGAGTCAATCAAATTCTCGAAGACATGCTCCGAGCTTGTGTTATATCCTTCAGTATGAATTGGGAGAAATGTCTTCCATTTGCCGAATTTGCTTATAACAATAGTTATCAATCAAGCTTGGGCAAAGCCCCTTTTGAAGTTCTCTATGGACGAAGGTGTCGAACACCTCTTAACTGGTCAGAAACTGGAGAGAGGCAACTCTTTGGCCCGGATATGATCCAGGATGCAGAGGAGCAAGTTCGCATTATTCGTGAAAAGTTGAAAACAGCCCAATCACGTCAAAAGAGCCAATATGATCGCCATCATAAGGCTGTGACCTATGAAGTTGATGAGAAGGCTTACCTTTGGGTTACACCTCTGATGAGTACCCATCGATTTGGTATCAAGGGCAAGTTGGCTCCTCGTTACATTGGACCTTTTTGCATTCTTGCTAAACAAGGAGAGGTTGCCTACCAATTGGAAATTCCGCCACATCTTTCCAAGGTTCACGATGTCTTCCACGTCTTGCAACTCAGGCGTTGCTTCTCGGACCCAGTCTGTGAAGTAGACCACGAAGCGCTTGATCTCCAAGATAAACTTACATATCGAGAATACCCTATTTGTATTCTTGATCAAGCTGAGCGAACCACTCGGCGTGGGAACATCAAGTTTCTCAAGGTTCAGTGGTCACACCATTCTGAAAAGAGGCCACATGGGAAAGAGAAGATCGTCTTCGACTAGAGTACCCCGCGCTCTTCCCGACGACTTTAAAAATCTCAGGACGAGATTCTTTTGAGTGGGGGTGAGTTGTCACATCCCTAGCTAGATGTCATAGGACAGCATGTGTGTGCATCATATTTCAATTTTGCATCAACATGAAATGGGGATTAAAAGAAACCCCAAGCTCACATTGGAATCAAATTAATTAAAATTTTCCTGAAATTATAGCAATTTAAAAATAAATAATAAAGCCTTTGAAAATGCGAAATAAAGCATTATCATTCCTTTATATTTTGAAATATCCTGAAACTTTTTATAGGAGTTTGAAATATTCAAACTTAATTATATAAAAATTTTGGGATATTTTATAAAATCATTTGTTCCTGAAAAGAAATAAAACAAATGTCAGAATTAGAAAACAAAGAGAAAAAGAAAAGAAAAAAAGGAAAGAGGCCTAGAGGGGATCCGGCCCAGCTGGCCCGTGCCGGTCGTCCATGTCCTCTCTATTGGAAATATGCCCTAGAGGCAATAAATAAAGTGTTTATTATTATATTTCCGTGTTCATGATAATTGTTTATTATCCATGCTAGAATTGTATTAATTGGAAACATGGATACATGTGTGGATACATAGACAAACACAATGTCCCTAGTATGCCTCTAGTGAACTAGCTCGTTGATCAAAATATGGTTAAGGTTTCCAAGCCATGGACATGAGATGTCATTTGATAACGGCATCACATCATTAGGAGAATGATGTGATGGACAAGACCCAAAACTACAAACGTAGCTTATGATCGTGTCAGTTTATTGCTACTGTTTTCTGCATGTCAAGTATATGTTCCTATGACCATGAGATCATGCAACTCATAGATATCGGAGGAGTGCCTTGTGTGTATCAAACGTCACAACGTAATTGGGTGACTATAAAGGTGCTCTACAGGTGTCTCTGAGGGTGTCTGTTGAGTTGGCATGGATCAATACTGGGATTTGTTACTCTGTGTGATGGAGAGGTATCTCAGGGCCCACTCGGCAATACAACATCACAATAAGCCTTGCAAGCAATGTGACTAAGTGTTAGTTACGGGATCTTGTATTATGGAACGAGTAAAGAGACTTGCCAGTAACGAGGTTGAACTAGGTATGGAGATATCGATGATCGAATCTCGGGCAAGTAACATACCGAAGAACAAAGGGAACATCATATGGGATTAACTGAATCCTTGACAAAGAGGTTCGACCGATAAAGATCTTCGTAGAATATGTAGGAACCGATGTGGACATCCAGGTCCCGCCATTGGTTATTGACCGTAGAGGTGTCTCGGTCATGTCTACATAGTTCTCGAACCCGCAGGGTCTGCACACTTAAGGTTTGGTGACGTTTCGGTAGTATAGAGTTATGTATGGTGGTGACCGAAGTTTGTTCGGAGTCCCGGATGAGATCCCGGACGTCACGAGGAGCTCTGAAATGGTCCGAGGGTAAAGATTCATATATAGGAAGTCCTGTTTTGGTCGCCGGAAAAGTTTCGGGCTCATCGGTAGTGTACCGGGAGGCCTCCGGGAGGAGTATTTCGACCCAAGAGGCTACATGGGATGTGGGAGAGTGGAAACCAAACCTTAGTGGGCTGGTGGAACAACCACAAGAGGCCCATGCAGCTGGAAGAAAAAAGTCCTAAGAGAAAAAGTGGAAAAAGGCAAAAAAGAGGGTGAATCCTAGTCCTACTAGGATTGGAGGTGGACTCCACCTCCACCCTTGGGCCAAGCCACCTCCTCTCTTACTCCTATATATACTAGTGGTATTGAAGGTTTTTGCACTAGAATTTCAGCCACGTGCTACCCGTTCCTCCGGTGCATAGTTTCTCCTCCAGATTGGACTTCTGCAGTGCTTAGGCGAAGCCCTGCCGGAATAGCTCCACCACCATCGCCGGAGCACCGTCACGCTGCCGAAGAACTCTTCTTACTCTCCACTCCTTCTTGCTGGATCAAGACGGTGGATATCGTCATCAAGCTGTACGTGTGCTGAACGCGGAGGTGTCGTCCATTCGGCGCTAGATCGGAAGGATCGTGATCAAGTTCGTCGGACGGATCATGATCAAGTTCGTGGGACGGATCGTGATCAAGTTCGTGGGACGGATCGTGATCAGGTTCATGGGACGGTCGTGATTAGATCGCGGGATGGATCGTGATTGGATCGCAGGACGCACGACGATTTGGATCGCGAAGACGTTCGACTACACCAACCGCGTTTCTTAACGCTTCCCGCTTAACGATCTACAAGGGTATGTAGATCCACTCTCCCTCTCATAGATGCTCATCACCATGGATAGATCTGCGTGTGTGTAGGAAATTTTTTGTTTCCCATGCGTCATTCCCCAACAGTGGCATCATGAGCTAGGTCTATGTGTTGATTAGATCTCGAGTAGAACACAAAAGGTTTGTGGGCGTTGATGCTTAGATTGCTTCCTCCCTTGGTCGGATTTTGGTTCGGCGGTATTGTGAGATGAAGTGGCCTGGACCAACATTACTCGTACGCTTACGAGAGACCGGTTCCCTCAACCGCAACTTGTTGCATAGATGGCTTGCGGGTGCCAGTTTCTCTCACTGTAGTTGGATCGGATTCGACAAAGGCGGTCCTTGAGAAGGTTGAAAAGCAAATTATGTATCACCGTCGTGGTTTATGCATAGGTGAGAATCGTTCTTGCTAGAAACCCGTAGCAGCCACATAAAACATGCAACAACAATTAGAGGACGTCTAACTTGTTCTTGCAGGGTATGTTGTGATGTGATATGGCCGATTACATGATGTGATATATGTGATGTATGAGATGATCATGTGATGTATAGAATTTCATGACTTGCATGTCGATGAGTACGGCAACCGGCAGGAGCCATAGGGTTGTCTTTCATTATTGTATGACCTACGTGTCAATCATTAAGCGCTATGTAATGCTTTACTTTATCGCTAAACGATAGCAATAGTAGTAGAAGCATGCAGGGCGTGACAACCCCGATGGCGACACGTTGATGGAGATCAAGATGATGGAGATCATGGTGTTGTTCCAGTGATGATGGTGATCATGCCGGTGCTTTCAAGATGGAGATCTAAAGCACAAGTTCATGGCCATATCATGTCACTTATGAATTGCATGTGATGTTAATCCTTTTTATGTACCTTGTTTTGCTTAGTACGACGGTAGCATTATAAGGTGATCCCTCACTTAAATTTCAAGATAAATTGTGTTCTCCCCGAGTGTGCACCATTGCGAAAGTTCGTCGTGTTGAGACACCACGTGATGATCAGGTGTGATAGACTCTACGTTCACATACAACGGGTGCAAGCCAGTGTTGCACGCACAGAACACTCGGGTTAAACTTGACGAGCCTAGCATGTACAGACATGGCCTCGGAACACAAGAGACCGAAAGGTCGAACAAGAGTCATATAGTAGATATGATCAACATAATGATGTTCACCATTGAAGCCACCTCAACTCACGTGATGATCGGACTTGAGTTGGTGGATTTGGATCATGTGACACTCAGATGACCCGAGGGATGTCAATTTGAGTGGGAGCTTTAGTAATTTGATTAATTACACTCATTATCTTGAACAATAGTCTAAGTGAACTTTGCATATTTATGCTGTAGATCAATGGCTCGCACAGTAGCACCCCTGAATTTTAATGCATTCCTAGAGAAAGCTAAGTTGAAAGATGATGGAAGTAACTTTGTTGACTGGGCCCATAATCTGAGGATTATTCTCACGGCTTCCCAGAAATCATATGTCCTTGATGCACCGCTTGGTGACCAACCAGAAGACATGACCTTCGAAGACGTTAAGAATGCTTGGGAGGCACGTACTGGAGATTACTCAATAGTCCAGTGTGCGATATTGTATGGCTTAGAACCGGGACTTCAAAGACGTTTTGAACGTCATGGAGCATATGAGATGTTCCAGGAGTTGAAGTTTATCTTTCAGAAGAACGCCCGGATGGAGAGGTATGAAACCTACGATAAGTTCTATCCTTGCAAGATGGAGGAGAACGGGTCTATCAGTTAACATATACTCAGAATGTCTAGGTATTCAACTCGTCTAGCGGAGTTGGGAATTGCCCTTCCACCAGAGGCGATCACTGACAGAGTTCTTCAATCACTACCACCTAGTTACAAGAGCTTTGTGATGAACTATAACATGCACGGGATGAACAAGTCAGTCGCCGAGCTGTTTGCGATGCTAAAGTCGTTGAGTCTGAAATCCAGAAAGAGCATCAAGTGTTGATGGTCAATAAAACCACTAGTTTCAAGAAAAATGGCAAGGTCAAGGGCAAGGGCAACAAGGGTAAAACCAAAGGATGGCAAAGCAGTTGCTACTCCTGTAAAGAAGCCCAAGCATGGACCCAAGCTAGAAACTGAGTGCTTTCATTGCAAGGGAACTGGTCACTGGAAGCGGAACTGCCCCAAGTACTTGGCTGACAAGAAGGTGGCCAACGAGAAACAAGGTATATATGATATACATGTTATTGATGTGTACCTTACTAGCTCTCGTAGTAGTGCCTGGGTATTTGATACCGGTTCGGTTGCTCACATTCGCAACTCAAAGCAGGAACTACGGAATAAACGAAGGCTCGCAAAGGACGAAGTGACGATGCGCGTGGGAAATGGTTCCAAGGTTGATGTGATCGCCGTCGGCACGCTCTCTCTTTGATTACCATCGAGATTAGTGATGAACCTGAATAATTGTTATTTAGTGCCTGCGTTAAGCATGAACATTATATTTGGATCTTGTTTATTGCGAGACGGTTACTCATTTAAATCAGAGAATAAAGGTTGTTCTATTTATATGAGTAATATCTTTTATGGTCATGCACCCAATGTTAGGGGTTTATTCGTATTGAATCTTGATAGTGATGTTACACATGTTCATAACATTGATGCCAAAAGATGTAGAGTTGATAATGATAGTACCACTTTCTTGTGGCACTGTCGTTTAGGTCATATTGGTGTAAAACGCATGAGGAAGATCCATGCTGATGGACTTTTGGAGTCACTTGATTTTGAATCACTTGACACATGTGAACCATGCCTCATGGGCAAGATGACTAAAACGCCGTTCTCTGGAACAATGGAACGGGCGAGTGACTTATTGGAAACCATACATATTGATGTGTGCGGTCCAATGAATGTTACGGCGCATGGTAGATATCGTTATTTTCTCACCTTCACTGATGACTTAAGTAGATATGGGTATATTTACTTAATGAAACACAAGTCTGAAACGTTTGAAAAGTTCAAGGAATTTCAGAGTGAAGTTAAGAATCATCGTAACAAGAAGATTAAGTTCCTGCGATCTGATCGGGGAGGTGAATATCTGAGTTATGAGTTTGGCAGTCACTGAAGACAGTGTGGAATTGTTTCACAGTTGACACCGCCCGGAATACCATAGCGTAATGGTGTGTCCGAACGTCGTAATCGAACCTTATTAGATATGGTGCGTTCTATGATGTCTCTTGCTGATTTGCCACTATCGTTTTGGGGTTATGCATTAGAGACAGCTGCATTCACTTTAAATAGGGCACCATCAAAATCCATTGAGATGACGCCATATGAACTGTGGTTTGGCAAGAGGCCAAAGTTATCGTTTCTTAAAGTTTGGAGCGGTAAGCTGGGGCAGTTCCAAGCAAAGCGTGGTAGCTGATTCTACGTGCGAAGCGGGATACATCGCAGCCTCGGAGGCGGCGAAGGAAGGTGTGTGGATGAAGCAGTTCATGACAGATCTTGGAGTAGTGCCCAGTGCACTGAATCCAATGAGCTTGTTCTGTGATAACACTGGTGCCATTGCTCTAGCCAAGGAACAAGGTTTCACAAGAGGACCAGACATATAAAGCGACGCTTCAACTCCATATGATATTACATCGAGGAGAAGGACATAAATATTTGCAAAGTACACACGGATCTGAATGTTGCAGACCTGTTGACTAAACCTCTTCCAAGAGCTAAACATGATCAACACCAGAACTATATGGGTGTTCGATTCATTACAATGTAAATCACATAGTGATGTGAGCTAGATTATTGACACTAGTGCAAGTGGGAGACTGTTGGAAATATGCCCTAGAGGCAATAAATAAAGTGTTTATTATTATATTTCCTTGTTCATGATAATTTTTTATTATCCATGCTAGAATTGTATTAATCAGAAACATGGATACATGTGTCGATACATAGACAAACACAATGTCCCTAGTATGCCTCTAGTGAACTAGCTCGTTGATCAAAAGATGGTTAAGGTTTCCTAGCCATGAACATGAGATGTCATTTGATAACGGTATCACATCATTAGGAGAATGATGTGGTGGACAAGACCCAAAACTACAAACGTAGCTTATGATCGTGTCAGTTTATTGCTACTGTTTTCTGCATGTCAAGTATTGTTCCTATGACCATGAGATCATGCAACTCACGGACATCAGAGGAGTGCCTTGTGTGTATCAAACGTCGCAACGTAACTGGGTGACTATAAAGGTGCTCTACAGGTGTCTCTGAGGGTGTCTGTTGAGTTGGCATGGATCAATACTGGGATTTGTTACTCCGTGTGACGGAGAGATATCTCAGGGCCCACTCGGTAATACAACATCACAATAAGCCTTGCAAGCAATGTGACTAAGTGTTAGTTACGGGATCTTGTATTACGGAACGAGTAAAGAGACTTGCCAGTAACGAGGTTGAACTAGGTATGGAGATACCGACGATCGGATCTCGGGCAAGTAACATACCGAAGAACAAAGGGAACATCATACAGGATTAACTAAATCCTTGACATAGAGGTTCGACCGATAAAGATCTTCATAGAATATGTAGGAACCAATGTGGACATCCAGGTCCCGCCATTGGTTATTGACCGTAGAGGTGTCTCGGTCATGTCTACATAGTTCTCGAACCCGCAGGGTCTACACACTTAAGGTTTGGTGACGTTTCGGTAGTATATAGTTATGTATGGTGGTGACTGAAGTTTGTTCGGAGTCCCGGATGAGATCCCGGACGTCACGAGGAGCTCCAAAATGGTCCGAAGGTAAAGATTCATATATAGGAAGTCCTGTTTTGGTCGCCGGAAAAGTTTCGGGCTCATCGATAGTGTACCGGGAGTGCCGGTAGTGTACCGGGAGGCCTCCGGGAGGAGTATTTCGACCCAAGAGGCTACATGGTCTGTGGGAGAGTGGAAACCATCCCTTAGTGGGCTGGTGGAACAACCACAAGAGGCCCATGCGGCTGGAAGAAAAAGGTCCTAAGAGAAAAAGTGGAAAAGGGCAAAAAAGAGGGTGAATCCTAGTCCTACTAGGATTGGAGGTGGACTCCACCTCCACCCTTGGTTCGGCCGACTCCTTGGTGGCTTGGCTCTTGGGCCAAGTCACCTGATCTCTTCCTCCTATATATACTGGTGGTATTGAGGGTTTTTGCATTAGAATTTCACCCACGTGCTACCCGTTCCTCCAGTGCATAGTTTCTCCTCTAGATTGGATTTCTGCAGTGCTTAGGCGAAGCCCTGCCGAAATAGCTCCACCACCATCGCCGGAGCGCCGTCACGCTGCCGGAGAACTCTTCTTCCTCTCCACTCCTTCTTTCTGGATCAATACGGTGGAGATCGTCATCAAGCTATACGTGTGTTGAACGCGGAGGTGTCGTTCGTTTGGCGCTAGATCGGAAGGATCGTGATCAAGTTCGTGGGACGGATCGTGATCAGGTTCGTGGGACGGATCGTGATTAGATCGCGGGATGGATCGTGATTGGATCGTGGGATGCACGGCGATTTGGATCGCGAAGACGTTCGATTACACCAACCGCGTTTCTTAACGCTTCCCGCTTAGCGATCTACAAGGGTATGTAGATCCACTCTCCCTCTCGTAGATGCTCATCACCATGGATAGATTTGCGTGTGTGTAGGAATTTTTTTGTTTCCCATGCGTCATTCCCCAACACTCTCGCTAGGAGGACAGTGGCACGCACTCGCCGCCACGTGCCCGGCCACCTCCTCCCTGCCTGGCTGCTGCCTGGAGGCTCCCGGACGCACTAGCGCGAGGCTACGCCGTGGCCCTCTTCTCCTCTCCCTCTCTCCCCTGCGCGCTCTCTCTCGCTTTCTCCCCCTCCCTGCCGCCATAGCCGAGCCCTACTCGAGCTCATTGTCGTCGCTCTAGCCGCCCCCTCGCCTCGCAGAGTAGCCACAGAGATCCGCCGCGACCCCCTCGTCCTCCCCGTGAAGCTAGAAGGCGCCAGGAGCCCCTCTATGCCGCGCCATCGCCGTTCCTCCCCGCCGGCCACCGGAGCCCCGCCTCGGCGTTTCGCCCCATCCAGACCTTCCCCGACCTCGCCATCGCCTTTGCTGGAACCGCGGTGAGCCGATGGTGCTCCTCCCCTTTCCCCCTTCTCTCCCGTGCCCTCTAGCATCGTAGCCAGCCCTGCCCGAGCTCTAGCCGTCGCTGCCCTCGATGCTGGCGTCGATTCCGACCACCCCAGCCTCTGGTTTGGGGCTAGATCGACGCGCGCTCGAGCGTAGGTCCTCCCAGTGCTCTCCGTCGTCCGTTTGGTCGCCGGAGGAGGGGTTCCGACCCCCTCCGTCGTCTCGGACGTCGCCGGTGGCTCAACGCCGACGAGTCAACCGGTGTTGACCGTGAGGTTTGACCTCGGGTCAACTAGAGAAGTGGGCCTGACCCTTTTAATTATAATTATATTAAGAAAAAATTAATTAACAAAATTAATTAACCTAATTAGTCACTGACCACTGGGCCCAGTGTTAATTAAGTAATTAAGATTAGCTTTAATTCTCTGGTTAAGTGATTGAGTCAGTGACATGAGGGCCCCACTCTGTCAGTTTTGACCTGGCCTCGTCAATTGACCTGCTAACGTCGTAGTGACGTCAGGCTGACGCCCTAATTCATTTTCTAGTTTTAAAATAATTCCAAAAAATGTTTAAAACTTCAAAAATTCATATAAATTAATCTGTAAATCAGATGAAAACAATTTATATATGAAAATTTATCAGAAAAATCCAGTGAATCCAATGGTGCTATTATCATGCATGTTAGAACAAGCTATGTAGATGAACATTGACATTTACTAATAGGCTAATATACAGAATATGAAATGAAGAACGACTTTGAACCTATATTCAAACTCACTTCAAATTAACTTGGACAATAGTTGCATTAGCTCATCCATACATGTTGCCATGTCATGATAATGCATCATATTGTTGCACTTGCGTGTATTGACTGCTATTTATCTACATTGCGGTAGGCCCTGCTTCTGAGGATACCTCCAAGTATTCCAACGAAGGAGAGAACCTTTCAGCTACCCAGCAAGGCAAGCAACCCCCTTTGATCATTTCGATAAAATCCCACTCTCTCGCTCCAGCTCTTGTTTATTGCATTAGGACAAACGTTCACTTGTCTGTCATACGCGGTAGATGAGCCTATCCTTTTGCATGACCTGTCATTGTCACAGTAAATAGCTAAACCTTGCAACCTAACATACCTGGTAGATGCTTGTGCCATGATGTGCTTAGCTTACTTTTATTGCTATGCTTGTTATGCTTAGAGTTGTGTCAGGACTGATTCATCTGGTGATGAACTGGGTGAAACAATGTTGTTATGATGTGATAAGCTTATGATGAACCCGATTTGGTAAAGGTAGCAATGAGAGGCTATGTAGGAGTACATAGCGGGTTGTCTCATTGGGACCGTTCTTAGGAACTGAGTTCCGTGTTTGTGATCCAAGACTAGATACTACCACATGTTGGGCCCTGAAATATCACCCCGCTCGACTTATCAGTCCCTTAGTCCTTAGTCCAGGAGTTGCAAGTAGTTTCTAGTGTTTATAGCATGCTAGAGGCCGTGTGTAGCGTTGACCCTTGGGGTGGGTTACGACACGGTAGGCAGTGGCACGGTGTACCAAGGGTCACCCGAATGGTGGGCTTGGAAACCCTGTGCACATCGTTTGGGGCCGTAGCAGAAACTTCGGTCGGACTTCCGTGCGGGTTCAGTCTCAAATAGGCGATAGCCTGGACTAGAGGTCTTGTGTGATTGATGGTCATGGCCGACTCCCTCACCGGGCTTCCGCTTGAAGGTTGCCGAGGTGCATGGTTTTATGAGCACACAGCGATAAGTGGTGAGAGCATGTGTGAAGAAGTACACCCCTACAGGGTATGAAACTATTCGAATAGTCGCGTCCTCGGATATGGACTACTTGGAAAGCTTATGTTGTTCATAGATAATCAAATGGATACTCATAAAAATATCAAGATAAGTGTGAGTACCGTGGATGGCACTCTCCCAGGAGAGGGAAGTGAATCCATGGTGGTGTATTGTCATGGAGTTAGTGGACTCGTGTGCGATATATGAAGTTTAAAGAAAGAGTTAAAATTGTGTATTGTAGGTTAGCCATGAGTCAAAGCTGGCATTATTGCATAAACTCCACCACTCCCCTTATTGATACATGAGCATGAATAGACTAGGTCTGTTCTAAAGACTTGCTGAGTACATTTGTACTCACGTTTGCTTAATAAATGTTGCAGATGAGACCCACGACCATCAGGTGGGTTCTATCTAGATGTCGACGATGTCGAATAGCCGGTGTCCCAGCTACGACCTTATGCCCTGTGGCGGGCTGTAGATAGTTAGGCCATGTGCCTTTTTACCCTTTCATCTGTGTGTACTCAAACAACTTTATGCTTCCGCTTGGTTTGTATGAACTTGTTTGTATGACTTGAGTGTCGGGTCATGTGACGCCTATCTGTAAGAACATATTATGCAAGGCTCGTCTGAGCCTCTTAAATAAAAGTTGTGTTGTCGTATGGTTATGCTGTGATGCCATAGTTGTATCTATGCATATCGGGCATGTCATGCGTACGTGTGACGTGCAATGGTATGTATGGAATCCGACACCTAGCCGTGTGCCTTTAGTAGTACTCTTTACGGGAAACTGCCTCTTTGTGCTTTCATCGAGCCATGGTAGCTTGCTACTGCTCCGGACACACTGATTGACCGGCATGTATCCTTCTTTGTTGTTGTATCTGTCCCTTCGGGGAAATGTCTCGCAGTGTAATGTAGTCCCTGTAGCCTACTACGACTCGTCTACGTGCAGTGATGACATTTATGTCCCACGACATAATGGAGTCCTTGTAGCTTGCTATGACTCGTCTACACGCGCTTGAGGCTGACACCTGCATTATTGGGTTACTTATGCTTGTTTTTGTATGGATGTGCCACTTGGGTTCTATGACTAGTCATGTCAGCCCGGGTTCTCTGCGTTTGATTGCCAGCGACATGTTCACATACGTGAGCCAAAACACGCAAACGGTCCCGGCTAAGGTAAGGTTGCAGCCGTGGAGCTTACCGTGCGTGAGGCCGCAAAGTGATGTGATATGTTACAGTCTGGATTCATATGACTTAGGATCGGGGTCCTAACAACTGTGCTTGGGCAGAGGAACTTGCAGAAACCCCTGAAGCAATTGAGAAGCCCTCGGTCCTATGACATGTTGCAAGGTGCACTGGTGTTAAGGACTTTGAGGCATCCGCTGAAGATTGTGCAGCCACAGAAGGCATTATGGAGGCCTTTGAAGACCTTGCTTGAGGAATCTGCTGTGAGGTTTTGAAGTTGAGGACTTTGACTTCACAAAAGACTTCTTCACAATCGTTTTCTTCGAAGCACTAGCAGAGGCTCCCGCAGTGGCAGCAGCAGTAGAGTCTTCATTGAATTTCTTCATAGCCTCTTTTGCTTTCTTTGCCAGCTTGGCTTGCTGAAAATCTTTCCCATTCTTGAGGAAAGTCATCACCAGTTTTGAGGCTAGTGGGATCAGCAGTTTTGTTTGGAGCCAAGGGTGGCCTCTTGCACGGGGGTTTAACAACGAATTTCTTCATGTACTTTGGAGTGACATAGCGATATTCTTTCCATTCCTGCGCCCATCTCCTCTCAATTTTCTGTATGCGAATCTTTCACTACTTTGTAGTTTCCTTGCCATGAGTTTCTTCATCTGGAGTGCAATATTCCTCATACTGTTCATCGAGTATCTCAAAAGTAGTTTGCACTTCAGGTTTCTTTCCACCTTTCTAAGGCTTTTTCCCACCAACCATTTTCTTTGGCTGAGGATTCCGAACTTTTGAGGATTCTGAGGAAGTGTGCAAATTATCTTCAAGGAACGCTGCAAATGAGTTGAGTTGATGAGAACCTAGTGATTCATCAGCAGACATTTTGTACCTGTGAACAGAGTATAGGTGCGAGGAATTTGAAGAGGTCATATGCGTTCTCAGAAATTTTCAAAATACTTCAAGTTGAGTAATTTTGACCATGGATGTCTTGAGGAATTTCACTAAGTGTTCTTGTCTTAGGTTCCAGAGTTGTACAAATTTTGAGGATCCACACAATTGAGGAATCGTGAAGAAAATCATAACTTAGGGAAAAACATCAAGGGTATGAACATGTAAGGTGCTTTGGAATTTGATTCTTGAAGAATAAACACCTTTGAGGAAATTGTGGAAAACTTGAAGATCAAACAAGGGCAGTAAAATTAGTTTTTATTTACCCTGATGAAGAACACGACGAACAGTGAGAAGAAACCTGGGAAGTTCGTTCGTCCAGATCTCCCACGCCCTAGCTTGGCAGAGGGAGACAGCTACAGCGGCGACGGAGTGAAGATTTCCCCGGCCGATGCGAGTATGGCGACGACGAGGTCGCGGCAGTGAAGCTCTTCCACACCGGCGGCGATGATTTTAGTGATGGCGCTAGGTTTGAGCTCGAGAGAGAATGGGAGTGAGGAGTAACCAAGCATAGTGAAAGGGAAGGGGGTATTTATAGTGGAGGGGAAAACCAATCTGCCCGAAGATTTTGGATCAGATTGCCCCTGACCCTTGATCTCCACGTGACATGTGTCACACATGTTCTGAGTAGTGGAGATAGTGGGGGGTCATGGGTTATCCAGTCGTGGGAATCAGAACGGTTCGAGCGTGAAGCGCCGAAAATTTAGATAGTGAAAATTTTAAAGTTTTCGTTCACAAAATCTTCAAGGACACGATGAAGACTTTGAACAAGTTTCAAAGTATAACACATATGAAGAATTTGTGAACAGACTGGATTGAGTTTAGCATAGAGGGGGAACGGGTACGATCACATTCACTTAGATGAAATCAACTTGAAGAATTAGCAATAAGTGAATGCTGTTGAAGACATTGAAAACTCATAAATATATAGTCAATGAAGAACAATGAATTTCATAGTTTTGAAGAATTTGAAAAGTTGAAGAATTTGCAAACTTGTGGAATTTAAAAATTTGAAGAATTTACAAAATGATGAAAAACTCAACTTTCATGAATTTCAACTATGGTTCGTGGCGTGACCCATCGTATAAGAATGATGATTTCACACACCGCGTACAATTGTCGTAGGGTTCTGAGAATCAAATTTTTCATTAATTTCTTCACACTTAGAGAGTTATTCTTCATTGATTGAAGAAAAATGTTACTTCGTGTGTTGCACATCTAAGTCATCAATTTTGCATAAGTGTTAGAATGTGTGTCTTTTTCAGAGAACATTCGAAGATTCTAAGATATTTAGCTCACACCGCAACTTGCAAAATCTCTTTTCATCCAAGGCTCTATGAAGATATCGGCCAGTTGTTCCTCAGTAGGGATGTGGTCGATGGACATGTCGCCCTTGAGTACATGATCTCGAAGAAAATGATGACGAATTTGGATGTGCTTGGTCTTGGAATGCTGAACTGGGTTGTAAGAAATCTTGATAGCGCTCTCGTTGTTGCAGTCGAGAGGCACATTCTTCACCTTGATGCCGTAGTCCTTGAGGGTTTGCTTCATCCACAGCAATTGAGCACAACATGAACTAGCAACAATGTACTCAGCTTCAGCAATAGATAGTGACACACAGTTCTGCTTCTTCAATGACCAACAGACTAAGGATCGTCCAAGGAAAAGACATGTGCCTGAGGTTGACTTGCGATCCACACGATCTCCAGCATAGTCAGCATCTGAGTATCCGACAAGGTGAAGATTTGAGCCCTTGCGATACCATAATCCAAGCGTTGGTGTGTGAGATAAGTATCGAAGGATATGTTTCACAACCTTATGGTGTGATTTTCACAACCTTATGGGTGTGATTCCTTCAGTGTTGCTTGGAATCGGGCACACATGCAAACACTCAACATAATATCAGGCCTAGATGCACATAGGTGCAATAAAGAGCCAATCATGGAGCGATATACCTTCTGATCGAAATCTTTACCATTTTCGTTAGTGTAGAGGTGGCCTTTTGAAGGCATTGGAGTTTTGATACCTTTGCAATCTTGCATGTCGAATTTCCTCAGAACATCCTTGAGGTATTTCTCTTGAGAGATGAAGATGTCATTGTCTTGCTGACGAATTTGAAGACCACGCCTGAGGGGCCTGCTTGAGGCCATAGAGGGCCTTGTTGAGTCTGAAGACTTTGTTAGGATGCTTAGGGTCTTCAAAACCTATGTGTAGCCTTGAGTGATAAGACGAGCCTTATTCCTTACCACAAGGCCATTTTTATCTTGCTTGTTGCGGTAGATCCACTTGGTACCTATGATGTTATGCTTGCGAGGATCTGGCCGCTTGACAAGTTCCCACACGCTCTTGAGCTTGAATTGGTGCAATTCCTCTTGCATGGCTTGAATCCACTCAGGATCCTTGAATGCTTCATCAACTTTGGTGGGCTCTATGATAAAGATCAAAACAAAGTGCCCACAAAAGTTAGTCAAATGTGAAGTTCTTGAGCGAGTGAGGGGACCTGGTGCATTGATGTCGTCGATGATTTTGTCAATCTGCACTTCATTTGCAACTCTTGGATGAGCAGGTTGACATGGACAGCACCATTTTCTTCAGCTGTATCAGCATGAATAGCTTCATTCGTTGGAATGACTTCCTTAGTGGGTATGACATCTTCAGTAGCCTTTAACTTGATGGATTCCTCAGGAGACTTTTCATCTAGCATAGAAGGCAGGTGCTCTCTTTGCGAGTCGTCAATTTCATCGAACCGCACATCTATAGTTTCAACAACCTTATGGTGGTAGGTGTTGAGGACTCTATAGGTGTGCGAGTCCTTTCTGTAACCAAGCATAAAACCTTCATGTGCTTTCGTGCAAATTTAGAACTATGGTGAGGATCTCTAATCCAACATTTTGCACCAAATACTTTGAGATAACTTACATTGGGTTTCTTGCCAGTCATGAGTTCATATGAAGTCTTCTTGAAGAATTTGTGAAGATATACCCTGTTGATGACGTGGCAAGCTGTATCAATTGCCTCAGGCTAGAAGCGACGAGGAGTCTTGTCTCTAGCAAATTCATCATATGTTCAAGTTCATCTGGAGACCTGACCCTACATAAGAGATTAGTTCAATTTCTTCACCACCCACATCTGGAGGGGTGGTAAAGAGTTCATCATTCTGCGAGCACCATATGAGAAGGGAGGCATTGAAGCAAGTGCACTTCGTTTCACAAGACGAGAGTTAGAGTACTCATATGAATAAGGAGAGGAATTCTTCAAGGACTTATGAACATAATGATTTGAAGAATAATGCACATATTCAGAACTCTTAGATTTTCCATGCGAAACAGATGCATTAGCATGAGAATGATGTTTTTGACCATTTAAGGAATTTGGTCCATGTGAAGACTTTGGTCCATATGAGGAATTTGATCTGGGGTTCCTGTTCTTCATGAGTGGTGTCGTGAGGACATTCACTTGAAGATTTTTTAAGCATCTATTGGGAACCCATATTTTCTTCATGGGTGAACCGTTCCTGCAGTTAGTTCCAACAAATCTGGCAAATACTTCACCTTTCTGATTTTAGAAGAATTTGTAGTTGGAGTCAAGTGACTCATCATAGGAATATGAAGTTTCACAAGTAAAGCCAGATAAAGTGGATGGATCTACAAGAGGTCCTTTTGCAGCAACCCATGAGGTTTTGGGGTACTGCTCAGGTGTCCAGTAGGATCCATCAGCATCAAGTTTCCTCTCAAAGGCAATACCCTCTTTCCTAGGGTTCATGTTCAGTATTTGCTTTTTGAGGACATCGCAAAGGGTTTGATGCCCTTTGAGACTTTTGTAAATGTCTGTCACATACAATTCCTTCAACCCTGCATTTTCGTCAGCGATACATGTGGTATCCGCAGATGCGGAATTTGTGACCACGAGAATAGTTGAAGAATTTGCAGTAATATAAGCATTTGAACATTCAGGTGAAGAATTTGTAGTTTCATGTTCGATGCATTTAAAACAAGGTGGAACAAATTCTTCCCGAGTGGTACTGATGTGTTGAGCTAGTAAGGAATCATTTTCCCTTTGGAGATCCTCATGAGACACTCTTAGTTTCTCAAGATCTTGCTTTATTTGAAGAAATTCATAAGAAAGCTTCTCATGATCAGCTAAGAGAGCATTATGATGACTCTGAAGGTTATCATACTTTGTCTGAAGACTTTTGAGATTATCAAACAGAGTATGAGTCCGATTCACTTCCTCATTCAACAGATCATCGCTTTTGTCTAGCAGTTTCTGAAGCTTTTCAAGTGCACTTTGTTGCCTAGTGGCAATATTAGCAAGTTTGGCATATCTAGGTTTCACATATTCATCAGATTAACCTTCACTTGATTCATAGGAGGAGTGATGCTTATGTACCTTGGAACCTTTAGCCATGAAGCAATAGGTGGGAGCATAATCATCATTGCTGACATCAGAGTCGTTGGAGTAGTCATTTTCTTCATCATTGAAGATGGACTTGCTAACAAAAGCAGTGGCGAGAGAAAGGCTAGCAACACCAGATTCTGATTCCACCTCAGATTCTTCCTGTTCTTCATATTCTTCAGATTCTTCTTTTGAGTCCATTTCCTTGCCAATGAAAGTTCGAGCCTTTCTGGAACCATTCTTCTTGTGTGTTGAGGACTTTGAAGATGAGGACTTTGAAGATTTCTTCTTTTTCTTCGAGTCATCTGAACTATCGTCCTTGTACTTCTTCTTCTTCTTTGATTCTTTTTCCCATAGAGGACAGTCAGAGATGAAGTGACCTGATTTCTTGCATTCGTGACAAGTTCTCTTCTTGTAGTCACCTGAGGAGTCTGGCTTCCTCAAGCCACTTTTTGATGACTTTCCAAATTCGCCTCTCCTTGAGAACTTCTGGAATTTCCTCACGAGCATTGCCAACTCCTGACTCAGTTCTTTAGGATCACCAAGGCTACTATCAGAATCTTCTCTTTTGGATGAGGAAATTGCTTTTGCCATCAGAGCACGAAATCTTCCATAGCTTGGCCCGTAAAGGTCTCTCTTCTCAACTTGTTGGAATTCATGAGTATTGAGTCTCTCAAGAATATCAGCAGGATCAAGTGACTTGTAGTATCCGCGCTCTTGAATCATCAAAGCCAGAGTATCGAATGAGGAATCAAGAGATCTTAGCAGTTTCTTCACCACTTCATGGTCGGTGATGTCAGTGGCACCCAATGCTTGAAGCTCGTTGGAGATATCAATGAGACGATCAAAAGTTTGTTGAACATTCTCATTGTCGAGTCTTTTGAAGCGGTTGAAGAGATTGCAAAGAACATCAACATGAGAGTCACGTTGAGTGGAAACACCTTCGTTGACTTTGGACAACCTATCCCAGATAAGCTTAGCAGACTCCAAAGCACTCACTCTGTCATACTGACCTTTGCTTAGATGGCCACAAATGATATTCTTCACTTGAGAATCGATTTGCTTGAATCTCTTCACATTAGCAGTAGTGACCATGGGAGTAACAGAGAGAACACCATTTTCCACAACGTACCAGAGATCGTTGTCAATTGCCTCAAGATGCATGTGCATCTTGTTCTTCTAGTAGGGATAGTCCGACCCATCAAAGGTAGGACAACCTGCGGATACCTTGATCATACCTGCAGTCGACATAACTAGAACTCCAGGTGGTTAAACCAAAATCACACAAAACAAGGGAGTATCTTGCTCTGATACCAATTGAAGGTGCGTTATATAAACTAGAGGGGGGTGAATAGGCAATTTTTACAAATTCATCACTTGAGGAATTTCAACTTGAGGAATTTGAAATGTGATGAATAACCAGCAACGGAATAAGTACTCAAGTGCATGAGAAACATAGCAATAGCATAGTCATCATGATGAAATGAAACATGCATAGATTACAGGTAGCGTGATACAGGATAAACTGGTGAGGAACAAGGTAACTTGAAGAATTTGAGGTGAGGAAATTGTGAAATTCTTCAGTCAAATTCTTCAAATAGTAAAGATCAATTTCATCAACAGGTATATGCGGAAATGAAAGGGTTGAGGAAATATAACCAGGTAGCTCGATGAAGATAATGGTTTGATGACCCAGTTCCAACTGATGTGACAGTCGTACGTCTGGTTTGGAGCGGCCTGGTATTTAAACCATAGGGCACACAGTCCCAAGACACACAGTCCTTACCGTATTCTCCTTGAGCTAAGGTCACAAAGTCCTCACCCAACACTCGTGGTAAGTCTTTAGGGTAGACTTCAAAACCCTCACAAACTGGTCACCCGGCGATCCACAATTGACTGCTGGATGCTCTAGACCAAGGTCACTTCGTGATCCCCAATTGACCGCAAGATGCACTAGACCATGACGCCTAACCATCTGGAAGATACACAATCTTCAAAGGTAACAAGTGTCGGTTCCACACAGGAACAATCTCTTCAGTGATGCTCAATCATTTTGGGTTTGGTGGTTTGGATTTGGGTTTTTCCTCACTGATGATTTCCTCTCAAGTCCTCGGAGGATGGGTTGCTCTCAAATAACAAGTGTCAGTTCTCTCTCGGAGCAGCCAACCAACTAGTGGTTATGGGGGTGGCTATTTATAGCCAGGGTGCAACCTGACATGATAAGACATAAATGCCCCCAATGATATGACCGTTATGTGGATAAGATGATTGGGGACAGCTAGCGCTAAGCACAACAACGGTCGAAATTTTGAACTATGAAAGTCCTCAGGCTTATCGTGTTCCTCACTTGTAGGCAATTCACACTAGCGAAATCCTAACTCCTCAGTGAGATCAATTTCCTCAGAGACCAGAAGAACTTCGTCTCTTTCACTGAAGAACTTGACTGAACTGCAAGAGATTTCCAAAGGCTTCACTCGAAGGATTGGATAGGTTGAGGCTTTTGAGTTGAGCATCACTTGGGAATTTTCCTTAGTATTACCTCAACCCCCTTTAACAGTACGGTGTTTCCTACGACTCAACAAAAGGAAATGAGACTACGAAAACAAAAGTCTTCATGCTTCATAGTCCTCGTTCATATCTTCAAGGTCACACCAACTTCTTCAATTTCAAAGTCTCCAGGGAATACCAAAGTCTTCACCAAAGTCTTCAGTTGAAGACATACATTTTTAGGGGTCGATAATATAGAATATATCAAACTCCTCATCGACTTATAGAGCATGTGTACACTCACAAACACATGAGTTCCTTAACCTATAAGTCTTCAATACACCAAAATCATTAAGGGGCACTAGATGCACTTACAATATTGAATCTACAAGGATTAGGAGGGTACCCATCTGGAATTGTGTCATCCTCTTCCTCTTTTATTTGTTCTTCCTCCTTGATCTCCACCACCTCGACCTTCTCCTCCATTTCCTTCTCTGCACGAGGTTTTATCCTTGATGCTAAGCTTCCTTAGGTCTTCCCATCCCGGGAGCACAACATCATCCAGGTTGGGGAAGGGGATGATGCGAGCATAGGTGGACGAGGTCTTGTTTCTCATGGCAGCGATCATGCTTGTTACGTGCAACTAAAAGCTTTTTGGAGGAGATAGAAAGCAAAGAAGTGTGAGATTAGATGGTTTTTGGTTTATGGATGTCCCTTTTTTTCTTCTTATAAAGGCTAAGTCTGCATGCAATCACGAGATAAGAGATAAAAAGTTAGTTAGAAAGAAATCAAAACGAAATCAGGAAATAATCGCGCAGACCAGCTCGATGACGACCTTCCATGCGAGCGCTCTGATATGTCTCCAACGCATCAATAATTTCCATGCTATTACATTATTAATCTTGGATGTTTTATATGCAATTATATGCTATTTTATATCATTTTTGGGAACTAACCTATTAACCCAGTGCATGTTGGGAGACGTAGTAGTAAATCAAAATTTTCCTACGTGTCACCAAGATCTATCTATGGAGAAACCAGCAACGAGACGGGAGAGATTGCATCTTCATACCTTTGAAGATCGCTAAGCGGAAGCGTTACAAGAACGCGGTTGATGGAGTCGTACTCGCAGCGATTCAGATCGCGGTAGATCCGATCAAGTGCCGAACGGACGGCACCTCCGCGTTCAACACACGTGCAGCCCGGTGACGTCTCCAACACCTTGATCCAGCAAGGAGGAAGGAGAGGTTGGGGAAGGGCTCCAACAGCAGCATGACGGCGTGGTGGTGGTGGAGTAGCAAGGTATTCCGACAGGGCTTCGCCTAAGCGCTGCGGAGGAGGAAGAAGAGAGGTAGGGCTTCGCCGTGAGAGAGAGAGATCAAATCCTCTTTCAAAACATCCAAAACCTCAAGTATATATAGGAGGAGGGACGTGGAGGGCTGGCTTGGCCTCTACTCCAAAGAGGAGATGGCCGGCCGAATTAAAGGGAGAGTCCACCTCCCACAAGGGAGGTGGATCTCCTCCTTTTAAATCCTTTTTGCCTTATCTCCTTATCTCCAGCCACATGGGCCTTTAGCAAAAGTATTTCCCAGCCCAATAAGGGCTGACACACTTTATCTAACAGCCCATGAAGTCCTCTGGTCGTCACACCCCTCCCGGGGGTCCTCCGGCACCCTCCCGGCACTCCCGGTACAATACCGATGAGCCCGAAAACTTTCCGGTGACCAAAACTGGACTTCCTATATATCAATCTTTACCTCCGGACCATTCCGGAGCTCCTCGTGACGTCCGGGATCTCATCCGGGACTCCGAACAACCTTCGGTAATCACGTATACCATTTCCCTATAACCCTAGCGTCATCGAACCTTAAGTGTGTAGACCCTACGGGTTCGGGAGACACGTAGACATGACCGAGACACCTCTCCGGTCAATAACCAACAGCGGGATCTGGATACCCATGTTGGCTCCCACGTACTCCACGATGATTTCATCGGATGAACCACGATGTCAAGGATTCAATCAATCCCGTATACAATTCCCTTTGTCTATCGGTATGATACTTGCCCGAGATTCGATCGTCGGTATCCCCATACCTTGTTCAATCTCGTTACCGGCAAGTCTCTTTACTCGTTCCGTAATACATCATCCCGTGACTAACTCCTTAGTCACATTGAGCTCATAATGATGATGTCTTACCGAGTGGGCCCAGAGATACCTCTCCGTCACACGGAGTGACAAATCCCAGTCTCGATTCATGCCAACCCAACAGATACTTTCGGAGATACCCGTAGTGCACCTTTATAGCCACCCAGTTACGTTGTGACGTTTGGCACACCCAAAGCATTCCTACGGTATCCGGGAGTTGCACAATCTCATGGTCTAAGGAAACGATACTTGACATTGAAAAGCTTTAGCAAACGAACTACACGATCTTGTGCTATGCTTAGAATTGGGTCTTGTCCATCACATCATTCTCCTAATGATGTGATCCCGTTATCAATGACATCCAATGTCCATGGCCATGAAACCGTGACCATCTATTGATCAACGAGCTAGTCAACTAGAGGCTCACTAGGGACATGTTGTGGTCTATGTATTCACACATGTATTATGGTTTCCGGTTAACACAATTATAGCATGAACAATAGACAATTATCATGAACAAGGAAATACAATAATAACCATTTTATTATTGCCTCTAGGGCATATTTCCAACAGTCTCCCACTTGCACTAGAGTCAATAATCTAGTTCACATCACCATGTGATTAACACTTACATCACCATGTGATCATATCATCATGTGATTAACACCCAATAAGTTCTGGGGTTTGTTCATGTCCTGCTCGTGAAAGAGGTTTTAGTCAACGGGTCTGCGACATTCAGATCCGTGTGTACCTTACAAACTTTCCATGTCATATTTGTAGATACTACTCCCATGCTCCACTTGGAGCTATTCCAAATGGCTGCTCCACTATACGTAGCTGGATTTCTACTAAGAGTCATCCGGATTGGTTTTAAAGCTTGCATCATCGTAACACTTTACGATGAACTCTTTATCACCTCCATAATCGAGAAATATTTCCTTAGTTCTCAAGTTACTAAGGCTAACTTTGACCGCTGTCTAGTGATCCACTCTTGGATTACTCTTGTACCCCTTGACAGACTCATGGCAAGGCACACACAGGTGCGGTACACAGCATGGCATACTATATAGAGCCTATGGCTAAAGCATAGGAGATGACACTCATCTCTTCTTTATCTTCTGCCGTGGTCGGGTATTGAGTCTTACTCAATTTCACACCTTACAATACAGTCAAGAACTCCTTCTTTGACCCATCTATTTTGAACTCCTTCAAAAACTTGTCAAGGTATGTCTTCGTCGAAAAAACTTATCAAGCGAATAGATCTATCCCTATAGATCTTGATGCTCAATAAAATAGTAGCTTTATCTGGGTCTTCCTTTGAAAAAAAAACTTTTCAAACAACCCTTCATGCTCTTCCAGAAATTCTACATCATTTCCGATCAATAATATGTCAACTACATATTCTTATAAGAAATTCTATAGTGCTCCCACTCACTTTCTTGCAAATACAAGTTTCTCATAAATTTTGTATAAACTTAAACACTTTGATCACCTCATCAAAGCATATATTCCAACTCCGAGATGCTTGATCCAGTCCATAGAAGGATCGCTGGAGTTTGCATATTATTAGCATCCTTAGGATTGACAAAACCTTCTGGTTGTATCACATACAACTCTTCCTCACAGAAACCATTACGGAAACCTTGTTTTGTCATCCATCTGCCAGATTTCATAATCGAAAAATGCAGCAACTGCTAACAAAATTTTAATAGACTTTTAGCATCGCTACAGATGAGACAATCTCATCGTAGTCAACTCCTTGAACTTGGCGGAAACTTCTTTGCGACAAATCGAGCTTTATAAACGGTGACATTTCACCATTAGCGTCTATGTTTATTTCAAAGGTCCATTTGTACTCAATGACCCGCCATTCAACAGGCAAGGCTACCAAAGTCCATACTTGATTTTCATACATGGATCCTTTCTCGGATTTCATGGCTCCTAGCCATTTGTTGGAATCCGGGCCCACCATCGCTTCTTCATAGTTCGTAGGTTCATCGTTGTCCAACAACATGATTTCTAAGACAGGGTTGTCATACTACTCAGGAGCAGTACACGTCCTTGTCGACCTACGAGGTTCGATAGTGACTTGATCCGAAGCTTCATGATCATCATCATTAACTTCCTTTTCAACTGAGTAGGCTCTACAGAAACATCTTTCTGTGTTGCGCTATTCTCTGGTTGAAACAAAGGTTCAACAACCTTATCAAGTTCTATCTTCCTCCCACTCAATTCTTTCGAGAGAAACTCTTTCTCAAGAAAGGACCCATTCTTAGCAACAAACACCTTTTGCGCTTGGATCTGAGATAGAAGGTATACCCAATGTCTCATTAGGGTATTCTATGAAGATGCATTTGTCTGCTTTTGGTTCGAGCTCGCTAGGTGAAAAACCCATTTTCACATAAGCGTCGCAGCCCCAAACATTAAGAAATGACAGCTTAGGCTTCTGTCAAACCATAATTCTCACGGTGTCATCTCAACAGACTTAGATGGTGCCCTGTTAAAGTGAATGGATTTGTCTTTAATGCATAACCCCATAACGATAGTGGTAAAACGATAAGAGACATCATAGTACTCACTATATCCAATAGAGCACGACTACGACGTTCGAACACACCATCACACTATGGTGTTCCAGGAGGCGTGAGCTGTGAAACAATTTCCACATTGTCTAAAATTGCATACCAAACTCGTAACTTAGATATTCACCTCCATGATCATATCATAGACATTTATCTTCTTGTCACGATGATCTTTAACTTCACTCTGAAACTCCTTGAACCTTTCAAACATTTCAGATTCGTGTTTCATTAAGTAAATATCCCCATATTTACTCAAATCATCAGTGAAGGTAAAGAAAAACAACGATATCCACTGTGTGTTTCAACACTCATTGGACCACATACATCAACATGTATTAATTCCAATAAGCCACTTGCCCGCTCCATCATATTGGATGACGGGGTCTCAGTCATCTTGCCCAAGAGGCATGGCTCGCATGTCTCAACCGATTCGAAATCGAGTGAGTCAAAAAACATCCATCATCATGGAGTTTCTTCATGCGATTTATACCAATATGACATTACGTGGCAGTGCCACAAGCATGTGGTACTATCATTATTAACTTTGTATATTTTGGTACCAATGTTATGAATATGTGTACTACTACGATCATGATTCGATAAACCATTTCGAGTGGGTGCATGACCATTGAAGGCATTATCCATGTAAACAGAATAACCATTATTCTCTAACTTATATGAATAACCGTATCGCACTAATCATGATCTAATCACGTTTATGCTCAACGCAAACACCAAATAACATTTATTTAGGTTTATCACAAATCCTGAAGGTAGAGAGAGCGTGCGATGGTGATCACATCAATCTTGGAAATACTTCCAACACACATCGTCACCTTTCGCCTAGCTAGTCTCCATTTACTCCGTAGCTTTTATTTCGAGTTGCTAACACTTAGCAACCGAACCGGTATCTAATACCCAGGTGCTACTAGGAGTACCAGCAAGGTACACATCACTAACACGTATATCAAATATACTTCCATTGACATTACCAGCCTTCTTATCCACCAATCATCTAGGGTTTTTCCGCTTCAGCGAACATTCTCCTCATAACAGAAGCACTTAGTCTCGGGTTCGGGCTCAACCTTGGGTTTCTTCACTAGAGCAACAACTGGCTTGCCATTCCTGAAGTTTTTCCCTTCTTGCCCTTGCCCCTTTTGAAACTAGTGGTTTTCACTTAACCATCAACACTTGATGCTCCTTATTGATTTCTACCTTCGTGGTGTCAAACATCACGAACAACTCAGGGATCATCTTATCCATCCCTGGCATGTTATAGTTCATCACGAAGCTCTAGTAGCTTGGTGGCAGTGACTTGGAGAACTGCATTAATCACTATCTCATCTGGAAGATTAACTCCCACTTGATTCAAGTGATTGTAGCACCCAGACAATCTGAGAACACGCTCACCGATTAAGCTATTCTCCTTTATCTTGCAGGCAAAGAATCTTGTTGGAGGTCTCATACCTCTCAACATAGGCACGAGCTTGAGATCACAATCTCAGCTCCTAGAACATCTCATATGTTCTGTGACGTTCAAAACATTTTGGAGCCTCAATTCTAAGCCGCAATGCATGACGCATTGAACTATCACGTAGTCACCAAAAAGTGCCTGTCATATGTTCACAACATCTACAGACAACACTTGACGGAGTGGTGCAGTTAGCGGTACATCAAAAACATAAGCTTTCTGTGCAGCAATGAGGACAATCCTCAGATCACGGACCCAGTCCGCATTATTGCTACCATCAACTTTCAACTTACTTTTCTCTAGGATTGTATCAATAAAACTGTGGAGCTACAGCACGAGCTATCTACGACATAATTTGCAAGGACATTTTTAGACTAAGTTCATGATAATTAAGTTCACTTAATCAAATTATTAATGAACTCCCACTTAGATAGACATCTCTCTAGTCTTCCAAGTGATACATGATCCATGTCAACTAGCCCGTGTCCGATCATCACGTGAGACGGACTAGTCATCCATGGTGAACATCTCTATGTTGATCGTATCTTCTATACGACTCATGTTCGACCTTTCGGTCTTCCGTGTTCCGAGGCCATGTCTGTACATGCTAGGCTCGTCAAGTCAACCTAAGTGTTTCGCATGTGTAAATCTGGCTTACACCCGTTGTATGCGAACGTTAGAACCTATCACACCCGATCATCACGTGGTGCTTCGGAACGACGATCCTTAGCAACGGTGCACAGTTAGGGTGAACACCTTTCTTGAAATTTTATTGAGAGATCATCTTATTTACTACCGTCGTTCTATGCAAATAAGATGTAAACATGATAAACATCACATGCAATCAATATAGTGACATGATATGGCCAATATCATCTTGCTCCTTCGATCTCCATCTTCGGGGCACCATGATCATCACTGTCACCGGCACGACACCATGATCTCCATCATCATGATCTCCATCATTGTGTCTTCATGAAGTTGTCTCGCCAACTATTACTTCTACTACTACAGCTAACGTTTAGCAATAAAGTAAAGTAATTACATGGCGTTTATGATTGACACGCAGGTCATACAATAATATAAGACAACTCCTATGGCTCCTGCCGGTTGTCATAGTCATCGACATGCAAGTCGTGAACCCTATTACAAGAACATGATCAATCTCATACATCACAATGCATCACATCACATCCTTTTGGCCATATCACATCACACGGCATATGCTGCAAAAACAAGTTAGACGTCCTCTAATTTGTAGTTGCAAGTTTTTACGTGGTTGCTATAGGTTTCTAGCAAGAACGTTTCTTACCTACGTCAAAACCACAACGTGATTTGCCAATTGCTATTTACCCTTCATAAGGACCCTTTTCATCGAATCCGATCCGACTAAGGTAGGAGAGACAGACACCCGCTAGCCACCTTATGCATCTAGTGCATGTCAGGCGGTGGAACCGGTCTCACGTAAGCGTACGTGTAAAGTTGGTCCGGGCCGCTTCATCCCACAATACCGCCGAATCAAGATAAGACTAGTAGCGGCAAGCAAATTAACAAACTCGACGCCCACAACTGCTTTGTGTTCTACTCGTGCATAGATTCTACGCATAGACCTAGCTCATGATGCCACTGTTGGGAGACGTAGTAGTAAATCAAAATTTTCCTACGTGTCACCAAGATCTATCTATGGAGAAACCAGCAACGAGACGGGAGAGATTGCATCTTCATACCTTTGAAGATCGCTAAGCGGAAGCGTTACAAGAACGCGGTTGATGGAGTCGTACTCGCAGCGATTCAGATCGCGGTAGATCCGATCAAGTGCCGAACGGACGGCACCTCCGCGTTCAACACACGTGCAGCCCGGTGACGTCTCCAACACCTTGATCCAGCAAGGAGGAAGGAGAGGTTGGGGAAGGGCTCCAACAGCAGCACGACGGCGTGGTGGTGGTGGAGTAGCAAGGTATTCCGACAGGGCTTCGCCTAAGCGCTGCGGAGGAGGAAGAAGAGAGGTAGGGCTTCGCCGTGAGAGAGAGAGATCAAATCCTCTTTCAAAACATCCAAAACCTCAAGTATATATAGGAGGAGGGACGTGGAGGGCTGGCTTGGCCTCTACTCCAAAGAGGAGATGGCCGGCCGAATTAAAGGGAGAGTCCACCTCCCACAAGGGAGGTGGATCTCCTCCTTTTAAATCCTTTTTGCCTTATCTCCTTATCTCCAGCCACATGGGCCTTTAGCAAAAGTATTTCCCAGCCCAATAAGGGCTGACACACTTTATCTAACAGCCCATGAAGTCCTCTGGTCGTCACACCCCTCCCGGGGGTCCTCCGGCACCCTCCCGGCACTCCCGGTACAATACCGATGAGCCCGAAAACTTTCCGGTGACCAAAACTGGACTTCCTATATATCAATCTTTACCTCCGGACCATTCCGGAGCTCCTCGTGACGTCCGGGATCTCATCCGGGACTCCGAACAACCTTCGGTAATCACGTATACCATTTCCCTATAACCCTAGCGTCATCGAACCTTAAGTGTGTAGACCCTACGGGTTCGGGAGACACGTAGACATGACCGAGACACCTCTCCGGTCAATAACCAACAGCGGGATCTGGATACCCATGTTGGCTCCCACGTACTCCACGATGATTTCATCGGATGAACCACGATGTCAAGGATTCAATCAATCCCGTATACAATTCCCTTTGTCTATCGGTATGATACTTGCCCGAGATTCGATCGTCGGTATCCCCATACCTTGTTCAATCTCGTTACCGGCAAGTCTCTTTACTCGTTCCGTAATACATCATCCCGTGACTAACTCCTTAGTCACATTGAGCTCATAATGATGATGTCTTACCGAGTGGGCCCAGAGATACCTCTCCGTCACACGGAGTGACAAATCCCAGTCTCGATTCATGCCAACCCAACAGATACTTTCGGAGATACCCGTAGTGCACCTTTATAGCCACCCAGTTACGTTGTGACGTTTGGCACACCCAAAGCATTCCTACGGTATCCGGGAGTTGCACAATCTCATGGTCTAAGGAAACGATACTTGACATTGAAAAGCTTTAGCAAACGAACTACACGATCTTGTGCTATGCTTAGAATTGGGTCTTGTCCATCACATCATTCTCCTAATGATGTGATCCCGTTATCAATGACATCCAATGTCCATGGCCATGAAACCGTGACCATCTATTGATCAACGAGCTAGTCAACTAGAGGCTCACTAGGGACATGTTGTGGTCTATGTATTCACACATGTATTATGGTTTCCGGTTAACACAATTATAGCATGAACAATAGACAATTATCATGAACAAGGAAATACAATAATAACCATTTTATTATTGCCTCTAGGGCATATTTCCAACAGTCTCCCACTTGCACTAGAGTCAATAATCTAGTTCACATCACCATGTGATTAACACTTACATCACCATGTGATCATATCATCATGTGATTAACACCCAATAAGTTCTGGGGTTTGTTCATGTCCTGCTCGTGAAAGAGGTTTTAGTCAACGGGTCTGCGACATTCAGATCCGTGTGTACCTTACAAACTTTCCATGTCATATTTGTAGATACTACTCCCATGCTCCACTTGGAGCTATTCCAAATGGCTGCTCCACTATACGTAGCTGGATTTCTACTAAGAGTCATCCGGATTGGTTTTAAAGCTTGCATCATCGTAACACTTTACGATGAACTCTTTATCACCTCCATAATCGAGAAATATTTCCTTAGTTCTCAAGTTACTAAGGCTAACTTTGACCGCTGTCTAGTGATCCACTCTTGGATTACTCTTGTACCCCTTGACAGACTCATGGCAAGGCACACACAGGTGCGGTACACAGCATGGCATACTATATAGAGCCTATGGCTAAAGCATAGGAGATGACACTCATCTCTTCTTTATCTTCTGCCGTGGTCGGGTATTGAGTCTTACTCAATTTCACACCTTACAATACAGTCAAGAACTCCTTCTTTGACCCATCTATTTTGAACTCCTTCAAAAACTTGTCAAGGTATGTCTTCGTCGAAAAAACTTATCAAGCGAATAGATCTATCCCTATAGATCTTGATGCTCAATAAAATAGTAGCTTTATCTGGGTCTTCCTTTGAAAAAAAAACTTTTCAAACAACCCTTCATGCTCTTCCAGAAATTCTACATCATTTCCGATCAATAATATGTCAACTACATATTCTTATAAGAAATTCTATAGTGCTCCCACTCACTTTCTTGCAAATACAAGTTTCTCATAAATTTTGTATAAACTTAAACACTTTGATCACCTCATCAAAGCATATATTCCAACTCCGAGATGCTTGATCCAGTCCATAGAAGGATCGCTGGAGTTTGCATATTATTAGCATCCTTAGGATTGACAAAACCTTCTGGTTGTATCACATACAACTCTTCCTCACAGAAACCATTACGGAAACCTTGTTTTGTCATCCATCTGCCAGATTTCATAATCGAAAAATGCAGCAACTGCTAACAAAATTTTAATAGACTTTTAGCATCGCTACAGATGAGACAATCTCATCGTAGTCAACTCCTTGAACTTGGCGGAAACTTCTTTGCGACAAATCGAGCTTTATAAACGGTGACATTTCACCATTAGCGTCTATGTTTATTTCAAAGGTCCATTTGTACTCAATGACCCGCCATTCAACAGGCAAGGCTACCAAAGTCCATACTTGATTTTCATACATGGATCCTTTCTCGGATTTCATGGCTCCTAGCCATTTGTTGGAATCCGGGCCCACCATCGCTTCTCCATAGTTCGTAGGTTCATCGTTGTCCAACAACATGATTTCTAAGACAGGGTTGTCATACTACTCAGGAGCAGTACACGTCCTTGTCGACCTACGAGGTTCGATAGTGACTTGATCCGAAGCTTCATGATCATCATCATTAACTTCCTTTTCAACTGAGTAGGCTCTACAGAAACATCTTTCTGTGTTGCGCTATTCTCTGGTTGAAACAAAGGTTCAACAACCTTATCAAGTTCTATCTTCCTCCCACTCAATTCTTTCGAGAGAAACTCTTTCTCAAGAAAGGACCCATTCTTAGCAACAAACACCTTTTGCGCTTGGATCTGAGATAGAAGGTATACCCAATGTCTCATTAGGGTATTCTATGAAGATGCATTTGTCTGCTTTTGGTTCGAGCTCGCTAGGTGAAAAACCCATTTTCACATAAGCGTCGCAGCCCCAAACATTAAGAAATGACAGCTTAGGCTTCTGTCAAACCATAATTCTCACGGTGTCATCTCAACAGACTTAGATGGTGCCCTGTTAAAGTGAATGGATTTGTCTTTAATGCATAACCCCATAACGATAGTGGTAAAACGATAAGAGACATCATAGTACTCACTATATCCAATAGAGCACGACTACGACGTTCGAACACACCATCACACTATGGTGTTCCAGGAGGCGTGAGCTGTGAAACAATTTCCACATTGTCTAAAATTGCATACCAAACTCGTAACTTAGATATTCACCTCCATGATCATATCATAGACATTTATCTTCTTGTCACGATGATCTTTAACTTCACTCTGAAACTCCTTGAACCTTTCAAACATTTCAGATTCGTGTTTCATTAAGTAAATATCCCCATATTTACTCAAATCATCAGTGAAGGTAAAGAAAAACAACGATATCCACTGTGTGTTTCAACACTCATTGGACCACATACATCAACATGTATTAATTCCAATAAGCCACTTGCCCGCTCCATCATATTGGATGACGGGGTCTCAGTCATCTTGCCCAAGAGGCATGGCTCGCATGTCTCAACCGATTCGAAATCGAGTGAGTCAAAAAACATCCATCATCATGGAGTTTCTTCATGCGATTTATACCAATATGACATTACGTGGCAGTGCCACAAGCATGTGGTACTATCATTATTAACTTTGTATATTTTGGTACCAATGTTATGAATATGTGTACTACTACGATCATGATTCGATAAACCATTTCGAGTGGGTGCATGACCATTGAAGGCATTATCCATGTAAACAGAATAACCATTATTCTCTAACTTATATGAATAACCGTATCGCACTAATCATGATCTAATCACGTTTATGCTCAACGCAAACACCAAATAACATTTATTTAGGTTTATCACAAATCCTGAAGGTAGAGAGAGCGTGCGATGGTGATCACATCAATCTTGGAAATACTTCCAACACACATCGTCACCTTTCGCCTAGCTAGTCTCCATTTACTCCGTAGCTTTTATTTCGAGTTGCTAACACTTAGCAACCGAACCGGTATCTAATACCCAGGTGCTACTAGGAGTACCAGCAAGGTACACATCACTAACACGTATATCAAATATACTTCCATTGACATTACCAGCCTTCTTATCCACCAATCATCTAGGGTTTTTCCGCTTCAGCGAACATTCTCCTCATAACAGAAGCACTTAGTCTCGGGTTCGGGCTCAACCTTGGGTTTCTTCACTAGAGCAACAACTGGCTTGCCATTCCTGAAGTTTTTCCCTTCTTGCCCTTGCCCCTTTTGAAACTAGTGGTTTTCACTTAACCATCAACACTTGATGCTCCTTATTGATTTCTACCTTCGTGGTGTCAAACATCACGAACAACTCAGGGATCATCTTATCCATCCCTGGCATGTTATAGTTCATCACGAAGCTCTAGTAGCTTGGTGGCAGTGACTTGGAGAACTGCATTAATCACTATCTCATCTGGAAGATTAACTCCCACTTGATTCAAGTGATTGTAGCACCCAGACAATCTGAGAACACGCTCACCGATTAAGCTATTCTCCTTTATCTTGCAGGCAAAGAATCTTGTTGGAGGTCTCATACCTCTCAACATAGGCACGAGCTTGAGATCACAATCTCAGCTCCTAGAACATCTCATATGTTCTGTGACGTTCAAAACATTTTGGAGCCTCAATTCTAAGCCGCAATGCATGACGCATTGAACTATCACGTAGTCACCAAAAAGTGCCTGTCATATGTTCACAACATCTACAGACAACACTTGACGGAGTGGTGCAGTTAGCGGTACATCAAAAACATAAGCTTTCTGTGCAGCAATGAGGACAATCCTCAGATCACGGACCCAGTCCGCATTATTGCTACCATCAACTTTCAACTTACTTTTCTCTAGGATTGTATCAATAAAACTGTGGAGCTACAGCACGAGCTATCTACGACATAATTTGCAAGGACATTTTTAGACTAAGTTCATGATAATTAAGTTCACTTAATCAAATTATTAATGAACTCCCACTTAGATAGACATCTCTCTAGTCTTCCAAGTGATACATGATCCATGTCAACTAGCCCGTGTCCGATCATCACGTGAGACGGACTAGTCATCCATGGTGAACATCTCTATGTTGATCGTATCTTCTATACGACTCATGTTCGACCTTTCGGTCTTCCGTGTTCCGAGGCCATGTCTGTACATGCTAGGCTCGTCAAGTCAACCTAAGTGTTTCGCATGTGTAAATCTGGCTTACACCCGTTGTATGCGAACGTTAGAACCTATCACACCCGATCATCACGTGGTGCTTCGGAACGACGATCCTTAGCAACGGTGCACAGTTAGGGTGAACACCTTTCTTGAAATTTTATTGAGAGATCATCTTATTTACTACCGTCGTTCTATGCAAATAAGATGTAAACATGATAAACATCACATGCAATCAATATAGTGACATGATATGGCCAATATCATCTTGCTCCTTCGATCTCCATCTTCGGGGCACCATGATCATCACTGTCACCGGCACGACACCATGATCTCCATCATCATGATCTCCATCATTGTGTCTTCATGAAGTTGTCTCGCCAACTATTACTTCTACTACTACAGCTAACGTTTAGCAATAAAGTAAAGTAATTACATGGCGTTTATGATTGACACGCAGGTCATACAATAATATAAGACAACTCCTATGGCTCCTGCCGGTTGTCATAGTCATCGACATGCAAGTCGTGAACCCTATTACAAGAACATGATCAATCTCATACATCACAATGCATCACATCACATCCTTTTGGCCATATCACATCACACGGCATATGCTGCAAAAACAAGTTAGACGTCCTCTAATTTGTAGTTGCAAGTTTTTACGTGGTTGCTATAGGTTTCTAGCAAGAACGTTTCTTACCTACGTCAAAACCACAACGTGATTTGCCAATTGCTATTTACCCTTCATAAGGACCCTTTTCATCGAATCCGATCCGACTAAGGTAGGAGAGACAGACACCCGCTAGCCACCTTATGCATCTAGTGCATGTCAGGCGGTGGAACCGGTCTCACGTAAGCGTACGTGTAAAGTTGGTCCGGGCCGCTTCATCCCACAATACCGCCGAATCAAGATAAGACTAGTAGCGGCAAGCAAATTAACAAACTCGACGCCCACAACTGCTTTGTGTTCTACTCGTGCATAGATTCTACGCATAGACCTAGCTCATGATGCCACTGTTGGGAGACGTAGTAGTAAATCAAAATTTTCCTACGTGTCACCAAGATCTATCTATGGAGAAACCAGCAACGAGACGGGAGAGATTGCATCTTCATACCTTTGAAGATCGCTAAGCGGAAGCGTTACAAGAACGCGGTTGATGGAGTCGTACTCGCAGCGATTCAGATCGCGGTAGATCCGATCAAGTGCCGAACGGACGGCACCTCCGCGTTCAACACACGTGCAGCCCGGTGACGTCTCCAACACCTTGATCCAGCAAGGAGGAAGGAGAGGTTGGGGAAGGGCTCCAACAGCAGCACGACGGCGTGGTGGTGGTGGAGTAGCAAGGTATTCCGACAGGGCTTCGCCTAAGCGCTGCGGAGGAGGAAGAAGAGAGGTAGGGCTTCGCCGTGAGAGAGAGAGATCAAATCCTCTTTCAAAACATCCAAAACCTCAAGTATATATAGGAGGAGGGACGTGGAGGGCTGGCTTGGCCTCTACTCCAAAGAGGAGATGGCCGGCCGAATTAAAGGGAGAGTCCACCTCCCACAAGGGAGGTGGATCTCCTCCTTTTAAATCCTTTTTGCCTTATCTCCTTATCTCCAGCCACATGGGCCTTTAGCAAAAGTATTTCCCAGCCCAATAAGGGCTGACACACTTTATCTAACAGCCCATGAAGTCCTCTGGTCGTCACACCCCTCCCGGGGGTCCTCCGGCACCCTCCCGGCACTCCCGGTACAATACCGATGAGCCCGAAAACTTTCCGGTGACCAAAACTGGACTTCCTATATATCAATCTTTACCTCCGGACCATTCCGGAGCTCCTCGTGACGTCCGGGATCTCATCCGGGACTCCGAACAACCTTCGGTAATCACGTATACCATTTCCCTATAACCCTAGCGTCATCGAACCTTAAGTGTGTAGACCCTACGGGTTCGGGAGACACGTAGACATGACCGAGACACCTCTCCGGTCAATAACCAACAGCGGGATCTGGATACCCATGTTGGCTCCCACGTACTCCACGATGATTTCATCGGATGAACCACGATGTCAAGGATTCAATCAATCCCGTATACAATTCCCTTTGTCTATCGGTATGATACTTGCCCGAGATTCGATCGTCGGTATCCCCATACCTTGTTCAATCTCGTTACCGGCAAGTCTCTTTACTCGTTCCGTAATACATCATCCCGTGACTAACTCCTTAGTCACATTGAGCTCATAATGATGATGTCTTACCGAGTGGGCCCAGAGATACCTCTCCGTCACACGGAGTGACAAATCCCAGTCTCGATTCATGCCAACCCAACAGATACTTTCGGAGATACCCGCAGTGCACCTTTATAGCCACCCAGTTACGTTGTGACGTTTGGCACACCCAAAGCATTCCTACGGTATCCGGGAGTTGCACAATCTCATGGTCTAAGGAAACGATACTTGACATTGAAAAGCTTTAGCAAACGAACTACACGATCTTGTGCTATGCTTAGAATTGGGTCTTGTCCATCACATCATTCTCCTAATGATGTGATCCCGTTATCAATGACATCCAATGTCCATGGCCATGAAACCGTGACCATCTATTGATCAACGAGCTAGTCAACTAGAGGCTCACTAGGGACATGTTGTGGTCTATGTATTCACACATGTATTATGGTTTCCGGTTAACACAATTATAGCATGAACAATAGACAATTATCATGAACAAGGAAATACAATAATAACCATTTTATTATTGCCTCTAGGGCATATTTCCAACAGTCTCCCACTTGCACTAGAGTCAATAATCTAGTTCACATCACCATGTGATTAACACTTACATCACCATGTGATCATATCATCATGTGATTAACACCCAATAAGTTCTGGGGTTTGTTCATGTCCTGCTCGTGAAAGAGGTTTTAGTCAACGGGTCTGCGACATTCAGATCCGTGTGTACCTTACAAACTTTCCATGTCATATTTGTAGATACTACTCCCATGCTCCACTTGGAGCTATTCCAAATGGCTGCTCCACTATACGTAGCTGGATTTCTACTAAGAGTCATCCGGATTGGTTTTAAAGCTTGCATCATCGTAACACTTTACGATGAACTCTTTATCACCTCCATAATCGAGAAATATTTCCTTAGTTCTCAAGTTACTAAGGCTAACTTTGACCGCTGTCTAGTGATCCACTCTTGGATTACTCTTGTACCCCTTGACAGACTCATGGCAAGGCACACACAGGTGCGGTACACAGCATGGCATACTATATAGAGCCTATGGCTAAAGCATAGGAGATGACACTCATCTCTTCTTTATCTTCTGCCGTGGTCGGGTATTGAGTCTTACTCAATTTCACACCTTACAATACAGTCAAGAACTCCTTCTTTGACCCATCTATTTTGAACTCCTTCAAAAACTTGTCAAGGTATGTCTTCGTCGAAAAAACTTATCAAGCGAATAGATCTATCCCTATAGATCTTGATGCTCAATAAAATAGTAGCTTTATCTGGGTCTTCCTTTGAAAAAAAAACTTTTCAAACAACCCTTCATGCTCTTCCAGAAATTCTACATCATTTCCGATCAATAATATGTCAACTACATATTCTTATAAGAAATTCTATAGTGCTCCCACTCACTTTCTTGCAAATACAAGTTTCTCATAAATTTTGTATAAACTTAAACACTTTGATCACCTCATCAAAGCATATATTCCAACTCCGAGATGCTTGATCCAGTCCATAGAAGGATCGCTGGAGTTTGCATATTATTAGCATCCTTAGGATTGACAAAACCTTCTGGTTGTATCACATACAACTCTTCCTCACAGAAACCATTACGGAAACCTTGTTTTGTCATCCATCTGCCAGATTTCATAATCGAAAAATGCAGCAACTGCTAACAAAATTTTAATAGACTTTTAGCATCGCTACAGATGAGACAATCTCATCGTAGTCAACTCCTTGAACTTGGCGGAAACTTCTTTGCGACAAATCGAGCTTTATAAACGGTGACATTTCACCATTAGCGTCTATGTTTATTTCAAAGGTCCATTTGTACTCAATGACCCGCCATTCAACAGGCAAGGCTACCAAAGTCCATACTTGATTTTCATACATGGATCCTTTCTCGGATTTCATGGCTCCTAGCCATTTGTTGGAATCCGGGCCCACCATCGCTTCTCCATAGTTCGTAGGTTCATCGTTGTCCAACAACATGATTTCTAAGACAGGGTTGTCATACTACTCAGGAGCAGTACACGTCCTTGTCGACCTACGAGGTTCGATAGTGACTTGATCCGAAGCTTCATGATCATCATCATTAACTTCCTTTTCAACTGAGTAGGCTCTACAGAAACATCTTTCTGTGTTGCGCTATTCTCTGGTTGAAACAAAGGTTCAACAACCTTATCAAGTTCTATCTTCCTCCCACTCAATTCTTTCGAGAGAAACTCTTTCTCAAGAAAGGACCCATTCTTAGCAACAAACACCTTTTGCGCTTGGATCTGAGATAGAAGGTATACCCAATGTCTCATTAGGGTATTCTATGAAGATGCATTTGTCTGCTTTTGGTTCGAGCTCGCTAGGTGAAAAACCCATTTTCACATAAGCGTCGCAGCCCCAAACATTAAGAAATGACAGCTTAGGCTTCTGTCAAACCATAATTCTCACGGTGTCATCTCAACAGACTTAGATGGTGCCCTGTTAAAGTGAATGGATTTGTCTTTAATGCATAACCCCATAACGATAGTGGTAAAACGATAAGAGACATCATAGTACTCACTATATCCAATAGAGCACGACTACGACGTTCGAACACACCATCACACTATGGTGTTCCAGGAGGCGTGAGCTGTGAAACAATTTCCACATTGTCTAAAATTGCATACCAAACTCGTAACTTAGATATTCACCTCCATGATCATATCATAGACATTTATCTTCTTGTCACGATGATCTTTAACTTCACTCTGAAACTCCTTGAACCTTTCAAACATTTCAGATTCGTGTTTCATTAAGTAAATATCCCCATATTTACTCAAATCATCAGTGAAGGTAAAGAAAAACAACGATATCCACTGTGTGTTTCAACACTCATTGGACCACATACATCAACATGTATTAATTCCAATAAGCCACTTGCCCGCTCCATCATATTGGATGACGGGGTCTCAGTCATCTTGCCCAAGAGGCATGGCTCGCATGTCTCAACCGATTCGAAATCGAGTGAGTCAAAAAACATCCATCATCATGGAGTTTCTTCATGCGATTTATACCAATATGACATTACGTGGCAGTGCCACAAGCATGTGGTACTATCATTATTAACTTTGTATATTTTGGTACCAATGTTATGAATATGTGTACTACTACGATCATGATTCGATAAACCATTTCGAGTGGGTGCATGACCATTGAAGGCATTATCCATGTAAACAGAATAACCATTATTCTCTAACTTATATGAATAACCGTATCGCACTAATCATGATCTAATCACGTTTATGCTCAACGCAAACACCAAATAACATTTATTTAGGTTTATCACAAATCCTGAAGGTAGAGAGAGCGTGCGATGGTGATCACATCAATCTTGGAAATACTTCCAACACACATCGTCACCTTTCGCCTAGCTAGTCTCCATTTACTCCGTAGCTTTTATTTCGAGTTGCTAACACTTAGCAACCGAACCGGTATCTAATACCCAGGTGCTACTAGGAGTACCAGCAAGGTACACATCACTAACACGTATATCAAATATACTTCCATTGACATTACCAGCCTTCTTATCCACCAATCATCTAGGGTTTTTCCGCTTCAGCGAACATTCTCCTCATAACAGAAGCACTTAGTCTCGGGTTCGGGCTCAACCTTGGGTTTCTTCACTAGAGCAACAACTGGCTTGCCATTCCTGAAGTTTTTCCCTTCTTGCCCTTGCCCCTTTTGAAACTAGTGGTTTTCACTTAACCATCAACACTTGATGCTCCTTATTGATTTCTACCTTCGTGGTGTCAAACATCACGAACAACTCAGGGATCATCTTATCCATCCCTGGCATGTTATAGTTCATCACGAAGCTCTAGTAGCTTGGTGGCAGTGACTTGGAGAACTGCATTAATCACTATCTCATCTGGAAGATTAACTCCCACTTGATTCAAGTGATTGTAGCACCCAGACAATCTGAGAACACGCTCACCGATTAAGCTATTCTCCTTTATCTTGCAGGCAAAGAATCTTGTTGGAGGTCTCATACCTCTCAACATAGGCACGAGCTTGAGATCACAATCTCAGCTCCTAGAACATCTCATATGTTCTGTGACGTTCAAAACATTTTGGAGCCTCAATTCTAAGCCGCAATGCATGACGCATTGAACTATCACGTAGTCACCAAAAAGTGCCTGTCATATGTTCACAACATCTACAGACAACACTTGACGGAGTGGTGCAGTTAGCGGTACATCAAAAACATAAGCTTTCTGTGCAGCAATGAGGACAATCCTCAGATCACGGACCCAGTCCGCATTATTGCTACCATCAACTTTCAACTTACTTTTCTCTAGGATTGTATCAATAAAACTGTGGAGCTACAGCACGAGCTATCTACGACATAATTTGCAAGGACATTTTTAGACTAAGTTCATGATAATTAAGTTCACTTAATCAAATTATTAATGAACTCCCACTTAGATAGACATCTCTCTAGTCTTCCAAGTGATACATGATCCATGTCAACTAGCCCGTGTCCGATCATCACGTGAGACGGACTAGTCATCCATGGTGAACATCTCTATGTTGATCGTATCTTCTATACGACTCATGTTCGACCTTTCGGTCTTCCGTGTTCCGAGGCCATGTCTGTACATGCTAGGCTCGTCAAGTCAACCTAAGTGTTTCGCATGTGTAAATCTGGCTTACACCCGTTGTATGCGAACGTTAGAACCTATCACACCCGATCATCACGTGGTGCTTCGGAACGACGATCCTTAGCAACGGTGCACAGTTAGGGTGAACACCTTTCTTGAAATTTTATTGAGAGATCATCTTATTTACTACCGTCGTTCTATGCAAATAAGATGTAAACATGATAAACATCACATGCAATCAATATAGTGACATGATATGGCCAATATCATCTTGCTCCTTCGATCTCCATCTTCGGGGCACCATGATCATCACTGTCACCGGCACGACACCATGATCTCCATCATCATGATCTCCATCATTGTGTCTTCATGAAGTTGTCTCGCCAACTATTACTTCTACTACTACAGCTAACGTTTAGCAATAAAGTAAAGTAATTACATGGCGTTTATGATTGACACGCAGGTCATACAATAATATAAGACAACTCCTATGGCTCCTGCCGGTTGTCATAGTCATCGACATGCAAGTCGTGAACCCTATTACAAGAACATGATCAATCTCATACATCACAATGCATCACATCACATCCTTTTGGCCATATCACATCACACGGCATATGCTGCAAAAACAAGTTAGACGTCCTCTAATTTGTAGTTGCAAGTTTTTACGTGGTTGCTATAGGTTTCTAGCAAGAACGTTTCTTACCTACGTCAAAACCACAACGTGATTTGCCAATTGCTATTTACCCTTCATAAGGACCCTTTTCATCGAATCCGATCCGACTAAGGTAGGAGAGACAGACACCCGCTAGCCACCTTATGCATCTAGTGCATGTCAGGCGGTGGAACCGGTCTCACGTAAGCGTACGTGTAAAGTTGGTCCGGGCCGCTTCATCCCACAATACCGCCGAATCAAGATAAGACTAGTAGCGGCAAGCAAATTAACAAACTCGACGCCCACAACTGCTTTGTGTTCTACTCGTGCATAGATTCTACGCATAGACCTAGCTCATGATGCCACTGTTGGGAGACGTAGTAGTAAATCAAAATTTTCCTACGTGTCACCAAGATCTATCTATGGAGAAACCAGCAACGAGACGGGAGAGATTGCATCTTCATACCTTTGAAGATCGCTAAGCGGAAGCGTTACAAGAACGCGGTTGATGGAGTCGTACTCGCAGCGATTCAGATCGCGGTAGATCCGATCAAGTGCCGAACGGACGGCACCTCCGCGTTCAACACACGTGCAGCCCGGTGACGTCTCCAACACCTTGATCCAGCAAGGAGGAAGGAGAGGTTGGGGAAGGGCTCCAACAGCAGCACGACGGCGTGGTGGTGGTGGAGTAGCAAGGTATTCCGACAGGGCTTCGCCTAAGCGCTGCGGAGGAGGAAGAAGAGAGGTAGGGCTTCGCCGTGAGAGAGAGAGATCAAATCCTCTTTCAAAACATCCAAAACCTCAAGTATATATAGGAGGAGGGACGTGGAGGGCTGGCTTGGCCTCTACTCCAAAGAGGAGATGGCCGGCCGAATTAAAGGGAGAGTCCACCTCCCACAAGGGAGGTGGATCTCCTCCTTTTAAATCCTTTTTGCCTTATCTCCTTATCTCCAGCCACATGGGCCTTTAGCAAAAGTATTTCCCAGCCCAATAAGGGCTGACACACTTTATCTAACAGCCCATGAAGTCCTCTGGTCGTCACACCCCTCCCGGGGGTCCTCCGGCACCCTCCCGGCACTCCCGGTACAATACCGATGAGCCCGAAAACTTTCCGGTGACCAAAACTGGACTTCCTATATATCAATCTTTACCTCCGGACCATTTCGGAGCTCCTCGTGACGTCCGGGATCTCATCCGGGACTCCGAACAACCTTCGGTAATCACGTATACCATTTCCCTATAACCCTAGCGTCATCGAACCTTAAGTGTGTAGACCCTACGGGTTCGGGAGACACGTAGACATGACCGAGACACCTCTCCGGTCAATAACCAACAGCGGGATCTGGATACCCATGTTGGCTCCCACGTACTCCACGATGATTTCATCGGATGAACCACGATGTCAAGGATTCAATCAATCCCGTATACAATTCCCTTTGTCTATCGGTATGATACTTGCCCGAGATTCGATCGTCGGTATCCCCATACCTTGTTCAATCTCGTTACCGGCAAGTCTCTTTACTCGTTCCGTAATACATCATCCCGTGACTAACTCCTTAGTCACATTGAGCTCATAATGATGATGTCTTACCGAGTGGGCCCAGAGATACCTCTCCGTCACACGGAGTGACAAATCCCAGTCTCGATTCATGCCAACCCAACAGATACTTTCGGAGATACCCGTAGTGCACCTTTATAGCCACCCAGTTACGTTGTGACGTTTGGCACACCCAAAGCATTCCTACGGTATCCGGGAGTTGCACAATCTCATGGTCTAAGGAAACGATACTTGACATTGAAAAGCTTTAGCAAACGAACTACACGATCTTGTGCTATGCTTAGAATTGGGTCTTGTCCATCACATCATTCTCCTAATGATGTGATCCCGTTATCAATGACATCCAATGTCCATGGCCATGAAACCGTGACCATCTATTGATCAACGAGCTAGTCAACTAGAGGCTCACTAGGGACATGTTGTGGTCTATGTATTCACACATGTATTATGGTTTCCGGTTAACACAATTATAGCATGAACAATAGACAATTATCATGAACAAGGAAATACAATAATAACCATTTTATTATTGCCTCTAGGGCATATTTCCAACAGTGCATAGTGCGAGTTGTTGTTTTCTGCTTTTTTGGTTTTCCAGAAATTTAGTACCAAACAAACTCCAAATGCTAACAAAACTTTTCGAAGAATTTTTTCTAGACAAAAGAGACCCTGGAAGCTTTGGGAGGAGACCAGGCGGAAAGCGAGGAGACGTCAAGGCAACAGTGCGCGCCCAGGGGGTAGGCGCACCCTGATTCCTTGTGGGCCCCTCACGGCTCCGTTTGACCTAATTCCACCTCCATAAAATTTATAAAATCGAGAAACCAACAAAGAGCCACCCGAAATGTTTTTTCCACCACCGCAACTCTCTGTTCCGACAGGAGCCCATCAGGAGATCTTTTCCAGTACTTTGGCGGAGGGGGAATCGACCATAGAGGCCTTCTTCATCAGTGTTGATGCCTCCACGATGATATGTGAGTAGTCCACCATAGACCTATGGGTCCATAGGTAGTACCTAGTTGTCCTTCTCTCTCTCTCTCTTTGATCTTCAATACCATGTTCACCGCGATCTTCGTGGTGATCTATCCCATGTAATCCTCTTTTGTGGTGTGTTTGTTGGGATCCGATGAATTGTGGGTTTATGATCAGATTATTCATTGAAAGTAATTTAATCTTTTTTGAATTCTATTATGCATGATTTTTATAGCTTCGTATTTCTCCTCGATCTAACAGTTTGGTTTGGCCAACTAAATTGATTTATCTTCGGCCAGAGTATTGCGTTGTAATGGGTTCAATCTTCCGGTGTTCTATATCCAAGTGACAGAAAGGGAAAAGACATGTATTTGTATTGTTGCCATTAAGGATAAAACAACGAGGTCTGAACATATCGTTTGTCTTACTTTGTCTACATCACGTCACCTTGCTCCAAGCATTACCCTCTTTGTCATAAACTTAATACCATAGATGCAGAATCATTCCGGTTGATTGGTGGAGTAATAGTAGTAGATGCACGATCATTTTGGTGTACTTGTTTATGGAAGTGATGCTTATATACAAGATCATTGCCGTGAATAGCATGCCATAACTATGCGCAATTCTGTCAATTGCCCAACAATAATTTGTCTACCCTTCGTATGCTATGTTCAAGGGAGAAGCCTCTAGCGAAAACTTTGGTCCCTGAGGTATACTTAAACATAAATACTAAAACCCTAAATACTTTCTTGCAATTTATTTATTGTTATTTTATTTTGCTTTTATATCATATATCTCAATCAAGATTCAATCCTTACAAGTAACAAGTTCAAGTGGCTTGACAACCCTCTTGCCCACGTTGAATGCAAGTGTTTGGTTTTGTGTGTGTAGGTGCCGTTGAAAAGAGTTTGCTTGGTTCTCATATTGGTTCTATAACCTTGGTTCTCACTAAGGGAAATACTTATCTCTTCCGTGTTGCATCTCCTCTCCTCTTCAGGGAAAATCCCAACGCAACTCACAAGTAGCAAGAATAATTTTTGGCGTTGTTGCCGGGGAGACATCATCAAACTTTCGCGAGGCCCCTTCACACAAACTATCATTCACTTGTTCTACTTTTTTACTTGTCTAGTTATGTTATCTTTATATTTGACTTACAAGAATCGGAAGTAAAAGCAAAAGTTTAAGATAAATGGATCCTCACCCGCTTGCTAATCTTTTCAAACTTGCTCTTATTGTAAACCAATAGCTAATAATGAAGTGATAAATTAAAATGCTATTGGGATACATTTATTGAATGGAAAGCATAATTGCAATGACGTTAATATTAATTCTATAAATGTCAGTTATGCTAATGATATGTAAAGCTACAAGTTTGGGGATGATGATTTTGTTATGTCCACTACTCATTTTAATGATCATCGTCACACTGTTTGGCTGCTAGTAGTAGAGGCACCAATAGGATTTAAAAGTAAAATCATCACTATAGTAGTATTGCCATCTTGCCTCGCTAAACACTATACTATTAGAACCCATGTACCTCATAGTCTTGCAATAAAGAATTGTTCTGTTCTATGCCTAGTTATACTGTTTTTTCAGAAAACATTGATCTTTGGGCTAGAACACTGGGCATCCGGCTCCTTGAACCGGGGTACCACAATAAAGCTACCGGTGGTGTGACGAGAGGAGGAAGACCAAAGGCGATAGGAGGGGAATAAGGACCGAGGTGACTAGATAAGAAGAAGAAACATAAAAGAATTGGGGATTTAGAGTTAGGGATTCATATGAAAAATGAGAAAAATTGACGCATCTCAAAATTTTGCTCATCCCTTATTCGCAATATTTCATTTTCGTGACCCCTGCTACGCTGACATGGCTTTCTACAGGCAGACATACCACGTATGCAGAATACACACGAATTTGTCTTTAGTCACTATATGTACGCATCCGAAACAAATTTATCAACCCACGTCTTATAGTTTCCAAATTTAATGGTTTTTCTTGCACGTGTTAAACAAATTCAGTGACTACGACTCTTTGCAAGGTAAGGCATGGTTTTCAGATTCATTTTGTATCCCCAAATCTCAAACATAATTGTGCTATAATTCGGATTGTCGAAAAAAAAGGTGCAATAATTGCGCATGCAACCAGACCGGCTTTGGCCGACTCGACTCGACCCCCCCAGCCCCCGGTAGAAACACCGTCCAGATTGCGCTACTTTCTCCAATCGGCCATCAGGAGAGATGGGGAGGCGCCGCCGGTTCACGCAGCAGCCCACCAGCGACGACGACGACGAGGAAGACAAAGCCATCCCGCAGCCGCTCAGAACTACCAAGCCCACAGCCCCCCCCTCGTCGGGCGCCAAGAAGCAGCAGCTTCACCATGCCGACGAGGACGACCTGGAACTCGAGGAAGAGGAGGAGGATGAGAAAGACCTGGAGGAGATGCGGATGAACGAGGAGGAGGAGAGGCGGGAGGAGACGCAGACCCGCCGCCGCAGGGGCCGCAAACCCAAGCCCCCCGCCGAGGAGAGCGACGAGGAGCCGGAGGAGAAAAAGGCGGAATCAGAGGAGGAGGAGGAGTCTCGTGAGGAGGATAGCACGGAGGCGGCACCCGTCGGGGAACCTTTGAAGGTGACCGGCAAGGGGAAGAAGCAACGGAGGCATTACTTCTCCTTCGAGTACGAGGGCAACACCTTCGAGCTTGTAAGCGGCCGCCCTGCTTCTATTACACTCCTTTTTTTTCTGTTCTATTTTATAGGGTTTTTGGAGGGTGTAAAATTTTGTTATGGATTTGTGTAGGAGGACCCGGTGCTGCTCACGCCCGAGCAGCAGAGAGAGAAGCCCTATGTCGCCATCATCAAGGTCTGCGGCTGGTGACACTATTTTGCGGTTTTCTAAGATGTTAGTTCATTGACATGTATAGAACTCACATAGAGGATACCAGTTATTGACATGTCAAAAAGTAGTTTTATGCTGTGTCATATTTTTCCAGATAGAGAAGTCACAGAAAATTTCTATGTTAGGTAGTTCATTTTTTGCTAAGATTACTGAATTATTAGCTAGTTTTTATAAATTTAACAATGTTTTCTTGCTCATATGCTTCACATTGAAGTCAATTGTTGAAAATGAACTTCATCTTTTGGAAGTTCACATGTTCTCACTATGCTCTCTGCTTGGCTTGGTTTTGGCTGCACTTTAGAGCATCTCCAGCCGTTGTGCCCCCCCAGGGACGATTTTTGCGCCGGATGAAGATTTACCAGTGCTAATTTTGCTCTGGGGGGGGGGGGGGAAAGTTTCCCAGTAGTTGAGCCCCCAAGCCACAGCGAGGCGTTCTGCGCGGGCATGGGAGTTGGTCGAGGAGAGAAAGAGAAGAGAAGAGAAGAGAGAGCAGCACGTGGGTGGGCCCCGGAGGAAAAGTGAGGAGAGGAGTGGGAGGCTGACGGTGGGCCAAATGACATGCAAAACAGTCTCTCTCCTCCCCCAGCTGCCCCCCAGGATCCTGGGTTTGGGGTGGGTTCGCCGGTCGAAATTTGGCCAGATCCGGCGCTAATCGAGCTCGTGGGGGCGCGAGTGGGACTTTTTTCGTCCGCCAGCGCCGAAAAAGTGCTCCTGGGAGGCTTCCTGGGGGGCGGGTGGAGATGCTCTTACCCTGTTTCTTTTTTCCATGGTTAACAATGCTTTTATACCAGGCTTTAGGTCATGATCTATGTTGAGCGGTTTTTGTACGGCCTAGCTTGCATTCTATGATTGGGGCCATTGGCTATTCTCAGTAGTTGTGGAGCCAAAATCCCTCATCTCTTTAGAGCTGCATGAATGTTCTATGAATGCAATTGTCCTTACTTCTGTTACCTCTTTCTGTTTTCTATTCATCTCTGGTACAATTGGTTCTTAATGATGTATGCTCATTTATTTTATTTATCATGGAGCAGGATATAACAGAAAATGATGGGAGCTTATCAGTAACTGGTCAGTGGTTTTATAGGCCAGAAGAAGCTGACAAAAAGGGTGGTGGGAATTGGACAGCAAGTGACACAAGAGAGCTATTTTATAGTTTTCATATAGATGATGTGCCAGCGGAGTCAGTTATGCACAAATGTGTGGTCCATTTCATTCCACTGAACAAGCAGATTCCCAGTCGAAAGGAACACCCTGGATTCATTGTCCAAAAAGTATATGACACAGTTGCGAAGAAATTGTGGAACTTAACAGATAAGGATTATGAGGATAACAAGCAACACGAAATCGATCTCCTCGTGAAGAAAACAGTGGACCGTATTGGACAGCTTCCTGACCGTGAACCTATAGATGTACCTGCTGACAATACGGATAAGTTCTCAAATAAACGCGGTCTACGAAATAGACCTCCGAACCCTTTAGACGTGTCGAGAGATACAACAGGCAAACCTGAGCAATTCATAAAAGCAGAGACACCTGGGAGTGATAATCTAAAGCATTATGCCATCCTCGCCAAATATAAAGCTGTCACTAACGCCACTTATCGCGATAAGTGGCTTGATAAACTAGTAGACACTATTCCATTAACATCAAAAGAAGGTGCTGAGGCTTCTCATGCTGACGCTGGCAGTGCGGCCAACATTTCAAATAGCTCTTCATCTGCAAGGGATACTAGTTCCGGTGTAAGTTGCTCCTTTCTTGTAACAAGAATGGTTTACTATTGCACGCCAAATTTATAGTAAGTAGAAGTAGGAGGGATCTACTGTCTAGATATATAAGGATTAGAAAGTGGAACATGGTTTCTTAGAGTAGCGTTACGTGGTTGGGGTTAGCGGTACAGAACCTTTTCTCCGAAACTTGACAAAATTCCTCTGTGAACCTGAAGCCCATATCCTAAAACGGTGAGGTCAGCAAATCCATACAAGATACATAGGTGTCCTAGCGAACCTTGTAGGTAAAATTGCATGTATCAATGCTGTCTCGGGAACCCGTTAAGGCTTGTTGGGGTTTTAATGGTTTAGAAGTTCTCAAACAATATGAAACAAATACTGAGAATCACACTGACTCCCTCTGTTCCTAAATATATGACGCTTTGGCAGTTGAGTTTGAACCTCCAAAACGTCTTATATTTAGCAATGGAGGTAGTATAATATAAGATGATCCAACAGAGCGATTGGGAAAATATTAGTTTATGTGGCCTTGGTCAAAATACAATCATTTCAACTCAATACACACACACACACACACACACACACACACACACACACACACACAGACACACAGACACATATATATATATATGAACTCAAATATTTGTTTTTTCCCGTCTAGGGCACATGAAGTCATATTTTCCCAGTCGTTCTGTTGGATCATCTTATATACTTGGGGTCGGACTATACCCAGAGTGAAGAATTGTTATTCTTCACCCCTCTCTTATAACATCACTACCCAACATTTTACGTCTCATAAATTTTGTCTTACATCGGAAGTGAAAAGAGAAGGTAAGAAAATGTGTGTCAGTCAAAAGAGATATTTTACGTGACGTAAAATTATGAATGTAAAAAATATAGTATAGAATATACATATAAATGTAAATTTTGTGGTTTTATGACTCATATCTTCTCTTATATCGAATTTTGTGTAGTGAATCAATGCGAACGTAATTATTTGTAAACAAATATAAATTCTAAATGTAATGACGTAAAAATAACCATGGGTGTAATGCTATTCATCACCCAGGGTGCAGAATAAGTTATTTTGCACCCAAGTTTTTTTTACGTCATTACATTCAGAATTTCTGTTTGGTATACGAGTGATTACGTTAATATTGATTCACTACACAAAAATTACTATAAGAAAAGTAAGATATGAGTTATTAAACCACAATATTTGCATTTATAGGTATATTTTATACTATAATTTTACGTTCGTAATTTTACATCACGTAATTTTTTTTTTGACTGACATACATTTTCTTACCTCCTCTTTTCACTTCCGATGCAGCAAAAAATTTATAGTACGTAATAATGTAGTGTGGTGATGTAATTAGAGAGGGGTGAAGAATAACTATTCCTCATCCTGGGTGATGAACAGTTTGACCCATATATTATTGCTTATGTTATTATATTGTTGGCATTGTATGGACGCGGATTTCTGGGACATAGTTCCACACGAGGACGTTATCTGGGCAGTCCATGCATGCTATGTGATTAGCACTTTATATAGTGACTGAATGAATACGCCAACACTATGCTAGGTTATTTCGGCATATACAGGTATATGGGCTGGTGGTTGGGCATCTTAAATGAAGCTTGATACGTACTTGAGAGATCAATGTGAGGTGCTGCGCGTTTTTAATGGCCCAGTGGTTTCCCTGCACACCTTGAATGTTGGTAATTAAACTGCGTGGGGTTAACGACTCGTTTCTTCTTCTTTGGTTAACCGTTGTTCATAGTACCTTCCCTAGTGGAGATAGTAAGGTCCGACATATATATGATGTTTTCTGTTTTCGAATGTCATATACATGATGTTAGGGGCCTAAGACAGTTTAGTTACTAGTCTTATTGAGGAGATATAGCATTACTTGAAATAAAAATTGTTAACACAAACATCTATATATGCCGAGCTTTAAAAACTGGGTTGCAAGAAACTAGTAGTAGTAGACTTATGAGCAGCTGGGTTGTGGTCTTCATTACTGTACTAAATGTACTTGATAAGAATGCAAATAATACGTAGTAACGAATTAACTAGAACGTGGGTTGTGAAAATGAGCCATGATTAACATCATTATGGTGGGATCAATGGCAAACAGGATGTGGGCCAGGTATCATCATTGATGCCGAAAGGCCAGCATACGTCTGGTCACTGACATAGTTTTTGGATTATTTTCACAACTACCACTCCTGTCCATCTCCTCCTCTCGGCTGAAGCTGGTAGCACGTAATTGGAGAGTAACTCAATGCGTTATGATCCACACCTGCAGGGAGCATGTTGCAGCTACCCATTCAGACTGACAAAAAATCAATGCGCTCAGAGCGAATAAGAAATTATACTACCTAGATACGGTCAAGAGATATTAGTATAGACACTTTGTGTATTAAAACTGCACGAATCACGTGGTAGCTGACTGGCAGGATTACATCCTCGCGTGGTACCATGTCCACTCGTGATTTATCGGCATTGTATGACTTATCTAGTTAGGTATCTGCCACATATTGTCGCACTAGCTAATTCCATTGTGCCTGTTGTCTGCTAAACTGATTCTTCTACTTCCTACATACTCCCTCCGTCCCAAAATATAAGAGCGTTTTGCAAGTTAGCATAGCTTGCAAAACGCTCTTATATTGTGGGACAGAGGGAGTATGAAAACACTATTACCGTTTCAGTTAAAAATATATTTTGTTATTCACATATTGTTGGCCTAATTCTTCTACTTCCTCTACAATTATTTACAGTTACAATTGAAAATATATTATTACCAGCCAACAATGTGAACCGTGTGTACCATGCTTTTCCTATGACTAATTTTGGCAAGCTAAACTAAGGTCCATCCATTTGCCCTACGTTTACTTGTTGACAAAATGGTGCCAGCATCTACAATTATTTGTTGAACCTCCTTTTCTGGTTTTAGGCTCGATTTTTGCGGTTGCTGAACCATGTTGTGCCGAACTTATTTTATAATCTGCTGTGAAAAATAACACAAAGGTAGAAAAAGTAGGTGAGCCAAACAGAAAATATTCAAAAGCTTAGGAAAGCTAGATTATCATAATCCACCTCAGTGCCAGACACAGCCTTAAAATAAGTTCTGGTTCTGTTCTGTTTTCATGCTGTTTGCTGTATTCTCTTATTGTTGCACTTCATAAAAGATCTAGATGAGCCTTCTATTTGTTTCTTGGATCCTTGTTTTTTTATCCTTTATCTTTCCTCCTTGGATGGTTGGTAATGATCTTGTATTTTCAGGATAATGATGAAAATTCATATGCACCAGATGTGGTTGTTTCAATAATGGCCTCCTTAGAAAGGTCTACATATGACACTCTTCATGCTGACTTCCAGAAGTATAATCAGAAAATGAGAAAATTAGAATTCAACATCAAGGTACATAAGTTTTATCCAGACCTTCGTTTTAGCTTATGTTTCTTGGGAACATCTATTTTCAACCTTAAATGCCAAAGTTGATATGATTATGTCCCATGCTATATGTTAGTACTGAATAACTGTAACACTAGCTAATTAGGAGGACTGGAGCTTAAAGAGTTTGCCATCCTTCCCTCAAGATCAATAATTTATTACTTTTGGTATGCATGTCTATGTTGATGGGCATCATATGTCTGCTCAAGCATTTCACATGCTTCCACATATATTCATCTTACCTGACATGGATCTTAAATATTGGGAAAACTAATTATTTCAAATTGTTCCTTGTGAGCAAAGATATAAATTTTACACATACAATCATGCGCACTAAGATCCCAGTAGTTAGAAAAGTTAGGATTAGTTCCTTCCATAAGAGCCAAGTTATCCAGCTTCATATGACGGGGAACATGTATCAATGCCAATCAAAATCAAAATAGTTGTTTTATTTCCTACCAATGTTTGGTCTAACTTATCCCTGAATTACCCAAGGATAATACCAGATACATCATATTTTTTTGAAGGAACTATTTGGATTTTTTTTACAGATTCAAGGACTATTTGTCTTGTGACCACGAGGTCACGGGTTCAAGTCCTGGAAACAGCCTCTTGCAGAAATGTAGGGAAAGGCTGCGTACAATAGACCCAAAGTGTCCGGACCCTTCCCCGGACCCTGCGCAAGCGGGAGCTACATGCACCGGGCTGCCCTTTTTTTATTCAAGGACTGTTTGCATCTGACAGCTACTTGTTTTAGTGTGTGACTGTGACTCCTAGCAATCCTGATATCTGTATTTCCCATGGTTGTCACTCCATGGTCATTGTCATTCCAATCCATCCCTTTTGCTTTCACCTCGTCCACACCATCTGTATTTACATAACTGCTAAATACATCATTGAATCAACTCCCCTGATGGTACACATTGAAATGAAAGTTGGCTTCTTTTCTATCTTTCTACCACTGTCAATAAAAAACCATTTATGATTCCAGTTTCTCCAATAAGAATATTTTTATTCTGGATACTCATCAAAATGTAATATATGCCATTATCTTCTAATGACTAATGAGTAGTCTTAGATTCATACTAGTATAGTACTATAAAAGTGCAAGCTTGGCATATGTTTGTCAGACTTGGTTCATTCTAAAGATATAGTGCTCTTACATTAGTATTAGGCTTATGTTACATATGCCATTATCTTCTAATGAGTAGTCATAGATTCATAGTACAATAAAAGGATGAGCTTGGCATATGTTTGTCAGACTTAGTTCATTCTAAATATATAATGCTCTTACATCAATATTAGGCTTATGTGTAACCAACTTTGTTTTGTTTTTGATGAGAGCAGGCATGTTTTTTCATGTAACATGTTTTTAACCTTAACCATTCTCCTTCAGAGTATAAGCCCAGAGATCTTCTGATAGTCTGAAATACTATCTTAATTCTAGGGTTATTATCTTTTCTATGGTTGCTGTAATTACCATGCTACTGTTTCATACCGATTAATGATATGCGTTCCTTAATGATTTATCATGGGATCTTTTGCCATATAGATCTTTCAACTCATACTGTTTATTTTGGATCGCAGAATAGCCCTGTACTGCGCAGGCGACTGATGAACAAGGAGCTTGACCCTCCAGTTCTTTTAACCATGTCTCCAGATGAACTAAAGGTCTAATAATTGTTTCACGTGCTTTACATTTTGTCCTTACAATAACCAATTAACCATTTTCTCTGTCTCCTTCACAACAATAGTTATTTTGCTTGCTAGTGTTAAGAAGTATTAGTATTGGTCTAGAAGTCCGTATTAGTTTATATTTCCTTCCTTGTACCCTAAGTCTTGTGTACTATATATTTGCTCTGCATCCATAACATGGTATCTTGAGCCTAGGTTTAGGATATTTTCTCCGGACACCACAACTCGTCCTCCCGATCGAGTTTCTCTCCCGGTCTCTCTCCGTCGATCCTGTTCTCAGGTCGATTCCACTCAATCGATTTTTTTTTCTGGATGAAGTGGCACCTTGCCAGAACCATGGGTTGGTTGCAAGATCTTATGGGTTTCAGCTCTAGCCTACCCCAACTTGTGTGGGACTAAAGGCTTTGGTGTTGTTGTTGTCTATTTATAGGTCCCCGTTGATCTGCTCGTTCGTCTCCATTCCCGATCCAGGCCCCGTGCCTCCAGACTGAGCAAATTGTCCACGATTGCTGGCACCTGTACGAAGCACATCTCTATGCCCGCCGCGGGCAAATTGTCCACACAGCATGCCGCACAAATTACTGTACCCGCTGGAATCTCGCCGGCCCTGTCGTCCTCTGCCTCGCAGGTTGCTCCAGCCGCTGCCTTCTCTGAGTCCGGCCGCTGCAGCCACCTCCAGGCTGTACCGCAACGGTCCCTCCGCACCCAGGCTGACCGCTTCACCGTCCACCGTGGCCCTGCGCAGCCGCACCTCCAGTCCGCCAGCCCCCAGCTTGACGCCTTGAGCCACCGGGCCTCTACTCCTTGCGGTGGTCCACCCAGGCGACCACTCTACCAGCAACTCGCCATGCATTGTGCTCCTGCTCCACGCATGCTGTGCCCGCACGCCCGAGCACGCCTCGTGCTATTTGCTGGTCCTCTGTTTCCCCTGCCGTGGGATTAGCCTTTTGGTGTGATTGCTCGTTGGCATCTCACCTGCCTGGCCTCCTCCGCAGTCTCCCCTGCAAACACAATGGCTCCTGCATCATTCTCTCGTGTGTACCTCCTAGCTTCTATCTTTCTATGTTTCCGATGCGTCCACCACATCCGTTGCTCTTCCGTGTCTCATGCATGCGATTCCACCACACCATTATATGCCAACCTCCTTTTCTGGTCTTGTCCTTTCTATACAACTTCCGTGGACTTTCTGGTCCTTATTGTTTCTGTTGGATTTTTGTGGCCTCTTTTTGCATTGTTGTTGATCTATGCCCATTCTCTTGCCACCGAGCTTCTTTCCCCCCTGGTTTCTTGGGCTATGTTTTCTGCGCAGTGCTTCATTCTCTTGATGCGCCATCTTCTTTTGATAAACCATCTTATCTTGATACCTAATCTTCCTTGTACCCCAAGTCATGTGTACTATATATTTGCCCGTTGGGGCATGCAATAGAGATACGTTGCATCCATAACAGCTAGTACCCGACTAGTACAGTTGATAGGGCAAAGGTTAACAAGACTGAAACATTTCTTTCTAGTGCAAAGCATTTAGTTTCTAAATTTAAACATGCAGCATATCTTATGCAAACGGCTTTTGTTGGAATGAAAATAAATACAAAAAAAGCTTAAATGATAAAGCAGAAAGTGCAAAATTTGTTTGAGATAAATATCAGACAAAATGGAACTAGAAGGAAAATGAAGAATTTATTTTTGGCTTTGGCATAGAAATGGAATATGGGAAGCAGGGGAGAGTGATGCTCGTCATTGCTTGATCTTGGCCTGTTGAGCTTGCCATGACAGTGGGCTGGCCTTACCTCACATTTGGAACAGAGGGAAAGTACAAGGGCACATGCTCTGCGGCTGAAAGTGCATAGTGCAATGGGAGTAGAAGGAATTATCACTTGGGCGATGCATGGCATGGCAGTGATGTCGAGCTCTAAAGGTGGTTGCAGGCCATCAAGAGCATATGATTGAGAACAGTGAAAAAAGAAGAAGAAAAAGACGTAGGGAAAGTGCATTGACATGTGGGACTTGTTAGATCAATTATTTCTTTAATATTGCCTGCTGAGTCATCTGCCATTGCCATGTTGGGTTTGTCAGCCATATCTATATCATTTTTTTTTGTTTCGGGTTTGGGGTGGATGTGGGGGGTAGAAGTCCTTACAGCTGAGTTGGTTAAGTAGACGCATCCTAAATTCAGGTGTTTAAATAGACGTTCTCCAATTCTAATGGTAGCTGTTTGAGCATTTCAGGCTGGGTTGACACCAGCAGAGAAAACGTCCGAACCAGAAGAAGCAAGGCGATTGCAGGTATTGTACATCAATTCAGTAATTAGTCAAAACTGAGTAAAGAAGAGTATTCAGTACGATTACTAATTTTTAATGCGGTGTTATACTTGTGATTCTCATATCTTATGTTTGTTTTAACTAGATGACTGACGCACGATGTGAAAGGTGCACAGAAAAGAGAGTAGGCATTTCTGATATTATTCATGCTGGTCATGGAGATCGATATCAGGTATTTAGTTTTTCATTTTAATTTCTTTATTTCATTTGGCTATCAGGATGGGTTCACATTCTCTATTTTTCTGGATGCCACATTGGGTCTTTCCATTTTGATTGTACAATCTACAGGTATTCCGTTTTTCAAATAATATTCTGCCATAAATGGATAAAAAGTAGTGGTAATTTTGGCATTGCAGGGAATGTTTTCAACTATGAAAAGTTCAAACCTGCCTCTAAATACTTGTTTAGTTGGTGCCTTTGTGGGCTTGCAGATCTATTCTTTTCGTTGCACATGCTTCCAGATATCTTTAGAAGTGCTGGATTGGGCAAACCTTCTCCTATTTACTGCCATTGTTCACTGATTTGTTCGAGGCTCTTGTTCCAAGCATTATAGTTTATATATTATACTAATAATCAGCAGTGACTCATCAACACAAGAAAATACGTCAATCGGTGACTTTGAGTCCATTCTTGTTGATTTCTACAATGCAGGAATAGGGAAAACATAGGAATAGAGTGTCATGCCGTCTTGAATTCTACAGGATTGCATGAACATTTGATTGTGAACAGGAAAAACACAGGATTTTTCACAAGAGGTTTTAGAGGATCTAGGAAAAGAAAGAGTTTTGAGTGGACGGAAACTTTCCTACGAAATCTCATGTAAATGAATCCCATATGGATTGCAATCCTGCGAATCAAACAAGTAGGAAAAAATCCTAAGGATTTGAATCGTCTAAAATTCCTTTGGAAATCCTGTGAATCAAAGAGTCCATCAATCTCTTCTTGTTACAACTTCTTTGTATCTCCAATGATGTCAAACACTCTTCGATGCAAATTCCTGGTTCTCCAGTCCTGTAGGATGGAGGAGGACAAGATACTCCAATCCCTGCATTTTTCCTGTTCATGTGTTCTGAAAATCCTGCAAATCAGAGAAGCCAAGTTGTTGCCTTTGTCGCTGCTACCATCATGGACTGCAACGAGACATGCCATAAATGGAGAGGGCAGGCAAAGGATGCAATGGCGGCTCAGGCAAAGAGAATGATTAGGGTGCCTTACTGCTGGATTGTTATCTACATGATGGGCAATCGGAGGTAGGCCATGGAATCATTACGAATTCACCAGGTAGGGTGTCTGTCTTGGTTACAAGGAAAGGATCACAAGCCAACGACTGCTAGCTGTTTACCAATTTGCCACCTAATACAGCATACAACGAAGGTATTTACAATCCCCAGGTTTGGACCCAATCCCCATTTGCATAATGGGTCGATGGCTGATGGGCTATCTTGCTGGGCCAGCCCTCCTTGGTGATGAAGGTTGCACTGGTGGCGTACGTAGTCGATGTATGCCCAGTGCCAACATTCCCCCTTTCTTGATGAACATCTTGTCCCCTAGCTGGTGCTCGCGGAAAGCGTTGCTTTAGCTCCTCCAAATCCTCTCATGTTGCTAAAAAATCGGGTTGATCCAACCATTGGACTAGTCCTTGAGGTACGGCTTCATCACCACGGCGACACAAGTGGCATTGAAGCACCCTTATTGGTACTGCAAACTGAGCATCAGGAGGAGGAAGTTCAGATTGAACTTGACAGTGTGGTTCAAGAGCAAGTTTCAGTTGGGAAACATGAAGTACTGGATGAATTTTACTAGCTGCAGGCAACGCCAGCTGATATGCCGAAGCACCCACTCGTTCCAGGACTATGTAGGGGCCATAGTATTTGAATTTGAACAGCAACTTATGATGCACACGAGGAGCGACAGAGGATTGCATTTATGGTTGCAATTTCAGGAAAACTGAATTACCCATGGCAAAAACCTGCCAGAACACTTCTAGTCGGCTTGATGCTTCATGCGAGTTCAAACCTTCTCCAAATGTTGCTGGAGTAAACGAAGCATGAGATCACGGTCACGGAGCCAAGTATTAAGATCAGGCACAGAACATGTATCTTCTGCAGACAATCCAAAAGTTCTGGGCGACTGGCCATACAATACTTCAAAACGGTGATTTTCATTGAAGCGCTGAATGAGGGCTGGTGTTATACCAAAACTCAGCAAGAGACAGCCATTGAGCCCACTTAACTGGACATGCATGAGTAAAACAACGCAAATAGGCCTCCAGGCATTGAGTGACTCGCTCGGACTGACCATCAGTTTGGGGATGATGAGAAGAACTCATGCGTAGCTTGGTCCCCGTGAGTGCTGCCATTTCCTTCCAAAGCCGGCTGGTAAAGATACGACCTCGATCTATCACAATCGACTCAGTTAAGTGGGCCACAACCAGAACACAGTTGAAACATTCCGAGCGAGGCAACCCTTCTCCAAAATCCCTCGTGAGCATTTGCCAAAACTTGCGGGGAACAGGCAAAGTCTCCGAAAGTCCTGGATAGCGAGCTCGATCAGGTTTGGCTCGCTGACAAACCATACACTCTTGAACATACTTTTTCACCTGAGCCCTCATGTGCTTCCAGTATAAAAGTTGCTTCAGACGGCGAAGAGTAACTGGAATGCTAGAGTAGCCCCCAATAGGACTGGCATGAAAGGAATCCAACAATTTGGAATCAGGTCCATGTCCCAATAGGACTGGTATGAAAGGAATCAAACAATTTGGGAATCAGGTCCATATCAGGAGGAAGCCAGATATGGGGTGTGTTTGGTTCGTGTCCACGCCGTTACACACCTAGCCTGGACAGTGCCTGTGGTCTGCCTGATACTTGTTTGCTTGGTGTCCTCGCAAAGAAAATGCCTGCCTGGCCTGGTAGCTTCAGTAGTGTGATTAGCCTGGCCCAACCAGAAAAAATAAAAGGAAAAGAAATTGTGTAACCCTGGCAGGGTACTTAGCCTGACCCAGGCTTCCCATTCCATATGCCTGGAGGTGCTACAGCAGCAGCCTGGCTGTAGTTAAATGATTTAAGTACTCTGACGCACAGCAGCAGACTCTGACACACAACGAAGACACATGATGAAGCCGAGGACATCAACCAAACGCGACATGCACCAGGCTAGCCTCGCCAGGCAATATTTACAATCTTCTCAGGCTCAATCCAGGCAGTCCATTTCTCCAGGCAACTTGTTCAGGTATCCAACCAAACAAGCCCATGGTCTTTATAACGGATCAAACCATCCCTGAGAGAAAGATCGTCGTCAGAAATTTGCATTGCTGATTTGACTAGTAATTCCTGAGCTTCAGTTTTTCTTGGTAGACATCCAAGATCTCTTGTATCCAAGCAGGTTGGCGAGAAGATATAGCCAGTAACTGATCATCAAGATGAGGTTTGCGAGACAAAGCATCCGCAGCACGGTTGTCCACTCCTTTTTTATACTTTATTTTGAACTGTAGGTCCAATAGTTTGGTGAATACTTTTTGTTGCCAAGTTGTGTGTAGCCGCTGGTCCTCTAAATATGCCAGACTACTGTGGTTAGTTAGAATGAGAAATTCAACATGCTGTAGATAAGTTCTCCATTGCTCCATGCTGTAGATGTGAATCATCGAATCAAAGCCGAATGGATGAAGTGGCGCCAAGCTTCTGACATTCTTTGTGACAAGAGAGTGCCACAAAAGCTAAAAGGCAAGTTCTATAGGACGGCGGTTCGACCCGCAATGTTGTATGGCGCCGAGTGTTGGCCGACTAAAAGGCGACATGTGCGGCAGTTAGGTGTGGTGGAGATGCGCATGTTGAGATGGATGTGTGGCCACACAAGGAAGGACGGAGTCCGGGCTGATGATATACGAGATAGAGTTGGGGTAGCACCGATTGAAGAGAAGCTGGTCCAACATCGTCTGAGATGGTCTGGGCATATTCAGCGCAGGCCTCCAGAAGCTCCAGTGCATAACGGACGGCTAAAGTGTGCTGATAATGTGAAAAGAGGCCGGGGTAGACCGAACTTGACATGGGTGGAGTCCGTAAAGAGAGATCTGAAGGACTGGTCACCAAAGAACTAGCCATGGACAGGGGTGCGTGGAAGCTTGCTATCCATGTGCCGGAACCATGAGTTGGTCGCGTGATCTGATGGTTTCACCTCTAGCCTACACCAACTTGTTTGGGACTAAAGGCTTTGTTGTTGTTGTTGTTGTTGCTCCACTGAAGCAGCACTGCCCCCACCCCAGTATCATATGCGTCTGTTTCAATAACAAACTGTTGGCTGAAATCTGGCAAGGACAAAACAGGTGCAGTAGTGAGAGCCAATTTCATTTGCTTCAAAGCAGACTGCCTCCGGAGACCAAACAAAAGGAACATGTTTCCAGAGAAGGTTTGTTAAAGGCTGGTTAATGATATATATATAGCCATGTAGCCTTTTGCCTTTACCCCATTGTATAAGGGGTTTTCTGCATATTTTCTGCACCTGTACATGTATATATACTGGCCTATGGCCCCATGGGAATACAAGTTGCATATTTCCTAACATGGTATTAGAGCCCTAGGGTTTTTTCTCACACGCGCAACTCGTGCTCTTCGATCCAATTTCCTGCGCCGGCCGGCGCTGCTCCTCTCTCCGGCCGACTGCTCCTGCTAATCTGCTGTACGCGCGTCTACAAGTCTCCTGATCGCTGCTGTGTTCGTCCGCACCAGGACGCTATCAGCTGGATCCACGACGCTGACCGCCCCGCCGTTCTCAGTTGGCCGCCGGCCATCTGCTGCCCCGATCCATCTGCCTCCGTCCGGATTGGGTCACGCCCTCGATCCAGATCGGTTTGCCTCGATCCGCTCAACCCGCTTGGCGTTTGAGCTGCTCGTGTGTGACGCTGCCGCCTGCTGGGTCACCCGTTGCAGCCCAAGACGTGCAGCCTGAGGTGTCCATCCGCTGCTGCCCTGCTGTTGTTCCAAGCCTCCAGCCCCAGTTCCAGTTCGTTTATTCGTCAAAAAAAAGGACTGTACGGCTCCTACCTGGTTCTGCTACGTGCTACTTGCTGCTACGTGTTGCCTCCTCAGTTCATTTCGATCTGGTGGTGTACGTACTCCTATGTGGTCCTGCTGCTGCTCCTTGCTGCTGGGTGGTGCCTCGGCCGCAGCCGCGGATTGCGAGGGTAAAAAAAAAACTCCTCGAGTATGTATCTCTCTGGTTGCCAGATGACTGTTGATGGTGTTCCATATGTTGATCCCTTACGGTGGTAGTCTGATAACCAAAGAAATCCACAGAGTTCTTTCAAATTGTTAGATACAGGCCAATTATTCGCATCTGCTATCTTAAACACCCTTCTGAGAGACTACATATATCCCAAATAAGGGATACTGCCTTGAGCGAAAGCACACTTGGATCCTTTGACCTTCTACTGGTGCCGCTGCAATAATTGTAACACTTGCTGCACATGCTGGAGATGATCCTCGAAAGTGGCACTGTATACTAGGATATCATCGAAGAAAACAGTAGCACACTAGCGAAGTACTGGTGAAAGTGTGTCATTCATGACTGACTGAAATGTTCCCAGTGCTCCTGTCAACCCAAACGCATGACATTAAACTGGTAATGGCCGTTGTGTGTGGGAAAAGCCGTTTTGTACTCTTCACCTGGTGCCAGTCTTATCTGATGGTAACCTTCATGCAAATCAAGTTTGGAAAACCAAGATGATCCTGTTAACTCATCAAACAGCTCATCAATTACTGGTAGAGGAAACTTGGCCTCGAGTGTGAGTAACTTCAAATGCCTGTACTCAACGCACAGCTTCCATGATCAATCCTTTTTCCGAACCATAATGATGGGTGAAGCAGGACTTGAACGGGGTATAATAACTCCTGACTGGCTAATTGTAACATCTCATGCACTTGTTTTTCAATTTCAGTTTTTAGTTCTGGTGAGTACCTACAAGACCTGATGTTGACAGGACGAGCACCCTCCATGAATGGTATATGATGATCACAACTTCTTCGAGGTGGAAGTGTTGTTGGTGTCTCAGAGACCTCAGCAAATTGATTTAAAAGCTGCTGAGATTGTGCCGGAAGAGCTCCATAGCAGATACATCGAAATCGTACAGCTGAATGTTTCAGGAGGATGACCTTGGAGGAAAACAGAACTGATCTTATGATGAAATGCTAACCATTTCTCGAGCCAATTAACTTGCATGGTACCCAAAGATGACACAGCCAGTCCATGCCCACAATACCATCGTAATGCTGAAGTGGCAGTACAATCACACTTGAACTCATGCTCCTCAGTTGTCCATTTGCAGTCAGGAATCACATGTGTACAGCATAAATGGCCTCCACCAGCAATCTTGACATTCTGTTGATTGGGCAACGGCTGCTGGCCCGGTATGTGAACAGCTAATCGAGTACTGACATATGAATGAGAACTACAGTTAAGCAATAATACCACTTCTTGTCCAGCAATCTGACAGTAACCGAATAGCACCAGCTCCCCCTGTAGCAGATTGTGAGTCAGCTGAAAGTACCATAATATCGTTAGCACTTTCATCAGATTCCATGTTTTCCAAAGCACATAATTCCAGCATTTCCTGCACTACATGCAACTGGACAGTGGTGTTGCATTGTGATCCCTTCCCCAGCGTTCACCACAAATAAAGCAGAGAGACCCTTTGCCCTACGATAAGCTTTCAATGTGGCCAGTTTGGTTTCTGCAGAATTGCCCTTAGCATTGTCTGTAGGCTTGTGCTCTTCATAAGTTTTAGAAATAGTTGATTTGCCTTGATGATAATAGGAAGAAGCAGAAACAGAATAAACCCCCTGTCATATAAGAATCACCGTCGAATTCCCCCATCTCCTGCACAGCAGCAATAGAGTACGCAGTATCCAAGTCGACAAGTCTATGAACAGCAACAATCATATGAACATTGAATTTAAACCATCTACAAATCTAGTAGTACAGTGCAACATATCTAGATCAGGTTCATAAGCTGTCAACTGATCCATAAGTTCAAAAAACAGACTGATATATTTCAGAACCAGTTTGTCGAAGATGATGCAGCCTATGCACTAAGGAATCATGTTGATTGCACCCAAATTGGCTAAGCACCGCTGCACAGAAATCATCCCACGAGGCTCGCACATAGCGTGCCGCTGCTCCCTCGAACCGGATTGCAGCCACCGCGATCATAGAGGTATCAAACATCTCAAAATAATCAATGCGTCTGGTATGCCACAACTTAGGATTCTCGCCATCGAATTGTGGAAAATCCGTTGACGGTGGTTTCTAGTGGCCTGACGGCGAGGACGAACCACTCCTCGCGTTGCAAAAGACTAGAGAAGGATGACTCGGGCGTGGTAAATCGACGAATAGCTCGCGCTGGAGGAGGGATGTAAGGCGTTGTCGCGCCCAATTCCGTCCCCGTGTAGTCAGATGAATGGTGCCATCTGGGCCGGTCTCCGTCCTCGGCGTCCTGTTGAACAGATCCGATTCGGCGATGCGAGAGGTGAGACCCTCGGCAACTCGAAGCCCCTGGATCTGCTTGAGAAGGTCCGCTTCTGCGCCATCAGTGTAAGCTTGCATGTCGTTGACGATGGTGCCGATTGCCACAGAACCGCCTTGTCGACCGCCACACCAACGGAACACGCCACCGCCGCATCGACCGCGCTCCCCACTGTCGCCACGATGAGCACGTTGAGCTCCTTCTAGTGACGAAGGTGGGCCGCTTTGCTTGCCTAACTGAGCGTCTTATGGATCGCCTTGCTTTCCGGAGTTAAGTACTCCATGAGCTCTTTTCGCCGGCACGCCGCCGTCTATGCCAGACGGGTGTCATGGGGATGAATTTTTTTGGCTTTGAGTACAATTGTTAGTTACAGGATGGTGAATTGGAGGTAGGCTACGTGATCATTTCGAATTCACCAGGTGGGGTGTCTTGCTTACAAGTAAGGGAACAAGGAAGGGATTACAAGCCAACGGCTGCTAGCCATTTACCAATTTGCCACCTAATACAGAATACAGCGAAGATATTTATAATCCTCAGGTTAAAACCCAATCCCCATTTGCATAACGGGTCGATGGCCGATGGGCTCTCCTGCTGGTCCGTCCCTCTTTGGTGATGAAGGTTGCACTGGTGGCATCCTAGTCAATGTAGGCCCAGTGCTAACATTGATTCTCACCAGTCCATCACTGTGACTGGGCTGCCATACTGTCACTTTCTTGTCTTCGCCTCTTCTACTTAAATCTGGGCCACAGATGGGAAGATGGGCATGTGGGGCTGGGTTGGCCCGTTTTCACTTGTTCTCTGTTCTTTGCCTATTTTGCCTGTGTTCATTTGAAATGCATCGCTGTTAATATGGACAGTGTCTCCAAGATGCAACTCCGATCATTACTATATGTGATTTTTTTTTAAAGAGATTACTATATGTAAATATATTGTTAAAAAGTAGAAAATCACATAATTTGATATTTTTCATGATAAATCAAACGTATTACTCGTGCTATTATTTTTGACTAATATTATTGTCATTTAACTAATCTCAACTATCGTTTTATACATATATAGTCGATGTTGGATAAGTTTGATGGCACACCTTAACTAGAAGCTTGGTAATTGTATCGTTATCTCAGATTCGTTGGGATCATGACTTGTCGCCGCAAAAAACGCAAACTTTGACCTGCATTTTTAGTCAGCCATGACACATGTTCTGTGATCCCATTCCTTGATCTGATTGGGCCCGTACCTGTTGGGAAATCTCTCGGTAGACGAAAATTCATCGTATTCTCTTAAAATACATCGAATGACCCAGTTATTATGATTATATTTTTCTAAAATTGTACTCCCTATGTTAACAAATACTCCCTCCGTCTCAAAATAAGTGACTCAACTTCGTACTAACTTTGTACTAAAGTCAGTACAAAGTTGAGTCACTTATTTTGGGACGGAGGGAGTATAAAATGGTCTATCTTTTTTTCTGAGTCGGATGTATGTAGACACTATTGAGTGTGTTTGTTCACTCATTTCAGTCCATATGTAGTCTATATTGAAATATCCAAAACATCTTATATTTGTGAACGGAGGGAGTATCTATATTCTATGTTTGCCCAATAAGATCACAATTGTCTCGCATGTTGGTAGTCTGAGTGAGTTGGCATTCTTGTGTGAATAAAATGCCTTACCGCTCATCCATCTAAGGTGAACTGATTCATTACATTGCTGAATTGTATTGCTGAATTTATGCTCACTGACACCAACGCATGATCAAATTCTAGAACAGGTGGTCAGCTATAACTAGATTTATACATACGGTTACTTGTTAGCGAATGCTGAATGCGTGAACATACATTGGTAATAGTATTACTTCCTATTGGAGGGTGGCTGTTGAGCATGTGTTGGAAAGGCAGTTCACTTTTGCTAGATCGAAACTTAAAAGAGTTCTTATAATTAAACCTCAAATCAAATCGTTTGTAGTGTATCTCATCTATAGGAGGCATGGAGAGTTGTTAACTCAAAGAGGTGGAGTCGCAAGCACTTTACATCTGCAGGAAGTGTATGCAAGGCTGATTTCTGAAGGATAAACTTCATCTACCAGTCTATCATTTTTTCCCCCTCACATGATTGTAATAAGCCTGAATTTTCCACAACTGTCTCATAGAATTTGCCTCTCTTTTTCAGCTCGAATGTATTTCCTGTGGTTACACATGCTTTTCGTCAAGAGATGCCATCTCATCGCTGACGGCCGATACTCCAAGTTCTGGTGGGAATGTAGGCTCCGCTCCCTGGGCGACAGCAAAGTTTGATGTCCTTCAGAAGCAGCTAGTGAGCCCTCGGGATCAGCCAGACAATAAGGCAAATGCTGATGCTCTCCAGAAGAACACGGTTGCATCCATGCCTAAACTCGAGAAGCAGAAATCATTCATCAAACCGAAGCCAGAGGAACCCTCTCCACCCACACTGGAGAAACAGAAGGCGTTCACCAAGCCATAGCCAGAGGAACCTTCAGCTAGTCATGAGTGAATGATCATGGGCGATGCTATGTTTCAGAGATTGTGCACCGGCAGCTCTTAAACATGCCAACCTGCAGTAAAGCATGAATAGGACAACACTTTCTTGTAGTCTAACGTTGAGTCAATTGCGCAGCGTTTGTGTGACCGCCACTCGCGGAACTAGCTTCATATGCGCAGGATAAAACTTTCGTTAAACTAGTTTCATACTTCCAGAAGCTACTTTTGATCTCAATCTTTGTTACGGTTGGCGCTAAAAAACTCTTAGGGCAGAAGCCACCGGTGGGGGCCAACTGGTTTGCTCTAGGTGATTTTTATTCCACAAATCCGCCGAGGCGGGTTGCGTGAGAGCGAGCGTAGTAGACGAAGTAGTTAAACACAAAGTAAATGAACATCAAGAAATAAGATGAAGTAGTTGAACACAAAGTAGATGAACACCAAGAAATAGAGAGAAACTTTTTTTTATTAATGATTGATCTTTGTTACAATGATTGTTTTTCATCTAAATATATAGGGGTAGGGTGTCAAGGGATAAAAACCCATCTAATGTTAAGTGTGGAAGCTGTGCGGGGCTAAGATGTGTGCCTCACGCAGGCCTAAACCATTGCTAAGGTGTGCAATATAACAACGATGTCTTTGATGTGTTTCCAATCTCTCTTCATAGGCTATCGGGCAAGCAAATTGACAACTACAATTTGCAAGATACACGAGTGCCCCAATTGCACCCAAATCTTTCCAACACCTTGGTGTAGGTCGATCGGTGCTCCAATTGCACCTCCTAGTCCCAAAGTTTCCTCCCCTTTTCATAGGCTTGGACGGGTTCTTGTTTGGCTGTAAAGATTTTTCGACAATCCAGGTCTTAGAAGGATATGGCTTGTCAAATTCAAATCTTTCCAACACCTTGATGTAGGTCATTGGTGCACTAGAATCTCATCAGGGGAATGTTTAAGTTTCCAACCCATACAGAACTTGGTTTTATTCAAATCCTTCATCTCGAATTTCGACATTAGGTAGGAACTCGCTTTCTCCATATCCTTAGTTGTATCGATTATTTTTAAATTGTCCATGTACACGAAGATTATACATAATTCATCCTGGGATCGTCATAAATAAACACATGGCCAATCTTTGCTAGTGTAGCCGCTTAGACGATTATACCACATCCTACCTGATTGTTTGAGTCCATACGATGCCTTTTGAAGTTGAACACTATATAGACCCCTGTCCGCTCTATCATGGTTTGGAACAGGGATACCATCGGGGATCTTCATGTATATGTTTGAATCCAAGTTACCATATAGGTAAGTAGTGACAACATCAATTATTTCACTTTCAAGCCCATAATGCCATTGTGATCAAGTATCTAAAGCTAACTCCATCCATGACCGGGGATAAGCCTCCTTAGAATCGACACCCGGTCGTTGAGTGAACCGTTGAGCGACATGCTAACTTATTATTTTCATCTCGCTTTTGAACAAAAACCCACCTATGGCCGAGAGGGCGTATGTGGGGAGGTGTTAGACAAACCGGTCCAAACACCATCATTTTGTTGAGAGATAATAATTTAGCACTCATTGCCTCCTTTCAATCTTTCCTTTCTAACATTTTCTTGCAATCAGCGAGGGTGTTAGGCTTAGGGTCAAGATCTACGACCGAGGCAATTTTCGTAGCAAAGTTAATGTCGATAATCATCGTTGCTCGGTCCATATAAATATAATTTATGGCCATTTCGCCATGGAGTGCATTTGACGCTAACACTTGCTCTACTAAATTTATCATTCTGGAACAAGGTCCATAATTTTTCCCGCGTCGATGTGTGCGCATACAACTCCGCCGGGTGTTTCCTCTATGGGAAAGTTTAAGTCCGAAATCTTATGCGCTGAATTTTCCGTACTTGTGTCAGGTCTCAATTGGCCCCCCATTTCACTTTGGGGCACTTTGGCGTCACACTGTGATGAATCTCGCTTATCCTTTTTCGTCGGGCGACCCCGAGTACATGGAATTGGAGAAGTCGGATCTCTCGTCCTTTTAGGCCTTTGGACGATAGCGGGTATACCATCATTTTTATTTGGTATTTCAACCCTTTCTGGTGTATTACACATGTGAACATGCAATTCTATCACGGTCTTTAAGTTACTAAAGTGATCAGGTATCGCGACCGGTCCTGTACTGCATCCGTCCCTGGATTAATAGTTGACACACACATTCGACGATGAAATACCAAGAATACATCATATTTCATTGTATTTACATCAAGGATCAAGTGTAATACAATACACACCTGCTTAGCTCATGGCTAGCTTACAGTACAATCATGCAGCAGAGTAAAATCTAGTCTTGTGGCGTCCATCAACTCACAAGCAAGAGTTGAGTATAGCGTCGTAAACCCTATTTCGTAACCCCCCTTCGATATGGTAACCTGCAACATGATACATTGCAGCCACAAGAGTCAATACAATGGATGTATTCGCAAGATTCACCAGGATTGGCTTGTAGAACATAAACATGCAGTTTGGTGTGGCTGGTTTTCCTTTGCGCGAAAAATACATAACCCTACCTTTATAATAGTGGCCTACTCTAATAGCAATATGACACTTCCGATAACCTCGGTCGTACTCCAGAGTTACTCCGGTAACCCCGGTCGTAACCCAAAGCAGTTTGAGTAGGTGGACTCCTGGTAACCCCAGTAATCCCAAGCTTCCCTTCAAAGACCCTGGTACCCTCAGTTCTCTGAGATCATCGCCATAACTCCCCATTGGTTGAACCCATAATTTTTTAAGGGAAGAGGTGAATGAGATCAATCTAATAATTTTCGGATGAGTTGCTCAACATTGTCCGTAATCGAGGACACGACTAATCATGATCATTTTTATACACATTGTAGAGGTTTATGTACTTTATCCATGATTCCCGATCACACCATCCTGGTACTAAACTTCACTTGTGAAGTAGCTAGGTAGATCGAGACAAGAATTTTAGGAAGTAGCCGCCCTCTTAGAAATGACAGACCTAGTCCAACCTACATGCAAGACTACATTTGCTGGTCTGCTACAGGAGGGTTCCCACAACTTAGTCGATCCTCACAGAGCCCCTATTGTCTCATAGTCACACATGAAAACTACTCAACTTTTGAACTCATACAATCTTTGGTGAGTGGGTGGCTTTCCCCACCAATGACTACACTCCGACGGCCCAATAAAAGCCAGTCCACCCAGATCGATTAATTAATTAATTAATTGGTAGTTAAGTAGTCAACCATGCGGTCCTATGGTGGTATAATAGTTGGTGTTTCCCAATCCATGTTATAGCATCTAAGCAATTACTCGTGGGCTACAAGTTCAGGGTATAATGGACCTACTCAAACAACTTGGCTTTGTCAAGCATAAAGTAAAATCCTATAGGGGGTTCCTAGTTGAAAATAAGTTACTATACTAAAGCAGGAAGCATTTGTTTTTCTCCTTTCCTTGATTTTTTTTCACATTTCTAGTGTTCATTTTACATGACAACGATAAACAACAAAAGTGAACAGTGCCCATGATGAACATTCTGTCAAAAAAAGCCCACAGTGAACAACATTAAAAGAAAATCTGTGGGTCGCAAAGAAACCGACTTTTTTTATACACCATTTCTCTCCTCCTCTTTCACCCTCACGTCCTTATATAAAAGGTTAAAATTTAGCATTTTTTTGCACATCATTTCTTTCCACCGGCGTACCGATGCAGAGCCACCTAAATCGCCATTTGCTCCCTTTCAATGATGTGCTATCGAGGCACAAACTAGTAAACCATATTTTTCATGAACAATAATTCATGGGGGAGATAAGTTCTTACCGATTACTGCCCGTTTTACATCACGACATCAACGAACAACATGCCAACAGTTACCCTAACAAAATGAAAAGTGAAGAGTAGCGGTGAATAGTACCATATGGACAGTGAAACAGTAGCATGTAAACAGTGCACATTGTGAACTATATGCCTAGTGAATAGTGTTTCATTGAAAAAATGCACCCCTTGTTAAAAAATGTTTTTTTGCGCATCAACTGTCTACCCCTCCTCCATCCTCACGTCCTTATATAAAAGGTTAAGATTTAGGATTTTTCTACACATCCTTTCTCTCCATCGGTGTACCGATGTAGAGCCGCCTCAATCGTATTCCGCCCCTTTACTGTGATGGTGTTGTCGAGGCACAAAACAATAAATGGGAACAATATATTTGCATGAACAATAAACCATAGAAAAAATAAATGTTCTGCCAATTACTTTCCATTTTACACCATGGCAACAATGGAAAGTACACCAACAATCTCGAAGAAAAACGGAAAAGTAGTATCCTAATAAAGCAGGAACTGCTAACCGAAACTATAGCCTAAATAAAACCACAAAAAATCAAATCAATGAAATGAGCAATACCTTAACAAACCAAAAACATTAACCCACCCGAACATTGAACCGAAACAGTACCTGAATTGTAACCCAGAACAATGCACCACAATAAATCAACACTATGTATTCACGTGAACAGTAATCCAGAAGGATTACAAAAAATCTCCAGAAGAACTAAACCTCCTTCTACCTCGGTGCATTTACCTACATGAGGAGAATAGCCAATGTTGTTGTCATCATCTACCTCGCCTTCTCCTTCCCTATGGCCCACCCTTCAACTATAATGTCATCATTGAAGTCACCTCTAGGACGAGATCGATCATGACAGTCTATAAGCAGCCAACGAGAAGAGACAACATGAAAATAAAAACTGTCACTTGACCAACCTCTTCACTCTATTGCCTAATCCATTTCTTCAATCAATTCAAAGAAAAAGAGAAAAATACAAGACAATGGATCATCCGTTAAGGGTGGTGTTTGCTGAAAAAACTATTGTAGAATCAGTAATTTCTCAGCCGCAAAATTTTCTGAACTATGGACATACCACTTATCCTATATCACAGTTTGAAAACACATTGGGTTGAACGTTCTATAATCCGATTAGCCATTCATAGATACTGCGTTTATATAAGTCCTCTGCCGATCACTATCCATTTTTACACCACAACAACACTCCATCAATTACTATCCATTTTTTACATCATGAAAATTTTAGGGTTTAAATTGCTTACAAACTTTTAAATTTGAATTTTATTAGATAAATTGTGGGGACCCCGACTCATAAGTCGTGATCATCGAATGCACGTGTACAGTGATCCCAGAGATCAATGCTCACTGAACACACAAAAGCTGAATAACAAGAGTCTTACATCCTTCCATACCGTCTTACACAAATAAAGGCAAGCTAGGCCAAGTCTTACATATAGGGCCACAAGGGCCGAACACTTAAACATAACAAGCAGCAAAAATCTTGGTTGAAAGCATGAACCCATGCCATCTGCCTTAAACCTACATGCATTCTGAATGGGAAGCGTCCTAGATCGCATGTTCGTCACCAACGAACTCTTCACCATAATCCTGATCTTCCATGCATGGCCAATTAAGTAACCAGTGGCAAGCCAATGAGTACACTGAATGTACTCGCAAGCAACCCAGGTTTTGAAACAAGGTACAACAATGCATTATATAGCACTAAGTAGGAAAGTTTTGCATAAAGCTAGTTTTAAGTGCTATGATATGGTCAAGTAACTTGAGTAAGCATGCATCAACTGTTGACAGGTATCCATATGAACCAACTATAGATATCATCAATAGAAAGGGGTTGAACATCTCATGTTCAGTCATCTCGTCAAGTCATCTGACTTAACTCAAGTATCACCTTCATCACCAACACACGCACACACACCAAGTTTAGTAAACATTTGAACGTAGCACAGGAGCGGTCATCTAACTGTCCTTGATCGTGGGCATGACTATTTGAATAGTTTTACACTCTACAGAGGTTGCACACTTTACCCACAAGACTCGGGGAACTTCCGTTTCATCCACGACTCGCAGTATTTAACATACCCGAGGTAAGCACCCGGACATTGTCTTTCCCCTGGCGATACTAAACAAAGAGTCCACTTGATTGGTACCTAGCCCACATGATGTACATCACAGTAGCATCCATGCAAGGACCAACGGTGTGCCTAGTGCCTGTGAAGACAGAGCATGATCGTCCATACCGGCATGACCCCGTATCGGGAGTGACCCCGCCACTCCCGCCACTAGTAATGCGGGCTTCATGCTAGTACCCACCAAAGTAATCAACAAAGCCCCGTCCCATAAGGGGTATTGTGGTTGTACATGTAAGGTTGGAGTAACAGTCGCAACTTACACCAATCCGTTTTTGAAAACCACACACACTCACTTACTCCGGTACACCACTTTTTTCTCAAATGGTTACCCAACTCAACATCATCTCCCTCGGGCATTAGTGGCACCCGATGGGGTTTTCGAAAAGTCTTTGAAATCATCTATGTTTCCATCACCATGCGTATTCCCATCAAACTTGCGTAGCAACTACTAGCATCCTATCTACTCCCACCCGCACAACCCTCATAAGCATGGTAGGGTCATGCACGATGCAAGTATCAACGATAAAAGTAACGGAGGCATCCCACCGAAGTGATCACCACATCACATGATTAACAACAAGGAATAAGGTGCTATATGACATACATGAAAATGGTTTCTTAACATGGTCAAAGGGCTGCTTGCCTGGCTCAATAAAGTCTTCGGGGTCTTCAAAGTCTTCGAGTCCAACTCCCTCGTGAACAACGCAATCTATCGTCGCGATAAATAACGATAATAATAAGCATCACACAAAAACAGAGCACAAAATCTACTAATAAAATGCTACCATACTCTGATAAATACTAAAAAATATTATAAGAATATTTGTCTATGGTTTTGGGGTGAAAAAGGTTTTCAAAATTATTTGTAACAGTGGCTAAAAATGCCTAAAAGAGATTTTAAAATAAAACAGTACATAAAAGGTTTTCACAAATTTACACAAATGGCACTATTAAATTCTACACATCATTCTAAGATTTTAGATGGAAAGATATTTATAATAAGATTTTTATTTGGAGCTATGGGATTTTTTGGAAAAAACTGACAGAAAACAAAAAAGAAAACAGGCACTGTGCCCTAGGCCAGATCTGGCCGCAACTGGGCCGACCCAGAGCAAATCAGCCCCAGGCGAATCGGGTATCCGCGCCGCGCCAGGTTTAAACCTGATGGGCGGACCCCACAGGCCAGTGAGAGAGAGAGAGATGCGAGAGGGGTGCAAGGGCTGACGACCTGGCCCCACTGGCAGGTTGTCGTCCACCTCTGACTAGGGACCAGCGGTGCTCACCGGCGGCAAAGGAAGGCATGGCGAGGGGAGGCAAGCACGGGGTTGAGCTCGGGGTCGAGCCGTCGATCCGGTGGGGGTCAAAGGAGTCATCGGAATGCCCTGGGTCGCCGGCATTGAGGAGGCCACGATGGAGGAGCTTCGGGAGGCAGTCGCCGTCGTTTGCTCCGTCTGCAAAACACGACGAGGAGAGGGGGAAATGACTCAGGGCACGGAGGAGGGGACCAACGGGACGCAAATGAGGGCCGGGGAGGCTCTGTACCCAGATATCGCCGACAAGCTATATCGGCGGAGCTCGGGCTCGATCTGGCGCTCGGGTGATCCTCGAGTGGACTGGGTGGCACGAGGGGTCGATTGGGGATGAGAGTGAGCCAGAGGATGGGAGAGAGAGGCCCGAGAGTGGCTTAAATAGAGGGGGCGACAGAGCATGATGGACCCGTGCGCTGGCAAGGTCGTGGTCGAGGCCAGAGGGAGAGAGAGCTCGCAGGGCTGCTCGGGGGCGCTCCTGTGGTTGGTCTAGGCCCGCGCGAGAGAAGAGAGGGTGCAGGGGGGCGCACGCGTGTGACGCCTCCGGTTGGCCGAACCAGGCGGCCGTGGTGCGCGTGAGGGAGGCCGCTGGAGAGAGAGGGAGGAGGGGGCCGACAAGGTGGCGTGACACAGACGCCAAGGGCATCTCGAGGGACACGGGGAGGATGCCCTAGGTGGTCGGGAGCCTCGGAATGGGGGCTGCTACAGTGCGGGAGCGCACTATAGCGCGCTCCAGAGCGTGCAAATGGCCGGCATGGCCGTTGCCCGCGTGCTCTGGGGTGTCCCACCTTGTCTAGTAGCTCCTGGGGGGTTTCTTAGATGCTCCTTGGATGCTCTGGAGCTAGGGAGAAAAGAAATAGAGTGGGGGAGAGGGTAGAGATGCTCCTGCCATTGCTGTCCAGGGGGTAAAATGAGGGTTTTACCCCACCAATAAATGATCAGTGGCCTTGGGTGTTTTACTGGAGGTGAAAAACATTAGTAAGGCACTTTGGTAAAAAGTTGAACCGAAGGAGAACAATATAAGGGGGTCAAACAAGGGTTTTACCATAAGGGCAAAAAGTGTTTGATGAAGGTTTAGGCAAGCAAATGGGATTTTCTTGAATTCAGACTTGGCAGGGTCAAAGGGTGGTTAGAAATAGGATTGATCACCAAGTTTGAGCTTGATTGAAGAAAGTTCACAATGTAACTTCATGAAACCCTAGAAATCAATAGAATTAGATTCCTATAGATCTAGTATGCATTTCCATTCTCCTTGATGCACCACTTGGCGTGGCATCCTTATTTGGGTAATGGAACATGCCCACAAAGTTTGGAGTCAAGGGAAGAAACTTCACAATGTAAAGTTGTTCAAACTTGAATCTGGACAGGTATAGTTTTGGAATATTTTGATGAAGCAAATCAATTGGGTTTGAGATTAAACTTTGCAAGATCATCACATATGACAATGGTGACTGGCTAGAAGTTTCTTGGAATTTATTGAGAATATTTCTTATAGAAATATTTCAAAAGCTTGATTTGGACAAAAAGGGTTTTGAGGGGTTTTGCCCATGATTTTGAACATGACCATGTGTTGAAACTCATATATATGGAAAATATATGTCCACTGAGTTTCCCTAAATTTTCTCGAATATTTTCAAAGCATTAAAATATTTTTTCCCTGTGAAAAACCATTTTTGGCCTTAAGAAAAAGACTTTAAATAAAATAGTAAAATAATCTTTAAAATCAACATTTGGTGGTTTTGGGAAGTCATATATATATATATATATATTAGGTTTCAAATAAAGCTTTTGGGGGAAAAGGATCCACCAAATTTGAGGACTTGCAGTGCAAACCTCAACTCATGGGTTTTTGAAAACCTAATTTGAATAAATTCCTTTTGGTCAAAATAAATTTTGATAAAAATAGTTTGGTTACTATTCACATGGCGTGATCATTGGGCAAGAAGTTTGGATCAAGGAAGATGAATATGGAGAGGAGTAGAATCTAAGAGTGCCAAACATACTCAACCAAACAATCAAACAAGTAACAATCGAAACAAGCATGCACTCAAAAAGTTTTAATTGGCTCCAAATTTTGTAAATCCAAACATAAAAAAGTGATACAAACATAGGGTGTGCCATAAATCCTTGCTTGATATAGAATGAAATAGTGGCGGCTAGAAACTAGATACGGAATATAGGTGAAAAAGATGCACAAACTGGATATTAAATATTGTCCTACTATAGGGCCTACACATTGGTAACTATCCCATTCGATCTCACTATTGACCAAACCAGGCATATGAGAATGAATCCAATTACATATTACTACCGCATCCATCAGATGTTTTCTTACTTGCGAAAGGAAAAAAAATATGTGCTTACAAAAAAAGCAATAGGCCGACCGTTTTACTTAGTCAATTCATGTAATGTTTGCTAGATTTCTACATAGAGAATGGGGTAAAAATAAATTTGTATTTTCTTTTTCATTCTATTTTCTCACATTAGAAATGTTGTTGCTTTTTCTTATTCTAAAAATACAAACAAAACCGATCACGGGCGTAGCATGCGCCGCGCTTCTTTTGAGCTAGTCAACTAAAATGCATGAAAAGATAGGTTATGATCAAAGGTTCACTTGCCTGTATTGCTAATCCTTCTGTCTCACAATGCTTGATTAGCATACTCCGCTCTTTGTAACAATCCATCGTAAGTAAAGAGTACTAATGAACAACCATACAATACAATCAAACAAACAATAAGTGGTTTGCATGGTGTCAGTGCCATTGTGCTGTGTTATCATGTGTCACGACTTAACTCATAAGAGTTTGAATAACAACATAGTGGTTTTCTTTTGGAACACATGTGTCATAAGGGTTCACATGCAAGTTTTAATAAAGGTTCATCACATAAGGAGCATGTGATGTCAAATGGTGGTTGTCAGATTCAGTCAGGGATCAGGACAACAGAGTCTTTGTATATGAATCTTTGGTAGCCAAGTTCATGTTCAAGTTTGTATGACAATTCAAACTTCCTGACGTTTCGTGGGCTTGAATACACTAAGGTCTGAAAATGACAATTGGTCTGGCTTGCATTTCAATTTGGATATGAACTAGGGTTCAACATATTTGAATTTAAATTGAACCAAGTTTATAATTCAAATTGGTTTCACCGAATTCAATTTGAATTATGAATCATTTCACACTTTTTAAGTTGGTTCAACTAAATCCAAATGCCATTTCATTAATCCTAAGTCATATGCAAATTCAACATAGTACCTAAATTTATTATTAACTAAGTTTCAAACAAAAGTCAATTATGAATTCAATATAATCACTATAGTTGATTTATTTGATTTAGTTTAACTAAATTGAATTATGAATCCTAAAATAATAATTAAGGTTCTAATAGTTTCAAAATGATTGGGCTTGATCTAAATTTAATTTGAGTTCATCTTTCCTAGTCATCAAGTATTGACTCCAATCATAAGCTACCAAGTTGAATTTGGTTTAACAATTTATTTAAATTTCATTTAATTTCAAATTAAAACTAGGTTTCAATAATTTGAAACTAAGTTTGTGATCCTATTTGTTTAATAATGTTTTATTAAACAATTCTTAATTTGAATAAAACCCAATCAGGTTTTATCTTCATTTGAATGTTGTCCTATGTAGTATTATGTTAAAAAACATATTTTTAAATTGTTGAAAATTGAACTAAAGTGTTCTAAAAGGAAAGTATTTGTCATTAGGTTCAATTTGCAAAAAGAATTAATTAATTTGGAATTATACATTGCAAGTTATGTCCTATTTAAATTTAAATTTATTATGTTTGAATTTCAATTTTAAATTGTTGAAACATGAAATGTTTCTTGACGGGGTGAAACTAGATTTCCTAAGGGTCATTTTGCAAAAAAAAATTCACCTAATTAGGATTTGTAGATACTTATTTATGATGGTTTTAAATCCGTTTTTTTCTACAAATGCGTAATTCAATTTAATTTAACAGATAAACATACATATAGGGTTGCCATGTGGCGTGCCGTGATTGGCTGCAGAGGCGTGCGCTAGGGTGCTAAGTGGTGGATGACCGAACACTAGAAGATAACGGTTCGGTCTTTTAAGTGAACTATCATTAGGCATTGGATATGAACATACATGACATATAAGAAAGGGTGCTCCCTGGGTGGCTAGGTCGCCGGAGAAACATGCCTAAGACGATGGAGATGACATCGGACGGCGACGTGCCTTTGGGAGGTGGCCGAGGACAATGTTTTCGGGGTCGCCAGAACGGGGGGGGGGGGGGGGCAAATGGGCTCGGCTCGGCGTGGAGGTCCCTCTGGTGCATACGATAGTCGTTGGGGGAGGACTGAACGACGTCGAGGAGCTGCTAGAGTCGTGCACGATGGTGAGGGCTTCGGGTGACGTTCGTAGGGCTCCAAATCAAGCATCTCTGGACGAAACAAAAGGTCAGGGTGGCGTGCTTGTGCAAGGCAAACACACTGGACAAGGAGAGGGGTTTTGGGGCTCACGGGGTTCACCGAAGATGATTACGGGGTGGTGGCGAGCTTCGGGTCTCGTCAGAGTTGGCCCTCCAAGGTGGTCCGATCGTGCAGGTGGTGTCTAGGAGGTGCACACGGCATCAGGGAGCATGTTGGTGGTGACAGCGGGCTCGGGGGTGCTCGAGCTCGTCGGAGTCGAGCTCCAATGGCCATGGCTACGTCAAACTCGCCGAGCTCGATTCGATGCAATCTGGTGGCAATGGTGAGGGGAGGCAGAGGAGAAAGGGAGAGGGGGGGGGGGGGGTCATGGGGGTCTTATAGGATAGGTCAGGGCCTCGGGGGTGGGGCCGGAGCTACTGATACGTCTCCAACATATCAATAATTTATGAAGTATTCATGCCATATTTGCCTATGTTTAGAATACTTTTATATGGTTTTGATGCACTCTATATGATTTATTTGGAACTAACCTGGTCTGACGCTATTTTCAATAGAACTACCGTGGTGTTGTTTCTTGTGCAGAATATAAAAGTTCTCGGAATCGCCCCAAATTTTTTTATGATTTTTTCTGGAGAAAATAAGAAATACAGGAGCGAAGAACCATCGGAGGGGAGCCACCCGTGGGCCACAAGCCAGCAGGGCACGCCCACCCCCTAGGTGCTTGTTAGCTTGTGGGGCCCATGTGGCTCTGGTTGACGTGATTCCAACGCTGAAAAGTCATGTAAATCCATAAACCTCTGAAAGTTAACTTAGAACTTCCGCTCCGCCATCGTAAGCCTCTCTACCAAAGAAAACTCATCCGGAGCCATGTTCCGGCACCCTACTGGAGGGTGCAATCATCACCGGAGACCATCTTCATCATCCCGGTGGTGTCCATGACGAGGAGGGAGTAGTTCACCCTCAAGGCCGAGGGTATGTACCAGTAGCTATGTGATTGATCTCTCTATCTCTCTCCCGTGTTCTTGAGATGTCATGATCTTGATGTATCATGGACTTTGGTAATATAGTTGGATCATATGATATTATTCCCTTGCCACCTTGTTGTGATGAATTGAATCTTTCCCTTTGAGATCTTGTTATGTTAGATTTAATATTGGATTTGAGATCACTTGATGTATGTCTTGCATGTGGATACCCGTGGTGACAATGTTGTGTTCTATTGATTCACTTGATATATTTTTTGGTACTCAACTTGCGGATTCCCATGGTGACAATGGGGTAATATATTCATAGGGGTTGATACACGTTTTTGTCCTATTTTCTCGGATAGAAATCATGGGGTACTCGCTGAAGTTATTTGTGTTGGATTGAATATGATGAATCTGAAATTATTTGATGCATGTCGAATAATTAACCCACAGATACTTGATGTGACATTGAAGTATCTAGGTGAGATTAGGGTTGATTGACGTGTATCATAGGTGTTATTCTAGTATGAACTCTAGGGCTGTTTGTGACACTTATAGGAATAGCTCAATGGATTGATCGGAAGGAATAACTTTGAGGTGGTTCTAATACCTACAACATTTTCATATTATGTTCTGCGCTAGATATGAACTTTGGAGTGATTCTTTGTCGGACGTTGAGGGATGATCATATGATTCTATTATGTTAGCATTGTTGAGAGATTGCACTAGTGGAAGTATGAACTCTATGCCTTATTTACAAGAATTGCCATACCGTTTTGCTCGCTGTTTCCTACTTGTTACCTTGCTGTTTTTATATTTTCAGATTACAAAAACCTATATCTACCATCCATATTGCACTTGTATCACCATCTCTTTGCCAAACTAGTGCACCTATAAAAGTTACCATTGTATTGTGTGTGTTAGGGACACCAGAGATATCTTGTATTTGATTGAAGGGTTGTTTGAGAGAGACCATCTTGATCCTACACCTATGTAACGTGCAAGATGCGGTTCTATCCTCGATGGGGACAAGAGCACATCTCGTATAGAAATCATTGCAATACATGTAAAAGAGGAGATGAGTATATGAGTTGGCTTACACTCGCCACAAACTAGATTACGAATCCATACAATCATTCATACATTATCTAGAAATGCAGGGTCCAACTACGAACGAAATCAAACGATAGAAGCAATGATAACTGCTCCCTCCATCCCAAAATAAGTGTCACAACTTTGTCTTAACTTTAGTACAAAGTTTTACTCAGGTAAAGACACTTATATTGGGACGGAGGGAGTATCTCGCTAAGCCTAGGAAGACGACCAAGTAGCTCCCCTACTCGTCCGGATAAGTGATGTACATACGCCCACATTCCTCGTCGTACTCCCAGTGGAGCTGGGATGCGTCAATTGGATCGATCTCATCCGTAATTGTACATGTATTGTTGTAGTAACCTATGAGCCACGAGGACTCATCAATCTCATTAACTCGGGTACCGAGACTATCTAAGCCGATGGGTAAGGTATGATTAATTGGTGAGGCTGCAACAAGCACTAAGCATTTATTTGATTGGCTGACTTACGTGTAAAAGAATAAGAGGGGTGAACTTCACATTATCGGACGTGAACTAGTATGATCACTAAGTGATCCGGAATATCTACTTATGTCAAACATAACCCCACCACGTTCTTTCTCAGTTCAGAACTCACGAGCAGAGACAGCCATGGTTACGCACGTGGTTGGTGTATTTTATTTGAGTTTACTACAACCGGGTGTTAAACAAATTTCCAAGTTGCCACATAACCAGGGGTATGACTTCTTGAAAATATTTAACCCTGCAGGGGTGCTCCAACTCATCCATCACAAACTAACCACACGCCGCATGGATAACCTCAACCACGATAAAGCCTGTAGTATCCTCGGGAATCCGGTGGAAAACCAAAACCTCAAGACTGCCCAAAGTATCCTTGGAATCCCGCGAACAAGACATTTGAGAAAGGTAAAACAAGTCCAGCAAGACCGCCCGATGTGTCGACGAACCCGATAGGAGCCGCGTATCTCGTTCCCAGGACACGACCGTATGGGACTAGCTACGGGGAAAACCAATCCCAGAGTTTCCTCGAGACGGCCCCGCAGGCAGCCTGGGTTGGATCAACACTCATGAGGAGCATTGGCATGGGTTGTTGATTAATTATCCACGCGGTAGCTAAGCCCTATGCATTTTTATTAAGTTGTTAAGCAAACGCAGTACCAATGTTGGGTCTTACCAGGCAAGTTTTATCCCAAAACGAATAGTCAAGGGGGTCCCCATAAACACCATGAGCATGTTAGGAGCGCTCAATATGGAATATAATACCGGTAATCAAAAACTAGGGTGGCAAAAGTAGAACAAAACACCGGGCAAAAGGCCAATACTTGCACCTTTTACCAAGTATATAGGTGCATTAAATTAATTAGCAACAATATTGTGATATCTCAAGATATCCATGTTGTCACATGGAAAACAACCTGCACCTGCAACTAACAATATAAGAGGAGCTGAGCAGCGATAACTTAGCCAAACAGTGGTTTGCTAGGTAGTGGAGCGGTTTGATAACCCACAAGTATAGGGGATCAGTTGTAGTCTCTTTCAATAAGTAAGAGTGTCGAACCCAACGAGGATCTAAAGGTAGAACAAATATTCCCTCAAGTTCTATCGACCACCAATACAACTCTACGCACGCTTAACTATCGCTTTACCTAGAACAAGTATGAAACTAGAAGTACTTTGTAGGTAATATAGGATAGGTTTGCAAGATAATAAGGAGCACATAAATAAAATATAGGGGCTACTAAGATAAAGTAACAATTAATTTAGTTTAACGAGTGTGGAAAAGTGGTGGTAGGAGTTGCAGAATTGTCCCTAGGCAATCGATAACTAGACCGGTCATCCTTATTGCAATTTTATATGAGGGAGAGGCATAAGCTAACATACTTTCTCTACTTGGATCATATGAACTTATGATTGGAACTCTAGCAAGCATCCGCAACTACTAAAGTTCATTAAGGTAAAACCCAACCATAGCATTATAAGGTATCAAGTCCTCTTTACTCCCCTATGCAACAACCCACCTACTCGGGTTTATGCTTCTGTCACTCAAGCAACCCACCATAGGCAAATCATGAACACATTGCTACACCCTACAACAGGGATCCCTCACGCTTGCGCGACACAGAGAGCACCATAGGACAACACCAATAATAAAACATGCAACTCAAACCAATCTTGATCATCAATCAACCCATAGGAAAACAAAAATCTACACAGACATCATAGGATGGTAACACATCATTGGATAATAATATGAAGCATAAAGCACCATGTTCAAGTAGAGGGTACAACGGGTTGCGGGAGATTGGACCGCTGTAGATAGATGGGGGAAGGTGATGGAGGTGTTGGTGAAGATGACGGAGTTGTTGGAGTAGATCGCCATCACGATGATGGACCCGACGACGTTCCGGTGCCACCGGGAGAGAGGTGGAGAGAGCCCCATCCTTCTTATTCTTCCTTGACCTTCCCCTAGATGGGAGAAGGGTTTCCCCTCTGATCCATGGCCTCCATGGCGGCGGAGGGGCGAGAGCCCCTCCGAGATTGGATCTCTCCCTCCCTCTGTTTCCTTCTATTTCTATGCTCCCAGATTCTATCCTTTCACCATTTCTTAAATATCCAGAGATCCGTAACTCCGATCGGGCTCAAATTTTGAGTGGACCTTTATCCAAAAATTAGCTTTCTTGCGGACAAAGTACATCGCCAACCGACCTAAGGGGTGGCTACAAGCCTGCCAGGCGCGACCAGGGGGTGGGCCGTGCCTAGCAGGCTTGCCACCTCCTCGTGCATCGTCTCGCATTGACTATTTTTTACCAAAAATCACATATATTCCAAAAAGATCTCAGTAAGTTTTTATTGCGTTTGGACTTCATTTGGTATGGCTATTCCGCGAAACAAAAAACATGCAACAAACAGGAACTAGCACTAGGCACTGTCTCAATATGTTAGTCCCAAAAATAGTATAAAAATTTGCCAAAAGTATATGAAAGTTGTAGAATATTGGCATGAAACAATAAAAAATTATAGATACGACGGAGACATATCAGGGTTAGAGGCTTTCATGGCAATTTCGGAGGCTTGACAATTTAGTGGTAGGTAACGAAAACATAATGGTAGAAGAGAGACATCTAACATAGAAAAAACAGTATGAGGATCTGGCTAACAATCATCTTGCCTGTAGGGTATTCATGGGGATAAAGAGCTGGGTCCTCGTAGGCGTTCTCTCCAATATCCTCAAACTCAGTCTCGACACTCGGGTCTACCCAAAGAGAAAACATCACCAAGTAAACATACAAGCAAAGTGCAATGCGCAACCAAGGATGATGCATGACCAATTTGATGTATTTAACATGGCAACCCTATGCTAGTCATCTTTCTCATGTAATTATTTAGTTCTTTAATATTCTAGACAGAACCTCAAGATTAGTTATTCAGACATGCTTGAACATGACAAATATGAACGCTCCTCCTAAAAACAATGCAAATGCACATGGAGAACGTTGCAAACGGAGTAATGGAAGTCTCAGTGCGCTCACGATAAGGTTTCAACGGTAATGGAGACAAAACAAAGATGAGGAAGGCCATGGGCAATTCCTTGGTATCCCAAGGGTTCCACTGGATTGGAATGAAAATCTAGTAGGAATAGACCTAAATATCATGCAAAACAAGTGGGTATAATTTCCACAAGGCACAAAATAAACACACAAGCAATCTGTCCACAACAGCAACATGACATATTGTACCCCACACATCAACAAGCTACAACACACTAAAATGCACAACAAGGGCATGGACATGAAGTCTACAAGATGCTTAACAATTCATCTAACAACAACACCATGAATGGAAGCATGGATCAATATCAAATGATCTCACAAGATGGCATGTTGAAACAACAGTTAAGGACCTAGTGAAAAATACCAGTTTTCACAATCTGAGTTAACAAGATGACATATTGACATAAAAAACATGCTACAGGGACTTTCATGGCATGAAATTTAAGAGAATTATAGAGGACAACATGCACTTCAATTTACTCCATTACACCAACATCAAAATGTGCATAGATCCCTGGCTATCATCCTCCCAACCTGGCATATTGAGCTAAACAGTCCCCTAGACTTAGAAAAAAAATATTAAGTGACAAGCAGGGCAGTTTTTATCAGGATGACATATTTGATAGTAACAATACCTAAGATGCAACCTCTCTACTAGCAAACTATTGGCACATACTAATAGAGGATAACATGCTTAACAAATGACTCCATTGGGCCAACCCAAAAGGAGCTACAGATTCATGGCAATCATCATGGAAACATAGCAACATTATAACCAGATGCTAGGACTTAGAAATATTTGAGCATATGACCAACAATATTTTTTATAGCATGTTGACAGCAAGATTCCACACATAAACAAGGTTTAACATGGAATGCAAAATACCAGGGGATAGTACACCTATCAAAGAGCAATTTTCATGTTGACAAGTTTACCAAAGGATGCAAGGATTAATTCTCACAAAATTAACAAAATGGCATTCACACAAACTTTCTCAAAAGACCAAACCAGCGCCATAGATGGATTCACTGGATTTTTCTACCCCAAAATCATATATCACATGCCTATGTTATAGTAGGAAATCATGCCACAATTCAAATCAAAAATATTTATCACTAGACATAACTTAGTATATGCCAAAATAGGCATATCCCTATTTGGAACCTGACAGAAATGGCCAGGCAAATTTTGGAAACTTTCCCCAAATGGAAATATGCAAATAAACAAAGAAATAAAAATGAAAATAACCAAAAATAAAAAAGGGCCCCACTGGTAGTGGCACTAGGCCTCTGTGTGGGTGACAAGTGGGTCCCATGGCCCACTGTGAGAGGCTAAAGAAATTAAATGAAAAAGGGTTCCCAAGGGGGTTAGAACCCGGGCCTCCCAGGATGAGCACACACAGCACTACCACTCAGCTATGCATGGGGGGTTGACAAAGGAGGGGCGTTAGGCTAAAATAACTAGACCCATGGGTAGTCGGGTTCCCAGCCCCAGACTGGAGAAGATATCAACAACGACACCGGCGGCAACTGAGGCAATCACCAAAGGATATGACCACCGGCAAGGGTGCAGATTTGATGGGGGAATCCATTCCCGAGGCTAGCGCAGAGAGCAAGGCAAGGGGCGAGCAGCTCGTTGCTCCCGACCATGGTCGACAGGGTGGGCAGAACGGACGAGAATGGTAAGGCGAGGCTCTACACGGGGCTGCTAGCAGCACGTCAAGGCAACCATGAGCGCGGGCGAGACAAGGCATGATAAAGGCAACAACTTGAGCACCTATCCTGGCCTATCAATGGAGGACAAACTTGGAGCCGCTCGGATCTACAACAAAGAGAACGACAAGACTGGAGCGAGGGATGGGGAGGATCAGCGACTCACCTTGGGGGTTGTTGTTGGAGTCGAACAAGGCTGCAGTCTCCGGAGACACGGACGACGTAACATTTGCGGTGGCGATGAGGAGTATGGAGCTCCTAGTCCGCGAAGAAGACAAAGACGAGGCCGACGATGAGTACGCGATCCGCTCCTGCTAGCTCCCAGAATCGGTCGAGGACATAGCCGAGGCGCTAGACGACATGACAGATGGGCGAGGGAAGCCGAGCGGAAGCGAGGCCGACGCCGACGCCGGGCGAGCTGCTCTCTGAACTCTTTGAATTCTCTCTCTCTCTCTCTGAAACTTACCAGGAAGAAGCAAGGGGAAGGGGAGAGAAATGGACACGATGCGAGGAAGGGGAGGAACCCTAGGAGAGGGCACCAGGTCTTATAGGAGGGGCCAGATGGCGCACCTCGGCATCCGTGATGAGCTCACAACACTGCCCCTCTCTCTGATTCAACAGGGAGGCGACGGTGTAAGGGAGTAGGTAACCATCTGCGCAAGGGAGCTAGGCTAGAAGGGAAGTAGGAGGCCTAATGGCTGCAGCTGCCTCCCTCTCTCTGAACCTCACTTGGTTTTAAAAAGAACAATAAGAACAAAATAAAACAATGCCCAGGGAGTTTGGGAAGGAATTAAAGTGAAAGCAAAATAGTTTTGGAGACCTGGGAATATCTATAAATTTATAAAATTGATTTATAGAATTTTAAGAGAAAAAAATAAAATGACTTTTATTACCATTTGAAACTGTTTTGTAGATAATAAAAGGTAAAGAGAGAGAACATGTCTAAGGACAATTTTACAGTAACATGGAGAATATTAGACAACTCACCAACATTTTGGACTAGGGCAAGAAAATCACCATATGTCATGAATTTGAATTAAAGAGAGATGGGGTTAGTGAGAAAATGAATTCATTTGAAGCATCTACTAGAGCACTCCACCTCATGCAAGGCACACCATCACAGTACACTTCACTCAACATAACACCTCAAACAAAGCATGATGCAAAACTATGAAATGATGATATGATTCCATGATGCAAAATAATGACATGAAGCAAAATTGATTAACTCAATCCACGGATACTTGAGGTGACATTGGAGTATCTAGGTGACATTAGGGTTGATTGACGTGTACCATAGGTGTTATTCTAGTAGAAACTTTAGGGGTGTTTGTGAAACTTATATGAATAACTCAATAGATTGATCGGAAGGAATAGCTTTGAGGTGGTTCTAGTACCTACACCAATTTCATCTTATGTTCTGCGCTATATATGAACTTTGGAGTGATTCTTTGTCGCACGTTGAGGGATGATCATATGATTCTACTATGTTAGCATTGCTGATTGATTGCACTAGTGGAAATATGAACTCTATGCCTTATTTCCAAGGATTTTTGTACCATTTTTCTCTCTGTTTACTACTTGTTACCTTGCTATTTTTATATTTTCACATTACAAAAACCTATATCTACCATCCATATTGCACTTGTATCACTATCTCTTTGCTAAACTAGTGTACCTATAAAAGTTACCATTGTATTGAGTGTGTTAGGGACACCAGACATATCTTGTATTTGATTGAAGGGTTGTTTGAGAGAGACCATCTTGATCGTACACCTCTATAACGTCCAAGATGCGGTTCTATCCCTATTAAAGCTCAAGGGCCTCAACGGGGATATGAGCGCATCTCGTCGTTTAGAAAGTATAGAAATCATTGCAATACATGTAAAAGAGGAGATGAGTATATGAGTTGGCTTACACTCGCCACAAACTAGATTACAAATCCATATAATCATTCATACATCATCTAGAAATGCAGGGTCCGACTATGGATGAAATCAAACGATAAAAGCAATGATAACTACTCCCTCCGTCTCAAAATAAGTGTCAAAACTTTGTACTAACATTAGTACAAAGTTGTACTAAGGTTAAGACACTTATATTGGTATGGGGGGAGTATCTCACTAAGCCTAGGAAGACGACCAAGTAGCGCCCCTACTCATCTGGATAAGTCACGTACATATGCCCACGTTCCTCGTCGTACTCCCACTGGAGCTGGGATGCGTCAACTGGATCGATCTCATCTATACCTATACCTGTATTGTTGTAGTAATCTATGAGCCACGGGGACTCATCAATCTCGTTAACCCGGGTACCGAGAGTATCTAAGCCGATGGTTAAGTATGATTAAGTGGCGAGGCTATAGCAAGCACTAAGCATTTATTTGAGTGGCTAATTTATGAGTAAAAGAATAATAGGGTAAACATCACATCATTGGACGTGAACTAGTATGATCACTAAGTGATCCTGAACACCTACTTACGTCAAACATAACCCCAACATGTTCTCTCTCGGTTCAGAACTCACGAGCAGAGACAGTCACGGTTGCGCACGTGGTTGGTGTATTTTATTTGAGTCTACAACAGGGTGTTAAACAAATTTCCAAGTTGCCACATAACAATGGGCACGGCTTCTTGAAAAGATTTAACCCTGCAGGGGTGCTCCAACTCATCCATCACAAACTAACCACATGCTGCATGGATAAGCTCAACCACGAGATAGCCCGTATTATCCTCGGGAATCCGATGGAAAACCTCAACCTTGAGTTTGCCCAAAGTATACTTGGAATCCCGTGCACGAGATATTCGAGAAAGATAAAACAATTCTAGCAAGACCGCTTAACGTGTCGACGAACCCGATAGGAGCTGCGTATCTCATTGTCAGGACACGATCGGATGGGATTAGCTACGGGGAAAACCAATCCCCGAGTTTCCTCGAGGCGGCACTGCAGGCAGCCCAGGTTGGACCAACACTCATGAGGAGCACTGGCCCGGGTTGTTGATTAATTATCCATAGGGTAAGGAAGCCCTATGCATTTTTATTAAGTTCTTAAGCAAATGTAGTACCAATGTCGGGTCTTGCTAGACAAGTTTTATGCCAAAATGAATAGTCAAGGGGGTCTCCATAACAACCCCGAGCATGTTAGGAGCACTTAATATGGAAAATAATACCGGTAATCGAAAACTAGGGTGGCAAAAGTGGAACAAAACACCAGGCAAAAAGCCAATCCTTCCACCTTTTACTAAGTATATAGGTGCATTAAATTAATTAGCAACAATATTGTGATATCTCCATATATCCATGTTGTCACATGGAAAACAACCTTCACCTGCAACTAACAATATAAGAGGAGCTGAGCAGCGGTAACTTAGACAAACAATGGTTTGGTAGGTAGTGGAGGGGTTAGAGGCTTTCATGGAAATTTGGGAGGCTTGACAATTTAGTGGTAGGTAATGAAAGCATAACGGTATAAGCGAGACATATAGCATATCAAAAATACTATCAGGATCCGGGTAAGGATTATCTCGCCTGTAGGGTCTTTAGGGGGATAAAGAGCTGGGTCCTCATAGGCGTTCTCTCTAGGATGCTTGAGCTCAGTCTCGACACTCGGGTCTACGCAAAGAGAAAATTGCACCAAGTAAACATACAAGCAAAGTGCAATGCGCAACCAAGGAAGATGCATGGCCAATTTGATGTATTTAACATGGCAACCCTATGCTAGTCATCTTTCTCATCTAATTATTTAGTTCTTTAATATTCTGGACAGAACCTCAAGATTATTTATTCAGACATGCTTGCACATGACAAATATGAAGGCTCCTCGTAAAAACGATGCAAATGCATATGGAGAACATTGCAAACAGAGTAACAGAACTCTCGGAGCGCTCATGATAAGGTTTCAGCAGTAATGGTGACAAAACAAAGATGAGGAAGGCCATGTGCAATTCCTTGGTATCCCAAGGGTGCCACTGTATTGGAATGAAAATCTAGTAGGAATAGACCTAAATATCATGCAAAACAAGTGGGTATAACTCCCACAAGGCACAAAACAAACACACAAGCAATATGTCCACAACAGAAACATGACATATTGTACCCCACACATCAACAAGCTACAACACACTAAAATGCACAACAAGGGCATGGGCACGAAGTCTACAAGATGCTTAACAATTCATCTAACAGCAGCACAATGAATGGAAGCATGTATCAATAGCAAATGAGCTCACAAGATGGCATGTTGATACAACAATTAAGGACTTAGTGAAAAATACCAGTTTTCACAACCCGAGTTAACAGGATGGCATATTGACAACAATAAATCTACATGCTACAAGGACTTTTATGGCATGAAATTTAAGAGAATTATAGAGGACAACATGCACTTCAATTTACTCGATTACACCAACGTCAAAAGGTGGATAGATCCCTGGCTATCATCCTCCCGACATGGCATATTGAGCTAAACAGTCTCCCAGACTTAGAAAAATATATTTAGTGACAAGCAGGGCAGTTTTTATCATGATGACATATTTGACAGTAACAATAACTAAGATGCAACCTCTCTACTAGCAAACTATTGGCACATACTAATAGAGGACAACATGCTTAACACATGACTCCATTGGGCCAACCCAAAGGAGCTACATATTCATGGCAATCATCATGGAAACATATCAACATTATAACCAAATTCTAGAACTTAGAAATATTTGAGCATATGAACACCAGTATTTTTTATAGCATGTTGAGAACAAGGATTCCACACACAAACAAGGTTTAACATGGCATGCTAAATACCAGGGGCTAGTGCACATATCAAAGGGCAATTTTCCTGTAGACAAGTTTACCAAAGGATGCAAGGATTAATTCATGCAAAATTAACAAAAAGGCATTTTTAACACAAAATGATATTCACACAAACTTTCTCAAATGACCAGACCAACATGACAGATGGATTCACTGGATTTTTCTACCCCAAAATCATATATCACATGCCTATGTTACAGTAGGAAATCATGCCACAATTCAAATTGAAAATATTTATCACTAGGTATAACCTAGTACTCCCTCCGTAAACTAATATAAGAGTGTTTAGATCACCACTTTAGTGATCTAAACGCTCTTATAATAGTTTACAAAGGAAGTATATGTCAAAATAGGCATATCCCTATTTGGAACCTCACAGAAATGGGCAGACCAATTTTGGAAACTTTCCCTAACTGGAAATATGCAAATAAATAGAGAAATAAAAATGAAAATAACCAAAAATAAAAAGGGGCCCACTGGTCGTGGCACTAGGCCTATGTGTGGGTGACAATGGGTCCCACGACCGACTGTTAGAGGCTAGAAAATTAAATGCAAAAGGGTGCCCAATGGGGTTTGAACCCAGGTCTCCCAGGGTGAGCATACACAACACTACCACTCAGCTAGGTATGGGGGGTTGACAAAGGAGGGGTGTTAGGCTAAAATAACTAGACCCACGGGTATTTGGGTTCCTAGCCCCAGACCGGAGAAGATATCAACAACGTTGCCGACGGTAATGGAGGCGATCGCCAGAGGATATGACCACCGACGGGTTGCGGATTCGGCGGGGAAATGCATTCCCAAGGCTAGTGCAGAGAGCAAGGCAGGGCCCGAGGAGCTCATTGCCCCCGGCCATGGCTGGCAGGGTGGAGACAATGGATGCTAACAGTAAGGGGAGGCTCTACATGGGGTTGCTAGCGACGCGTCGAGGCAACCATGAGCGCAGTCGAGACAAGGCATGACAAATGCAACAACTTGAGCACCTACCCTGGCCTATCAATGGAGGATGAACTTTGAGCCATTCGGATCTGCAACAAAGGCGATGACAGGACCGGAGCGAGGGATAGGGGGGATCAGTAGCTCACCCTGGGTGTTGCTATTGGATTCGAACAAGGCCGCGATGGCCGGAGACGCAGATGACGTGATGTTTGACGATGGTGATGATGAGTACGGAGCTCCAGGTCCGCGAAGAAGACGAAGACGAGGCTGGCGATGAGTACGCGATCCCCTCCTGCTAGCTCTCGGAATCGGTCGGGGACGTAGCCAGGGTGCCGGACGACATGACGGATGGGCGAGGGAAGCTAGCCAAAGGTGAGGACGACGTTGACGATGGGCGAGCTGCTCTCTGAACATCTCCAAACTCTCTGAACTCTCTCTTTGAAACTTACTAGGAAGAAGCCAGGGGAAGGGGGAGAAATGGAGACGGCTTGAGGAAGGGGGAGGAACCCTTGGAGAGGGCACTGGGTCTTATAGGAGGTGCCAGACGGCGCACTTCGGCGTCTATGACGAGCTCACGGCGGTGCCTCTCTCTGATTCAGGAGGGAGACGATGACGTCAGGGAGCAGGTAACATTGAGCGCAAGGGAGCTGGTCCAGAAGGGAAGTTGGAGGCCCAGTGGCTACGGTTGCCTCTCTCTCTCTCTGAACCTCACTTGTTTTTTTATAAAAAAACAATAATAACAAAAGAAAATAATGCCGACGGAGTTTGGGAAGGAATTAAAGTGAATGCAAAATAGTTTTGGAGACCTGTGAATATCTATAAATTTATAAATTGGTTTTGGGAATTTTAGGAGAGAAAAAATAAAATGACTTTTATTACCATTTGAAACTGTTTTACAGATAATAAAAGGTAAAGATAGAGAACATGTCTAAGGATAATTTTACAATAACATGCAGAATATTAGACAACTCTCCAACATTTTATTTAATGGACTAGGGCAAGAAAATCACCACATATCATGAATTTTAATTAAAGAGAGATGTTGTTAGTGAGCAAATGAATTCTTTTGAAGGCATCTACTAGAGCACTCCACCTCATGCAAGGCACACCATCACAACACACTTCACTCAACATAACACCTCAAACAAAACATGATGCAAAACAATGAAATGATGATATGATGCATGATGCAAAACAATGTGTTGGAATCGGGGCTCCGCAAAACCCAACAATGTTTGAACACTAGGGCGTGTGCAAGATCTCAACCAGTTTGAAGTCCCAAGCTTGTCACCCTACGGACTAAATGCGTTGAGTAAGTGTGAGTGGGGAAGGAGAAGGACTCAGAGTTTTACCCATGTTCGAGCCACCTTGCAGTGTAAAACCCTACTCCCGCTTTGTGGTGGATTGGCCTCGCGAGGAGGCTAAGGATGAACTAGTACAGTGGTTGGGTGGCCTCAAGAGGGCTCTTGGCAGTGATGAACTAGATGTTCCCCACTACGATGGGAGCTTGTCCCTATTTATAGGAGCCACGGTCCTCTTCCCTTATCACACAGGCGGGAAGGGATCCCACAACGACCAAATTTGAAAGGGGACAAGAGGTACATCCTATCCTGACTAAAGGTGGTCTTCGCCTGCAAAGCTTACGAGTGTGACGCAGCGGTGGGCTCAGCAATGACATCCATCCTGTCGAGCTCCTGGTCTCAGTCCTATTGCACTTGGAAGGAAACCTTTGGGGGATTCTTTGGGAACCCGTGTACGTCCTTGCCTCCTTAGCACGAAAGAGGAAACTGTCCTCCCATTGTGCTTGCTAGTGCCCTGGCTCAATCGTCAATGCCCACGTCACCCCGGCCTCATGAGGCCGAGCACTTGCATAGGAATCTCCGCTCCTCGGGAGGTAGCCTTGGGGGATGCCACTTCTCCAGAGGTCTGGTGTCGTTCTCCTCGTGAGGCAGGGGTTCCCGTGAGGGCCTGCAGTTGAGGGGCTTCTTGCTGGTCCGTACCGAGCCTTCAAGGTAGGCCTCGCACTGGGCCACAGGCAGGTAGGTCTGGGTACCCCCAGTCCCAGAATGCCGACAGTAGCCCCCGGGCCCAAGGCGTGTTCAGGCTGGCTTCAAGGTGAAACCAAGGGGGGAGACCGAGGCACCGCAATCCCTAACCGTCTGCGGGTCACGATCGATGCGTGGCGCACGATGAGGTGCAGAAGCCTCCACTTCCCCATGTTGCCTCGGTAACTGCCCTGACCGGCACGGGCTGGCACACATCGTATGGACATCATTGCTTGGGATGTGGAGCGACGCCAACTAGCCTATGATCAACTATAAATGGAAGAAGAAGGCGAAGCCCCCAACCCATCCTCATCTTCTTGCATCCTTCCTTCAATCCGCCACCTCCATAGCTATGGCGCCGGTGAGGAGGTTCTCCGCTATCGATAAAGGGAAGGCCAACCTGGAGGAACCAGGCTCGCCGGCGCCCAAGTGGGACCATAGTCGCCCCCAGAAGTACACTGCAACACCGGCGGTGCCCCCCGAGGGCACGGGCGCACTCCCGCACGGGCCGACGCCACCTTCGACAGCCGTGGGCAGGCTTCCTCCCGCATAGGCGGCCGTAGTGGCTGCGGTAGCTATGCCCAAAGGGAGAGGCTTGCTGAGGCCCTTAGGCTACCTCATCTGTGACTCCATTCGGCCGACATAGTCCAGGAGTTCGTGGTGTGGGCAGAGAGGCCGGCGACCCACTAGTTCTCGCTCCCACAATTCTTTGCAAAGGCGCTACCGGCCGGGAGACCTGCTGACCTATGGCTGTAGGCAGATGGTTGTTGCAGCGCAGCTTCGTGGGCGGAAGTCGAGGTCACCCACATGGGCTACGTGTTCCTGACCTGCGGGTAGCAGGCGTTTTCCTATGCCCACGGCCTAAAGGGGAGGTGCACCCTCCACTTCAAGCATGACGGGCGTCAGCGTTCTGGGAATGGGGGTACCTAGACCTGCCTGCCTACGGCCTAGGGCATGGCCCACTTCATCAACCAAATAAGACCAGGAGAGGCCCCACTCGAGACAAGGTCCTCGCGAGGGCCCTAGCCTCATGAGGAAGAACAACGACAAGACTTGCGAAGGATGGGCCTCCTCAGGACCCCTCCAGAGTGGCGGAGATTTCTATGCAAGGCCCAGCATCGGGAGTCAAGGGTGATGCAAGGAAGGACAGGCGGGCGTCAGTATGCCAGGCGGCGCAATTTCATCTTTGGTGCAAAGGGAGCAAGGACATACACGGGTTCCCAAAGCACTCCAAAGGTTTCCATTCCAGTGCAAGAAGGCCACAACCACCCGCCTCGCAAGGCGGATGTCATTCCTAAGCCCATCCCTACGCCGTTGACAACTACTTTGTAGGCGAAGACCGCCTTTGGGCAGGGTGAGCACCTACTGCTGTCCCCTTCGAAATTGGCCGTTGTGAGATCCCTTCCCGCCATTGTGATAAGGGAAGAGGATCCGGGCCACCGCTATATATAGAGGATAGGTTGCACCGTAGAGAGGGGACCCCGACATCCGAGCCACCGCGGAATCCATTCCACCACTCATCCACCACCAAGCCACAGAGGGCCTCGAACACCTCAAGAGAGCGCTTAGGAGGCCCAAGAACACTGTACTGTTTCATCCACATCACCTCCTCGAGAGGCAATCCACCAAAGCAGTAGTACAGTATTACGTTTCGCAATGGCCCGAACCTGGGTAAACTATCGTGTTCATCTTCTTCCTCGTTATCATGCGAGTTCATCGTTGTGTCCATCGAATAGCGAGCTAGGGTGACGAGGCTGCAGGGATCTTCACACACGCCCTTGTGTTATAACCTTAAAGGTTTTGCGGAGCCCGAAATCCGACATTTGGCGCGTCAGGTAGGGGGCGTGTCGGAGTCTTCCCCAAGCTTTGTCCCTCCCAAGCTTCGCTGCTCCGATGGCCAGCGCTCAGCAAGCTTCCCCGGGCCGCTGCGGGTCGGTTGCCTTAAACCCCGCCGCGATAGTCGAAGGCCGACCGAGAAGTTAGTACTAGGTCGCCAGCATCGCCTGTACCGTCACCACCTCTGGCACTGCTCAAGCACACGACGAGCGGCCAGCGCCCCCGGCACCAGCGGCGCGCCGCACCTACATGGGAGACCTCAACGCGCATGATGCGCTACTGCTGGCAAGCGAGATGCTTCACCATCGACCTATGCATGGGGGCTTCGACGCATGGGCTAACCACATCATGGAGTTGGTCACCGTCGCGTAGAGGGCCATCTCCCCTCACTCCTCTCGAAGGCCACAGGCGCCAGGCGTCGGAGGCTCATGCGCCGTGCCCGCTCCCCAGACCGCCGGCGAAGGGATCCCCCAGCGTCAGACGGATCTAAGCAGGGCGCGCCACATGCTGTGCTGCTCCTCCTATGAATCCCGGTGACCGGATTCAGGGTGCAGCCCAGCCATGCCCACGAGGCACACGAAGGGAACGACGAAGCTCCATACGCACACAGCAACGCGCATCGCAGCAACCCGGATGGCCCTTAGTAGTTAGGGTTGTCCAGGGGGGAGCGCATCATCCGACGCAATCAGCGGGCGGCACAGGCGTCTGAACAAACAAGCAACAGCGGCGGAGGCGCATCGGGTCGCCAAGGAAAAATCCACACTAGGAGATGCGCATGCCACTAGGGGGCGGAGGCATAGGTAAGCAACTCCGTTCCGAGGCCCGACGCAGGAGGGTTTAAGAGCAACGCGTGCGGGGCGGATTCCCGCCACCGCCAGGAGGGAGCGCCCCCGGCGCACCTACGAGCGGTTCAGGAGAAGGACCGAGCACCTATGTGGAACCATACGTACCCTGTTACGTCCTTCCGCTAGGCGGAGGGATGGATCAGGCGCCCGCCATGGAACAGGCGCCCACCGCGGATCAGGCGCCCTCCGCGGGCGCCAGGACTTCTCAAGAGTAAGGGACACCCTGGGCGTCCTCTCCAAGCCGGGCCTAGGGGTCCGATCAGCAGGGCGCCGGGCCTGGGCGGAGCGAGCTGGAGGGCTCCCCTAGGCTCGCGGGGCGTGGCATGAGCCGACGCCCCCACGGGCAAGTGACGATGGACCAATCCCCCGGGCCTCAGGAATAATGGCCTGGGGGAGCGACAAGACAAATGCAATGCGGGCCACCCACGGCAACTACAATGTTTGCACATCCTCAGGAGGATGTGCCTCCCGAGGCCTTTGGGACCTCGTCCAGACGATGCGCGGGCGCCTGACGAGGCATACTTCACCAACAAAACACCCTTATGGCCGCGCTGATGCATCACGCTCATGTTTGGGCCTCTTGAGCGCAATCCTGAGGTCGCGGGGGGAGCGATGCCCTCGGATTAGGATCATGAGGGTGCGCAACTAGGCAGAAATGCACGAGATGGTCTTCAATGCGGCTGAGAGCCAACAAGCCATGCACCTGGGGGCTTGCTCAGGGCCGTGACACTCTCATGTAACAATGAGCTGGCTGTATACGTCCGGATCCCCCAAGGACGCAGAGGGGTTCCTCCGATGCAATGTGGCAGCCACAACCCAGAGCTGGCAGAGAAGACAACACTGCCCATCAATGGCTATGCCCATGCAACGTGGATGCCCTACGCTCAGCGCTGGGGGAAGACAAAGGATAACCTAGGAGCCAAACATGGCATTTGCTTGCTTCTTTTTGATGTTCAAGTTGCCATTTTTTTGGAATGAAGCCTAAGAATTTCGCAACTTCATATTTTAAAACGGGGGGGGGGGACTTTTCTCTCTGCGTGTCCGTGTTTGAACTCTCTATTTCTAAATGCTATTTTGCAAGGAGCCAAACGCTCTGCACCGCCCCGAGGCGCCACAGAGCTAGATGGCGAGGACCTGCTGCCTCAGGGGCACTGATTTTTAGCTGTCGGCCCCCGCTCGGGGGATCCAACTGCAGCATGATGTCACAACATGGGGTCTCTGGAGGCCCCAGGGCCTCCTGAGGTGGCTCATGTAGGGATGGAATGGGGGATCGCTCGAGCATCAAAGGGGGCTCCTGAGCAGCACGCCTTAGGAGCCTTACCAGTCATAAGTCCACTCGACCCCCTGATGTCGTCCTTAGTTTCTGGTCGGCATCAGGAGTGTCGGGGCCTTGCCCCGCGAAGTGCGTCCTTGGTTTCTGGTCGTACCTAACGGTGGTGGGGAAATGCACGGGACTGGGACCCGTCGGCGTAGTGTGGTTTGAGAGTCGAAAAGGGGGCACGTGGGCAACGTGCCTCGGGAGCCTTACCGGTCATAATGCCACTCAACTTCCTGGTGCCGTCCTTGGTTTCAGGTCGGCATCAGGAGTACCGGGGCCCCGCCTCATGAAGTACGTCCTCTTTCCGGTCATACCTAGTGGTGGTGAGGAAATGTGCGGGACTCGGACCTACAGACGCAGAGTGTCGAAAGGGCCCTGGACTGTTCAACACACAAGAAGAAAGTATCCCGGACGGAGTCACAACTTGATGGAACGGCCCGTCTCGCCTCATGACGCGTAGGATCGCTAGAATCATACGAATCTAAGTACGCTATCGAGCCCATCAGGAGCCTCCTGGCCTAATAACGATCCCAAGGATGAAATGAGGACTTCGCACTCTAACCTAAAAATGCAGGAACTACGACTACTACGCGTGGCTGCCAAGGCCCCTGAGGGACGAAGCAACAAAGGAGGCAACACGTGAGGAGGGGCTCGATCGCGATGATCCGCAAGGCCGAGGGCCCGACAGGAGCAACGGTTGTGAGTCGCCCCTGGAGGGGGAAGGCTCACGGGGGCCATATCGGGGGCTGACGTAGGGCCACAACCATGGCGGCACCGACCAACACCACAACCAGCAAATCGAGGAAGAAAAGCAAAACGACAAAGGTAACATGCAAAAGATAAACGCCCCATAGGGAAGGGTTCTTGTTCGAGCATTACAGGTACCTGTAAGGAGAAACAGGGGATGCCTAGGAGGAGGAGTCATCGTCGCCACCCACATCGCCGACCGGCTCGGCATCGAAATCGTCCCCCTGCTGGCGGCGAGCACTTGGACGAACCGCTCCACCATGGCCTCCATGTTTGGGCGCACCTCATCTTTGAGGGGGCACTGGAGCCCGACGGGCACCGGCTCCCCGACGCGCCCAAGGTTGAGCTGCGGGGCGAGGCGACGGAGGTTGGAGAAGACGAGCATTGGGGCGAAGTCCAGGAGGTCGCACGCGTCGGACGCGTTGTCCTTGTCCACGCGGGAGACATAGGTCTCTAGTGCCTACACCACCCTCCGGAAGAACTCCAAATAGCCCCAGTCACCGCGCACGTTTGGCAACGTGGGGGCGTCCCGAACAAACCAGCTCACCATGTCGACCGCACGGCCGGCGATGCTCCGGAACTGTTTGGCACGCTGGAACTCCAGCAGCCTGGCATGGGATGCCTCGTCCTTGGCAGACTACACGGCGTTGGCCACCTCCTGGACCTGGGACTAGAGGGACACAAGCTCCGCTCGAGCCTTAGCCTTGCCCCGGAGGGAGGCATCGAAGGCGGCCTTGGCGGTGGTCAGCCAGGCCTGTAGCGTCTTTAGCTCCTCCTGAAGCTCGCCAAGTTTGCATTTGTTGGCCACGTGAACCCTAGAAGGAGCGGAAGGAGATCAAACTCCAGATGATGGACAGATGAACGAGAGAAGAGGGAGGCGGCAGAATACTTACTCGTTGACTAGGGCCCATAGCTGGCAAAGTCGTGCCGACCCCGAGGCCCCCCCGCCGCCTCCAGAGGAGGACGAAGGAGCTGGAGGAGCTGTCCGCTTACCTTCGCCCACACCGCTTCCTCCGGATGCCATGAAGGACAAGGGGACGAGAAGGAAAGAGGGTTTTTTGCTGGCGGAGCAAAGGAAACAAGGAGAAGCCTCAAGACTGCAATACCCTTCCCTGGCCGGGGACAGGGCGGATTTATAGGCATAACTGCGACCACGAGGCGTCGTGGGAGAGCAGGCATTGCGGGCCCCTCGGGCGGCACGAGGTGGTTTAGTCAATACGGTTCCATCCACGTCGCCTCTCCTTCCCTCTGAAGAGTCGCATCCGCGCGGCCCGAAGCAACAGCAACACTCGATGGGAAGCAATGATGGCCTGCGCTGCACCCAGGCGTCGCATCAATTCGATTGGGTGCGGTTCTGGATGCTCTCGGGGAGCGGAGGCGCCACCGCCGAGGTGTTTGACTCATGCCAAGCCTGGTCCGTAGGCGTTTGGGGCCCGCGATACTTCAGGCCGTCCTCCAGGCTTCACCAGTAAGCCAGCTCGAGTGCGCCTTGGGCCTGGGGGCTACTGTTGGCATTCTGGGAACGGGGGTACCCAGACCTGCCTGCCTGCGGCCCAGGGCATGGCCCACTTCATCAACCAAATAAGACTAGGCGCGACCCTACTCGAGACAAGGCCCTTGCGAGGGCCCTAGCCTCGTGAGGAAAAACAGTGACAAGACCCGCGAAGGATGGGCCTCCTCAGGACCCGTCTAGAGCGGCAGAGATTTGGATGTAAGGCCCGACCTTGGGAGTCAAGGGTGACGCCAGGAAGGACAGGCAGGCGTCAGTACGCCAGGCGGCGTATTTTCCTCTTTGGTGCAAATGGAGCAAGGACATACGCGGGTTTCCAAAGGACCCTCAAAGGTTTCCATTCCAGTGCAAGAATACCACAACCACCTGTCCCGCAAGGCGGATGTCATCGCTGAGCCCATCCCTGCGCCGTTGACAACAACTTTGCAGGCGAAGACTGCCTTTGGGTAGGGCGAGCACGTACTGCTGTCCCCCTTTGAAATTGGCCATTGTGGGATCCCTTTCTGCCATTGTGATAAGGGAAGAGGACCCAGGCCACCGCTATATAGAGAGGATAGGTTGCACCATAGAGAGGGGACCCCGACCATCCGAGCCACCGCAGAATCCATTCCACCACTCATCCACCACCAAGCCACAAAGGGCCTCGAACACCTCAGGAGAGCCCTCGGGAGGCCCAAGAACACTATACTATTTCATCCACATCACCTCCTCAAGAGACAATCCACCAAAGCAGGAGTAGGGTATTACGCTTCACAGCGGCCCGAAGCTGGGTAAACTGCCTTGTTCATCTTCTTCCTCATCATCGTGCAAGTTCATCGTTGTGTCCATCGAGTACCGTGCTAGGGTGACGAGGATGTAGGGATCTTCGCACACGCCCCTATGTTCGAACCTTAAGGGTTTTGCGGAGCCCGAAATCCGACAACGGGGCAACGACACTCTTCGTCAAGATCTTCGGGGAAGACGGCATACGCTTGGGGTGCTACCCGGAGGGTGACAACAGACACATCGACCGCCTTCTCGCCGGCAATGGCCGTCGCGACAGCGGCACCCTGATAACCCAAAAGTGTAGGGGACGGCAACAGTTTTCGAGGGTAGCGTATTCAACCCAAATTTATTGATTAGACACAAGGGGAGCCAAAGAATATTCTTGAGTATTCGCAACTGAGTTGTCAATTCAACCACACTTGTAAGACTTAATATCTGCAACAAAGTATTCAGTAGCAAACTAGTATGGAAGTAACGGTAGTGGTAGCAAAAGTAACAGTAGCAGTTTTGTAGTGATTGTAACAGTAGCAACGGAGAAGTAACTTAGCAAGGATCAATATGTGGAAAGCTCGTATGCAATGGATCAGTGATGGATAATTATGTCGGATGGCATTCATCATGCAACAGTTATAACATAGGGTGAAACAGAACTAGCTCCAATTCATCAATGTAATGTAGGCATGTATTCCATATATAGTCATACGTGCTTATGGAAAAGAACTTGCATGACATATTTTGTCCTACCCTCCCATGGCAGCGGGGTCCTAATGGAAACTAAGGGATATTAAGGCCTCCTTTTAATAGAGAACCGGACCAAAGCATTAGCACTTAGTGAACACATGAACTCCTCAAACTACGGTAATCACCGGAAAGAATCCCAGTTATTGTCACCCTGGGGGATGCAGATCATAATAGGTGTCTACAACTTGCAAGACAGGATCAAGAACACATATATATTCATGAAAACATAATAGGTTCAGATCTGAAACCATGTCACACGGGCCCTAGTGACAAGCATTAAGCATAGCAAAGTCATAGCAACATCAATCTCAGAACATAGTGGATACTATGGATCAAACCCTAACAAAACTAATGAGATTACATGATAAATCTCATCCAACCCATCACCGTCCAGCAATCCTATGATGGGATTACTCACGAATGGAGGAGAGCATGATGGAATTGGTGATGAAGGATGGTTGGTGATGACGATGGCGTCGATATCCCCTCTCCGAAGCCCAAAACGGACTCCAGATCTGGTCTCCCGAGGAAGAACAGGAGGTGGCGGCAACTGCATATCGTGAAACGCGATGAACTCTTCTCTCTGATTTTCTCTCTCCATGAATAGGGTTATACGGAGCTGGAGATGAGGTCGGAGGAGCCATGAGGGCCCCACAAGCCCGCTAGGCACGGCCAGGAGGGGTGGTGGTGGCCGCGCCTAACAGGCTTGTGGCCTGCAGGTGCCCCCCTGTGGTTGATTCTTGCGCCAGTAATTTTTATTAAATCCAAAAATATTCTCCGTAAATTTTCAGGACGATCCGAGAACTTTTATTGCTGCACAAAAATAACACCAAAGCAATTCTGCTGAAAACAACGTTAGTTCGGGTTAGTTCCATTCAAATCATGCAAATTAGAGTCCAAAACAAGGGCAAAAGAGTTTGGAAAAGTGGATATGATGGAGACGTATCAACTCCCCCAAGATTAACCCATTGCATGTCCTCAAGCAATTTAGTTGATAAACTAAAAGTGATAAAGGAAAACTTCCGCAAACTCTGTTTGATCTTGTTGTTGTAAATACGTCCGACTGATGTTCAGTTTTTCAACAAAAATCATGGACTAACCACGTTCACAATAACATTTAGGTCTCACATGTACTCATATCAATGACATAATCAACTAGCGAGCAATAATAATAACTCTCGGATGACAACACTTTTTCAAAAAAATCATGATACTATATGACAAAATGGTATCTCGCTAGCTCTTCCTGAGACCACAAAACATAAATGCAGAGCACCTCTAAAGAACAGGAACTGACTAGACATTGTAATTCATGGTGAAAGAGATCCAGTCATGCTCATACTCAATATCAATTAACACCAAAGCATACAAATGACTGTGGTGCTCTCTAACTGGTGCCTTTTATAAGAAGATGATGACTCAACAATAAAGTAAATGGAAAGGCCCTTCGCATAGGCAAGGATTGATTTGTAGAGGTGCCAGAGCTCGAGTTTTTAAAACAAAGATAAGTAATGATTTTTGAGCGGTATGCTTTCATTGCTCACATAATGACCAAGAGGTTTTCAACATCTTCCTTGCTAGATACATTATAGGCGGTTCCCAAACAGAATGACAAAGTTTCTACTCCGCCTCCACCAATCAGTCACACTCCACGGCGAGCCGAATCCACGGGTACCATCCATACAAACACAGTTCTGGGGGAGTTTTGTTTAATTATATTTTGCTTTTATTTTGAGCATGGAACTAGGCATATCGATTACTAGCCACTTCCTTGTGAATGATAGTGAATCAACACATATCGTGATAATAACCCACCTAGCATTGAAGATACTGACAACCCTGAGTCGCCGCATGAGCGATTTGGGCATTCAAAATAGAATGTTTATTCGAAGGTTTAGAGTTTGGCACATGCAAATTTACTTGGAACGGCACTTTAATACCGCATATAGTTATGTATGGTGGACTCATATGAAACAACTTTGTATGAGGGATTGGATGCACAAGCAGTATTCCCACTTACTACAAGTGAAGGCTAGCAAAGACTAGGGAGCGACCAACTAGAGAGCGACATAGTCATCAACATGCTCTGAGATTAACCAACATTGAATGCAAGCATGAGTAGGATATAAATCACTATGAACATAAATATCATAGAGGCTATGTTGATTTTGTTTCAACTACATGCATGAACATGTGCCAAGTCGAGCCACTTGAATCGTTCAGAGGAGGATACCATCCCATCATACTACATCACAACTATTTTAATATGCATGTTGGCACCCAAAACAAACCATTATCCACTCTTAGCTAATTAAGCATGGCATGAGTAACTATAATCTCTAATTGTCATTGCAAATATGTTCACCCATGATGAACTGAATTCGGAACGATGAGCTAATCATATTTACAAAAGCAAGATATGTCGAGTTTATACCAGCTTTTCTCCATCTCAATCTTTTCATCAAACATCATCATTATTGACTTTCACTTGCATGACTGAACGGTGTGGATAAGAGTGAACATGCATTGGACTAAGCCAGAATCTGCAAACAATAACTCAAAGGAGAAGACAAGGTAATATGGACTCTCTAACAGGTAAACAATAATGCATATGAGATCCACTCGACATTTTCATTGTGGTCTTCTCCTTATGACCCAAAGAAGGAAAAATCAAAACAAGAACGAGAAAACTATTTACACGGGAAAGCTCCCAACAAGTAAAAGAAGACCGAAAAATCTTTTTGGGGTTTCTTTTTAATGCTACAACTAAGCAACTATAAAATAAAGCTAGGAATAATTTTTTGTATTTTTCTCAAAGTTAATTAAACATACAAGAAGAAAGCGAAACAAGAAAATAAACTACCATGGATAGTACAATGAAAGAGTATGAATACCGACTACTTAGATGAGTGTGTGAACATGAATATAAAACCGGTGAGAAATACGTACTCCCAAGCTTAGGCTTTTGTCCTAAGTAGGTCTATGGCCATGGCTGGCCCTAATAATATCCAAAGTCATAGTTGGGGTTGTAGTGGGTTGCAGCGGCTACCGCCTGAACGACTGCAGTGTGAAGGTGAGCTGATTCCGTGCTCCTCCCGTACTCGTCTGCCTCCTCTCTAGTTATAAGGTATCTCTGTTTTTCCTGAAAATTAAAGAAGGCAGGAGTAGGAAGGGTAACATGGACAGCACGGTGTCTGTAAAAAATTAGTCGGTACTCGAGAGATTGTTCGTTCCTTTTGAGAATCTGAAAAACGTACCAAAGCCTCATAATCAAGAAAAGCAGGTGGTAACTCAATATCATTTACGCGTATGGATACCCCAAGATAATTGGCTAAACGAGTGGTATGAATCCCACCAAAGAAATCTCCGTCCTTAGCATTATTATGCAACCTTCTAGCAATAATGGTTCCTAAGTTATATCTCCTTTTTCCCATTACTTCACTCTTAAGAATACTAATATCGGTCGCACAAAGGTGGCTATGCTCAGTTTTACCGTTAATACATCTACCTATGAATAGAGCAAAATAATGTATGGCAGGAAAGTAAATGCTCCCCATGGTAGCCGGTGTAATATTTCTAGTTTCTTCAACGGTAATGCTAGCAAGAAAATCATTATATTCAGTTTTGTGCGGATCACTATAACTGCCCCATTGTGGAATTTTGCATGCATGATTAAAATCCTGTATGTCCAAAGTATATGATTTGTCATAAAGGTCAAATAGAACGGAAGGTTTATTACGATTGAGCAAAAATTCAAACCTCCACACGAAAGAATCTGTGAGTTGATAGTATTGCTTGCATATGTCTGACATGAATTCCTCAAGGCCGGCATTGTGTACACATAAAATTCTTCCTTGAAACTGGCATCACTCATGAATTGATCTGATGGCCATTCACAAGGTCGTACTTGTGCTTCCCTCAGTGGTTCAAGGTCGGGCTCACTTATCGCTAGTCTCGGGGCCTTGTTGCTCGATGAACCCCCTTGAAACACCTTCCTCAACATTTTTTTCTTCTAAAAAATTCTGAAATTTCTAATGGCTCAAAATAAAGGTGAACAAAACTCGATGAAACTCATATCAACTACTCCCTCAAGCGCCTAGAGGCCATATCATGCATCAAAACTACTTGGGACCATACAAATTTGACATGCAAGCTCAAGAACAAGGTCACCATAGCAGCAAAAATTTACAATATATAAAGCACTAGAACAAAAACTAATTGGACCATTGGAGGAGTCACAAACCGAGGAACAATCTCCCAAAACAGTTTTGTGAATGAAGCTTTCCACAAGGAGATCGAAAATGACAGCAAAATGAGCTAGAGTATGGATTTGAGAAATGGTGGGATTTTTTCTAGAGGAAGATGAAGTGGATGGTGCTGGAATAAGTGAAGGGGGCCACGTGGGACCCACAAGCCTGTTAGGCGCGGCCAGGGGGTGGCCATGCCTTGTGGCTTGTGGCCCACTGGTGCAGCCCCCTGTAGTGTGCTCAATGAGAGAGATTTTTAAATATTCCAGAAAAAATCATACTCCATTTTCAGGACATTTGAAGAACTTTTATTCTCAGGTCACTTTTTTATTGCACGGGAAACTCAAAATAAATAAATAATAGCATTTTACTTAATTTAAACTTACTAACAGAATGTAAAAGTTGGGTACAGAATGTTGTGCTTTGTGAATTCATCCATCTCATGCTCATCAAAAGGAATCCATCAATAAGGTTGATCAAGTCTTATTAACAAATTTCTTTCGAATAACAAGAAACCGAAGAATTTTCGAATAACACTAAGTTACCTCAATGGGGATATGCATGTCCCCAACAATAAGTATATCATATTTCTTCTTGATCGTAGGAAGAGGGAATTCAAATTCTCCAATAACAATCGTTGGAATTTTTTCAATGGAGTTGATACTATGAACTTGAGGTTGTTTCTTCGGAAAGTGTACCGTATGCTGATTACCATTAATATGAAAAGTGACATTGCCCTTGTTGCAAACAATAAGAGCCCCTCCAGTATTCAAAAAGGTTCTACCAAGGATGATCGACATACTGTCGTCCTCGGGAATATCAATAATAATAAAGTCCGTTAAGATAGTAGCATTTGCAACTACGACAGGTACATCCTCACAAATACCGATAGGTAGAGTAGTTGATTTATCAGCCATTTGCAAAGAGATTTCAGTAGGTGTCAACTTATTCATATCAAGTCTACGATATAAAGAGAAAGGCATAACACTAACTCCATCTCCCAAATCACATAAAGCAGTTTTAACATAATTCCCCTTAATAGAGCATGGTATAGTTGGTATTCCTGGATCTCTTAATTTATTTGGTACTCCACCCTTAAAAGTATAATTAGCAAGCATGGTGGAAATTTCAGCATCCGGTGTCTTCCTTTTATTAGTCACAATATCTTTCATATACTTCACATAAGGTGACATTTTTAGAATATCGGTGAAGCGCATACGCAAAAAGCCAGGTCTAAGCATTTCAACAAAGCGCTCAAAATCCTCATCATCCTTTTTCTTGGATGGTTTAGGAGGAAAAGGCATGGGTTCTAAACCCATGGTTCTCTTTCTTTACCATGCTTCCTAGCAATAAAATCTCTTTTGTCATACCTTTTATTCTTAGGATGTGGCTTATCAAGGCCAACAGTAGGTTCAATCTCCACATCATTATCATTACTAGGTTGAGTATCAACATGAATGTCATCATTAAGAGTACCTCTAGGATCATGTTCATCACCGGTTTTTGTCTCAGCATCAGAAACAGAAATATCATTTGGGTTTTCAGGTGTATCTATAACATGTTCACTAGCACCATGCAAAGTTCTATCATCATCCTTGTTCCTCTTATTACTGGAGCGAGTAGGTGGATCAATATTACCCCTTTGAGAATCTTGCTCAATTATCTTAGGGTGGCCCTTAGGATACAAAGGTTCCCGAGTCATTCTTCCACCTCTAGTCACAACTTTAAGAGAATGATCATTGTTCCTACTATTCATCTCATTAAGAAAATCATTCTGTGCCTTCAGTACTTGTTCTACTTGAGTAGTTACCATGGAAGCATGTTTACTAATCAGTTTAAGACCATTGATAGTTCTACTCATATAATCACCTAAATGTTCAAGCATGAGAGCATTATGTTTCAACTCACTACTAACATAATCATTGAAATTTTCTTGCTTAACAACAAAATTATCAAATTCATCCAGCTATTGGCTAGCAGACTTATTATAAGGAATATTGCTTTCATCAAATCTACGAAGAGAATTTACCTCTACAACCCGTGTCAGGTTATCAAGACCATGTAATTCTTCAATAGGTGGTAGATTCTTAACATCTTCAACTTTAATACCCTTTTCTTTCATAGATTTCTTTGCCTCTTGCATATCTTCAGGACTTAGAAATAGAATACCTCTTTTCTTTGGAGTTGGCTTTGGAGGTGGTTCGGGAATAGTCCAATCATTATCATTGCTCAATATATTATTCAATAGTATTTCAGCTTGTTCAACAATTAGTTCCCTAAAAACACAACCAGCACAACTATCTAGGTTGTCCCGAGAAGCATCGGTTAGTCCATTATAAAAGATATCAAGTACTTCGTTTTTCTTGGGAGGATGATTAGGCAAAGCCTTAAGTAAATGGAGAAGGCTCCCCCAAGCATGTGGGAGACTCTCTTCTTCAATTTGCACAAAGTTAAATATTTCCTGCAAGGCAGCTTGGTTCTTATGGGTAGGAAAATATTTTTCAAAGGAGTGATAAATCATATCCTAGGGGCTACGCACACAACCAGGAGCAATAGAATTAAACCATATCTTAGCATCATCCTTTAATGAGAAATGAAACAACTTAAGGATATAATAGTAACGGATTTTTTCCTCATGAGTAAATAGGGTGGCTATATCATTCAGTTTAGTAAGATGCGCCACAACAGTTTCAGATTCATAACCATGGAAAGGATCAGATTCAACCAGAGTAATTAACTCAGGATCAACAAAGAATTCATAATCCTTATCATTAACAAAGATAGGTGAAGTAGCATACTTAGGATCATATTTCATTCTAGCATTCAAAGATTTTCTTTCCACTTGCATAGTAGCTTCTTAAGATCATCTCTATCATTACAAGCAATAAAGTCCCTAGCTACCTCTCCTTCCATAACATAACCCTCAGCAATATCAGGAAATTCATATCTAGCAGAGCTAGGTCTAGCAGGTGTCTCAAAGCATTTAGTTTCAATAATTTCATGAGTTTCAGAAGTATCATAATTTTTAGCATTGGCTCTAGCAATTTGTTCATCAAGAAATTCACCCAATGGCACAATATTATCAAGCAAAGTATCATCATAAGCATCATGCATAGCACAAGTGGCATCATCAATTACTTGCGACATATCAGAATTACTAGCAGATGGTGGTGTCGCAAACTTACTCATAACAGAAGGTGAACCAAGTGCAGAGCTAGATGGCAGTTCCTTACCTCCCTTCATAGTAGAGGGATAGATCTTGGTTTTTGGATCTTTCAGATTCTTCATAGTGATCAACAGATATAAATCCCAAGTGACTCAGAGAATAGAGCTATGCTCCCAGGCAATGGAGCCAGAAAAAGGTCTTGATAACCCAGAAGTATAGGGGACCGCAACATTTTTCGAGGGTAGAGTATTCAACCCAAATTTATTGATTCGACACAAGGGGATCCAAAGAATATTCTCGAGTATTCATAGCTGAGTTGTCAATTCAATCACACCTATAAGACTTAATATCTGCAGCAAAGTATTCAGTAGCAAAGTAGTATGGAAGTAACGGTAACACTAGCAAAAGTAATAGTAGCAATTTTGTAGTGATTGTAACAGTAGCAACGGACAAGTAACATAGCAAGTATCAATATGTGGAAAGCTCGTAGGAAATGGATCAGTGATGGATAATTATGTCGGATGGCATTCATCATGCAACAGTTATAACATAGGGTGACACAAAACTAGCTCCAATTCATCAATGTAATGTAGGCATGTCTTCCATATATAGTCATATGTGCTTATGGAAAAGAACTTGCATGACATCTTTTGTCCTACCCTCTCGTGGCAGCGGGGTCCTAATGGAAGCTAAGGGATATTAAGGACTCCTTTCAATAGAGAACCGGACCAAAGCATTAGCACTTAGTGAACACATGAACTCCTCAAACTATAGTAATCACCGGAAAGAATCCCAGTTATTGTCACCCTGGGGGATGCGGATCATAACTCGTAATAGGTGTCTACAACTTGCAAGATAGGATCAAGAACACATATGTATTCATCAAAACATAATAGGTTCAGATCCGAAATCATGGCACTCGGGCCCTAGTGACAAGCATTAAGCATAGCAAAGTCATAGCAACATCAGTCTCAAAACATAGTGGATACTCGGGATCAAACCATAACAGAACTAACGAGATTACATGATAAATTTCATCCAAATCATCACTATCCAGCAAGCCTACGATGGGATTACTCATGAATGGTGGAGATCATCATGGAATTGGTGATGAAGGAAGGTTGGTGATGACGATGGCATCGATTTTCCCTCTCTGGAGCCCAAAACGGACTCCAGATCTGGTCTCCCGAGGAAGAACAGGAGGTGGTGGCGGCTCCGTATCACGAAATGCGATGAACTCTTCTCTCTGATTTTTTCTCCCCGAATAGGGTTATATGGAGCTGGAGAGTAGGCCAGAGGAGCCACGAGGGCCCCGCAAGCCTGCTAGGTGTGGCCAGGGGGTGGCCCCGCCTAACAGGCTTGTGGCCTGCAGGTGGCCCCCTCTTGTTGATTCTTGTGCCAGTATTTTTATTAAATCCAAAAATATTCTCTGTAAATTTTTAGGAACATCCGAGAACTTTTATTTCTGCACAAAAATAACACCAAAGCATTTCTACTGAAAATAACGTCAGTCCGGGTTAGTTCCATTCAAATCATGCAAATTAGAGTCCAAAACAAGGGCAAAAGAGTTTGGAAAACTGGATACGATGGAGACGTATCATGCCCTCGGCGGTGAACTTGCCCTTGGCAATGACTGCAGCTCCTCTAGTAGCAATGTGACCTCCTCTAAGGGAAGCTCAAGAGACGATGACTAAGACGAGTCGCCACGCTGCCGTGCCTGAAGTAGGGAGGGCGATGAGCTGCCGTAGCGCCGTTTTCCTGCCTAGGAGGATACCTCGCCGCCTCGCCTCCATGCCTACGTCAAGGAGGAGGAGGACTCCTAATGAACACAGGCCGTGCCAGAGCCAGGCCTCACAAGTGACAGTCCTCGGGAGGCCGTCTTTTGCTTTTGTTTCCTGCACCAAAAACCATGGAGGTCCCCGCGGGGCGTGTAATGAACTGTGGAGCCTTTATGTTAGCATTTCTCTCTTCGGACCTTAGTTATTCTGTCACTGCGAATTGAAATGTTCCTGCTCATTGTGATTAGGGTAACTTGTGATTAGGATAACTTAGCTTGGCGCGCCCGTGGTAGGCTCCTACTTCGCGGGGGCATGTCCCTCCAGAGCTTCTTTACTTAGCCGTAGAGCCCCCGAGCCCCCTTGTGAGGGTCAATTGCCTACGGTGTGCTTGGTCATGATGCCCGATGAGGCTAGGAGATGGCTGCTCCTGAGGCCAGGGCCGGAGGTGGTATCGTGCGCTATCTTGCCTCGAGAGCGTTGCGCGAGGATTAGGACGCTAAGGTTCTTGCGAGGTATGTGCGTGGCCTGGAGCCTACATAACATACCGTGCCCAGCCCCTGCTCGCGGGGTGCGTGCGAGACCTGGCGAGTGCCGAACCCCTTTAGAAAGAACTCAAAACAAGAAAATGCTGCAAGGAGGAGATTCCCACCCCATTTATCAAAGAAGACGCGAAAACTTCAAAATTCATTCCAAAAGGTGGCAAATTTGGTTACTGAAAGTGCGTTATATCGACTAGAGGGGGGTGAATAGGCAATTTTAACGAATTCATCACTGAGGAATTTAAACTTGAGGAATTTGAAATGTGATGAATAACTAGCAACAAAATAAGTACTCAAGTGCATGCGACACATAGCAGTAGCATGGTCATCATGATGAAATAAAGCATGCACATATTACAGGTAGCATGATACAGGATAAGCAAGTGAGGAACAAGGTAACTTGAAGAATTTAAGGCAAGGAAATTGAGAAAGTCTTAAGTAAAATTCTTCAAACAGTAACAATCAATTTCATCAACAAGTATATGAGGAAATAGAACCAGATAGCTCGATGAAGATAATGGTTTGATGACCCAGTTCCAACAGCTATGACAGTCGTACGTCTAGTTTGGAGCAGTCTGGTATTTAATCCAGAGGACACATAGTCCCAGGACACACAGTCGTTGCCGCATTCTCCTTGAGCTAAGGTCACACAGTCCTCGCCCAACACTCTGTCACGCCCAAGATGCGACCCTATCCTACTTTGGCTCGAGGGCCTCGACAGGGATAGGATGGCATCTCATCCTGTTGCAAGAATGGACATCATTACAAGTACGTCTACAAAAGAGATGAGTATATGGAATTGGCTTACACTCACCACAAACTACAAAAAAATCACATCAATACATTGTTGGAAATATGCCCTAGAGGCAATAATAAATTAGTTATTATCATATTTCCTTGTTCATGATAATCGTTTGTTATCCATGCTATAATTGTATTGATCGTAGACTTAAATGCATGTGTGGATACATAGACAAAACCATGTCCCTAGTATGCCTCTAGTGGACTAGCTCGTTGATCAAAGGATGGTTAAGGTTTCCTAGCCATGGACATGAGATGTCATTTGATAACGGGATCACATCATTAGGAGAATGATGTGATGGACAAGACCCAAACTGCAAACATAGCATATGATCGTGTCAGTTTATTGCTACTGTTTTCTGCATGTCAAGTATATGTTCCTATGACCATGAGATCTTGCAACTCACGGATATCGGAGGAGTGCCTTGTGTGTATTAAACGTCGCAACGTAACTGGGTGACTATAAAGGTGCTCTACAGGTATCTCCGATGGTGTCTGTTGAGTTGGCATGGATCGAGACTGGGATTTGTTACTCCGTGTAACGGAGAGGTATCTCGGGGCCCACTCGGTAATGCAACATCACAATAAGCCTTGCAAGCAATGTGAATAATTGTTAGTTGCGGGATCTTGTATTACGGGACGAGTAAAGAGACTTGCCGGTAACGAGGTTGAACTAGGTATGGAGATACCGACGATCGAATCTCGGGCAAGTAACATACCGAAGAACAAAGGGAACATTATACGGGATTAACTGAATCCTTGACATAGAGGTTCGACCGATAAAGATCTTCGTAGAATATGTAGGAACCAATGTGGACGTCCAGGTCCCGCCATTGGTTATTGACCGTAGAGGTGTCTCGGTCATGTCTACATAGTTCTCGAACCCGCAGGGTCTGCACACTTAAGGTTCGGTGACGTTTCGGTAGTGTAGACTTATGTATGGTGGTGACCGAAGGTTGTTCGGAGTCCCGGATGAGATCCCGGACGTCATGTGGAGCTCCGGAATGGTCCGGAGGTAAAGATTCATATATAGGAAGTCCCAGTTTGGTTTCCGGAAAAGTTTCGGACTCATCGGTAGTGTACCGGGAGTATCGGTATTGTACCGGGAGTGCCGGTAGTGTACCGGAGGACCTCCGGGAGGGGTATTTCGACCCCAAGAGGTCCATGGGCTGTGGGAGAATAATAACCAGCCCTTAGTGAGCTGGGAAAACAGCCACAAAGGCCCATGGCGCAGGAGAGAAAGTCCTAAAGCAAAAAGTGGAAAATCAGCCAATAGGAGGCAATCCTACTCCAACTAGGATTGGAGGTGAAGTAGGATTGCTCCCACCTCCTATTTCGGCCGACCCAAAGGCCTTGGCTGCCTCTCCTATCCTCTCCTCCTATATATACTATTGTATTGGGTGGTTTTTGGACAGAATTTCCGGCCACGTGCTACCCGTTTCACCGGTGCACAGTTTCTCCTCTAGATCGGTTTTCCGCAGCGCTTAGGCGAAGCCCTGCCGGAATCACTCCACCACCATCACCGGAGCGCCGTCACGCTGCCGGTGAACTCTCTCTCCTCTCCACCTCCTCTTGCTGGATCGAGACGGTGGAGATCGTCATCAAGCTGCACGTGTGCTGAACGCGGAGGTGCCGTCCGTTCGGCGCTAGATCGGAAGGACCGTGATCGAGATCACGAGACAGTTCGTGATGAGATCGCGGAACGGATCGTGATGAGTTCGCGGGACAGATCGTGATCAAGATCGTGAGACGGATCGTGATGAGATCGCGGGACGGATCGTGATGAGTTCACGGAACGGATCGTGATTGGATCGCGGGACGGATCACGATGAGATCGCGGGACGCTCGGCGATTTGGATCGCGAAGATGTTCGACTACACCAACCGCGTTTCTTAACGCTTCCCACTTAGCGATCTACAAGGGTATGTAGATCCACTCTCCCTCTCGTAGATGCTCATCACCATGGATAGGTTTGCGTGTGCGTAGGAAATTTTTTGTTTCCCATGCGACGTTCCCCAACAGTGGCATCATGAGCTAGGTTGATGGTTCGATGAGATCTCGAGTAGAACACAAAAGGTTTGTGGGCGTTGATGCTTAGATTGCTTCCTCCCTTGGTTGGATTTTGGTTCAGCGGGATTGTGAGATGAAGCGGCCCGGACCAACATTACTCGTACGCTTACGAGAGACCGGTTCCCTCGATGCAACTTGTTGCTTAGATGGCTTGCGGGTGACAGTTTCTCTCACTTTAGTTGGATCGGATCCGACAAAGGCGGTCCTTGAGAAGGTTGAAAAGCAATCTATGTATCACCGTTGTGGTTTATGCGTAGGTGAGAATCGTTCTTGCTAGATACCCGTAGCAGCCACGTAAAACTTGCAACAACAATTAGAGGACGTCTAACTTGTTTTTGCAGGGTATGTTGTGATATGATATGGCCAATTACATGATGTGATATATGTGATGTATGAGATGATCATGTGATGTATAGATTATCACGACTTGCATGTCGATGAGTACGGCAACCGGCAGGAGCCATAGGGTTGTCTTTAATTATTGTATGACCTGTGTGTCAATCATTAAGCGCTATGTAATGCTTTACTTTATCGCTACGATAGCAATAGTAGTAGAAGCATGCAGGGCGTGACAACCCCGATGGCGACACGTTGATGGAGATCATGGTGTCATGCCGGTGACGATGGAGATCATGCCGGTGCTTTCTAGATGGAGATCAAAAGCACAAGTTCATGGCCATATCATGTCACTTATGATTTGCATGTGATGTTAATCCTTTTTATGCACCTTGTTTTGCTTAGGACGACGGTAGCATTATAAGGTGATCCCTCACTTGAATTTCAAGATGAACTGTGTTCTCCCCGAGTGTGCACCGTTGCGAAAGTTCGTCGTGTTGAGACACCACGTGATGATCGGGTGTGATAGACTCTACGTTTACATACAACGGGTGCAAGCCAGATTTGCATGCGCAGAACACTTGGGTTAAACTTGACGAGCCTAGCATGTACAGACATGGCCTCGGAACACGAGAGACCGAAAGGTCGAACATGAGTCATATAGTAGATATGATCAACATAATGATGTTCACCATTGCAGCCACCTCAACTCACGTGATGATCGGACTTGAGTTGGTGAATTTGGATCATGTATCACTCGAATGATCGGAGGGATGTCAATTTGAGTGGGAGTTCTTAAGTAATATGATTAATTGAACTCATTATCATGAACATAGTCAAAGTGTCTTTGCAAATTATGTTGTAGATTACTAGCTCGCGCTGTAGCTCCCTTGTATTTTTATATGTTCCTAGAGAAATAGAATTGAAAGATGTTGGTAGCAAAATTGCGGACTGGGTCCGTGATCTGAGGATTGTCCTCATTGCTGCACAGAAGGCTTATGTCCTTAATGCACCTCTCGGTGCGCCACCCCCTCTAGCGTCGTCTATAGATGTTGTGAACATCTAACAGGCACGTTTCAATGACTACTTGATAGTTTAGTGCGTCATGCATTACGGCTTAGAATTGAGGCTCCAAAACGTTTTGAACGTCACGGAACATATGAGATGTTCTAGGAGCAGAGATTGTGATCTCAGGCTCGTGCCTGTGTTGCGAGATATGAGATCTCCAACAAGATTCTTTGCCTGTAAGATGAAGGAGAATAGCTCAATCGTTGAGCATGTACTCAGATTGTCTGGGTACTACAATCTCTTGAATCAAGTGGGAGTTGATCTTCCAGATAAGATAGTGATTGATATAGTTCTCCAAGTCACTGTCACTAAAGCTACTAGAACTTAGTGATGAACTATAATACACCAGGGATAGAAGTATTGATCCCTGAGCTGTTCGCGATGTTTGACACCGCGAAGGTAGAAATCAAGAAGGAGCGTCAAGTGTTGATGGTTAATCAAACCACTAGTTTCGAAAAGGGCAAGAGCAAGGAGGGAAACTTCATGGATAGCAAGTCAGTTGTTGCTCCAGTGAAGCAACCCAAAGTTGAACTCAAACCCGAGACTAAGTGCTTCTATTATGAGGTGAGAGGTCGCTGAAGCGGAACAACCCTAGATACTTGGTAGATAAGAAGGCTGGCAACATCGACAGAGGTATATTTGATATACGAGTTATTGATGTGTACCTTGCTAGTACTCTTAGTAGCACCTGGGTATTGGATACCGGTTCGGTTGCTAAATGTTAGTAACTCGAAATAAAAGCTACGGAATAAACGGAGAACTAGCTAAGGGTGAGGTGACGATATGTGTTGGAAGTGTTTCCAAGGTTGATGTGATCAACATCGCACGCTCTCTCTACCTTCAGGATTAGTGACGAACCTAAATAAATGTTATTTGGTGTTTTCCGTTGAGCATGAACATGATTAGATCATGTTTGTTGCAATACGGTTATTCATTTAAGTCAGAGAATAATAGTTATTCTGGTTACATGAATAATACCTTCAATGGTCATGCACCCAGTGAGAATGGTTTGTTGAAATCTTGATCGTAGTAGTACACATGTTCATAACATTGATGTCAAAAGATACAAAGTTAATAATGATAGTACCACATACTTGTGGCACTGCCGCTAAATGTCATATTGGTATAAAGCGCATGTAGAAACTCCATGCTGATGGATATTTGGACTCATCGATTTCGAATCGGTTGAGACATGCGAACCATGCCTCTTGGGCAAGATGACTAAAGGACCCCGTTGGATGGAGCGGGCAAGTGATTCATTGGAAATGATACATGTTGATGTATGCAATCTAGTGAGTCTTGTAGCGTGCAGTGGATATCGTTATTTTCTTACCTTCACTGATGATTTGAGTAGATATAGTGTATATTTACTTAATGAAACACAAGTCTGAATCGTTTGAAAGGTTCAAGCAAATTCAGAGTGAAGTTTAAAGATCATCGTGACAAGAAGATAAAAATGACCGCGATATGATCGTGGAGGTGAATATCTGAGTTACGAGTTTGGCATACAACTTAAGACAACGTGAAATTTGTTTCACAACTAACGCCACCTGGAACACCATGGTGTGATGGTGTGTCCGAACATCATAGTCATGCTCTATTGATATAGTGCATACTGTGATGTCTCTTATCGTTTTACTACTATAATTTTTGGGGTTATGCATTAGAGACAACTACATTCACTTTAAATAGGGCATCATCTAAATCCGTTGAGATGACACCGTGTGAATTATGGTTTGATAGAAACCTAAGCTGTCATTTCTTAATGTTTGGGGCTGCGATGCTTGTGTGGAAAATGTTTTCACATAATAAGCTAGAACCCAAAGTGGACAAATGTATCTTCATAGAATACCCTAAGAATAGATGGGTATGCCTTCTATCTCAGATCCGAGTGCAAAGTGTTTGTTGCTAGAACTGGGTCCTTTCTCGAGAAAAAGTTTCTCTCGAAAGAATTGAGTGGGAGGAAGATAGAACTTGATGAGGTTGTTAAACCTTTGTTCAACCAGAGAGTAGCGCAGCGCAGAAAGATGTTTCTGTGAAGCCTACGTTAGTTGAAGAGGAAGTTAATGATGATGATCATGAAGCTTCAGGATCAAGTTACTATCGAACTTCGTAGGTCGACAAGGATGTGTACTGCTCCTGAGCGGTACGACAACTCTGTCTTAGAGGTCATGTTGTTGGACAATGATGAACCTACGAGCTATGAAGAAGCGATGATGGGCCCGGATTCCGACAAATGGTTGGAGGCCATGAAATCCGAGATAGGATCCATGTATGAAAACCAAGTGTAGACTTTGGTAGACTTGCTCGTTGGACGACAGGTCGTTGAGTACAAATGGATCTTTAAAATGAAGACAGACACTGATGGTGAATGTCACTATTTGTAAAGCTCGACTTGTTGCAAAGATGTTTGTGACAAGTTCAAGGAGTTGACTATGATGAGACTTTCTCACTCGTAGTGGTGCTAAAGTCTGTTGGAATTATGTTAGCAGTTGCTGTGTTTTCAATTATGAAATCTGGCAGATGGATGTCAAAACATCATTTCCTTAACGGTTTACTTGAGGAAAGGTTGTATGTGATACAACCAGAAGGTTTTGTCAGGCCTAAGGATGCTAAAAGGTGTGCAAGCTTCGGTGATCCTTCCATGGACTGAAGCAAGCATCTCGGAGTTGGAATATACGCTTTGATGAGGTGATCAAAGTTTTGATGTTTATACAAAGTTTATGAGAAACTTGTATTTGCAATAAAGTGAGTGGGAGCACTATAGAATTTCTGATAAGTATATGTGGATGACATATTGTTGTTCAGAAATAATGTAGAGTTTCTAGAAAGCATAAAACGGTTATTTGGAAAGTGATTTTCAAAGGAAGACCTGGATAAAGCTACCTAATTGTTGAGCATCAAAATCTATAGAGATAGATCAAGATGCTTGATGAGACTTTCAATGAGTGCATACCTTCACAAGATTCTGAAAGAGTTCAAAATGGATCAGCCAGAGAAATAGTTCTCGTCTGATTTGTAAGGTGTGAAGTTGAGTGAGACTCAAAGCTTGACAACGGCAGAAGAAAGAGAAAGGACGAACGTCGTCCCCTATGCCTTAGCCATAGGCTCTATATTATGCCATGCTGTGTACCGCACCTATGTGTGCCTTGCCATGAGTCTGTCAAGGGGTACAAGAGTGGTCCAGGAGTGGATCACTAGACAGCGGTCGGAATTATCCTTAGTAACCAGAGGACTGATAAAGAGTTCGTCGTAAAGAGTTACGTCGATGCAAGCTTTAACACCTATCCGGATGACTAGTAGTAGCAATCTGGATACGTATAGTGGAGCAGCCATTTGGAAATAGTACCAAGTGGAGTGTGGTAGCAGTGTTTACGGTTTGACATAGAGATTTGCAAAGTACACACGGATCTGAATAACGCAGACCTGTTGACTATAAGACCTCTCTCACATGCAAAGCATGATCGAGCCCCAAAACTCATTGGGTGTTAGATTCATAACAATGCGAATCACATGGTGATGTGAACTAGATTATTGACTCTAGTGCAAGTGGGAGACTGTTGGAAATATGCCCTAGAGGCAATAATAAATTAGTTATTATCATATTTCCTTGTTCATGATAATCGTTTGTTATCCATGCTATAATTGTATTGATTGGAGACTTAAATGCATGTGTGGATACATAGACAAAACCATGTCCCTAGTATGCCTCTAGTGGACTAGCTCGTTGATCAAAGGATGGTTAAGGTTTCCTAGCCATGGACATGAGATGTCATTTGATAACGGGATCACATCATTAGGAGAATGATGTGATGGACAAGACCCAAACTGCAAACATAGCATATGATCGTGTCAGTTTATTGCTACTGTTTTCTGCATGTCAAGTATATGTTCCTATGACCATGAGATCATGCAACTCACGGATATCGGAGGAGTGCCTTGTGTGTATCAAACGTCGCAACGTAACTGGGTGACTATAAAGGTGCTCTACAGGTATCTCCGATGGTGTCTGTTGAGTTGGCATGGATCGAGACTGGGATTTGTTACTCCGTGTAACGGAGAGGTATCTCGGGGCCCACTCGGTAATGCAACATCACAATAAGCCTTGCAAGCAATGTGAATAATTGTTAGTTGCGGGATCTTGTATTACGGGATGAGTAAAGAGACTTGCCGGTAACGAGGTTGAACTAGGTATGGAGATACCGACGATCGAATCTCGGGCAAGTAACATACCGAAGAACAAAGGGAACATTATACGGGATTAACTGAATCCTTGACATAGAGGTTCGACCGATAAAGATCTTCATAGAATATGTAGGAACCAATGTGGACGTCCAGGTCCCGCCATTGGTTATTGACCGTAGAGGTGTCTCGGTCATGTCTACATAGTTCTCGAACCCGCAGGGTCTGCACACTTAAGGTTCGGTGACGTTTCGGTAGTGTAGAGTTATGTATGGTGGTGACCGAAGGTTGTTCGGAGTCCCGGATGAGATCCCGGACGTCATGTGGAGCTCCGGAATGGTCCGGAGGTAAAGATTCATATATAGGAAGTCCCAATTTGGTTTCCGGAAAAGTTTCGGACTCATCGGTAGTGTACCGGGAGTATCGGTATTGTACCGGGAGTGCCGGTAGTGTACCGGAGGACCTCCGGGAGGGGTATTTCGACCCCAAGAGGTCCATGGGCTGTGGGAGAATAATAACCAGCCCTTAGTGGGCTGGGAAAACAGCCACAAAGGCCCATGGCACAGGAGAGAAAGTCCTAAAGCAAAAAGTGGAAAATCAGCCAATAGGAGGCAATCCTACTCCAACTAGGATTGGAGGTGAAGTAGGATTGCTCCCACCTCCTATTTCGGCCGACCCAAAGGCCTTGGCTGCCTCTCCTATCCTCTCCTCCTATATATACTATTGGATTGGGTGGTTTTTGGACAGAATTTCCGGCCACGTGCTACCCGTTTCACCGGTGCACAGTTTCTCCTCTAGATCGGTTTTCCGGTGCCGTCCGTTCGGCGCTAGATCGGAAGGACCGTGATCGAGATCGCGAGACAGTTCGTGATGAGATCGCGGAACGGATCGTGATGAGTTCGCGGGACAGATCGTGATCAAGATCATGAGACGGATCGTTATGAGATCGCGGGACGGATCGTGATGAGTTCACGGGACGGATCGTGATTGGATCGCGGGACGGATCGTGATGAGATCGCGGGACGCTCGGCGATTTGGATCGCGAAGATGTTCGACTACACCAACCGCGTTTCTTAACGCTTCCCGCTTAGCGATCTACAAGGGTATGTAGATCCACTCTCCCTCTCGTAGATGCTCATCACCATGGATAGGTTTGCGTGTGCGTAGGAAAATTTTTGTTTCCCATGCGACGTTCCCCAACATACATAACATATTCTACCATCATACATAAGAGCAGGGTCCGACTACGGACGAAATCAAACGATAAAATGACATCCATCCTTGCTATCCCAAGCTACCCCCTGGAACCCATCCTAGATCGATGAAGAATAATAAGAACTCCAAATCAAAACAAGCATCACGCTCACGTCAAATCATTGCATTACCTGTACCTGTAACTGTTGTTGTAGTAATCTGTGAGCCATATGGACTCAATAATCTCATTTCCAAGGGTATCAAGGCTATTAAGGCTTAGTGGGTGAGGTATGGTTAAGTGGTGAGGCTATAGCAAGCGACTAAGCATTTATTTAAGTGGATAACTTACGAATATAGAAAGTAAAGTATGGTGGTCTACGCATAACAGACGTGAACTAGAATGATCACTAAGTGATCCTGAACACCTACTTACGTCAAACATAACCCCACCGTGTTCTCTCTCGGATAAGGACTCACGAGAAGAGACAGTCATGGTTACGCACAAAGTTGGTGTATTTTATTTGAGTTTACTTCATGTTTGCTATGACCGGGTGTTAAACAAAATTTCCAAGTTTGCCACATAACCACGGGCACGGCTTTCCGAAAGATTTAACCATACAGGGGTGCTCCAACTCATCCATCACAAATTAACCACACACAGTGGGAATAACCTCGACCACAGATCTCGTGATCTTCCAAGGCAATTCCATAGGAAATCCGCCACCTCGAGATAGCCCGAAGAAAAATCAGAATTCCTCACTCTAGACGTTCGAGAAAGGTAAAACAAATCCAGCAAGGCCTCCCGGTGAGCCAGATCCGCATCTAGAGTCGTGTGCTCTCTATCCGCGGGCATCATCCGACTATGTGAAGTGGACAGTAGCCTGAAAATGCCTTGAGTTGCCCCGAGGTGGCACCGCGGACTGCTAGGTAGGTGGACCAACACTCATGAGGAGCACTGGCCCGGTTCGTTGATTAATTATCCACGGGATTCGAAAACACTGGCCCCTATGCAAGTTTTATTAGGTTGGCAAATGGTAAAACCAATGTTGGGCCTTGCCAGAAGAGTTTTATCCCAAAACGAAAATCAAGGGGTTCCCCATAACAACCCCGAGCATGTTAAGAGCGCTCAATATGGAACATAACACTGGTACACAAGTAACTAGGGGCGGCAAAAGTGAAACAAAACTCCGAGAAAAGGCCAGATCTTCCACCTTTTACCAACTATATATGTGCATTAAATTAAATAGCAATAATATTGTGATAACAAAAGAATGTCCATGTTGTCACATGGAAGCAATTGCACCTACAGCTAGAAACGCTATAAGAAGGGCTGAGCAAGCGGTAACATAGCCAAACAAAGGTTTGTTGGGAAGGTGGAGGGTTAGAGGCTTTTCATGGCAATGTTGAGAGGCTTGACAAACAAGTGGTAGGTAACAAGACATAACGATAAAAGCAAACAAACTAGCATAGCGATGTTAGTAGTGGTATCTAGGGAAATGTGTCATCTTGCCTGAGATCCCGCTTGGAAGAAGAATGAGTCCATGAAGAAGACGGTCCGTGAAGTAGACGAACGAATCCTCACACTCCGAACACTTTCGGAACTATATTGAGAAGAAGCAATCCGGAACAAACAATCAACACACGAGAACAACATAACATATGCATGACATGATGCGCAAGCAAATATGATGCATGCTCATTTAAATATGCAAGGCGTGGCAATCACAACAACCAAACACTACACATTAAGTGAAGCTCAGTATGCAACGAGTTGCATATTGACAAAACTCCACATTTGAATTACTTAGTTTACTTCCATTAGGTACACGACAATATTTAATGTTGTTAACATGGCAAGAGGTGAAGCATAGATAAACTATCTACTTAGGCATCTTAAATGAGGACGGAAGCAACATATAACATTTCAGAAATGACCCCAAATGTTAATTTCGAAATTGGTCCAGATCTGAACTAACTATATTATATATTTCTTAAACAGCAGTATAAAGTGTGCCATGAGATTCTACACGTTTTTCTAGGCAAGTTACACATGTATAACATTTTCAACGGGGCTACGGTTTACTAGTTATGATATAAACCAATTTTACATGGCATTAGGCAAGTTTAACGCAAACAACATTTTAGATGTTTGAACATGCATGAGGATGGCATGATCAAATTCGATGCAATTTGAAGAACATGTTGGCATATAATATGATATAGAGCACTTGTCACCATGACGGAAAGAAATTCGGTGCCACGGCAACGAAAACGAAAACGGTGCCACGACAACATTTCGGTTCTGGAAACTCGTCGAGAAGCTGGTGCAAATGAAAGTGCGGTCGTGTCATGCCAAAGATGATGGCGTGATCCCGGTTACCAGGTTCCCACGCGCCGGTGGCAGGAAAATGGAGGAACTTGCATGTCTTACTTCAGACACGATGCAACAAAGGGGCATCTCACCCAACACATACATGCATCCATCCACAGGCGGTCTCGGCGTTATACCTTCGGAGCATGCGTCTTCAGGGCAGACCGTGTTCGTCGAGGGAAGTAGTCGTTCACGGGTCGTCGTGGACGTCGTTGAAGTAGTGGTACACATTTGTAGCCGGGCTTGGCGGATTGTCGTGTAGTCATTCTTGGCGACGGTAGTGGTACACGCGTCGGTACTCGAACTTGACGCTTGTGGTCCACGGGTCTTCGAGCGACAGTCATCGTACATGGCTATGGTAGGTGTCCGGGCATGACAGTCTTTACGAATCCCACGGGACTCGGTATGGTAGTGACCAAAATGAATCAACACCAACAAGGTCTCGGTTCAACAGTGTATCTGCAGGCGACGTGTTCAACTGGCCAAAATGAACCAGCTACATCCAAAGGCAGTCCATGGGCTCGAGGCGGTAACAACACATCACATGAGGTAGCACACGACATCGTGGTTGTCCACAACGACGAACAAAGCATGCGGGATTCGACCCGCGGTCGTGGTGGCTGACGCAGATGGCCATGGAGGCCCCGAACAAGGCAGGAGGTGGAGCACGGTCCTGGAGATGAGCGGCGTGGCGCGAGTCAACCGAGCAGGGGGTGAGGCAAACAAAGGATGGGCGCGGGCGGAGCTGTAGGCAGAGGATGGCCACCGAGGCTGCTCTCCTACTGGGTCGAGTGAGGAGGAGGGTTGTGGGATCGAGCGGGAGGTCGGAGCATAGGCGGGGCAGCGATTTCTAGATGCAGAAGGGAGAAGACGACAACGAGGAGCAGGGGAAGGTGCGAGGTGGTGTGGTAGAGCGGGTTCACTCCTGCAGTGGGGCTCGCCGAAGGTCGAGGCATGGTCGACAACTGGCAAGGGGGATCGAGCGCGGGGGTCTCTCGCTCCTCTCTGGCGGCGCAAGCAAAGGAAGGAGGGGAACGAGGGGGATGGCGTGTGTGCACTCGTGGTGACGATGCTAGGAGGAAGGAACGGGAGGAGAAGGGGGATCGAGCGAGGCTCTCCCCTATCGCTAGGGTTACGGAGGGGCAGGCTGGGCCTTGGGCCAGCTGGGTTGGTCTCTCTCCTTCTCCCTCTCTCTGAATTAAAGGAATATACAAAAAAACATAATGTTGAATGAAGGAAAGGAAGAGAGGGGTTAGGAAAGAATCTGAGCATAGGGGGTTATTTCCCTAAACTCACAAATGTTGCTTGGTCCAAGAAAATAGAAGTGGGACTGATTCCAAGGTTTGCATTCAAACTCATTTGAATCAAATTCAAATGGTTAAAAGGAAGTGGGTGGGTGGAAGGTCAGAAAAAATGTATGATATATTAGGTGGAACTTGGGAAAAGGACAAAAGGATTTAAAAATAAAGTTGAGCTCAAGAATTGAGATAGAAAAGGCGTGGGATTTAAATTGCAAGTGTGTTATGGTTAATTCCAATTAATGGAATGTTTAATAGCGGCTCCGTATAATGTTGGGAGGATATGTTATAAAGAGAAATCAACATGTGAATGTCCCTTGATTTAAATGGATCAAAGATCCATACAATTTATTAATTTGTGTTACAAAAATTACTAACATGATGGCAATGAGGTTGCCGATGCTATGCAGATGGTGCACATGATGCGATGATGAATGCGACAACCACATAAAACACACGACGAAACTCGAATAAAAGGGGATTCTTCTGGAGCGTCTATCCCGGGCTGTTACACACTCGTGGTAAGTCTTCAGGGTAGACTTCCAAAACCCTCACAAACTGGTCACCCAATGATCCACAACTGACTAGCTGGATGCACTAGACCAAGTCACTCAGTGATCCCCAATTGACTGCAGGATGCACTAGACCATGACGCCTAACTGTCTAGAAGATACACAGTCTTCAAAGGTAACAAGCATCGGTTTCACACAGGAACAATCTCTTCAGTGATGCTCAATCACTTTGGGTTTGGTGGTTTGGATTTGGGGTTTTCCTCACTGATGATTTTCTCTCAAAGTCCTTGGAGGATGGGTTGCTCTCAAATGACAAGTGTCAGTTCTCTCTCGGAGCAGCCAACCAACTAGTGGTTGTGGGGGAGGGGTGGCTATTTATATCGAGGGTGCAACTTGACATGATAAGATATAAATCCCCCCAATGATATGACCGTCATGTGGATAGGTCATTGGGGACAGTTGGCGCTAAGCACAACAACGGTTGGAATTTCAAACTATGAAAGTCCTCAGGCTCATCATATTCCTCACTTGTAGGCAATTCACACTGGCGAAATCCTAACTCCTCAGTCAGACCAATTTCCTCAGAGACCAGAAGAACTTCGTCTCTATCATTGAAGAACTTGACTAAACCACAAGAGATTTCTAAAGGCTTCACTTGAAGGATTGGATAGGTTGAGGCTTTTGAGTTGAGAATCAACAACAACAACAACAACAACAAAGCCTTTAGTCCCAAACAAGTTGGGGTAGGCTAGAGGTGAAACCCATAAGATCTCGCGACCAACTCATGGTTCTGGCACATGGATAGCAAGCTTCCACGCACCCCTGTCCATGGCTAGTTCTTTGGTGATGCTCCAGTCCTCCAGATCTCTCTTTACGGACTCTTCCCATGTCAAGTTTGGTCTACCCCAGCCTCTTTTGACATTATCAGCATGCTTAAGCCGTCCGCTGTGCACTGGGGCTTCTGGAGGCCTGCGCTGAATATGCCCAAACCATCTCAGACGATGTTGGACAAGCTTCTCTTCAATTAGCGCTACCCCAACTTTATCTCGTATATCATCATTCCGGATGCGGTCCTTCCTTGTGTGGCCACACATCCATCTCAACATGCGCATCTCTGCCACACCTAACTGTTGCACATGTCTCCTTTTAGTCGGCCAACACTCAGCGCCATACAACATTGCGGGTCGAACTGCCGTCCTATAGAACTTGCCTTTTAGCTTTTGTGGCACCCTCTTGTCACAAAGAATGCCAGAAGCTTGGCGCCACTTCATCCATCCGGCTTTAATTCGATGGTTCACATCTTCATCGATATCCCCATCCTTCTGCAACATTGATCCCAAATATCAAAAGGTGTCCTTCTGAGGCACCACTTGCCCATCAAGGCTAACATCCTCCCCCTCCTCGTTCCTAGTAGTATTGAAAGCGCACCTCATGTACTCAGTTTTAGTCCTACTAAGTCTAAAACCTTTCGATTCCAAGGTTTGCCTCCATAACTCCAACTTCCTGTTGACCCCCGTCCGGCTCTCATCGACTAGCACCACATCGTCCGCAAAGAGCATACACCATGGGATATCTCCTTGTATATCCCTTGTGACCTCATCCATCACCAAGGCAAAAAGATAAGGGCTCAAAGCTGACCCTTGATGCAGTCCTATCTTAATGGGGAAGTCTTTAGTGTCGCCATCACTTGTTCGAACACTTGTCACAACATTGTCGTACATGTCCTTGATGAGGGTAATGTACTTTGTTGGGACTTTGTGTTTCTCCAAGGCCCACCACATAACATTCCACGGAATCTTATCATAGGCCTTCTCCAAGTCAATGAACACCATATGCAGGTCCTTCTTTTGCTCCCTATATCTCTCCATAAGTTGTCATACCAAGAAAATGGCTTCCATGGTCGATCTCCCAGGCATGAAACCAAACTGATTTTTGGTCACGCTTGTCATTCTTCTTACACGGTGCTCAATGACTCTCTCCCATAGCTTCATTGTATGGCTCATCAGCTTAATTCCACGGTAATTAGTACAACTCTGAACATTCCCCTTGTTCTTGAAGATTGGTACTAATATACTCCATCTCCATTCTTCTGGCATCTTGTTTGCCCGAAATTTTCCTTAGTATTACCTCGGCCCCCTTTAATAGTACGGTGTTTCCTATGACTGAAAGAAAGGAAATGAAACTACAAAAACAAAAGTCTTCACGCTTCATAGTCCTTGTTCATATTTTCAAGGTCACACCAACTTCTTCATTTTCAAACTCTTTAGGGAATACCAAAGTCTTCAGTTGAAGACATACATTTTTAGGGGTCGATAATCTCTGAATATATCAAACTCCTCATTGACCTATAGAGCTTGTGTACACTTACAAACGTATCAGTCTCTTAACCTATAAGTCTTCAATACACCAAAATCACTAAGGGGCACTAGATGCACTTACAATCTCCCCCTTGTTGGTGATTGATGACCAATAGGTTCAGTTTTCAACGGGGATAAAAATATGAAGTATAAGTACTGAGTTTAAGGAATTTGATTGCAAGATATAGAAGAACTCCCCTTGAAGATGTGCATATTTGAGGAATTTGCTTTGGACTGCAAATGCACATGGCAGGCTAAAAACATGGAGAACTCCCCCTATATCTTATAATTCATAAACGCATTTAACATATTATATGAAGAATTTGAAATGCATGTAGAAAATGGTGTCTGGAGAAATTCAGCATACATGCATTAAGGTACTTGAGGAAATATGCATGCGGAAAGCTATTCAAAAGAGTTAGACTACCATCAGACTTAATTTTACAACTCAACCAACAAAATCTTCATAAGAGCGAGAGTTGTAACTTAAACAAAAACAACCCATATATAGAGACCCGCTTGAAGACTAACTTAAATTTTCTCCCCCTTTGTCATCGAAGACCAAAAGGGATGAAACCGAGGACTAACGCCCCTAAAGAATTTCATCTAGAAGGAGATGGAGGAGCGCCAACGTTGTCGGGGTCGTTTGTGGATGCAAGGCCTACCACAGTGTCGTCAATATCCCCAGCTTCATCCGCCTCGCACGATGAAGAATATGAGATTGTAACCAGCAGAGGAACTTGAACTTTTCTAAATTTCTTCTGAGGAGGATGAGATCAGTCAAAGTTCTGGTGAAAGTCCATCGCCTTGAGTTCCTCAAAAGTCTTTAGATGTGCGAGAAGGGCCCGTGCACAATTGAAGATTTCATGGACATAGTAGTGATTTTTCCTCACAGAGTTCTGCGTCACAGTCATGTTCTGAAGGATTGAAGCAAACTGACGCTTTACCCACTTGTGATTGCGATCAACCTTCTAATGAAGACTTAGGAGAAGCATCACACGAGGGGTAGCTTCTTGAGGATTTTGCGCTGAGGCTTTTGCAGTAGAATCTTGGGTAGCAGTGTCATCATTGGTGGAATAAGATGCAGCTTTGCGAAACCGACCATCCAATGGATGAGTACCTTCATTAATGACAGCTTTGCCTTTGCGCTCAACTGAAGAAAATGTGTTTTTGAGGACTTCTATCGAAGGCAGAAAGCCGAAGTGATTCTGAAAATCATCCTTGAATGGGAGTGAAGACCTTGATCTGATGAATTTCATGATCCAGGGAGCGCAAGGCTTCAATTCAAATGAAGCTGTAGCAGCATTGGCCAAAGTCCTCATGAAGAAATCATGGTAATTGATGGGAATCCCACGAATGATATTGAATAGCATATTCTTCATGATTCCCTCCACATATTCTTCTTCTTTAGAGTTGTTACCCTTGAGAGGACTGAGGGTTTTGGTTAGAATGCGGTATATGGTCCTGGGTACATAGAGCAAATCCTTCACAAGGAAGGTGGTACTTTGAGGTTTTCCAGGAGTCAAAGGCTTCATCAGCACTTGCATCATGTGATTGGGCAATTCAGGTTCATCAAACAAGCATCTTGCACCTTTTGAGGGAATTGCTATTGGCACAGCTCTAAGCAATTTAGAGGCTGGGGCAGTGTAGTGAGTGGATCGAGTCATCCAGTCCAAAATCCAAGAATTGACATCAGAAGCATCACCTGTGATGTGCAAGGTTGCATAGGATTGAAGAATGAGATCTTCATTCCAATCAGATATGTCCATGCAGAATGGAAGAATTCCAGCATCATGAAAAACCGCGAGCACCAATGTTAAGCATGGGACAGTTTCCATATCCGCATGAGGAATTTGCTGATGCTCGAAGACTTTCTCTTTGTCGACCAACACTGATGCATAGAAGTTCATCCTTGTAGAGGTCCAGAATCTGGTGCAACCGGCCCTTGTTGAATCATATGGATTCGGTCCTGTGAAGAATATGTGCTCGTTGAAGAAATTCACCTTGATGAATTTGGGATGCTTTGAGCCTTTCAATGGCATTTCTGGCTTTGGCTGAAGATTTGGCTTGAAGCGGCTCATAATTTCCTTTGGCATAGCAGGAACTTCTTCAGATTGGGGAATTTGAACAACAAGTTTCTCGGGTGCAGTAGGAGCAACAGTTTCTTCAGCTGATGTAGCTGGAGTATCTTTAGGAATTGAAGTGAGAGGTGCGGCCAAATCATTAGATCCTGTATGAATTTCTTCAGTCTGGGCTGGTGGCTGAGGAGTTTGGGTAAGGGGAGTGGTCATTGGTGAATTTGGGTGTGGAGCTTCCCTATATTCATCATTGATAAGTGTAACATCCCAAAATTCCATTTTGGAATGTTATGAAATATACCTATGCATCCATCATCATCATTGCTTGAATGTATGAAATAGTTGAAATGCTTATTCTGAATTTCTGAAACCCCTTTCTACTTTCAATGTGTTGCTTTCACCTATTTGAAATCTTGGTAAAAAGTTCAAATAAGATAGGAGGAACATGACACTCCACACCAGGACCTAATTGGTGATTTATTTGAACAATAAAAACCAGGGGTTGTTTTGAAAATATTTGCAAAAAGGATTTAAAAACAATTAGGCAATTTCTAAAAATATTATTTTTCTCAAATTATTCAAATGACGGAATAAAAATGTTCAATAAATGGCATTTATTATTATGTTAATTTTGATATATAATACTCCTATATTTGGAAATGTTTTGAATGCTTTTAAAGAGGTTTTACTGCTCTGAATATTAAAAAGAGTAACGGATTTGTATTTAAACGGGCCGGCCCACGGGCAGTTACTCGCGAATTCATTTCGAGCCGGCCGACCAACGCGCAACCACCGCTCTCTCTCTCTCTCGCTGACAACGGGCCCCACCCCGACCGCCCGATGACCACGCGCGGTCATCACTCACCTCGCGCGCGCGCCGCCGTCGTTGGGAATCTCGTCGCCGGATCTCTCTCTCCTCTCTTCCCCGACCCCACCCGCGGCCCTATAAATAGCGCCCCTCCTCCGAGCTTCGTTTCCACCCCGAGCCCCTCTCTCCCGTCGCCAGACCGCCGCCAAATCCCCTCGCCGGAGTTGCTGCCCCACCGAACCTTTCCCCGCTCGTGCCCGTCGCCTCGGACGTCCCCGCGCCTCTCCGATGCCACCACCCGTCACCGGAGCGCCGCCGCCGTCATTTGGAGCCTTCCAACATCGCCAACGACCACCGGAGCACTACCCTGTCGACCTCGCCGCTTTGGACCGCTGGAGATCTCCATCGCCGGCGACCCCATCCACTGTGAGCCCTCCCATCCATCCGATCTATATCCGATGGCCAAGATTAGAACATTTTTATTTTGCGAACCGGTATCCTCTTAGGCTCGGTTGACCGCTCGAATCGCCTGCTCGCACACGCTAGCCAGCCACTCACAACCCGCCATGTAGCCCCTGGCCGTCCAGTAGTTTTCTTTTCTTTTTTCTGTTTAGTTTTAGTTAACAGAATGTTTTAGAAATTTATTTTGCTTATAACTTTTTTATCTGTTTAGTGTTTTGAGCTAATTCTTTTTGCAATAGCTCACATTTTTCATGTAGTTTCACCCTGTACTTTTAAATTTTAAATTTGAACTATAAAATTTGAATTTAATCAAATTTTCTCAAATCACTCAAATCTGAATAACTAGAGTTTAAAAATAGATTTTGATATGAATCTTTTTGCTACTGCTTGGTATTAGTTAGGACTATCTTATTGCTTAGTTTGAGGATTTTTAGGATGGTTTTGATTAGTGTTCTAGCTATAAACAGATTCTGCCTATTAGTTAGTATAGTTTTATTTATTTAGTTTTTAGTTAGTTTCAATTAGATTTAGTTTTATTTTGTTTAGTAGGTTCTGTTGCTTGAACATTTAGTGTTTTACTTACTGTTAATAAAAATGTAAATTTGCTTAGTTTGTTTCTTTATTAACATAGGAATCTCAACTCCTTTTCAAATAGGTTTAATTTGATTAAAACAACTAGTTAGTAATAGTTTTTCTTTCAACAAAGTTTTATATAATTTAATTCTGTTTTCTAAGACAAGTTTATTTGTAAATTCTTTTCTGTTAAGAACATGTTTTGTTAATAAATAATAAGTTTTGTTTTGCTCTTTTGTTAGTAAAACTATAGTTGTTGCATATAGTGTTTTTCAAAACTTTTAAAAACTTTACTAAAGTTTTTCCCAACAAACTTTAATGAATTTAATTCTGTTATTAATAAAATATTTTATTGTTTTCTTGCTTTCAACTATTGTTTTGTTATTACAAAATAGTTTTGTTATGTTAGTAGTGGTTTACCCATCACCTTTTTGAAAACAAAACTTTGTGTGTTTTCTTGCTTGTGATTTTGTGCATTGTTTTGTCTTGATTGTTTACTAGTTCATTTCTGATTTTGTGAGTTACAAATAATTTTGTTGTATGCTTATTGAGTGCTCTTGTTTGCTTCGTTAGATTATCCAGAGTGCGAGGCTTGTTACCTAGAGTCACTCATGTACGAAGATCATCAATCAGGCAAGTCACTTTGATCATCTTTAACCATGTTTTTATTGCATTAGTTCTTCCATCACCCCAATTGCATGGAAACTAGGTTAGTTGGAAATTTGGTTACTTGATGTAGTATCATGTGGTAGGTACCCCAATCCTTTGACACTTTGGCCCCGGGAAACGTTCAATTATTTTGGTATGCTATTAGTAGATGGGGTTGGATGTGTGATTCATGAGAGTTGTGAGGTAATAACTTCAAGACCTATGATGAGCAAGACTTCAAGATTTCCAAGTTTTCAACATACTACTGGGTGAGGGATGGTTGGAACGGCACCCTGGAGAAACCAGTGGATTTGCCTACGTGTTGCTGGAGATGGCCAGTATTCACGCGGAAAGCCTCACCCAGGCACAAAGGGATGGAAGGATGCGTCAAGACCCAAGGCTTACCTGCACAGCCACAAGTCATTATGGGCTCTGGCTTGGTTGGATATCGTGGTGACCCTGGACAGGCGGTGCTACGAGATGTAGAAGAACGGTAGGAAAGGATGGGCACCGACAGAGTCGCAGGGAAACCCTTTGGAAGACCATGTTTTGGTCATCCGTTTCTCAAACACCCTGAAGTGCGAGAAATCAAATGGAGGTGACCAAATCTTGTGGGGAACGTGTGCAAAACTCTGCAAAGTACTCAAACCTAATCGATTAGCCGTGTCCACGGTCATCGACGACTTGAGCCAAAGGAACTGAAACTTCCGGAATTCTCAACACAATTAATATGATGATGTGGGTATTAATAACTTGGGAATGCGATTTGGTTGGTGGAACCATCTCATTAATCAACCAACTTAGTTATAATTTTGCTTAGCCCTCCTTTGATGTAGGAAAAAATTGGCTTTACGCAAAAAGTTACTACCCCACCTGCCATATACGCATGTAGAATTGATGATTATCATTTTCGCCCCCTCTTATGACTTTGCTGACATATTCCATATGCTAACCTACACGGCTGCAACATATCATGTTGCAGATTACTTTTCCGACCAGGAGTGAGGAAACGCTCTACGCTCGGTGAGATGCCCTTGGAGTCAGATGGACTCATCTACCTTCGATGCTTCCGCAAGATTTAGATATTCTCATGAGTTGGCCTTCAACCACTTTATTGTAATATTTATTGTAATAAAGGACTCAATATGAGATTTCAATTAATATAATGCTGTGTGATTTCCCTTTGATATATACATTGATGTACCGTGTGTGTACCAGCATGATCTAGGGATGGTACGGAAACACCGGAGATTCGACCTTTCAGGTCGGGTCGCTACAATAAGTGGAGTGGTATTACCAATGTCCACATCCTCTTCAATTTCTTCAACGCCTACCTCTTCAATAGTTAACTGAGGCTGGGGCGATGATACCTGATGGGTTGAAGCATTTGCTTCCACCTCAATTTCTTCATCAATCTGCTCTAAGGAAGCGGCAGAATGATCTTCTTCATCTTTATCATTTGGGATGACATAGTCAATGCCAAATGGAACTATCTCATAGGCAGGCACGGAGGTGATTGGGGTAGCATCAATGGGCTCAGTTGAAGAACTTGGCATAGTCTTCAACTTCTTCACAGCTGAGGAATCTGAAGTTGATGCTTTTCTATCCTTAGCAGCCTTCTTCTCCGCTGCCTTTGTTTTCTTCACTTCGGATGCAGAAGGAAGGGTAATGTTCTCCCCCCTTGAAGATTTTGCACTTTCAGCAAAGGGTGAAGGGGGAGCAATTTCTTTAGGCACTTTTGATGCAGTCGTCCTAGTGATCTCAATCTCCTTAGGCGCAACAGTAGAGGTTGCCCTGATAGGTTCTAGAGCCGCCTGAATTTCTTAGTTGTGCTTTCAGTTTCTTCGGTAGGCTGATAAGAGGTTTCAACCTGAGGAATTTGTAGTTGCTATTGAGCTGCAATCCTCTTGTTGTGTTCATTGATGGCTCTATTAGCCACTTTGACAAAATAGACCTTGGCACCTTGCCAATCAGCATGGTATCGACTGAATTCATCACTGAGTCCTTTAATCTCAGATTGCATAGTCCTAAGTTGCTCTAGAGTAAGCTTCAGAACATTGTTCTTCAAGAAATGCTCCTTCTTGTACTAGGCCTTCTTCATTTGTCGAGCCTTATCATACTTCCACTTTTCTTCAGCAATGAAGGCAGTGAGGAGATGGCTTGGACCAGGAGGCATATTCAAATCATCAATCAGAGTGTTTGGGTCCTGGTGCCAATGTCGATGAAGTTAAGCGCAGTCTTTGGGTCCATTAGAGGAATTTGAGTGCCCTTAGCTTGATCCACTCTTTCTTGCTTGATTTTGATGATTTCCTCAAGTTCCTCATCATCAGCTTCATCATCTGAAGAATTTGATGGAACCTGGAACACAACTTTCTTTCATTGAGGACGTGGTCGAGCACCTCATCCAGCAATAACTTTCACCTTCAGTAGAGAAGGACTAGTTGAGGAATGTGCTTGGGCTGATGAACTTGTAGAGACCCCTGAAGCAATTGAGAAGCATGTAGTCCTGTGACATGTTGCAAGATGTACATGTGTTGAGGACTTTGTTGCAGGAGCTAATGATTGTGTAGCTACTAAAGGCATTGCAATAGCCCTAGAAGGACTTGCTTGAGGATTCTGCAACGAGGACTTATAATTTGAGGATTTTGGCTTCACCGCAAACTCCTTCACTATGGATTTCCTCAGAGCACTAGCAGAGGCTCTGACAGAAGCAGCAGCAGCAGAGTCTTCATTGAATTGCTTCACTATGACTTTGGCAGTTCTCTGAAGTTTTCTTTGACACTTAGCCCATTCAGCTAGAAAGTCTTCACCATGAGCAACGCTAGTGGGATCAACTTCTTGATCAGCAGCAGGAGGTGACCTTCTGCAAGGAGGTTTGAGTGCGAATTTCTTCATGTACTTGGGAGTGACGTAACGGTATCTCTCCCCTCCTTCATGCACCTCCGTTCAATCCTCTGAATTCTGATTTTTCTTCTGCTCCTTTGTTTCTTTCCAATGAATGGATTCATCAGGAGTACAATAACCGGCATATAAATCCTCAGATATTTCAAAGTCCATGTTCTATTCAACCTTCTTTCCACCCTTCAGAGGTCTTTTACCATCTTACATTTTCTTCACTTGATGACTTTGAACTTTTGATGATTCTGAAGATGTATACAATTTTTCCTCAAGGAACGCTCCGAATGAGTTAAGTTGATGAGAACCTAGTGATTCATCGGCAGAAATTTTGTACCTGTGAACAAAGTATAGGTGCGAGGAATTTGAAGAGGTCATATGTGTTCTCAGAATATTTCAAAATACATCAAGTTGAGAATTTTGACCATAGGTGTCTTGAGGAATTTAACTAAGTGTTCTTGACTTAGGTTCCAGAGTTGTGCAGATTTGAGGATCCACACAATTGAGGAATATTGAAGAAAATCATAACTTGGAGAAACACATCAATGGAAATAAGCTTGTAGGGTGTTTAAGAAGATGATACTTGAAGAATAAACACCTTTGAGAAATTTGTGTAAGAACAAGAAGATCAAAATAGGGCAGTAAAATTAGATTTTATTTACCCTTATGATGAACATGACGAACTGTGAGAGGAAGTGGAGAAGTTCATTAGTTCAGATCCCCCACACCCTAGCTTGGTAGAGGGAGACAGCTCCAGCGATGGCAGAATGAAGATTTCCATGGCCGATGCGAGTACGACAATGGCAAGGTCGAGGCAGTGAAGCTCTTCCTCTCTGGCAGCGATGATTTTAGCGGCGATGCTAGGTCTGAGCTTGGGAGAGTGCAGGAAGTGGGGAGTAACTCGACCATAGTCAAAGGGAAGGGGCATTTATAGCGGAGGTGAAAACTGACTAGTCCGAAGATTTTGGACCAGATTGCCCCTGACCCTTGCTCTGCACACGACATGTGTCACCCATGTAGTGTGTAGTTGAGATAGTGGGGGATCATGGGTTATCCATTCGTGGGAATCGGAACGGTTTGAGCGGGAAGCGCTGAAAATTTTGATATTGAAATTTTAAAGTTTCCATTCACAAATTCTTTAGCTGTCAAGGACACAGTGAAGACTTTGAACGAGTTTCAAAGTAGAACGCATATGAAGAATTTGTGAACAGACTAGGTTGAGTTTAGCATAGAGGGGGAACGGGTCCGATCACATTCACTTAGATGAAAATCAACTTGAAGAATTAGCAATAAGTGAATGCTAGTGAGGAGATTGTAAACACAAATATATATGTATCTAATCAATGAAGAACATCAGTTTCATAGTTTTGAAGAATTTGAAAATTTCAGGATTTTGCAAACTTGAAGAATTTAAAAATTTGAAGAATTTGCAAAATGACGAAAAACTCAACTTTTGAAGAATTTCAACTATGGTTGGTGGCGTGACCCACCGTACAAGAATGATGATTTGAGACACCGCGTACAATTGTTGTAGGGTTCTGAGAATCAAATTCTTCATTAATTTCTTCACACTTAGAGGGTTATTCTTCATTGATTGAAGAAAAACGTTACTTCATGTGTTGCACATCTAATTCATCAATTTTGCATAAGTGTTAGGATATGTGTCTTTTCAAAGAACATTCAAAGATTCTAAGATATTTAGCTCACACCGCAACTTGCAAAATCTCTTTTCATCAAGGGCTTAGTGAAGATATCAGCCAGTTGTTCTTCAGTGGGGATATAGTTGATAGAGATGTCACCCTTGAGTACATGATCTCGAAGAAAATGATGACGAATCTGGATGTGCTTGGTCTTGGAGTGCTGAATTGGGTTGTAAGCAATCTTGATAGCGCTCTCATTGTCGCAGAAGACAGACACATTCTTCACCATGATGCCATAGTACTTGAGGGTTTTCTTCATCCACAACAACTGAGCGCAACATGAACCAACAACAATATACTCAGCTTCAGCAGTAGATAGTGACATGCAGTTCTGCTTCTTCGAGGACCAACAGACTAAGGATCACCCGAGGAAATGACATGTGCCTGAGGTTGACTTGCGATCAACACGATCTCCAGCATAGTCAGCATGTGAGTATCCGAAGAGGTGAAGATTTGAGCCATTAGGATACCATAATCCAAGCGTTGGTGTGTGAGTAAGTATCGAAGAATATGTTTCATAGCCTTATGGTGTGATTCCTTCGGTGTTGCTTGGAATTGGGCACACATGCGAACACTCAGCATAATATCTGGCCTAGATGCACATAGATACAATAAAGAGCCAATCATGGAGCGATATACCTTCTGATCGAAATCTCTACCATTTTCGTCAGTGCAGAGGTGGACCTTTGAAGGCATTGGAGTTTTGACGCCTTTGCAGTCTTTCATGTTGAATTTCCTCATAATATTCTTGATGCGTTTATCTTAAGAGATGAAGATGCCATTGTGTTGTTGATGAATTTGAAGAGCTAAGAAGAATTTCAACTGCCCCATCATAGACATTTGATATTCTTCACTCATAATATAGGCAAATTCATCACTGTAACGTTTGTCAATACAGCCACATATAATATCGTCTACGTATATTTGGCACACGAATAATTCATTGTCATAGGATTTAGTGAAAAGAGTTGGGTTGAGTGAACCAGGTTTGAAGCCTTTTTTCATGAGGAATTCCTTCAGAGTGTCATACCACGCCCAAGGAGCCTGCTTGAGGCCAGAGAGGGCATTGTTGACTCTGAAGACTTTGTCAGGATGCTTAGGGTCTTCAAAACAACTATGTGAGCCCAGGTTCCATTTCTATTTTATGGCCAGATTGGCACATTGCAAAGCAAGTGCTATCTAGACCCCTCCTATTACCCTTAAACTTTTTGGGCACTCTTCCATACCAAAATAATTGCCACATGATAATATTCAGCTCAATTTTCCTAGTAAATCTTCCTCAGAAAATTTCCAAAGTTTCTATCCAGAGAGAAGTTTTGTGAAGCAACTATATTATATATTGCTTAATTATTTCTAAAACTTTACTAGGGCATGACCATACCTATGTAACTTACCTACACCAAATTTGAGATCATTTGATTTATCAAGTTTCTCTCACTTATTTTCCCAAGTTTCTGTCCAGAGAAGAGCATTGTGAAGCAAGTACCACTATTTCGAGGATTTGATTGAGCTGCATCACTCTCAATGACCCTATATCTCTAGAATCCCTTCCCATTCTATGATTCCTTTTATCTAACCATTTGTGTGACCCTTTTTGGAAACTAATGCCAAAGGGGGAGAAATATCAAAGTTTCAAAGCTTATATTTATACCAAAGGGGGAGATATTCATACCAAAGGGGGAGATACAACACTAAAAAGAAAAAAATATCTAAGCATTCATGCTTCAAGGGGAGAGATGATTACGAAAAGAAGAAGTGTAATCTTATCATATAAAGGTGGAGAAATATCAAGGATCCCTTATCACACAAACACTTCCTAAGGAGAGGAGAGAAGAATAAATTTGAAATTTAATTCTCATATGCTTTAGATTTTTCTCAGGCCTACCTACTCTCAGTATCTACATATTATGATTCAGGGAGAAAGGAAAACTTTCACAATTGGTGTCGAGGGGAGAAAACTCGAAACTTATTTGGAGACATATCATTCTCAAGAAATCATTTCTTATATGTTCTCGATATCTTGGTAATTTTTGATTCCACTTGCATTTGCACTATCAAATACACTTGTGTTTCCTAACATTGTTTTCTCAAGTGTGTTCCTATTGTTAAATGCTCAAGGACCTCAAGGTGAGTATATGCATCATATTCCTGTTCAAGATGATCTCTTGCTTCTTGCACATATTGTTTGCAAGAGTGAGTCTTGAACATGAACTCATTTCATTCACATACATTTTATGCATATTTCCAAGATATACGTGACTTCTCATGTCCTTCCCACCATGTGTTTTCATGCATTCAAAAGAAACTATCCTTAAAATGGATTGCACACATCTAGGGGGAGCTTGTATTAGTCATGTATCCTTCAAAGTCTTCATATATTTCTTGAATATCTTAAATTGAAGCTTTGATTGTATGTTGTCATAAATTACCAAAAAGGGGGAGATTGAAAGCACAATATGCTCCCTTGGTGGTTTTGATAATTCATGACAATATAAATTGTCTGTTGGACTAATATTTCTAACTAGTGTATTTCAGGTGAAAGTCCATAGAGAGAGATGGGTTGGCAAAAAGGAGTGTGGAGAGTATCCCCAAGAATAAGAAGGAGAAGGAATAGCATTGGCAAAGCTTCAAGCAAAGAGGACTTTACATTTTACTTTGTGAGAAATCACTTTGAGTCCATAGGAAAAGCCAATACTATTAAAAGGGGGTAAGGTACTGTTGGTGAACAATATGCTCAAACGTGCAGAAGTGATAGTGACCAAAAACACCCCCAAACTCTCCCACGTATTCTGTCTAAGACATTCATGCAAATCGGTGCAACCAACTCCTTCCACTCGGTGCCACCGATTCCAAGAACCCTGCCAAACCCTAGCACATAGGTGCAACCGATCCCACTTTTGTGCCACCGAGTTCAGTTTGCCAACTTTATGTTTCCTCGATTCACAAAATTGGAAGCTCCAAATTTTTGGATCGGCATCACCGAGATTTGGATTCTGACCGTTGGACACCTGATCAGTACAACCGAGATTTCTATATAGGTCTCACCGAGATTCAAAAGTTGCTACCTTTGGAGCAACTCAGTATCACCGAGATTCACACATCGGTGTCACCGAGTTGGTCACTTAAGGTGTAATGATTGGATTTTTGTAGATGCCTATATATACCCCCCACCACCACTCACTCGAAAGAGAAGCACTCAGAACAGATCCCGACTTATCCCATCAGATTTTCTGAGAGAGAGCCACCTACTCATGTGTTGAGATCATGCCATTCCATTCCTCCGGAAGCACTCAGAGCAAGGAGTTCATCGATATTATTGAGCCTATTACCTTTTGGAGGGCGATGCCTCCTAGATTGGTTAGGTGTCGCTTGGGAGCCTCCTACTTCGTGTGTTGGAGTGAACCAAGAAGTTTGTAAGGGCAAGGAGATCGCTTACTTAGTGAAGATCTACCCTGAGTTAAGCTAGTCCTCCATGGACATAGGCCATCATGGTATAGTCAAGGTTTCTTCTTCCTGGAACCCTCCGTTGGGAGAGCCCTCCGTGGACTCTCGCGAATCTTACCCTCCGTGGGTTCAAGACTCCATAAACATGGACGTACGATAACACCACCTATCGGAACCATGGGAAACATCTTTGTGACCTTCATGCTTTTGATCTCCCTATCTCAACTCCTTACTTCAATGTGCAATGTCTTTACTTTCCGCTGATATACTTGATGAATTGCATATGTAGGGTGCGCTTGACTTGCTAAAATTGCTAAAATCTGCCAACACTTAACTTTGGGTATTGTTTAGATTTTAATTTGTGCTAGTAGTCTATTCACCCCTCTATACATACTCTTCTAGTGATCCCACAGTGTGCCACTGAAGCGTGACATATTTGCGTCCCAAGGTTAGCACAATATTCCCTAAAGAGGTTGCTTGTGAACTATGAGCCATTGTCAGTAATGATACAGTTGGGAACATCGAAGCGGCTCACGAGGCCCCGGATGAAGTTCACTGCTAAGCCGGTGGGGATGGTGCACACGGGCTTCACCTCTAACCACTTGATGAACTTGTCAATGGCGACATAGAGGTAGGGGTAGCCTCCGGCCGCCCAAGGGAAAGGACCCAGCATGTCCAACCCCCAGACCACGAAGGGCCAGGAGAGCGGGATGGTTTGGAGACCTTGTGCGGGTTGATGAATCTGCTTGGCGTGGAGGCCTCGCAAGATCGGACCAGCTCGATGGCGTCATTGAGCGCCATGGGCCAGTAGAAGCCGCTGCGGAACGCCTTTCCAACGAGGGTGCGAGACGAGGAATGGTGTCCACAGTCGCCACCATGGATATCGGCCAGCAGCTTGTGCCCCAGCACCTCATATATGTACCGTAGAGAGGCGTCGTTTGGGCACCCACAGTACAGCTCGCCGTCCTTCAGGCAGTAGGTAGTGGCCTGGTGAACCATGCGTTTCGCATCCTCCTCCTTCGCTGGCATGGCGGCACTGAGCAGGTATGCCTTGAACTCCTCGGTCTAGTCGCCGGCCTAGGGTTCCAGCGATAGGAGCAAGCATGCTCTCGAGGCCGATCCATAGGTCGGGGCGCCTGAGGGCGTGGCCGGTGGCAGTTCCTTCCAAGGCGGCCCGAGGCCTGCGACCGGGGGCGTCACCTATGGTTTGAAGAGCCTCTCGTTGAAGATGCCAGGCTCGTGAGGCTCGTGACGCGATGCCCTCCTGGCGATGTCGTCCTCCTCCTTGTTCGTGCCACGCGAGACGTGCTGCAATTCCAAGCCCTGGAAGCGCTTTTCAATTTTACATACCTCTTCCAAGTAGGCCTCCATGTTCTCGTCCTTTGTCTTGTACTCCTTGTTGGAGAAGTTGACGAGGAGATGGGAGTCACCCTTGACGCTGAGGCACTTGACCCCCAGAGCCACAACGTCCCTGAGGCCTGCGGTCAAGTCCTTGTACTGGATGATGTTTTTGGAGACCTTCTCGCCATGCTAGAAGCAGAGCTGCACGATGTAGTAGAGCTTCTCCTGGGTTGGTGAGATGAGTATGACTCCAGCCCCCACGCCCTGTCGTGGAAAGGCGTCGTCAAAGTGCATGACCCACCCATAAGGCACCGCATCTCCGAGTGCGAGGGACTGGTCCTCATCCAGCCCCCGATCGGGAGCATCTGTCCATTCCACCACAAAGTCGGCGTGGGCCGCGCCCTTGATGACTCTGGTTGTGCTGGACTCTAGATGGAAGGCCTACAACTTGATGTTCCACTCCGCCACCCTTCCGACAGCGTTGGGGTTGCACAACACCTTCTCAAGCAGGTACGTGCAGATGACCTTGACGGGGTGGCTTTGGTAGTAATGGCACAACTTCCTTGAGGCAACGAGGAGAGCGAGCAGGAGCTTCTGCTACATGGGGTAACGCATGCGCATCCTGCAGCACGGTGCTGATATAGTACACCGGGTGCTCATGAGGCGCGAGGCATCGGCGCCGCCCTGCTCCTTAGGGGGCGCGAAGGGCTTAGGTGTAACAACCCGAGAAAGATGCCCCAGAAGATTCCCCTTTTATTCCGTTGTCATCGTGTGTTTCGTGCATTTGTTGCATTCATCAGCACATCATTCGCATCATCTGCATCGCATCGGCACTCCATTGCCATCATTTTTTCAAAACTGGCATCCGTTCATAGTTGTCGGTTCTCTCCGTTTTGTGTCGTCGACAGTTTCGAGACCAACCACACTCGCACGCGCCCACGACATCGAAAATTATTGTTTTTAAAAGTGCGTGAAAATTATTCTCGGATTGGGATGAAAGTTGGCATGCAGTCTCGTTATAGTGTAGGTAGACTGCCAGCCAAATTTCGTCATAATCGTAGGTCGTTTGATACCCGAACGATCAACCGTAGCGGCACCATTATCGGTTTATTTATTGGACATTTTTCAGTGTTTCAAATCATGTCACGGGCCGTGAAATTTCCCTTTGATCCCCACCTAGCCCAACTACACAGCCCACTAGCCCACCTAGCCTAAGCTCTTGACCAGAACCATTCGATCCCGATTGTAGGGCTCAAAAACGGCCTAAACTCACCCTAACCCCAAAAACCAGCTATAAAAGGGAGCCTACCCTGCCTAATTTGGAACCCTAGCCATTCCTCCTTGTTTTTTGCGCCCCCAGTGCCCTATCCGCCACTTGGCCAGCCTCCTCCCACCTCTAGCCACACGGGTCCGCCCGGGCCCAAAAACCGCCGACGCTCGCCCGAGAAGCCCGTGCACCCCGTGCCGTCGCCAGGGAGCTCCCTGAGACTCCTGTGCTCAACACCGATCTCCCTCACGCCCGATGGCATCCTCCTCCCCGCCGCCTCGTCCTCCTCGTCGATTGTGCCATCAGCCACCGAAGCAACGCCGCCCACCACCGTCGCCCGTGGATAGCGCCATTACCGCGCGCGACCTCCCCAACCCTGCGTCATGGTGCCCCGAGCCGCCGCTGACCTTGCAGCTCGTCGTAGCCGGGAATGGGCCCTTCGCCCCAGATCCATCAGAGCCGCCTCTTCGGGCCTCGCCGTGGCCTCCCATGCGCCACCATCTGCCAGAGTTGAACCGCCACCGCTGCTCTGGTCGTGGGAGAGGAACCCTAGCGCGTTGACCGAGCGCCAGGGGCTCAGCACTTGATCCACCCGAGCGGGCCTCTCCTTGGCAGTTCGCCCAAGGCCCAGTAGCTGCCTGCTCCTCCACGCCCAGCCGCATCGCCGGCCTCAAGCCGCGCCACCATGGACCCGCGTGTCCGCTAGGTGAGCTCCTCCCTCGCCCAGCTATCCTCTGTTGTCGAGCTTCGACCCAACAGATCTACTATTATGTATCGCCCTAGGCGTGTGTTAGTTAAGTTGCGCTCAGGCTGTGTAGGCCTAGTTTGCTCAGTTCGGCCCGATTCTGTTTTTTTAGTCCTAGCGTTTTTTCAACATCATCCAATGCATTTCATAATCACAAAATATGCCATGATTTAAATATGCTAATAAGTTAATAACCGTGCATCGCATATAAAAACTTTATATATGAAAAATGTGTAGAATTTTGTGTAGATTCACAATATGCCACTTTCATGCATGATAAAAATGTTTAACATGCCATTTTATGTTAATTTGCATAGTTGTCATGATTTTCATTGCGCATAAATATTTAAGCGTGCATCCGAATTAATCAAAACGTTTATGTAAAATTTGTAGATTAATTATATCGCATTTTCATGCATGATTAAAATGTTTGATGTGATGTTTGCATTTAATTTGCATAAATGACTTGCTAAAACGGTTTATGTCCCAATCTCGCATAAATGTTGTGTCGTTTGTTTTATAGTAAAAACCCACATATTATATATGATTTTGGGGTAGAAAAATCCATAGAATATACCTGTGCAATTAGTTTGGTCATTTGATCAATTTTCTAAGCATATCAGTTTTGCTAGGGTGCTGTTTTGTTTATTTTGTGTGAATTAATCCAGACATATTTTGGAATAGTTGCAAATATGAGATATGCCCGTTGACATGTGCACTAGCCCCTGGTCTTTTTCTTTGCCATGATAATCCATGTTTAGGTGTTATTTTGTTATTGCTAATGTGCTATAAAATGTGCTATTTTGGTATAATTTTAAGTCTGGAATCTGTAACATTTTATTGCTGTCTTGCCATGTGTTTTTCTAGTGATCTACATCCCCTTTGGGGTTGGTGTAATGGAGTTATTTGTAGTTCATAATGTCCTCTAGCATGCTGTTAAGTTCCATGCCAATGTATGCCCTGTAGAATATAGTTTTACTTCTCCCAATATGCCTTCATGATAAAAACTGCTATGTCCCACACCTTGATAAATTTCAATAAGTCCGAAAACTGTTTAGTTCAATATGTCTTCTTGTGAGCTCATTTCCTATTGATCCATTCTTCTAATCAACTTGCTGTTAATAGATGAATTGTTGAGCATCATGTAGGCTTCATCACCATGTACTTGTTGAGAATTTTAGGTGGTTGTAGCTTGTTGATTTGTGGGTTGCAATAGGCTATGTTGCTATTTGGGACAAATTTTAGTTAAAACTTGTGTTGGTTGTTGTGGTTGAACCGTTGCTCCGTTTTGGACATGCTATATATGAAACTTGCTTAAAATCTCATGTAGTTTCATAATATCTTGCTGTATTGATGATTTGAAATGCTTGTAGTTACCATTTTCATGCATTTTGCATTCATGGCATATTATCTTGTGATGGGCATATCTTTTAGACCATAGTTCCGTTTTTAATATTCTATATATGTAAATCGACTAGAATGACTTGTAGAATTGCATGGTATACTTTATTCTGCTGTTTAACAAATATAAATCATAGTTAGTTCAGATCTGGAACAATTACGAAATTAACATATGGGGTCGTTTTGGAAATACCATAAGTTGTTTCCGGCCTCATTTAAGATGTCGAGGAACATAGTTTATTCATGATTCACCTCTTGCCATGTTTAACAACATTTAATATTGGAGTGTACCGCAACAGGAATGAACTAAGTAGTTCAAGCATGGAGTTTCGTCAATATGCAACATGCAACTCGTTGCATATTGAGCTTCACTTAATGTGTAGTGATGGATTGTTGTGATTGCCTTGCTTTGCATAATCATCCATGCCATGCATCATATTTGTTTGCACATCATGTCATGAATGTGTTGTGGTCTATCTTGTGTTGTTTGCTTGTTCCAGATTGCTTCTTCTCGATAGAGTCCTGAAAGCGTTCGGAGTGTGAGGATTTGTTTGTCTACTTAACGGATCGTGTTCATCATGGACTCGTTCTTATTCTAAGCAGGATCTGAGGAAAGATGACCATTTCCTTGGATACCACTACTATCATTGCCATACTAGTTGTCTTGTTTTCTATTACTATGTCTCATTACCTACCACTTGTTTGTCAAGCTCCCAACATTGCCATGATAAGCCTCTAACCCCTCCACATCACAACAGACCTTTGTTTGGCTATGTTTCCGCTTGCTCAACCCTTCTTATAGTGTTTCTAGCTGTAGGTGCAATTGCTTCCATGTGACAACATGGACCTTTTGTATATACTTGGTAAAAGGTGGAAGGCTTGGCCTTTTTCTCAATGTTTTGTTCCACTTTTGCTGACCTTGTTACTTGTGAACCGGTGTTATGTTCCATATCGAGCGCTCCTAACAAGCTTGGGGTTGTTATGGGGACCCCCTTGATAATTCGTTTTGGGATAAAACTCTTCTAGCAAGGCCCAACATTGGTACTACATTTCTCCAACATAATAATACCGATAATTAATTTGACGCATAGGGAGTTAGCGCTACCCGAGGTTTGTTATTTAGCATAATACAGGGGCTAGTGCTGGTCCAAACTAAAGAACCATGCGGGCTACCTGGGGCAACTTGGGACGTCATTTACTATATGCTTAGCTCATGTGCCATGTCCTGAGAACAAGATACGCGGCTCCTATCGGGATTGTCGACACGTCGGGTGGCCTTGCTAGATTTTTTTACCTTTCTCGAATGTCTTGTGTACCAACTCCAAGGATAGCTTGGGTTATCTCAAGATTGAGGTTTTTTGGTGCAGCTTGTGGTAATTTGTGATGGACTAGTTGGAGCACCCCTGTGGGGTTAAATCTTTCATGAGAGCCGTGTCCGCGGTTAAGTGGCAACTTGGAAACTGTGTTTAACACCCAGTCATAGAAAAATTGAAGTAAACTCAAATAAAATACACCAACTGTGTGCGTAACCGTGACTATCTCTTCTTGTGAGTTCTGCATTCAAGAGAGAATACGATGGGGTTATGTTTGACGTAAGTAGGTGTTCAAGATTACTTAGTGATCATTACTAGTTCATGTCCGTTATGCGTAGGCCACCCTCTTTATTTTGCTATACTCGTAAGTTAGCCACTCAAATAAATGGTTAGTGCTTGTTCCAGCCTCACCACTTAACCATACCTCACCCATTAAGCTTTGCTAGTCTTCATACCCTAGGAAATGAGATTGCTGAGTCCTTGTGGCTCACAGATTACTACAACAACAGTTGCAAGTATAAGTAATTGCGATGATTTGACGTGAGCGTGATGCTTGTTTGATTTGGAGTTCTTCTTCTTCATCGATTTAGGATGGGTTGCATGATCCTGGGATAGCAAGGATGGATGTAATTTTATCGTTTGATTTCGTCCATAGTTGGACCTTACTCTTATGTGTGATGTTTGCATATGTTGTTGTATGGATGTGTTCTTGACTTAGCTTGTGGCAAGTGTAAGCCAATTCCATATACTCATCTCTTCTGTACATGTACTTGTAATGATATCCATTCTTGCAAAATGATGAGATGCGCTTCTATCCCCGTTGAGGCCCTCGAGCAGAAATAAGGACAGGATCGCATCTTGGGCATTACAAGTTGGTATTAGAGCCTATACCGACCTAGGAGCCCCCTTGATTAATCGAACTTGGCTGAGTCGAGTGTACTTAAAAACTATTTTGAGTCTAGTTATATATCAGAGAGTGGGATTCTTTTTTCTCCTCTTCTATGCTCTGGTGAGGAATCCTGACGTAGGAATTTTAATTCTACCCCTCTTCTCACTCAATTTTTTAGTATCACACGGGTATTTTGGTAACTATATGATGCCGATGTGATGGAGTTTTGTCTTGGTGCCTCCTGTTATTGAGGAGTAGAGCTCCAGGGGATTCTTGACACATCTTTATTGTTCAGTTTCCTTAGTATCTCAGGACGAAGGATGTTCGAAATTGCTTCAGTACTCTTCGTCGAGAGAGGAGTTTGGCTTCACCCAGTACTAGGGAGAGCATCCAGATGGACTGCCATAATTAGTATCGTTGTGATTACGAGAGTCTGAGGTAGATGAGTTTTTGAGATCTTTGGTTATGTGTTGACGGATGTGATACACTGGTGGGTAGTATTATTGCTAGGAGTTGAGCGTTTTATTTAGTAATTGGTCCATGTATCTGTTGGACCAAATTGCATAACCAGAAAGATTTTAGGAGTTCTTAGGTGGGAATTCAAGTAGTTACCTAGGATTATCCCTCCGCCAAATACAAATGGGTATGTATTTGTTTCTGGCTTAATTTGCAAGCCTCATCCTTTATTTTGTTTTGGAATATGGTAATTTGATTTGCTTCAATGTCAAGTGGTGATTTCATATCTTTCCTAAGAAGTGTTCTTAGATTTATGTGGGAATGATAATTTTTCTCTCAATCAAGTTGTCATGTTGATTCTTTTCAACCGGTGTGCTTCTGTTAAAGATGATTCAATGCTTCTAATATTTTTCAAGATCAATCCTCATATTTCTTCTGGAGTTCGTTTCATCCGTCCTAAGTTTTCTTTGTTTTCCCCGCCCTCCTGCCCTTTTTCTTCAACGATTAAATTATCGTCTAAGTGCCTTTCTATTCATGTGATGCTTCTGTTTTGTTTTTCCGTATAGTATCCGTTGATTCATTTGAAGATGCTCAGGAGCATCAAGTTCGTCATTTCATCGTCTCTTTTTTCTTCTCCGGTGAATTCAATTCAACCTATCGGTGTTCAACATATCCCTTTCATTCGTTAAATGTGTTCCCGTGTTGGAAGTTCGTGTCCAAGTATATGTTGTTTTCACTTCTCTCTATTCTATCCGGAGTGCTGAAAATATCTTCGAAGATTCGTGTTTTCATTCAATCCTTTCATATTATTTCGAGGGTCTCACCTTATCAAGTTTCAGTTTGTACCGGTGCAATCTCTCTTTCTAAGCAATCATTTCAACGGTAGTTTCTTCTTAGTGGGCCCGTAACCCACAGGTTTTCCCTAGGATCTTACCTGGCTCTTCTAATCTTTCCGGAGATGTCCTCAAGTTCTTCTCTGTATGACGTAAGAATGATTTTCATCAGTCATATTCCTTCTCCAAGTCAGCTTCTAATTATTATATTTCATCATTTGCTCAACCTTTCCTTATTCATTGTTCCGGAGTGCCTCAATAATTCTTGGCGGTGTTTCTCTCCATCATTCTCTGTGTTGAAGACTAAAGGAGAGTTTCTCTTAAATCTTGTCCATTCTTTTGAAGAATCGTCATCTGAGCTTGGTGCTATCCTTTCAAATTGTTTTTGATTATGAGTAATTCCTCCCATATCTATCTGGTGCATTTAAGAGTTCTTTTCATTTCTCGATACTCCGAAGGCCATCATTTCAGAAGATTTATTCATTCTAGCTTTCAGCTTTTGTTCTCAAATTCTTCTCAATTGTTGTCTCTTCATTCGTATCTCAGTTATTCCGGTGCTTTGTACAAGTTTTCCATTTGGCAGATCATGATGTCTTCATTCTCATGTATCTCCAATCGTTCATGGTATCCTCATTCGTCATGAATTCCTACTGGTGTTTCAATGAAGACTTCTGCAAGTTTGTTCTCTATCTCTCTTTCCGCAATATTTTCAAGAAGAATAAGTAGTATGCGAAATCCGTTGCTTGTCATTGATTTAACTTGATGAAGGATAAGCATAACATAATTCTTATTCTTGTTTCACGAAAGTGATTTCAATCCTTCTTCCGTAGTTGTGCATGATAGAAAATTCTCGATTTCAAATGTTCTCATCTTTTCTTTTCCGGGTGACTCTTCAAAGATTTTATTCCTTGTCAAAGTGTTCTTCATGATTCTTGTTGGAGAGGCTCAAGTATCATTCGTCTTGCATTACGAAGTGCAACTCGTCATCTCTTATCTTCTGAGATGGTGTTATAGCATTCTTTTTTCGTGATGAGTCTCAAAGAGAATTTTTCAAAAATGAGATATTTAAACTCATTTGTCTTCCTTGGATCTACCTTGGATTCGATTTCAGCTAAACCTTTTCCTACGGTTTGTTGCTATTATGGTGGTTATTGTTGATTCAAGTTCTCAATGCATCCTCTTGGTGAAATAAGTTTCGCATATCCATTAGTGGCCAGATGTCACCTCATTATTTGAGATGTTTTCCATAAGCCCACGACAAGCCTTTTCTTTTAGTTGTTGATGTTCCAACAACTCCATTCAATCCTTCTTTGTAAGGATGCCTATCATATTCAATCGTCATAAAAGTTGTCATTTTCTTCTCCATTCTCTTCTTCCAACCAATCTAGCTTGTATTCGTTTGTTACAGAGGCTTTGCAACGTTGAACTCTTAAACCATCATCTCGTCTTATCAAGATCATGTTCGTCTCGTCGCTTATCCATTCAACTCGAGTGTTGTGTTCTGTTTTCAAGTTCTATTCATCTTATCAAGTTTATCTTCTATTTTCTACCGAAGTGTTGCCCAAATTTCTTGTGAATTCTTCCTTGTTCCTCGTGTCATTCTTCATTTCATTGAAACCTTTAATGATCATTGGTTTCACTCGTTTGTCAGAGAAGCAATTAAGTTTTACCTCTTCCTTTCTTCTTCCTCTTCCCCTTCTCATGCTAAGATCTTGGGGTGAGATATCTTGTTAGTGGAGGACAGTTGTCACAACCCGAGACCTGTTGGAAATATTCCCTAGAGGTAATAATAAATTAGTTATTATCATATTTCCTTGTTCATGATAATCGTTTATTATCCATGCTAGAATTGTATTGATTGGAAACTCATATACATGTGTGGATACATAGACAACATCATGTCCCTAGTATGCCTCTAATAGTCTAGCTCGTTGATCAACGATGGTCAATGTTTCCTAGCCATAGACATGAGATGTCATTTGATAATGGGATCACATCATTAGGAGAATGATGTGATGGACAAGACCCAAACTATAAACATAGCATACGATCATGTCAGTTTATTGCTATAGTTTTCTACATGTCAAGTATCTGTTCCTATGACCATGAGATCATGCAACTCACTGACACCGAAGGAATACTTTGTGTGTATCAAACATCGCAATGTAACTATGTGACTATAAAGATGCTTTAGAGGTATCTCCGAGGCTGTCTGTTGAGTGGGCATAGATCAAGACTGGGATTTGTTACTCCGTATGATGGAGAGGTATGTCAGGGCACACTTGGTAATACAACATCACAACAAGCCTTGTAGGCAACATGACTAAATTTTTAGCCACGGGATCTTGTATTACGGAACGAGTAAAGAGACTTGCCGGTAAAGAGATTGAACTAGGTATAGAGATACCGGCGATTGAATCTTGGGCAAGTAACATACCGAAGAACAAAGGGAACATCATACGGGATTAACTAAATCCTTGACATAGAGGATCGACCCATAAAGATCTTCGTACAATATGTAGGAACCAATATGGGCATCCAGGTCCCGCTATTGGTTATTGACTGTAGAGGTGTCTTGGTCATGTCTACATAGTTCTCGAACTCGCAGGATCTACACACTTAACGTTCAGTGACGTTTTGGTAGTACAGAGTTATGCATGGTGGTGACCGTAGGTCGTTCGGAGACCCAGAATCGGACATCACGAGGAGCTCCGGAATGGTCCGGAGGTAAATATTGATATATAGGAAGTCCCATTTTGGTGATTTTTCGGGTACTTCGGTAGTGTACCGGGAGTGTCGGGAGGGTACCGAGGGACCATCGGGAGGGGCCTCTCGCCCTAAAGGGCCACATGGGTTGTGGGAGGTGGCAAACCAGCCCCTAGTGGGATGGATGAAGCCCCATTAAGGCCCATGGGAGTAGGGGTGGGAAAACCCAAAGGTGGAAAAGGTTTCTAAGTGGGGGAGGAATCTTACCCCTTACAGGATTGGAGTAAGACTCCTCCACCTCTCCCACTTCGGCCGAAGCCTAAGGGCAACCCTAGGGCGCCATCCTCCCTCCCCTTCCTCGTATATACACTAGAGGATTTTGAGGGCAGCCCCAACCCTAATTGCCATGTGCTACCCTATTCTTCCTCTAGATCGTTTCTCCTCAAGATTATTTTTGAGGTGCTTAGGCGAAGCCCTGTCGGATTAGTTAACCACCACCGCCACCATGATGTTGTGATGCCGGAGAACTCATATACCTCTCCGCTCGCTTTTGCTGGATCAAGAAGGCAGAGATCATCATCGAGCTATATGTGTGCTAACCGCGGAGGTGCCGTCCATTTGATAGATCGAAAGGACCGCGAATGGATCGCGGGACAGATCATGATTGGATCGCGGGATGGGTTGTGATGGGATCGCGGGACGGCTTGTGATTTGGATCGCAAAGATATTCGACTACATTAACCGTTTTTCTTAATGCTTCTCGCTTAGTGATCTACAAGGGTATGTAGATCCACTCTCGCTTTCATAGATGCTCATCACCATGGTTAGAACTTGCGTGTGGGTAGGATTTTTTTGTTTCCCATGCAATCTTCCCCAACATGACCGACGCTCCAGAAGATTCCCCTTTTATTCCACAGTCATCGTGTGTTTCGTTCGTTTCTTGCATTCATCATCACATCATTCGCAACATCTGCATCGCATTGGCACTCCATTGCCATCATTTTTTCAAAACTTGCATCCGTTCATAGCTGTCGGTTCTCTCCGTTTTGTGTCGTCGACCTTTTTGAGACCAACCACACCCGCACGCACCCACGACATCAAAAATTATTGTTTTTAAAAGTGCATGAAAATTATTCTCGGATTGGGTCAAAAGTTGGCGTGCGGTCTCATTATAGTGTAGGTAGACTGCCTACCAAATTTCGTCGCAATCGGAGGTCATTTGATACCCGAACGATCAACCGTAGCGACACCATCATAGGTTTAATTATAGGATGGTTTTTGGTGTTTCAAATCATCTCACGGGCCGCAAACATTCCCTCTCATCCCCACCTAGCGCAACTACACCTCCCACTAGCCCACCTAGCCTAAGATCTTGACCGGAGCCATCCGATCCTGATCGGAGGGCTCGAAAATGGCCTAAACTCCCCAAACCCCAAAAACCTGCTATAAAAGGGAGCCTACCCTGCCTAATTTGGAACCCTAGCCATCCCTCCTAGTTTTCCACGCCCACTAGTGACCTAGCCGCCACTTGGCCAGTCTCCTCCCACCTCCAGCTGCATGGGCCCGCCCGAGCCCATATGGAGCCCGCTCGGGCCATAAAACCGCCACCGCTCGCCCGATTAGCCCGTGCCTCCCGTGCTCAACGCTGATCTCCCTCACACGCGATGGCATCCTCGTCCCCGCCGCCTCGTACTCCTTGTCGCCCGTACTATCGTCCATCGAAGCAACGCCGCCTACAGCCGTTGCCCGTGGATAGCGCCGCTGCCACACGCGACCTCCCTGACCCTGCGTCATGGTGCCCCGAGCCGCTGCCGGCCCCGCAGCTCGCCGTCGTCAGCAAGGGGCCCCTCCGTCCTGGATTCATCAGTTCCGCCTCTTCGGGCCTCCCCATGGCCTCCCATGAGCTGTTGTCCATCGGAGTTGAACCGCCGCCGCTGCTTTGTTCATGGGAGAGGAACCCCAACACGTTGACCGAGCGCCAAGCGCTAGAGCGCTCGATCCGCCCGAATGGGCCTCTCCTTTCCAGATCGCCCAAGGCCCAGCAGCTGCCCATGCCCCCAAGCCCAGCCACATTGCAAGCCTCAAGCCGCGCCACCACGGGCCTGCGTGCCCGCTAGGTGAGCTCCTCCCCAGCCCAACTATCCTCTGTTGTTGGGCTTCGACCCAATAGTTCGACTCTTATGTATTTCCCTAGACGCTTGTTAGTTAAGCTACACTCAGGCCCTATAGGCCTAGTTTGCTCAATTCGGCCCAATTCTATTTTTTAGTCCTTGAATTTTTCAACATTATCCAATGCATTTCATAACACAGAATATGCCATTATTTAAATATGCTAATAAGTTAATAACCGTGCATCGCATATAAAAACTTTATATATGAAAAATGTGTAGAATTTCGTGTAGATTCACAATATCCTACTTTCATGCATGATAAAAATGTTTAACATGCCATTTTATGTTAATTTGCATAATTGTCATGATTTGCATTGCGCATAAATATTTAAGCGTGCATCCGAATTAATTAAACCATTTATGTAAAACGTGTAGATTAATTATATTGCATTTTCATGCATGATAAAAATGTTTGATGTTATGTTTGCATTTAATTTGCATAAATGACTTGCTAAAATAGTTTATGTCCTAATCCCACATAAATGTTGTGTCATTGATTTTATATTAAAAACCACATATTATATATGATTTTGGTGTAGAAAAATCCATAGAATTTACTTGTGCAATTAGTTTTTTCATTTGATCAATTTTGTGAGCATATCATTTTTGCTAGGATGCTCTTTTGTTTATTTTGTTTGGCTATGTCTCGTTATGTACCGTTACCCACATATTATGCCCTAGTTTTCTAACCCACATATTATCATGAAGGCATAGCCACTCGTTACGAAACATAGCCACTTGTTACCTACCACTTGTTTGTCAAGCCTCCCGACATTGCCATGATAAGCCTCTAACCCCTCCACATCCCATCAAACCTTTGTTTGGCTATGTTACCACGTGCTCAGCCCTTCTTATAGCGTTTCTAAATGCAAGTGCAATTGTTCCATGTGACAACATGGACCTTTTGAGATATCACAATATTATTGCTATTTAATTTAATGCACCAATATACTTGGTAAAAGGTGAAAGGCTTGGCCTTTTGCTCGGTGTTTTGTTCCACTTTTTTCGTCCTAGTTACTTGTGAACCGGTGTTATGTTCCATATCGAGCGCTCCTAACACTCTTGGGGTTGTTACGGGGACCCCCTTGATAATTTGTTTTGGGATAAAAGTCTTTTGGCAAGGCCCGACATTGGTACTACATTGCCAAACATAATAATACTGATAATTAATTTGACGCATAGGGAGTTAGCGCTACCCGAGGTTTGTTATTCAATATAGTACAGGGGGCCAGTGCTACTAGTGCTGGTCCAAACTAGAGCACCATGTGGGCTACTTGGGGCAACTCGGGACATCAATTACTCTATGCTTAGCTCATCCGCCGTGTCCTGAGAACAAGATACGCGGCTCCTATCGGGATTGTCGACATGTCGGGCGGCCTTGCTATATTCGTTTTACCTTTCTCGAATGTCTTGTGTACCGACTCCAAGGATACCTTGGGCTATCTCGAGGTTGAGGTTTTCCGGTGCAGATTGTGGTAATTTGTGATGGACTAGTTGGAGCACCCCTACTGGGATAACTCTTTCATGAGAGTCGTGCCCGCGGTTAAGTGGCAACTTGGAAACTTTGTTTAACACCCAGTCATAGCAAACTTGAACTAAACTGAAATAAAATAGACCAACTATGTGTGTAACCGTGACTGTCTCTTCTTGTGACCTATGCATCTAAGAGAGAACAGGGTTGGGTTATGTTTGACGTAAGTAGGTGTTCAAGATCACTTAGTGATCATTACTAGTTCACGTCTGTTATGCGTAGGCCACCCTATTTATTTTGCTATACTCGTAAGTTAGCTGCTCAAATAAATGCTTAGTGCTTGCTTCAGCCTCACCACTTAACCATACCTCACCCATTAAGCTTTGGTAGTCTTGATACCCTTGGAAATGAGATTGCTGAGTCCCTGTGGCTCACAAATTACTACAAAAACAATTATAGGTACACGTAATTGCGATGATTTGATGTGAGTATGATGCTTGTTTTGATTTGGAGTTCTTCTTCTTCATCGATCTAGGATGGGTTCCATGCGGCAACTTGGGATAGCAAGGATGGATGTCATTTTATCGTTTGATTTCGTCTGTAGTTGGACCCTGCTCTTATGTATGATGTTTGCATATTTGGTTGTATTGATGCATTCTTGACTTAGCTTGTGGTGATTGTAAGACAATTCCATATAATCATCGCTTTTGTACATGTACTTGTAATGATATCCATTCTTTGCGAAACGACGAGATGCACTTTTATTCCTGTCGAGGCCCTCAAGCCGAAATAATGATAGGATCGCATATTGGGCGTTACATCAGGTCCCCTAGGAGTTGGCGAGGAAATGAGGGCCTCAGGAGCACCGTCCTGAGGTGGCGAGTGTTGTGTGGCTCCTTACGAACCACCTTTCTTCGCGCCAGCGCCAGCGCGATCCTCCGGGACCGCCACGAGTGCTGCGCTGGCCGAATGGGGGGTTTCCGCTAAGTAGAGCACCAAAGGCTCGCAAGCGCGAGGAGCCACCATGATGGGAGGGTTTGTGAGATATTGCTTGAGTTCTTGGAAAGCCGCTTCCGCTTCCGGCATCCACTCGAAAGGGCCCTTCCTCTTCATGATCTTGAAGAAGGGGAGGGCACGCTCACCGAGTCTGGAGATGATGCACCCCAAGGCAGTCACGCACCACGCCAGCTTATGCATTTCCTTGAGGGTCTGAGGCGGGGGCATATTTTCAATTACCTTGAACTTCTCTGGTTTTGCCTCGATCCCTCAGTGCGATACCAAGAAACCGAGCAGCTTGCCGGATGGGACCCCGAAAACACACTTCTCCAGGTTGAGCCTCAGGTTCACTCGACGTAGGATGGAGAAAGTCTCCTCCAGGTCCCCGACCAAGGTCCTCGCCTCCTGCAACTTGACCATGATATCATTGACGTACGCCTCGGCATCCCTCCCGAGCTGTTGTCCCAGGGTGATGTGCATCAACCGCCAGAAGGTCGCGCCAGCGTTCCGCAACCCAAAGGGGATGCATGTGTAGCAACCCAAAGGTCATGCCGCATGGGGATAGTAATGCCATCTTCTCGACAACCTCCATCGCCATCTTGATTTGGTGGTATCCTGAGAAAGCATCCAAGAAGCACAACAGATTGAAAGGTGGTGGAGTCCATGATCTGGTCGATGCGCGGGAGTGGCAAGGGGTCCTGGAGACAAGCCTTGTTGAGACTCATGAAGTCAATGCACATGATCTACTTACCACCCTTCTTGGGGACAATCACAAGGTTGGCCGACCAATCAGGGTACCACACCTCCTGAATAATGCCAACTTCGTGCAGCTTGCAGACCTCTTGGACGATGAAAGCCTGCTTTTCTTGTGCCTCCCGCCTTGCCTTTTTGTTTACTGGGCATGCATGAGGGCACACCATCAAGTGGTGTTCGTTCATGTCCCTCGGGACGCCCACCAGGTCAGACGGCTCCCATGCTAACACGTCCTTGTTCGCTCTGAGAAAGTTGACCAGCGCCTTCTCCTGCTCTAGGGAAGGAGAGTGCTGATGGTGAAGGTGGGGCCCGAGCTTCTGCCATTAACAAACACCTGCTTCATCTCATCTCGGTCATGAGAAAATAGTTTCTTCTTCTTTGCGGGCGCGGCCTCCAGGGCTTGCTTTGCTCCCTCGGCACCGGGGCTTAGGGCCGTTGTAGCCTCAGGAGCAGAAGTGTCACCCTCATCGTCGAGGCACGGGGCTGTTGCAACCCCCGAGAGCTGGGCAACGCCCTTGATGCTTGAGCATGTGGCCTTCGCTACCTTGTAGGCAAGCCTGAGGGCTCGAACCGTGTTCTCGATGTCCCGACCCATTGAGATGATGTCGCTGCTCCCTGGCATCTTGATGATGTTGTAGCCCAGATGCATCACTGCCATGAACTTGGCGAGGGCCGGGTACCCCAGGATTGCATTGTACGGGAGGCCGATGTGGGCCACATCAAAGTCGATCATCTCGGTGCGGTAATTGTCACGAGTGCCAAAGGTCACCGGGAGGCGCACCTACCCCAAAGGGGCGGTGGAGCCTTGGGCCACCCCCGAGAAGGGCCTGGTAGGCGCAAGCTGGTCATAGGGCACCTGGAGCGCCTCTAAGGTATCCATAGAAAGGACGTTGAGGCCGGCACCGCCGACAACGAGCCTTGGTAACCGCAACATTGCTGATGGTGGGGGTGCACAACATGGGGACTGCACCAGTGGTGACCGTAGTCCTGAGATGGTCTCTAGAGTCAAAGGTGATGTTGGTCGCTGGGCTTGTCTTACCATGCGGGGCCTTAGGCCACAACTAAGCTGCGCCCATTTGGTGGAGGAGCTGCTTGATGTGGCGACCAGACGCGCGTGCCCGTGATGTGCCGATGATGCATGCGACCGTGTGAGGCCCGGGGGCCATGAGACGCGCGACGAGATGACCACAAGGCTCCTTACGCGCCTTGAGCAGCGCAGCCTGCGCGCTTGCCGGCTCGAGCGAGCGCGGGGGGTTGATGCCATGGCAGAAGCAGGGGTCGAGGGAGCAGTGCAGCCACCATGCTGTGTGGAGGATGGCAGAAATGAGTCCTGCTGCTCTTTAGCAGCCCGGTCGGTAGCAGCACTAGCTGCCGGAGAGATGTAGCGACACGGGACACCGCGGACTTTGGATGCCGCTTGGACGACGCGGGCAGCCCGCCGCTTGGCACGAACTTAGCGGCCATCGGCCATGGGAGAGACGGAGCAGAGACGAGATGGAACCGGAGGAAGATTTCGACATGCCCCTACCTGGCGCGCCAAATGTCAGAATCGAGGCTCGACAAAACCAAACAAGGTTCAAACACTGGGGCGTGTGCAAGATCTCAACTGGCTCTAAGTCCCAAGCTTGTCACCCTATGGCCTAACTGCGTCAAGTAAGTGTGAGTGGGGAAGGAGAAGGACTAAGAGATTTACCCAGGTTCGGGGCACCTTGCGGTGTAAAACCCTGCTCTTTCTAGGTGGTGGATTGTCCTCACGAGGAGACTAAGGATGAACTAGTACAATGGTTGGGTGGCCTCACGAGGGCTCTTGGCAGTGATGAACTAGATGCCCCCGCTATGATGGGAGATTGTCCCTATTTATAGGAGCCATAGTCCTCTTCCCTTATCGCACAAGCAGGAAGGTATCCCACAATGGCCAAATTTTAAAGGCGACAAGAGGTACATCCTATCCTTACTAACGGTGGTCTTCGCCTGCAAAGCTTTCGGGTGTGATGCAGTGGTGGGCTCAGTGATAACATCCGTCCTGCCGAGCTCGTGGTCTCGGTCCTATTGCACTAGTAAGGAAACCTTTGCAGGATTCCTCGGGAATCCATGCACGTTCTTGCCTCCTTAGCATGAAAGAGGAAACTGGCCTCCCTCTACACTTGCTGGCACCCGCCTGGCTCAACCGTCAGAGCCCACGTCACCCGTGCTCATGAGGCCATGCACTTGCATAGGAATCTTTGCTCCTCGGGAGGCAGCCTGTGGGGATGCCACTTCTCTGGAGGTCTTGGTGTCCTTCTCCTTGTAAGGCAGGGGTTCTCGCGAGGGACTTCACTTGAGGGGCTTCTTGCTTGGCCGTACCGGGCCTTCGAGGTGGGCCACGCACTGGGCCGCATGTAGCCAGGTCTGGGTACCCCTAGCCCCAGAACGCCGACAGAATGACATGAAGCAATTTTTATTAACTCAACCTACACGAGGCATAACATGGAAGCTTCGCACATGGAAATATTACAAGGTTGGAAAAGGATTGCACTTGGGTTGTTACAATCCCCCCACTACAAGAGGATCTTGTCCCGAGATCTAGGAAAGATAGAGTTCGGGATATTCAGAATGAAGAAGGTCCTCACGTTCCCAAGTGGCTTGTTTGTCGGAGTGATTTGACCACTTCGCATTTAGAAACTTGATGGACTTGTTGCGAGTCTTGCACTCTGTCTCTTCAAGGATATCCACTGGATGCTCATGATAGGATAGGTCTGTTTGGAGATCAATGTCTTGGAAATCAATAGTGTGCTCGGGAGTCATGAAACACTTTCAGAGCTGAGAGACGTGAAACACATCATGCATTTTTGAAAACTTGGAAGGAAGCTTGAGTTGGTAAGCAGGGTGTCCTCTCTTGCCCACAATCATGAAAGGACCCACAAACTGTTGAGCAAGATTTCCTTTGATGCCAAAGCACTGAGTTCCCTTCATGGGAGACACTCGGAGATAGACAAAGTCATCGATTTGAAAGATCATGTCATGATGCTTGCTATCATAATAGCTCTTCTGACGGGATTGAGCTGCTTTGAGATTTTGATGAATGACATGGCACATTTCTTCTGCTTTAGTGATCAATCATTGCCATGGATTTGATGCTCACTGGTTTCCGACCAATTGAGCATGGTGTGACATTTCCTGCCATAGAGAATCATGAATGGGGCCTTGCCCGAACTTGCTTGGAAACTTTTGTTGTATGAGAACTCAGCAAACCGGAGGTAGTCTTCCCACTTCATGCCAAAATAAATCACACAAGATCTGAGCATATCTTGAAGGATTTGATTGACTCTCTCAACTTGACCACTAGTCTGAGGATGGAAAGATATACTTAAATGGATCTTGGTACCCATTGCTGTTTGGAAGGAATCCTAGTACTTGGAAGTGTAGATGCTTCCATGGTCTAAAGAGATAGGCCGAGGAATACCGTGCAAAGAAACTATCCTTGATGTGTACAGGTCTACCAGTTGAGCTGTCGAGATAGATTCTTTGACCGGAAGGAAGTGGGCAACTTTGTTGAGCTTGTCTATGCCATAAAGATGGTATCATTACCTCTCTTGGACTTAGGAAACCCGGTGACGAAATCCATCTCAACATGATCTAATTTCGAATCTGGGATAGGCAAAGGCTGAAGGAGACCTGCTGGATGTTGATGTTTCACCGTCACTCTATGACAAACATCACGCTCATTCACGAAGTGAGCAATCTCACGTTTCATATGAGACAACCAGAAGGTTTGCTTGAGATCCTGATACATCTTGGAACTGCCTGGATGAATGGAGAGGAGAGAATTATGTGCTTCATCCATGATAACTTTCCCGAGCTCTCCTTTTGGAACCACTTGGCGATCCTCGAAAAACAAGGTGTCTTTTTCATCAACACGGAAGCACGTATAGTTTGGAATGCTCTTGGCCACACCTATCTTCACCTTCTTCACCATAGCATTGAGAAGCTGAGCTTGGCGAATCTTGTCTTCCAAAGTTGGAGAGACCTGAAGGTTGGAAACAAATCCTTGAGGAACTACTTGGAGATTGAGCTTGCGGGAAGCTTCACAAAGCTTAGGTTGGAGAGGCTTGAGGATAAGACTGTTGAAGTACGCCTTTCTGATCAAAGAGTCTACAATGATATTTGCTTTACTCGGAGTATAGTCAATGTTTGGATTGTACTCTTAGATCATTTCCACCCAATGTGTTTGCCATATAGTCAATGTTCGGATTGTACTCTTAGATCATTTCCACCCAATGTGTTTGCCGAACATTGAGATTCGGTTGAGTGAAAATGTACTTTAAGCTCTTATGGCCAGTGAACACCTCAACTGGTCTTCCCAACAATAGATGTCTCCAGGTCATCAGAGCATGAACAACTGCCGTCAACTCAAGATCATGTGTGTGGTAGTTCTTCTCGCTTGGCTTCAGCTGACGCAAGGTATAAGCTACCACCTGATTATCTTGCATGAGAACACGACCAAGACCTTGGAGGGAAGCATCACAGAACACTTGGAATGGCTTGGGTTCATCAGGAGGAGTGAGAAATGGAGCTGAAGTCAGCTATTCCTGGAGTGTATTAAACGCCACATCACACTCATGAGTCCACACATATTTGACACTCTTCTGTAGGATATTAGACAAAGGCTTAGCAATTTGTGAGAAGTTCTCCACGAATCTTCTGTAGTAGATTGCAAGCCTGAGGAAGCTTTGAAGTTGCTTGACATTCTGAGGAGGCTCCCACTTCACGATGACCTCAACTTTCTCAGGATGCAACTTGATGCCCTAGGCAAAGATGATATGTCCAAGGTACACCACTTCATTGAGCTAAAATTCACACTTAGAGAACTTAACATAGAACCGATGCTCTCTTAACTTGCCAAGCACAAGCCGGAGATGCTTTGCATGATCTTCTTCGGTCTTCGAGAAAACTAGAATGTCATCCAAATACACCAAGAAGAATTCATTTCTATAGGGAGACAAGACGAAGTTCATCACTCTGGAGAAAGTTGGAGGTGCATTTGCGAGACCAAAGAACATGACGGTGTACTCATATGAGCCAAAACTTGTCCTGAAAGCAGTGTTTGGAATATCTTCTTCATCGATGCGGATCTGATGATAACCCATCCGAAGATCTAACTTCGAGAAAACCTTGGCCCATTTCAATTGCTCGAACAACTCATTGATGTTGGGAAGTGTATATTTGTTCTTGATTGTCTTTTTATTCAACGGGCGGTAATCGATACAGTCATTCCGTGCCATCATTCTTCTTGACAAATAGAACACCACAACCCCAAGGTGAAGAACTTGGTTTGATCAAATTCAGATGCTCTTGTTCATCTAGTTGCTTCTTCAACTCTTTCAGCTCTTTAGGACAAAGCTTATAAGGACGCTTGCACACCGGTTCAGTTCCAGACTTGAGTTCAATCACAAGCTCTACTGTGAGGAGGCATTCCTGGTAATTCTTTTGGAAAGACATCTTCAAACTCGCAAACGACGGGAATTTGAGATGTGACCGATAGTTCGCCCTTCTCATGGAGAGAAGAGACGAATCGTGTGATCATGAGTAGTGAAAATGATCACGTACTCAGAAGAATGAGTCAATTTGACTTCTTTGTCTACACAATCGACATAACCCTTGTTCATCCAAAGAAAATCTATGCCAAGAATTAGATCTATATCGAAATTGCCGAGAACAATTGGAGAGGCTAGAACGGAATAGCTGTCCACTTTGACAGAGATAGTCGGAACCACCATATTTGAGCTGAGACGCTTACCCGGAGACACAACTTGCAATGCACTTGGCAAATATTCAGTGGTAAAACCATGCTCTGATGCAAAATGATATGACATGAAAGAATGCGATGCCTCACTATCAAACAAAACTTGGGCAGGAATTGAATTGACCAAGAGATTACCCATAATCACTTGAGGACATTCCCCTGCTTGAGCTGCATTGACCATGTTCACTCTGGCTGACTTAGGATTGTGCATCACCATATCATTTCCAAGTGGCCTCACTGGAGGAGGAGGCAAAAGACGCCACTGGTTGGTGCACTTGTTGGAGTAGTGGCTCTTGTGACCACACTTGTGACACGTTGTGGGATCGAAAGTAAGTCTACAGGGGTGATTAGACTACTTGACCAAATAAAAATTCTACCTTTTCCCAATTTTAGTTGTGGGCAGATTTTAGAAATGATAGCAAGTCAAGCACACCCTACACATGCATGTCTAAGTGTATAGCAGCGGAAAGTAAAGAGAAGCACATTTGGTAGAGGGTAAGGTTAGAAGATCAAACACAATTGTAGACACGCAGATTTTTCCTGTGGTTCTGATAGGTGGCGCTATCGTACATCCAAGTTTATGGAGTCTTCAAACCACGAAGGGTAACGGCCGCGAGAGTCCATGGAGGGCTCCACCCATAAGGGTCCACGAAGTAGCAACCTTGACTATTCCATAACGGTTTCCACCCATGAAGGACTAGAGTCACTATGGGTAGATCTTCACAAAGTAGGTGATCTACTTGCCTGTACAAACTTCTTGGTTCAACTCCACAACATGAAGTAGGAGGCTACCAAGAAACACCTAACAAATCTAGGAGGCACCACCATCCAAAAGTTAATAGGCTTGATACTGATGATGAGCTCCTTGCTCTTCTGCTTCAAGATGATAGACTCCTCAACACTCAATCACTCTCTCACATATTTGGATTGGTAGAAGGGATTTATTGGGTGGAAAGAAACTTGGAGAGTCTAGAAATCAAGATCCATATGGTTGGAGTGAATGATCTTGATCTCAACACAAGAGTAGGTGGTTCTCTCTCAGAAATTTGGATATGGGAAGTGCAAAACTGTTTTGAGTGCTTCACTTTCGAGTGGGATGTGGTAGAGGGGTATATATATGCATCTCCAAAAATCCAACCGTTACAGCACTATTGACCAACTTGGTGAAACCAAAGTAAACCTCGGTCATACTGATATATGATTTAGGAATCTCAATGAGACCGATATATGATTCTCGATAGTATCGATATGAGTGGCTGATCGCAGTTTCCAAACTCGGTGATACCAATCCATAAAAGTTAGAAATTCCGATTTCATAAACTTGGTCATCCGAATGTTGGTCACCAAAACTCGGTTGCACCAATGTAGTACTTGGTTGTACCGAGAAGCTAGGGTTTGGCTAGGGTTCTGTCTGAGGTAGAAAATCGGTAGGGTCAAGTGGGAAACTTGGTGGCACCGATTTTTTGTGGTAGGGTTTAGACAAAGTATTTTTGTGGGAGGGCTTGTGGATGTTTTTGGTGGCTAGCATTTGGGAACGTGGAGCAATTTGTTCACCAACATTACCTCACCCCCTTTTAATAGTATTGCTTTCCTATGGACTCAAAGTGATTTCTCACAAAGTAAAATGTAGAGTCTCCTTGCTTGAAGCTTTGCTAATTCCATTCCTTACATCTTGGGGTCTTCTCACAATGCAATATCCACCCCATCATTTAACTTTCCTGAAATATACTTAGTGGAAACATGAGTCCAATGAGATAATATGTTGTTATTAATTACCAAAACCACCAAGGGAGTAAATGTGCTTTCAATCTCCCCCTTTTTGGTCATTGATGACAGCATATAGATCAAAGCTTCGGCATATGATATAATCAATGAATAAAATCATTGCTTTGAGAAGTATGTGATAAGCAAGAGCTCCCCCTAAATTTGTGCACTATTTTGAATTTGCCTTTGGATATAAATGCATAATCGATTAGGTTCATGGGGCACTCTTCCATGTCACATACAGCTTGGTGGTGTGCAAGAATGATATGAATGAACAACATAGCACACCACATCAAGGAAAAGTGAATGATCATCTCATAAGCATCTCAAGGAGAGGAAATAGTAGCAACACGTAAGGAGTGTATGATCAGACAACAAACAATTTAACACAAATGGTAAATCAAAGGATTTTAAAGTTTTGGAGAGTGATAAAAAGCAAAACACACTCTCTCTCTTGAAGCCCTATGATCTATTCAACTTCTCCCCTTTGGTAACAAGTTACCAAAAACTTCAAAGGTATAGAACTAATCGTCTCTCTAGGACTAATATCCTCTGGTTGTTGATGTAGGAGTCAAGAGAACTGCTTTAGCAAAGATTTCTATAGATGTCATGGAAGGAGTTGGAGTAGACACTGGAGGTGCTGAAGGACCTGAAGGAACTAAAGGAGCAGCAACAGGGGTCGATGAAGATGGTCTCATCTCTAGAGCTGGCACAGTCACAAATCTGGCCTGGATCTTGAACCAAGTGCTAGGCTGGAGAGGGTGACTTTCATCATCAGCATCATCATCATCATCATCTGAGGTGTGAGGAATGGGTACACCATCCACTTCCTTCTTGAGCTCATCAATAGTCTTTGTCAGCCCATCAACCTTGTTGTTTAGTGTGTGGAACTTGTCCTCAACTATCCTTTCTAGAATCTTTTGGTTCTTAAAAATATTTGTGATTCCATTCTCCATTCCTTGATAGAGCTAAGAATAAGGTCCATCTGCTCACTCCTGGTCCTTGGCACTAGAGCACTAGTGGCTCTGGCTGCCTCACCTGCTACCTGTGCAATAGATGAAGTGGGATGATCTGGATCCATCACCACGACATTGTTCTCAAACTCAGGCTAGAGTGGCATATGTGGTTGATCAAGTGCATATACATTCTTCTCAAGCTTGGAGTTGACAAGCATCTGAACATATGGTGCGTATCCACGTGATCCCTTTTGATCAACAGCAGTCCTCTGATAATCCCCAACTGCAAGGAATCATCGTAGAAATTTCCAAAGGTCGAAGTGATAAGTATGGAGTGTCGAACACACAAGGAGCTAACTATAATATCAATATTCTCTCAAGTCCAATCTGCCACCGATACGACTCTACGTACACCGAACGTTTGCTTCCATCTAGAAACCAGAATAAAATTACGTTGTGGGTATGAAGAGGATAGCTTTGCATGAAATCAGAGAACTAAAATATAAAAATAGGTGCTTTTATCATAATATTACAATATATTACAAATAGTGAGTGTGGAATAATGATGGGTCGGTGTGCAGAATTATCCTACGCAATTGTTAAGAAGATCGGAAATCATTATTGCAATTTTATAAGAGGGAGATGGTGATGAAGAAGGTGATGTTGATGAAGACGATCACCGCGGCGATGGTTCCCTCGGTGGCACTCCGGCACCACTGGGAGAGATGGGGAGAGGGTCTCCCCCTTGTGCTGCCTCCTCCATGGCCTCCCCCCTCGGTTGGGAGAGGTTCTCCCTCTGGTCCTTGGCCTCCATGGTATTGATGGCCCCTCCGGGATGATGAAGATGGCCTCCGGTGATGGTGACCCCCTTCGACAGGGTGCGGGAGAGGGCCAAGATTGTTTTTTCGTGGCTCTGGAGGTTTGAGGTGGTGGAACTCCTGATCTAGGTTTCTTTTTGGAGGTTTATATATTTATAGGAATCTTTGGCGTTGATCTCACATCAAGGGGGGCACGAGGCGGTGACAAGCCTGCTAGGCGCGGCCACCCCCTGGCAACGCCTAGGTGGCTTGTCACCTCTTTGTGGCTCTTCTGGCCCAGCTCAAATGCTCCGGGGGTCTCTTTTGGTCCATAAAACATCATACTAAATGTTCAGCCCATTCCGGGAACTTTTATTTCTACCCAAAAAACGACACCATGGTAGTTCTGCTGAAAACAACGCCAGTCCGGGTTAGTTCTAATAAAATTAGACCAAAATCATATAGAATTATTGTAAACATGGCATGAATACTTCATAAATTATAGATATGTTGGAGACGTATCAGCATCCCCAAGCTTAATTCCTGCTCGTACTCGAGTAGGTAAATGATGAAATAAATAATTTATGATGTGTGAATGCTAGTAAGTGCACAAGTTTGATCGATGATAATTCCAAACAATTTTTCGAGCGTCATTATATATCATAAACAATAGCTCATCTCATAAACCTTCTCATGATGAAATAACAAGCTATCCACATGTTAAAGTATATACTAACAAACTATGCTTTCAGTCACCAAGCAATTGCAATTCATCTAATTTTCGGGAAGGGTCAATGTAAGAGCTTTGATTTAGCAAATTCCACATACTCAACTGTCATATAGTCTTCCATGATTGCTAACACCGAAAGCATATTTTTTAGAACAAATAGCATCCATCGAACACAATGAAAGATAGGGGCTTAATGTTTAGCCTCCCAACTTATTTATCATATAGATAATTGTCAACAATAATAATTCATGATCAAATATATATGAATGGACATACATGCTTGGATCTTTCCCCACCACATGATGCTTGCCAACTAAAGAATAATTAAGTTTGAACTAAAAAGGAATACTATTGACTCTTGCATAAAAGTAAATACATGAAAGTAAAAGATAGGCCCTTCGTAGAGGGAAGCAGGGATTTGCATATGTGCTAGATCTCGAGCTTTTAAAATAGAGATGAATAATAATTTTGAGCAGTATGCTTTCATTGTCACCATATCAACCGAGAGATCTCGGTATCTTCCATGATAGATACATTATAGACGGTTCCCAAATAGAATGGTAAAGTTTTTACTCTCCCTCCACCAATCAATCACACTCCACGGTGAGCCGAATCCACAGGTGCCATCCATACCAATAGCATTCCTGGGGGAGTTTTGTTTAATTACTTTCATTTTTTTCTTTGATTTCGGGACTAGGAATCCCTATTACCAGCCACTTTCTCATGAATGATAGTGAATCAACACATATCATGAGAATAACCCACCTAGCATGGAATATACTGACAACCCCTAGTTACTATATGACCGATTCGGGCATATAAAACAGAATATTATTTGAAGGTTCAGAGTTTGGCACATGCAAATTTACTTGGAACGGCAGGTAAATACTGCATATAGGTAGGTATGGTGGATTCATATGGAACAACTTTGGGTTTGAGGGTGTTGGGATGCACAAGTAGTATTTCTACTTGGTGCGAAAGTTTTGGCTAGTATGAGGTGGAAGCAAGCACCACATGTTGGAGGATCCATAACAATATAACTTCTACAAAAATATACCCAAGAATAACTCATTACGTTGTCTTCCTTGTCCAACTTCAACTAATTTTCTCAATTTTGAAAATAATTAATGGGTATTCATAATCTTAGAAGATGTCCAAGATAGTATATTTATATGTGAAGTCTCTCTTCCTTCAATATTCTTTCATGAATGGTTCAAGTGACCAATGCGGTAGTTGCTAACTTTATTTTACCACCTATACTTCTTATATGTGAAGTCATTACTCCCCATGGGATAAGCATATAAAACATATATAATTTCATATTTATGATATTCAATTCATTCAACCATTTACTCACATGATATAAGTGAAGCACGAGAGTGAATGACAAACTACTCCAAAAAGATATAAGTGAATATCAATGCATAGTCAATTAATTAAATATACATGTGAGTACTATCTCTTATTAAAAGATTCAGGTCCAATGATTTTATTGAAATATCAAACAAAATAAAATGGCACTCCAAGAATAGCAGGCATCATGCGAACGAATAAAAAATTAGGCTCAACATAGGCTAAACGATAATTGTTGATGAAGAGAGGTGGGATGCGTAGCATCTCCAAGATTAAATACTTGATAGTTCTTGAAATATTTTCTTGGTGTTCCTTGCACATCCCCAAGATTTAGCTTTTGTATCTTTTTCAATCCTCTCATATCCTGGTTTCACCTATTCTCAAAACTTCATCCACACAAAACTCAAAAAGAACTCGTGAGATAGGTTAGTACACATAAGAACAAATCAACACTTCATGTATTGCAAAGAAAAGTTGCACAATAATTTTAAAACATTAGGTACTATATACTATCATTTCCACAATTTATATCTTACAATATAGGCTATGGAAACTATAGGATAAGTAGATAACAAAACTATGACAACAATCTGTCTAAACAGCACAGTTTGTAGCAATTTATTAAACAAGTGTACCTCTATAACTCCACAAATTATGAAAATTTATTACATTCTAATAAATTTATATTAAAACACTTGTGAAAGTTTCAGGAACTTCCCACGTTCCAGTAAAATATGAAAATTCAAACACTACAACAAAAGTTTCTGTTTTTTTACACAACACACACCAAACAAGCAATGCAAGCATCCTAAGGCAATTCTTGGAAATTTTTATTGAAAAACAAGATTATAAATAACATTTAACAGGGAACAACAAAATAAAATGAGTATCCAAGCAAAACTCATATTATGTGATGAATAAAAATATAGCTCCAAATAAGATATACCGATAGTGTTGAAGACGAAAGAGGGGATGCCTTCTGGGGCATTCCCAAGCTTAGATGCTTGAGTATTCCTTGAATATAACCTTGGGAGTACCTTGGTCATCCCAAATCTTGGTTTCTTGTCACTCCTTATTCCCCTCATATCGGTATCTCACCCAAAACATGAAAACTTCAATCACACAAAACTTAACGAAACTTCTTGAGAAGGGTTAGTGTAATAAAGATAAATCATTCACTTAGGTAATGTCAAGAAAAGATTCATAATTGTTAAAAAATGATACCTACTGTATTATATTATTCCCATAATTCATATTACTCAATATAAGCTATAGGAACACTTGAAACAAGCAAACTATGCATGCAAAACAGAATCTGTCAAAAAATAGAACAGTCTGTAAAGATCTGAATGATCACCAAACTTCCCTAACTCTAAAAATTATGAAACATTCGGATATATCACGGAATTTTCATAGAAATTTTGTTTATATATTTCAGAGTTTTTGACTCTCAAGTAAAATCAGGTAATTCATATACTGGACACAAAACTTTCTGTTTTTTTACAGAATCAAACAAGCAAATATCCACACTATCCCACAAGCTTTACTTGGAACTTCATTGAAATAAAAGGCACAAAACATGATTACTATAGTATCTTAATCATGTGAGCACATCAAAACAGAAAGTAAAAGTGTTAGTTTGTCTCCCAACAAGCGCTTTTCTTTAATGCCTTTTTAGCTAGGCAAGACATTTTAATGATACTCTTCCAAGCCAAATTCCGATGATCATTTTATTCATACTCTAAAAGATATAAGTGGAGTTCATAGAGCATTCTATAATTAATATATATTAACCAATATCCAAGCTCAAAATATATAAGTTAAGCACATGAAGCATTTTATAAAGCCATACTCAAAAGATTTAAGTGAAGCGCATGAAGCATTCTACAAAGCCATACTCAAAAGATTTAAGTGAAGCACAAAGAGCATTCTATAAAACCACATTCAAAAGATTTAAGTGAAGCACATTAAGAATTCTACAAATCAATGAAGGACTAACTCATACTAGAAGGGTGCATAAAGGAAAAGAAAAACACTAAAGACGCATATCATGTGAACAAAACAAAAACCGAGGTCTACCAATAATTGTTGAAGAATAAAGATGGGATGCCTTCCGGGGCATCCACAATATTAGATGCTTGATTATCCTTTAAATATTTACTTAGGGTGCCGTGGTCATCCCCAATCTTAACTATTGTCTCTTCGTATTCTGCTTATATTGATACCTCCTCGATCTTCGAACAGTTCATTCACACAAAACGTAACAAAACCCTCGTGAGGCCCGTTAGTATAATAAAGCAAATTCCTACTTTAAGTAATGTTGTGAACACATTCCAAATTAATATTAGCATTATATACTCTATTCAAACTTCACCATGGTTCATACCCCCCGATACAATGCATAGATTCATCAAAAATAAGAGAACAATGCATAGAAAACAGAATCTATGAAAAACAGGACAGTCTGTAGTAATTTGGAAACGTCGTATACTTTTGTAACTCAAAAAATTCTAAACATTTATGAAAAATTTAAAAAAGTGCATAGTAGTACTGTGTGAAAATTTTAGAAACTTTTGATGTTCCAGTAAAAATTACAAATTCACGCACTACGAACAAAGTTTCTGTTTTTGCACTGCACACACCAAACAAGCAATCTAATCATCCTAAAAGCAAATCTTGGCACATTATTTTTATAATACAATGGATATATAAAAGGGGATAATTATTTTCAGAAGCTTACATTAAAAATTCTACATTGTTTCCATGAGCATGAACACAAGTGTTCAAGGTCGACCCTCACTTCTCCAATGGACAACCTTCCAATCACTTCTCTTTTTGAAAAACTTCTTAGGCATAAGAGGCAAGTAACTCTGTTTGTATTATTCACTTTTTTTAATTTTTTGTTTGTTTCACCCACAACTAAATAAATAAAAAAGGGAAAACAAAATCTATATAGTGAAGAAAGCAAAGAAGCACACACGAGAATATCAACCCCACGCTATTGCTCCCCAGCAACGACGCCAGAAAGGAGCTTGATAATCCCCAAGTGCAAGGAATCATTGTAGCGACTTCCAATGGTGGAAGTGATAAGTACGGAGTGTCGAATCCACAAGGATCCAAAGGTAAGATCAATATTCTCTCAAGTCCTATCTGCCACCGATACGACTCTACGTACACCGAACATTTGCTTCCATCTAGAAACGAGAAATAAAACTACGTCGTGGGTATGAAGAGGATAGCTTTGCATGAAATTTAAGAACTAAAATATAAAAATAGGTGCTGTTATCATAATATTACAATATATTACAAATAGCGAGTGTGTAATAATGATGGGTTGGTGTGCGAAATTATCCTAGGCAATTATTAACAAGATCGGAAATAATTATTGCAATTTTATAAGAGGGAGAGGCATAGCTAACATACTTTCTCTACTTGGATCATATGCACTTATGATTGGAACTCTAGAAAGCATCCGCAACTACTAAAGATCATCAAGGTAAAACCCAACCATAGCATTAAAGCATCAAGTCCCCTTTATTTCATACGTAACAACCCCCTTACTCGGGTTTATGCTTCTGTCACTCAAGCAACCAACTATAAGTGAATCATGAACGTATTGCAACAACCTACAACAGGAATCCTTCACGTATGCGCGGCATGGAAGGCACCATAGGAAAGCTCCAAATAAACATACAACTCAAACCAATCTAGATCATCAATTAACCCAAAGGACAAAAGAAATCTACTCAAAACATCATAGGATGGCAACACATCATTGGATCATAATATGTGGCATAAAGCACCATGTTCAAGTAGGGGATTACGTCGGGGTGCAGGAGAGTGGACCGCTAAAAGGAGATGAGGATGGTTATGAAGAAGGTGATGTTGATGAAGACAATCACCGCGGCCATGGTTCCCCCGGTGGCACTCCGACACCACCGGGTGAGAGGCGGAGAGGGTCTCCCCCTTGTGCTTCCTCCTCCATGGCCTCCCCCTCGGTGGGGAGAGGTTCTCCCTCAGGTCCAAGGCCTCCATGGTGTTGATGGCCCCTCCGGGATGATGAAGATGGCCTCCGGTGATGGTGACCCCCATCTGATAGGGTGCTGGAGAGGGCCAAGATTTGTTTTTGATGGATCTGGAGGTTTGCGATGGCGGAACTCCCGATCTAGGTTTATTTTCGGAGTTTTCTATATTTATAGGACTTTTGGGCGTCGATCTCACGTCAAGGGGGGCCACGAGGCAGTGACAAGCCTACTAGGCGCGGCCACCCCTGGCCGCGCCTATGTGGCTTGTCACCTCCTCGTGGCTCTTCTGGCCCAGCTCCAATTCTTCAGGGGTCTCTTTTGGTCCATTAAAAATCATACTAAATTTTCAGCCCATTCCGAGAACTTTTATTTCTGCACAAAAAACGACACCATGGTAGTTTTGCTGAAAACAACGTTAGTCCTGGTTACTTCTAATGAAATCATACCAAAATCATATAAAATTATTGTAAACATGGCATGAATACTTCATAAATTATAGATAAGTTGGAGACGTATCATCCTCTTCATAGTCTCAACAATCAAATCCACGACCCCGAATCTGGTATGAAGGTCAATGTGATGCAGCATGTTGATGGAGAATCCTCGAATCGTCTTGTCATCTCCTGACTTGGGCATAAATGTATACCTCATGATGGTGTTGGTGGTGGCCAGTCCTGCCTATATATAGTATACCGAGTCAAACTTATGTGAATGCACATAGTCAGGAGGAATCTTCTTGTACATCTTTGCCATGGAGTTGTGATTCATCTTGGCCTTAGAGTACACATCCAAATCACCATCTTGTACATGTGGGGATCCTAAGATGGTATCCCTCTCTTCCACTATGGATTCATACCTGACACCTTCTATCATCCAGACAATTATGCCATCTCCATAAAAATTAGTTGTGGAGTAGAATTGCATGATCATCTCATCATTCCAAGGGGTCAACTCTCTACAAACAAATGCATCAATGTCATTGGCCTTGAAGTTCTCTTGAACATGGGGAAAATAGTCTTCATTTTCCTTGATGTAGTCCCAGTCTACATATCTCATATCACTCACAGCCGGGCTCTTGTCCAAGAGAATGGTCTCATAAAAATCTTGATGCTCTTTTGTGTAGAATTTGTAGTCCACAACAGTCCTTCTCCACTAAGAATATGGATCAATAGCTCTCCATTCACTCAACCCCAAATCTTTCCTCTTCTTCATGTCCTCAACAATAGCATAGTTGTCATTATGCTCGGGAAGGTGAGGTCTCAGCTTCCTCAAAACAGTCATCTCAATCTCTTCAACAGCAGCTCAGGAGGAGGATCCCTTGTTCTTAACTATAGCTAGAACATCCTTGGTTGTCCACTTGGACTTAGAAGCTGTGGGCTTCTTGGGAGCAGCTGACTTGCTCTTGGATGGGGCCTGACTGGTCATGGCATCAGCAAGCAACTTCTTCTTTTTCTTTAGAGGAGCCTTAGCAGCTGGCTCTTCCTCTTCCTCAGCTTCTTCCGGATCTTCATACATAGAAGTAGGTCTTCCAATGACATGAACAATCCTCTTTTTGCTCCTCTTCTTCTCAGCTGCCTTCTTAGGCATGGAGCTCCTACTTGGCTCAATTGACATGGATGCCCTAGAACTCTATAGTGCTCTCATTGCTTCAGAACTGACATACTCCTTTCTCACTGGCCTCCTAGATGAGGTGGCCTCAGTTGCATACTTCTTTGCAGCTTTCCCTACTTTGTCTTGCTTTTGCTTGGCAAGAATCTCCTCTAGCACAAAGTCTGAATCTTCTTCATCTGAGTTCAACTTCGTCCTGGCTCTTGTAGCAGCCTTGGGCAACCCATGAGAACTTGGGGTGCCTGGATCTTATGAAGAAGGAGAACATGCCTCGGGACTAGTGCCTAGATCTGCATCAACACCGGGCTCTCTGAAATCAATCTGGTTGTCCACTGAATCATACATACTGACCATGTGAATAGTGCATAGAAGAGTAGTGGGATTGAGCATCACAAAACCAAGTTTTTTTCTTCAAAATTTGAACAAAGAAATTATTAAGTATAGCTTTTTGCAAAATGGATTTTGGTACCACCGAGTCAAGATTTTCGGATACACCGAGACATACGGTCTACTTCATAGAAACTTGCCAGTCAATTCAGTGTCACAAGAAAAGCTTGATCGGTTTCACCAACCCCATTAGCAGGAACCCTTGAATCAAAATCAGTAGAACCGATTTTTGTGACTCGGTGTCACCGAGATGCCTTTTGCGGACGACTAGACCTAAAATTTTCTCGTTCATCAATCTAATGATCTTTTTGGTGGATTAGTAAGATTGCAACAAGTAGTTTATCGATAAGAGTACCCAAATGTGCATGAATCGGTAGAGGGAGCACACAAGGGGCCAGATTCATACCCTTACTCAGTGAGGCGACAACACCGGCATAGAGTCCGTCGACAGCAGCGATTCCCAACGGCGAAGGCGCACGAGGAGGCAAGGGCGACGACCAGGGGGTCCAGAGCGGCAGTTCGGGGCTTGGAGAGACAGACTTTTGGCGAATGCATTTCAAAAGTCGGGCTCGCCATGTTATATACCCGAGACTGTCGGTGAAACCGATTGGAACATTTCGGTGCCATTGATTTTCCTAACTGTCAGGTGACAGAGAAACTCCGTGAGACCGAGAATACCCGAGTGGTTGTATCGAGATGAAAAACCTAGATCAACTCAATGATTTGATGGAACCGAGTTTTTGGGTTTGGTTACACCAAGATTCATAGAGAGGTTTTGGAATGCAGCTCTTGTCGACATGGTACTCCGAGTGCTCCTCACACAGAGGTTTCGAGATTGTCTGTTCAAGTTTTGTGATGTAGCATGAATAGAACTTGCGACGAGAAACCATAGATAGCTAGAGAGGGGTCCTATGGATTCTTGTACATCCAATTGGCAAAAGAGAAACAAAAAGCAAAATAACAACAATTGGATATCCTCGAATGAGTAAAGATATGCACACCAACATGCTCACACAATAAGATGTCAAATGAAATAATGGTAAACTTGCACAAACACTCTAGCATCTATCAAGCACTTTGGTGATGATGTAGTCATCTATATATGACTATGTTGACTTAAGAGCCATGTAAGAATACTTGATCATAGGTCATACTCATTGTTTAAGCACAATTGGGGTTGCCACTTTTACATAAAGCTTGTTAATGTTGTCACATTCTAAGAGGTGCTTGAACTCAAGTCTTAGCGTAAAGCTCCCCATGATATGACACCCCCCCTAAGAGGGATAAGCAAACCTTGGGTTTTGTCATAGAAGACTTCATGTGGGTGATGTAGTGGTGGATGATCATCTTGAGTTGGGAGCAATCCTTTTTGTTTCTTACTCTCCTCACCTACATGGGTTAGTCCCAAACACAAGAGACAAGTACAAGGATATCTATGGACATGGGGTGCAAAGCGTACATGATGATGTCCATGGATTCATTAATTACCTTGTCCCTTGCTTACCTTTAAGGGAATATGTGACTCCTTGAACTATTGCATAATGTTGATGTTGATTGCAACTAGTCCTTGCCAATAATGAATTGGAGTGAATTTCATTGGCGGAGTCACCCCTCCAGAACTTCTCTAGTTCTTCTTATTGGGGACCCGCATCAAGTTGATGGGAATCCTTGGGGTTGAAGTAGAACTTGTAGAAGTTGAGCTTGTAGAAGCCTCGGGAACCTACTAGACCATGTCTTGGGATTCATCTTCATATGATTCAATATCCTCTTGAAGCTTGTCCTTGCCCATGAGATTGTGGTCTTGTGGAAGAAAGTGATCTTGAGATTTTGTTCCGTTGGGAAGAGTATGTTCATACTTCTCCCATCGAGGAACAAACTTGGGCTTGTGGTATTGTCCTTCTTCCCATTAAACTCCATTTGTGTTGAAGTAACCAAGGCCATGGTTCTTCCGATATCATCCATGCTTGCGTACAATTTCCTCAAATTGCTTACATCCGACAAGCTTTTTGTAGATACCTTTTTCTATAATCCCTTTCAATAGATCATTTTCTTTCTCAAGTGTAAATTGTCTAAGAGAATCGTTAGTGGGACCAATAGAACTACTAGAAGCAATATCATTGGATTTATCATTTTTATTGCTACTAGTTGAAGAACATTTCTTGCCTTTGCTACTAGTTTGCTTAGCCTTAACTTGTGGAATGAATGTAGACAAGAGAAGTTGTTTGGCTAGATAAGAGGAAGTCTCTTTCGAATATCGTCATTGATAGCTTTAAGGAATTCATGTTCTTGCTACAGATTGAGCTTCTCGAAGCGGAGCTTATCACGAGTCCTTACAAGTTCTCTATGGTATTGTAGAGTAGACTCGTGGGCTAAATTAAGAGTGTTTAGTTCTTTAGTTAGTCACTCTATTTCCAACTTATCATCATCACATGACTTATATATATTGGAGTGATTACTAACAAGTTCATTTTGACTAGTATCACGAGGTTTGCCAAATAGAAAGCCATCATCTCCTAGTAGGTCATCCTCATCACTATTAAAATCAAGTTATTTGGGGTGTGATACCTTGGGGACTTTAGACATTAAGTAACTTCGACTTCCTTCATTTGGTGAATCAAATATGTCATAGGAGTTGGAGGAAACGAGTCCATGTCCGGCAACACCTTCATCTTGACGATAGTCGGAGTTGGAGTGATAGATTCTCTCAGAGTGGTGGTCAGATTCAGATCCGGAAACCCATTCACCAACATGAGCTTGATGTCTTCTTCTTGAGTAGATCTTGGTGTACTTGTCCATCTTAGAGTCTCTACTTCCCCTTGAGGGTCTTTTTTCATAATGATAATCTCTACCCCTTCTCTCTCTTCGAGGTGACTCGGCTCTTGAGATCTTTCTTCTAGGTGACTTTTCCCTCCTTTGGGGGGGCGTGCACTCATTGGAGTAGTTTTTGGGCCTTCCACAATTGTAACAATTCCGGTCACAACTAGATGAACGCTTCTCTTTGTATCTTGAGTTGGAGTTCCTCTCTTTGCCTATACTCTTGTAGAACTTGTTGAATTTCTTGACCATGAGGCTTATATCTTCATTGGTAACAAGGTTGTCACTTAAGTAGCGGGAGCATCACTTGAGGCTTTGTAAGCACCTCTTGACTTGTTGTGAAGTTCTTCATTGTCCTTGAGTGACATCTCATGAGCAACAATCGTACCAATGCGTTCCGTAGGCTTGAGATATTTGTAGTTTGGAATAATTTGGATTAATGTGCACACAGTGTCATACACTCCATCCAAAGATCTAAGTATCTTCTTGATGATGAATTTGTCGGTCATTTCTTTGCTTCCTAAGCCAGCAATCTCATTGGTGATGAGAGATAGCCTAGAGTACATCTCCGTGAGTCCTTCACCATCCTTCATCTTGAACTTGTCAAGTTGACTTTGAAGCACATCCAACATAGATTCTATTATGTCACATCCCTAGCTAGATGTCCTAGGATAGCAAGTGTTTGCATCATGTTTCATATTATTGCATCAACATGAAATGGGGAACAAAAAGAAACCCCAAGCTCACCTTGAATCCAAACAATTCAAATTTGGTGAAAATTCAACAAATCCAAAATCCCCACTAAAAATGTTCCCTATGTCTGGTAAATTTGGACATGATTAGAACAGGGATCATTCTAATTATTTGAACACCTAAAGCAATTTAAAAATAAATGTTAAAGCCCCTGAAAATGATAAAGAAATCATTATCATTATTTTAGCTTCAAAATATCCTGAAATTATTTTTCTACAAGTTTCAAATATTCAAACTTGATGATATAAAATACTTGGGATATTTTGCAAAGTCATTTTGCACCTGCAAAATAATAAAACAAATGTCAGAAAACTAGAAAAGAAATGAACTAAAGTAAAAAAAGGAAAAGCATATCTGGGCCAGGGAAGAAACCGACCTAGCCCACCAGGGGCGAACCGGTCTTCTTCCACCTCCGGCCAGAAGGACGCCGGGCGCGTGGTCGCCACACGCCGGCCACCTCCTCCTTGCCTGGCTGCTGGCCTGGATGGCTGGGAGGGCGCCAACGCGAGGCCCTCGCCATGGCCTCCTTCTCCTCTCCTCTCCCTCGCGCGCTCCCTCTCTCGCTCTCTTCCCTCTCTGCTCCGCCATGGCCAAGCTCCTTGCCATTGCGTAGTCGCCGTTCTAGCCTCAGTCGCGCCCATCTAAGCCCACCAGCATCCCCATAGCGACCCCCTCGTCCTCTCTGTGGAGCTAGATGACGCCGGGAGCCATCCACGACGCCCTGTCGCCGCTTGCTCCCCGCCGTCCGTCAAAGCTCCTCTCCGACGATTCGAGCTCGTCAGCGCGTCCCTGAGCATGCCGTCGTCCCCAATGACCCCGCAGTGAGCTCCTGCTCTGTTTCCCCCCTTTCTCGCGACCTATACCCTGCTGTACTCGTTGTTCCCGCCGTTGCCGCAGCTCGCCGCCGCTCGGGTTTTGGCCGACCGCCGCTCCGGTGGCCCCCGAGCCCCCTTAGCAGCTCTGCTAGATGTGCCAGTGCATGGGCCGCCTCCCGGTGCCTTCCGCGTGCCAAATGGTCGCCGGAGGCGCATTCCAACAAGTCGCCGCCGAGCGGATGGTCGCCGCCTGCCCCTCTCCGATGGGTGCCGATGTGGCCATCATTAGGGGGGCTAAACCCCCCTAGTTTAGCCCTAGTCACTAATAGTGGGCCCTAGCTATGGGTCAAACCTTAGTCTGCGTGGGGATTAGCCTCCTGACGCAGACATGAGGGCCCCACACTGTCAGGTTTGACCTAGCAGGTCAGCCGACCCGCTGGCGTCGTGGTGACGTCAGGCTGACGCCATAATTCCATTTTCTAGTTTAAAAATAATTCCAAAACTTATTCAAAACTTCAAAAATTCATATAGATTAATCTATAAATAATATGAAAATAATTTATATATGAAAATTTATCAGAAAAATCCAATGAATCCAATGGTGCTATTGTCATGCATGTTAGAACAACCTAAATAGGTGAACATTGACAATTACTAATAGGTTAGTATATGGAATTTGAAATAAAGAACGATTTTGAACCTGTATTCAAACTCATTTCAAATTAACTTGAATACTAATTGCATTAACTCATCCATACATGCTATCATGCCATGATCATGCATCATATTGTTGCACTTGCGTGTGTTGATTGTTTCATATCTGCATTGCGTTAGGCCCTGCTTCTGAGGATACCCCCGAGTATCCCGACGAAGGAGAGAACCTTTCCACTACCCAGCAAGGCAAGCAATCCCTTTGATCATTCTGATAAAATCCTACTCTCTCGCTCCTGCTCTCATTTATTGCATTAGGACAGTCGATCGCTTGTCAGTCATACACGGTAGATGATCCTATTCTGCTGCATAACCTGACATTGTCACAGTAAATAGCTAAACCTTGCAACCTAGCATACCTGGTAGATGCTTGTGCCATGATGTGCTTAGCTTACTTTGCCTACTATGCTTGCTATACTTAGAGTTGGGTCAGGTCTGATTCATCTGGTTGATGAACTGAGTGAAATGATGTTGTTCTGATGTGGTGATATATGATGAACTCGATTTGGTAAAGGTAGTGATGAGGGGCTATGTAGGAGTACATAGCGGGTTGTGTCATTGGGACTGTTCTTAGGAACCGAGTTCCATGTTTGTGATCCAAGACTAGTTACTACCACACGTTGGGATACTTAATTGACCCTCTCGACTTATCATTCGCTTAGTCCTTAGTCCAGGAGTTGCACATAGTTTCTGGTGTTTATAGCATGCTGGAGGCCGTGCATAGCGTTGACCCTAGGGGTGGGTTACGACGCGGTAGGCAATGGTACGGTGTACCAAGGGTCACCCGGATGGTGGGCTTGGGAACCCTGCGCACATCATTTGGGGCCGTAGCGGAAACTTCGGCCGGACTTCCGTGCGGATTTAGTCTCAAATTGGCGATAGCCTAGACTAGAGGTCTTATGTGATTGACGGTCGTGGCTGACACCCTTGCTGGGCATCCGCTTGAAGGTTGCCGAGGTGCGTGGTTTTACGAGCACAGAGCGATAAGTGGCGAGAGCGTGTGTGAAGAAGTACACCCCTGCAGGGTATGAAACTATTCGATTAGCCACGTCCTCGGATATGGACTACTTGGAGAACTTATGCTGTTCATAGATAATCAAATGGATACTTATAAAAATATCAAGACAAGTGTGAGTACTGTGGATGGCACTCTCCCAGGAGGGGGAAGTGAATCCCTGGTGGTGTATTGTTATGGAGTTAGTGGACTCGTGTGCGATATCTAAAATGTAAACAAAGAGTTAAAATTGAGTAGTGTAGGTAAGCCATGAGTCAAAGCTGGCATTATTGCATAACTCCACCTCCCCCTTTGTTGATACATGAGCATGAATAGACTAGGTCTGTTTTAAAGACTTGCTGAGTACGTTTGTACTCACGTTTGCTTAATAAATGTTACAGATGAGACCTAGGACCCATTAGGTGGGTTCTTTCTAGACGTTGACGATGTCGAATAGCTGGTGTCCCAGCTATGACCTTTGCCCTGTGGCGGGCTGTAGATAGTCAGGCTATGTGCCTTTTTACTCTTTCATCTGTCTGTACTCAGACAGCTTAGGCTTCCACTTGGTTTTTATTAACATGTTTGTATGACTTGTGTGTCGGGTCATGTGACCCCTATTTGTAAGAACATATTATGCAGGGCTCATCTGAGCCTCTTAAATAAAAGTGATGTTGTTGTATGGTGATGTTGTGATGCCATGGTTGTATCTATGCATATCGGGCATGTCGTGCGTACGTGTGACTTGCAACGGTATGTATGGGATCCGACATCTAGTCGTGTGGCTTTAGTAGTACTCTTTACGGGAAACTGCCTCTTTGTGCCTCCACCGAGCCATGGTAGCTTGCTACTGCTTCGGACACATTGATTGACCGGTATGTATCCTTCTTTGCTGCTGTGTCTGTCCCTTCGAGGAAATGTCTCGCTGTGTAATGGAGTCCCTATAGCCTGCTACGACTCGTCTACATGCAGTGATGGCATTCGTGTCTCATGACGTAATGGAGTCCCTGCAGCTTGCTATGACTCGTCTACACACGCTTGAGGCCGACACCTACATTGCTGGGTTATGTATGCCTGTTTCCGTACGGATGTGCCGCTTGGGTTCTATGACTAGTTATGTCGGCCCGGGTTCTCCGTCGTTTGATTGCCAGCGACATGTTCACATACGTGAGCCAAAAGACGCAAATGGTCCCGGCTAAGGTAAGGCTGCAGCCGTGGAACCTACCGTGCGTGAGGCTAGAAAGTGATGTGATATGTTACAGTCTGGATTCTTATGACGTAGGATTAGGGTCCCGACAACGTTGGTATCGGAGCCTGACTGACTGTAGGACTACCAAGCCAAACCGGTCGGAGTTGAGTCTAGAAACTCTATAGAAAAGTAGGGGAATTGACTGTGGAAGGGAATGTAAGGATGTTTTTACTCCTCTTCCCAAGTTATTCTATGCTAAGTCATTCTCATCTTTTCTTTGGGGATAAGAACTAGGCTACTCATCCATTGCTTAGGATGCCGAGTTACTAACCATGGACCACTAGCTAGCTTGTTGCAAGTGAATGTGGGTATTCAAGTATTGTTGGTGTGACAAACAGATGGAGAAGATATTTGAGTCTAGAAAGTCGAGTGGTTATGCTTTTCCAATCTTTTGCAGTTGTCTCAAAATCCTTTTTGAGCAATTACAGCCGTTATGCTGTCCAATTTCTGCTAGAGTCTCTTATGTCTTTGCATCTTTCTCTATTTCAGATGCCCCCTCATACTTCCCGTCAGGTGGTCCGTCTAACCAGGTGCATCGATGTACCGGGTCACACGGCCATGTTGGTTAGAGTCATGATGGAGGCTGGATACCGTTGGTACCCGGAGTACACAGTGGAGAAACAATATCGAGATTTCAACCAGAGTCAGTATCTATGTACCGTCAAGATTTATCCTTCATACCCTGGAGCTACAGAGCCGCTTCATTGGACTTATGGATTAGGTGTCACCATAGATATGGTAGTTCAGGAGTCCGCTTACACCATGCTGACTATCATGACGTTTCACCATGGTCTGCTTCAGAACACAGAGTTTTGTTATGTTCCTACTTCCATGGGAGGAGAGGATGGTTATCTTAGTGCAACCTACTATGATCATTCCCATGAGGACCCTAGGCTGCAGGTGACCGCTCAGATGTTGGAGAACAGGGATCGTGATGCACGTGCCCTTCGCATGGAACTTTATGCCACCCGTGCACGTCTTTGGACAGCCCTGACGCAGTTGGCACCTGTCGTGCAGACAAGCTACGGAGATTTGGAGATGCTGACCCCATCGCGGACTCATCTGCCAGCACACGTAGACTGCCCCGATGTTGGAGGCATCACCCCTCTTCGAGGACCGCTGTTGCCGCCGACAAGGGAACCAAGGCCACCCCCGTCTCCTTATGGCTCCCAGGGATCACAGGCTAGAGTGTTTCCAGATCCTCAGGTTCAGCTCCCGGGTCATGGGGGTAACCTGTATGAGGCATTCTACGGGATGCTTCAGTACGTGGATGTTAGTTCTAGCATGGTAGTAATCATATCACCACAGTCCTGCCTGTCTTGTGGGATATGATGAGGTTGACCGTTGAGTTCCATAGGTGTAGATACATAATGTATAGGAAGCTTGTAATGCCTCCGATGAGTTGTGTCATCTCTCCGTAATTGTATCTCAGCTTGGCTTGTACTGAACTATGTCATGTTGTGTATGAATCATGGTGTTCATAAGGCAGTTGTTTTACCATGTTGATTGGTGTTTACCCTGCATGCCATGTTGTCCAATACATTCCTTATCCTATGTCTTAGAGTTGTGGTTCCCTATGATTAAGCTGTGGGTTTGTTTCTTGTAGCGACTCGACCTGAAAGGTCGAATCTCCGGTGTTTCCGTACCATCCCAAGATCATGCTGGTACACACACGGTACATCAATGTATATATCAAAGGGAAAACACACAACATTATATTAATCAAAATATCATATCGAGTCCTTTATTACAATAAACATTACAATAAAGTGGCTGAAGGCCAACTCATGACATTATCTAAATCTTGTGGAAGCGTCGAAGGTAGATGAGTCCATCTGACTCCAAGGGCATCTCACTGAGCGTAGAATGTGTCCTCTCTCCTGGTCGGAAAAGTACTTTGCAACATGATACGTTGCAGCCGTGTAGGTCAGCATATGGAATATGCCGGCAAAATCACAAGAGAGGGGTGAAAAGATAATCATCTATTTCTATATGCATACTTGGCAGGTGGGGTGGTAAGTTTTTGCGTAAAGCCAATTTTTCCTACATCAAGAGAGGGCTAAGCAAAATATTACTAAGTTGGTTGATTAATGAGATGGTTCCACCAACCAATTCTCATACCCAAATTGTTAATACCCACATCATCATCTTAATTGTGTTGAGAGTTCCGGAAGTATCAGTTCCTTTGGCTCAAGTCATCCATGACCGTGGACACGGCTAATTGATTAGGTTTGAGTACTCTGCAGAGTTTTGCACACGTTCCCCACAAGATTTGGTCGCCTCCGTTTAATTTCTCGCACTTCAGGGTGTTTGAGAAACGGATGACCAAAACATGGTCTTCCAAAGGGTTTCCCTGCGACTCTGACGGTGCCCATCCTTTCCTACCGTTCTTCTACATCTCGTAGCACCACCTGTCCAGGGTCACCACGATATCCAACCAAGCCAGAGCCCATAATGACTTGTGGCTGTGCAGGTAAGCCTTGGGTCTTGAATCATCCATCCATCTCTTTGTGCCTGGGTGGACCTTTCCGCGTGAATACTGGCCATCTCCAGCATCACCTAGGCAAATCCACTGGTTTCTCCAGGGTGCCGTTCAACCATCACCCACCCAGAGGTATGTTGAAAACTCGGAGTCTTAAAATCGTGATCATTATATAGGTCTTAAAATTATTAACTCTCTCAACTCTCATGAATCACATGACCAACCCTGTCTACTAATAGCATAGCAAAAGTAAAAACAACGTTTCCCGGGGCCAATGTTGTCAAAGGGGGTTGAGGGGGTTCCTACCACATGATACTACTACAATGTAACCAAGTTTCCAACTAACCTATCTTGCATGCAATTGGGGAAGATGGTAGAACTAATGCATATAAAACATGGGTAAACATGATCAAAGTGACTTGCCTGATTGATGATCTTCGTACGTGAATGACTCTAAGTAACAAGCTTCGCACTCTGGATAATCTAACGAAGCAAACAAGCACTCAATAAGTATACAACAAAATAATGTAGCTAACACACACATCAACAAAGAACTAGTAAACAATCAAGACAAAACCATGCACAAATCACAAGTAAGAAAAACACACAAAGTTTTGTTCACTAGGAGATGATTGCTAAAACACTACTAACATAATAAAACTATTTTGTAATAACAAAACAATTGTTGACAGCAAGGAAACAATAAAATATTTTATTAATAAACAGAAGAAAATCAATTTAAGTTTGTTGGGAAAACTTTAGTAAAGTTTTTAAAATTTTGGTAAACACTATATGGAACAAATATAGTTCTACTAACAAAAGAGCAAAACAAAACTTATTATTTATTAGTAAAACATATTTTCAACAGAAAATAATTTACCAATAAACTTGTCTTAGAAAACAGAATTTATTATATAAAACTTTGTTTGAAAGCAAAACTATTACTAATTAGTTGTTTTAATCAAAATAAACCTATTTGAAAAGAAATTGTGATTCCTATATTAACAAAGAAATAAACTAAACAATTTTATATTTTTATTAACAATAAGTAAAACACTAAATGTTTAAATCAACAGAACCTACTAAACAAATTTAAACTAAATCTAAGTTAAACTAACTAAAACTAAGTAAATAAAAAAAATATACTATAATACTAGGCGGATTCTGTTTATAGCTAGAACACTAATAAAAATCATCCTAAATTTTTTCAAACTAAGCATAAAGGTAGTCCTAACTAATACCAAACAATAGCAAAAAGATTCATGTCAAAATCTATTTTCAAACTCTAGTTATTCAGATTTGAAGGTTTTAAGAAAATTTGATTCAATTCAAATTTTATAGTTCAAATTTAAATTTTAAAAGTACAGGGTGAAACTACATGAAGAATGTGAGCTATTGCAAAAAGGATCAACTCAAAAAATTAAACAGATTAAAAGATATAAGAAAAACAAAATTTGAACTCACTCTGTTAACTAAAACAAAAACAGAAAAGAAAACTAGATATGCAACGGCCAGGGGGCTACGTGGCGCTTTCCTATTGGTTGGGGGCGTGTGCGCGCGAGTGCTTGCGGGCGGGCGACCGGACCGAAGAGGAAAACGATTCGGGTTTAAAGGGTTCTAATCCTAGCCGTGGATTGTAGATCCGAGGGGTGAGGATAGATCCGATGACTTACCGGAGAGAGAGAGGATCTCCGGCTAGTGGTGACGGCGGCCGGTGGTCGAGGACGTTGCCGGAGGGGTCCCCGGTGCTCGAGAGAGGCAGCGAAGGGGTTCAGACGACGGCGGGCGAGGTTCGGTCGATATTAACTTCGCGAGTAACTGCCGTGGGCCGGCCCGTTTAATACTAAAACCGTTACTCTTTTTATTAACCAGAGTAGTAAATCGTCTTTAAAAGCATTCAAAACGTTTCTAACAATAGGAGTATTATATATCAAAATTAACATAATAATAAATGCCATTTATTGAACATTTTTATTCTGTCATTTGAACAATTTGAAAAAAATAATATTTTCAGAAATTGCCTAATTGTTTTTAAGTCTTTTTTGCAAATATTTTCAAAATAACCCCTGGTTTTTATTGTTCAAATAAATCACCAAGATGACCCTGGTGTGGAGTGTCATGTTACTCCCCTCTTATTTTGAACATTTTACCAAGATTTCAAATAGGTGAAAGCAACTTAGGGAAAGTAGAAAGGGCTTTCATAAATTTAGAAAGAACATTTCAACAATACGTGTATTCAAGCAATGATGATGATGGATGCATAGCTATATTTCATAACATTCCAAAATGAAATTTTGGGATGTTACAAACCTACCCACCTTAAGATGAATCTCGCCCTCGAGATTCGGGTTGGCTAGAAAATAGGTGTGGGTGGTCTCTACGAAGATCTTCTTCACGTTTCCAGGTGGCTTCTTCCTCGGTGTGGTGACTCCACAAAACCTTACAGAACTTGATGATCCTGCTGCGGGTAACTCTGTTGGCAGTCTCGAGGATTCTGACAGGCTTCTCCTCGTAGGTCAGATCATTGTCAAGTTGTATGGCCTCTAGGGGCACTGTGTCTCTCAAAGGAATATCAGCCATCTCAGCATGACATTTGTTCAACTGGGAAACATGGAAAACATCATGAACTCCGGATAATCCTTCCGGCAATTCTAGCTTGTATGCAACTTCAGCTCTACATTCAAGAATTTTGTAGGGGCCTATGAATCTGGGTGCTAACTTTCCTTTAACACCAAACCTTTTGATTCCTCGAAGCGGGGACACACGAAGATATGCTCGGTCTCCCACTTCATACGTCACTTCTTTACGTTTGCTGTCAGCATAACTCTTCTATCGGGATTGAGGTATCTTGAGTCTGTCGCGAATTAGCTTGACTTTCTCTTCAGAATCTCGGATAAGGTCGGGACCAAAAAGTTGTGGGTCTCCAACACCATCCCACGTCAGTGGCGTTCTGCACCTCCTTCCATATAAAGCTTCAAAAGGGGCCATCTTCAGACTGGTCTGATAACTGTTGTTGTTCGAGAATTCTGCGTAAGGTAAATTGTCATCCCAACTAGATCCATAATCTAGCGCACAAGCTCTCAACATGTCTTCCAGAATCTGGTTGACTCTCTCAGTCTGTCCATCGGTCTGCGGATGAAATGCTGTACTGAACTCCAGCCTTGTACCCAAAGTTTCATGTAACTGATGCCAAAACTTTGAGGTAAATTGTGTTCCTCTATCTGACACGATACTCTTCGGAACTCCATGCAGACATACGATCCTGGTCATATATATCTTGGCTAGCTTAGCACTGGTATAGGTGGTCTTCACTGGAATGAAATGAGCCACCTTGGTCAAGCGATCTACCACTACCCAGATGGAATCATAACCTGAACGGGTCCTGGGTAATCCTGTGATGAAATCCATACCAAGCTTTTCCCATTTCCACTCGGGTATCGGCAAAGGTTGGAGTAACCCTGCTGGTTTCTGATGTTCTGCCTTTACTCGCTGACAAACATCACATATTGCAACATGTTCTGCAATATCTTTCTTCATACCTATCCACCAATAACTTTCTTTCAAATCTAGGTACATCTTGGTGTTGCCTGGGTGTATCGAGTAAGGTGAATCGTGGGCTTCCTGAAGTATCAACTTCCTGAGATCTGGGTCATTGGGCACATAGATTCGGTTCTCAAACCACAGAGTTCCTTGCTCATCCTCACGAAAACCTTTAGCTTTTCCATCTTTCATTCTCTGCTTAATCTCAGCTATCTCCTTGTCCGATTCTGGGCTTCTCGAATTCTTTCGGTCAAGGTGGACTGAATCTCCAATGTGGCAACATATCCGCTTGGGACTATCTCTAGCCTGAGCTCTTTGAGATCATCGGCTAACTGTTGGGGTAATCCTCCCGGTGTGAGTGTGTTCACATAAGTTTTCCGACTCAAGGCATCGGCTACAACATTAGCCTTACCTGGATGGTAGTGTAATCTCATGTCATAGTCCTTGATTAACTCTAACCATCTCCTCTGTCTGAGGTTCAACTCTTTCTGCGTGAAAATATATTTCAGGCTCTTATGGTCGGTGTATACATCACAACTATTTCCGATAAGGAAATGTCTCCAGGTCTTGAGTGCGTGCACTACGGGTGCTAGTTCCAAATCATGGGTAGCATAATTCAACTCATGAGGTCGTAGTTGTCTGGATGCATAAGCTACAACTTTTCCATCTTGCATGAGTACTCCTCCAAGTCCTTGACGTGAAGCATCACAATAAACCTGGAAGTCCTTCCGAATATTGGGCAAAATCAACACTGGGGCTGTGACCAAACGTTTCTTGAACTCCTGGAAACTGGCTTCACATTCCTCAGTCCAAATATACTTAGATTCTTTCTTCAACAACTCCGTCATGGGCTTGGCAATCTTTGAGAAATTCTCAATAAATCTCCGGTAATATCCGGCTAGTCCAAGGAAACTGCGGATCTCCTTAACTGAGGTGGGTGATTTCCACTCGGTGACGGCTTCAACCTTAGCGGGGTCTACGGCTATTCCTTCTCCGGAAATAACATGTCCAAGGAATCCGACTTCCGTCAGCCAAAATTCACATTTGCTGAACTTGGCATATAACTGATGCTCTCTTAGCTTCTCCAGAACTAATCGCAAATGTTCCTTGTGTTCTTCCTCGTTCTTGGAGAATATCAAAATGTCATCGATGAACACCACGACAAACTTGTCCAAATATTCCATAAACACCTTGTTCATCAAATTCATGAAGTAGGCAGGAGCATTAGTCAAACCAAAGGACATGACTGTATACTCATATAAGCCATATCTTGTGGTGAAAGCTGTTTTGGGTATATCCTGTTCATGAATCTTCAGTTGATGATACCCTGATCGAAGATCGATCTTAGAGAATACTTTGGCGCCTACTAGCTGATCAAACAAGTCATTAATCATCGGCAGAGGGTACTTGTTCTTGATAGTCACCTCGTTCAAGGCACGATAATCGACTACCATTCTCAAGGTTTTATCCTTCTTCTCCACCAAAAGAACTGGGGCTCCCCAAGGTGATGAACTTGGGCGAATATATCCCTTGTCCAATAGCTCCTTAATCTGCTTCTTGATTTCCACTAAATCATTTGTGGGCATCCGATAGGGTCTCTTGGAATTTGGGGCTGTCCCTGGCTGTAGCTCTATTAGGAACTCAATCTCCCTATCTGGTGGCATGCCTGGTAATTCTTTCGGAAATACATCCAGAAAGTCTTTTACCACAGGTACTTCCTCCTGAACAACTCCTGTGAGGGAATTTAATCGAGCACTCATCTGGGTGCGTCGGGATACATACTTAATCCTCTTGTTCTCCGGGGTGGTGAGTGAAACAGACTTGCTGGGACAATCAAGATTTCCTTCATACTTGGTCATCCAATCCATGCCTAGGATTACATCGAATCCCTGGGATTCTAAGACGATGAGGTCGGTGGGAAAAACATGGTTTCCTATGTGAAGTTTCAGGGCATGGCATCCTATTCCTGCCATCATCATACCTCCTGGGGAACTGACCTTAATGGGCTGTCTAAGGGTTTTGGTGGGCAAACCATACTTATCCACAACTACCCTTGATATGAATGAATGAGTTGCACCTGAATCAAAAAGTACTGTAACTGGACGTGAATGCAATAAAAACTTACCAACCACAGTCTCGGGTTGATCATAGACTTCTTCCACATCGAGGTGGTTCACCTGGGCACGAGGAAAAGGGTTGGGCTTCTTGGCTGCGGAGTTGCCATTTCCATTTCCCTGCTTGCTCTGGGGACACTCAGTAGCATAGTGCCCTGTCTTCTGGCACTTGAAACAGGTGATGTGGCTCAGATCCTTCTGAGTAGGAACGTGACGGTGCTGATTGTTGTTCCCATTCACATTGTCAGTCTTGAAGTTGCCATGGTTGGGACGGACATTCCCATTTCCTCCATGGTTGTGACCTCCATGGTTGTGCACGGCATGAGTGTGCCTTCCAAACTTACTGGTACCTGATCCGATATTTACTGAGTATGGGGAGTAGCGGGGCTTCTGATGAGCTCCAGAGTTAAACTTCCCCTGAGTGTACTTCCGCTTGCGATTCTCAATTTGCTGCTGTTTTCCCTCCAAGATGAGGGCCTTGTCCACCAGCTCTTGGTAGTTGTTGAAAGTAGCCACTACCAGCTGCATGCTCAACTCATCGTTGATTCCTTCCAGAAACTTCTCTTGCTTGGCCGCATCATCGGCCACGTCTCCTGGTGCATAACGTGCCAATGTGCTGAAATCATCCACGTATTGGGCCACAGAGCGATTTCCCTGGCGCAAGTTGCGAAACTCGCGCTTCTTCAGACTCATAGCTCCAGCTAAAACATGTGCGGTGCGGAAAGCTTGCTTGAACTGCTCCTGAGTTACATCAGCAATAGGATATGTGGTGGTGTAGTTCTCCCACCATGAAGCTGCTGGTCCATCTAGTTGATGTGCGGCAAAGCACACCTTCTCAGCGTCAGTACATCCAATGGTGACGAGTTCTCTCTCCATCTTACGGAGCCAGTCATCTGCCACAATGGGCTATGTGCTGCTGGAGAAAGTTGGAGGGTTCAACCTCAGAAAACGGGTGAGATTGTCAGCCTGGGGTGGATGGTGGTGGTTGTTGTTCTGGTTGTTGGTCTGATTCTGGATCAATAGCTGCATCAGTGCATTCTGCTGCTGAAGGAGTTGCGTGAGTTCCGGCAGGAAGGTGAAATCGGACTCACGTCGTGGAGGCATCTTGCTATTTCCAGAGGGGTGAGAATTAGAATAGAACAAGGGCTTAAAAGGAGAAATTCACTACCCATATGCAATGCAACAAACATATCACACCAAACACTCATTCATTTATTCAATCAATGTCAAACATCGGGAATACAAATCTCAATCAAACTAAGCATCGACCTACGCTTTTAACGTTGAAAATAAAAGATACATGGACGGCATGACTAAAGTTTTCCTCGGAAGTACTTGGTGATTGAGTCTCCTCCAGTGGTGCTCTCCTCATAGTCATCATCGTCGCTGATGAAAGGAGCCAAGTCTCCCTCAGGATGAAGATTTTCACCCATGTCCATCCGTTCCTCTAGAGTGGCGATGCGAGTATTCAACTTGTCGATCCTCTCTAAGAAATCCTTCACCTCATACTCATGCTCGTACTCGGCTTCCCGTAAGTCAGCTTCGAGGTCAATCTCATGGTTCATAAGATTCTTGATTGTCTTCGTATCAGCACGAACTCGAAGCTCCATAGTCCTGATGTGCGTCTCCAGGGTCTGGATATATGACATGGTGGAGTCTCCAGTGGGGTTGGTGATGATGTTGCCATGGGCATCTCTGCGGCAAACCATGCTGAGTCCTGGTGAAATGGTTCCACCTCTATATTCCTCCTGAATACGTCCAAGGGCACGATGAATGGCAATGTTTCTCCCAAGTATCCAGCTGGGTGCCACAAACTTGAAGTCGATGGGTTCCTTCCGATTCCCAAAGGTCTTCCCTGGGATGTGCACCTCGATCCTCTAGCGTCCATCTTGTGGAAATGAAATGATAGGAGTCCCGGTGATGCTCGGCAAAGCAATCCTCACGTCCTTGACGATCCTCATCAGCTCCTTACCAAAAGGCATCGTTGCGTCAGGCTGGCAAAACTCCGTGATCAACACTGGGATGAAGGTGGCCATCTATAAATTTTGAAATAACCGAAGAGAAATCAGAAATGAGTAGATGAGAGTATAAGAATTTTAAAGACAAAGAGATACAATCCTAAGGCTTTCCAATCCTAGAGGTTACGTCCTACGGTCAGCGTGTGCTCTGATACCATTTGTGTAGCGACCCGACCTGAAAGGTCGAATCTCCGGTGTTTCCGTACCATCCCAAGATCATGCTGGTACACACACGGTACATCAATGTATATATCAAAGGGAAATCACACATCATTATATTAATCGAAATCTCATATCGAGTCCTTTATTACAATAAACATTACAATAAAGTGGCTGAAGGCCAACTCATGAGAATATCTAAATCTTGCGGAAGCGTCGAAGGTAGATGAGTCCATCTGACTCCAAGGGCATCTCACCGAGCGTAGAACGTGTCCTCACTCCAATTTTTCCTACATCAAGAGAGGGCTAAGAAAAATATTACTAAGTTGGTTGATTAATGAGATGGTTCCACCAACCAATTCTCATACCCAAATTGTTAATACCCACATCATCATCTTAATTGTGTTGAGAGTTCCAGAAGTTTCAGTTCCTTTGGCTCAAGTCGTCCATGACCGTGGACACGGCTAATCGATTAGGTTTGAGTACTCTGCAGAGTTTTGCACACGTTCCCCACAAGATTTGGTCGCCTCCGTTTAATTTCTCGCACTTCAGGGTGTTTGAGAAACGGATGACCAAAACATGGTCTTCCAAAGGGTTTCCCTGCGACTCTGACGGTGCCCATCCTTTCCTACCGTTCTTCTACATCTCGTAGCACCGCCTGTCCAGGGTCACCACGATATCCAACCAAGACAGAGCCCATAATGACTTGTGGCTGTGCAGGTAAGCCTTGGGTCTTGAAGCATCCATCCATCTCTTTGTGCCTGGGTGGACCTTTCCGCGTGAATACTGGCCATCTCCAGCATCACCTAGGCAAATCCACTGGTTTCTCCAGGGTGCCGTTCAACCATCATCCACCCAGAGGTATGTTGAAAACTCGGAGTCTTGAAATCGTGATCATTATATAGGTCTTGAAATTATTAACTCTATCAACTCTCATGAATCACACGACCACCCCGTCTACTAATAGCATAGCAAAAGTAAAAACAACGTTTCCGGGGGCCAATGTTGCCAAAGGGGGTTGAGGGGGTTCCTACCACATCATACTACTACAATGTAACCAAGTTTCCAACTAACCTATCTTGCATGCAATTGGGGAAGATGGTAGAACTAATGCATATAAAGCATGGGTAAACATGATCAAAGTGATTTGCCTGATTGATGATCTTCGTACGTGAGTGACTCTAAGTAACAAGCTTCGCACTCCGGATAATCTAACGAAGCAAACAAGCACTCAATAAGTATACAACAAAATAATGTAGCTAACACACACATCAACAAAGAACTAGTAAACAATCAAGACAAAACCATGCACAAATCACAAGTAAGAAAAACACACAAAGTTTTGTTTACTAGGAGATGATTGCTAAAACACTACTAACATAATAAAACTATTTTGTAATAATAAAACAATTGTTGACAGCAAGGAAACAATAAAATATTTTATTAATAAACAGAAGAAAATCAATTTAAGTTTGTTGGGAAAACTTTAGTAAAGTTTTTAAAAGTTTTGGTAAACACTATATGGAACAAATATAGTTCTACTAACAAAAGAGAAAAACAAAACTTATTATTTATTAGTAAAACATATTTTTAACAGAAAGAATTTGCAAATAAACTTGTCTTATAAAACAGAATTTATTATATAAAACTTTGTTTGAAAGCAAAACTATTACTAATTAGTTGTTTTAATCAAAATAAACCTATTTGAAAAGATTTGTGATTCCTATATTAACAAAGAAATAAACTAAACAATTTTATATTTTTATTAACAATAAGTAAAACACTAAATGTTTAAATCAACAGAACCTACTAAACAAATTTAAACTAAATCTAAGTTAAACTAACTAAAACTAAGTAAATAAAAAAAATATACTATAATACTAGGCAGATTCTGTTTATACCTAGAACACTAATCAAAATCATCCTAAATTTTTTCAGACTAAGCATAAAGGTAGTCCTAACTAATACCAAACAGTAGCAAAAAGATTCATGTCAAAATCTATTTTCAAACTCTAGTTATTCAGATTTGAAGGTTTTAAGCAAATTTGATTCAATTCAAATTTTATAGTTCAAATTTAAAATTTAAAAGTACAGGGTGAAACTACATGAAAAATGTGAGCTATTGCAACAAGAATCAACTCAAAACATTAAACATATTAAAAGATATAAGCAAAACAAAATTTGAACTCACTCTGTTAACTAAAACAAAAACAGAAAAGAAAACTAGATATGCAATGGCCAGGGGGCTACGTGGCGCTTTCCTATTGGTTGGGGGCATGTGCGCACGAGTGCTTGCGGGCGGGCGACCGGACCGAAGAGGAAAACGATTTGGGTTTAAAGGGTTCTAATCCTAGCCGTGCATTGTAGATCCGAGGGGTGAGGATAGATCCGATGACTTACCGGAGAGAGAGAGGATCTCCGGCGAGTGGTGACGGCGGCCGGTGGTCGAGGACGTTGCCGGAGGGTCCCCAGTGGTCGAGAGAGGCAGCGAAGGGGTTCAGACGATGGCGGGCGAGGTCCGGCGTCGAACGGAGGGGTCGGAGAGGCGAGGGGAAAAGTGGAGCGACGGGCACGGGCGATGGGAGCTCCGGTGGTGGAAGCAACTCCGGCGAGGAATTTGGCAGCGCCTCGGCAAGGGAGAGAGGGGGCTCGGGGGGAATGGAGAGAGGACGTTGGGGCTCTTATATAGGGTGCTCGGGTGGTGCGGGGGAGGAGAGAGGAGAGAGATCCGGGGGGGAATGGAGTAACTGCCAGCGAGGTCCGGCGTCGCGTGCGGGGAAGAAGACGACCGCGCGGGATAACGGTCGGTCTGGGTGGGACCCGGTGTCAGCGAGAGGGGAGCGACGTTTCCGCGTCGGTCGGCCGGTCGGTATTAACTTCGCGAGTAACTGCCGTGGGCCGGCCCGTTTAATACTAAAACCGTTACTCTTTTTATTAACCAGAGTAGTAAATCATCTTTAAAAGCATTCAAAACATTTTTAACAATAGGAGTATTATATATCAAAATTAACAGAATAATAAATGCCATTTATTGAACATTTTTATTCTGTCATTTGAACACTTTGAAAAAAGTAATATTTTCAGAAATTGCCTAATTGTTTTTAAGTCTTTTTTGCAAATATTTTCAAAATAACCCCTGGTTTTTATTGTTCAAATAAATCACCAAGATGACCCTAGTGTGGAGTGTCATGTTACTCCCCTCTTATTTTGAACATTTTACCAAGATTTCAAATAGGTGAAAGCAACTTAGGGAAAGTAGAAAGGGCTTTCAGAAATTTAGAAAGAACATTTCAACAATACGTGTATTCAAGCAATGATGATGATGGATGCATAGCTATATTTCATAACATTCCAAAATGAAATTTTGGGATGTTACATTTCTCCAGGATGGTGGTAACTAGGAATAACCCCGTGCCTGCCCCTGAGTAGGGCGAGGGAAGCCAGCCAAGGCAAGAGGATCTGCCACATGCGCCTTCCTTGGCGGAAGTAATGCTTGAAGCCGAAAGGAACAAGAGGGAGACCAACAGGCTGTTGGAAAGAATCGAGCAGAACACAACATGTGCTCCCCGCAATGACCTCAATGACGGCGTATCACTTGGTAATTTCATCAGACTGTGCCCACCCAAGTATCATCATTTGGTCGACCCACTCGACGCGGATGATTGGCTAACTAGCATGTATCGCAAGATCCGGGCGGCCAATGTGACTGAGGCCAACAAGGTGACCTTTGTAACTTACTTTCTGGAAGGTCCCGCCAATCTGTGGTGGGAAAATTTTGAAGCCATGCATCCCGCAGGCCCCGCACCAACTTGGGCAGAGTTCAGTGCCACATTTCATACCCATCACATCCTGGAAGGGCTGATGGATCGTAAGAGAGAGGAATTCTGTGACTTCACCCAGGGCAGACTGTCAATGGATGCTTATAGTCGTGAGTTTGGAAACCTTGCTCGCTATGCTCCTGAGGAAGTTTTTACTGATGCCAAGAAGCAGTCTAGGTTCCGCAAGGGACTTAACCCTGAGCTCCACCGAGATCTGCGCTTGCATGAGTGCACCACTTTCCAGGCTCTCGTCAACAAGGCTATCAATGCCGAGACTGGACAGACTAATTATGAGGCCACAAGAAAGCACAACCCTGACTTCAACCCCACATCTGGCTCGGGCCCCAATAAACACCGGATCTAGGTGCCCAAAGCAGATCTGCCGCCAAAATACAATGCGAGGCCATCCTTCCAGGTGCCTCGCCCAGTTCAGCCCAACCCTCCAGTCAGACCATTTGGAGGACCGCCTGCAAATGTTGCTCCCCATGCCACCGTGGTTTGTGACAAGTGTGGAGAACCAGGACACTACTCCTGTGAGTGTCCCCAGAATAATGTTAAGCCCGCTGGACGTGGAAGCCAGGAAAAGCCTTCTTTGTGAAGCCAGCTCCTGCTCGTGGGCGAGTGAACTATGTGCCTGCTGAGGAAGCCCTTGAGGATCCTGATGTTATCCTAGGTACGCTCCTTGTCAATAGTCATCCAGCATCTATTTTATTTGATACCGGGGCATCTCATTCTTTTATCTCAAAAAGTTATGCACAGTTGCATAACATGTCTTTTTGTGATATGCCTACTCCTTTAGTAGTGCAGACTCTGGGTTCAAAATGGCAAACTTCTAGAGTGAGCCATGATAATGAGATTCTGGTGGATAGATTAGTCTTCCTAGCATCTTTGATAGCCCTCAAGTCTTCGGACATCAATATCATTCTAGGTATGGATTGGATGAAAGCCCACTATGCCAAGATTGATACTCATTCTAGGAATGTTCAACTTACACATCCATCGGGTGAGATAGTTAATGTCTCCACTCGAACAACCAAGCGCCAACTCTATTCCCTCAATGCTAGCCCTCTTCCAAAGTTAGAAGATATTCCGGTAGTCCGTGACTTTTCGGATGTCTTTCCCGAAGAACTGCTAGGAATTCCTCCTCTGAGAGATGTTGAGTTTGTGATAGAGCTCGTCCCAGGGACTGTCCCAATAGCTAGAAGACCCTATAAGATGGCACCCTTAGAACTAGCCGAACTTAAGATCCAACTCGATGAGGCTTTGAAGAAAGGTTTCATCTGTCCCAGTTCTTCTCCTTGGGATTGTCCCGTCCTCTTTGTCAAGAAGAAGGATGGTTCGGATCGGATGGTTGTGGATTATCGACCTGTGAATCTGGTCACCATAAAGAACAAGTATCCGCTCCCCAGGATCAACGATTTGTATGATCAACTCGCTAGATCCTCTGTCTTTTCCAAAATGGATTTGAGGTTGGGATACCATCAAATCAGAATTAGGAACGGGGACATTCCAAAAACGGCTTTTGTTACTCGTTATGGCCAATACGAGTACACCGTCATGTCCTTCGGTTTAACCAATGCCCCAGCCACCTTCTCTCGCTTGATGAATTCGATCTTCATGGAGTATCTAGATAAATTTGTCGTGGTTTAACTCGACGATATACTCATCTACTCGAGGAACGAACAAGAACATGCCGAGCATCTAAGGCTGGTATTGATGAAACTTCGAGAGCACCGCCTGTACGCCAAATTCTCCAAGTGTGAATTTTGGTTGTCAGAAGTGACATATCTGGGCCACGTGATATTTGGTAAAGGTATTGCTGTTAATCCCGAGAGAGTTCAGGCTGTCCTTGATTGGACTCAACCTGGATCGGTTAAGCAAGTTCGGAGTTTCCTTGGCTTAGCGAGCTATTGTCGCTTCTTTGTCGAGAATTTCTCCAAAGTTGCAAAACCTCTAACTGAACTCCTCAAGAAAGATAAAAGGTTCGAGTGGACTCCACAATGCGAGCATAGTTTTCAGGAGTTGAATAGACGACTGACCTCTGCTCCCGTTCTGGTGCCACCTGATTTCTCTAAGGACTTTGTTATCTATTGCGACGCCTCGCGACAAGGATTAGGTTGCATTCTCATGCAAGATTGTCATGTGATTGCATACGCATCTGGACCATTGCGTCCACATGAGGATAATTATCCAACACATGATCTTGAGCTTGCAGCTGTAGTCCATGCACTGAAAACCTGGCGACATTACCTTACGGGTAATCGTTGCAAAATTTACACTGATCTCCAAAGTCTAAAATATATATTCACCCAGCCGGATTTGAATCTTAGGTAAAGATGGTGGGTAGAGTTGATTATATATTACGACTTAGGGATAACTTACACCCCGGGGAAAGCCAATTTCATGGCTGACGCACCAAGTCATAAGTCTTATTGTAACAATCTGATGTTACAACAAGGTCAACCACTTCTCCATGAGGAATTTCAGAAGTTAAACCTTCACCTTGTTCCTCAAGGATTCCTATCAAACCTAGTGGTGAAACCTAATCTTAAGGATCGAATATAGCTGTCTAGAAATATGATAAGGGTATATCCCGGATCAAGGAGAATATTGCTAGCGGAAACTCTAAAGATTTCTCCAAGAACGAGGAAGGTGTTGTGTTCTTCCAGAACCGGTTGGTGGTTCCCAAGAGCACACACTTAAGACAGCTGATCCTTAAGGAGGCTCATGATTCTCCTATCTCAATTCATCCGGGTAGTACCAAAATGTATCAGGACCTACGGCAGAGGTTCTGGTGGACTAGGATGAAAAGAGAAATTGCTCAGTTCGTTGCTAACTGCGACGTTTGTCGTCGCGTGAAAGCAGAACATCAAAGGCATGCTGGCACCCTTCAACCTTTAGCTATTCCTAAATGGAAATAGGATAAAATCGGTATGGATTTCATTACTGGATTTCCCAGGACTAAGAGAGGGAATAATGCTATATTTGTGGTCATCGACCGTCTTTCCAAAGTGGCTCATTTTCTTCCTATTCGGGAAAGTATAACTGCTAGCCAGCTAGCGGAGTTGTATGTTTCTCGAATAGTTTCTCTTCATGGTGTTCCTTTGGAGATTAACTCAGACCGTGGAAGTATCTTTACTTCCCGATTTTGGGAAAGTTTTCAAACCGCTATGGGGACTCATCTATCCTTTAGCACTGCTTTCCACCCGCAATCAAGTGGTCAAGTTGAGCGAGTCAATCAAATCCTCGAACACATGCTCCGAGCTTGTGTTATATCTTTTTGGTATGAATTGGGAGAAATGTCTTCCGTTTGCCGAATTTGCTGATAACAATAGTTATCAATCAAGCTTGGGCAAAGCCCCTTTTGAAGTTCTCTATGGACGAAGGTGTCGAACACGTCTTAACTGGTCAGAAACCGGAGAGAGGCAACTCTTTGGCCCGGATATGATCCAGGATGCAGAGGAGCAAGTTCGCATTATTCGTGAAAAGTTGAAAACAGCCCAATCTCGTCAAAAGAGCCAATATGATCGCCATCATAAGGCTGTGACCTATGAAGTTAACGAGAAGGCTTACCTTCGGGTTACACCTCTGAAGGGTACCCATCGATTCGATATCAAGGGCAAGTTGGCTCCTCGTTACATTGGACCCTTTCGCATTCTTACTAAACGAGGAGAGGTTGCCTACCAATTGGAACTTCCGCCACATCTTTCCAAGGTTCATGATGTCTTCCATGTCTCGCAACTCAGGCGTTGCTTCTCGGACCCTGTCCGTGAGGTAGACCACGTAGCGCTTGATCTCCAAGATAACCTTACATATCGAGAATACCCTGTTCGTATTCTTGATCAAGCTGAGCGTACCACTCGGCGTCGGAACATCAAGTTTCTCAAGGTTCAGTGGTCACACCATTCTGAAAAGGAGGCCACATGGGAAAGAGAAGATCGTCTTCAACTAGAGTACCCCGCGCTCTTCCCGACGACTTCTAAATCTCGGGACGAGATTCTTTTGAGTGGGGGTGAGTTGTCACATCCCTAGCTAGATGTCCTAGGATAGCAAGTGTTTGCATCATGTTTCATCTTATTGCATCAACATGAAATGGGGAACAAAAAGAAACCCTAAGCTCACCTTGAATCCAAACAATTCAAATTTGGTGAAAATTCAACAAATCCAAAATGCCCACTAAAAATGTTCCCTATGTCTGGTAAATTTGGACATGATTAGAATAGGGATCATTTTAATTATTTGAACACCAAAAGAAATTTAAAAATATATGTTAAAGCCCCTGAAAATGATAAATAAATCATAATCATTATTTTAGCTTCAAAATATCCTGAAATTATTTTTCTACAAGTTTGAAATATTCAAACTTGATGATATAAAATACTTGGGATATTTTGCAAAGTCATTTTGCACCTGCAAAATAATAAAACAAATGTCAGAAAACTAGAAAAGAAATGAACTAAAGTAAACAAAAAAAAGCTTATCTGGGCCAGGGAAGAAGCCGGCCCAACCCACCAAGGGCGAACCGGTCTTCTTCCACCTCCGGCCACAAGGACGCGGGGCGCGTGGTCGCCACACGCCGGCAACCTCCTCCCTGCCTGGCTGCTGGCCGGGAGGGATGGGAGGGCGCCACCGCGAGGCCCTTGCCGTGGCCTCCTTCTCCTCTCCTTCTCTCCCTTGCACGCTCCCTCTCTCGCTATCTTCCCTCTCTGCTCCGCCATGGCCGAGCTCCTCGCCGTCGCGTAGCCGCCGTTCTAGCCTCACCCGCGCCCATCTAAGCCCACCAGCATCCCCGTAGAGACCCCCTTGTCCTCTCCGTGGTGCTAGAAGACGTCGGGAGCCATCAACGATGCCCTGTCGCCGCTTTCTCCCCGCAGGCCGCCGAAGCTCCTCTCCAACGATTCGAGCTCGTCAGCGCGTCCCCGAGCCTGCCGTCGTCCCCAACGCCCCTGCAGTGAGCTCTTGCTCCATTTCCCCCCTTTCTCATGGACTGTATCCCGCTGTAGTCGCCGTTCCCGTCGTTGCCGCAGCTTGCCGTCGCTCGGGTTATCGCCGGCCGCCGTTTCGGTGGCCCCCGAGCCCCCTTAGCAGCTCTGCTAGATGCGCTAGTGCATGGGCCGCCTCCCGGTGCCCTCCACGTGCCAAATGGTCGCCGGAGGCGCGTTCCAGCGAGTCGCCGCCGTGCGGATGGTCGCCGCCAGCCCCGCTCCGATGGGTGCCGACGTGGCCGTCATTAGGGGGGCTAAACCCCCCTAGTTTAGCCCTAGTCACTGACAGTGGGCCCCGGCTGTGGGTCAAACATCAGTCAGCGCGGGGATTAGCCCCCTAACACTGACATGAGGGCCCCACACTGTCAGCTTTGACTTGGCAGGTCAGCCGACCCGCTGACATTGTGGTGACGTCAGGCTGGCGCCATAATTCCATTTTCTAGATTAAAAATAATTCCAGAACTTATTCAAAACTTCAAAAATTCATATAAATTAATCTGTAAATCAGATGAAAATAATTTATAAATGAAAATTTATCAGAAAAATCCAATGAATCCAATGGTGCTATTGTCATGCATGTTAGAGCAATCTAAATAGGTGAACATTGACAATTACTACTAGGTTGGTATATGGAATTTGAAATAAAGAACGATTTTGAACCTATATTCAAACTCATTTCAAAGTAACTTGAATACTAATTGCATTAGCTCATCCATACATGCTATCATGACATGATCATGCATCATATTGTTGCACTTGTGTGTGTTGATTGTTTCTTATCTGCATTGCGGTAGGCCCTGCTTCTGAGGATACCCCCGAGTATCCCGACGAAGGAGAGAACCTTTCCGCTACCCAGTAAGGCAAGCAACTCCTTTGATCATTCCGATAACATCCTACTCTCTTGCTCCTGCTCTCGTTTATTGCATTAGGACAGTCGATCGCATGTCAGTCATACACGGTAGATGATCCTATTCTGCTGCATAACCTGACATTGTCAAAGTAAATAGCTAAACCTTGCAACCTAGCCTACGTGGCAGATGCTTGTGCCATGACGTGCTTAGCTCACTTTGCCTGCTATGCTTGCTATACTTAGAGTTGGGTCAGGTCTGATTCGTCTAGGTGATGAACCGAGTGAAACGATGTTGTTCTGATGCGGTGATATATGATGAACTCGATTTAGTAAAGGTAGCGATGAGGGGCTATGTAGGAGTACATAGCGGGTTGTCTCATAGGGACCGTTCTTAGGAACTGAGTTCCGTGTTTGTGATCCAAGACTAGTTACTACCACACGTTGGGATACTTAATTGACCCTCTCGACTTATCATTCGCTTAGTCCTTAGTCCAGGAGTTGCAAGTAGTTTCAGGTGTTTATAGCATGCCGAAGGCCATGCGTAACACTGACCCTAGGGGTGGGTTACGACGCGGTAGGCAGTGGCACGATGTACCAAGGGTCACCCGGATGGTGGGCTTGGGAACCCTGCGCACATCGTTTGGGGCCGTAGCGGAAACTTCGGCCGGACTTCCGTGCAGGTTCAGTCTCAAATAGGCGAGAGCCTCGACTAGAGGTCTTATGTGATTGACGGTCGTGGCCGACTCCCTCGCTGGGCATCCGCTTGAAGGTTGCCGAGGTACGTGGTTTTATGAGCACACAACGATAAGTGGCGAGAGCGTGTGTGAAGAAGTACACCCCTACAGGGTATGAAACTATTCGAATAGCCGCGTCCTCGGATATGGAGTACTTGGAGAACTTATGCTGTTCACAGATAATCAAATGGGTACTCATAAAAATATCAAGACAAGTGTGAGTACCATGGATGGCACTCTCCTAGGAAGGGGAAGTGAATCCCTGGTGGTGTATTGTTATGGAGTTAGTGTTCTCGTGTACAATATCTAAAATGTAAACAAAGAGTTAAAATTGAGTAGTGTAGGTTAGCCATGAGTCAAAGCTGGCATTTTTGCATAACTCCACCTCCCCCTTTGTTGATACATGAGCATGAATAGACTAGGTTTGTTTTAAAGACTTGCTGACTACGTTTGTACTCAGGTTTGCTTAATAAATGTTGCAGATGAGACCCAGGACCCATTAGGTGGGTTCTTTCTAGACGTTGATGATGCCGAATAGCTGGTGTCCCAGCTACGACCTTTGCCCTCTGGCGGGCTGTAGATAGTCAGGCCATGTGCCTTTTTACCCTTTCATCTGTCTGTACTCAGATAGCTTTGGCTTCCGCTTGGTTTGCATGAACATGTTTGTATGACTTGAGTGTCAGGTCATGTGACCCCTATCTGTAAGAACATATATGCAGGGCTCATCTAAGCCTCTTAAATAAAAGTCATGTTGTTGTATGGTTATGTTGTGATGCCATGGTTGTATCTATGCATATCGGGCATGTCATGCGTACGTGTGACGTGCAACGGTATGTATGGGATGCGACACCTAGTCGTGTGCCTCTAGTAGTACTCTTTACGGGAAACTGCCTCTTTGTGCCTCCATCGAGCCATGGCAGCTTGCTACTTCTTCGGACACATTGATTGATCGGCATGTATCCTTCTTTGCTGCTGTGTCTGTCCCTTCGAGGAAATTTCTCGCATTGTAATGGAGTCCCTGTAGCCTGCTACGACTCGTCTACGTGGAGTGATGGCATTCGTGTCTCATGATGTAATGGAGTCCCTGTAGCTTGCTATGACTCGTCTACACATGCTTGAGGCCGACACCTGCATTGCTGGGTTATGTATGCCTGTTTCCGTACGGATGTGCCGCTTGGGTTGTATGACTAGTTATGTCGGCCCAGGTTCTCTGTCGTTTGATTGCCAGCGACATGTTCACATACGTGAGCCAAAAGACGCAAACGATCCCGGCTAAGGTAAGGTTGCAGCTGTGGAACCTACCGTGCGTGAGGCCGCAAAGTGATATGATATGTTACAGTCTGGATTCTTATGACTTAGGATCGGGGTCGCGACATCTTATGGAATCGGTACATTCATGCATATCAACCAAAGTGTCCAAAATTTCCTTTGCGTTCTCAAGACGGCATATTTTGTTGAATTATTTGGGGAATAGGTAGTTGAATAGAATGTCACATTCTTAAGCATTGTATTGCAACATCTTCAATTCTTCCGTGTTCGTTTCACGATCCGGTTCCTTTCCATCACACAAGAAATCACCTTGCAAGCCAACACGAACAACAACCCAAACGGTGGGGTTATGATCAAGAATATGTATTTTCATTTTATGCTTCCTGTCGATGTCAAAACCGGGGGATCTCGGGTAGGGGGTCCTGAGTTGTGGGTCTTGGATCGATGGGTAACCGGAGACAAGGGAGACGGTATTTACCCAGGTTCGGGCCATCTTGATGGAGGTGAAACCCTACGTACTGTTTTGTTTGTATTGATGATGGTGTATTGAGTACAGAGTTGATCTACCACTAGATCGTATGTAGTGGTATAAACCCTAAGAGCTATGCTCGTATGATGATATGATCTATGATGATCTTATTGTCCCTAATGACTAGCCTGGCCTCGGCTTATATAACACAATAGATGCCTAGGATAACAAGAGTCCTAGTCGGCTACGTCAGTGGAGAGGAGTCCTTGTCTTGATCACCAAGTCTTGTGGAATCTTCCTAGTATGCATCATGGGCTGTCTGAACTGGCCCATTAGCGAACCTCCCTAGGGGTCCTCGACATGACCCACCAGTTGGGAGACGACGTGGTGAGTACCCCCTAGTCCAGGACACCATCAGTAGCCCCCTGAACCGGGCTTCAAGTTGGGAACGCTCGTCGCTTCTTCCGAACTGTTCATCGTTTTCAGCCGTCGGTCTTGAAAACAGGTTCAACAAACATTCCCATCTCCAATATTTGAGGATCACGGAGGTGAATCCAAAGAGTTCACAGGTCGGGCATCTGAGGAGCCCCTTTAAGTTATCGGCCTATATTAATGCCTCATTATTTTACGCCACAACTTGGGTTCGAAGTGTTTCCCATGTGGTGTTGCCCTCTTGCATCCGAACTCCAATGCTGAACTGGATCTGAGGTGTCGTTTTGCAGCCGAGCTCTAACGATGGCCGGCATCCGACGTGTCATAGATTACCTCGGTATTGAAAAAGTTGAAGGAGTTTATGGAAGCTTAATGCCGGGAATGGTCTTTTATGGAGCCAGCCATTCACATCCGAGCTTTATGCCAGACTACTTCTAAGGCGTCTCCAATCTTGAGCTTTATGTCGGACTACTTCCGAGCTCCAACATCGGACTACATCCGAGCTCCAACGATTATCAGTGCCCAAGGTGTCATAAGTTACCTCGTTCTTTAAAAAATTGATGGAATTCAGCCGAGCTTAATGTCGGAAATGCCCTCTATGGAGCCAGCCACTTGCGTCCAAGCTTTATGCCGAACCACTTCCGAGGTGGCACACCACCCCGACCGTGTGCTGATTTTTTGTGCATATTTCCGATTGGTGCAATTTATTCTCTGCCGATATATATAGCCAGTAGCCCTCAAGGTGCGTATCGGTCTCAAACCTGAGATGCCCCCGACGCAAGAAATAATAATCAAAACAAAACCACTAATCCCAGTAGCCCCTGAGACTTAGGTCTATTTGCAAAATCGGCCGGAGGATGAAGTTCTTGCTCGGCGACATTCGTTAGGGATGTAAACGCGGTACGCAGTAGTTTCCGAGACTCGGGTTGGGTGCAGCCGACCAACCTAAGGATCGAATCTCCTTAGAAACCGTATTGCACTTTCCATTTGCTGCATTGAATAAGCAATGCAGTAGCCCCCGAGCCTTAATTTTGGCACGGGTGGTCGAATTAAGGATCGATATTTGTCTGACACAAACTTTTTTACGTTTGACACTATTTATGAGTAATGATTCAATGTATCCAAGTACTTTACATCATTAATGCTCAGATCCGCATTGTACAAGACTTTTTTGACCAAACATCGGCTTCAACCTCCTCGGCCAGTAGTTGAGGAGTGTTTCTGAAAGCATAACATGCTCCCTTGGTGGTTTTGATAATTCATGACAACATACATTGTCTCTTGGACTAACACCTCTATCTAGTGTATTTCAGATAATAGTCCATGGAGAGTTGAGTTGGCAAAAGGATCAAGGAGATTGTGGAATTACCCCAAGATTCTAGGAAATAGGTTGGCCAAGCTTCAAGCAAGAGGACTCTACATTTTACATTTGTGAGAAATCACTTTGAGTCCATAGGAAATCCAATACTATTAAAAGGTGGTAAAGTTTTGATGATGAACAATATGCTCAAACGTGCACAAGTGATAGTCACCAAAACATCCACAAACTCTCCCATCAAAGTCTGTCCTAAGCCAAATATGCAAAATCAGTGCAACCAACATTCCTATCCCGGTGCCACCGATTCTAAACCCTAGACAGACTCAGCCAAACCCTAACACTTCGGTGCAGCCGACACTGGTGTCGATGCCACCGATTTGGGTTGCCAAGTTTCTGTTACGCAAGTTCACATTTTCGGTCTGCAAAAACGGTGAATCGGGGTCACCGAGTTTGGCAAATCTGACCATTGGTCACCTTGTCGGTGCAACCGAGAATCGTATATCGGTCCCTCTGAGATTCAAAAGTTGCCACTTTTGGTCACTTCGGTACCAACGAGATTTACACATCGGTGTCACTGAGTTGGTCATTTTGTGTGTAATGGTTGGATTTTTGGGGACGCCTATATATACCCCTTCACCACCACCCACTCGAAAGAGAAGCACTTTCCATACCTATCCTACTTAGTTTTCTGAGAGAGAACCACCTACCTTGTGTTGAGGTCAAGATGTTCCACTCCAACCATATGGATCTTGATTTCTAGCCTCCCCAAGTTGCTTTCCACCAATCCCATCTCTTCTACCAAGCCAAATCTGTGAGAGTGATTGTGTGTTGAGCAGTCTATCATCTTGAGGCACAAGAGCAAGGAGTTCATCATCATTACTGACCCTATTAACTTTTGGAGGGTTGTGCCTCCTAGATTGTTTAGGTGTCGCTTGGGAGCCTCCTACTTCGTGTTGTGGAGTGAACGAAGAAGTTTGTAAGGTCAAGGAGATCGCCTACTTTGTGAATATCTACCCATAGTGAGGCTAGTCCTTTGTGGACAAAAGCCGCATGGAATAGTCAAGGTTGCTTCTTCGTGGAACCCTCCGTGGGTAGAGCCCTCCATGGACTCTCGCGACCGTTACTCTCCATGGGTTGAAGACTCCATGAACGTGGACGTATGATAGCACCACCTATCGGAACCACAGGAAAAATCCTTGCATCTCCTATTGCGTTTGATCTTCCGATCCCATCTCTTTACTTACATGTGCAATGTCTTTACTTTCCGCTGCCATACTTGTAGACATGCATGTGTAGGGTTGTTAGACTTTCTAGACTTGTTAAAATAATTAAAATCAGCCAACCAATTAACTTGGGAAAATGTTAGGTTTTAAATTCCTACTAGTAGTCTATTCACGCCCCCTCTAGACACCCCTCTCTCGATCCTACAGTTTCTCCTACTTTATAAAGCCTTTATAAAGGAAAAGATTTAAGGCAAACAAGGCAATCCTGCCATACGGTTTTATAAACAAAGGTACGCGGAGAGATATGTTATATTACTATGTAAGAAACATCTTTTGGGAGAAATAGTTCATTTATAAGTTCCTTTTCCCAGGTATCGTGTTGACCATGATCGTGAAACCCCAACTCTGATCAATGCAGGAGGAAAATATTGAGGATTTAGTTCGGCGAATGTTCCCGAACTTTGTGGTCCTTAATGAACAAATTTTTTCACTTCCGTCACTGCCAACCAATTATATTCTTGAGATTGCTAGCTTTGGGCTTCACCGAGTCTAAGGTACTAACCCGGATGACCCAGAAGTAACAATCATAGAGGTGCTACCTTTACCCCCTAGCCGATCAATCAGGAACGTAGGGGATAAGCACAGGAGCGAGGCAACCCAGCTTGGGCAAAATCTAAAATCAAATAGGTGCATATTTATTGCTTTATAACAATGATTATGGAAGGCAACACTCGCATATTGGATACAAATGGTTTTATGTTATATGTTATTTTGACTCCTTTGTGACCATATATCATTTGAGAGTGGCCCATCATCGGCTTTTACCCCTTTGTAGATGCTACGCAGGGTGTTTCCACAATAACAAGACAACCCTTAGTCGACGTCTCGGTGCCTATAGGTGGTTGTGTTAGCGGAAACAAGGCAATAAGATATCCGAGAGTTATAACTTTCATTTAGTCATAGGAGCATATGTTTGGGGGCAACTTAATAGCCCCCGGTATACGTCGACTCCTCGGATTATTCGAGGTCGAATCGCCCACAACTTGGCCTTTTCAAGAAAGAAAGGCCCTTCATTTTACTCAGATAACCTCGATCAACTATATTTTGTTGAACACTGCCTGTGGTTTGCTGACTGATTTGCGCTTGTTGTGACAGTCAGGTTTCGAGTTTCTCTAACTGAGGCACTTAACCAGTTAAACCGAAAGATAGAATTGTAGTGGTTCTCCCTTTACCCCTTAGCCGAACAAAGTAGAAACCTAGGAGGTAAGCACAGGAGCCGGGTAATCCATCTATAGACCTAAGACACAACTCGAAATCAATGCATATAATGTGAAATACCGAGGACATTTTGTCAAGGACTGCATGGAGTACCTCAGTGTTTGGTGGATTTGGTGTTAACCGCAGACTCCCTTTAATACTCCGATGCGTGAAATGCATCTGACATTGTACTACAAGAGTTATTCACGGAAAGAACAAAAAACTTATGTAAAAAAACTTTATGTTTAGACAAAAGAAAATTGAGCCAATCCAAAATTGGTCGGAAATTTAATGTGTGCCTTGGTTGTGCTTTAACATGATACATCCGATCTCTAGACTCCAAGCGGGTTAGCCTTTGGCTTCAACCTCCATATCCCAAAGGCAAAGTGTTTCTCTGAGGCCTGTTTAGCAAACTAAACTCGAGCGGCTTTAGAAAGAATCCAGGCTATCCGGCTATTGACTACACGCTAGTGTTAGAAAAAGGAGTAGTAGAAAAAGACTTTGCAACGACTAAGAAGAAGAAACAATTATTTTAAAATGGCTCATACAAATTTAAGAGCCCCCCATTTAAATCAGGTAAATAATTTTTTTAACAAACAAAGTTTTTTTTTTTCAACAAAAAATATAATGTTTGGTTGCACCGAACAAAAAGTAAAATTTCAATGAGAGCTGAGCACGAAAATGACTTAGCTGGTTAATGTGCTCGGTGCGGATCGGGGTTGTGGAGTGATGAAGACGTAGTCCTTGGCCTGGAAGAGGTCCCAGCCCCCAAGTCTAAGGTAAGAGAGCGAAGAGCTCGGGTCGAGAAGTGGCAACTGAACACGGTTGCTGCAGCGAGGTGAAGCCCCCGGTCCAGCCGAGGAGAGTAGTTCGATAGCGTGACAGTGAATCCCCCAGTTATCAAGGGAAAAGAAAGTGTTTTTAACACACGGACTTTTTATTTAACACAAATATAATGCTTGGTCGAACCGAACAAAAGTTAAAAATTGAGCATGAAAGTAACTTAGCTGGTTAATGTGCTTGTGAAGTGTGTTGATCTTGTAGTGAGTCAAAGTCCCAGCCCCCAAGCCGGTCACGAGGTAGCTGAAGAAGAGACCGTCATGATGAAGTGACAACACAACACTTCAGAAGGGCCGAAGAGAAACACCCGGTCAAGTTGAGCAGACGGAGTAGTTCGGCAGCGTGATGGCGAAGCCCCCGCGTCCGCCGACCATGTCGACGATACAATTTGGTTGATGGAGACGGGATGATGATGTAGGCATGCCAAGGTGACCGCATGACACAACCGAAGTCGATTACCTGAGCGAAGAGTTTAGCTTGACGAAGTGGTGACACTGCATGGTCGATGTGGCGAGGTGAAGTCCCCGGTCCAACTAACATGGCGAAGCTGGTCGGCTGGTGATGCCAAAGTCCCTGGAGCAGGTCGATGAAGAGATGGCAAAGCCCTCGCTCTTGCTGGGGTGACGGAGCAGGTCGGCTGGTGACACCGAGTTCTCATGCTAGCCGAGGTGTCGAAGTAGGTCGGCTGGTGATGCCGAAGTCTCATGTCGGCCGAGGTGTCAAAGCAGGTTTACTGGTGACGCCGAAGTCTCATGCTAGCCGAGGTGTCGAAGCAGGTCGGCTGGTGAGGCTGAAGTCCCCGGAGCAGGTTGATGAGGAGATGACAAAGCCCCTAGTCTAGCCGAGGTGATGGAGCAAATCGGTAAGGTGACGCTAGAACCCCATGCCAGTCGATGCGTCAAAGCAGGTCGGCGTGGTGGACGTCAGCTTGAAAAAGCAATGGCGCGGTGATGCCGACGCAGGTCGGAATTTGTGACGCGGTCAATGTTGGCTTGATGAAGCAACGGAGCGCCCAACCCATACAACCCGCGGATGACGAGGTTCTCTTTATGATAATTCGGCCCTCGCGATGCCGAACTCTTGGTCGGCTGACCGAGACGACGAGAAAACTTCCGTCAAAAAGAACATCTCACAACCCGTTCATGAAAAAGATGAACTCGGGTCGGATTCATTTTCGTGCAGAAAATAGATCCAAAATTCGTTGTACTCCTCGGACGTTTCCTAGAGTTTGGGCGCTCGAATCGAGCTGAAATTTTGGGGGGTGATCGGTATAGGAATTATGCAGACGAAGAATGGTGGGATTGTCCAACGGATATGCGAGCCAGATAGTCTACACCTCGTCCTAAACTCATCCAGATTCCCGTCGAGATTTGATAGGTGGCCGGTAAATTGGAGATTACCGGAGATTCCTCCATCGGAATGCGATGAAATTTTGCAAGGTTGTTGTATATACAATTCCACACAATTTCACCGTTGAAATCGTCAAAGCGACGCTCGAGGAAACGGGGACGACAAATACAAATTTGCTGTCCAGAAAAAACTACAATCTGCAGACGAGCCATCGATCCCTGTGGCAATCCCACAGCGGAACTCTCAATGAAAGCACCAATGTCAATGTCAAAACCGGTGGATCTTGGGTAGGGGTCCCAAGCTGTGGGTCTTGGATCGATGGGTAATAGGAGGCAAGTTAGACGGTAGTTACCCAGGTTTGGGCCCTCTTGATGGAGGTAAGACCCTACGTCCTGCTTTGTTTGTATTGATGATGGTGTATCGAGTACAAAGTTGATCTACCACGAGATCGTATGTAGTGGTCTAAACCCTAAGACCTATGCTCATATGATGATATGATCCATGATGATCTAATTGTCTCTAATGACTAGCCAGACCTCGGCTTATATAACACACCAGAGTCCTAGGATAACAAGAGTCCTAATCGGCTATGTCGGTGGAGAGGAGTCCTTGTCTTGATCACCAAGTCTTCTGGAATATTCCTCGTACGCATCATGGGCTGTCTGAACTGGCCCATTAGTGAACTGCCCTCGGGGTCCTCGGTCCTACCCATTGGTCAGGAGACAACATGGTGAGTGCCCCATAGTCCAGGACACCATCACTGCCAACTAGCAAAATTTGTACCATCAAAGTATGGACCTCTATGTGTGGGATCACTAGAATAGTATGTCTAGAGGGGGGGTGAATAGACTACTAGCAGAACTTAAAATCTGCACAATATCCAAGGTTAAGTGTTGGCAGATTTTAGCAATTTAGCAAGTCTAGTACACCCTACATATGCAAGTCATACAGTATATCAGCGGAAAGTAAAGACATTGCACATGGAAGTAAGGAGTTGAGATAGGGAGATGAAACGCATGGAGGACATGGAGATTTTTCCCATGGTTCTGATAGGTGGTGCTATCGTACGTCCACGTTTATGGAGTCTTCAACCCACAGAGGGTATCGGTCACGAGAGTCCACGGGGGGCTCTACCCACGAAGGGTTTCACAAATAAGAAACCTTGACTATACCATGATGGCCTACGTCCATGGAGGACTAGCCTAACTCGGGGTAGATCTTCATGAAGTAGCCGCTCTCATCACCCTTACAAACTTCTTGGTTCACTCCACAACATGAAGTAGGAGGCTCCAGAGTGACACCTAACCAATCTAGGAGGCACCACCCTCCAAAACATAATAGGCTTGATAATGTTTATGAACTCCTTGCTCTTGTGCTTCAAGATGATGGAATCCTCAACACTCAGTCACTCTCTCACAAATTTGGCTTTGGTGGAACAGATTGATTAGGTGGAAAGCAACTTGGGGGGACTAGATATGAAGATTCATATGGTTGGAATGGAATGGCATGATCTCAACACATGAGTAGGTGGCTCTCTCTCTCAGAAAATCTGATGGGATAAGAGGGGATCTATTCTAAGTGCTTCTCTTGCGAGTGAGTGGTGGTGGATGGGTATATATAGGCATCTCCAAAAATCCAACCGTTACACCTTAAATGACCAACTTGATGACGCCGATGTGTGAATCTCCATGGTACTGAGTTGCTCCAACGGTAGCAAATTTTGAATCTCGGTGAGACCAATATAAAAATCTCGGCTGTACCGATCAAGTGTCCAATGGTCAGAATTCAAATCTCGGTGTTGCTGATCCAAAAACTCGGAGCTTCGGATTTTTTGAATCGAGGAAATAGAAAGTTGGCAATATGAACTCGGTGGCACCAAAGTGGGATCGGTTGCACCGATGTGCCAGGGTTTGGCAAGATTTTGGGAATCAGTGGGACCGAGTGGAAGAAGTTGGTTGCACCGATTTGCAAGTATGGATTAGATATAATATGTGGGAGAGTTCGTGGGTGTTTTTGGTTACTATCACGTGTGCACATTTGAGCATATAGTTCACCAACAGTACCTCACTCCCTTTTAATAGTATTGGCTTTTCCTATGGACTCAAAGTGATTTCTCACAAAGTAAAATGTAGAGTCCTCTTTGCTTGAAGCTTTGCCAATTCTATTCCTTCTCCTTCTTCTTATTGGTATACTCTCCACACTCCTTTTTGCCAACCCATCTCTCTATTGACTTTCACCCGAAATTCACTAGGTAGAAATACCAGTCCAAGAGACAATGTATGTTGTCATGAATTATCAAAACCACCAAGGGAGCATATTGTGCTTTCAATATCCCCCTTTTTGGTAATTGATAAGAACATACAATCAAAGCTTCAATTTAAGATATGTAGAAATATGTGAAGAGTTTGAAGGATACATGGCTAATACAAGCTCCCCCTAGATGTCTGCAATCCATTTTAAGGATAATTGTTTTCGAATGCGTGAACACACACATGGTAGGAAGGACATGAGGAGTCATGTATATCTTGGAAGTATGCATCAAATATATGAGAATGAAATTAATTCATGGTCAAGACTCACTCTTGTAAACAATATGTGCAAGAAGCAAGAGGTTATCTTAAACGAGAATATGATGCATATACTTACCTTGAGGTCCTTGAGCATTTAATAGTAGGAACACACTTGAGAAAACAATGTTAGGAAACACAAGTGTATTAGATAGTGCAAATGCAAATGGAACCAAGAGTACAAAGATATGGAGGACATATAAGAAATGATTTCCTAAGAATAATATGTCTCCAAATAAATTTAGAGTTTTATCCCCTAGACACTAATTGTGATACCAATTGTGACACCAATCGAGAAAGTTTTCCTCTCTCCGTAAATCATAATATATAGATATTGAGAGTAGGTAGGGCTGAGAAAAACTCTAAAACATATAAGAATTAGATTTCAAATCCATTCTTCTATCTCTTCTCCTTAAGAAGTGTTTGTGTGATAAGGGTTCCTTGATATTTATCTCCCTTTATATCATAAGATTACACTTCTTCTTTTCATGATCATCTCTCCCCCTGAAGCATGAATGCTTTGATATCTCCCCCTTTGGTATGAGTAGCTCCCCCCCTTGTTATGAGTATAAGCTTTGAAGCTTTGATATTTTTCTTCTCCTTTGGCATTAGTTTCCAAAAAGGGACACACAAATGGTCGGATAAAAGGAATCATAGAATGGCAAGGGATCCTAGAGATATTGGGTCATTGAGAGTATTGAGACAAGGGTTCCTTGAAAAGAAGATTTTCTCCCCCTTAAGATCTGAAAAACCTCTAAGAATTTCTCCTCCTTTGATGTAGAGATCCTTGATAGTTTGTAATTATATCACTTGATGTTTCCCCCCTACATCTTTGGAATCATTGAGATGATCATAGAGTAGAACAAAAGAAGTGCATAGAGGTCGGTGTCTCCTAGGCAAAAGATTTAGTGGCACCGATATGTGTTTCTGTAGTAGGACTACAATATTGGTAAGACCGAGAAGTATTGATCGGAGGCTCCGAGTTGGAAAACAGAAACTTGTCAACTTTGTCAAATGAAATTTTTGAGAATGTCTCACACGTGTCTCAAAGATGTGCAATAAAATTTTATAAGGATTTGCAATGAATTTTCGGAAAGACTGGCAATGAGGTTTCATAAAGATTTGCGATGAATTTTTAGAAGGATTTGCAATGAATTTTCAGAAAGACTTGCAATGAGGTTTCATAAAGATTTGCAATGAATTTTCAGAAGGATTTGCAATGAATTTTCATCTAGGCTAGAGTTGAATGGAAATGTCAAAGAGCAACACAAGAAGGGTTCTCCATTCTATTCTTATGACTAGATGTTGGGCGGTGACTAGGTCACCTATATTAGAGTATATTGACTTAAGGAGTCAAGCAAGAATACTTGATCATAGGTCATACTCATCTTTAAGCTCAAAATGGGGTTACCATTTTTTGATTAAGCATTTTAATGTCTTCATATATCTTGAGTTGCTTTATCTCATGACTTGAAGTAAAGTTATATCAAGGATATGAGTACATACCTTTGAGTGATGTTGATGACGTAGCTTGTAGGTGAACTTGATGGGGATGCTCGAAGTTGATGAAGTTCATCTTGAGTTGGGAGCAATCCTTTTTGTTTCCTGGCAGTTCTTCTGGGAAGACATCCGGAAAGTCACGGACTACTGGAATATCTTCTAACTCTGGAAGAGGGCTAGCATTGAGGGAATAGAGTTGGCGCTTGGCTACTCGAGTGGAGACATTAACTATCTCACCCGATGGATGTGTAAGTTGAACATTCCTAGTATGAGTATCAATCTTAGCATAGTGGGCTTTCATCCAATCCATGCCTAGAATGATATTGATGTTCGAAGACTTGAGGGCTATGAAAGATGCTAGGAAGACTATCCTATCCACCAGAATTTCATTATCATGGCTCACTCTAGAAGTTTGCCACTTTGAACCAGGAGTCTGAACTACCAAAGGAGTAGGCATATCACAAAAAGAAATGTTATGCAACTGTGCATAACTTTCTGAGATGAAGGAATGAGATGCCCAGTATCAAATAGAATAGATGCTGGATGACTATTGACAAGGAGCGTACCTAGGATAACATCAGGATCCTCAATTGCTTCCTCAGCAGAGACATAATTCACTCGTCCACGAGCAGGAGCTGGCTTCACATAGAAGGCTTTTCCCGGCTTCCCACCTCCAGCTGGCTTAGCATTAGCCTGAGGACAATCACGAGAGTAGTGTCCTGTTTCTCCACCTTTATAGCAGACCATGGTGGCACGGGGAGCAACATTGGCAGGCAGACCTCCAAAGGACCTGGCTGGAGGGTTGGGCTGAGCTGGACGAGGCGCTTGGAAGGATGGCCTCGCGGTGTACCTTGGCGGCAGAGCTGTGTTGGGCACCCAGATCCGGCGTTTGTTGGGGCCTGAGCCAGATGCGGGGCTGAAGTCACGGTTGTGCTTTCTCGTGGCCTCATAGTCAGTCTGTCTAGACTCGGCATTGATAGCCTTGTTGACGAGAGCCTGGAAGGTTGTGCATTCATGCAGGCGCAGATCTCGACGGAGCTCAGGGTTAAGTCCCTTGCGGAACCTAGCCTACTCCTTGGCATCGGTTGAAACTTCCTCCGGGGCATAGCAAGCAAGATTTCCGAACTCACGGCTATAGGCATCCACTGACAGTCTGCCCTGGGTGAAAGCACAAAATTCCTCTATCTTACGATCCATCAGCCCTTTCGGGATGTGATGGGTACGAAATGCTGCACTGAATTCTGCCCAAGTTGGTGCGGGGCCTGCGGGACGCATGGCTTCATGATTTTCCCACCACAGATTAGCGGGTCCTTCTAGAAAGTAGGTTGCAAAGGTCACCTTGTTGGCCTTGGACACATTGGCAGCCCGGATCTTGCGGAACATGCTGGTCAGCCAATCATCTGCGTCTAGTGGGTCGACCGAATGATGATACTTAGGTGGGCACAGTCTGACGAAATCACCGAGTGACACGGCATCATTGAGATCATTGCGGGGAGCACACTCTGTGTTCTGCTCAATTCGTTCCAGCAGCCTGTTGGTCTCTCTCTTGTTCCTTTCGGCTTCAAGCATCACTTCTGCCAGAGAAGGTGCATGTAGCAGATCCTCTTGCCTTGGCTGGCTTCCCTCGCCTTGCTCCGGGGCAGGCACGGGGTTATTCCTAGTTGCCACCATCCCGGGAAACAAACCCATAGCTTAAAGATAGAGGACATCAACTCTATGGAATGAGGTAAGGAATGTACTGGACAACATGGCATGCAGGGTAAACACCCAACAACATGGAAATAACAACTGCCATATGAACACCATGATTCATACACACCATGACATAGTTCAGTACAAGCCCAAGCTGAAAGCAAACTATAGAGAGATGACAGCACTCATTGGAAGCATTACAAGCTTCCTATACATTATCTATCTACACCTCCGGAACTCAACTCTCAACCTCAACCTTATCCCACAAGACACGCAGGACTATGGTGATACGAGTACTACCATACTAGTACTAACATCCACGTACTCAAGCATCACCATAGAATGCCTCATACAGGTTACCCCCATGACCCGAGAGCGAACCTGAGGATCCGGAAACACTCTAGCCCGTGATCCCTGGGAACCGTAAGGGCACGGATGTGGCCTTGGTCCCTTCGTTGGTGGCAATAGCGGTCCTCGAAGAGGGGTGATGCCTCCAACATCTGGCCAGTGTACGTGTGTTGGCAGATGAGTCCGCGATGGGGACAACATCTCCAAATCTCCATAGCCTGTCTGCACGACAGGTGCCAACTGCGTTAGGGCTGTCCAAAGACGTGCACGGGTGGCATAAATCTCCATGAGAATGGCACGTGCATCACGATCCCTGTTCTCCAACATCTGAGCGGTCACCTCCAGCCTAGGGTCCTCATGGGAATGATCACAGTAGGTTGTGCTAAGATAACCATCCTATCCTCCCATGGAAGCAGGAACATAACAGAACTCTGTGTTCTGAAGCAGACCATGGTGAAACCTCATGATAGTCCCCATGGTGTAGGCAGCCTCCTGAACTGCCATGTCTATGGTGACACCTAATCCATAGGTCCAGTGAAGCGGCTCTGCAGCTCCAGGATAAGAAGGATATATCTTAACGGTACACATATACTGGCTTTGGTTGAAATCTCGATGATGTTCCTCCACTGTGTACTCTGGGTACCAACGGTATCCAGCCTCCATCATAACTCTAACCAACATGGCCGTGCGACCCGGTACATCGATGCACCTGGTCAGACGGACCACCCGACGGGAAGGAGGAGGGGGCATGTGAAACAGAGAATGATGCAAAGACATTAGAGACTCTAGCAGAAATTTGGATAGCATAACGGCTGTAATTGCTCAAAAAGGATTTTGAGACAACTGCAAAAGATTGGAAAAGCATAACCACTCGACTTTATAGACTCAAATCTCTTCTCCATCTATTTGTCACACCAACAATACTTGAGTACCAATATACTCTTGCAAACAAGCTAGCTAGTAGTCCCTGGCTAGTAACTCGGCATCCTAAGAAATAGATGAGAAGCCTAGTTGTTATCCCTGTAGAAAAGATGAGAATGACTCAGAATAGAATAACTTGGGAAGAGGAGTAAAAAGAGCCTTACATTCCCTTCCACAATCAATTCCCCTACTTTTCTATAGTGTTTCTAGACTCAACTTCGACCGGTTTGGCTTGGTAGTCCTACAGTCAGTCAGGCTCTAATACCAACGCCGTCTGGACCCTGATCCTAAGTCATATGAATCCAGACTGTAACATATCACATCACTTTGTGGCGTCACGCACGGTAGGCTCCACGGCTGCAGCCTTACCTTAGCCGGGACCGTTTGCGTCATTTGGATCACGTATGTGAACATGTCGCTGGCAATCAAACGACAGAGAACCCGGGTCGACATAACTAGTCATAGAACCCAAGTGGCACATCCGTACGGAAACAGGCATACGTAACCCAGTAATGCAGGTGTCAGCCTCAAGCGTGTGTAGACGAGTCATAGCAAGCTACAAGGACTCCATTACGTTATGGGACATAAATGTCATCACTGCACGTAGACGAGTCATAGCAGGCTACAAGGACTCCATTACACTATGAGACATTTCCCCGAAGGGACAGACACAGCAGCAAAGAAGGATACATGTCGGTCAATCAATGTGTCCGGAGCAGTAGCAAGCTACCATGGCTCGGAGGAAGCACAAAGAGGCAGTTTCCCGTATAGAGTATTACTAGAGGCAGACAACTAGGTGGCGGATCCCATACATACCGTTGCACGTCACACGTATGCACGACATGCCCGATATGCATAGATACAACTATGGCATCACAACATAACCATACAACAACACAACTTTTATTTAAGAGGCTGAGCCGAGCCTAGCATAATATGTTCTTACAGATAGGGGTCACATGACCCGACACTCAAGTCATACAAACAAGTTCATACAAACCAAGCGGAAGCATAAGCTGTCTGAGTACAAACAGATGAAATGGGTAAAAGGCACATGGCCTGACTATATATAGCCCGCCACAGGGCATAGGTTGTAGCTGGGACACTAGCTATTCGGCTTCGTCGACATCTAGAAAGAACCCACCCGATGGGTCCGGGGTCTCATCTGCAACATTTATTAAGCAAACATGAGTACAAACGTACTCAGCAAGTCTTTAAAGCAGACCTAGTCTATTCATGCTCATGTATCAACAAGGGGGGTGGTGGTGCAGTTTACACAACAATGCCAGCTTTGTCTCATGGCTAACCTACACTACACAATGTTAACTCTTTGTTTCCATTTTAGATATCGCACACGAGTCCACTAACTCCATGACAATACACCACCATGGATTCACTTCCCTCTCCTGCGAGAGTGCCATCCATGGTACTCACACTTGTCTTGATATTTTTATGAGTATCCATTTGATTATCTATGAACAACATAAGTTTTCCAAGTAGTCCATATCTGAGGACGCGACTATTCGAATAGTTTCATACCCTGCAGGGGTGTACTTCTTCACACACGCTCTCGCCACTTATCGTTGTGTGCTCATAAAACCATACACCTTGGCAACCTTCAAGTGAAAGCCCAGCGAGGGAGTCGGCCACGACCATCAATCACTTAATACCTCTAGTCCAGTCTATCGCCTATTTGAGATTGAACCCGCACGGAAGTCCGCCCGAAGTTTCTGCTATGGCCCCAAACGATGTGCACAGGGTTCCCAAGCCCGCCATTCGGGTGACCCTTGGTACACCATGCCATTGCCTATCGCGTCGTAACCCACCCCTTGGGTCAGCGCTACGCACGGCCTCCAGCATACTATAAACACAAGAAACTACTTGCAACTCCTAAACTAAGGACTAAGCGACTGATAAGTTGAGAGGGGTCGAGTTACCGGAACCCAATGTGTGGTAGTAACTAGTCTTGGAACACAAACACAGAACTCAGTTCCTAAGAACGGTCCCAATGAGATAGCTCGCTATGTACTCCTACATAGCCTCTCATCGCTACCTTAACCAAATCGGGTTCATCATAAGCTTATCACATCGGAACAACAATGGTTCACTCTAGTTCATCACCCAGATGAATCAGACCTGACAGAACTCTAAGCATAGCAAGCATAGCAGGCAAAGTAAGCTAAGCACATCATGGCACAATCATCTACCAGGTATGCTAGGTAGCAAGGTTTAGCTATTTACTGTGACAATGTCTGGTTATGCAAAAGAATAGGTTCTTCTACCGTGTAAGACATACATATGAGTGTTTGTCCTAATGCAATAAACAAGAGTAGGAGCGAGAGAGTGGGATGTTATCGGAATGATCAAGGGGGGTTGCTTGCCTTGCTGGGTAGCGGGAAGGTTCTCTCCTTCGTTGGAATACTCGGGGGTATCCTTAGAAGTAGGGCCTACCTCAATGCAGATAAGAAGCAATCAATACACGGAAGTGCAACAATATGAAGCATGATGATGGCATGGTAGCATGTACGGATGATCTAATGCAAATCATGTTCAAGTTAATTTGAAATGAGTTTGAATATAGGTTCAAATCGTTCTTCATTTCAAATTCCGTATTTTAACCTATTCGTAAATGTCAATGTTCTTCTACATAGGTTGCTCTAACATGCATGATAATATCACCATTGGATTCATTGGATTTTTCTAATAAATTTTCATATATAAATTATTTCCATCTGATTTATAGATTAATTTATATGAATTTTTGAAGTTTTAAGCAAGTTCTGGAATTATTTTAGAATTGGAAAAGATTAAATATGACGTCAGCCTGACATCATCACAACGTCAGCTGGTCAACTGACCAGGCCATGTCAAACCTGATGTGCGGGGCCCACATGTCAGTGACAGGGGCCTAAACTCCACACTGACCAGGGGTTTGACCCACCCTGGGCCCACTGGTCAGTGGCAGGAGGCTAACTAATCAGGGGGATTAGCCCCTGATGATGGCCACGTCGGCACCCACTGGAGCGGGGCCTGCGGCGACCATCCACACGGTGGCGACTCACTAGAGTTGCGCCTCCAGCGACCATTTGGCGTGCAGAGGGCATCGGGAGATAGCCCGTGCACGCGCGCATCCAGCGCTGCGGTAGAGGGGGCTCGGGGGCCACAGTTGCTACGGCCGGCGACGACCCGAGCGGCGGTGAGCTTCGGCAGCAAGGGGAATGACACCTATGGCGAGGGACAGGATGCAAGAGAAGGGGAAACAGAGCAGGAGCTCACGATGGGTTTGCCGGGGACGACGTCGAGCTCGGGGATGCGCAGACGACCTCGAATCACCGGAGGAAAGCTTCGGCGGCCGTGTAACAGCCCGGGACCGACGCTCTAGAAAATTCCCCTTTTATTTCCGTTCTCGTCTGTGTTAGTCCGGTTGTTGCATTCATCATCGTATCATTCGCATTATCTGCATAGCATCATCTCTCGTTTTCAAAACTTGCATCCGTTCATAAGTTGCCGGTAGTCTCCGTTCTCGTCGCTGACCATTTTGAGACCAACCACACATGCACGCGCCTGTGACATCATTTTAAAATGTTTTAAAAGGCATGCTAAAATATTCTTGGATTAGTTCGAAACTTGGCGTGCGGTCTTGTTATATTGTAGGTAGACTGCCGGTCGAATTTCGTCGCGTTCCGAGTTCGTTTGATACCCCGTCGGTCATTCGTAGCAGTGCGGTCATCAGTTATTCGTCGGACGTTCTCGGTATTTTCAAGCCTCGTGTCACGGGCCGCACTTCCCTCTCTTCCCCACCTAGACCCTTTACATAGCCACCGTCGCCCCCCTCCGCTTCCGGACTGTTCGATCGAGATCGTACGGTCCGAAAACGGCAGAGACCGTCATCCCTAGCTCCTAAGCTATAAATAGACCCCTCCCCTTCCTAATTGGGCAGCTAACCCTAATTCACTCGAATCCCGTGCCAGCCACCAGCAGCCACCCTTCTCCCTCCTCTAGCCGCCAGGCCTGCCCAGGCCCAGATCCAGGCCTGCCCAGGCCCGAATCAGCCCGTGCCTACCATGGCCCTCCCGCAGCTCCTCCATGGCCTCCCATGGCCGCCAGGGGCGCCGCGCCCTCCCCTGCCATGCCGCCATCGCCGTCTCTGTCCGCCACTGCCTCGCGGGAGACCTCGCCGTTGCCCTCTCCTACCTCTCCCCTGCCCTGGCTCCTCTCCTCTCCCTCTTCCCAATCCCCTCGCTCTCTCTCGTGGTCAGGGAGCAGGACCGCCGCTGTGCCACCGCCAGGACCTTGCCGCCGGCCAGATCCAGCCTCCCCTTGCTCAGATCTGGCCGGATCCGCCCCGTTCCCGCCTGATCCACGCCGCCCCTCACCCTGGCCAGCCCCGCCGCTCGCCGTTGACCTCGAAGCCATCGCTGCCTTCCCACTCATGCCCGAGAGCGAGGAGGAGACGAGTGCCCGCTCGTCCGCCCCGCCAGCGCCCGCGTGGGCCACGACCAGCATCGCCAGCTCCTCCAGCCAACCGGCCCATGATGGTCTAGGGTGAGCCAGCCTCCCCCGTGCATTTTATTATGTTTTCGTCTGTAGGCCCTTTTGCAGATTTAGAACGCTAATATATAATTATCCGTAAGCCGTATAAAAATATTTTATATATGTAAAATGCTTAGAAAAATATGTAGATTAACTCTATGCCAATTTCGTCCATGCTTAAAATGTTTAACATGCCATTTTTCCTGCTATTTCACATAATTGTCATGATTTTGCATTCACATAATTTCTAACATGCATCAGAATTAAATAAAACCATATATCAAATGTTCATATTATCAACATCACATTTTCATGCATGATAAAAATGTTGGCATGATGTTTGCATTTTATTTTGCATTATATGACTTGTTAATTAATTATGCCATAACTTGCATAATTAATTGTGATTATTTTTCCTACATGAACCCATCATATTATATATGTCTTCAGGGTAGAAAAATCCATATAATTTATCTGTGCATTTAGTTTTGTCATTTGAGCATTTTTTGTGTGCATGTCATTTTGCTATGATGCCCTTTTCTCTCTTTTGTGTGATTTAATAGAGGCATGATATGAAATAATTTTGAACATGAGATATGCCCTTTGATATGTGTCCTAGCCCCTGGACATTTTGCTTGCCATAGAAATGCATGTATATGTGTTGTTTTATTGTTGTGAACATGGTATAAAATTCTGCTGTTTTGAGATGCTAAAATATTTCTAAGTCTGGAATCTGTAATATTTTTTGCTATCTTGCCATGTGTTTTGCTAGTGATCTAGAACCCTTTTGTGGTAGGTGTAATGGAGTTATTTGTATTTGTTAGTGTCCTTTTGTATGATGCTAAGTTTCATGCCATAATAGGCCCTGTATCATATAGTTTCACTGCTGTCAATATGCCTTTGTGATAAAAACTGCACTGTCAAAACTGCTATTTTCACCAAGTCTGAAACTGTTTTCAAGTAGCCATCTTGTGAGCTTCCTACCATGTGATCCATACATGTTTTGAATATGATATGTGAAGATGAAATGAAGTGTGTGTTATATGATAGGGCACCATGCTTGGTTTGTGCATTTTAAGATCTTGTAGCTTGTTGTTTTCAAGGGTGCAAAATGCTAAGTTGCTATGTTGGGCAGATTTCGACTATAACTGGTGTTGGTTGTAATTGTTGATCCGTAGCTCCGTTGGAACATGTTGCATATGAAACTTCCTTAGAATCTCATGTAGTTTCATAATATCTTGCTGCATTCATGATGTGAAATGTTTGTGATTGTATTTTCCATGCATTTGCATTCATGACATGTGCATCTTGTGTTACTCATATCTTTTAGACCGTAGCTCCGTTTGAGATGTTCCATATATGTAAATCGACTAGAATGATGTGTAGAATTGCGTGGTGTGCTTTATTCTGTTGTTTAACAAATATAAAATATGATTAGTTCAGATCTGGACCAATTTCGATATTAACATATGAGGTCGTTTCGAAAATACTATAAGTTGTTTCCGACCTCATTTAACATGCCTAGATAGTGTAGTTTACATATGCTTCACCACTTGTCATGCCTAACAACATTTAACATTGATGTGTACCTAAACAGGAATGAACTAAATAATTCGAACGTGGAGTTTTGTCAATATGCAACTCGTTGCATATTGAGCTTCACTTTAATGTGTAGTAGTTGTTTGATGTGAATTGTCATGCCTTGCATGTTTAAACTGGACATGCATCATATTTGTTGCGCATCGTGTCATGCATATGTGGTGGTGTATCTTGTGGTGATTGTTTGTTTTGGATTGCTTCTTCTCGATAGAGTTCCGAAAGCTTTCGGAGTGTGAGGATTCGTTCGGCTACGTTGGGTCGTCTTCTTCATGGGCTCGTTCTTCTTCCGAGCGGGATCTCAGGCAAGATGACACATTTCCCTGGATACCACTACTATCATTGCTATGCTAGTTGTCTCGCTTTTATCATTATGCACACTACAAACCACTTGTTTGTCAAGCCTCCCAACAATGCCATGAAAAGCCTCTAACCCCTCCACATCCCAGCAAACCTTTGTTTGGTTATGTTACCGCTTCCTTAGCCCTTCTTATAGCGTTTCTAGCTACAGGTGCAATTGCTTCCATGTGTCAACATGGACATTATTTTGTTATATCACATTATTGCTGCTATTTAATTTAATGCACATATATACTTGGTAAAGGGTGGAAGGCTTGGCCTTTGCTCGGTGTTTTGTTCCGCTCTTGCCGCCCTAGTTACTTGTGAACCGGTGTTATGTTCCATAATTGAGTGGTCCTAACATGCTCAGGGTTGTTATGGGGATGCCCTTGATTTTCGGGTTAGAATAAAGCTTGTCTGGCAAGGCCCAACATTGGTGCTACATTTTCCTAATAACTAATAAACTTTCATAGGGGCTTTTCGGACCCCGTGGATAATTAATCAACAACCCGGGCTAGTGCTCCTCATGAGTGTTGGTCCAAACTAGAGCACTGTGCGGGGCCAACCCAAGGCAACTTGGGAGATTTCTATCAGGCCACTATATGCATCGCTCATCTGCCGTGCCCTGAGACCGAGATACGCTGCTCCTATCGGGATTGTCGGCACGTCGGGCGGTCTTGCTAGATTTGTTTTACCTTTCTCAAACGTCATGAGTGAGGAACTCTGATTTTCTTCGGGCTATTTCGAGGTGTCGGATTTATTTGGAAATGCTTAGGATGATCACGAGATCCGTGGTTGAGGTTATTCCCGCTGCGTGTGGTTAATTTGTGATGGATGAGTTGGAGCACCCCTGTAGGGTTAAATCTTTACGAGAAGCCGTGCCCACGGTTATGTGGCAAACTTGGATACTTTGTTTATCACCCGGTCATAGCAAACTTGAAGTAAACTCTAATAAAATACATCAACTGTGTGCATAACCGTGACTGTCTTTTCTCGTGAGTTCTTATCTGGAAGAGAACACAGTGGGGTTATGATTGACGTAAGTAGGTGTTCAGGATCAGTTAGTGATCATTACTAGTTCACGTCCGTTATGCGTAGACCACCATACTTTATTTTCTGTACTCGTAAGTTAGCCACTCAAATAAATGCTTAGTCGCTTGCTACAGCCTCTCCACTTAACCATACCTTACCTACTAAGCTTTAATAGTCTTGATACCCTTGGAAAGGAGATTGCTGAGTCCCTGTTGCTCATAGATTACTTCAACATCAGTTACTAGTGCAGGTAATGCGATGATTGAACATGAGCGCGTTGCTTGATTTGATTGGAGTTCTTCTTCTTCTTCTTCATCAATCTAGGATGGGTTCCAGGCGGCAGCCTGGGATAGCAAGGGTGGATGTCATTTTATCGTTTGATTTCGTATGTAGTCGGACCCTGCCCTTCTGTATGATGTTTGAGTATGTTGTTGTATTGATGTGATTCTGATGTAGCTTGTGGCGAGTGTAAGCCAATTCCATATACTCACCTCTTCTGTACATGTACTTGTAATGATATCCATTCTTGCAACACGACGAGATGCACTTCTATCCCTGTCGAGGCCCTCGTGCCAAAATAACGATAGGACTGCATCTTGGGCGTGACAAGTTGGTATCAGAGCCTGTACCGACCTAAGATCCCCCTTGATTGATCGAACTTGGCCGAGTCGAGTCTAGTGAAAAACTATTTTGAGTCTAGTTATATCGGAGAGTACGATTCTTTTCACTCCTCTTCTATGCTCTCGTGAGGTATTCGACTTAGTAATTTTGGTTCTACTCCTCTTCTTGCTCAAATTTTTTTTTAGGATCACGCGGGTATTTTGGAAACTATATGATGCCAATGTCACGGAGTTCTGTCTTGGTGCCTCCTGTCTAGCTTGATTTCTTCCGGGGAGTTTTGCTCCGAGGGATTCTTGTCACACCGTTATAATTCAGTTTTCTTAGTATCTCAGGACGGAGGATTTTCGGAATTGCTTCAATACTTATCGTGGTGAGATAAGGTCGGAGTTACCCAGTACTAGGGAGGCGTCCGGGCTACCACCATGGTTTAGTATCGTTGTGAGTTCGAGGATTCTAGTTAGATGAATTTGCGAAAGCCTCTAGTTATGTGTTGAAGGATGGATACAGTTGGGGTGTAGGATTGTTAGTTGTGTGAGATATTTCCTCCTTGTATCCCCCACACCGGATTGCATAAACAGAAAGTTTTCGTAAGTTCTTAGGTGGGAATTCAAGTAGGTACCTAGGATTATCTTTCCAACAAGTGCATAGTGGGTATGTAATTGTTCTGGCTTGTTTCGTAAGCCTCATCCTTTGTTTTGTTTTGAATATGGTAATTCAAGGTGCTTCGATGTCAAGTGGTGATTTCATATCTTGCTAAGTAGTGTTCTCATAATTATGTGGGAATACTAATTCTTTTGCTCAATCAAGTTATCATATCGATTCTTTTCCTACCAGTGTGCTTCTCTTCAAGATAATTCTATCCTCTTCAATATAGCAAGATCAATTCTCATTTCGTTCCGGAGTTGTCTCATTCGTCCTAAGTTTTCTTTGTTTTTCCCACCCTCCTACCCCTTTTTCTTCAATAATTAAATTCTCATCCAAGTGCCTTTTCTATTCATGTGATGCTTCCGCTATCATTTCGTTTGTCTGGTATCCGGTGATTTCTTGTGGAGATTCTCAAGAGTTTCATTTCAAGATCTATCCTCATATTCCTTGTTCTCGTTGTTATTCTTCTCTGGTGTTTCTTTATGAAGATGCGCAGTGCTCAAGTTATCATTTATTAGTATTCATCCTTCTTTTTCTTTTCCGGTGGATTAATTCAAGTTCTTGGTGTTCATCATATCATTTTCATTCTCTATTTGCTCTCCCATGTTTGAATTCTTATCTAAGCCTCTCTTGCTTATTCATCTCTCTCTGTTCTATCCGGAGTGCTGAAGATATTTCAGAAGACATTCATTTTCATTCTTATCCCTTAAATTATTTCAAGGGTCTCATATCATCAAGTTCTTAATATGTACCGGTGCAATCTCTCTTTTAATCAATTATTTCAATGGTGGTTTCCTTTGAGTGGGACCATAATCCATAGGTGTTTTTCCCAGGATCCTACCTGACTCTTCTAATCTTTCCGGAGATGTCCTCAAGTTCTGTTGAATGTGACATAAGAATGATTTTCATCAGTCATATTCCTCTTCCATGATCGCTTCGAAATCATTTTCATGGTGGCTCAACCTTTCTTATTCATTGTTCCGGAGTGTCTCAGTAATTCATGGTGTAGTTTCTCGTCATCATTCTCTGCATTGAAGACCGAAGGAGTGTTTTTCTTAGATATTGTCCGTTCTTTTCAAGATTCATGGTTTCAGCTTGTTGCTATAATCTCAAATTGTTTTGATCATGAGTTATTTCTCCCATATCCATCTGGTGCATTCTGAATTGTTTTCATTTCTTGGTCCTCCGAAGGCCATCATTTCAGAAGATTTCTTCGTTCTCAGCTTTCTACTTTCGTTCTCAAATTCTTCTCAATTGTTGTCCCTTCGTTCGTATCTCAATTATTCCGGTGCCTTGTGGAGTTTTTTATCAGGTGGATCATGCTCTCTTCGTCCTCATGTTATATCATCCTTTCGCTTTATCCTCATTCATTTGTGAATTCCTTCCGGTGTATCGTTCAAGACCTCTTTCAAGTTTTTGATCTCTCTCTCTCTCTCTTCAATTCCTTGCAAGAAGAATAAGTGATGTGTGAAATTTGTTGCTTGTCATCAATTTAACTTGATGAAGGATAGTCATATCATAATTCTTATTCTTGTTCATTCAAGTATCTCAATCCTTCTTCCCGAGTTGTTCATGATATCAATTCCTTATCCCAAGTGGTCATCTTTCTTTTTCGGAGTTCCTAGTTTTTTCTCAAGTATCTTGTCGCTAAGCTTCATCTAATTCATAGCTAGGTCTCAATCTTATTCTTTTTGCATCCTTCAATTCTTTCTATCGTCCTCTCGTTTCAGAGTTCTTCCGGAGGTTCTTCATGGTGGTTCATCAAGATTTCTTTCATTTTCAAGTGTTCTTCAGGATTCTTGTTGGAGGTGCTGAAGTGTTCTTTATGTTGGATGTCCAAGTTCAATTCCTTCTCCATTCTGTTTTGAGATGGTGTTATTATATTCTTGATTATGAGGAGTCTCGAAGGTAAATTGTCAAGAATAAGATAAGTAAACCCATCTTGTATTCTCGGAGTTATATTGGGTTGGATTTCACCTAAAGCATTTCCTAAGGATGTTGCTATCATGGTGTCACAAATGATTCAAGTTTTCTCCTCCTCTTCTTGGTGACAAAAAATTTGCATATCTTGTTGCTCTCAAGCAATCAATTGTTTTTGTTGTGACAGGTTGTCACCTCATAATTTTGAGATATTTTCCATAAGCCCATAACAAGCTATTCTTTTCATTGTTGATTCTTCATCATCTCCATTCAACCTATGATTTTCAAATTCATTGGTGCTAGAAGTTGTCATTTTCTTCTCAGTTCTCTTCTTTTCAAAGATTTAGCTTGTACTCGTTTGTTACGGAGGCCTTCTGATGTTGCTCTCTTCAATCCATCGTCTTGTTTATCAAGATCATGTTCTTTCTTGCTTATTAATTTAACCGGAGTGCTGTGAAATCTTTTCTTGATCCTTCCATCTTATGAAGTTTAATTCTATTTCAACCAAAGTTTGATGTATCTCTTTCAATTTCTTTCCATCATATCTAATTTTGTCCCTCTATCCTATCGAAGTGCTGCCAAAATTTCTTGTGAATTCTTGCTTGTTCCTTGTGTCGTTCTTCATCTATATCAAACCTTCATGTTTTCATTGGTTTCACTCGTTTGTCAGAGAAGCAACTAAGTTTTACCACTTGCTCTTTCTCTTCCCCTTCAAATTTTAGATCTCGGGACAAGATTCTCGTGTAGTGGAGGAGAGTTGTAACAGCCCGGGACCGACGCTCCAGAAGATTCCCCTTTTATTTCCATTCTCGTCTATGTTCGTCCGGTTGTTTCATTCATCATCGCATCATTCGCATCATCTACATAGCATCGTCTCTCGTTTTCAAAAGTTGCATCCGTTCGTAAGTTGCCGGTTCTCTTTGTTCTCATCGCTGACCATTCTGAGACCAACCACACATGCACGCGCCCGCGGCATCGTTTTAAAATGTTTTAAAAGGCACGCTAAAATATTCTTGGATTGGGTCGAAACTTGGCGTGCGGTCTTGTTATATTGTAGGTAGACCGCCCATCGAATTTCGTTGCGTTCCGAGTTCGTTTGATACCCCGTCGGTCATCCGTAGCAGTGCGGTAATTAGTTATTCGTCCGACGTTCTCGGTGTTTTCAAGCTTCGTGTCACGCGCCGCACTTCCCTCTCTTCCCCACCTAGCCCCTTTACATAGCCACCATAGCCCCCCTCCGCTTTTGGACCGTCCGATCGAGATCGTATGGTCCGAAAACAGACATAGACCGTCATCCCTAGCCCCTAAGCTATAAATAGAGCCCTCCCCTTCCTAATTGGGAAGCTAACCCTAATTGCCTCGAATCCCGTGCCAGCCACCAGCAGCCACCCTTGTCCCTCCTCGAGCAGCCAGGCCCGCCCAGGCCTAGATCCAGGCCCGCCCGGCCCCGAATCAGCCGATGTGTGCCATGGCGGTCCCGCAGCTCCTCTCGTGGCCTCTCATGGCCGCCAGGGGCGCCACGCCCTCCCCTGCCATGCCGCCGTCGCCGTCTCTGTCTGCCGCCACCTCGTTGGAGACCTTGCCGTCGCCCTCTCCTTCCTCTCCCCTGCCCCGACTCCTCTCCTCTCCCTCTTCCTAATCCCCTCGCTCTCTCTCATTATTAGGGAGCAAGACCACCGCTGTGTTGCCGCCAGGACCTCACCGCCGGCTAGATCCGGCCTCCCCTTGCTCAGATCTAGCCGGATCCGCCCCGACCCCGCCTGATCCACGCCGTCCCTCGCCGTGGCCAGCCCCGCCGCTCGCCGTTGACCCCGAAGCCGTCGCTGCCTTCCCACTCGTGCCCGAGAGCGAGGAGGAGACGAGCGCCCGCTCGTCCGCCCCTCCAGCGCCCGCGTGGGCCACGGCCAGCATCACCAGCTCCTCCAGCCAACCGGCCCATGATGGCCCACGGTGAGCCAGCCTCCCCCGTGTGTTTTATTATGTTTTCGTGTGTAGGCCCTTTTGCAGATTTAGAATGCTAATATATAATTATCCGTAAGTTGTATAAAAATATTTCATATATGTAAAATGCTCAGAAAAATATGTAGATTAATTCTATGCCAATTTCGTCCATGCTTAAAATGTTTAACATGCCATTTTTCCTGCTATTTCGCATAATTGTCATGATTTTGCATTCGCATAATTTCTACCATGCATCGGAATTAAATAAAATCATATATTAAATGTTCATATTATCGGCATCGCATTTTCATGCATGATAAAAATGTTGGCATGATGTTTGCATTTTATTTTGCATTATATGACTTGCTAATAAATTATGCCATAACTTGCATAATTAATTGTGATTATTTTTCCTATGTGAACCCATCATATTATATATGTCTTGGGGGTAGAAAAATCCATATAATTTATCTGTGCATTTAGTTTTGTCATTTGAGCATTTTGTGTGTGCATGTCATTTTGCTATGATGCCCTTTTGTCTTTTTTGTGTGATTTAATAGAGTCATGATATGAAATAATTTTGAACATGACATATGCCCTTTGATATGTGTCCTAGCCCCTGGACATTTTCCCTACCATAGAAATGCATGTATAGGTGTTGTTTTCTTGTTGTAAACATGCTATAAAATTCTGCTGTTTTGAGATGCTAAAATATTTCTAAGTCTGGAATCTGTAATATTTTGTTGATGTCTTGCCATGTGTTTTTCTAGTGATCTAGAACCCTTTTGTGGTAGGTGTTATGGAGTTATTTGTAGTCGTTAATGTCCTTTAGTATGATGCTAAGTTTCATGCCATAATAGGCCATGTATCATATAGTTTCACTGCTGTCAATATGCCTTTGTGATAAAAACTGCACTGTCAAAACTGCTATTTTCACCAAGTCTGAAACTGTTTTCAAGTAGCCATCTTGTGAGCTTCCTACCATGTGATCCATACATGTTTTGAATATGATATGTGAAGATGAAATGAAGTGTGTGTTATATGATAGGGCACCATGCTTGGTTTGTGCATTTTAAGATCTTGTAGCTTGTTGTTTTCAAGGGTGCAAAATGCTAAGTTGCTGTGTTGGGCAGATTTTGACTATAACTTGTGTTGGTTGTAATTGTTGATCCGTAGCTCCGTTGTGAAATGTTGCATATGAAACTTGCTTAGAATATCATGTAATTGAATAATATCTTGCTGCATTCATGATTAGTTCAGATCTGGACCAATTTCGATATTAACATATGAGGTCGTTTCGAAAATACTATAAGTTGTTTCCGACCTCATTTAAGATGCCTAGATAGTGTAGTTTACATACGCTTCACCTCTTGTCATGCCTAACAACATTTAACATTGATGTGTACCTAAACGGGAATGAACTAAATAATTCGAACATGGAGTTTCGTCAATATGCAACTCGTTGCATATTGAGCTTCACTTTAATGTGTAGTAGTTGTTTGATGTGAATTTTCATGCCTGGCATATTTAAACCGGACATGCATCATATTTGTTGCGCATCGTGTCATGCATATGTGGTGGTGTATCTTGTGTTGATTGTTTGTTTCGGATTGCTTCTCCTCGATAGAGTTTCGAAAGCTTTCGGAGTGTGGGGATTTGTTCGGCTACGTTGGCTCATCTTCTTCATGGGCTCGTTCTTCTTCCGAGCGGGATCTCAGGCAAGATGACACATTTCCCTGGATACCACTACTATCATTGCTATGCTAGTTGTCTCGCTTTTATCGTTATGTCACGCTACCTACCACTTGTTTGTCAAGCCTCCCAACAATGCCATGAAAAGTCTCTAACCCCTCCATATCCCAGCAAACCTTTGTTTGGCTGTGTTATCGCTTGCTTAGCCCTTCTTATTGCGTTTCTAGCTGTAGGTGCAATTGCTTCCATGTGTCAACATGGACATTATTTTGTTATATCACATTATTGCTGCTATTTAATTTAATGCACATATATACTTGGTAAAGGGTGGAAGGCTTGGCCTTTCCTCGGTGTTTTGTTCCGCTCTTGCAGCCCTAGTTACTTGTGAACCAGTGCTATGTTCCATCATTGAGCGCTCCTAACATGCTCGGGGTTCTTATGGGGACTCCCTTGATTTTCGGGTTAGAATAAAGCTTGTCTGGCAAGGCCCAACATTGGTACTACATTTGCCTAATAACTAATGAACTTGCATAGGGGCTTTCCGGACCCCGTGGATAATTAATCAACAACCCGGGCCAGTGCTCCTCATGAGTGTTGGTCCAAATTAGAGCACTGTGTGGGGCCAACCCATGGCAACTTGGGAGATTTCTGTAGCGACCCGACCTGAAAGGTCGAATCTCCGGTGTCTCTGTACCATCCCAAGATCATGCTGGTACGCACACGATACATCAATGTATATATCAAAGGGAAATCACACAGCATAAATTAATTGAAATCTCATATCGAGTCCTTTATTACAATAATTATTGCAATAAAGTGGTTGAAGGACAACTCATGAGATTAACTAAACTTGCGGAAGCTTCAAAGGTAGATGAGTCCATCTGACTCCAAGGGCATCTCACCGAGCGTAGAGCGTATCCTCACTCCTGATCGGAAAAGTACTCTGCAACATGATACGTTGCAGCCGTGTAGGTCAGCATATTGAATATGCCGGCAAAGTCACACGAGAGGGGGTAAAGTAATCATCTAGTCTATATGCAAATATGGCAGGTGGGGTAGTAAGTTTTTGCATAAAGCCAAATTTTTCCTACAACAAGAGAGGGCAAAGGCATAATTACTACAATGTTGGTTGATTAATGAGATGGTTCCACCAACCAATTCTCATACCCAAGTTGTCATTAACAACCCACATCAATATAATTAATGGTGTTGAGACTTCCAGATAGTTTCAGTTCCTTTGGCTCAAATTGTCCATGACCGTGGACATGGCTAATCGATTAGGTTTGGGTACTCTGCAGAGTTTTGCACACGTTCCCCACAAGATTTGGTCGCCTCCGTTTGATTTCTCGCACTTCAGGGTGTTTGAGAAATGGATGACCAAAACATGGTCTTCTAAAGGGTTTCCCTGCGACTCTGTCGGTGCCCATCCTTTCCTACTGTTCTTCTACATCTCGTAGCACCGCCTGTCCAGCGTCACCACGATATCGAACCAAGCCAGAGCCCATAATGACTTGTGGCTGTGCAGGTAAGTCTTGGGTCTTGAAGCATCCATCCATCTCTTTGTGCCTGGGTGGACCTTTCCGCATGAATACTGGCACATCTCCAGCATCATCTAGGCTAACCACTAGTTTCTCCAGGGCGCCGATCAACCATCATCCACCCAGAGGTAAGTTGAAAACTTGAAGTCTTGAAGACTTGATCATCATGTAGGTCTTGAAATTATTAACTCTGAACTCTCATGAATCACACAACCAACGCCGTCTACTAATAGCATAGCAAAATGTAAAACAACGTTTCCCAGGGCCAATGTGTCAAAAGGGTTGAGGGGTGCCTACCACATGATACTAAATCAAGTGACCAAGTTTCCAATTTACCTACTTTGCACGCAATTGGGGTGATGGAAGAACTAATGCAATAAAACATAGGTATACATGGTCAAAGTGACTTGCCTGATTGACGATCTTCGTACTCGAGTGACTCTAGGTAACAAGCTTCACACTCCGGATGATCTAACAAATCAAACAAGAGCACACCATAAGCATACAGCCAATAATACCACACACACAATCAGCAAGGTTAAAATAACAGTACTAAAACAATTCCATAGTAACAATCAAGAGAAAAATCAAGACAAAAGTTTGACTCATAAATTTTTAGTGTCAAAACTACTACTACTACAAAATAAGACAAAAACTATTTTTTTATCAAAATAATAGCTAACAGAAAAAGAATAATAATTTTTTTATTATTAACAGAATTAAATGCACTAAAACTTTTGTGAAAGAAATGTTACTAAAGTTAATTTGTTTTATAGAACACTACTTAATAAGATAGGTTATAGTTTCCTCTAACAATAGGGTATGAAGTAAACTAAACTATTTGTTCACACTACATTTCTTAATAGAAAAGAATTACTAAAATTATTTATTAGAAAGAAGAATTAAAACTCCTAAAATGTTTGTGAAAAGTAAAACTAAATTGTTGTATAAAACTATACCTAATGACAAGAATAACATTTCCTATAACAATAGAGTATAAAACTAAACAAAATATAATTTTTTTAAGAGCAAGTAAATCACCAAATTCTGAAATAACAGAACCTAATGAAAAGTAAAACAAAATCTAGACTAACTTAGATTTAAACTATTTAAAATTTAAACTAACTAAACTATATAAATAACTAAATAGATTCTGTTTTAGTTAAAACTATCATTTAGTATTTTCCAAAAAAATACAAACAGTACTGGATGATAAACCTAACTAATACAAAGAAGTGGCAAAAAGAATTACTGAAAAATATAATTTCAAACTCAAGTTAAGCAGATTTTTGTAATTTAAGCCAATCTGGTTAGATTCAAATTTTAAAGTTCAAATTTGAAAATTAAAACTACAGACATAAACTACAAGTAATTTGTGACCTAATGCAAAAAGAATCAACTAAAAACACTAAGTAGTTTAAAAGATATAATAAAAACAAAAACAGAACACCTTCTGTTTTCTAAAACAAAACAGAAAAAAAGAACCTAACGGACGGACAACACTACGTGGCAGCTTCCTATTGGTTGATAGAGCGTGCGTGCGAAAACTAGCGGGCGGTGCCGAACTTTAGAGGAAAATGATTCGCGGTTTAACTGGTCTAATGTGGGTCGTAGGATCCAGATCCGATGGTTGAGGAGGGGTGAGGTGCTCACAGCGGTGGTTGGGAAGATCTCCGGTGGCGTCGACGGCGGCCGGAAGCAGAAGGTGGTCGGGGTGGGTGCTCCGGTGGTTGGGGGCAGCATCCGAAGGCTCCAAATGGCGGCGGTGGATCTCCGGCGAGCGTTGGTGGTGTCGGAGGGACGTGGGGTGGAGTGGAGCGGCGAGCAGTGGCGTGGGGAGGTTCGGGAGTGGGCAGAACTCCGGCGAGTGTGGGGCGATGCTCTGGCGAGGGAGAGAGAGAGGGGTTTCGGGCGGAATGGAGTGTGGAGGGGGTATGGCTTTATATAGGAGCGCGGTGGAGTGCGGGGAAGGCAGGGGGAGTGATCCGCGTCGGGAGAGATCTCCGGCGAGGTTCCGACGCGGGGAAGAAGGTGACCGCGCGGTGAGTGGAAGCGACGATGGGTCCCATCTGTCAACGAGAGCGAGAGGTTTGCGGGAGTGTCGGTTGGCCGTTAATAAGAAAAGTCGGGAGGGGTATAAAGAGCAGGTGGGCTGACCGGTATTTAAAGGCTTTAAATATTTTTCCTTTTCTATCTTTCCAGAGCTTTTAAAACCTTTTAATGCATTCAAATCATTTCCAAACATAGGAAAAATATATATCAAAATGATTAGGAGAATTAATTTCATTTATTGAACATTTTTCCTCTGTCATTTGAATACTTTGAGAAAAATAATTATTTTCAGAAAATGCCTATTTGGTTTTAAAACCTTTTGCAAATATTTTGCAAAAGACCCCCTGGTTTTATTGTTCAAATATTTCACCAAGATGTCCTTGGTGTGGAGTGTCATGTTACTCCCCTCTTCCTTTGAACTTTTCCAGAGATTTTCAAATAGGTGAAACCAATATATGAAAAATTGAAATGGACTTTCAGAATTTCAAAGGAAGCACTTCAATCATTCATTTCATTCAAACAATATGATGATGATGCATAGCTATATTTCATAACATTCCAAAATGAAAACTTTGGGGTTTTACAATTTCTATCAGGCCACTGTACGCGTCGCTCATCTGCCGTGCCCTGAGAGCGAGATACACGGCTCCTATAGGGATTGTCTGCACGTCGGGCTGCCTTGCTGGATTTGTTTTACCTTTCTCGAACGTCTTGAGTGAGGAACTCCGATTTTCTTCGGGATATCTTGAGGTGTTGTATTTCCTTTGGAATTGCCTAGGATGATCACGAGATCCGCGGTTGAGGTTATTCCTGCTGCGTGTGGTTAATTTGTGATGGATGAGTTGGAGCACCCCTACAGGGTTAAATCTTTTTGAGAAGCCGTGCCCGCGGTTATGTGGCAAATTTGGATACTTTGTTTATCACCCGGTCATAGCAAACTTGAAGTAAACTCTAATAAAATACACCATCTGGGTGCGTAACCGTGACTGTCTCTTCTCGTGAGTTCTTATCCGGAAGAGAACACGGTGGGGATATGATTGACGTAAGTAGGTGTTCAGGATCAGTTAGTGATCATTACTAGTTCACGTCCGTTATGCGTAGACCACCATACTTTATTTTCTGTACTCGTATGTTAGCCACTCAAATAAATGCTTAGTTGCTTGCTATAGCCTCTCCACTTAACCATACCTTACCTACGAAGCTTTAATAGTCTTGATACCCCTGGAAATGAGATTGTTGAGTCCCTGTGGCTCACAGATTACTTCAACAACAGTTGTAGGTGCAGGTAATGCGATGATTGAATGTGAGCGCGTTGCTTGATTTGATTGGAGTTCTTCTTCTTCTTCTTCTTCTTCTTCATCAATCTAGGATGGGTTCCAGGCGGCAGACTGGGATAGCAAGGGTGGATGTCATTTTGTCGTTTGATTTCGTCCGTAGTCGGCCCCTACTCTTCTGTATGATGTTTGAGTATTTTGTTGTATTGATGTGACTTTGATGTAGCTTGTGGCGAGTGTAAGCCAATTCCATATACTCACCTCTTCTGTACATGTACTTGTAATGATATCCATTCTTGCAACACGACGAGATGCGCTTCTATCCCTGTCGAGGCCCTCGTGCCGAAATAATGATAGGACCACATCCTGGGCGTGAAAGGCTAGCAGGGAAGAAACGGCGACAACATGCCACGGAGGGCTCCTGGCGTCTTCTAGCATCACGGGGAGGACGAGGGGGTCACTACGGGGCTGCTGCGGGGCTCAAATGGGCGCGGGGGGTTGGCTAGAATGGCAGCTATGCGGCGGCGACAAGCTCGGCCATGGCGGAGCAGAGGAGGGAGCAGAGCGAGAGAGAGAGAGAGAGCGCGATGGAGAGAGGGAGAGGAGAAAGAAGCCACGACGAGGAGGCCTCGCGCTGGAGCTCTCCTAGCCCTCCAGGCCAGCATCCAGGCAGGGAGGAGGTGGCCGGCATGCGCCTGCGCGCGGGGAACGCACGCCCCTGTCCTCCTGGCAAGAGGACAGGGATGACTGGCCATGGGCCAGATTGGTCGGTTCCCCCTGGGCCTCTGTTTCTTTCTTTTCCTCTTTTCTGGTTTTTCTGTATCTGACATTTGTTAGATTTTCTTTTCAGGTATAGATTCTAATTTAAAATATCCCAAATATTTTTTTATATTGAAGTTTGAATATTTCAAACTTATCTGAAAAGTTTCAGGATATTTTGTAAACTAAAATAATGATAATGCTTTATTTGATATTTTCAGAAGGTTTATCATTTATTTTTAAATTGCTTTAGTTGTTCAAATATTTTGAATGACCCTTGTATAATCATGTCCATAATTATCAGACATAGGGAACATTTTAGATGGGCATTTTGGATTTGTTGAATTTTCACCAACTTTGAATTGGTTTGATTCAAATATGAGCTTGGGGTTTCTTTTAGTCCCCATTTCATGTTGATGCAAAATTGAAACATGATGCAACACCCATGCTGTCCTATGACATCTAGCTAGGGATGTGACAACTTAGTGAATACATGAACTCCTCAAACTACAGTCATCACCGGAAAGTATCCTAGTTATTGTCACCCTGGGGGATGCGGTTCATAACCCATAATAGGTGTCTACAACTTGCAAGATAGGATCAAGAACACATATTTATTCATGAAAACATAATAGGTTCATATATAAAATCATGGCACTCGGGCCCTAGTGACAAGCATTACGCATAACAAAATCATAGCAACATCAATCCCAGAACATAGTGGATAGTAGGGATCAAATCCTAACAAAACTAACTCGATTACATGATAAATCTCGATCAACCCATTACCCTCCAGGAAGCCTACGATGGGATTACTCACGAATGACGGAGAGCATCATGGAATTGGTGATGAAGGATGGATGGTGATGACAATGGCGTCGATTTCCCCTCTTTGGAGCCCAAAACGGACTCCAGATCTGGTCTCCCGAGGAAGAACAAGAGGTGGTGGCGGCTTCATATCGTGAAACGCGATGAACTCTTCTCTCTGATTTTTTCTCCACGAATACAGTTATATGGAGCTGGAGATGAGGCCGGAGGAGCCACGAGGGCCCCACAAGCCTACTAGGCGCGACTAGGGGGGTGTCTGCACCTAGCAGCCTTGTGGCGTGAAGGTGGCCCCCTCTGGTTGATTCTTGTGCTAGTATTTTTTTTAAATCCAAAAATATTCGCAGTAAATTTTCAGGACGATCCGAGAACTTTTATTTCTGCACAAAAATAACACCAAAGCAATTCAGCTGAAAACAACGTCAGTCCGGGTTAGTTCCATTCAAATCATGCAAATTAGAGTCCAAAACAAGGGCAAAAGAGTTTGGAAAAGTGGATACGATGGAGACGTATCAACTCCCCCAAGCTTAACCCATTGCTTGTCCTCAAGCAATTCTCTTGATAAACTAAAAATGATACAGAAAAACTTTTACAAACTCTGTTTGATCTTATTGTTGTAAATACGTCTAATGGATGTTAAGATTTTCAACAAAGATCGTGGACTAACCACGTTCAGAATAACATTTAGGTCTCACATTTACTCATATCAATGACATAATTAACTAGCAAGCAATTATAATAACTCTCGACTGATAACACTTTTCAAAACAATCATGATACAATATGACAAAATGGTATCTCGCTAGCCCTTTCTGAGACCGCAAAACATAAAAGCAGAGCACCTCTAAAGAACAAGGGCTCACTAGACATTGTAATTCACGGTGAAAAAGATCTAGTCATGCTCATACTCAATATCAAATAACAGCAAAGCATACAAATGACGGTGGTGTTCTCTAACTAGTGCCTTTTACAAGAAGATGATGACTCAACAATAAAGTAAATGGAAAGGCCCTTCGCAGATGGAAGCATTGATTTGCATAGGTGCCAGATCTCGAGTTTTTAAAACAGAGATAAGTAAGGATTTTTGAGCAGTATGCTTTCATTTCTCACATAATGACCAAGAGGTTTTCAACATCTTCCATGCTAGATACATTATAGGCGGTTCCCAAATAGAATGATAAAGTTTTTACCCCCTCCACCAATTAGTCACACTCCACGGCGAGCCGAATCCATGGGTACCGTCCATACAAACATAGTTCTAGGGGAGTTTTGCTTAATTAGATTTTTCTTTTATTTCGAGCATGGAACTGGGCACCCCGATTACCAGCCACTTTCTCGTGAATGATAGTGAATCAACACATATCGTGAGAATAACCCACCTAGCATTGAAGATAGTGACAGCCCCAGTCTCCACATGAGCGATTTGGGCATAGAAAACAAATTGTTTATTTGAAGGTTGAAAGTTTGGCACATGCAAATTTACTTGGAATGGTAGGTAAATACCGCATATATGTAGGTATGGTGGACTCATATGAAACAACTTTGGGTATGAGGGATTGGATGCACAAGCAGTATTCCCACTTAGTACAAGCGAAGGCTAGCAAAAGATTGGGAAGCGACCAACTAGAGAGCGACACAGTCATTAACATGCTTTGAGGTTAATCAACATTGAATGCAAGCATGAGTAGGATATAAATCACTATGAACATAAATATCGTAGAGGCTATGTTGGTTTTGTTTCAACTACATGCATGAACATGTGCCAAGTCGAGCCACTTGAATCATTCAGAGGAGGATACCATCCCATCATACTACATCACAACCGTTTTAATATGCATGTTGGCACCCAAAACAAACCATTATCCACTCTTATCTATATAAACATGACATGAGTAACGATAATATCTAATTGTCATTACAAATATGTTTCACCCATGATGAACTGAGTTCAGAATGATGAGCTACTCATATTTACAAAAGCAAGATAGGTCGTGTTCATACCAGCTTTTCTCCATGTCAAACTTTCTATCAAATATCGTCATTATTGCCTTTCACTTGCACGACCGAATGGTGGAAAAAATTAAGAGTGCACGTGCATTGGACAAAGTTTGAATCTGCACACAATGACTCAAGGAGAAGGCAAGGTAACATGGACTCTATAACAAGTAAATAATAATGTATATGCGAGCCACTCGACATTTTCATTGTGGTATTCTCCTTAGGACCCAAAGAAGGAAAAATCAAGGCAAGAACGGGAAAGCTATTTACATAGGAAAGCGCCCAACAAGTAAAAGAAGAACGAAAATTCTTTTTGGGTTTTCTTTTTAATGGTACAACTAAGCAATTAGAAATAAAGCTAGAACTATTTTTTTGTATATTTTTTCTCAAAGTTAAATAAACACACAAGAAGAAAGCGAAACAAGAAAATAAAGTACCATGGATGGTACAATGGAAGAGTATGAACACCGACTACTTAGATGAGTGTGTGAACATGAATATAAAGTTAGTGAGAAATACGTACTCCCCCAAATCTTAGGCTTTTGGGCTAAGTTGGTCTATGGCCATGGCTTGCCCTAATAATATCTAAAGTCGTAGTTGGGGTTGTACTGGCTGCAGCGGCTACCGCTTGAACGACTACAGTGTGAAGGCGAGCTGATTCTGCGCTCCTCTCGTACTCGTGTGCCTCCTCTCTGGTTATAAGGTATCTCTGTTTTTCCTGAAAATTAAAGAAGGCAGGACTAGGAAGGGTAACATGGACAACACGCTGTCTGTCAAAAATTAGTCAGTACTAGAGAGACTGTTCATTCCTTTCGAGAAACTAAAAACGTACCAAAGCCTCATAATCAAGAAAAGCAGGTGGTAACTCAATATCATTTCCGTGTATGGGTACCCCAAGATAATTGTCTAAAGGATTGGCATAAATCCCACCAAAGAAACCTCCATCCTTAGCATTATTATGCAGCCCTCTAGCAATAATGACTCCAATGTTATATCGCCTTTTGCCCATTACTACACTCTTAAGATACTAAGATCGGTCGCAGAAAGGTGGCTATGCTCAGTTTTACCATTAATACATCTACCTATGAATAGAGCAAAATAATGTATGGAAGAAAGTGAATGCTCCCCATGGTAGCCTGTCTAATATTTCTAGTTTCTCCGACGGTAATGCTAGCAAGAAAATCATTATATTCAGTTTTGTGCGGATCACTATAAATGCCCTGTTATGGAATTTTGCATGCATGATTGAAATCCACTATGTCCAAAGTATATGATTTGTCATAAAGGTCAAATAGAACGGAAGGTTTAGCACTATTGAGCGAAAATTCAAACCTTCGCACGAAAGAATCCGTGAGTTGATAGTATTGCTTGCATTTGTCTGACACGAATTCCTCAAGGCCGACATTTCTTGTGTACGCGTAAAATTCTTCCTTGAAACGGACATCACTCATGAATTGATCTGATGGCCATTCACAAGGTCATACTTGTGCTTCCCTCAGTGGCTCAAGGTCACGCTCGCATATCGCTAGTCTCGAGGCCTTCCTGCTCGATAGGTCGTGTTCATACCAGCTTTTCTCCATCTCAAACTTTTCATCAAATATCGTCATTATTGCCTTTCACTTGCACGACTGAATGGTGGAAAATAATAAGAGTGCACGTGCATTGGACAAAGTTGGAATCTACACACAATGACTCAAGGAGAAGGCAAGGTAACATGGACTCTCTAACAAGTAAATAATAATGTATATGCGAGCCACTCGACATTTTCATTGTGGTATTCTCCTTAGGACACAAAGAAGGAAAAATCAAGGCAAGAACGGGAAAGCTATTTACATGGGAAAGCGCCCAACAAGTAAAAGAAGAACGAAAATTCTTTTTGGGTTTTCTTTTTAATGGTACAACTAAGCAACTAGAAATAAATCTAGAACTATTTTTTTGTATATTTTTTCTCAAAGTTAAATAAACACACAAGAAGAAAGCGAAACAAGAAAATAAAGTACCATGGATGGTACAATGGAAGAGTATGAACACCGACTACTTAGATGAGTGTGTGAACATGAATATAAAGTCAGTGAGAAATCTGTACTCGCCAAAATCTTAGGCTTTTGGCCTAAGTTGGTCTATGGCCATGGCTGGCCCTGATAATATCTAAAGTCATAGTTGGGGTTGTACTGGCTGCAGCGGCTACCGCCTGAACGACTAAAATGTGAAGGCGAGCTGATTCCGCGCTCCTCTCATACTCGTCTGCCTCCTCTCTGGTTATAAGGTATCTCTGTTTTTCCTGAAAATTAAAGAGGGCGGGACTAGGAAGGGTAACATGGACAATACGCTGTCTGTCAAAAATTAGTCAGTACTGGAGAGATTGTTCATTCCTTTCGAGAAACTGAAAACATAGCAAAGCCTGACAATCAAGAAAAGCAGGTGGTAACTCAATATCATTTCCGTGTATGGGTACCCCAAGATAATTGTCTAAAGGAGTGGCATAAATCCCACCAAAGAAATCTCCATCCTTAGCATTATTATGCAACCCTCTAGCAATAATGACTCCAAAGTAATATAGCCTTTTGCCCATTACTGCACTCTTAAGAATACCAAGATCGGTCGCAGAAAGGTGGCTATGCTCAGTTTTACCATTAATACATCTACCTATGAATAGAGAAAAATAATTTATGGAAGAAAGTGAATGCTCCCCATGGTAGCCTGTGTAATATTTCTAGTTTCTCCAACCGTAATGCTAGCAAGAAAATCATTATATTCAGTTTTGTGCGGATCACTATAAATGCCCCGTTATGGAATTTTGCATGCATGATTGAAATCCACTATGTCCAAAGTATATGATTTGTCATAAAGGTCAAATAGAACGGAAGGTTTAGCACTACTGAGCGAAAATTCAAACCTTCGCACGAAAGAATCCGTGAGTTGATAGTATTGCTTGCATTTGTCTGACACGAATTCCTCAAGGCCGACATTTCTTGTGTACGCGTAAAATTCTTCCTTGAAATGGACATCACTCATGAATTGATCTGATGGCCATTCATAAGGTCATACTTGTGCTTCCCTCAGTGGCTCAAGGTCACGCTCGCATATCGCTAGTCTCGAGGCCTTCTTGCTCGATGAACCCCGTTGAAACACCTTCCTCAACATTTCTTGTTTTTTTGAAAAATTCTGAAATTTTTAGTAACCCAAAATAAAGGTGAACGAAACTCAACAAAACTCATAGAAACTACTCCCACAAGTGCTTAGATGCTATATCATGCATCAATACTACTTGGGACCATATAAATTTGACATGCAAGCTCAAGAACAGGGTCAGCACATCAGCAAAAAATTGCAATATATAAAGCACTAGAACAAAAACTAATTAGACCATTGGAGGAGTCACATACCGAAGAACAACCTCCCAAAACAGTTTTGCAAATGAAGCTCTGCACAAGGAGATCGAAAACGACAGCAAAATGAGCTAGAACACGTGTTTGAGCAATGGTGGGATTTTTTCTGGAGGAAGATGAAGTGAATGGGTGCTGGAATAAGTGAAGGGGTGCCACGTGGGACCCACAAGCCTTCTAGGTGCGTCCAGGGGGGTGGCCACGCCTTGTGGGCTTGTGGCCCACTGGTGTAGCCCCCTGTAGTGTGCTTAGTGCCAGAAATTTTTAAATATTCCAGAAAAATCATACTCCATTTTCAGGACATTTGAAGAACTTTTTTGGGTCACTTTTTTATTGCACGAGAAACTCACAAAACAGGAAAATAATGGCATTCTTACTTAATTTAATCTAACTAACAGAAAATAAAAGTTGGGTACATGGAGTTGTGCTTTCTAAATTCATCCATCTCATGCTCATCAAAAGGAATCCATCAATAAGGTTGATCAAGTCTTATTAACAAACTTCTTTCAAATAACATGCAACCGAAGAATTTTCGAATAACACTAAGTTACCTCAATGGGGATATGTATGTCCCCAACAATAAGTATATCATACTTCTTCATGATAGTAGGAACAGGGAATTCAAAGTCTCCAATAACAATCGTTGGAATTTTTTCAATGGAGTTGATACTATGAACTTGAGGTTGTTTCTTCGAAAAGTGTACCTTGTGCTCATTACCATTAATATGAAAAGTGACATTGCCCTTGTTGCAATCAATAACATCCCCTACAGTATTCGAAAAGGGTCTACCAAGGATGATAGACATAGTGTTGTCCTCAGGAATATCAAGAATAACATGGGACATTAAGATAGTAGTATTTGCAACTACGACAGGTACATCCTCACAAATACCGATAGGTAGAGCAGTTTATTTATCAGCCATTTGCAAAGAGATTTCAGTAGGTGTCAAATTATTCAAATCAAGTCTATGATATAAAGAGAAAGACATAACACTAACACCAGCTCCCAAATCACATAAAGCAGTTTTCACATAATTCCCCTTAATAGAGCATGGTATAGTTGGTATTCTAGGATCTCCTAATTACTTTGGCACTCCACCCTTAAAAGTATAATTAGCAAGCATGGTGGAAATTCAGCTTCCGGTATCTTCCTTTTATTAGTCACAATATCTTTCATATACTTAGCATAAGGAGACATTTTTAGAATATCGGTCAAGCGCATACGCAAAAAGACAGGTCTAAGCATTTCAACAAAGCGCTCAAAATCCCCATCATTTTTTTATTGGATGGTTTAGGAGGAAAGGACATAGGTTCCTGAACCCATGGTTCTCATTCTTTACCATGCTTCCTAGCAATAAAGTCCCTTTTGTCATATCTTTTATTCTAAGGATGTGTGTTATCAAGATTGACAGCAGGTTCAATCTCCACATCATTATCATTACTAGGTTGAGTATCCACATGAACATCATCATTAATATTATCTATAGGCTCATGTTCATCACCAGATTGTGTCTTAGCAGCAAAAACAGAAATATCATTTGGGTTTTTATGTGTATTTATAACAGGTTTACTAGCAGCATGCAAAGTTATATCATCATCCTTGTTCCTCTTATTTGTGGAACGACTAGGTATATCCATATTACCCCTTTGAGAATCTTGCTCAACTATCTTAGGATGGCCCTCAGGATACAAAGGTTCCTGAGTCATTCTACCACCTCTAGTCACAACTTTAACGGAATGATCATTGTTCTTACTATTCATCTCATTAAGAAAATCATTATGTGCCTTAAGTACTTGTTCTACTTGAGTAGTTACCATGGAAGCATGTTTACTAATCATTTTAAGATCATTGATAGTTCTACTCATATAATCACCTAAGCGGTCAAGCATGAAAGCACTATCTTTCAATTGTCTACCAACATAAGCATTAAAATTTTCTTGCTTAACAACAAAATTATCAAATTCATCCAAGCATTGGCTAGCAGACTTATTATAAGGAATATCACTTTCATCAAATCTACAAAGAGATTTTACCTCTACTACATGTGTCAGGTTATCAAGACCATATATTTCTTCAATACGTGGTAGATTCTTAACATCCTCAACTTTAATACCTTTTTCTTTCATAGATTTCTTTGCCTCTTGCATATCTTCAGGACTAAGAAGTAGAATACCTCTTTTCTTTGGAGTTGGCTTCGGAGGTGGTTCGGGAATAGTCCAATCATTACCATTCCTCAATATATTATTCAATAGTATTTTAGCTTGTTCAACTGTTCGTTCCGTGAAAACACAACCAACACAACTATCTAGGTGGTCCCGAGAAGCATCGGTTAGTCCTTTATAAAATATATCAAGTATTTCATTTTTCTTGAGAAGATGATCAGGCAAAGCATTAAGTAATAGGAGAATCCTCCCCCAATATTGTGGGAGACTCTCTTCTTCAATTTGCACAAAGTTAAATATTTCCTGCAAGGCAGCTTGTTTCTTATGGGAAGGATTTTTTTTCAAAGAAGTGATATATCATATCCTCGGGACTACACACACAACCAGGAGCAAGAGAATTAAACCATATCTTAGCATCACCCTTTAGCGAGAAAGGAAAGAACTTGAGAATATAATAGTAACGAATTTTTTCCTCATGAGTAAATAGGGTGGCTATATCATTCAGTTTAGTAAGATCCGCCACAACAGTTTCAGATTCATAACCATGGAAAGGATAAGATTCAATCAAAGTAATTAACTCAGGATCAATGGAGAATTCATAATCCTTATCAGTAACAAAGATAGGTGAAGTAGCAACTTAGGATCATACGTCATTCTAGCATTCAAAGATTTTATTTCCACTTGCATAGTAATTTCTTAAGATCATCTCCATCATTACAAGAAATAAAGTCCCTAGCTACCTCTCATTCCATAACATAACCACCAAGAATATCAGACAATTCATATCTAGGAGAGCTAGGTCTAGCAGGTGTCTCAAATTGTTCAGTTTCAATAATTTCATCAGTTTCAGAAGTATCATAATTTTCAGCATTGACTCTAGCAATTTATTCATTAAGAAATTCACCTAGTGGCACAATATTATGAAGCAAAGTATGATCATAAGCATCATGGATAGCAGAAGTGGCATCACCAATTACTTGCAACATATCAGAATTACTAGCAGGTGGTGGTGTCAGAAACTTACTCATAACAGAAGGTGAATCAAGTGCAGAGCTAGGTGGTAGTTCCTTACCTCCCCTCGTAGAAGAGGGATAGATCTTGGTTTTTGGATCTTTTAGATTCTTCATGGTGATCAACAGATATAAATCCCAAGTGACTTAGAGAATATAACTATGCTCCCCGGCAACAACGCCAGAAAAAGGTCTTGATAGCCCACAAGTATAGGGGATCGCAACAATTTTCGATGGTAGAGTATTCCACCCAAATTTATTGATTCGACACAAGGGGAGCCAAAGAATATTCTCGAGTATTCACAGCTGAGTTGTCAATTCAACCACACCTGAAAGACTTAATATCTGTAGCAAAGTAGTATGGAAGTAACGTAACGGTGGCAAAAGTAACAGTAGTAGTTTTATAGTGATGGTCACAGTAGGAGCAGAGAGGTAACTTAGCAAGGATAAATATGTGGAAAGATCATAGGCATTGGATCGGTGATGGATAATTATGTCGGATGGCATTCATCATGCAACGATTATAACATATGGTGACACAGAACTAGCTCTCCAATTCATAAATGTAATGTAGGCATGTATTCCATATATAGTCATACATGCTTATGGAAAAGAACTTGCATGACATCTTTTGTCCTACCCTCCCGTGGCAGCGGGGTCCTAATGGAAACTAAGGTATATTAAGGCCTCCTTTTAATAGAGAACCAGACCAAAGAATTAGCACTTAGTGAATACATGAAATCCTCAAACTACGATAATCACCGGAAAGAATACCAGTTATTGTCACCCTGGGGGATGCGGATCATAACTTGTAATAGGTGTCTACAACTTGCAAGATAGGATCAAGAACACATATATATTCCTGAAAACATAATAGGTTCAGATCTGAAATCATGGCACTCGATCCTAGTGACAAGCATTAAGCATAGCAAAGTCATAGCAACATCAATCTCAAAACATAGTGGATACTAGGGATCAAACCCTCACAAACGAACTCGATTACATGATAAATCTCATCCAACCCATCACTGTCCAGCAAGCCTACGATGGGATTACTCACGAACAGCGGAGAGCATCATGGAATTGGTGATTAAGGATGGTTGGTGATGACGATGGCGTCGATTTCCACTCTCTGGAGCCCAAAACGGACTCCAGATCTGGTCTCTCGAGGAAGAACAGGAGGTGGGGATAGCTCCGTATCGTGAAACACTATGAAATCTTCTCTCTGTTTTTTTCTCCGTGAATAGGGTTATATTGAGTTGGAGATTAGATCAGGGGAGCAACGAGGGACCCACAAGCCTGCTAGGTGCGACCCGGGGGTGGCCACACCTAGCAGGCTTGTGGCCTACAGGTGGCCCTCCTCTGGTTGATTCTTGCGCCAGTATTTTTTTATTAAATCCAAAAATATTTTCCGTAAATTTTCAGGACGATCTGAGAACTTTTATTTCTGCACAAAAGTAACACCAAAGCAATTCTGCTGAAAACAACATCAGTCCGGGTTAGTTCCATTCAAATCATGCAAATTAGAGTTCAAAACAATCGCAAAAGAGTTTGGAAAAAGTGGATACGATGGAGACGTATCACACTTCATGGACATATCATACTTCTTTGACACCAACCTTCCAAATTTCTCACTAAATTGTGGGTTAGTAGATCGAAAGATAATATCATCCACATAAATTTGGCACACAAATAATTCACCATTAACTCTCTTTGTGAATAAGGTCGCGTCAATTTTACCAATTTCAAAAACTTTTTCAATAAGAAACTTTGTTAAGCATTTATACCAAGCACGAGGAGCTTCCTCCATACCATATAAAGCTTTGCAAAGTTTGTAAACATGGTCCGGTTTCTTAGGATTACAAATCCAAGAGGTTGTTTAACATAGACTTCCTCCTCTTTTTCTCCATTTAAAAAGGAACTTTTAATATCAATTTGGTAAAGAGCGATGTCGTGATGATTGTAGTAAGAAAGAAGAATTCAAATGGCTTCTAGTCTAGCAACAAGAGCATAGGTCTCATCGTAGTCCATACCTTCAACTTGCGTATATCCTTGGGCTACGAGACACACCCTTTGCGTACAACTTGACCGTCTTCATCTTGCTTGTTCCGAAACACACATTTCGTACCGATGATGTTTTTCTCGTCCTTGGGCTTCTCCATGAGTGTCCACACTTCGTTCCTCTCTAAGTTGTGAAGCTCTTCATGCATAGCATTCACCCAATCCACATCTTCAAGAGCTTGTTCAACCTTCGAGGGTTCAATGCTAGAGATGAAAGAATAATGCTCACAAAAGTTAGCTAATCGAGTTTTAGAGCGAGTGATCCTCCCTGTTTGTATATCACCAAAGATTTTGTTTAGGGGATGGTTCTTGGTCACTTGTGCTCGAACTCGGCGTAGCTTTGGCTTGTTGGATGGTGGAGATTCTTCTTCATCATCTCCTTCATCTTTGTTGTTGTCGAACTTGTCATCTCCTTGATCTGGTGGTGAAGGAGGTTGTGGTGGATCTTCATGATGTACTTCCTCCTCCTCTTCATCTTGCCATGAACCACTTGTGGATGCTTCCATGTTGTTTTGTCGGTACCCTTGAACCAAAGTAGGATCTTCCACTTGGGTTGATGAAGTACTTTCCTTCACCTCCTTGGGACGATTTTTTCCGATGGGAAAATCTTGGATAGCTTCCGAAGGATCCTTATATCCTACATCATTTGGCAATTGTTCGACTTCTGAACCATTAGATTCATCAAACTTCACATCTACCGTCTCTTCAACTTTTCGAGTGAAGTTGTTGTAGACACGGTAGGTGTGAGGGTTCGACCCATAACCGAGTAGGAAACCTTCATGAGATTTGGAAGCAAATTTAGCACGACGATGCTTATCAAGAATGTAGCACTTAGAGCCGAATACCCGAAAGTATCCAACATGGGGTTTGTTACCGGTGAACATCTCGTATGCCATTTTACCGAGAAGCTTGTGCAGGTAGAGTCAGTTTGTGGCATGACATGCTGTTTCCACGGCTTCTACCAACAAGTGTCTTGGCATCTTGTATTCGTTACTCATCATTCTTGCCATCTCAATGAGGGTTCGGTTCTTCCTCTAAACAACTCTATTTTGTTGAGGCGTGTACATAGACGAGAACTCATGTGAAATACCCTCTTCATCAAGAAAGGTATCCACATGGGTATTCTTGAAATCCGACCCGTTATCGCTTTGAACCTTCTTGATCTTCACTTCAAAATGATTTTGTGCTTTGTGTGCAAATTTCTTGAAGATCTTTTTTACCGGCGACTTATCATCAAGAAAGAATACCCACGTAAATCTGGAAAAATCATCCACTATAACTAGACCTTAAGAGTTTCCACCGAGATTCTTGTAAGCCTTGGGACCAAAAAGATCCATATGAAGTAACTCGAGCGGTCTCCTAGTAGTCATGATGTCTTTGACCGGATGACTTCCACCTACTTGCTTTCCTACTTGACAAGTGCTACAAAGCCTATCTTTGTCAAAGATAATATCTTTAACACCAAGAATGTGATCTCCCTTGATAAGCTTATCTAAATTACGCATGCCTACATGTCCTAGCCTTCTATGCCATAGCCAACCTTTAGATGATTTTGCAAAAAGACAAGTACGAGGTTGATCCTTTTTAGTGAAATTGACAATGTATAGATCACCTCTACGAATACAGGTAAAGACAATTTTATGATTATCATGACGAAACACTTGGCAATCTACTTTAGTAAATAGCACATTGAAACCGAAATTTTCTAGTCTAGATACGGAAATAAGATTGTAGACAAGGGATTCAACAAGAATGACATTTTGAATAAAGCAATCATGAGATATGGACACCTTAACAAGGCCAAGTACCTTACCCTTACAGTTGTCTCACAAGGTCACATACCTCCGAGGACCTGGATTAGGTGTGATCTCTTGGAACATGTGTTTATCACCAGTCATATGATCGGTGCATCCACTGTGTTGAATCCACTCTTTTCCACCGGACATGTAATCTTTGAAGTTTTCCATGAGACTTGGGTTATTCTTGATCTTCCCATGCTCGATGTCGAACAACACATGCTCGTCATAGTAGTCATGTTCTTCATTGTCATCATTAGGTACAAACTCCTTGTCATGGAAACCAAGAGACTCTTTAGAATTTTGACCTAGACAATGTTCAAGATTATGTATGTGAATGGCTTCTACAACAATGTTTCTTATGGTAGTGACATCTCCTTTAGCACACATAAGATCACGAAGCTCAAATACGCATTTATCAAAGTTTGGATCACTAGGCTTCATTCCATGAAAGGCAACAGTTTTATGTAGAATTTCATCAAGATTACTTAATGAATAATTTGTATATTGTTTCTCCAAATCATTCCACAAAGTATAAGCACATGAAAAATTCTTTAATTGAGTAATCACAGTTCTTGGTAAACCTCTAACGATAAGATTGACAGTTCTAAGGTTACCAATCATGTCAATTTCCTCTTCGTATGTGGGATGTAATTCATCGATGGGGAACACATAGAGATTTTTAGTATGCTTTCTCAAATGGATTTTCTCAAATAGATCAATCATAGCATCTTTCCATTGACTATAGTAATCTCTATCAAGAATGGGCACTCTATAACTCAAACTCTCCAAACTAGACATATCCATCTTCCTCCAAAGCTGATTAAACAAAGGTTATGGAGAGCTTGCTCTGATACCAATGGTGGGATCACTAGAAGAGTATGTCTAGAGGGGGGGGTGAATAGACTACTATCACAAATTAAAAATCTACACAATATCCAAAGTTAAGTGTTGGCACATTTTAGTAATTTAAGCAAGTCTAGAACATCCTACATATGCAAGTCATGAAGTATACCAGTCAAAAGTAAAGACGTTGCACATGGACGTAAGGAGTTGAGATAGGGAGATCAAACACATGAAGGACATGAAGATTTTTCCCGTGGTTCCGACAGGTGGTGCTATCGTACGTCCATGTTTACAGAGTCTTCAACCCATGGAGGGCTCTACGCACGAAGGGTTCCACGAAGAAGCAACCTTAACTATACCACGACGGCCTACGTCCCGGAAGGACTAGCCTATCTCGGGGTATATCTTCACGAAGTAGGCAATCTCCTTACCCTTAAAAATTCTTGGTTCACTCCACAACATGAAATAGGAGGCTCTGAAGCGACACCTAACCAATGTAGAAGGCACCACCCTCCAAAAGGTAATAGGCTCGATAATGTCTATGAACTCCTTGCTCTTGTGCTTCAAGATGCTAGATTCCTCAACACTCAATCACTCTCTCATAGATTTGGCTTTTGTGGAAGAGATTTATTGGGTGGAAAACAACTTGGGGAGGCTACAAATCAAGCTTCATATGGTTGGAATTGAATGGCATGATCTCAACACATGAGTAGGTGGCTCTGTCTCAGAAAATTTGATGTGATAAGTAGGGATATATTCTGAGTGCTTATCTTGCGAGTCAGTGGTGGTGGGTGGTTATATATATGCATCTCAAAAAATCCAACCGTTACACCTTAAGTGACCAACTTGGTGACACCGATGTGTGAATCTTGGTTGTACCGAGTTGCTCCAAAGGTAGGAACTTTTGAATCTCGGTGAGACCGATATAGAAATCTCAGCTGTATCGATCAGGTGTCCAACAGTCAGAATCCAAATCTCGGTGACACTGATCCAAAAACCCGGAGTTTACAATTTTGTAATCGAGGAAACAGGAAGTTGGCAAGCTGAACTCGACGGCACCTAAGTGGGATCGATTGCACCGATGTGCTAGGGTTAGGTAGGGTTCTGGGAATTGGTGGGACCGAGTGGAAGAAGTTGGTTGCACCGATATGCAAGAATGGCTTAGACAGAATATGTGGGACAGTTTGTGGGTATTTGTGGCGACTATCACTTGTGCATGTATAGGCATATTGTGCACCAATAGCACCTCATCCCCTTTTAATAGTATTGGATTTTCTCATGGACTCAAAGTGATTTCTCACAAACTCACATGTAGAGTCGTCTTTGCTTGAATCTTTACCAATGCTATCCCTTCTCCTTCTTTTTCTTGGGGATACTCTCCACACTCCTTTTTGTCAACCCAGCTCTCTCTATGGACTTTCACCTGAAATTCACTAGGTAGAAATATCAGTCCAAGAGACAATGTATGTTGTCATGAATTATCAAAATGACCAAGGGAGCATATTGTGCTTTCAATACGGTGATAATTTCCCTCACTGGACGCCATATTCTCCTAGTTTGTGAAACCAATGCAATGGAGACCAAAGCTCTGATACCACTTGTAGGATCAAAGGTATGTCTAGAGGGGGGGCTATTAGACTACTTTACCAAATAAAAAATTTAACTTTTCCCAATTTTAGTTGTCGGCAGATTTTAGTAATGATAGGAAGTCAGGCACATGTCACAGAGGGTAGGATGAGAAAATCAAACACAATTGTAGACACAAATTTTTTCCCGTGGTTCCGATAGGTGGTGCTATCGTACATCCGTGTTTATGTAGTGTTCAACCCATGAAGGGTAACGATCTTGAGAGTCCATGAAGGGCTCCACCCATAAGGGTCCACGAAGTAGCAACCTTGAATATTCCATAATGGCTTCTGTTCACGAAGGACTAGCCTCACTATGGGTAGATCTTCAAGAAGTAGGCTATCTCCTTGCCCATACAAACTTCCTGGTTCAACACCACAACATGAAGTAGGAAGATCCCAAGCAGCACCTAACCAATCTAGGAGGCATAACCCTCCAAAAGGTAATAGGCTTGATAGTGATTATGAACTCCTTGAACTTGTGCTTCAAGATGATAGACACCTCAAGACTAAATCACTCTCTCACAGATTTGTCTTGGTAGAAGAGATTGATTAGGTGGAAAGCAACTTGTGGAGCCTAGAAATCAGGATCCATATGGTTGCAGTGAATGATCTTGTTCTCAACTCAAGGGTAGGTGGTTCTCTCTTAGAAATTTGGATATGGGAAGTGGTGAACTGTTGTGAGTGCTTCTCTTTCGAGTGGGATGTGGTGGAGGGGTATATATAGGAATCCCCAAAAATCCAATAGTTACACCATTATTGACCAACTTGGTGAAACCGAAGTAAAACTCGGTCGTACCGATTTGTTCAAAATCTGGCAACTTTAGGAATCTCGGTGAGACCGATATATGATTCTCGGTAGTACCGATATGAGTGGTCCAGGGCAGTTTCCAAGATCGGTGAGACCGATCCATAAAACTCGGTAATTCTCATTTCATAAACTTGGTCATCCAAATGTTGGTCACCAAAACATGATTGCATTGACGTAGTACTTGGTTGTACCGAGAAGCTAGGGTTTGGCTAGGGTTCTGTCTGAGGTGGAAAATCGGTAGGGCCGAGTGGGAAACTTGTTGGAACCAATTTTGTGTGGTAGGGTTTAGACATAGTATTTTCGTGGAGAGATTGTGGGTGTTTTGGTGGCTAGCACTCGTGCACGTGGTGCAATTTGTTCACCAACATTACCTCACCCCCTTTTAATAGTATTGGATTTCCTATGGACTCAAAGTGATTTCCACAAAGTAAAATGTAGAGTCTCCTTGCTTGAAGATTGGCCAATTCCATTCCTTGCATCTTGCAGTGTCCTCACAATACAATAGCCATCCCATCATTGAACTTTCCTGAAATATACTTGGAGGAGGTACTTGTAAACATGAATCCACTGAGATATATGTTGTTATTAATTACAAAACCACCAAGGGAGCAAATGTGCTTTCACACATAACCTCTGATAGCGGACGAAAACTGCTTGGAGGAGGTACATTTACTGACTTGGGAGCCCGAGGCCATTGCTAAAGTCCTGGGTTCGGTGGGTGGGAAGGAAAACGACCACCAAGCTACTTTTGCTACTAAGGAGGATGAAGCGGAGGATGAGGAGGAACCCAATACTTGTGCTACTCAGGGACAATCCGAGAGTCGAACAAAGAAGGGTGGGAGTGTGTGAACCGCTTCCTTGAATTCTCCACCTTGATCTGAACTGAGTACTTTAGAGCCAAGTTGTAGAATTTATCAAACATAGGAGGATCGTGAAGGACAAGAGCAAGTTGAAGGTCTTCCCTGAGACCACCTATGAACTGATAAATCTTGCTCTTCTCACCAGGAACGTCTTCTTAGCATAGCAGGCTAAATTCTGGAACTCTGAATTGTACTGATAGATATACATGCTTCCTTGCTTCAAGTGCCTGAACTTCTCACGCATACCCTCGACAAAACTTGTCGGCATATGATGAGCTCAGAAGTCATGGCAGAAATCATCCCAGCCGACCACATGGCTACCTCTGGAATCCTTATACTACTGCCACCAATCTGCTGCCTGACCCTTGAGCTGGAAGGTCACAAACTTGACATAGTCCTCAAGCCTAACATTGCTGCACTCGAAATTCTTGTTCATGTCATGGCGCCAACCATCTACATCGAGAGGCTGATCACAACAGGTGAAGGACTTGGGTTGAATTTTGGGGAACTGATTCAGAGTTGCAACGTGCGAATGATTATTGAAACAAATTGAGAAACATCTAGGTATTGGCATTGGTTGTGGCCATCACCGCTTGCCAGGCCTCTGGAGGTGGAGGTGGAGGCAGGGGTGATGGAGGGTCAGGCTGCTCCCTTTCACGACCTACGTTCCCTCCCGTTGCTGGAGCCATCCTGAAGATGGACATGAATATCCACACACCATTGACAAAGATGATTGAAATTAGCTAAATCAAATGGCTTGAAAAATTGCAATGGGAATACCATCAATTGCATTCAAACTGAAAATTACTAAGAACGCCTTCTGCGGGTTCGTGATAACATCATTTGATCATGAATCCACTTGAATAACACAACAAGGTAGTGACCTAAGAGTTGCTCGGAACAAATATATAAACCATCATACATCTTTCAGAAGATGATCCTAGGTAACTACTAGAATTCCCACATAAGAACTCCCAAAATCTTTCTGGTTATGCAATCTGGTCCATGGATATAGAGAGTAATTATTGAATAAATCAGTCGACTCCTAGCAATAACACCATCCATCCAGTGTATCACATCCGTTAACACATAACCAGAGAACCTCAAAAACTCATCTACCTCAGACCCTCCTGATCACAATGATACCAATAATGGAAGTACATCTGGACGTTCTCCCTAGTACTAGGTGACACCAAACTCCTCTCACCACAAATAGTATTGAAGCAATTTTGAACATCCTTCATCACGAGATACTAAGGAAACTGAATGATAACGATGTGTCAAGAATTTCCTGGAGCTCTACTCCTCGTAAAAAGGAGGCACCAAAACAAAATTCTGAACACATCGGCATCATATAGTTTCCAAAATACCCATGTGGTCCTAATTTTTTTGAGTAAGAAGAGGGTAGAATTAAAATTCAGAAGTCGTAATTCCTAACCAGATCATAGAAGAGGAATAAAAAGAATCCTACTCTTCGATATAACTAGACTCAAAATAGTTTTTCACTACACTCGACTCGGCCAAGCTCTAATTACCTACTTGTAACATCCAAGATGCGGTTGTATCCCTATTATGGCTCGAGGGCCTCGATGGGGATAGGATCACATCTCATTGTTTTTCAAGTATAGAAATCATTGCAATACATGTAAAATGGGAGATGAGTATATGAGTTGGCTTACACTCGCCACAATCTAGATTACAAATCCATACAATCATTCATACATCATCCAGAAATGCAGGGTTCGGCAACGGACGAAATCAAATGGTAAAAGCAATGATAACTATCTCCCAAAGCCTGGAAAGACGACCAAGTAGCTCCCCTACTCGTTCGGATAAGTCACATACATACGCCCACGAACCTCAGTGTACTCCCACTGGAGCTGGGATGCGTCGACTAGATCGATCTAATTTGTACCTATACCTGTATTGTTGTAGCAATCCGTGAGACATGGGGACTCAACAATCTTATTAACCTGGGTACCGAGACTATCTAAGCCAATGGGTAAGGTATGGTTAAGTGGTGAGGGTGCAGCAAGTACTAAGCATTTATTTGAGTGGCTAACTTACAAGTACAAGAATAAGAGGGGTCAACTTCGCATTATAGGACGTGAACTAGTACGATCACTAAGTGATCTTGAACACCTACTTATGTCAAACATAACCCCAGCATGTTCCCTCATGGTCCAGAACTCATGATAAAGACAATCACGGTTACACACAGGGTTGGTGTATTTTGTTTGAGTTTACTTGGAGTTTACTACAACCATGTGTTAATTTTTTTCCAACTTGCCACATAACCGCGGTCACGACTTCTCGAAAAGATTTAGCATTGCAGGGGTGCTCCAACTCATCCATCACAAACTAACCATATGCTACATGGATAACCTCAACCACGAGATAGCCCGTAGTATCCTCGGGAATCCAATGGAAAACCTCAACCTCGATATTGCTCGAAGTATCTTTGGAATCCTGTGCACAAGACATTCGAGAAAGGTAAAACAAGTCTAGCAAGACCGCCCGACGTGTCGATGAACCCGATTGGAGCCGTGTATCTCGTTCTTAGGACATGACTAGATGGGACTAGCTATGGGGAAAACAAATACCTGATTTTCCTCGAGGCGGCCCTGCAGGCAGCCCGGGTTGGACCAACACTCACGAGGAGCACTGTCTTGGGTTGTTGATTAATTATCCACGGTGTAGCTAAGCCCTATGCATTTTTGTTAAGTTGTTAAGCAAATTTAGTACCAATGTTTGGACTTGCCAGAAAAGTTTTATCCAAAAGCAAATAGTCAAGGGGGTCCCCATAACAACCCCGAGCATGTTAGGAGAGCTCAATATGGAACATCAATATGGAACATAACACCGGTAATCAGAAACTAGGGCGACAAAAGTGGAACAAAACACCTGGAAAAAGGCCAGGACTTCCACCTTTTACCAAGTATATAGGTGCATTAAATTAATTAGCAATAATATTGTGATATCTCTAGATACTCATGTTGGCATTTGGAAAATAACCTGCACCTGCAACTAATAATGCTATAAGAGGAGGTGAGTAGCGGTAACTTAGACAAACAGTGGTTTGCTAGGTAGTGGAAGGGTTAGAGGCTTTCATGGCAATTTGGGAGGCTTGAAAGTTTAGTGGTAGGTAACGGAGACATAAGGGTATAAGCAAGACATCTAGCATAGCAAAAATAGTATCGGTATCCAGGCAATGATTATCTTGCCTGTAGGGTCTTCAGGGGGATAAAGAGCTCGGTCATCGTAGGCATTCTCTCTAGGATCCTCGAACTCAGTCTCAACACTCGGGTCTACCCAAAGAGAAAACACACAAAATAAACATACGAGCAAAGTGCAATGCGCAACGAAGGAAGATGCATGACCAATTTGATGTATTTAACATGGCAACCCTATGCTTGTCATCTTTCTCATGTAATTATTTATTTCTTTAATATTCTGGACCGAACCTCTGTATTAGTTATTCGTACATGCATGAACATGACAAATATGAAAGCTTGTCATAAAATGATGCAAATATATATGGAAAACATTGCAAATGGAGTAACAGAACTATCGAAGTGCTCAATAAGGTTTAGCGGTAACGGAGACAATACAAACATGAGGAAGGCCAAGGGTAATTCCTTGGTATCCCAAGGGTGCCACTAGACTGGAAATGAAAATCTAGTAGGAATAGACCTAAAGATCATGCAAAACAAGTGGGTATAACTCCAACAAGGCACAAACCAAACACACAAGCAATCTGTCCACAACAGCAACATGACATATGGTACCGCATACATCAACAAGATAAAACACACTAAAATGCACAACAAGGGCATGGCCATGAAGTCTACAAGATGCCTAACAATTCATCGAACAACAGCAACATGAATGGAAGCATGGACCAATAGCAAATGAGCTCACAAGATGGCATGTTGACATGACAATTAAGGACTTAGTGAAAACTACCAATTTTCACAATCTAAGTTGACGAGATGACATATTGATAACAATAAATCTATATGCTACAAGGACTTTCATGGCATGAAGTTTAACAGAATTATATAGGAGAATATGCACTTCAATTTACTCCATTACACCAACATCAAAATTTGCATAGATCCCTAGCTATCATCTTCCCAACATGGCATATTGAGATAAACAGTACCCCAAACTTAGAAAAATATATCAAGTGACAAGTATGGCAGTTTTTATTAGGATGAAATATTTGACAATAACAATAACTACGATGCAACCTCTCTACTAGCAAACTATTGGCACATACTAATATAGGATAACATTCGTAACAAATGACTCCATTATGCCAACTCCAAAGAAGCTACAGATTCATGGCAATCATCATGGAAACATAGCAACATTATAACCAGATTCTAGGACTTGGAAATATTTGAGCATATGAGCAATATTATTTTGATAGCATGTTGACAACAAGACATTTACTAGAGCACTCCATGTCATGCAAGGCACACCATCACATCACACTTTACTCTACATAACACCTCAAACAAAGCATGGTGCAAAACTATGAAATGATGATATGATGCCATGATGCAAAAGAATGACATGAAGGAAATTTTATTAACTCCACCCACATGAGGGATAGCACATGAGGCATAACATGGAAGGTTCACACATGGAAATATTACAAGGTTGGAAAAAGGATTGCACTTGGGCTATTACAACCTCCCACGGATTGATAAACCGTAGGTCATCCACATGAGGGAAAATTGCTACTGTCCTACAGAACTCCGCACTTGGAGCCCCAACAGAGTCTACAAGAATAAAGTTGTGTTGAAGACATCAAGCTCTTTTGTGGTGCCGTTGCCGGGGAGTAGAGTTCTTGAAGGTATATCTTTAGACATTCTAATTAAATCTTTTAGTTTCTTGTTTTGCACTAGTTTAGTTTTAAAAATAGAACTTAAAAAATGGAATTGAGGTGGCCTCAAATGCTTCGTCTTTATAATGTCTTTCATGAAAATGATGGCCCAGAAAATTGTGCCCAATTGTTAGAGCAAGAATTTATAAAAATTCTTAATGTGAGTTCCTTGAATGATGAGCATGATAGCAATTTTGTTATTATGAATTCTCTGTATATCCTAATGTTAATGATTATTTCCCTAGTCATGATACAAAGATTTCCTATAAGCATGATAATTTTTGTGGAGTTCATAAAATTTGTGAAGACATGCCATATAGGGATGATAGATTTTGCAAGAAGCATAAACATGATAAAACCAATTGGTTTCTTAAAGTGATAGATAAATTTGTCACAACATTATGCTCTATTCATCCCATTACTGATGAACTTTGTAATAGGGTTGGTCATCTTAATTTTCAATGCATGCATTTTCATGATCAAACCGTTTCCAAATATTGTGATAATATGATCTCCGATGAACTCTATAATGAAATTTGTTTATTTTTGGGTGTGAAGAATTGTCAAATAAAAATTATTTGTTTGATATATTCGTTATCAGTAATGATAGTGAAATGAACCTATATGAAATTTATTTGTTTGCAATGAAAATGCTTATATTGCCAACTATAGAAAGACCGGAAAACCAATAGAATATAAAAGGAATACTAGTGAAAGGGTAAAGGTCTCCCAATACCCTCCTGTTGTTTCTCGTAATGAATCAGATTGCAAGGATGAGCTTCCCATCAAACCAATCTCTTCAATAAGAAGCTCAAAAAAAGTTACTTAAGCCCACACAAAATGTGGTAAAGAAGAAGAAGAGAGGAGAAGGTAAAGGTAAAAAGGTATCCCTCTCAAATAATGTTCCTCCTATCATTGTTGAGAATTAATCTGAAAGTAGTATGGACGATGATACACTTCGTGATTATTTTGTTATGACTACTAGTTGGGATGAGAATGATTGAGAAGATAATGATTCCCCTTATAATATTGAATTTGTTTTGGCACTAACTTGGAAAATTATCATGATAATAGTTTTTACACTATTAGTGATATTCATATTATTGATGGTTATGCTAATTATATTCAAACCCACAAGCTTGGGGATGTTTTGTTTGATGAAAATGACTTGTTTGAGAATTTATTTGCTAAAAATAATGTTTACCGCAAGCTTGGGAATGCAATGTTATATTAATATGATCTTTTTCGTTTCCGTAATTTCTATGATCAAATTATGTATTATGAATACATGCCTCCTATTTATGATGAGTGCAATTCTTAAGAAAGTGGGTTTCGAAGAGTGTCAACTTTAGATGATCATTATACCACTATTTTGGAGGGTGTTGAATCTTATTATAATGATAAAAGTGGATTTGGAGAGGTCATGACTTTATTTAGTAATGATTCCACTATCTTGGAAGAGGTTTCAATTGATTATGATGAGAACCAAGTTGCTACTTATAATGACTATTGTGATCATACTGATGTTATAAAACGTAGTGATGATTATTATTATAAAACTTGTCAAAATTATGAATACCCTTTTCCTGAGCATTACTCTTTTAAAGTGGAAACGATTTATAGCATTGGAGTCTCCTATGATAGTCCCACGATTATGTATGAGAAGTTAGCTTGGAGGGAGAGTAATAAAAATTCTATGCTTGTGGATAATGAAATGAATGCTTTATGTGATAGTTATATTGTGAAATTCCTTCATGATGGTACTTAGAATTATTATGAGGGATTAACATATGCTTTTAATAATTGCAATAATATCAAGGTCCCTCTCTATGTGTTGAAAGTCTTGAAGTTATGCTTGTTTTTCCTTCCTATGCTAGTCGATTCTTGCTCCCATAAATTGTTTGATCACAAAATTCCTATACATAGGAAGATTATTAGACTTAAATGTGTTTGCCATGTGATTCATGATGCTCTCTTCCATGCTTCAATTATTACTTTTCATGTGAGCATCATTGAAATCATAATGCCTAGCTAAAAGGCTTTAAAGAAAAGCGCTTGTTGGGAGGCAACCAAACATATTTTCTTTCTATTTTTGTGTTAACATGATTAAGATACTGTATTAATCATATTTTGTGCCTTTTATTTCAATAAAGTGCATAGTAAAGCCTTTGGGATAGTGTGGATACTTGTTTGTTTGATTCTTTGCAAAACAGAAACTTTTCGTCCAGTGAAAAATTTCTTTGATTTTAGTGGAGCATCAAAAATTCTAAATTTTTTATACAGTTTGGGCATGCAAATTATCTACGTTTTCCTAATTTTTCAGAATTTTTAGGGACAGGGAAGTATGATTTAAGTTCAGATCTTCATAGACTGTTAGTATAGTAAATATTCTGTTTTTACACAATATTTTTCATGCATAGTTTGCTTTTTTTAGTGTTTTCATAGCTTATATTTATTTATTTACATTAAGTAAATGATATAATCCATTAGGTGTAAGAAAAATTATGAATCTTGTCTTGATACTACCTAAGTGAGTGATCTACATTTACTATACTAACCCGTCTCACGAAGTTCCGTTGAGTTTTGTGTGATTGAAGTTTTCAAATTTTGGGTTAGATACTGATATGAAGAGAGAAAGGAGAGGAAATACCTTAAGCTTGGGGATGCCCAAGTCATCCCCAATTTAATATTCAAGGAGGACTCAAGCGTCCAAGCTTGGGGATGCCCTAGAAGGCATCCCCTCTTTCTCTTCAACACTATCGGTATATCTTATTTGAAGCTATATTTTTATTCATCACATGATATGTCCTTTGCTTGGATCATCATTATATTTTGTTTTTATATGTTATATTTATTTATAATGTTGTTTTTTCAATAAAAAGTTCCAAGAACTGCCTTAAGAGACCTCAATTTCGTGTTCGGATGTGTTCTGTATAAAAACAGAAACTATTGTTGTAGTGTTTGAACTCTCATATTTTATCGGAACGTGGAAAGTTTATGAAATTAGTACACATTGTTTTCATACATTTTTTTCATGTCCTATGTTTTCAGAATTTTTGGAGAGACCTAAGTACACTTTATAAATAGATTGCTACACACCTGTTCTGTTTGGACAGATTGTTGTCGTAATTTTGTCATCTACTTATCCTACATTTTTCATGGCTTATATTGATAGATATAAATTGGGGAAATGATAGTATAAAATAGATAATGTTTGAAAATCATTATGCAACTTGACTTGGCAGTACATAAAATGTTCATTTATTCTTATGTGCACTAACTTGTCTCACGAGTTCTTTTCAAGTTTTGTGTGGATGAAGTTTTTGAGACCTAGGTGAAACCGTGACATGTGAGGAATTAAAGAGACACAAGAGCTCAAGTTTGGGGATGCCCAGGGGTCCCCAAGTCAATATTACAAGAAGCATGAATCATCTATGCTTGGGGATTCTACGCACCTCACCTCTCTTTGTCAATAACTATGGGTTAGCCTATGTTGATCCGAAGTTTTTATCCGTTCACACAATATGTGATGTTCTTGGAGTGTATTATTCTTTGTTTGTTGTTTGAATAAAATTCTCCGATCTTAAAGTATTTATTGAGAGTGAGTCCTCACATAGCTACTTAGTTGTTTGACTACTCATTGATCTTCACTCATATCTTTTTGAGAGTAGTTTGATGTTCACTTTTGTGCTTCACTTATATACTAAGAGTAATTTGTGAATGAATTGAATATCATGAATCTAAAGTTATCAATGTGCTATATTCTCTGTAGAAGCCTCATATTTGGTTTAGAAAGTAAGATCCATTGAAGTTTGACAATCAGAATATTGGTCATACAAGCAACTCATGAATGATTAGTATAAGAAAGAGAACTTTCACATACAAATATATTATCTTGGACATTTCTTATGATTGTAAATACCCATTAATTATTTTTATCCTAGATCAAATTGCTTAAGTTGGACAAGGAAGACAATGCAATTGTTACATTTGGGTATATTTGCATAGAACTTATATTGTTATGGATCCTCCAACAAATGGTGCTTGTTTAGAACCTTTTGCTATCCAAACTTGATACTAAGTAGATATACCACCCATGCAACCAAATCCTTGAGCCATATTTATTCCATGAGACTCCACCATACCTACATATTTAGCATTTCATTTCCATTCCAAGTAAATTTGCATGTGCCACCTTTAAAACTTTCAAATAAGTATCTGTTTTGTGTGCCCGTACCGCTCATGGAGTGGTCGGGCGGTCAATATCTTTGTAAGTGCATAATTTTCCCTAAGTAGTTTTGGTGGTTGATGACAGTGTGTTTGCGGACTAACCGCGTGCATTAAGCTTTCAGAGATTATCAGGTGGCACGAGACGGTTATCTTCCCCTCAAGTAGCAAATCAGAAGACAGAGTCTTTTCCATTCGAAGATGGGTTGGTGGACGTTAGTCGTAGTAAAATCCATACTATTGAGAGGGGATCCGCATCCGGAAAGGTTGGGAGGAATCATCATGTACACTTTGCATTCCCGTCCTTCTCACAACATGATGGAGCTTTCTCTGTTTCCAGGGCTCCATGTTGTCTCCTAAGCAAAAGTACCGCTCTTCAGAGCGGTAGTACCGCTCCTACGGTACTACAGCCCTGAAGGTTTGCTCGAACAACCGCTTACTACTTTAAGAGCAAGTTCCGAGCAGTACTACCACCCTAAACTACCTCTTAACTTTTTTAAGTGGAAGTTTAGAGCGGTACTACCACCCTGAACTACCGCTTAACTTTTTTAAGCGGAAGTTCTGAGCGGTACTACCGCCCTGAAGTACCGCTTAACTTTTTTTAAGCGGAAGTTCCTGGCGGTACTACCGACCCGCTGAACTTTGGAGCTCTTTTTGCATCCTTTTTATTCTGGACTTCTGGAATCTCTGAGCGTAAGTACCGCTGCCTCCAGAGCGGTACTACCGCTCGGTTGTTCTAGTAGGTGTATAAGCGGAAGTACAACCCCTAGGACGGTACTACCGCTTATGCACGTATTCTGGCAGAAAACAGCCACATTTCCCCCCACCTATATAAGTGAGTCTTCTTCCCCATTGAGACTCACCTCTTCCCACAAAAAGCTCAATTGTTTCTCCTAAGATTATTCTTGCTCCTTCTGCCTCCCTTGCCATAAAATCTTGTTGATGCTCTAGGGTTTGGACGAGAGGGCCTTGATCTACACTTCCATCGAGAGATATTTTATTCCCCATCCATCCCTTGCGGATCTTGTTACTCTTGGGTGTTTGAGCACCCTAGACGGAATAGGTTGATACATCTCCAATGTAACTATAATTTTTTATTGTTCCATGCTATTATATTATCTGTTTTGGATGTTTTATATGCATTAATATGTTATTTTATATTATTTTTGGGAGTAACCTATTAATCTAGAGCCTAGTGCCATTTTTTTTGTTTTTTCCTTGTTTTTGAGTATTGAAGATAAGGAATATTAAATGGAGTCCAAACGGAATAAAATCTTTGCGATGATTTTTCTTGGACCAGAATACATCTACCAGACTTCGAGGGGAAGGCAAGAGACCTGCTAGGAGGTCACAAGCCAGGGGCGTGACCACCACCCCTAGCCGCGCCTAGCAGGCTTGTGGCCCCCCAACAGGTCTCCGAACTTTATTATTCGGCCTATAAATTCCCAAATATTCCACTAATACCAAAGGAATCCATGAAAATACTTTTCCGCCGGTGGAATCCTCTGTTCCATAGAGATCCAATCTTGGAGCCTTTTCTAGTAAGCGGGTTGAGGGGGATTCGATCACGGAGGGCATCTACATCAAGTCCATTACCCCACCGATGATGCGTGAGTAGTTCACCATAGACCTTCGGGTCCATAGCTAGTAGCTAGATGGATTCTTCTCTCTTTGTGCTTCAATACCTTGTTCTTCATGATTGTCATGGAGATCTATCCGATGTAATACTCTTTGCGGTGTGTTTGTCGAGATCCAGTGAATTGTGGATTTATTTTCATATTATTTGAGTCTTTCCTGAAATCTTATATGCATGATTTCATATCTTTGCAAGTCTCTTCGATTTATTGGTTTGGTTTGGCCAACGAGATTGGTAATTCTTGCATTGGGAGAAGTGCTTAGTTTTGGGTTCAATCTTGCGCTGTCCTCACAAAGTGACATAGTAGGGGTAGCGAGGCACGTAATGTATTATGGCCATCAAGGATAAAAATATGGGGTTTTCATCAGATTGCTTGAGTTTATCCCTCTACATCATGTCGTCTTACCTAATGTGTTACTCTGTTCTTCATGACCTTAATACTCTAGATGGAGGCAGGAGTCGGTCGATGTGTGGAATCATAGTAGTAGATGCAGAATCGTTTCGGTCTACTTGACACACACGTGATGCCTATATGAATAATCATTACCTTGGATATCTTCGTAATTATTCGCTTTTCTATCAATTGCTCGACAGTAATTTGTTCACCCATCGTATTATTTTCCTTCATGAGAGAAGCCTCTAGTGAAACCTATGACCCCCGGGTCTATTTTCCATATTATATTTTCAGATCTATAAATCAAAATACCAAAAATACTTTGCTGCAATATTTTTACTTTTGTTTTACTTTCCATTTTAGTAATATTATATATCTATCTCTATCAGATCTCATCCTTGCAAATAACCGTGAAGGGATTGGCAACCCCTTTATAGCGTTGGGTGCAAGTGTTTGATTGTTTGTGTAGGTGCGAAGATTGGGTACTTGGTTGTATCTCCTACTGGATTGATACCTTGGTTCTCAACAATTGAGGGAAATACTTATCTACTTTTTTGCATCACCCTTTCCTCTTCAAGGGAAAACCAACGCAAGCTCAAGAAGTAGCAAGAAAGATTTCTGGCGCCGTTGCCGGGCAGATGTACATCAAACCTACCAAGTACCCATCACAAACTCATCTCTTGCATTTACATTATTTGCCATTTGCCTCTCGGTTTTCTCTCCCCACTTCTAAAATGATTTTCAGAAAAAAAACCCCCAAAATTTGCCTTTTTAATCGCCCTCTTCCATTCACCTTTTTGTTTGCCTTTTTCTCGTTAGATCTATTATTTGCTATGTTTGCTTGTGTTACCATGTGCCTTCTATTTTCTTGCATCTTTGCTTGATAAAAATCTTTTGATATGGATCCTCATCCACTTTCTAATCTTTTCAAAAGACCAAATTATGATGAACCAATTGCTAGTGAGTTGAGTGCACTTGATTATCTTTATGGAGTTTTGTTTGAAAATCATGACTCTGAAATTTTAATGAAGTGTTGAAAGAAGAAATTTATAAGATGATTCATGATAGTTCCTTTAATGAAAATAATGATTGCCATGTTGTTAGTATGAATTCTTTGAATATCCATGATGCTAATGATATGCAAAACCACAAGCTTGGAGATGCTATGCTTGCAATAATATCAAGTTTCCTCTCTATGTGTTCAAAGTTTTGAAGTTATGCTTGTTTTGCCTTCCTATGCTAGTTGACTCTTGCTCCCATAAATTGTTTGCTCACAAAGTCCCTATGCATAGGAAGTGATTTAGACTTAAATGTGCTACTCATGATATTCGTGATGCTTTCTTGCATATTTCAGTTACTACTTTTTATGTGAGCATCATTGAAATCATTATGCCTAGCTAGGGGCGTTAAACAATAGCGCTTGTTGGGAGGCAACCCAAATCAATATGCTTTTTTTGAGTGTTTCACACATTATTACCTCTGTAGTAATTGTGTTTTGGTGATTTAATTAGTGTGTGAGCCAAGTAAGACCTTTGGGATGGTCTATGGTGATTGTTAATTTGATCTTGCTGGAAAAAAAACTTTTGGGCCCAGTCCAGGAATTTTATAAATTTATTAGAGCATAGAATGAGTTTGAAAGTTTTATAAAAGATTTATACACAAATTTCCCAGGTTTTATGAATTTTTAAGAATTTTTGGAGTTACAGAATTATACGAAGTTTCCAGATTACTACAGACTGTTCTATTTTTGATAGATTCTATTTTCTTTGTGTTGGTTACCTATTTTGACGTATCTATGGGTCGTATCGGGGGGTATGAAGCATGGATAAGTTGGAATACAATAGATATTACGCCTATATAAATAAAGGATGAGTTCAGAACAGTACCTAAAGTGGTGATTTATTTTCTTATACTAACGGATCTCACGAGTTTTTTGTTAAGTTTTTTGTTGTGAAACTTCCATGTTTTGGGTAAAGATTTGATGGACTATGGTATAAGGAGTGGCAAGAGCCTAAGATTTGGGATTACCAAGGCACCCAAGACATATTATAGGATACATAAGAGCCTAATCTTGGGGATGCCTCGTAAGGCGTCCCCTCTCTCATCTTCAATCCATCGGTAAATTTACTTGAGGCTATATTTTTATTCACCACATGATATGTGTTTTACTTAGAGCGTCTTGTATGAAATGAGTCTTTGATTTTTAGTTTGACACAATCATCCTTGCTGCACACATCTTTTGAGAGAGACATGGGTGAATCGTGAATTTATTAGAATAATCTATGTCCTTCACTTATATCTTTTGAGCTAGGCAGTGTTGCTCTATGTGCTTCGGTTATATCTTTTTAGAGCACGGTGGTGTTTTGTTTTATAGAAATAATTGAACTCTCTTACCTCACTTACATTATTTTGAGAGTCTTTAAACATCATAGTAATCGGTTTAGGTTATGAATTTAGTCCTAATATGAGAGGCATCGAAGAGGGATATAATGAAAACTTTCGTATAAAATGCATTGAGTATTATGAGAAGTTTGATTCCTTGCATAAATTTTTGACATATAAAGATGGTAATATTAAGAGTCATGTTAGGAACTACTTGTGAGTTGGTAAAAATACTTGTGTAAAGGTTTGTGATTCCCATAGCATACACGTATGGTGAACTGTTATGTAAAGAAGTCGGAGCATGATTTGTTTATTGATTGTGAACCTTTGTGTGAGGGTCGGGAGCGCGCGATGGTTTAATCCTACCAACCTCTCCCCTAGGGGCATGCATCTAATACTTTGATTCGATGACTAATAGACTTTTGCAATAAATATGTGAGTTATATATGACTAATGTGAGTCCATGGATTATACGCACTCTCACCCTTCCACCTTTGCTAGCCTCTCTAGTACCGTGCAACTTTCGTCGGTGCGATAAACCCACCATATATCCTTCCTCAAAACAGCCACCATACCTACCTATTATGGCATTTCCATAGCCATTCTGAGATATATTGCCATGCAACTTCCACCGTTCCGTATTATGATGCGGACCATCATTTTCATATTGCTATGCATGGTCATAAGATAGCTAGCGTGATGTTTTCATGGCTTGTCCGTTTTTTGATGTCATTTGCTATTCTAGATCATTGCACATCCTGGTACACCACCAAAGGCATTCATATAGAGTAATTTTGTTCTTGATATTGAGTTGTAATTCTTTAGTTGTAAGTAAATAAAAGTGTGATGACCATCATTATTAGAGCATTGTCCCATGTGAGGAAAGGATGATGGAAGCTATGATTCCGTCACAAGTTGGGATGATACTCTGGATTTTATGAAAAATAAAAGAGGCCAATGAATCCCAAATAATAAAAGAGGCCTTATATGCCTACCAAAATAAAAAAATAAAAAAATAAACAAAAGAGAGAATAGAGAGAAGGGACGATGCTACTATGTTTTGCCATACTTGTGCTTCAAAGTAGCACCATGACCATTATGATAGAGAGTCTCCTATTTTGTCCCTTTCATATACCAGTGGGAATTTTTCATTATAGAACTTTGCTTGTATATTCCAATGATGGGCTTCCTCAAATTTCCCTAGGTCTTCATGAGCATGAAAGTTGGATGCACACCCACTTAGTTTCTTTTTGAGCTTTCCTACACCTATACCTCTAGTGCATCCATTGCATGGTAATTCCTACTCACTCACATTGATATCTATTAATGGGCATCTCCATAGACCTTTGATACGCCTAGTTGATGTAAGACTATATTCTCCTTTTTCTTCACAACCTCCATCATATTCTATTCCACCTATAGTGTTATATCCATGGATCACGCTCATGTATTGCGTGAGAGTTGAAAAGGTTTGAGAACATAAAAGGTGTGAAACAATTTCTTGACTTGTCATCGGGGTTGTGCATGATATAAATACTTTGTGTGGGGAAGATGGAGCATAGCCAGACTATATGATTTTGTAGGGATAACTTTCTTTTTCCATTATATTTTGAAGAGATACAATTGCTTGTTAGTATGCTTGAAATATTATTGTTTTTATGTCAACACTAAGCTTTTTTTTTGAGTCTTGTGGATCTGAATATTCACACCACAATAAAGAATATTATTTGGATTAATATGTTAGGTAGCATTCCACATAAAAAATTCTGTTTTTATTACTTACCTAGTCGAGGACGAGCAGGAATTAAGCTTGGGGATGCTTGATACGTCTCCAACGTATCTATAAATTTTTGATTGTTCCATGCTATTATATTATGTGTTTTGTATGTTTTATCCGCATTAATATGCTATTTTATATTATCTTGGACTAACCTATTAATCTAGAGCCAGTGCCAGTTTCTAGTTTTTCCTTGTTTTTGAGTATTGTAGATAAGGAATATTAAATGGAGTCCAAACGAAATAAAATCTTCACAATGATTTTTATTGGACCAAAAGACATCTACCAGACTTGGAGGGGAAGGCAAGAGACCTGCTAGGAAGTCACAAGCCAGGGGGGCGCGACCACCACCCCTGGCCGCACCTAACAGGCTTGTGGCCCCCCAGCAGGTCTCCTAACCGTATTCTTCGGCCTATAAGTTCCCAAATATTCCCCCAATACCCAAGGGAGCCACAAAAATACTTTTCCGCCACCGGAAGCCTCCTTTCCTGAGAGATCCAATCTTGGAGCCTTTTCCTGTAATCTGCCGGAGGGGGATTCGATCACGAAGGGCATCTACATCAACTCCATTGCCCCTCCGATGATGCGTGAGTAGTTCACCACAGGCCTTCGGGTCCATATCTAGTAGCTAGATGGCTTCTTATCTCTCTTTGTGCTTCAATACCATGTTCTTCCTGATCTTCATCGAGATCTATCCGATGTAATACTCTCTTGCGGTGTGTTTGTCGAGATCCGATGAATTATGGGTTTATGTTCAGATTATCCATGAATATTATTTGATTGTTTCTTGAATTCTCATATGCATGATTTCATATCTTTGCAAGTCTCTTCGAGTTATTGGTTTGGTTTAGTCAACTGGATTGGTAATTCTTGCAATGGGAGAAGTGCTTAGTTTTGGGTTCAATCTTGCAGTGTCCTCACCCAGTGAGACAGTAGGGGTAGTGAGACACGTATTGTATTGTTGCCATCAAGGATAAATAGATGGGGTTTTCATCATATTGCTTGAGTTTATCCCTCTACATCATGTCATCTTACCTAATGTGTTACTTTGTTCTTCAAGAACTTAATACTCTAGATGCTGGCAGGAGTCAGTCGATGTGTGGAGTAATTGTAGTAGATGCAGAATTGTTTCGGTCTACTTGACATGAACGTGATTCCTATATTCATAATCATTGCCTTGGATATCTTCATAATTATTCGCTTCTCTATCAATTGCTCGACAGTAATTTGTTCACGCACCATATTATTTTCCTTCATGAGAGAAGCCTCTAGTGAAACCTATGCCCCTGGGGTCTATTTTCCATATTATATTTCACATCTGTAAACCAAAAATACTTTGTTGCATTCTTTTTACTTTTCATTTTAGTAATCTTCTATATCTATCTCTATCATATCTCACCCTTGCAAATAACCGTTAAGGGATTGACAACCCCTTTATACCGTTGGGTGCAAGTGTTTGATTGTTTGTGTAGGTGTGAAGATTGGGGACTTGCTTGTATCTCCTACTAGATTGATACTTTGGTTCTCAACAACTGAGGGAAATACTTATCTACTTTGCTACATCACCCTTTCCTCTTTAAGGGAAAACCAACACAAGCTCAAGAAGTAGTAGAGATCACCTTGAAGCCATGGTCCATTATGGTGAAGCTTCGTGGTGTCATTGGGAGCCTCCAATTAAGTTGTGGAGATTGCCCCAACCTTGTTTGTAAAGGTCCGGTTGCCGCATTCAATAGAACGACTAGTGGAATCACGGCACCTTGCATTATGTGAGGGTGTGAGGAGAGTACAATGGCCCTAGTGGCTTCTTGAGGAGCATTGTGCCTCCACACCGCTCCAACGGAGACGTATTTCCTCTTACCGGGATGGAACTTCGGTAACACATCCTCGTGTCCAATGGTTCCACTTTTGCTTACTTATTACCTTTATTTTGTGCAAGCTACCTATATTGTTTATCTTGCTTGCTTATCTTGTTGTTGTTTCTAGCATCATATAGGTTGCTGACCTAGTTGCATATTTAGCCAGCCCATTTGTTGCTAAGCCTAATTTGTTAAAGAAAAGTGAAAATTTGGTAGTTGCCTATTCACCCCCCTCTAGTCAACCATATCGATTCTTTCAATTGGTATCATAGTCTCATCTCTTTATTAAGGGTTTCACCATACAAAGAGTATGGCTGGCAAAGAGGAGCGGTTGGTAGATCTTCCCGAGGCCGTGGGAGTGAACACGGTCTCTCGCGAGGATTTGAATGAGGCCATATCCTCTCTCAAATATTCCATGACGACCAAGGTCAAATCCATGTTCAAAGAAATCCTTGATACTCTTAAACTTTCCATCGATGTAGTGCAAGTGGTAAATCCCACTAACTCGACATCGGATTTCAACTCCGGTAAGGAGGGGGCTAGTGCTGATAAGGATAATCATTCTCAAGGAATTAATGGGTTAGGGAGCTTTGCCACGGTTCCCCCTCCCTTGGTCTATGGAGGACCGGTGCACCCACCTCATATAGTAAATCTCGGTCCTGCTCCTAAACTTGTTAAGAATGATTTTACTAATTGGGTTTTCTGTATGAAGTCTCATTTGGATCACAACTCAATTTAGCTCATGTGAGTCATTGAAGAACGATACTACCCTCGTGATCCACGCAACCTCACTCCAAGAGAAGAAGCGGATAAGCAACTAAATTCCTCCTCACTGTTCATTATCCAAGCACTGGTAGAATGTCGATCAGTAGTCCCGGTCGGGATGTTCCTTTAGTACCGGTTCCCCAACCGGTACTAAAGGGTCGGGACTAAAGGTCCAGATATTTAGTATCGGCTGACCCACGGACCGGTACTAAAGGCCCACCACATGGCTGCCTGCGTGGGCTGGTGGTGGAGGACCTTTAGTACCGGTTGGTGATACCAACCGGTACTAAAGGCCCACCACGTGGCTGCCTGCGTGGGCTGGTGGTGGAGGACCTTTAGTACCGGTTGGTGATACCAACCGGTACTAAGTAGTACCGGTTGGTGATACCAACCGGTACTAAGTGTTCTGTTTTTCTTGTTTTAGCTTTTAATTAGGTTTTAGTTGTCCATTCGTTTCAAATTTATTTTATGATGCTACATACTGTAAACATTACACAAGTTGATGCATATATATATGTAATATAATATACAATATCTCATACACAGTATATATACAAATGGAATTACACATCCATATATATTCTGGGACTTATAACTTAAGGCCCAAAACCCGGCCGGGACTAGCTAGCTAGTGCTGCAGATGAAATCCTAGTTTTCTACTACTGATTTGCTGGCATTATTGAGGCGGTGGTAAGTAATAGTTCTCTCCATTTACATCAATGACATGTTGAAGAAGAAATGTCACAAATTCCTCTTGAAGTGTTACAAAGCATTTCTCGGGTGAGAGCTTGGACATCATCTGCCAAACCTGGAGTTGTCTTTCAAGTGCTCCTCTGCGACGTATATGGCCTTCGGTCCGATGCGAATGTTCTCGTAGAGGAAGTATCCACATAAATTTGTCCCCTGTGGTTGCTTCGCGCACTTTGCAAAATAATAGAATTCGATAAGATAATTAATAATCAAGCATGTGATAATGGTATTGAAACTAGAATTAAAGAGATGCGCGGACCTAGTAGTACTACTTTATTACCTGCATCTTTTTCCACTTCAGCTTCGGTTTCCATTGACGACCGTGATGGTTTTTTTCTATCAACTTTTTCCAAACACTATGCGGCAAAGAAAAAGAACGAAAGAGTACAAGTCCAAGTCCATGTACGAAAGAGTACAACTTTTGATATCAGGAAATAATGAAAGAAAGCGAGGTCGATAAAGATTGAAATTATCGTTCTATCATAAAGTACAAGTCCATGTATGATTGTTCTAGTGTATCTAGTGAGTCGTACACTTGAACAAGTCCATCAGCGAGGATAATCTTTAGGAGGATATAGTGGTCTCTGCGCAGAAGTTTATATAATTAAGCAGGCATGCATATAACTCATCAACTACACTTGACAGCGAGCTAGTATGCAAAAATAGAATGAGTAGTATACAAGAGAGTAAACACTCACCCCATGTTGTAAGAAAATATTATAGTAGATTTGGTATTCGTTAGTGCCTCTAGAAAATTTTCCAAGAGATCTTCTGTGTCCTTGGCATAATGTTTTACCACATGACCATTAACGATACTTGGGTTGATGAATCCAATGTCATCGATTCCCTCTTGTTTCAATTCCCACATCTTCAATCTGCATAATAGCATAGAGAAGAACATATATAGTGAGGATAAGACAATGAACGATATCTTAGCTAGAGACTTAAATTATTAAAGATATAAATCACTTACAAACAATAGCAACTGATGAGAGTTTTGTCGATAGAGTCCATGTGGTATAACTGGAAAAGTTCTGAGAATTCAAGACATATGTCACATCCATTGACGTAATGCTCTTTCCTTACTTTGACCATGACCGTCGTCTCCCCTCGCGCTGCTTCACGTAGGTACCAATCATGCAACCGTCGCATCGCAGTTGGTAGTTCCTTGTACTGCTCGGGTGTGACAAGTGGTTTTCCGACGGCATATTGCATTGTGTACTCAGTTGCACCATACCCGCGGATTTCCTTGGTGCTAAGGATTTAGCCAAGAGTGAGACCTGCAGCCTCTACTTCTTCGAGGTCGATTGGGTTGTCTTGCACGTCGACTGGTTGGATCAATTTCTTGCTTGGATTGGTACTCACCTTGAGCGGAGAGATCGATTGCTTGGATTGTTCTCCGAGCTGGGGAATTTTTTCCCGCTAGTAGTACCACCTGTCGTTGATTTCGTACTTCCTGACTTCTTCCGTGGGCTGGGCCGACTTCTCTGCTCACTTGCCTTCTGAATCTGTCGCTCATAGTCTGTCGGCATACGCTCGACATATGCCGGGGGTCGATCAATAAAGTGTTCCATAAAGTGCTCTTGGACTTCCTTGGGTATTACCTCCTATGGTGGCACGGTCTTCTTCGCAAAAAAGTCTTTCACTTGGCGATCGCTTTCAATTTTGTTTTCCTCTGGTGTCATGTCGTAAGGAAGCTTCCTTTTGGCCGGAGGCTCGGGTTTCTTCTTTGCTTTCTTCCGAAGAGGACTGCTGCTGGCCTTCCTCTTTTGGGAGCCCTGCTGGCGGGACAGCTGCTGGGGTGGAGTCGGCTCACGCTGTGGAGATCGATATCGACTATATGGACTCGTGTCGTGCCTCGTCCCGAGGTTGGGAGGACTGCTGGCGAGGTGGGGAGGACTGCTGGCGAGGTGGGATGCCTCTCGAGGTGGGGAGAACTGCTGGGGAGGTAGGTAGGACTACTGGGGAGGTGGGGAGGACTACTGGGGAGGTGGGGAGAACTGTTGCCGCTTTCTCCCCGCCAGCCGCCGAAGCTCCTCTCCGACGATTCGAGCTCGTCAGCGCGTTCCCGAGCCTGCCGTCATCCCCAACGACCCTGCAGTGAGCTCCTGCTCCGTTTCCCCCCTTTCTCGTGGCCTGTACCCCGCTGTAGTCGTCGTTCCCGCCGTTGCCGCAGCTTGCCGCCGCTCAGGTTGTCGCCGGCCGCCGTTCCGGTGGCCCCCGAGCCCCATTAGCAGCTCTGCTAGATGTGCCAGTGCACGGGCCGCCTCCCGGTGCCCTCCGCGTGCCAAATGGTCGCCGGAGGCGCGTTCCAGCGAGTCGCCGCTGTGCGGATGGTCGGCGCCGGCCCCGCTATGATGGCTGCCGACGTGGCCATCATTAGGGGGCTAAACCCCCCTAGTTTAGCCCTAGTCACTGACTGTGGGCCCCGGCTATGGGTCAAACCTCAGTCAGCGCGGGGATTAGCCCCCTGACACTGACATGAGGGCCCCACACTATCAGCTTTGACTTGGCAGGTCAGCCGACCCGCTGACGTCGTGGTGACGTTAGGCTGATGCCATAATTCCATTTTCTAGTTTAAAAACAATTCCAGAACTTATTCAAAACTTCAAAAATTCATATAAATTAATCTGTAAATCAGATGAAAATAATTAATATCTGAAAATTTATCAGAAAAATCCAATGAATCCAATGGTGCTATTGTCATGCATGTTAGAGCAATCTAAATAGGTGAACATTGACAATTACTAATAGGTTAGTATATGGAATTTGAAATAGAGAACGATTTGGAACCTATATTCAAACTCATTTCAAATTAACTTGAATACTAATTGCATTAGCTCATCCATACATGCTATCATGCGATGATCATGCATCATATTGTTGCACTTGCGTGTGTTGATTGTTTCTTATTTGCATTGCGGTAGGCCCTGATTCTGAGGATACCCCCGAGTATCCCGACGAAGGAGAGAACCTTTCCGCTACCCAGCAAGGCAAGCAACCCCTTTGATCATTCCGATAACATCCTACTCTCTCGCTCCTGCTCTCGTTTATTGCATTAGGACAGTCAATCGCATGTCAGTCATACACGGTAGATGATCCTATTCTGCTGCATAACCTGACATTGTCACAGTAAATTGCTAAACCTTGGAACCTAGCCTACCTGGCAAATGCTTGTGCCATGATGTGCTTAGCTCACTTTGCCTGCTATGCTTGCTATACATAGAGTTGGTTCAGGTCTGATTCTTCTAGGTGATGAACCGAGTGAAACGATGTTGTTCTGATGTGGTGATATATGATGAACTCGATTTAGTAAAGGTAGTGATGAGGGCCTATGTAGGAGTACATAGCGGGTTGTCTCATAGGGACCGTTCTTAGGAACTGAGTTCCGTGTTTGTGATCCAAGACTAGTTACTACCACACGTTGGGATACTTAATTGACCCTCTCGACTTATCATTCGCTTAGTCCTTAGTCCAGGAGTTGCAAGTAGTTTCAGGTGTTTATAGCATGCTGGAGGCCATGCGTAGCGCTGACCCTAGGGGTGGGTTACGACGCGGTAGGCAGTGGCACGATGTACCAAGGGTCACCCGGATGGTGGGCTTGGGAACCCTGCGCACATCGTTTGGGGCCGTAGCGGAAACTTCGGGCGGACTTCTGTGCAGGTTCAGTCTCAAATAGGCGATAGCCTCGACTAGAGGTCTTATGTGATTGACGGTCATGGCCGACTCCCTCGCTGGGCATCCGCTTGAAGGTTGCCGAGGTACGTGGTTTTATGAACACACAATGATAAGTGGCGAGAGCGTGTGTGAAGAAGTACACCCCTGCAGGGTATTTAACTATTTGAATAGCCGCGTCCTCGGATATGGACTACTTGGAGAACTTATGTTGTTCACAGATAATCAAATGGATACTGATAAAAATATCAAGACAAGTGTGAGTACCGTGGATGTCACTCTCCTAGGAGGGGGAAGTGAATCCCTGGTGGTGTATTGTTATGGAGTTAGTGGACTCGTGTGCGATATCTAAAATGTAAATAAAGAGTTAAAATTGAGTAGTGTAGGTTAGCCATGAGACAAAGCTGGCATTTTTGCATAACTCCACCTCCCCCTTTGTTGATACATGAGCATGAATATACAAGGTTTGTTTTAAAGACTTGCTAACTACGTTTATACTCAGGTTTGCTTAATAAATGTTGCAGATGAGACCTAGGACCCATTAGGTGGGTTCTTTCTAGACGTTGATGATGCCTAATAGCTGGTGTCCCAGGTACGACCTTTGCCCTATGGCAGGCTGTAGATAGTCAGGCCATGTGCCTTTTTACCCTTTTATCTGTCTGTACTTAGATAGCTTAGGCTTCTGCTTGGTTTGTATGAACATGTTTGTATGACTTGAGTGTCGGGTCATGTGACCCCTATCTGTAAGAACATATATGCAGGGCTCATCTAAGCCTCTTAAATAAAAGTCATGTTGTTGTATGGTTATGTTGTGATGCCATGGTTGTATCTATGCATATCGGGCATGTCGTGCGTACGTGTGACGTGCAACGGTATGTATGGGATCCGACACCTAGTCGTGTGCCTTTAGTAGTACTCTTTACTGGAAACTGCCTCTTTGTGCCTCCATTGAGCCATGGCAGATTGCTACTGCTTCGGACACATTGATTGATCGGCATGTATCCTTCTTTGATGCTGTGTCTGTCCCTTCGGGGAAATGTCTTGTAGTGTAATGGAGTCCCTATAGACTGCTATGACTCTTCTTCGTGCAGTGATGGCATTCGTGTCTCATGACGTAATGGAGTCCCTGTAGCTTGCTATGACTCGTCTACACATGCTTGAGGCCGACACCTGCATTGCTGGGTTATGTATGCCTATTTTCGTACAGATGTGCCGCTTGGGTTCTGTGACTAGTTATGTCGGCCCGGGTTCTCTGTCATTTGATTGCCAGCGACATGTTCACATACGTGAGCCAAAAGACGCAAACGATCCTGGCTAAGGTAAGGTTGCAGCCGTGGAACCTACCGTGCGTGAGGCCACATAGTGATATGATATGTTACAGTCTGGATTCTTATGATTTAGGATCGGGGTCGCGACATGTTATTGAATCGGTACATTCATGCATATCAACCAAGTGTCCAAAATTTCCTTTGCATTCTCAAGAAGGCAGATTTTGTTGAATTCTTTGGGGAATAGGTAGTTGAATAGAATATTCTTAAGCATTGTATTGCAACATCTTCAATTCTTCCGTGTTCGCTTCATGATCTGGTTCCTTTCCATCACACAAGAAATCACCTTGCAAGCCAACACGAACAACAACCCAAACGGTGGGGTTATGATCAAGAATATGTATTTTCATTTTATGCTTCCTGTCGATGTCAAAACTGGCGGATCTCGGGTAGGGGGTCCTGAGTTGTGGGTCTTGGATCGATGGGTAACCGGAGACAAGGGAGACGGTATTTACCCAGGTTCGGGCCATATTGATGGAGGTGAAACCCTACGTACTGCTTTCTTTGTATTGATGATGGTGTATCGAGTACAGAGTTGATCTACCACGAGATCGTATGTAGTGGTCCAAACCCTAAGAGCTATGCTCGTATGATGATATGATCTATGATGATCTTATTGTCCCTAATGACTAGCCTGGCCTCGGCTTATATAACACAATAGAGGCCCAGGATAACAAGAGTCCTAGTCGGCTATGTCAGTGGAGAGGAGTCCTTGTCTTGATCACCAAGTCTTGTGGAATCTTCCTCGTATGCATCATGGGCTGTCTGAACTGGCCCATTAGCGAACCTTCCTGGGTGTCCTCGACACAACTCACCAGTTGGGAGACGACGTGGTGAGTACCCCCTAGTCCAGGACACCATCAGTAGCCCCCTGAACCGGGCTTCAAGTTGGGAACGCTCGTCGCTTCTTCCGAACTGTTCATCGTTTCAGCCGTCGTTCTTGAAAACTGGTTCAGCAAACATTCCCATCTCCAATATTTGAGGATCACAGTGGTGAATCCAAAGAGTTCACAAGTCGGGCATCTGAGGAGCCCCTTTAAGTTATCGGCCTATATTAATGCCTCATTATTTTTACGCCACAACTCGGGTTCGAAGTGTTTCCCATGTGGTGTTGCCCTCTTGCATCCGAACTCCAATGCTGAACTGGATCTAAGGTGTCGTTTTGCAGCCGAGCTCTAACAATGGCCGGCATACGACGTGTCATAGATTACCTCGGTATTGAAAAATTTGAAGGAATTTATGGCAGCTTAATGCCATGAATGATCTTTTATGGAGCCAACCATTCACATCCGAGCTTTATGCCAGACTACTTCTAAGGCGTCTCCAATCTTGAGTTTATGTCAGACTGCTTCCGAGCTCCAACATCGGACTACATCCGAGCTCCAACGATTATCAGTGCCCAAGGTGTTATAAGTTACCTCGTTCTTTAAAAAATTGAAGGAATTCAGCCGAGCTTAATGTCAGAAATGCCTTCTATGGAGCCAACCACTTGCGTCCAAGCTTTATGCTGGACCACTTCCGAGGTGGTACACCACCCCGACCATGTGCTGATGTTTTGTGCATATTTCCGATTGGTGCAATTTATTCTCTGCCGATATATATAGCCAGTAGCCCTCAAGGTGCGTGTCGGTCTCAAACCTGAGATGCCCCCGACGCAAGAAATAATAATCAAAACAAAACCACTAATCCCAGTAGCCCCTGAGACTTAGGTCTATTTGCAAAACCGGTCGGAGGATGAAGTTCTTGCTCGGCGACATTCGTTAGGGATGTAAACACGATACGCAGTAGTTTCCGAGACTCGGGTTGGGTGCAGCCGACCAACCTAAGGATCGAATCTCCTCATAAACCGTATTGCACTTTCCATTTGCTGCACTGAATAAGCAATGCAGTAGCCCCCGAGCCTTAATTTTGGCACGGGTGGCTGAATTAAGGATCGATATTTGTTTGACACAAACTTTTTTACGTTTGACACTATTTATGAGTAATGATTCTATGTATCCAAGTACTTTACATCATTAATACTCAGATCCACATTGTACAAGACTTTTTTGACCAACCATCGGCTTCAACCTCCTCGGCCAGTAGTTGAGGAGTGTTTCTGAAAGAATAACATGCTCCCTTGGTGGTTTTGATAATTCATGACAACATACATTGTGTCTTGGACTACCACCTCTATCTAGTGTATTTCACATAATAGTCCATGGAGAGTTGAGTTTGCAAAAGGATCGAGGAGATTGTGGAATTACCCCAAGATTCAAGGAAATAGGTTGGCCAAGCTTCAAGCAAGAGGACTCTACATTTTACATTTGTGAGAAATCACTTAGAGTCCATAGGAAATCCAATACTATTAAAAGGTGGTAAAGTTTTGATGATGAACAATATGCTCAAACGTGCACAAGTGATAGTCACCAAAACATCCACAAACTCTCCCATCAAAGTCTGTCCTAAGCCAAATATGCAAAATCAGTGCAACCAACATTCCTATCCCGGTGCCACCGATTCTAAACCCTAGACAGACTCAGCCAAACCCTAACACTTCGGTGCAGCCGACACTGGTGTCGATGCCACCGAGTTGGGTTGCCAAGTTTCTGTTACGCAAGTTCACATTTTCGGTCTCCAGAAATGGTGAATCGGCGTCACCGAGTTTGGCAAATCTGACCATTGGTCACCTTGTCGGTGCAACCAAGAATCGTATATCGGTCCCTCTGAGATTCAGAAGTTGCCACTTTTGGTCACTTCGGTACCACTGAGATTTACACATCGGTGTCACTGAGTTGGTCATTTTGTGTGTAACGGTTGGATTTTTGGGGATGCCTATATATACCCCTTCACCACCACCCACTCGAAAGAGAAGCACTCAGAACTATTCCATACCTATCCTACTCAGTTTTCTGAGAGAGAACCACCTACCCTTGTGTTGAGGTTAAGATCTTCCACTCCAACCATATGGATCTTGATTTCTAGCCTCCCCAAGTTGCTTTCCACCAATCCCATCTCTTCTACCAAGCCAAATCTGTGAGAGTGATTGTTTGTTGAGCAGTCTATCATCTTGAAGCACAAGAGCAAGGAGTTCATCGTCATTATGACCCTATTAACTTTTGGAGGGTTGTGCCTCCTAGATTGGTTAGGTGTCGCTTGGGAGCCTCCTACTTCGTGTTGTGGAGTGAACGAAGAAGTTTGTAAGGTCAAGGAGATCGCCTACTTCGTGAATATCTACCCATAGTGAGGCTAGTCCTTTGTGGACAAAAGCCGCATGGAATAGTCAAGGTTGCTTCTTCGTGGAACCCTCCGTGGGTAGAGCCCTCCATGGACTCTCGCGACCGTTACTCTCCATGGGTTGAAGACTCCATGAACGTGGACGTATGATAGCACCACCTATCGGAACCACAGGAAAAATCCTTGCATCTCCTATTGCGTTTGATCTTCCTATCCCATCTCTTTACTTACATGTGCAATGTCTTTACTTTCCGCTGCCATACTTGTAGACATGCATGTGTAGGGTTGTTAGACTTTCTAGACTTGTTAAAATAGTTAAAATAAGCCAACCAATTAACTTGGGAAAATGTTAGGTTTTAAATTCCTGCTAGTAGTCTATTCACGCCCCCTTTAGACACCCCTCTCTCGATCCTACAGTTTCTCCTACTTTATAAAGCCTTTATAAAGGAAAAGATTTAAGGCAAACAAGGCAATCCTGCCATACGGTTTTATAAACAAAGGTACGCGGAGAGATATGTTATATTACTATGTAAGAAACATCTTCTGGGAGAAATAGTTCATTTATAAGTTCCTTTTCCCAGGTATTATGTTGACCATGATCGTGAAACCCCAACTCCGATCAATGCGGGAGGAAAAATATTGAGGATTTAGGTCGGCAAATGTTCCCGAACTTTGTGGTCTTTAATGAACAAATTTTTTCACTTCTGTCATTGCTGACCAATTATATTCTTAAGATTGCTAGCTTTGGGCTTCACCGAGTTTAAGGTACTAACCCGGATGACCTGGAAGTAACAATCATAGAGGTGCTACCTTTACCCCGTAGCCGATCAATCGGGAACGTAGGGGATAAGCACAGGAGCGAGGCAACCCAGCTTGGGCAAAATCTAAAATGAAATTGGTGCATATTTATTGCTTTATAACAATGATTATGGAAGGCAACACTCGCATATTGGATACAAATGGTTTTATGTTATATGTTATATTGACTCCTTTGTGACCATATATCATTTGAGAGTGGCCCATCATCGGCTTTTACCCCTTTGTAGATGCTACGCAGGGTGTTTCCACAATAACAAGACAACCCTTAGTCGATGTCTCGGTGCCCAGAGGTGGTTGTGTTAGCGGAAACAAGGCAATAAGATATCCGAGAGTTATAACTTTCATTTAGTCATAGGAGCATATGTTTGGGGGCAACTTAATAGCCCCCGGTATATGTCGACTCCTTGGATTATTCGAGGTCGAATCGCCCACAACTTGGCCTTTTCAAGAAAGGAAGGCCCTTCATTTTACTCAGATAACCTTGATCAACTATATTTTGTTGAACACTGCCTGTGGTTTGCTGACTGATTTGCGCTTGTTGTGACAGTCATGTTTCGAGTTTCTCTAACTGAGGCACTTAACCAGTTAAACCGAAAGTTACAATTGCTGTGGTTCTCCCTTTACCCCTTAGCCGAACAAAGTAGAAACCTAAGAGGTAAGCATAGGAGCTTGGTAATCTGTCTATAGACCTAAGACACAACTCGAAATCAATGCATATAAATGTCAAATACCGAGGACATTTTGTCGAGGACTGCATGGAGTACCTCGGTGTTTGGTGGATTTGATGTTAACCGCAGACTCCCTTTAATACTCCGATGCGTGAAATGCATCTGTGATTGTACTACAAGAGTTATTCACAGAAAGAACAAAAAACTTATGTAAAAAAACTTTATGTTTAGACAAAAGAAAATTGAGCCAATCCAAAATTGGTCGGAAAATATAATGTGTGCCTTGGTTGTGCTTTAACATGATACATCCGATCTCCAGACTCCAAGCGGGTTAGCCTTTGGCTTCAACCTCCATATCCCAAAGGCAAAGTGTTTCTCTGAGGCCTATTTAGCAAACTAAACTCGAGAGGCTTGAGAAAGAATCCAAGCTAGCCGGCTATTGACTACACGCTAGTGTTAGAAAAAGGAGTAGTAGAAAAAGACTTTGCAACGACCAAGAAGAAGAAACAATTATTTTAAAATGTCTCATACAAATTTAAGAGCCCCCAGTTAAATCAGGTAAATAATTTTTTTAACAAACAAAGTAAGGTGACGCTAGAACCCCATGCCAGCCGATGTGTCAAAGCAGGTCGGCGTGGCGACGTCAACTTGAAAAAGCAACGGCGCGGTGATGCCGACGTAGGTCAGAATTTGTGACGCGGTCAATGTTGGCTTGATGAAGCAACGGAGCGCCCAACCCATACAACCCGCGGATGACGAGGTTCTCTTTATGATAATTCGGCCCTCGTGATGCCGAACTCTTGGTCGGCTGAACGAGATGACGAGAAAACTTCCGTCAAAAAGAATGTCTCACAACCCGTTCATGAAAAAGATGAACTCGGGTCGGATTCATTTTCGTGCAGAAAATAGATCCAAAATTCATTGTACTCCTCGGACGTTTCCTAGAGTTTGCACCCTCGGATCGAGCTGAAATTTTGGGGGGTGATCGGTATAGGAATTATGCAGCCGAAGAATGGTGGGATTGTCCAATGGATATGCGAGCGAGATAGTGTACACCTCGTCCTAAACTCATCCAGATTCCCGTCGAGATTTGATAGGTGGCCGGTAAATTGGAGATTGCCGGAGATTCCTCCATCGGAACGCGATGAAATTTTGCAAGGTTGTTGTATATACAATTCCACACAATTTCACTATTGAAATCGTCAAAGCGACGCTCGAGGAAACGGGGACGACAAACACAAATTTGTTGTCCAGAAAAAACTACAATCTGCAGACGAGCCATCGATCCCTGTGGTGATCCCACAGCGGAACTCTCAATGAAAGCACCAATGTCAATGTCAAAACCGGTGGATCTTGGGTAGGGGTCCCGAGCTGTGGGTCTTGGATCGATGGGTAATAGGAGGCAAGGGAGATGGTACTTACCCAGGTTTGGGCCCTCTTGATGGAGGTAAGACCCTACGTCCTGCTTTGTTTGTATTGATGATGGTGTATCGAGTACAAAGTTGATCTACCATGAGATCGTATGTAGTGGTCTAAACCCTAAGACCTATGCTCATATGATGATATGATCCATGATGATCTAATTGTCCCTAATGACTAGCCAGACCTCGGCTTATATAACACACCAGAGTCCTAGGATAACAAGAGTCCTAATCGGCTACATCGGTGGAGAGGAGTCCTTGTCTTGATCACTAAGTCTTGTGGAATATTCCTCGTACGCATCATGGGCTGTCTGAACTGGCCCATTAGTGAACTGCCCTCGGGGTCCTCGGTCCTACCCATTGGTCAGGAGACAACATGGTGAGTGCCCCCTAGTCCAGGACACCATCACTTCCAACTAGCAAAATTTGTACCATCAAAGTATGGACCTCTATGTGTGGGATCACTAGAAGAGTATGTCTAGAGGGGGGTGAATAGACTACTAGCAGAACTTAAAATCTGCACAATATCCAAGGTTAAGTGTTGGCAGATTTTAGCAATTTTAGCAAGTCTAGCACACCCTACATATGCAAGTCATACAGTATATCAGCGGAAAGTAAAGACATTGCAGATGGAAGTAAGGAGTTGAGATAGGGAGATGAAACGCATGAAGGACATGGAGATTTTTCCCATGGTTCTGATAGGTGGTGCTATCGTACGTCCACGTTTATGGAGTCTTGAACCCACAAAGGGTATCGGTCGCGAGAGTCCACGGAGGGCTCTACCCACGGAGGGTTTCACAAATAAGAAACCTTGACTATACCATGATGGCCTACGTCCACGGAGGACTAGCCTAACTCGGGGTAGATCTTCATGAAGTAGCCGCTCTCATCGCCCTTACAAACTTCTTGGTTCACTCCACAACATGAAGTAGGAGGCTCCAGAGTGACACCTAACCAATCTAGGAGGCACCACCCTCCAAAACGTAATAGGCTCGATAATGTTGATGAACTCCTTGCTCTTGTGCTTCAAGATGATGGACTCCTCAACACTCAATCACTCTCTCACAGATTTGGCTTTGGTGGAACAGATTGATTGGGTGCAAAGCAACTTGGGGGGGATAGATATGAAGATTCATATGGTTGGAATGGAATGGCATGATCTCAACACATGAGTAGGTGGCTCTCTCTCAGAAAATCTGATGGGATAAGTCGGGATCTGTTCTGAGTGCTTCTCTTGCGAGTGAGTGGTGATGGATGGGTATATATAGGCATCTCCAAAAATCCAACCATTACACCTTAGGTGACCAACTTGATGACACCGATGTGTGAATCTCGGTGGTACTGAGTTGCTCCAACGGTGGCAACTTTTGAATCTCGATGAGACCAATATAGAAATCTCGGCTGTACCGATCAAGTGTCCAATGGTCAGAATTCAAATCTCGGTGATGCTGATCCAAAAACTCGGAGCTTCCAATTTTTTGAATCGAGGAAATAGAAAATTGGCAATATGAACTCGGTGGCACCAAAGTGGGATCGGTTGCACCGATGTGCCAGGGTTTGGCAAGATTTTGGGAATCAGTGGGACCGAGTCGAAGAAGTTGGTTGCACCGATTTGCAAGTATGAATTAGATATAATATGTGGGAGAGTTCGTGGGTGTTTTTGGTTACTATCACGTGTGCACATTTGAGCATATAGTTCACCAACAGTACCTCACTCCCTTTTAATAGTATTGGCTTTTCCTATGGACTCAAAGCGATTTCTCACAAAGTAAAATGTAGAGTCCTCTTTGCTTGAAGCTTTGCCAATTCTATTCCTTTTCCTTCTTCTTATTGGGTATACTCTCCACACTCCTTTTGCCAACCCATCTCTCTATTGACTTTCACCCGAAATTCACTAGGTAGAAATACCAGTCCAAGAGACAATGTATGTTGTCATGAATTATCAAAACCACCAAGGGAGCATATTGTGCTTTCAATATCCCCGTTTTTGGTAATTGATAAGAACATACAATCAAAGCTTCAATTTAAGATATGTAGAAATATGTGAAGAGTTTGAAGGATACATGACTAATACAAGCTCCCCCTAGATGTGTGCAATCCATTTTAAGGATAATTGCTTTCGAATGCATGAACACACACATGGTAGGAAGGACATGAGGAGTCATGTATATCTTGGAAGTATGCATCAAATATATGAGAATGAAATGAATTCATGGTCAAGACTCACTCTTGTAAAAAATATGTGCAAGAAGCAAGAGGTTATGTTGAACGACAATATGATGCATATACTTACCTTGAGGTCCTTGAGCATTTAATAGTAGGAACACACTTGAGAAAACAATGTTACGAAACACAAGTGTATTAGATAGTGCAAATGCAAATGGAACCAAGAGTACAAAGATATGGAGGACATATAAGAAATGATTTCCTAAGAATAATATGCCTCCAAATAAATTTAGAGTTTTATCCCCTAGACACTAATTGTGACACCAATTGTGACACCAATTTTGACACCAATCGAGAAAGTTATCCTGTCTCCCTAAATCATAATATATAGATATTGAGAGTAGGTAGGGCTGAGAAAAAGTATAAAACATATGAGAATTAGATTTCAAATCCATTATTCTATCTCTTCTCCTTAAGAAGTGTTTGTGTGATAAGGGTTCCTTGATATTTATCCCCCTTTATATGATAAGATTACACTTCTTCTTTTCATGATCATCTCTCCCCCTGAAGCATGAATGCTTTGATATCTCCCCCTTTGGTATGAGTAGCTCCCCCCTTTGTTATGAGTATAAGCTTTGAAGCTTTGATATTTCTTCTCCTTTGGCATTAGTTCCCAAAAAGGGACACACAAAGGGTCGGATAAAAGGAATCATAGAATGGGAAGGGATCCTAGAGATATTGGGTCATTGAGAGTATTGAGACAAGGGTTCCTTGAAAAGAAAATTTTCTCCCCCTTAAGATCTAAAAAACCTTTAAGAATTTCTCCTCCTTTGATGTAGAGATCCTTGATAGTTTGTAATTATATCTCTTGATGTTTCTCCCACTACATCTTTGGAATCATTGAGATGATCACAAAGTAGAACAAAAGAAGTGCATAGAGGTCGGTGTCTCCTAGGCAAAAGATTAAGTGGCACCGATATGTGTTTCTGCAGTAGGACTGCAATATTGGTAAGACCAAGAAGTATAGATCGGAGGCTCCGAGTTGGAAAACAGAAACTTGTCAACTTTGTCAAATGAAATATTTGAGAATGTCTCACACGTGTCTCAAAGATGTGCAATAAATTTTTATAAGGATTTGCAATGAATTTTCAGGAAGACTAGCAATGAGGTTTCATAAAGATTTGCAATGAATATTTAGAAGGATTTGCAATGAATTTTCGGAAAGACTTGCAATGAGGTTTCATAAAGATTTGCAATGAATTTTCAGAAGGATTTGCAATGAATTTTCATCTAGGCTAGAGTTGAATGGAAATGTCAAAGAGCAACACAAGAAGGGTTCTCCATTCTATTCTTATGACTATATGTTGGGCGGTGACAAGGTCACCTATATTAGAGTATATTGACTTAAGGAGTCAAGCAAGAATACTTGATCATAGGTCATACTCATCGTTAAGCTCAAAATGGGGTTACCATTTTTTGATTAAGCATTTTAATGTCTTCATATATCTTGAGTTGCTTTATCTCATGACTTGAAGTAAAGCTATATCAAGGATATGAGTACATACCTTTGAGTGATGTTGATGACGTAGCTTGTAGGTGAACTTGATGGGGATGCTCGAAGTTGATGAAGTTCATCTTGAGTTGGGAGCAATCCTTTTTGTTTTCGTGCACTTTTCACCTAGATACATTAGTTATGCAAGGAAAAACATGATATATCCTAATGACTTGATACCAACTGTGAGTAGGATCACATCAAATATTTGTCAAGGATGTGTTTTTGGCGTATTCTTCCTTTCGTCATCAAAGGGAGGTCGTGGATACTTGGTCATGACAAGATTGCTTAGGATATGAGTGGTTGGCAATCTTGTGGAGTGTTGTTCTTCCAGGTTCCTACAAAAGGGTTAGATGCAAGACAAGGGAGTATAGAATTCCAAGATACATGATATTCATGGTAATAATAGCATGGAATAGTTAGGTAAGCTCATCCCCTTGCATGCATCCGAGTGAGCTTAAATCAAGTTCGAAGCATCAATGATGTTCAACTCACTCCTCAAATGACAAAACACTTTTTCATCAAGTGGCTTAGTAAATATATTAGCCAATTGCTTGTCCGTCCAAACATGCTTAAGATTAATGTCTCCTTTGGCAACATGATCACGAATGAAATGACGTCGAACTTCGATCTTCTTGGTTTGAGAATGTTGAATGGGATTATGACCAATCCTAATAGAACTCTCATTGTCACAAAGTAATGGAACATTTTTCACATGGATTCCATAATCATTAAGCGTTTGTGTCATCCATAGTAATTGTGCACCACTTGATCCGGCATCAATATACTCAGCTTCTGCGGTAGATAGAGATACCGGGTTTTGTTTCTTGGAGGACCAAGATGCAAGAGATCTACCAAGAAATTGACATGTACCTAAGGTTGATTTTCTATCAACCATGTCACCGACATAGTCCGAGTCGGAGTAGCCAAAAAGATTAAAAGAAGATCCCTTGGGATACCAAATGCCAAAGTTTGGTGTATGTATCAAGTATCTCACAATGTGTTTCACAACCTTAAGATGACATTCTTTAGGTGCAGCTTGATATCGGACACACATGCACACACTAAGCATAATATCGGGACGGGAGGCACATACATAGAGCAATGAACCAATCATTGATCGATAAACCTTTTGATAAACCGGTTCGTCCCCCTTAGTGAGATCAACATATCTTCTAGTGGGCATAGGAGTTTTCATACCTTTGCACTCTTGCATGTTGAACTTCTTGTTATAGTCCTTGGTGTACTTTGTTTGAGAGATGAATGTACGTTCTCTCCTTTGCTTGATTTGTAGACCAAGGAAGAATTTTAGCTCACACATTGATAGCCCACAAGTATAGGGGATCATAGCAGTTTTCAAGGGTAGAGTATTCAACCCAAATTTATTGATTCGACACAAGGGGAGCCAAAGAATATTCTCAAGTATTCGTAGCTGAGTTGTCAATTCAATCACACCTGAAAGACTTAATATCTGCAGCAAAGTATTCAGTAGTGAAGTAGTATGGAAGTAAGAGTAACGATAACAAAAGTAACAGTAGCAATTTTATAGTGATGGTAACAGTAGCAGCGGAGAAGTAACTTAGCAAGGATCAATATGTGGAAAGTTCATAGGCATTGGATCGGTGATGGATAATTATGTCGAATGACATTCATCATGCAATAGTTATAACATAGGGTGACACGGAACTAGCTCCAATTCATCAATGTAATGTAGGCATGTATTCCATATATAGTCATACGTGCTTATGGAAAAGAACTTGCATGACATCTTTGTCCTACCCTCCCGTGGCAGCGGGTCCTAATGGAAACCAAGGGATATTAAGGCCTCCTTTTAATAGAGAACTGGACCAAAGCATTAGCAATTATGTCGGGACCCCGATCCTAAGTCATATGAATCTAGACTATAACATATCACATCACTTTGCGGCCTCACGCACGGTAGGCTCCACGGCTGCAGCCTTACCATAGCTGGGACCGTTTGCGTCTTTTGGCTCACATATGTGAACATGTCGCTGGCAATAAAATGACAGAGAACCTAGGCCGACATAACTACTCACCGAACCCAAGTGTTACATCCGTACGGAAACAGGCATACGTAACCCAGCAACGCAGGTTTCGGCCTCAAGCGTGTGTAGACGAGTCATAGCAAGCTACAAGGACTCCATTACGTTGTGGGACATAAAGTTCATCACTGCACGTAGATGAGTCATAGCAGGCTACAGGGACTCCATTACACTGCGAGACATTTCCCCGAAGGGACAAACACAGCAGCAAAGAAGGATACATGCCGGTCAATCAATGTGTCCGGAGCAGTAGCAAGCTAGCATGGCTCGGTGGAAGCACAAAGAGGCAGTTTCCCGTAAAGAGTACTACTAGAGGCACACAACTAGGTGTTAGATCCCATACATACCGTTGCACATCACACATACGCACGACATGCCCGATATGCATAGATACAACTATGGCATCACAACATAACAATACAACAACAAAACTTTTATTTAAGAGGCTCAGCCGAGCCTAGCATAATCTGTTCTTACAGATAGGGGTCACATGACCCGACACTCAAGTCATACAAACAAGTTCATACAAACCAAGCGGAAGCATAAGCTGTCTGAGTACAAACAGATGAAAGGGGTAAAAGGCACATGGCCTGACTATATACAGCCCGCCACAGGGCATAGGTCGTAGCTGGGACACCAGCTATTCGGCTTCGTCAACATCTAAAAGAACCCACCCGATGGGTCCGGGGTCTCATCTGCAACATTTATCAAACATGAGTACAAACATACTCAGCAAGTCTTTAAAGTAGACCTAGTCTATTCATGCTCATGTATCAAGAAAGGATGTGGTGGTGGAGTTTACGCGGCAATGCCAGCTTTGACTCATGGCTAACCTACACTACACAATGTTAACTCTTTGTTTCCATTTTAGATATCGCACACGAGTCCACTCACTCCATGACAATACACCACCATGGATTCACTTCCCTCTCCTGGGAGAGCGCCATCCACGATACTAACACTTGTCTTGATATTTTTATGACTATCCATTTGATTATCTATGAACAACATAAGTTTTCCAAGTAGTCCATATCCGAGGACGCGGCTATTCGAATAGTTTCATACCCTGCAGGGGTGTACTTCTTCACACACGCTCTCGCCACGTATCGCTGTGTGCTCATAAAACTATGCACCTCGGCAACCTTCAAGCGGAAGCCCAGCGAGGGAGTCGGCCACGACCGTCAATCACTTAAGACCTCTAGTCCAGGCTATCGCCTATTTGAGACTGAACCCGCACGGAAGTCCGTCTGAAGTTTCAGCTATGGCCCCAAACGATGTGCGCAGGGTTCCTAAGCCCACCATTCGGGCGACCCTTGGTACACCGTGCCACTGCCTACCACATTGTAACCCACCCCTAGGGTCAGTGCTATGCACGGCCTCCAACATACTATAAACACCAGAAACTACTTGCAACTCCTGGACTAAGGACTAAGCGACTGATAAGTTGAGAGGGGTCGAGTTACCGGAACCGAACGTGTGGTAGTAACTAGTCTTGGAACACAAACACAGAACTCAGTTCCTAAGAACGGTCCCAATGAGATAGCCCACTATGTACTCCTACATAGCCTCTCATCGCTACCTTAACCAAATCGGGTTCATCATAAGCTTATCACATCGGAACAACAATGGTTCACTCCAGTTCATCACCCAGATGAATCAGACCTGACACAACTCTAAGCATAGCAAGCATAGTAGGCAAAGTAAGCTAAGCACATCATGGCACAAGCATCTACCAGGTATGCTAGGTTGCAAGGTTTAGCTATTTACTATGACAATGATAGGTTATGCCAAAGAATAGGTTCTTCTACCGTGTAAGACGTACATATGAGCGTTTGTCCTAATGCAATAAACGATAGTAGGAGCGAGAGAGTGGGATGTTATCGGAATGATCAAGGGGGGTTGCTTGCCTTGCTGGGTAGCGGGAAGGTTCTCTCCTTTGTTGGAATACTCGGGAGTATCCTCAGAAGTAGGGCCTACCGTAATGCAGATAAGAAGCAATCAATACACGCAAGTGCAACAATATGATGCATGGTCATGGCATGGTAGCATGTACGAATGAGCTAATGCAACTAATGTTCAAGTTAATTTGAAATGAGTTTGAATATAGGTTCAAATCGTTCTTCATTTCAGATTCCATATTTTAACCTATTAGCAAATGTCACTGTTCTTCTACGTAGGTTTCTCTAACATGCATGATAATAGCACCATTAGATTCATTGGATTTTTGTGATAAATTTTCATATATAAATTATTTCTATCTGATTTATAGATTAATTTATATGAATTTTTGAAGTTTTAAACAAGTTCTGGAATTATTTTAAAACTGGAAAAGATTAAATGTGACGTCAGCCTGATGTCATCACAACGTCAGCTGGTCAGCTGACCAGGCTAGGTCAAATCTGACGTGCAGGTCCCGCACGTCAGTGACACGGGCCTAAACTCCGCGCTGTCTAGGGGTTTGACTCACCCTAGGGCCCACTAGTCAGTGGCAGGAGACTAACTAATCAGAGGGATTAGCCCCTGATGATGGCCACGTCGGCACCCACCGGAGCGGGGCCAACGGCGACCATCCGCATGACGGCGACTCGCCGGAGTTGCGCCTCCGGCGACCATTTGGCGCGCGGAGGGCACCGGGAGATAGCCCGTGCACGCGCACATCCAGCGCTGCGGCAGAGGGGGCTCGGGGGTGACCGGAGCTACGGCCGGCGACGACCCGAGTGGCGGCAAACTTCGGCAGCAAGGGGAACGGCACCTACGGTGAGGGACAGGACGCAAGAGAAGGGGGAAACGGAGCAGGAGCTCACAACGGGGTTGCCAGGGACGACGGGGAGCTCGGGGATGCGCAGACGACCTCGAATCACCGGAGGAAAGCTTTGGCGGCTAGCGGGGAAGAAAAGGCGACAACACGCCACGAAGGGCTCCCAACGTCTTCTAGCGTCACGGGGAGGACGAGGGGGTCACTGCGGGGCTGCTGCGGGGCTCAGATGGGCGTGGGGGGGGGGGCTAGAACAGCGGCTACGCGGCAACGACAAGCTTGGCTATGGCAGATCAGAGGAGGGAGGAGAGCGAGCGAGAGAGAGAGAGAGCGTGAGGGAGAGAGGGAGAGGAGAAAGAGGCCACGGCGAGGAGGCCTCGCGCTGGAGCTCTCCCAGCCCTCCAGGCCTGCAGCCAGGCAGGGAGGAGGTGGCCAGCGTGTGCCCGCCCCTGTCCTCCTGGTGAGAGGACAGGGATGACTTGCCATGGGCCAGATGGGCCGGTTCCCCCTAGGCCTCTGCTTCTTTCTTTTTCTCTTTTCTGGTTTTTTTGTATGTGACATTTGTCATTTTCTTTTCAAGTACAGATGCTAATTTAAAATATCCCAAATAGTTTTTTATATTGAAGTTTGAATATTTCAAACTTATCTGAAAAGTTTCAGGATATTTTGTAAACTAAAATAATGATAATGCTTTATTTGATATTTTCAGAAGCTTTATCATTTATTTTTAAATTGCTTCAGTTGTTCAAATATTTTGAATGACCCTTGTATAATCATGTCCAAAATTATCAGACATAGGGGACATTTTAGATGGGCATTTTGGATTTGTTCAATTTTCACCAACTTTGAATTGGTTTGATTCAAATATGAGCTTGGGGTTTCTTTTAGTCCCCATTTCATGTTGATGCAAAATTGAAACATGATGCAACACCCATGCTGCCCTATGACATCTAGCTAGGGATGTGACAACTCACCCCCACTCAATAGAATCTCGTCCCAAGATTTTGAAGTCGTCGGGAAGAGCGCGGGGTACTCTAGTCAAAGACGATCTTCTCTTTCCCATGTGGCCTCCTTTTCAGAATGGTGTGACCACTGAACCTTGAGAAACTTGATGTTCCGTCGCCGAGTGGTACGCTCAGCTTGATCAAGAATACGAATAGGGTATTCTCGATATGTAAGGTTATCTTGGAGATCAAGCGCTTCGTGGTCTACCTCACGGACAGGGTCCGAGAAGCAACGCCTGAGTTGCGAGATGTGGAAGACATCATGAATCTTGGAAAGATGCGGCGGGAGTTCCAATTGGTAGGCAACCTCTCCTCATTTAGCAAGAATGTGAAAAGGTCCAATGTAACGAGGAGCCAACTTGCCCTTGATACCAAATCGATGGGTACCCTTCAGAGGCGTAACCCGAAGGTAAGCCTTCTTATCAACTTCATAGGTCATATCCTTATGATGGCGATCATATTGTCTCTTTTGACGAGATTGGTTTGTTTTCAAATTTTCACGAATAATGCGAACTTGCTCCTCTGCATTCTGGATCATAACCGGGCCAAAGAGTTGCCTCTCTCCGGCTTCTGACCAGTTAAGAGGTGTTCGACACCTTCCTCCATAGAGAACTTCAAAAGGGGCTTTGTCCAAGCTTGATTGATAACTATTGTTATATGCAAATTCGGCAAATGGAAGACATTTCTCCCAATTCCTACCAAAGGATATAACACAAGCTCGGAGCATGTCTTTGAGAATTTGATTGACCTGCTCAACTTGACCACTTGATTACGGGTGGAAAGCAGTGCTAAAGGATAGGTGAGTCCTCATAGCGGTTTGAAAACTTTCCCAAAATCAGGAAGTAAAGATACTTCCGCGGTCTGAGTTAATCTCCAAAGGAACACCATGAAGAGAAACTATTCGAGAAACATATGACTCCGCTAGCTGGCTAGCAGTTATACTCTCCCGAACAGGAAGAAAATGAGCCACTTTGGAAAGGCGGTCAATGACCACAAAGATAGCATTATTCTCTCTCTTGTTCCTGGGAAAACCGGTAATGAAATCCATACCGACCTTATCCCGTTTCCATTCAGGAATAGCTAAAGATTGGAGGGTGCCAGTAGGCCTTTGATGTTCTGCTTTCACGCGACGAGAAACATCGCAATTAGCAATGAACTGAGCAATTTCTCTCTTCATCCTAGTCCACCAGAACCTCTGACGTAGGTCCTGATACATCTTGGTACTACCCAGATGAATTTTGAGATGAGAATCATGAGCCTCCTTAAGGATCAATTCTCATAGATGTTGCTTCTTTGGGATCACCAAGCAGTGCTCAAAGAAAACAACACCTCGATCATCTACCGAGAAGCACCTAACATTACCCTTCTTAATGTTTTTCTTGATCCGAGATATCCCGGCATCATGCTTCTGGACTTCTATAATTTGATCCGCAAGAGTAGGTTTCGCCACTAGGTTGGATAGGAATCCTTGAGGAACAATGTGGAGGTTTAACTTCCGAAATTCCTCATGGAGAATCGGTTGACCTTGTTGTAACATTAAGTTGTTACGGTAAGACTTACGACTTAGTGCATCAGCCATGACATTGGCTTTCCCCGCGGTGTAAGTTATCCCTAAGTCGTAATCTGTAATCAACTCAACCCACCGTCTTTGCCTGAGATTCAAATCCGGCTGGGTGAAGATATATTTTAGACTTTGGTGATCTATGTAAATTTCGCAACGATTACCCAGAAGGTAATGTCGCCAAGTTTTTAGTGCATGGATCACAGCTGCAACCTCAAGATCATGTGTTGGATAATTATCCTCATGTGGACACAACTGTCGAGATGCATCTGCAATCACATGACGATCTTGCATGATATTGCAACCTAATCCTTGTCGCGAGGCGTCGCAATAGATAACAAAGTTCTTAGAGAAATCTAGTGGCACCAGAACGGGAGCAGAGGTTAGTCATCTTTTCAACTCCTGAAAACTATGCTCACATTGTGGAGTCCACTCGAACGTTTTATCTTTCTTGAGGAGTTCAGTCAGAGGTTTGGCAACCTTGGAGAAATTCTCGACAAAGCAGCGACAATAGCTCGCTAAGCCAAGGAAACTCCAAACTTTCTTAACCGATTCAGGCTGAGTCCAATCGAGGATGGCTTGAACTCTCTCGGGATTGACAACAATACCTTTACGAGATATCACGTGGCCCAGATAGGTCACTTATGGCAACCAAAATTCACACTTGGAGAATTTGGCGTATAGACGGTGCTCTCGAAGTTTCATCAATACCAGCCTTAGATGCTCGGCATGTTCTTGTTCATTCTTCGAGTAGATGAGTATATCGTCGAGGTAAACCACAACGAATTTATCCAAATACTCCATGAATATCGAATTCATCAAGCGAGAGAAGGTGGTTGTGGCATTGGTTAAACTGAAGGACATGACGGTGTACTCGTATTGGCCATAACGAGTGACAAAAGCCATTTTTGGAATGTCCCCGTTTCTAATTCTGATTTGATGGTATCCCAACCTCAAATCCATTTTGGAAAAGACAGAGGATCCATCGAGTTGATCATACAAATCGTTGATCCTGGGGAGCGGATACTTGTTCTTTATGGTGACCAGATTCACTGGCCGATAATCTACAACCATCTGATTCGATCCATCCTTCTTCTTGACGAAGAGGACGGGGCAAGCCCAAGGAGAAGAACTAGGACGGATGAAACCTTTCTTCAAAGCCTCATCCAGTTAGATCTTAAGCTCGGCTAGTTCTAAGTGTGCCATCTTATAGGGTCTTCTGGCTATTGGGACAGTCCCTGGAATAAGTTCTATCACAAACTCAACATCTCTGACAGGAGAAATTCCTGGCAGTTCTTCTGGGAAGACATCCGAAAAGTGACGGACTACTGGAATATCTTCTAACTCTGGAAGAGAGCTAGCATTGAGGGAATAGAGTTGGTGCTTGGCTACTCGAGTGGAGACATTAACTATCTCACCCGATGGATGTGTAAGTTGAACATTCCTAGTATGAGTATCAATCTTAGCATAGTGGGCTTTCATCCAATCCATGCCTAGAATGATATTGATGTCCGAAGACTTGAGGGCTATCAAATGCTAGGAAGACTAGCCTATCCACCAGAATTTCATTATCATGGCTCACTCTAGAAGTTTGCCACTTTGAACCAGGAGTCTGAACTGCCAAAGGAGTAGGCATATCACAAAAAGACATGTTATGCAACTGTGCATAACTTTCTGAGATGAAGGAATGAGATGCCCAGTATCAAATAGAACAGATGCTGGATGACTATTGACAAGGAGCATACCTAGGATAAGATCATGATCCTCAATTGCTTCCTCAGCAGAGACATAATTCACTCGTCCACGAGCAGGAGCTGGCTTCACATAGATGGCTTTTCCCAGCTTCCCACCTCCAGCTGGCTTAGCATTAGCCTGAGGACAATCACGAGAGTTGTCCTGGTTCTCCACCTTTGTAGCAGACCATGGTGGCACGGGGAGCAACATTGGCAGGCGGACCTCCAAAGGACCTGGCTGGAGGGTTGGGCTGAGCTAGACGAGGCGCTTGGAAGGATGGCCTCACGGTGTACCTTGGCGGCAGAGCTGCGTTGGGCACCCAGATCCGGCGTTTGTTGGGGCCTGAGCCATATGCGGGGCTGAAGTCACGGTTGTGCTTTCTCGTGGCCTCATAGTCAGTCTGTCCAGAGTCGGCATTGATAGCCTTGTTGACGAGAGCCTGGAAGGTTGTGCATTCATGCAGGCGCAGATCTCGACGGAGCTCAGGATTAAGTCCCTTGCGGAACCTAGCTTGTTTCTTGGCATCGATTGAAACTTCCTCCGGGGCATAGCAAGCAAGATTTCTGAACTCACGGTTATAGGCATCCACTGACAGTCTGCCCTGGGTGAAAGCACAAAATTCCTCTCTCTTATGACCCATCAGCCCTTCCAGGATGTGATGGGTACGAAATGTTGCACTGAATTCTGCCCAAGTTGGTGCGGGGCCTGCGGGATGCATGGCTTCATGATTTTCCCACCACAGATTAGCGGGTCCTTCTAGAAAGTAGGTTGCAAAGGTCACCTTGTTGGCCTCGGACACATTGGCAGCCCGGATTTTGCGGAACATGCTGGTCAGCCGATCATCCGCGTCTAGTGGGTCGACCGAATGATGATACTTAGGTGGGCACAGTATGACGAAGTCACCAAGTTACACGCCATCATTGAGATCATTGCGGGGAGCACACTCTGTGTTCTGCTCAATTCGTTCCAACAGCCTGTTGGTCTCTCTCTTGTTCCTTTCGGCTTCAAGCATCACTTCTGCCAGAGAAGGCGCATGTGGCAGATCCTCTTGCCTGGGCTGCCTTCCCTCGCCCTGCTCAGGGTCAGGCACGGGGTTATTCCTAGTTGCCACCATCCCGGGAAACAAACCCACAACTTAAATATAGAGGACATCAACTCTATGGAATGAGGTAAGGAATGTACTGGACAACATGGCATGCAGGGTAAACACCCAACAACATGGAAATAACAACTGCCATATGAACACCATGATTCATACACACCATGACATAGTTCAGTACAAGCCCAAGCTGAAAGCAAACTACAGAGAGATGACACCACTCATTGGAAGCATTACAAGCTTCCTATACATTATCTATCTACACCTCCGGAACTCAACTCTCAACCTCAATCATATCCCACAAGACACGCAGGACTGTGGCGATACGAGTACTACCATACTAGTACTAACATCCACGTACTCAAGCATCACCGTAGAATGCCTCATACAGGTTACCCCCATGACCCGAGAGCTGAACCTGAGGATCCAGAAACACTCTAGCCTGTGATCCCTGGGAACCGTAAGGGCACGGATGTGGCCTTGGTCCCCTCGTTGGTGGCAACAGCGGTCCTCGAAGAGGGGTGATGCCTCCAACATCAGGCCAGTGTACGTGTGCTGGCAGATGAGTCTGCGATGGGGACAACATCTCCAAATCTCCATAGCCTGTCTGCACGACAGGTGCCAACTGCGTCAGGGCTGTCCAAAGACGTGCACAGGTGGCATAAAGCTCCATGCGAAGGGCACGTGCATCACGATCCCTGTTCTCCAACATCTGAGCGGTCACCTCCAGCCTAGGGTCCTCATGGGAATGATCAGAGTAGGTTGTTTGAGGATAAACATCCTCTCCTCCCATGGAAGCAGGAACATCACAAAACTCTGTGTTCTGAAGCTGACCATGGTGAAACCTCATGATAGTCAGCATGGTGTAGGCGGCCTCCTGAACTGCCATGTCTATGGTGACACCTAATCCATAGGTCCAGTGAAGCGGCTCTACAGCTCCAGGATAAGAAGGATATATCTTAACGGTACACATATACTGGCTTTGGTTGAAACTCGATGATGTTCCTCCACTGTGTACTCTGGGTACCAATGGTATCCAGCCTCCATCATAACTCTAACCAACATGGCCGTGCGACCCGGTACATCGATGTACCTGGTCAGACGGACCACCTGACGGGAAGGATGAGGTGGCATCTGAAACAGAGAATGATGCAAAGACATTAGAGACTCTAGCAAAAATTTGGATAGCATAACGACTGTAATTGCTCAAAAAGGATTTTGAGACAACTGCAAAAGATTGGAAAAGCATAACCACTCGACTTTCTAGACTCAAATCTCTTCTCCATCTATTTGTCACACCAACAATACTTGAGTACCAATATACTCTTGCAAACAAGCTAGCTAGTAGTCCCTGGCTAGTAACTCGGCATCCTAAGAAATAGATGAGAAGCCTAGTTCTTATCCCCGTAGAAAAGATGAGAATGACTCAGAATAGAATAACTTGGGAAGCGGAGTAAAAAGAGCCTTACATTCCCTTCCACAGTCAATTTCCCTACTTTTCTATAGTGTTTCTAGACTCAACTTCGACCGGTTTGGCTTGGTAGTCCTACAGTCAGTCAGGCTCTAATACCAACGCTGTCGGGACCCCGATCCTAAGTCATATGAATCCAGACTGTAACATATCACATCACTTTGCGGCGTCACGCACGGTAGGCTCCACGGCTGCAGCCTTACCTTAGCCGGGACCGTTTGCGTCTTTTGGCTCACGTATGTGAACATGTCGCTGGCAATCAAACGACGGAGAACCCGGGCCGACATAACTAGTCATAGAACCCAAGTGGCACATCCGTACGGAAACAGGCATATGTAACCCAGTAATGCAGGTGTCAGCCTCAAGCGTGTGTAGGCGAGTCATAGCAAGCTACAAGGACTCCATTACGTTGTGGGACATAAATGTCATCACTGCACATAGACGAGTCGTAGCAGGCTATAGGGACTCCATTACACTGCGAGACATTTCCCCAAAGGGACAGACACAGCAGCAAAGAAGGATACATGCCGGTCAATCAATGTGTCCGGAGCAGTAGCAAGCTACCATGGCTCGGTGGAAGCACAAAGAGGCAGTTTCCCATATAGAGTACTACTAGAGGCAGACAACTAGGTGTCGGATCCCATACATACCGTTGCACGTCACACGTATGCACGACATGCCCGATATGCATAGATATAACTATGGCATCACAACATAACCATACAACAACACAACTTTTATTTAAGAGGCTCAGCCAAGCCTAGCATAATATGTTCTTACAGATAGGGGTCACATGACCCGACACTCAAGTCATACAAACAAGTTCATACAAACCAAGTGGAAGCATAAGCTGTCTAAGTACAAACAGATGAAATCGGTAAAAGGCACATGGCCTGACTATATACAACCTACCTCAGGGCATAGGTTGTAGCTGGGACACCAGCTATTCGGCTTCGTCGACATCTAGAAAGAACCCACCCGATGGGTCCAGGGTCTCATCTGCAACATTTATTAAGCAAACATGAGTACAAACATACTCAGCAAGTCTTTAAAGCAGACCTAGTCTATTCATGCTCATGTATCAACAAAGGGGGTGGTGGTGCAGTTTACACAACAATGCCAGCTTTGTCTCATGGCTGGCCTACACTACACAATGTTAACTCTTTGTTTCCATATTAGATATCGCACACGAGTCCACTAACTCCATGACAATACACCACCATGGATTCACTTCCCTCTCCTGGGAGAGTGCCATCCACGGTACTCACACTTGTCTTGATATTTTTATGAGTATTCATTTGATTATCTATGAACTGTTGGGGAACGTCGCATGGGAAACAAAAATTTTCCTACGCACACGCAAACCTATCCATGTTGATGAGCATCTACGAGAGGGAGAGTGGATCTACGTACCCTTGTAGATCGCTAAGCGGGAAGCGTTAAGAAACGCGGTTGGTGTAGTCGAACATCTTCGCGATCCAAATCGCCAAGCGTCCCGCGCTCTCATCACGATCCATCCCGTGATCCCATCACAATCCATCCAGCAATCTCATCATGATATGTCTCACGATCTTGATCACGATCTGTCCCGCGAACTCATCACGATCTATCCCGCGATCTCATCACAAACTGTCTCGCGATCTCGATCACGGTCCTTCCGATCTACCACCGAACGGACGACACCTCCGCGTTCAGCACACGTGCAGCTTGATGACGATCTCCACCGTCTTGATCCAACAAGAGGAGGAGGAGAGGAGAGAGTTAACCGGCAGCGTGACGGCGCTCCGGTGATGGTGGTGGAGTGATTCCAGCAGGGCTTCGCCTAACCACTGTAGAAAACCGATCTACAGGAGCACCGGTGGAACGGGTAGCACATGGCCGTAAATTGTATGCAAAAACCCTCTATTCCACCAGTATATATAGGAGGGAGGGAGAGGAGGGCGCAGCCTTGGCCTCCAAGGCCTGCTGGCTCGGCCGAACCAAGTGGAGAAAGAGTCCTCCTCCACCTGAGAGTCCACCTCTCACACGAGAGGTGGAACTTGGGGAGGACTCCACCCTAATTCGGTTTGGGCCTCTCTCCCTATGCCCAGGCCACTTTGGCCGACCCCACCAGCCCACTAGGGGATGGTGGGTCGCCACTTTGGCCCATGGGGTGGGTGGGCCCCATTGGTGGACCCCCGGGACCCATTCGTCACTCCCGGTACACTACCGAAAGTGCCCGAAATCTTTCCGGAGTCCAAACACCACCTTTCTATATATCAATATTTACCTCCGGACCATTCCGGAGCTCCTCGTGACATCCGGGATCTCATCCGGGACTCCGAACAACCTTCGGTCACCAACATACATAACTCTACACTACCGAAACGTCACCAAACCATAAGTGTGCAGACCCTACGGGTTCGAGAACTATGTAGACATGACCGAGACACCTCTACGGTCAATAACCAATGGCGGGACCTGGACGTCCACATTGGCTCCTACATATTCTACGAAGATCTTTATCGATCGAACCCCTATGTCAAGGATTGAGTTAATCCCGTATAACGTTCCCTTTGTTCTTCGGTATGTTACTTGCCCGAGATTCGATCGTCGGTATCTCCATACCTAGTTCAACCTCGTTACTAGCAAGTATCTTTACTCGTTCCGTAATACAAGATCCCGCAACTAACAATTAGTCACATTGCTTGCAAGTCTCATTGTGATGTTGTATTACCGAGTGGGCCCCAAGATACCTCTCCGTCACACGGAGTAACAAATCCTAGTCTTGATCCATGCCAACTCAATAGACACCCTCGGATATACCTGTAGAGCACCTCTATAGTCACCCAGTTACGTTGCAACGTTTGATACACACAAGGCACTCCTCCGATGTCCGTGAGTTGCATGATCTCATGGTCATAGGAACATATACTTGACATGCAAAAAACAGTAGCAATAAACTGACACGATCATATGCTACGTTTGTAGTTTGCGTCTTGTCCATCACATCATTCTCCTAATGATGTGATCCCGTTATCAAATGACATCTTATGTCCATGGCTAGGAAACCTTAACCATCTTTGATCAATGAGCTAGGCCATTAGAGGCATACTAGGGACATGGTGTTGTCTATGTATCCACACATGCATCTAAGTCTCCGATCAATACAATTATAGCATGGATAATAAACGATTATCATGAACAAGGAAATATGATAATAACTAATTTATTATTGCCTCTAGGGCATATTTCGAACAGTCTCCCACTTGCACTAGAGTCAATAATCTAGTTCACATCACCATGTGATTCGCATTGTTATGAATCTAACACCCAACGAGTTCTGGGGCTCGATCATGCTTTGCATGTGAGAGAGGTCTTATAGTCAACGGGTCTGTGATATTCAGATCCGTGTGTACTTTGCAAATCTCTAAGTCAAACCGTAAACAGTGCTACCACACTCCACTTGGTACTAATTCCAAATGGCTGCTCCACTATACGTATCCAGATTGCTACTACGAGTCATCCGGATTAGTGTTAAAGCTTGCATCGACGTAACTCCTTACGACGAAGCCTTTGTCACCCCCATAATCGAGAAACAATTCCTTTAGTCTTTTAGTCACTAAGGATAATGTTGACCGCTGTCCAGTGATCCACTCCTGGATCACTCTTGTACCCCTTGACGGACTCATGGCAAGGCACACACAGGTGCGGTACACAGCATGGCATACTACACAGAGCCTATGGCTAAGGCATAGGGGACAACTTTCGTCTTTTCTCTTTCTTCTGCCATTGTCGGGCTTTGAGTCTCACTCAACTTCACACCTTACAAATCAGACGAGAACTATTTCTCTGACTGATCCATTTTGAACTCTTTCAAAATCTCATCAAGGTATGTACTCATTGAAAGTCTCATCAAGTCATCTTTGATCTATCTCTATAGACCTTGATGCTCAATAGGTAGTTTTATCCAGGTTTTACTTTGAAAATCACTTTCCAAATAACCGCTTATGCTTTCTAGAAATTCTACATTATTTCCGATCAACAATATGTCATCTACATATACTTATCAGAAATTCTATAGTGCTCCCACTCACTTTGTTGTAAATACAAGTTTCTCGTAAACTTCGTATAAACTCAAAAACTTTGATCAACTCATCAAAGCATATATTCCAACTCCAAGATGCTTGCTTCAGTCCATAGAAGGATCACTGAAGCTTGTTCACCTTTTAGCATCCTTAGGACTGACAAAACCTTCTGGTTGTATCACATACAACCGTTTCTCAAGTAAACCGTTAAGGAAATGATGTTTTGACATCCATCTGCCAGATTTCATAATTGAAAAATGCAGCAATTGCTAACATAATTCCAACAGACTTAGCACCGCTACGAGTGAGAGAGTCTCATCGTAGTCAACTCCTTTGAACTTGTCACAAACATCTTTGCAACAAGTCGAGCTTTACAAATGGTGACATTTACCATCAGTGTTTGTCTTCATTTTAAAAATCCATTTGTATTCAACGACCTGCTGTCCAACGAGCAAGTCTACCAAAATCTATACTTGGTTCTCATACATGGATCCTATCTCGGATTTCATGGACTCCAACCATTTGTCGGAATCTGGGCCCATCATCGCTTCTCCATAGCTCGTAGGTTCATCGTTGTCCAACAACATGACCTCCAAGACAGGGTTACTGTATCGCTCAGGAGCAGTACACATCCTTGTCGACCTACGAAGTTCGATAGTAACTTGATCCTGAAGCTTCATGATCATCATCATTAACTTCCTCTTCAACTAATGTAGGCTTCACAGAAACAACATTCTGCGCTGCGCTACTCTCTGGTTGAACAAAGGTTTAACAACCTCATCAAGTTTTGTCTTCCTCCCACTCAATTCTTTCGAGAGAAACTTTTCCTCGAGAAAGGATCCGTTTTAGTAAAAACACTTTGCACTTGGATCTGAGATAGAAGGTTCACCCAACTAATCTTAGGGTATTCTATCAAGATGCATTTGTCTGCCTTGGGTTCGACCTCATTAGGTGAAAACATTTTCCACACAAGTGTCGCAGCCCCAAATATTAAGAAATGACAACTTAGGTTTCTATCAAACCATAATTCACACGGTGTCATCTCAACGGATTTAGATGGTGCCCTATTTAAAGTGAATGTAGTTGTCTCTAATGCATAACCCCAAAATTATAGTAGTAAAACGATATGAGACATCATAGTACGCACCATGTCCAATAGAGCATAACTATGATGTTCGGACACACCATCACACTATGGTGTTCCAGGTGGCGTTTAGTTGTGAAACAACTTTCACATTGTCTTAAGTTGTATGCCAAACTCGTGACTCAGATATTCACCTCCACGATCATATCGCAGTCATTTTTATCTTCTTGTCACGATGATCTTAAACTTCACTCTGAATTTGCTTGAATCTTTCAAATGATTCAGACTTGTGTTTCATTAAGTAAATATACACTATATCTACTCAAATCATCAGTGAAGGTAATAAAATAACGATATCCACTGCACGCTACCAGACTCACTAGATTGCATACATCAACATGTATCATTTCCAATGAATAACTTGCCCGCTCCATCCAACGGGGTCCTTTATTCATGTTGTCCAAGAGGCATGGTTCGCATGTCTCAACCGATTCGAAATCGAATGAGTCCAAGTATCCATTAGCATGGAGTTTCTTCATGCGCTTTATACCAATATGACATTTTGCGGCAGTGCCACAAGTATGTGGTACTATCATTATTTAACTTTGTATCTTTTGACATCAATGTTATGAACATGTGTATTACTACGATCAAGATTTCAGCAAACCATTCTCACTGGGTGCATGACCATTGAAGGTATTATTCATGTAAACAGAATAACCATTATTCTCTGACTTAAATAAATAACCGTATTGCAACAAACATGATCCAATCATGTTCATGCTCAACGCAAAACACCAAATAACATTTATTTAGGTTCATCACTAATCCTGAAGGTAGAGAGAGCGTGCGATGTTGATCACATCAACCTTGGAAACATTTCCAACACACATTGTCACCTCACCCTTAGCTAGTTCTCCGTTTATTCCGTAGCTTTTATTTCGAGTTACTAACATTTAGCAACCGAACCGGTATCCAATACCCAGGTGCTACTAGGAGTACTAGAAAGGTACACATCAATAACTCGTATATCAAATATACTTCTATCGGTGTTGCCAGCCTTCTTATCTACCAAGTATCTAGGGTTGTTCCGCTTCAGCGACCTCTCACCTCATAATAGAAGCACTTAGTCTCGGGTTTGAGTTCAACTTTGGGTTGCTTCACTGGAGCAGCAACTGACTTGCTATCCATGAAGTTTCCCTCCTTGCTCTTGCCCTTTTCGAAACTAGTGGTTTGATTAACCATCAACAGTTGACGCTCCTTCTTGATTTCTACCTTCGCGGTGTCAAACATCGCGAACAGCTCAGGGATCGATACTTCTATCCCTGGTGTTTTATAGTTCATCACTAATTTCTAGTAGCTTTAGTGACAGTGACTGGGGGAACTATATCAATCACTATCTTATATGGAAGATCAACTCCCACTTGATTCAAGCGATTGTAGTACCCAGACAATCTGAGTACATGCTCAACGATTGAGCTATTCTCCTTCATCTTACAGGCAAAGAATCTTGTTGGAGATCTCATATCTCGCAACACAGGCACGAGCCTGAGATCACAATCTCTGCTCCTAGAACATCTCATATGTTCCATGACGTTCAAAACGTTTCGGAGCCTCAATTCTAAGTCGTAATACATGAAGCACTAAACTATCAAGTAGTCATCGAAACGTGCCTGTCAGATGTTCACAACATCTACAGACGACGCTAGAGGGGGTGGCACACCGAGCGGTGCATTAAGGACATAAGCCTTCTGTGCAGCAATGAGGACAATCCTCAGATCACGGACCCAGTCCGCAATATTGCTACCAACATCTTTCAACTCTATTTCTCTAGGAACATATAAAAATTTAACGGAGCTACAGCGCGAGCTAGTAATCTACAACATAATTTGCAAAGACAATATTGACTATGTTCATGATAATGAGTTCAATTAATCATATTACTTAAGAACTCCCACTAAAATTGACATCCCTCCAATCATTCGAGTGATACATGATCCAAATTCACCAACTCAAGTCCGATCATCACGTGAGTTGAGGTGGCTGCAATGGTGAACATCATTATGTTGATCATATCTACTATATGACTCATGTTCGACCTTTCGGTCTCTTGTGTTCCGAGGCCATATCTGTACATGCTAGGCTCGTCAAGTTTAACCTGAGTGTTCTGCACGTGCAAATCTGGCTTCCACCCGTTGTATCTGAACGTAGAGTCTATCACACCCGATCATCACGTGGTGTCCCAACATGACGAACTTTCGCAACGGTGCACACTCGGGCAGAACACAATTTGTCTTGAAATTAAGTGAGGGATCACCTTATAATGCTACCGTCGTCCTAAGCAAAACAAGGTGCAAAAAAGGATTAACATCACATGCAAATAATAAGTGACATGATATGGCCATGATCTTGTGCTTTTGATCTCCATCATGAAAGCACCAGCATGATCTCCATCGTCACCGGCATGACACCATGATCTCCATCATCTTGATCTCCATCAACGTGTCGCCATTGGGGTTGTCACGCCCTGCATGCTTATACTACTATTGCTACCGTAGTGATAAAGTAAAGCATTACATAGCGCTTAATGATTGACACGCATGTCGTACAATAATTAAAGACAACCCTATGGCTCCTGCCGGTTGCCGTACTCATCGACATGCAAGTCGTGATAATCTATACATCACATGATCATCTCATACATCACATATATCACATCATGTAATTGGCCATATCATATCACAACATACCCTGCAAAAACAAGTTAGATGTCCTCTAATTGTTGTTGCATGTTTTACGTGGCTTCTACGAGTATCTAGCAAGAACGATTCTCACCTACGCATAAACCACAACAGTGATACACTAGTTTTCTTGTCAACCTTCTCAAGGACCGCCTTTGTCGAATTCGATCCAACTAAAGTAGGAGAGACTGACACCTGCTAGCCATATGTTGCAACAAGAGCAGTTGAGGGACCCGGTCTCTCGTAAGCGTACGAGTAAGGTTGGTCCGGGCTGCTTCATCCCACAATACCGCTGAACCAAAACACGACCAAGGGAGGAAGCAATCTAAGCATCAACGCCCACAAACCTTTTGTGTTCTACTCGAGATCTCATCGAACCATCAACCTAGCTCATGATGCCACTGTTGGGGAACGTCGCATGGGAAACAAAAATTTTCCTATGCACACGCAAACCTATCCATGGTGATGAGCATCTACGAGAGGGATAGTGGATCTACGTACCCTTGTAGATCGGTAAGCGGGAAGCGTTAAGAAACACGGTTGGTGTAGTCGAACATCTTCGCGATCCAAATCGCCGAGCGTCCCGCGATCTCATCACGATCCATCCCGCGATCCCATCACGATCCGTCCCGCGATCTCATCACAATCCGTCTCACGATCTTGATCACGATCTGTCCTGCGAACTCATCACGATCCGTCCCGCGATCTCATCACGAACTGTCTCGCGATCTCAATCACGGTCCTTCCGATCTAGCACCGAACGGACGACACCTCCACGTTCAGCACACATGCAGCTTGATGACGATCTCCACCGTCTTGATCCAGCAAGAGGAGGTGGAGAGGAGAGAGAGTTCACCGGCAGCGTGACGGCGATCCGGTGATGCTGGTGGAGTGATTCCGGCAGGGCTTCACCTAACCACTGCAGAAAACCGATCTAGAGGAGCACCGGTGGAACGGGTAGCACGTGGCCGTAAATTGTTTGCAAAACCCCTCTATTCCACCAGTATATATAGGAGGTAGGGAGAGGAGGGCACAGCCTTGGCCTCCAAGGCCTGCTGGCTCGGCCGAACCAAGTGGAGGAAGAGTCCTCCTCCACCTGAGAGTCCACCTCTCACACGAGAGGTGGAACTTGGGGAGGACTCCACCCCAATTCGGTTTGGCCCTCTCTCCCTACGCCCAGGCCACCTTGGCCGACCCCACCAGCCCACTAGGGGCTGGTGGGTCGCCACTTTGGCCCATGGGGTGGGTGCCCTCCATTGGTGGACCCCCGGGACCTATTCGTCACTCCCGGTACACTACCGAAAGTGCCCAAAATCTTTCCGGAGTCCAAACACCACCTTCCTATATATAAATCTTTACCTCCGGATCATTCCAGAGCTCCTCGTGACGTCCGGGATCTCATCCGGGACTCCGAACAACCTTCGGTCACCACCATACATAACTCTACACTACCGAAACGTCACCAAACCTTAAGTGTGCAGACCCTGCGGGTTCGAGAACTATGTAGACATGACCAAGAAACCTCTACGGTCAATAACTAATGGCGTAACCTGGACGTCCACATTGGTTCCTAGATATTCTACGAAGATCTTTCTCGGTCGAACCTCTATGTCAAGGATTCAGTTAATCCCGTATAACGTTCCCTTTGTTCTTCGGTATGTTACTTGCCCGAGATTCGATCGTCGGTATCTCCATACCTAGTTCAACCTCGTTACTGGCAAGTCTCTTTACTCGTTCCGTAATACAAGATCCCGCAACTAACAATTAGTCACATTGCTTGCAAGGCTCATTGTGATGTTGTATTACCGAGTGGGCCCCAAGATACCTCTCCGTCACACGGAGTAACAAATCCCAGTCTTGATCCATGCCAACTCAACAGACACCCTCGGAGATACCTGTAGAGCACCTTTATAGTCACCCAGTTACGTTGAGACGTTTGATACAAACAAGGCACTCCTCCGATGTCCGTGAGTTGCATGATCTCATGGTCATAGGAACATATACTTGACATGCAGAAAACAGTAGCAATAAACTGACACGATCATATGCTACGTTTGTAGTTTGGGTCTTGTCCATCACATCATTCTCCTAATGATGTGATCCCATTATCAAATGACATCTCATGTCCATGGTAGGAAACCTTAACCATCTTTGATCAACGAGCTAGTGCATTAGAGGCATACTAGGGACATGGTTTTGTCTATGTATCCACACATGCATCTAAGTCTCCGATCAATACAATTATAGCATGGATAATAAACGATTATTATGAACAAGGAAATATGATAATAACTAATTTATTATTGCCTCTAGGGCATATTTCCAACATGAACAACATAAGTTTTCCATGTAGTCCATATATGAGGACGCGGCTATTCGAATAGTTTCATACCCTGCAGGGGTGTACTTCTTCGCACACACTCTCGCCACTTATCGCTGTGTGCTCATAAAACCATGCACCTTGGCAACCTTCAAGAGGAAGCCCAGCGAGGGAGTCGGCCATGACCGTCAATCACTTAAGACCTCTAGTCCAGGCTATCGCCTATTTGAGACTGAACCCGCACGGAAGTCCGGCCGAAGTTTCCGCTACGGCCCCAAACGATGTGCACAGGGTTCCCAAGCCCACCATTCGGGTGACCCTTGGTACACCGTGCCACTTCCTATCGCGACGTAACCCACCCCTAGGGTCAGCGCTATGCACGGCCTCCAGCATACTATAAACACCAGAAACTACATGCAACTCCTAGACTAAGGACTAAGCGACTGATAAGTTGAGAGGGGTCGAGTTACTGGAACCCAATGTGTGGTAGTAACTAGTGTTGGATCACAAACACGGAACTCAGTTCCTAAGAATGGTCCCAAGGATATAACCCGCTATGTACTCCTACATAGCCTCTCATCGCTACCTTAACCAAATTGGGTTCATCATAAGCTTATCACATCGGAACCACAATGGTTCACTCCAGTTCATCACCCAGATGAATCAGACCTGACACAACTCTAAGCATAGAAAGCATAGCAGGCAAAGTAAGCTAAGCATAGCAAGAATAGCAGGCAAAGTAAGCTAAGCACGTCATGGCACAATCATCTACCAGGTATGCTAGGTAGCAAGGTTTAGCTATTTACTGTGATAATGACAGGTTATGCAAAATAATAGGTTCTTCTACCGTGTAAGACATACATATGAGCGTTTGTCCTAATGCAATAAATGAGAGTAGGAGCGAGAGAGTGGGATGTTATCGGAATGATCAAGGGGGGTTGCTTGCCTTGCTGGGTAGCGGGAAGGTTCTCTCCTTCGTTGGAATACTCGGGGGTATCCTCAGAAGTAGGGCCTACCGCAATGCAGATAAGAAGCAATCAATACACGCAAGTGCAACAATATGATGCATGATCATGGCATGGTAGCATGTACGGATGAGCTAATGCAACTAATGTTCAAGTTAATTTGAAATGAGTTTGAATATAGGTTCAAATCGTTCTTCATTTCAAATTCCATATTTTAACCTATTCGTAAATGTCAATGTTCTTCTACATAGGTTGCTCTAACATGCATGACAATAGCACCATTGGATTCATTGGATTTTTCTGATAAATTTTCATATATAAATTATTTCCATCTGATTTATAGATTAATTTATATGAATTTTTGAAGTTTTAAACAAGTTCTGAAATATTTTAGAATTGGAAAAGATTAAATATGACGTCAGCATGACGTCATCACAACGTCAGCTAGTCAACTGACCAGGCCATGTCAAACTCGATGTGCGGGGACCGCATGTCAGTGACAGGGGCCTAAACTCCACGCTGACCAGGGGTTTGACCCACCCTGGGCCAACTGGTCAGTGGCAGGAGGCTAACTAATGAGGGGGATTAGCCCCTGATGATGGCCACGTCGGCACCCACTGGAGCGGGGCCGGCGGCGACCATCCACACGGTGGCGACTCGCTAGAGTTGCGCCTTCGGCGACCATTTGGCGTGCAGAGGGCACCGGGAGATAGCCCGTGCACGCGCGCATCCAGCGCTGCGGTAGAGGGGGCTCAGGGGCCACCGGAGCTATGGACGGCGACGACCCGAGCGGCGGTGAGCTTTGGCAGCAAGGGGAACGACACCTATGGCGTGGGACAGGACGCAAGAGAAGGTGGAAACGGAGCAGGAGCTCACAATGGGTTTGCCGGGGACGATGTCGAGCTCGGGGATGCGCAGACGACCTCGAATCGCTGGAGGAAAGCTTCGGCGGCCGTGTAACAGCCCGGGACCAACGCTCCAGAAGATTCCCCTTTTATTTCCATTCTCGTCTGTGTTAGTCCGGTTTTTGCATTCATCATTGCATCATTTGCATCATCTGCATAGCATCATCTCTCGTTTTCAAAACTTGCATCCGTTCATAAGTTGCCGGTACTCTCTGTTCTCGTCGCTGACCATTTTGAGACCAACCACACATGCACGCGCCCGCGACATCATTTTAAAATGTTTTAAAAGGCGCGCTAAAATATTCTTGGATTGGGTCGAAACATGGCGTGCGGTCTTGTTATATTGTAGGTAGACCGCTTGTCGAATTCGTCGCGTTCCGAGTTCGTTTGATACCCCGTCGGTCATCCGTAGCAATGCAGTCATCAGTTATTCGTCGGACGTTCTCGGTGTTTTCAAGCTTCGTGTCATGGGCCGCACTTCCCTCTCTTCTCCACCTAGCCCATTTACATAGCCACCGTAGCCCCCCTCCGCTTCCGGACTATCCGATCGAGATCGTACGGTCCGAAAACGGCAGAGACCGTCATCCCTAGCCCCTAAGCTATAAATAGACCCCTCCCCTTCCTAATTGGGCAGCTAACCCTAATTCCCTCGAATCCCGTGCCAGCCACCAGCAGCCACCCTTCTCCCTCCTCCAGCCGCCAGGCCTGCCCAGGCCCAGATCCAGGCCCGCCCAGGCCCGAATCAGCCCGTGCCTACCATGGCGCTCCCGCAGCTCCTCCCGTGGCCTCCCATGGCCGCCAGGGGCGCCGCGCCCTCCCCTGCCATGCCGCCATCGCCATCTCTGTCCGCTGCTGCCTCGTGAGAGACCACGCCGTTGCCCTCTCCTACCTCTCCCGTGCCCTGGCTCCTCTCCTCTCCCTCTTCCCAATCCCCTCGCTCTCTCTCGTGGTCAGGGAGCAGGACCGCCGCTGTGCCACCGCCAGGACCTTGCCGCCGGCCAGATACAGCCTCCCCTTGCTCAGATCTGGCCGGATCCGCCCCGTCCCCGCCTGATCCATGCCGCCCCTCACCGTGGCAAGCCCCGCTGCTCGCCATTGACCTCGAAGCCGTCACTACCTTCCCACTCATGCCCGAGAGCGAGGAGGAGACGAGTGCCCGCTCGTCCGCCCTGCCAGCGCCCGCGTGGGCCACGACCAGCATCGCCAGCTCCTCCAGCCAACCGGCCCAGGATGGCCCAGGGTGAGCCAGCCTCCCCCGTGCATTTTATTCTGTTTTCGTGTGTAGGCCGTTTTGCACATTTAGAATGCTAATATATAATTATCCGTAAGCCGTATAAAAATATTTCATATATGTAAAATGCTTAGAAAAATATGTAGATTAACTCTATGCCAATTTCGTCCATGCTTAAAATGTTTAACATGCCATTTTTCCTGCTATTTCGCATAATTGTCATGATTTTGCATTCACAAAATTTCTAACATGCATCAGAATTAAATAAAACCATATATCAAATTTTCATATTATAGGCACCACATTTTCATGCATGATAAAAATGTTGGCATGATGTTTGCATTTTATTTTGCATTATATGACTTGCTAATTAATTAGGCCATAACTTGCATAATTAATTGTGATTATTTTTCCTACATGAACCCATCATATTATATATGTCTTCAGGGTAGACAAATCCATATAATTTATCTGTGCATTTAGTTTTGTCATTTGAGCATTTTTTGTGTGCATGTCATTTTGCTATGATGGCCTTTTGTCTCTTTCGTGTGATTTAATAGAGGCATGATATGAAATTATTTTGAACATGAGATATGCCCTTTGATATGTGTCCTAGCCCCTAGACATTTTGCTTGCCATAGAAATGCATGTATAGGTGTTGTTTTATTGTTGTCAACATGCTATAAAATTCTGCTGTTTTGAGATGCTAAAATATTTCTAAGTCTGGAATCTGTAATATTTTTTGCTATCTTGCCATGTGTTTTGCTAGTGATCTAGAACCCTTTTGTGGTAGGTGTAATGGAGTTATTTTTATTTGTTAATGTCCTTTAGTATGCTGCTAAGTTTTATGCCATAATAGGCCCTGTATCAGATAGTTTCACTACTGTCAATATGCCTTCGTGATAAAAAGTGCACTGTCAAAACTGCTATTTTCACTAAGTCTGAAACTGTTTTCAAGTAGCCATCTTGTGAGCTTCCTACCATGTGATCCATGCATGTTTTGAATATGATATGTGAAGATGAAATGAAGTGTGTGTTATATTCTGGGGCCACATGCTTGGTTTGTGCGTTTTAAGGTCTTGTAGCTTGTTGTTTTCATGGGTGCAAAATGCTAAGTTGCTGTGTTGGGCAGATTTCGACTATAACTTGTGTTGGTTGTAATTGTTGATCCGTAGCTCCGTTGTGAACATGTTGCATATGAAACTTGGTTAGAATCTCATGTAGTTTCATAGTATGTTTCTGCATTCATGATGCGAAATGTTTGTGATTGTATTTTCCATGCATTTGGATTCATGACATGTGCATCTTGTGTTGCTCATATCTTTTAGACCGTAGCTCCGTTTGAGATGTTCCATATATGTTAATCGACTAGAATGATGTGTAGAATTGCATGGTGTGCTTTATTCTGTTGTTTAACAAATATAAAATATAATTAGTTCAGATCTGTACCAATTTCGATATTAACATATGAGGTCGTTTCGAAAATACTATAAGTTGTTTCCGACCTCATTTAAGATGCCTAGATAGTGTAGTTTACATACGCTTCGCCACTTGTCATGCCTAACAATATTTAACATTGATGTGTACCTAAACGGGAATGAACTAAATAATTCGAACGTGGAGTTTCGTCAATATGCAACTCGTTGCATATTGAGCTTCACTTTAATGTGTAGTAGTTGTTTGATGTGAATTGTCATGCCTTGCATATTTAAACCGGACATGCATCATATTTGTTGCGCATCGTGTCATGCATATTTGGTGGTGTATCTTGTGGTGATTGTTTGTTTTGGATTGCTTCTTCTCGATAGAGTTCCGAAAGCTTTCGGAGTGTGAGGATTCGTTCGGCTACGTTGGCTCGTCTTCTTCATGGGCTCGTTCTTCTTCCGAGCCGGATCTCAGGCAAGATGACACATTTCCCTGGATACCACTACTATCATTGCTATGCTAGTTGTCTCACTTTTATCGTTATGTCACGCTACCTACCACTTGTTTGTCAAGCCTCCCAACAATGCCATGAAAAGTGCTACATTTAATTTGTTATATCACATTATTTTGTCGTTTCTAGCTGCTAAATTATTTTGTTAAATTGCATTATGGCTAAATAATTTTATCATTTATAGATGCTAATTATATCACATTTAATTTAACAATGAAATTATTTTGTTATATCACATTATTGCTGCTATTTAATTTAATGCACATATATACTTGGTAAAGGGTGGTAGGCTTGGCCTTTGCTCGGTGTTTTGTTCCGCTCTTTCCGCCCTAGTTACTTGTGCACCAGTGTTATGTTCCATAATTGAGTGCTCCTAACATGCTCGGGGTTGTTATGGGGAATCCCTTGATTTTCGGGTTAGAATAAAGCTTGTCTGGCAAGGCCCAACATTGGTACTACATTTGCCTAATAACTAATGAACTTGCATAGGGGCTTTCTGGACCCCGTGGATAATTAATCAACAACCGGGGCCGTTGCTCCTCATGAGTGTTGGTCCAAATTAGAGCACTGTGTGGGGCCAACCCATGGCAACTTGGGAGATTTCTGTAGCGACCCGACCTGAAAGGTCGAATCTCCGGTGTCTCTGTACCATCCCAAGATCATGCTGGTACGCACACGGTACATCAATGTATATATCAAAGGGAAATCACACATCATAAATTAATCTAAATCTCATATCGAGTCCTTTATTACAATAATGATTACAATAAAGTGGCTGAAGGCCAACTCATGAGATTAACTAAACTTGTAGAAGCTTCAAAGGTAGATGAGTCCATCTGACTCCAAGGGCATCTCACCGAGCGTAGAGCGTATCCTCACTCCTGATCGGAAAAGTACTCTACAACATGATACGTTGCAGCCGTGTAGGTCAGCATATTGAATATGCCGGCAAAGTCACAAGAGAGGGGGTAAAGTAATCATCTAGTCTATATGCAAATATGGCAGGTGGGGTAGTAAGTTTTTGCATAAAGCCAAATTTTTCCTACAACAAGAGAGGGCAAAGGCATAATTACTGCAATGTTGGTTGATTAATGAGATGGTTCCACCAACCAATTCTCATACCCAAGTTGTCATTAACAACCCACATCAATATAATTAATGGTGTTGAGAGTTCCAGATAGTTTTAGTTCCTTTGGCTCAAATTGTCCATGACCGTGGACACGGCTAATTGATTAGGTTTGGGTACTCTGTAGAGTTTTGCACACGTTCCCCACAATATTTGGTCGCCTCCGTTTGATTTCTCACACTTCAGGGTGTTTGAGAAACGGATGACCAAAACACAGTCTTCTAAAGGGTTTCCCTGCGACTCTGTCGATGCCCATCCTTTCCTACCATTCTTCTACATCTCGTAGCACCGCCTGTCCAGGGTCACCACGATATCCAACCAAGCCAGAGCCCATAATGACTTGTGGCTGTGCAGGTAAGCCTTGGGTCTTGAAGCATCCATCCATCTTTGTGCCTGAGTGGACCTTTCCGCATGAATACTGGCATATCTCCAGCATCATCTAGGCTAACCACTCATTTCTCCAGGGCACCGTTCAACCATCATCCACCCAGAGGTAAGTTGAAAACTTGAAGTCTTGAAGACTTGATCATCATGTAGGTCTTGAAATTATTAACTCTCAACTCTCATGAATCAGACAACGAACCCCGTCTACTAATAGCATAGTAAAATGTAAAACAACATTTCCCGGGGCCAATGTGTCAAAGGGTTGAGGGGTGCCTACCACATGATACTTCATCAAGTAACCAAGTTTCCAATTTACCTACTTTGCATGCAATTGGGGTGATGGAAGAACTAATGCAATAAAACATAGGTATACATGGTCAAAGTGACTTGCCTGATTGACGATCTTCCTACTCGAATGACTGTAGGTAACAAGCTTCGCACTCCGGATGATCTAACGAATCAAACAAGAGCACACCATAAGCATACATCCAATAATACCACACACACAATCAGCAAGGTTCAAATAACAGTACCTAAACAATTCCATAGTAACAATCAAGAGAAAAATCAAGACAAAAGTTTGACTCATAAATTTTTAGTGTCAAAACTACTACTACTACAAAATAAGAAAAAAACTATTTTTTTATCAAAACAATAGCTAACAGAAAAAGAACAATAATTTTTTTATTATTAACAGAATTAAATCCACTTAAACTTTTGTGAAAGAAATGCTACTAAAGTTAATTTGTTTTATAAAACACTACTTAATAAGATAGGTTATAGTTTCCTCTAACAATAGGGTATGAAGTAAACTAAACTATTTATTCACACAACATTTCTTAACGGAAAATAATTACTAAAATTATTTATTAGAAAGCAGAATAAAAACTCCTAAAATGTTTGTGAAAAGTAAAACTAAATTGTTGTATAAAACTATACCTAATGACAAGAATAACATTTCCTATAACAATAAAGTATAAAACTAAACAAAATATAATATTTTTAACAGCAAGTAAATCACCAAATTCTGAAACAACAAAACCTAATGAAAACTAAAACAAAATCTAGACTAACTTAGATTTAAACTATTTAAAATTTAAACTAACTAAACTATATAAAGAACTAAATAGATTATGTTTCTGTTAAAACTATCATTTAATATTTTCAAAAAAAATCACAAATAGTACTGGATGAGAAACCTAACTAATACAAAGAAGTGGCAAAAAGAATTACTCAAAAATATAATTTTAAACTCAAGTTAAGCAGATTTTTGTAATTGAAGCAAATCTGGTTAGATTCAAATTTTAAAGTTCAAATTTGAAAATTAAAACTACAGACATAAACTACAAGTAATTTGTGACCTAATGCAAAAAGAATCAACTAAAAACACTAAGTAGTTTAAAATATATAATAAAAAAACAGAACACCTTCTGTTTTCTAAAACGAAATAGAAGAAAGAAGAACCTAACGGACGGACAGGACTACGTGGCAGCTTCCTATTGGCTGATAGAGCGTGCCTGCGGAAACTAGCGAGCGGTGGCCGAACTTTAGAGGAAAATGATTTGCGGTTTATCTGATCTAATCTGGGTCGTAGGATCTAGATCTGAAGGTTGAGGAGGGGTGGGGTGCTCACAGCGGTGGTCAGGAAGATCTCCGGTGGCGTCGACGGCGGCCGGAAGCAAAAGGTGGTCGGGGAGGGTGCTCCGGTGGTCGGGGGTGGCGTCCGAAGGCTCCAAACGGCGGTGGTCGATCTCCGGCGAGAGTTGGTGGTGTCGGAGGGACGTGGGGTGGAGTGGAGCAGCGAGCAGTGGCGTGGGGAGGTTCGGGAGTGGGCAGAACTCCGGCGAGTGTGGGGCGACGCTCTGGCGAGGGAGAGAGAGGGGTTTCGGGTGGAATGGGGTGTGGAGGGGGTATGGCATTATATAGGAGCGCGCTGGAGTGTGGGGACGGCAGGGGGAGAGATCCGCGCCGGGAGAGATCTCCGGCGTGGTTCCGGCGCAGAGAAGAAGGTGACCGCGTGGTGAGTGGGAGCGACGATGGGTCCCATCTGTCAGCGAGAGCGAGAGGTTTGCGGGAGTGTCGGTTTGCCGTTAATAAGGAAAGTCGGGAGGGGTATAAAGAGCAGGTGGGCCGACCGGTATTTAAAGGCTTTAAATATTTTTCCTTTTCTATTGTTCCAGAGCGTTTAAAACCTTTTAATGCGTTCAAATCATTTCCAAACATAGGAAAAATATATATCAAAATGATCAGGAGAATTAATGTCATTTATTGAACATTTTTCCTCTGTCATTTGAATAATTTGAAAAAAATAATTATTTTCAGAAAATGCCTATTTGGTTTTAAAACCTTTTGCAAATATTTATCAAAAGACCCCCCTAGTTTTATTGTTCAAATATTTCACCAAGATGTGCTTGGTGTGGAGTGTCATGTTACTCCCCTCTTGCTTTGAACTTTTCCAGAGATTTTCAAATAGGTGAACCCAATATAAGAAAATTGAAATGGACTTTCAGAATTTCAAAGGAAGCACTTCAATCATTCATTTCATTCAAACAATATGATGATGATTCATAGCTATATTTCATAACATTCCAAAATGAAAATTTTGGGATGTTACAAACCTACCCACCTTAAGATGAATCTTGCCCTCGAGATTCGGGTTGGCTAGAAAATAGGTGCGGGTGGTCTCTACGAAGATCTTCTTCGCGTTCCCAGGTGGCTTCTTCCTCGGTGTGGTGACTCCACAGAACCTTACATAACTTGATGATCCTGCTACGGGTAACTCTGTTGGCAGTCTCGAGGATCCTGACAGGCTTCTCCTCGTAAGTCAGATCACTATCAAGTTGTATGGCCTCTAGGGGCACTATGTCTCTCAAAGGAATATCAGCCATCTCAGCATGGCATTTCTTCAACTGGATAACATGGAAAACATCATGAACTCCAGACAGTCCTTCTGGCAATTCCACCTTGTATGCAACTTCGCCTCTACGTTCAAGAATTTTGTAGGGGCCTATGAATCTGGGTGCTAACTTTCCTTTAACACCAAACCTCTTGATTCCTCGAAGTGGGGACACCCGGAGATATGCTCGGTCTCCCACTTCATACGTAACTTCCTTGCGTTTGCTGTCAGCATAACTCTTCTACCGGGATTGAGCTATCTTGAGTCTGTCACGAATCAGTTTGACTTTCTCTTCAGAATCTCGGATAAGATCGGGACCAAAAAGTTTTCGGTCGCCGACACCATCCCACATCAATGGTGTTCTACACCTCCTTCCGTATAAAGCTTCAAAAGGGGCCATCTTCAGACAGGTCTGATAACTGTTGTTGTACGAGAATTCTGCGTAAGGAAAGTTGTCATCCCAACTAGACCCATATTCTAGTGCACAAGCTCTCAACATGTCCTCCAAAATCTGGTTGACTCTCTCAGTCCGTCCATCGGTCTGCGGATGAAAAGCTGTACTGAACTCCAGTATTGTACCCAAAGTTTCATGTAGCTGATGCCAAAACTTTGAGGTAAATTGTGTTCCTCTATCTGATACGATACTCCTCAAAACTCCATGCAGACACATGATCCTGGTCATATATATCTTGGTAACTTAGCACTGGTATAGGTGGTCTTCACCGGGATGAAATGAGCCACCTTGGTCAAGCGATCGACCACTACCCAAATGGAATCATATCCTGAACGGGTCCTAGGTAGTCCTGTGATAAAGTCCATACCGAGCTTATCCCATTTCCACTCGGGTATCGGCAAAGGTTGGAGTAATCTTGCTGGTTTCTGATGTTCCGCCTTTACTCACTAACAAACATCACATACCGCCACATGTTCGGCAATATCTTTCTTCATACCTGTCCACCAGTAACTTTCCTTCAAATCTAGGTACATCTTGGTGTTGCCTGGGTGTATTGAGTATGGCGAATTGTGGGCTTCTTGAAGTATCAACTTCCTGAGCTCTGGGTCATGGGGCACATAGATTCGGTTCTCAAACCATAGAGTACCCTGTTCATCTTCACGAAAGACTTTAGCCTTGTCTTCCTTCATTCTCTGCTTTATCTCAGCTATCTCCTTCTCTGATTGTTGGGCTTCTCGAATTCTTTCAGTCAAGGTGAACTGAATCTCTAGTGTGGCAACATATCCTTGCGGAACTATCTCTAACCGAAGTTCTCTGCGATCTTTGGTTAACTCCTGGGGTAATCCTCCGGCTATGGGTGTGTTCACATAACTCTTCCGACTCAAAGCATCTGCCACAACATTTGCCTTTCCTGGATGGTAATGTAATCTCATGTCATAGTCCTTGATTAACTCTAACCATCTCCTCTGTCTAAGGTTCAACTCCTTCTGCGTGAAGATATACTTCAGGCTCTTATGATCCGTGTACACATCACAACTATTTCCGATAAGGAAATGTCTCCAAGTCTTGAGTGCGTGCACTACGGCTGCTAGCTCCAAATCATGGGTGGCATAATTCAACTCATGGGGTCGTAGCTGTCTGGATGCATATGCTACAACTTTTCCCTCCTACATGAGTACTCCTCCAAGTCCTTGACGGGATGCGTCACAATAAACTTGGAAGTCCTTTCGATTGTTTGGCAGTATCAACACTGGGGCTGTGACCAAACGTTTCTTCAACTCCTGGAAACTGGCCTCACGTTCCTACGTCCAGATATACTTAGACTCTTTCTTCACAACTCTGTCATGGGCTTGGCAATCTTTGAGAAATTCTCAATGAATCTCCAGTAGTATCCGGCAAGTCCGAGAAAGTTGCGGATCTCCTTAACTGAGGTGGGTGACTTCCACTTAGTGACTGCTTCAACCTTAGTGGAGTCTACTGCTATTCCTTCTCCGGAAATAACATGTCCAAGGAATCCGACTTCCGTCAGCCAAAATTCACATTTACTGAACTTGGCATACAACTGATGCTCTCTAAGCTTCTCCAGAACTAAACGCAAGTGTTCCTTGTGTTCTTCCTCGCTCTTGGAGAATATCAAAATGTCATTGATGAACACCATGACAAACTTGTCCAAGTATTCCATAAACACTTTCCTCATCAAATTCATAAAGTAGGTAGGAGCATTAGTCAAACCAAAGGACATGACTGTATACTCGTATAAGCCATACCTAATGGTAAAAGCTGTTTTGGGTATATCCTGTTCACGAATCTTTAGTTGGTGATACCCTGATCGAAGATCGATCTTGGAGAATACTTTGGCGCCTACTAGCTGGTCAAACAGGTCATTAATCATCAGCAGAGGGTACTTATTCTTGATAGTCACCTCGTTCAATGCTCGATAATCGACCACCATCCTCAAGGTTTTATCTTTCTTCTCCACCAAAAGAACTGGGGCTCCCCAAGGTGATGAACTTGGGCGTATATATCCCTTGTCCAATAGCTCCTTAATCTGCTTCTTGATTTCCACTAAATCATTTGCGGGCATCCGATAGGGTCTCTTGGAAATCGGGGTTGTCCCTGGTAGTAGCTCTATTAGGAACTCAATCTCCCTATCTCGTGGCATGCCTGGTAATTCCTCCGGGAATACATCTGGAAAGTCTCGTACAACCGGTACTTCCTCTTGCACAACTCCTGTGAGAGAATTTAACCGAGCACTCATCTGTGTGCGTTGGGATACATACTTAATCCTCTTGTTCTACGGAGTGGTGAGTGAAATAGACTTGCTAGGGCAATCAAGATTTCCTTCATACTTGGTCATTCAATCCATGCCTATGATTACATCCAATCCCTGGGATTCTAAGACGATGAGGTCAATAGGAAAAACATGATTTCCTATGTGAAGTTTCAGGGCGTGGCATCGTATTCCTACCGTCATCATTCCTCCTAGGGAATTGACCTTAATGGGCTGACTAAGGGTTCTTGTGGGTAAACCATACTTTTCCACAACTACCCTTGATATGAATGAATGAGTTGCACCAGAATCAAAAAGTACCATAACTGGACGTGAATGCAATAAAAACTTACCAACCACAGTCTCGGGCTGATCATAGACTTCTTCCACATCGAGGTGGTTCACCTGAGCACGAGGAAACAGATTTGGCTTCTTAGCTGCGGAGTTGCCGTTTCCATTCCCTTGCTTGTTCTGAGGGCATTCAGTGGCATAGTGCCCTGTCTTCTGACACTTGAAACAGGTGATATGGTTCAGATCCTTCTGAGCTGGAGCGGGACAGTGTTGGTTGCCATTCCCACTTCCATTACCATTCTTGAAGCTGCCATTGTTGGGACGATTATTCCCATTTCCTCCATGGTGGTCGCCTCCATGGTTGTGCACTAGATGAGTGTGTCCTCCATACTTACCAGTCCCTGATCCAGTATTTCCTGAGTACGGAGTGTAGCGGGGCTTCTGATGAGCTCCAGAGGTAGACTTCCCATGTGCATACTTCCTCTTGCGGTTCTTAATTTGCTGCTGCTTCCCCTCCAAGATGAGGGCCTTGTCTACCAGCTCCTGGTAGTTGCTGAAGGTAGCCACCATTAGTTGCACGCTCAACTCATCATTGAGTCCTTCCAAGAACTTTTCCTGCTTGGCTGCATCATCGGCCACATCTCCTGGTGCATAACGAGCCAACGTGCTGAAGTCGTCCACGTACTGGGCCACAGAACAGTTCCCCTGGCGTAAGTTGCGAAACTCACGCTTCTTCAGGCTCATAGCTCCAGCTGAGACATGTGCGGTGCAGAAAGCTTGCTTGAACTACTCCCAAGTTCCATCAGTAATGGGGTATGTTGTGGTGTAGTTCTCCCACCATGAAGCTGCTAGGCCCTCCAGTTGGTGGGTGGCAAAACGCACTTTTTCAGCCTCAGTGCATCCTGCGGTGGTGAGTTCCCTCTCCATCTTGTGGAGCCAATCATCTGCCACAATGGGCTCGGTGCTGCTGGAGAAGGTTGGGGGATTTAGTCTCAGAAAACGGGTAAGGTTTTCGCCTTGAGGTGGAGGTGGTTGTTGTGGTTGTTGGTCTGAATCTGAATCAACAGTTGCATCAGCGCGTTCTACTCATGAAGGAGTTGGGTGAGATCTGGCGGGAAAGTGAAATCTGGCTCACGTCGCGGAGGCATCTTGCTGTTTTTCAGAGGGGTGAGAATTAGAATAGAGCATTGACCTAAAAGGGAAATTCACTACCCACATGCAATGCAATAAACATATCACACCAAACACTCATTCATTTATTCAACTCAAAGTCAAACATCGAGATACAAATCTCCATTCAAACTAAACATCGACCTACGCCTTAACGACGAAAATGAAAATACATGGGGGCATAACTAAAGTTTCCCTCAAAAGTACATGGTGACTGAGCCTCCTCCAGTGGTGCTCTCCTCATAGTCATCATCGTTGCTGATCAAAGGAGCCATGTCTCCCTCGGGATGAAGATTTTCACCCATGTCCATCTGTTCCTCCAGAGTTGCGATACGAGTGTTCAGCTTGTCGATCCTCTCCAATAAATCCTTCACCTCATACTCATGCTCGTACTCGGCTTCCCATAAGTCAGCTTCGAGGTCAATCTCGCGGTTCATCAGCCTCTTGATCGTCTTCGTGTCGGCATGTACGTGAAGCTCCAAGGTCCTGACGTGCGTCTCCAAGGTCTGGATATAGGAAATGGTGGTGTCTTCAGTGGGAGTGGTTATGATATTTCCATTGGCATCCCTGCGACAAACCACGCTGAGTCCTGGTGAAATGGTTCCACCTCTGTATTCCTCCTGAATACGTCCAAGGGCACGATGAATGGCCATGTCTCTTCCAAGTATTCAGCTGGGTGCCACAAACTTGAAGTCGATGGGTTGCTTCCGATTCCCAAAGGTCTTCCCTGGAATGTGCACCTCAATCCTGTAGCATCCGTCTTGTGGAAAGGACATGAGAGGAGTCCCGGTGATGCTCGGCAAAGCAATCCTCACGTCCCTGAGGATCCTCATCAGCTCCTTGCCAAAGGGCATCGTTGCATCAGGCTGGCAAAACTCCGTGATCAAAACTGGGATGAAGGTGGCCATCTATAAATTTTGAAATAATCGAAGGGAAGTCAAAAACGAGTAGATGAGAGTATAAGCATTTTAAAGACAAAAGAGAAATAAATCCTAAGGCTGTTCCAATCCTAGAGGTTAGGTCCTACGGTCAGCGTGTGCTCTGATACCATTTCTATAGCGACCCGACCTGAAAGGTCGAATCTCCGGTGTCTCTATACCATCCCAAGATCATGCTGGTATGCACACGGTACATCAATGTATATATCAAAGGGAAATCACACAGCATAAATTAATCGAAATCTCATATCGAGTCCTTTATTACAATAATGATTACAATAAAGTGGCTGAAGGCCAACTCATGAGATTAACTAAACTTGCGAAAGCTTCAAAGGTAGATGAGTCCATCCGACTCCAAGGGCATCTCACCGAGCGTAGAGCGTATCCTCACTCTTGATCAGAAAAGTACTCTGCAACACGATACGTTGCAGCCGTGTAGGTCAGCATATTGAATATGCCGGCAAAGTCACAAGAGAGGGGGTAAAGTAATCATCTCGTCTATATGCAAATATGGCAGGTGGGGTAGTATGTTTTTGCATAAAGCCAAATTTTTCCTACAACAAGAGAGGGCAAAGGCATAATTACTACAATTTTGGTTGATTAATGAGATGGTTCCACCAACCAATTCTCATACCCAAGTTGTCACTAACAACCCACATCAATATAGTTAATGGTGTTGAGAGTTCCAGATAGTTTCAGTTCCTTTGGCTCAAATTGTCCATGACCGTGGACACGGCTAATCGATTAGGTTTGGGTACTCTACAGAGTTTTGCACACGTTCCCCACAAGATTTGGTTGCCTCTGTTTGATTTCTTGCACTTCAGGGTGTTTGAGAAACGGATGACCAAAACATGGTCTTCTAAAGGGTTTCGCTGCGACTCCGTCGGTGCCCATCCTTTCCTACCGTTCTTCTACATCTCGTAGCACCGCCTTTCCAGGGTCACCACGATATCCAACCAAGCCAGCCCATAATGACTTGTGGCTGTGCAGGTAAGCCTTGGGTCTTGAAGCATCCATCCATCTCTTTGTGCCTGGGTGGACCTTTCCGCATGAATACTGGCACATCTCCAGCATCATCTAGGATAAGCACTGGTCTCGCCAGGGCGCCGTTCAACCATCATCCACCCAGAGGTAAGTTGGAAACTTGAAGTCTTGAAGACTTGATCATCATGTAGGTCTTGAAATTATTAACTCTCAACTCTCATGAAGCACACAACCAACCCCGTCTACTAATAGCATAGCAAAATGTAAAACAACGTTTCCCGGGGCCAATGTGTCAAAGGGTTGAGGGGTGCCTACCACATGATACTACATCAAGTAACCAAGTTTCGAATTTACCTACTTTGCATGCAATTAGGGTGATGGAAGAACTAATGCAATACAACATAGGTATACATGGTCAAAGTGACTTGCCTGATTGACAATCTTCATACTCGAGTGACTCTAGGTAACAAGCTTCACACTCCGGATGATCTAACGAATCAAGCAAGAGCACACCATAAGCATACAGCCAATAATACCACACACACAATTATCAAGGTTAAAATAACAGTACTAAAACAATTCCATAGTAACAATCAAGAGAAAAATCAAGACAAAAGTTTGACTCATAAATTTTTAGTGTCAAAACTACTACTACTACAAAATAAGACAAAAACTATTTTTTATCAAAACAATAGCTAACAGATTTTTTTTTATTAACAGAATTAAGTCCACTAAAACTTTTGTGAAAGAAATTTACTAAAGTTAATTTGTTTTATAAAACACTACTTAATAAGATAGGTTATAGTTTCCTCTAACAATAGGGTATGAAGTAAACTAAACTATTTATTCACACAACATTTCTTAACACAAAAGAATTACTAAAAATGTTTATTAGAAAGTAGAATTAAAACTCCTAAAATTTTTGTGAAAAGTAAAACTAAATTGTTGTATAAAACTATACCTAATGACAAGAATAACATTTCCTATAACAATAGAGTATAAAACTAAACAAAATATAATTTTTTTAACAGCAAGTAAATCACCAAATGCTGAAACAACATAACCTAATGAAAACTAAAAGAAAATCTAGATTAACTCAGATTTAAACTATTTAAAATTTAAACTAACTAAACTATATAAAGAACTAAACAAATACTTTTTCTGTTAAAACTATCATTTAATATTTTCAAAAAAAATCGCAAAGAGTACTGGATGATAAACCTAACTAATACAAAGCAGTGGCAAAAAGAATTACTCAAAAATATAATTTTAAACTCAAGTTAAGCAGATTTTTGTAATTTGAAGAAAATCTGGTTAGATTCAAATTTTAAAGTTCAGATTTGAAAAATTAAAACCACAGACATAGACTACAAGTAATTTGTGACCTAATGCAAAAAGAATCAACTAAAAACACTAAGTAGTTTAAAAGATATAATAAAAACAAAAATAGAAGACCTTCTATTTTCTAAAAGAAAACAGAAAAAAAAGAACCTAACGGACGGACAGGACTACGTGGCAGCTTCCTATTGGCTGATAGAGCGTGCGTGCGGAAACTAGAGAGCGGTGGTCGAACTTTAGAGGAAAACGATTCGCGGTTTAACTGATCTAATCTGGGTCGTAGGATCCAGATCCGAAGGTTGAGGAGGGGTGGGGTGCTCACAGCGGTGGTCGGGAAGATCTCTGGTGGCGTCGACGGTGGCCGAAAGCAGAAGGTGGTCGGGGAGGGTGCTCCGGTGGTCGGGGGCAGCGTCCGATGGCTCCAAACGGCGGCGGTGGATCTCCGGCGAGCGTTGGTGGTGTCGGAGGGACGTGGGGTGGAGTGGAGCGGCGAGCAGTGGCGTGGGGAGGTTCGGGAGTGGGCAGAACTCCGGCGAGTGTGGGGCGACGCTCTGGCAAGGGAGAGAGAGGGGTTTCGGGCGGAATGGAGTGTGGAGGGGGTATGGCTTTATATAGGACCACGGTGGAGTGCGGGGAAGGCAGGGGGAGAGATCCGCGCCCGGAGAGATCTCCGGCGAGGTTCCGGCGCGGGGAAGAAGGTGACCGCGTGATGAGTGGGAGCGACGATGGGTCCCATCTGTCAGCGAGAACGAGAGGTTTGCGGGAGTGTCGGTTGGCCGTTAATAAGGAATGTCGGGAGGGGTATAAAGAGCAGGTGGGCCTACCGGTATTTAAAGGCTTTAAATATTTTTCCTTTTCTATCTTTCCAGAGCGTTTAAAACCTTTTTATGCATTCAAATCGTTTCCAAACATAGGAAAAATATATATCAAAATGATCAGGAGAATTAATTTCATTTATTGAACATTTTTCCTCTGTCATTTGAATACTTTCAAAAAAATAATTATTTTCAGAAAGTGCCTATTTGGTTTTAAAACCTTTTGCAAATATTTTTCAAAAGACCCCCTGGTTTTATTGTTCAAATATTTCACCAAAATGTCCTTGGTGTGGAGTGTCATGTTACTCCCCTCTTCCTTTGAACTTTTCCAGAGATTTTCAAATAGGTGAAACCAATATATGAAAAATTGAAATGGACTTTCAGAATTTCAAAGGAAGCACTTCAATCATTCATTTCATTCAAACAATATGATGATGATGCATAGCTATATTTCATAACATTCCAAAATGAAAATTTTGGGATGTTACAATTTCTATCAGGCCACTGTAAGCGTCGCTCATCTGCCGTGCCCTGAGAACGAGATACACGGCTCCTATAGGGATTGTCTACACGTCGGGCGGCCTTGCTGGATTTGTTTTACCTTTCTCGAATGTCTTGAGTGAGGAACTCTGATTTTCTTCGGGCTATCTTGAGGTGTTGGATTTCCTTTGGAATTGCCTAGGATGATCACGAGATCCGTGGTTGAGGTTATTCCCGCTGCGTGTGGTTAATTTATGATGGATGAGTTGGAGCACCCCTGCAGGGTTAAATCTTTTCGAGAAGCCGTGCCCGCGGTTATGTGGGAAACTTGGATACTTTGTTTATCACCCGGTCATAGCAAACTTGAAGTAAACTCAAATAAAATACACCATCTAGGTGCATAACCGTGACTGTCTCTTCTCGTGAGTTCTTATCCGGAAGAGAACATGGTGGTGTTATGATTGACGTAAGTAGGTGTTCAGGATCAGTTAGTGATCATTACTAGTTTACGTCCGTTATGCGTAGACCACCATACTTTATTTTCTGTACTCGTAAGTTAGCCACTCAAATAAATGCTTAGTCGCTTGCTACAGCCTCTCCACTTAACCATACCTTACCTACTAAGCTTTAATAGTCTTGATACCCCTGGAAATGAGATTGTTGAGTCCGTGTGGCTCACAGATTACTTCAACAACAGTTGCAGGTGCAGGTAATGCGATGATTGAACGTGAGCGCATTGCTTGATTTGATTGGAGCTCTTCTTCTTCTTCTTCTTAATCAATCCAGGATGGGTTCCAGGCGGCAGCCTGGGATAGCAAGGGTGGATGTCATTTTATCGTTTGATTTCGTCCGTAGTCGGCCCCTGCTCTTCTGTATGATGTTTGAGTATGTTGTTGTATTGATGTGACTTTGATGTAGCTTGTGGCGAGTGTAAGCCAATTCCATATACTCACCTCTTCTGTACATGTACTTGTAATGATATCCATTCTTGCAACATGACGAGATGCGCTTCTATCCCTGCCGAGGCCCTCGTGCCGAAATAAGGATAGGACCACATCTTGGGCGTGACAGGCCAGCGGGGAAGAAATGGCGACAACATGCCACAGAGGGCTCCTGGTGTCTTCTAGCATCACGGGGAGGACGAGGGGGTCACTATGGGGCTGCTGCGGGGCTCATATGGGCGCGAGGGGGGCTAGAATGGCGGCTATGTGGCGGCGACAAGCTCGGCCATGGCGGAGCAGAGGAGGGAGCAGAGCGAGAGAGAGAGAGCGCGAGGGAGAGAGGGAGAGGAGAAAGAAGCCACGACGAGGAGGCCTCGTGCTGGAGCTCTCCCAGCCCTCCAGGCCAGCAGCCAGGCAGGGAGGAGGTGGCTGGCATGTGCCTGCGCACGGGGAAAGCACGCTCCTGTCCTCCTGACAAGAGGACAGGGATGACTGGCCATGGGCAGATGGGCCGGTTCCCCCTAGGCCTCTGTTTCTTTCTTTACCTCTTTTCTGGTTTTTCTGTAACTCACATTTGTTATATTTTCTTTTTAGGTATAGATGCTAATTTAAAATATCCCAAATATTTTTTTATATTGACGTTTGAATATTTCAAACTTATTTGAAAAGTTTCAGCATATTTTGTAAACTAAAATAATGATAATGCTTTATTTGATATTTTCAGAAGCTTTATCATTTATTTTTAAATTGCTTTAGTTGTTCAAATATTTTGAATGACCCTTGTATAATCATGCCCATACTTATCAGACATAGGGGACATTTTAGATGGGCATTTTGGATTTGTTGAATTTTCACCAACTTTGAATTGGTTTGATTCAAATATGAGCTTGGGGTTTCTTTTAGTCCCAATTTCATGTTGATGCAAAATTGAAACATGATGCAACACCCATGATGTCCTGTGACATCTAGCTAGGGATGTGACAACTTAGTGAATACATGAACTCCTCAAACTACAGTCATCACCGGAAAGTATCCTAGTTATTGTCACCCTGGGGGATGCAGTTCATAACTCATAATAGGTGTCTACAACTTGCAAGATAGGATCAAGAACACATATTTATTCATGAAAACATAATAGGTTCATATCTGAAATCATGGCACTCGGGCCCTAGTGACAAGCATTAAGCATAATAAAGTCATAGCAACATCAATCCTAGAACATAGTGGATAGTAGGGATCAAATCCTAACGAAACTAACTCGATTACATGATAAATCTCAATCAACCCATTACCCTCCAGCAAGCCTACGATGTGATTACTCACGATGAGAGCATCATGGAATTGGTGATGAAGGATGGATGGTGATGACAATGGCATCGATTTCCCCTCTTTGGAGCCCAAAATGGACTCCAGATCTGGTCTCCCGAGGAAGAACAGGAGGTGGTGGCGGCTCCATATCGTGAAACGCGATGAACTCTTCTCTCTGATTTTTTCTCCACGAATATAGTTATATGGAGCTGGAGATGAGGTTGGAGCAGCCACGAGGGCCCCACAAGCCTACTAGGCGCAGCTAGGGGGGTGTCCGCGCCTAGCAGGCTTCTGGCGTGAAGGTGGCCCCCTCTGGTTGATTCTTGTGCTAGTATTTTTTTTTAAATCCAAAAATATTCTCAGTAAATTTTCAGGACGATCCGAGAACTTTTATTTCTGCGCAAAAATAACACCAAAGCAATTCAGCTGAAAACAATGTCAGTCCGGGTTAGTTCCATTCAAATCATGCAAATTAGAGTCCAAAACAAGGGCAAAAGAGTTTGGAAAAGTGGATACGATGGAGACGTATCAACTCCCCCAAGCTTAACCCATTGCTTGTCCTCAAGCAATTCTGTTGATAAACTGAAAATGATACAGAAAAACTTTTACAAACTCTGTTTGATCTTATTGTTGTAAATACGTCTAATGGATGTTCAGATTTTCAACAAAGATCATGGACTAACCATGTTCAGAATAACATTTAGGTCTCACATTTACTCATATCAATAACATAATCTGTCACAACCCTAGCAAGTGTCTAGGCTAGCATTGTGTTCGCATCATCATCATCATCATTGCATCAATATGAAATGGGGAGAAAGAAAGAAACCCTAAGCATTTTATGAATTAAAGGAATTCCAAACAAATGAAATTTCAACAAATCCAAAATGCCCATAAAAAATGTTCCCTATGTCTGATAATTAAGGGCATGGATATACCAAGGACCATTTCAACTATTTGAACATTTGAAATATTTCAAATTATTGAATTAAGTCTCTGAAAATGACAAATAAAAAAATTATTATTATCACTGCTTTCAAAATAATCTGAAACTTTTGATACAAGTTTGAAATATTCAAACTTGAAGTTATAAAAAGTTTTAGAATTATTGAAGGGGTATTTGGACCTGCAAAGAAAATCAAACAAATGATGGAAAACAGAAAAACAGAAAATAAAAATAAAAGGGAGAGGCTTACCTGGTCGAGTGGAAGGCCCAGCCCAGCCCACAGGGGTGGAAGGGTCATCTTCCACCTCGTGCCAGTAGGCGTCGAGGTGGCGACCGAGCCGTCGCCGGCCTCCACCTCCTGCTTCCACGCAGCAGGCTGCGTCCCTGCCTCCCCCGCGCCTGGAAGACGTGCGAGCCCTCTCCCCCGAGCTCATTCTCCCCCTCCCTCTCTCCTTTGCTCTCTCTCCCGATCCCCTGCCGAAGGCCGCCGTCGCTGGACGTCGATTCGTCGCCGTCGCTGCCTCCCCGAGCCCGCTGACCAGCTCCCTGGATCCGCAGTGAGCCCCTCTTCCTCCCCCCTGAGTTTTCCCTCTCTCTGGCGTTCCCTAGCTAGCTGCGTCGCCGGACCCGAGAACCTCCCGCCGCCGTCGATGGTCGCCGCCGTGCATAGAGCCCTCCAAGCTCACGTGCGCGTGCATAGAGCCCTCCAAGCCCGCCAAATAACCCCGATGGACGCCGCCATCCCTGATGGTCACCTGCATCGAACTGCCGGCCAACTCCGGCGAGTTGACCTTAGGTGAGCCCTGGCTTGACTTTGTGAGTCAATGACAGGTGGGGCCCTTGCCCTGATTGGTTTAGGATAATTTGTAATTAGTTTAGTTATTAATTAGGTTAATGTGTCACTGACAGGTGGGCCCAGTTAGTTAATTAAAACAGAATTAGTTTTAATTAGTTAGTTAAGTTAACCAGTCACTAACATGTGGACCCCACATGTCAGGTTTGACTTTGGGCCGAGTCGGCTGACCAGCTGATGTCATCATGATGTCATGCTGACACAATAACTCAATTCCCTTAATAAAAATAAATCAGGAAATTCCAGAAATTATTTAAAACTTTGAAAATCATATAAAATAATCTGTAAGTCAGATGAAAATAATTTATATATGAAAATTGATCAGAAAAATCCAATGAATCCAATGGTGCTATTATCATGCATGTTAGAGCAATATAAATAGGTGAACATGGACATTTTAGCATTAGGTCAATATATAGAATTTGAAATGAGAACAACTTTGAACCTTTATTCAAACACATTTCAAATTGACATGACCAGTAGTTACATTAGCTCATCCATGCACATCATTATGCCATGATCATGCATCATATTGTTGCATCTGCTTGTATTGAATGTTTTATCTGCGTTGCGGTAGGCCCTAATCCGGAGGATACTACCCCATACCCCGATGAAGGAGAGAACTCTTCCGCAACCCAGCAAGGCAAGCAACCTCATTGATCATTCCGATAACATCCCACTCTCTCGCTCCTGCTCTCGTTTATTGCATTAGGACAAACGATCACATGTCAGTTATGCACAGTAGATGATCCTATCCTTATGCATGAACTGATCTTGTCACAGTAAATAGCTAAACCTTGCAACCTAGCATACCTGGTAGATGCTTGTGCCATGATGTTCTTAGCTTACTTTGCCTGCTATGCTTGCTATGCTTAGAGTTGTGTCAAGTCGGATTCATCTGGGTGATGAACTGAGTGAAACAGTGTTGTCCGATGTGATGAGCTTATAATGAGTACGATTTGGTAAAGGTAGCGATGAGAGGCTATGTAGGAGTACATAGTGGGTTGTCTCATTGGGATCGTTCTTAGGAACTGAGTTCCGTGTTTGTGATCCACGACTAGATACTACCACACGTTGGGATACTTAACTGACCCTCTCGACTTATCAGTCGCTTAGTCTTTGGTCCAGGTATTGCAAGTAGTTTCTAGTGTTTATAGCATGCTGGAGGCCGTGCGTAGCGCTGACCCTCGGGGTGGGTTACGACGCGGTACGCAGTGGCACGGTGTACCAAGGGTCACCCGAATGGTGGGCTTGGGAACCCTGCGCACATCGTTTGGGACCGTAGCGGAAACTTCGGCCGGACTTCCGTGCGGGTTCAGTCTCAAATAGGCGGTAGCCTGGACCAGAGGTCTTATGTGAATGACGGTCGTGGCCGACTCCCTCGCTGGGCATCCGCTTGAAGGTTGCCAAGGTGCATGGTTTTATAAGCACACAGCGATAAGTGGCGAGAGCGTGTGTGAAGAAGTACATCCCTGCAGGGTTATGAAACTATTCGAATAGCCGCATCCTCGGATATGGACTACTTGGAGAACTTATGCTGTTCATAGATAATCAAATGGAGACTTCTAAAAATCTCAAGACAAGTGTGAGTACCGTGGATGGCACACTTCCGGAAGGGGAAGGTGAATCCATGGTAGTGTATTGTGATGGAGGTAGTGGACTCGTGTGCGATAACTAAAATTGTGACAAAGAGTTTAAAACTGAGTAGTGTAGGTTAGCCATGAGTCATAGCTGGCTTTCTGCATAAACTCCACCACCCCTTTGTTGATACATGAGCATAAATAGACTAGGTCTGTTTTAAAGACTTGCTGAGTACGATTGTACTCATCCTTGCTTAATTAATGTTGTAGAAGAAAACCAGGAACCATCAGGTGGGTTTTATCTAGACGTTGACGATGCCGAATAACTGGAGTCCCAGCTACGATCTTGCCCGTGTGGTGGGCTGTAGATAGTCAGGCCATGTGCCTCTATTTTATATTTTGCCGTCTGTACTCACACAACTTAAGTTTCCGCTGGCTTGTATGACTATGTTTGTATGACTTGAGTGCCGGGTCATGTGACCCCTATCTGTAAGAACATATTATGCAAGGCTCGTCTGAGCCTCTTAAATAAAAGTCATGTTATTTTATGGTTATGTTGTGATACCATGGTTGTATCTATGCATATCGGGCATGTCGTGCGTACGTGTGACGTGCAACGGTATATATGGGATACGACACCTAGTCGTGTGCCTTTAGTAGTACTCTTTATGGAAAACTTCCTCTTTGTGCTTCCACCGAGCCATGGTAGCTTGCTACTGCTCCGGACACATTGATTGACCGGCATGTATCCTTCTTTGTTGTTGTGTCTGTCCCTTCGGGGAAATGTCTCGCAGTGTAATGGAGTCCCCGTAGCCTGCTATGACTCGTCTACGTGTAGTGATGACATTCGTGTCTCGCGACATAATGGAGTCCTTGTAGCTTGCTATGACTCGTCTACACACGCTTGAGATCGACACCTGCATTGATGGGTTATGTATGCCTGTTTCCGTACGGATGTGCCACTTGGGTTCTATGACTAGTCATGTCGGCCCAGGTTCTTTGTTGTGTGATTGCCAGCGACATGTTCACATACTTGAGCCAAAAGACGCAAACGGTCCCGGCCAAGGTAAGGTGGCAGCCGTGGAGTACCATGCGTGAGGCCGCAAGGTGATGTGGCTTGTTACAGTATGGAATCATTTGACTTAGGATCGGGGTCCCGACATAATCAACTAGCAAGCAATAATAATAACTCTCGATTGATAACACTTTTCAAAACAATCATGATACAATATGACAAAATGGTATCTCGCTAGCCCTTTCTGAGACCGCAAAACATACATGCAGAGCACCTCTAAAGAACAAGGGCTCACTAGACATTGTAATTCACGGTGAAAAAGATCTAGTCATGCACATACTCAATATCAAATAACGGCAAAGCATAAAAATGACGGTGGTGCTCTCTAACTGGTGCCTTTTACAAGAAGATGATGACTCAACAATAAAGTAAATGGAAAGGCCCTTCGCATATGGAAGCATTGATTTGCATACGTGCCAGATCTCGAGTTTTTAAAACAGAGATAAGTAATGATTTTTGAGGAGTATGCTTTCATTTCTCACATAATGACCAAGAGGTTTTCAACATCTTCCATGCTAGATACATTATAGGCGGTTCCCAAACAGAATGATAAAGCTTTTGCCCCTCAACCAATTAGTCACACTCCACGGCGAGCCGAATCCACGGGTACCGTCCGTACAAACATGGTTTTAGGGGAGTTTTGCTTAATTAGATTTTTCTTTTATTTCGAGCATGGAACTGGGCATCCCGATTACCAGCCACTTTCTCGTGAATGATAGTGAATCAACACATATCGTGAGAATAACCCACCTAGCATGGAAGATACTGATAGCCCCAGTCTCCACATGAGCGATTTGGGCATAGAAAACAAAATGTTTATTTGAAGGTTTAAAGTTTGGCACATACAAATTTACTTGGAACGGCAGGTAAATACCACATATAGGTAGGTATGGTGGACTCATATGAAACAACTTTGGGTATGAGGGATTGGATGCACAAGCAGTATTCCCACTTAGTACAAGCGAAGGCTAGCAAAAGATTGGGGAGCGACCAACTAGAGAGCGACACAGTGATTAACATGCTTTGAGATTAATCAACATTGAATGCAAGCATGAGTAGGATATAAATCACTATGAACATAAATATCGTAGAGGCTATGTTGATTTTGTTTCAACTACATGCATGAACATGTGCCAAGTCGAGCCACTTGAATCGTTCAGAGGAGGATACCATCCCATCATACTACATCACAACCGTTTTAATATGCATGTTGGCACCCAAAAGAAACCATTATCCACTCTTAGCTATATAAACATGACATGAGTAACGATAATATCTAATTGTCATTACAAATATGTTTCACCCATGATGAACTGAGTTCAGAACGATGAGCTACTCATATTTACAAAAGCAAGATAGGTCGTGTTCATACCAGCTTTTCTCCATGTCAAACTTTTTATCAAATATCGTCATTATTGCCTTTCACTTGCACGACCGAATGGTGGAAAAAATTAAGAGTGCACGTGCATTGGACAAAGTTGGAATCTGCACACAATGACTCAAGGAGAAGGCAAGGTAACATGGACTCTCTAACAAGTAAATAATAATGTATATGCGAGCCACTCGACATTTTCATTGTGGTATTCTCCTTAGGACCCAAAGAAGGAAAAATCAAGGCAAGAACGGGAAAGCTATTTACATAGGAAAGCGCTCAACAAGTAAAAGAAGAACGAAAATTCCTTTTGGGTTTTCTTTTTAATGGTACAACTAAGCAATTAGAAATAAAGCTAGAACTATTTTTTTGTATATTTTTTCTCAAAGTTAAATAAACACACAAGAAGAAAGCGAAACAAGAAAATAACGTACCATGGATGGTACAATGGAAGAGTATGAACACCGACTACTTAGATGAGTGTGTGAACATGAATATAAAGTTAGTGAGAAATACGTACTCCCCCAAATCTTAGGCTTTTGGCCTAAGTTGGTCTATGGCCATGGCTGGCCCTAATAATATCTAAAGTCGTAGTTGGGGTTGTACTGGCTGCAGCGGCTACCGCTTGAACGACTAAAGTGTGAAGGCGACCTGATTCCGCGCTCCTCTCGTACTCGTCTGCCTCCTCTCTGGTTATAAGGTATCTCTGTTTTTCCTGAAAATTAAAGAAGGCAGGACTAGGAAGGGTAACATGGACAACACGCTGTCTGTCAAAAATTAGTCAGTACTGGAGAGATTGTTCATTCCTTTCGAGAAACTGAAAACGTACCAAAGCCTCATAATCAAGAAAAGCAGGTGGTAACTCAATATCATTTCCATGTATGGGTACCCCAAGATAATTGTCTAAAGGATTGGCATAAATCCCACCAAAGAAACCTCCATCCTTAGCATTATTATGCAGCCCTCTAGCAATAATGACTCCAATGTTATATCGCCTTTTGCCCATTACTACACTCTTAAGATACTAAGATCGGTCGTAGAAAGGTGGCTATGCTCAGTTTTACCATTAATACATCTACCTATGAATAGAGCAAAATAATGTATGGAAGAAAGTGAATGCTCCCCATGGTAGCCTGTCTAATATTTCTAGTTTCTTCGACGGTAATGCTAGCAAGAAAATCATTATATTCAGTTTTGTGCGGATCACTATAAATGCCCTGTTATGGAATTTTGCATGCATGATTGAAATCCACTATGTCCAAAGTATATGATTTGTCATAAAGGTCAAATAGAACGGAAGGTTTATCACTATTGAGCGAAAATTCAAAACTTCGCACGAAAGAATCCGTGAGTTGATAGTATTGCTTGCATTTTTCTGACACGAATTCCTTAAGGCCGACATTTCTTGTGTACGCGTAAAATTCTTCCTTGAAATGGACATCACTCATGAATTGATCTGATGGCCATTCACAAGGTCATACTTGTGCTTCCCTTAGTGGCTCAAGGTCACGCTCGCATATCGCTAGTCTCGAGGCCTTCCTGCTCGATGAACCCCCTTGAAACACCTTCCTCAACATTTCTTCTTTTTCTGAAAAATTCTGAAATTTTTAGTGACCCAAAATAAAGGTGAACAAAACTCAACAAAACTCATAGAAACTACTCCCACAAGTGCTTAGATGCTACATCATGCATCAATACTACTTGGGACCATATAAATTTGACATGCAAACTCAAGAACAGGGTCAGCACATCAACAAAAATTTGCAATATATAAAGCACTAGAACAAAAACTAATTAGACCATTGGAGGAGTCACATACTGAAGAACAACCTCCCAAAACAGTTTTGCGAATGAAGCTCTGCACAAGGAGATCAAAAACGACAGCAAAATGAGCTAGAACACGAGTTTGAGCAATGGTGGGATTTTTTCTGCAGGAAGATGAAGTGAATGGGTGCTGGAATAAGTGAAGGGGTGCCACGTGGGACCCACAAGCCTTCTAGGTGCGGCCAGGGGGGTGGCCGTGCCTTGTGGGTTTGTGGCCCACTGGTGTAGCCCCCTGCAGTGTGCTTAGTGCCAGAAATTTTTAAATATTCCAGAAAAAATCATACTCCATTTTGAGGACATTTGAAGAACTTTTTTGGGTCACTTTTTTATTGCACGGGAAACTCACAAAACGGGAAAATAATGGCATTCTTACTTAATTTAATCTAACTAACAGAAAATAAAAGTTGGGTACATGGAGTTGTGCTTTCTAAATTCATCCATCTCATGCTCATCAAAAGGAATCCGTCAATAAGATTGATCAAGTCTTATTAACAAACTTCTTTCAAATAACATGCAACCGAAGAATTTTCGAATAACACTAAGTTACCTTAATGGGGATATGTATGTCCCCAATAATAAGTATATCAGACTTCTTCATGACAGTAGGAACAGGGAATTCAATGTCTCCAATAACAATCGTTGGAATTTTTTCAATGGAGTTGATACTATGAACTTGAGGTTGTTTCTTTAGAAAGTGTACCGTGTGCTCATTACCATTAATATGAAAAGTGACATTGCCCTTGTTGCAATCAATAACATCCCCTACAGTATTCAAAAAGGGTTTACCAAGGATGATAGACATAGTGTTGTCCTCGGGAATATCAAGAATAACATAGGCCATTAAGATAGTAGCATTTGCAACTCTGACAGGTACATCCTCACAAATACCGATAGGTAGAGCAGTTTATTTATCAGCCATTTGCAAAGAGATTTCAGTAGGTGTCAAATTATTCAAATCAAGTCTATGATATAAAGAGAAAGGCATAACACTAACACCACCTCCCAAATCACATAAAGCAGTTTTCACATAATTCCCCTTAATAGAGCATGGTATAGTTGGTATTCTAGGATCTCCTAATTACTTTGGCACTCCACCCTTAAAAGTATAATTAGCAAGCATGGTGGAAATTCAGCTTCCGGTATCTTCCTTTTATTATTCACAATATCTTTCATATACTTAGCATAAGGAGACATTTTTAGAATATCGGTCAAGCGCATACGCAAAAAGACAGGTCTAAGCATTTTAACAAAGCGCTCAAAATCCCCATCATCTTTTTTCTTGGATGTTTTAGGAGGAAAGGACATAGGTTCCTGAACCCATGGTTCTCATTCTTTACCATGCTTCCGAGCAATAAAGTCCCTTTTGTCATATCTTTTATTCTTAGGATGTGTGTTATCAAGATTGCCAGCAGGTTCAATCTCCACATCATTAGCATTACTAGGTTGAGTATCCACATGAAAATCATCATTAATATTATCTATAGGCTCATGTTCATCACCAGATTGTGTCTTAGCAGCAGAAACAGAAATATCATTTGGGTTTTTATGTGTATTTATAACAGGTTTACTAGCAGCATGCAAAGTTATATCGTCATCCTTGTTCCTCTTATTTCTGGAACGACTAGGTATATCCATATTACCCCTTTGAAAATCTTGCTCAACTCTCTTAGGATGGCCGTCAGGATACAAAGGTTCCCGAGTCATTCTACCACCTCTAGTCACAACTTTAACGGAATGATCATTGTTCTTACTATTCATCTCATTAAGCAAATCATTATGTGCCTTAAGTACTTGTTCTACTTGAGTAGTTACCATGGAAGCATGTTTACTAATCATTTTAAGATCATTGATAGTTCTACTCATATAATCACCTAAGCAGTCAAGCATGAAAGCACTATCTTTCAATTGTCTACTAACATAAGCATTAAAATTTTCTTGCTTAACAGCAAAATTATCAAATTCATCCAAGCATTGGCTAGCAGACTTATTATAAGGAATATCGCTTTCATCAAATCTACAAAGAGAATTTACCTCTACTACATGTGTCAGGTTATCAAGACCATATATTTCTTCAATACGTGGTAGATTCTTAACATCTTCAACTTTCATACCTTTTTCTTTCATAGATTTCTTTGCCTCCTGCATATCTTCAGGACTGAGAAATAGAATACCTCTTTTCTTTGGAGTTGGCTTCGGAGGTGGTTTGGGAATAGTCCAATCATTACCATTCCTCAATATATTATTCAATAGTATTTCAGCTTGTTCAACTGTTCGTTCCGTGAAAACACAACCAACACAACTATATAGGTGGTCCCGAGAAGCATCGGTTAGTCCTTTATAAAATATATCAAGTATTTCATTTTTCTTGAGAAGATGATCAGGCAAAGCATTAAGTAATTGGAGAAGCCTCCCCCAAGCTTGTGGGAGACTCTCTTCTTCAATTTGCACAAATTTAAATATTTCCTGCAAGGCAGTTTGTTTCTTATGGGCAGGAAAATATTTTTCAAAGAAGTGATATATCATATCCTCGAGACTACACACACAACCAGGAGCAAGAGAATTAAACCATATCTTAGCATCACCCTTTAGCGAGAAAGGAAACAACTTGAGAATATAATAGTAACGAATTTTTTCCTCATGAGTAAATAGGGTGGCTATATCATTCAGTTTAGTAAGATCCGCCACAACAGTTTCAGATTCATAACCATGGAAAGGATAAGATTCAATCAAAGTAATTAACTCAGGATCAATGGAGAATTCATAATCCTTATCAGTAACAAAGATAGGTGAAGTAGCAACTTAGGATCATACGTCATTCTAGCATTCAAAGATTTTATTTCCACTTGCATAGTAATTTCTTAAGATCATCTCCATCATTAGAAGCAAAGTCCCTAGATACCTCTCATTCCATAACATAACCACCAAGAATATCAGACAATTCATATCTAGGAGAGCTAGGTCTAGTAGGTGTCTCAAATTGTTCAGTTTCAATAATTTCATCAGTTTTAGAAGTATCATAATTTTCAGCATTGACTCTAGCAATTTATTCATCAAGAAATTCACCTAGTGGCACAATATTATGAAGAAAAGTATGGTCATAAGCATCATGCATAGCAGAAGTGGCATCACCAATTACTTGCGACATATCAGAATTACTAGCAGGTGGTGATGTCAGAAACGTACTCATAACAGAAGGTGAATCAAGTGCAGAGCTAGATGGCAGTTCCTTACCTCCCCTCATAGAAGAGGGATAGATCTTGGTTTTTGGATCTTTTAGATTCTTCATGGTGATCAACAGATATAAATCCCAAGTGACTTAGAAAATATAACTATGCTCCCCGGCAACAACGCCAGAAAAATGTCTTGATAGCCCACAAGTATAGGGGATCGCAACAATTTTTGATGGTAGAGTATTCAACCCAAATTTATTGATTCGACACAAGGGGAGCCAAAGAATATTCTCAAATATTCACAGATGAAAGACTTAATATCTGCAGCAAAGTAGTATGGAAGTAACGTAACGGTAGCAAAAGTAATAGTAGCAGTTTTATAGTGATGGTAACACTAGCATCAGAGAGGTAACTTAGCAAGGATAAATATGTGGAAAGATCATAGGCATTGGATCGGTGATGGATAATTATGTCGGATGGCACTCATCATGCAACGATTATAACATAGGGTGACACAGAACTAGCTCTCCAATTCATAAATGTAATGTAGGCATGTATTCCATATATAGTCATACATGCTTATGGAAAAGAACTTGCATGGCATCTTTTGTCCTACCCTCCCATGGCAGCGGGGTCCTAATGGAAACTAAGGTATATTAAGGCCTCCTTTTAATAGAGAACCAGACCAAAGAATTAGCACTTAGTGAATACATGAACTCCTCAAACTACGATAATCACCGGAAAGAATACCAGTTATTGTCACCCTGGGGGATGTGGATCATAACTTGTAATAGGTGTCTACAACTTGCAAGATAGGATCAAGAACACATATATATTCATGAAAACATAATAGGTTCAGATCCGAAATCATGGCACTCGATCCTAGTGAAAAGCATTAACCATAGCAAAGTCATAGCAACAACAATCTCAGAACATAGTGGATACTAGGGATCAAACCCTTACAAACGAACTCGATTACATTATAAATCTCATCCAACCCATCATTGTCCAACAAGCCTACGATGGGATTACTCACAAACAGCGGATAGCATCATGGAATTGGTGATTAAGGATGGTTGGTGATGACGATGGCGTCGATTTCCACTCTCTGGAGCCCAAAACGGACTCCAGATCTGGTCTCTCGAGGAAGAACAGCAGGTGGGGATAGCTCCGTATCGTGAAACACTATGAAATCTTCTCTCTGATTTTTTTCTCCGCGAATAGGGTTATATTGAGCTGGAGATGAGATCAGGGGAGACATGAGGGACCCACAAGCCTGCTAGGTGCGACCAGGGGGTGGCTGCGCCTAGCAGGCTTGTGGCCTGCAGGTGGCCCTCCTCTAGTTGATTCTTGCGCCAGTATTTTTTTATTAAATCGAAAAATATTTGCCGTAAATTTTTAGGACGATTCGAGAACTTTTATTTCTGCACAAAAGTAACACCAAAGCAATTCTGCTGAAAACAACGTCAGTCCGGGTTAGTTCCATTCAAATCATGCAAATTAGAGTTCAAAACAATCGCAAAAGAGTTTGGAAAAGTGGATACGATGGAGACGTATCACACTTCATGGACATATCATACTTCTCTGACACCAACCTTCCAAATTTCTCACTAAATTGTGGGTTAGTAGATCAAAAGATAATATCATCCACATAAATTTGGCACACAAATAATTCACCATTAACTCTCTTTGTGAATAAGGTTGCGTCAATTTTACCAATTTCAAAAACTTTTTCAATAAGAAACTTTGTTAAGCATTTATACCAAGCACGAGGAGCTTCCTCCAGACCATATAAAGCTTTGCAAAGTTTGTAAACGTGGTCAGGTTTCTTAGGATTTACAAATCCAAGAGGTTGTTTAACATACACTTCCTCCTCTTTTTCTCCATTTAAAAAGGAACTTTTAATATCAATTTGGTAAAGAGCGATGTCATGATGATTGTCATAAGAAAGAAGAATTCAAATGGCTTCTAGTCTAGCAACGAGAGCATAGGTGTGATCGTAGTCCATACCTTCGACTTGCGTATATCCTTGGGCTACGAGACGCGCCCTTTTGCGTACAACTTGACCGTCTTCATCTTGCTTGTTCCGAAACACACATTTTGTACCGATGATGTTTTGCTGATCCTTGGGCTTCTCCACGAGTGTCCACACTTCGTTCCTCTCTAAGTTGTGAAGCTCTTCATGCATAGCATTCACCCAATCCACATCTTCAAGAGCTTGTTCAACCTTCGAGGTTTCAATGCTAGAGATGAAAGAATAATGCTCACAAAAGTTAGCTAATCGAGTTTTAGAGCAAGTGATCCTCCCTGTTTGTATATCACCAAAGATTTTGTTTAGGGGATGGTTCTTGGTCACTTGTGCTCGAACTCGGCGTAGATTTGGCTTGTTGGATGGTGGAGATTCTTCTTCATCATCTCCTTCATCTTTGTTGTTGTCGAACTTGTGATCTCCTTGATCTGGTGGTGAAGGAGGTTGTGGTGGATCTTCATGATGTACTTCCTCCTCCTCTTCATCTTGCCGTGAACCACTTGTGGATGCTTCCATGTTGTTTTGTCAGTAGCCTTGAACCAAAGTAGGATCTTCCACTTGGGTTGATGAAGTACTTTCCTTCACCTCCTTGGAACGATTTTTTCCGATGGGAACATCTTGGATTGCTTCCGAAGGATCCTTATATCCTACATCATTTGGCAATTGTTCGACTTGTGAACCATTAGATTCATCAAACTTCACATCTACCGTCTCTTCAACTTTTCGAGTGAAGTTGTTGTAGACACGGTAGGTGTGAGGGTTCGACCCATAACCGAGTAGGAAACCTTCATGAGATTTGGAAGCAAATTTAGCACGACGATGCTTATCAAGAATGTAGCACTTAGAGCCAAAAACCCGAAAGTATCCAACATGGGGTTTGTTACTGGTGAACATCTTGTATGCCATTTTACCGAGAAGCTTGTGCAGGTAGAGTCAGTTTGTGGCATGACATGCTGTTTCCACGGCTTCTACGAAAAAGTTTCTTGGCGTCTTGTATTCTTTAATCATCGTTCTTGCCATCTCAATGAGGGTTCGGTTCTTCCTCTAAAAAAGTCCATTTTGTTGAGGCGTGTACATAGCCGAGAACTCATGTGAAATACCCTCTTCATCAAGAAAGGTATCCACATGGGTATTCTTGAAATCCGACCCGTTATCGCTTTGAACCTTCTTGATCTTCACTTCAAAATGATTTTGCGCTTTGTGTGCAAATTTCTTGAAGATCTTTTGTACCGGCGACTTATCATCAAGAAAGAATACCCACGTAAATCTGGAAAAATCATCAACTATAACTAGACCTTAAGAGTTTCCACCGAGATTCTTGTAAGCATTGGGACCAAAAAGATCCATATGAAGTAACTCGAGCGGTCTCCTAGTAGTCATGATGTCTTTGACCGGATGACTTCCACCTACTTGCTTTCCTACTTGACAAGTGCTACAAAGCCTATCTTTGTCAAAGATAACATCTTTAATACCAAGAATGTGATCGCCCTTGATAAGCTTATCTAAATTACGCATGCCTACATGTCCTAGCCTTCTATGCCATAGACAACCTTTAGATGATTTTGCAAAAAGACAAGTACGAGGTTGATCCTTTTTAGTCAAATTGACAATGTATAGATCACCTCTACGAATACAGGTAAAGACAATTTTCTGATTATCATGACGAAACACTTGGCAATCTACTTTAGTAAGTAGCACATTGAAACCGAAGTTTGCTAGTCTAGATACGGAAAGAAGATTGTAGACAAGGGATTCAACAAGCATGACATGTTGAATAAAGCTATCATGAGATATGGCTAGCTTAACAAGGCCAAGTACCTTACCCTTACAGTTGTCTCCCAAGGTCACATACCTCCGAGGACCTGGATTAGGTGTGATCTCTTGGAACATGTCTTTATCACCAGTCATATGATCCGTGCATCCACTGTGTTGAATCCACTCTTTCCACCGAACATGTAATCTTTGAAGTTTTGCATGAGACTTGGGTTATTCATGATCTTCCCATGCTCGATGTCGAACAACACATGCTCGTCATAGTAGTCATGTTCTTCATTGTCATCATTAGGTACAAACTCCTCGTCATGAAAACCAAGAGACTCTTTAGAATTTTGACCTAGACAATGTTCAAGATTATGTATGTGAATGGCTTCTACAACAATGTTGCTTATGGTAGTGACATCTCCTTTAGCACACATAAGATCACGAAGCTCAAATAAGCATTTATCAAAGTTTGGATCACTAGGCTTCATTCCATGAAAGGCAACAGTTTTATAAAGAATTTCATCAAGATTACTTAATGAATAATTTTTATATTGTTTCTCCAAATCATTCCACAAAGTATAAGCACATGAAAAATTCTTTAATTGAGTAATCACAGTTCTTGGTAAACCTCTAACGATAAGATTGACAGTTCTAAGGTTACCAATCATGTCAATTTCCTCTTCGTATGTGGGATGTAATTCATCGATGGGGAACACATAGAGATTTTTAGTATGCTTTCTCAAATAGATTTTCTCAAATAGATCAATAATAGCATCTTTCCATTGACTATAGTACTCTCTATCAAGAATGGGCACTCTACAACTCAAACTCTCCAAACTAGACATATCCATCTTCCTCCAAAGCTGATTAAACAAAGGTTATGGAGACCTTGCTGTGATACCAATTGTGGGATCACTAGAAGAGTATGTCTAGAGGGGGGTGAATAGACTACTAGCAGAAATTAAAAATCTACACAATATCCAAAGTTAAGTGTTGGCACATTTTAGTAATTTTAGCAAGTCTAGCACATCCTACATATGCAAGTCAGGAAGTATACCAGTCGTAATTAAAGACGTTGCACATGGACGTAAGGAGTTGAGATAGGGAGATCAAACACGTGAAGGACATGAAGATTTTTCCCGTGGTTCCGACAAGTGGTGCTATCGTACGTCCATGTTTATGGAGTCTTCAACCTATGGAGGGCTCTACGCACGGAGGGTTCCTCGAAGAAGCAACCTTAACTATACCATGACGGCCTACGTCCAGGAAGGACTAGCCTATCTCGGGGTAGATCTTCACGAAGTAGGCAATCTCCTTACCCATACAAATTCTTGGTTCACTCCACAACACGAAATAGGAGGCTCTGAAGCGATACCTAACCAATCTAGGAGGCACCACCCTCCAAAAGGTAATAGGCTCGATAATGTCTATGAACTCCTTGCTCTTGTGCTTCAAGATGATAGATTCCTCAACACTCAATCACTCTCTCATAGATTTGGCTTTTGTGGAAGAGATTTATTGGGTGGAAAACAACTTGGGGAGGCTACAAATCAAGATTCATATGGTTGGAATTTAATGGAATGATCTCAACACATGAGTAGGTGGCTCTGTCTCAGAAAATTTGATGTGATAAGTAGGGATATATTCTGAGTGCTTATCTTGCGAGTCAGTGGTGGTGGATGGTTATATATATGCATCTCAAAAAATCCAACCGTTACACCTTAAGTGACCAACTCGGTAACACCAATGTGTGAATCTCGGTGGTACCGAGTTGCTCCAAAGGTAGCAACTTTTGAATCTCGGTGAGACCGATATAGAAATCTTGGCTGTACCGATCAGGTGTCCAACAGTCAGAATCCAAATCTCGGTGACACTGATCCAAAAACCCGGAGTTTACAATTTTGTAATCGACGAAACAGAAAGTTGGCAAGCTGAACTCGACGGCACCTAAGTGGGATCGATTGCACCGATGTGCTAGGGTTAGCTAGGGTTCTAGGAATTGGTGGGACCGAGTGGAAGAAGTTGCTTGCATCGATATGCAAGAATGGCTTAGACAGAATATGTGGGACAGTTTGTGGGTATTTTTGGCGACTATCACTTGTGCATGTTTAGGCATATTGTGCACTAATAGCACCTCATCCCCTTTTAATAGTATTGGATTTTCTTGTGGACTCAAAGTGATTTCTCACAAACTAACATGTAGAGTCGTCTTTGCTTGAATCTTTTACCAATGCTATCCCTTCTCCTTCTTTTTCTTGGGGATACTCTCCACACTCCTTTTTGTCAACCCAGCTCTCTCTATGGACTTTCACCTGAAATTCACTAGGTAGAAATATCAGTCCAAGAGACAATGTATGTTGTCATGAATTATCAAAATGACCAAGGGAGCATATTGTGCTTTCAATACGGTGATAATTTCCCTCACTGCACGCCATACTCTCCTAGTTTGTGAAACCAATGCAATGGAGACCAAAGCTCTGATACCACTTGTAGGATCAAAAGTATGTCTAGAGGGGGGGGGGCTATTAGACTACTTTACCAAATAAAAAATTTAACTTTTCCCAATGTTAGTTGTCGGCAGATTTTAGAAATGATAGGAAGTCAAGCACATGTCGCAGAGGGTAGGATTAGAAGATCAAACACAATTGTAGACACAAATTTTTCCCCGTGGTTCCGATAGGTGGTGCTATCGTACATCCGTGTTTATGTAGTCTTCAATCCATGAAGGGTAACGATCATGAGAGTCCATGGAGGGCTCCACCTATAAGGGTTGACTAAGTAGCAACCTTGAATATTCCGTAATGGCTTCTGTTCATGAAGGACTAGCCTCACTATGGGTAGAACTTCAAGAAGTAGGCGATCTCCTTGCCCATACAAACTTCCTAGTTCAACACCACAACATGAAGTAGGAAGATCCCAAGAAGCACCTAACCAATCTAGGAGGCATAACCCTCCAAAAGGTAATAGGCTTGATAGTGGTTATGAACTCCTTGCTCTTGTGCTTCAAGATGATAGACACCTCAACACTAAATCACTCTCTCACAGATTTGTCTTGGTAGAAGAGATTGATTAGGTGGAAAGCAACTGGTGGAGCCTAGAAATCAAGATCCATATGGTTGCAGTGAATGATCTTGTTCTCAACTCAAGGGTAGGTGGTTCTCTCTTAGAAATTTGGATATGGGAAGTAGTGAACTGTTGTGAGTGCTTCTCTTTTGAGTGGGATGTGGTGGAGGGGTATATATAGGCATACCCAAAAATCCAATAGTTACACCATTATTGACCAACTTGGTGAAACCGAAGTAAAACTCGGTCGTACCGATTTGTTCAAAATCTGGCAACTTTAGGAATCTCGGTGAGACCGATATATGATTCTCGGTAGTACCGATATGAGTGGTCCAGGGCAGTTTCCAAACTCGGTGAGACCGATCCATAAAACTCGGTAATTCTCATTTCATAAACTTGGTCATCCAAAGTCGTAATTCCTAACCAGATCATAGAAGAGGAATAAAAAGAATCCTACTCTCCGATATAACTAGACTCAAAATAGTTTTTTACTACACTCGACTCGGCCAAGCTGTAATTACCTACTTGTAACATCCAAGATGCGGTTCTATCCCTATTATGGCTCGAGGGCCTCGATGGGGATAGGATCGCATCTCATTGTTTTTCAAGTATAGAAATCATTGCAATACATGTAAAAGAGGAGATGAGTATATGAGTTGGCTTACACTCGCCACAATCTAGATTACAAATCCATACAATCATTCATACATCATCCAGAAATGCAGGGTTCGGCAACGGACGAAATCAAATGGTAAAAGCAATGATAACTATCTCCCAAAGCCTGGGAAGACGACCAAGTAGCTCCCCTACTCGTTCGGATAAGTGACGTACATACGCCCACGAACCTCAGTGTACTCCCACTGGAGCTGGGATGCGTCGACTAGATCGATCTAATTTGTACCTGTACCTGTATATTTGTAGCAATCCGTGAGACATGGGGACTCAGCAATCTTATTAACCCGGGTACCGAGACTATCTAAGCCAATGGGTAAGGTATGGTTAAGTGGTGAGGCTGCAGCAAGTACTAAGCATTTATTTGAGTGACTAACTTACGAGTACAAGAATAAGAGGGGTGAACTTCGCATTATAGGACGTGAACTAGTATGATCACTAAGTGATCCTGAACACCTACTTATGTCAAACATAACCCCAGCTTGTTCCCTCATGGTCCAGAACTCACGATAAAGACAATCATGGTTACGCACACGATTGGTGTATTTTGTTTGAGTTTACTACAACCATGTGTTAATTTTTTTCCAACTTGCCATATAACTACGATCATGACTTCTCGAAAAGATTTAACATTGCAGGGGTGCTCCAACTCATCCATCACAAACTAACCATATGCTACATGGATAACCTCAACCACGAGGTAGCCCGTAGTATCCTCGGGAATCCAATGGAAAACCTCAACCTCGAGATTGCTCGAAGTATCTTTGGAATCCTGTGCACAAGACATTCGAGAAAGGTAAACAAGTCTAGCAAGACCGCCCGATGTGTCGATGAACCCGATTGGATCCATGTATCTCGTTCTCAGGACATGACTAGATGGGACTAGCTACGGGGAAAACAAATACCTGATTTTCCTCGAGGCGGCCCTGCAGGCAGCCCGGGTTGGACCAACACTCACGGGGAGCATTGTCTCGGGTTGTTGATTAATTATCCACCGGGTAGCTAAGCCCTATGCATTTTTGTTAAGTCGTTAAGCAAATTTAGTACCAATGTTTGGTCTTGCCAGACAAGTTTTATCCAAAAGAAAATAGTCAAGGAGGTCCCCATAACAACCCCGAGCATGTTAGTAGAGCTCAATATGGAACATCAATATGGAACATAACACCGGTAATCAGAAACTAGGGCGATAAAAGTGGAACAAAACACTTGGAAAAAGGCCAAGACTTCCACCTTTTACCAAGTATATAGGTGCATTAAATTAATTAGCAACAATATTGTGATATCTCTAGATACTCATGTTGGCATTTGGAAAACAACCTGCACCTGCAACTAATAATGCTATAAGAGGAGGTGAGCAGCGGTAACTTAGACAAATAGTGGTTTGCTAGGTAGTGGAAGGGTTAGAGGCTTTCATGGCAATTTGGGACGCTTGAAAGTTTAGTGGTAGGTAACGGAGACATAAGGGTATAAGCAAGACATCTAGCATAGCAAAAATAGTATCGGTATCCAGGCAACGATTATCTTGCCTGTAGGGTCTTCAGGGGGATAAAGAGCTCGGTCATCGTAGGCATTCTCTCTAGGATCCTCGAACTCAGTCTCGACACTCGGGTCTACCCAAAGAGAAAAATACAAAATAAACATACGAGCAAAGTGCAATGCGCAACGAAGGAAGATGCATGACCAATTTGATGTATTTAACATGGCAACCCTATGCTTGTCATCTTTCTCATGTAATTATTTATTTCTTTAATATTTTTGACCGGACCTCGGTATTAGTTATCCATACATGCATGAACATGAAAAATATGAAAGCTTGTCATAAAATGATGCAAATATATATGGAAAACATTGCAAATGGAGTAACAGAACTATCAAAGTGCTCAATAAGGTATAGCGGTAACGGAGACAATACAAAGATGAGGAAGGCCAAGGGTAATTCCTTGGTATCCCAAGGTTGCCACTAGATTGGAAATGAAAATCTAGTAGGAATAGACCTAAAGATCATGCAAAACAAGTGGGTATAACTCCAACAAGGCACAAAACAAACACACAAGCAATCTGTCCACAACAGCAACATGACATATGGTACCGCACACATCAACAAGCTAAAACACACTAAAATGCACAACAAGGGCATGGCCATGAAGTCTACAAGATGCTTAACAATTCATCGAACAACAGCAACATGAATGGAAGCATGGACCAATAGCAAATGAGCTCACAAGATGACGAGATGACATATTGATAACAATGAATCTATATGCTACAAGGACTTTCATGGCATGAAGTTTAACAGAATTATATAGGAGAATATGCACTTCAATTTACTCCATCACACCAACATCAAAATTTGCATAGATCCCTAGCTATCATCTTCCCAACATGGCATATTGAGATAAACAGTACCCCAAACTTAGAAAAATATATCAAGTGACAAGTATGGCAGTTTTTATTAGGATGAAATATTTGACAATAACAATAACTACGATGCAACCTCTCTACTAGCAAACTATTGGCACATACTAATATAGGATAACATTCGTAACAAATGACTCCATTATGCCAACTCCAAAGAAGCTACAGATTCATGGCAATCATCATGGAAACATAGCAACATTATAACCAGATTCTAGGACTTGGAAATATTTGAGCATATGAGCAATAATATTTTGATAGCATGTTGACAACAAGGATTCCACACAAAAACAAGGTTTAACATGTCTTGGAAAAATATCAGAGGCTAGTACACATATCAAAGGGAAATTTTCATGTTGACAAGTTTACCAAAGGATGAAAGGATTTATTCGTGCAAAATTAACAAAATGGCATTTTCACATAAAATTTCGTTGGCACATACTCACTCAAATGAATAAACCAACACCATAGATGGATTCACTGGATTTTTCTACCCCAAAATCATATATCACATGCCTATGTTACAGTAGTAAATCATGCCACAATTCAAATCAAAAATATTTATCACTAGGTATAACCTAGTATATGCCAAAATAGGCATATCCCTGTTTGGAACCTGAGAGAAACGGGCAAGCCAATTTTGGAAACTTTCCCCAAGTGGAAATATGCAAATAAACAGGGAAATAAAAATTAAAATAACTAAAAATAAAAAAGGGGCCCACTGGAAGTGGCAATAGGACTTTGTGTGGGTGACAAGTGGGTCCCATGGCCAAATGTCACGGGCTAAAGAATTTAAATGAAAAAGGGCGCCCGAGGGGGTTCGAACCCGGGTCTCCCATGGTGAGCACATGTAACAATACCACTCATCTAGGCATGGGTGGTTGACAAAGGAGGGGCGTTAGGCTAAAAGAACCAGACCCACGGGCAGTCGGGTTCCAAGCCCCAGACCGGAGAAGATAGCAACAACGACGATCATCGGACCACCAGTAGGGGTGTGGATTCGGCAGGGGAATAAAATGAAAATAACTAAAAATAAAAAAGGGGCTCACTGGAAGTGGCAATAGGACTTTGTGTGGGTGACAAGTGGGTCCATTGGCCTAATGTCACGGGCTAAAGAATTTAAATGAAAAAGGGCGCCCGAGGGGGTTCGAACCCGGGTCTCCCATGGTGAGCACATGTAACAATACCACTCATCTAGGCATGGGTGGTTGACAAAGGAGGGGCGTTAGGCTAAAAGAACCAGACCCACGGGCAGTCGGGTTCCGAGCCCCAGATCGGAGAAGATAGCAACAACGACGATCATCGGACCACCAGTAGGGGTGTGGATTCGGCAGGGGAATACATTCCCGGGGCTAGCATGGAGACCAAGGCAGGGTGCGAGGAGCTCGTTGCTCCCGGCCATGGCGGACAGGGTGGGCACAACGGACGCAAATGGCAAGGCAAGGCTTTGACGGGGCTGCTAGTAGCACGTCGAGGAAACAATGAGCGGGGGCGTGGCAAGGCATGACAAAGGTAGCAACTTGAGGACCTCTACTGGCCTATCAATGAAGGATGAACTTGGAGCCACTCGAATTTGCAACTACGATGACGACATGATCAAAGCGAGGGATGGGGAGGATTAGTGGCTCACTCTGGGGGTTGCTGCTACAGTCGAAGAAGGACATGGTGGCCAGAGACATGGACGACGCTGCGTTCGATGGTGGCGACAATAAGTACGAAGCTCCTGGTCTATGAAGGAGACGAAGACGAGGCCGATGATGAGTACATGATACCCTCGTGCTAGCTCCCGGAATTGGTTGAGGACATAGTCGGGTCGCTAGACGACATGACGGATGGGCGAGGGAAGCTGACCGGAGGTGAGGACGACGTCGACGATGGGTGAGCTGCTCTCTGAACCTCTCTGAACTGTTTGAACTCTCTCTCTGTGAAACTTACTAGGAAGAAGCGAGGGGAAGGGGAGAGAGGTGGCGGCAGCGCGAGGAAGGGGGAAGAACCATAGGAGAGGGCACGGGGTCTTATTGGAGGGGCTAGATGGTGCACCTCGGCATCCGTGGTGAGCTCATGGTGTTGCCTCTCTCTTTCATTCAACACGAAGACGACAAAGTCATGGAGCGAGCAGGTAATCGTGAGCGCAAGGGAACTATGCCAAAAGGGAAGCAGGAGGTCCTTGTGGTTGCGACTGCCTCTCTCTCTCTCTCTATGAACCTCGCTTGTTTTTTTATAAAAAAACAATAAGAACAAAGAAAACAATGCCTAGGGAGTTTGGGAAGGAATTAAAGTGAAAGAGAAATAGTTTTGGAGATCTGGGAATATCTATAATTTTATAAAATTGGTTTAGGTTATTTTAAAAGAGAAAATATAAAATGACTTCCATTACCATTTGAAACTATTTTGCCGATAATAAAAGGTACAGAGAGAGAGCATGACTATGATCTTTTTACAATAACATGCAGAATATTAGACAACTCCCCAACATTTTATTTAATGGACTAGGACAAGAAAATCACCATGTATCATGAATTTGAATTAAAGAGAGATGGGGTTAGTGAGCAAATGAATTCTTTTGAAGACATTTACTAGAGCACTCCACGTCATGCAAGGCACACCATCACATCACACTTTACTCTACATAACACCTCAAACAAAGCATGGTGCAAAACTATGAAATGATGATATGATGCCATGATGCAAAAGAATGACATGAAGGAAATTTTATTAACTCCACCCACATGAGGGATAACACATGAGGCATAGCATGGCAAGTTCACACATGGAAATATTACAAGGTTGGAAAAAGGATTGCACTTGGGCTATTACAACCTCCCACGGATTGATAAACCTTAGGTCATCCACATGAGGGAAAATTGCTACTATCCTACAAAACTCCACACTTGGAGCCCCAACAGAGTCTACAAGAATAAAGTTATGTTGAAGACATCAAGCTCTTTTGTGGTGCCATTGCCGGGGAGTAGAGTTCTTGAAGGTATATCTTTAGACATTCTAATTAAATCTTTTAGTTTCTTGTTTTGCAATAGTTTAGTTTTAAAAATAGAACTTAAAAAATGGAATTGAGGTGGCCTCAAATGCTTCGTCTTTATAATGTCTTTCATGAAAATGATGGCCCAGAAAATTGTGCCCAATTGTTAGAGCAACAATTTATAAAAATTCTTAATGTGAGTTCCTTGAATGATGAGCATGATAGCAATTTTGTTATTATGAATTCTCTGAATATCCTAATGTTAATGATGATTTCCCTAGTCATGATAAAAAGATTTCCTATAAGCATGATAATTTTTGTGGAGTTCATAAAATTTGTCAAGACATGCCATATAGGGATGATAGATTTTGCAAGAAGCATAAACATGATAAAACCAATTGGTTTCTTAAAGTGATAGATGAATTTGTCACAAGATTATGCTCTCTTCATCCCATTACTTATGAACTTTGTAATAGGGTTGGTCATCTTAATTTTCAATGCATGCATTTTCATGATCAAACCGTTTCCAAATATTGTGATAATTTGATCTCCGATGAACTCTATAATGAAATTTGTTTATTTTTGGGTGTGAAGAATTGTCAAATAAAAATTATTGGTTTGATATATTCGTTATCAGTAATGATAGTGAAATGAACCTATATGAAATTTATATGTTTTGCATAGTAAATTGCAATGAAAATGCTTATATTGCCAACTATAGAAAGACCGGAAAACCAATAGAATATAAAAGGAATACTAGTGAAAGGGTAAAGGTCTCCCAATACCCTCCTATTGTTTCTCGTAATGAATCAGATTGCAAGGATGAGCTTCCCATCAAACCAATCTCTTCAATAAGAAGCTCAAAAAAAGTTACTTAAACCCACACAAAATGTGGTAAAGAAGAAGAAGAGAGGCAAAGGTAAAGGTAAAAAGGTATCCCTGTCAAATAATGTTGCTCCTATCATTGTTGAGAATGAATCTGAAAGTAGTATGGACGATGATACACTTGGTGATTATTTTGTTATGACTACTAGTTGGGATGAGAATGATTGAGAAGATAATGATACCCCTTATAATATTGAATTTTTTTTGGCACTAACTTGGAAAATTATCATGATAATAGTTGTTACACTATTAGTGTTATTCATATTATTGATGATTATGCTAATTATATTCAAACCCACAAGCTTGGGGATGTTTTGTTTGATGAAAATGACTTGTTTGAGAATTTATTTGCTAAAAATAATGTTTACCGCAAGCTCGGGAATGCAATGTTATATTAATATGCTCTTTTTAGTTTCTGTAATTTCTATGATCAAATTTTGTATTATGAATACATGCCTCCTATTTATGATGAGTGCAATTCTTAAGAAAGTGGGTTTGGAAGAGTGTCAACTTTAGATGATCATTATCCCACTATTTTGGAGGGTGTTGAATCTTATTATAATGGTAAAAGTGGATTTGGAGAGGTCATGACTTTATTTAGTAATGATTCCACTATCTTGGAAGAGGTTTCAATTGATTATGAAGAGAACCAAGTTGCTACTTATGATGACTATTGTGATGAAACTTATGTTATAAAACGTAGTGATGATTATTATTATAAAACTTTTCAAAATTATGAATACCCTTTTCCTGAACATTACTCTTTTAAAGTGGAAACGATTTATAGCATTGGAGTCTCCTATGATACTCCCACGATTATGTATGAGAAGTTAGCTTGGAGGGAGAGTAATAAAATTTCTATGCTTGTGGATAATGAAATGAATGCTTATTTGATATTTATATTGTGAAATTCCTTCATGATGGTACTTACAATTATTATGAGGGAGTAACATATGCTTTTAAGAATTGCAATAATATCAAGGTCCCTCTCTATGTGTTGAAAGTCGTGAAGTTATGCTTGTTTTTCCTTCCTATGTTAGTTGATTCTTGCTCCCATAAATTGTTTGATCACAAAATTCCTATGCATAGAAGAGTATTAGACTTAAATGTGTTTTCCATGTGATTTATGATGCTCTCTTCCATGCTTCAATTATTACTTTTCATGTGAGCATCATTGAAATCATGATGCCTAGCTAAAAGGCTTTAAAGAAAAGCGCTTGTTGGGAGGCAACCAAACATATTTTATTTCCATTTTTATGTTAACGTGATTAAGATACTGCAGTAATCATATTTTGTGCCTTTTATTTCAATAAGGTGCATAGTAAAGCCTTTGGGATAGTGTGGATACTTGTTTGTTTGATTCTTTGCAAAACAGAAACTTTTCGTCGAGTGAAAAATTTCTTTGATTTTAGTGGAGCATCAAAAATTCTAAATTTTTTATACAGTTTGGGAATGAAAATTATCTACATTTTCCTAATTTTTCAGAATTTTTAGGGATAGGGAAGTATGATTTAAGTTCAGATCTTCATACACTGTTAGTATAGTAAATATTCTGTTTTTACACAATATTTTGCATGCATAGTTTTCTTTTTTTAGTGTTTTAATAGCTTATATTTATTGATTTACATTAAGTAAATGATATAATACATTAGGTTTAAGAAAAACTATGAATCTTGTCTTGATACTACCTAAGTGAGTGATCTACATTTACTATACTAACCCGTCTCACGAAGTTCCGTTGAGTTTTGTGTGATTCAAGTTTTCAAATTTTGGGTCAGATACTGATATGAAGAGATAAAGGAGAGGCAATACCTTCATCTTGGGGATTCCCAAGGCATCCCCAATTTAATATTCAAGGAGGACTCAAGCGTCTAAGCTTGGGGATGCCCTAGAAGGCATCCCCTCTTTCCTCTTCAACACTATCGGTATATCTTATTTGAAGCTATATTTTTATTCATCACATGATATGTGCTTTGCTTGGATCATCATTATATTTTGTTTTTCTATGTTATATTTATTTATAATGTTTTTTAGTAAAAAGTTCAAAGAACTGCCTTAAGATACCTCAATTTCGTGTTCGGATGTGTTCTGTATAAAAACAGAAACTTTTGTTGTAGTGTTTGAACTCTCATATTTTATCGGAACGTGGAAAGTTTATGAAATTAGTACACATTGTTTTCATACATTGTTTTCATGTCCTATGTTTTCAGAAGTTTTTGAGATACCTAAGTACACTTTATAAATAGATTGCTACACACCTGTTCTGTTTGGACAGATTGTTGTCGTAATTTTTTCAACTACTTATCCTACATTTTTTATGGCTTACATTGATAGATATAAATTGGGTAAATGATAGTATAGAATAGATAATGTTTGAAAATCATTATGCAACTTGACTTGGCAGTACATAAAATGTTCATTTATTCTTATGTGCACTAACTTATCTCACGAGTTCTTTTCAAGTTTTGTGTGGATGAAGTTTTTGAGACCTAGGTGAAACCGTGACATGTGAGGAATTAAAGAGACACAAGATCTCAAGTTTGGGGATGCCTAGGGCTCCCCAAGTCAATATTACAAGAAGCATGAAGCATCTAAGCTTGGGGATTCTACGCACCTCACCTCTCTTTGTCAATAACTATGGGTTAGCCTATGTTGATCCGAAGTTTTTATTTGTTCACACAATATGTGCTGTTCTCGGAGTGTATTTTGTTTTGTTTGTTGTTTTAATAAAATTCTCCGATCTTAATGTATTTATTGAGAGTGAGTCCTCACATAGCTACTTAGTTCTTTGACTACTCATTGATCTTCACTCATATCTTTTTGAGAGTAGTTTGATGTTCACTTTTGTGCTTCACTTATATACTAAGAGTAATTTGTGAATGAATTGAATATCATGAATCTAAAGTTATCAATGCGCTATATTCTCTGTAGAAGCCTCATATTTGGTTTAGAAAGTAAAATCCATTGAAGTTTGACAATCAGAATATTGGTCATACAAGCAACTTTTATGATTGTAAAGAGAACTTTCACATACAAGAAAGAGAACTTTCACATACAAATATATTATCTTGGACATTTCTTATGATTGTAAATACCCATTAATTATTTTTTTCCTAGATCAAATTGCTTAAGTTGGACAAGGAAGATAATGTAATTGTTACGTTTGGGTATATTTGCATAGAACTTATATTGTTATGGATCCTCCAACAAATGGTGCTTGTTTAGAACCTTTTGCTATCCAAACTTGATACTGAGTAGATATACCACCCATGCAACCAAATCCTTGAGACATCTTTATTCCATGAGACTCCACCATACCTACATATATATAGCATTTCATTTCCATTCCAAGTAAATTTGCATGTGCCACCTTAAAAAGGTTCAAATAAGTATCCGTTTTGTGTGCCCGTACCGCTCATGGAGCGATCGGGGCGGTCAATATCTTTGTAAGTGCATAATTTTCCCTAAGTAGTTTTGGTTGTTGATGACAGTGTGTTTGTGGACTAACCGCGTGCATTAAGCTTTCAGAGATTATCAGGTGGCACGAGACGGTTATCTTCCCCTCAAGTAGCAAATCAGAAGACAGAATCTTTTCCATTCGAAGATGGGTTGGTGGATGTTAGTCATAGTAAAATCCATACTATTGAGAGGGGATCCGCATCCAGAAAGGTTGGGAGGAATCATCACGTACACTTTGCATTCCCGTCCTTTTCCCAACACGATGGAGCTTTCTCTGTTTCCAGGGCTCCATGTTGTCTCCTAAGCAAAAGTACCGCTCTTCAGAGCGGTAGTACCACTCCTACGGTACTATAGCCCTGAAGGTTTGCTCGAACAACCGCTTACTACTTTAAGAGCAAGTTCTGAGTAGTACTACCTCCCTAAACTACCTCTTAACTTTTCAAAGTGGAAGTTTAGAGCGGTACTACCGCCCTAAACTACCGCTTAACTTTTTTAAGCAGAAGTTCCGAGCGGTACTACCGCCCTGAAGTACCGCTTAACTTTTTTTAAGCGGAAGTTCCTAGTGGTACTACCGCCAAGCTGAACTTTGGAGCTCTTTTTGCATCCTTTTTACTCTGGACTTCTGGAATCCCTGAGCGGAAGTACCGCTCCTTCCAGAGCGATACTACAGCTCGGTTGTTCCAGTAGGCGTATAAGCGGGAGTACAACCCCCTTGGACGGTACTACTGCTTATGCACGTATTCTGGCAGAAAACAACCACATTTCCCCCACCTATATAAGTGAGTCTTCTTCCCCATTGAGACTCACCTCTTCCCACAAAAAGCTCCATTGTTTCTCCTAAGATTATTCTTGCTCCTTCTGCCTCCCTTGCCATCAAATCTTGTTGATGCTCCAGGGTTTGGACGAGAGGGCCTTGATCTACACTTCCACTGAGAGATATTTTATTCCCCCATCCATCCCTTGTGGATCTTGTTACTCTTGGGTGTTTGAGCACCCTAGACGGAATAGGTTGATACATCTCCAATGTAACTATAATTTTTTATTGTTCCATGCTATTATATTATCTGTTTTGGATGTTTTATATGCATTAATATGTCATTTTATATTATTTTTGGGACTAACCTATTAATCTAGAGCCTAGTGCCATTTTTTGTTTTTTCCTTGTTTTTGAGTATTGAAGATAAGGAATATTAAATGGAGTCCAAACGGAATAAAATCTTTGCGATGATTTTTCTTGGACCAGAATACATCTACCACACTTTGAGGGGAAGGCAAGAGACCTGCTAGGAGGTCACAAGCCAGGGGGCGCGGCCTCCACCCCTAGCCGCGCCTAGCAGGCTTGTGGCCCCCCAACAGGTCTCGAAATTTATACTTCGGCCTATAAATTCCCAAATATTCCCCCAATACCAAAGGAATCCACGAAAATACTTTTCCGCCGGTGGAATCCTCTGTTCCAGAGAGATCCAATCTTGGAGTCTTTTCTAGTAAGCGGGTATAGGGGGATTCGATCACGGAGGGCATCTACATCAAGTCCATTACCCCTCCGATCATGCGTGAGTAGTTCACCATAGACCTTCGGGTCCATAGCTAGTAGCTAGATGGATTCTTCTCCCTCTGTGCTTCAATACCTTGTTCTTCATGATCGTCATGGAGATCTATCTGATGTAATACTCTTTGCGGTGTGTTTGTCGAGATCCGGTGAATTGTGGGTTTATGTTCATATTATTTGAGTCTTTCCTCAATTCTTATATGCATGATTTCCTATCTTTGCATGTCTCTTCGATTTATTGGTTTGGTTTGGCCAACTAGATTGGTAATTCTTGCATTGGGAGAAGTGCTTAGTTTTGGGTTCAATCTTGCGGTGTCCTCACAAAGTGACATAGTAGGGGTAGCGAGGCACGTAATGTATTGTGGCCATCAAGGATAAAAATATGGGGTTTTGATCAGATTGCTTGAGTTTATCCCTCTACATCATGTCGTCTTACCTAATGTGTTACTCTGTTCTTCATGACCTTAATACTCTAGATGCAGGCAGGAGTCGGTCGATGTGTGGAGTCATAGTAGTAGATGCAGGATCATTTCGGTATACTTGACACACACGTGATGCCTATATGAATAATCATTACCTTGGATATCTTCATAATTATTTGCTTTTCTATCAATTGCTCGACAGTAATTTGTTCACCCATCGTATTATTTTCCTTCATGAGAGAAGCCTCTAGTGAAACCTATGACCCCGGGTCTATTTTCCATATTATATTTTCAGATCTATAAACCAAAATACCAAAAATAATTTGCTGCAATCTTTTTTACTTTTGTTTTACTTTTCGTTTTAGTAATCTTATATATCTATCTCTATCAGCTCTCATCGTTGCAAATAACCGTGAAGGGATTGACAACCCCTTTATAGCGTTCGGTGCAAGTGTTTGATTGTTTGTGTAGGTGCGAAGATTGGGGACTTGGTTGTATCTCCTACTGGATTGACACCTTGGTTCTCAACAATTGAGGTAAGTACTTATCTACTTTTCTGCATCACCCTTTCCTCTTTAAGGGAAAACCAACGCAAGCTCAAGAAGTAGCAAGAAAGATTTCTGGCGCCATTGCCGGGGAGATCTACATCAAACCTACCAAGTACCCATCACAAACTCATCTCTTGCATTTACATTATTTGCCATTTGCCTCTCGGTTTTCTCTCCCCTCTTCTTAAACGATTTTCAGAAGAAAAAAAAATATTTGCCTTTTTAATCGCCCTTCTTCCATTCACCTTTTGTTTGCCTTTTTCTCGTCAGATCTCTTGTTTTCTATGTTTGCTTGTGTTGCCATGTGCCTTCTATTTTCTGGCATCTTCGCTTGATAAAAATCTTTTGATATGGATCCTCATCAACTTTCTAATCTTTTCAAAAGACCAAATTATGATGAACCAATTGCTAGTGAGTTGAGTGCACTTGATTATCTTTATGGAGTTTTGTTTGAAAATCATGAATCTGAAATTTTGATGAAGTGTTGAAAGAAGAAATTTATAAGGTGATTCATGATAGTTCCTTGAATGAAAAGCATGATTGCCATGTTGTTAGTATGAATTCTTTGAATATCCATGATGCTAATGATATGAAAAACCACAAGCTTGGCGATGTTATGCTTGATCAAGATGATATTTTTTGTTCCCCAAGTTTTGGTGATGACACGTATGCTATAATTGATCAGGAAAAGAATGCTTTGTATGATAGTTATATTGTGCGATTCCACCATGATGCTACTAAAAATTAGCATAGGGGAGGAACATATGCTTGTAGGAATTGCAATAATATCAAGTGTCCTCTCTATGTGTTCAAAGTTTTGAAGTTATGCTTGTTTTGCCTTCCTATGCTAGTTGACTCTTGCTCCCATAAATTGTTTATTCACAAAATCCCTATGCATAGGAAGTGGTTTAGACTTAAATGTGCTAGTCATGATATTCATGATGCTTTCTTGCATATTCCAATTACTACTTTTTATGTGAGCATCATTGAAATCATTATGCCTAGCTAGGGGCGTTAAACAATAGCGCTTGTTGGGAGGCAACCCAAATCATTATGCTTCTGTTTTTGAGTGTTTCACACATTATTACCTCTGTAGTAATTGTGTTTTGGTGATTTAATTAGTGTCTGAGCCAAGTAAGACCTTTGGGATGGTCTATGGTGATTGTTGATTTGATCTTGCTGAAAAACAAATACTTTTGGGCCTAGTCCAGGAATTTTATAAATTTATTAGAGCATCGAATGAGTTTGAAAGTTTTATAAAAGATTTATACACAAATTTCCCAGGTTTTACGAATTTTTAAGAATTTTTGGAGTTACAGAATTATACGAAGTTTCTAGATTACTACAGACTGTTCTATTTTTGATAGATTCTATTTTCTTTGTGTTGTTTACCTATTTTGATGTATCTATGGGTCGTATTGGGGGGTATGAAGCTTAGAGAAGTTGGAATACAGTAGATATTAGGCCTATACAAATAAAGGATGAGTTCACAACAGTACCTAAAGTGGTGATTTATTTTCTTATACTAACGGATCCCACGAGTTTTTTGTTGTGAAACTTTCATGTTTTGGGTAAAGATTTGATGGACTATGGTATAAGGAGTGGTAAGAGCCTAATATATGGGATTACCAAGGCACCCCAAGCCATATTATAGGATACATAAGAGCCTAAGCTTGGGGATGCCTCGTAAGGCATCCCCTCTCTCATCTTCAATCCATCGGAAAATTTACTTGAGGCTATATTTTTATTCACCACATGATATGTGTTTTACTTGGAGCGTCTTGTATGAAATGAGTCTTTGATTTTTAATTTGACACAATAATCCTTGCTGCACACATCTGTTGAGGGAGACATGGATGAATCGTGAATTTATTACAATAATCTATGTCCTTCACTTATATCTTTTGAGCTAGGCAGTGTTGCTCTATGTGCTTCCGTTATATCTTTTTAGAGCACGGTGGTGTTTTGTTTTATAGAAATAATTGAACTCTCGTACCTCACTTACATTATTTTGAGAGTATTTAAACATCATAGTAATCGGTTTAGGTTATGAATTTAGTCCTAATATGAGAGGCATCGAAGAGGGATATAATAAAAACTTTCATATAAAATGCATTGAGTATTATGAGAAGTTTGATTCCTTGCATAAAGTTTTGACATATAAATATGGTAATATTAAGAGTCATGTTAGGAACTACTTGTGAGTTGGTAAAAATACTTGTGTAAAGGTTTGTCATTCCCATAGCATACACGTATGGTGAATTGTTATGTAAAGAAGTCGGAGCATGATTTGTTTATTGATTGTGAACCTTTGTGTGAGGGTCGGGAGCGCGCGATGGTTTAATCCTACCAACCTCTCCCCTAGGGGCATGCGTCTAATACTTTGATTCGATGACTAATAGACTTTTGCAATAAATATGTGAGTTATATATGACTAATGTGAGTCCATGGATTATACGCACTCTCACCCTTCCACCTTTGCTAGCCTCTCTAGTACCGCGCAACTTTCGTCGGTGCGATAAACCCACCATATATCCTTCCTCAAAACAGCCACCATACCTACCTATTATGGCATTTCCATAGCCATTCTGAGATATATTGCCATGCTCCATGAAGGATTAGTATAAGAAAGATAACTTTCACATACAAATATATTATCTTGGACATTTCTTATGATTGTAAATACCCATTAATTATTTTTTTCCTAGATCAAATTGCTTAAGTTGGACAAGGAAGACAATGCAATTGTTAAGTTTGGGTATATTTGCATAGAACTTATATTGTTATGGATCCTCCAACAAATGGTGCTTGTTTAGAACCTTTTGCTATCCAAACTTGATACTGAGTAGATATACCACCCATGCAACCAAATCCTTGAGCCATCTTTATTCCATGAGACTCCACCATACCTACATATATATAGCATTTCATTTCCATTCCAAGTAAATTTGCATGTGCCACCTTAAAAAGGTTCAAATAAGTATCCGTTTTGTGTGCCCGTACCGCTCATGGAGCGATCGGGGCGGTCAATATCTTTGTAAGTGCATAATTTTCCCTAAGTAGTTTTGGTTGTTGATGACAGTGTGTTTGTGGACTAACCGCATGCATTAAGCTTGCAGAGATTATCAGGTGGCACGAGACGGTTATCTTCCCCTCAAGTAGCAAATCAGAAGACAGAATCTTTTCCATTCGAAGATGGGTTGGTGGACGTTAGTCGTAGTAAAATCCATACTATTGAGAGGGGCTCCGCATCCAGAAAGGTTGGGAGGAATCATCACGTACACTTTGCATTCCCGTCCTTTTCCCAACACGATGGAGCTTTCTCTGTTTCCAGGGCTCCATGTTGTCTCCTAAGCAAAAGTACCGCTCCTACGGTACTACAGCCCTGAAGGTTTTCCGAACAACTGCTTACTACTTTAAGAGCAAGTTCTGAGTAGTACTACCGCCCTAAACTACCTCTTAACTTTTTTAAGTGGAAGTTTAGAGCGGTACTACCGCCCTAAACTACCGCTTAACTTTTTTAAGCGGAAGTTCCGAGCGGTACTACCGCCCTGAAGTACCGCTTAACATTTTTTAAGCGGAAGTTCCTGGTGGTACTACCGCCAAGCTGAACTTTGGAGCTCTTTTTGCATCCTTTTTACTCTGGACTTCTGGAATCTCTGAGCAGAAGTACCGCTCCTTCCAGAGCGGTTCTACCGCTCGGTTGTTCCAGTAGGCGTATAAGCGGGAGTACAACCCCCTAGGACGGTACTACCGCTTATGCACGTATTCTGGCAGAAAACAACCACATTTCCCCCACCTATATAAGTGAGTCTTCTTCCCCATTGAGACTCACCTCTTCCCACAAAAAGCTCCATTGTTTCTCCTAAGATTATTCTTGCTCCTTCTGCCTCCCTTGCCATCAAATCTTGTTGATGCTCCAGGGTTTGGACGAGAGGGCCTTGATCTACACTTCCACTAAGAGATATTTTATTCCCCCATCCATCCCTTGCGGATCTTGTTACTCTTGGGTGTTTGAGCACCCTAGACGGAATAGGTTGATACATCTCCAATGTAACTATAATTTTTTATTGTTCCATGCTATTATATTATCTGTTTTGGATGTTTTATATGCATTAATATGTCATTTTATATTATTTTTGGGACTAACCTATTAATCTAGAGCCTAGTGCCATTTTTGTTTTTTCCTTGTTTTTGAGTATTGAACATAAGGAATATTAAATGGAGTCCAAATGGAATAAAATCTTTGCGATGATTTTTCTTGGACCAGAATACATCTACCAGACTTCGAGGGGAAGGCAAGACACCTTCTAGGAGGTCACAAGCCAGGGGGCGCGGCCACCACCCATAGCCGCGCCTAGCAGGCTTGTGGCCCCCCAATAGGTCTCGAAATTTATTCTTCGGCCTATAAATTCCCAAATATTCCCCCAATACCAACGGAATCCACGAAAATACTTTTCCGCCGGTGGAATCCTCTGTTCCAGAGAGATCCAATCTTGGAGTCTTTTCTAGTAAGCGGGTATAGGGGGATTCGATCACGGAGGGCATCTACATCAAGTCCATTACCCCTCCGATGATGCGTGAGTAGTTCACATAGACCTTCGGGTCCATAGCTATTAGCTAGATTGATTCTTCTCTCTTTGTGCTTCAATACCTTGTTCTTCATGATCGTCCTGGAGATCTATCCGATGTAATACTCTTTGCGGTGTGTTTGTCGAGATCCGGTGAATTGTGGGTTTATGTTCATATTATTTGAGTCTTTCCTCAATTCTTACATGCATGATTTCATATCTTTGCAAGTCTCTTCGATTTATTGGTTTGGTTTGGCCAACTAGATTGGTAATTCTTGCATTGGGAGAATTGCTTAGTTTTGGGTTCAATCTTGCGGTGTCCTCACAAAGTGACATAGTAGGGGTAGCGAGGCACGTAATGTATTGTGTCCATCAAGGATAAAAATATGGGGTTTTGATCAGATTGCTTGAGTTTATCCCTCTACATCATGTCGTCTTACCTAATGTGTTACTCTGTTCTTCATGACCTTAATACTCTAGATGCAGGCAGGAGTCGGTCGATGTGTGGAGTCATAGTAGTAGATGCAGGATCGTTTCGGTCTACTTGACACACATGTGATGCCTATATGAATAATCATTACCTTGGATATCTTCATAATTATTCGCTTTTCTATCAATTGCTCGACAGTAATTTGTTCACCCATCGTATTATTTTCCTTCATGAGAGAAGCCTCTAGTGAAACCTATGACCCTGGGTCTATTTTCCATATTATATTTTCAGATCTATAAACCAAAATACCAAAAATACTTTGCTGCAATCTTTTTACTTTTGTTTTACTTTTCGTTTTAGTAATCTTATATATCTATCTCTATCAGCTCTCATTGTTGCAAATAACCGTGAAGGGATTGACAACCCCTTTATAGCGTTCGGTGCAAGTGTTTGATTGTTTGTGTAGGTGCGAAGATTGGGGACTCGGTTGTATCTCCTACTGGATTGACACCTTGGTTCTCAACAATTGAGGTAAGTACTTATCTACTTTTCTGCATCACCCTTTCCTCTTCAAGGGAAAACCAACGCAAGCTCAAGAAGTAGCAAGAAAGGTTTCTGGCGCCGTTGCCGGGGAGATCTACATCAAACCTACCAAGTACCCATCACAAACTCATCTCTTGCATTTACATTATTTGCCATTTGCCTCTCGGTTTTCTCTCCCCTCTTCTTAAACGATTTTCAGAAAAAAACCCAAAAAGATTTGCCTTTTTAATCGCCCTTCTTCCATTCACCTTTTGTTTCCTTTTTCTCGTCAGATCTCTTGTTTTCTATGTTTGCTTGTGTTGCCATGTGCCTTCTATTTTCTGGCATCTTCGCTTGATAAAACTCTTTTGATATGGATCCTCATCAACTTTCTAATCTTTTCAAAAGACCAAATTATGATGAACCAATTGCTAGTGAGTTGAGTGCACTTGATTATCTTTATGGAGTTTTGTTTGAAAATCATGAATCTGAAATTTTGATGAAGTGTTGAAAGAAGAAATTTATAAGGTGATTCATGATAGTTCCTTGAATGAAAAGCATGATTGCCATGTTGTTAGTATGAATTCTTTGAATATCCATGATGCTAATGATATGCAAAACCACAAGCTTGGGGATGTTATGCTTGATCAAGATGATATTTTTTGTTCCCCAAGTTTTGGTGATGACACGTATGCTATAATTGATCAGGAAAAGAATGCTTTGTATGATAGTTATATTGTGAGATTCCACCATGATGCTACTGAAAATTAGCATAGGGGAGGAACATATGCTTGTAGGAATTGCAATAATATCAAGTTTCCTCTCTATGTGTTCAAAGTTTTGAAGTTATGCTTGTTTTGCCTTCCTATGCTAGTTGACTCTTGCTCCCATAAATTGTTTGTTCACAAAATCCCTATGCATAGGAAGTGGTTTAGACTTAAATGTGCTAGTCATGATATTCATGATGCTTTCTTGCATATTTCAATTACTACTTTTTATGTGAGCATCATTGAAATCATTATGCCTAGCTAGGGGCATTAAACAATAGCGCTTGTTGGGAGGTAACCCAAATCATTATGCTTCTGTTTTTGAGTGTTTCACACATTATTACCTCTGTAGTAATTGTGTTTTGGTGATTTAATTAGTGTCTGAGCCAAGTAAGACCTTTGGGATGGTCTATGGTGATTGTTGATTTGATCTTGCTGAAAAACAAAAACTTTTGGGCCCAGTCCAGGAATTTTATAAATTTATTAGAGCATCGAATGAGTTTGAAAGTTTTATAAAAGATTTATACACAAATTTCCCAGGTTTTACGAATTTTTAAGAATTTTTGGAGTTACAGAATTATACGAAGTTTCTAGATTACTACAGAGTGTTCTATTTTTGATAGATTCTATTTTCTTTGTGTTGTTTACCTATTTTGATGTATCTATGGGTCGTATCGGGGGGTATGAAGCATAGAGAAGTTGGAATACAGTAGATATTACGCCTATATAAATAAAGGATGAGTTCACAACAGTACCTAAAGTGGTGATTTATTTTCTTATACTAACGGATCCCACGAGTTTTTTGTTGTGAAACTTTCATGTTTTGGGTAAAGATTTGATGGACTATGGTATAAGGAGTGGTAAGAGCCTAATATATGGGATTACCAAGGCACCCCAAGCCATATTATAGGATACATAAGAGCCTAAGCTTGGGGATGATTTGTAAGGCATCCCCTCTCTCATCTTCAATCCATCGGTAAATTTACTTGAGGCTATATTTTTATTCACCACATGATATGTGTTTTACTTGGAGCGTCTTGTATGAAATGAGTCTTTGATTTTTAATTTGACACAATCATCCTTGCTGCACACATCTTTTGAGAGAGACATGGATGAATCGTGAATTTATTAGAATAATCTATGTCCTTCACTTATATCTTTTGAGCTAGGCAGTGTTGCTCTATGTGCTTCAGTTATATCTTTTTAGAGCACGGTGGTGTTTTGTTTTATAGAAATAATTGAACTCTCGTACCTCACTTACATTATTTTGAGAGTATTTAAACATCATAGTAATCGGTTTAGGTTATGAATTTAGTCCTAATATGAGAGGCATCGAAGAGGGATATAATAAAAACTTTCATATAAAATGCATTGAGTATTATGAGAAGTTTGATTCCTTGCATAAAGTTTTGACTTATAAATATGGTAATATTAAGAGTCATGTTAGGAACTACTTGTGAGTTGGTAAAAATACTTGTGTAAAGGTTTGTCATTCCCATAGCATACACGTATGGTGAACTGTTATGTAAAGAAGTCGGAGCATGATTTGTTTATTGATTGTGAACCTTTGTGTGAGGGTCGGGAGCGCGCGATGGTTTAATCCTACCAACCTCTCCCCTAGGGGCATGCGTCTAATACTTTGATTCGATGACTAATAGACTTTTGCAATAAATATGTGAGTTATATATGACTAATGTGAGTCCATGGATTATACGCACTCTCACCCTTCCACCTTTGCTAGCCTCTCTAGTACCGCGCAACTTTCGTCGGTGCGATAAACCCACCATATATCCTTCCTCAAAACAGCCACCATACCTACCTATTATGGCATTTCCATAGCCATTCTAAGATATATTGCCATGCAACTTCCACCCTTCTGTATTATGATGCGCACAATAATTTTCATGTTGCTATGCATGGTCATAAGATAGCTAGCGTGATGTTTTCATGGCTTGTCCATTTTTTGATGTCATTTGCTATTCTAGATCATTGCACATCCTGGTACACCACCAAAGGCATTAATATAGAGTCATATTTTGTTCTAGATATTGAGTTGTAATTCTTTAGTTGTAAGTAAATAAAAGTGTGATGACCATCATTATTAGAGCATTGTCCCATGTGAGGAAAGGATGATGGAAGCTATGATTCCGTCACAAGTTGGGATGATACTCTAGATTTTATGAAAAATAAAAGAGGCCAATGAATCCCAAATAAAAAAAGAGGCCTTATATGCCTACCAAAAAAAATAAAAAAAAAGAGAATAGAGAGAAGGGACAATGCTACTATCTTTTGCCATACTTGTGCTTCAAAGTAGCACCATGACCATTATGATAGAGAGTCTCCTATTTTGTCCCTTTCATATACCAGTGGGCATTTTTCATTATATAACTTTGCTTGTATATTCCAATGATGGGCTTCCTCAAATTCCCCTAGGTCTTCATGAGCATGCAAGTTGGATGCACACCCACTTAGTTTCTTTTTGAGCTTTCCTACACCTATACCTCTAGTGCACCTATTGCATGGTAATTCCTACTCACTCACATTGATATCTATTAATGGCATCTCCATAGCCCTTTGATACGCCTAGTTGATGTAAGACTATATTCTCCTTTTTCTTCACAACCTCCATCATATTCTATTCCACCTATAGTGTTATATCCATGGCTCACGCTCATGTATTGCGTGAGAGTTGAAAAGGTTTGAGAACATAAAAGGTGTGAAACAATTTCTTGACTTGTCATCGGGGTTGTGCATGATATAAATACTTTGTGTGGGGAAGATGGAGCATAGCCAGACTATATGATTTTGTAGGGATAACTTTCTTTTTCCATTATATTTTGAAGAGATACAATTGCTTGTTAGTATGCTTGAAATATTATTGTTTTTATGTCAACACTAAGCTTTGTTTTGAGTCTTGTGGATATGAATATTCACACCACAATAAAGAATATTACTTGGATAAATATGTTAGGTAGCATTCCACATAAAAAATTCTGTTTTTATTACTTACCTAGTCGAGGACGAGCAGGAATTAAGCTTGGGGATGCTTGATATGTCTCCAACGTATCTATAATTTTTTGATTGTTCCATGCTATTATATTATGTGTTTTGTATGTTTTATACGCATTAATATGCTATTTTATATTTTCTTGGACTAACCTATTAATCTAGAGCCAGTGCTAGTTTCTAGTTTTTCCTTGTTTTTGAGTATTGCAGATAAGGAATATTAAATGGAGTCCAAACGAATAAAATCTTCATGATGATTTTGATTGGACCAAAAGACATCTACCAGACTTGGAGGGGAAGGCAAGATACCTGCTAGGAAGTCACAAGCCAGGGGGCACGACCACCACCCTTGGCCGCACCTAGCAGGCTTGTGGCCCCCCAGCAGGTCTCCTAACCGTATTCTTCGGCCTATAAATTCCTAAATATTCCCCCAATAACAAAGGGATCCACAAAAATACTTTTCTGCCACCGGAAGCCTCCTTTCTCGAGAGATCCAATCTTGGAGCCTTTTCCGATAATCTGCCGGAGGGGGATTCGATCATGAAGGGCATCTACATCAACTCAATTGCCCCTCCGATGATGCGTGAGTAGTTCACCATAGGCCTCCGGGTCCATATCTAGTAGCTAGATGGCTTCTTCTCTCTGTTTGTGCTTCAATACCATGTTCTTCCTGATCTTCATCGAGATCTATCCGATGTAATACTCTTTTGCGGTGTGTTTGTCGAGATCCGATCAATTATGGGTTTATGTTTAGATTATCCATGAATATTATTTGATTGTTTCTTGAATTCTCATATGCATGATTTCATATCTTTGCAAGTCTCTTCGAGTTATTGGTTTGGTTTAGCCAACTGGGTTGGTAATTCTTGCAATGGGAGAAGTGCTTAGTTTTGGGTTCAATCTTGAAGTGTCCTCACCCAGTGAGATAGTAGGGGTAGTGAGACACGTATTGTATTGTTGCCATCAAGGATAAATAGATGGGGTTTTCATCATATTGCTTGAGTTTATCCCTCTACATCATGTCATCTTACCTAATGTGTTACTTTTTTCTTCATGAACGTAATAGTCTAGATGCAGGCAGGAGTCAGTCGATGTGTGCAGTAATAGTAGTAGATGCAGAATTGTTTTAGTATACTTGACACGAACGTGATTCCTATATGCATAATCATTGCCTTGGATATCTTCATAATTATTCGCTTCTCTAACAATTGCTCGACAGTAATTTGTTCACGCACCATATTATTTTCCTTCATGAGAGAAGCCTCTAGTAAAACCTATGCCCCCGGGGTCTATTTTCCATATTATATTTCACATCTATAAACCAAAAATACTTTGCTGCATTCTTTTTACTTTTCATTTTAGTAATCTTGTATATCTATCTCTATCAGATCTCATCCTTGCAAATAACCGCTAATGGATTGACAACCCCTTTATACCGTTGGGTGCAAGTGTTTGATTGTTTGTGTAGGTGTGAAGATTGGGGACTTGCTTGTATCTCCTACTAGATTGATACTTTGGTTCTCAACAACCGAGGGAAATACTTATCTACTTTTCTACATCACCCTTTCCTCTTTAAGGGAAAACCAACACAAGCTCAAGAAGTAGCAGAGATCACCTCGAAGCCATGGTCCATTGTGGTGAAGCTTCGTGGTGTCATTGGGAGCCTCCAATTAAGTTGTGGAGATTGCCCCAACCTTGTTTGTAAAGGTCTGGTTGCCGCATTCAATAGCACGACTAGTGGAATCACGACACCTTGCATTATGTGAGGGTGTGAGGAGAGTACAATGGCCCTAGTGGCTTCTTGGGGAGCATTGTGCCTCCACACCGCTCCAACGGAGACGTACTTCCCCTTACAAGGAAGGAACTTCGGTAACACATCCTCGTGTCCAACGGTTCCACTTTTGCTTACTTCTTACCTTTATTTTGTGCAAGCTACCTATATTGTTTATCTTGCTTGCTTATCTTGTTGTTGTTTCTAGCATCATATAGGTTGCTGACCTAGTTGCATATTTAGCCAGCCCATTTGTTGCTAAGCCTAATTTGTTAAAGAAAAGTGAAAATTTGGTAGTTTCCTATTCACCCCCCTCTAGTAAACCATATCGATCCTTTCAATTGGTATCATAGTCTCGTCTCTTTATTAAGGATTTCACCATCCAAAGAGTATGGCTGGCAAAGAGGAGCGGTTGGTAGATCTTCCCGAGGCCGTGGGAGTGAACACGGTCTCTCGCAAGGATTTGAATGAGGCCATATCCTCTCTAAAATATTCCATGACGACCAAGGTCAAATCCATGTTCAAATAATTCCTTGATACTCTTAAACTTTCCATCGATGTAGTGCAAGTGGTAAATCCCACTAACTCGACATCGGATTTCAACTCCGGTAAGGAAGGGGCTAGTGCCGATAAGGATAATCATTCTCAAGGAATTAATGGGTTAGGGTGCTTTGCCACGGTTCCCCCTCCCTTGGTCTATGGAGGACCGGTGCACCCACCTCATATAGTACATCTCGGTCCTGCTCCTAAACTTGTTAAGAATGATTTTACTAATTGGGTTTTCTGTATGAAGTCTCATTTGGATCACAACTCAATTTAGCTCATGTGAGTCATTGAAGAACGATCCTACCCTCGTGATCCACGCAACCTCACTCCAAGAGAAGAAGTGGATAAGCGGCTAAATTCCTCCTCACTGTTCATTCTCCAAGCACTAGTAGAATGTCGATCAGTAGTCCCGGTCGGGATGTTCCTTTAGTACCGGTTCCCCAACCGGTACTAAAGGGTCGGGACTAAAGGTCCAGATCTTTAGTACCGGCTGACCCACGGACCGGTACTAAAGGCCCACCACGTGGCTGCCTGCGTGGGCTGCTGGTGGAGGACCTTTAGTACCGGTTGGTGATACCAACAGGTACTAAAGGCCCACCACGTGGCTGCCTGCGTGGGCTAGTGGTGGAGGACCTTTAGTACCGGTTGGTGATACCAACCGGTACTAAGTGTTCTGTTTTTTTTGTTTTAGCTTTTAATTAGGTTTTAGTTTTCCATTCATTTCAAATTTATTTTATGGTGCTACATACTTTAAACATTACACAAGTTGATGCATATATATATGTAATATAATATACAATATCTCATACACAATATATATACAAATGGAATTACAAATCCATATATATTCTGGGACTTATAACTTAAGGCCCAAAACCTGGCCGGGACTAGCTAGCTAGTGCTCCGGATGAAATCTCAGTTTTCTACTACTGATTTGCTGGCATTATTGAGGCGGCGGTAAGTAATAGTGCTCTCCATTTACATCAATGACATGTTGAAGAATAAATGCCGCAAATTCCTCTTGAAGTGCTACAAAGAATTTCTCGGGTGAGAGCTTCGACATCATCTGCCAAATCTGGAGTTGTCTTTCAAGTGCTCCTCTGCGACGTATACGGCCTTCGGTCCGGATGCGAATGTTCTCGTAGAGGAAGTATCCACATAAATTTGTCCCCTGTGGCTGCTTCGCGCACTTTGCAAAATAATAGAATTCAATAAGATAATTAATAATCAAGCATGTGATAATTGTATTGAAACTAGAATTAAAGAGATGCGCGGACCTAGTAGTACTACTTAATTACCTGCATCTTTTTCCACTTCAGCTTTGGTTTCCATTGACGACCATGATGGTTTTTTTCTATCATCTTTTTCCAAACACTATGCGGCAAAGAAAAAGAATGCAAGAGTTATTATAATTACTTTTGATATCAGGAAATAATGAAAGAAAGCGAGGTCAATAAAGATTGAAATTACCGTTCTATCATAAAGTACAAGTCCATGTATGATTGTTCTAGTGTATCTAGTGAGTCATACACTTGAACAAGTCCATCAGCGAGGATAATATTTAGGAGGATATAGTGGTCTCTGCGCAGAAGTTTATATAATTAAGCAGGCATGCATATAACTCATCAACTACACTTGACAGCTAGCTAGTATGCAAAAATAGAATGAGTAGTATACAAGAGAGTAAACACTCACCCCATATTGTAAGAAAATATTATAGTAGATTTGGTATTCATTAGTGCCTCTAGAAAATTTTCGAAGAGATCTTTTGTGTCCTTGGCATAATGTTTTACCACATGACCATTAACGGTACTTGGGTTGATGAATCCAATGTCATCGATTCCCTCTTGTTTCAATTCCCACATCTTCATTCTGCATAATAGCGTAGAAAAGAACACATATAGTGAGGATAAGCCAATGAACGATATCTTAGCTAGAGACATAAATTATTAAAGATATAAATCACTTACAAACAATAGCAACTGATGAGAGTTTTGTCGATAGAGTCCATGTGGTATAATTGGAAAAGTTCTGAGAATTCAAGACATATGTCACATCCATTGACGTAATGCTCTTTCCTTACTTTGACGATGACCGCCGTCTCCCCTCGCGTTGCTTCACACAGGTACCAATCATGCAACCGTCGCATCACAGTTGGTAGTTCCTTGTACTGGTCGGGTGTGACAAGTGGTTTTCCGACGGCATATTGCATTGCATACTCGGTTGCACCATACCCGCAGATTTCCTTGGTGCTAAGGATTTGGCCAAGAGTGAGACCTGCAGCCTCTACTTCTTCGAGGTCGATTGGGTTGTCTTGCATGTCGATTGGTTGGATCGATTTCTTGCTTGGATTGGTACTCACCTTGAGCGGAGAGATCGATTGCTTGGATTGTCCTCCGAGCTGGGGAACTGTTTTCCCGCTAGTAGTACCACCTGTTGTTGATGTCGTACTTCCCGACTTCTTCCTTGGGCTGGACCGACTTCTCTGCTCACTTGCCTTCTGAATCTGTCGCTCATAGTCTGTCGGCATACACTCGACATATGTCGGGGGTCGATCAATAAATTGTTCCATAAAGTGCTCTTGGACTTCCTTCGGTATTACCTCCTATGGTGGCACGGTCTTCTTCGCAAAAAAGGCTTTCACTTGGCGATCGCTTTCAATTTTGTTTTCCTCTGGTGTCATGTCGTAAGGAAGCTTCCTTTTGGCCGGAGGCTTGGGTTTCTTTTTTGCTTTCTTCCGAAGAGGACTGCTGCTGGCCTTCCTCTTTTGGGAGCCCTGCTAGCGGGACAGCTGCCGGGGTGGAGTCGGCTCACGCGATGGAGATCGATATCGACTATATGGACTCGTGTCGTGCTCCGTCCTGAGGTTGGGAGGACTGTTGGCGAGGTGGGGAGGACTGCTGGTGAGGTGGGACGCCTCTCGAGGTGGGGAGGACTGCTGGGGAGGTAGGTAGGACTACTGGGGAGGTGGGGAGGACTGCTGGGGAGGTGGGGAGGACTGTTGGCGCTGTGATGCCTCTGGCTAGGATCCCTCGCGCTGGACATCGATACTCGGAGGAGCCGGTGGCCTTAGCGCCGAGTGTGGAAAGATGATGCAGTCCTTACTCCATAGAATGAGACCACGGCCACCTACTGCCAGTGTGGACTCCCCCTCACCTCCAGGGATGTCAAGCAATAGTTCATGATATCCTGGCTCTATTGCGTCCACCGTGACATGAGCATACCCAGCTGGAACCGGATTGCAATGCCAGAGAACATCAGGTGTATTTGGTAAAGCATAGCCCGTCGTGACCCGCATGGGTATGTTCTTTATTTTCTGGATTAGCTCACAAGATGTCTTCTCGATGATATCATCCACAGGGGTGTGACCCAGCGGTGCCCCCGTGGAACCCACACTGCTTTTCGGCAGTGTAGATGGGACGGGTTCCAATGCCTCCTGCCGCGGAGTTGCCCTTTGCTGGGTCAGTACCTGTATCTGTAGCTGCTGCTGCTCGTACTTTTGTTCCAACTTTGAAAGTCGGTCCGCTTCCACCTTCTTTTTTCTCCAATAGCTTTTATAACCTTCGTTCCGTCGCGCAAACCCCTCATACCTCGGAACAACGCCCATGCCTCATGTTCATCGGTGTTCGGGATTCCCGAGGGTGCGTGTAAGCTCATCGTTCTCTCTATCGGGGTGAAACCGTCCTTCTTGGTCAGCTTCTATTGCTTCAATCAACTCATCTGATGCATGCTTTAGACTAACCAGTGCAATAATCTTCCCTATTGCTGGGTCCAACTTTCCCCCATGCGCTAAAAACCAATTCCTGCCCCTCTGGGGCCAGTGGAAGGTTACTAGAGTGATCCCTTCAGCATGCATCTTATTCTCTAATGCATCCCACTTAGGAATGGCTGACTTGTATCCACCTGTCCCTAGTTTATGGTGATACTTTTTTTCTCCGCATTTATCTTATTCTTTGCCAACTTCTCCATAGCAGCTTCCGATGTCTTGTACTCGATAAATGCGTCCCAGAGATTCCTTACCTTCTCGTATATTCCTATGAATTCGGGCGCCTTCTAGCCTCTAGCGTTGTACTCGGTCCATAATCTTTTCTTCCAAGTCTGGAATCCGTCGGCCATCTTATGGAGAGCAAACTCCTTGACTTTGTCCCTTTGGCGCTCCGAGAGAGAATCTGGGAGGATGAAATGCACCATGAGATCTTGCCAAAGGGTATCTTTAATTCTTGTATCGACATAATTAACTCCTAGTTTTGGGTTGTTTGGTTGAACCCATTCTTGCATTGTGATCGGGACTCCATCCCTAACAACCACTCCGCATAGACGCACAAATGTCTTAGCATTGGCTTCAGGGTGAGTCGGTGCGCCATCATGTTTGAAAGCATCAAGATTGAGCTTTACGTTGGTTTTCAATATTTTGGCACCGCCTCTTACCTTTCTACTAGGTTGGCTCAATCCTAAGGGCTGATAATTAAAAGAAAAAAGATTTGTTAATATATATATATACAAAGCAATTAATACACATGTAATGATCACCAGAGGCTAATATGTGTATATACCTCGCCGGACATTGTTAGTTGTTCCAGATTTTGGAACATAAGTTGTTCTTCCTCGGCCTTACATCCATCACCGTAATCGTTCAGATATTGTGAGCCGTCATCATCATGTAATTCACCCAGAAGGTCCGCTAGGTTTTCGGAGGAGCGTATCATGTCGAAGATGTCCTCTTCATGAGCTCTACCGGTATTGTCCATAGCTTAATAACTAATCTATAATAATATAGATAAAACAAATTAGTATTCAAATTAGCATGCATCCAGGAAGCCAAATAACTGATAGTTAATTAATAATGCATCAACGAATACATATATACTAGTTCTTAGAAAAGATCTCATCTCATAATCTCGGATAATTGTTAATACATGGGCTAATCCATCGATCTAGCTAATACATCATAATAATACATACATAGTAGCTAATATATCGATCTAGCTAGAACCCTAGCGCCCGGCGGATATCGGGGCGGGTGGTGGACACCCAAAGAGAAGGAACCATCACAGGAACATAGCTGTAGTGAGATCCCTGAAGAATCTGCCAGGTATTGTCGGACTTGGCCTCCAAAGCTGCCATGTACCGACGGACGTGCTCGTTCTCCTTGCAGACATGGTACTATACCACCTCCGCGGGGGTCTTAAGCCTCCGAAAACTCCGTGGGCCATGCACCCGCCACCACAGAACCTCTAGGTCGACGACGGGCTGGCTCCTCACCAAGCTGCGCCGCCCGGAAGGCAGCACCTCCCAGTACCAGCCCAGCGGAGCCCAATCCCTGACAGGGCCCCTCGGCTCAAGCAAGTGACCTCCTCCGGTGACTCGAGGACGAAGATGCGGGATCGGCATCGTCGACGTCGAGAAAAACACTTAATTATGAGAACAAATTAAATAAAACTTAGCAAAACTAACACTTAGCATCTAACAAATTAAATAACACTTAGCATCTAACAAAATTAACACATACCCTAATAACCTAAGGACGACCTACCTAATTAACTAAACTAACCTAACTAACTAAACTAACCTGATAACCTAACTAACTAACTAACTAAATAGGGGTGATGTGTCGTGGTCGGGGTCAGGGTGTCGGGGCTGTCGTGTCGGGGTGTCAGGGTGTCGTGTCGGGGTAGGGGTGCTGTGTCGTGGTCGGGGGTGCCGTGTCAGGGTGTCGTGTCGGGGGTGTCGTGTCGGGGTCGGGGTGTTGTGTCGTGGTCGGGGGTGCCGTGTCGGGGTGTCATGTCGGAGTCAGGGTGTCGGGGGGTGTCATGTCGGGGTCGGGGGGCCTAAACTAAACCTAAACTAAACCTAAAACTAAACTAATTCATTTCTCCCAGTCAAAAAGAACGCTTTCACTCATTTTGAAATTGTTCTCACCCTTTGCCAAAAATTGATTCCAATTATTAAAAAAAATCAGTCAATTCTATAAACTATAATTTTCAAAAAAAAATAACATCCATAAAAAATAATTAACATCCACTAATCATCATATCAACATTTTCTATATATATATACATCCATCAACATTTTCTATATAAAATCATCATATCACTTTCATATTAAAATCATCTAACATCTCATACATATTTAAAACAATGAACTCTATCTCCAAAAATTAAAATCATCTAACATCTCATACATATTAAAATCTCTATTTTGGCAGGGCTCGATCGTCGGGGCTGACCGGCGGGATGGATTGTCGGGGTGGGCCAGTGGCACGGCGCATTGGGGAGGGCTTGGTGACGGAATTGATCGGGGGCGCGGACGAGGAGCGGGCCGGTGGCTCGGGGATGAGGGAGAGGCAAAGTCCGGTGAAACCATCGGCGGACAGGGCTCGGGGATGGTTCGGAGGCGACGGCGTCGGGCAGGGCTCGGGGATGGCGACGAGGAGCTGGCTCGGGGAGGATGGTGAGGAGGTCCGGCGACAAGGAATTCCGGCAGCCTAGCGGCGAAAATAAGCTTCTCCCGGTGCATGGCTCGCACCGGGATGAGGCCTCCACTATTTATATGTGGAGGCCCTTTAGTACCGGTGTGTGGCTCGCACCGGTACTAAAGACCCTTTAGTACCGGTGCGAGCCACGCACCGGTACTAAAGGTCCTCCCCAAAACCGTGCGGGCGGTGGACCTTTAGTACCGGCGCATGGCTCGCGCCGGTACTAAAGTGTCTTTAGTACCGATGCGAGCCACGCACCGGTACTAAAGGGCCACCCCAAAACCACGCGGAGCGGTGGACCTTTAGTATCGGTGTGTGCCTTGCGTCGGTACTAAAGGGTTTTTTAATTCATTATTAGTTATTATTTTTAGAAAAACCCATAAACTTTAAAAAATCATAGAAAAAACTATTACTTCAATGGAAATAAATATATGAAAAAATATCAGAAAAAAATAAAGAATCTGTTTACGACGTTTCCATGCATGTTTGAACAACTTAAATTGGTGTATAAGACAATTTGATTAAATGGCATTTGAAATGTCATATCTCGAGTTTGAAAAGCAGTACAAATAAACTCTAAAAAGGTTGTAACTTGGCATGACATCATAATTTCACCCACATAGCAACTTCTAAAGAGTTGAGAGGATTATCGCAAAAATTGGATGCACTTCGTGTACAAATTGGACAATCTCTTTCGAAGTATGAGGGTTTCGAACCAAAACTCATCTATTACAAAGGGATTTCATTTTTAATAACTTATTTTCACTCCATACTTTTTGTGTGTTCAATATGAACCATTAAAAGGCACATCATCAATTTTCAACCCTTCCTGACTTCATTTGATATTTTCCATGCATTTGATGATTTATTTTGAGCTAAATGACCCTGAATTTGAAAAGCAGTACAAATGAACTCTGAAAAGGATGTAACTTGGCATGACATCATAATTTCACCCACATAGCAACTTCTAAAGAGTTGAGAGGATTATCGCAAAAATTGGATGCACTTCGTGTACAAATTGGACAATCTCTTTCGAAGTATGAGGGTTTCGAACCAAAACTCATCTATTACAAAGGGATTTCATTTTTAATAACTTATTTTCACTCCATACTTTTTCTGTGTTCAATACGAACCATTAAAAGGCACATCATCAATTTTCAACCCTTCCTGACTTCATTTGATATTTTCCATGCATTTGATGATTTATTTTGAGCTAAATGACCCTGAATTTGAAAAGCAGTACAAATGAACTCTGAAAAGGATGTAACTTGGCATGACATCATAATTTTACCCACATAGCAACTTCTAAAGAGTTGAGGGGGTTACGGAAAAAACTGGATGCACTTCGTGTACAAATTGGACAATCTCTTTCGAAGTATGAGGGTTTCGGACGAAAACTCATCTATTACAAAGGGATTTCATTTTTGATAACTTATTTTAACTCCATACTTTTTGTGTGTTCAATATGGACCATTCAAAGGCACATCATCAATTTTCAACCCTTTCTGACTTCATTTGATATTTTCCATGCATTTAATGATTTATTTTGAGCTAAATGACCCTGAATTTGAAATCAGTACAAATGAACTCTGAAAAGGTTGTAACTTGGCATGACATCATAATTTCACCCACATAGCAACTTCTAAACAGTTGAGAAGGTTACGGCAAAAACTGGATGCACTTCGTGTACAAATTGACAATCTCTTTCGAAGTATGAGGGTTTCGGACGAAAACTTATCTATTACCAAGGGATTTCATTTTTAATAACTTATTTTAACTCGATACTTTTTGTGTGTTCAATATGCACCATTCAAAGGAACATCATCAATTTTCAACCCTTTCTGACTTCATTTGATATTTTCCATGCATTTAACAATTTATTTTGAGCTAAATGACCCTGAATTTGAAAAGCAGTACAAATGAACTCTGAAAAGGTTGTAACTTGGCATGACATGATAATTTGACCCACATAGCAACTTCTAAAGAGTTGAGAGGGTTACGGCAAAAACTAGATGCCCTTCGTGTACAAATTGGACAATCTCTATTGAAGTATGAGCATTTCGGATGAAAACTCATCTATTACAAAGGGATATCATTTTTAATGACTTATTTTAACTCCATACATTTTGTGTGTTCAATATGCACCATTCAAAGGCACATCCTAATTTTTCAACCCTTTGTGACTTCATTTGATACTTTCCACGCATTTAATGATTTATTTTGAGCTAAATGACCCAGAATTTGAAAAGCAGTACAAATGAACTCTGAAAAGGTTGTAACTTGGCATGACATCATAATTTCACCCACATAGCAACTTCTAAAGAGTTGAGAGGGTTATGGCAAAAACTGGATGCACTTCGTGTACAAATTGGACAATCTCTTTCGAAGTATGAGGGTTTCGGACGAAAACTTATCTATTACAAAGGTATTTCATTTTTAATAACTTATTTTAACTCCATACTTTTTGTGTGTTCAAGATGCACCATTCAAAGGCACATCATCAATTTTCAACCCTTTCTGACTTCATTTGATATTTTCCATGCATTTAATGATTTATTTTGAGCTAAATGACCCTGAATTTGAAAAGCAGTATAAATGAACTCTGAAATGGGTTGTAACTTGGCATGACATCATAATTTCACCCACATAGAAACTTCTAAAGAGTTGAGAGGGTTACGGCAAAAACTGGATGCACTTCGTGTACAAATTGGACAATCTCTTTTTAAGTGCGAGGGTTTCGGACGAAAACTCATCTATTACAAAGGGATTTCATTTTTAATAACTTATTTTAACTCCATACATTTTGTGTGTTCAATATGCACCATTCAAATGCACATCATCAATTTTCAACCCTTTCAGACTTCATTTGGTATTTTCCATGCATTTAATGATTTATTTTGAGCTAAATGACCCTAAATTTGAAAAGCAGTACAAATGAACTCTGAAAAGGTTGTAACTTGGCATGACATCATAATCTCACCCACATAGCAACTTCTAAAGAGTTGAGAGGGTTACGGCAAAAACTGGATGCACTTCGTGTACAAATTGGACAATCTCTTTTGAAGTATGAGGGTTTCGGATGAAAACTCATCTATTTCAAAGGGATTTCATTTTTAATAACTTATTTTAACTCCATACATTTTGTGTGTTCAATATGCACCTTTCAAAGGCACATCATCAATTTTCAACCCTTTCTGACTTCATTTGATATTTTCCATGCATTTAATGATTTATTTCGAGCTAAATGACCCTGAATTTGAAAAGCAGTATAAATGAACTCTGAAATGGGTTGTAACTTGGCATGACATCATAATTTCACCCACATAGAATTTCTAAAGAGTTGAGAGGGTTACGACAAAAACTGGATGCACTTCATGTACAAATTGGACAATCCCTTTCGAAGTATGAGGGTTTCGGATGAAAACTCATCTATTACAATGGGATTTCATTTACTCCATAATTTTTTTATGTTCAATATGCACCATTCAATGGCACATCATCAATTTTCAACCCTTTCTGACTTCATTTGATATTTTCCATGCATTTAATGATTTATTTTGAGCTAAATGACCTTGAATTTGAAAAGCAGTACAAATGAACTCTGAAAAGGTTGTAACTTGGCATGACATCATAAGTTCACCCACATAGCAACTTCTAAAGAGTTGAGAGGGTTATGGCAAAAACTGGATGCACTTCGTGTACAAATGTGACAATCTCTTTCGAAGTATGAGGGTTTCGGATGAAAACTCATCTATTACAAAGGTATTTCAATTTTAGTAACTTATTCTTACTCCATACTTTATGTGTGGTCAATATGCACCATTCAAAGGCACATCATCAATTTTCAACCCTTTTAGACTTCATTTGATATTTTCCATGCATTTAATGATTTATTTTGATCTAAATAACCCTGAATTTGAAAAGCAGTACAAATGAACTCTGAAAAGGTTGTAACTTGGCATGACATAATAATCTCACCCACATAGCAACTTCTAAAGAGTTGAGAGGGTTACGGCAAAAACTAGATGCCCTTCGTGTACAAATTGGACAATCTCTATTGAAGTATGAGCGTTTCGGATGAAAACTCATCTATTACAAAGGGATATCATTTTGAATAACTTATTTTAACTCCATACATTTTGTGTGTTCAATATGCACCATTCGAAGGCACATCCTCAATTTTCAACCCTTTGTGACTTCATTTGATACTTTCCACGCATTTAATGATTTATTTTGAGCTAAATGACCCAGAATTTGAAAAGCAGTACAAATGAACTCTGAAAAGGTTGTAACTTGGCATGACATCATAATTTCACCCACATAGCAACTTCTAAAGAGTTGAGAGGGTTATGGCAAAAACTGGATGCACTTCGTGTACAAATTGGACAATCTCTTTCGAAGTATGAGGGTTTCGGACGAAAACTTATCTATTACAAAGGTATTTCATTTTTAATAACTTATTTTAACTCCATACTCTTTGTGTGTTCAATATGCACCATTCAAAGGCACGTCATCAATTTTCAACCCTTTGTGACTTCATTTGATATTTTCCATGCATTTAATGATTTATTTTGAGCTAAATGACCCTGAATTTGAAAAGCAGTATAAATGAACTCTGAAATGGGTTGTAACTTGGCATGACATCATAATTTCACCCACATAGAATCTTCTAAAGAGTTGAGAGGGTAACGACAAAAACTGGATGCACTTCATGTACAAATTGGACAATCTCTTTCGAAGTATGAGGGTTTCGGATGAAAACTCATCTATTACAATGGGATATCATTTTTAATAACTTATTTTAACTCCATACTTTTTGTGTGTTCAATATGCACCATTCAATGGCACATCATCAATTTTCAACCCATTCTGACTTCATTTGATATTTTCCATGCATTTAATGATTTATTTTGAGCTAAATAACCCTGAATTTGAAAAGGAGTACAAATGAACTCTGAAAAGGTTGTAACTTGGCATGACATCATAATCTCACCCACATAGCAACTTCTAAAGAGTTGAGAGGGTTACGGCAAAAACTGGATGCACTTCGTGTACAAATTGGACAATCTCTTTTGAAGTATGAGGGTTTCGGACGAAAACTCATCTATTACAAAGGAATTTATTTTTAATAACTTATTTTAACTCCATACATTTTGTGTGTTCAATGTGCACCATTCAAAGGCACATCATCAATTTTCAACCCTTTTTGACTTCACTTGATATTTTCCATGCATTTAATGATTTATTTTGATCTAAATAACCCTGAATTTGAAAAGCAGTACAAATGAACTCTGAAAAGGTTGTAACTTGGCATGACATAATAATCTCACCCACATAGCAACTTCTAAAGAGTTGAGAGGGTTACGGCAAAAACTAGATGCCCTTCGTGTACAAATTGGACAATCTCTATTGAAGTATGAGCGTTTCGGACGAAAACTTATCTATTACAAAGGTATTTCATTTTTAATAACTTATTTTAACTCCATACTTTTTGTGTGTTCAAGATGCACCATTCAAAGGCACATCATCAATTTTCAACCCTTTCTGACTTCATTTGATATTTTCCATGCATTTAATGATTTATTTTGAGCTAAATGACCCTGAATTTGAAAAGCAGTATAAATGAACTCTGAAATGGGTTGTAACTTGGCATGACATCATAATTTCACCCACATAGAAACTTCTAAAGAGTTGAGAGGGTTACGGCAAAAACTGGATGCACTTCGTGTACAAATTGGACAATCTCTTTTTAAGTGCGAGGGTTTCGGACGAAAACTCATCTATTACAAAGGGATTTCATTTTTAATAACTTATTTTAACTCCATACATTTTGTGTGTTCAATATGCACCATTCAAATGCACATCATCAATTTTCAACCCTTTCAGACTTCATTTGGTATTTTCCATGCATTTAATGATTTATTTTGAGCTAAATGACCCTAAATTTGAAAAGCAGTACAAATGAACTCTGAAAAGGTTGTAACTTGGCATGACATCATAATCTCACCCACATAGCAACTTCTAAAGAGTTGAGAGGGTTACGGCAAAAACTGGATGCACTTCGTGTACAAATTGGACAATCTCTTTTGAAGTATGAGGGTTTCGGATGAAAACTCATCTATTTCAAAGGGATTTCATTTTTAATAACTTATTTTAACTCCATACATTTTGTGTGTTCAATATGCACCTTTCAAAGGCACATCATCAATTTTCAACCCTTTCTGACTTCATTTGATATTTTCCATGCATTTAATGATTTATTTCGAGCTAAATGACCCTGAATTTGAAAAGCAGTATAAATGAACTCTGAAATGGGTTGTAACTTGGCATGACATCATAATTTCACCCACATAGAATTTCTAAAGAGTTGAGAGGGTTACGACAAAAACTGGATGCACTTCATGTACAAATTGGACAATCCCTTTCGAAGTATGAGGGTTTCGGATGAAAACTCATCTATTACAATGGGATTTCATTTACTCCATAATTTTTTTATGTTCAATATGCACCATTCAATGGCACATCATCAATTTTCAACCCTTTCTGACTTCATTTGATATTTTCCATGCATTTAATGATTTATTTTGAGCTAAATGACCTTGAATTTGAAAAGCAGTACAAATGAACTCTGAAAATGTTGTAACTTGGCATGACATCATAAGTTCACCCACATAGCAACTTCTAAAGAGTTGAGAGGGTTATGGCAAAAACTGGATGCACTTCGTGTACAAATTGGACAATCTCTTTCGAAGTATGAGGGTTTCGGATGAAAACTCATCTATTACAAAGGTATTTCAATTTTAGTAACTTATTCTTACTCCATACTTTATGTGTGGTCAATATGCACCATTCAAAGGCACATCATCAATTTTCAACCCTTTTTGACTTCATTTGATATTTTCCATGCATTTAATGATTTATTTTGATCTAAATAACCCTGAATTTGAAAAGCAGTACAAATGAACTCTGAAAAGGTTGTAACTTGGCATGACATAATAATCTCACCCACATAGCAACTTCTAAAGAGTTGAGAGGGTTACGGCAAAAACTAGATGCCCTTCGTGTACAAATTGGACAATCTCTATTGAAGTATGAGCGTTTCGGATGAAAACTCATCTATTACAAAGGGATATCATTTTGAATAACTTATTTTAACTCCATACATTTTGTGTGTTCAATATGCACCATTCGAAGGCACATCCTCAATTTTCAACCCTTTGTGACTTCATTTGATACTTTCCACGCATTTAATGATTTATTTTGAGCTAAATGACCCAGAATTTGAAAAGCAGTACAAATGAACTCTGAAAAGGTTGTAACTTGGCATGACATCATAATTTCACCCACATAGCAACTTCTAAAGAGTTGAGAGGGTTATGGCAAAAACTGGATGCACTTCGTGTACAAATTGGACAATCTCTTTCGAAGTATGAGGGTTTCGGACGAAAACTTATCTATTACAAAGGTATTTCATTTTTAATAACTTATTTTTAACTCCATACTCTTTGTGTGTTCAATATGCACCATTCAAAGGCACATCATCAATTTTCAACCCTTTGTGACTTCATTTGATATTTTCCATGCATTTAATGATTTATTTTGAGCTAAATGACCCTGAATTTGAAAAGCAGTATAAATGAACTCTGAAATGGGTTGTAACTTGGCATGACATCATAATTTCACCCACATAGAATCTTCTAAAGAGTTGAGAGGGTAACGACAAAAACTGGATGCACTTCATGTACAAATTGGACAATCTCTTTCGAAGTATGAGGGTTTCGGATGAAAACTCATCTATTACAATGGGATATCATTTTTAATAACTTATTTTAACTCCATACTTTTTGTGTGTTCAATATGCACCATTCAATGGCACATCATCAATTTTCAACCCATTCTGACTTCATTTAATATTTTCCATGCATTTAATGATTTATTTTGAGCTAAATAACCCTGAATTTGAAAAGGAGTACAAATGAACTCTGAAAAGGTTGTAACTTGGCATGACATCATAATCTCACCCACATAGCAACTTCTAAAGAGTTGAGAGGGTTACGGCAAAAACTGGATGCACTTCGTGTACAAATTGGACAATCTCTTTTGAAGTATGAGGGTTTCGGACGAAAACTCATCTATTACAAAGGAATTTATTTTTAATAACTTATTTTAACTCCATACATTTTGTGTGTTCAATGTGCACCATTCAAAGGCACATCATCAATTTTCAACCCTTTCAGACTTCATTTGATATTTTCCATGCATTTAATGATTTATTTTGAGCTAAATGACCCTAAATTTGAAAAGCAGTACAAATGAACTCTGAAAAGGTTGTAACTTGGCATGACATCATAATCTCACCCACCTAGCAACATCTAAAGAGTTGAGAGGGTTACGGCAAAAACTGGATGCACTTCGTGTACAAATTGGACAATCTCTTTTGAAGTATGAGGGTTTCGGATGAAAACTCATCTATTTCAAAGGGATTTCATTTTGAATAACTTATTTTAACTCCATACATTTTGTGTGTTCAATATGCACCTTTCAAAGGCACATCATCTATTTTCAACCCTTTCTGACTTCATTTGATATTTTCCATGCATTTAATGATTTATTTCGAGCTAAATGACCCTGAATTTAAAAAGCAGTATAAATGAACTCTGAAATGGGTTGTAACTAGGCATGACATCCTAATTTCTCCCACATAGAAACTTGTAAAGAGTTGAGAGGGTTACGGCAAAAACTGGATGCACTTCATGTACAAATTGGACAATCCCTTTCGAAGTATGAGGGTTTCGGATGAAAACTCATCTATTACAATGGGATTTCATTTTTAATAACTTATTCTAACTCCATAATTTTTTTGTGTTCAATATACACCATTCAATGGCACCTCATCAATTTTCAACCCTTTCTGACTTCATTTGATATTTTCCATGCATTTAAGATTTATTTTGAGCTAAATGACCTTGAATTTGAAAAGCAGTACAAATGAACTCTGAAAAGGTTGTAACTTGGCATGACATCATAAGTTCACCCACATAGCAACTTCTAAAGAGTTGAGAGGGTTATGGCAAAAACTGGATGCACTTCGTGTACAAATTGGACAATCTGTTTCGAAGTATGAGGGTTTCGGACGAAAACTTATCTATTACAAAGGTATTTCATTTTTAGTAACTTATTTTAACTCCATACTTTTTGTGTGTTCAATATGCACCATTCAAAGGCACATCATCAATTTTCAACCCTTTCTGACTTCATTTGATATTTTCCATGCATTTAATGATTTATTTTGAGCTAAATGACCCTGAATTTGAAAAGCAGTATAAATGAACTCTGAAATGGGTTGTAACTTGGCATGACATCATAATTTCACCCACATAGAAACTTCTAAAGAGTTGAGAGGGTTACGGCAAAAACTAGATGCACTTCATGTACAAATTGGACAATCTCTTTCGAAGTATGAGGGTTTCGGATGAAAACTCATCTATTACAATGGGATATCATTTTTAATAACTTATTTTCACTCCATACTTTTTGTGTGTTCAATATGCACCATTCAATGGCACATCATCAATTTTCAACCCTTTCTGACTTCATTTGATATTTTCCATGCATTTAATGATTTATTTTGAGCTAAATGACCCTGAATTTGAAAAGCAATGAAAATGAACTCTGAAAAGGTTGTAACTTGGCATGACATCATAATCTCACCCACATAGCAACTTCTAAAGAGTTGAGAGGGTTACGGCAAAAACTGGATGCACTTCATGTACAAATTGGACAATCTCTTTTGAAGTATGAGGGTTTCGGACGAAAACTCATCTATTACAAAGGGATTTCATTTTTAATAACTTATTTTAACTCCATACATTTTGTGTGTTCAATATGCACAATTCAAAGGCACATCATCAATTTTCAACCCTTTCTTTCTGACTTCATTTGATATTTTCCATGCATTTAAGGATTTATTTTGAGCTAAATGACCCTGAATTTTAAAATCAGTACAAATGAACTATGAAAAGGTTGTAACTTGGCATGACATCATAATTTCACCCACATATCAACTTCTAAAGAGTTGATAGGGTTATGGCAAAAACTGGATGCACTTCGTGTATAACTTGGACAATCTCTTTTCAAGTATGATGGTTTCGGATGAAAACTCATCTATTACAAAGAGATTTCATTTTTAATAACTTACTTTCACTCCATACATTTTGTGTGTTCAATATGCACCATTCAAAGGCACATCATCAACTTTCAACCCTTTCTGACTTCATTTGATATTTTGCATGCATTTAATGATTTATTTCGAGCTAAATGACCCTGAATTTGAAAAGCAGTAAAAATGAACTCTGAAAAGGTTGTAACTTTGCATGACATCATAAGTTCACCCACATAGCAACTTCTAAAGAGTTGTGAGGGTTATGGCAAAAACTAGATGCACTTTGTGTACAAATTGGACAATCTCTTTCGAAGTATGAGGGTTTCGGATGAAAACTCATCTATTACATAGGTATTTCATTTTTAATAACTTATTTTAACTCCATACTTTTTGTGTGTTCAATATGCACCATGCAAAGGCACATCATCAAGTCTCAACCCTTTCTGACTTCATTTGATATTTTCCATGCATTTAATGATTTATTTTGAGCTAAATGACCCTGGATTTGAAAAGCAGTACAAATGAACTATGAAAAGGTTGTAAATTGGCATGACATCATAATTTCACCCACATAGCAACTTCTAAAGAGTTGGGAGGGTTATGCCAAAATTTGGATGCACTTCGTGTACAAATTGGAAAATCTCTTTTGAAGTATGATGGTTTCGGATGAAAACGCATCTATTACAAAGAGATTTCATTTTTAATAACTTACTTTAACTCCATACATTTAGTGTGTTCAATATGCACCATTCAAAGGCACATCATCAATTTTCAACCCTTTGTGACTTCATTTGATATTTTCCATGCATTTAATGATTTATTTTGAGCTAAATGACCCTGAATTTGAAAAGCAGTAAAAATGAACTCTGAAAAGGTTGTAACTTGGCATGACATCATAATCTCACCCACATAGCAACTTCTAAAGAGTTGAGAGGGTTACGGCAAAAACTGGATGCACTTCGTGTACAAATTGGACAATCTCTTGCGAAGTATGAGGGTTTCGGATGAAAACTCATCTATTACAATGGGATTTCATTTTGAATAATTATTCTAACTCCATACTTTTTGTGTGTTCAATATGCACCATTCAATGGCACATCCTCAATTTTCAACCCTTTCTGACTTCATTTGATATTTTCCACGCATTTAATGATTTATTTTGAGCTAAATGACCCTGAATTTGAAAAGCAATACAAATGAACTCTAAAAAGGTTGTAACTTGGCATGACATCATAATCTCACCCACGTAGCAACTTCTAAAGAGTTGAGAGGGTTACGGCAAAAACTGGATGCACTTCGTGTACAAATTGGACAATCTCTTTTGAAGTATGAGGGTTTCGGATGAAAACTCATCTATTACAATGGGATTTCATTTTTAATAACTTATTTTAACTCCATACTTTTTGTGTGTTCAATATGCACCATTCAATGGCACATCAACAATTTTCAACCCTTTCTGACTTCATTTGATATTTTCCCTGCATTTAATTGTTTATTTTGAGCTAAAAGACCTTGAATTTGAAAAGCAGTACAAATGAACTCTGAAAAGGTTGTAACTTGGCATGACATCATAAGTTCACCCACATAGCAACTTCTAAAGAGTTGAGAGGGTTACGGAAAAAACTGGATGCACTTCGTTTACAAATTGGACAATCTCTTTCGAAGTATGAGGGTTTCGGACGAAAACTCATCTATTACAAAGCGATTTCATTTTTCATAACTCAGTTTAACTCCATACTTTTTGTGTGTTCAATATGCACCATTCAATGGCACATCATCAATTTTCAACCCTTTCTGACTTCATTTGATATTTTCCATGCATTTAATGATTTATTTTTAGCTAAAAGACCTTGAATTTGAAAAGCAGTAAAAATGAACTCTGAAAAGGTTGTAACTTGGTATGACATCATAAGTTCACCCACATAGCAACTTCTACAGAGTTGAGAGGGTTACGGAAAAAACTGGATGCACTTCGTTTACAAATTGGACAATCTCTTTCGAAGTATGAGGGTTTCGGATGAAAACTCATCTATTACAAAGAGATTTCATTTTTCATAACTTATTTTAACTCCATACTTTTTGTGTGTTCAATATGCACCATTCAATGGCACATCATCAATTTTCAACCCTTTCTGACTTCATTTGATATTTTCCACGCATTTAATGATTTATTTTGAGCTAAAAGACCTTGAATTTGAAAAGCAGTACAAATGAACTCTGAAAAGGTTGTAACTTGGCATGACATCATAAGTTCACCCACATAGCAACTTCTAAAGAGTTGAGAGTGTTATGGCAAAAACTGGATGCACTTCGTGTACAAATTGGACAATCTCTTTCGAAGTATGAGGGTTTGGGACGAAAACTCATCTATTACAAAGGTATTTCATTTTTAATAACTTATTTTAACTCCATACTTTTTGTGTGTTCAATATGCACCATTCAAAGGCACATCATCAATTTTTAGCCCTATCCCACTTCATTTGATATTTTCCATGCATTTAATGATTTATTTTGAGCTAAATGACCCTGAATTTGAAAAGCAGTATAAATGAACTCTGAAATGGGTTGTAACATGGCATGAAATTATAATTTCACACACATAGCAACTTCTAAAGAGTTGAGAGGGTTACGGCAAAAACTGGATGCACTTCATGTACAAATTGGACAATCTCTTTCGAAGTATGAGGGTTTCGGATGAAAACTCATCTATTACAATGGGATTTCATTTTTAATAACTTATTTTAACTCCATACTTTTTGTGTCTTCAATATGCACCATTCAATGGCACATCATCAATTTTCAACCCTTTCTGACTTCATTTGATATTTTCCATGCATTTAATGATTTATTTTGAGCTAAAAGACCTTGCATTTGAAAAGCAGTACAAATGAACTCTGAAAAGGTTGTAACTTGGCATAACATCATAAGTTCACCCACATAGCAACTTCTAAAGAGCTGAGAGTGTTATGGCAAAAACTGGATGCACTTCGTGTACAAATTGGACAATCTCTTTCGAAGTATGAGGGTTTGGGACGAAAACTCATCTATTACAAAGGTATTTCATTTTTAATAACTTATTTTAACTCCATACTTTTTGTGTGTTCAATATGAACCATTCAAAGGCACATCATTAATTTTTAACCGTTTCTCACTTCATTTGATATTTTCCATGCATTTAATGATTTATTTTGAGCTAAATGACCCTGAATTTGAAAAGCAGTATAAATGAACTCTGAAATGGGTTGTAACATGGCATGAAATTATAATTTCACACACATAGCAACTTATAAAGAGTTGAGAGGGTTACGGCAAAAACTGGATGCACTTCGTGTACAAATTAGACAATCTCTTCCGAAGTATGAGGGTTTCAGATGAAAACTCATCTATTACAATGGGATTTCATTTTGAATAATTTATTCTAACTCCATACTTTTTGTGTGTTTGATATGCACCATTCAATGGCACATACTCAATTTTCAACCCTTCCTGACTTCATTTGATATTTTCCACGCATTTAATGATTTATTTTGAGCTAAATGACCCTGAATTTGAAAAGCAGTACAAATGAACTCTGACAAGGTTGTAACTTGGCATGACATCATAATTTCACCCACATAGCAACTTCTAAAGAGTTGAGAGGGTTATGGCAAAAACTGGATGCACTTCGTGTACAAAGTGGACAATCTCTTTCGAAGTATAAGGGTTTCGGACGAAAACTTATCTATTACAAGTTATTTCATTTTTAATAACTTATTTTAACTCCATACTTTTTGTGTTTTCAATATGCACCATTCAATGGCACATCATCAATTTTCAACCCTTTCTGACTTCATTTGATATTTTCCATGCATTTAAAGATTTATTTCGAGCTAATTGACCCTGTATTTGAAAAGCAGTATAAATGAACTCTGAAATGGGTTGTAACTTGGCATGACATTGCAATTTCACCCACATAGAAACTTCTAAAGAGTTGAGAGGGTTACGGCAAAAACTGGATGCACTTCATGTACAAATTGCACAATCTCTTTCGAAGTATGAGGGATTCGGATGAAAACTCATCTATTACAATGAGATTTCATTTTTAATCACTTATTTTAACTCCATACTTGTTGTGTGTTCAATATGCACCATTCAATGGCACATCATCAATTTTCAACCCTTTCTGACTTCATTTGATATTTTCCATGCATTTAATGATTTATTTTGAGCTAAATGACCTTGAATTTGAAAAGCAGTACAAATGAACCCTGAAGAGGTTGTAACTTGGGATGACATCATAAGTTGACCCACATAGCAAATTCTAAATAGTTGAGAGGGTTACGTGAAAATCTGGATGCACTTCGTTTACAAATTGGACAATCTCTTTCGAAGTATGAGGGTTTCGGACGAAAACTCATCTATTACAAAGGGATTTCATTTTTAATAACTTATTTTAACTCCATACTTTTTGTATGCTCAATATGCACCATTCAAAGGCACATCATAAATTTTCAACCCTTTCTTTCTGACTTCATTTGATATTTTCCATGCATTTAATGATTTATTTTGAGCTAAATGACCCTGAATTTGAAAAGCAGTACAAATGAACTTTGAAAAGGTTGTGACTTGGCATGACATCATAATTTCACCCACAGAGCAACTTCTAAAGAGTTGAGAGGGTTATGGCAAAAACTGGATGCACTTCGTGTACAAATTGGACAATCTCTTTCGAAGTATGAGGGTTTCGGACGAAAACTAATCTATTAGAAAGGTATTTCATTTTTAATAACTTATTTTAACTCCAAACTTTTTGTGTGTTCAATATGCACCATTCAAAGGCACATCGTCAATTTTCAACTCTTTCTGACTTCATTTGATATTTTCCATGCATTTAATGACTTATTTTGAGCTAACTGACCCTGAATTTGAAAAGCAGTATAAATGAACACTGAAATGGGTTGTAACATGGCATGACATCATAATTTCACCCACATAGAAACTTCTAAAGAGTTGAGAGGGTTACGGCAAAACCTAGATGCACTTCATGTACAAATTGGACAATCTCTTTCGAAGTATGAGGGTTTCGGACGAAAACTCATCTATTACAAAGGGATTTAATTTTTAATAACTTATTTTAACTCCATACTTTTTGTGTGTTCAATATGCACCATTAAAAGGCACATCATAAATTTTTAGCCCTTTGTTTGTGACTTCATTTGATATTTTCCATGCATTTAATGATTTATTTTGAGCTAAATGACCCTGAATTTGAAAAGCGGTACAAATGCACTCTGAAAAGGTTGTAACTTGGCATGACATCATAATCTCACCCACATAGAAACTTCTGAAGAGTTGAGAGGGTTACGGCAAAAACTGGATGCACTTCATGTACAAATTGGACAATCTCTTGCGAAGTATGTGGGTTTCGGACGAACTTATCTATTACAAAGGTATTTCATTTTTAATAACTTATTGTAACTCCATACTTTTTGTGTGTTCAATATGCACCATTCAAAGGCACATCATCAATTTTCAACCCTTTCTGACTTCATTTTATATTTTCCATGCATTTAATTATTTATTTCGAGCTAAATGACCCTGAATTTGGAAAGTAGTATAAATGAACTCTGAAATGGGTTGTAACTTGGCATGACATCATAATTTCACCCACATAGAAACTTCTAAAGAGTTGAGAGGGTTACGGCAAAAACTGGATGCACTTCATGTACAAATTGGACAATCTCTTTCGAAGTATGAGGGTTTCGGATGAAAACACATCTATTACAATGGGATTTCATTTTTAATAACTTAGTTTAACTCCATACTTTTTGTGTGTTCAATATGCACCATTCAATGGCACATCATCAATTTTCAACCGTTTGTGACTTCATTTGATATTTTCCATGCATTTAATGATTTATTTTGAGCTAAAAGACCTTGAATTTGAAAAGCAGTACAAATGAACTCTGAAAAGGTTGTAACTTGGCATGACATCATAAGTTCACCCACATAGCAACTTCTAAAGAGTTGAGAGGGTTATGGCAAAAACTGGATGCACTTCGTGTACAAATTGGACAATCTCTTTCGAAGTATGAGGGTTTCGGACGAAAACTAATCTATTAGAAAGGTATTTCATTTTTAATAACTTATTTTAACTCCAAACGTTTTGTGTGTTCAATATGCACCATTCAAAGGCACATCGTCAATTTTCAACTCTTTCTGACTTCATTTGATATTTTCCATGCATTTAATGACTTATTTTGAGCTAACTGACCCTGAATTTGAAAAGCAGTATAAATGAACTCTGAATTGGGTTGTAACATGGCATGACATCATAATTTCACCCACATAGAAACTTCTAAAGAGTTGAGAGGGTTACGGCAAAAACTAGATGCACTTCATGTACAAATTGGACAATCTCTTTCGAAGTATGAGGGTTTCGGATGAAAACTCATCTATTACAATGGGATTTCATTTTTAATAACTTATTTTAACTCCATACTTTTTGTGTGTTCAATATGCACCATTCAATGGCAGATCATCAATTTTCAACCCTTTCTAACTTCAGTTGATATTTTCCATGTATTTAATGATTTATTTTGAGCTAAATGACCTTGAATTGGAAAAGCAGTACAAATGAACTCTGAAAAGGTTGTAACTTGGCATGACATCATAATTTCACCCACATAGCAACTTCTAAAGAGTTGAGAGGGTTACGGAAAAAACTGGATGAACTTCGTTTACAAATTGGACAATCTCTTTCGAAGTATGAGGGTTTCGGACGAAAACTCATCTATTACAAAGGGATTTCATTTTTAATAACTTATTTTAACTCCATACTTTTTGTGTGTTCAATATGCACCATTAAAAGGCACATCATCAATTTTTAGCCCTTTGTTTGTGACTTCATTTGATATTTTCCATGCATTTAATGATTTATTTTGAGCTAAATGACCCTGAATTTGAAAAGCGGTACAAATGCACTCTGAAAAGGTTGTAACTTGGCATGACATCATAATCTCACCCACATAGAAACTTCTGAAGAGTTGAGAGGGTTACGGCAAAAACTGGATGCACTTCATGTACAAATTGGACAATCTCTTGCGAAGTATGTGGGTTTCGGACGAAAACTTATCTATTACAAAGGTATTTCATTTTTAATAACTTATTGTAACTCCATACTTTTTGTGTGTTCAATATGCACCATTCAAAGGCACATCATCAATTTTCAACCCTTTCTGACTTCATTTTATATTTTCCATGCATTTAATTATTTATTTCGAGCTAAATGACCCTGAATTTGGAAAGTAGTATAAATGAACTCTGAAATGGGTTGTAACTTGGCATGACATCATAATTTCACCCACATAGAAACTTCTAAAGAGTTGAGAGGGTTACGGCAAAAACTGGATGCACTTCATGTACAAATTGGACAATCTCTTTCGAAGTATGAGGGTTTCGGATGAAAACACATCTATTACAATGGGATTTCATTTTTAATAACTTAGTTTAACTCCATACTTTTTGTGTGTTCAATATGCACCATTCAATGGCACATCATCAATTTTCAACCCTTTGTGACTTCATTTGATATTTTCCATGCATTTAATGATTTATTTTGAGCTAAAAGACCTTGAATTTGAAAAGCAGTACAAATGAACTCTGAAAAGGTTGTAACTTGGCATGACATCATAAGTTCACCCACATAGCAACTTCTAAAGAGTTGAGAGGGTTATGGCAAAAACTGGATGCACTTCGTGTACAAATTGGACAATCTCTTTCGAAGTATGAGGGTTTCGGACGAAAACTAATCTATTAGAAAGGTATTTCATTTTTAATAACTTATTTTAACTCCAAACGTTTTGTGTGTTCAATATGCACCATTCAAAGGCACATCGTCAATTTTCAACTCTTTCTGACTTCATTTGATATTTTCCATGCATTTAATGACTTATTTTGAGCTAACTGACCCTGAATTTGAAAAGCAGTATAAATGAACTCTGAATTGGGTTGTAACATGGCATGACATCATAATTTCACCCACATAGAAACTTCTAAAGAGTTGACAGGGTTACGGCAAAAACTAGATGCACTTCATGTACAAATTGGACAATCTCTTTCGAAGTATGAGGGTTTCAGATGAAAACTCATCTATTACAATGGGATTTCATTTTTAATAACTTATTTTAACTCCATACTTTTTGTGTGTTCAATATGCACCATTCAATGGCAGATCATCAATTTTCAACCCTTTCTGACTTCATTTGATATTTTCCATGTATTTAATGATTTATTTTGAGCTAAATGACCTTGAATTTGAAAAGCAGTACAAATGAACTCTGACAAGGTTGTAACTTGGCATGACATCATAATTTCACCCACATAGCAACTTCTAAAGAGTTGAGAGGTTTATGGAAAAAACTGGATGAACTTCGTTTACAAATTGGACAATCTCTTTCGAAGTATGAGGGTTTCGGACGAAAACTCATCTATTACAATGGGATTTCATTATTAATAACTTATTTTAACTCCATACTTTTTGTGTGTTCAATATGCACCATTAAAAGGCACATCATCAATTTTTAGCCCTTTGTTTGTGACTTCATTTGATATTTTCCATGCATTTAATGATTTATTTTGGGCTAAATGACCCTGAATTTGAAAAGCGGTACAAATGAACTCTGAAAAGGTTGTTACTTGGCATGACATCATAATCTCAACCACATAGAAACTTCTGAAGAGTTGAGAGGGTTACGGCAAAAACTGGATGCACTTCGTGTACAAATTGGACAATCTCTTGCGAAGTATGTGGGTTTCGGACGAAAACTTATCTATTACAAAGGTATTTCATTTTTAATAACTTATTGTAACTCCATACTTTTTGTGTGTTCAATATGCACCATTCAAAGGCACATCATCAACTTCCAACCCTTTCTGACTTCATTTTATATTTTCCATGCATTTAATGATTTATTTCGAGCTAAATGACCCTGAATTTGAAAAGCAGTATAAATGAACTCTGAAATGGGTTGTAACTTGGCATGACATCATAATTTCACCCACATAGAAACTTCTAAAGAGTTGAGAGGGTTACGGCAAAAACTGGATGCACTTCATGTACAAATTGGACAATCTCTTTCGAAGTATGAGGGTTTCAGAAGAAAACTCATCTATTACAATGGGATTTCATTTTTAATAACTTAGTTTAACTCCATACTTTTTGTGTGTTCAATATGCACCATTCAATGGCACATCATCAATTTTCAACCCTTTCTTTCTGACTTCATTTGATATTTTCCATGCATTTAATGATTTATTTTGAGCTAATTGACCCTGAATTTGAAAAGCAGTACAAATGAACTTTGAAAAGGTTGTGACTTGGCATGACATCATAATTTCACCCACAGAGCAACTTCTAAAGAGTTGAGAGGGTTATGGCAAAAACTGGATGCACTTCGTGTACAAATTGGACAATCTCTTTCGAAGTATGAGGGTTTCGGACGAAAACTAATCTATTAGAAAGGTATTTCATTTTTAATAACTTATTTTAACTCCAAACTTTTTGTGTGTTCAATATGCACCATTCAAAGGCACATCGTCAATTTTCAACTCTTTCTGACTTCATTTGATATTTTCCATGCATTTAATGACTTATTTTGAGCTAACTGACCCTGAATTTGAAAAGCAGTATAAATGAACTCTGAAATGGGTTGTAACATCGCATGACATCATAATTTCACCCACATAGAAACTTCTAAAGAGTTGAGAGGGTTACGGCAAAAACTAGATGCACTTCATGTACAAATTGGACAATCTCTTTCGAAGTATGAGGGTTTCGGATGAAAACTCATCTATTACAATGGGATTTCATTTTTAATAACTTATTTTAACTCCATACTTTTTGTGTGTTCAATATGCACCATTCAATGGCAGATCATCAATTTTCAACCCTTTCTGACTTCATTTGATATTTTCCATGTATTTAATGATTTATTTTGAGCTAAATGACCTTGAATTTGAAAAGCAGTACAAATGAACTCTGAAAAGGTTGTAACTTGGCATGACATCATAATTTCACCCACATAGCAACTTCTAAAGAGTTGATAGGGTTACGGAAAAAACTGGATGAACTTCGTTTACAAATTGGACAATCTCTTTCGAAGTATGAGGGTTTCGGACGAAAACTCATCTATTACAAAGGGATTTCATTATTAATAACTTATTTTAACTCCATACTTTTTGTGTGTTCAATATGCACCATTAAAAGGCACATCATCAATTTTTAGCCCTTTGTTTGTGACTTCATTTGATATTTTCCATGCATTTAATGATTTATTTTGAGCTAAATGACCCTGAATTTGAAAAGCGGTACAAATGAACTCTGAAAAGGTTGTAACTTGGCATGACATCATAATCTCACCCACATAGAAACTTCTGAAGAGTTGAGAGGATTACGGCAAAAACTGGATGCACTTCGTGTACAAATTGGACAATCTGTTGCGAAGTATGTGGGTTTCGGGCGAAAACTTATCTATTACAAAGGTATTTCAGTTTTAATAACTTATTGTAACTCCATACTTTTTGTGTGTTCAATATGCACCATTCAAAGGCACATCATCAATTTCCAACCCTTTCTGACTTCATTTTATATTTTCCATGCATTTAATGATTTATTTCGAGCTAAATGACCCTGAATTTGAAAAGCAGTATAAATGAACTCTGAAATGGGTTGTAACTTGGCATGACATCATAATTTCACCCACATAGAAACTTCTAAATTGTTGAGAGGGTTACGGCAAAAACTGGATGCACTTCATGTACAAATTGGACAATCTCTTTCGAAGTATGAGGGTTTCGGATGAAAACTCATCTATTACAATGGGATTTCATTTTTAATAACTTAGTTTAACTCCATACTTTTTGTGTGTTCAATATGCACCATTCAATGGCACATCATCAATTTTCAACCCTTTCTGACTTCATTTGATATTTTCCATGCATTTAATGATTTATTTTGAGCTAAAAGACCTTGAATTTGAAAAGTAGTACAAATGAACTCTGAAAAGGTTGTAACTTGGCATGACATCATAAGTTTACCCACATAGCAACTTCTAAAGAGTTGAGAGGGTTATGGCAAAAACTGGATGCACTTCGTGTACAAATTGGACAATCTGTTTCGAAGTATGAGGGTTAGGGACGAAAACTCATCTATTACAAAGGTATTTCATTTTTAATATCTTATTTTAACTCCATACTTTTTGTGTGTTAATATGCACCATTCAAAGGCACATCTTCAATTTTCAACCCTTTCTCACTTCATTTGATATTTTCCATGCATTTAATGATTTATTTTGAGCTAAATGACCCTCAATTTGAAAAGCAGTATAAAGGAACTCTGAAATGGGTTGTAACATGGCATGAAATCATAATTTAACCCACATAGCAACTTCTAAAGAGTAAAGAGGGTTACGGCAAAAACTGGATGCACTTCGTGTACAAATTGGACAATCTCTTCCGAAGTATGAGGGTTTCGGATGAAAACTCATCTATTACAATGGGATTTCATTTTGAATAATTTATTCTAACTCCATACTTTTTGTGTGTTAAATATGCACCATTCAATGGCACATACTCAATTTTCAACCCTTCCTCACTTCATTTGATATTTTCCACGCATTTAATGATTTATTTTGAGCTAAATGACCCTGAATTTGAAAAGCAGTACAAATGAACTCTGAAAAGGTTGTAACTTGGCATGACATCATAATTTCACCCACATAGCGACTTCTAAAGAGTTGAGAGGGTTACGAAAAAAAGTGGATGAACTTCGTTTACAAATTGGACAATCTCTTTCGAAGTATGAGGGTTTCGGACGAAAACTCATCTATTACAAAGGGATTTCATTTTTAATAACTTATTTTAACTCCATACTTTTTGTCTGTCCAATATACACCATTCAAAGGCACATCATCAATTTTTAGCCCTTTGTTTGTGACTTCATTTGATATTTTCCATGCATTTAATGATTTATTTTGAGCTAAATGACCCTGAATTTGAAAAGCGGTACAAATGAACTCTGAAAAGGTTGTAACTTGGCATGAAATCATAATCTCACCCACATAGAAACTTCTAAAGAGTTGAGAGGGTTACGGCAAAAACTAGATGCACTTCGTGTACAAATTGGACAATCTCTTGCGAAGTATGTGGGTTTCGGACGAAAACTTATCTATTACAAAGGTATTTCATTTTTAATAACTTATTGTAACTCCATACTTTTTGTGTGTTCAATATGCACCATTCAAAGGCACATCATCAATTTTCAACCCTTTCTGACTTCATTTTATATTTTCCATGCATTTAATGATTTATTTCGAGCTAAATGACCATGAATTTGAAAAGCAGTATAAATGAACTCTGAAATGGGTTGTAACTTGGCATGACATCATAATTTCACCCACATAGAAACTTCTAAAGAGTTGAGAGGGTTACGGCAAAAACTGGATGCACTTCATGTACAAATTGGAAAATCTCTTTCGAAGTATGAGGGTTTCGGATGAAAACTCAGCTATTACAATGGGATTTCATTTTTAATAACTTAGTTTAACTACATACTTTTTGTGTGTTCAATATGCACCATTCAATGGCACATCTTCTATTTTCAACCCTTTCTAACTTCATTTGATATTTTCCATGCATTTAATGATTTATTTTGAGCTAAAAGACCTTGAATTTGAAAAGCAGTACAAATGAACTCTGAAAAGGTTGTAACTTGGCATGACATCATAAGTTCACCCACATAGCAACTTCTAAAGAGTTGAGAGCGTTATGGCAAAAACTGGATGCTCTTCGTGTACAAATTGGACAATCTCTTTCGAAGTATGAGGGTTTGGGACGAAAACTCATCTATTACAAAGGTATTTCATTTTTAATAACTTATTTTCACTCCATACTTTTTTTGTGTTCAATATGCACCATTCAAAGGCACATCTTCAATTTTCAACCCTTTCTCACTTCATTTGATATTTTCCATAAATTTAATGATTTATTTTGAGCTAAATGACCCTGAATTTGAAAAGCAGTATAAATGAACTCTTAAATGGGTTGTAACATGGCATGAAATCATAATTTCACCCACATAGCAACTTCTAAAGAGTTGAGAGGGTTACGGCAAAAACTGGATGCACTTCGTGTACAAATTGGACAATCTCTTCCGAAGTATGAGGGTTTCGGATGAAAACTCATCTATTACAATGGGATTTCATTTTGAATAATTTATTCTAACTCCATACTTTTTGTGTGTTCAGTATGCACCATTCAACGGCACATACTCAATTTTCAACCCTTCCTCACTTCATTTGATATTTTCCACGCATTTAATGATTTATTTTGAGCTAAATGACCCTGAATTTGAAAAGCAGTACAAATGAACTCTGAAAAGGTTGTAACTTGGCATAACATCATCATATCATCCACATAGCAACTTCTAAAGAGTTGAGAGGGTTATGGCAAAAACTGGCTGAACTTCGTGTACAAATTGGACAATCTCTTTCGAAATATGGGGGTTTCGGACGAAAACTCATCTATTACAAAGGGATTTCATTTTTAATAACTTATTTTAACTCCATACTTTTTGTGTGTTCAATATGCACCATTCAATGGCACATCATCAATTTTCAACCCTTTCTGACTTCATTTGATATTTTCCATGCATTTAATGATTTATTTTGAGCTAAATTACCTTGAATTTGAAAAGCAGTACAAATGAACTCTGAAAAGGTTGTAACTTGGCATGACATCATAATTTCACCCACATAGCAACTTCTAAAGAGTTGAGAGGGATACGGAAAAAAATGGATGCACTTCGTTTACAAATTGGACAATCTCTTTCGAAGTATGAGGGTTTTGGACGAAAACTCATCTATTATAAAGGGATTTCATTTTTAATAACTTATTTTAACACCATACTTTTTGTGTGTTCAATGTGCACAATTCAAAGGCACATCTTCAATTTTCAACCCTTTCTCCCTTCATTTGATATTTTCCATGCATTTAATGATTTATTTTGAGCTAAATGACCCTGAATTTGAAAAGCGGTATAAATGAACTCTGAAATGGGTTGTAACATGGCATGAAATCATAATTTCACCCACACAGCAACTTCTAAAGAGTTGAGAGGGTTACGGCAAAAACTGGATGCACTTCGTGTACAAATTGGACAATCTCTTCCGAAGTATGAGGGTTTCAGATGAAAACTCATCTATTACAATGGGATTTCATTCTGAATAATTTATTCTAACTCCATACTTTTTGTGTGTTCAATATGCACCATTCAATGGCACATACTCAATTTTCAACCCTTCCTGACTTCATTTGATATTTTTCACGCATTTAATGATTTATTTTGAGCTAAATGACCGTGAATTTGAAAAGCAGTATAAATGAACTCTGAAATGGGTTGTAACATGGCATGAAATCATAATTTCACCCACATAGCAACTTCTAAAGAGTTGAGAGGGTTACGGCAAAAACTGTATGCACTTCGTGTACAAATTGGACAATCTCTTCCGAAGTATGAGGGTTTCAGATGAAAACTCATCTATTACAATGGGATTTCATTTTGAATAATTTATTCTAACTCCATACTTTTTGTGTGTTCAATATGCACCATTCAATGGCACATACTCAATTTTTAACCCTTCCTCACTTCATCTGATATTTTCCAGGCATTTAATGATTTATTTTGAGCTAAATGACCCTTAATTTGAAAAGCAGTACAAATGAACTCTGAAAAGGTTGTAACTTGGCATGACATCATAATTTCACCCACATAGCAACTTCTAAAGAGTTGAGAGGGCTACGGAAAAAACCGGATGCAATTCGTTTACAAATTGGACAATCTCTTTCGAAGTATGAGGGTTACGGACGAAAACTCATCTATTACAAAGGGATTTCATTTTTAATAACTTATTTTAACTCCATACTTTTTGTGTGTTCAATATGCACCATTCAAAGGCACATCTTCAATTTTCAACCCTTTCTCACTTCATTTGATATTTTCCATGCATTTAATGATTTATTTTGAGCTAAATGACCCTGAATTTGAAACGCGGTATAAATGAACTCTGAAATGGGTTGTAACATGGCGTGAAATCATAATTTCACCCACACAGCAACTTCTAAAGAGTTGAGAGGGTTACGGCAAAAACTGGATGCACTTCGTGTATAAATTGGACAATCTCTTACGAAGTATGAGGGTTTCGAATGAAAACTCATCTATTACAATGGGATTTCATTCTGAATAATTTATTCTAACTCCATACTTTTTGTGTGTTCATTATGCACCATTCAATGGCACATACTCAATTTTCAACCCTTCCTAACTTCATTTGATATTTTCCACGCATTTAATGATTTATTTTGAGCTAAATGACCCTGAATTTGAAAAGCAGTACAAATGAACTTTGAAAAGGTTGTAACTTGGCATGACATCATAATTTCACCCACATAGCAACTTCTAAAGAGTTGAGAGGGTTATGGCAAAAACAGGTTGCACTTCGTGTACAAATTGGACAATCTCTTTCGAAGTATGAGGGTTTCGGATGAAAACTTATCTATTACAAAGGTATTTCATTTTTAATAACTTATTTTAACTCCATACTTTTTGTGTGTTCAATATGCACCATTCAAAGGCACATCATCAATTTTCAACCCTTCCTGACTTCATTTGATATTTCCACGCATTTAATGATTTATTTTGAGCTAAATGACCCTGAATTTGAAAAGCAGTACAAATGAACTCTGAAAAGGTTGTAACATGGCATGACATCACAATTTCACCCACATAGAAACTTCTAAAGAGTTGAGAGGGTTACGTCAAAAACTGGATGCACTTCATGTACAAATTGGACAATCTCTTTCGAAGTATGAGGGTTTCATATGAAAACTCATCTATTACAATGAGATTTCATTTTTAATAACTTATTTTAACTCCATACTTTTTGTGTGTTCAATATGCACCAGTTAATGGCACATCATCAATTTTCAACCCTTTCTTTCTGACTTCATTTGATATTTTCCATGCATTTAATGATTTATTTTGAGCTAAATGACCCTGAATTTGAAAAGCAGTACAAATTAACTTTGAAAAGGTTGTAACTTGGCATGACATCATAATGTCACCCACATAGCAACTTCTAAAGAGTTGAGAGGGTTATGGCAAAAACTGGATGCACTTCGTGTACAAATTGGACAATCTCTTTCGAAGTATGAGGGTTTCGGACGAAAACTAATCTATTACAAAGGTATTTAATATTTAATAACTTATTTTAACTCCAAACTTTTTGTGTGTTCAATATGCACCATTCAAAGGCACATCATCAATTTTCAACTCTTTCTGACTTCATTTGATATTTTCCATGCATTTAATGATTTATTTTGAGCTAACTGACCCTGAATTTGAAAAGCAGTATAAATGAACTCTGAAATGGGTTGTAACATGGCATGACAGCATAATTTCACCCACATAGAAACTTCTAAAGAGTTGAGAGGGTTACGTCAAAAATTGGAGGCATTTCATGTACAAATTGGACAATCTCTTTCGAAGTATGAGGGTTTCGGATGAAAACTCATCTATTACAATGGGATTTCATTTTTAATAACTTATTTTAGCTCCATACTTTTTGTGTGTTCAATCTGCACCATTCAACGGCACATCATCAATTTTCAACCCTTTCTGACTTCATTTGATATTTTCCATGCATTTAATGATTTATTTTGAGCTAAATGACCTTGAATTTGAAAAGTAGTACAAATGAACTCTGAAAAGGTTGTAACTTGGCATGACATCATAATTTCACCCACATAGCAACTTCTAAAGAGTTGAGAGGGTTACGACAAAAACTGGATGCACTTCGTGTACAAATTGGACAATCTCTTTCGAAGTATGAGGGTTTCGGACGAAAACTCATCTAGTACAAAAGTATTTTATTTTTAATAACTTATTTTAACTCCATACTTTTTGTGTGTTCAATATGCACCATTCAAAGGCACATCATCAATTTTCAACCCTTTCTTTCTAACTTCATTTGATATTTTCCATCCATTTAATGATTTATTTTGAGCTAAATGACCCTGAACTTGAAAAGCAGTACAAATGAACTCTGAAAAGGTTGTAACTTGGCATGACATCATAATTTCACCCACATAGCAACTTATAAAGAGTTGAGAGGGTTATGGCAAAAACAGGGTGCACTTCGTGTACAAATTGGACAATCTCTTTCGAAGTATGAGGGTTTCGGATGAAAACTTATCTATTACAAAGGTATTTCATTTTTAATAACTTATTTTAACTCCATACTTTTTGTGTGTTCAATATGCACCATTCAAAGGCACATCATCAATTTTCAACCCTTTCTGACTTCATTCGATATTTTCCATGCATTTAATGATCTATTTCGAGCTGAATGACCCTGAATTTGAAATGCAGTATAAATGAACTCTGAAATGGGTTGTAAGTTGGCATGACATCACAATTTGACCCACATAGAAACTTCCAAAGAGTTGAGAGGGTTACGTCAAAAACTGGATGCACTTCATGTACAAATTAGACAATCTCTTTCGAAGTATGAGGGTTTCGGATGAAAACTCATCTATTACAATGGGATTTCATTTTTATTAACTTATTTTAACTCCATACTTTTTGTGTGTTCAATCTGCACCATTCAATGGCACATCATCAATTTTCAACCCTTTCTGACTTCATTTGATATTTTCCATGCATTTAATGATTTATTTTGAGCTAAATGACCTTGAATTTGAAAAGCAGTACAAATGAACTCTGAAAAGGTTGTAACTTGGCATGACATCATAAGTTCACCCACATAGCAAATTCTAAATAGTTGAGAGGGTTACGAAAAAACTGGATGCACTTCGTTTACAAATTGGACAATCTCGTTCGAAGTATGAGGGTTTCGGACGAAAACTCATCTATTACAAAGGGATTTCATTTTTAATAACTTATTTTAACTCCATACTTTTTGTGTGTTCAATATGCACCATTCAAAGGCACATTATAAATTTTCAACCCTTTCTTTGTGACTTCATTTGATATTTTCCATGCATTTAATGATTTATTTTGAGCTAAATGACCTTGAATTTGAAAAGCTGTACAAATGGACTCTGAAAAGGTTGTAACTTGGCATGACATCATAATCTCACCGACATAGCAACTTCTAAAGAGTTGAGAGGGTTACAGCAAACACTGGATGCACTTCGTGTACAAATTGGACAATCTCTTGCGAAGTATGTGGGTTTCGGACGAAAACTTATCTATTACAAAGGTATTTGATTTTTAATAACTTATTTTAACTCCATACTTTTTGTGTGTTCAATATGCACCATTCAAAGGCACATCATCAATTTTCAACCCTTTCTGACTTCATTTGATATTTTCCATGCATTTAATGATTTATTTCGAGCTAAATGACCCTGAATTTGAAAAGCAGTATAAATGAACTCTGAAATGGGTTGTAACTTGGCATGACATCATAATTTCACCCACGTAGAAACTTATAAAGAGTTGCGAGGGTTACGTCAAAAACTGGATGCACTTCATGTTCAAATTGGACAATCTCTTTCGAAGTATGAGGGTTTCGGATGAAAACTCATCTATTACAATGAGATTTCATTTTTAATAACTTATTTTAACTCCATACTTTTTGTGTGTTCAATATGCACCATTCAATGGCACATCATCAATTTTCATCCCTTTCTTACTTCATTAGATATTTTCCATGCATTTAATGATTTATTTTGAGCTAAATGACCTTGAATTTGAAAAGCAGTACAAATGAACTCTGAAAAGGTTGTAACTTGGCATGACATCATAAGTTCACCCACATAGCAAATTCTAAATAGTTGAGAGGGTTACGGAAAAAACTGGATGCACTTCGTTTACAAATTGGACAATCTCTTTCGAAGTGTGACGGTTTCGGACGAAAACTCATCTATTACAAAGGGATTTCATTTTTAATAACTTATTTTAACTCCATACTTTTTGTGTGTTCAATATGCACCATTCAAAGGCACATCATAAATTTTCAACCCTTTCTTTCTGACTTCATTTGATATTTTCCATGCATTTAATGATTTATTTTGATCTAAATGACCCTGAATTTGAAAAGCAGTACAAATGAATTTTGAAAATGTTGTAACTTGGTATGACATCATAATCTCACCGACATAGCAACTTCTATAGAGTTGAGAGGGTTACGGCAACAACTGAATGCACTTCGTGTACAACTTGGACAATCTCTTGCGAAGTATGTGGGTTTCGGACGAAAACTTATCTATTACAAAGGTATTTCATTTTTAATAACTTATTTTAACTCCATACTTTTTGTGTGTTCAATATGCACCACTCAAAGGCACATCATCAATTTGAACTCTTTCTGACATCATTTGATATTTTCCATGCATTTAATGATTTATTTCGAGCTAAATGACCCTGAATTTGAAAAGCAGTATAAATGAACTCTGAAATGGGTTGTAACTTGGCATGACATCATAATTTCACCCACATAGAAACTTCTAAAGAGTTGAGAGGGTTACGTCAAAAACTGGATGCACTTCATGTACAAATTGGACAATCTCTTTCGAAGTATGAGGGTTTCGGATGAAAAGTCATCTATTACAATGGGATTTCATTTTTAATAACTTATTTTAACTCCATACTTTTTGTGTGTTCAATATGCACCATTCAATGGCACATCATCAATTTTCAACCCTTTCTGACTTCATTTGATATTTTCCATGCATTTAATGATTTATTTTGAGCTAAATGACCTTGAATTTGAAAAGCAGTACAAATGAACTCTGAAAAGGTTGTAACCTGGCATTGCATCATAATTTCACCCACTTAGCAACTTCTAAAGAGTTGAGAGGGTTACGGAAAAAACTGGATGCACTTCGTTTACAAATTGGACAATCTCTTTCGAAGTATGAGGGTTTCGGACGAAAACTCATCTATTACAAAGGGATTTCATTTTTAATAACTTATTTTAACTCCATACTTTTTGTGTGTTCAATATGCACCATTCAAAGGCACATCATCAATTTTCAACCCTTTCTTTCTGACTTCATTTGATATTTTCCATGCATTTAATGATTTATTTTGAGCTAAATGACCCTGAATTTGAAAAGCAGTACAAATGAACTCTGAAAAGGTTGTAACTTGGCATGACATCATAATTTCACCCACATAGCAACTTCTAAAGAGTTGAGAGGGTTATGGCAAAAAATGGATGCACTTCGTGTACAAATTGGACAATCTCTTTCGAAGTATGAGGCTTTCGGCCGAAAACTAATCTATTACAAAGGTATTTCATTTTTAATAACTTATTTTAACTCCAAACTTTTTCTGTGTTCAATATGCACCACTCAAAGGCACATCATCAATTTGAACTCTTTCTGACTTCATTTGATATTTTCCATGCATTTAATGATTTATTTTCAGCTAACTGACCCTGAATTTGAAAATCAGTATAAATGAACTTTGAAATGGGTTGTAACATGGCATGACATCATAATTTCACCCACATAGAAACTTCTAAAGAGTTGAGAGGGTTACGGCAAAACTGGATGCACTTCATGTACAAATTGGACAATCTCTTTCGAAGTATGAGGGTTTTAGATGAAAACTCATCTATTACAATGGGATTTCATTTTTAATAACTTATTTTAACTCCATACTTTTTGTGTGTTCAATATGCACCATTCAATGGCACATCATCAATTTTCAACCCTTTCTGACTTCATTTGATATTTTCCATGCATTTGATGATTTATTTTGAGATAAATGACCTTGAATTTGAAAAGCAGTACAAATGAACTCTGAAAAGGTTGTAACCTGGCATTGCATCATAATTTCACCCACTTAGCAACTTCTAAAGAGTTGAGAGGGTTACGGAAAAAACTGGATGCACTTCGTTTACAAATTGGACAATCTCTTTCGAAGTATGAGGGTTTCGGACGAAAACTCATCTATTACAAAGGGATTTCATTTTTAATAACCTATTTTAACTCCATACTTTTGGTGTGTTCAATATGCACCATTCAAAGGCACATCATCAATTTTCAACTATTTCTTTGTGACTTCATTTGATATTTTCCATGCATTTAATGATTTATGTTGAGCTAAATGACCCTGAATTTTAAAAGCAGTACAAATGAACTCTGAAAAGGTTGTAACTTGGCATGACATGATAATTTCACCCACATAGAAACTTCTAAAGAGTTGGGAGGGTTACGGCAAAAACTGGATGCACTTCGTGTACAAATTGGACAATCTCTTTTAAAGTATGATGGTTTCAGATGAAAACTCATCTATTAGAAAGAGATTTCATTTTTAATATATTACTTTAACTCCATACATTTTTTGTGTTCAATATGCACCATTCAAAGGCACATCATCAATTTTCAACCCTTTCTGACTTCGTTTGATATTTTCCATGCATTTAATGATTTATTTTGAGCTAAATGACCCTGAATTTGAAAAGCAGTAAAAATGAACTCTGAAAAGGTTGTAACTTGGCATGACATGATAATTTCACCCTCATAGCAACTTCTAAAGAGTTGAGAGGGTTATGGCAAAAACTGGATGCACTTCGTGTACAAATTGGACAATCTCTTTCGAAGTATGAGGGTTTCGGATGAATACTCATCTATTACAAAGGTATTTCATTTTTATAACTTATTTTAACTCCATACTTTTTGTGTGCTCAATATGCACCATTCAAAGGCACATCATCAATTTTCAACCCTTTCTAACTTCATTTGATATTTTCCATGCATTTAATGATTTATTTCGAGCTAAATGACCCCGAATTTGAAAAGCAGTATAAATGAACTCTGAAATGGGTTGTGACTTGGCATGACATCATAATTTCACCCACATGGAAACTTCTAAAGAGTTGAGAGGGTTACGGCAAAAATTGGATGCACTTCATGAACAAATTGGACAATCTCTTTCGAAGTATGAGGGTTTCGGATGAAAACTCATCTATTACAATGAGATTTCATTTTTAATAACTTATTTTAACTCCATACCTTTTGTGTGTTCAATATGCACCATTCAATGGCACATCATCAATTTTCAACCATTTCTGACTTCATTTGATATTTTCCATGCATTTAATGATTTATTTTGAGCTAAATGACCTTGAATTTGAAAAGCAGTATAAATGAACTCTGAAATGGGTTGTGACTTGGCATGACATCATAATTTCACCCACATGGAAACTTCTAAAGAGTTGAGAGGGTTACGGCAAAAATTGGATGCACTTCATGTACAAATTGGACAATCTCTTTCGAAGTATGAGGGTTTCGGATGAAAACTCATCTATTACAATGAGATTTCATTTTTAATAAATTATTTTAACTCCATACCTTTTGTGTGTTCAATATGCACCATTCAATGGCACATCATCAATTTTCAACCCTTTCTGACTTCATTTCATATTTTCGATGCATTTAATGATTTATTTTGAGCTAAATGACCTTGAATTTGAAAAGCAGTACAAATGAACTCTGAAAAGGTTGTAACTTGGCATGACATCATAATTTCACCCACATAGCAACTTCTAAAGAGTTGAGAGGGTTATGGCAAAAAATGGATGCACTTCGTGTACAAATTGGACAATCTCTTTCGAAGTATGAGGCTTTCGGCCGAAAACTAATCTATTACAAAGGTATTTCATTTTTAATAACTTATTTTAACTCCAAACTTTTTCTGTGTTCAATATGCACCACTCAAAGGCACATCATCAATTTGAACTCTTTCTGACTTCATTTGATATTTTCCATGCATTTAATGATTTATTTTGAGCTAACTGACCCTGAATTTGAAAATCAGTATAAATGAACTTTGAAATGGGTTGTAACATGGCATGACATCATAATTTCACCCACATAGAAACTTCTAAAGAGTTGAGAGGGTTACGGCAAAACTGGATGCACTTCATGTACAAATTGGACAATCTCTTTCGAAGTATGAGGGTTTTAGATGAAAACTCATCTATGACAATGGGATTTCATTTTTAATAACTTATTTTAACTCCATACTTTTTGTGTGTTCAATATGCACCATTCAATGGCACATCATCAATTTTCAACCCTTTCTGACTTCATTTGATATTTTCCATGCATTTGATGATTTATTTTGAGATAAATGACCTTGAATTTGAAAAGCAGTACAAATGAACTCTGAAAAGGTTGTAACCTGGCATTGCATCATAATTTCACCCACTTAGCAACTTCTAAAGAGTTGAGAGGGTTACGGAAAAAACTGGATGCACTTCGTTTACAAATTGGACAATCTCTTTCGAAGTATGAGGGTTTCGGACGAAAACTCATCTATTACTAAGGGATTTCATTTTTAATAACCTATTTTAACTCCATACTTTTGGTGTGTTCAATATGCACCATTCAAAGGCACATCATCAATTTTCAACTATTTCTTTGTGACTTCATTTGATATTTTCCATGCATTTAATGATTTATGTTGAGCTAAATGACCCTGAATTTTAAAAGCAGTACAAATGAACTCTGAAAAGGTTGTAACTTGGCATGACATGATAATTTCACCCACATAGAAACTTCTAAAGAGTTGGGAGGGTTACGGCAAAAACTGGATGCACTTCGTGTACAAATTGGACAATCTCTTTTAAAGTATGATGGTTTCAGATGAAAACTCATCTATTAGAAAGAGATTTCATTTTTAATATATTACTTTAACTCCATACATTTTTTGTGTTCAATATGCACCATTCAAAGGCACATCATCAATTTTCAACCCTTTCTGACTTCGTTTGATATTTTCCATGCATTTAATGATTTATTTTGAGCTAAATGACCCTGAATTTGAAAAGCAGTAAAAATGAACTCTGAAAAGGTTGTAACTTGGCATGACATGATAATTTCACCCTCATAGCAACTTCTAAAGAGTTGAGAGGGTTATGGCAAAAACTGGATGCACTTCGTGTACAAATTGGACAATCTCTTTCGAAGTATGAGGGTTTCGGATGAATACTCATCTATTACAAAGGTATTTCATTTTTATAACTTATTTTAACTCCATACTTTTTGTGTGCTCAATATGCACCATTCAAAGGCACATCATCAATTTTCAACCCTTTCTGACTTCATTTGATATTTTCCATGCATTTAATGATTTATTTCGAGCTAAATGACCCCGAATTTGAAAAGCAGTATAAATGAACTCTGAAATGGGTTGTGACTTGGCATGACATCATAATTTCACCCACATGGAAACTTCTAAAGATTTGAGAGGGTTACGGCAAAAATTGGATGCACTTCATGAACAAATTGGACAATCTCTTTCGAAGTATGAGGGTTTCGGATGAAAACTCATCTATTACAATGAGATTTCATTTTTAATAACTTATTTTAACTCCATACCTTTTGTGTGTTCAATATGCACCATTCAATGGCACATCATCAATTTTCAACCATTTCTGACTTCATTTGATATTTTCCATGCATTTAATGATTTATTTTGAGCTAAATGACCTTGAATTTGAAAAGCAGTATAAATGAACTCTGAAATGGGTTGTGACTTGGCATGACATCATAATTTCACCCACATGGAAACTTCTAAAGAGTTGAGAGGGTTACGGCAAAAATTGGATGCACTTCATGTACAAATTGGACAATCTCTTTCGAAGTATGAGGGTTTCGGATGAAAACTCATCTATTACAATGAGATTTCATTTTTAATAACTTATTTTAACTCCATACCTTTTGTGTGTTCAATATGCACCATTCAATGGCACATCATCAATTTTCAACCCTTTCTGACTTCATTTCATATTTTCGATGCATTTAATGATTTATTTTGAGCTAAATGACCTTGAATTTGTAAAGCAGTACAAATGAACTCTGAAAAGGTTATAACTTGGCATGACATCATAAGTTCACCCACATAGCAAATTCTAAATAGTTGAGAGGATTACGGAAAAAAATGGATGCACTTCGTTTACAAATAGGACAATCTCTTTCGAAGTATGAGGGTTTCAGACGAAAACTCATCTATTACAAAAGGATTTCATTTTTGATAAACTATTTTAACTCCATACTTTTTGTGTGTTCAATCTGCACCATTCAAAGGCACATCATCAATTTTCAACCCTTTCTTTCTGACTTCATTTGATATTTTCCATGCATTTAATGATTTATTTTGAGCTAAATGACCCTGAATTTGAAAAGCAGCATAAATGAACTCTGAAATGGGTTGTAACATGGCATGACATCATAATTTCACCCACATAGGAACTTCTAAAGAGTTGAGAGGGTTACGACAAAAACTGGATGCACTTCGTGTACAAATTGGACAATCTCTTTCGAAGTATGAGGGTTTCGGATGAAACCTCATCTATTACAATGAGATTTCATTTTTAATAACTTATTTTAACTCCATGCTTTTTGTGTGTTCAATATGCACCATTCAATGGCACATCATCAATTTTCAACCCTTTCTGACTTCATTTGATATTTTCCATGCATTTAATGATTTATTTTGAGCTAAATGACCCTGAATTTGAAAAGCAGTATAAATGAACTCTGAAATGGGTTGTAACATGGCATGACATCATAATTTCACCCACATAGGAACTTCTAAAGAGTTGAGAGGGTTACGACAAAAACTGGATGCACTTCGTGTACAAATTGGACAATCTCTTTCGAAGTATGAGGGTTTCGGACGAAAACTCATCTATTACAAAGGTATTTTATTTTTAATAACTTATTTTAACTCCATAATTTTTGTGTGTTCAATATGCACCATTCAAAGGCACATCATCAATTTTCAACCCTTTCTTTGTGACTTCATTTGATATTTTCCATGCATTTAATGATTTATTTTGAGCTAAATGACCCTGAATTTGAAAAGCAGTACAAATGAACTCTGAAAAGGTTGTAACTTGGCATGACATCATAATTTCACCCACATAGAAACTTCTAAAGAGTTGGGAGGGTTACGGCAAAAACTGGAAGCACTTCGTGTACAAATTGGACAATCTCTTTTGAAGTATGCTGGTTTCGGATGAAAACTCATCTATTACAAAGAGATTTCATTTTTAATAACTTACTTTAACTCCATACATTTTTTGTGTTCAATATGCACCATTCAAAGGCACATCATCAATTTTCAACCCTTTCTGACTTCATTTGATATTTTCCATGCATTTAATGATTTATTTTGAGCTAAATGACCCTGAATTTGAAAAGCAGTAAAAATGAACTCTGAAAAGGTTGTAACTTGGCATGACATGATAATTTCACCCTCATAGCAACTTCTAAAGAGTTGAGAGGGTTATGGCAAAAACTGGATGCACTTCGTGTACAAATTGGACAATCTCTTTCGAAGTATGAGGGTTTCGGATGAATACTCATCTATTACAAAGGTATTTCATTTTTATAACTTATTTTAACTCCATACTTTTTGTGTGCTCAATATGCACCATTCAAAGGCACATCATCAATTTTCAACCCTTTCTGACTTCATTTGATATTTTCCATGCATTTAATGATTTATTTCGAGCTAAATGACCCCGAATTTGAAAAGCAGTATAAATGAACTCTGAAATGGGTTGTGACTTGGCATGACATCATAATTTCACCCACATGGAAACTTCTAAAGAGTTGAGAGGGTTACGGCAAAAATTGGATGCACTTCATGAACAAATTGGACAATCTCTTTCGAAGTATGAGGGTTTCGGATGAAAACTCATCTATTACAATGAGATTTCATTTTTAATAACTTATTTTAGCTCCATACCTTTTGTGTGTTAGATATGCACCATTCAATGGCACATCATCAATTTTCAACCATTTCTGACTTCATTTGATATTTTCCATGCATTTAATGATTTATTTTGAGCTAAATGACCTTGAATTTGAAAAGCAGTATAAATGAACTCTGAAATGGGTTGTGACTTGGCATGACATCATAATTTCACCCACATGGAAACTTCTAAAGAGTTGAGAGGGTTACGGCAAAAATTGGATGCACTTCATGTACAAATTGGACAATCTCTTTCGAAGTATGAGGGTTTCGGATGAAAACTCATCTATTACAATGAGATTTCATTTTTAATAACTTATTTTAACTCCATACCTTTTGTGTGTTCAATATGCACCATTCAATGGCACATCATCAATTTTCAACCCTTTCTGACTTCATTTCATATTTTCGATGCATTTAATGATTTATTTTGAGCTAAATGACCTTGAATTTGTAAAGCAGTACAAATGAACTCTGAAAAGGTTATAACTTGGCATGACATCATAAGTTCACCCACATAGCAAATTCTAAATAGTTGAGAGGATTACGGGAAAAAATGGATGCACTTCGTTTACAAATAGGACAATCTCTTTCGAAGTATGAGGGTTTCAGACGAAAACTCATCTATTACAAAGGGATTTCATTTTTGATAAACTATTTTAACTCCATACTTTTTGTGTGTTCAATCTGCACCATTCAAAGGCACATCATCAATTTTCAACCCTTTCTTTCTGACTTCATTTGATATTTTCCATGCATTTAATGATTTATTTTGAGCTAAATGACCCTGAATTTGAAAAGCAGCATAAATGAACTCTGAAATGGGTTGTAACATGGCATGACATCATAATTTCACCCACATAGGAACTTCTAAAGAGTTGAGAGGGTTACGACAAAAACTGGATGCACTTCGTGTACAAATTGGACAATCTCTTTCGAAGTATGAGGGTTTCGGATGAAACCTCATCTATTACAATGAGATTTCATTTTTAATAACTTATTTTAACTCCATGCTTTTTGTGTGTTCAATATGCACCATTCAATGGCACATCATCAATTTTCAACCCTTTCTGACTTCATTTGATATTTTCCATGCATTTAATGATTTATTTTGAGCTAAATGACCCTGAATTTGAAAAGTAGTATAAATGAACTCTGAAATGGGTTGTAACATGGCATGACATCATAATTTCACCCACATAGGAACTTCTAAAGAGTTGAGAGGGTTACGACAAAAACTGGATGCACTTCGTGTACAAATTGGACAATCTCTTTCGAAGTATGAGGGTTTCGGACGAAAACTCATCTATTACAAAGGTATTTTATTTTTAATAACTTATTTTAACTCCATAATTTTTGTGTGTTCAATATGCACCATTCAAAGGCACATCATCAATTTTCAACCCTTTCTTTGTGACTTCATTTGATATTTTCCATGCATTTAATGATTTATTTTGAGCTAAATGACCCTGAATTTGAAAAGCAGTACAAATGAACTCTGAAAAGGTTGTAACTTGGCATGACATCATAATTTCACCCACATAGAAACTTCTAAAGAGTTGGGAGGGTTACGGCAAAAACTGGAAGCACTTCGTGTACAAATTGGACAATCTCTTTTGAAGTATGCTGGTTTCGGATGAAAACTCATCTATTACAAAGAGATTTCATTTTTAATAACTTACTTTAACTCCATACATTTTTTGTGTTCAATATGCACCATTCAAAGGCACATCATCAATTTTCAACCCTTTCTGACTTCATTTGATATTTTCCATGCATTTAATGATTTATTTTGAGCTAAATGACCCTGAATTTGAAAAGCAGTAAAAATGAACTCTGAAAAGGTTGTAACTTGGCATGATATCATAATTTCACCCACATAGCAACTTCTAAAGAGTTGAGAGGGTTATGGCAAAAACTGGATGCACTTCGTGTATAAATTGGACAATCTCTTTCGAAGTATGAGGGTTTCGGACGAAAACTTATCTATTACAAAGGTATTTTATTTTTAATAACTTATTTTAACTCCATACTTTTTGTGTGTTCAATATGCACCATTCAAAGACACATCATCAATTTTCAACCCTTTCTGACTTCATTTGATATTTTCCATGCATTTAATGATTTATTTCGAGCTAAATAACCCTAAATTTGAAAAGCAGTATAAATGAACTCTGAAATGGGTTGTAACATGGCATGACATCACAATTTCACCCACATAGAAACTTCTAAAGAGTTGAGAGGGTTACGGCAAAAACTGGATGCATTTCATGTACAAATTGGACAATCACTTTCGAAGTATGAGGGTTCCGGATGAAAACTCATCTATTACAATGAGATTTCATTTTTAATAACTTATTTTAACTCCATACTTTTTGTGTGTTCAATATGCACCATGCAATGGCACATCATCAATTTTCAACCCTTTCTGACTTCATTTGATATTTTCCATGCATTTAATGATTTCTTTCGAGCTAAATTACCCCGAATTTGAAAAGCAGTATAAATGAACTCTGAAATGGGTTGTAACTTGGCATGACAGCACAATTTCACCCACATAGAAACTTCTAAAGAGTTGAGAGGGTTACGGCAAAAACTGGATGCACTTCATGTACAAATTGGACAATCTCTTTCGAAGTATGAGGGTTTCGTATGAAAACTCATCTATTACAATGAGATTTCATTTTTAATAACTTATTTTAACTCCATACTTTTTGTGTGTTCAATATGCACCATTCAATGGCACATCATCAATTTTCAACCCTTTCTGACTTCATTTGATATTTTCCATGCATTTAATGATTTATTTCGAGCTAAATTAACTTGAATTTGAAAAGAAGTATAAATGAACTCTGAAATGGGTTGTAACTCGGCGTGACAGCATAATTTCACCCACATAGAAACTTCTAAAGAGTTGAGAGGGTTACGGCAAAAACTGGATGCACTTCATGTACAAATTGGACAATCTCTTTCGAAGTATGAGGGTTTCGTATGAAAACTCATCTATTACAATGAGATTTCATTTTTAATAACTTATTTTAACTCCATACTTTTTGTGTGTTCAATATGCACCATTCAATGGCACATCATCAATTTTCAACCCTTTCTGACTTCATTTGATATTTTCCATGCATTTAATGATTTATTTTGAGCTAAATGACCTTGAATTTGAAAAGTAGTAGAAATGAACTCTAAAAAGGTTGTAACTTGGCATGACATCATAAGTTCACCCACATAGCAAATTCTAAATAGTTGAGAGGGTTACGGAAAAAACTGGATGCACTTCGTTTACAAATTGGACAATCTCTTTCGAAGTATGAGGGTTTCGGACGAAAACTCATCTATTACAAAGGGATTTCGTTTTTAATAACTTATTTTAACTCCATACTTTTTGTGTGTTCAATATGCACCATTCAAAGGCACATCATAAATTTTCAACCCTTTCTTTCTGACTTCATTTGATATTTTCCATGCATTTAATGATTTATTTTGAGCTAAATGACCCTGAATTTGAAAAGCAGTACAAATGAACTCTGAAAAGGTTGTAACATGGCAGGACATCATAATTTCACCCACATGGAAACTTCTAAAGAGTTGAGAGGGTTACGGCAAAAACTGGATGCACTTCATGTACAAATTGGACAATCTCTTTCGAAGTATGAGGGTTTCGGATGAAAACTCATCTATTACAATGAGATTTCATTTTTAATAACTTATTTTAACTCCATACTTTTTGTGTGTTCAATATGCACCATTCAATGGCACATCATCAATTTTCAACCCTTTCTGACTTCATTTGATATTTTCCATGCATTTAATGATTATTGTGAGCTAAATGACCTTGAATTTGAAAAGCAGTACAAATGAACTCTGAAAAGGTTCTAACTTGGCATGACATCATAAGTTCACCCACATAGCAAATTCTAAATAGTTGAGAGGGTTACGGAAAAAAATGGATGCACTTCGTTTACAAATTGGACAATCTCTTTCGAAGTATGAGGGTTTCGGACGAAAACTCATCTATTACAAAGGGATTTCATTTTTGATAACTTATTTTAACTCCATAATTTTTGTGTGTTCAATATGCACCATTCAAAGGCACATCATCAATTTTCAAGCCTTTCTTTCTGACTTCATTTGATATTTTCCATGCATTTAATGATTTATTTTGAGCTAAATGACCCTGAATTTGAAAAGCAATACAAATGAACTCTGAACAGGTTGTAACTTGGCATGACATCATAATTTCACCCACATAGCAACACTAAAGAGTTGAGAGGGTTATGGCAAAAACTGGATGCACTTCCTATACAAATTGGACAATCTCTTTCTAAGTATGAGGGTTTCGGATGAAAACTCATCTATTACAAAGGTATTTCATTTTCAATAACTTATTTTAACTCCATACTTTTTGTGTGTTCAATATGCACCATTCAAAGGCACATCATCAATTTTCAACCCTTTCTAACTTAATTTGATATTTCCATGCATTTAATGATTTATTTTGAGCTAAATGACCCTGAATTTGAAAAGCGGTATAAATGAACTCTGAAATGGGTTGTAACATGGCATGACATCATAATTTCACCCACATGGAAACTTCTAAAGAGTTGAGAGGGTTACGGCAAAAACTGGATGCACATCGTGTACAAATTGGACAATTTCTTTCGAAGTATGAGGGTTCCGGACGAAAACTCATCTATTACAAAGGTATTTTATTTTTAATAACTTATTTTAACTCCATAATTTTTGTGTGTTCAATATGCACCATTCAAAGGCATATCATCAATTTTCAACCCTTTCTTTTTGACTTCATTTGATATTTTCCATGCATTTAATGATTTATTTTGAGCTAAATGACCCTGAATTTGAAAAGCAATACAAATGAACTCTGAAAAGGTTGTAACTTGGCATGACATCATAATTTCACCCACATAGCAACACTCAAGAGTTGAGAGGGTTATGGCAAAAACTGGATGCACTTCCTATACAAATTGGACAATCTCTTTCTAAGTATGAGGGTTTCGGATGAAAACTCATCTATTACAAAGGTATTTCATTTTTAATAACTTATTTTAACTCCATACATTTTTTGTGTTCAATATGCACCATTCAAAGGCACATCATCAATTTTCAACCTTTTCTAACTTCATTTGATATTTCCATGCATTTAATGATTTATTTTGAGCTAAATGACCCTGAATTTGAAAAGCAGTATAAATGAACTCTGAAATGGGTTGTAACATGGCATGACATCATAATTTCACCCACATAGGAACTTCTGAAGAGTTGAGAGGGTTACGGCAAAAACTGGATGCACTTCGTGTACAAATTGGACAATCTCTTTCGAAGTATGAGGGTTTCGGACACTCAAGTATTACAAAGGTATTTTATTTTTAATAACTTATTTTAACTCCATAATTTTTGTGTGTTCAATATGCACCATTCAAAGGCACATGATAAATTTTCAACCCTTTCTTTCTGACTTCATTTGATATTTTCCATGCATTTAATGATTTATTTTGAGCTAAATGACCCTGAATTTGAAAAGCAGTACAAATGAACTCTGAAAAGGTTGTAACATGGCATGACATCATAATTTCACCCACAAGGAAACTTCTAAAGAGTTGAGAGGGTTACGGTAAAAACTGGATGCACTTCGTGTACAATTGGACAACCTCTTTCGAAGTATGAGGGTTTCGGATGAAAACTCATCTATTACAATGAGATTTCATTTTTAATAACTTATTTTAACTCCATACTTTTTGTGTGTTCAATATGCACCATTCAATGGCACATCATCAATTTTCAACCCTTTCTGACTTCATTTGATATTTTCCATGCATTTAATGATTTATTTTGAGCTAAATGACCTTGAATTTGAAAAGTAGTACAAATGAACTCTGAAAAGGTTCTAACTTGGCATGACATCATAAGTTCACCCACATAGCAAATTCTAAATAGTTGAGAGGGTTACGGAAAAAAATGGATGCACTTCGTTTACAAATTGGACAATCTCTTTCGAAGTATGAGGGTTTCGGACGAAAACTCATCTATTACAAAGGGATTTCATTTTTGATAACTTATTTTAACTCCATACTTTTTGTGTGTTCAATATGCACCATTCAAAGGCACATCATCAATTATCAAGCCTTTCTTTCTGACTTCATTTGATATTTTCCACGCATTTAATGATTTATTTTGAGCTAAATGACCCTGAATTTGAAAAGCAATACAAATGAACTCTGAAAAGGTTGTAACTTGGCATGACATCATAATTTCACCCACATAGCAACACTAAAGAGTTGAGAGGGTTATGGCAAAAACTGGATGCACTTCCTATACAAATTGGACAATCTCTTTCTAAGTATGAGGGTTTCGGATGAAAACTCATCTATTACAAAGGTATTTCATTTCCAATAACTTATTTTAACTCCATACTTTTTGTGTGTTCAATATGCACCATTCAAAGGCACATCATCAATTTTCAACCCTTTCTAACTTAATTTGATATTTCCATGCATTTAATGATTTATTTTGAGCTAAATGACCCTGAATTTGAAAAGCAGTCTAAATGAACTCTGAAATGGGTTGTAACATGGCATTACATCATAATTTCACCCACATAGAAACTCCTAAAGAGTTGAGAGGGTTACGGCAAAAACTGGATGCACTTCATGTACAAATTGGACAATCTCTTTCGAAGTATGAGGGTTTCAGATGTAAACTCATCTATTACAATGAGATTTCATTTTTAATAACTTATTTTAACTCCATGCTTTTTGTGTGTTCAATATGCACCATTCACTGGCACATCATCAATTTTCAACCCTTTCTGACTTCATGTGATATTTTCCATGCATTTAATGATTTATTTTGAGCTAAATAACCCTGAATTTGAAAAGCAGTATAAATGAACTCTGAAATGGGTTGTCACATGGCATGACATCATAATTTCACCCATATAGGAACTTCTAAAGAGTTGAGAGGGTTACGACAAAAACTGGATGCACTTCGTGTACAAATTGGAGAATCTCTTTCGAAGTGTGAGGGTTTCGGACGAAAACTCATCTATTACAAAGGTATTTTATTTTTAATAACTTATTTTAACTCCATAATTTTTGTGTGTTCAATATGCACCATTCAAAGGCACATGATCAATTTTCAACCTTTTCTTTCTGACTTCATTTGATATTTTCCATGCATTTAATGATTTATTTTGAGCTAAATGACCTTGAATTTGAAAAGCAGTACAAATGAACTCTGAAAAGGTTGTAACTTGGCATGACATCATAAGTTCACCCACATAGCAACACTCAAGAGTTGAGAGGGTTATGGCAAAAACTGGATGCACTTCCTATACAAATTGGACAATCTCTTTCTAAGTATGAGGGTTTCGGATGAAAACTCATCTATTACAAAGGTATTTCATTTTTAATAACTTATTTTAACTCCATACATTTTTTGTGTTCAATATGCACCATTCAAAGGCACATCATCAATTTTCAACCCTTTCTAACTTCATTTGATATTTCCATGCATTTAATGATTTATTTTGAGCTAAATGACCCTGAATTTGAAAAGCAGTATAAATGAACTCTGAAATGGGTTGTAACATGGCATGACATCATAATTTCACCCACATAGGAACTTCTAAAGAGTTGAGAGGGTTACGGCAAAAACTGGATGCACTTCGTGTACAAATTGGACAATCTCTTTCGAAGTATGAGGGTTTCGGACACTCATGTATTACAAAGGTATTTTATTTTTAATAACTTATTTTAACTCCATAATTTTTGTGTGTTCAATATGCACCATTCAAAGGCACATCATCATTTTTCAACCCTTTCTTTCTGACTTCATTTGATATTTTCCATGCATTTAATGATTTATTTCGAGCTAAATTACCCCGAATTTGAAAAGCAGTATAAATGAACTCTGAAATGGGTTGTAACTTGGCGTGACAGCACAATTTCACCCACATAGAAACTTCTAAAGAGTTGAGAGGGTTACGGCAAAAACTGGATGCACTTCATGTACAAATTGGACAATCTCTTTCGAAGTATGAGGGTTTCGTATGAAAACTCATCTATTACAATGAGATTTCATTTTTAATAACTTATTTTAACTCCATACTTTTTGTGTGTTCAATATGCACCAGTCAATGGCACATCATCAATTTTCAACCCTTTCTGACTTCATTTGATATTTTCCATGCATTTAATGATTTATTTCGAGCTAAATTACCCTGAATTTGAAAAGCAGTATAAATGAACTCTGAAATGGGTTGTAACTTGGCATGATAGCACAATTTCACCCACATAGAAACTTCTAAAGAGTTGAGAGGGTTACGGCAAAAACTGGATGCACTTCATGTACAAATTGGACAATCTCTTTCGAAGTATGAGGGTTTCGTATGAAAACTCATCTATTACAATGAGATTTCATTTTTAATAACTTATTTTACCTCCATACTTTTTGTGTGTTCAATATGCACCATTCAATGGCACATCATCAATTTTCAACCCTTTCTGACTTCATTTGATATTTTCCATGCATTTAATGATTTATTTTGAGCTAAATGACCTTGAATTTGAAAAGTAGTACAAATGAACTCTGAAAAGGTTGTAACTTGGCATGACATCATAAGTTCACCCACATAGCAAATTCTAAATAGTTGAGAGGGTTACGGAAAAAACTGGATGCACTTCGTTTACAAATTGGACAATCTCTTTCGAAGTATGAGGGTTTCAGACGAAAACTCATCTATTACAAAGGGATTTCGTTTTTAATATCTTATTTTAACTCCATACTTTTTGTGTGTTCAATATGCACCATTCAAAGGCACATGATAAATTTTCAACCCTTTCTTTGTGACTTCATTTGATACTTTCCATGCATTTAATGATTTATTTTGAGCTAAATGACCCTGAATTTGAAAAGCAGTACAAATGAACTCTGAAAAGGTTGTAACATGGCATGACATCATAATTTCACCCACAAGGAAACTTCTAAAGAGTTGATAGGGTTACGGCAAAAACTGGATGCACTTCATGTACAAATTGGACAACCTCTTTCGAAGTATGAGGGTTTCGGATGAAAACTCATCTATTACAATGAGATTTCATTTTTAATAACTTATTTTAACTCCATACTTTTTGTGTGTTCAATATGCACCATTCAATGGCACATCATCAATTTTCAACCCTTTCTGACTTCATTTGATATTTTCCATGCATTTAATGATTTATTTTGAGCTAAATGACCTTGAATTTGAAAAGCAGTACAAATGAACTCTGAAAAGGTTCTAACTTGGCATGACATCATAAGTTCACCCACATAGCAAATTCTAAATAGTTGAGAGGGTTACGGAAAAAATGGATGCACTTCGTTTACAAATTGGACAATCTCTTTCGAAGTATGAGGGTTTCGGACGAAAACTCATCTATTACAAAGGGATTTCATTTTTGATAACTTATTTTAACTCCATACTTTTTGTGTGTTCAATATGCACCATTCAAAGGCACATCATCAATTATCAAGCCTTTCTTCCTGACTTCATTTGATATTTTCCACGCATTTAATGATTTATTTTGAGCTAAATGACCCTCAATTTGAAAAGCAATACAAATGAACTCTAAAAAGGTTGTAACTTGGCATGACATCATAATTTCACCCTCATAGCAACACTAAAGAGTTGAGAGGGTTATGGCAAAAACTGGATGCACTTCCTATACAAATTGGACAATCTCTTTCTAAGTATGAGGGTTTCGGATGAAAACTCATCTATTACAAAGGTATTTCATTTTTAATAACTTATTTTAACTCCATACTTTTTGTGTGTTCAATATGCACCATTCAAAGGCACATCATCAATTTTCAAGCCTTTCTAACTTCATTTGATATTTCCACGCATTTAATGATTTATTTTGAGCTAAATGACCTTGAATTTGAAAAGCAGTATAAATGAACTCTGAAATGGGTTGTAACATGGCATGACATCATAATTTCACCCACATAGAAACTTCTAAAGAGTTGAGAGGGTTACGGCAAAAACTAGATGCACTTCATGTACAAATTGGACAATCTCTTTCGAAGTATGAGGGTTTCGGATGAAAACTCATCTATTACAATGAGATTTCATTTTTAATAACTTATTTTAACTCCATACTTTTTTTGTGTTCAATATGCACCATTCAATGGCACATCATCAATTTTCAACCCTTTCTCACTTCATTTGATATTTTCCATGCATTTAATGATTTATTTTGAGCTAAATGACCTTGAATTTGAAAAGCAGTACAAATGAACTCTGAAAAGGTTCTAACTTGGCATGACATCATAAGTTCACCCACATAGCAAATTCTAAATAGTTGAGAGGGTTACGGAAAAAATGGATGCACTTCGTTTAGAAATTGGACAATCTCTTTCGAAGTATGAGGGTTTCGGACGAAAACTCATCTATTACAAAGGGATTTCATTTTTGATAACTTATTTTAACTCCATACTTTTTGTGTGTTCAATATGCACCATTCAAAGGCACATCATCAATTATCAAGCCTTTCTTCCTGACTTCATTTGATATTTTCCACGCATTTAATGATTTATTTTGAGCTAAATGACCCTCAATTTGAAAAGCAATACAAATGAACTCTGAAAAGGTTGTAACTTGGCATGACATCATAATTTCACCCTCATAGCAACACTAAAGAGTTGAGAGGGTTATGGCAAATACTGGATGCACTTCCTATACAAATTGGACAATCTCTTTCTAAGTATGAGGGTTTCGGATGAAAACTCATCTATTACAAAGGTATTTCATTTTTAATAACTTATTTTAACTCCATACTTTTTGTGTGTTCAATATGCACCATTCAAAGGCACATCATCAATTTTCAAGCCTTTCTAACTTCATTTGATATTTCCACGCATTTAATGATTTATTTTGAGCTAAATGACCTTGAATTTGAAAAGCAGTATAAATGAACTCTGAAATGGGTTGTAACATGGCATGACATCATAATTTCACCCACATAGAAACTTCTAAAGAGTTGAGAGGGTTACGGCAAAAACTAGATGCACTTCATGTACAAATTGGACAATCTCTTTCGAAGTATGAGGGTTTCGGATGTAAACTCATCTATTACAATGGGATTTCATTTTTAATAACTTATTTTAACTCCATACTTTTTGTGTTCAATATGCACCATTCAATGGCACATCATCAATTTTCAACCCTTTCTGATTTCATTTGATATTTTCCATGCATTTAATGATTTATTTTGAGGTAAATGACCTTGAATTTGAAAATTAGTACAAATGAACTCTGAAAAGGTTGTAACTTGGCATGACATCATAATTTCACCCACATAGCAACTTCTAAAGAGTTGAGAGGGTTACGGAAAAAACTGGATGCACTTCGTTTACAAATTGGACAATCTCTTTCGAAGTATGAGGGTTCCGGACGAAAACTCATCTATTACAAAGGGATTTCATTTTTAATAACTTAGTTTAACTCCATACTTTTTGTGTGTTCAATCTGCACCATTCAATGGCACATCATCAATTTTCAACCCTTTCTGACTTCATTTGATATTTTCCATGCATTTAATGATTTATTTCGTGCTAAATTACCCTGAATTTGAAAAGCAGTATAAATGAACTCTGAAATGGGTTGTAACTTGGCATGATAGCACAATTTCACCCACATAGAAACTTCTAAAGAGTTGAGAGGGTTACGGCAAAAACTGGATGCACTTCATGTACAAATTGGACAATCTCTTTCGAAGTATGAGGGTTTCGTATGAAAACTCATCTATTACAATGAGATTTCATTTTTAATAAGTTATTTTACCTCCATACTTTTTGTGTGTTCAATATGCACCATTCAATGGCACATCATCAATTTTCAACCCTTTCTGATTTCATTTGATATTTTCCATGCATTTAATGATTTATTTTGAGCTAAATGACCCTGAATTTGAAAAGCAGTATAAATGAACTCTGAAATGGGTTGTAACATGGCATGACAACATAATTTCACCCACATAGGAACTTCTAAAGAGTTGAGAGGGTTACGGCAAAAACTGGATGCACTTCGTGTACAAATTGGACAATCTCTTTCGAAGTATGAGGGTTTCGGACACTCATGTATTACAAAGGTATTTTATTTTTAATAACGTATTTTAACTCCATAATTTTTATGTGTTCAATATGCACCATTCAAAGGCACATCATCAATTTTCAACCCTTTCTTTCTGACTTCATTTGATATTTTCCATGCATTTAATGATTTATTTCGAGCTAAATTACCCCGAATTTGAAAAGCAGTATAAATGAACTCTGAAATGGGTTGTAACTTGGCGTGACAGCACAATTTCACCCACATAGAAACTTATAAAGAGTTGAGAGGGTTACGGCAAAAACTGGATACACTTCATGTACAAATTGGACAATCTCTTTCGAAGTATGAGGGTTTCGTATGAAAATTCATCTATTACAATGAGATTTCATTTTTAATAACTTATTTTAACTCCATACTTTTCGTGTGTTCAATATGCACCAGTCAATGGCACATCATCAATTTTCAACCCTTTCTGACTTCATTTGATATTTTCCATGCATTTAATGATTTATTTCGAGCTAAATTACCCTGAATTTGAAAAGCAGTATAAATGAACTCTGAAATGGGTTGTAACTTGGCATGATAGCACAATTTCACCCACATAGAAACTTCTAAAGAGTTGAGAGGGTTACGGCAAAAACTGGATGCACTTCATGTACAAATTGGACAATCTCTTTCGAAGTATGAGGGTTTCGTATGAAAACTCATCTATTACAATGAGATTTCATTTTTAATAACTTATTTTACCTCCATACTTTTTGTGTGTTCAATATGCACCATTCAATGGCACATCATCAATTTTCAACCCTTTCTGACTTCATTTGATATTTTCCATGCATTTAATGATTTATTTTGAGCTAAATGACCTTGAATTTGAAAAGCAGTACAAATGAACTCTGAAAAGGTTGTAACTTGGCATGACATCATAAGTTCACCCACATAGCAAATTCTAAATAGTTGAGAGGGTTACGGAAAAAACTGGATGCACTTCGTTTACAAATTGGACAATCTCTTTCGAAGTATGAGGGTTTCAGACGAAAACTCATCTATTACAAAGGGATTTCGTTTTTAATAACTTATTTTAACTCCATACTTTTTGTGTGTTCAATATGCACCATTCAAAGGCACATGATAAATTTTCAACCCTTTCTTTCTGACTTCATTTGATACTTTCCATGCATTTAATGATTTATTTTGAGCTAAATGACCCTGAATTTGAAAAGCAGTACAAATGAACTCTGAAAAGGTTGTAACATGGCATGACATCATAATTTCACCCACAAGGAAACTTCTAAAGAGTTGAGAGGGTTACGGCAAAAACTGGATGCACTTCATGTACAAATTGGACAACCTCTTTCGAAGTATGAGGGTTTCGGATGAAAACTCATCTATTACAATGAGATTTCATTTTTAATAACTTATTTTAACTCCATACTTTTTGTGTGTTCAATATGCACCATTCAATGGCACATCATCAATTTTCAACCCTTTCTGACTTCATTTGATATTTTCCATGCATTTAATGATTTATTTTGAGCTAAATGACCTTGAATTTGAAAAGCAGTACAAATGAACTCTGAAAATGTTCTAACTTGGCATGACATCATAAGTTCACCCACATAGCAAATTCTAAATAGTTGAGAGGGTTACGGAAAAAAATGGATGCACTTCGTTTACAAATTGGACAATCTCTTTCGAAGTATGAGGGTTTCGGACGAAAACTCATCTATTACAAAGGGATTTCATTTTTGATAACTTATTTTAACTCCATACTTTTTGTGTGTTCAATATGCACCATTCAAAGGCACATCATCAATTATCAAGCCTTTCTTTCTGACTTCATTTGATATTTTCCACGCATTTAATGATTTATTTTGAGCTAAATGACCCTGAATTTGAAAAGCAATACAAATGAACTCTGAAAAGGTTGTAACTTGGCATGACATCATAATTTCACCCTCATAGCAACACTAAAGAGTTGAGAGGGTTATGGCAAAAACTGGATGCACTTCCTATACAAATTGGACAATCTCTTTCTAAGTATGAGGGTTTCGGATGAAAACTCATCTATTACAAAGGTATTTCATTTTTAATAACTTATTTTAACTCCATACTTTTTGTGTGTTCAATATGCACCATTCAAAGGCACATCATCAATTTTCAAGCCTTTCTAACTTCATTTGATATTTCCACGCATTTAATGATTTATTTTGAGCTAAATGACCTTGAATTTGAAAAGCAGTATAAATGAACTCTGAAATGGGTTGTAACATGGCATGACATCATAATTTCACCCACATAGAAACTTCTAAAGAGTTGAGAGGGTTACGGCAAAAACTAGATGCATTTCATGTACAAATTGGACAATCTCTTTCGAAGTATGAGGGTTTCGGATGTAAACTCATCTATTACAATGGGATTTCATTTTTAATAAATTATTTTAACTCCATACTTTTTGTGTTCAATATGCACCATTCAATGGCACATCATCAATTTTCAACCCTTTCTGATTTCATTTGATATTTTCCATGCATTTAATGATTTATTTTGAGGTAAATGACCTTGAATTTGAAAATTAGTACAAATGAACTCTGAAAAGGTTGTAAATTGGCATGACATCATAATTTCACCCACATAGCAACTTCTAAAGAGTTGAGAGGGTTACGGAAAAAACTGGATGCACTTCGTTTACAAATTGGACAATCTCTTTCGAAGTATGAGGGTTCCGGACGAAAACTCATCTATTACAAAGGGATTTCATTTTTAATAACTTAGTTTAACTCCATACTTTTTGTGTGTTCAATATGCACCATTCAATGGCACATCATCAATTTTCAACCCTTTCTGACTTCATTTGATATTTTCCATGCATTTAATGATTTATTTCGAGCTAAATTACCCTGAATTTGAAAAGCAGTATAAATGAACTCTGAAATGGGTTGTAACTTGGCATGATAGCACAATTTCACCCACATAGAAACTTCTAAAGAGTTGAGAGGGTTACGGCAAAAACTGGATGCACTTCATGTACAAATTGGACAATCTCTTTCGAAGTATGAGGGTTTCGTATGAAAACTCATCTATTACAATGAGATTTCATTTTTAATAACTTATTTTACCTCCATACTTTTTGTGTGTTCAATATGCACCATTCAATGGCACATCATCAATTTTCAACCCTTTCTGACTTCATTTGATATTTTTTCCATGCATTTAATGATTTATTTTGAGCTAAATGACCTTGAATTTGAAAAGTAGTACAAATGAACTCTGAAAAGGTTGTAACTTGGCATGACATCATAAGTTCACCCACATAGCAAATTCTAAATAGTTGAGAGGGTTACGGAAAAAACTGGATGCACTTCGTTTACAAATTGGACAATCTCTTTCGAAGTATGAGGGTTTCAGACGAAAACTCATCTATTACAAAGGGATTTCGTTTTTAATAACTTATTTTAACTCCATACTTTTTGTGTGTTCAATATGCACCATTCAAAGGCACATGATAAATTTTCAACCCTTTCTTTCTGACTTCATTTGATACTTTCCATGCATTTAATGATTTATTTTGAGCTAAATGACCCTGAATTTGAAAAGCAGTACAAATGAACTCTGAAAAGGTTGTAACATGGCATGACATCATAATTTCACCCACAAGGAAACTTCTAAAGAGTTGAGAGGGTTACGGCAAAAACTGGATGCACTTCATGTACAAATTGGACAACCTCTTTCGAAGTATGAGGGTTTCGGATGAAAACTCATCTATTACAATGAGATTTCATTTTTAATAACTTATTTTAACTCCATACTTTTTGTGTGTTCAATATGCACCATTCAATGGCACATCATCAATTTTCAACCCTTTCTGACTTCATTTGATATTTTCCATGCATTTAATGATTTATTTTGACCTAAATGACCTTGAATTTGAAAAGCAGTACAAATGAACTCTGAAAAGGTTCTAACTTGGCATGACATCATAAGTTCACCCACATAGCAAATTCTAAATAGTTGAGAGGGTTACGGAAAAAAATGGATGCACTTCGTTTACAAATTGGACAATCTCTTTCGAAGTATGAGGGTTTCGGACGAAAACTCATCTATTACAAAGGGATTTCATTTTTGATAACTTATTTTAACTCCATACTTTTTGTGTGTTCAATATGCACCATTCAAAGGCACATCATCAATTATCAAGCCTTTCTTTCTGACTTCATTTGATATTTTCCACGCATTTAATGATTTATTTTGAGCTAAATGACCCTGAATTTGAAAAGCAATACAAATGAACTCTGAAAAGGTTGTAACTTGGCATGACATCATAATTTCACCCTCATAGCAACACTAAAGAGTTGAGAGGGTTATGGCAAAAACTGGATGCACTTCCTATACAAATTGGACAATCTCTTTCTAAGTATGAGGGTTTCGGATGAAAACTCATCTATTACAAAGGTATTTCATTTTTAATAACTTATTTTAACTCCATACTTTTTGTGTGTTCAATATGCACCATTCAAAGGCACATCATCAATTTTCAACCCTTTCTAACTTCATTTGATATTTCCACACATTTAATGATTTATTTTGAGCTAAATGACCCTGAATTTGAACAGCAGTATAAATGAACTCTGAAATGGGTTGTAACATGGCATGACATCATAATTTCACCCACATAGAAACTTCTAAAGAGTTGAGAGGGTTACGGCAAAAACTAGATGCACTTCATGTACAAATTGGACAATCTCTTTCGAAGTATGAGGGTTTCGGATGTAAACTCATCTATTACAATGAGATTTCATTTTTAATAACTTATTTTAACTCCATACTTTTTGTGTGTTCAATATGCACCATTCAATGGCACATCATCAATTTTCAACCCTTTCTGATTTCATTTGATATTTTCCATGCATTTAATGATTTATTTTGAGGTAAATGACCTTGAATTTGAAAATTAGTACAAATGAACTCTGAAAAGGTTGTAACTTGGCATGACATCATAATTTCACCCACATAGCAACTTCTAAAGAGTTGAGAGGGTTACGGAAAAAACTGGATGCACTTCGTTTACAAATTGGACAATCTCTTTCGAAGTATGAGGGTTCCGGACGAAAACTCATCTATTACAAAGGGATTTCATTTTTAATAACTTAGTTTAACTCCATACTTTTTGTGTGTTCAATCTGCACCATTCAATGGCACATCATCAATTTTCAACCCTTTCTGACTTCATTTGATATTTTCCATGCATTTAATGATTTATTTTGAGCTAGATGACCTTGAATTTGAAAAGGAGTACAAATGAACTCTGAATAGGTTGTAACCTGGCATGACATCATAAGTTCACCCACATAGCAAATTCTAAATAGTTGAGAGGGTTACGGAAAAAACTGGATGCACTTCGTTTACAAATTGAACAATCTCTTTCGAAGTATGAGGGTTTCGGACAAAAACTCATCTATTACAAAGGGATTTCGTTTTTAATAACTTATTTTAACTCCATACTTTTTGGGTGTTCAATATGCACCATTCAAAGGCACATCATCAATTTTCAACCCTTTCTTTCTGACTTCATTTGATATTTTCCATGCATTTAATGATTTATTTTGATCTAAATGACCGTGAATTCGAAAAGCAGTACAAATGAACTTTGAAAAGGTTGTAACATGGCATGACATCATAATTTCACCCACATGCAAACTTCTAAAGAGTTGAGAGGGTTACGGCAAAAACTGGATGCACTTCATGTACAAATTGGTCAATCTCTTTCGAAGTATGAGGGTTTCGGATGTAAACTCATCTATTACAATGAGATTTCATTTTTAATAACTTATTTTAACTCCATAAATTTTGTGTGTTCAATATGCACCATTCAAAGGCACATCATCAATTTTCAACCCTTCCTGACTTCATTTGATATTTTCCATGCATTTAATGATTTATTTTGAGCTAAATGACCCTGAATTTGAAAAGCAGTACAAATGACCTCTGAAAAGGTTGTAACTTGGCATGACATCATAATCTCACCCATATAGAAACTTCTAAAGAGTTGAGAGGGTTGCGGCAAAAACTGGATGCACTTCGTGTACAAATTGGACAATCTCTTCTGAAGTATGAGGGTTTCGGATGAAAACTCATCTATTACAAAAAGATTTCACTTTTAATAACTTTTTTAAATCCATACATTTTGTGTGTTTAATATGCACTATTCAAAGGCACATCATCAATTTTCAACCCTTTCTGACTTCATTTGATATTTTCCATGCATTTAATGATTTATTTTGAGCTAAATGACCCTGAATTTGAAAAGCAGTACAAATGAACTCTGAAAAGGTTGTAACTAGGCATTACATCATAATTTCACCCACATAGCAACTTCTAAAGAGTTGGGAGGGCTATGGCAAAAACTGTATGCACTTCGTGTACAAATTGGACAATCTCTTTCGAGTATGATGGTTTCGGATGAAAACTCATCTATTACAAAAAGATTTCACTTTTAATAACTTATTTTAACTCCATAAATTTTGTGTGTTCAATACGCACCATTCAAAGGCACATCATCAATTTTCAACCCTTCCTGACTTCATTTGATATTTTCCATGCATTTAATGATTTATTTTGAGCTAAATGACCCTCAATTTGAAAAGCAGTAAAAATCAACTCTGAAAAGGTTGTAACTTGGCATGACATGATAATTTCACCCACATAGCAACTTCTAAAGAGTTGAGATGGTTATGGGAAAAACTAGATGCACTTCATGTACAAATTGGACAATCTCTTTCGAAGTATGAAGGTTTTGGACGAAAACTCATCTATTACAAAGGGATTTCATTTTTGATAACTTATTTTAACTCCATACTTTTTGTGTGTTCAATATGCACCATTCAAAGGCACATCATCAATTTTCAACCCTTTCTTTCTGACTTCATTTGATATTTTCCATGCATTTAATAATTTATTTTGAGCTAAATGACCCTGAATTTAAAAAGCAAGACAAATGAACTCTGAAAAGGTTGTAACTTGGCATGACATCATAATTTCACCCACATAGCAACAATAAAGAGTTGAGAGGGTTATGGCAAAAACTTGATGCACTTCCTATACAAATTGGACAATCTCTTTCGAAGTATGAGGGTTTCGAATGAAAACTCATCTATTACAAAGGTATTTCATTTTTAATAACTTATTTTAACTCCATACTTTTTGTGTGTTCAATATGCACCATTCAATGGCACATCATCAATTTTCAACCCTTTCTGATTTCATTTGATATTTTCCATGCATTTAATGATTTATTTTGAGGTAAATGACCTTGAATTTGACAGGTAGTACAAATGAACTCTGAAAAGGTTGTAACTTGGCATGACATCATAATTTCACCCACGTAGCAACTTCTAAAGAGTTGAGAGGGTTACGGAAAAAACTGGATGCACTTCGTTTACAAATTGGACAATCTCTTTCGAAGTATGAGGGTTCCGGACGAAAACTCATCTATTACAAAGGGATTTCATTTTTAATAACTTATTTTAACTCCATACTTTTTGTGTATTCAATATGCACCATTCAAAGGCACATCATCAATTTTCAACCCTTTCTTTGTGACTTCATTTGATATTTTCCATGCATTTAATGATTTATTTTGAGCTAAGTGACCCTGAATTTGAAAAGCAGTACAAATGAACTCTGAAAAGGTTGTAACTTGGCAAGACATCATAATCTCACCCATATAGAAACTTCTAAAGAGTTGAGAGGGTTACGGCAAAAACTGGATGCACTACGTGTACAAATTGGACAATCTCTTCTGAGGTATGAGGGTTTCGGATGAAAACTCATCTATTACAGAAAGATTTCACTTTTAATAACTTATTTTAAATCCATACATTTTGTGTGTTTAATATGCACTATTCAAAGGCACATCATCAATTTTCAACCCTTTCTGACTTCATTTGATATTTTCCATGCATTTCATGATTTATTTTGAGCTAAATGACCCTGAATTTGAAAAGCAGTACAAATGAACTCTGAAAAGGTTGTAACTTGGCATGACATCATAATTTAACCCACATAGCAACTTCTAAAGAGTTGGGAGGGCTACGGCAAAAACTGTATGCACTTCGTGTACAAATTGGACAATCTCTTTCGAAGTATGATGGTTTCGGATGAAAACTCATCTATTACAAAGAGATTTCATTTTTCATAACTTATTTTAACTCCATAAATTTTGTGTGTTCAATATGCACCATTCAAAGGCACATCATCAATTTTCAACCCTTTCTGACTTCATTTGATATTTTCCATGCATTTAATGATTTATTTTGAGCTAAATGATCCTGAATTTGAAAAGCAGTACAAATGAACTCTGAAAAGGTTGTAACTTGGCATGACATGATAATTTCACCCTCATAGCAACTTCTAAAGAGTTGAGAGGGTTATGGCAAAAACTAGATGCACTTCGTGTACAAATTGGACAATCTCTTTCGAAATAAGAGGTTTTCGGACGAAAACTCATCTATTACAAAGGTATTTCATTTTTAATAACTTATTTTAACTCCATAAATTTTGTGTGTTCAATATGCACCATTAAAAGGCACATCATCAATTTTCAACCCTTCCTGACTTCATTTGATATTTTCCATGCATTTAATGATTTATTTTGAGCTAAATGACCCTGAATTTGAAAGGCAGTAAAAATCAACTCTGAAAAGGTTGTAACTTGGCATGACATGATAATTTCACCCACATAGCAACTTCTAAAGAGTTGAGAGGGTTACGTCAAAAACTGGATGCACTTCATGTACAAATTGGACAATCTCTTTGGAAGTATGAGTGTTTCGGATGAAAACTCATCTATTACAATGAGATTTCATTTTTAGTAACTTATTTTAACTCCATACTTTTTGTGTGTTCAATATGCACCATTCAATGGCACATCATCAATTTTCAACCCTTTCTGACTTCATTTGATATTTTCCATGCATTTAATGATTTATTTTAAGCTAAATGACCCTGAAATTGAAAAGCAGTACAAATGAACTTTGAAAAGGTTGTAACTTGGCATGACATCACAATCTCACCCATATAGAAACTTCTAAAGAGTTGAGAGGGTTACGGCAAAAACTGGATGCACTTCGTGTACAAATTGGACAATCTCTTTTGAAGTATGAGGGTTTCGGAGGAAAACTCATCAATTACAAAGGGATTTCATTTTTGATAACTTATTTTAACTCCATACTTTTTGTGTGTTCAGTATGCACCATTGAAAGGCACATCATCAATTTTCAACCCTTTCTTTCTGACTTCATTTGATATTTTCCATGCATTTAATGATTTAATTTGAGCTAAATGACCCTGGATTTGAAAAGCAATACAAATGAACTCTGAAAAGGTTTTAACTTGGCATGACATCATAATTTCACCCACATAGCAACACTAAAGAGTTGAGAGGGTTATGGCAAAAACTGGATGCACTTCCTATACAAATTGGACAATCTCTTTCGAAGTATGAGGGTTTCGGATGAAAACTCATCTATTACAAAGGTATTTCATTTTTAATAACTTATTTTAACTCCATAGTTTTTGTGTGTTCAATATGCACCATTCACAGGTACATCATCAATTTTCAACCCTTTCTGACTTCATTTGATATTTCCATTCATTTAATGATTTATTTTGAGCTAAATGACCCCGAATTTGAAAAGTAGTATAAATGAACTCTGAAATGGGTTGTAACATGGCATGACATCATAATTTCACCCACATAGAAACTTCTAAAGAGTTCAGAGGGTTACGGCAAAAACTGGATGCACTTCATGTACAAATTGAACAATCTCTTTTGAAGTATGAGGGTTTTGGATGTAAACCCATCTATTACAATGGGATTTCATTTTTGTTAACTTATTTTAACTCCATACTTTTTGTGTTCAATATGCACCCTTCAATGGCACATCATCAATTTTCAACCCATTCTGATTTCATTTGATATTTTCCATGCATTTAATGATTTATTTTGAGGTAAATGACCTTAACTTTGAAACGTAGTACAAATGAACTCTGAAAAGGTTGTAACTTGCCATGACATCATAATTTCACCCACATAGGAACTTCTAAAGAGTTGAGAGGGTTATGGAAAAAACTGGATGCACTTCGTTTACAAATTGGACAATCTCTTTCGAAGTATGAGGGTTCCGGACGAAAACTCATCTATTACAAAGGGATTTCATTTTTGTTAACTTATTTTAACTCCATACTTTTTGTGTGTTCAATATGCACCATTCAAAGGCACATCATCAATTTTCAACCCTTTCTTTGTGACTTCATTTGATATTTCCATGCATTTAATGATTTATTTGAGCTAAATTACCCTGAATTTGAAAAGCAGTACAAATGAACTCTGAAAAGGTTGTAACTTGGCATGACATCATAATCTCACCCATATAGAAACTTCTAAAGAGTTGAGAGGGTTACGGCAAAAACTGGATGCACTTCGTGTACAAATTGGACAATCTCTTCTGAAGTATGAGGGTTTCTGATGAAAACTCCTCTATTACCAAAAGATTTCACTTTTAATAACTTATTTTAAATCCATACATTTTGTGTGTTTAATATGCACTATTCAAAGGCACATCATCAATTTTCAACCCTTTCTGACTTCATTTGATATTTTCAATGAATTTAATGATTTATTTTGAGCTAAATGACCCTGAATTTGAAAAGCAGAACAAATGAACTCTGAAAAGGTTGTAACTTCGCATGACATCATAATTTCACCCACATAGCAAGTTCTAAAGAGTTGGGAGGTCTAGGGCAAAAACTGTATGCACTTCGTGTACAAATTGGACAATCTCTTTCGAAGTATGATGGTTTCGGATGAAAACTCATCTATTACAAAGAGATTTCATTTTTAATAATTATTTTAACTCCATAAATTTTGTGTGTTCAATATGCACCATTCAAAGGCACATCATCAATTTTCAACCCTTCCTGACTTCATTTGATATTTTCCATGCATTTAATGATTTATTTTGAGCTAAATAACCCTGAATTTAAAAAGCAGTAAAAATCAACTCTGAAAAGGTTGTAACTTGGCATGACATGATAATTTCACCCACATAGCAACTTCTAAAGTGTTGAGATGGTTATGGGAAAAACTAGATGCACTTCGTGTACAAATTGGACAATCTCTTTCGAAGTATGAGGGTTTCGGACGAAAACTCATCTATTACAAAGGTATTTCATTTTTAATAACTTATTTTAACTCCTTACTTTTTGTGTGTTCAATATGCACCATTCAAAGGCACATCATCAATTTTCAACCCTTTCTGACTTCATTTGATATTTTCAATGCATTTAATGATTTATTTTGAGCTAAATGACCCTGAATTTGAAAAGCAGTACAAATGAACTCTGAAAAGGTTGTCACTTGGCATGACATCATAATTTCACCCACATAGCAAGTTCTAAAGAGTTGAGAGGGTTACGTCAAAAACTGCATGCACTTCATGTACAAATTGGACAATCTCTTTCGAAGTATGAGGGTTTCGGATGAAAACTCATCTATTACAATGAGATTTCATTTTTAGTAACTTATTTTAACTCCATACTTTTTGTGTGTTCAATATGCACCATTGAATGGCACATCATCAATTTTCAACCCTTTCTGACTTCATTTCATATTTCCATTCATTTAATGATTTATTTTGAGCTAAATGACCCCGAATTTGAAAAGCAGTATAAATGAACTCTGAAATGGGTTGTAACATGGCATGACATCATAATTTCACCCACATAGAAACTTCTAAAGAGTTCAGAGGGTTACGGCAAAAACTGGATGCACTTCATGTACAAATTGAACAATCTCTTTTGAAGTATGAGGGTTTTGGATGTAAACCCATCTATTACAATGGGATTTCATTTTTGTTAACTTATTTTAACTCCATACTTTTTGTGTTCAATATGCACCCTTCAATGGCACATCATCAATTTTCAACCCATTCTGATTTCATTTGATATTTTCCATGCATTTAATGATTTATTTTGAGGTAAATGACCTTGACTTTGAAACGTAGTACAAATGAACTCTGAAAAGGTTGTAACTTGCCATGACATCATAATTTCACCCACATAGGAACTTTTAAAGAGTTGAGAGGGTTATGGAAAAAACTGGATGCACTTCGTTTACAAATTGGACAATCTCTTTCGAAGTATGAGGGTTCCGGACGAAAACTCATCTATTACAAAGGGATTTCATTTTTGTTAACTTATTTTAACTCCATACTTTTTGTGTGTTCAATATGCACCATTCAAAGGCACATCATCAATTTTCAACCCTTTCTTTGTGACTTCATTTGATATTTCCATGCATTTAATGATTTATTTGAGCTAAATTACCCTGAATTTGAAAAGCAGTACAAATGAACTCTGAAAAGGTTGTAACTTGGCATGACATCATAATCTCACCCATATAGAAACTTCTAAAGAGTTGAGAGGGTTACGGCAAAAACTGGATGCACTTCGTGTACAAATTGGACAATCTCTTCTGAAGTATGAGGGTTTCTGATGAAAACTCCTCTATTACCAAAAGATTTCACTTTTAATAACTTATTTTAAATCCATACATTTTGTGTGTTTAATATGCACTATTCAAAGGCACATCATCAATTTTCAACCCTTTCTGACTTCATTTGATATTTTCAATGAATTTAATGATTTATTTTGAGCTAAATGACCCTGAATTTGAAAAGCAGAACAAATGAACTCTGAAAAGGTTGTAACTTCGCATGACATCTTAATTTCACCCACATAGCAAGTTCTAAAGAGTTGGGAGGTCTAGGGCAAAAACTGTATGCACTTCGTGTACAAATTGGACAATCTCTTTCGAAGTATGATGGTTTCGGATGAAAACTCATCTATTACAAAGAGATTTCATTTTTAATAACTTATTTTAACTCCATAAATTTTGTGTGTTCAATATGCACCATTCAAAGGCACATCATCAATTTTCAACCCTTCCTGACTTCATTTGATATTTTCCATGCATTTAATGATTTATTTTGAGCTAAATGACCCTGAATTTAAAAAGCAGTAAAAATCAACTCTGAAAAGGTTGTAACTTGGCATGACATGATAATTTCACCCACATAGCAACTTCTAAAGTGTTGAGATGGTTATGGGAAAAACTAGATGCACTTCGTGTACAAATTGGACAATCTCTTTCGAAGTATGAGGGTTTCGGACGAAAACTCATCTATTACAAAGGTATTTCATTTTTAATAACTTATTTTAACTCCTTACTTTTTGTGTGTTCAATATGCACCATTCAAAGGCACATCATCAATTTTCAACCCTTTCTGACTTCATTTGATATTTTCAATGCATTTAATGATTTATTTTGAGCTAAATGACCCTGAATTTGAAAAGCAGTACAAATGAACTCTGAAAAGGTTGTCACTTGGCATGACATCATAATTTCACCCACATAGCAAGTTCTAAAGAGTTGAGAGGGTTACGTATAAACTGGATGCACTTCATGTACAAATTGGACAATCTCTTTCGAAGTATGAGGGTTTCGGATGAAAACTCATCTATTACAATGAGATTTCATTTTTAGTAACTTATTTTAACTCCATACTTTTTGTGTGTTCAATATGCACCATTGAATGGCACATCATCAATTTTCAACCCTTTCTGACTTCATTTCATATTTTCCATGCATTTAATGATTTATTTTAAGCTAAATGACCCTGAATTTGAAAAGCAGTACAAATGAACTGTGAAAAGGTTGTAACTGGGCATGACATCATAATCTCACCCATATAGAAACTTCTAAAGAGTTGAGAGGGTGACGGCAAAAACTGGATGCACTTCGTGTACAAATTGGACAATCTCTTTTGAAGTATGAGGGTTTCGGATGAAAACTCATCTATTGCAAAACTATTTCATTATTAAAAATTTATTTTAAATCCATACATTTTGTGTGTTCAATATGCACCATTCAAAGGCACATCAACAATTTTCAACCCTTTCTGACTTCATTTGATATTTTCCATGCATTTAATGATTTATTTTGAGCTAAATGACCATGAATTTGAAAAGTAGTACAAATGAACTCTGAAAAGGTTGTAACTTGGCATGACATCATAAGTTCACCCACATAGCAAATTATAAATAGTTGAGAGGGTTACGGAAAAAACTGGATGCACTTCGTTTACAAATTGGACAATCTCTTTCGAAGTATGAGGGTTTCGGACGAAAACTCATCTGTTACAAAGGGATTTCATTTCTAATAACTTATTTTAACTCCATACTTTTTGTGTGTTCAATATGCACCATTCAAAGGCACATCATAAATTTTCAACCCTTTCTTTCTGACTTCATTTGATATTTTCCATGCATTTAATGATTTATTTTGAGCTAAATGACCCTGAATTTGAAAAGAAGTACAAACGAACTTTGAAAAAGTTGTAACTTGGCATGACATCATAATTTCACCCTCATAGCAACTTCTATAGAGTTGAGAGGGTTATGGCAAAAACTAGATGCACTTCGTGTACAAATTGGACAATCTCTTTCGAAGTATGAGGGTTTCGGACGAAAACTAATCTATTACAAAGGTATTTCATTTTTAATAAGTTATTTTAACTCCAAACTTTTTGTGTGTTCAATATGCACCATTCAAAGGCACATCATCAATTTTCAACTCTTTCCGACTTCATTTGATATTTTCCATGCATTTAATGCTTTATTTTGAGCTAACTGACCCTGAATTTGAAAAGCAGTATAAATGAACTCTGAAATGGGTTGTAACATGGCATGACATCATAATTTCACCCACATAGAAACTTCTAAAGAGTTGAGAGGGTTACGGCAAAAACTGGATGCACTTCATGTACAAATTGGACAATCTCTTTCGAAGTATGAGGGTTTCGGATGAAAACTCATCTATTACAATGGGATTTCATTTTTAATAACTTATTTTAACTCCAGACTTTTTGTGTGTTCAATATGCACCATTCAATGGCACATCATCAATTTTCAACCCTTTTTGACTTCATTTGATATTTTCCATGCATTTAATGATTTATTTTGAGCTAAATGACCTTGAATTTGAAAAGCAGTACAAATGAACTCTGAAAAGGTTGTAACTTGGCATGACATCATAATTTCACCCACATAGCAACTTCTAAAGAGTTGAGAGGGCTACGGAAAAAACTGGATGTACTTCGTTTACAAATTGGACAATCTCTTTCGAAGTATGAGGGTTTCGGACGAAAACTCATCTATTACAAAGGGATTTCATGTTTAATAACTTATTTTAACTCCATACTTTTTGTGTGTTTAATATGCACCATTCAAAGGCACATCATCAATTTTCAACCCTTTCTTTGTGACTTCATTTGATATTTTCTATGCATTTAATGATTTATTTTGAGCTAAATGACCTTGAATTTGAAAAGCAGTACAAATGAACTCTGAAAAGGTTGTAACTTGGCATGACATCATAATCTCACCCACATAGCAACTTCTAAACAGTTGAGAGGGTTACGGCAAAAACTGGATGCACTTCGTGTACAAATTGGACAATCTTTTTCGAAGTATGAGGGTTTCGGATGAAAACTCATCTATTACAATGGGATTTCAATTTTAATAACTTATTTTAACTCCATACTTTTTGTGTGTTCAATATGCACCATTCAATGGCACATCATCAATTTTCAACCCTTTCTGACTTCATTTGATATTTTCCATGCATTTAATGATTTATTTTGAGCTAAATGACCCTGAATTTGAAAAGCAGTATAAATGAACTCTGAAATGGGTTGTAACATGGAATGACATCATAATTTCACCCACATAGAATCTTCTAAAGAGTTGAGAGGGTTACGGCAAAAACTGGATGCACTTCATGTACAAATTGGACAATCTTTTTCGAAGTATGAGGGTTTCGGATGAAAACTCATCTATTACAATGGGATTTCAATTTTAATAACTTATTTTAACTCCATACTTTTTGTGTGTTCAATATGCACCATTCAATGGCACATCATCAATTTTCAACCCTTTCTGACTTCATTTGATATTTTCCATGCATTTAATGATTTATTTTGAGCTAAAGGACCTTGAATTTGAAAAGCAGTACAAATGAACTCCGAAAAGGTTGTAACTTGGCATGACATCATAATTTCACCCACATAGCAACTTCTAAAGAGTTGAGAGGGCTACGGAAAAAACTGGATGCACTTCGTTTGCAAATTGGACAATCTCTTTCGAAGTATGAGGGTTTCGAACGAAAACTCATCTATTACAAAGGGATTTCATTTTAATAACTTATTTTAACTCCATACTTTTTGTGTGTTCAATATGCACCATTCAAAGGCACATCATCAATTTTCAACCCTTTCTTTCTAACTTCATTTGATATTTTCCATGCATTTAATGATTTATTCTGAGCTAAATGACCCTGAACTTGAAAAGCAGTACAAATGAACTTTGAAAAGGTTGTAACTTGGCATGACATCATTATTTCACCCACATAGCAACTTCTAAAGTGCTGAGAGGCGTGCGGCAAAAACTGGATGCGCTTCGTGTACAAATTGGACAATCTCTTGCGAAGTTTGAGGCTTTCGGATGAATACTCATCTATTACAATGGGATTTCATTTTTAATAACTTATTCTAACTCCATACTTTTTGTGTGTTCAATATGCACCATTCAAAGGCACATCATCAATTTTCAACCCTTTCTGACTTCATTTGATATTTCCATGCATTTAATGATTTATTTTGAGCTAAATGACCCTGAATTTGAAAAGCAGTATAGATGAACTCTGAAATAGGTTGTAACATGGCATGACATCATAATTTCACCCACATAGAATCTTCTAAAGAGTTGAGAGGGTTACGGCAAAAACTGGATGCACTTCATGTACAAATTGGACAATCTTTTTCGAAGTATGAGGGTTTCGGATGAAAACTCATCTATTACAATGGGATTTCATTTTTAATAACTTATTTTAACTCCATACTTTTTGTGTGTTCAATATGCACCATTCAATGGCACATCATCAATTTTCAACCCTTTCTGACTTCATTTGATATTTTCCATGCATTTAATGATTTATTTTGAGCTAAATGACCTTGAATTTGAAAAGCAGTACAAATGAACTCTGAAAAGGTTGTAACTTGGCATGACATCATAATTTCACCCACATAGCAACTTCTAAAGAGTTGAGAGGGCTACGGAAAAAACTGGATGCACTTTGTTTACAAATTGGACAATCTCTTTCGAAGTATGAGGGTTTCGGACGAAAACTCATCTATTACAAAGGGATTTCATTTTTAATAACTTATTTTAACTCCATACTTCTGTGTGTTCAATATGCACCATTCAAAGGCACATCATCAATTTTCAACCCTTTCTTTGTGACTTCATCTGATATTTTCCATGCATTTAATGATTTATTTTGAGCTAAATGACCCTGAATTTGAAAGGCAGTACAAATGAACTCTGAAAAGGTTGTAACTTGGCATGACATCATAATCTCACCCATATAGAAACTACTAAAGAGTTGAGAGGGTTACGACAAAAACTGGATGCACTTCGTGTACAAATTCGACAATCTCTTTTGAAGTATGAGGGTTTCGGATGAAAACTCATCTATTACAAAAAGATTTCATTTTTAATAACTTCTTTTAAATCCATACATTTTGTGTGTTCAATATGCACCATTCAAAGGCACATCATCAATTTTCAACCCTTTCTGACTTCATTTGATATTTTCCATGCATTTAATGATTTATTTTGAGCTAAATGACCCTGAATTTGAAAAGCAGTACAAATGAACTCTGAAAAGGTTGTAACTTGGCATGACATGATAATTTCACCCTCATAGCAACTTCTAAAGAGTTGAGAGGGTTATGGCAAAAACTAGATGCACTTCGTTTACAAATTGGACAATCTCTTTCGAAGTATGAGGGTTTCGGACGAAAACTCATCTATTACAAGGGTATTTCATTTTTAATAACTTATTTTAACTCCATAAATTTTGTGTGTTCAATATGCACCATTCAAAGGCACATCATCAATTTTCAACCCTTCCTGACTTCATTTGATATTTTCCATGCATTTAATGATTTATTTTGAGCTAAATGACCCTGAATTTGAAAAGCAGTAAAAATCAACTCTGAAAAGGTTGTAACTTGGCATGACATGATAATTTGACCCACATAGCAACTTCTAAAGAGTTGAGAGGGTTATGGCAAAAACTAGATGCACTTCGTGTACAAATTGGACAATCTCTTTCGAAATAAGAGGGTTTCGGACGAAAACTCATCTATTACAAAGGAATTTATTTTAATAATTTGTTTTAACTCCATAATTTTTGTGTGGTCAATATGCACCATTCAAAGGCACATCATCAATTTTCAACCCTTTCTTTATCACTTCATTTGATATTTTCCATCCATTTAATGATTTATTTTGAGCTAAATGACCCTGAATTTGAAAAGTAGTATAAATGAACTCTGAAAAGGTTGTAACTTGGCATGACATCATAATTTCACCCACATAGCAACTTATAAAGAGTTGAGAGGCGTGTGGCAAAAACTGGATGCACTTCGTGTACAAATTGGACAACCTCTTGCGAAGTATGAGGGTTTCGGATGAATACTCGTCTATTACAATGGGATTTCATTTTTAATAACTTATTCTAACTCCATACTTTTTGTGTGTTCAATATGCACCATTCAATGCCACATCATCAATTTTCAACCCTTTCTGACTTCATTTGATATTTCCATGCATTTAATGATTTATTTTGAGCTAAATGACCCTGAATTTGAAAAGCAGTATAGATGAACTCTGAAATAGGTTGTAACATGGCATGACATCATAATTTCACCCACATAGAATCTTCTAAAGAGTTGAGAGGGTTACGGCAAAAACTGGATGCACTTCATGTACAAATTGGACAATCTTTTTCGAAGTATGAGGGTTTCGGATGAAAACTCATCTATTACAATGGGATTTCATTTTTAATAACTTATTTTAACTCCATACTTTTTGTGTGTTCAATATGCACCATTCAATGGCACATCATCAATTTTCAACCCTTTCTGACTTCATTTGATATTTTCCATGCATTTAATGATTTATTTTGAGCAAAATGACCTTGAATTTGAAAAGCAGTACAAATGAACTCTGAAAAGGTTGTAACTTGGCATGACATCATAATTTCACCCACATAGCAACTTCTAAAGAGTTGAGAGGGCTACGGAAAAAACTGGATGCACTTTGTTTACAAATTGGACAATCTCTTTCGAAGTATGAGGGTTTCGGACGAAAACTCATCTATTACAAAGGGATTTCATTTTTAATAACTTATTTTAACTCCATACTTCTGTGTGTTCAATATGCACCATTCAAAGGCACATCATCAATTTTCAACCCTTTCTTTGTGACTTCATCTGATATTTTCCATGCATTTAATGATTTATTTTGAGCTAAATGACCCTGAATTTGAAAGGCAGTACAAATGAACTCTGAAAAGGTTGTAACTTGGCATGACATCATAATCTCACCCATATAGAAACTACTAAAGAGTTGAGAGGGTTACGACAAAAACTGGATGCACTTCGTGTACAAATTCGACAATCTCTTTTGAAGTATGAGGGTTTCGGATGAAAACTCATCTATTACAAAAAGATTTCATTTTTAATAACTTCTTTTAAATCCATACATTTTGTGTGTTCAATATGCACCATTCAAAGGCACATCATCAATTTTCAACCCTTTCTGACTTCATTTGATATTTTCCATGCATTTAATGATTTATTTTGAGCTAAATGACCCTGAATTTGAAAAGCAGTACAAATGAACTCTGAAAAGGTTGTAACTTGGCATGACATGATAATTTCACCCTCATAGCAACTTCTAAAGAGTTGAGAGGGTTATGGCAAAAACTAGATGCACTTCGTTTACAAATTGGACAATCTCTTTCGAAGTATGAGGGTTTCGGACGAAAACTCATCTATTACAAGGGTATTTCATTTTTAATAACTTATTTTAACTCCATAAATTTTGTGTGTTCAATATGCACCATTCAAAGGCACATCATCAATTTTCAACCCTTCCTGACTTCATTTGATATTTTCCATGCATTTAATGATTTATTTTGAGCTAAATGACCCTGAATTTGAAAAGCAGTAAAAATCAACTCTGAAAAGGTTGTAACTTGGCATGACATGATAATTTGACCCACATAGCAACTTCTAAAGAGTTGAGAGGGTTATGGCAAAAACTAGATGCACTTCGTGTACAAATTGGACAATCTCTTTCGAAATAAGAGGGTTTCGGACGAAAACTCATCTATTACAAAGGAATTTATTTTTAATAATTTGTTTTAACTCCATAATTTTTGTCTGGTCAATATGCACCATTCAAAGGCACATCATCAATTTTCAACCCTTTCTTTATCACTTCATTTGATATTTTCCATCCATTTAATGATTTATTTTGAGCTAAATGACCCTGAATTTGAAAAGTAGTATAAATGAACTCTGAAAAGGTTGTAACTTGGCATGACATCATAATTTCACCCACATAGCAACTTATAAAGAGTTGAGAGGCGTGTGGCAAAAACTGGATGCACTTCGTGTACAAATTGGACAACCTCTTGCGAAGTATGAGGGTTTCGGATGAATACTCGTCTATTACAATGGGATTTCATTTTTAATAACTTATTCTAACTCCATACTTTTTGTGTGTTCAATATGCACCATTCAATGCCACATCATCAATTTTCAACCCTTTCTGACTTCATTTGATATTTTCCATGCATTTAATGATTTATTTTGAGCTAAATGACCCTGAATTTGAAAAGCAGTACAAATGAACTCTGATAAGGTTGCAACTTCGCATGACATCATAATTTCACCCACATAGGAACTTCTAAAGAGTTGGGAGGGTTACGGCAAAAACTACATGCACTTCGTGTACTAATTGGATTATCTCTTTTGAAGTATGATGGTTTCGGATGAAAACTCATCTATTACAAAGATATTTCATTTTTAATAACTTACTTTAACTCCATACATTTTTTGTGTTCAATATGCACCATTCAAAGGCACATCATCAATTTTCAACCCTTTCTGACTGCATTTGATATTTTCCATGCATTTAATGATTTATTTTGAGCTAAATGACCCTGAATTTGAAAAGCAGTAAAACTGAACTCTGAAAAGGTTGTAACTTGGCATGACATGATAATTTCACCCTCATAGCAACTTCTAAAGAGTTGAGAGGGTTATGGCAAAAACTAGATGCACTTCGTGTACAAATTGGACAATCTCTTTCGAAGTATGAGGTTTTCGGACGAAAACTCATCTATAACAAAGGTATTTCATTTTTAATAACTTATTTTAACTCCATAATTTTTCTGTGTTCAATATGCACCATTCAAAGGCACATCATCAATTTTCAACCCTTTCTTTCTGACTTCATTTGATATTTTCCATGCATTTAATGATTTATTTTGAGCTAAATGACCCTGAACTTGAAAAGCAGTACAAATGAACTCTGAAAAGGTTGTAACTTGGCATGACATCATAATTTCACCCACATAGCAACTTCTAAAGAGTTGAGAGGGTTATGGCAAAAACTAGATGCACTTCGTGTACAAATTGGACAATCTCTTTCGAAGTATGAGGGTTTCAGACGAAAACTCATCTATTACAAAGGTATTTCATTTTTAATAACTTATTTTAACTCCATACTTTTTGTGTGTTCAATATGCACCATTCAAAGGCAGATCATTAATTTTCAACCCTTTCTGACTTCATTTGATATTTTCCATGCATTTAATGATTTATTTTGAGCTAAATGACCCTGAATTTGAAAAGCAGTATAAATGAACTCTGAAAAGGTTGTAACTTGGCATGACATCATAATTTCACCCACATAGCAACTTATAAAGAGTTGAGAGGCGTGTGGCAAAAACTGGATGCACTTCGTGTACAAATTGGACAACCTCTTGCGAAGTATGAGGGTTTCGGATGAATACTCATCTATTACAATGGGATTTCATTTTTAATAACTTATTCTAACTCCATACTTTTTGTGTGTTCAATATGCACCATTCAATGCCACATCATCAATTTTCAACCATGTCTGACTGCATTTGAAATTTTCCATGCATTTAATGATTTATTTTGAGCTAAATGACCCTGAATTTGAAAAGCAGTACAAATGAACTCTGAAAAGGTTGTAACTTGGCATGACGTCATAATATCACTCATATAGAAACTTCTAAAGATTTGAGAGGGTTATGGCAAAAACTAGATGCACTTCGTGTAAAAATTGGACAATCTCTTTCAAAGTATGAGGGTTTCGGACGAAAACTCATCTATTACAAAGGGATTTCATTTTTAATAACTTAGTTTAACTCCATACTTTTTGTGTGTTCAATATGCACCATTCAAAGGCACATCATCAATTTTCAACCCTTTCTGACTTCATTTGATATTTCCATGCATTTAATGATTTACTTTGAGCTAAATGACCCTGAATTTGAAAAGCAGTATAAATGAACTCTGACATGGGTTGTAACATGGCATGACATCATAATTTCACCCACATAGAATCTTCTAAAGAGTTGAGAGGGTTACGGCAAAAACTGGATGCACTTCATGTACAAATTGAACAATCTCTTTCGAAGTATGAGGGTTCCGGATGAAAACTCATCTAGTACGATGGCATTTCATTTTTAATAACTTATTTTAACTCCATACTTTTTGTGTGTTCAATATGCACCATTCAATGCCACATCATCAATTTTCAACCCTTTCTGACTTCATTTGATATTTTCCATGCATTTAATGATTTATTTTGAGCTAAATGACCTAGAATTTGAAAAGTAGTACAAATGAACTCTGAAAAGGTTGTAACTTGGCATGACATCATAATTTCACCCACATAGAAACTTCTAAAGAGTTGAGAGGGTTACGGAAAAAACTGGATGCACTTCGTTTACAAATTGGACAATCTCTTTCGAAGTATGAGGGTTTCCGACGAAAACTCATCTATTACAAAGGGATTTCTTTTTTAATAACTTATTTTAACTCCATACTTTTTGTGTGTTCAATATGCACCATTCAAAGGCACATCATCAATTTTCAACCCTTTCTTTGTGACTTCATTTGATATTTTCCATGCATTTAATGATTTATTTGAGCTAAATGACCCTGAATTTGAAAAGCAGTACAAATGAACTCTGAAAAGGTTGTAAGTTGGCATGACATCATAATTTCACCCACATAGAATCTTCTAAAGAGTTGAGAGGGTTATGGCTAAAACTGGATGCACTTCGTGTACAAATTGGACAATCTCTTTCGAAGTATGAGGGTTTCGGATGAATACTCATCTATTACAAAGGTATGTCATTTTTAATAACTTATTTTAACTCCATACTTTTTGTGTGTTCAATATGCACCATTCAAAGGCACATCATCAATTTTCAACCCTTTCTTTGTGACTTCATTTGATATTTTCCATGCATTTAATGATTTATTTTGAGCTAAATGACCCTGAATTTGAAAAGCAGTATAAATGAACTCTGAAAAGTTTGTAACATGGCATGACATCATAATTTCACGCACATAGCAACTTCTAAAGAGTTGAGAGGCGTGTGGCAAAAACTGGATGCACTTCGTGTACAAATTGGACAACCTCTTGCGAAGTATGAGGGTTTCGGATGAATACTCATCTATTACAATGAGATTTCATTTTTAATAACTTATTTTAACTCCATGCTTTTTGTGTGTTCAATATGCACCATTCAATGGCACATCATCAATTTTCAACCCTTTCTGACTGCATTTGGTATTTTCCATGCATTTAATGATTTATTTTGAGCTAAATGACCCTGAATTTGAAAAGCAGTAAAACTGAACTCTGAAAAGGTTGTAACTTGGCATGACATGATAATTTCACCCTCATAGCAACTTCTAAAGAGTTGAGAGGGTTATGGCAAAAACTAGATGCACTTCGTTTACAAATTGGACAATCTCTTTCGAAGTATGAGGGTTTCGGACGAAAACTCATCTATTACAAAGGGATTTCATTTTTAATAACTTATTTTAACTCCATACTTTCTGTGTGTTCAATATGCACCATTCAAAGGCACATCATCAATTTTCAACCCTTTCTGACTTCATTTGATATTTCCATGCATTTAATGATTTACTTTGAGCTAAATGACCCTGAATTTGAAAAGCAGTATAAATGAACTCTGACATGGGTTGTAACATGGCATGACATCATAATTTCACCCACATAGAATCTTCTAAAGAGTTGAGAGGGTTACGGCAAAAACTGGATGCACTTCATGTACAAATTGAACAATCTCTTTCGAAGTATGAGGGTTTCGGATGAAAACTCATCTATTACGATGGCATTTCATTTTCAATAACTTATTTTAACTCCATACTTTTTGTGTGTTCAATATGCACCATTCAATGGCACATCATCAATTTTCAACCCTTTCTGACTTCATTTGATATTTTCCATGCATTTAATGATTTATTTTGAGCTAAATGACCTTGAATTTGAAAAGTAGTACAAATGAACTCTGAAAAGGTTGTAACTTGGCATGACATCATAATTTCACCCACATAGAAACTTCTAAAGAGTTGAGAGGGTTACGGAAAAAACTGGCTGCACTTCGTTTACAAATTGGACAATCTCTTTCGAAGTATGAGGGTTTCAGACGAAAACTCATCTATTACAAAGGGATTTCTTTTTTAATAACGTATTTTAACTCCATACTTTTTGTGTGTTCAATATGCACCATTCAAAGGGACACCATCAATTTTCAACCCTTTCTTTGTGACTTCATTTGATATTTTCCATGCATTTAATGATTTATTTTGAGCTAAATGACCCTGAATTTGAAAAGCAGTACAAATGAACTCTGAAAAGGTTGTAACTTGGCATGACATCATAATTTCACCCACATAGCATCTTCTAAACAGTTGAGAGGGTTATGGCAAAAACTGGATGCACTTCGTGTACAAATTGGACAATCTCTTTCGAAGTATGAGGGTTTCGGACGAATACTCATCTATTACAAAGGTATTTCATTTTTAATAACTTATTTTAACTCCATACTTTTTGTGTGTTCAATATGCACCATTCAAAGGCACATCATCAATTTTCAACCCTTTCTTTGTCACTTCATTTGATATTTTCCATGCATTTAATGATTTATTTTGAGCTAAATGACCCTGAATTTGAAAAGCAGTATAAATGAACAATGAAAAGTTTGTAACTTGGCATGACATCATAATTTCACGCACATAGCAACTTCTAAAGAGTTGAGAGGCGTGTGGCAAAAACTGCATGCACTTCGTGTACAAATTGGACAACCTCTTGCGAAGTATGAGGGTTTCGGATGAATACTCATCTATTACAATGAGATTTCATTTTTAATAACTTATTTTAACTCCATGCTTTTTGTGTGTTCAATATGCACCATTCAATGGCCCATCATCAATTTTCAACCCTTTCTGACTGCATTTGGTATTTTCCATGCATTTAATGATTTATTTTGAGCTAAATGACCCTGAATTTGAAAAGCAGTAAAACTGTACTCTGAAAAGGTTGTAACTTGGCATGACATGATAATTTCACCCTCATAGCAACTTCTAAAGAGTTGAGAGGGTTATGGCAAAAACTAGATGCACTTCGTTTACAAATTGGACAATCTCTTTCGAAGTATGAGGGTTTCGGACGAAAACTCATCTATTACAAAGGGATTTCATTTTTAATAACTTATTTTAACTCCATACTTTCTGTGTGTTCAATATGCACCATTCAAAGGCACATCATCAATTTTCAACCCTTTCTGACTTCATTTGATATTTCCATGCATTTAATGATTTACTTTGAGCTAAATGACCCTGAATTTGAAAAGCAGTATAAATGAACTCTGACATGGGTTGTAACATGGCATGACATCATAATTTCACCCACATAGAATCTTCTAAAGAGTTGAGAGGGTTACGGCAAAAACTGGATGCACTTCATGTACAAATTGAACAATCTCTTTCGAAGTATGAGGGTTTCGGATGAAAACTCATCTATTACGATGGCATTTCATTTTTAATAACTTATTTTAACTCCATACTTTTTGTGTGTTCAATATGCACCATTCAATGCCACATCATCAATTTTCAACCATGTCTGACTGCATTTGAAATTTTCCATGCATTTAATGATTTATTTTGAGCTAAATGACCCTGAATTTGAAAAGCAGTACAAATGAACTCTGAAAAGGTTGTAACTTGGCATGACATCATAATATCACTCATATAGAAACTTCTAAAGATTTGAGAGGGTTATGGCAAAAACTAGATGCACTTCGTGTAAAAATTGGACAATCTCTTTCAAAGTATGAGGGTTTCGGACGAAAACTCATCTATTACAAAGGGATTTCATTTTTAATAACTTAGTTTAACTCCATACTTTTTGTGTGTTCAATATGCACCATTCAAAGGCACATCATCAATTTTCAACCCTTTCTGACTTCATTTGATATTTCCATGCATTTAATGATTTACTTTGAGCTAAATGACCCTGAATTTGAAAAGCAGTATAAATGAACTCTGACATGGGTTGTAACATGGCATGACATCATAATTTCACCCACATAGAATCTTCTAAAGAGTTGAGAGGGTTACGGCAAAAACTGGATGCACTTCATGTACAAATTGAACAATCTCTTTCGAAGTATGAGGGTTTCGGATGAAAACTCATCTAGTACGATGGCATTTCATTTTTAATAACTTATTTTAACTCCATACTTTTTGTGTGTTCAATATGCACCATTCAATGGCACATCATCAATTTTCAACCCTTTCTGACTTCATTTGATATTTTCCATGCATTTAATGATTTATTTTGAGCTAAATGACCTAGAATTTGAAAAGTAGTACAAATGAACTCTGAAAAGGTTGTAACTTGGCATGACATCATAATTTCACCCACATAGAAACTTCTAAAGAGTTGAGAGGGTTACGGAAAAAACTGGATGCACTTCGTTTACAAATTGGACAATCTCTTTCGAAGTATGAGGGTTTCCGACGAAAACTCATCTATTACAAAGGGATTTCTTTTTTAATAACTTATTTTAACTCCATACTTTTTGTGTGTTCAATATGCACCATTCAAAGGCACATCATCAATTTTCAACCCTTTCTTTGTGACTTCATTTGATATTTTCCATGCATTTAATGATTTATTTGAGCTAAATGACCCTGAATTTGAAAAGCAGTACAAATGAACTCTGAAAAGGTTGTAAGTTGGCATGACATCATAATTTCACCCACATAGAATCTTCTAAAGAGTTGAGAGGGTTATGGCTAAAACTGGATGCACTTCGTGTACAAATTGGACAATCTCTTTCGAAGTATGAGGGTTTCGGATGAATACTCATCTATTACAAAGGTATGTCATTTTTAATAACTTATTTTAACTCCATACTTTTTGTGTGTTCAATATGCACCATTCAAAGGCACATCATCAATTTTCAACCCTTTCTTTGTGACTTCATTTGATATTTTCCATGCATTTAATGATTTATTTTGAGCTAAATGACCCTGAATTTGAAAAGCAGTATAAATGAACTCTGAAAAGTTTGTAACATGGCATGACATCATAATTTCACGCACATAGCAACTTCTAAAGAGTTGAGAGGCGTGTGGCAAAAACTGGATGCACTTCGTGTACAAATTGGACAACCTCTTGCGAAGTATGAGGGTTTCGGATGAATACTCATCTATTACAATGAGATTTCATTTTTAATAACTTATTTTAACTCCATGCTTTTTGTGTGTTCAATATGCACCATTCAATGGCACATCATCAATTTTCAACCCTTTCTGACTGCATTTGGTATTTTCCATGCATTTAATGATTTATTTTGAGCTAAATGACCCTGAATTTGAAAAGCAGTAAAACTGAACTCTGAAAAGGTTGTAACTTGGCATGACATGATAATTTCACCCTCATAGCAACTTCTAAAGAGTTGAGAGGGTTATGGCAAAAACTAGATGCACTTCGTTTACAAATTGGACAATCTCTTTCGAAGTATGAGGGTTTCGGACGAAAACTCATCTATTACAAAGGGATTTCATTTTTAATAACTTATTTTAACTCCATACTTTCTGTGTGTTCAATATGCACCATTCAAAGGCACATCATCAATTTTCAACCCTTTCTGACTTCATTTGATATTTCCATGCATTTAATGATTTACTTTGAGCTAAATGACCCTGAATTTGAAAAGCAGTATAAATGAACTCTGACATGGGTTGTAACATGGCATGACATCATAATTTCACCCACATAGAATCTTCTAAAGAGTTGAGAGGGTTACGGCAAAAACTGGATGCACTTCATGTACAAATTGAACAATCTCTTTCGAAGTATGAGGGTTTCGGATGAAAACTCATCTATTACGATGGCATTTTATTTTTAATAACTTATTTTAACTCCATACTTTTTGTGTGTTCAATATGCACCATTCAATGGCACATCATCAATTTTCAACCCTTTCTGACTTCATTTGATATTTTCCATGCATTTAATGATTTATTTTGAGCTAAATGACCTTGAATTTGAAAAGTAGTACAAATGAACTCTGAAAAGGTTGTAACTTGGCATGACATCATAATTTCACCCACATAGAAACTTCTAAAGAGTTGAGAGGGTTACGGAAAAAACTGGCTGCACTTCGTTTACAAATTGGACAATCTCTTTCGAAGTATGAGGGTTTCAGACGAAAACTCATCTATTACAAAGGGATTTCTTTTTTAATAACGTATTTTAACTCCATACTTTTTGTGTGTTCAATATGCACCATTCAAAGGGACACCATCAATTTTCAACCCTTTCTTTGTGACTTCATTTGATATTTTCCATGCATTTAATGATTTATTTTGAGCTAAATGACCCTGAATTTGAAAAGCAGTACAAATGAACTCTGAAAAGGTTGTAACTTCGCATGACATCATAATTTCACCCACATAGCATCTTCTAAACAGTTGAGAGGGTTATGGCAAAAACTGGATGCACTTCGTGTACAAATTGGACAATCTCTTTCGAAGTATGAGGGTTTCGGACGAATACTCATCTATTACAAAGGTATTTCATTTTTAATAACTTATTTTAACTCCATACTTTTTGTGTGTTCAATATGCACCATTCAAAGGCACATCATCAATTTTCAACCCTTTCTTTGTCACTTCATTTGATATTTTCCATGCATTTAATGATTTATTTTGAGCTAAATGACCCTGAATTTGAAAAGCAGTATAAATGAACAATGAAAAGTTTGTAACTTGGCATGACATCATAATTTCACGCACATTGCAACTTCTAAAGAGTTGAGAGGCGTGTGGCAAAAACTGGATGCACTTCGTGTACAAATTGGACAACCTCTTGCGAAGTATGAGGGTTTCGGATGAATACTCATCTATTACAATGAGATTTCATTTTTAATAACTTATTTTAACTCCATGCTTTTTGTGTGTTCAATATGCACCATTCAATGGCCCATCATCAATTTTCAACCCTTTCTGACTGCATTTGGTATTTTCCATGCATTTAATGATTTATTTTGAGCTAAATGACCCTGAATTTGAAAAGCAGTAAAACTGTACTCTGGAAAGGTTGTAACTTGGCATGACATGATAATTTCACCCTCATAGCAACTTCTAAAGAGTTGAGAGGGTTATGGCAAAAACTAGATGCACTTCGTTTACAAATTGGACAATCTCTTTCGAAGTATGAGGGTTTCGGACGAAAACTCATCTATTACAAAGGGATTTCATTTTTAATAACTTATTTTAACTCCATACTTTCTGTGTGTTCAATATGCACCATTCAAAGGCACATCATCAATTTTCAACCCTTTCTGACTTCATTTGATATTTCCATGCATTTAATGATTTACTTTGAGCTAAATGACCCTGAATTTGAAAAGCAGTATAAATGAACTCTGACATGGGTTGTAACATGGCATGACATCATAATTTCACCCACATAGAATCTTCTAAAGAGTTGAGAGGGTTACGGCAAAAACTGGATGCACTTCATGTACAAATTGAACAATCTCTTTCGAAGTATGAGGGTTTCGGATGAAAACTCATCTATTACGATGGCATTTCATTTTTAATAACTTATTTTAACTCCATACTTTTTGTGTGTTCAATATGCACCATTCAATGGCACATCATCAATTTTCAACCCTTTCTGACTTCATTTGATATTTTCCATGCATTTAATGATTTATTTTGAGCTAAATGACCTTGAATTTGAAAAGTAGTACAAATGAACTCTGAAAAGGTTGTAACTTGGCATGACATCATAATTTCACCCACATAGAAACTTCTAAAGAGTTGAGAGGGTTACGGAAAAAACTGGATGCACTTCGTTTACAAATTGGACAATCTCTTTCGAAGTATGAGGGTTTCAGACGAAAACTCATCTATTACAAAGGGATTTCTTTTTTAATAACGTATTTTAACTCCATACTTTTTGTGTGTTCAATATGCACCATTCAAAGGCACATCATCAATTTTCAACCCTTTCTTTCTGACTTCATTTGATATTTTCCATGCATTTAATGATTTATTTTGAGCTAAATGACCCTGAATTTGAAAAGCAATACAAATGAACTCTGAAAAGGTTGTAACTTGGCATGACATCATAATATCACCCATATAGAAACTGCTAAAGAGTTGAGAGGGTTACGACAAAAACTGGATGCACTTCGTGTACAAATTCGACAATCTCTTTTGAAGTATGAGGGTTTCGGATGAAAACTCATCTATTACAAAAAGATTTCATTTTAAATAACTTGTTTTAAATCCATACATTTTGTGTGTTCAATATGCACCATTCAAAGGCACATCATCAATTTTCAACCCTTTCTGACTTCATTTGATATTTTCCATGCATTTAATGATTTATTTTGAGCTAAATGACCCTGAATTTGAAAAGCAGTACAAATGAACTCTGAAAAGGTTGTAACTTGGCATGACATGATAATTTCACCCACATAGCAACTTCTAAAGAGTTGAGAGGGTTATGGCAAAAACTAGATGCACTTCGTGTAAAAATTGGACAATCTCTTTCGAAGTATGAGGGTTTCGGACGAAAACTCATCTATTACAAAGGGATTTCATTTTTAATAACTTATTTTAACTCCATACTTTTTGTGCGTTCAATATGCACCATTCAAAGGCACATCATCAATTTTCAACCCTTTCTGACTTCATTTGATATTTCCATGCATTTAATGATTTACTTTGAGCTAAATGACCCTGAATTTGAAAAGCAGTATAAATGAACTCTGACATGGGTTCTAACATGGCATGACATCATAATTTCACCCACATAGAATCTTCTAAAGAGTTGAGAGGGTTACGGCAAAAACTGGATGCACTTCATGTACAAATTGAACAATCTCTTTCGAAGTATGAGGGTTTCGGATGAAAACTCATCTATTACGATGGCATTTCATTTTTAATAACTTATTTTAACTCCATACTTTTTGTGTGTTCAATATGCACCATTCAATGGCACATCATCAATTTTCAACCCTTTCTGACTTCATTTGATATTTTCCATGCATTTAATGATTTATTTTGAGCTAAATGACCTTGAATTTGAAAAGGAGTACAAATGAACTCTGAAAAGGTTGTAACTTGGCATGACATCATAATTTCACCCACATAGAAACTTCTAAAGAGTTGAGAGGGTTACAGAAAAAACTGGATGCACTTCGTTTACAAATTGGACAATCTCTTTCGAAGTATGAGGGTTTCAGACGAAAACTCATCTATTACAAAGGGATTTCTTTTTTAATAACGTATTTTAACTCCATACTTTTTGTGTGTTCAATATGCACCATTCAAAGGCACATCATCAATTTTCAACCCTTTCTTTGTGACTTCATTTAATATTTTCCATGCATTTAATGATTTATTTTGAGCTAAATGACCCTGAATTTGAAAAGCAGTACAAATGAACTCTGAAAAGGTTGTAACTTGGCATGACATCATAATATCACCCATATAGAAACTGCTAAAGAGTTGAGAGGGTTACGACAAAAACTAGATGCACTTCGTGTACAAATTCGACAATCTCTTTTGAAGTATGAGGGTTTCGGATGAAAACTCATCTATTACAAAAAGATTTCATTTTAAATAACTTGTTTTAAATCCATACATTTTGTCTGTTCAATATGCACCATTCAAAGGCACATCATCAATTTTCAACCCTTTCTGACTTCATTTGATATTTTCCATGCATTTAATGATTTATTTTGAGCTAAATGACCCTGAATTTGAAAAGCAGTACAAATGAACTCTGAAAAGGTTGTAACTTGGCATGACATGATAATTTCACCCACATAGAAACTTCTAAAGAGTTGAGAGGGTTATGGCAAAAACTAGATGCACTTCGTGTAAAAATTGGACAATCTCTTTCGAAGTATGAGGGTTTCGGACGAAAACTCATCTATTACAAAGGGATTTCATTTTTAATAACTTATTTTAACTCCATACTTTTTGTGTGTTCAATATGCACCATTCAAAGGCACATCATCAATTTTCAACCCTTTCTGACTTCATTTGATATTTCCATGCATTTAATGATTTACTTTGAGCTAAATGACCCTGAATTTGAAAAGCAGTATAAATGAACTCTGACATGGGTTGTAACATGGCATGACATCATAATTTCACCCACATAGAATCTTCTAAAGAGTTGAGAGGGTTACGGCAAAAACTTGATGCACTTCATGTACAAATTGAACAATCTCTTTCGAAGTATGAGGGTTTCGGATGAAAACTCATCTATTACGATGGCATTTCATTTTTAATAACTTATTTTAACTCCATACTTTTTGTGTGTTCAATATGCACCATTCAATGGCACATCATCAATTTTCAACCCTTTCTGACTTCATTTGATATTTTCCATGCATTTAATGATTTATTTTGAGCTAAATGACCTTGAATTTGAAAAGTAGTACAAATGAACTCTGAAAAGGTTGTAACTTGGCATGACATCATAATTGCACCCACATAGAAACTTCTAAAGAGTTGAGAGGGTTACGGAAAAAACTGGATGCACTTCGTTACAAATTGGACAATCTCTTTCGAAGTATGAGGGTTTCAGACGAAAACTCATCTATTACAAAGGGATTTCTTTTTTAATAACGTATTTTAACTCCATACTTTTTGTGTGTTCAATATGCACCATTCAAAGGCACATCATCAATTTTCAACCCTTTCTTTGTGACTTCATTTGATATTTTCCATGCATTTAATGATTTATTTTGAGCTAAATGACCCTGAATTTGAAAAGCAGTACAAATGAACTCTGAAAAGGTTGTAACTTGGCATGACATCATAATATCACCCATATAGAAACTGCTAAAGAGTTGAGAGGGTTACGACAAAAACTGGATGCACTTCGTGTACAAATTCGACAATCTCTTTTGAAGTATGAGGGTTTCGGATGAAAACTCATCTATTACAAAAAGATTTCATTTTAAATAACTTGTTTTAAATCCATACATTTTGTCTGTTCAATATGCACCATTCAAAGGCACATCATCAATTTTCAACCCTTTCTGACTTCATTTGATATTTTCCATGCATTTAATGATTTATTTTGAGCTAAATGACCCTGAATTTGAAAAGCAGTACAAATGAACTCTGAATAGGTTGTAACTTGGCATGACATGATAATTTCACCCACATAGCAACTTCTAAAGAGTTGAGAGGGTTATGGCAAAAACTAGATGCACTTCGTGTAAAAATTGGACAATCTCTTTCGAAGTATGAGGGTTTCGGACGAAAACTCATCTATTACAAAGGTATTTCATTTTTAATAACTTATTTTAACTCCATAATTTTTGTGTGGTCAATATGTACCATTCAAAGGCACATCATCAATTTTCAACCCTTTCTTTCTCACTTCATTTGATATTTTCCATGCATTTAATGATTTATTTTGAGCTAAATGACCCTGAATTTGAAAAGCAGTACAAATGAACTCTGAAAAGGTTGTAACTTGGCATGACATCATAATTTCACCCACATAGCAACTTCTAAAGAGTTGAGAGGGTTATGGCAAAAACTAGATGCACTTCGTGTACAAATTGGACAATCTCTTTCGAAGTATGAGGGTTTCGGACGAAAACTCATCTATTACAAAGGTATTTCATTTTTAATAACTTATTTTAACTCCATAATTGTTGTGTGTTCAATATGCACCATTCAAAGGCAGATCTTCAATTTTCAACCCTTTCTCACTTCATTTGATATTTTCCATGCATTTAATGATTTATTTTGAGCTAAATGACCCTGAATTTGAAAAGCAGTATAAATGAACTCTGAAAAGTTTGTAACTTGGCATGAAATCATAATTTCACGCACATAGCAACTTCTAAAGAGTTGAGAGGCGTGTGGCAAAAACTGGATGCACTTCGTGTACAAATTGGACAACCTCTTGCGAAGTATGAGGGTTTCGGATGAATACTCATCTATTACAATGAGATTTCATTTTTAATAACTTATTTTAACTCCATGCTTTTTGTGTGTTCAATATGCACCATTCAATGGCACATCATCAATTTTCAACCCTTTCTGACTGCATTTGGTATTTTCCATGGATTTAATGATTTATTTTGAGCTAAATGACCCTGAATTTGAAAAGCAGTAAAACTGAACTCTGAAAAGGTTGTAACTTGGCATGACATGATAATTTCACCCTCATAGCAACTTCTAAAGAGTTTAGAGGGTTATGGCAAAAACTAGATGCACTTCGTGTAAAAATTGGACAATCTCTTTCGAAGTATGAGGGTTTCGGACGAAAACTCATCTATTACAAAGGTATTTCATTTTTAATAACTTATTTTAACTCCATAATTTTTGTGTGGTCAATATGTACCATTCAAAGGCACATCATCAATTTTCAACCCTTTCTTTCTGACTTCATTTGATATTTTCCATGCATTTAATGATTTATTTTGAGCTAAATGACCCTGAATTTGAAAAGCAGTACAAATGAACTCTGAAAAGGTTGTAACTTGCCATGACATCATAATTTCACCAACATAGCAACTTCTAAAGAGTTGAGAGGGTTATGGCAAAAACTAGATGCACTTCGTGTACAAATTGGACAATCTCTTTCGAAGTATGAGGGTTTCGGACGAAAACTCATCTATTACAAAGGTATTTCATTTTTAATAACTTATTTTAACTCCATACTTTTTTTGTGTTCAATATGCACCATTCAAAGGCAGATCTTCAATTTTCAACCCTTTCTGACTTCATTTGATATTTTCCATGCATTTAATGATTTATTTTGAGCTAAATGACCCTGAATTTGAAAAGCAGTATAAATGAACTCTGAAAAGTTTGTAACTTGGCGTGACATCATAATTTCACGCACATAGCAACTTCTAAAGAGTTGAGAGGCGTGTGGCAAAAACTGGATGCACTTCGTGTACAAATTGGACAACCTCTTGCGAAGTATGAGGGTTTCGGATGAATACTCATCTATTACAATGAGATTTCATTTTTAGTAACTTATTTTAACTCCATGCTTTTTGTGTGTTCAATATGCACCATTCAATGGCACATCATCAATTTTCAACCCTTTCTGACTGCATTTGGTATTTTCCGTGCATTTAATGATTTATTTTGAGCTAAATGACCCTGAATTTGAAAAGTAGTACAAATGAACTCTGAAAAGGTTGTAACTTGCCATGACATCATAATTTCACCCACATAGCAACTTCTAAAGAGTTGAGAGGGTTATGGCAAAAACTAGATGCACTTCGTGTACAAATTGGACAATCTCTTTCGAAGTATGAGGGTTTCGGACGAAAACTCATCTATTACAAAGGTATTTCATTTTTAATAACTTATTTTAACTCCATACTTTTTTTGTGTTCAATATGCACCATTCAAAGGCAGATCTTCAATTTTCAACCCTTTCTGACTTCATTTGATATTTTCCTTGCATTTAATGATTTATTTTGAGCTAAATGACCCTGAATTTGAAAAGCAGTATAAATGAACTCTGAAAAGTTTGTAACTTGGCATGACATCATAATTTCACGCACATAGCAACTTCTAAAGAGTTGAGAGGCGTGTGGCAAAAACTGGATGCACTTCGTGTACAAATTGGACAACCTCTTGCGAAGTATAAGGGTTTCGGATGAATACTCATCTATTACAATGAGATTTCATTTTTAATAACTTATTTTAACTCCATGCTTTTTGTGTGTTCAATATGCACCATTCAATGGCACATCATCAATTTTCAACCCTTTCTGACTGCATTTGGTATTTTCCATGGATTTAATGATTTATTTTGAGCTAAATGACCCTGAATTTGAAAAGCAGTAAAACTGAACTCTGAAAAGGTTGTAACTTGGCATGACATGATAATTTCACCCTCATAGCAACTTCTAAAGAGTTGAGAGGGTTACGACAAAAACTGGATGCACTTCGTGTACAAATTCGACAATCTCTTTTGAAGTATGAGGGTTTCGGATGAAAACTCATCTATTACAAAAAGATTTCATTTTAAATAACTTGTTTTAGATCCATACATTTTGTGTGTTCAATATGCACCGTTCAAAGGCACATCATCAATTTTCAACCCTTTCTGACTTCATTTGATATTTTGCATGCATTTAATGATTTATTTTGTGCTAAATGACCCTGAATTTGAAAAGCAGTACAAATGAACTCTGAAAAGGTTGTAACTTGGCATGACATAATAATTTCACCCACATAGCAACTTCTAAAGAGTTGAGAGGGTTATGGCAAAAACTAGATGCACTTCGTGTAAAAATTGGACAATCTCTTTCGAAGTATGAGGGTTTCGGACGAAAACTCATCTATTACAAAGGTATTTCATTTTTAATACCTTATTTTAACTCCATAATTTTTGTGTGGTCAATATGTACCATTCAAAGGCACATCATAAATTTTCAACCCTTTCTTTCTCACTTCATTTGATATTTTCCATGCATTTAATGATTTATTTTGAGCTAAATGACCCTGAATTTGAAAAGCAGTACAAATGAACTCTGAAAAGGTTGTAACTTGCCATGACATCATAATTTCACCCACATAGCAACTTCTAAAGAGTTGAGAGGGTTATGGCAAAAACTAGATGCACTTCGTGTACAAATTGGACAATGTGTTTCGAAGTATGAGGGTTTGGACGAAAACTCATCTATTACAAAGGTATTTCATTTTTAATAACTTATTTTAACTCCATACTTTTTTTGTGTTCAATATGCACCATTCAAAGGCAGATCTTCAATTTTCAACCCTTTCTGACTTCATTTGATATTTTCCATGCATTTATTGATTTATTTTGAGCTAAATGACCCTGAATTTGAAAAGCAGTATAAATGAACTCTGAAAAGTTTGTAACTTGGCATGACATCATAATTTCACGCACATAGCAACTTCTAAAGAGTTGAGAGGCGTGTGGCAAAAACTGGATGCACTTCGTGTACAAATTGGACAACCTCTTCCGAAGTATGAGGGTTTCGGATGAATACTCATCTATTACAATGAGATTTCATTTTTAATAACTTATTTTAACTCCATGCTTTTTGTGTGTTCAATATGCACCATTCAATGGCACATCATCAATTTTCAACCCTTTCTAACTGCATTTGGTATTTTCCGTGCATTTAATGATTTATTTTGAGCTAAATGACCCTGAATTTGAAAAGCAGTATAACTGAACTCTGAAAAGGTTGTAACTTGGCATGACATGATAATTTCACCCTCATAGCAACTTCTAAAGAGTTGAGAGGGTTATGGCAAAAACTAGATGCACTTCGTGTACAAATTGGACAATCTCTTTCGAAGTATGAGGGTTTCGGACAAAAACTCATCTATAAGAAAGGTATTTCATTTTTAATAACTTATTTTAACTCCATAATTTTTGTGTGTTCAATATGCACCATTCAAAGGCACATGCTCAATTTTCAACCCTTTCTTTGTAACTTCATTTGATATTTTCCATGCATTTAATGATTTATTTTGAGCTAAATGACCCTGAACTTGAAAAGCAGTACAAATGAACTCTGAAAAGGTTGTAACTTGCCATGACATCATAATTTCACCCACATACCATGTTGTAAAGAGTTGAGAGGGTTATGGCAAAAACTGGATGCACTTCCTGTACAAATTGGACAATCTCTTTCGAAGTATGAGGGTTTCGGACGAAAACTCATCTATTACAAAGGTATTTCATTTTTAATAACTTATTTCAACTCCATACTTTTTGCGTGTTCAATATGCACCATTCAAAGGCACATCATCATTTTTCAACCCTTTCTGACTTCATTTGATATTTCCATCCATTTAATGATTTATTTTGAGCTAAATGACCCTGAATTTGAAAAGCAGTATAAATGAACTCTGAAATGGGTTGTAACATGGCATGACATCATAATTTCAGCCACATAGAAACTTCTAAAGAGTTGAGAGGGTTACGGCAAAAACTGGATGCACTTCATGTACAAATTGGACAATCTCTTTTGAAGTATGAGGGTTTCGGATGAAAACTCATCTATTACAATGGGATTTCATTTTTAATAACTTATTTTAACTCCATACTTTTTGTGTGTTCAATATGCACCATTCAATGGCTCATCATCAATTTTCAACCCTTTCTGACTTCATTTGATATTTTCCATGCATTTAATGATTTATTTTGACCTAATGACCTTGAATTTGAAAAGTAGTACAAATGAACTCTGAAAAGTATGTAACTTGGCATGACATCATAATTTCACCCACATAGCAACTTCTAAAGAGTTGAGAGGGTTACGGAAAAAACTGGATGCACTTTGTTTACAAATTGGACAATCTCTTTCGAAGTATGAGGGTTTCGGACGAAAACTCATCTATTACAAAGGGATTTCATTTTTAATAACTTATTTTAACTCCATATTTTTTGTCTGTTCAATATGCACCATTCAAAGGCACATCATCAATTTTCAAACCTTTCTTTGTGACTTCATTTGATATTTTCCATGCATTTAATGATTTATTTTGAGCTAAATGACCCCGAATTTCAAAAGCAGTACAAATGAACTCTGAAAAGGTTGTAACTTGGCATGACATCATAATCTCACCCATATAGAAACTTCTAAAGAGTTGAGAGGGTTACGGCAAAAACTGGATTGACTTCGTGTACAAATTGGACAATCTCTTTTGAAGTATGAGGGTTTCGGATGAAAACTCATCTATTACAAACAGATTTCATTTTTAATAACTTCTTTTTGAATCCATACAGTTTGTGTGTTCAATATGCACCATTCAAAGGCACATCATCAATTTTCAACCCTTTTTGACTTCATTTGATATTTTCCATGCATTTAATGATTTATTTTGAGCTAAATGACCCTGAATTTGAAAAGCAGTACAAATGAACTCTGAAAAGGTTTTAACTTGTCATGACATCATAATTTCACCCACATAGCAACTTCTAAAGAGTTGGGAGGGCTACGGCAAAAACTGGATGCACTTCGTGTACAAATTGGACAATCTCTTTTGAAGTATGATGGTTTCGGATTAAAACTCATCTATTACAAAGAGATTTCATTTTTAATAACTTATTTTAACTCCATAAATTTTGTGTGTTCAATATGCACCACTCAAAGGCACATCATCAATTTTCAACCCTTCCAGACTTCATTTGATATTTTCCATGCATTTAATGATTTATTTTGAGCTAAATGACCCTGAATTTGAAAAGCAGTAAAAAGAAACTCTGAAAAGGTTGTAACTTGGCATTACATGATAATTTCACCCACATAGCAACTTCTAAAGAGTTGAGAGGGTTATGGCAAAAACTAGATGCACTTTGTGTACAAATTGGACAATCTCTTTCGAAGTATGAGGGTTTCGGACGAAAACTCATCTATTACAAAGGTATTTCATTTTTAATAACTTATTTTAACTCCATAATTTTTGTGTGTTCAATATGCACCATTCGAAGGCATATCATCAATTTTCAACCCTTTCTGACTTCATTTGATATTTTCCATGCATTTAATGATTTATTTTGAGCTAAATGACCCTGAATTTGAAAAGGAGTATAAATGAACTCTGAAAAGGTTGTAACTTGGCATGAGATCATAATTTCACCCACATAGCAACTTCTAAAGAGTTGAGAGGCGTGCGGCAAAAACTGGATGCACTTCGTGTACAAATTGGACAATCTCTTTTGAAGTATGAGGGTTTCGGATGAAAGTCATCTTTTACAAAGAGATTTCATTTTTAATAACTTACTTTAACTCCATACATTTTTTGTGTTCAATATGCACCATTCAAAGGCAGATCTTCAATTTTCAACCCTTTCTGACTTCATTTGATATTTTCCATGCATTTAATGATTTATTTTGAGCTAAATGACCCTGAATTTGAAAAGCAGTATAAATGAACTCTGAAAAGTTTGTAACATGGCATGACATCATAATTTCACGCACATAGCAACTTCTAAAGAGTTGAGAGGCGTGTGGCAAAAACTGGATGCACTTCGTGTACAAATTGGACAACCTCTTGCGAAGTATGAGGGTTTCGGATGAATACTCATCTATTACAATGAGATTTCATTTTTAATAACTTATTTTAACTCCATGCTTTTTGTGTGTTCAATATGCACCATTCAATGGCACATCATCAATTTTCAACCCTTTCTGACTGCATTTGGTATTTTCCGTGCATTTAATGATTTATTTTGAACTAAATGACCCTGAATTTGAAAAGCACTAAAACTGAACTCTGAAAAGGTTGTAACTTGGCATGACATGATAATTTCACCCTCATAGCAACTTCTAAAGAGTTGAGAGGGTTATGGCAAAAACTAGATGCACTTCGTGTACAAATTGGACAATCTCTTTCGAAGTATGAGGGTTTCGCACAAAAACTCATCTATAAGAAAGGTATTTCATTTTTCATAACTTATTTTAACTCCATAATTTTTGTGTGTTCAATATGCACCATTCAAAGGCACATCATCAATTTTCAACCCTTTCTTTGTAACTTCATTTGATATTTTCCATGCATTTAATGATTTATTTTGAGCTAAATGACCCTGAACTTGAAAAGCAGTACAAATGAACTCTGAAAAGGTTGTAACTTTCCATGACATCATAATTTCACCCACATAGCATGTTCTAAAGAGTTGAGAGGGTTATGGCAAAAACTGGATGCACTTCCTGTACAAATTGGACAATCTCTTTCGAAGTATGAGGGTTTCGGACGAAAACTCATCTATTACAAAGGGATTTCATTTTTAATAACTTATTTTAACTCCATATTTTTTGTCTGTTCAATATGCACCATTCAAAGGCACATCATCAATTTTCAAACCTTTCTTTGTGACTTCATTTGATATTTTCCATGCATTTAATGATTTATTTTGAGCTAAATGACCCCGAATTTCAAAAGCAGTACAAATGAACTCTGAAAAGGTTGTAACTTGGCATGACATCATAATCTCACCCATATAGAAACTTCTAAAGAGTTGAGAGGGTTACGGCAAAAACTGGATTGACTTCGTGTACAAATTGGACAATCTCTTTTGAAGTATGAGGGTTTCGGATGAAAACTCATCTATTACAAACAGATTTCATTTTTAATAACTTCTTTTTGAATCCATACAGTTTGTGTGTTCAATATGCACCATTCAAAGGCACATCATCAATTTTCAACCCTTTTTGACTTCATTTGATATTTTCCATGCATTTAATGATTTATTTTGAGCTAAATGACCCTGAATTTGAAAAGCAGTACAAATGAACTCTGAAAAGGTTTTAACTTGTCATGACATCATAATTTCACCCACATAGCAACTTCTAAAGAGTTGGGAGGGCTACGGCAAAAACTGGATTGACTTCGTGTACAAATTGGACAATCTCTTTTGAAGTATGATGGTTTCGGATTAAAACTCATCTATTAAAAAGAGATTTCATTTTTAATAACTTATTTTAACTCCATAAATTTTGTGTGTTCAATATGCACCACTCAAAGGCACATCATCAATTTTCAACCCTTCCAGACTTCATTTGATATTTTCCATGCATTTAATGATTTATTTTGAGCTAAATGACCCTGAATTTGAAAAGCAGTAAAAAGAAACTCTGAAAAGGTTGTAACTTGGCATTACATGATAATTTCACCCACATAGCAACTTCTAAAGAGTTGAGAGGTTTATGGCAAAAACTAGATGCACTTTGTGTACAAATTGGACAATCTCTTTCGAAGTATGAGGGTTTCGGACGAAAACTCATCTATTACAAAGGTATTTCATTTTTAATAACTTATTTTAACTCCATAATTTTTGTGTGTTCAATATGCACCATTCGAAGGCATATCATCAATTTTCAACCCTTTCTGACTTCATTTGATATTTTCCATGCATTTAATGATTTATTTTGAGCTAAATGACCCTGAATTTGAAAAGGAGTATAAATGAACTCTGAAAAGGTTGTAACTTGGCATGAGATCATAATTTCACCCACATAGCAACTTCTAAAGAGTTGAGAGGCGTGCGGCAAAAACTGGATGCACTTCGTGTACAAATTGGACAATCTCTTTTGAAGTATGAGGGTTTCGGATGAAAGTCATCTTTTACAAAGAGATTTCATTTTTAATAACTTACTTTAACTCCATACATTTTTTGTGTTCAATATGCACCATTCAAAGGCAGATCTTCAATTTTCAACCCTTTCTGACTTCATTTGATATTTTCCATGCATTTAATGATTTATTTTGAGCTAAATGACCCTGAATTTGAAAAGCAGTATAAATGAACTCTGAAAAGTTTGTAACATGGCATGACATCATAATTTCACGCACATAGCAACTTCTAAAGAGTTGAGAGGCGTGTGGCAAAAACTGGATGCACTTCGTGTACAAATTGGACAACCTCTTGCGAAGTATGAGGGTTTCGGATGAATACTCATCTATTACAATGAGATTTCATTTTTAATAACTTATTTTAACTCCATGCTTTTTGTGTGTTCAATATGCACCATTCAATGGCACATCATCAATTTTCAACCCTTTCTGACTGCATTTGGTATTTTCCGTGCATTTAATGATTTATTTTGAGCTAAATGACCCTGAATTTGAAAAGCACTAAAACTGAACTCTGAAAAGGTTGTAACTTGGCATGACATGATAATTTCACCCTCATAGCAACTTCTAAAGAGTTGAGAGGGTTATGGCAAAAACTAGATGCACTTCGTGTACAAATTGGACAATCTCTTTCGAAGTATGAGGGTTTCGCACAAAAACTCATCTATAAGAAAGGTATTTCATTTTTCATAACTTATTTTAACTCCATAATTTTTGTGTGTTCAATATGCACCATTCAAAGGCACATCATCAATTTTCAACCCTTTCTTTGTAACTTCATTTGATATTTTCCATGCATTTAATGATTTATTTTGAGCTAAATGACCCTGAACTTGAAAAGCAGTACAAATGAACTCTGAAAAGGTTGTAACTTTCCATGACATCATAATTTCACCCACATAGCATGTTCTAAAGAGTTGAGAGGGTTATGGCAAAAACTGGATGCACTTCCTGTACAAATTGGACAATCTCTTTCGAAGTATGAGGGTTTCGGACGAAAACTCATCTATTACAAAGGTATTTCATTTTTAATAACTTATTTCAACTCCATACTTTTTGTGTGTTCAATATGCACCATTCAAAGGCACATCATCATTTTTCAACCCTTTCTGACTTCATTTGATATTTCCATCCATTTAATGATTTATGTTGAGCTAAATGACCCTGAATTTGAAAAGCAGTATAAATGAACTCTGAAATGGGTTGTAACATGGCATGACATCATAATTTCAGCCACATAGAAACTTCTAAAGAGTTAAGAGGGTTACGGCAAAAACTGGATGCACTTCATGTACAAATTGGACAATCTCTTTTGAAGTATGAGGGTTTCGGATGAAAACTCATCTATTACAATGGGATTTCATTTTTAATAACTTATTTTAACTCCATACTTTTTGTGTGTTCAATATGCACCATTCAATGGCTCATCATCAATTTTCAACCCTTTCTGACTTCATTTGATATTTTCCATGCATTTAATGATTTATTTTGAGCTAACTGACCCTGAATTTGAAAAGCAGTACGAATGAACTCTGAAAAGGTTGTAACTTGGCATGACATCATAATTTCACCCACATAGCATCTTGTAAAGAGTTGAGAGGGTTATGGCAAAAACTGGATGCACTTCGTGTACAAATTGGACAATCTCTTTCGAAGTATGAGGGTTTCGGACGAAAACTCATCTATTACAAAGGTATTTCATTTTTAATAAATTATTTTAACTCCATAATTTTTCTGTGTTCAATATGCACCATTCAAAGGCACATCATCAATTTTCAACCCTTTCTTTCTGACTCCATTTGATATTTTCCATGCATTTAATGATTTATTTTGAGCTAAATGACCCTGAATTTGAAAAGCAGTACAAAAGAACTCTGAAAAGTTTGTAACTTGGCATGACATCATAATTTCACCCACATAGCAACTTCTAAAGAGTTGAGAGAGTTATGGCAAAAACTAGATGCACTTTGTGTACAAATTGGACAATCTCTTTCGAAGTATGAGGGTTTCGGACGAAAACTCATCTATTACAAAGGTATTTCATTTTTAATAAATTATTTTAACTCCATAATTTTTCTGTGTTCAATATGCACCATTCAAAGGCACATCATCAATTTTCAACCCTTTCTTTCTGACTTCATTTGATATTTTCCATGCATTTAATGATTTATTTTGAGCTAAATGACCCTGAATTTGAAAAGCAGTACAAATGAACTCTGAAAAGGTGGTAACTTGGCATGACATCATAATTTCACCCACATAGCATCTTCTAAAGAGTTGAGAGGGTTATGGCAAAAACTGGATGCACTTCGTGTACAAATTGGACAATCTCTTTCGAAGTATGAGGGTTCCGGACGAATACTCATCTATTACAAAGGTATTTCATTTTTAATAACTTATTTTAACTCCATACTTTTTGTGTGTTCAATATGCACCATTAAAAGGCACATCATCAATTTTCAACCCTTTCTTTCCGACTTCATTAGATATTTTCCATGCATTTAATGATTTATTTTGAGCTAAATGACCCTGAATTTGAAAAGCAGTACAAATGAACTCTGAAAAGGTTGTAACTTGGCATGACATCATAATTTCACCCACATAGCATCTTGTAAAGAGTTGAGAGGGTTATGGCAAAAACTGGATGCACTTCGTGTACAAATTGGACAATCTCTTTCGAAGTATGAGGGTTTCGGACGAATACTCATCTATTACAAAGGTATTTCATTTTTAATAACTTATTTTAACTCCATACTTTTTGTGTGTTCAATATGCACCATTCAAAGGCACATCATCAATTTTCAACCCTTTCTGACTTCATTTGATATTTTCCATGCATTTAATGATTTATTTTGAGCTAAATGACCCTGAATTTGAAAAGCAGTAAAACTGAACTCTGAAAAGGTTGTAACTTGGCATGACATGATAATTTCACCCTCATAGCAACTTCTAAAGAGTTGAGAGGGTTATGGCAAAAACTAGATACATTTCGTGGTCAAATTGGACAATCTCTTTCGAAGTATGAGGGTTTCGGATGAAAACTCATCTATTACAAAGGTATTTCATTTTTAATAACTAACTTTAACTCCAAAATTTTTGTGTGTTCAATATGCACGATTCAAAGGCACATCATCAATTTTCAACCCTTTCTTTCTGACTTCATTTGATATTTTCCATGCATTTAATGATTTATTTTGAGCTAAATGACCCTGAATTTGAAAAGCAGTACAAATGAACTATGAAAAGGTTGTAACTTGGCATGACATCATAATTTCACCCACATAGCATCTTCTAAAGAGTTGAGAGGGTTATGGCAAAAACTGGATGCACTTCGTGTACAAATTGGACAGTCTCTTTCGAAGTATGACGGTTTCGGACGAATACTCATCTATTACAAAGGTATTTCATTTTTAATAACTTATTTTAACTCCATACTTTTTTTGTGTTCAATATGCACCATTCAAAGGCACATCATCAATTTTCAACCCTTTCTTTCTGACTTCATTTGATATTTTCCTTGCATTTAATGATTTATTTTGAGCTAAATGACCCTGAATTTGATAAGCAGTACAAATGAACTCTGAAAAGGTTGTAACTTGGCATGACATCATAATTTCACCCACATAGCAACTTCTAAATAGTTGAGAGCGTTATGGCCAAAACTGGATGCACTTCGTGTACAAATTGGACAATCTCTTTCGAAGTATGAGGGTTTCGGACGAAAACTCATCTATTACAAAGGTATTTCATTTTTAATAACTTCTTTTAACTCCATACTTTTTGTGTGTTCAATATGCACCATTCAAAGTCACATCATCAATTTTCAACCCTTTCTGACTTCATTTGATATTTTCCATGCATTTAATTATTTATTTTGAGCTAAATGACCCTGAATTTGAAAACGAGTAATAATGAACTCTGAAAAGGTTGTAACTTGGCATGACATGATAATTTCACCCTCATAGCAACTTCTAAAGAGTTGAGAGGGTTATGGCAAAAACTAGATGCACTTCGTGTACAAATTGGACAATCTCTTTCGAAGTATGAGGGTTTCGGATGAAAACTCATCTATTACAAAGGTATTTCATTTTTAATAACTTACTTTAACTCCATACATTTTTGGTGTTCAATATGCACCATTCAAAGGCACATCATCAATTTTCAACGCTTTCTGACTTCATTTGATATTTTCCATGCATTTAATGATTTATTTTGTGCTAAATGACCCTGCATTTGAAAATCAGTAAAAATGAACTCTGAAAAGGTTGTAACTTGGCATGACATGATAATTTCACCCTCATAGCAACTTCTAAAGAGTTGAGAGGGTTACGGAAAAAACTTGATGCACTTCGTTTACAAATTGGACAATCTCTTTCGAAGTATGAGGGTTTCGGACGAAAACTCATCTATTACAAAGGGATTTCATTTTTAATAACTTATTTTAACTCCATACTTTTTGTGTGTTCAATATGCACCATTCAAAGGCACATCATCAATTTTCAACCCTTTCTTTGTGACTTCAGTTGATATTTTCCATGCATTTAATGATTTATTTTGAGCTAAATGACCCTGAATTTGAAAAGCAGTACAAATGAATTCTGAAAAGGTTGTAACTTGGCATGACATCATAATCTCACCCATATAGAAACTTCTAAAGAGTTGAGAGGGTTACGGCAAAAACTGGATGCACTTCGTGTACGAATTGGACAATCTCTTTTGAAGTATGAGGGTTTCGGATGAAAACTCATCTATTACAAAAAGATTTCATTTTTAATAACTTCTTTTAAATCCATACATTTTGTGTGTTCAATATGCACCATTCAAAGGCACATCATCAATTTTCAACCCTTTCTGACTTCATTTGATATTTTCCATGCATTTAATGATTTATTTTGAGCTAAATGACCCTGAATTTGAAAAGCAGTACAAATAAACTCTGAAAAGGTTGTAACTTGGCATGACATCATAATTTCACCCACATAGCAACTTCCAAAGAGTTGGGAGGGCTACGGCAAAAACTGGATGCACTTCATGTACAAATTGGACAATCTCTTTTGAAGTATGATGGTTTCGGATGAAAACTCATCTATTACAAAGAGATTTCATTTTTAATAACTTATTTTAACTCCATAAATTTTGTGTGTTCAATATGCACCATTCAAAGGCACATCATCAATTTTCAACCCTTCCTGACTTCATTTGATATTTTCCATGCATTTAATGATTTATATTGAGCTAAATGACCCTGAATATGAAAAGCAGTAAAAATGAACTCTGAAAAGGTTGCAACTTGGCATGACATGATAATTTCACCCACATAGCAACTTCTAAAGAGTTGAGATGGTTATGGGAAAAACTAGATGCACTTCGTGTACAAATTGGACAATCTCTTTCGAAGTATGAGGGTTTCGGACGAAAACTCATCTATTACAAAGGTATTTCATTTTTAATAAAATATTTTAACTGCATAATTTTTCTGTTCAATATGCACCGTTCAAAGGCACATCATCAATTTTCAACCCTTTCTTTCTCACTCCATTTGATATTTTCCATGCATTTAATGATTTATTTTGAGCTAAATGAGCCTGAATTTGAAAAGGAGTACAAATGAACTCTGAAAAGGTTGTAACTTGGCATGACATCATAATTTCACCCACATAGCAACTTCTAAAGAGTTGAGAGAGTTATGGCAAAAACTAGATGCACTTTGTGTACAAATTGGACAATCTCTTTCGAAGTATGAGGGTTTCAGACGAAAACTCATCTATTACAAAGGTATTTCATTTTTAATAACTTATTTTAACTCCATAATTTTTGTTTGTTCAATATGCACCATTCAAAGGCAGATCATCAATTTTCAACCCTTTCCGACTTCATTTGATATTTTCCATGCATTTAATGATTTATTTTGAGCTAAATGACCCTGAATTTGAAAAGCAGTATAAATGAACTCTGAAAAGGTTGTAACTTGGCATGACATCATAATTTCACCCACATAGCAACTTCTAAAGAGTTGAGAGGTGTGCGGAAAAAACTGGATGCACTTCGTGTACAAATTGGACAATCTCTTGCGAAGTATGAGGGTTTCGGATGAATACTCATCTATTACACTGGGATTTCATTTTGAATAACTTATTCTAACTCCATACTTTTTGTGTGTTCAATATGCACCATTCAATGCCACATCATCAATTTTCAACCCTTTCTGACTTCATTTGATATTTTCCATGCATTTAATGAATTCTTTTGAGCTAAATGACCTTGAATTTGAAAAGCAGTACAAATGAACTCTGAAAAGGTTGTAACTTGGCATGACATCATAATTTCACCCACATAGAAACTTCCAAAGAGTTGGGACGGTTACGGCAAAAACTGGATGCACTTCGTGTACAAATTGGACAATCTCTTTTGAAGTATGATGGTTTCGGATGAAAACTCATCTATTACAAAGAGATTTCATTTTTAATAACTTACTTTAACTCCATACATTTTTTGTGTTCAATATGCACCATTCAAAGGCACATCATCAATTTTCAACCCTTTCTAACTTCATTTGATATTTTCCATGCATTTAATGATTTATTTTGAGCTAAATGACCCTGAATTTGAAAAGCAGTAAAACTAAACTCTGAAAAGGTTGTAACTTGGCATGACATGATAATTTCACCCTCATAGCAACTTCTAAAGAGTTGAGAGGGTTATGGCAAAAACTAGATGCACTTCGTGTACAAATTGGACAATCTCTTTCGAAGTATGAGGGTTTCGGACGAAAGCTCATCTATTACAAAGGTATTTCATTTTTAATAACTTATTTTAACTCCTTACTTTTTGTGTGTTCAATATGCACCATTCAAAGGCACATCATCAATTTTCAACCCTTCCTGACCTCATTTGATATTTTCCATGCAATTAATGATTTATTTTGAGCTAAATGACCCTGAATTTGAAAAGCAGTACAAATGAACTCTGAAAATGTTGTAACTTTGCATGACATCATAATTTCACCCACATATCATCTTCTAAAGAGTTGAGAGGGTTACGTCAAAAACTGGATGCACTTCATGTACAAATTGGACAATCTCTTTCGAAGTATGAGGATTTCGGACGAAAACTCATCTATTACAAAGGTATTTCATTTTTAATAACTTATCTTAACTCCATAATTTTTGTGTGTTCAATATGCACCATTCAAAGGCACATCATCAATTTTCAACCCTTTCTTTCTGACTTCATTTGATATTTTCCATGCATTTAATGATTTATTTTGAGCTAAATGACCCTGAATATGAAAAGCAGTACAAATGAACTCTGAAAAGGTTGTAACTTGGCATGACATCATAATTTCACCCACATATTAACTTCTAAAGAGTTGAGAGGGTTATGGCAAAAACTGGATGCACTTCGTGTACAAATTGGACAATCTCTTCCGAAGTATGAGGGTTTCGGATGAATACTCATCTATTACAATGGGATTTCATTTTTAATAACTTCTTCTAACTCCATACTTTTTGTGTGTTCAATATGCACCATTCAATGCCACATCATCAATTTTCAATCCTTTCTGACTTCATTTGATATTTTCCATGCATTTAATGATTTATTTTGAGCTAAATGACCCTGAATTTGAAAAGCAGTACAAATGAACTCTGAAAAGGTTGTAACTTGGCATGACATCATTATTTCACCCACATAGAAACTTCTAAAGAGTTGGGAGGGTTACGGCAAAAACTGGATGCACTTCGTGTACAAATTGGACAATCTCTTTTGAAGTATGATGGTTTCGGATGAAAACTCATCTATTACAAAGAGATTTCATTTTTAATAACTTACTTTAACTCCATACATTTTTTGTGTTCAATATGCACCATTCAAAGGCACATCATCAATTTTCAACCCTTTCTGACTTCATTTGATATTTTCCATGCATTTAATGATTTATTTTGAGCTAAATGACCCTGAATTTGAAAAGCAGTAAAACTGAACTCTGAAAAGGTTGTAACTTGGCATGACATGATAATTTCACCCTCATAGCAACTTCTAAAGAGTTGAGAGGGTTATGGCAAAAACTGGATGCACTTCGTGTACAAATTGGACAATCTCTGTCGAAGTATGAGGGTTTCGGACGAGAACTCATCTATTACAAAGGTATTTCATATTTAATAACTTATTTTAACTCCTTACTTTTTGTGTGTTCAATATGCACCATTCAAGGGCACATCATCAATTTTCAACCCTTTCTGACTTCATTTGATTTTTCCATGCATTTAATGATTTATTTTGAGCTAAATGACCCTGAATTTGAAAAGCAGTATAAATGAACTCTGAAATGGGTTGTAACATGGCATGACATCATAATTTCACCCACATAAAAACTTCTAAAGAGTTGAGAGGGTTACGACAAAAACTGGATGCACTTCGTGTACAAATTGGACAATCTCTTTCGAAGTATGAGGATTTCGGACGAAAACTCATCTATTACAAAGGTATTTCATTTTTAATAACTTATTTTAACTCCATAATTTTTGTGTGTTCAATATGCACCATTCAAAGGCACATCATCAATTTTCAACCCTTTCTTTCTGACTTCATTTGATATTTTCCATGCATTTAATGATTTATTTTTAGCTAAATGACCCCGAATTTGAAAAGCAGTACAAATGAACTCACAAAAGGTTGTAACTTGGCATGACATCATAATTTCACCCACATAGAAACTTCTAAAGAGTTGGGAGGGTTACGGAAAAAACTGGATGCACTTCGTGTACAAATTGGACAATCTCTTTTGAAGTATGATGGTTTCGGATGAAAACTCATCTATTACAAAGGTATTTCATTTTTAATAACTTATTTTAACTCCAAAATTTTTTGGTGTTCAATATGCACCATTCAAAGGCACATCATCAATTTTCAACCCTTTCTTTCTGACTTCATTTGATATTTTCCATGCATTTAATGATTTATTTTGAGCTAAATGACCCTGAATTTGAAAAGCAGTACAAATGAACTCTGAAAAGGTTGTAACTTGGCATGACATCATAATTTCACCCACATAGGAACTTCTAAAGAGTTGAGAGGGTTATGGCAAAAACTGGATGCACTTCGTGTACAAATTGGACAATCTCTTTCGAAGTATGAGGGTTTCGGACGAAAACTCATCTATTACATACGTATTTCATTTTTAATAACTTATTTTAACTCCTTACTTTTTGTGTGTTCAATATGCACCATTCAAAGGCACATCATCAATTTTCAACCCTTTCTGACTTCATTTGATATTTTCCATGCATTTAATGATTTATTTTGAGCTAAATGACCCCTAATTTGAAAAGCAGTATAAATGAACTCTGAAATGGGTTGTAACATGGCATGACATCATAATTTCACCCACATAAAAACTTCTAAAGAGTTGAGATGGTTACGGCAAAAACTGGATGCACTTCGTGTACAAATTGGACAATCTCTTTCGAAGTATGAGGATTTCGGACGAAAACTCATCTATTACAAAGGTATTTCATTTTTAATAACTTATTTTAACTCCATAATTTTTGTGTGTTCAATATGCACCATTCAAAGGCACATCATCAATTTTCAACCCTTTCTTTCTGACTTCATTTGATATTTTCCATGCATTTAATGATTAATTTTTAGCTAAATGACCCTGAATTTGAAAAGCAGTACAAATGAACTCACAAAAGGTTGTAACTTGGCATGACATCATAATTTCACCCACATAGAAACTTCTAAAGAGTGGGGAGGGTTACGGCAAAAACTGGATGCACTTCGTGTACAAATTGGACAATCTCTTTTGAAGTATGATGGTTTCGGATGAAAACTCATCTATTACAAAGAGATTTCATTTTTAATAACTCACTTTAACACCATACATTTTTTGTTTTCAATATGCCCCATTCAAAGTCACATCATCAATTTTCAACCCTTTCTGACTTCATTTGATATTTTCCATGCATTTAATGATTTATTTTGAGCTAAATGACCCTGAATTTGAAAAGCAGTAATAATGAACTCTGAAAAGGTTGTAACTTGGCATGACATGATAATTTCACCCTCATAGCAACTTCTAAAGAGTTGAGAGGGTTATGGCAAAAACTAGATGCACTTCGTGTACAAATTACACAATCTCTTTCGAAGTATGAGGGATTCGGATGAAAACTCATCTATTACAAAGATATTTCATTTTTAATAACTTACTTTAACTCCATACATTTTTGGTGTTCAATATGCACCCTTCAAAGGCACATCATCAATTTTCAACGCTTTCTCACTTCATTTGATATTTTCCATGCATTTAATGATTTATTTTGTGCTAAATGACCCTGGATTTGAAAAGCAATAAAAATCAACTCTGAAAAGGTTGTAACTTGGCATGACATGATAATTTCACCCTCATAGCAACTTCTAAAGAGTTGAGAGGATTACGGAAAAAACTGGATGCACTTCGTTTACAAATTGGACAATCTCTTCCGAAGTATGAGGGTTTCGGACGAAAACTCATCTATTACAAAGGGATTTCATTTTTAATAACTTATTTTAACTCCATACTTTTTGTGTGTTCAATATGCACCATTCAAAGGCACATCATCAATTTTCAACCCTTTCTTTGTGACTTCATTTGATATTTTCCATGCATTTAATGATTTATTTTGAGCTAAATGACCCTGAATTTGACAAGCAGTACAAATGAACTCTGAAAAGGTTGTAACTTGGCATGACATGATAATCTCACCCATATTGAAACTTCTAAAGAGTTGAGAGGGTTACGGCAAAAACTGGATGCACTTCGTGTACAAATTGGACAATCTCTTTTGAAGTATGAGGGTTTCAGATGAAAACTCATCTATTACAAAAAGATTTCATTTTTAATAACTTATTTTAAATCCATACGTTTTGTGTGTTCAATATGCACCATTCAAAGGCACATCATCAATTTTCAACCCTTTCAGACTTCATTTGATATTTTCCATCCATTTAATGATTTATTTTGAGCTAAATGACCCTGAATTTGAAAAGCAGTACAAATGAACTCTGAAAAGGTTGTAACTTGGCATGACATCATAATTTCACCCACATAGCAACTTCCAAAGAGTTGGGAGGGCTACGGCAAAAACTGGATGCACTTCGTGTACAAATTGGACAATCTCTTTTGAAGTATGATGGTTTCGGATGAAAACTCATCTATTACAAAGAGATTTCATTTTTAATAACTTATTTTAACTCCATAAATTTGGTGTGTTCAATATGCACCATTCAAAGGCACATCATCAATTTTCAACCCTTCCTGACTTCATTTGATATTTTCCATGCATTTAATGATTTATTTTGAGCTAAATGACCCTGAATTTGAAAAGCAGTAAAAATGAACTCTGAAAAGGTTGTAACTTGGCATGACATGATAATTTCACCCACATAGCAACTTCTAAAGAGTTGAGATGGTTATGGGAAAAACTAGATGCACTTCGTGTACAAATTGGACAATCTCTTTCGAAGTATGAGGGTTTCGGATGAAAACTCATCTATTACAAAGGTATTTCATTTTTAATAAATTATTTTAACTCCATACTTTTTGTGTGTTCAATATGCACCATTCAAAGTCACATCATCAATTTTCAACCCTTGCTGACTTCATTTCATATTTCCCATGCATTTAATGATTTATTTTGAGCTAAATGACCCTGAATTTGAAAAGCAGTAATAATGAACTCTGAAAAGGTTGTAACTTGGCATGACATGATAATTTCACCCTCATAGCAACTTCTAAAGAGTTGAGAGGGTTATGGCAAAAACTAGATGCACTTCCTGTACAAATTGGACAATCTCTTTCGAAGTATGAGGGTTTCGGATGAAAACTCATCTATTACAAAGATATTTCATTTTTAATAACTTACTTTAACTCCATACATTTTTGGTGTTCAATATGCAACCTTCAAAGGCACATCATCAATTTTCAACGCTTTCTCACTTCATTTGATATTTTCCATGCATTTAATGATTTATTTTGTGCTAAATGACCCTGAATTTGAAAAGCAATAAAAATGAACTCTGAAAAGGTTGTAACTCAGCATGACATGATAATTTCACCCTCATAGCAACTTCTAAAGAGTTGAGATGGTTACGGAAAAAACTGGATGCACTTCGTTTACAAATTGGACAATCTCTTTCGAAGTATGAGGGTTTCAGATGAAAACTCATCTATTACAAAGGGATTTCATTTTTAATAACTTATTTTAACTCCATACTTTTTGTGTGTTCAATATGCACCATTCAAAGGCACATCATCAATTTTCAACCCTTTCTTCGTGACTTCATTTGATATTTTCCATGCATTTAATGATTTATTTTGAGCTAAATGACCCTGAATTTGAAAAGCAGTACAAATGAACTCTGAAAAGGTTGTAACTTGGCATGACATCATAATCTCACCCATATAGAAACTTCTAAAGAGTTGAGAGGATTACGTCAAAAACTGGATGCACTTCGTGTACAAATTGGACAATCTCTTTTGAAGTATGAGGGTTTCCGATGAAAACTCATCTATTACAAAGAGATTTCATTTTTAATAACTTATTTTAACTCCATAAATTTGGTGTGTTCAATATGCACCATTCAAAGGCACATCATCAATTTTCAACCCTTCCTGACTTCATTTGATATTTTCCATGCATTTAATGATTTATTTTGAGCTAAATGACCCTGAATTTGAAAAGCAGTAAAAATGAACTCTGAAAAGTTTGTAACTTGGCATGACATCATAATTTCACCCACATAGCAACTTCTAAAGAGTTGAGAGAGTTATGGAAAAAACTAGATGCACTTTGTGTACAAATTGGACAATCTCTTTCGAAGTATGAGGGTTTCGGACGAAAACTCATCTATTACAAAGGTATTTCATTTTTAATAACTTATTTTAACTCCATAATTTTTGTGCGTTCAATATGCACCATTCAAAGGCAGATCATCAATTTTCAACCCTTTCTGACTTCATTTGATATTTTCCATGCATTTAATGATTTATTTTGAGCTAAATGACCCTGAATTTGAAAAGCAGTATAAATGAACTCTGAAAAGGTTGTAACTTGGCATGACATCATAATTTCACCCACATAGCAACTTCTAAAGAGTTGAGAGGCGTGCGGCAAAAACTGGATGCACTTCGTGTACAAATTGGACAATCTCTTGCGAAGTATGAGGTTTTTGGATGAATACTCATCTATTACAATGGTATTTCATTTTTAATAACTTATTCTAACTCCATACTTTTTGTGTCTTCAATATGCACCATTCAATGCCACATCATCAATTTTCAACCCTTTCTGACATCATTTGATATTTTCCATGCATTTAATGATTTATTTTGAGCTAAATGACCCTGAATTTGAAAAGCAGTACAAATGAACTCTGAAAAGGTTGTAACTTGGCATGACATCATAATTTCACCCACATAGAAACTTCTAAATAGTTGGGAGGGTTACGGCAAAACTAGATGCACTTCGTGTACAAATTGGACAATCTCTTTTGAAGTATGATGGTTTCGGATGAAAACTCATCTATTACAAAGAGATTTCATTTTTAATAACTTACTTTAACTCCATACATTTGTTGTGTTCAATATGCACCATTCAAAGGCACATCATCAATTTTCAACCCTTTCTGACTTCATTTGATATTTTCCATGCATTTAATGATTTATTTTTAGCTAAATGACCTTGAATTCGAAAAGCAGTAAAATTGAACTCTGAAAAGGTTGTATCTTGGCATGACATGATAATTTCACCCTCATAGCAACTTCTAAAGAGTTGAGAGGGTTACGGCAAAAACTAGATGCACTTCATGTACAAATTGGACAATCTCTTTCGAAGTATGAGGGTTTCGGACGAAAACTCATCTATTACAAAGTTATTTCATTTTCAATAACTTATTTTAACTCCTTACTTTTTGTGTGTTCAATATGCACCATTCAAAGGCACATCATCAATTTTCAACCCTTTCTGACTTCATTTGATATTTTCCATGCATTTAATGATTTATTTTGAGCTAAACGACCCTGAATTTGAAAAGTAGTAAAACTGAACTCTGAAAAGGTTGTAAATTGGCATGACATGATAATTTCACCCTCATTGCAACTTCTAAAGAATTGAGAGGGTTATGGCAAAAACTAGATGCACTTCGTGTACAAATTGGACAATCTCTTTCAAAGTATGAGGGTTTCGGACGAAAACTCATCTATTACAAAGGTATTTCATTTTTAATAACTTATTTTAACTCCATAATTTTTGTGTGTTCAATATGCACCATTCAAAGGCACATCATCAATTTTCAACCCTTTCTGACTTCATTTGATATTTTCCATGCATTTAATGATTTATTTTGAGCTAAATGACCCTGAATTTGAAAAGCAGTAAAACTGAACTCTGAAAAGGTTGTAAATTGGCATGACATGATAATTTCACCCTCATTGCAACTTCTAAAGAATTGAGAGGGTTATGGCAAAAACTAGATGCACTTCGTGTACAAATTGGACAATCTCTTTCGAAGTATGAGGGTTTCGGACGAAAACTCATCTATTACAAAGTTATTTCATTTTCAATAACTTATTTTAACTCCTTACTTTTTGTGTGTTCAATATGCACCATTCAAAGGCACATCATCAATTTTCAACCCTTTCTGACTTCATTTGATATTTTCCATGCATTTAATGATTTATTTTGAGCTAAATGACCCTGAATTTGAAAAGCAGTATAAATGAACTCTGAAATGGGTTGTAACATGGCATGACATCATAATTTCACCCACATAAAAACTTCTAAAGAGTTGAGAGGGTTACGGCATAAACTCAATGCACTTCGTGTACAAATTGGACAATCTCTTTCGAAGTATGAGGGTTTCGGACGAAAACTCATCTATTACAAAGGTATTTCATTTTTAATAACTTATTTTAAGTCCAAAATTTTTGTGCGTTCAATATGCACCATTCAAAGGCACATCATCAATTTTCAACCCTTTCTTTCTGACTTCATTTGATATTTTCCATGCATTTAATGATTTATTTTTAGCTAAATGACCTTGAATTCGAAAATCAGTACAAATGAACTCAGAAAAGTTTGTAACTTGGCATGACATCATAATTTCACCCACATAGAAACTTCTAAAGAGTTGGGAGGGTTACGGCAAAAACTAGATGCACTTCGTGTACAAATTGGACAATCTCTTTTGAAGTATGATGGTTTCGGATGAAAACTCATCTATTATAAAGGTATTTCATTTTCAATAACTTATTTTAACTCCTTAGTTTTTGTGTGTTCAATATGCACCATTCAAAGTCGCATCATGAATTTCAACCCTTTCTGACTTCATTTGATATTTTCCATGCATTTAATGATTTATTTGGAGCTAAATGACCCTGAATTTGAAAAGCAGTATAAATGAACTCTGAAATGGGTTGTAACATGGCATGACATCATAATTTCACCCACATAAAAACTTCTAAAGAGTTGAGAGGGTTACGGCAAAAACTGGATGCACTTCGTGTACAAATTGGACAATCTCTTTCGAAGTATGAGGGTTTCGGACGAAAACTCATCTATTACAAAGGTATTTCATTTTTAATAACTTATTTTAACTCCATAATTTTTGTGTGTTCAATATGCACCATTCAAAGGCACATCATCAATTTTCAACCCTTTCTTTCTGACTTCATTTGATATTTTCCATGCATTTAATGATTTATTTTTAGCTAAATGACCCTGAATTTGAAAAGCAGTACAAATGAACTCAGAAAAGGTTGTAACTTGGCATGACATCATAATTTCACCCACATAGAAACTTCTAAAGAGTTGGGAGGGTTACGTCAAAAACTGGATGCACTTCGTGTACAAATTGGACAATCTCTTTTGAAGTATGATGGTTTCGGATGAAAACTCATCTATTACAAAGAGATTTCATTTTTAATAACTTACTTTAACTCCATACATTTTTTGTTTTCAATATGCCCCATTCAAAGGCACATCATCAATTTTCAACCCTTTCTGACTTCATTTGATATTTTCCATGCATTTAATGATTTATTTTGAGCTAAATGACCCTGAATTTGAAAAGCAGTAAAACTGAACTCTGAAAAGGTTGTAACTTGGCATGACATGATAATTTCACCCTCATTGCAACTTCTAAAGAATTGAGAGGGTTATGGCAAAAACTAGATGCACTTCGTGTACAAATTGGACAGTCTCTTTCAAAGTATGAGGGTTTCGAACGAAAACTCATCTATTACAAAGGTATTTCATTTTTAATAACTTATTTTAACTCCAAAATTTTTGTGTGTTCAATATGCACCATTCAAAGGCACATCATCAATTTTCAACCCTTTCTTTCTGACTTCATTTGATATTTTCCATGCATTTAATGATTTATTTTGAGCTAAATGACCCTGAATTTGAAAAGCAGTACAAATGAACTCTGAAAATGTTGTAACTTGGCATGACATCATAATTTCACCCACATAGCAACTTCTAAAGAGTTGAGAGGGTTATGGCAAAAACTGGATGCACTTCGTGTACAAATTGGACAATGTCTTTCGAAGTATGAGGGTTTCGGATGAAAACTCGTCTATTACAAAGGTATTTCATTTTTAATAACTTATTCTAACTCCATAACTTTTGTGTGTTCAATGTGCACCATTCAAAGGCGCATCATCAATTTTCAACCCTTTCTTTCTGACTTCATTTGATATTTTCCATGTATTTAATGATTTATTTTTAGCTAAATGACCCTGAATTTCAAAAGTAGTACAAATGAACTCTGAAAAGGTTGTAACTTGGCATGACATCATAATTTCACCCACATAGAAACTTCTAAAGAGTTGGGAGGGTTACGGCAAAAACTGGATGCACTTCGTGTACAAATTGGACAATCTCTTTTGAAGTATGATGGTTTCGGATGAAAACTCATCTATTACAAAGAGATTTCATTTTTAATAACTTACTTTAACTCAATACATTTTTTGTGTTCAATATGCACCATTCAAAGGCACATCATCAATTTGCAACCCTTTCTGACTTCATTTGATATTTTCCATGCATTTAATGATTTATTTTGAGCTAAATGACCCTGAATTTGAAAAGCAGTAAAACTGAACTCTGAAAAGGTTGTAACTTGGCATGAAATGATAATTTCACCCTCATTGCAACTTCTAAAGAGTTGAGAGGGTTATGGAAAAAACTAGATGCACTTCGTGTACAAATTGGACAATCTCTTTCGAAGTATGAGGGTTTCGGACGAAAACTCATCTATTACAAAGGTATTTCATTTTTAATAACTTATTTTAACTCCAAAATTTTTGTGTGTTCAATATGCACCATTCAAAGGCACATCATCAATTTTCAACCCTTTCTTTCTGACTTCATTTGATATTTTCCATGCATTTAATGATTTATTTTGAGCTAAATGACCCTGAATTTGAAAAGCAGTACAAATGAACTCTAAAAATGTTGTAACTTGGCATGACATCATAATTTCACCCACATAGCAACTTCTAAAGAGTTGAGAGGGTTATGGCAAAAACTGGATGCAGTTCGTGTACAAATTGGACAATCTCTTTCGAAGTATGAGGGTTTCGGACGAAAACTCATCTATTACAAAGGTATTTCATTTTTAATAACTTATTTTAACTCCATACTTTGTGTGTGTTCAATATGCACCATTCAAAGGCACATCATATATATTCAACCCTTTCTAACTTCATTTGATATTTTCCATGCATTTAATGATTTATTTTGAGCTAAATGACCCTGAATTTGAAAAGCAGTATAAATGAACTCTTAAAAGGTTGTAACTTGTCATGACATCATAATTTCACCCACATAGCAACTTCTAAAGAGTTGAGAGGGTTACGGCAAAAACTAGATGCACTTCGTGTACAAATTGGACAATCTCTTTTGAAGTATGAGGGTTTCGGACGAAAACTCATCTATTACAAAGGTATTTCATTTTTAATAACTTATTTTAACTCCTTACTTTTTGTGTGTTCAATATGCACCATTCAAAGGCACATCATCAATTTTCAACCCTTTCTGACTTCATTTGATATTTTCCATGCATTTAATGATTTATTTTGAGCTAAATGACCCTGAATTTGAAAAGCAGTAAAACTGAACTCTGAAAAGGTTGTAACTTGGCATGACATGATAATTTCACCCTCATAGCAACTTCTAAAGAGTTGAGAGGGTTATGGCAAAAACTAGATGCACTTCGTGTACAAATTGGACAATCTCTTTCGAAGTATGAGGGTTTCGGACGAAAACTCATGTATTACAAAGGTATTTCATTTTTAATAACTTACTTTAACTCCATACATTTTTTGTGTTCAATATGCACCATTCGAAGGCACATCATCAAATTTCAACGCTTTCTGACTTCATTTGATATTTTCCATGCATTTAATGATTTATTTTGTGCTAAATGACCCTGAATTTGAAAAGCAGTAAAAATGAACTCTGAAAAGGTTGTAACTTGGCATGACATGATAATTTCACCCTGATAGCAACTTCTAAAGAGTTGAGAGGGTTACGGCAAAAACTAGAAGCACGTCATGTACAAATTGGACAATCTCTTTCGAAGTATGAGGGTTTCGGACGAAAACTCATCTATTACAAAGTTATTTCATTTGTAATAACTTATTTTAACTCCATAATTTTTGGGTGTTCAATATGCACCATTCAAAGGCACATCATCAATTTTCAACCCTTTCTTTCTGACTTCATTTGATATTTTCCATGCATTTAATGATTTATTTTGAGCTAAATGACCCTGAATTTGAAAAGGAGTACAAATGAACTCTGAAAATGTTGTAACTTGGCATGACATCATAATTTCACCCACATAGCAACTTCTAAAGAGTTAAGAGGGTTATGGCAAAAACTGGATGCACTTCGTGTACAAATTGGACAATCTCTTTCGAAGTATGAGGGTTTCGGATGAAAACTCGTCTATTACAAAGGTATTTCATTTTTAATAACTTATTCTAACTCCATAACTTTTGTGTGTTCAATATGCACCATTCAAAGGCGCATCATCAATTTTCAACCCTTTCTTTCTGACTTCATTTGATATTTTCCATGTATTTAATGATTTATTTTTAGCTAAATGACCCTGAATTTCAAAAGTAGTACAAATGAACTCTGAAAAGGTTGTAACTTGGCATGACATCATAATTTCACCCACATAGAAACTTCTAAAGAGTTGGGAGGGTTACGGCAAAAACTGGATGCACTTCGTGTACAAATTGGACAATCTCTTTTGAAGTATGATGGTTTCGGATGAAAACTCATCTATTACAAAGAGATTTCATTTTTAATAACTTACTTTAACTCAATACATTTTTTGTGTTCAATATGCACCATTCAAAGGCACATCATCAATTTGCAACCCTTTCTGACTTCATTTGATATTTTCCATGCATTTAATGATTTATTTTGAGCTAAATGACCCTGAATTTGAAAAGCAGTAAAACTGAACTCTGAAAAGGTTGTAACTTGGCATGACATGATAATTTCACGCTCATAGCAACTTCTAAAGAGTTGAGAGGGTTATGGCAAAAACTAGATGCACTTCGTGTACAAATTGGACAATCTCTTTCGAAGTATGAGGGTTTCGGACGAAAACTCATGTATTACAAAGGTATTTCATTTTTAATAACTTACTTTAACTCCATACATTTTTTGTGTTCAATATGCACCATTCGAAGGCACATCATCAAATTTCAACGCTTTCTGACTTCATTTGATATTTTCCATGCATTTAATGATTTATTTTGTGCTAAATGACCCTGAATTTGAAAAGCAGTAAAAATGAACTCTGAAAAGGTTGTAACTTGGCATGACATGATAATTTCACCCTGATAGCAACTTCTAAAGAGTTGAGAGGGTTACGGCAAAAACTAGAAGCACGTCGTGTACAAATTGGACAATCTCTTTCGAAGTATGAGGGTTTCGGACGAAAACTCATCTATTACAAAGTTATTTCATTTGTAATAACTTATTTTAACTCCATAATTTTTGGGTGTTCAATATGCACCATTCAAAGGCACATCATCAATTTTCAACCCTTTCTTTCTGACTTCATTTGATATTTTCCATGCATTTAATGATTTATTTTGAGCTAAATGACCCTGAATTTGAAAAGGAGTACAAATGAACTCTGAAAATGTTGTAACTTGGCATGACATCATAATTTCACCCACATAGCAACTTCTAAAGAGTTAAGAGGGTTATGGCAAAAACTGGATGCACTTCGTGTACAAATTGGACAATCTCTTTCGAAGTATGAGGGTTTCGGATGAAAACTCGTCTATTACAAAGGTATTTCATTTTTAATAACTTATTCTAACTCCATAACTTTTGTGTGTTCAATATGCACCATTCAAAGGCGCATCATCAATTTTCAACCCTTTCTTTCTGACTTCATTTGATATTATCCATGTATTTAATGATTTATTTTTAGCTAAATGACCCTGAATTTCAAAAGTAGTACAAATGAACTCTGAAAAGGTTGTAACTTGGCATGACATCATAATTTCACCCACATAGAAACTTCTAAAGAGTTGGGAGGGTTACGGCAAAAACTGGATGCACTTCGTGTACAAATTGGACAATCTCTTTTGAAGTATGATGGTTTCGGATGAAAACTCATCTATTACAAAGAGATTTCATTTTTAATAACTTACTTTAACTCAATACATTTTTTGTGTTCAATATGCACCATTCAAAGGCACATCATCAATTTGCAACCCTTTCTGACTTCATTTGATATTTTCCATGCATTTAATGATTTATTTTGAGCTAAATGACCCTGAATTTGAAAAGCAGTAAAACTGAACTCTGAAAAGATTGTAACTTGGCATGAAATGATAATTTCACCCTCATTGCAACTTCTAAAGAGTTGAGAGGGTTATGGAAAAAACTAGATGCACTTCGTGTACAAATTGGGCAATCTCTTTCGAAGTATGAGGGTTTCGGACGAAAACTCATCTATTACAAAGGTATTTCATTTTTAATAACTTATTTTAACTCCAAAAATTTTGTGTGTTCAATATGCACCATTCAAAGGCACATCAGCAATTTTCAACCCTTTCTTTCTGACTTCATTTGATATTTTCCATGCATTTAATGATTTATTTTGAGCTAAATGACCCTGAATTTGAAAAGCAGTACAAATGAACTCTAAAAATGTTGTAACTTGGCATGACATCATAATTTCACCCACATAGCAACTTCTAAAGAGTTGAGAGGGTTATGGCAAAAACTGGATGCAGTTCGTGTACAAATTGGACAATCTCTTTCGAAGTATGAGGGTTTCGGACGAAAACTCATCTATTACAAAGTTATTTCATTTGTAATAACTTATTTTAACTCCATAATTTTTGGGTGTTCAATATGCACCATTCAAAGGCACATCATCAATTTTCAACCCTTTCTTTCTGACTTCATTTGATATTTTCCATGCATTTAATGATTTATTTTGAGCTAAATGACCCTGAATTTGAAAAGCAGTAAAACTGAACTCTGAAAAGGTTGTAACTTGGCATGACATGATAATTTCACCCTCATAGCAACTTCTAAAGAGTTGAGAGGGTTATGGCAAAAACTAGATGCACTTCGTGTACAAATTGGACAATCTCTTTCGAAGTATGAGGGTTTCGGACGAAAACTCATGTATTACAAAGGTATTTCATTTTTAATAACTTACTTTAACTCCATACATTTTTTGTGTTCAATATGCACCATTCGAAGGCACATCATCAAATTTCAACCCTTTCTTTCTGACTTCATTTGATATTATCCATGTATTTAATGATTTATTTTTAGCTAAATGACCCTGAATTTCAAAAGTAGTACAAATGAACTCTGAAAAGGTTGTAACTTGGCATGACATCATAATTTCACCCACATAGAAACTTCTAAAGAGTTGGGAGGGTTACGGCAAAAACTGGATGCACTTCGTGTACAAATTGGACAATCTCTTTTGAAGTATGATGGTTTCGGATGAAAACTCATCTATTACAAAGAGATTTCATTTTTAATAACTTACTTTAACTCAATACATTTTTTGTGTTCAATATGCACCATTCAAAGGCACATCATCAATTTGCAACCCTTTCTGACTTCATTTGATATTTTCCATGCATTTAATGATTTATTTTGAGCTAAATGACCCTGAATTTGAAAAGCAGTAAAACTGAACTCTGAAAAGATTGTAACTTGGCATGAAATGATAATTTCACCCTCATTGCAACTTCTAAAGAGTTGAGAGGGTTATGGAAAAAACTAGATGCACTTCGTGTACAAATTGGGCAATCTCTTTCGAAGTATGAGGGTTTCGGACAAAAACTCATCTATTACAAAGGTATTTCATTTTTAATAACTTATTTTAACTCCAAAAATTTTGTGTGTTCAATATGCACCATTCAAAGGCACATCAGCAATTTTCAACCCTTTCTTTCTGACTTCATTTGATATTTTCCATGCATTTAATGATTTATTTTGAGCTAAATGACCCTGAATTTGAAAAGCAGTACAAATGAACTCTAAAAATGTTGTAACTTGGCATGACATCATAATTTCACCCACATAGCAACTTCTAAAGAGTTGAGAGGGTTATGGCAAAAACTGGATGCAGTTCGTGTACAAATTGGACAATCTCTTTCGAAGTATGAGGGTTTCGGACGAAAACTCATCTATTACAAAGGTATTGCATTTTTAATAACTTATTTTAACTCCATACTTTTTGTGTGTTCAATATGCACCATTCAAAGGCACATCATCAATTTTCAACCCTTTCTAACTTCATTTGCTATTTTCCATGCATTTAATGATTTATTTTGAGCTAGATGACCCTGAATTTGAAAAGCAGTATAAATGAACTCTTAAAAGGTTGTAACTTGGCATGACATCATAATTTCACCCACATAGAAACTTCTAAAGAGTTGAGAGGGTTACGGCAAAAACTGGATGCACTTCGTGTACAAATTGGACAATCTCTTGCGAAGTATGAGGGTTTCGGACGAAAACTCATCTATTACAAAGGTATTTCATTTTTAATAACTTATTTTAACTCCATACTTTTTGTGTTTTCAATATGCACCATTCAAAGGCACATCATCAATTTTCAACCCTTTCTTTCTGATTTTCATTTGATATTTTCCATGCATTTAATGATTTATTTTGAGCTAAATGACCCTAAATTTGAAAAGTAGTACAAATGAACTCTAAAAAGGTTGTAACTTGGCATGACATCATAATTTCACCCACATAGCAACTTCTAAAGAGTTGAGAGGGTTACGGCAAAAACTGGATGCACTTCGTGTACAAATTGGACAATCTCTTTCGAAGTATGAGGGTTTCACATGAAAACTCATCTATTACAATGGGATTTCATTTTTAATAACTTATTTTAACTCCATACTTTTTGTGTGTTCAATATGCACCATTCAATGGCACATCATCAATTTTCAACCCTTTTTGACTTCATTTGATATTTTCCATGCATTTAATGGTTTATTTTGATCTAAATGACCTTGAATTTGAAAAGTAGTAAAAATGAACTTTGAAAAGGTTGTAACTTGGCATGACATGATAATTTCACCCACATAGCAACTTCTAAAGAGTTGAGAGGGTTATGGCAAAAACTAGATGCACTTCGTGTACAAATTGGACAATCTCTTTCGAAGTATGAGGGTTTCAGACGAAAACTCATCTATTACAAAGGTATTCAATTTTTAATAACTGATTTTAACTCCATAATTTTTGTGTGTTCAATATGCACCATTCAAAGGCACATCATCAATTTTCAACCCTTTCTCACTTCATTTGATATTTTCCATGCATTTAATGATTTAGTTTGAGCTAAATGACCCTGAATTTCAAAAGCAGTATAAATGAACTCTTAAAAGGTTGTAACTTGGCATGACATCATAATTTCACCCACATAGCAACTTCTAAAGAGTTGAGAGGGTTACGGCAAAAACTGGATGCACTTCGTGTACAAATTGGACAATCTCTTGCGAAGTATGAGGGTTTCAGATGAAAACTGATCTATTACAATGTGATTTCATTTTGAATAATTTATTCTAACTCCATACTTTTTGTGTGTTCAATATGCACCGTTCAATGGCACATCCTCAATTTTCAACCCTTTCTGACTTCATTTGATATTTTCCATGCATTTAATTATTTATTTTGAGCTAAATGACCTTGAATTTGAAAAGCAGTACAAATGAATTCTGAAAAGGTTGTAACTTGGCATGACATCATAATTTCACCCACAGAGCAACTTCTAAAGAGTTGAGAGGGTTACGGCAAAAACTGGATGCACTTTGTTTACAAATTGGACAATCTCTTTCGAAGTATGAGGGTTTCGGACGAAAACTCATCTATTACAAAGGGATTTCATTTTTAGTAACTTATTTTAACTCCATACTTTTTGTGTGTTCAATATGCACCATTCAAAGGCACATTATCAATAATCATCCCTCTCTGACTTCAGTTGATATTTTCCATGCATTTAATGATTTATTTTGAGCTAAATGACCCCGAATTTGAAAAGCAGTACAAATGAACTCTGAAAAGGTTGGAACTTGGCATGACATCATAATCTCACCCACATAGCAACTTCTAAAGAGTTGAGAGGGTTACGGCAAAAACTTCATGTACAAACTGGATGCACTTCGTGTACAAACTGTTACAAAGATACCATGCTAGAAAATGCATGCATGTCCTTCACATAGAAAGTGATGACGGTGAAGCCTGTCACATCCCAGAGTGGGATCTCGTAGTGTAAGACTTTTTCTGCGTGTTTGTCCCTTGCTTATGATTGCGCCGTAACCATGGAGAATCTTCATCATTTAACAGGATGCTAGGTTCAGTCTTCACTCTGAAGGGAGGGATTTCATGAAACTTTTCATAATCTTCTAACATGTCTGTCTTGTCCTCCACTCCCACAATGTTTCTTTTACTTGAAAGAACTATGTGGCGCTTTGGCTCATCGTATGATGTATTCGCTTTCTTATATTTTTTTCTCCTCGGTTTGCTAGGCATGTCCTTCACATGGAAAACCTGAGCCACATCATTGGCTAGGACGAATGAGTTGTCCGTGTATCCAAGATTGTTGAGTTCCACTGTTGTCATTCCGTACTGCGGGTGTACCTGTACCCCGCCTCAAGTATATTTGACCCATTTGCACCAAAACAAAGGGACCTTAAGATCAGGTCCATAGTCAAGTTCCCATATCTCCTATATGTAAGCATAATATGTGTCTTGAAAGTTAGTTGCATCATAGCGGACACCACTGTTTTGCTTGGTGCTCTTTTTATCTTGGGCGATCGTGTAAAATGTATTACCATTTATCTCGTACCCTTTGAAAGTCATTACAGTCGAACTTGGTGTCTTGGCCAACCAGTACAATTCATCTAGAACACCATTGTCATTGATGAGCTTTTTTTGCAACCAACCGGCAAAAGTCTCCATGTGTTTACGTTCAATCCAGGGGTCAGACTGCTCCGGGTTCATAGACCGTACAATATCCTTGTGTTCCTCCATATATGGAGTCACCAAGGTGGAATTTTGTAGAACCGTGTAGTGTGCTTGAGTGAAAGAATGCCCGTCCATATTTATTGCTTCTTTCTTTCCTAATGTGCCTTTTCCACCCAGTCTCCCCTCATGCCGCGATTCAGGAAGACCAATCGGCTTAATGTTAGGAACAAAGTCAACACAAAACTCAATAACCTCCTCTGTTCCATATCCCTTGGCGATGCTTCCTTCTGGCCTAGCACGGTTATGAGCATATTTCTTTAAGACTCCCATGAACCTCTCGAAGGGGAACATATGTGTAGAAATATAGGACCCAGAATGTTAATCTATTTGACTAGGTGAACTAGAACATGCGTCATAATATTGAAGAAGGATGAAGGGAACACCAACTCGAAACTGACAAGACATTGGACCAGGTCATTTTGTAACCTTGGTAGGATTTCCGGATCGATTACCTTCTGAGAAATTGCATTGAGGAATGCGCATAGCTTCACAATGGCTAATCGAACATTTTCGGTAGAAGCCCCCAAAGTGCAACCGGAAGTAATTGCGTCATAATCACGTGGCAGTCATGAGACTTTAGATTTTGAAATTTTTTCTCTGCCATATTTATTATTCCCTTTATATTCAACGAGAAGCCAGACAGGACCTTGATACTGAGCAGGCATTCAAAAAAGATTTCCTTCTCTTCTTTCGTAAGAGCATAGCTGGCAGGACCGTGATACAGCTTTGGACGCATGTCGTCTTTTTTGTTAATTCTTTGCTTGTCCTCCCGTGCCTTTGGTGTATCTTTTGTCTTTCCATACACGCCCAAGAAGCCTAGCAGGTTCACACAAAGATTCTTTGTCACGTGCATCACATTGATTGCATTGCGGACCTCTAGGGCTTTCCTATATTCAAGTTCCGAAAATATAGATTTCTTCTTCCACATGGGTGCGTGTCTGTTGGCGTCATTCGAAACAGATTGTGCACCAGGACCCTTTCCAAAGATTTCCTGTAAATCCTTGACCATATCAAATATATACTCACCAGTACGGAGGCCAGGCTTCTTCTGGTTATCTGGCTCACCTTTGAAATGGTTGCTTTCCTTTCTTAAGATATGCTTGATCGGTAGAAATCGACGATATCCTAGGTACACATTCTTCTTACATTTATCCGAATATATACTTTCAGTATCATCTAAACAATGCATGCATGCATTGTATCTCTTTTTTGTATGTCCTGAAAGGTTACTAAGAGCAGGTCAATCATTGATGGTTACAAACAGCAACGCTCGTAGGTCAATTTCCTTCTGTGTGTGCGCATCCCACACACATACACCTGGTGTTTTCCACAACTATAGAAGTTCATCAACTAGTGGCCTTAGGTATACATCTATGTCTTTGACGGGTTGCTTAGGGCCTTGGATGAGCACTGGCATCATAATGAACTTCCGCTTCATGCACAACCAAGGAGGAAGGTTGTAGATACATAGAGTCACGGGCCAGGTGCTGTGACTGGAGCTCTACTCCGCAAAAGGATTCATGCCGTCTGTACTAAGACCAAACCATAAGTTCGTTGCGTTAGCTGCAAAGTCCTCGAATTCCCTCTCAATTTTTCTCCACTATGACCCATCAGCGGGTGCTCTCAACATCCCGTCTTTCTTACGTTCTTCTTTGTGCCATCGCAACAACTTGGCATGCTCTTTGTTTTCGAACAAACGTTTCAACCGTGGTATTATAGGAGCATACCACATCACCTTGGCAGGAACCCTCTTCCTATGGCATTCACCCTCCACATCACCAGGGTCATTGCGGGGGATCTTATAGCGCAGTGCACCGCATACCAGGCATGCATCCAAATTCTCGTACTCCTCACCGCGGTAGAGGATGCAGTCATTAGGGCATGCATGTATCTTCTGCACCTCTAATCCTAGAGGGAAGACAACCTTCTTTGCTTCGTATGTACTTTTAGGCAATTTGTTATCCTTTGGAAGCATCTTCTTTATCATTATCAGCAATTCTTGAAATCCCTTGTCAATTACACCATTCTTAGCCTTCCATTGCAGCAATTCCAGCGTGGTACCCAGCTTTTTCTTGTCATCTTCACAATTTGGATACAATAATTTATTGTGATCCTTTAACATGCATTTTAACTTCAACCTCCCCTTATCATTTTCGTAGTTTCTCTATGCATCAGCAATGACCTGACCCAAATCATCAGCGGGCTCATCTGATGCCTCTTCTTCAGCTTCCCCATTGATGCCTCTTCTTCATCTTCCCCCATTGTTGTATCGGCGAAAGGATAGTTGTCATCATCCTCTTCTTCTTCATTGTCTTCTGTTATAACCCCTCTTTCTCCGTGCTTGGTCCAACAGCTATAGCCGGACATGAAACCGGACTTCAGCAGGTGGTAGTGAAGGGTTTTGAGGTAGAGTAATTCCTATCATTCTTACAGTCATGACATGGACAACACATGAAACCATTCTGCTTGTTTGCCTCAGCCACACAAATAAAATCATGCAGGCCATTAAGAAACCCTGGACTTAGTCGATCATTGTACATCCATTGCCGGCTCATGTTCACTACACAACGTCGAAGTGGCCAAATCAATACAACTTCATCATTACATTACAACCAAAAGTAGAGCTAGCAGTGACCAAATGTTATTACTGCAAATAATAGATACTTATAGTTCATACATACATCTCATAAAACAACATACAAATATCTAAAACATGTAAATGCAACAACAAATGCGATCATAATCGCAACTAAAGTAAAAATTGAGCCAACGACATAATGATACCAAGCCTCTTTATCAATGGCATATTTTCTATCTTTCTAAGCTTCAAGCGCATTCCAGCCATCTTGTTCTTGTGATCATCGACTATATCGGCAACATGCAACTCCAATCCCATCTTCTCATCTTCAGTTCTTTTCAATTTTTCTTTCAAATGATCAATTTCTTTTTCAGCTTGTGTTAATTTCTCGAGCAGAATTGCATAGTCGGTTGGAATTTCTGGTTACTACTTCCTATAGATAAAAACATCTACGTCAATTTGGTGGCATAATTAATTGTCATAGACATTAGATGATGTGTGAAATAGTTCTAAAAGATAACGACATACCACATCTGAATCATAGACTGGACGAGGGCCGACGTGGGCGGATACCATAACCTTGACACTATAGAATAACTAACAATAATACAAGTAAGTAAATCGTACACGTAGCTATGTAAATCCTACAAGTAATTTTTTGAAAAGGTTTTAAGAAGCACAAGAGGATCACCAAGGTGGCCGGTGCCGCGACGAGACGGTGTGGATGATCGATGGTGGTTAGGAAGGCCAAGGATGGGAAGGCACCAAATAAACCACACCTACACATATGCAACCTAACAAGTTAATTTGAGCTCAAATTGCATATAAATCAAATAAACTCCCACATAATGACCACTCCTCCAAAACCTAGCTAAAACCCACAGACCACATATCTTTGAGCATACCACAAGCTAATCTAGCAATGAGAGATGAAGGAGCAAAGTTGCTAACCTTTATGAACACTTGGATAGATGGGGTGCCTTTAAATCTTGACAAATCCTTGGCAAAATGGAGGATGAGCTTCGAGCAAGAAGAAGAACAGGGGAGAAAACAATGAAATGATTGAGCCCCTTCGATCGGATGCGGACGAAGCGTATATGTAGGAACTCTTTAGTGCCGGCTGGTGACACCAGCCCATACTAAAGGTTGCCCTTTAGTACCGGTTGGTGTCACCAGCTGGTACTGAATGTGCACGCGGGGCCCAAGTCTGACCAAAAGCCTGCCACACCCCCTTTAGTACCGGCTCGTGGCACGAACCGGTATTAAAGATCATTCTTGAGCCGGTACTAAAGGTTGCCCTGCTCCTAGCCTTTGGAGCCGACATGAACCGGGACTAATACTGTCTTTAGTACCGGCTTGTAACCAGACCAGGACTAATGCTTGGGACGAAAGGTCTATTTTCTACTAGTGAAGCTGCTGTCCCTATTGAAGACCTACCTCACCTGCGTCCCTTCACTGTTGCTAAAGAGTGTTGGGAACACATTGTCTCCATGTACTGGGGAACCTCGAGCATTCAACGGCCAAACTATGAAGCTGTCCTTGATAAGAAAGATGAGTTTGTTATGCTAGAAGATGAGGAACTGTGTGAGCTCTGTAGGAGGGTGACTGCTCTTGCCGTTGCCCTTAAAGACCATGGAAGCAAGGATGTGGATGACACCTAGATCAAGCATAAGTTCCTGAAGGCCATCATTCCCTAAAGCAAGGCCATGTCTGTCATCATTCGTCATCCGTTGGATGAATTTATTGCAATGAACATCTTAAACACGGCTGCAGACAATTCCCTTGCTCACGTGCATCGGTCAAGGAACTCAACTCCCAACCTTTCCTTGAAGGCCAAGGTCTGTCAAGAGGAAGAAGAAGAGCGTTGCCCCAAGGACACCAAACATGCTTCCAATGAGCACATGGCTCTAGCGTCTATGCAATTTTGGGGCAACAAGGGAAACACCAGGCCTAAGTTCTCCAAGAACAAATCAAGCGGGTCAAAGGGCAAGCAACGTGTGAGAACCTGCTATAACTGTGGTAATGTGAGTCACTTTGTGGTGGATTGCCCATATGAGAAGAGGGAAGACAATGGCAACAAGTTCATTCGCAAAGATAAGGCCAAGTCCTTCCCCAACAAGATCAATTTCACCAAGAAGGCTCCTCACAAAGTATTGGTGGCTCAACAAGAGTATGCCTTGGATGATGATGTTGATGACGAAGACACAAGTGGTGAAGGAATGACAATGGTATCTGTGGCAATTGCATCCTCTAACCCAACAAAGGTGTCACTCTTCGACGCCCCCAATGAGAAACACATCAGTAGGTGCCTCATGGCAAAAGGTATCATGAAGGTAACCTCCAACGCCAAAACCTCAAACATTAAGACTTCTATTTCTTCCACTCCATTTTGTTAGATTGTGTGGATGAACATGAGGAGGCAAAACAGGATACAAATAAGTTTGACAAGTTCTTGTGTAAAGTCAAGGGAGAATCCAAGAAGCACTTCGTTGCTCTCTTGGAACAACTTGGTGAGGCCAATGATAGTATTGAGTCTCAAGAAGAATTTCTTGAGGAATTGAGAGGGCATAGTCATGATTATGCCGATGAGATAGCGGATCGGTCCATTGCTCTTGAGGAAGATCAAGGTCTTCATATGACTCTTGAGGAGTCACAAAATGATGACCTTGCTAAATTAGGTAAAGATTATGATCATGCTATCGTTCTTAACCATGTGCTTAAGTCTAAAAAGGTTGCACTTGGGGTTGGCCATTATCGACTCAAGGATGAGCTTGACACACTTGACAAAGTTCACAAGGCATTGAAGTGTGCTCATGCTTCTCATAAGGAGTCACATGATCAACTCCAAGTAAAACTCACTAAGGAAATTTCCACATGTCCTCCTTTTGTTCTAGTTCATAATGCATCTGCTACTAACCTGTGTTGTGAGCATGCACATCTTGTGGAGGAAAATGCTAAGCTGAAAGAGCAGATTGAAAAAGGTCAGGTGACATGTATCCAAGGCGAGAAGACTCTCAATGACCTTTTGAGCAATCAAAAGGAAGTTGTTGCAAAAGAAGGGGTTGGGTTTGCACCCAAAAACAACAACAAGAAGAAGGTGAAAACCAAGGAAGTTCCGCCGCTCAAGGAAACTTTTATAAGAGCGGGAGATGGTCCTCATGAGAAGAAGAAAGACAAGATTGTGCTTGGTAATTCCAAGAAGGGAAAGACCACCCACCCCAACAAGACCGGCGACTTTAACGCCTCTTATGTTTTATGTTGTGCTAGTGATGGGCATGTTTATGCCAAATATGTTAGTTCTTCTTATGAGTACATTGAATGGTGTATTTGGGTCCCTAAGACCCTTGTTGCTAACATGAAAGGACCCATTAAAGAATGGGTACCTAAAAACAAACGTTGATCTCTTGTAAGGGTTGCTTCCGAAGGAGTATCATGGTTGCTCTATAGTGCAACAACAAATCATATGATTGGAAGAAAGGACTTGGTGGTGGATGTTCATCCTAACCCATCTGTGGCCATTCAAGTCTCATTTGGTGATGATGCAATCTCAAAGGTATTGGGTATTGTCAAGGTGATAATTGTTGAAAATATGCCCTAGAGGCAATAAATAAAGTTTTTATTATTATATTTCCTTGTTCATGATAATCGTGTATTATCCATGATATAATTGTATTAATTGGAAACACATTACATGTGTGCGTAAATAGACAACACTTTGTCCCTAGTATGCCTCTAGTGAACTAGCTCATTGATAAAAGATGGTCAAGGTTTCCTATCCATTGACATGAGATGTCATTTGATAATGGGATCACATCATTAGGAGAATGATGTGATGGACAAGACCCAAACTACAAACATAGCATATGATCGTGTCAGATTATTGCTACTGTTTTCTGCATGTCAAGTATATGTTCCTATGACCATGAGATCATGCAACTCACGGATACCGGAGGAGTGCCTTGTGTGAATCAAACGTCACAACATAACTGGGTGACTATAAAGGTGCTCTACAGGTATCTCCGAGGGTGTCTGTTGAGTTGGCATGGATCAAGATTGGGATTTGTTACTCCGTGTGACGGAGAGGTACCTCAGGGCCCACTCGATAATACAACATCACAATAAGCCTTGCAAGCAATGTGACTAAGTGTTAGTTGCGGGATCTTGTATTACGGAGCGAGTAAAGAGACTTGCTGGTAATGACATTGAACTAGGTATGGAGATACCGACGATCGAATCTCAGGCAAGTAATATACCGAAGAACAAAGGGAACATCATACGGGATTAACTGAATCCTTGACATAGAGGATCGGTCAATAAAGATCTTCGTAGGATATGTAGGAACCAATATAGGCATCCAGGTCCCGCTATTGGTTATTGACCGTAGAGGTGTCTCGGTCATGTCTACATAATTCTCGAACCCGCAGGGTCTGCACATTTAAGGTTTGTTGATGTTTCGGTAGTAGAGAGTTATGTATGGTGGTGACCGAAGGTTTTCTGGAGTCCCGGATGAGATCCCGAATATCACGAGGAGCTCCGGAATGGTCCGGAGGTAAAGATTCATATATAGGAAGTCCTGTTTTGGTCGCCGAAAAAGTTTCGGGCTCATCGGTAGTGTACCGGGAGTGCCGGGAGTGTACCGGGAGACCATCGGGAGGGGTATTTCGACCCAAGAGGCTCCATGGGCTGTGGGAGAGTGTTTACCAGCCCTTAGTAGGCTGGTGGGAGTCCCACACAAGGCCCATGCGGTTTGGGAAAAAAGGCCCAAAGAGAAAAGGTGGAAAAAGGCAAAAATTTGGTGAATCCTAGTCCTACTAGGATTGGAGGTGGAGTCCACCTCCTCCACCTGGTTCGGCCGACTCCTTGGAGGCTTGGACCTTGTTCCAAGCCTCCTCCTCTCTTCCTCTTATATATACTGGAGGTTTTTGGGTTTTGGCACAAAATTTCAACCACGTGCTGCCCGTTCCTCCAGTGCATAGTTTCTCCTCTAGATCGGTTTTCTACACCGCTTAGGCGAAGCCCTGCCGGAATAGATACACCACCATCACCGGAGTGCCGTCATGCTGCTGGAAAACTCTTCTCCCTCTCCGCTTCTTCCTGCTGGATCAAGACGACGGAGATCGTCATCAAGCTTTACATGCGCTGAACGCGGAGGTGCCGTCCGTTCGCGCTAGATTAGAAGGATCGTGATCAAGTTCATGGGATGGATCATGATCAAGTTCGTGGGATGGATCGTGATTGGATCGCGGGACGGATCGTGATTTGATCGCAGGACGCACGGCGATTTGGATCGTGAAGACGTTTGACTACACCAACTGCGTTTCTTAACGCTTCCCACTTAGCGATCTACAAGGGTATGTAGATCCACTCTCCCTCTTGTAGATGCTCATCACCATGGATAGATCTGCGTGTGCGTAGGAATTTTTTATTTCCCATGCAACGTTCCCCATCAGTGGCATTATGAGCTAGGTCTATGTGTAGATGAGATCTCGAGTAGAACACAAAAGGTTTGTGGGCATTGATGCTTAGATTGCTTCCTCCCTTGGTTGGATTTTGTTTCAGCGGTATTGTGAGATGAAGCGGCCCGGACCAACATTACTCGTACGCTTACGAGAGACCGATTCCCTCGACCGCAACTTGTTGCATAGATGGCTTGCGGGTGCCAATTTCTCTCTCTTTAGGTGGATCAGATTCGACAAAGGCGGTCCTTGAAAAGGTTGAAAAGCAACTAGTGTATCACCATTGTGGTTTTTGCGTAGATGAGAATTGTTCTTGCTATATACCCGTACCAGTCACGTAAAACATGCAACAACAATTAGAGGACGTCTAACTTGTTTTTGTAGGGTATGTTGTGATGTGATATGGCCAATTACATGATGTGATATATGTGATGTATGAGATGATCATGTGATGTATAGATTATCATGACTTGCATGTCGACGAGTACGGCAACCGACAGGAACCATAGGGTTGTCTTTAATTATTGTATGACCTGCATGTCAATCATTAAGCGCTATGCAATGCTTTACTTTATCGCTAAACGGTAGCAATAGTAGTAGAAGCATGTTGGGCGCAACAACCCCGATGGTGACACGTTGATGGAGATCAAGATGATGGAGATCATGGTGTCTTGCCGGTGACGATGGATATCATGCCGGTGCTTTCTAGATGGAGATCAAAAGCACAAGTTCATGGCCATATCATGTCACTTATGAATTGCATGTGATGTTAATCCTTTTATGCACCTTGTTTTGCTTAGGACGACGGTAGCCCTATAAGGTGATCCCTCACTTAAATTTCAAGATGAATTGTGTTCTCCCCGAGTGTGCACCGTTGTGAAAGTTCATCATGTTGAGACACCACGTGATGATCGGGTATGATAGACTACGTTCACATACAACGGGTGCAAGCGAGTGTTGCACGTGCAGAACACTCGGGTTAAAATTGACGAGCCTAGCATGTACAGACATGGCCTCAGAACACAAGAGACCGAAAGGTTGAACATGAGTCATATAGTAGATATGATCAACATAATGCTATTCACCATTGAAGCCACCCCAACTCACGTGATGATCGGACTTGAGTTGGTGGATTTGGATCATGTGACACTCAGATGACCTAAGGGATGTCAATTTGAGTGGGAGCTTTAGTAATTTCATTAACGAAAATCATTATCTTGAACAATAGTCTAAGTAAACTTTGCATATTTATGTTGTAGATCAATGGCTCGCATAGTAGCACCCCTGAATTTTAATGCATTCCTAGAGAAAGCTAAGTTGAAAGATGATGGAAGTAACTTTGTTGACTAGGCCCGTAATCTGAGGCTTATCCTCATAGCTTCCCAGAAATCATATGTCCTTGATGCACCGCTTGGTGACCAACCAGAAGACATGACCTCTGAAGACGTTAAGAACGCTTGGGAAGCATGTACTGGAGATTACTCAATAGTTCAGTGTGCGATATTGTATGGCTTAGAACCGGGACTTCAAAGACATTTTGAACGTCATGGAGCATATGAGATGTTCCAGGATTTGAAGTTTATCTTTCAGAAGAACGCCCGGATCAAGAGGTATGAAACCTCCGATAAGTTCTATGCTTGCAAGATGGAGGAGAACGGGTCTATCAGTGAACATATACTCAGAATGTCTGGGTATTCAACTCGTCTAGCGGAGTTGGGAATTGCCCTTCCGCCAGAGGTGATCACTAACAGAGTTCTTCAATCACTACCACCTAGTTACAAGAGCTTTGTGATGAACTATAACATGCACGGGATGAACAAGTCAGTCACCGAGCTGTTTGCAATGCTAAAATTTGCTGAGTCTGAAATCCAAAAAGAACATCAAGTGTTGATGGTCAATAAAACCACTAGTTTCAAGAAAAATGGCAAGGTCAAGGGCAAGGGCAAGAAGGGTAAAACCAAGAAGGATGGCAAAGAAGTTGCTACTCCTGTAAAGAAGCCCAAGCATGGACCCAAGCCAGAAACTGAGTGCTTTCATTGCAAGGGAACTGGTCACTGGAAGCGAAACTGCCCCAAGTACCTGGCTGACAAGAAGGCGTCCAACGACAAACAAGGTATATATGATATACATGTTATTGATGTGTACCTTACTAGCTCTCGTAGTAGTGCCTGGGTATTTGATACCGGTTCGGTTGATCACATTTGCAACTCAAAGCAGGAACTACGAAATAAACGAAGGCTGGCAAAGGACAAAGTGACGACGCGCGTGGGAAATGGTTCCAAGGTTGATGTGATCGCCATCGGCATGCTCTCTCTTCGATGACCATCGGGATTAGTGATGAACCTGAATAATTGTTATTTAGTGCCTGCGTTAAGCATGAACATTATATCTCAATCTTGTTTATTGCGAGACGGTTACTCATTTAAATCAGAGAATAAAGGTTGTTCTATTTATATGAGTAATATCTTTTATGGTCATGCACCCAATGTTAGTGGTTTATTCATATTGAATCTTGATAGTGATGACACACATGTTCCTAACATTGATGCCAAAAGATGTAGAGTTGATAATGATAGTACCACTTTCTTGTACCACTGTCGTTTAGGTCATATTGGTGTAAAACGCATGAGGAATCTCCTTGCTGATGGACTTTTGGAGTCACTTGATTTTGAATCACTTGACACATGTGAACCATGCCTCATGGGCAAGATGACTAAAACGTTGTTCTCTGGAACAATGGAATGGGCGAGTGACTTATTGGAAATCATACATACTGATGTGTGCGGTCCAATGAATGTTACAGTGCGTGGTGGATATCGTTATTTTCTCACCTTCACTGATGACTTAAGTAGATATTGGTATATTTACTTAATGAAACACAAGTCTGAAACGTTTGAAAAGTTCAAGCAATTTCAGAGTGAAGTTGAGAATCATTGTAACAAGAAGATTAAGTTCCTACGATCTGATGGAGGATGTGAATATCTGATTTATGAGTTTGGCAGTCACTTAAGACAGTGTGGAATTATTTCATAGTTGACACCACCCGGAACACCACAACGTAATGGTGTGTCCGAATGTCGTAATCAAACCTTATTAGATATGGTGCATGCTAGATGTCTCTTGCTGATTTGCCACTATCGTTTTGGAGTTATGCATTAGAGACAACTGCATTCACTTTAAATAGGGCACCATCAAAATCCATTGAGATGACGCCATATGAACTGTGGTTTGTCAAGAGGCCAAAGCTGTCGTTTCTTAAAGTTTGGGGATGTGATGCTTATGTCAAAAAGCTTCAGCCTGAAAAGATGGAGCCCAAACCGAAAAAATGCGTCTTCATAGGATACCTGAAAGAGACAGTCGGGTATACTATCTTAGATTCGAAGGCAAAGTGTTTGTCTCTAAGAATGGAACATTTCTTGAGAAAGAGTTTCTCTCGAAAGAATTGAGTGGGAGGAAAATAGAGCTTGATGAGGTTATTGAACCTTTACTTCAACCAGAAAGTAGCATAGCGCAGAAAGATGTTTCTGTGGAAACTACGACGGTAGAAGAGGAAGTTAATGATGATGATCATGAAGTTTTGAATCAAGCTACTATTGAACCTCGTAGGTTGACAAGGCTGCGTACTACTCCTGAGTGGTACGGCAACCCTGTCTTGGAGGTCATGTTGTTGGACAACAATGAACCTACAAGCTATGAGGGGGCAGTGATGGGCCCGGATTCCCAGAAATGGTTAGAGGCCATGAAATCCGAGATGGGATCCATGTATGAAAACAAAGTCTGGAGTTTGGAAGTATTACCTAAAGGGCAAAAGGCCATTCAGAACAAATGGATCTTTAAGAAGAAGACAGATGCGAACGGTAATGTCACCGTCTATAAAGCTCGACTTGTGGCAAAGGGTTTTTCACAAGTTCAAGGAGTTGACTACGATGAGACCTTCTCACCCATAGCGATGCTTAAGTCTGTCAGAATCAGGTTGGCAATAGCTGCTTATTTCGACTATGAAATTTGGCAGATGGATGTCAAAAAAGCGTTCCTCAACGGTTTCCTTGAGGAAGAGTTGTATACGATGCAACCAGAAGGGTTTTGTCGATCCAGAGAATGCTGACAAAGTTTGCAAACTCCAATGATCCATTTATGGGCTGGTGCAAGCATCTCGGAGTTGGAATAAGCATTTTGATGAGGTGATCAAAGCGTTTGAGTTTATACAAGTTTATGGAGAAGCTTCTATTTACAAGAAAGTGAGTGGGAGCTCTATAGCGTTTCTAATATTATATGTGGATGACATATTGCTGATTGGAAACAATATAGAAATGCTGCAAAGCGTGAAGGAATATTTGAACAAGAGTTTTTCAATGAAGGGCCTAGGAGAAGCTGCTTTCGTATTAGGCATTAAGATCTATAGAGATAGATCGAGACGCTTAATAGCACTTTCACACAGCACATACCTTGATAAAGTTTTGAAGAAGTTCAAAATGGATCAGTCCAAGAAGGGGTTCTTGCCTGTGTTACAAGGGTGAAGTTGAGTAAGACTCAATGCCCAGTGACTACAGAGGATAGAGAAAAGATGAGTGTCATCCCCTATGCTTCAGCCATAGGCTCTATCATGTATGCAATGTTGTGCACAAGACCCGATGTCAGCCTTGCCATAAGTATGGCCGGAAGGTTTCAAGGTGATCCTAGAATGGAACACTGGGCAGCGGTCAAGAATATCCTTAAGTACTTGAAAAGGACTAAGGAAATGTTTCTCGTTTATGAAGGTGATGAAGAGCTCGTCATAAAGGGTTACGTCGATGCAAGCTTTGACACTGATCTGGATAACTCTAAGTCGCAAACCGGATATGTATATATTCTCAACGGGGAAGCGGTAAGCTGGTGCAGTTCCAAGAAAAGCATGGTAGCTGATTCTACATGCGAAGCGGAGTACATCGCAGCCTCGGAGGCAGCAAAGGAAGGTGTCTGGATGAAGCAGTTCATGACAGATCTTGGAGTAGTGCCCAGTGCACTGAATCCAATGAACCTGTTTTGTGACAACACTGGCGCCATTGCTCTGGCCAAGGAACCAAGGTTTCACAACAGGACCATACACATAAAGCGACGCTTCAACTCCATCCGGATTACATCGAGGAGAAGGACATAAATATTTGCAAAGTGCACACGGATCAGAATATTGCAGATCCGTTGACTAAACCTCTTCCAAGGGCTTAACATGATCAACACCAGAACTGCATGGGTGTTCGATTCATTACAATGTAAATAACATAGTGATGTGACCTAGATTATTGACTCTAGTGCAAGTGGGAGTCTGTTGGAAATATGCCCTAGAGGCAATAAATATAGTGTTTATTATTATATTTCCTTGTTCATGATAATCGTTTATTATGCACGCTATAATTGTATAAATTGGAAACACATTACATGTGTGGGTAAATAGACAACACTTTGTCCCTAGTATGCCTCTAGTGAACTAGCTCATTGATCAAAGATGGTCAAGGTTTCCTAGCCATTGACATGAGATGTCATTTTTTAACGGGATCACATCATTAGGAGAATGATGTGATGGACAAGACCCAAACTACAAACGTAGCATATGACCGTGTCAGTTTATTGCTACTGTTTTCTGCATGTCAAGTATATGTTCCTATGACCATGAGATCATGCAATTCACGGATACCGAAGGAGTTCCTTGTGTGTATCAAACGTCGCAATGTAATTGGGTGACTATAAAGGTGCTCTACAAGTATCTCTAAGGGTGTCTGTTGAGTTGGCATGGATCAAGACTGGGATTTGTTACTCCGTGTGACGGAGAGGCACCTTAGGGCCCACTCGGTAATACAAAATCACAATAAGCCTTGCAAGCAATGCGACTAAGTGTTAGTTGCGGGATCTTGTATTACGGAACGAGTAAAGAGACTTTACGGTAATGAGATTGAACTAGGTATGGAGATACCGACGATCGAATCTCGGGTAAGTAACATACCGAAGAACAAAGGGAACATCATACGGGATTAACTGGATCCTTGACATAGAGGTTCGACCGATAAAGATCTTCATAGAATATGTAGGAACCAATTTTGGCATCTAGGTCCCGCTATTGGGTATTGACCATAGAGGTGTCTCGCTCATGTCTACATAGTTCTCAAACCCACAGGGTCTGCACACTTAAGGTTTGGTGACGTTTCGGTAGTATAGAGTTATGTATGGTGGTGAACGAAGGTTGTTCGAAGTCCCGAATGAGATCCTGGACGTCGCGAGGAGCTCCGGAATGGTCCGGAGGTAAAGATTCATATATAAGAAGTCATGTTTTGGTCACCAGAAAAGTTTTGGGCTCATCGGTGGTGTACCAGGTGTGCCGGTAGTGTATCGGGAGACCATCGGGAGGGGTATTTCGACCCAAGAGGCTCCATGGGCTGTGGTAGAGTGTTTACCATCCCTCAGTAGGCTGGTGGAAGTGCCACACAAGACCCATGCAGAAAAAAGGCCCAAAGAGAAAAAGTGGAAAAAGGCAAAAATAGGGTGAATCCTAGTCCTACTAGGATTGGAGGTGGAGTCCACCTCCTCCACCTGGTTCGGCCGACTCCTTGGAGGCTTGGACCTTGTGCCAAGCCTCCTGCTCTCTTCCTCTTATATATAATGGAGGTTTTAGGGTTTTGTCATAGAATTTTCAGCCACGTGCTGCCCATTCCTCTAGTGCATAGTTTCTCCTCTAGATCGGTTTTCTGCAGCGCTTAGGCGAAGCCCTGCCGGAATAGCTCCACCACCATTTACCGGAGCGCCGTCACGCTGCCGGAAAACTCTTCTCCCTATCCGCTCCTTGCTGGATCAGGACGGCGGAGATCGTCATCAAGCTAGGCGTATGCTCAATGCGGAGGTGTCGTCCGTTCGGCGCTAGATCGGAAGGATCATGATCAAGTTCGTGGGACGGATCATGATCATGTTCGTGGCACATAGATCCACTCTCCCTATCATAGATGCTCATCACCATGGATAGATCTGCGTGTGCATAGGAATTTTTTTGTTTCCCATGCAACGTTCCCCATCAATAATCTCCCAGGAACTCTGCATGGAGAATGTTATGCTTGTTGAGACCCTTGCATACAATTTACTTTTTGTTCATCAACTCACACTCATGGGTTTTTGTACCTTCTTTGGTGTTGACTCTGTGGCCCTTTTGTGGAGCAAGACTCTTAAAATAGCTTTTGTTGGGCATGTCGAGAACGGTCTCTATGTAGTTAACTTCTCTGAGCAACCCACTAAGACCGTGACTTGCGTAATGGCTAAAGTTGATGTGGGATGGCTCTGGCCTTGCTGGCTAGCCCATTTTAATATGAGATCTTTCAAAGTCTCCTCAAAGGCGATCACGTCTTTGGACTAACAAATGTGAGTTTTGCCACAGATCGTGCTTGCAGTGCTTGTATTGAAGGAAAGCTACATGAGACACCTCACCACACCACGACTACCATTTACTCAAAGAGGCCCCTGGAGCTCCTCCACATGGATCTCTTTGGTCCTCCATCATTCAATAGCCTTGGGGGAAGAAAGTATTTTTTGGTGATTGTAGATGACTACTCAAGATACACTTCGGTATATTTTTCAAGAGGAAGAGTGAAACTCAACAAACCGTCATCGACTTTGCAAATGAATCTCAATGATAACATGAGCCAAAGATTATTATAATTAGGAGTTACAATGGCATCGAGTTCAAGCACTACACCTTGAATGAGTTCCTTAGTGATGAGGGGATCAAGCAACAATACTTAGCACCTTATACCCCTCACCAAAATGGTTTCGCCGAGAGAAAGAACCGGGCGTTGATGGATGTGGCAAGGACCATGATGGCGGAATGCAAATCTTTGTTCAATTTCTGGGCCAAATCCATCAACACATCTTGTCATGCATCCCATCGTCTCTATCTTCGAAAAGGCTTGACCAAGACTCCTTATGAAATTCTTACCGATAACAAGCCCAATCGCAAGTACTTCATGGTGTTCGGGTGTTAGTGTTTCATTCTCAAGAAAGGTGTTCGTTTGTGTAAATTCGAATCTAGAGCTCAAGAGGGCATATTTCTTGGTTATGCTAAAAACTCTCGCACTTACCGTGTCCTCAGTAAGTCCAATGGACTCATTGAGGAGATGTGTAACATAGACTTTTTTGATGAAAATAATGGCTCCCAAGTGGAGCAAAGTGGTCTTGGTGATCTAGGTGATGAAATTACTCCCCAAGACATAAGAATAATGGGTTTGGGACACTTCCTACCCGTTGAGGAACCCCTTGTAGCCAAAGGAGAAGGACAATGTTCCACTCAAGTGGAACCATCACCGACACAAGACCCACACGCTTCCGAAGAACAAAATGAAGGGCCTCTACCACATGGACAAGATAAAGGGCAAGATCAATCTACTGACAATGGCGTCATACCAAGTGATACCCAAGATCAAGTCCACGACCCCAAGCAAGATCATGACGGCACTCAAGATCATCAAGATGATCCTCCTCCTCCGGATGTTGACCCTCAACCTTCTAGGGAGGTGATCTTAGAGAGACGAGCTACAAAAGATGCTGCCAAGATGAAAAACTACAACATTTGTTACAAAAAGTCTACGACAGCTTAGAAACATGGGTGACCACTTGTAGACAATTAACAAACTTTTGTGAACATCACACGTTTGTTTCTTGCATTGAGCCCCTCAAGGTACAAGATGTGCTTGAGGACATGGAGTGGGTTGAAGCCATGCATAATGAACTCAACAACTTCGAGCTCAACCAAGTGTGGCGATTGGTGCCAAGACCAACGGAGAACCACAATGTCATTGGAACTAAATGGATATTCAAAAACAAGCAAGATGCGAATGGTGTTTTCATTCACAACAAGGCAAGATTGGTGGCACAAGGCTACTCCCAAGTCGAGGGTATCGACTACGGTGAAACCTTTGCTCCTGTTGCTCGCCTTGAATCTATTCGCATGTTGCTTGCATATGCTTCTCATCATAGCTTTAAATTATATCAAATGGATGTTAAAAGTGCATTTATTAATGTTTTTCTTAAGGAGTTGGTATATGTTAAGCAACACCCGGGGTTCGAGGATCCCAAGTTCCCAAATCATGTATACGTTCTCGATAAGGCCCTCTATGGCCTTAAACAAGCCCCATGTGCTTGGTATGAGCACCTTACCGAGATGTTGCAAGACCGTGGGTTTGAAATTGGGAAAATCAATCCCACTCTTTTCACAAAGAGGTCAACGGGAACTTGTTCATATGCCAACTATATGTGGATGATATTATATTTGGTTCTCCTAACAAAACTTTCAATGTAGAGTTTGCCACACTAATGACAAATAAGTTTGCGATGTCTATGATGGGAGAGTTGAAGTTCTTCCTTGGATTCGAAGTCAAGCAACAAAGTCAAGGAACCTTCGTCAACCAAGCTAAATACACTCAAGACATGATCAAGAGGTTCAAGATGGATGAGCTTAATCCTCCCAAGGCCATCACTCCTATGCCACTCAAATTCCTACTTGAAAGTGATCACAATGGTAAAGCTGTGGATCAAAAGGTATATTGCTCCATGATTGGATCGTTGCTTTATATTTATTCATCTAGACCAGATATCATGTTGAGTGTGGGAATTTGTGCATGATTTCAATACACACCTAAGGAGAGTCACTATGCGGCTGTCAAGTGAATCTTTCGATATTTGGCTCATACCCCAAACTTTGGCGTATGGATATACTCAGTCGGATTGGGCGGGAGACCGTGTGGAAAGGAAGTCCACTTTCGGAGGTTGCCAATTTCTTGGTCGGTCTTTGGTAAGTTGGTCTTCAAAGAAACAAAACTATGTTTTTCTCTCGTCTACCGAGGCCAACTATGTAGCTGCTGCTAGTTGTAGTGCAGAGATTCTTTGGATGAGGCAAACTTTAAAGGATTATGGTGTCAATTGTGACAAAGTGCCTCTTTACTGTGACAATGAAAGTGCCATTATGATCTCCAACAACCCGGTTCAACATTGCAAGGCGAAGCACATCGATATTTATCATCACTTTCTCCGGGATCACGTCAAGCGAGGAGATATCAATCTTATCCATCTCAACACTAACGACCAACTTGCAGATGTTTTCACGAAGCCATTGGATGAAGCAAGATTTCGCGAGATAAGGCATGAGCTAAATATCATTGACTCGAGCAATGTGGTTTGACTTAGTGCACACCCCACCACACTCATCATTATGTCTTGTTTAGATGTAGGCACGGATATAGGGGGAGTCTAGTTATCTCAATGAACTATCCCTCCCCCTATTATGCATAAAATAATCAAAGTCTTTCACATCCGCCATTTTTTTGATAGTTATTGTGCTTCAAAGACGAGTTTTGGTCATGGACCCAAGGTTAAAATCTTCGTGGTGCCATAGCAATTGACTCAAACATAGGTGGCTTCGGCCACCACCCCCTCCTTCTAGTGAGGCATTTGCTTTTTCTAGAGCAGATTGGTTTGAATGTGTGATCCAAGTCTTTGTCTCTTCGTGTTTTGGGTTCTCATAAAGACTTGGGGTCACTCCTTTTGTGTAACCTTGTAGAAGGTGTTGTTGCTCTTAATCGCCTCAGATTTGTGGTCTTTGCTCTATTTATTAGGGCTGTTTTTTTGGTCATAAGCGGTACTAGAGCTCTGGTGGACGGTACTACCACTCAAGCGGAAGTACCTCCCACGTCAGCGGTATTATCGCTTCGGGAGCTCCCTGACAATTCATGTTGTGGGTAGGGGGAGTTCTAACTCAACCCCATACCCATTCACTATTTGGTCTCCGCCCATGGTGACCGAAGCTCTCCCAGAGGCCAGCTCTGGACCTCCCATTCCGTATCGGTCTTCGAATTTTCGTCCGCTGGGATTGATCCCCACCTCTCCCGGGTGCCATGGACCCCGGTATTGCCCTCGTTCTTCCTCGTTTGACCTAGCTTTTCTTAGATCTGGCATCTAGGGCAATGCGTGTGGTGTCTCGTGTTTTTCTCGCTATTCTTGGCATGAGTAGGACGTGAATGATCACTAGAGATATATATGATGGTTTGGCACTCGGTGTGTGGTGGATTTGTGGTCACTCCCCTGCCACAGGATCTTCCCGTCGCCAGGGCGGTACTACCGCTCAGGCATGACAAGTACTACCGCTTCAAGCGGAAGTACCGCTCCTACCCAAGCGGTACTAAAGGTGTGTACTGCCTCACCCTATCTTCGTGTACTTTACTCTCTCTAGTATTTTTCTTGGCTTTTTGGGTTATTTATATTTGGTGTGTCTCTTGCCCCGTCTTTGTGAGTTCAGGTGATGATGGTACTCGTCACGTGAATCCATGTCATGGTGGTACCAAGAGGTACCGTACATCCGATGAGGTAGGCTCCACTGCTCAACCCCTAGCAGCAGTGAATGAAGAAAGTGACCACCAAGAAGCAAGTGATCAAGGATCCTCAGGATATGAATGTCACCAAGTTCTATGCATTTCGTCAGCTCAATCCTTACCACCGTCCTCAGGACCCCACATTTGTTGGTCGTCCCTTCTTGAACAAGGCTCAGTCACTCATCTATGTTGGAGTCCTGAAGGGCAATATGAACCTCTATGTGCCTCATGTCAAATCCATCGACATGGGGCGTATGGTCAGTAACCCTCATTATGGATACTTTGCTGGATCTCATGCTCTTTACCAGCAATAGGGTCTGGTTCCCATTATGGCGTTCAACAAGGATTTTGATTCCGAGCTTGTGGCTCAGTTCTTTGCCACCATTCACTTTCACAATGATGTGGAGAGGAGCATGACATGGATGACTGGTGGCAGATTCATGCATTCCAATTGGAAGACCTTTATAAATTCTTTGGGTTATGTAGACTCAGGGGAAGATGAGCTAGTTGGTCTTCGACCACACACTCGACGACAACCTATTCACTTGTCCAAGCTCATGCGCTACCAACAGATTGTAAAGACTGGCAAAGGTACTCGCACTGAACTCATTCCGTTTCTAGACATCATGCACCGTGTCTTTCGCAACACTCTGTTTCTATATGTGGGGAACTTGGATCAGGTTCACTCGTATCTTGTGAATCTGCTTCTTATGTGCCACAAGGCAAAAGGCAAGGATTCCACTTTGGATGTTTCCCACATCATGTGGTGGGAGCTTTTCTCAGCTATTCTAGAGAGGAAGGTGCCTATCTATGGTCCCTATATCTTCAAGCTCATTGAGGATACTTGATCTGTGAAGTTCCCTGGTGAGCCTCTGGTCATTGATCACATGGTGACTCATCGTATTGCTAAGCTACGTGTCAAAGAGAAGTGGGCAGTTGCGCCTTCTATACCAGAGATTGCTCCCACTGACTCTAATGATGAGCCTGAGCCTGACTATTCTGACTCCACCTATGTACCTCATTCTAAGATTGTTCCCTCCTGGGCTGCAAAGCTGTGACACCCCCAATTTTGATCGTATGCTAAACATACATGCAATGCGTATGACCAATATTAGGGACACACTAATCAATATCAGAACACAACTCTAGACACAAATTAAAGTCATACAACTTCATATTACAAGCTAGGGGCCTCAAGGGCTCGAATACAAAGCTCGACAAGCATGAGTCAGCACAAGCAAATAATATATGAGTACAAACATAACTTAATCAAGTTTTGCCTTAAGAAGGCTAGCACAAACAGAATCAACGGATCGAAAGAGGCGAGGCCTCCTGCCTGGGAACCTCCTATCCTACTACAGGTTAGGGCCCACATCCACGTAGTAGTAGGCTCCTACGGTGGTGTTGTAGTCGTCTTTGACATACTCCATCTATGGGGCTCCGTCGTCTAAATGCAGCAATCGTATCTAGGGGGAAATAGAAAGCAAAGCAGCGATGAGTACTCATCCAAATACTCGGAAGACTGACATGAGAACTATGCTTAGTATGCATCAGTATAAAGGAATGGAGTTATATTAGGGCTGACTGTAGAAAGCAAGAATAGAGGGAAGGCCTAGTCCTATCAAAGACTAGCATCATTAGCATCTTGCAGCAAGAGAAGAGAGTAGACTGGTATCTCATATATAGTCATATTATTGTAGCAATTTTATTAAGTAACCATGCCCTGAGATTCTTCCTCGACTTCTGCGAGGAAGCAATCCAGGAGCCTATTACCTTCATTTCAATTTAAAGTCACAATTATAGTTGTAGAAGGTCAAGGTACAACTCCAAGTCGTCTTGTTACCGTGGACATGGCTATTCGAATAGATGAATTCATCCCTGCACGGGTGCACCGCATTTCCAACAAGCTTGATCACCTCCAGCTAGACACACTTTCCTAGATAATGCCTGGCCTCGGGATTTCAACACGTCATCACCCCACCTAGGCTCAACACAGAGGCCAGCCCGCCGGTCTAAATCCTAAGCGCACAGGGGTCATGGTCCCACTCACCCTTTGCACTCCTGCATGATGTGAGGGCGGCCAAGGTCAGTTCTAGCACCTCTTAATTACAAGCACAATGTCGTTGTGGACCACTCGGGCGTGTGCCACTCCATTGCTGACGTTTGAAGAGCTTTGTCTTATAGAACGATGCTTAGTACCCATTACTTCTCCCATATGAAGGTTTGGTGCATAAAAGGTCAGTCGACCAACTTAGATCAAATACCCAACCCATTAGCATTTTATTAATGCGGGACAAGCGCGACCCAGGAAGTGTGGTCCCATCGCCCCGTCTCGAGGATGTGTGGCAAGGGCCTCTCCTGCCCATCCATGCCTCATCATCATCAAACCGTGGTACCCCACAAGGCCGACCCATCACCAACATGTTTCTGTAACCAGGTCATAGTAACTGTGTGTATAAAACATCAAGACAGACCCCAAGGAATCACCCTCAAAGGGCCCTGCATGATGAAACCGTCAAGGTGGACTTAGAGAAATCACCCTCGAGGGTTGTGGGGACCCCAACTCATAATTCGTGATCACCGAATGTACATGCAGAGTGATCCTAGAGATCAATGCTCACTGAACACACATAAACTGAATAACAAGAGTCTTACATCCATTACATACCGGATTACTCAAATATGGCGTTCATGGCCAAGTCATCATGTGATTGCAGCAGAAATCTTCAACGATAGCGTGAACGCATACCATCTACCTTAACCCTACATGCATTCCGACTGGGAAGAGTCCTAGCTCGCACGTCCGTGCCAAGGTAATCTTCATCAAAACGTGATATTTCATGCCTGGCCAATAAAACAACCAGTGGCAAGCCAATGAGTACTTTGAATGTACTCGCAAGCAACCCATGTTTGGAACAAGGCAATAACAATGCATGATATAGCACTAAATAAGTAATTTTGCAGAAAGCGAGTTTTAAATGCAATGATATGATCAAATAACAAGTAAGCATGCATCAACACTAGGCAGGTATCCATATGAATAAGATACCGATATCATCATTAGTTGGGGTTGGTCACCTCATGTTCATTCATCGTGCTAAGTTATCGGACTTAGATCACTTCCCATGCTAAGTCACCGGACTTAACTCAAGTACCATCCTTGTCACCAACACACGCACACACCAGTTTGTGAAAACACTTGGACGTAGCACAAGAGCGGTCATCCAACTGTCCTTGACCGTGGACACGGCTATTCGAATAGTTTTACACTCTGCAGAGGTTGCACACTTTACCCACAAGACTCAGGGAACTTCCATGTCATCCAAGACTCGTGGTATATAACATACCCGAGGTAAGCACCCGAACATTGCCTTTCCCCTAGCGATACTAGACATAGAGTTCACTCGATTGCTACCCAGCCCTCACGATGTAGATCACACGAGCCTCGCTCTAATCGCACCATCCATGAGGGGACCAATGGTGTGCCCGGTGCCTGTGAAGACAGCGTATGATCGTACATACCGGTACGACCCCGTATCGAGAGTGACCACGCCACTCCCGCCACTAGTAATGCGGGCTCCTTGCCAGTACCCACCAAGGTAATCAACAAAGCCCCATCCCATAAGGGGTATCATGGTTGCGCATGTAAGGTTTGAGTAATGGTCGCAACTTACACCAACCCGTTTTTGAAAACACATACTAATCTTGTTCCGGCACACCACTTCTTTCTCAAGTGGTCACCAAACTCATCATCATCTCCCTCGAGCATTAGTGGCACCCGACAGGGTTTTCGAAAAGTCTTTGAAATCATTTGTGTTCCCCTCACTATGCATAATCCCAATCCCACTTGCTTAGCATCTACTAGCATCCTATCTACACCCACCCGCATAACCCTCATAAGGTGGTAGGGTCATGCACGATGCAAGTGTCAATGGTAAGAAGGGCGGAAACAACCCACCGAAGGGGTCACTACTCCACATGATAAAATATGATGAAAGTAAAGTATTATGTGACATGCAATAAAAATGGTTTCTTATCATGGTCAAAGGGCTGCTTGCCTGGCTTAGCAACGTCTTCAAGGTCTTCACACGCTTCTCATTCAACTCCGAGCACTTCGTATATCTCATCAACTACCATTGGTAAACAACCACAATAAGCAACACAACAAGAAGAGAAATAAATGTGCTCTATAAATAAGAGTTTTCTTTTCCTAGGGCTCCTCTGGTCATGAGAAATATAACCAAGGAGGTTTTGGTGGATGTGGGTCAAGGGGGGGGGGTGAATGGGGGGGGAGGGAGGATCCCCGGGTGCTCACCGGCGTTGTAGGGAGGCGGGGGCGGCGAGGTCCGATGGAGCCAGTAGGGACGAGGTGCAGCGACGGCAGGGCGGTGCTCGTGGAGGGGCGCGCGGGATGAGCCCCGCTCGATCCAGATCGAGAGACAGAGATGCGGAGTGACTAGGGGGTTAGGGTTTCAGAGGGGTGAGGGGAGGGGTTATAGGCCATGGGGTGGGCCGCAAGGTTAGTGGGCCAAGGCCCATGGAGGTCCAGGTTTTTTTCTCTTTCTGTTTGTTTTAGTTTTTCCTTTTATTAGTTTTTTATTTATCTTTAATTCAATTTAGTGCTAAACATTTTCAGAAATGTTGACTTCTACAACATAATTGCCTATGCATTATTTGACAAACTCCAAACATTTTAGTTTTGATATTTGAAAACTTTTATCGTCCGACTTGGTTTTGAATTTTGAATTCGCACGGGATTGAATCATTGCAAGATTAACAACAGTAATCGTGGTGACGTGGCATCATTAGCGTGGGGTTATTGTAGCTTAATTACAGATATTACTGTAGGACAAATCGAGGGCGTCACAACTCTCCCATACTAAAAAGAATTCTCGTCCCGAGAATTAAGAAATAGAAGGAAAGAGCCTAGGGTATTCTGCACAAAGATGATCTTCATGTTCCCAAGTAGCCTCATCTTCAGAATGATTTGCCCACTTCACTTTGAAGAACTTAGTAGCCTTCTGACGAGTCCGATGTTCAGCTTCATCTAGAATGTGGACTGGTTGCTCTTTGTAAGAGAGGTCTTGTTGCAGCTCAAACATATCATGATCCACTGCTCGGATAGGATCCTTGAAGCAGCAATGAGGTTGTGACACATGGAACACATCGTGAACCTAAAAAAGCTTTGGCGTTTGTTCCAATTGATATGCCACCTTACCATGCCTTTCGAAAACAGTGAAAGGACCAATATATCGAGGAGCGAGCTTGCCCTTGATTCCAAAACGATGTGTAACTCTCATTGGCGTGACTCGAAGATAAGCCTTTCAGCCAGGTTGATAGACCATATCCTTGTGATGAAGGTCATACTGACACTTCTGACAAAACTGAGTAGCCTTTAGATTTTCATGAATAATGAGGACTTGATCTTCGGCATGTTGGATAATATCCGAACCGATAAGTGTCCGTTCCCTAGTTTCTGACCAATTCAGAGGAGTGCGACACTTATGTCCATACAACACTTCAAAGGGAGCCATCTTCAGACTAGTTTGATAGCTATTATTGTAGGAGAACTCAGCATACGGGAGAGATTCCTCCCGTTTCTTTCCGAAAGAAATGACACAAGCTCGAAGCATGTCTTCGAGAATCTGATTGAGTCTTTCAACTTGTCCCTGGGATTTAGGGTGGAAACCAGTGTTGAATGACAAATGAGTCCCCATAGCTTCCTGGAAACTTGCCTAGAACCTTGAAGTGAATAAGCTGCCACAGCCTAAACTAAATCACCAATGGAATACCAGCCTGGACATATATAGATCCGCTAGCTGACTAGCAGTGATAGTTTCCTTGACAACCCAAAACTGTGCAACTTTGGAAAGTCGGTCAGTGACGAGAAGAATAACATCATTACCTTGGACGGTGTATCGGGATTACATACGAAGCCAAGTGCAACAAAAACCTTTGATTTAGAGAAGTACAGGAGAGTTAGGTTTCGATCCTGTGGAACTTTGGGTTATGGGTCCACCATGCAGCTAAGAGTAGCAAGACCTGCCAGAGGAGAGCTTGCTTGGTAAGTTGGCAACAACGTCGGTACCAAAGGCAAGGGACGAACGAAACCATTTTCCTGCTCATTGAAACGAGACGGACCAATAGGAAAAGTTGTCCTCCACCGATGGATACCGGAATGTTATCAACAATAGTAACAGGGTCTTACTGATGGTGTTGTTCACCAAGGGGATTCCCCAAGCAGGGAACTATTACTTCTTAGATCATATAACCTCAAGAAAGGTTAAACAGGCCAATGGAAATGAACATGCTTTTATACACAACTAATAAGAGAATAGCTTTCCCAAGGAAAAGCAGCGCATGATAAACATGACAGGGCAGCAAATGCGTAATCCTTTGGATAAAAGGGGCAAGGAGAACCAAGATGTTTACCCATACAATGATGTTTGGATAATTGATCAGGAAACATTTAACATTCTACTTCCAATGTTCTTTCCTGAGGATCGGGTTACCACGGTCATGCTTCGGGGGAGCATCGACGTGGTCATCGGGTAAAGGTCGGACTCTAGGTACACAAAGGATCCATCGGGAATAACTTACTGAATAAGCCATACAATTCCCTCGTGGAAGAATGGTTAACCTTACTAAGGGAGATAATATATCAATAGGCCCTCCGTCCAGGTGTGCTATGCATGACATCACCTTACCGGGCTACTTAAGGACCAATGTCATAATTCTCGGACAATGTTCCAACCATCGTATCTGCCCAAGATTTAGATCTAGTTGTGAACCTTCATAGAGGGTATCAAAGTTCCAAGTGTAAGCCTGCACTAGACCTTACATAGAACTTCCTTTCCCAGATCAAATCAATCAGTGGCTTGGCATGCTAGGAAAATACATATGGAATGAAGGTAGCAAATCTATCAAACCATAGAATACTTCGGACATGCATGAATGAATTGGAATGACTCCAGAGGAAGTGAAACAAAATTTCCTCATAACCACGGCGGCAAAAATACACATGAACTTAGAGAAAAATGAGTCTTTTATCAAACACATTCTTCATGATCTAGGCACAAAGATAATGCTTTCATGGTTTCCAACACTAGCTTAAATGTTCATCATGAACCACAAATAAGAAGAGGAGGTGGGTGATGGTCTCAACAACAACTAGTCGAGAATTCCACAAAAATGGATTCCCACGATTGTGTGAACAAGGTGATAGCATTGGTCAAACCAGATAATTTATTGAGGTATGCCCGAGGGAAACATCGACAGTTAAACATTAATCGAAAGGTGCACCCAAAATCCGGACTAGGTAGCATGACTAATGATCGAATGTTCATTCAGTGGCCAACACACTAAGAATGGGCTTACTGTTCATTAACTGCAAGGTAATAGAGTTGCTATGCCATAAGTGTTGAATTTACACATCACAATCCATTTGTCGCTATTCCAATTAAAAAAATAGAGAAACTTAGAAATGAAAGGTGATAACAAGAAGATTTTAATACTCCAAGATGGTAATACTTGGAAAAGATGGTAATACTCCAAGATAGAACATATCACAAGACGGCTAACAAGGAACTTAAGGTTCAACCAAAACAAGACAAGCCTGGGTTTGAAAGGAAGGAAAGGATGCTACTTCCCATCATGAATTTAATTGATATCCTAGGAGAGTTCAGGATGTTGATGATGACCATGACACAATTGTCGAGAAGTCTCTTGAAGATGTAATCGATCAGCAACGACATCAAGCAAAGGAATGGTGAAGCGAATGGTTGTTGAAACCACATGTTAGAGTGCTAGCTAAGAATTAGAATTACCTTTCAAGACAATCAACATGATGTTCAAAGCTTGATGGTATCTTAATGCGCCATTGGAATGGTGCTTTAGGGATGAAGGACATAGCTAGCATGGTCAAGCTTTAGCATGACGATGATGATGTAGCCTAACAGCTTGGAAAGGCATGACCTAGTACAAACTCATAAGCTAAGTAGATTACTACGAGTTGTTTAATCACAATGTTGACTCGATTCAATTATCAGTGTCCTTGAGTGTCCAACAACTCAGAACATGAGGGAACTGGAATCATTGAAGTAAAACATAGCTGATGAGGAGCTTATAAGCTATGTAGCTCCATGATTTTCTCGAGGTACCAAGGATAATACTCGGAGGTATATCAGAATACAGGCCAGACTAGTTTATTGATCTGTGGAAGAAAAGAACTTTAACTTCTCTGATAATGAATTCGAAGTAGAACAACATGGTCAGAACCATGTTTGCAAAGCACCAAATCACAGATACAAGATCAACTCAAAAAAGGGAAGATTATTGTTATGAGAAGCTTCTACGATAAGTTCAACATCGTTTCCAAGGGCATGAACACAAGGTTCAAGGTCGACTCCCACTTTATCAATGCATCACCTTCCATTTACTGCTCTCCTTTGATGAGGTTGAAGCTTTGAAAGATTATCCGACAAAACACCAAAAGAGTAGGACTCGTGAAAAATCTCAGGTTCACATAGAGTAAAGAAGGCATAGGTTCAACCCATCGGGGCATCTTAGGAACATATGCCACAAGCTTCAAGAGTAATTAACACAAGCTTGACAACAGAGCATGGCTGACAAAAGCATAGGATACAACTTATCAGAGGAGAAGACACAATTGACCAATGGAATCATGTATCGGGGGAAGAACTCACAAGGATTTTGAATGTGAAGGATGATGTTGGATAATAACCCAACAATGGTTTGGCATCCCACAAAGGGATCTGATATGAGTATCGGAACTCAATCAGTGGGAGAAAGAAGGCAAGGCATTAGATTATAGAACATTCAAATAATTGGATGCTTAAATAACCAAAGGAATTAAGACTTCCCAATTGGTGTATCAGAATCAGATGCTCTGACCAAAAATAAGTAACCTAATGGACTTAGATGGACAATCAATCAAAGTTGATTTTTCACGAAACAACTCATGTTTGGAAAAACGTCTGAGCCGGATAGATAATTTATGAGAAACAACTGACGACTGCGTGCATTCACACACCAGTTGAATAAAAAATCAAATGCTGACCACTAAGGTTTTAATGAATATTACTAGACATATGGAATTAACCATATTGCAAGCAGATGAGAAAGGTCAAGAGTCTAAGGCTATTGAGGATTTAGAAAAGATCGAATAGGCATTTGAAGCATTTTTTGAAACGAATGACAACTAAAGATGGACTAATCCCTGGTAAGCATAGGGGGGCGATGGTAGAAGGGAATCGCAAGATAGATGAACACAAGTTCTCGGGAGAACATCATAGAGTATCTTTAGAGTCTTCTGATGAATCAAGCCGTCATCTGGAATGAGGGGTTCTCTGAGGGAAGTATTTATGAGAACCTAGAGTTAGATTTAGAAAAATCCTTAACCCGAAAGAGAAGAGAGATCAGATCCCAGAGTATAGATGAGGAATAAAAGATCCTAATACCACCAAATTGAGATTTGGGACCGTAAGCCACACAACAATATTGGTAAAAGTTTTTCAATGAATAGACTCAACTTCGGCCAAGGAGTTGGAAAAGGGGCTACCTACATGCAGTTGGCTCTAATACCAACTTGTGACGCCCCCAATTTTGACCGTACGCTAAACATACACACTAAAATTAGGGAATCACTAATCAATATCACAACACTACTCTAGACACAAATTTAAGTCATACAGCTTCGTATTACAAGGCAGCGGCCTCGAGGGATCGAATACAATGCTCGACAAGCACGAGTCAGCAGAAGCAAATAATATCTGAGTACATACAAAAGTTAAACAAGTTTTGCCTTAAGAAGTCTAGCACAAACATAATCAACAGATCAAAAGAGGCGAGGCGTCCTGCCTGGGAACCTCCTATCCTACTGCTGGTCGGGGGCCGACTCCACGTAGTAGTAGGACCTTTGTAAGTATGCATCAGTATCAAGGAATGTGGTTATATCTCGGCTGACTACAGAAATCAAGAACAGGTGAAGGCCTAGTCCTATCAAAGACTAGCATCTTCACTGTCTTGCAGCAATAGAAGAGAGTAGACTAGTATCTCATATATAGTCATGTTATGGTAGCAATTTTATTAAGTAACCACGCCCAGAGATTCTTCCTCGACTCCTTGCAAGTAAGCAATCCCATGTCACAATTATAGTGGTAGAAGGTCAAGGTACAACTCCAAGTCGTCCTGTTACCATGGACACGGCTATTCGAATAGATGAATTCATCCCTGCAGGGGTGCACCACATTTCCAACACGGTTGATCACCTCTCACCAGACACACTTTCTTGGGTAATGCCTGGCCTAGGTATTTCAACACGTCGTCGCCCCACCTAGGCTCAAAAGAGAGGCCAGCCCGCAGGTGTAAATCCTAAGCGCGTAGGGGTCATGGGCCCACTCACCCTTTGAACTCACACACGATGTGATGGCAGCCGAGGTCAGTCTTAGCACCTCTTAATTACAAGCACAATGCCGTTGCAGACCACTCGGGCGCGCGCCACTCCATTGCTGACGTCCGAAGAGCTTTGGCTGATACAACGACGGTCAGTACCCATAACTTCTCCCACACGAAGGTTTGGTGCGTAAAAGGTCAATCGACCAACTCAGATCAACTACCCAACCCATTAGCATTTTATTAATGCGGGACAAGCGTGACCCATGAAGTGCGGTCCCATCAACCCGTCTCGAGGATGTGTGGCAATGGCCTCTCCTGCCCGTCCATGCCTCATCATCATCAAACTATGGGTATCCCTCAGGGCCGACCCATCACCAACATGTTTCTGTGACCAGGTCATAGTAACTATGTGCATAAAACATCAAGATGGAACCTGAGGAATCACCCTCAAAGGTCCTCGCTTGATGAAATTGTCATGGTGGAGTTAGAGGAATCACCCTCGAGGGTCCCACACTCGAGGGATTGCATGATAGAGTCATCACTGACAGTGGTGAAGGAGGAATCACCCTTGATAACCACGACCGACTAGCTGCACTACAGAGCTATCATCATGAGTACTTCAGGAGGTGTCACCCTCGGTACTAGATAGTAGCTCTATAGAGTCTTACAAATAAGGGATGTGCGGTGAAACTAACATGCATGGCTTTGACCAAGTCTTCGAGTCGTCGGGGAAGAAGTAGGGGCAACTAGGACTAAGGGGTCACTGGGATTCATTGATCAACCTATACTAAGTAGTTGACATAGTAACAGGTATAGTAGCAGTTTATCAAAAACAGGCTATGCGTCACAAATAGGAGCTAGCTAATGCAGTAGCAAAATCTAATGCACGAATGAGAGGGAAAGAAATGGGTGATATCAGAATGCTCAAGGGGGGGTTGCTTGCCTTACTGCTCTACTGCAAAGGCCTGATCGTCAGCGGTGTAGTCATACCCGGCACCACCGTCAGTCTCGGGGTCTACTGGTAAGAAGAGGGGCGAGAAACAATAAATATAAAGTAGAGAAATGCATCACGATGCATGACATGGCAATATGCAGGGCTAGGCATGCACTAACGCAGTACTACATGTCCCAGACGGGTCGGAAGAATAGCAGACGATATTTTCCGGGTCTTGGGCTACTATCGGACAGATGAAACGGATGGAAAATGTTCCATGTTTGCTATGATAGGAGCACGTGACATACTAAGGGACACCGTATTCGGATTCGTCTCGTCGTTTTGAGCAACATTCATCTATAAAGTATTTTCATCTGAATTACAGTTTACTTTATATTAATATTTAAAGTTTTATTAATATTTGGAACTCAAAATATATTATTTAATTCAGTAATAAATTATGACATCACAATGATGTCATGCTCACATAAGCAGTCAACAGTTTTAGCTGACTGGTCAAAATGACCAGTGTGTCCCACTTGTTATTGACACAGTTTTAATCAGTGTTTAATTAACATTAATTAGGTTAATTAAGGGGGTGGGACCCACCTATCATACACTGTTTAGTTAAATAATTAACGCAATAATTAACTTATCTAATTAATTCTTAATTAAATAAATAATTAATTGATTGATTAATTAATTAGTTTACTAATTAAAAAATTTATTGATTTATATCTTAATTTTATTTTTATTTAAAAACGTTTAGGAGGCGGTGGGCCCCCTTTGTTATTGTCACAAGGGGTGAGGTTAGTGGGGTCTTAGTCCCCACTAACCAGATCAGCTAGGGGGGTCGACGCCAGGATCCCCCGGCGGCCGTGACTAGCGTGGGGCCGACGAGGGTGGTGGTGGTGGCGATGGCTGGCGGCGGTGGGGCTATCGAGGTCGGGGCGAGGCCTGGGAGCCATCGGAGTGAGGTGGGACGGCGCAAATGCTTGGTGCGATCACCAGGGCCGCGCAGGCAAGGGGTGCGGGTGCGTGTGCGGGCGCCCGAGGCACGGTGCGCACGACGAGCGGGAGCCACGGTGGTGCGGGTGCTTGCGTGACGCGGGCGGCAAGCGCTGGTCGGAGTCAGGCGCGGCGATGGCAAGCAGGCGAGGGCGCAGCGGCGCGGTGAGTGCGGCAAGGTGGGCGCGGGAAGCAGGGATGCGGCGAGCGTGTGCGGGCAAGGGCCAGAACAACGAGATGGCAGAGGGCACGGTGAGCCGGCCAGAGCACGGTGATGCGCGGGACCGCAGTAGGCAGCGCAGCTGGCCGGATCCGGCCGGGTGGGGGGAGAGGGGAGGGAGGAGCCCTAGGGGGCTCACTGGTATTGTAGGGAGGCGGGGTCCGCGAGGCGCGATGGAGCCGACGGGGGCTGTCAAGGCGACGCGGTGGCGTCGGGCTCGGGGAGGGGCACGCGGGATCGAGCCTCGCTGGATCAAGATCGGGGAGAGAGAGATGGTGAGTGACCGGAGGGGTTAGTGTTTCAGAGGGGTGAGGGAAGGGGTTATAAGCCACGGGGAGGGCCACGGGGTTAGTGGGCCGAGGCCCATGGGGGAGGGTGTTTTCTCTTTTTGTTTGTTTTAGTTTTTCCTTTTAACAGTTTCTGTTTTAGTTTTGTTTTAATTTAGTGAATTTAAACATTTTCAGAAATGTTGATTTCTAAAACACAATTTCCTATGCATTATTTGACATACTCTGAACATTTTAGTTTTGATATCTGAATACTTTTATCGTCTGACTTGGTTTTGAATTTCGAATTCGCACGAGATTGAATCATGGCGAGATTAACAACAGTAATCGTAGTGACGCGGCATCATTAGCATGGGGTCACTGTAGCTTAATTACAGAGATTACTGTAGCACAAATCTAGGGCATCACACAAGCTCAAAACCAAGATGAAGAATCTTCTCTGCTTTCAGATCAAGGGACAGTACAAGGCCCATGTGGAGGCCAAGAAGGCTCGCAGCCATGACAAGAGGATCATGAGGAAGCTTGATCTGCCGTTTGACAGTGGGTCCGAAGAGAGGATTACTGATCAAGAGGTTTGGATCAAGAGGTATTGCCCATTTGCTAAGTCAGAGGAGGATGCTGAGCCATAGGAGGATGCCGAGTCAAAGGAGGATGTGTCTACTACTACCGATGAGGAGGAAGATGATGAACTTGATGAGTGACTATACTATGCCTATCATCACTTGGTCTCACTTTGGTCATCGATGCCCCTTTTGCCGTCTTGTTGCCAAAGGGGAGAGAGTGTTTAGGGATTTGCTGAGTCACCACAAGTATTTCTCTTTTATCTGCGTATCTCTTCTCTCGTGAACTCATTTGTTTGCTTTGGTTGCTTCGGTTGTTTGCTTTTCTTTATCATGTCAGACTCATGAGTTCTATGTATGGTGTAAGACATATGATACCTCTTATATTCCGTGATGTCTACATTATTGTGAGTTCATATTTCCTTTACTTGCTTACCTGCCTATCACTCATACCGATTGGTATGCAAGTATTTGGCCTCGTCTATAAAATATAGGGGGAGTGTTGATCCTAGTGTGTGCTCTTTTCATTCCAAAAGCATATTCAAATAGGGCACACATCAAGGGGGAGCATGTCTATATTTTGTAGACGTTGGGTTTGCCATTGTCTTACTATATATCTTTTTGGCAAATCTCGCGTTGTCATCAACCCACCAAAAAGGGGGAGATTGTAAGTGCATAATTTTCCCTAAGTAGTTTTGGTGGTTGATGACAGTGTGTTTGCGGACTAACCCTGTGCATTAAGCTTTCAGAGATTATCAGGTGGCACGAGACGGTTATCTTTCCCTCAAGTAGCAAATCAGAAGACGAAGTCTTTTCCTTTCGAGGTTAGGTTGGTGGACCTTAGTCATAGGAAAATCCGTACTATTAAGAGGGGATCCGCTTCCGGAAAGGTTGGGAGGAATCATCACATACACTTTGCATTCCTGTCCTTTTCCCAGCACGATGGAGCTTTATCTGTTTCTAGGGCTCCATGTTGTCTCCTAACCGGAACTACCGCTCTTCAGAGTGGTAGTACGTCTCCTGTGGTACTACTGCCCTGAAGGTTTGCTCGAACGACTTCTTACTTCTTTAAGCGAAATTTCAAGCGGTACTACCGCTCTGAACTACCACTTACCTTTTTTAAGCAGAAGTTCAGAGTGGTACTACCCCACTGAACTACCACTTAACTTTTTTAAGCGGAAGTTCTGAGCGGTACTACCGCCCTGAACTACCCCTTAACTTTTTTAAGCTGGAGTTCCTGGTGGTACTACCGCCCCGCGGAACTTTGGAGCTCTTTTTGCATCCTTTTTCATCCGGACTTCTGGAATCTCTGAGCGGAAGTACCGCTCCTCCCAAAGTGGTACTACCGCCCAAAGCAGAAGTACCGCTCCTTCCAGAATGGTACTACCGTTCAGTTGTTCCTGTACGCGTATAAGCGGAAGTACCACCCCCTAGGACGGTACTACTGCTTATGCATGTATTCTGGCATAAAAACAGCCACATTTCCCCCCACCTATATAAGTGAGTCTCTTCCCCATTGAGACTCACCTGTTCCCACAAAAAGCTCAATTGTGGATCCTAAGATTATTCCTGCTCCTTCTACCTCCCTATCCATCAAATCTTGTGGATGCTCTAGGGTTTGGAGGAGAGGGCCTTCATCTACACTTACACCGAGAGGTATTTGATTCCCCCATCAATCCCTTGCGGATTTTGTTACTCTTGGGTTTTTGAGAACCCTAGACGGAAGAGGTCACTTCGAAGCCATAGTCCATTGTGGTGAAGCTTCATGGTGTCGTTAGGAGCCTCCAATTCAGTTCTGGAGATTGCCCCAACCTTTTTTGTAAAAGTCCGGTTGCCGCCTTCAAGAGCACCACTAGTGGAATCATGACACCTCGCATTGTGTGAGGGCGTGAGGAGAATACAGTGTCCCTAGTAGATCCTTGGGGAGCATTGCGCCTCCACACCGCTCCAACGGAGACGTACTTCCCCTTACCAGGAAGGAACTTTAGTAACAAATCCTCGTCTCCATCGTTTCAACTCACTATTGGAATCAGCAAAATTGCCGCCAGTCAGTTCTTTGCCGTCAGCTAGCGGATGGCAAAGAAGCTCCTTGCCATCCATATACAAAAAATGGACGGCAAACAACTAGCTAACGGCAAAGAATCTCTTTTCCATCAGGCACTTCTTTGCCGTCTTCTAGCGGATGGGAAAGGAGATTTGTCATCCGCTACCGGACAACAAAGAGGGAGGTGAGCCCACTGACGAGAACCAGCTAATGGCCAGATTCTTTGCCGTCTGCTAGTGGACGGTGTTGGGGATATAACCCCACAGTCAGACCCACCCTAAGGGCTCCAGGTCACACTAGGCGGCTCGTACACCAGCTCAAGAGTGAGCCGTGAAGACTTAAGGCATAAGACGCTTGGCGACTTGACAGGATGGGCTGGAACGTGGCCCGGACGGAGCAGGCCCGGGCATGGAAGCCGCCCGGAGACAACTTGTTTAGGGAAGGCAAGAGAAGGTAGAGGTAGACTCGGACGTGTAATGAGAGTCGGTTACAACTTGTATGACCCGTGGTCTTGACCTCCTATATAAAGGCAAGACCCTGGGCGACTTAGGGATCAGGCTACCGAGAACTAGGTCAAGCAATAGCTCCCTTGTAATCGATACATCAAGCAATACAAGCACAAGGAGGACGTAGGCTGTTACCTCATCTTGAGGGGCCGAACCTGGGTAAACTCGTGTCCTTCGTCCCAACCAACCCCTTTGAGACCATCACTTTAGCAATGGCCTCGAATCCAAGTCCGTTAACCCAAACATCTGCCGTGATAAAACCACAACAGTTGGCGCCCACCGTGGGGCTTGCGCTCGGTGGTGTTGAGTTCTCAAAGGGCTCTCTCCCAGGGCTCGAGGGATACGTGTTCGGAAGGATGAACAAGAGGCGCCGCGGCCGGCTCTACATCGACGACGCCGGCTGGAGGTTCGATGCTGGCTCTGTGGAATATGGATTCCTGGTTCTTTTCGGCGGGATCCACGTGTTCATTGGCAGGATTGACAGATCTATGCCTAGGCCAGATGTCTGCACCGACATTGTCAAGACGGCTTGGCGCACACAATCCTCCCGTGATGTGCAGCCCGCCCGTGTTAACCCGGGCCGAAAGCACGTCTTCGTTGGGTTTACGCAAGGTATGGATCTTGAAGCTTCAGCATCCCAGGAGACTCTTGTCTGTTCAGAGGATGAGTCTTCGAGCGGGGAAATGGAGTCGATCTACCAGCTTCATAACGGTGGCCTCGGGGGTTACGACGAGCTTTACCCTGAGTCGGAGCACTCTGAGCTGGATGTTTTCGGGCCACCGGTTCATCCGACCGTATTCATGGCGGGTTCGGCCCAAGGTATGAGTAGCACCGCCGCTGGAGCAGCAACCTCAAGGGTTGAGCCGCCGCCACCAACTCAAGTTCTTCTAGATCTTATGAATGAACTCGCGGCCCTGATGGCCATCGAGGTCACGCCAGACAATCAAGATGGAACAACAATCGGCGGCTGCGGTGCACCGGGTGAGACACCAATCCCGCTTACTAGAACGTTATGAGGCTAGGAATCTCTTCAACACGCCAGGAACGGGATGGAAAACAGATGCACCTAGAAGCCGGCCGACGGCTCGACCGATGCCACCCCCGGCCCGACAAAACTAGGCCTCAATGGTGGTCTTTCCAACACCTGCGTGTCATTATTCCAACACGGCGGAGAACATGGTGGCGACGGCCATCCAGCTTGAAACAATCCCTATCTCGGATGAAGCGCCTTTTGTGGAGGATGTGCGGAACGCCATTGGATACCTTCAGACAACGATGGCCCATCAAGTAAAGTATGCTTACAGCCGGAGCCGCGTTCATTCAACACCTCTCCCCAGCCGCAGCTTTAGCCTGTGCTATGAGTCACCGGCGGTTTCTAGCAGCGATCGTCACAGAGGGCCTTAGGGGGACGATCAGGAGGCTCTAGATGCACAAGCACTCATGAACCAAGCAAGAAATCAGCCAGAGGCTACAACGGTGGCCACGACGGCTCACAAAGAGCCCGCACCCTCTGTATCAGTAGGTGTGGGGGTGACCACCAGAGCCGTGGGAGTACCATGCTTATCGTCGGCTCTGCGGAGTGAGCGGTTCTCAAAGGATTTCAAAGGGCCTCGCAAGGTCCCAAATTACATTGCTGATCTACCTCCGGAGGCTTGGATTGAAAGTTATGAGCTTGCCATGGAGATGTTGGACGTCAGTAAGGCGTTGTGTGCAAAGTACTTCATCATGATGCTTGAAGGTCCGGCTCGCACGTGGTTGAAGGTCTTGCCACCCAATACCATCAATTCATGGGATGAGTTGGGGGCAAGGTTCATCAAAAACTTTCAAGGGACTTGCAAACAGCCTATGACCTTTGTGGATCTCGATCATTGTGTTTAGCAGGAGAATGAGTCGGCTCACCATTTGGTCTGGCGGGTGTCGACCATCATCCACTCCTCTGAGCAGATCACAGCGGCTCAAGCAGTGCTGATCATAGAAAAGAACTGTCACTTCATCCCGCTAAAGCAGAAGCTTGGCCGGCTCAAGCGTACGTGTCAGGGCATGGGAGAGCTCATGATGGCTCTCACAAAATACGCCGACTCTAATAACATGAAAGATCCAGGCTCTGATGATGAGAAGGCCGTCCAAGGAAAGAGGAACAATCAGGGAAAGGGTGTGGCAAACAATGGTAACCAGAGTAAGGGGAAGAACCCTGAAGGCGGGTCAGAGCTGCTAGCCAATGCAAGCATCGGCCAGAATCATCCTAAGGGCAATGGGAAGTTCAGGCAACCTTTTAACAAAAATAGGGCTCCCTTCAATTTGGAGGATGCGCTTAAGAAGCCCTGTCCGGAGCACAGCCGGCCCAACAAACCTTCAGCACACACATGGGGTGATTGCCATATCATGCAGAAGTTCAGGAACTACATCATGCAACAGCACAACAACCATGGTGGTGGCCCACCCAGTGGCTCAGGACCAGGCGGATCAGGAACTGGATTTGGATCCAGTGGCTCAGGGTCTGGTCACCACGGTCAGGGCAGTCAAGGAGGACATCCTCCGCACCCGGGTAATAACAATCAGCAGCAACATAACCAATCTAGATATCAGAGTAATCCAAAGCAGCTTAGTTCAAGCCAGTATCATGTTTTCACAACCAGCCTTAACAAGTGGGATCAGAAGTTATGCAAGCGGGCAGGTAATGCAGTTGTGCTAGCTCTGCCGCATTACTTGAAGTGGCCTGAATATGACATAACATGGAGCCGGGAGGGTCACCCGCCGGGTGTTGATGACCCAGGGCGGCTGGCCTTGGTCGTGGCCCCGCAAGTGGGAGGATATATGGTGAATAAGGTACTTATGGATGGAGGCAGTGGTATCAACATCCTCTATTATGGTACCTTTCGGCGGATGAAGCTGCTTGACAAAGATCTTAAGCCCTCAATCACCATTTTTCATGGTGTGGTGAGAGGCAAGTCGGCTTATCCGGTTGGCAGGATTTCTTTGGAAGTCGCTTTTGGTGACGAATATAACTACAGGGTGGAGTCCTTGTGGTTTGAAGTGGTCAAGATCAAGAGCCCTTACCATGCGTTGTTTGGGCGGCCAGCTGATGCTAAGTTTATGGCTAGGCCCTGTTATGTTTATTTGCAGCTCAAGATGCCTAGATTGAATGGCACGATCACTGTTCACGGCGATCGGAAAAAGGCTATTAAGTGTGAGGAAGGAGATGCGGCTTATGCGGAATCCAGTTGTGCTGGGGCGGAGCTCAAGTTCTATAAGGAGAACATTGACCCGGAGGATATGACCCCACTTAAAAAAACCACTATGGAGGTTGAGCCGCCCCTCAAATTCTCGGCGGATGATACCAAGGCAATAGATTTCACCCCGGGCGACTCATCCAAACAGTTCATCATCGGGGCGAACATGGATCCCAAATAGGAAAGCACATTCATCGAATTCATCTGTGAGAATCGGGACATCTTTGCATGGAAACCTTCTGACATGCCGGGTGTACCGAGAGAATTCACTAAGCACAACCTTAATGTCGATCCTAAGTTTAAACCTGTCAAGTAGTTTGTATGGCGGTTTAGTGAGGAGAGATGCAAGCCATTGGAGAAGAAGTTGCCCGGCTCTTAGCAGCGGGTTTCATTGTCGAGGTATTTCACCCGGAGTGGCTTGCTAACCCAATGCTGGTGCTCAAGAAGAACGGTACGTGGCGTATGTGCATGGACTATACAGATCTTAACAAAGCTTGTCTGGCTGATCCTTTTGCTCTCCCTCGTATTGATCAGATCATTGATGCTACGGCGGGTTGTGAAAGCCTATGCTTCCTGGATGCTTATTCAGGATATCATCAGATCAAGATGGTAGTTAAGGACCAAGAGAAGACGGCTTTAATTACGCCTTTTGGAGCCTTCTATTATGTGTCTATGCCTTTTGGGCTCAAGAGTGCCCAGGCGACATATCAGCGTTGTGTGCAGAATTGCCTTCACAATCAGATCGGGCGCAATGTTCACGTGTACGTGGATGATATTGTGATCAAATCAAGGAAGAAGGAGACCTTTTGGATGACTTAAGGGAAACCTTTAACAATCTCCGGATCTATAAGATGATGCTTAACCGGCAAAGTGTGTCTTTGGTGTTCCAGCTGGCAAGCTCTTGGGATTTCTGGTTTCTGAGCATGGCATTGAAGCTAACCCGGATAAGATCAAAGCAATCACCTCCCTGGCAGAGCCGTCTTGTATTAATGATGTCCAACGCCTCGCAGGGCGGATCACCGCATTGAGCCGGTTCATAAGCCGCCTTGGTGAGAAAGCTATCCCTTTATTTCAGATGATGAAAAGGACAGATAATTTTTTCTGGAGTACGGCGGCGGGTGAAGCATTTGAAGCGCTGAAGAAGTAGCTCACTGAGCCGCCGGTATTAGCTGCTCCGGATGAGAAAGAACCTTTGCTCCTGTACGTAGCAGCTAACAATTGGGCTGTCAGCGCTGCAATTGTGGTCGAGCGCAAGGAAGCAGGGAAGGAATATCCGGTTCATAGGCCGGTTTATTATATCAGTGAGGTCCTAACAGAGTCTAAGCAGATATATCCACATTGGCAGAAGCAAGTGTATGGGGTATTCATGGCCAATCGCAAGTTAAAACACTACTTCTTAGGACACCAGATCACAGTGGTCAGCTCTGCTCCATTGGGGGACATAATTCAAAACAGAGAGGCCACTTGTAGGATTGCTAAGTAGGCACTAGAGCTAGGACCTCGCATTATGAAATACGTGCCTCGTACGGCTGTCATGTCCCAAGCCCTTGTGGATTTTATAAATGATTGGACAGAGTGTCAAGCTCCCGAGGAAAAGCCAGATAACACGTACTGGACTATACACTTTGATGGATCCAAGCGGCTGGAAGGATCAGGGGAAGGAGTTGTTTTGACATCTCCCAAGGGTGATATGTTATGTTATGTGCTCCGCCTGATGTTCCCTTGCACCAATAATATGGCTGAATATGAAGCCCTACTTCATGGTCTCAGGGTAGCCAAGGAGATGAATTTAAGCCGGGTAAGGTGTTTGGGCGACTCAGATATTGTGGCCCAGCAAGTTTCAGGCACTTGGGATTCCAAGGACCCACGGATGGCGGCTTATCGTCAGGCGGTGGATGTCATTGCTAGTCACTTCAAAGGTTATTAGGTAGATCACACTGATCGTCGCAGGAACGAGGCGGCTGATGCCTTGTCAAGGTTACGCTCTCGGCGAAAGCCGGTACCGCCCAGTATCTTTCTAGACGTCTTACATCACCCGACTGTCAAATTACCGTCAGAGGAAGATTTGGCTATTCTTGACCCGGAGGGGCAATTGGTGGCGGCTCTACATGCTATTCTGGATTGGACTGTGCCTTACCTGACATATTTGACTCGAGGCGAGTTACCTGATGAGGAAATCTGGTTAGACAGATCACCCGGCGGTCTAAGTCCATGATAGTAGTTAATGGTGAGTTGCACAAGTGTAGCGTTACCGGGGTGTTTCAATGATGCGTCTCACCATAGGACGGTAAGTAAATCTTGAATCAAATTCATGCTGGAGATTGTGCACATCATGCTGGCTCAAAATCTCTAGTGGCTAAGGCCTTCCGGCACGGTTTCTTCTTGTTGACGGCTAACAAAGATGTCGAGGAGCTGGTCCGCATGTGCGACGGCTGTCAGAAATTGCGCATGATACCAATTACTTGGCCGTTTGCAGTGTGGGGGCCTTATATGGTCGGGCCTTTCAAGAGATATAAGGATAAGAAAACGCACCTCTTGGTGGCGGTTGACAAGTTCACCAAGTGGGTAGAAGCTGAGCTGGTCAGCAAGTGTGACGCGGCTACGGCGGTTCAGTTTATTAAAAAGATGATCTACCATTTTGGTTACCCTCACAGCATCATCACGGACAATGGAACAAACTTGTCCAAGGGGGCTATGAAAAAATTATGCGACCTGGAGCACATCGGGCTTGATGTTTCGGCGGTTGCTCACCCACAGTCCAGAGGTCAGGCAGAGCGGGCTAATTAAGAAATCTTGAGAGGTATCAAGCCCTGGCTTATGGTTCCTTTACAGTTGACACTAGGTTGTTGGGTGGAAGAGTTTCCATCCCTCTTATGGAGCATCAGAACTACCCCCAACAGATCCACAGGGTATACACCTTTCTTGCTGGTTTACGATGCGGAGGCCGTGTTACCAAGTGACATCCGGCATGACTCGCCACGAGTGGCGTCTTACGTTGAGACGGACAATGAGACGGCGCGTCAACACGCATTGGATGCTTTGGAGGAGGAACGAGAGCTGGCGGCTTCTCGTTCAGCGATCTATCAGCAAGACCTGCGCCGCTATCATAGCCCCAGGTTCAAGACCCGCATGTTTCAAGAGGGCGACTTAGTGCTGCGGCTGATTCAAGACCAGACAAATATGCATAAGTTATCTCCTCCATGGGAAGGGCCTTTCATGGTCAGCATAAATGTCAGCAACAGGTCATATTATCTCATTGACATCCGGGGAGACTCAGATACTTCGGATCAGGAGACCCGCCGGCAGTGGAACATAGCGCACCTGCGGCCTTTTTACACTGGAGTTGTTGAGACTCGCCACTATACACTATCATTGTACATATCATATTTATATATGAATAGAGTAGCATCCCTGCAAGCTGGGGCCTCTGCCGTTTCGCGTATCTTCATCGATGCAAGGAAAAACCAAAAATTTGGTTGTCGAAGGGGGCTTCCCACCTTCGGGTGTAGCTTATCTATCCCTAACAACCGGCTTTTATGCCAAAAATGTTGACAAGTCAACATTGGCTATTGAAGGGGGCTTCCTACCTTCGGGTATAGCTTATCTAACTCTAACAGCCGGCTCTTATGCCAAAAAAGTTGACAAGTCAACTTTGGTTGTCAAAGGGGGCTTACCACCTCCGGGTGTAGCTTATCTATCCCTAACAACCGGCTTTTATGCCAAGAATGTTGACAAGTCAACATTGGCTGTCGAAGGGGGCTTCCTAACTTCGGGTCAAGCTTATCTAACCCTAACAGCCGGCTCTTATGCCAAAAAAGTTGACAAGTCAACTTTGGTTGTCGAAGGGGGCTTCCCACCTCCAGGTGTAGCTTATCTATCCCTAACAACCGGCTTCCATGCCAAAAATGTTGACAAGTCAACATTGGCTGTCAAAGGGGGCTTCCTACCTTCAAGTATAGCTTATCTAACCCTAACATCCGTCTCTTATGCCAAAAAAGTTGACAAGTCAACTTTGGTTGTCGAAGGGGGCTTCCCACCTCCGGGTGTAGCTTATCTATCCCTAACAATCGACTTTTATGCCAAAAATGTTGAAAAGTCTACATTGGCTGTCGAAGGGGGCTTCCTACCTTCGGGTATAACTTATCTAACCCTAACAGCTGGCTCTTATGCCAAAAAAGTTGACAAGACAACTTTGGTTGTCGAAGGGGGCTTCCCACCTCCGGGTGTAGCTTCTCTATCCCTAACAACCGGCTTTCATGCCAAAAATGTTGACAAGTCAACATTGGCTATCGAAGGGGGCTTCCTACCTTCGGGTATAGCTTATCTAACCCTAACAGCTAGCTCTTATGCCAAAAAAGTTGTCAAGTCAACTTTGGTTGTCGAAGGGGGCTTCCCACCTCTGGGTGTAGCTTATCTATCCCTAACAGCTAGCTTTCATGCCAAAAATGTTGACAAGTCAACATAGCCATGCAGGGGGCTTCTGCCCTACAGGTGTAGCTTATTATACACTATCAGCCAACTCTTAAGCCAAGCAATTGACTCCGTCACTACATCAGGAAGACACAACATCTTTGGGTTATGCTTTTAAGCTGCCCTTCTAACAATGTAGAGATACATCCATTTCATACAAGGAATTAAGCTGCAAAGAGCCGTTAAGGCATGCAATGAGAAGAACAAGGAAGATGGCATATATCTAAGTCGGGCTTTCATATGTGCGTGATGGCACAATTCAAGAAAGGCAAAGGTTGCTACTAGTCTATTACAGATGCTCTCTGTGGAGCCCAAAAATATCATCATGTTTTTTACACCGCTCATGGCAGGTCATAAAGAGCCGGCTATCAATAGGTATCTACAGTGCGATCAGCTGGCTGGCGGGTTACCCTGCTCCGTGTCTTCGGCTGCCTCGATCTGGAGATTTTCCATGTCCTAGTTGCAATTGGTTAAAGCCGCAAAGGTTCCTTCTTCAAAGAAGGGGGACGGGTCAAGTTCAGAGGTGAAAATATTCTTACTGCAGGCGGGTGTCAGATCTTTGCTTTCAAAGAGATGGCCACGGATCCTTTTCTGATCCGCGCTATAAGCCGCCTAGTAACTCGCCACATTAAGTTCTTCTGCTAAGATGGAGGCACGGACATTGGAATTCTTCATGCACCGGGCATAGTCAGCCTCTAAAAATTCGGAGCCATCGTCCTTCTTAGAGGGAAATCCGTCCATCATTTCAGCCAGAGTTAACTCGGGGGCAAAAGCCAGAGCCCGGCTTATAGCTACGATCGCCCCTTGACGGGCGGCTGATTTCTCCAACTCTACAATTTGATTCGGCATCATGGACAGAAGCTCTAAGATCCCTTTGAGAGTTGAAGGGATGGCATCCTTGTACTGTACGACTTTGATGGTACACATAACGCCGCAGTAGAGTTGCTCTGTCAAGGTATATATGGCTTTCAGGGGTAGCAAGCTGTCAGATGCAAGTTGGTGGCTCCTAGAACCTGCATAAGACCGAGATCTCGTTGTAAGTCGCCAACACAAGTACAATACACCAATTGAGTTAAAGTCGTCAAATTTTTTACCAAAAAGGGCAGCTGTCATCTTCATGATGTGGCGTTTCAAGGATTGCAGTTCATCAGATACAATCATGAGCCGTTGATCAGCATCATCCGCCCGGTTAGTCAAGGCGGCTTCTTCAGCTTTAGCAGATTCCTTGAAGGTGGTGAACTCGACCTTGATTTTGTTCAGCTCTTCAGAAAGGAGTCGGCATTTCTCGTCAGCTTCACTCCGGGCGGCTTGCTGAGCAGCTAGATTGCTTTTTAAGCCAGCCACTTCTGACCCGGCTTTGATTAAAGCTTCCTGCAACATATCAAAACATGGAATAAACCAACAAGGGGAGAAAATTTCAAAGATATAGCAAGTCTCAAACAGATTGCAAGCAATATGCATGACACTTGGGGGCTAATGTCTATTTTAAGACAGTTCTGACTCAACTTCGACAAGATTGACCCAGAACTTGGGGGCTACATACTGGTATTTTCAGGCGGTTCAGCATGAAAGTCCCGACTCAACTTTGACAAATATTGAGCCGGAACTTGGGGGTTAGATTTGGCTCTGTTACTCATTCTCAATAAACTACCGACTCAACTTTGTAAAAGATTGAGCCGGCCCTTGGGGCTACAAATGGATCTATTACCTATCTTCTAGGAAGCTCCGGTTCAAAATTATAAATTATTGATCTGGTCCTTGGGGGCTAACAACAATGGTTTGAGATCACATCTAAGTAAGTTGAGGCCTACACATTGGATGTTTCTACTTCTATTAAGATGGAAGAGCCGGATTATTATCAGTCATTATTAACCCGGCCCTTGGGGGCTACGTAAGGGTATAAGGAGGAAAAAGGAATACCTCATATTTTCTCTTCATTAAGTTAACCACTTTGAGCTATAGATCCCGGCTTGTAGACTGCTGGTTCATGTAGCCAGCATGAAGTTCGTCAGCCATCATTTTCTCTAAGGCGGGCAGCTTAAACTCCAACTTCCTAGAAGCTTCAGCCGTTTAACTATGCATGGTCAGCACGAGGGGTGAAGGAGAGTGCAATCCGGCACCGGTAATCACGGTGTTCAGGGCAGTAGTATCATCAGCAGCCTTGGCACGACCCGGCTACTTGGAAAGGTCCCTTTGCGGGCTCTCTAGAATAATGTCGTCAGTAGTCGTCTCTGCAGAAGTTGCTGGAGGGTCCGCATCCAGTATAGGCGCGTCCGGCTTGGCAAGCTCCAGTTCTTGAGCATTAGGTCCAGGGGAGGGCTTGTTGGTTCTCCTTCGCTTGGCTTGAGCCCTAGAATAGCATGAAAGTCGGAGTCCAAGGGTTACAACCACCAACGAGCCGAATGTAAGGCTAGAAAAACACGTACAGCGGATTAATCTTTGGAGGCGGTAGAGCAGTGGCCGTAGAGTCGCCGGACGAAGGTTGTCCCTGAGAGTCAGTTCATATAATATAAGGTAGTGTTGAAATTACAAAGGAAAAGCTAGTAAAATATAACAGAGAAGAAATACATACCTTTACGGGGCGCTTCTTCTGAGCCGGGGAGTTAGGTAACCCAGACATGAGATCAGTAGAGCCGACACTCCGAGTCTGGCATCGGTCAGCTTGTTGTTGCTTTTGAAAAGAAATTGGGGATCCAAATAAGAAAGAGGATGATAAAGGGGAACTTTTCGAATGACTCGCCATATCTTATGGGTTACAAAACATTCTGAGTCGGATGAAACATAAGTTACCTCAGGTGCGTTGGCGCGGCTCGTCTCTACCTCATCATGTGAATAAGTTGTTATCAGTAAGGTGAATAACGAGGTAACAAAAATTAGTCAAATTATACCTCTTAGCCGGACGATTCTGGCGGTTCAAACCATTACTCTTGATGGGTGGTCTTGTTTGTCCTCTTGGCTGGGGCCTTCTTCTTGTTTTTTGTCATAGCCCTGGAAATTGATTGCATTAGTTGCATCATGTGCATCATGTCATCATGCTAGAATTCAAATGAAACTTGAAATGGGGATTGTCAAACCCTAGCACCTCATCAAATAAATAAAATTCCAACAATTGAAATTTCAATGATTTTAAAATGCTCCTAAAAAAATGTTCCCCCTCTCTGATAAATGTTGGCAACAACATATCAGGGGTAACCTATAATTTAACAACTACTTTGATAAGTTAAATAAAATAAGAAAGCTTCTGAATTCAATTAATAAAACATTATAAATATGATAGTTGTCTAAAATTGCCCAAATCTTTTTGTGGAGATTTGAAATAATCAGACTATATTTCATAAAATATTGGGCATTTTGTGCTAAGTATTTTGGCCTCACAAAAATCAAAAGAAGAATGTCAGAATAAAAGAAAACTGGAAATAAAAATAGAGAAGGACGGGGGTTACGTGGCGCTTACCTGGCCCAGAGCTGGCCCAGCCCAGCTTCTCCCCCTGTCGTCTTCCTCCTCGCCAGGAGGACGAGGCGTGGCAGCTCGCCGAGCGCCGGCCTCCACCTCCTGCCCGTCTGCCTGCCTGTGCAAGGGGATTAGGCCCTAGAGCCATCCGGATCGGGACGACCCCTCCCCTCTCTCTCCCTCGCTCTCTTCCCTCTCCCCTGCTCCTCTCCCTCCCTCTGCTCGCCATGGTGGCCCCCGGACCTCGCCGCGATTCGCTCCGCCCGGTGCTTCCCCGAGCTCGTCGTGACCTCCAGGAGCCCCACAGTTAGCCTCGCTCCATTTTCCCCCCTTCCCGTGCTTCCTCGTGCTCCGTAGCCCGTGCCCGCACGCGACCGAACTCCAGCCACCGCCAAAGTCACCTTGGTCGTCAACTCCGGCGTCCTCGCGTCCTCCCGTTGCCCTAGATGGACGCGCGCGAGCCCCAGCTTGCCGTAGGTCCATCCCGCGTTCAGAACCGTCGCCGGACGGTGATTTTCGGCGAACTTCCACCGTCGGGTTGGTCATCGCCGGTGGAACTCCGGCGCCTGCCGACGTGGCTTAGTCATTAGGGTGTTAATTTCTAATTAGGCCACCTATTAGTCGCTGACAGTGGGCACACGCGCCTAATAAAACCCTTGGCTAACTTAAATAAATGGGGTCATCCCCTGTGCCTATGACACACGGGTCCCACCAATCAGTTTGACCCTGGACCGCCCCTGTTGACCTGCTGACGTCATCCTGTCATCAGGATGACGCAGTAAAGCTTTTCAGGAAATTTAAATAAATCTAAATGACTTATTTATTTTCATAAAATATTTAAAACTTCTAAAAATCATAGAAAATAATCTGTAAGTCAGATGAAAATAATTTATATATGAAAAATGATCAGAAAAATCCAATGAATCTGTTTATGACATGATCATGCATGTTTGAACAAGTTAACATCATCAAGTAGGACATCTTAGGATTAGGCCAATATATGAAATATCATTTGGAGTTGGAAATTCAAACTTGTTTGAATTCCACTTCAACCAATTTGACTAACCACTCCTCTAGGTTAGTTAAGTACCTCAATATGCCATGTCATACATCATGATTGTTGCATTGCATTGAATATATTCTTTCTTTCTGTTTGCCGGTGGTTATTCCCTCTCGGTAGACGATGATTCCGACGATGTGAACGCTGACACTAATGAAGACAAGTATATCTTCAGGATTGTCAGGCAAGCAAAAACCCCTTGAGCATACTGATATCAACCCACTCTCTCGCTCCTCCTCTCTTTTACTGCACTAGGACAACAGCGATTCATCTGTTACATGTTAACGGTAGTGTAACCCATTCCTTTGCATGACCTGTCTTTGCCAAAGTAAATAGTTGAAACCACTTAGCATGAGTAGCAACTATTTGAGCCTTGTTGTGCTTACTCATACATGCATGCTCAATTACTGCACCTGCTATGCTTAGAGTCGTGTCGTATCGGGTCTGATACATCTGGGTGATGGATCGGAATGGCAGTGTTCATGCCCTACGGAGTGAGAACTAAGTGTGTGAACACGATTTGGTAAAGGTAACGATGAGAGGTCATGTAGGAGGTACATGGAGGGTTGTCTCATCGGGGCCATCCTTAGGAATTGAGTTTTGTGTATGTTACCCAAGACAAGATACTACCATACATTGGGTTCCGGTAACTCGACCCCGCTTGACTTATTAATCGCCTAGACCTTTGTCCAGGAGTTGCAACTAGTTTCTGGAGTTTGTAGGGAAAGTGTTGGCGGTCGTGTATAGTGTTGCCCGACGGGGTGGACTATGATGTGGTACAGACACAGTGGCACGGTGTACCAAGTGGCACCTGAACGGTGGGCTTGGGAACCCTGCGCACATCGTTTGAGGCCGTAGCAGAAACTTTGGCTGGACTTCCGTGCGGGTTCAACCTCGGATAGGCGATAAACCTGGACTAGGGTCTTGTGTGGTTGACAGTCGTCGCCGATGCCCACGCCAGTGCTTCCGCTTGAAGGTTGCCGAGATGCATGACATGCATATGGTGCTAAGTGGCGGGAGCGTGTGTGAAGAAGTATACCCCTGCAAGGTGAAATAATCTGTTCGAATAGCCGCGTCCTCGGATATGGACTACTTGGAGAACTTATGTGGTTCATAGATAACTGAAAATGGATACTCTAAAATACGCAAGATAAGCGTGAGTGTTATGGATGGCCTTCTCGTAGGGAGACGGAAGTGGATCCATAGTGGTGTATTGATTGGTGAATATGTGGACTCGTGTGCGCTATCCAACCTCAAAGAAAGCACTTGTAGTCGTAGTATAGGTTAGCCATGAGTCGAAGCTAGCTTGCTGCAATGAACTCCACAACCCCCTTCATTGATACTTGTGTATATGTAGTTAGTTCTGATGTAAGTCTTGCTGAGTACTCTTGTACTCACGTTTCCTTAATTTATGTTTTTGCAGAGGAGACGTCAGTCTCATTAGTGATCGTGTCAACGTGAAGTTCGATGTTGACCGGGTTAGCTTGGGAATCCCAGACAGAGGTCTGGTTCCTATGGTAGGGTCGTTATAGCTTTTCAGGCTCCTCTAGCCACTTTTGTAGATGTCTGTACCAGACATGTTTAACTTCCGCTTGCTTGTTTGAATGCTCTGAATGTTGGGTCTTGTGACCCCTGATTGTAACATCTATTGTATTGGCTCTTTCGAGCCTTCTAAATAAATGTTGTAATGTTGTATGGTTATGTTGTGATGCCATAGTTGTATCTACGCATATCGGGCATGTGGTGCGTACGTGTGACGTGCAATGGTATGTGTGGGGTCCAACACCTAGTTGTGTGCCTTTAGTAGTACTCTTTATGGGGAACTGCCTCTTTGTGCTTCCACCGAGCCTTGGTAGCTTGCTACTGCTCCGGACACATTGATTGACCGGCATGTATCCTTCTTTGCTGCTGTGTCTGTCCCTTCGGGGAAATGTCTCGCGGTGTAATGGAGTCCCTGTAGCCTGCTACGACTCGTCTACGTGCAGTGATGGCATTTATGCCCCACGATGTAATGGAGTCCTTGTAGCTTGCTATGACTCGTCTACACACGCTAGAGATCGACACCTGCATTGCTGGGTTACGTATGCTTGTCCCTGTACGGATGTGCCACGTGGGTTCCACGACTAGCCATGTCGGCCCGGGTTCTTTGACATTTGAATGCTAGCGACATTATCACATACGTGAGTCAAAAGACGCAAACGGTCCCGGCCTAGGTAAGGTGGCAGCCATGGAGATAACCGTGCATGAGACCGCAAAGTGATGTGATGTGTTACATGCTGGATTCTTATGGCTTAGGATCGGGGTGTCGACAGCTTTGGTATCAGAGCTTGACTGCCTATAGGATTACCAAGCCAAACTGGTCGATGTTGAGTCTAGAACTGGTCTAGTTATATAAGGGAATTGATTGTGGAAGGGAACGTAAGGCTCTTTTACTCCTTTCCTTGTGTTATTCTAATTCTGAGTCACCTTCTTCTTTATTCTACGGGGATTAATAACTAGGCCTTCTTATATATCTATTAGGAGGACGAGTTACTATGCTGGAGACCTGTAGGAAAGATGTTGTCTTTCTGGATCGATGCCTCTATAAGAATTCTTGTCATCTTGTCAGTTGTCTTGCAGGTTGCCTCATATTTCATGCCCGTACAGCCGTTATGCTGTCCGAGTTATCCCAGAATTCTAAATCATCTGATGCAATTGCAAAAACTCTTTCATCTCGAGTCAATGTCTTTCAGGCCAGACAAAGCACACTAATTGTTGGGTTGAGGTACTTTATTACCTCGACGTGTTTGATGAAGGTGTTTAGGAAACATTATTGTTTTGGTGAACCACCCAATAGTCTAGTGGTGTCTTTTGTTTCCAGTGTGATAATTCTAGCCATCATTATCAAAAGCATGATGTGATGCTACTTAGTCAATAGGTGTTCTGTATCCGGGTTCTGGAACCCAAGGACCATTCTACTCATTCCCGTTGATAGTATTTGCTCGTTCCTTTAGGATATTAGTAACCTTGTTATAGCCCTCAAGAATTGTGGTATATCATTCTTCCACTACCATGAATCAGTTATGGCAGAAGTTCTTTGTGAACAGAAGATCACGACATGAGTGCTCTTGATGAGTTCTCCATTTCCTAGTTGTGACTCTGCCAATCCTTCATTTCTGCATGGATTGTCTGGAAGAAACATGTTGAACTATGTTCGACATATTCAATCTATGCATCTACAACTCAAGAAAAATGATGTGCTCTTGAGTTACCCCTCTTCAATTGCATTCCGACCTTTATCTGTCAATGGATAGTCAAGAGTATATCATGCATTGACTTACCAATGTCATCTATTCTTGTGGTCTATCAAGCCATTCTGTTCTAGAATGACTAGGAGAAGGAAACTCCCGTAGCTCATCCATTTCTTGGATTGGGTCAAAGTAGTTGTGTTCCGCAGATCAAAATGCTAATTCAGCTTTTGCTCTGTTCTACCTTGAGGTATTACCCTCTTCATGTCAGGAATATCATGAGAACTACACTCCCTCTTATGAAATCTTGATGTAGTGATACTTCTCGCCATCAACATTCATCTCTCGGTCTTTGTGTTGTTGTGACCAGGATACCGACAAGGGAATCGTGATGTGTGCAATCAATACTCCTAGCAACTTTGTTGCTTGGTAGTTAATGGACAATAATCTCACTCTTGGGGTGATGATCATTGAATTGTCGTACTAAGAATGATCGTGCCACCTAGTTCATTTTTCCATGGTGCACTTTTTGATCAATGAGCTATAGGATTGTATCAATCTTTTGCTCTGTTGATCATATTGTCTTGTTATGAAAAGCAAGATTATTCTCGACCTTGATAACATATCGGTGGATCATGATTTTCCGAATATCTTCTCGGAAGTATTACCAAGATGTTCCTAGACCGTTATGTCGAGTTCGTGATCAAGATGGTTTTTCCTATAAACCATCCCTTCTCCAAGAACCCGTGTTGGATATCCCATAAGTAGTTTGGTAAGCTAAACAACAACTTGGAGAGTTGGAAGATAGAAGCTTGATCTAACTTAGCTCATGACAAAGGGATATCTTGTGTCTTTGTGCTCGTATGTGTAGAAGAAAGGTGATATCTTCATCGATTGATCCTTGTGACCAATTGATGCACCTATCATCTTGTTCAGCCATTGATTTGAGTGTGGGCTATCGTCAGATCAAAATCAGAACCAAAGATTTCCCTAATGTTGGTTTACTCGTGGATGTATCCTCGAGCATACACCGTTATATCTTTCGGTCTGACCAATGCTATCACCCTGTTCTCAGAGTTGTGAAGTTCCATCTATATGGGTATTTGATGAATTGTTGTTCACCCCATTGACAACATTTTCACCTCTTCCATGACTTATGATGAACATGAGGGTAGTGTTGGAAATTTTTATAGGCAATATCTTTGTGTTCCGTATATGAAGTATATGTTTGGTGTAAGAAGTGACTGACTCTTGATTCATGTGCATATGGTGCATGTTGCCGCCATGAACTTGAGAAAGGTCATTTTGTTTTCATTGGAATCATCCCAAGTCAATCATGCACGTGCGAAGTATTCTATGGTTGGTAGACTGATCATCTCCATTCCACATGCAACCCCTAGCACACTAAGCCACTGATTGAGTTGTTCAAGAAAAAGAAGTTCTTTCTTAAGAGCTAATCCGGACTTATGTAAGAACTTCGCTAATTCCTAATGATGGTTCCTAACCAGAACTCGGAGGTGTTTTGTTGTAAGGTTATGTATCTTGCAATCCAGCTCATGTTTTGGAGTTGGCTTTCGTAGTTCATCTCCTGAGAATCTCGCAACATCATCTCTTTGATTTGTGTTGCAACCTTACACTTTCAGACATGCTGAGTCTGGAATATCCTGACACCAACCATATCTGAATCTCAGGCAGATATGATGGTTGGAACATTTCCCAAGAAATATAATAATGCTCTCTCTGTAACCCGTCAAAGGAATGTTGTGGCTAACATACCTATCCGGAAGACCCATTATTATGATATTTGAATCAGCAACCATAGCCACCTCCCCATGAGGTTCTCTTATGACTTTACAAAAGTTGTTTCTCATGGACCCTTTGAGATCCCGAAGTCCGACCTTTACTTGATGTCCTAGATAGTAAACCTGACCTACGATTGGGGTTATGCTAGTACATCAAGGAGAACATTAGAAGCGGAGTGCTAAATGTCTCTCGGTCGATTATCCAGATTTCGCCCCCCTGGCATAGCTAAGGTGAAATCTGAGAAAGTGTTGTCTTCCATTGCTTCTGCATCCTCTGTCATTATTCATCGTTGTAGTAAGATGTGTTGCCAGGATCCTTGGCATGGATGTTGGTAAAATTCTGATGAATATGGAGATGCTCAAGTTCTTGAGAGCATGCTCAGACACTGGATTATACTCTTGGTATTACTTGGAATGTGCCTTCCATCACCGAGTTGTTTTATAGCTCTAGCTTCCATTCCGTTCTGAGTGTGCCATTCTTTGAATTCCTTCAAATGATCGTTGTGAATTGCCTTAGGATGGTATGAAGAGTTTCAATGATCTATGGATCAAAAGTAATTATTTTTTCCACTTAAGGGATAATCCTACAAGTCACCTTCTCTTAGGTGTCCGTAATGGTATTTTGGCAATTAACTCCTTGCTACTTTAAAACCTCTTCACCATCTGTTTTAGCGTGGAATTGTTGCCTACCAATTGAACCTCTGTCATCTGCCTCATTCTTTATTCTCAATGTGTGTTTGTGTCCCAGCTCGAGAGATGTTATTATTTCTCATTCCATGAGTTGGTCATGAGTGCTCGATCTTCGAAAAGATTGAATCATGTAGAGCTCTCTATCCCTGTTGTCTTTCTACTGGATGAAGATTCCGAAGACAAAGATGTCAAGATCAGCATCATGCAATGAATCAACATCTTCGAGGAGAGCAATTGGATCGTGAAGATTGTGGTAGTTGTGTCCCCTTTGTCGTCATACCCTACGCCTGAATCTCGGGACGAGATTCTTGTTTAGTGGGGGTGAGTTGTCACAGCCCTGGAAATTGATTGCATTAGTTGCATCATGTGCATCATGTCATCATGCTAGAATTCAAATGAAACTTGAAATGGGGATTGTCAAACCCTAACACCTCATCAAATAAATAAAATTCCAACAATTGAAATTTCAATGATTTTAAAATGCTCCTAAAAAAATGTTCCCCCTCTGTGATAAATGTTGGCAACAACATATCAGGGGTAACTGATAATTTAACAACTACTTTGATAAGTTAAATAAAATAAGAAAGCTTCTGAAATCAATTAATAAAACATTATAAATATGATAGTTGTATAAAATTGCCCAAATCTTTTTGTGGAGATTTGAAATAATCAGACTATATTTCATAAAATATTGGGCATTTTGTGCTAGGTATTTTGGCCTCACAAAAATTAAAAGAAGAATATCAGAATAAAAGAAAACTGGAAATAAAAATAGAGAAGGAAGGGGGTTACCTGGCGCTTACCTGGCCGAGAGCCGGCCCAGCCCAGCTTCTCCCCCTGTCGTCTTCCTCCTCGCCAGGAGGAGGAGGCGTGGCAGCTCGCCGAGCGCCGGCCTCCACCTCCTGCCCTTCTGCCTGCCAGTGCAAGGGGATTAGGCCCCAGAGCTGTCCGGATCGGGACAACCCCTCCCCTCTCTCTCCCTCGCTCTCTTCCCTCTCCCCTGCTCCTCTTCCTCCCTCTGCTCGCCATGGTGGCCGCCGGACCTCGCCGCGATTCGCTCCGCCCGGTGCTTCCTCGAGCTCGTCGTGACCTCCAGGAGCCCCACAGTCAGCTCCGCTCCATTTTCCCCCTCTTCCCGTGCTTCCTCGTGCTCCGTAGCCCGTGCCCGCACGCGACCGAACTCCGGCCGCTGCCAAAGTCGCCTTGGTTGTCAACTCCGGCGTCCCCGCGTCCTCCCGTTGCCCTAGATGGACGCGCGTGAGCCCCAGCTTGCCGTAGCTCCATCCCGCGTTCAGAACCGTCTCCGGACGGCGATTTCCGGTGAACTTCCACCGTCGGGTTGGTCACCGCCGGTGGAACTCCGGTGCCTGCCGACGTGGCTTAGTCATTAGGATGTTAATCTCTAATTAGGCCACCTGTTAGTCACTGACAGTGGGCCCACGCGCCTAATAAAACCCCTGGCTAACTTAAATAAGTGGGGTCATCCCCTATGCCTATGACACACGGGTCCCACCAATCAGTTTGACCCTGGACCGCCCCTGTTGACCTGTTGACGTCATCCTGTCATCAGGATGACACAGTAAAGCTTTTCAGGAAATTTAAATAAATCTAAATGACTTATTTATTTTCAGAAAATATTTAAAACTTCTAAAAATCATAGAAAATAATCTGTAGGTCAGATGAAAATAATTTATATATGAAAAATTATCAGAAAAATCCAATGAATCTGTTTATGCCATGATCATGCATGTTTGAACAAGTTAACATCATCAAGTACGACATTTCATGAATAGGCCAATATATGAAATATCATTTGGAGTTGGAAATTCAAACTTGTTTGAATTCCACTTCAACCAATTTGACTAACCACTCCTCTAGGTTAGTTAAGTACCTCAATATGCCATGTCATACATCATGATTGTTGCATTGCGTTGAATATATTTTTTCTTTCTGTTTGCCGGTGGTTATTCCCTCTCGGTAGACGATGATTCCGACGATGTGAACGTTGACACGAATGAAGAGAAGTATATCTTCAGGATTGTCAGGCAAGCAAAACCCCCTTGAGCATACTGGTATCAACCCACTCTCTCGCTCCTGCTCTCTTTTACTGCATTAGGACAATAGCGATTCAACTGTTACATGTTAACGGTAGTGTAACCCATTCCTTTGCATGACCTGTCTTTGCCACAATAAATAGTTGAAACCACTTAGCATGAGTAGCAACTGTTTGAGCCTTGTTGTGCTTACTCATACATGCATGCTTAATTACTGCACCTGCTATGCTTAGAGTCGTGTCGTATCGGGTCTGATACATTTGGGTGATGGATCGGAATGGCAGTGTTCATGCCCTACGGAGTGAGAACTAAGTGTGTGAACACGATTTGGTAAAGGTAACGATGAGAGGTCATGTAGGAGTACATGGCGGGTTGTCTCATCGGGGCCGTCCTTAGGAACTGAGTTCTGTGTATGTTATCCAAGACAAGATACTACCATACATTGGGTTCCGATGACTCGACCCCGCTCGACTTATTAATCGCCTAGACCTCTGTCCAGGAGTTGCAACTAGTTACTAGAGTTTGTAGGGAAAGTGTTGGCGGCCGTGTATAGTGCTGCCCGACGGGGTGGACTATGATGCGGTACAGACACAGTGGCACGGTGTACCAAGTGTCACCCGAACGGTGGGCTTGGGAACCCTGCGCACATCGTTTGAGGCCGTAGCGGAAACTTCGGCCGGACTTCCGTGCGGGTTCAACCTCAGATAGGCGATAAACCTGGACTTGGGTCTTGTGTGGTTGACGGTCATGGCCGACGCCCACGCCAGTGCTTCCGCTTGAAGCTTGCCGAGATGCATGACATGCATATGGTGCTAAGTGGCGTGAGCGTGTGTGAAGAAGTATACGCCTGCAGGGTGAAATAATCTGTTCGAATAGCCGCGTCCTCGGATATGGACTACTTGGAGAACTTATGTGGTTCATAGATAACTAAAAGTGGATACTCTAAAATACGCAAGATAAGCGTGAGTGTTATGGATGGCCTTCTCGTAGGGAGACGGAAGTGGATCCATAGTGGTGTATTGATTGGTGAATATGTGGACTCGTGTGTGCTATCCAACCTCAAAGAAAGCACTTGTATTCATAGTATAGGTTAACCAAGAGTCAAAGCTGGCTTGCTGCAATGAACTCCACAGCCCCCTTCATTGATACTTGGGCATATGTAGTCAGTTCTGATGTAAGTCTTGCTGAGTACTCTTGTACTCACGTTTGCTTAATTTATGTTTTTGCAGAGGAGAGGTCAGTCTCATTAGTGATCGTTTCAACGTGAAGTTCGATGTTGACCGGGTTGGCTTGGGAATCCCAGACAGATGTCTGGTTCCTATGGTAGGGTCATTATAGCTTTTCAGGCTCCTCTAGCCACTTTTGTAGATGTCTGTACCCAGACATGTTTAACTTCCACTTGCTTGGTTGAATGCTCTGAATGTTGGGTCTTGTGACCCCTGATTCTAACATCTATTGTATTGGCTCTTCCGAGCCTTCTAAATAAATGTTGTAATGTTGTATGGTTATGTTGTGATGCCATAGTTGTATCTATGCATATCGGACATGTCGTGCGTACGTGTGACGTGCAACGGTATGTATGGGGTCCGACACCTAGTTGTGTGCCTTTAGTAGTACTCTTTACGGGGAACTGCCTCTTTGTGCTTCCACCGAGCCTTGGTAGCTTGCTACTGCTCCGGACACATTGATTGACTGCCATGTATCCTTCTTTGCTGCTGTGTCTGTCCCTTTGGGGAAATGTCTCATAGTGTAATGGAGTCCCTATAGCCTGCTACCACTCGTCTACATGCAGTGATGGCATTTATGCCCCACGGCGTAATGGAGTCCTTGTAGCTTGCTATGACTCGTCTACACACGCTAGAGATCGACAGCTGCATTGCTGGTTTACGTATGCCTGTCCCTATACAGATGTGCCACTTGGGTTCCACGACTAGCCATGTCGGCCCGGGTTCTTTGACATTTGAATGCTAGCGACATTATCACATACGTGAGTCAAAAGACGCAAACGGTCCCGGCCCAGGTAAGGTGGTAGCCGCGCAGATAACCGTGCATAAGACCGCAAAGTGATGTGATGTGTTACATGCTGGATTCTTATGGCTTAGGATCGGGGTCTCGACATTTTTGTTCAGAGGGGGAACATACTTCTTCTTCCAGAAGTTAGAGTGAGCCTGAAAAGGTAATCCGGGTAATAGCAATGAATTGCCAAGACATAACTAAAACAAAGAGAAGAGACTATGAAGAGTCGCCTTACGTCTGGGGCCGGATTAATGACACAGAAAGGCGCTGCAAGCTCCCGACGTCTCATGGACAAGACTCCGGATGACACTGGTAATATTATCTTCGGTTAATGTCGTCCGGCTGAAGCATAGGGAATCATCATACCGGCCCGGGTATTCACACATGAGGCGGCTTCTCTGGCTCAAAGCCATAATCCTCCAAGAGATCCAGTAGCGAATCAAGTCCAATACCATCAATCCATTGGCCATGAGGGCTCTAATCTTGGCATGAGCCGGCTCGTGCCTTGCATGTACAGAAGTTGACTGCCGGCCGGGAAGCTCGATGGTTGTCTTGAGCCGGGAGGGGCGGTAACCCGACAGTGGATGCTCACCCTCCGGGGAGGTATCTTTACAATAAAAACAAGTCTTATTCCAATCTTTTTGATGACTCCGCATCTGCACAGCCGGAAAGGTTATATCCCGGTGCTTCTTAATGGAAATCCCAGCAAGTTCCAATCATGGGCCGACCTTCACTTCAGTCTGCCGATTTGCGGAAAAGAATTCCCAGAAGAGACCCACAGACGGCTTAGTTTGCGGATAGAACTCTCTGAGCACTTGGAAGTTGCATATGTTTGAGATGGAATTGGGGGCAAGGTCTTGAGGATGCAACTTGTAAAAACGAAGGACATCCCGAAAGAATTTTGAGCCGGGGGGTACGAACCCACGTTCAATGTGATCCGAATAAACAACTACCTCGCCCTCTTGAGGAACGGACTTCAGTTCATTACCTGGAACCCGCCAATGGATGACCTCTTTGGCAGGGAGGGCACCCGCGTGTACAAAATCCATCAGGAACTCTTCGGTGATGCAAGAGCCGACCCAATTGTAGGAGTTTCATGCGCGAGACATGGAGGCGGTTTAAAACTGTGCAAAGTAACCATATATGGCGAGTCAAGAAATGGAAGATATCTATGGGCGGCTTAAAGCTTAAGACCTTAAGGATGACACGCCAAGATCCGGCTGGTGAGAGCCGGAACTGCACGGCCGGTCAAGGTTACGAGAAGACAGAGTGAAATTTGGCTAAGTGCTGAAAACAGGTTTTGCTAAGTATCGCTAAGATTAGGGATCTACAAAAACAAAGGAAATGTTTCTATTTTCAGACCTAGAGACGAAACAATGAAAACGAAGAGTGTTTAAAACGACGGGAGGAGCCGTGGTGAATCTGAGTAGCATTACTATCGGTCTCCTACATAGGGGCGCGGTGGGGACAAGATATCGTCAAAGGTTCAGGGGCTAAATATGGCTGGCATTGATGGAAGCCCGAGTTCTAAGCGGCGGCGGTGGAGCTCCATGAAATCCTACCAGAACGGTTATGGATCTAGGGGAAGAAGGACTCATCGGGAACAGCAGAGCGAGCTCTGGAACGAGTCATGTTGATGCTACGGCCTTGTCGATGATGATGAGGAGACGACGCCAGAGTGGAATGCGCTGGAGCGGAGGCGTCGGAAGGAAAGAGATGAAGAGCGAGCAGGAGAAGGCAAATGCTACCCCTTGCGGTCCTATTTAATAGAAAAAAGGGTGGAAACAAGCGCGAAAATCCAGGCGTCGGATGTCATTTGACAAAGGTGGACGCCTCGATTCTTGGACTATCCATTTAATAAGGGAAGATTCGTTGCGTGCGTTAGAGGATCATTTTTGACATATTTGACGTGACGTCATGGTGCGTCATTATTTTCTGAGCGACTTGCCGAGGGGTAAGAAGAAGGCTGAAGTGGGCAAAATCAAATCAACCAGGGGCCAAATGTTGGGGATATAACCCCAGGTGAGACTCGCCCTGAGGGCTTCGGGTCACACCAGGCGGCTCGTACGCCAGCTCAAGAGTGAGTCGTGAAGATTTAAGGCCCAAGACGCTTGGCGGCTTGACAGGATCGACTGGAACATGGCCCGGATGGAGCAGGCCCCGGCGTGTAAGCCGCCCGGAGACAACTTGGTCAGGGAAGGCAAGAGAAGGTAGAGGTAGACTCGGACGTGTAATGAGAGTCTGTTACAACTTGTATGACCCGTGGTATTGACCTCCTATATACAAGCAAGACCCGAGGCGACTTAGGGATCAGGCTATCGAGAAATAGGTCAAGCAATAGCTCCCTTGTAATCGACACATCAAGCAATACATGCACAAGGAGGATGTAGGCTGTTACCTCATCTTGAGGGGCCGAACCTGGGTAAACTCGTGTCCTTCGTCCCGACCAACCCCTTTGAGTCCATCACATTAGCAATGGCCTCGTATCCAAGTCCGTTCACCCGAACATCTCTAATGATAAAACCACGGCAAACGGCAAAGCTTCTTTGTCGTCTCCTGGTGGACGACAAAGAATCTGGCCCCTAATTAACGTCCTGACCTACTCTCTCTCTCTTCTCTCCCTGCCTCTCTCTCCTCACCCGACCCCCAACGTACCCGACCCCCACCACCGCCCCTGCCAACCCTGACCCCCACACCCGCCGGCCGCCGCCCCTGCTGCACCCGCCTGCAGCCGTCCCCGACCCCCACCGCCCCTGCCGCCGCACCGCTACCCGCTGCCGCCCCTGCCACCCCCGACCCACACCGCCCCTGCCGCCGCACCGCCGCCCAGCACTGCCCCTGCCACCCACGACCCCCACACCCGCCGGCTGCCGCCCCTACCCCCCCATCGCACCCACCGGCTGCCGCCCCTGCCCCCCCACCGCACCCATCGGTCGCCGCCACCGACCCCCATCGCCCCTGCCGCACCCACCGACCAATGCCCCTGCCACCCCTGACCCCCTTTCCCTGTGGCGGCAGCCCAAGTCCCGTCGTGAGGCAGGCCGTGGCGTCGCCCCCTCCCCTACGGCGGCCCTCCTCCACCGGCCCCCTCCTCCCCAAGGTGAAATTCTTCTCCTCTTTTTTTGTTTTTTTAGGTTCAGGTTTAGTTTAGGTTTAGGTTTAGGTTTAGTTTTAGGTTTAGTTTAGGTTTGGTTTAGGTTTAGTTTAGATTAGATTTAGTTTAGGTTTAGTTTAGGTTTAGTTTAGGTTTAGTTTAGAAGAAGAAGATAAGGAGAAGAGTAGTAGAAGAAGAAGAAGGAGACGGAGAAGGAGAAGAAGAAGAAGAAGAAGAAAAGCCCCCGATCCGCGACGCCACTACCCCCAACCTGCGACACCACTGACCCTCGACCCCGACGCCACTGACCCCCAACCCCCAATGCCACCAACCCCCGATACCCCGGACCCCCAACCCCGACCCCCGACCACCGACGCCATCGGTCCCCGACCACCGACACCATCAACCCCCGACCATCGACACCATCGACCCCCGACCACCAACGCCACCGACCCCCGACTCCAGACACCACCGACCCATGACCACCAATACCACTAACCCCTGATGCCACTGTCTCCCGATGCCACTAACCCTTGACCCCGACACCAATTCTGCCTCTTGTTGACCAAAAAGGTGCTCTTCGGGCTTCGTGAGGCCGAGGAGGTCATAGTTTTGTAAATTATGAGCTAGGTCACATATTTTCCTATTTTGTTAGTAAAAATATCATATTTTTTGTTGATCAGGTGAATTTCAATGTGCAGTTGTTTGACGACCTCACCATGCATTTGATGAGCTCCCCTTCTGTGTTCGTTGGTGAGCACAAATGACATCTTCTCCCCCGACAACCTTAAATTTTTTTGCTCTGCTCCGGTATTCATGCCAATGAAACTTGCTAGCTATAGGTGTCTTCAATCATCAGTATGCGTGACCACTATGCGTCTCCCATTCGAAAGGGTTACATCCATAAATATGCATTCATTAGCATATTTATAACTGTGATTCTTTCGAATTGTTCAACGTTATCCATGGATAGACCGAGTATGTGTAGATTGGGTTCGTTTTCCCATATGCTCTGCTCCGGATCCGATGTTGAATTTCGTCAGTGCCTCCCTGTTGTTCTCTGGGTACACATCCTCTCTGCTTATTGTCGAGACGTGTATCAGGACAACAGCAGGGAGGTGCTGCCGAAATTGTGCATCGGATCCGGAGCGGAGCATGGGAAAACAAACCCAATCTACACATACTGGGGTGGGATTAGGACCTAGCTTTACCTACTAGCGTCTACGTTGCATCGACATTATAAAACTTACAAACTCTATTAACTTATGAATATGGTTTGCAGAATTATGTATATATTTTTTGTGTGTCCAGAAGCTAGGCAAGATGAGTTATCGTGGGTGGATGTACACTGGTCACACTAGTCAGAAATACATGACCCATGAATGGATAACAAAAACCAAGGAGTTTGTGAGATTTGCATTTGCAAATGGACAGAAAATAACCTCGTGCCCTTGTGTTGTGAAAACTTTAGGAAGAAGTCAGAGTTTGAAATGATCAAACACCTGCAGAAGTGGGGTTTTATGCCTAATTATATGGTCTGGACATTTCATGGTGAGTCTGCCCAATGTGCTAGAGCTGAGGTGGTTCGTCGTCGCACCGACGAGCATGGTACCGGGATCGAAGACATGGTGCAAGACTTTGATGATGCTCGGGATTCTCACGATGAGATGGAGGAATCGGCAAGGGCCTTTTATGAAATGTTGGAGTCTTTGAAACGTCCTCTCCACGAGCACACTAAGCTTTGTTAGTTGGATGCCATCGCACAAGTAATGGCTCTGAAGGCTCAGTTCAACCTGGGTAGAGAATGCTACGACGCGATGATGACGATATTTGGACGCTTTCTACCCAAAGGCCACGTATTTCTAGCAAACCTATACCAGTCGGTCAAAATCCTACGTGCGCTTAAGATGCCCTATGAGAAGATAGATGCCTATGAGAATGGATGTGCCTTATTTAGGCTTGAGTATGCGGGCTTGAACTATTGCCCCATTTGCAATGCTTGCAGGTATGTTCTGGTAGACAACAGTATGGGTGAGAAGAGTCAGACCAAAATCCCCATTAATGTTCTTTGGTATCTGCCAATCATACCAAGAGTTCAACGTCTTTTCATGGTCAAAGAGATGGCCAGACAGATGACGTGGCATAAATTGGGCAATAGAACAGAACTAGATGCGGATGGGGATCCAATGTTGGGACACACTTCAGACGTTTCTGCATGGAAGCACTTCGATGCATTACATAAGGATAAAGCGACAGATCCAAGGCATTCTCGAGTTGCCATCAGCACAAATGGGTTCAATGTGTATGGTATGCCGGCAGCACAATATAGTTGTTGGCCTGTATTTGTCATTCCACTCAATCGCCCCCCGGAGAGATGATGAAAAGAAAGAACATTTTCCTGACGTTGATAATTCTAGGGACCAAATATCCAGGGAAGAATATGAATGTGTACATGCAGCCGCTTAAGGATGAATTGCAAGAAGCATAGGATAATGGGATCAAGACATATGACGCCTCTACCAAAAAGAACTTCAAAATGCATGTGTGGTCCATGTACTCATCGCATGACTTGCTGGCGTATGTGCTATTCGTTGGCTGGTCTGTGCATGGAAGGTTCCCGTGCCCCACATGCAAGGCAACTCTTGAGTTCCGTTGGCTGCAGGCGGGTCGCAAGTTTTCTTGCTTCAACATGCATAGATAGTTCCTGGATCCTGACCATAAGTTCAGAAAAGACAAGAATAATTTCATCAAAGGTAGAGTTGTCAAAAACATTGCACCACCTGTGTTGACAGGCAAACAGATCCTGGATCAAATAAACGCTCTCAAGCCGGATCCAGATCGTCCAGGGTATTTCAAAGGGTATAATACGGAACACGCCTAGACTCACAAGATATGTTTGTGGGATCTGCCTTAGTTTAAAGACCTACTTTGCCCACACAACATCGATGTGATGCACACTAAGAAGAATATCGTGGAGGCCCTTTTTGGTACATTGTTCAGCATAGAGGGGAAGTCGAAGGATAATCCTAAGGCTAGAGTCGATCAGGAGGCTCTATGTGATAGACCATTACAAACATACAACAACCAAAAGGAAAGAAGAATTGGAGGAAGCCAATGGCATGGTTCAATCTTGGGAGGCCAGCTATGAGGGAAATGATCTTGTGGGTGAAAATGCAGTTGATGTTCCCCGATGGGTATGCAACTAATCTAAAGAGGGGAGCGAGTCTTGACAAATTGATAATATTTGGTGTCAAGAGTCATGATTGGCACATATGGCTTGAGCGGGTGATGCCGGTGATGTTGCGTGGCTTTATCCTAGAGGATGAATGGCTAGTACTAGCAGAGCTGAGCTATTTCTTCTATGCTCTTTGTGCGAAAGAACTATCGCCTGACGTGCTAGACGAACTGGAAGAGTTGGCGCCGGAGTTGATCTACAAGTTAGAAAAGATCTTTCCACCAGGCTTTTTAATCTAATGCAGCATTTGATTTTGCACCTCCCGACCGAGGCAAGATTGGGGGGGAGCAAAATCGTTGGTGCTTCGCAACTTAGAGGATTTAGAAGACACGTCGAGCAAAATGTAAAAATAAACGTAGAGTTGAAGCATCGATGGCCGGCGCATTCATTACTGAGGAGGCGACAAACTTCCTGACAACACACTACAGAGACAAGACTTGGCATTTGCATAATCCGAAGCCTCGGTACAATGATGGCGACTGTGAAAAAGGTCAATCAAACCTTATCCTATTCAAAGGGAAGCTCGCACCAACCGGTGCTTCGAAAGCAATAGCGTTGGATGTCGAAGAATGGCGGACCATTTCATTGTATATCTTCAACTACCTAACAGAAGTGCATCCGTACATTGAGTAAGTTCTTGGTACATTTTTTCACAACTTCTAATTCCTTTGAAATACTCTTATTTCCGGATATGTTATACAGTCGATATGTCGCCAAGTTCTGGGATGGAGCGGTGATCCAAAAGGATTCCATCGAAGAGTATGAGCTTCTGGCAAGGCATGGAGGTGGCTATCCCGGTTTCATCTCTTGGTTCAAGCAAATGGCAATTTACATTAGATGATTTCATTTCTTCGCCAAGTTTGCGGCTAATGCAACAATCCTTTCGTATTAAACTTGTAGGCTAATGCAGAGTCTATGGACTCCGAATTGAGACAAGTCCTAATGGTTTTGACTATAACATCCGTTCATTTGACAAATACGACATCAATGGGTATTGCTTTCGTACTTTTGGCGAAGAGCTATCTATGGCTGACCGAAAGTCTACAAATTGTTGTGCCTCCGCTTTCGGCGAAGGAGGGATCGAGTATTATGGAAGAGTTGAAGCAATTTATGAACATACATTCTGTGGTGAAAACCCACCAAACGTCGTAGTCTTCAAATGTTATTGGTTCCATCCGAAGGAGACTAGAAGGACTCATGAACATATAGGGCTAGTCGAAATCAAACAAAGCACCCATTTAGATGTTCCCGATGTCTATATTACGGCTCAACAAGGGACCCAAGTTTTCTATCTACCATGGGCCTGCCAAACAGATCCAAATTTGAAAGGTTGGGATGTCGTTTATGATGTGCCGCCACATTTTAGATAACCTCCCCTCAATGAAGATGATTATGAACCTCACATTAACCCAGACACATATGAAGGAGAATTCAGGAAACACGTGTTTCCGAAAAACATTTCAAGAACTGCTCTACTTCACCCTAGAACATTGAGGTAGACAGCGACAGTGAATCCGACTTCACCCCTGAGCCGAAAAAGAAGAGAAGGAAGAAGAAGTGGTTACTACGGTGGATGACATTTCAATGCTTGATCGATTACATAAAGGAGGCCTTCCACATGTTGATGCATTTATTGATGATGCTGAGGAGCACGTCATTACTGATAGTGATGATGATTATGCATTTGTTGATCCCGAAGCATATATCGATGATGAAGATTAATATTAGTAATGTGAGGTATTCAATTAATATTATGTACATATACATTATTAATTAGTTGATGTTATTAGGTATTCATTTTTTTTATGTTGAACTAATATCGTTCACTCTTTTTGTCATTGCAGGTGTTGACAGATGGTGGGCGCGGGTCGAGAGTGCTCCGAGCCTCCTTCCTCGGCGCGTTCTGGGAGGGGTGCTATTATTCCACCCCAGAAACTCTGGAGAGCGCTGGTACACTGTATGCACACACCGGCGGGCAGTTATTCTTCGACCGGGAGAGGTCGGGGGAAGACGAAGAGAGGTGCTAGAGGTAGGAAGGCTGCTGCGCCTTCCTCGCCGCCACTGCCAGCTGATTCTCCGACCAAAGGAGTGTTCCGTCTCAGGCGGACCCGTCTGACTTGGACCCGTCTCGGACTTTGGTCGCCGAGCCACGGGCCCACGAGCCTCGGGTTACCGAGCCTTTGTCCCAGGAGACTTTGGTCCCAGAGTCTTTGTCCCAGGAGACTCCCGTTCAAGAGTCTTTGTCCCACATGACTCGGACTTTTGGAGCCCAGGTGGCTCTGGTTGACGTGATTCCAACACAGAAAAATCCTATAAATCGAGAAACCTCCGAAAGTTAACCTAGAACTTTTGCTCCACCACCGCAAGCCTCTGCACCGAAGAAAACTCACTCAAAGCCATGTTCCGGCACCCTACCGGGGGGCAATCATCACCGAAGGACATCTTAATCATCCCGACGGTGTCCATGACAAGGACGGAGTAGTTCACCCTCGGGACCGAGGGTATGTACCATTAGCTATGTGATTGATCTCTCTCTCTCGTGTGTAGGATCAAGAGTGGGGTGTCTAGAAGGGGGGTGAATAGACTACTGGCAGGAAATTTAAAACCTAACCTTTTCCCAATTTAATTGGTTGGCAGATTTTAATAGTTTTAGCAAGTCTAGTAGATCTAACAGCCCAACACATGCATGTCTACAAGTATGGCAGCGGAAAGTAAAGACATTGCACATGAAGTAAAGAGATGGGATAGGTAGATCAAACGCAATAGGAGACGCAAGGATTTTTCCCGTGGTTCCGATTGGTGGTGCAATCGTACGTCCACGTTCATGGAGTCTTCAATCTACGAAGGGTAACGGTCGCGAGAGTCCACAGAGGGATCTACCCATGGAGGGTTCCACGAAGAAGCAACCTTGACTATACCATGACGGCTTCCATCCACGAAGGACTAGCCTCACTATGGGTAGATCTTCACGAAGTAGGCAATCTCCTTGCCCTTACAAAATTCTTGGTTCACTCCGCAACACATAGTAGGAGGCTCCCAAGCGACACCTAACCAATCTAGGAGGCACCACCCTCCAAAAGGCAATAGGCTCGGTAATGACGATGAACTTCTTGCTCTTGTGCTTCAAGATGATAGACTCCTCAACACACAATCACTCTCTCACAGATTTGGCTTGGTAGAAGAGATGGGATTGGTGTAAAGCAACTTGGGGAGTCTAGAAATCAAGATCCATATGGTTGGAGTGGAAGATGTTGACCTCAACACAAGGGTAGGTGGTTCTCTCACAGAAAACTGAGTAGGATAGGTATGGAATAGTTCTGAGTGCTTGTCTTCTGAGTGGGTAATGGTGGAGGGGTATATATAGGCATCTCCAAAAATCCAACCGTTACACACAAAATGACCAACTCGGTGACACCGATGTGTAAATCTCGGTGGTACCAAAGTGACAAAAGTGGCAACTTTTGAATCTCGGAGGGACCGATATATGAATCTCGGTTGTACCGACAAGGTGACCAATGGTCAGATTTGCCAAACTCAGTGACGCCGATTCATCATTTGTGGACGGACCGAAAATGCGAACTTGCGTAACAGATAGTTGGCAACCCAACTCGATGGCACCAAGAGCAGTGTTGGCTGCACCGAAGTCTTAGGGTTTGGCTGAGTCTGTCTAGGGTTTTGACTCGGTGGCACCGGGATAGGAATGTTGGTTGCACCGATTTTGCATATTTGGCTTTGGACAGACATTGGTGGGAGAGTTTGTGGATGTTTTGGTGACTATCACTTGTGCACGTTTAGCATATTGTTCATCATCAAAACTTTACCTCATTTTAATAGTATGGCTTTCCTATGGACTCAAAGTGATTTCTGACAAATGTAAAATGTAGAGTCCTCTTTCTTGAGGCTTGGCTAACCTGTTTCCTTGCATCTTTGGGTAATTCCACACTCTCCACAATCCTTTTGCCATTCCTATCATTGAACTTTTCCTGAAATATACTTGGTGGAAACATTAGTTCATTGACTTATATGTTGTTACTAATTACCAAAACCACCAAGGCAGCAAATGTGCTTTCATCGTGTTCTAGAGATGTCATGATATTGATCTATCATGTGCTTTGTTAATATAGTTGGGTCATATGATGTTATTCCCCTGCTACCTTGTTGTGATGAATTGAATCTTTCCCTTTGATATCTCGTTGTGTTGGATTGAACATTTGATTTGAGATCACTTGATGTATGTGTTGCATGTGGATACCAGTGGTGACAATGGGGTATTATATTGATTCACTTGATATATGTTTTGGTACTCAGCTTGCAGATTCCTGTAGTGACAATGGGGTAATCTATGCATAGGGGTTGATACACATTCTTTTCCTACTTTCTCCGATAGAAATCTTGGGGTACTCTTTGAAGTTTTTGTGTGTTCGATTGAATAGTGCGAATATGAATATGTTCGATGCATGTCGAATAATTAGTGGATTCCCTCTTCGACTACTTGCAAACGAAAAAAGTGCAATGTTTCTATTTTTATCTGGATCGCATTCCTCCAGCTTTTGTTCTTTCTGACGAAAATAACTCTTCTTTACTGGGATTCCAGTACGCGACTATTGCTTTCGCTTTCACCACTCGTAATAATAGTGATCTTATATTTGTATTGCAAAATGGAGAGGGAACTACTTGCTCCACGGATACTTGAGTTTACATTGGAGTATCTAGGTGACATTAGGATTGATTGACGTGTATCGTAGGTGTTATTCTAGTACAAACTCTAGGGTTGTTTGTGACACTTATAGGAATATCAAAATAGATTGATCGGAATGAATAGCTTTGAGGTGCTTCTACTACCTACACAAATTTATCTTATGTTCTTCGCTAGATATGAACTTTGGAGTGATCCTTTACGCACGTTGAGGGATGATTATATGATTCTATCATGTTAGCATTGTTGAGAGTTGCACTAGCGAAAGTATGAACCCTAGGACTTATTTTCAAGCATTGCTATACCGTTTTTCTCGCTGTTTACTACTTGTTACCTTGTCATTTTTATATTTTCAGCTTACAAAAACCTATATGTACCATCCATGTTGCACCTGTATCACCATCTCTTTGCTAAACTAGTGCACCTACACAATTTACCATTGTATTGGGTGTGTTGGGGACACAAGATATTTCTTCTATATGATTGTTGGGTTGTTTGAGAGAGTCCATCTTCATCCTACACCTCCCATGGTTTGATAAACCTTAGGTCATCCACTTGAGGAAAAATTGCTACTGTCCTATAGAACTGTGTGCTTGGAGGCCCAATAGAGTCTACAAGAATAAAGTTATACAGTAGACATCAGCGACATGTGCAAGGTGGAGAGTGCGTAGACAGTTTTGAGAGGATGGGGTCATGCAAGCGCGAGGTGGGGGAGAGAGCTGACATGTGGGCCCCGCATGTAGTGATAGGGGAGAAATAGAGAGAGAGTGCCGCAAGTGGGTGGCTGGCTAAGTTGTTGTAGGGCTGGCCTGGTAGGCTTGCCTCGTTGGGCTTTTTTTCCTGGTTCCTTTATGTTTTGTCTATTTATTCAAATGTGTTCTGAATTTGAATTTCCTTCAAAAACAAACCTGCCCTAAATTCCAATATAAATAGTTTTGAAGGTGTGGTAAATTTTTGGGAAAATTGGGAAACTAAATAATGAACTTATATTTTGAATTTTAACTTGAATTTGGTTTCGAAACCAAATATGTTTCAAGTCTATTTTTGAAAATATGCAAAAGATCTGTGTAACTATTTGGACTTGTGGAATTCTAATCCCTTCCAAATTTAAATGTAAGCCATATTTGATTTAATTCCCTTTTGTTTGGAATTGATCTCATAATGATTTCCAATTCAAAATCAATCTAATTCACTTAGGAAATAATTTGACTTGTAATATTTTTTTGACGTATTTGAATGCTTGCCCAATAATATTTCAAATGGCTTGGTTTCCACCTATTGCCTAGCTATTCCACTGGATGAAATTGCGTTTCAACTTTCTATTCGAACACTCACTCAGTTTTGCTAGTAAGTCAATCAAGAAAGGTTTTTTGTTTGATATTTTTAATTTCGTGTGGAATTTGTAACATACTAGGTTCGGGAAAAATCTGGGATGTGAGAGACCACCACCCTGAAAAGAGATCTCGGCCCGAGATTTGTAGAGGCTAGAGAGAAGGGCTAGGGTTTGGGTGTCCACTTCAATTCCATCTCCACTTCTGGGGTCTGTTTTTTACCATGGAAACTGCAGGGCTTGCCCCCACAAAATTTTACTAAAAAATGTAATTTTTTTCATATGTACAGATCCACCAGCAATGGAAAAGAACCAGAAAGGAAACTAAGGTAAGGTACAAGTGAAAACCAAAAGAAAAGAATCCTCAAGGTGGCATGAAAGTAATCATGTGAAGAAGTTCTTCCTTGTGTCCTGATTTTATCTCGTGTGCCATGAGGGAGATATCATGAATGAATCCAGCCTTCCATCTGCCAAAAGATGGTCTTATCTTTCTAAAGATCTTATCATTTCTAACCTTCCAAATATTTCACCAAATTAGAAATACCACTTCCGCAAAGAAAGTCTTATCAAACTCCTTTCTGGCTTGGACTGCAATATTCACCATATCAGTGCTAGCGGGCCATTCTATGTACAAGAAGTTCCAAACTCTGACGGTGGAGTTACATTGGAAGAACTAATGATTTCTGTCCTCAAGAAAGCAAGATCTACATAACACACATTTATGACCATCCTTAGTTCGCTAGTGCCTTCTTTGTGTCATCTTTTGTGTTGACTCTATCCATAATCACTAGCCATGCAAACATTTTAATGGACATAGTACAACAACTCATCCAAATCCAATTCAGGATAGGTTTGGCCACAATGGGCCTATGAACCAGGTCATAATACTTCTTGGGAGTATATTGTGATTTCTTACTATCATTCCATGACCAGCAGTCAAGTATGAGTCTATCACCAGCAAAATTATCCGAGCATTGTGACAGGCATTGAAGCTCCACATATGCCTGCTTAGATAAAGGCATCTGGAAAAGATCTAGGACATTGTTAGTGTTGAGAACTTGCTGTACTGATATGCTCTGGTGAAAATTGTAGGAGAATAGCCTTTTAAATTTATCTTGGAGTAGCAAAGGGCTATTATCAGTCCATCTGTCACTCCAAAACAAGATAGTATCCCCACTGTTAGCTTGAACTACAAACACTACTCTGAATTTGTCCATAAGCTTGGAGACATCTCTCCACCAAAATGATCCACACAAGGTGGTGTGATGGGGAACCCTATCATAATAATAGGAATTCCATATCAGGTGCACCCATGGAATATGTTCCTTGTTGTAAAATTTGTGCAGATGCTTAAGGAATAGTGCATCATTTTGCAGGCCTAGGTTTAGAATTCCCAGACCCCCCTTGTTCCTGGATCTACAAATTAGAGGCCAAGTAGCCAAGGAGTTTCCAGTTTCATGTCCATACTTTCTCCATAATCATTGTCTCTAAATCCTTTCCAATTGCTTCAAAATACCAGGTGGAATTTGCAAGCTGCATAATAAGAATATTGGCATTGAGGATATTACAGAATTGACTAGTTGCAATCTTTCCCCCTTGATCAGGAACCATGATCTAGCAGTGAGCCTCCTATCCATGCAATCAATAAAGGGCATGAAATCAATGATCATGGGCCTTGTTGTTCCAAGTGGCAGGCCAAGATAAGTAAAGGGCATTGTCCCTATTTACATCCAAGAATAGTAGCCAGTTCTTCTGCTAGGTTACGGTCCACATTGATGGGAATCATTGAACACTTGTGAAAGTTAATTTTCATTCCTGTTGATTGTGAAAAAATCATAAGGGCCTGTTTTAGCACCACGAACTGATCTCTCGGAGAAGGTATAAATAAAATAGTGTCATCAGCATACTGCACCACTAGGAAGTCTGGATCATGTGATGGTATTGGTAGTGAAAGAAGGCCTCTATGAACTAGAGTAATTAACATTGACTGGAGGATATCAGCTGCTCAAACACATAACAAAGGGGACAATGGATCTCCTTTCCTGACCCCACATTTGCATTTGAAATGCGTGCTAGGAACTCCATTAACCAACACAGAAGATGTTCCAAAGGATAACAACTCTTTCACCCATGAAATCTACTTCTGGGGGAATCTCTTGGCCGCAAAATGGTGAGGATAGCCTCATGCTCAATAGAGTCAAAGGCCTTCTCAAAATCCAGCTTAAAAAGGATTATGGGCCTCCTTGACTGCTTGCATTGGTGTATATACTCAAAGCTTCAGGCCAGACAATCTTGAATTGTTCTTGTTTTAATGAACCCATATTGATTCTTGTGAATACACCAGAAAATCTCCTACTGAAACCTGTTGGCAGCCATTTTTGTCAGCAATTTAAGCCCAAAGCTAGTAAGGGATATTGGTCTATAATCACCCACCCCCTCAGGAGTATTTGATTTGGGTACCAGCACTATAAAAGAATCTTTAATGTTCTCCAGCTTGTCCCTCCCTGCATGAAACTCCCGTGCCAGTGTGGTAAATTCATGAGAAATAATGTGCCAACACTTCTTGAAGAACATCCCATTAAATCCATCCGGCCCTGGGGATTTATTCACTATCATTCCCTTCACCACCTGTTCAATTTCCTCTTTTCCAAAGGGTTTCACAAGCACATCCAGTCCATGTACCCTCTGGATGAGAGTATCCAAATCAAGCCCATATTAATACCCTTGGCTTGGACCATTCTCTCCTTGAAAGCTTTACAGAAAGCATCAACAATGACATCATGTTGAGAAGTGACAGTTCCATCCCCCAGGGTTAATGAGGCAATTGAGTTTCTCCTATGTCTCTGAGATGTCATAGCTTGGAAGAACTTTGAGTTTTCTTCCCCTATCTTGATATATCTGAGGGTGCATCTCTTCTTACAGTAAACACATTGTAAGTGCACCAAGTGTGCACGATGCAGTTTTACCAACTTCCTCAAATTGAATTCATGTCTGAATAAGGGCCTATAGTGTTCCAAACTGTCCATCCAGCAGATAACCCAGTTACATTTCTCAATCAGATTTTTGATATGTGAAATACCTTTTTGCCAAGACTTTAAAGCCTTCCCAAGGGCCTTTAATTTAAATAATTAGATGGAAGTGATGTGTTGCTTGTAGGAAGGTTGTGACCAAGATTGTTGAACACATTCTAAGAAACCAGGCTGTTCAGTCCAAAAATTCTCAAACCTGAAAATATTAGCCTTTCGAATAGAAGTCGATATGGTAACCAAACAAGGTACATGATCAGAGGTGGTTGTGGCTAATGGAACAACTTGTGAGATTCGATAAGAATCAATCCAATTTGCAGAGGTGAAGATCCAATCCAACTGTTCCAACAGAGGGGAATCTTGCATTTTTGACCAGGTGTATTTTCTACCTTTTATAGGCAGCTCAAGCAAGCCAAGGTGGCTTATTATTTCATTTAATATAAACATGTCATTAAGACCCCCTGGCAAGTTTCTATTGTCCTCTGACTTGATGAAGTTGAAGTCCCCTAAGATCATCCCGTTTGTTTGGGGGTTAATATTAAGATTATAGAGCCATTGTACAAATTCGTCTCTCATTTCCCCTTGAAAAGGACGATAAACATTAACTAGAGTCCAGCAATAATTATCATGTACCGAGGTGAAATTAATCACAACACCATAGGATTTAATCTCCACCAAGGAACCAATGAAACAATCAGATCTCTAAGCAATTAGCAGCCCACCCGAAGCCCCACTTGAGGGAGACTCAATAAACTTGTCAAATCTGGCTAGTCATATGTTTCTCATTAATCGACGATCACATAAAGATAACTTTGTTTCTTGTAAGAAAACTACAGAGCATTGGCTCTCATTTGTTTGGTTTAAAATAATACCATCTATGCTCTTGGGTGTCTAGCCTAGTTACTCTATCATTGTCCATCTCATCTCAAGTTAATACTATGACTGGTAGCTCTATTCCCCAAGGCTTCCTGGTAACTGGTAACTAGTAGGTCTCCCATTGTTTCCTGGAACAATTTGCATACTCAAAATTTCTTAGGTTCCAGGTCTACCACCCTTAAAAGATTTTAAGGTTAGGGTTCCTATAGCTTCTTACTCCTTAATTGAGTTCGTTCCTCCTCTAGATTCTATAATTAGGATCTCATCTATCGGATGGTCGGTTTCTATGTCATTCCTTCCGCATGATTCAACTTGCCTTTCCAGTTTGGTGTATGCTCATACCATCTATCTTACAGTAATATAACAATTCATTTGTTGTGTGAGAGCCTAGATTAATAGGAATGATAGACTACTCATATCAACAAGGAAATCCTTCTTTTCCGGGAGCCCATTCGAAAGGACTCCAAAGTTAAGCGTGCTTGGCTTGGAGCTATTCTAGGATGGGTGATCGACTGGGAAGTTGGTCCCGGGTGCGCATGAGTGAGGACAAAGTGTGTAGGAAAGACTAGTGTTGGTCTGTGGGGCTAGTACAGATCCCGCCAGGTGTAACGAGGTGTTATAATTGGTATCAAAGCCGACCCTTGCGGTTACACGGGCATGCGCGTGTCAGGTGCACGGGCCCGTGGCACATGGCGTGTGTGGCCCATCGTGGCACACAACATGGCACATGTTTCGGACTGGCTGCACATACGTGTGCCAAAAGGGAACGTTCCTGATGGGCCTACGAGGACGTCAGTTCCTTTGAGTGGGGTGTATGTGAGAGCCTAGCTTAATAGGAATGATAGACTACTCATATCCACAAGGAATTCCTTATTTTCCGGGAGCCCATTCGAAAAGAACTCCAAAGTTGAGCGTGCTTGGCTTGGAGCGATTCTAGGATGGGTGATCGACTAGGAAGTTGGTTCCGGGTGCGCATGAGTGAGGACAAAGTGTTCAGGAAAGACTAGTGTTGGTCTGTGGGGCCAGTCAAGATCCCGCCAGGCGTAACGGGGTGTTACATGCTGGATTTCCTAAAAAGCATTTAGTATGTACCAACAATTATGTCCTCGTGGTTTTCTCTGGGTATCCTATGTTATCTCCTTGTGTTCCATGTTTGTATAATCCTCCTCTGTCGAGGTTCCTCAGTCAAAGGTTTCTAATGTCCCATTATGTGATACATGGGTAAATTCCAATGGTTTGTCCCGGTTGATCCTGGTGTTTCCTCGTTTCCACCCATGAGGTCTCAAAATTTCATCTCATGGAGTGGTCCTCTGATATATGGATCCTTCCTGGTTTTTCGATCAAGCTCTTTGTTATCGTTTGACCTACGTCTGGTAGCGATTGCCTTTTATGGGGTCACAAACTATCCCATGTAAGATATTTGGCTTGCACGGTTTCTCAGCTATAGGTGTCCGACTCAAGATGATCCGCTCCACAAAGTGTGGCAACTAATAAGAGTAGAAATCATGGTGATGAACTCATGGCATACCTGAATCATTACCAACCATGGGTTTGGAAAATCTTTGCAATCCTAACAGTTGGTCTGCCTCACAAGCATTCTTGGAGTCCTCATGGTTCCACTTCAATATGGTCTGCTGAAGCTTCTTCAATCTTGCAGTGACGTCATGCAATGTTACCCCACTATTCTCAGTGGGAAAAATCTTCCTAACGCGTTTCCTAGCAACTATTATTCTCTTGGAGTTTTGTTTTGTCGCATAGTGTAGGATCCAAAGTATGTCTAGAGGGGGGTGATTAGACTACTTGACCAATTAAAAATCTAGCATTTTCCCAATTTTAGGGTTGGAAAGTTTTAGCAATTCTATAAAGTCAAGTACACCATGCACATGCAAATCTAAGAGTATAGTAGCGGAAAGTAAAGACTTGCAGGTGTAAGTAGATGGTAGGGATAGGAAGACTAAACACAATGGGGACTCAAAGATTTTTCCCATGGTTCTGATAGGTGATGCTATTGTATGTCCATGCCAATGGAGAATTCAACCCACAGAGTGTAGCAGTTGCGCCAGTCCACGAAGGGATCCACCCACAAAGGGTTCACGAAGTAACAACCTCGTATATCCCATCACAACGTACATCTGCAGAGGACTAGCCTCACTTGAGGTAGACCTTCACGAAGTAGGCCATCTCCTTGCCCTTAAAAACTTCTTGGTTCAACTCCACAACGAATTGGAGGCTCTCAAGCAAAACCTAACCAGTGTAGGAGACACCACTCTCCAAAAGGTAATAAATGTGGTACGGATGATGAACTCATTGCTCTTGTGCTTCAAAAGATAGTCTCCTCAACACCCAATCAATCTCTCATAGATTTGGCTTGGTAGAAGAGATGGATTGGACGGAAAGCAACCTAGGGAGGATAGAAATCAAGATTCATATGGTTTGAGTGGAACATCTTGATCTCAACACATGAGTAGGTGGTTCTCTCTCAGAAAATGGATGATGCAAGTGTAGGCTTGTTCTGATTGCTCTCTCTATGAATGAGAGGGAGGTGGAAGGGTATGTATGTGCATATGCAAAAATCCAACTATTACAACATTATTTCCCAACTCGGTGAAACCAAATCAAAAACTCTATTGCACCGACTAGTGCAAAATGTGGCAACTATTAGGTTATCGGTGAGACTGATATATAGAATCTCGGTGAGTCTGATTGGTTGACCTAGGCAGTTCCTCACTTCGGTGACACCGATTTGTAAAACTCATAAATTCTGATTTTGAGAAAATAGGTACTACAAGGTTGGTCCATGCTTTTTGGTTGTACCAAACCAAAACTTGGTTCCACCGAGTTTCTAGGGTTTGGCCCTGGAATCTATCTAAGGAAAAGTCAGTAGGGCCGAATGTGGAAAGTTGGTGGCACCGAATTTGACATTTGGGATTTTTATAGAATATTTTGTGGGTAAATTTATGAGGATTTTTGGTGTCTAATGTCTAAGCACTTGAGGAGCCAGATCATCATAGATACCTCATCCCTTTTAATAGTATTAGCTTTCCAATGGACTCAAGTGTCATTTCTCACATAAATGCATAATATAGATTCTTCAAGATTTTCCCAATTGATGTTCCAAGCATCTAGGGGATCTGATCACAATCCTAGCCACACTAAACTTTTTCCTGAAATATACTTGATAAAGTTATTAGTCCAATGAATTATATGTTGTTATTAATTAGCAATACTACCTAGGGAGAAGTTGTGCTTTCAATGTCCCCCTTTTTGGTAATTGATGACAACATATAGATCAAAGCCTCCACATACCATATAATCAATGTGTAGCATCATCGCTTTGTGAAGTATGTGATAAGCAAGAGCTCCCCCTAAATCTGTGAGTTTGCATTTGAATGTAAATGCACAATCGATTAGGATCATGGTTCACTTTCCATGTCACATAAATCTTGGTGGTGCGCATAATGATATGAATGGGTTTCAATGCACATAACATCAAACATGAATGAATGATCATCATATGAATATTGCAAGAATAGGAAATAGTAACGTCAATCACAAAGTGTATGATCAAACACCACAAAGTTTAAGACAAACAGAACATAGGCAAAATGTATGAACAACCGAAGAGAAGCATCCAAAGCAACCGTCTCTCTCTCCCGAAGCCCTATGATCTATATAATTTCTCCCCCTTTGTCAACATGTTACCGAAAAGTTGGAAAGTATAGAGCTAAGCATAGCTATGGGCATGGTCTCGTCCATGGGGCGATGAAGTTACTTCGGTAGTCATGGAAGGAGTGAAGAGAACAGCAACCGCGAATGCTTCAGCAGATGTCATCTGGGCTTGTGGAGTTCATACTAGAGGTGCTGATGGAGGCACGGTAGAAGTAGCAGCTGATGTAGACACTGAGGGTCTCACATCCTGAGCGGGCACAACAGAAGATCGAGCCTAAGTCTTGAACTGATTCTGTACTGGCAGTGTGGGGCTCTCGTCATCGTGTAAGCCAGACAATGGAACTGCACCTACCTCTTGCTTGAGTTGGTTGACCATGGTGGTTAGCTTAGTCACCTTGATGTCGAGGGCATGAAACTTTGTCTACACAATCTTCTCTAGGCTCTTCCGGTTCTTCAACAGCTCGGAGACGTTCTTCTCCATTCCCAGAATGGTGATAACAAGGTAGGCCACTTGTTCGCTCTTCGTCTTTCGAACTGGAGCACTAGTGGCTCTCGCTGCTTCAGCCCGGGCCTCAGCCTCAATATCAGCCTGTGGTCGATGAAGTGGGATGAGATGGATCCATCACCATAGTATTATCCTTATAATTTTTCCAGAGGGGAAGGTGTGGTCAATCAAGTAGATATTGGATCTTTCCAACATTAGAGTTGATGAGAAACTGAATGTACGAAGTGTATCCACAAGATATCTTCTGGTCAGCAATAGTCCTGTTGATGGTCTCAACAACCATACCATCACTCTAAACCTGTTGTGGCTGTCCACTTGGTGTAGTATGTTGATGGAGTATCCTCGGATAATCTTGTCATCTCTAGAGTTGGGCATCAGGGTGTGCCTCAATACAGTGTTGGAGGTAGTAAGACCAGCTTGCAGAAAGTAGACAGATCCAAGCTTGTGAGTCTTCAGGTATGCCTTCGGAATGGGATTGTGCATAATTGCCATGGAGTTGTCATTCATCTTGGCTTCGGAGTACACATCCAGATCACCTCCTTGCATCTTTGGGGCTTCTAAGATGGTAGAACACTAATCAACAGTTGACTGGTATATGGTGCCTTTAGTCATCCACACAATCTTCCCATCTGGATAGAAAGTGGAGTGGAATAGAATTGCATGATCATCTCATCATTCGAGGCAGTCATCTCTTGGCTAACAAATTGATCAATGTCAATCATCTTGAAGTTCTCTTGGACATGAGGGAAGTAGTATTCATTTGATTTGACGATCTTCTAATCAACATATCTCATATCACTGAGAGTTGGGCTCTTGTCAAGCAAAACAGCCTCATAGAAGTCCTACCGCTTCTTGGCGTGAAAGCGAGCATCAACAATTGTCCTTCTCCTCGAAACATATGTATCATTGGCTCTCCACTTCCTCAGACCTTGATCCTTCCTCCCCTTCATGTTCTCTACAATAGGATGGTCATCATTAGGATTAGGAAGGTGAGGTCTTAGCTTCCTCAAAGCTGCAACATCTTCTTGTTCTTCCTTTACTGCATCTCTGGAGGTAGAACCCTTGTTCTTGCGTGCAGCAAGAATATCTCTTGTGGTCCTCCTGGGCTTGAGGGCAACTGGCTTGGCCTTGGGAGTAGTGGATTTACCCTTAGGAGCAGGCTTTGGCATAGCATCTGCCATCAACTTCCTTTGCTTGGAAGGAGGAGGGTTAGCAATTGGAACCTCCTCTTCCTCTTCATCATGCTCTCCGGGCCCCTCATCCATGGAGGTTGGCCTCCCAAGCACATGAATGGTTCTCTTCCTTACCTTCTTACATGGATTCTTAGTCATAGACTTGGATTGCTTGAAAGTGTGTGGGGACTCAGGAGTAAGTCTCATACCACCCTGGGCAGACTAAGGAACCTTCCTGGCATATTCCTTTCTGACAGGTTTCCTCTCAGATTTAGTACCATCAGGAATAAAATGAGAATCCTCCTCATCATAATTTCTCTTCTTCCTAGACCTGGTGGCTGCCTTGGGCAAACCATGAGAACTTGGAGTTCTATGGTATGAGAAACTAGCTTCACGACTAGTGCCTGCATCAAGATCAACACTTTGCTCTTTGAGATAATTCTGGCTGTCATCCGATCTTGGCATGACTGATCACTATCCCTGTGAATTAGATGTAGATGAGCAAACTGGATGAGCATGACGAAATATAGAGGTTTTTTGCAATTTTAACTCAAAAATATCGCATTAGGTTTTCACTGTATGGAGTTTCGGTTCCACCGGGTTTCAAATTTCGGATCCTCCAAGGAAAGAGACATCGTTAACATAACCTTGGTCACATCTTTCGGTTTCACCAAAATGTGACTCGGTCTAACAAAAGTTGTGCCTAGAAACCATAAAACTTCATTTCAGTGACAACGATAGGAACTTTTAGTTTCACAGAGAAGCCCTTTGTGTAGTGGGTGAACCGACATCGGTGGTACCGAGATGATTCGACTCGGGGACGTTGCAAATTCATATGGCGGAAACCTAACCTAAGTTTTCTCGTTCGATCTATTTCTAAGGAATTTTCTCGTGGATAGAAGTATTGAGAAAAATGGCAAGATATGTAAAATAGCCTAATGCGCATTAATAAGCTTTGGAGCGCATAAGGGATCGATGATTACCCTAACTTGCTGGATCTTCTTTACGGCAGCAACGGCAGAGTTGATTCTGTTGACGGCGACGTATTCCGGTGGCGAGGGCGCATGGGAAGTGATGGAGATAGTCCATAGACAAAGGCGACGGCAACAGTGGGGTGCATGTGCTCCTTGTTTGAAGTAATTTTGAAAGTATGGACTAGAAGACATATATATACCCATCTTTTCTTGGTGATATTGAATTAAAAATATTGGTTCCACCAAGATGTGTAACTACCAGTTGATAGAACAACTCGGTGGCGGCAAGATTTTTAGATCGGTAGTACCAAGGTAGAAAAACCAGATCAACCCTAGTGCTTCAGTGGAACCGAGTCTGAAGAATTGGTCACACCGAAAATCACTTGGGAGGTTCTGGAAGTAAGGCCTTGTCAGAACGGTAACTCCGAGTGCTCCTCACCCGAAGGGTCTGAAAAGTGCTTTCTCAAATTTTGTGATGACGCATGAATAGATTTTGAGATGAGAAATCATACATAGCTAGAGGGGGTACTTAGGCATTCTTGTACATCCAATTGCCAGAAAAATAAATCCCAGATAGAAAAACAATTGGATGTCCTCGAATGGAGAAACATACATATACCAACATGCTCACACAATAAGATGAAAAATAAAAATATGTCGAACATGCATAACCACTCTAGTATGTACCAAGAACTTTGACAATGACAAATTCATCTATATATGAGTATATTTACTTAGGAGCCAAGCTAGAATACTTTATCATAGATCATACTGATCGTTTATGCACAAGTGGGGTTGCCACTTTTACATAAAGCTTTTTAATGTGTTCACATCTTGCGAGATGCTTTGCGTCAAGTCTTAGAGTAAAGCCCCCCTTGATGTGAGATCCGCCCTAAGAGGGACAAACTAACCTTGGGTTTTGTCGTTCAAGACTTCGCGGGGGCGAATTAGTGGTGGATGCTCATTGTTGATGAAGATAAACTTGAGCTGGGAGCTATCCTTGTTGTTTCTTACTCTTCTCACCTTCATGGGTTAGTCCCACACAAGGAACAAATACAAGGATATCCATGAACATGGAATGAAGCATATATGTGATGATGTCCATTGATTTATTAATTACCTTATCCCTTTCTTATCAATTAGGGAATTTGTGACTCCTTGTACGATTGCATAAGGGTGGAGTTGATTGCACTAGTACTTGCGAAAATGAGTGTGAGTGAATTTTGTTGGCGAAGTAACCCCTCAAGAACTTCTCTAGTTCTTCTTCTTGGGGACCCACGTTAACTTGATGGTAATCCTCTAGGTTGAAGTAGCAATTGATGAAGTAGAGATTGTAATAGCTTTAGGAACCCACTTTACCATGGCTTGTGATTCTTCTTCAAATGAGTCAATATCCTCTTGAAGCTTGTCTTTGCCCTTGAGCTTGTGGTCTTGTGGTGGAAGATCATATTGAGCTTTTGTTCCCTTAGATAGAGTAGGATCGTACTTCTACTTTTGGGGAATAAACTCTCTGTTTGGGTATTGATCTTCTGCCCATTCAAATCCATTGGCATTGAATTTTCATTCAAAACCAATACCTTGCTTCTTCCGGTGCAATTCTTGCTTACGCACAATCTTCTCAAATTTCTTACTTCCTACAAGACTCTTGTAGACACTTTTATCTATAACTAGCAAACTGGCCCGCTCGATGCGCGGGCTAGAACTTATAAAGTTCAATGATGAGAACATATTGTTGGATTTTATATAATGGAAAATTGAACAAACTGTGACGACATTTACCAATATAAGACTTGCAAAAATAGTTTAACAACTCAATATAAATGATTTGTATGGGCAACATGCGAGCCTTGATAATGAAGAAACAATCATTTTTTATGTAAACAACTATGGAAAAAACTATGAATGACTTGCAAATTAAATCTTTCAAGACTAAATATAATAGTTTAGAGAACCAACCATTGTTTGATAGGTTAGTACGACATTTTTGAACCCATGTGTGAATGTGTCCGAGTAGAGAGAAACATTTTTCTCCATTTTTATTGAGGTGTTTCCCTAAAGTAGTTCACAAACTGTCTATATGGTTGCATTCTAGACACATGTTGGTTTTTCCCATTAATATCTGTATATACAATATAGGTTTTCGTAAATGACATACTTATTTGTTATACATAGTGTGCAAATTGAATATTTGTATGATCAGCCCGGTTGAGATATCTATATTGGTATCATTTTACTTTTTAGCATGCTGCATTGATTTGAGAAGTAATAAAACTCAAACACATTTTATAAAATAATGTTATGCGTATGTAAATTTTCATATTATCGGAGAAGCAAATGAATTTTAGGTGACCAATGGAATATTTTGTTTGTGACCTAATCATTAAAATTTAAATGATAGATGATTTTTAATAAAATATTTTTCCCGAATTGTTGTTGATCCAGAAATTTTCTTAATGGACAATTGGTGGTAATAAAACTTGTAGGTCCTTTTTGGGTTTGGGACATGTATCGACAATGCTGTCCCCTACCACCATGCATATCTAACTTTGAATAACAACTTTATTTGGGATGTGAAGTTTCTACACCCAGGAGCAAATGCTCCTGATGTGAACAGTAAATCAAAATTAAAATAAAAACATTAAAAAAATTATGATTTTTGTGGCATATTTTCACAAATTTTTGTTGTGCATGTAAATTTCATCGCAAAATCACATTGGTGGAAGGTGTCTTGAAAAAGACAAAATTGATACTCTGAAAATGTTACTTACAAAAGCATTTTGTAGCTATCATTTTGTTTTTTGGCACGACTTCCACCAATGTGACTTCGCGATGAAATTTTGCATGCATAATATTTTTTTGGGAAAATACGACACAAACAAAATTCAGATTTTTTTTAATCTTATAGTTCACACGAGGAGCATTTGCTCCTGGGTGAAGAAATGTACTTTCGGTTTATTTGTGGTTATGGTATTAACTTCCAAAGAAACACTTTTTTAAGTAGAAAATAATAGAATAGGAAAAGGAGTTGGTTGAATTCTAGGAGTAGGGTGTTTTGGAGAGAGGGCTCCATGGTGGCCGATTTTCTGAACACAAATCAAACTTCAAAGTTCAAAAAGGTAACTGAAAAATATCCATGTATATAAGGATGAAATGTATGCATGTAAAAATTCATGAAGAAATTCCTTGAATTGCGACATGTACCAAAACAAAAATTCATGAACATTGGGATGAACAATATCATGTGCTGAAAAACTACAAATTTGTTTTTTCTTCTGCATAGCCCTCATTTCAATGTATTTCATTATGAAATTTTACACACTTGTACATTATGCCTCCATGTATATCTTTATTTTTTATTATTTTTTCAACATAAAAATCTAAAATTTTAATTTTTTAAAAGGCCTTCATGGAGCTTGGCCTCCAAAAGCAATTTTCGGCATTATAGTATGTACAAAGTATATAGATACACGAATGCACTCACACCATAGGCTTACTATATAATAAGCACCAAATATCTGCTACTAAGGAATATCAATGTTCCTGTTAGTACGACAATGATTATCAACCTGTACCTTTTATCCGATATAGAAATTATAAGATAACATAAGCTTATCAAATCCCATACTAAAGTGAGTAAATGTGTCTATTTTTTACTGTTTACATTAAATTTATGTGCAATAGTATAGTGGACCATACACATCCTGCAATATACAGTTCATATGAATCTTGTTAGCATATATTAGTCTATAGTCTTAATTTGAAGATATTACTTCAACAAACTAAGTTTCCATGTAACGCTTATCTAATAGGCTAGGAAAGTCATCTAGTTGAATAAGCATCATACAAAAAGTGTCCATTTATGTTTCTACCTTGAGAAAAATTCTTTGTCATTTATCTTTACCCACAGTCTATCTCTTTTTGTGAAACTTCATAGTACTACGAAATTTTTTCATAGGTGAAAAGAAAACTGTTTTCATGGACATAGTCCTACCTTATTAGATATTGTCCCCTGCCTTACACTGAGATAGGATTTTTTTTAGAACGTAGACGCAAGAAGCGTCCAACTTTAAATTAATAAAGCCCACATAATAGGCAGCATCCAGATAACAGTAACAGAAAGTAAACCAATGGCGACATGATGGGCAAAGACCAAGTCAAATACATGCAACCGGCTAAAGCCTGCAACAGATGAAAAAAACGAAGACACTAGGCTAGCGACCGTCAGAAGGAGCAAACCACCATCATCTAGTGTCGGGCGGCGGTCTGAATCAGGCAAATCCGCTCCATGGCCTCCTACATCTGCTCAGAGTCCCACTGTTTCCCCGATGGCATCCATGTCTGGAGGAACATATGGCATTTGAAGATAATGTCAGCAGGGTGAGAAGGAAATTTGTGTTCGATAGTAATTTTGTTTCTGATAGTCCACAGAGACCATAAAAGCGGCCCAATGCAACGCCATAAAACTCAGGCGAAACCACCCCTATGGGCCCTAAGAATACCAAGAAGCTCACTGCCCGAGTGAGGATTCCAGTTCTGACTAAAGGCTTCACGTACCGCACTCCACACAAACCTATCTACCTGGCAGTTAAAAAGGATATGATTTGCATCCTCATGGGCTGCGCATATCACGTAGTTGTCATCGTACGGCCCATTACACTTGGCAATGTTGTTAGAGGATGGGAGACGGTCACGGAGCATTTGCCACAGTAAGATTTTGATTTTTAGGGGGATAGACACTTTCCATAGCCCCCTACCTATATCGAGCGCTGGACCCTCCGTTAGCTTAGAATAAAGTGACTTCACCAAGAACTTCCTGGAACTCGTGAGGGACCAGGTGACCTTGTTAGTTTCCGGTCGCAACACCATGCCATCGGGCACGATACGCAGACCATCCCAGCAAGCCCGCTTAGGTTCTAGAAGAGGCCGCTTGAAGGAGACATCGGGGGGGGGGGGGCGGAGGATCTAAGTGCATCGGCTAGCAGGATATCAGTATCGATGGCAAGAAGGTATACGGAGGGATGACTGCGCCCTAATGGCTCTGAGCCGAACCAGTGGTCGAGCCAAAAACACGTAGGTTTACCGTCATTCACACTGAGTTTCGCTCCTAACGCGAAGGCCGGTTTGACCGCCTGGATCCCATTCCAGAAAGCCGAACCATTGGTCTTAGAGGTCAGAAAGTTCCTATCATGGAAATATTTTGCCTAGAGAATATCTTCCTAGAGCACCTGCTCATTTTGGGAAAGTCTCCAAAGCCACTTAGCAAGCAGGGCAACATTAATTAGTTTGGAGTTTATGATTCCTAGGCCGCCAAATTTCTTTGGCTGGCATAGCGTGACCCACTTGACCAGATGGTATTTCTTTTTATCTCCAGTTTGTTCCCAAAAAACTTGGAGTGAGGAGTGTCGAGCTTGGCGTGAACACCGTCTGCAAGAAGAAACATGCCCATGGTGAACATGGGCAAGGAGAAGAGGCTAGTGTTTGCCAGGATAAGCCTAGCAGTCGACGACATGAACCTACTGCGCCAAGGGCTAACAAGGTTCGCCACTTTGCCATATAAGGGTTCCCACTCATAGATGGATATGTGTTTGTCCGAGACAGGTAGCCCCACATACTTAATCGGGAAGCTCCCAAGCTTACAGTTAAGTAAATTGGCCACACGGGAGGCAGCGAGATCGGCCATCCCCATGGCGATCACCTCGCTCTTTAGGAAGTTGATATTTAAGCAAGATAGCATCTCAAAGGTGAGGAGGATAAGTTTTATCGAGGCAATACCATGGTCATCTGACTCAAAGAGCAGCATGGTATCGTCTGCATATTGGAGATGCATGACCCCTCCGGGGAAAAGGTGAGGGGTGACACCGCGAATATGACCGGCACCCTTAGACTTATTGATCATGGCAGAGAGGGCGTCCACAACAAGGTTGAAATTCAAAGGGGAGGAGGGGTCTCCTTGTCTGAGTCCTCTCTTATTGCGGAAGAAATTCCCAACTTCTCCGTTAATAGACAATGCAGTCTGCCCCCCAAGACGAGATGCATGATGCAATGCACAAAACCGGATTCGAAAGCCTTTCTATCCTGTACCTCCCAAATGAACTCCCAGTTCACACGGTCGTATGCTTTCTCGAAGTCTATCTTTTGTAGCATGGACGGCTATCGGGTACGTTCCAGTTCATGAACTATCTCCTGAAGCACTACCGGACCCTCTAGGATATTGTGGCCCTTAAGAAAAGCCGACTGGCTACGGTCGATCACACGCTGAGCAACGGGAGCGAGATGCGTTATGTAGGCCTTTGCGTAGATTTTGAAAGGAACATTAATAAGAGTAATAGGACGGTATTGCTTAATCGAGTCGGCCCCCTTGACCTTGGGGATTAAGCTAATAATGCTGAAATTCAGGCGAGAGATGTCTACAGTGCCTAACACAAATCCATTGATGAAATTGTAGAACGTCTCTTTTAACACGGGACAAAATCGGCGAAAGAAAGCCACCGGCCATCCGTTGGGACCGGGGGCAGTGTCAATCTTCATCGAGCCCACAGCCAAGTCAATTTCCTCGGTGGAAAAGGACAGGGGCAAGAGGTCATTTTCCGCTTGCAAAACACGCTCGTCCTCTCCCCACAAATCAACACACAAACGCAACAGTTTCTCCTCATTTGTTCCCAACAGTTTGAGAAAGAAATCGTATATGTGGGCGGAGATATCCGTTTGGCTAACTAACACACCTTGTTCGGCTTGCAGCCGCAAGATCGAGCATTGCTTACGGACATTGTCGTAAGCGTGGAAATAACCGGTGTTAGCGTCGCCCTTGGTGATCCACTTGACACCGCCCCTACCGCGCCAATACTCCTCTTCTTCCCTGAGGATGGAGAGCACCTGGTTCTCAAGGGCATAGCGATTAGCCCATTCAGCCTCCGAGAAAGGTCTAGAATTGGCTTGAGCATCAAGATATTTGATCCCGTTGATAATCCGTTCTCGTGTTCGTTTGGTCTCGCTACCGTGATTAGCCCCCAGCCCCAGAGGAATCACCGCAGAGCCCCAGCCTCAGAGATCCAGATATCCATCGGCCCCCTGGACCGCCCAGCCGCTGAGATTGCTTGCTCCCAGCAAGCTATAACCAGCGGAACAACCCTCTACCTCAAACCAGCCAGTTTCAATGTAGAAACGGGAGCTGCGTTTGATCCTATCCTCCCTTGAGGCTAAGATAAGCGGCATGTGGTCCGAACCGATAGTTGTCTCGGCAATGAGGGTATAGAGAGGGAAAAGGATTTCCCATTCAGGATATACGAATACATGATCGAGGACACGCCGGACTAGGATTAACTGTTTGTTAGTCCAGGTGAATCTAGCACAAGTCCGAGCAATTTCCCGCAACGCAGAGGCCCTAATGGCATTGTTGAATAGGGCCACCCTAGGCCAGTCAATATTATGATTGTTCTTATACACCTCCAAGCGGATAAGATTGAAGTCACACCCAAGAACTATGGGGATGTCGGCGGCTTGCGTGGCCCCAACCAAAGCTTGGATTTCACCCAGGAAATCAGCCGCACGCGAGTGGTCAGCAGGGACATAAACGCATACTATCGCCCAGACAGCTAATGACACGCGATATTTGATCATAGCAGAAATAATAAACACACCTGATTCCCAAGATACAACATCACGATTACAACCAAAAAGGAGCCCGCTCGAGTGGCCCCTGAAAGGCACCCAACCCCATGCAAGACGGTGGATCGGATCGAAGGCTGCAAGATCCCAAAAGATAAAATCTAATTTGATTGCCTCTTGCAGCGCAACAACATTGATCTATTCATGGGCAATGTACTTTGTAAGTTGGTTACGACGACCCACATGGCCGCAGCCCCTAATATTCCAAAAGAGGTAGCGCATTTAGATGATACGATTACGTAGACGCACCCCTCTGGAGGTCACCGGTTTTGCCACTCTTTTCTTGGCCGGGGCATGGCTGGTAGAGGGGAGCACATCAGCCTCCCTCGCTTCGGCCTCTCCACCCAACAGAACAGACATTAGGGCCCCGGATACAGCCCCTGCTATATTAGCAGCCGAAGCAACCACGACATTGGCCTCCCTGCCTTAGCTGCATCCGCGCCCTCCGTAAGAGCCGCGTGGGCCTCTTCGCGTGTACAAATCATAGAGACGATCGGGTCACCCTTAGAGCCTAACGCAAAACCAATATCGTCTAGGATCGTAACTAGTTGCGGATCAATAAAAGCATTCAGAATCTTGTAGGAGGGGGCGGGATTACCTGAGGTCTCTAGGTTCTTGTCAGCGAGATGAAGTTGAGCGCTCTCCAGAGAAGAAAGGTCGCCCAGCGCCGCCTTGGATCTGGCGCTTGGAGCCCGCTAGGACACTGGAGTCGAATTGGAACGCTTGGCCTTCACATTCGCACCCGCCGAGCCCAGCACAGCCTAGAGGCAACTGCCAGACGGGGTGGCCGGCGACGGGAAGGACAACACAGCAGGGCTTGCTTCCATCTTCCGACCAGCCGTCATATTTGGGGCACGCCCAGAGCCGCCCGAACTGCGGCGGTTCGACGAGGGGGTATAGGTGGGAGGATCATTCAGCACGCATTTCGCGTTGGAACCCCAGAGCCCAAGCGAGGATGGCATGGTTGTCGCAACAGCCCCAACCACTACAACACCGCCCCCAGCAGACTTAGCGACAACAGCCACCACCAGGTTAGAGCCGTACTGATCAAAGGAACGATCCAGGGAACAAGCCATGGGGGGTGCTGCTCCCTGCCATGTCCAGCATCGCAAGCGCACCAGCCTCCAATGCTTCCTTGTCACTAGGGACATCATGGACGTTGATGCCCAGCCTGTCCCAAGTTTCGGTGTAAATGGAAATGTCAGGCATACTGTCCTCGAGCTCGTCATCGCGGCATGCCATCACCACATCCTTGTTCTGACCAGCAGAAGTGTCTCCCTGGACCTGGCCATCCTTCTTCTAACCCAGCAAACCGCCGGCCCCCGAGCCAGTCTTGCCCCCAGAGGGCCCCCCACTCTTGTCAAATGGCCATGGGGGAGCGTCACTGGGGCCAGGCACCGTCGGTCCATCCCCTGGGCACTTTGGCAGCCGTTCCACCTCGACCTTGATGTCGTATCCTTCATGGTTGAACCGGACCTGGACGAACCCATGCATCTTGTCAGGAACTTTGCAACCGAACTTCATCATCACCGGCCCCGACCGGATAAGGGAGAGCTCGTCCACCATAGTAGGCCTCCCAAGCATCTTTATACCCTTCATTAGCCGATCGACGCAACAATGCTTCTTAGGGATGCCATACAGACCGAGCCATACCTCTGGCATAGAGAGAGGAGAAATCTCTTCATGAATAGTGTCGCGCACCTTGACCGTTATATCATTGATAGAGAGAAAAAGCTTGCCGCTCGATTTGGCCATGTGCAGCAGATCCGCAGAGGGAGAGACCATCGAGAAATCGTCGTCCTCGACCTGAGAGATCTGCCAATCCCACTCCCCGGCCACCATATGCTTGAGCTCTTGTTTGAGCGTGTGGAGAGAGAGAGTTTACCTGACTCAGTAGATAGAATAGCACCATTGTAGTCCTTCAGGTCGGATCCCTTGACCTCATCATCATCTTGGAACTCCATGTAGAAGAACCCGTCCCTAGGGATAGCACAACCCATGATCTGGAGGTGGAGATGCTTGCCCCTGGTCGGACAGTAGGCAGAAGCATGTCCCTCCTGCTTGCTGATCAGGAAGAGGGAGGGAAAGGTGCATTTCACTTGGAAATGACACGTCCACCCACACTTGAAGCACTCCGAGCCAATCTCCTCTACGACTGGGATTGGAGCCGCCACTATGCCACGAGCAATGCCCGATAGAGCCACTTCCAGGGGCTCATCCGACGCCGGCAGCTTCTTGGCCAAGGGATCCCCATGGCCGCCACCACACAGTGGATGCTCTTGCGGCTTGCACTCTAGCTCGCACCGGTGCTGCCCGTGCTTGCGCTTCTTCTTCCGCTACTGTTGTTGCAGCCACCATGGTAGAGGGGGACCCAAATCCCCATCACGCCCAAAGGCACCCAAACCTTGATTTGGACCATAGCCACCACCTTGACCAGGCCCGTAGCTGCCGCCTTGACCCTGCCCAGAACTGCTGCCTTAACCTTGCCCATATCCAACACCGACGCCCTGACCAGTAGCAAGCGTCGACTGGTCGCGCTTGGCCTACTCGTGTAGCTCCTTCTTGCGATGCTGCTCCGCCGCTAGGATCGGGGGATCCATGGGATGCTTCTCCGCCCGGCGTTCACCCATGGCCGTCACCTCAGCGAATGAGAGAGTGAGAGGTGGAGGAGGAGGAGAGGGATGGATAGACCCGGCGAAGGGAGCAAATCGGCGCACCTCACTAAATGTAGCTGGAAACCCTAGTGAGGGGTCTTGCTCGCCCCTACGCAGCCAAATATAGCGCGTGGCCACGGGCCGCCTAGCCAAAGGCGACGCATGCCGAGAAACGTGGGTCGGTGCAAGGCCCAGCCCAGCATTAACACCCGAGCACCCACTGGCCACCACATCTACCAAGTCAGACGCAGGCCTTGGAGACACCTGGCAAACCAAGGAAGGTCCAGGCCCAACCGGCATCACCGGGACCATCGGGCACGCCAGCAGGGGAGCGACGCATAGCAGGGCAAACCCTAGCCCGTCCGCCGTCCCCGCCACGAGCGCCGCCGCCAGCTGCGCTGGAGAGGGCATGGAAGGGAGCGCCGGCCACTCCTCTAGGGGTAGTACAACAAAGCACAGAGTCGCCCATGCCGCCGGGGAAGGGGACGACAAACCAGCGCCCCACGGGCCTGCAGCAGAAGACCCTGGCGGCCGCCACTGACGGGCAGCCGTCGCTCGCGACCCTCCGCCGCCCGGAGCAAACCGCTTCTGCCGGGCCCCTGACTAGTGGCACCGTCTGTCACCCGCAGGACAAAGTCAGACCTGTCGGTGGGCCACTATACCGCGGCGAGGGGATCCCACCCTCCTCGTCTGAGACATCGCCAACCAGGGGCCAGACACGGCTCACGCACACGCCCCGCGTCGCCCCCAAGGAGCCCGCCTGTGCTGAGCACACCGGAGGCGTGTAGGGACCCCGCCTGAACTGAACCACGCGGCCGCCGCGCTGGGATCTGAGGGAGAGGCACGACTCCGCCCGCGTCGCCCGCAGTCGCCCCCAATGGCTTAGCAGATTTCGAAAACCATCCTATTTTCCAGGATATTTCCTCTGCTTCAGAAGGATCGTCTACACATATTCAGTTAGTGACACTGATTCTTGGAATATATACCTCTTCTCCAACGTGTACTCTGGATACTATCTATGAATCTTCTCTGAAGTTGCACAATTGCACTGCCATCCCTTTACCATTGCCTAACCTGACCCTTTGGATAATATTAGGTAGGAGTAACATGGCTAGGATTTCTTTCTATTTTAGCTTGGGCCTAATCTCATTCTCTCTTGCCCGTTGATAGTAACCACTGCTGCAGGCCTGACTCGGCCAAATTCCTCTCCGTCAGCGTCCGTGATTAGACTTCATCACCATAATTTGTGTACAAACTACCGTACACATGTCCCATATTTAAACACAGAGGTGTTTAACATAACCTTGTAGTATTATATAAAAAAAATTCAAGTTCTAATATGGACGGCTATTAAGAAGTATGTCTGCAGGCACACATATACATCTAATTGGCCTCAAAAAAGCCAATTGTACTTTAAGAAAAACAACCATTAACTTAATAAAAATGAATTTAGGAGCAGTGCCAAGAAACCCCGACCTCCAAGATAAATGGTCGTCCGAGTCATAAAGTTGTTGCACGTAAACAACTTCAATCCGCGTTGTAGTTATGGCTCCTCACATGTGTAGATATTGCTCGCAGCTGAGTGCAATCACTACTTGACAATGAGCGAGGCTCAACCATGTCCATATATACCAACATTAACTGCAACGTGTATGCGTTTGTCACTAAAGGCCACCTTAGTTATATATTTGTCTATCTAGCTACTACTGCATATATGGATCAATGATGAATCACATCCATGCATGGCACCATGAACCCTCACGTCTATCCCTCTCTTCAAATCCAATGAAGCCATTACCAGTTAGGCATGCTAGGAGACCCTGTAGCCCGCCATGGTCTCTGCTATACACCACCATATCCTTCGTCCCTAAGACAACCTTCCTCCGAGTCACCATGACAAGCCTCCGGTACTACAAATCAAAAACTATATATCCGCATGTAGCTTTGCGATGACATTTGGCTTTCTGGTTGACTACGATACTCTCTCATCCCACGCCTTTTCTTGCAATGTGCGACACCTATGGTTGACGGCTCGTTTGTTGTTGGTACGGATGTGATCTCTCGATTACTTTCATTCGATTAAACGTTAGCCAACACTGGAATTTGGACAATCAAATACCCACTATATCTATGAACAAAAGCAGTACCAAGACAAATGTTGAGGCAGAACATACACATTATATTCGTTTTGATCATGTGAAAACATTGAAGAAAAAAAACAATAGTCAAATAATTCCTATCATAAGTGTTTAAACAACTAGAACTTTATGAATATAGTGGTATAGTAATTATTACATCTATGAAGATAATTTTGAAGATAAATAAAACAATAGTAATAGAAGAAAGTAAGTTTGTAATTAATACCAAATTGTTGGATGTGCAGGTAATGAAAAAGAAAAAACACTATGTACATGTGGGAGAGCATGCCGATGGCTACCGATTTCTTGCCGGCAGAAAACATGTGTCTCTGGGAAGCTAGTACGTACCAAGAAGTTAGCTGATCGATTCCTCCACCGGCAAGAAACGCATGCAGGAAACACAAATTCATCTTGATTTCTTTGGTATGCTAGTACGTACGGAAAAGCCTGCTAATCAATTTTTCCGCTGGCCGGAGGCATAGATAGAAAAGCAGATCGATCCACACATATAGAAATCCACGGACACACACTTCAGAATGCACAGGAAATACATATCCATCTTGATATCTTGGGGTGTCTAGTATGTATGGTGTCATGGATTTGTCACGGCAGATGTCCGGGTTAACGGACGTAGGTTCGAGGCCATCGCTAAGACGTTGAACTCGAAGGGGTTGATCGGAATCGAGAGATAAGGGTTTACCTAGGTTCGGCTCCTTGAAAAGAGGTAAAAGCCTACATCCTACTTTGTGTTGTATTGATTGTGTATCGATTACAAGAGAGCAAGTTCGCTTGACCTAGCTCTCGATCAGTTGTTCGTGTGTAAGCCGTCCAGATAAGCAGCCCTTATATACACGGGTCAAGGCCCTGGGCTAACAAGAGTATGAGTCTGGTTAAACTTAACAACCAACCTCACCTCTAACTAAACATGCCTTATCTGACAAGTCACTCCTGGTGGCTCAAGTCCACCGGGTTACATCCGGCCTTCTTGGCTCTAGGCCCTATGGCCCAGTGGTTATGTTCCCTCCTGGAGTTACCGTAAGCCGCCAACCGCATGACCCGACCCCACCTGGGCATGTCTCACCCTGGGTATATATCCCTAACATTAGGCCCCAGATTGATTTGAACCAGTTCATGTCAATCTACAAGTCTTTTGGTCGGCGAGTCTTGCCTTCTCGAAGTCTTCATAACCCACCAAAAAATTGGCAATCCTTGCATATGACAAGTTGTCATAACCACCCTGACGTCATTGAAAAAAATCAGAAAAGATTCCTCTGACGTTAGAGCGGATCTTTCGTCATTAATATGACTAGCCCGCAAATCGACGCATCTTCTTAATATGATCATCAACATGCTCCCTCGATTCCCGCACCTGGCTGTTGGAAAGACCATCATACCCTTATAAATAGATGCGGGGGGTGTCACTTTCATTTTTTCCCTCGCTGCCATCTTCTTCTTCCTCCGAACACCTGTGCCACCGGAGCCAACAGCATCCCCCGGTCTTCGCCGTCTTCAGCAACACTGTCCACTGCATCAACCTCAAACGAAATAGAGCTCCCACGCGTTCACCGCACTCTCCCGGTTTGAACATTGCTCCCCATCAGATCTGCATTATGTTTTTCTCGCATCCATGGAGTCTGTCAAGTTCATCATTCTTTGTGGAAGCATTCTTTATCAATTAGTTTGAAAATATCTTCAAAAACTTCATGGTACCATAGAAATACCGCGGCTGCTTGCTCCGCACTCACACGCGTTTGTTTGTGAATTTGCAACCTCGTAATAATTCAAGTATTGGCCATCTGTTCTTTCGCTGGACTTTTTAGGGCGAGAATATTTTTCATTTTCCATTACCCATAGATCCTAAATCCATAGTAGTAGTTGTGGAAACAATTTTTCAACACTTAGCAATTATCCGTAGAACATAGATAACTTGACCCGACAACAGTCTGCCGGCTCATTGCGTTTCCTTGCTAGCCATTTCGGCGGCTCATAATTTTTATTGACCCAGCAAATGCAGCTACCATTTATTACTGTAGCAACCTTAGTCAAAATATTTTTTTGAACCGCAAACGTTCATGCCTTTCAGCAGCTTCCTAAGACGCCGCCATGTCGAGGACTCCGTCTACTTGCAACTGGTACTGTCCGGAGTGACGGAGGAAAATCTCAATGAGTTCGTCATCATGGGAGTTCTTCCGGCTCAGGATGTTATGCATTGGCGGGTTCCAGGCAGCGAGACCACCCCTAAGCCCAAAGACGGGGAGGTCATCTTCTTCATGGACCATCTCCTTTGGTGTTTCTCTCCACCTGGATCAAAAAATATTCGGGACGTCTTACACGTTTTCAACTTGCACCACCAAGATATTGGTCCAAACTCTGTCACCAATATGTGTCAATTCCAAACCTTCTGTGAAGCCTACCTCCAAGAAGAACCATCTATTGATTTATTCAAAGAATACTTTTATGTCAACCACCAAACGGAAATGGCAGACGGGTTAAGTCCTGTGCTCGGAGTTAAGAGGCAGAGGGACATACTCTGTTTTAGATGATGACATGGTATTATATTATCTGTTTTGGATGTTTTATGTGCATTATTATGATATTTTTAATTATTTGGGGACTAACCTATTAATCTAGAGCCAAGTGACAATTTTTGTTTTTTCCTTGTTTTTGAGTTTTACAGATATGGGATATTAAACAGAGTCCAAACGGAATAAAAACTTCGGAAGGAATTTTTCTAGAAGGAAACAAGCCGATCGAGCTTGGAGTGCACGTCAGGGGAGGTGTCAGGGCGCCACAAGCCTGCTAGCCGCGGGCCCCCCTAGCCGTGCCTAGCAAGCTTGTCGCTCCCTAGCAGGTCTCCTAACCCTATTCTTTGTCCTATAAATACCTAAATATTCCTGCAACATCAGAAAGAGCCACGCAAATACTTTTCTGTTGCCAGAAGCCTCCGGTCCCGAGAGATCCAATCTTGGAGCCTTTTCCGGTAATCTTACACAGGGTGTTTCCATCACGGAGGGCATCGACATCAACTCCATTTCTCCTCCGGTGATGCGTGAGTAGTCCACCACAGACCTACGGGCCCATAGCTAGTATCTAGATGGCTTATTCTCTCTCTTTGATCTTCAATAACATGTTCTTCATGATCTTCATGGAGGTCTATTCGATGTAATCCTCTTTTGTGGTGTGTTTGTCAAGATCCAATGATTTGTGATTTTATGTTCAGATTATCCATGAGTCTTATTTGAATCTCCTCCGAATTCTTATTTGCATGATTTCGTATCGCTGCAAGTCTCTTTGTGTTATTGGTTTGGTTTGGCCAACTAGATTGGTAATTCTTGTAGTGGGAGAAGTGCTTGGTTTTCGGTTCAATCTTGTGGTGTTCTCACCCAGTGACATAGTAGGGGTAGCGAGGACTGTATTGTATTGTTGCCATCAAGGGTAACAAGATAGGGTTTTCATCATATTGCTTGAGTTTATCCCTCTACATAATGCCATCTTTCTTAATGCGTTACTCTGTTCTTCATGAACTTAATACTCTAGATGCAGGTAGGAGTCGATCGATGTGTGGAGTAATAGTAGTAGAGGCACAATCGTTTTGGTCTAGTTGTCACGAATGTGGTGCCTATATGCATGATCATTGCCTTGGATAACTTCTTGATTATTCTCTTTTCTATCAATTGCTTGACAGTAATTTGTTTACCCACCAAGATATTTTCCTTCAAGAGAGAAGCCTCTAGTGAAATCTATGGCCCCCGGGTCTATTTTCCATCATATACTTTCAGATCTATAAATCAAAAATACGAAAAATACCTTGCTGTAATTTACTTATCTTTTACTTTCCGCACTCGTTTACATCTATCTCTTTCAGATCTAATCCTTGCAAATAACCGTGAAGGGATTGACAATCCCTTTATAGCATTGGGTGCAAGAGTTTGATTGTTTGTGTAGGTGCATCCATTGTTGACTTGCTTGTTCCTCCTACTGGATTGATACCTTGGTTCTTAACAACTGAGGGAAATACTTATGTACTTTGCTGCATCACCCTTTCGTCTTCAAGGGAAAACCAACGCATGCTCAAGAGGTAGCAAGAATGATTTCTGGCGCCGTTGCTGGGGAGGATACACATCAAGACTACCAGGTACCCATCACAAACTCATCTCTTGCATTTACATTATTTGCCATTTGCCTCTCGTTTTCCTCTCCCCCACTTCTAAAATGATTTTTAGAAAATACCAAAAAGATTTTCCTTTTTGTTCGCCCTTCTTTCGTTTGCCTTCCGTTTGCTTGTGTGCTTGATTGCTTGCTTTGTCAAGATGTGTGAGAATACTAAGTTGTGTGAATTTTATAATACTAATAATAATGATTTTATTAGTACTCCTATTTCTCCCACCACTAGTGCGAAATCTTATGAAATCAATGTTGCCTTGCTAAATCTTGTTATGAAAGAATAATTTTCAGGCCTTCCTAGTGAAGATGCTGCATCCCATCTAAATACTTTCATTGAGTTGTGTGATATGCAATATAAGAAAGATGTGGATAATAATATTGTTAAATTTAACCTATTTCCGTTCTCGCTATGAGTTCGTGGTAAAACTTGGTTTTCATCTTTGCCTAAAAATAGTATTGATTCATGGAATAAGTGTAAAGATGCTTTTATTTCCAATTACTTAAGCCCGCTAAGATCATCTCCCTTAGGATCGATATAATGAATTTTTAGCAACTTGATCATGAGCATGTTGCACAATATTGGGAGAGGATGAAATTAATGATTAGGAATTTTCCCGCACATGGTTTGAGTTTATGGATGATTGTACAAATTTTCTACGCGGAATTGGATTTTGCATCTAGAAATCTTTAAGATCATGTCGCGGGTGGTACTTTTATGGAAATCATGTTAGGAGAAGCTACTAAACTCCTAGATAATATCATGACAAACTACTCTCGAAGGCATACCGAAAGATATACTACAAGTAAAAGAGTGCATGCTATTAAAGAAACAAATACTTTGAGTGAAAAGATGGATGAATTGATGAAATTGTTTGCTAGTAATAGTGCTTATATTGATATTTATGATATAACTTTGTGTTCTTTGATTGGAAATAATAATGAATCTACGGACATGAATTTTGTTGGTAGGAACAATTTTGGTAACAATTTTGATTGGAAATAATAATGAATCTTCAATAGAGGTAATTTCAACCCTAGGCCGTTTCCTAGAAATTCCTTTAATAATAATGGTAATTCGTACAACAATTCTTATGGAAATTATAATAAGATGCCCTCCGATCTTTAGAATATTGTTGAACATTTTATTGTTTCACAAATTATTTTTAATGATTCTATTGAAGAAAAAGTGCTCAAGATTGAGATTGATTATTTTAAAGTTAGATCTACTCCACCCGAGCATGATATTAACGAGTCTTTAAAATCTATGAGAATTTCTATTGATGAAAGTAAGGAAAGAACCGCTAGAATTCGTGCTAAGCATGAATGGCTTGAAAAAGTGTTTTCTCGCGATAATAATGATGAAGATCTTTAAGTGATTGATGTGACTCCTATTGAATATTTGTTTTCCAATATAAATCTTGATAATGATGGGACTGAAGATAAGTTAACTTTAGATAAAAGGCGTTCCAATGATTTGGAGTCTATAGATCTTAATGCTAAGATTGATAAAAGTGGGATTGAAGAGGTCAAAACTTTAAATAGCAATGAGCCCACTCTTTTGGATTTCAAGGACTTTAATTATGGTAGTTTCTCTTTGATTGATTGTATTTCCTTGTTTCAATCCGTGATGAATTCTCCTCATGCTTATAGTCAAAATAAGGCTTTTGCTAAATATATAGTTGATGCTATGATGGAATCTTTTGAAGAAAAACTTGAGCTAGAAGTTTCTATTCCTAGAAAGATTCATGATGGGTGGGAACCTACTATTAAGATTAAAATAAAAGATTGTGAGTGCCATGCATTGTGTGATTTGGGTGCTAGTGTTTCCATGATTCTGAAAACTTTATGTGATATGCTAGGTTACCATGATTTTGAAGATTGCTCTCAAAATTTGCATCTTGCGGATTCCACTATTAAGAAACCTATGGGAAGGATTAATGATGATCTTATTGTTGAAAATAGGAATTATGTGCCAGTAGATTTCATTGTTCTTGATATAGATTGCAATCCTACATGTCCTATTATTCTTGGTAGACCTTTTCTTAGAACGATTAGTGCAATTATTGACATGAAAGTAGAAAGTATTAGATTCCATTTTCCATTAAGGAAAAGCATGGAACACTTTCCTAGAAATAAAATAAGATTACCTTATGAATCAATTATGAGAGCTACTTTTAGATTGCATACCAAGGATGACAATACCTAGATCGATTACGTTTTGCCCAGCTAAGGGCGTTAAACAATAATGCTTGTAGGGAGGCAACCCAATTTTATTTTTGTGTTCTTTTTTTGCCTCTATTTTTGCTTCTGTTTTTGAATGTTTAACACGTTATTACTTCTGTAGTAATTGTTTTTTGGTGTTTTAATTAGTGTTTGAGGCAAGTAAAACCTTTGGGGTGATCTATGGTAGTTGTTGATTTGATCTTGCTGAAAATAGAAACTTTTTTGCTCAGTCCAGGAATTTTCTAATTTGTTCAGGGCGTCAAATTGATCTGAAATTTTTACCAAAGATTAATATATAAATTTCACGAGTTTCCCTAATGTTTTATAATTTATTGAGTTACAGAAGTATACTAAGTTTTCAGTTTGCTCCAGAATGTTCTATTTTTGACAGATTCTATTTTCTTTGAGTTGTTTGCCTGTTTTGATGAATCTATGGGTTGTATCATGTGGTATGAGCCATGGAGAAGTTAGATTACAGTAGGTATAACACCAATATAACTAAATAATGAGTTTACAACAGTACTTAAAGTGGTGATTTACTTTCTTATACTAACCGATCTCACGAGTTTTCTGTTAAGTTTTGTGTTGTGAAGTTTTCAACTTTTGGGTAAAGATTTGATGGACTATGGAATAAGGAGTGGAAAGAGCCTAAGATTGGGGATGACCAAAGCACCCCAAGTCATATTAAAGGATTTGAAAGAGCCTAAGATTGGGGATGCCCCGGAAGGCATCCCCTCTTCCGTCTTCAATCCATCGGTAAATTTACTTGAAACTGTATTTTTATTCACCACATGATATGTGTTTTGTTTGGAGCGTCAGGTATGATATGAGTATTTTCTTGTTAGTTTGCCACAATCATCCTTTCTACACAAATCTTTTGATAGATACACGCTGAACATGAATTTATTAGAATATTCTATGTGCTTCACTTATATCTTTTGAGTTGGGCAATTTTGCTCTATGTGCTTCACTTATATGTTGTAGAGCACGATGGTGTTTGCGTTTTATAGAAATACTTGAACTCTCATACCTCACTTATATTATTTGAGAGTTTCTAAAACAGCATGGTAATTTGTCTAGGTTATGAATTTAGTCCTAATATGATAGGCATCCAAAAGGGATATAGTTAAAACTTCCATATTAAGTGCACTGAATATTTATGAGAAGTTTGATTCCTTCATAAATTTTGGAGATATAAAGATGGTAATGTTAAGAGACATGTTAGGAAGTAAATTGTGATTTAGTAAAAAATACTTTGGTAAAGGTTTGTGATTCCCGTAGCACACACGTATGGTGAACTGTTATGTAAGGAAGTCGGAGCATGACTTGTTTATAGATTGTCGGCCTTTGTGTGAGGGTCGGGGGCGCGTGATGGTTAACTCCTACCAACCTCCCCCTAGGAGCAGGCGTTTACTGATTTGCTTCAATGACTAATGGACTTTTTCAATAAGTATGTGAGTTCTTTCATACTAATGTTGAGTCCATGGATTATACACACTCTCACCCTGCCACTTTTGCTAGCCTCTTTATCACCGCACAAGTTTCGCCGGTATACCATATAACTTCCTCAAAACAACTGCCATATACTTTCCTCAAACCATCCAACATACCTACCTATTATGGCATTTCCATAGCCATTCCGAGATATATTTCCATGCAACTTCCACAGTTTCCTTTTATGACATGCACCACCACTTCCATATTGCATACAGAGTCATATTTTGTCATAGGTATCGAGTTGTAATTTTCTTTTGAGTTGTAAGTGAATAAAAGTGTGATGATTATAATTAATAGAGCATGTCCCATGTGAGGAAAGGATGATGGAAGCTATGATTCCCTCACAAGTGGGGATGAGATTCCGGACTTTATGAAAAAAAAGAGGCCAGCGAAGCCCAAAATAAAAAATGAATAAAGGAGGCCTTAGATGCCCACAAAAAATGAAAAAATTGAGAAAAGGGAGAAGGGACATTGCTACTGCTTTTTGCACACTTTTGCTTCATAGTAGCATGTCACAACCCTAGCAAGTGTCTTAGGCTAGCAATGTGTTTGCATCATCATCATCATCATTGCATCAATATGAAATGGGGAGAAAGAAAAGAAACCCCAAGCATTTCATGAAATAAAGAAATTCCAGATAAATGAAATTTCAACAAATCCAAAATGCCCATAAAAAATGTTCCCTATGTTTGATAATTGAGGACATGGATATACCAGGGACCATCTTAATTATTTGAACATCTTAAACAATTTACATTAATGATTTAAGTCTCTGAAAATGACAAATAAAATCATTATCATTAATTCTGATTTCAAAATCCCTGAAACTTTTTGAATAGGTTTGAAATATTCAAACTCTATTTTAGAAATTGTTTGGGGATAATTTGAAAGTCATTTGAATCTGGAAATAAAATAAACAAAGGTCAGAAATATAGAAAACCAGAAGAAACGAAAAAGAGAAAGAGAGAGAGGGAGCTTACCTGGTGGCCCATCTGGCCCAGGGGGGTCTTCTTCCTCCTAGCGTCCAGTAGGCGCGGCGTGTGGCCGCCGTGCGCTCACGCCGGTGGCGCCACGCCACCTGCCTGCCTGGCCCCTCCCTCACCAGCGTGACGCTGGGGATAAGCATCGAGCCGCCTCCCCGCCGCTCTCTCCCTCCGCTCCTCGCTCTCTCCTCCGTCCTCTGTGCTTCCGCCATGGCCGAGAGCTTCCTGAGCTCATCGCCGTCGTTCTAGCCAACCCCCGCGCCGTCTGAGCCAGCCAAAAGAACCGTGCGGACCCGCTCCTCCTCCCAGACCTAGCTGCCAATCGTTAGAAGGTCCCAATCGCCGTCGCGTCCCCTTCTTTCTCCTCGGGTCGCCGGAGAAGAATCGGAGCTTGCCGCCGTTCCAGGTCTTCCCCGAGCCAGCCTTCGACGCCTCTATGTTCGCTGTGAGCCCCTGAGTGTTTCCCCCCTCTTTCCCCCTTTTATCTCGTGCCCTAGGCCCAGATTCCATCGAGGCCCGAATTGCGCCGCCGCTTGAGCTCGTCGCCGGCTACGTTCCGGTGACCGGTTGGTCTTTCCAAGGCCACCGTTGTGTTTGCGGAGTCGCGTAGATGCCGTTGGTGCTAGGTAGGAGTTGTGTCGTGCCCTGTGTCGTGTTCGCGTCCGAGCTCGACCTCCGGTCGCCGCCACGATCTCGTTTCTGGCGAGCTCCGGTGACCCCGTGACCTCCCGTGGCCTCAGATGGATGCGGTCGTGCACGGGCTACACGCCGGTGGTTTCAGCGCGCCAAATGACCCCCTGTAGGAGAAACCCGACGGACGCCGCCATCCCTGATGGTCACCGGCGTCGAGCCGCCGGCCAACTCCGACGAGTTTGACCTCAGGTGGGGCCCTGGCTTGACTCTTTGAGTCAATGACAGGTGAGGCCCCGGCCCTAATTAGTTTAGGTTAATATGTAATTAGTTTAATCATTAATTAAGTTAATGTGTCACTCACAGGTGGGCCCAATTAGTAAATTAAAACAGAATTAGTTTTAATCAGTTAGTTGAGTTAACCAGTCACTGACATGTGGACCCCACATGTCAGGTTTGACTCTGGGTCGGGTCAGCTGACCAGCTGATGTCATCATGACATCATGCTGTTGTCATAATTCAATTTCTTATTTAAAAATAATTCCAAAAAATATTTAAAACTTTGAAAAATCATATAAATTAATATGTAAGTCAGATGAAAATAATTTATATATGAAAATTTATCAGAAAAATCAAATGAATCCAATGGTGCTATTCTCATGCATGTTAGAGCAATCTAAATAGGTGAACATGGACATTTTAACATTAGGTCAATATATGGGATTTGAAATGGGAACAACTTAGAACCTATATTCAAATTCATTTCAAATTGACATGATCACTAGTTACATTAGCTCACCCATGCATACTACTATGCTATGATCATGCATCATATTGTTGCATCTGCTTGTATTGAATGTTTTTTTATCTGCGTTACGGTAGGCCCTAATCCGGAACATACCACTCCGTACCCCGACGAAGGAGAGAACTCCTCCGCAACCCAGCGAGGCAAGCAACCCCATTGATCATTTCGAGAACATCCCATTCTCTCGCTCCTGCTCTTATTTATTGCATTAGGACAAACGATCACGCGTCAGTCATTCACGGTAGATGATCCTAATCTTATGCATGACCTGATCTTGTCAAAGTAAATAGCTAAACCTTGCAACCTAGCATACCTGGTAGATGCTTGTGCCATGATGTGCTTAGCTTACCTTGCCTGCTATGCTTGCTATGCTTAGAGTTGTGTCAGGCCGGATTCATTTGGGTGATGTGAGTGAAACAGCGTTGTCCGATGTACTAAGCATATAGTGAATACGATTTGGTAAAGGTGGCGATGAGAGGCTATGTAGGAGTACATAGTGGGTTGTCTCATTGGAACCATTCTTAGGAACTGGGTTCCGTGTTTGTGATCCAAGACGAGATACTACCACACATTGGGTTCCGGTAACTCAACCCCTCTCGACTTATCAGTCGCTTAGTCTTTGGTCCAGGTATTGCAAGTAGTTTCTGGTGTTTATAGCATGCTGGAGGCCGTGCGTAGCGCTGACCCTCGGGGTGGGTTACGACGCGGTAGGCAGTGGCACAGTGTACCAAGGGTCAGCCGAATGGTGGGCTTGGGAACCCTGCGCACATCGTTTGGGACCGTAGTGGAAACTTCGCCCGGACTTTCGTGCGGGTCAGTCTCAAATAGGCGTTAGCCTAGACTAGAGGTCTTATGTGACTGACGGTCGTGGCCGACATCCTCGCTGGGCATCCGCTTGAAGGTTGCCGAGGTGCATGGTTTATGGCACACAGCGATAAGTGGCGAGAGCGTGTGTGAAGAAGTACACCCATGTAGGCTATGAAACTATTCGAATAGCCGCGTCCTCGGATATGGACTACTTGGAGAACTAATGCTATTCATAGATAATCAAATGGATACTTCTAAAAATCTCAAGACAAGTGTGAGTATCATGGATGGCACTCTTCCGGAAGGGGAAGGTGAATCCATGGTAGTGTATTGTGATGGAGGTAGTGGACTCGTGTGCGATAACTAAAATTATAACAAGGAGTTAAAATTGAGTAGTGTCGGTTAGCCATGAGTCAAAGCTGGCATTCTGCATAAACTCCACCACCCCCTTGTTGATACATGAGCATAAATAGACTAGGTCTGTTTTAAAGACTTGCTGAGTACGATTGTACTCACCCTTGCTTAATTAATGTTGCAAACGAGAACCAGGACCCATCAGGTGGGTTCTATCTAGATGTTGACGATGCCGAATAGCTGGTGTCCCAGCTACGATCTTGCCCGTGTGGTGGGCTGTAGATAGTCAGGCCGTGTGCCTCTTTTTATATTTTGCCGTCTGTACTCAGACAACTTAAGTTTCCGCTGGCTTGTATGACTATGTTTGTATAACTTGAGTGCCGGGTCATGTGACCCCTATCTGTAAGAACATATTATGCAAGGCTCGTCTGAGTCTCTTAAATAAAAGTCATGTTGTTGCACGGTTATGTTGTGATGCCATAGTTGTATCTATGCATCTCGGGCATGTCGTGCGTACGTGTCACGTGCAACGGTATGTATGGGATCTGACACCTAGTCGTGTGCCTTTAGTAGTACTCGTTACGGGAAACTACCTCTTTGTGCTTCCACCGAGCCACGGTAGCTTGCTACTGCTCCAGACACATTGATTGACTGGCATGTATCCTTCTTTGCTGCTGTGTCTGTTCCTTCGGGGAAATGTCTCGTAGTGTAATGGAGTCCCCGTAGCCTGCTACGACTCGTCTACGTGCGGTGATGACATTCGTGTCTCGCGACGTAATGGAGTCCTTGTAGCTTGCTATGACTCGTCTACACATGCTTGAGATCGACACCTGCATTGCTGGGTTATGTATGCTTGTTTCCGTACGGATGTGCCACTTGGGTTCTATGACTAGTCATGTCGGCCCAGGGTCTTTGTTGTGTGATTGCCAGCGACATGTTCACATACGTGAGCCAAAAGACGCAAACGGCCCCGACCAAGGTAAGGTGGCAGCCATGGAGTACCATGCGTGAGGCCGCAAAGTGATGTGGCTTGGTATAGTATGGAATCATATGACTTAGAATCGGGGTCCCGACAGCGTTGGTATCAGAGCCTGACTGACTGTAGGACTACCAAGCCAAACCGGTCGAAGTTGAGTCTAGAGACACCATAGATAAGTAGGGGAATTGATTGTGGAAGGGAACGTCAGGCTCTTTTTACTCCTCTTCCCAAGTTATTCTATGCTGGGTCATTCTCATCTTTTCTACGGGGATAGGAACTAGGATTCTCATCTATTGCTTAGGATGACGAGTTACTGGCCATGGACTCATAGCTAGCTTGCTTGTACGTGAGTGCAGTTACTCAAGTGTTGTTGGTGTAACAAACAGATGGAGAAGAGATTTGAGTCTAGATAGTCGAGTGGTCATGCCTTTCCAATATCTTTTCAATTGTCTCAAAAAAATTCTTGAGCAAGCACAGCCGTTATGCTGTCTAATTTCTGCTAGGATCTCTAATGTCTTTGCATCATTTTCTGTTTCAGATGCCCTCTCGTCCTTCCCATCAGGTAGTCCGTCTGATCAGGTGCATCGATGTGTCGGGTCACACGGCCATGTTGATTAGAGTGATGATGGAGGCTGGATATCACTGGTACCTAGAGTACACACTGGAGGAGCAGTATCGAGATTTCAACCAGAGTCGGTATTTGTGTACCGTTAGGATATATCCTCCATATCCTGGAGCTACAGAGTCGCTTCACTGGACTAATGGATTGGGAGTTACCATAGATATGGCAGTTCAGGAAGCCGCCTACACCATGCTGACTATTATGAGGTTTCACCATGGCCTGCTACAAAACACGGAGTTCTGCTATGTTCCTGCTTCCATGGGAGGAGAGGATGGAAATCTTAGTGCAGCCTACTTTGATCATTCTCATGAGGACCCTAGGCTGCAGGTGACTGCTCAGATGTTGGAGAACAGGGATCGTGATGCACATGCCCTTCGCATGGAGCTCTATGCTACCTGTGCACGCCTTTGGAGAGCCTTGACGCAGTTGGCACCTGTCGTGCAGACATGCTATGGAGACTTGGAGATGCTGACCCCATCGCGGACTCATTTGCCAGCACACGTAGACTGGCCTGATGTTGGAGGCATCACCCCTCTTCGAGGACCGTTGTTGCCACCGACAAGGGGACCAAGGCCACACCCGTGTCCTTATGGTTTCCAAGGATTCCAGGCTAGAGTTTTTCTAGATCCTCAGGTTCAGCTCCCAGGTCACGGGGGTAACCTGTACGAGGCATTCTATGGTGATGTTTGAGTGCATGGATGTTAGACCTAGTATGGTAGTAGTTGTATCGCCACAGTCCTGCGTGTCTTGTGGGATATGATTAAGGTCGAGAGTTGAGTTCCGGAGGTGTAGATAGATAATGTATAGGAAGCTTGTAATGCCTCCGATGAGTTGTGTCATCTCTCCGTAGTTGTTTTCAGCTTGGGTTTGTACTAAACTAAGTCATGGTGTGTATGAAACCTAATGTTCATATGGTAGTTGTTTTACCATGTTGATTGGTGTTTATCCTACATGCCGTGTTGATCAGTGCATTCCTTAACTCATGTCTTAGAGTTGTTGTTCTCTATGTCTAAGCTGTGGATTGTTTTCCTCAGGATGGTGTCAACTAGGAACAACCCCGTGCCTGCTCCCGAGCAGGGCGAGAGTAGCCAGCCAAGGCAAGAAGAGCTGCCACATGCACCATCTCTGGCGGAGGTGATGCTAGAAGCTGAACGGAATAAGAGGGAGACCAATAGGCTATTAGAGAGAATTGAACAGAACACAGCTCGTGCTCCCTGCAATGATCACCATGATGGAGTGTCACTTGGTGACTTTATCAAGCTGTGTCCACCTAAGTACCATCATTCAATCGACCCCCTCAATGCGGATGATTGGCTAACTAGCATGTCACGTAAGATCCGAGCTGCAAATGTTTCAGAGGCCAATAAGGTGACCTTTGCGACATACTTTCTGGAGGGACCTGCCAACCTGTGGTGGGAAAGCTATGAGGCTATGCGTCCCCAGGGACCTGCACCAACCTGGGCAGAGTTCAGCGCCGCATTTCGTCTCCATCACATCCCGGAAGGGCTGATGGACCGCAAGAGAGAGGAATTATGTGCCTTCACCCTGGGCAGATTGTCAGTGGATGCATACAGTCGCGAGTTTGGTAATCTTGCTCTCTATGCCCCAGAGGAAGTCTCAACTGATGCCAAGAAGCAGGCTATGTTCCGCAAGGGACTTAATGCTGAGCTTCGCCGAGATCTTCGCTTGCATGAGTGCACGACCTTCCAGGCTCTCATCAATAAGGCTATCAATGCTGAGTCCGGACAAACTGACTACGAGGCCACGAGGAAGCATAACCGTGACTTCAACCCTGCATCGGGTTCAGGCCCCAATAAACGCCGAGTGTGGGTGCCCAATGCAGCTTTGCCGGCAAGATACACTGCGAGGCCATCTTTCCAGGCACCTCGTCCAGTTCAGTCCAACCCTCCACCCAGACCTTTTGGTGGACCACAAACAAATGTCGCCCCTCGTGCCACAGTGGTATGCTACAAGTGTGGAGAACTGGGACACTATTCTCGTGAGTGTCCCCAGAAAAATGCTAAGCCCGCTGGACGTGGAAAACCAGGGAAAGCTTTCTATGTGAAGCCAACTCCTAACCGTGGGCGAGTTAATTATGTGTCTGCTGAAGAAGCTCTTGAAGACCCTGATGTCATTCTAGGTACGCTTCTTGTTAACAGCCATCCAGCATCTGTTCTATTTGATACTGGGGCATCTCATTCATTCATCTCAGAAGGTTACGCACAACTGCATAACATGTCTTTCTGTGACATGCCCACTCCTTTAGTAGTTCAGACTCCTAGTTCAAAATGGCAAACTTCTAGAGTGAGCCATGACAATTAAATTCTGGTGGATAGACTAGTATTCCTAGCATCTTTGATAGCTCTTAAGTCCTCGGACATCAATGTCATTCTAGGTATGGATTGGATGAAAGCCCACTATGCCAAGATTGATACTCATTCTAGGAATGTTCAACTTACACATCCCTCGGGTGAGATAGTTAATGTCTCTACTCGAACAACCAAGCGCCAACTCTATTCCCTAAATGCTAGCCCTCTCCCCGAGCTAGAAGATATTCCGGTAGTCCGTGATTTTCCGGATGTCTTTCCAGAAGAACTGCCAGGTGTTCCACCTGTCAGAGATGTTGAGTGCGTGATAGAACTTATCCCAGGGACAGTCCCAATAGCCAGAAGACCTTCTAAGATGGCACCGTTCGAACTAGCCGAGCTAAAAACCCAACTCGATGAAGCTTTGAAGAAAGGTTTCATTCGTCCTAGCTCTTCTCCTTGGGAATGCCCCGTCCTCTTCGTTAAGAAGAAGGATGGATCGGATCGGATGGTTGTGGATTACCGACCAGTGAATTTGGTCACTATCAAGAACAAGTATCCGCTCCCCAGGATCAACGATTTGTATGATCAACTCGCTAGATCCTCTGTCTTTTCCAAAATGGATTTGAGGTTGGGATACCATCAAATCAGAATTAGGAACGGGGACATTCCAAAAACGGCTTTTGTCACTCGTTATGGCCAATACCAGTACACCGTCATGTCTTTCGGTTTAACCAATGGTCCAGCCACTTTCTCTCGTCTCATGAATTCGATCTTCATGGAGTATTTGGATAAATTCGTCATGGTTTACCTCGACGATATACTCATCTACTCGAAGAACGAACAAGAACATGCCGAGCATCTAAGGCTGGTATTGATGAAACTTCGAGAGCATCGCCTATATGCCAAATTCTCCAAGTGTGAATTCTGGTTGCCGGAAGTGACCTATCTGGGCCACGTGATCTCTGGCAAAGGTATTGCTGTCAACCCCGAGAGAGTTCAGGCCGTCCTTGATTGGACTCAACCTGAATCGGTTAAGCAAGTTCGGAGTTTCCTTGGCTTAGCGAGCTATTGTCGCCGCTTTGTAGAGAATTTCTCCAAGGTTGCGAAACCTCTGACTGAACTCCTCAAGAAAGATAAAAAGTTCGAGTGGACCCCACAATGTGTGCATAGTTTTCAGGAGTTGAAAAGACGACTGACCTCTGCTCCCGTTCTGGTGCCACCAGATTTTTCTAAGGACTTTATTATCTACTGCGACGCCTCGCGACAAGGATTGGGTTACATTCTTATGCAAGATCGTCATGTGATTGCATACGCATCTCGATAGTTGTGTTCACATGAGGATAATTATCCAACACATGATCTTGAACTTGCAGCTATAGTCCATGCACTAAAGACATGGCGACATTACCTCCTGGGTAATCGTTGCGAGATATACACCGATCACCAAAGTCTGAAATATATCTTCACCCAGCCGGATTTGAATCTCAGGCAAAGACGGTGGGTGGAGTTGATTACAGATTACGACTTAGGGATAACTTACACCCCGGGAAAATCCAATGTTATGGTTGATGCACTAAGTCGTAAGTCTTATTGTAACAATCTGATGTTACCACAGGGTCAAACGCTTCTCTATGAGGAATTTCGGAAGTTAAACCTTCACATTGTTCCTCAAGGATTCCTATCCAACTTTATGGCGAAACCTACTCTTTTGGATCAAATCCTAGAAGCCCAGAAGCATGATGCCGGGATATCTCGGATCAAGAAAAACATTAAGAAGGGTAATGTTAGATGCTTCTTGGAAGATGATCGGGAAGTTGTCTTCTTTGATAATCGCTTGGTGATTCCAAAGAAACAACATCTGCGACAATTGATCCTTAAGGAGGCTCATGATTCTCCTCTCACAATTCATCCGGGTAGTACCAAGATGTATCAGGACCTACGCCAGAGGTTCTGGTGGACCAGGATGAAGAGAGAAATTGCTCAGTATGTTGCTAATTGCGACGTTTGTCGTCGTGTGAAAGCAAAACATCAAAGGCCTGCTGGCACCCTTCAACCCTTAGCTATTCCTGAATGGAAATGGGATAAGGTCGGTATGGATTTCATCACCGGTTTTCCCAGGACCAAGAGAGGGAACAATGCTATATTCGTAGTCATTGATCGTCTTTCCAAAGTGGCTCATTTTCTTCCTGTTCGTGAAAGCATTACTGCTAGTCAGCTAGCGGAGTTATATGTTTCTCGAATAGTTTCTCTTCATGGTGTTCCTTTGGAGATTAACTCACACCGAGGAAGTATCTTTACTTCTCGATTTTGGGAAAGTTTTCAAACCGCCATGGGGGCTCATCTATCCTTTAGCACTGCTTTCCACCCTCAATCAAGTGGTCAAGTTGAGCGAGTCAATCAAATTCTCGAAGACATGCTCCGAGCTTGTGTTATATCTTTCGGTATGAATTGGGAGAACTGCCTTCCATTTGCTGAGTTCGCATATAACAATAGTTATCAATCAAGCTCAGGCAAAGCCCCTTTTGAAGTTCTCTATGGACGAAAATGTCGAACACCTCTTAACTGGTCAGAAACCGGAGAGAGGCAACTCTTTGGTCCGGATATGATCCAGGATGCAGAGGAGCAAGTTCGCATTATTCGTGAAAAGTTGAAAACAGCCCAATCACGTCAAAAGAGTCAATATGACCGTCATCATAAGTCTGTGACCTATGAAGTTGACGAGAAGGCTTACCTTCGGGTTACACCTCTGAAGGGTACCCATCGATTCGGTATCAAAGGCAAGTTGGCTCCTCATTACATTGGACCTGTTCGCATTCTTGCTAAACGAGGAGAGGTTGCCTACCAATTGGAACTTCCATCGCATCTTTCCAAAGTTCATGATGTCTTCCACGTTTCACAACTCAGGCGTTGCTTTTCGGACCCTGTCCGAGAAGTGGACCACGAAGAGCTTGATCTCCAAGATAACCTTACATACCGAGAATACCCTGTTCGTATTCTTGAACAAGCTGAGCGTACCACTTGGCGTCGGAACATCAAGTTTCTTAAGGTTCAGTGGTCGCATCACTCTGAAAAGGAGGTGCATGGGAAAGAGAAGATCGTCTTCGACTAGAGTACCCCGCGCTCTTCCCGACAACTTCAAAATCTCGGGACGAGATTCTTTTGATTGGAGGTGAGTTGTCACAACCCTAGCAAGTGTCTTAGGCTAGCAATGTGTTTGCATCATCGTCATCATCATTGCATCAATATGAAATGGGGAGAAATAAAAGAAACCCCAAGCATTTCATGAAATAAAGAAATTCCAGATAAATGAAATTTCAACAAATCCAAAACGCCCATAAAAAATGTTCCCTATGTCTGATAATTGAGGACATGGATATACCAGGGACCATCTTAATTATTTGAACATCTTAAATAATTTAAATTAATGATTTAAGTCTCTGAAAATGACAAATAAAATCATTATCATAATTCTGATTTCAAAATCCCTGAAACTTTTTGAATAGGTTTGAAATATTCAAACCCTATTTTAGAAATTGTTTGGGGATAATTTGAAAGTCATTTGAATATGGAAATAAAATAAACAAAGGTTAGAAATATAGAAAACCAGAAGAAAGGAAAAAGAGAAAGAAAGAGAGGGAGCTTACCTGGTGGCCCATCTGGCCCAGGGGGGTCTTCTTCCTCCTGGCGTCCAGTAGGCACGGCGTGTGGCCACCGTGCGCTCACGCCGGTGGCGCCACGCCACCTGCCTGCCTGGCCCCTCCCTCACCAGCGTGATGCCAGGGATAAGCATCGAGCCGCCTCCCCGCCGCTCTCTCCCTCCGCTCCTCGCTCTCTCCTCCTTCCTCTCTGCTTCTGCCATGGCCGAGAGCATCCTGAGCTCGTCGCCGTCGTTCTAGCCAACCCCCGTGTTGTCTGAGCCAGCCAAAAGAACAGTGCAGACCCCCTCCTCCTCCCAGCCTAGCTGCCCATCGTCAGAAGGTCCCAATCGCCGTCGCGTCCCCTTCTTCCTCCTCGGGTCGCCGGAGAAGAATCGGAGCTTGCCGCCGTTCCAGGTCTTCCCCGAGCCAGCCATCGACGCCTCTGCGTTCGTTGTGAGCCCCTGAGTGTTTCCCCCCTCTTTCCCCCTTCTATCTCGTGCCCTTGCACCGGATTCCATCGAGGCCCGAATTGCGCCGCCGCTTGAGCTCGTCGCCGGCTACGTTCCGGTGACTGGTTGGTCCTTCCAAGGCCACCGTTGTGTTTGCGGAGTTGCGTAGATGCCTTTTGTGCTAGGTAGGAGCTGTGTCGTGCCCTGTGTCGTGTTCGCGTCCGAGCCCGAGCTCCGGCCGCCGCCACGAGCTTGTTTCCGGCGAGCTCCGGCAACCCCGTGACCTCCCGTGGCCTCAGATGGATGCGGTCGTGCATAGGCTACACGCCGGTGGTTTCAGCGCGCCAAATGACCCCCTGTAGGAGAAACCCGATGGACGCCGCCGTCCCTGATGGTCACCAGCGTCGAGCCGCCGGCCAACTCCGGCGAGTTTGACCTCAGGTAGGGCCCTGGCTTGACTCTATGAGTCAATGACAGGTGGGGCCCCGGCCCTAATTAGTTTAAGTTAATCTGTAATTAGTTTAATCATTAATTAAGTTAATGTGTCACTAACAGGTGGGCCCAATTAGTAAATTAAAATAGAATTAGTTTTAATCAGTTAGTTGAGTTAACCAGTCACTGACATGTGGACCCCACATGTCAGGTTTGACTCTGGGCCGGGTTAACTGACCAGCTGATGTCATCATGACATCATGCTGATGTCTTAATTCAATTTCTTATTAAAAAATAATTCCAAAAATATTTAAAACTTTGAAAAATCATATAAATTAATCTGTAAGTCAGATGAAAATAATTTATATATGAAAATTTATCAGAAAAATCCAATGAATCCAATTTTACTATTATCATGCATGCTAGAGCAATCTAAATAGGTGAACATGGACATTTTAACATTTGGTCAATATATGGAATTTGAAATGGGAACAACTTTGAACCTATATTCAAATTCATTTCAAATTGACATGATCACTAGTTACATTAGCTCACCCATGCATACTACTATGCTATGATCATGCATCATATTGTTGCATCTGCTTGTATTGAATGGTTTTTATCTGCGCTACGTTAGGCCCTAATCCGGAAGATACCACTCCGTACCCCGACGAAGGAGAGAACTCCTCCGCAACCCAGCAAGGCATGCAACCCCATTGATCATTTCGATAACATCCCATTCTCTCGCTCCTGCTCTTATTTATTGCATTAGGACAAACGATCACGTGTCAGTCATTCACGGTAGATGATCCTAATCTTATGCATGACCTGATCTTGTCACAGTAAATAGCTAAACCTTGCAACCTAGCATACCTGGTAGATGCTTGTGCCATGATGTGCTTAGCTTACCTTGCCTGCTATGCTTGCTATGCTTAGAGTTGTGTCAGGCCAGATTCATTTGGGTGATGAACTGAGTGAAACAGCGTTGTCCGATGTACTAAGCATATAATGAATACGATTTGGTAAAGGTGGCGATGAGAGGCTGTGTAGGAGTACATAGTAGGTTGTCTCATTGGAACCGTTCTTAGGAACTGGGTTCCGTGTTTGTGATCCAAGACGAGATACTACCACACATTGGGTTCCGATAACTTGACCCCTCTCGACTTATTAGTCGCTTAGTCTTTGGTCCAGGTATTGCAAGTAGTTTCTGGTGTTTATAGCATGCTGGAGGCCGTGCGTAGCACTGACCCTCGGGGTGGGTTACGACGCGGTAGGCAGTGGCACGGTGTACCAAGGGTCACCCAAATGGTGGGCTTGGGAACCCTGCGCACATCGTTTGGGACCGTAGCGGAAACTTCGGCCGGACTTTCGTGCGGGTCAGTCTCAAATAGGCGGTAGCCTGGACAAGAGGTCTTATGTGATTGACGGTCGTGGCCGACTTCCTCACTGGGCATCCGCTTGAAGGTTGCCGAGGTGCATGGTTTATGGCACACAGCGATAAGTGGCGAGAGCATGTGTGAAGAACTACACCCCTGCAGGGTATGAAACTATTCGAATAGCCGTGTCCTCGGATATGGACTACTTGGAGAACTTATGTTGTTCATAGATAATCAAATGGATACTTCTAAAAATCTCAAGACAAGTGTGAGTACCATGGATGGCACTCTTCCGGAAAGGGAAGGTGAATCCATGGTAGTGTATTGTGATGGAGGTAGTGGACTCGTGTGCGATAACTAAAATTATAACAAGGAGTTAAAATTGAGTAGTGTAGGTTAGTCGTGAGTCAAAGCTGGCATTCTGCATAAACTCCACCACCCCCTTGTTGATACATGAGCATAAATAGACTAGGTCTGTTTTAAAGACTTGCTGAGTACGATTGTACTCACCCTTGCTTAATTAATGTTGCAGAAGAGAACCAGGACCCATCAGGTGGGTTCTATCTAGACGTTGACGATGCCGGATAGCTGGTGTCCCAGCTACGATCTTGCCCGTGTGGTGGGCTGTAGATAGTCAGGCCGTGTGCCTCTTTTTATATTTTGCCATATGTACTCAGACAGCTTAAGTTTCCGCTGGCTTGTATGACTATGTTTGCATGACTTGAGTGCCGGGTCATGTGACCCCTATCTGTAAGAACATATTATGCAAGGCTCGTCTGAGTCTCTTAAATATAAGTCATGTTGTTGTATGGTTATGTTGTGATGCCCTAGTTGTATCTATGCATATCGGGCATGTCGTGCTTACGTGTGACGTGCAACGGTATGTATGGGATCCGACACCTAGTCGTGTGCCTTTAGTAGTACTCTTTACGGGAAACTGTCTCTTGTGCTTCCACCGAGCCAGGGTAGCTTGCTACTGCTCCAGACACATTGATTGACCGGCATGTATCCTTCTTTGCTGCTGCGTCTGTTCCTTCGGGGAAATGTCCCGCAGTGTAATGGAGTCCCCATAGCCTGCTACGACTCATCTACGTGTGGTGATGACATTCGTGTCTCGCGACGTAATGGAGTCCTTGTAGCTTGCTATGACTCGTCTACACACGCTTGAGACCAACACCTGCATTGCTGGGTTATGTATGCCTGTTTCCGTACGGATGTGCCACTTGGGTTCTATGACTAGTCATGTCGGCCCGGGGTCTTTGTTGTGTGATTGCCAGTGACATGTTCACATACGTGAGCCAAAAGACGCAAACGGTCCCGGCCAAGGTAAGGTGGCAGCCGTGGAGTACCATGCGTGAGGCTGCAAAGTGGTGTGGCTTGTTACAGTATGGAATCATATGACTTAGAATCGGGGTCCCGACATAGCACCATGATCTTCATGATAAAGAGTCTCCTATTTTGTCACTTTCATATAGCTAGTGAAAAAATTTCTTCACAATGCACGTCCACTTAGTTCCTTTTCGAGCTTTCATACACTTATAGCTCTAGTGCATCTGTTGCGTGGCAATCCATATTCACTCACATTGATATCTATTGATGGGCATTTCCATAGCCCGTTGATACGCCTAGTTGATGTGAGACTATCTTCTCCCTTTCCTTGACAACCTCCATCTTATTCTATTCCACCTATAGTGCTATATCCATGGATCGCGCTCATGTATTGCATGAGAGTTGAATTTTTTTGAGAAAATAAAGGTGTGAAAACAATTGCTTGACTTTTCATAGGGGTTGTGCATTATATAGATACTTTGTGTGGGGAAGATGGAGCATAGCCAGACCATATGATATTGTAGGAATAACTTTATTTTGCCATTATATTTTGAAGAGATACAATTGCTTTGCTAGTATGCTTGAAATATAACTATTTCTATATCAATATTAAGCTTTTGTTTTGAGTCCTACGGATCTGAATATTGACGCCACAATAAAGAATATTAGATGGATAAATATGTTAGGTAGCACTCGACATTAAAAAAATATGTTTTTATCATTTACCTATTCGAGGACGAGCAGGAATTAAGCCTGGGGATGCTGATACGTCTCCAATGTATCTATACTTTTTTATGATGGCATGCTATTATATTATCCGTTTTGGATGTTTTATATGCAAAATTATGCAATTTTATATTATTTTTGGGACTAACCTATTAATCTAGAGCCAAGTGACAGTTTCTGTTTTTTCCTTGTTTTTGAGTTTTGCAGATATGGGATATTAAACGGAGTCCAAACGGAATAAAACCTTTGGAAGGAACTTTTCTAGAAGGAAACAAGTCGATCAAGCTTGGAGTGCACGTCAGGGGAGGTGCCAGGACGCCACAAGCCTGGTAGGCGCATCCCCCTGGCCGCACCTAGCAGGCTTGTCGCTCCCTAATAGGTCTCCTAACCCTATTCTTTGGACTATAAATACCCAAATATTCCTAAAACATCCGAAAGAGCCACGAAAATACTTTTCCGCCGCCGGAAGCCTGTGTTCCCAAGAGATCCAATCTTGGAGACTTTTCCGGTAATCTGTCGGAGAGGGTTTTGATCATGGAGGGCATCTACATCAACTCCATTACCCCTCCGATGATGCATGAGTAGTCCACCACAGTCCTACAGGTCCATAGCTAGTAGCTAGATGGCTTCTTCTCTCTCTTTGATCTTCAATATCATGTTCTTCATGATCTTCAGGGAGATCTATCCGATGTTATCCTCTTTTGTGGTTCATTTGTCAAGATTCGATGAATTGTGAGTTTATGTTCAGATTATCCATGAATCTTATTTGAATCTCCTCTAAATTATTATTTGCATGATTTTGTATGCTTGCAACTCTCTTCGAGTTATTGAGTTGGTTTGGCCAACTAGATTGGTTATTCTTGCAATGGGAGATGTGCTTGGTTTTGGGTTCGATCTTGCGGTGTCCACACCCAGTGCGATAGTAGGGGTAGCGAGGCACGTATTTTATTATTTCCATCAAGGTAACAGGATGGGGTTTTCATCACATTGCTTGAGTTTATCACACTACATCATGTCATCCTTCTTAATGCGTTACTCTGTTCTTCATGAACTTAATACTCTAGATGCAGGTAGGAGTCGGTCGATGTGTGGAGTAATAGTGGTAGATGCAGAATCATTTCGGTCTACTTATCACGAGTGTGATGCCTATATGCATGATCATTGCCTTGGATAATTACATGATTATTCGCTTTTCTATTAATTACTTGACAGTAAAATTTTTACACACCATGATATTTGCCTTCAAGAGAGAAGCCTCTAGTCAAATCTATGGCCCTGGGTCTATTTTCCATCATATACTTTCAGATCTATAAATAAAAAATATCAAAAATACCTTGCTGCAATTTACTTATCTTTTACTTTTCGCACTCATTTACATCTATCTCTTTCATATCTAATCATTACAAATAACCATGAAGGGATTGACAACCCCTTTATAGCGTTGGGTGCAAGAGTTTGATTGCTTGTGTAGGTGCATCCATTGGTGACTTTCTTGTTCCTCCTACTAGATTAATACCTTGGTTCTCAACAACTGAGGGAAATACTTATCTACTTTGCTGTATCACCCTTTCCTCTTCAAGGGAAAACCAACGCATGCTCAAGAGGTAGCACCGAGTCATCCCAAAGAGTGGAACAAGACTTGGTTCTATTGCCAAGACACTTCACCAGAGGGGGAGAATCCACTGCCGGGATATCATCCTTTCTGGCTCAGCACAGATATAGAGCTTCCAGATTGGATGAAAGCTGCCGAACATGCTCAATATGCCACTACCTTTTCCAAAGTCAGGGCCTTGTTGGTGAATGGGCTAACGGGTGTTGATCTAACCTGCTGCTGGGTCTCCTAGAGGATTCTGCAGCTAAGCCGCCGAAAAGCCTTTATGTGCCAGTATTCTGGGAACATGGATGACCCTCAACGCTGCAGTCAGACTCCCTTAACAGATCAAGACCTCAATACCATTGTCAAGTCTCTGCTAGGGAAACATTAGCCGCTTGCAACAAGACTAGCTTGATCCCCTTCTATGCTATTAAACCGGCTCTAGATGTAAGTCTTTTTATTTTAACCTTCATCCATTCTTTTAACTCCACATCTTAATAACCCTTCTTGTTGATCTGCTTTATCTCTTGCAGGTTGTCCCTTCCTTCTAGAAGAAACTGCTTTCCTCGAAAAACTAGAGCAAGGTCCCTAAGGCCTCAAAACCTAAGGCGCAGTCCCACAAATGGATATAGTCAATTGAAGAGCTATTTGACTTAGATGATTCAGAGGTAGAACCTGACACCCTTCGCCTTCTGTTCATGCAAGTTATTGATAATGATCACTCACAGGAAGAAGCTGAAACCAGCCATGCCAATGTTGCCGAGGTAATCATTATCTCTTCTGAGTCAGACTTTTCACCAATAAATAAACACACGGCGAGTTGTATGAAAGGTAAAAAGCTCCTGTCCTTTTGCTTACTTGAGTTGTAACTTTCTTTTGAAGAAACAGCAAGATGATAGATGACGTCAGACCTAGGGCACCGTCTCTAGAGCTCTTTTCTTCGGCTTACCAAATGAGCCGGCTCCTTGAAAACAGCGCACCATGGTACCTGTTTGTCTTTAGCTTATTCTGTCTGATACAATTCTTGCAATTGAATAATTGGTTTACCAGTGCTAACTTTTCCAGGATTCGCCTCCTTCTTCTGGCAATTCAACCGCCTCGAAGATGCCTCACTTTACTATTAATCCAGGGTATGTGTTTCGATGCTTCGAGAAGTATTAAATATGTCCTACTTTACCATGGTATATCAAAAATTGCCTTTACCCAGAGGGCTCAAGCTAAATGTAGAAAAGGGGTCGGTTCATCTACCACTCCTGATGTTCAAGACATGGAGCTTCCCATACCTAACATCCCTGAGTCTCATACTGAGCCTTCTGAAGCAACCAAAGATGCTCCTCAAGAAGTTCTTTGCATGCTAAGCCGGCTGCTATGGATGTTGAAGCTCCTCAAGTTCACCTGGATTCTTGCTCCTAAGCCGCCCAGCCCCCGGGCCATCAACTGAACACAAGGCTTCTTATGAAGAAATAGTTGTCATCGGGATGGATTATGAACCTCCAGCTCCCTCACATTCATTATCAAAACGTGTCAAAGAAGACAAGGCAGATCCCTTGAAGGAAGAGAAAACTCCATCTGACCTTTCAAATCTGGATATGCTCACCGTTGATGAACTGCACAATGGCTACTTGAGCCGCTGTTTGCCAGCCGGGACATGGACGCTAGCCTGATCGCCACAATGAAGAAAAAATATGAGGTAATGAACTTATCTTGCCTCTTTGCACATATATACTTATGCAGCCCCCAAGAGCCAGTTGATTTTTCCAAACATCAGCTAGGTCTTCCAATCATTTAGCTATGTTTCATACAACTAGCACGCAGCCCCAAGGGCTAGGTCATTACCTAGGTAATAAGCAGGCACTTAAGTATAACTTAAGATCCAAATGTATCCCTCAAGGGACAGGTCATTACCTAAGTAATGAGCCGGGACTTAAGTATGATGTAAGCGCCATATGTAGCCCCCAAGGGTCGGGTCATTGCCTAAGTAATGAGCCGGCACTTAACTATAACTTAAGTGCCAAATGTAGCCTCCAAGGGACGAGTCATTACCTAAGTAATGAGCCGGCACATAAGTATAACTTAAGCGCCAAATGTGGCCCCCAAGGGCTGGGTCATTACCTAAGTAATGAGCCAGCACTTAAGTATAACTTAAGCGCCAAATGTAACCCCCAAGGGCCATGTCACTACCGAAGTAATGAGCCAGCACTTCAGAAAAAGCAGAGATACATTAGCCCCCAAGTGTCAAGTTAATTGCTTGCAATATGCTTGAGACTTGAATTTTACACCAAATTTTGATGTAAATTGTATGAGCCAGACCAGCGGCTTAAAATTTGACAATCCTGCTTTGTGCAGGAATCCTTGACCAGCTTTGAATTAGTAACCGTAGACCTGAAGAAGAACCTGGCTTTGCAACAAAGTGGCCAAGCAGAGACGGAAGAAAAATGGCGGGTCTGCTCCATGGAGCATGAAAAGCTCAAAATAGAATTCAAAACCATCAAGAAGACAGCTGAGTCCAGCCAAGCCGCCCTAACCAAACATGCTGAAAAAGTAGAGGGATGGCTTAAAGCAACCGCTGAAGAACTGAACACTTTGAAGGGCCACATCTCTTGCATGGCTGGGGCTATCTTTGGTAAGTATTCCTTGTCAAACTTTGTTGAAAATCTTGCCCGGTGACTCATAAAACTTCTGCCTTGATTGTAGGTGAGCGGAGCCACCAGCTGTCTAGCAATAGCCTAATGGCACTCAAGGTCGTATACACCTTAATGGAACAATTATACGCCGGGTCTCTAGCCACTATCAAGGCCGTCATGTCTACAAAGGGTGTTCTGAAATTCATAAAGGCGTGATCGATACCATGTCCACCATTCCTATGCAAGTGGAGGAACTAAAGAGACCAGCCGCCCGTGCCGGTGGCATGGCCGGTTTAAGACGGTCACTGGCTTATGCTGAAGAGCTCAATCCGGATGAAATGATGAATGGTTTTCCTGAACTAAAAGATGACGGCTCGGAATTCACAGAAGCAGACTACTCCCGCTTCCATAAAGCATCTCGGATTCTTGCAAGTTGGCTGGCTGCAGAAGCTGACCTATCAGTGTACCAGGCAGCTTAGTATGAAGACAAGAGGCAGATCAAAGGACCCACTTTTGAAGCAAGGAACCTGATTCCTCAATGTTGTAAGCACCTCTTCGCTCTTGAGGTTGACCCATCTCCAATCATGCATGATGAAGCTATGTTTGAAGCCTTGAACGATTACAATTGGGATGTGGACAATCTCCAAATCAAGGACCACGAAGAACTAACGCAGGATGACCTGGCGGCGAGTTAAACAGAGGAATTTGCATCATGTAACCCGGCTGTATTATTCCTCCATTTTCAAAAACTTTAAGTCTTGGGGTTGTTGAATAGCATTGTAATAGTTGTAGAAAATTGTTGACTGCATGTTCCTGCACTTTTGATGCTTATGTTTGAAAGTTCTATTGGCGACTCAGGCGACTCAACTTTTAATATCGAAGCACTGTAGCTATTTAACCTCGCCAGGGGACTTATACTCCATGGGTCAAGCCGTCAATTTCCCAAGACTCAGAACCTTATCATGAAAGTACCTTCTAGAACAAACAGTTGTACGCCTCATCCTATATGCCGGCTTTAAAGGCACGACAGGATAAGACAGCTCTTTTTCCCCTTTTTTATAAAAACATTTTTGTTTCCGAAGAAACAAGGAGAAAAGCCTAGGAACTTGTAAGCGAGGCCTCACGTGACATAAATCTGACATTTAAACCTGAGCAAGTTAGGGGTCTTTAAAAGATTGACCTTGCTAAGAGTACGAACAGGGCACATATCTGAGGGTATATGATAGACAAGACGAGTTTGTCCTCGCTCACTGTAAGCCGGCTCTCTCGTGATAAAAGTCGTTGTTTAAACCTTGACAAGTTCAGTATCTTTGTGCGATATTAACATTAAAAAAGTTCAGGGTCTCTTATCAAGATTGACTTTCAAGAGTTAGGCAGGTCACATGGCAGAGTAGCAAGTTGCAAACAGGCAGCTATAACTCGGAGATGGCGGAAAGTCGGGTCAAGAGGAGGTAATAAGCTTTACCCATAGGGACCCCCCCCCCCCCAAGTGACCAATTTCCAGGGTCAACTCTGTTTCTAGTTTAAACCTGGCCAAGAGGGTTTTAACGGCCTCCTTATAGTACCAGATTACGGATCGACTCCTGATAGCATGGAAAGCCTGGCTAGAGGTGGTTTAAAAGCCCCCAAGTGACCTGATGAAGGATTAACTCCTTTGTATGACACTCAGTGTGAGGAACATGGCAGAGGCCCCTAATCATGGGGATGCCCACTTTATTATATCATAAAAGATGGTTTGTACAATGATAGAGATATGTACATTTATGAGAGCCGTCTGGCGGCTAAAGTATAGTATGGCCGAAGGTGAGCAATATTCCACGGCCTCTTCGTCTCATCACCTGAAGTGTGAGACTTGTCCATCTCCCGTATATCTATGAGGTAGTAAGACCCATTATTGAGATTTATGCCGATCACAAATAGTCCTTCCCAGGGAGGTGATAACTTCTGCATATCTGACTGGTCTTGAATCAAACAGAGTACTAAGTCGCCCTCTTGGAACGTCCAGGTCTTGACCCTATGGCTATGATAACGACATAGGTCTTGCTGATAAATAGCTGAACGAGCGGCTGCAAGATCCAGCTCTTCATCCAAGGCATCCAAAGCATCCTGACGCGCCACCTCATTGTTAGTTTCAATGTAAGTTGTCACTTTGGGCGAGTCATGAGGAATATCACTAGGGAGAACAGCATCTGCGCCATAGACCATGAAGAAAGGCGTAAAGCATATAGACTTGTTTGGGATGGTTCTTATGCTCCAAAGAATAGACGGCAACTCCTCCACCCAACAACCCATCCTGCGGTCCAAAGGAACCATAATCCGGGGCCCTTGAGTCCCATGTGCAAGAGACTTGTTGAGCCACTAGGTCTGAGTCGCCAAGACATCTGACCCGACTCAAGTTCATCTCCTTGGCCACCCGGAGCCCATGAAGCAAAGCCTCATATTCTGCTGCATTGTTAGTACAAGGAAACATTAGCCTCAAAACATAACAGAATTTCTCACCTCGTGGAGAAGTTAATACAACTCTAGCCCCGAGCCTTCCAATTTCCTCGATCCATCAAAGTGAATCATCTAGTATGTGTTGTACGGCTTCTCCTCAGGTGATTGGCTTTCTGTCCAATCATTTATGAAGTCCACCAAAGCTTGAGACTTGACAGCCATGTGAGGCGCATATTTCAAATTGAGGGGTCCAAGCTCAAGTGCCCACTTAGCAATCCTACAAGTGGCTTCTCTATTTTGGATAATATCTCCCAACGGAGGAGAGCTAACCATTGTTACCTGATGTCCAAGGAAGTAATGCTTCAACTTGCGGTTTACCATGAACACCCTGCTGATACGGATACCTTTGCTTGGACTCTGTCAAGACCTCGCTGACATAATAAACCGGCCACTGGACGAGATACTTTTTCCCTGCCTCCTTACGTTCCACAACAATCGCAGTGATGAATGCCCTGTTATTAGCCGCCACGTACAAGAGCAAAGGCTCTTTCTCAGCTAGAGGATCCAGAACCGGTGGCTTGGCCAAATGCTTCTTGAGCGCCAAAAGCACCTCATCCGCAGCCTTGCCCTAGATGAAGTCATCTGTCTTTTTCTTCATATGGTATAGAGGAATAGCTTTCTCCCCGAGACGGCTTATGAACTGGCTTAGTGTAGCAATACGACCCGCCAGGCGCTGAACATCATTGATGCACACCGGCTTACACAAGGAAGTAATATCCTTTATGTTGTCCGGGTTAGCTTCAATGCCATGCTTTGAGACTAAAAACCACAAGAGCTTGTGTACTGGTACGCCGAAGACACAGTTTTTCGGGTTAAGCATCACAAATTGTGAAAGGTTTCTTTTAGATCATCCAGTAGAGTCTCCTTCTTCCTTTACTTGACTACAATATCAAAGGCATAGACACATAGAAAAAAAGCTTCAAAAGGCATAATAAAAGCCGTCTTCTCTTGGTCTTTAACTACCATCTTGATCAAGGTGATAACCTGAATAAGCATGCAGGAAACACATGCTCTCACAACCCTCCATCGCATCAATGATTTGATCAATACGGGGGAGAGCAAACGAGTCAACCGGACATGCCTTGTTAAGATCCATGCACATCCACCACGTCATGTTCTTCTTGAGCACCAGCACCGAGTTAACGAGCCACTCCGGGTGAAAAACTTCAATGATCAACAATGTTGCCAAGAGCCGGGCCACCTCTTCATCAATTGCTTTCCGCCTCTCCTCATTGAATCGGCGCAAGAACTGCTTGACTGGCTTAAACTTAGAATCCACATTAAGGTGGTGCTCAGCGAGTTCTCCCGGTACTATCGGCATGTCAGAAGGCTTCCATGCAAAGATGTCCCGATTCTCACGGATGAACTTGATGAGCGTGCTTTCCTATTTGGGATCCATATTAACCCCAATAGTGAAGTACTGCGATGAGTTGCCAGGTGCGAAGTCCACCAACGTGGTATCATTGGCCACAAACTTAAGCGGCGGCTCAGATTCTCTGTTAGGCTTTTTTAAAGGGGTCATGTGTGCTGGGTCAACATTCTCTTTGTAAAACTTGAGCTCTGCCTCTGCACAACTTGATTCTGCATAGGCTTTATCCCCTTACTCACACTCAATAGCCGTCTTCCGGTCTCCATGTACCGTGATCGTCCCGTTTAACCCAGGCATTTTGAGCTGTAGGTAAACATAGCAAGGCCTATACATGAACTTGGCATAAGCCAGTCGTCCGAACAGAGCATGATTCGGGCTCTTAATCTTGACCACTTCAAACCACAGAGACTCCACCCTGTAATTGAATTCATCACCAAAGGCGACTTCCAAAGAAATATTTCCCACTGGATAAGCCGACTTTCGAGGCACCACGCCATGAAAAACTGTTGAAGAAGGCTTGAGGTCTTTGTCAAGAAAATTCATCCGATGGAAAGTGTCATAATACAGAATGTTTATGCTGCTGCCTCCTTCATTAAGAACCTTGGTGAACACATACCCTCCCACATGGGGGGCCGACCACTAGACCACTTTATCCAGGTTATCCACATGTGGCCGGTGATCCTCTCTGGTCCAGGTTATGTCATACTCATACCACTTTAAATATTATGGGAGAGCCGGCATAGCTACGTTAACCGCCCCCTTGCATAACTTCTAGTCTCGCTTGTCAAGACTGGTTGTAAAGACGTGGTATTGTCCGGAGTTAAGCTGCTTGGGATTACTTAGAAACCCGGACTGATTATTTTGCTGCTGACCTCCAATGCCCGATTGTTGATTATTCCCTCCATGGTTTCCTTGGCCCTGATGGACTAAGCGTGAGCCGCCTGGACCAAAGCCAGACCCAGAGGGACCTGACCTACCGGATGGTCCTCGACCACCGCATGGATGCTAGTTACTGCCGTAATTTTGATACTCTCACATGATCCAACAATCCTTCCAAGCATGAGTGGACGACTGATCTGGACGGTTGTGTTTGGGGGCAGGGATCATTCAACATTGCCTCCATATTGGGAGTTTTGCATTTAAACAGCGGATTTCCATTACCCTTGCCATGGTTATTCCCAGTGTTGGCATTGGCCACTAACTCTGACCCGCCATCCTAGTTTTTCCGCTTTCCGCCACTGCTATTACTATTGTTTCTCCCCCGTTCTATGAATGAGCATTGCCATTGCTGTTTTTCTTGCCCTTGGTCGATTTCTCATCATCAAACGTGGGGTCCTTCATGTTGTCAGAGTTCGCATACTTAATGACAGCCGTCATGAGTTCCCCCATGTCTTGACATGTGCGCTTGAGCCGGCCAAGCTTCTACTTCAAAGGCATGAAGTGGCAATTTTTCTCCAGGATCAGGAGCGCTTGAGACGTCGTGATATTATCAGAAGAGTGGATGATGGTTGAGACCCGTCGGACCCAATGATGAGCCGACTCATCCTCACGCTAAACGCAATGATCCAAATCCACGATCGTCATAAGCTGCTTGCATGTTCCCCCAAAGTTTTTGATGAACCTTGCCTTTAACTCGGCCCAGGTGTTTATGGTGTTGGGTGGAAACCCTTTAAACCATGTATGGGTCGGCCCCTCTAGCATCATGATGAAATACTTGGCACACACTTCATCACTAACATCCAACATCTCCATGGCTAATTCATAACTTTCAATCCATGTCTCTGGAGGCAGGTCAGCGGTATAGTTGGGCACCTTGTGAGGAGCTTTGAAGTCTTTTGACATGTGCTCGTTTCGCAAAGCCGGTGCTAAGGATGGCACTCCCACAGCCCTAGAAGTTAAGACAACTCCCATGAGACAGAGGGTGCAACTGTGGGTTTATGCCAGAGCCGCCGCCTGGCACTAGGCTCTTGCCCGATCCACCAACACCACAACATCACGAACCTACTGCTCGTCCCTCGGCAGGTTTCAATGTCGGACTGTAGCTATAGCTCGGGATGGGGGTTGAATGCACACGACTCCGGCTGTAAGTATATTTCTCCGAATGGGCCACCGCCGTCTGCAAGTCCCAAATGGCGTTCCGCACTTCCACTACAAAAGGCGCCTCATCAGGGATAGGGATTGTACCAAGCCCGGTTGCCGCTGCCACCACGTTCTCCGCCGGGTTATAATAATGACCTGGTGGGGTCGAAAAAGGCTATAGTTGGGTCTGGTTATGACGGGGCGGGTCTGGCTGCTGACGCTGAGCCACCGCCCGGTTTCCAGACACTTCCGCTGTTCGGGTTATTGTCAAAGGCATATTCTGCCCCGTCCCTAGCGTCAGACCTGGCCATGGGCAGCCCAGCCCAGCCCGACCCGGCCCGAAAAAGCCCGAGCTGACCCAGCCCGACCTTGCCCACTGGCTAGGCTCGGGCCTAGATTTTGATCCCGGTGGCCAGGCCGGGCCGGGCTTAGGACCGTGAAAATCTTGTTTTATGCCTACATCGGGTCGGGCTTTCTTCAGGCTCGGGCCAAGCCTGGACGCAGAAATTAGGCCCGACGGCCGGCTGGGCCGGGCTCGGGCCTGGATTTTTTGCACCGGGCTTTTTTAGGCCTGGGCCGAGGCCCGACCCGGCTCGAGGTTTGGCCAGGTATACCTAGCGTATTAAAAATATTTATGGCTTCATATTGATCTAGCAAATGAGACTGGTGCCTCATCCAGAGAATCGCCGCTGCACACTGCTGCTCTAGCTCTAAGCAAAAAGCCTTTGCCCTAAGGCGCTCTGAGTCGACATCCTTCTAAGCCTTCATCGCATTGATCTCCTGTTGGACTCCTGCCATCTGGTCCTTCAACCTTATGATCTCTGCATTATGGGCTGCTTGGTTTTCAACAGTTAGCTCTGTTTCCATCAGGGTTATGAGCTCGTCCATCAGATCCAGAAGAACTTGAGTCAGTGGCCTGTCCGCTCTAGATCCGGCCGCACCAGCAGTTGTGCTATTATGAGTCGGTGCTGACCCTGCCATGAAAATGGCGGCATGGATTGGCGTCTCATACTCCTCCGGCACATGATACTCCGACTCAGGGTAATGCTCCTCATCGCCCCCTAGCCCGACTTTGTGAAGCTGATAGATTGACTCTGTCTCTCCACTCGAGGAGGCGACCTCTAAGAAGATGAGAGTTCCTTCCCCTGATAGGGAACCTTCAAGCTCCCTACCCTTGGTAAAGCCGACGAAGACATGCTTCTTGCCCGGGTTAACACGGGCGAGTCGCACGCGCCAGGCCGGCTCGATGAGCTTGGTTCAGATGTTCGGCCTGGGTTCTGATCCGCCGATCTAGCCGATGAAGTCTTGAATTCCGCCGAAGGGGACCCAGTGCCCGTACTCGGTTGAGTCGGCCTCAGGACCCCAGGCGGCATCGTTGATGTAGAGTTTTCCGTGGTGGCTCTTGGTGATTTTGCCAATTGCATATCCCTTGGTCCCTGGGAGAGATCCCATCGAGAACCTTATAGCCCCAAGCTCAAGCTCCACGATGGACGCCAACTGTCATGGATTTCTCATGACAGATGTCTAGGTCAACGGACCTAGGTTCGAGGCCATCACTAAGGCGGTGAACTCGAAGGGGTTGATCGGAATCAAGAGACTAGGGTTTACCCAGGTTCGGCCCCTCGGAAAGGGGTAAAAGCATATGTCCTACTTTGTGTTGTATTGATTGTGTATCGATTACAAGGGAGCGAGTTCGCTTGACCTAGCTCTCGATCAGTTGTTTCATGGCTAAGCCACCCAGGTAAGCCGCCCTTATATACACGGGTCAAGGCCCTGGGCTTACAAGAGTTAGGGTTGGGTTAATCTTAACAACTAACCTCACCTCTAACTAAACATGCCTTATCTAACAAGTCACTCCCGGTGGCTCAAGTCCACCAGGTTACATCCGGCCTTCCTGGCTCTGGGCCCTACGGCCCATCGGTTATGTTCCCTCATGGAGTTACTGTAAGCCGCCAACCGCATGACCCGGCCCCTCCTGGGTGGGTCTCACCCTGGGTATATATCCCCAACATATGGAGAAGCCTCATAATCAATTCTTCTCTCGGTCTGAACACACGCAAAAAACACAGATCGATCGACAGAGAAAGACACGCACACACACCTCAGATTGGTAATGAACATGACTTCTATTTTAGACTGACAATGAAAGGGTAGCACAATAAGTGATTTGCCCCTCTGCGGTTGACAAATATGGGATTTGCCCCTCTGCAAGGAGAGATGTTATTTGGGCCGTCTCCAGTGATCATATTCAGGAAGCATGGCCATGTGACATGGGTTAAGTGTTAACCCAGTTCAGGAATATGAATATGCATCACGGTTTCGAGAAGAGATGTCGAGCTACCACAAGGGTGAAAAGTACTGTCCTTGAGCTTGACAACATATATCAGGAGACAAAAGTAATGTTGTATATGATGCATTGTCGAGGTTCGTCTAACGACTTTGCGGACACATGGATGTTGGCATGTTCTTCTTGGAGCCACCACCGACTATGGACTCAGGTTGTGTCCATGTGTACATTAACCTATAGGGTCGCACACTTAAGTGATTGCAGCCCATTCGGATTGGATCCGAATGGAAAATGGGACTACACTCGTCGTGGGACTCAAATGTTGAGCCCACCTGAGGGGTATATATAAAGGGGAGTGGGCACACCTTTTAGGGTTGATCCTTTTTCTTCAATGGACATCCACCGCCAGTCCTCATGCCACCATGCCATGTGATCGGATCTAGCAGTCCACTTCCGACGCTGTCCCCATACCTATGGATACCTTGGAGGCATCACATCTGGGTGCTTGGATGAACCATTTGAGGAATCCGTGAGGAGATTCTTGTCGGAGATCAGTGCTTGCGGGAGATAGACCATAGGAGTAGTAGATGACTCAACTCATCAACTACACGCATCACCAACTCTACTTCCACTGCGGTGACTGCGCGTCTAGTGATAAACCCAATCCCGTGATTGATGACCCACAAGTATACGGAGATCAATCATAGTTTTGTCGATAAGTAAGAGTGTCGAACCCAACGAGGACTAGAAGGATATGATAGGCGGTTTTCAGCAAGGTAATTTGTGCAAGCACTGAAATTGTAAGTAGCAAGTATTTTAATAGAAAGGTAATTTGTAACGAGCAAGTAACAATAACAATACGTACGGTCTACAAAGGCAGCCCAATCCTTTTATGGCAAAGGACAGGTCAAAACTATCTCTTATGATGAGCAAGGTGTTCTTCAGGGTACACGGGAATTTCATCTAGTCACTTTCATCATGTTTGTTTGATTCGTGTTTGCTACTTTGATAATTTGATATGTGGGTGAACCGGTGCTAAGGTGCCGTTCTTACTTGAACTAACAACGAACTTATTATTAAACCCCTCACAAGCATCCGCAACTACGGGAAAAGTATTAAGAAAAAATCTAACCATAGCATTAAACATGTGGACCCAAATCATCTCCTTACAAAGTAGCGCATAAACTAGGGTTTAAGCTTCTGTCACTCTAGCAACCAATCAGGCAATAACTACTCCACAATGCATTCCCTTAGGCCCAAGGATGGTGAAGTTTCATGTAGTCCATGTTCACATGACACCACTAAGGGAATCAGAACATGCATATAATCAAAATATCAAACACATATCAAATTCACATGATTACTTGCAACATGACATCTCCCGTGACCTCAAGAACAAAGGTAACTACTCACAAATAATATTCCTGCTCAAGATCAGAGGGGTATTAGATATCATAATGGAATATAACATATAATGTTCCACCAAATAAATCATATAGCAATGAACTACACAAGGTAATGAATGCTACTTGTCACCCACAGGTACCAATCTGAGGTTCCGGTACAAAGATTGAACACAAGAGATGCACTCGGGTTTGAGAGGAGATGGTACTGTTGAAGATGTTGATGAAGAATGGACTCCCCAAGATCAGAGGGTTGTTGGTGATGACGATGGCTTCGGTTTCCCCCTCCGGGAGGGAAGTTCCCCCGGCGGAATCGCTCACCCGGAGGGCAAAAGTACTCCTGCCCAAGTTCTGTCTCGAGGCAGCAGTGCTTCATCCCGAAAGTCCTCCTATTATTATTTTACAAATTTTTCGGGATTTTATACTAGAGGACGGGCTCTGAAGGTGGGCCTGGGAGCCCACCCTCCACCAGGGCACGGTTAGGGGGCCGGGCGCACCCTGGTGGAGGGTGGCCACCTGGTGGCCCCCCTTCGGTAGTTTTCAGCTCTAGTGTTTTTTATTCAATGCATACAAAATCTCTGAAAATTTCCAGCTTCAATAGAGTTGTGCGTAATAGGTATCTCTCACGTGCTTTTTGAGGGTGCTGAATTCCAGTTGCCGGTATTCTCCCTCTTGATGTAAACCTTGCAAATTGTGAGAGAATAGGCATTAGAATTACTCCTCGAGGCATTATTATGCATAAAAACATTATAAATGATAGTATCAAAACATGATGCAAAATGGACGTATCAACTCCCCCAATCTTAGACCTCGCTTGTCCTCAAGCAAAATCTTATATCGAAGAACATGTCCACATGGTTTGAGAGAGAGGTGTGCATAAAAACAGTATAGACACATAGTAGCATCATGCTTATGATTATAACAGCAACAAAACTAACATAAAATTTCTCATAAAACTTTTATTTCATATCAGCATCATATAACTTCTTATGAGAAAGTAACAATTCATCACAACTTGTAAGTATAAAGTATAAACCTTATTGGAAACCAACAAACTATGCTCTCATTCAACTTTGCAACTACAATTCATCATATTTTCATGAAGGGTCTCATGTAAGAGCCTTTTGGCAAGTCCACATACTCAACCATTATTTAGTCTTCTATCATTGCTAACGCTCACAACATACCCATGCAAAAAAAGTTTCAACCAGACACATAGAAAGATATGGGCTTATAGTTTGCCTCCCAACATATTCACCTCAAGGATGGTCAACAATAATAACTCTTGCTCACTCATATCCAACTGGTCATATGTGCCTAGATATTTCCTCAACATATGATGCTTGCCAAAGGAGAAAAATAAAGACGAAGAGGAAATAATACTTTGGCTCTTGCATCAAAGTAAGTACATAGAAGTAAAAGATAGGCCATTCAAAGAGGGAAGAAGAGGTTGTCATGCGGTTTTTAGTTTGTATGCCAAATCCCTTAGCACAAAAGAATGTCACGTTGCATTGCATCTTGTGATAACAACCTTTATTATGTAGTCCATTGCTTTTATTACTTTGCCATCACAAGTTTTTGCGACGCTCAATTTTCTCTTACACTAATTGATCCAACACTTTTTAGAAGCAATTTTTGGAACCTTGATGCACCGATGACAACTTAGTTGAACGATCTTGTTCAATCCATAGGTAGGTATGGTGGACTCTCAAATGTGAGTTTGGCTTTGGGTTTTTGGATGCACAAGTAGTATCTCTACTTAGTGCGGAATTTTTGGCTAGCAAAGATATTTGGCAAGCAACACATGTTGAAGGATCTATGACAATATAACTTCTTCGTGAATATGAACAAGCATAAATCATTACATTGACTTCCTTGTCCAATGTTAACAGTTTTGGAATATAATATTTAATGGGGGCTCACAATCATAAAAGACGTCCACGATAGTATATTTGCATGTGAATCTCATCTTCCCTAATTTATTCTTTCATGAATTGCATCATTGACTAATGCTATGTTTGCCAATCTCTAATAAATTTTACCACATATACTTTTCTTTATTAGGATGTCATTACTTACCATAAGATTAGCATATGATATTTCCTCATTTATTTTCTTTTATCATGATTGCAACAAGAAAGTGAAGGGGCAAAGGCTCACACTAAACTTTATTATATAACTCTTACTCGATTGCATAGATAGATACACCACAAAACTAGCACTCAAAAATAGATCATACTAAACTTCCATTCGACTAAATGATGAAATGGCTAAGGATCAAAATAAGAAGTGACGGTAAAAAGTGATGGTCATACTATACCGGGGTACGTCAAGTCAAGTGCAGTGCACATACCCGTGTACTCAAGTCTCCTTTGGTGGTGGTGATGATGAAAGTGGTGGTGAGGCGTCACACTTCACCTCCAATAAGTACTTCAATTTGCAGACGATGCTCCTGAGAGTGGTGATATGCTCCTCTAGCAAAAGATTTTCATGAGTGAGGAATTTATTCTAAACACAAACCTCCTCGAAGTCCCTGAAAGCTTCAATTTAAAGAGGAGTTAGATGAGGATAGTAAGGCAGAATGATATCTTCTTCTTCCTCTTCCAACATGCCCATGGATTTCCCTCCTTATTGAGATTTGTCCTGCATAGCTTCCTTTCTGTTGTCCTCCTTATTGGCTTCTTTTGGATCTTCTCTTTTCTGCTCCATATTCATCAACCAAGCAACCTCTTCTACGTTATTGGGAGAGGAGGAAGACATGCTTGTTGGCTTGACAGATCTGCTAGGAAAACAACACAAAACAAGAACTGAGGAAAATCTCGTGATGCGGCGGTCAAAAAAGTGGGGGTATATATAGAGAATTTTAATTCTTGGAAACCAAGCAAACCAGAGGAAAACGGAGTCGGGAAGGTTCCCAAGGTGGGCACGCTCCACCAGGGCATGCGAGGGATGCCAACCGCGCCCTGATGGGTCGTGCCCTCCTCGGTAACCTTCAAGTATATTTTTTATTTCCTAAAATTCATAAATAAATATTCCAAAACTGAACAAAAATATTTTTGTGGATTTTTCGGAGACTGTTTACTTACAAGTATCATGTACCTCCTCGGTAACCTTCAAGTATCATGTACCTCTTTATTTTAACGATTCTGGAGCATTCCAGTTGTTTCTTTTAGGTGCTCCTCCGGTGTCATGGTTTGGATAACACTGCTTTCAACATTAATAGGCGTACATGATATATAGTGTTTAATTCATTATTTGTAGACCACCCTCTGGTTGGTACCTTGGGCCTTACTAATCTTAATAGCTCCAGAGTGATAAATCTCTTAGATAATAGGGTCCTTCCCATTTGGATAGAAGTTTTGCTACAAAAAAATCCGAAACAAGAATTTTACAAAAGAACATATTCTCCAACTTTGAATTCTCGACTTTTGATTCTTTTGTCATTCCATCTTTTAAGTTTTTATTTAAATAACTTGGCATTTTCATAAGCTTGGGTTCTCCATTCATCTGATGTGCTAATATCAAATAACATCTTTTCGCCGGCAAGTTTGAAGTCATAATTTAGTTCTTTAATTTCCCAAAATGCTTTATGTTCTAAGTCTAGATGCAAATGACAAGCTTTCCCATAGACCATATTATATGGAGACATACCCATAAGATTTTTATGTGCTGTTCTATAGGCCCAAAGTGCATCATTTAGCTTTTTGTAATATCAATTTTACTTCTCTATTGCTAAGTTCAACTTGACCATTAGATTGAGGATGATAGGGCGATGCAGTTATATGGTTAACATCATATTTAGCAAGCATTTTATGGAAAGCACCATGAATACAGTGTGAACCACCATTAGTCATTAGATATCTAGGGACTCCAAACCTTGGGAAAATAACTTCTTTAAGCATTTTTATGGAAGTATGATGAGTAGCACTACTAGTTGGAATAGCTTCTATCCACTTAGTGACATAATCAGCAGCAACTAAAATATGAGTATACCCATTAGAGGAAGGAAAAGGTCCCATATAATCAAAACCCCAAACATCAAATGGTTGAACAATAAGTGAATAGTTCATAGGCATTTCCTGATGCTTACCGATATTACCAATTCTTTGACATTCATAAGAAGAAAAGACAAACTTACGGGCATCCTTGAATAGAGTAGGCCAATAAAAATCAGATTGTAATACCTTATGAGCGGTTCTATCTCCATCATGATGTCCTTCATAGGCTTCAGAATGACATTTCCGTAAGATAGGTTCCTGTTCATGCTCAAGTAAACAATGTCTAATAATACCATCTACTCCTTTATAAAGATGTGGGTCATCACAAAAGTAATATCTTAAGTCACAGAAGAAGTTTTTTTCTCTTGTTAGTATGTCAAACTTGGTGGAATATATTTAGCAATAATGTAATTAGCATAGTTAGCATAGCGTAGAGTGTCTTGAGAGACATTTATTGCAGTTAGTTGTTCATCAAGAAAACTATCATCAATAGGTAGTGGGTCATCAAGAATATTTTCTAACCTAGACAAGTTATCATCTACGGGGTTCTCATCTCCCTTCCTATCAATGATATGTAAATCAAATTCTTGAAGCAAGAGAATCCACCTAATGAGTCTAGGTTTAGCATCTTTCTTTACTATAAGATATTTTATAGCAGCATGATCAGTGTGAACAATAACTTTGGAATCAACAATGTAAAGTCTAAATTTATCACAGGCGAACACGACTGCTAAAAATTCCTTTTAGTAGTGTCATAATTTCTTTGGGCACTGTCTAGAGTTTGGTTAGGATAATGGATAACATTTAATTTCTTATCAACTCTTTGTCCTAGGACAGTAGCAACAACATAATCACTAGCATCACATATAATTTCAAAAGGCAAGTTACAATTAGGTGGTTGAACAATAGGTGCAGTGGTTAACGATTTCTTTAGTGTTTTAAAGGCTTCCATGCAATCATCATAAAAACAAAGGGAACATCTTTCTCCAAATGATTAGTAAGAGGCCTAGAAATTTTTGAGAAGTATTTAATAAACCTCCTATAGAAACCAACATGGCAAGGAAACTTCAAATACCTTTGATATCTTTAGGGCATGGCATTTTCTCAGTTGCATCAACTTTAGCTTGATCCACCTCACTACCTTGTTCGGAGACACTAAAGTGGCACTTCTACCAATTCAAGACAAGATTCATTTGTTCACATATTTGCAAAACTTGATCAAGGTTGCTTAAGAAATCATCAAAATAAGTTCCAAGAATGGAGAAATCATCCATGAAAACCTCCACAATCTTTTCACAAAAATCAGAGAATATAGCAGTCATACATCTTTGAAAGGTAGTAGGTGCATTGCATAAACCAAAAGGCATACATCTATAAGCATAAGTTCCAAAAGGACAGGTAAAGGGAATTTTCTCTTGATCAGATTGTGATACACGTATTTGAGAGAAACCATAATATCCATCTAGGAAACAAAAGTGCGTGTGCTTAGATAATGTTTCAAGCATTTGATCAATAAAAGACAAGGGGTAATGATCTAGTAGCTTTATTTAATTTTCTAAAATCAATTACCATCATATATCTAGTAATAGTTCTTTGCGGAATAAGTTCATTTTTATAATTGGGAACAACACTAATACCACCTTTGTTAGGGCATAATGAACGAGACTCACCCATCTAGTATTGTCTATAGGATAGATTATACCTGCTTCCAGAAGCTTTAATATTTCAGTTCTTACCACATCTTTCATATTGGGACTCAATCATCGTTGCTGATTAAAAATGGGTTTAGCATCAGGTTCCATATTAAACTTGTGCTGACATAGAGTGGGACTAATGCCCTTAAGATCATCAAGAGTATATACAATAGAAGACCGGTGCTTCCTCAGAATTTTTAATATTCTTTATTCTTCATGTTCTCAAAGGTTAGCACTAATAATAACATGATATATCTTTTTCTCATCAAGGTAAGCATACTTCAAAGTGTTAGGCAATTGTTTGAGTTCAAACACATGATCACCTTTAGGTGGAGGAGGACCTCCAAGAGTGTCAATAGGCAAATTTTGTTTCCATAGAGGTTTTTGTTCAAAGAAAATATTATCTATTTAATTTCTTTCACAAAAGTGCAAATCATTTTCATGGTCTAACAAATATTGTTCTAGTGGATTAGTAGGAGGAACGACAATAGAAGCAAGACCAATTATTTCATCCTTACTAGGTAGTTCTATGTCATAAGGTTGTCTACTAAACTTGGAAACATTAAACTCATGAGACACATCACCAAAATCAACACTCACAGTTTCTTTTTGACAATCTATCTTAGCATTAACAGTGTTCAAGAAAGGTCTAGCAAAGATAACAGGACAAAATTCATCTTGTGGGGAACCAAGACCTAGAAAATCAGTAGGATATTTTATTTTCCCACACAAGACGTCAACACCTCCAGCAATCCCAAGTGGTGTAATGGTGTCTGTATTAGCAAGTTTAATAGTAACATCAATATCTTCTATTTCAACAGGTGCGATGTCATTCATAATTTCTTGATATAAGGTAAAACGAATAGCACTCAGACTAGCACCCAAATCACTTAATCCACTATTTTGACTGAGACAACAGGCAAGCCAACTACGGGTCTATGTTTGTCTTTTTCATCGGGTTTAGCAATTTTAGCAGCTTCATCACAAAAGTAAATGACATGGCCATCAATATTTTTAACCAAGAGATCTTTAACCATATCAACACTAGGTTATAATTTAATTTGTTCGAAGGGCTTAGGTGCTCTAATATTACTTTTGCCAACCACAGTTGATACCTTAGCATATTCCTTTATCCTAACAGGGAAAGGTGGTTTCACAATATAAGCAGTAGGCACAACTGGATCAACATTGTAAATGATAGTTTCTTCTTTAGCTATGACCGGTTATTTAATTTCTTATTTCATAGGGGGATAATATTTAAACCACTTCTCTTTAGGGAGATCAACATGAGCAGCAAAAGATTCACGAAAAGAAGCTACTATCTCAGAGCCAAGTCCATATTTTGTTATAAACTTGTGAAAAACATATGTATTCATAAAAGATTTGACACAATCAAATTCGAGCTTCATACCTGACTCATTACCTTCGTTGAGTTCCCAATCTTTAGATTTGTGTTTAATTCTTTCCAAGAGATCCCACTTGAATTCAATAGTCTTCTTCATCAAAGAACCAATACAAGAAGCATCGAGCATGATTTCATCATTATGAGAAACTGAGCATAAAAATTCTAAATAATAACTTATCTCGGGATATCATGATTGGGGCATGAATATAACATTGAATTAAGCCTCCCCCAAGATATATAGATACTTTCTCCTTCACAAGGCCAAAAATTATATATATAATTCCGATCACGATGAACTAGATGCATAGGATAAAACTTTTGGTGGAATTCCAATTTCAAATGATTCCAGTTCCATGATCCAATATCATCACTTAGCCTATGCCATGTCAAGGCTTTTCCCTTCAAAAATAAAGGGAAAAAATTCTTATTAACTTCATCTTCGGATAAACCTGCAAGCTTATATAGTGCACAAATTTATTCCACATGTATTAGGTGCATACCAGGATGTTCAGTTCCATCTCCTGCATAAGGACTAGCTAGCAGTTGTTCTACATACCCGACGGAATTTCTGAACCAATATTTTCAGTAGGTGTTGTAGGTTGAGGGGCAACTAATTGTGGTTCCGTTCGAGGTGAAGATACCCCGAACAAACCCCTCAAAGGATTACTTTCCATAGTAAAAAGTGAGATTAAATTTAAGCACACAGTATAAGTTTTTCCTTACCAATTTCAACTTACCAATAGAGGTCCACTCCCCGGAAACGGCGCTAGAAAAGAGTCTTCATCACCCACAAGTATAGGGGATCCATCATAGTCCAACGAGGAGCAGAAGGATATGATAAGAGGTTTTCAGCAAGGTAATTTCTACAAGCACTGAAATTGTAAGTAGCAAGTGTTTTAATAGCAAGCTACTTTGTAACGAGCAAGTAACGATAGCAATAGGTAAGGTGCAGCAAGGTAGCCCAATCTTACGTGGCAAAGGTGTGACAACCCAAGTGTTGTCCCTTCCTTTTATGGCATGTAACCCCATGTATGAACCTTGTGTCTGAGCTTTTGTATGAACTGCACCTTGTCCCATGTGTTGTTTTGCATTCATGCATCATTTCATCCATCATGCCATTCATCATGCTTGCTTGTGTTCATGTGTCTTTGTATGTTGTAGTGGTTGTGAGTGAGATGTGTGTGGAGGTGGTTTGTTTGTGGTTTGAATCAAGTGAGAAAACTTCTTGTCTTCCCCTCTCTTGTGTTCCTACTTGAACCCCACCATGATGTTTTTATTCCCATGTTATCTCATAGCAGAATTAACTTGCCTTTTGATATGTTTAAAAATGTTCAAGAGGTGGCCCTATGTATATTAATAATTTAGAGTATTGTTCTTTTGTTGTTTGGGGTTGGAATGTTTTTGAGATTATATAAACAGAGGCTGTTATTTCTTGAAGTATTAAGAATACTTGTCCAAAAAAAATCAACTTAACATTTTTATAAAATAGTACATTTTATTTTCCCAACCAAAAGCATTTTTAGTTTTCAGCAAAACCCTTTTATTTCTCTTGGGTTTTTCTTTGAGTTGTCCTGTTTAAATAATGGAAAGCCTCCTCTTTATTCATGTGAGAGAGAGAGTGTTGCCAGTGGGCCTCCTGCCCTCCCCAGTGCAGCCTAGTAGCTCCCGCAGGCCTAGTCTCCCCCCTGAGCCTTCGTTCTCCCAGCTCTGTACGGCAGAGCATCCAAAGGAACCACGTCGGCTTGCCGATGATTTGACGGCCATAGCGAGTCCTCGTGCTCCTTTTAGCGTGTCCCCGGTGCCCTAGATCCTTCCCTCTCTCCATTCCTCCTCCTCTCCTTGCTGTGCTGCCGCTAGGTAAGCCGCCCCAACCATGCCATCGCCATGTCCGCCATGCTCCGGCCGAGCAGCAGCTCGCACCCGGAGGTAGTTCCTTGCCGCACCCCCGTCGCTCTGGTGTGTGGCAAGGAGTCTCTCGTGCCCCCTCTTCTTCCCTGACGACCAAGTGGCGCCCAGGGAGCTGTCGGCGTTGCCTCATCTCCTTTGCGTTCCGGGCCAGAGAAGACGCCAAGATCATCTTCCTCCTCGTGTCGCCTCGTCGAGCCCCGAGCCCCCTCTTCATGTCCTAGGTAAGGAGGTACGACCCCTCCTTCCATTTCCCCTTGCTAGCTCGTCGATAGTTGTATGTGCGCGTAGATCCGGCCATATCAACGTTGTGCTCCTACAGCTCCGGCAAGCCTGCAGCTTTTCCTTTCGATCATGGCGGCTTGTAGCGTTCTCGAGCTCGTGCTCGTGCTCTGCCTGCGTGGAGGTCCCCCCATAGATCCTGTGGCCCCGCCGGTGGTTTCCCTCGCCAAAGGTGGCCGGAGCTGGCCCGTGCCGCTGCTGTTTCCTATCGCTGGTCCATAGATTTCAGTTTCGTCAGTAATAGGTTGTGTGTGTATATAAGTTAGGCAAAACGCCTCCTCTGTTAACCTCCGATCGAGTAGCAGAGTTGTAGGATGCGCGGGGCGAGGACCAGTCGGTTGGGGGTTCGATCCCTAGCCCCCGCTGTTGTTTTCCTTTTTTTATTGGACGATTGTGGTGTGTGGTGTTCGGATCCGGTGTGGTGACCGGATCCCGTGTGTGCGTGGGTGTGTTGTGCCCAGATCTAGTGCGACTGTGGCTAGATCCGGCATGGCTGAGCGCAGTGTGTGTGTGTGTGTGTTGTGTAATGTGTATGTATGGGCATGCCTAGGTAGGTTTTCTAGTTTTCCCCCCTGCTTATGTGCATGTGTAGGTGTATGTTGATGAGGGTGGTGTGTTGTGCTTGTGCATGTGTGTATGTGTGTTTGTAGGCAGGATACATGTGGTGTGTATGTGAGCTTGCACATGTATGTGCTTGTGTGTGTGTATGTACCCTAGTGTATAAATACATGTGTGTGTGTGTGCATGTGAGTTGTGCATGTGGGTGTGTGGTGCACCATGCATGGCACATGTTTGTGTATTCTCCTTGCGCACCCACATATGTGAGAGTGAGTGGAGTCTAATGCTCTATGCCTTTGATGCATTAGTGGTGAGTGTATGTGTGGTAGATGATCACCCCCCCTTCATGGGTGCTATGATCTTGGTGTTTTGAGCTCATGTGCCTTGGGCATACTTAGAGCATGGGTATGTTTTAGTAGTGGTGTGAGTAGGGTGTTTATGTGTGATAGGTGACTAGTGGGTTTTCCCACTTGACATACCCTTGTTGATATATGCTTGTCATGTAGGACTTGTCATTTAACTTCCATTCTTATCTAAGTTGCTAACATGCTCATGCCATTTAATTGCATTTCCTTTCTAGAGTAGTTATGCCATGATTAGAGTGGGTAGTTCGTTATGTGTTGTTGCCTTGTGGTTTCACATGGGCATATGAGTACGACCCATGGTTTTGGGGTAGGAAGAGCCAATGAACTCATTGGAACTCTCAGATTTCACTTTTGAGCAAGCTCATAAATCTGCCATTTTAGCTGAGATGCCATTTTGTCATTTTTTGCTTGAATTAATCCATGCTTGCTTTGGGAGATGTGTCAACTAGGAAGTGCTAGTGTTTTGTATCTAGTATGCCATGGTATTTTTGTTTAATATTTGTACCACCCACATAAGTGGGAAACATGCTGTTAAGTTGCCTACTTAATGTTTCTGTTTCAGCATGCTAAAAACTACTGTCTGGGAATCTGCATTATTTTTATGCCATGAAGAGTGGGTGGTATCTAGTGATGTGTTTGGAATTTGCTCATGCTCAGTGTTAGTTATTTGTAGTAGATATTGCCTTATACCATCCTGTTAATTTTAATGCCAATAGGAGCTCCCTAGCATATCTAATTACTACTGTCAACTTGCTACTTTATAATCGCAGATTCCAGAAAACTGGAATTTTCACTAACTCCCAGAAAACTGTTTCATCATGCCAACTTGCTGGCTTCGTGTATATTGATGTGTGCCTCCTTTGCTGTTTGTATAGTTGGATAAGTTGATGTGTGTGTTGTGTAGAATCTTCCATTATCTTGTTTCTGTCTGTAGGGTTCCTGTAGCTCCAGTTGTGAGCTTTGAAAGTTGCTATGTTGCTGTTTTGCGGCAGATTGTGGGTTTTATTGTTTTGTGACTTGTGGGAGCTATGCTCCATGTAATTGATTGATTCTTGAGGCTATTGTGATTGATTTTTCATAACCTATCCAGAGGGTACCTTAGAATGCCATGAATTAGCCTAGGTCTTGGGTAACTTGTGTTTTGCCTCTATACCTTGTCGAGAGCGTATCGTGAGAACCGTAGCTCCGTTTCTTGCGATCTTTATATGCATTTCTATCGATTTTGCATGATGCATCCAGAATTACCATGATCATGAATGTCTAAATAACTTAACATGAGGTTCTGTACAGGTTTATCAATAAACAAATTTTGCATCTGAAACATGACTAGTTTTGGATTGCCATGTTAATTCTTCATAAATGAATCATGCATCATCTTGGTTGTGCATTGCACCTTGGTTGGATGTTTATTGTTGCTGTTTCTATTGGGTAGACACGGGTGTTCGTACTGAGTACGAGGACCCAGGAGAGTACCACTACGAGGATCCCGCTACTTGTTCTGTTGAAGAACCAACAGGCAAGATGATCGTACCCGGATCCCGATACTATTTTCGCTTGCTAGTATTTCGCTCTTATCGTTACAATTGCGCTACCTACCACTTGAAATCAGCCTCCTAATTGCCATGAAAGCCTCTAACCCCCCACATCCTAGCAAACCTTTGATTGGCTAAGATACCGCTGCTCAGCCCCTCTTATAGCATTTTAGTTGCAGGTGTAGGTTGTTCCATGTGATAACATGGATTTGGATGTCACAATAAATTCTGTTATTTAATTTAATGCACATATATATCTTTCTATTTGTGGAAGGCTTGGCCTTTTGCTAAGTGATTTGTTCCGCTGTTACCGCCATTAGTTCCTTGTTACCGGTGTTATGTTTTCCATATTTTGCGCTCCTAACATGCTCGGGGTTGTTATGGGGACCCCCCTGTTTATGCGGTTGAGATTAAAACTTGTCTGGCAAGACCCAAATTTGGTACTACATTTGCTAATAACTTAATAAAACTTGCATAGGGCTTTGCAACCCCGTGGATAATTTAATCAACCCCGGGCCAGTGCTCCTCATGAATGTTGGTCCAAACTAGAGTCGTGTGCGGGGCCAACCTGGGGAAACTCGCGAGATTTCTATCAGGCCACTGTATGTTGTGCTCATCCGGTCGTGTCCTGAGAATGAGATATGCGGCTCTTATCGGGTTTATCGACACGTCGGGAGGTCTTTCTGGATTTGTTTTACCTTTATCAAATGTCTTGCGTGTGGAGTCTGACTTTCTTCGGGTTTTCTCGAGGTGTTGGAATTCCTTTGGAATTACCTATGATGACCACGAGATTCGTGGTCGAGGCTATTCCCATAGAGTGTGGTTAATTTGTGATGGATTAGATGGAGCACCCCTGCAGGGTTAAATCTTTCGGAAAGCCGTGCCCGCGGTTATGTGGCAACTTGGATATTTGTTTAACACCCGGTTATAGTTAACTTGAAGTAAACTCTAATTAAAATGCACCAACTGTGTTAGTAACCATGATTGTCTCTGCTTGTGAACATGATTCGAGAGAGAACACGGTGCGGTTATGATTGACGTAAGTAAGTGTTCAGGATCTCATAGGGATCATACTAGATTCGATCGTTCATCGTAGGCCACTCATATTTATTTTCATGTTGCGTAAGTAAGCCACCATAAATGCTTAGTGCTGCTGCAAAGTAAAAACTTACCCCATCCCAACCTTTAAGCTGGAATAGTCTCGGCACCCGGGCACATGATAGCTGAGTCCTTGGTGGCTCACAGTTTACTACAACAACTGCAGGTTCAGATGAGTTCGTGCAGGATGATCTCACCCAGCTCCAGTGGGAATATGATGAGGAAAGAGGCAAGATGTATGTGACTTATCCGGATGAGTAGAGGATCTGGTCGTGATCTTTGGGATAGCTTGATAGTATCATTTGCATCTGTTTTTATCGTTTGATTTCGTCCATAGTCGGACCCTGTGTTCAACTTGATGATGTGAATTTGAGTGACATTGTAAGTTAGCATGTGGAGAGTGTAAGCCAATCTTGTATACTCATCTCTTTCATTATTGTATGTTGTGATGATACTATTCTTGCTAACGGCAAGATGTGCATCTATCCTTTGCGAGGCCCTCATGCCTTAAAATGGATAGGCGCGCATCTTGGGCGTGACAAAAGGACATGCCAAAACTATCTCTCATGATTAGCAAGGTGTTCTTGAGGGTACACGAGAATTTCATCTAGTCAATTTCACCATGTTGGTTTGATTCGTGGTTGCTACGTTGATAATTTGATATGTGGGTGGACCGATGCAAAGGTGTATTTCTTACTTGAACTAGCAACCTACTTATGATTAACCCCCTCCAAAGCATTTGCAACTACGAGAAAAGTATTAAGACAAATATAACCATAGCATTAAACATGTGGACCCAAATCAGCCCCTTACGAAGTAGCGCATAAACTGTGGTTTAAGCTTCTGTCACTCTAGCAACCCATCATCTAATAACTACTCCACAATGCATTCCCTTAGGCTAAAGGATGGTGAAGTGTCATGTATTCGACGTTCACATGACACCACTAAGGGAATTACAACATACGTATCATCAAAATATCGAACACATATCAAATTCGCATGATTACTTGCAACATGACTTCTACTGTGACATCAATGACATAGGTAACTACTCACAAATAATATTCATGCTCAAGATAAGAGGGGTATTAAATAGCATAATGGATCTGAACATATAATCTTCCACCAAATAAACCATATAGCAAGGCTATGTGTCTGCACTGGGACAGGGGTACCCAGTGCCCCTGACTTAGACACAGGCGACAATTGTAAAATTCCTCCACACACCAAGAAAACCAGGCAATAATCAAGACGGACTACAACGAGCTTTACGTGGAAGCCCAACCCTAGACTGTTGTGTGGCAAGTACTCCACCGGTGCTTGGCGGGGACTTGGATGCACACACCCTCTTGAAGCCCCGACAAGTCATCCCCCAGCAAGCGGGAGCCAACCTATCACCGCTCCACCTCATCGCAAGGCTAGTCACTTGTCAATGCGGTGTTGAGCCCCCAGGTGGCTAAAAGCCTCTCGCTAAGCACGTGTCTACATGCTGGAAGTTAGATTACCCCTCTTTGACATCCATCCTTAAACGTGTCGAGGTGTGAAACAACAGACAGATAAAGCGGTGGTATAAGCTTGCTGGGAATGCACCCTGCACAACACCTAGACTAGCAATGATGGCATTTTGCCAGAGGTAGGTATGATAAGCTCTGCTAGCTATCTAATCACCAGACATTGTTTGTTTTGCCGTTGTGGTCTCCCCTTGCACTATAAAAGGAGGCCCAAGGCCACCTAGTTGAGGATTCAGACTTTTGAGCATTTGTACGCACGTAATGGCTCCCCGAATGCATCCCTTGCCGAGCAGGAGCGTTGTGCGCTCTTCGTGTTCCCTTGGTCAATTCACCCCAAAGCAGGAGCAGGGTTTTATGCTACACAACGGTCCGAACCTGGGTAAATCACCACATCGTCTCACTATCTCCGCTCTTCGTGCTTGCTTCCACGCCCCCTTCAAACCACAAAGAGGTCGATGGCCCTATAAGTGATCGCATGCATCTAGCCCTGACATCTTTGACCCGCCAGGTAGGGGGAGTTGCGCTGGTGCGTACACGAGATTGCAATCGGTGGGTCGATCTTCTTCGTCATCTTCTTCAACAATGGTTCCCAAGAAGAATTCTGGTGCGGCTACACATCCCTCCACTTCGAAGGCTCCCTCTCACGTGGCCACGTGTGCCATTGACACCATAGCGGTTGTAAGTGAGGGAGGCCTCGTGGTTGAGGCGGACGGCGCAAGGGGCGCCCACGTCTAGTCCCCCACGGTTGGTGGTGGAGAAGAAGGCACAGGAGAGGAGAAACTGCAACAACGACTTGGCGAGCTGAGCCCTGATGATGCAGGCGAGGGGAATGGCCGTCTTTCACCTTCCTACCGCTCGGATGGCCGTGACCGCTACGGGGGCGCCCAGTCTGGTGCAAGCCATGACCCTACAGTGGCCCCCACCGCTAGCAGGGTTGTCGGTCGCACACCCCGCACGGAACAAGATGGAGCACCGAGCACGACCACTAATCCACAGGCTCGGCCTCCTGTGCATCAAATAGCCCCGGTGAGCAGCGCAATACACTAATAATGCTGTGACGCTTCTCTTGGGGCCACCTAGAGCCGAGCGATGCAGCGGTCCGCCTCTTTTGCCATGCCAAGCACAACCGAGGAAGCCATGGCACGAGTCCAGATGCTGCTCAACTTTATGCCGATAGCCAATAAGATGGACAAATGGAGAGCCACCATTCAGAGCTTGATCTCCTTCATCGAAGCAAACAAGACATGACACGTAGATCCATCACGGCATACGCAAACGGCGGCGGGGGTGGCCCGACCCGACGAGCATGTCGAGGGGGTTACACCAACGGTGCAATCTTCTCCGTGAGAACTTGGTAGAGCCAGCCACAACAAGTTTCACACACCGACAAGCGCGACAAGACATCCATAGTCTTGTCCGGCACGCACGACGACAAATATCAATGGCACGTCCTCAAAGACCGACGGAAAGAAGATGCACGCATCACCATCGAGCGACGACGAGAAGCTCACCGTCAATCCGACAGGCACAACGGTGCAGACGTCGGCACCCTTGCACCTAGTATTGGCGGGTACCTTCCTTATTCGGTTTCCCCGCCTTCACTAGCGAGTTGTGATGGTGCCGCTGGCCATCGGCCCGAGCTTTCAAGCCTGAACTACCAAAGAAATACGACGGGAAGTTGAACCCGACAGAGTTCATGGGCATATACGCGATAGCTATCCAGGCCACAGGAGGAAGAGATGAAAAGGTGCTCGCCAATGATTTCCCTTTGTCTCTTAAGCCAAATGTGAGATCGATGTTGATGCACCTGCTGGAAAAGTCCATTTCATCCTGCACTGATTTGTGCAACGAGCTCGTTGGCACCTTCACAGGTGGTCACTGATCCGTCTCCAACGTATCTACACTTTTTGCTTGTTTCATGCTGCTATATTATCATTCTTCGATGTTTTACAATCATTTGACTACAACTTTATATTATTTTTCGGACTAACCTACTAACCCAGAGCCTAGTGCCAGTTTCAGTTTTTTCCTTGTTTTTGAGTTTTACAGAAAAGGAATATCAAACGGAGTCCAAACGGAATAAAAATTTATGGTGATTTTTTATGGACCAGAAGAGACCCACGGAGCATCGTAGTTGGGCCAGAAGACCCACGAGGCAGTTACAAGCATCAGGGGCACGACCACCCCCCTGGGCGCACCCACCAGGCTTGTGACTCCGTCGTGGCCAATCCTGACTTGTTTCTACCACAATAAATTCCTATAAATTCCAAAAACCACAACGCAGAACCTAGATCGGGAGTTCCGTTGCCACAAACCTCTAGAGCTAGAAAAACACAATCGGCAGCCCATTCCGGCACCCTGTTGGAGGGGGAAACCATCACCGGAGGCCATCTTCATCATCCCGGCGGTCTTCATGATGAGGAGGGAGTAGTTCACCCACGGGGCTGAGCGTATGTACCATTAGCTATGTGTTTGATCTCTCTGTCTCTCTCTCGTGTTCTTGAGATGGCACAATATTGATGTACCGCGAGCTTTGTTGATATAGATTGAATCATAGGGAGTTTTCCCCTCTCTATCTTCTTGTGATGAATTGAGTTTTCCTTTGAAGTTTTCTTATCGGATTGAATCTTTAAGGATTTGAGAACAGTTGATGTATGTCTTCCGATGGGATATCTATGGTGACAATGGGATGTTCTATTGATCTACTTGATGTATGTTTTGGTGATCAACTTGCGGGTTTCGTGACCTTGGGAATCTATGCATAGGCATTGGCACATGTTTTCGTCTTGACTCTCCTGTAGAAAATTTGGGGCACTCTTTGAAGTTCTTTGTGTTGGATTGAATATAATGAATCTGAAATTATGTGATGCATATCATATAATCAAGCCCATGGGTACTTGTGGTGATATTGGAGTATCTAGGTGACATTAGGGTTTTGATTGATGTGTATCTTAAGGTGTTATCTTAGTACGGACTCTAGGGCTATTCATGACACTTATAGGGATAGCTCATAAGATTGATCAGAAAAGATAACTTGGAGGTGGTTTCGAGCCCTACAATAATTTCTTCGTTAGTTCTCTGCTACTTGTTACTTTGGAGTGAACTCTTTGTCGCACGAGAGGTACTTACATATGATTGAACTATGTCAATATTGTTCAGAGAAATTGCACTACTGAAAGTATGGACCATCGGCCCTGTTTCCAAGCATTTATACAACGTTTTGCTTGCTATTTACTATTTGTTAACTTGCTGATTTTTATATTTTCAGAATACAAAAACCTATATCCACCAACAATTTTACACTTGTATCACCATCTCTTCGCCGAACTAGTGCACCTATACGATTTACCATTGTATTGGGTGTGTTGGGGACACAAGAGTCTCTTTGCTATTTGATTGCAGGGTTGTTTGAGAGAGACCATCTTCATCCTACACATACTGCGGATTGATAAACCTTAGTTCATCCACTTGAGGGAAATTAACATTGTCCTACAAAACTCTGTGCTTGGAGTCCCAACACGAGTCTACAAGAAGAAGGTTGTCTAGTAGATATCATGCTCTTTTCTAGCGCCGTTACCTGGGAGGTCAGTTCTTGAAGGTATATCTTTAGATCTTGCAATCAAATCTGTTAGTTTCTTGTTTTTCACTAGTTTGGTTTTACAAAATAAAACTACAAAAAATGGAATTGAGGTTGCCTCATATGCTTCATCTTTTTAATGTCTTTCGTGAAAATGATGGAAAGGAAAATTGTGCTCAAGTGTTAGAAGAAGAAGTTATTAAAATGTTTGGCACTAAATCTTTGAGTGATGAGCATGATTGCAATATTGTTTGTATGAATTCTCTGAATATTCATGATGTTAATGATATGCAAAGCCACAAGCTTGGGGATGCTATGTTCGATGAAGATACTTTTTGTCCCCTAAGTTTTCATGAGCAAAACTATTATGATGATAGCATGCCTCCAATATATGATGATTATTGTGATGACATGTATGCTATAAAGATTAATGACAACCATGAATCCTATTATCATGATTTGAATAATCAATATGGTTATGTCAATCAAGTGTCTCATCATAGTTATTTTGTTGAGTTTGCTCCCACTACTTTGCATGAGAAGAAATTTTGTTGTGTGGAGAGTAGTAGAATTTCTATGCTTGTAGATCATGAAGAGAATGCTTTTGTGTTCTGGTTATATTGTGAAATTCCTTCATGATGCTACTGAAAATTATTATGAGGGAGGAACATATGCTTGTAGGAATTGCAATAATGTCAAGTTTCCTCTCTATGTGTTCAAAGTTTTGAAGTTATGCTTGTTTTGCCTTCCTCTCTATGTGTTGCATGGCAATCCCTACTCACTCACATTGATCTCTATGAATGGGCATCTCCATAGACCGTTGATATGCCTAGTTGATGTAAAACTATCTTGTCCTTTTTCTTCACAACCTCCACCATATTCTATTCCACCTGTAGTGTTATATCCATGGATCACGCTCATGTATTGCATGACAAGTGAAAAGATTTAAGAATATAAAAGGTGTGAAAAAATTTCTTGACTTGTCATCGGGGTTGTGCACGGTATAAATACTTTGTGGGGAAGATGGAGCATAGCCAGACTATATGATTTTGTAGGGATAACTTTCTTTTATAATTATATAGTTATATTGATGAGATATAATTGCCTTGTTAGTATGCTTGGAATATTATTGTTTTTTATGTCAACATTAAGTTTTTGTTTTGAGTTTAACGAATATGAATATTCATGCCATAATAAATTATATTACTTGTATAAATATGTTAGGTAGCATTCAACATCAAAAATTCTGTTTTTACCATTTACCTACTCGAGGACGAGCAGGAATTAAGCTTGGGGATGCCTCATATGTCTCCAATGTATCTATAATTTCTGATTGTTCCATGCTATTATATTATCTGTTTTGGATGTTTCATATGCATTAATATGCTATTTTATATTTGTTTTGGGACTAACCTATTAATCTAGAGCCTAGTGCCAGTTTCTGTTTTTTTCTTGCTTTTGAGTATTGCAAATAAGGAATATTAAACGGAATCCAAACGGAATACAATCTTCGCGATGATTTTTCTTGGACTAGAAGACATCTACCAGACTTGGAGGGGAAGGCAAGAGACCTGCCAAGAGGTCACAATCCAGGGGCGTGGCCACAACCCCTGGCCGCGCCTAGCAAGCTTGGGACACCCCAGTAGGTATCCTAAGCCTATTATTTGCCTATAAATTCCCAAATATTCCGCCAATACCAAAGGGAGCCATGAAAATACTTTTCTGCCGCCGGAAGCCTCCGTTCTTGAGAGATCCAATCTTGGAGCCTTTTACGCTAATATGTCGGAGGGGGATTCGATCACGGAGGGCATCTACACCAACTCCATTGCCCCTTCAATGATGCGTGAGTAGGCCACCACAGACCTTCGGGTCCATAGCTAGTAGCTAGATGGCTTCTTCTCTGTCTTTGTGCTTCAATACCATGTTCTTCATGATCTTCATTGACATCTATCCGATGTAATACTCTTTTGCGATGTGTTTGTCGAGATCTAATGAATTGTGGGTTTATGTTCAGATTAGCCCTGAATATTATTTGAGTCTTTCCTGAATTCTTCTATGCATGATTTCATATCTTTGCAAGTCTCTTCGAGTTATTGGTTTGGTTTGGACAACTAGATTTGTAATTCGTGTAATGGGAGAAGTGCTTAGTTTTGAGTTCAATATTGCAGTGTCCTCACCTAGTGACATAGTAGGGGTAGCCAGGCATGTATTGTATTGTTTCCATCAATGATAAAAAGATGGGGTTTTCATCATATTGCTTGAGTTTACCCTCTACATCATGTCATCTTACCTAATGCGTTACTCTGTTCTTGATGAACTTAATACTGTAGATGTAGGCAGGAGTCGGTCGATGTGTGGAGTAATAGTAGTAGATGCAGAATCATTTCGGTCTACTTGACACGGACGTCATGCCTATATACATAATCATTGCCTTGGGTATCTTCATAATTATTCGCTTTTCTATCAATTTCTCACAAGAATTTGTTCACCCACCGTATTATTTTCCTTCATGAGAGAAGCCTCTAGTGAAACCTATGGCCCCCGGGTCTATTTTCCATATTATAATTTCGTATCTATAAAACAAAAAATACCAAAAATATTTTGCTGCAATCTTTTTTACTTTTCGTTTTAGTAATGTTCTATATCTATCTCTATCAGATCTCATCCTTGCAAATGACCGTGAATGAATTAACATCCCCTTTATAGCGTTGGGTGCAAGTGTTTGATTGTTTGTGTAGGTGCGAAGATTGGGGACTTGCTTGTATGTCCAACTGGATTGATACCTTGGTTCTCAACAATCGAGGGAAATACTTATGTACTTTGTTGCATCACCCTTTGATACCTTAGTTCTCAAGAAGTAGCAGTGGACTTGATATCCGGTGTGGTACACCGTTATGGCGTCCCGCACAGTATAATAATGAACAATGGATCCAATTTCACCACCCAAGAGGTAAAGGACTGGTGTGCAAATATGGGCATCAAACTCGATTACACATCGGCGTATCACCCGTAGACCAATGGAAAAGTCGAACAGGCCAACGGCCTCATCATGAGTGATATTAAACCACGTCTGATTCGATCTCTTCATGAATCCGACTGCAATTGGGTAGAGGGGCTTGACTCCATTCTGTGCGGTCTGCGTACCACCCTGAATCGATCAACGAGATACACACCGTTCTTTATGGTCTATGGGGCAGAAGTAGTACTTCCTTGTGATATTATTCTCAACGCGCCAAGGGTGCGCATGTATGAAGAAAAGGAGGTCGAGTTAGATTGGCAGGACGACTTGGACGCCTTAGAAGGAGAGCGCAACATAGCTGGGGCTCGCCCTACTTTTTATCAATAGCAGGCCCGGCGTTACCATAGCAGGGAGATTAGGGCAAAAGCATATATTGTGGGTGAACTCGTCTTACGACTCCTAGAGAAGAAAAATCATAAGCTCAATCCCAAATGGGAGGGCCCCTTCATAATTGATGAAGTACTCGCGGGAGGGGCTTATCGTCTTTGAAACCGGCCGGATAACCGCCTCGAAGCAAACCCAAGGAACACAGCTCGTCTTCGGCACTTCTACGGCTAGATCGGTGTCTTCATACTTTTTACCATCCTTTTCCACTTTTTTATTTTTTACTTTCCTTCCACTCCACCTTGATTTTGGCAGGTTCGGATTTTTCTTTTCCCAAGTCTATGTTTGGCTAAACTGAGCACATGTTACATTTTTTCGGCATACATCCTCAAATGTTAAACCCGAGTATAACACTGATGACCCATAATTATAGGGGTTCTATCGTAGTCCTTTCATCAGTAAGAGTGTCGAATCCAACGAGGAGCAGAAGGAAATGACAAGCAGTTTTTAGTGAGGTATTCTCTGCAAGCGCTGAAATTATGGGTAACAGATAGTTTTGTGATATGATAATTCATAATGGGTCGCAAGTAATAAATGTAACAAAGGTTCCGCAAGGTGTTCCAATCCTTTTTGTAGCAAAGGATAAGGCTTGACAAACTCTTATATAAGGGAAAGCGCTCCCGAGGACACATGGGAATTTCTGTCAAGCTAGATTTCATCATGCTCATATGATTTGCATTCATTACTTTGATAATTTGATATGTGGGTGTACAGGTGCTTGGGCGCTGCCCTTACTTGGACAAGCCTCCCACTTATGATTAACCTCTCTCGCGAGCATCCGCAAATACGAAAGAAGAATTAAGATAAATCTAACCATAACATGAAACATATGGATCCAAATCAGCCCCTTACGAAGCAACACATAAACTAGGGTTTAAGCTTCTACCACTCTACCATCATCTACTTATTACTTCCCAATGCCTTTCCCTAGGCCCAAATAATGGTGAAGTGTCATGTAGTCGACGTTCATATAACAACACTAGAAAAGAGACAACATACATCTCATCAAAATATCGAACGAATAACAAATTCACATGATTACTTATAACAAGCCTTATCCCATGTCCTCAGGACAAACGTAACTACTCAGAAAGCATATTCATGTTTATAATCATAGGAGTATTAATTATCATTAAGGATCTGAACATATGATCTTCCATGAAGTAAACCACTTAGCATCAACTACAAGGAGTAATCAACACTACTAGCAACCCGATGTACCAATCTGAGGTTTTGAGACAAAGATCAGATACAAGAGATGAACTAGGGTTTGGAGAGGAGATGGTGATGGTGAAGATGCTAAAGAAGATCGTTGGTTATGACAATGGCTTCGATTTCCTCCTCCGGGAGGGAGGTTTCCACGGCAGAACAGCTCCACCGGAGCCCTAGATTGGTTCTGCCCAAGTTTCGCCTCGAGACGGCTGTGCTTCGCCCCGAAAGCTCTCCTATAATTTTTCTAGGTCAAAGCCATTCATATGGCAGAAGATGGGCACCAAAGGGCTGCTAGGGGCCCACAAGCCACAGGGTCGCGAACAGGGGGTAGGGTGCGCCCCAGGCTTGTGACCTCCTTGTGGGTCCCCTCTGGTATTTCTTTCGCCCAATATATTCGAAAATAATTCGTTGTAACTTTCCAGGACTTTTGGAGTTGTGTAGAATAGGTCTGTCATATTTGCTCCGTTTCCAGTCTAGAATTCAAGCTGCTGACATTCTCCCTCTTCATGTAAACCTCGTAAAACAAGAGAGAAAAGGCATAAGTATTGTACCATAATGTGTAATAGTAGCCCATAATGCAATAAATATCAAGATAAAGCAAGATGCAAAATGGACGTATCAAACACCTAGGGGCTTCTTCCCGAAGCCAATGATTATATATTTTAAGAATCTATTCGCATTTATTGGGTATGCATTTTTGACTTGTCAATTTTCAATCCATTATATGCATCCATTCAAAATAAGATTTTTGCCCAGCTGGGTTGCCTCGCTCCTTTGTTTACCCTCTACATTCTTGATTTTTCAGCTAGAGAGTAAAGGGAGCACCTCTGCAATTGTTACAGCTGGGTCGTACAGATACATACCTTAGACGGGTGAAGCCAAAAGCTAGTTATCTTTAGCATAAATTTGTCGGCTATGATGGAAGCAACAAATAAATATTATAGTTGTTATCAGCATTACTCGGGCTTCTCAAAAAAGACATTAGTCGCATACTAGCAGTATACGGCCTTACTACCTACGGTTTACGTAGCAGCCTGAAGGAAGGTACAGATAGAGGTAGTATTTTCTTTGGAAGATTTTTCTTACGCTAAGAAGTAATATAACATATCTTCCTGTGCATTTTTCTGTTTGTTCGCACCAAATAGCCGGATTGTCTGGTTCCTTGATAACCCACAAGTATAGGGGATCACAAAAGTTTTCGAGGGTAGAGTATTCATCCCAAATTTATTGATTCGACACAAGGGGAGCCAAACAATATTGTCAAGTATAAGCAGCTGAGTTGTCAATTCAACCACACCTGAAAGACTTAGTATGTGCAGCAAAATATTTAGTAGCAAAGTAGTATGGAAGTAACGGTAACAATGGCAAAATTCATAGTAGCAGTTTTGTAGTGATTGTAATAGTAGCAACGAAAAAGTAACTTAGCAACGATCAACATGTGAAAAGCTCGTAGGCAATGGATCATTGATGGATAATTATGTCGGATGGCATTCATCATGCAACAGTTATCACCTAGGGTGACACAGAACTAGCTCCAATTCATCAAGGTAATGTAGGCATGTATTTCATATATAGTCGTAAGTGCTTATAGCAAAGAACTTGCATGACATAGCCCTACCCTCCCGTTGCAGCGGTGTCCTAATGGAAACTAAGGGATATTAAGGCCTCCTTTTAATAGAGAAGCAGACCAACGCATTGGCACTTAGTGAATACATGAACTCCTTAAACTATGGTAATCACCGGAAAGAATCCCAATTATTGTCACCATGGGGTATGTGGATCATAACACATAATAGGTGTCTACAACTTGCAAGATAGTATCAAGAACAAATATTTATTGATGGAAACATAACAGGTTCAGATCTGAAATCATGGCACTCGAACCCTAGTGACAAGCATTAATCATAGCAAAGTCATAGAAACATCAATCTAAGAACATAGTGGATACTAGGGATCAAATCCTAACATAACTAACACGATTACATGGTAAATTTTATCCAACCCATCACCATCCAGCAAGCCTATGATGGAATTACTTATGCACGACGGTGAGCATCATGAAATTGGTGATGGAGAATGGTTGGTGATGACGACGACATTGATTTCCCCTCTACGGAGCCCAAAATGGACTCCGGAACTGCCCTCCCGAGGAAGAACAAGAGGTGGTGGCGGCTCCATATCGTGAAACGCGATGAACTCTTATCCTCTATTTTTTTCTCCAAGAATGTTAATATATAGAGTTGGAATTAGGGTCGGAGGAGGTCTGTGAGACCCACAATACACCAGGGCGCGCCCTAGGGGGGGCCTAGCTTGTGGCTAATGGGTGGACCCCCTCTGGTTGATTCTTTCGCCAATATTTTTTATTAATTCCAAAAATACTCTCTGTAAAATTTCAGGTCAATCCGAGAACTTCTATTTCTGCAGAAAAATGACACCAAGGCAATTCTGCCGAAAACAGCGTCAGTCCAGGTTAGTTCCATTCAATTCGTTCAAATTAGTTTGGAAAAAGAGTTTGGAAAAAGTAGATACGATGGAGACATATCAACTCCCCCAAGCTTAACCCATTGCTTGTCCTCAAGCAATTCATTTAACAAATAGAAAGTGACAAAGAAAAACTTTTACAAACTCTGTTTGATCTTGTTGTTGCAAATATGTATAGCCAACAATCAGGCTTTTAGCGAAGATTATGAACTAACCATATTCACAATAACATTTAGGCCTGACATTTACTCATATCGATGGCATAATCAACAAGTGAGCAATAATAGTAAGTCTCGGATGACAACACTTTTTCCAAACAATCATGATGTGATATAACAAAATGGTATCTCGCTAGCCCTTTCTAAGACCGCAAAACATAAATGCAGAGCACCCCTTGAAGATCAAGGACTGACTAGACACTATAATTCATGGTAAAACAGATCCAGTCACAATCATACTCAATGTCAATTAATAACAGAGCATACAAATGACAGTGGTGCTCTCTAACTGGTGCTTTTTATAAAAAGATGATGAATTAATAATAAAGTAAATAGATAGGCCCTTCGCATAGGGAACCAGGGATTTGCAGAGGTGCCAGAGCTTGAACTTTTAAAATAGAGGTGAATAAAATTTTGAGCGGTATGCTTTCATTGTCAACATAACAACCAAGAGATCTCGACATCTTCCATGCTAGATACATTATAGGTGTTTCCCAAACAGAATGAGAAAGTTTTTACTCCCCCTCCAGCAATCAAACACACTCCATGGCTAGCCGAATCCATGGGTACCGTTCATACAAACAACAGCCCTAGGGGAGTTTCGTTTCATTACATTTTTGAGCATGGAACTGGGCATCCCGAAAACCAGCCACTTTCTCATGAATGACAACTGAATAAACACTCATTGTGAGAATAACCCACCTAGCATGGAAGACACTAACAACCCCTAATCACTATATGAGCGATTCGGGCATATAAAACAGAATATTATTTGAAGGTTTAGAGTTTGGCACATGCAAATTTACTTGGAAAGGCAGGTAAATATCGCATATAGGTAGGTACGGTGGACTCATATGGGACAACTTTGGGTTTAAGGGAGTGGATGCACAAGCAGTATTCTCGCTTAGTACAAGTGAAGGCCAGCAAGAGACTTAGAAGCGACCAACTAGAGAGCGACAACATTCATAAACATGCATTGAGATTAACCAACATTGAATGCAAGCATGAGTAGCATATAAATCACCATGAACATAAACATCGTGGAGGCTATGTTGATATTGTTTCACATACATACTTGAACATGTGCCAAGTGAAGCCACTTGAATCATTAAAAGGAGGATACCATCCTATCATACTGCATCAAAACCATTTTAAAATGCATGTTGGCACTCAGGACAAACCAGTATACACTCTTAGGTAATTAAGCATGGCATGAGTAACTATAATCTCTAATTTTCATTACAAACATGTTTCATCCATAATGAGCTGAATCCAAAATGATGAGAAAATCATATTTACAAAAACAAAAATAGGCCGAGTTTGTACCAGCTTTTCTCCATCTCAATCACTTCATCATATATCATCATTATTGCCTTTCACTTGCAAGACCGAACGGTGTGAATAATAATAAGAGTGCACATGCACTGGACTAAGCTGGAATCTGCAAAGAATTATTTAAAAAATAAGACAGGGTAATATGGGCTCTCTCTAAGATAAACAACAATGCATATGAGAGCCACTCAACATTTTCATCATGGTCTTCTCCTCTCGACCCAAAGAAAAGAATTTCAAAATAAGAACGGGAAAACTGTTTACACGGAAAAGCTCCCAACAAGCAAAAGAAGAACGAGAAATATTTTTGGGTTTTCTTTTAATACTACAACTAAACATTATAGAAAGTACAACTAGAGCTAATTATTTTTAGTTTTCATAAGGTTTTTCTGACACACAAGACGAAAGCGAGAAAAACAAATAAGCTAACATGGATGATAAAGTGAAAAAGTAAGAACACCGACAACTGGAATGATCGTGTGAACACGAATGTAATGTCGGTGAGAAATACATACTCCCCAAAGCTAAGGCTTTTGGCATAAGTTGGTCTATGGCCACAGCTGGCATGGTGGATACCCAAAGTTATAGTCGGGTACATACTGGGACGCGACAGCTACTACCTGAAGGACTGCAGCATGGAGGTGAGCGACCTTCACCTATCTCTCGCACACATTTGCCTCCCCTCTAGTCATATATATCTCTGTTTTACCTGAAATTTAAAGAAAGCAGGAGCAGGAAGGGTAATATGGACAACATGTTGCCTATAAAAGATTAATCAGTAAAGGAGGGACTGTTCGTTCCTCTCAAGAAACTGCTAGTGTACCATAGCATTATAATCAGGAAAAGCAGGTGATAACTCAATATCATTCCCCCTTATGGGTACCCAAGATAATTAGCTAACCGGGTGGCATAAATCCCACCAAAGAAATCTCCATCTGTAGCATTAAGATGTAACACACTGGCAATAATAGCCCCCAAGTTATATCGTTTATCATCCATTATGGTACACTTGAGGATACTAAGATCTGATGCACAAAGGTGGCAATAATCATCTTTACCTTTAATGCATCTACCTATAAAGAGAGCAAAACAGTGTATGGTAGCAAAATGAATGCTCCCTATGGTAGCGTTTGTGATATTTCTAGTCTCTCCCTCAGTGATGCTAGAAAGAAAATCGTTAAATACAGTTTTGCGAGGCTCACTATGAATGCCCCATCGTGGGATTTTGCATGCATGCTTAAAATCTTCTAGGTCGATGGTGTATGATTTATCATAAAGATCAAACAGGACAGAATGAGTATTGCACTGGGATGTAAATTTAAACACAAATGAATCAGTGAGGTGATAGTACTGCCGACACTTATCTCACACGAAATCCTCAAGGCTGGCATTTTGTACGTATGCATAAAATTCATCCTTGAAACATGCATGAACCATGAATTGATCCAACGGCCATTTGCAAGGCCGTACTTGAGCTTCTCTTGGTGGTTCAAGGTCCGACTCACGTATCGCGAGCCTTAGGGCTTCCTTCCTCGAGGAACCACCTTGGTATATCTTCCTAAAATTGCTTCCTCTAAATTTTTTCTAAAATTTTAGTGTCTCAAAATAAAAATGGACAAAACTCAACAAGATTTAAAGAAACTACTCCCATAAGTGCTTGGAGGCTAAATCATGCATCAAAACTACTTGGGACCATATCAATTTGACATGAAAGCTCAAGAACAGGGTCAGCACAACATCAAAAATTTGTAATATATAAAGCACTAGAACAAAAACTAATTGGACCATTGGAGAGTCACATACCGAAGAACAATCCCCCAATACTGTTTTGCAAATGGAGCTTTGCACAAGGATATTGAAAATGGCAGCAAGATGAGCTAGGACACGGGTTTGAGCAATGGTGGGATTTTTTATGGAGGAGGACGGAGTGGATGGGTTCTGGAAAAAGTGAGGGGGCGATGCGGGCCCACAAGCCACCAGGGTGTGCCCTAGGGGGTGGGCATGCCCCCTGGGCTTGTGGCCCACAGGTGCAACCCCTTGGTGTGTTCTGAGTGCCAAATATTCTTAAATATTCTATAAAAAATCATACTAAATTTTCAGGGCATTTGGAGAACTTGTATTTCCAGGTCATTTTTTGTTGTACGGATAATTCAGAAAACAGAAGTATAATAGTATTTTTGTTTTATTTATTTAAAAAATAGAAACTAAAAGCTGGGTATAGAAGGTTGTGCTTTCTAAATCCATCTATCTCATGTCCATCAAAAGGAATTCATTAACAAGGTTGATCAAGTCTTATTAACAAACTTCTTTCGAGTAACATGAAACCGGAGAATTTCCAAATAACACTAAGTTACCTCAACGGGGACAGGCATGTCCCCTACCATGATTATTTCATATTTCCTCTTGATAGTAGGGAGAGGGAATTTAAAACCTCCAATAGCAATTGTTGGAATTTCTCAAATAGAGTTGATACTACGAACTTGAGGTTGTTTCTTCATAAAGTGCTCCGTACGCTCATTACATTAACATGAAAAGTGACATTGACTTTGTTGCAATCAATAACATCCCTTGCAGTGTTCAAAAATGGTCTACCAAGGATGATCAACATGCTATCGTCCTCGGGAATATCAAGAATAACAAAGTCTGTTGAGATAGTAAAGTTTGCAACCACAACAGGCACAACCTCACAAATTCCGGTGGGTAAAGTGGTTGATTTATCAGACATTTGCAAACAGATTTCAGTAGGTGTCAACTTATTCAAGTCAAGTCTACGATATAAAGATAAAGGCATAACACTAACACCGTCTCCCAAATCACATAAAGCGGTTTTAACATAGTTTCTTTTAATGGAGCATGGTATAGTTGGTATTCCTGGATCTCCTAATTTCTTTGGTACTCCACCCTCAAAAGTATAATTAGCAAGCATAGTGGAAATTTTAGCTTTGGGTATCTTAATTTTATTAGTCACAATATCCTTCATATACTTAGCATAAGGAGAAATTTTCAGAATATCAGTCAAGCGCACACGGAAACACACAGGTCTAAGCATTTCAACAAAGCGCTCAAAATCCTCATCATCCTTTTTCTTGGATGGCTTAGGAGGAAAGGGCATGGGTTTCTGAACCCAAGGTTCTCTTTCTTTACCATGCTTTCGAGCAACAAAGTCTCTTTTATCATATCTATTATTCTTAGATTGTGGGTTATCAAGATCAACATCATGTTCAATCTCCACATCATTATCATTACTAGGTTGAGCATCAACATGAACATCATCATTAACATTATCACCCAGTTCATGTTCATCACTAGGTTGTGTTTCAGCATCAGAAATAGAAATATCATTTGGGTTTTCATGTGTATCTATAATAGGTTCACTAGCAGCATGCAAAGTCCTATCATCATTCTTTTTCCTTTTATTACTGGGAAAACTAGGTGCATCAGTATTAATTCTCTGAGAATCTTGCTCAATTCTCTTAGGATGGCCCTCAGGATACAAAGGTTCCTTAGTCATTTTTACCACCTCTAGTCACAACTCTAATATGATGATCATTATTCTTACCATTCATCTCATTAAGCAAATAATTGTGTGCCTACTTTTTCTACTTGAGTAGTTACCACGAAAGCATGTTTACTAATAAGCTTAAGATCATTAACAGTTCTACTCATATAATCACCTAAGCGATCAAGCATGTAAGCATTATGTCTCAATTGTCTACTAACACAAGCATTGAAATTTTCTTGTTTAACAATAAAGTTATCCAATTCATCCAAACACTCACTAGCAGACTTGTTATAAGGAATATCACCTTCGTAAAAGCTATTGAGAGAATTTACCTCCACTACCTATGTCGGGTTATCAAGACCATGTATTTCTTCAATAGGTGGTAAATTCTTAACATCTTCAGCTTTAATACCTTTTTCATGTATTTCTTTTTCTCTTGCATATCTTCAGGACTAAGAAATAGAATACCGCTTTTCTTCAGAGTTGTCTTTGGAGGTGGTTCGGGGATGGTACAATCATCATCATTCGTCAATATATTATTCAAGAGTAGTTCAGCTTGTTCAATCATTCATTCCCTGAAAACACAACTAGCACAACTATCTAGGTGGTCCCTACAAGCACCGGTTAGTCCATTATAAAATATATCAAGTATTTTGTTTTTCTTGAGAGGATGACCAGGCAAAGCATTAAATAATTGGAGAAGCCTCCCCCAAGCTTGTGGGAGACTCTCTTCTTCAATTTGCACAAAATTAAATATTTCCTGTAAGGCAGCTAGTTTCTTATGAGCAGGAAAATATTTTCCAGAGAAGTAATATATCATATCATGGGGAATATGCACACAACCAGGAGCAAGATATTTAAACCATAGCTTAGCATCACCCTTTAATGAGAAAGGAAAAAAGTTAAGAATATAGTAGTGGCAATTTTTTTCCTCATGAGCGAATAGGGTGGCTATGTCATTCTATTTAGTAAGATGTGCCACAACAGTTTCAGATTCCTAACCATGGAAAGGATCGGATTCAACCAAAGTAATTAACTCAGGATCGATAGAGTGAAGTAGCAAACTAAGGATCATACTGCATTCTAGCATTCAAAGATTTTTATTTCCACTTGCATAGTAATTTCTTAAGATCATCTCTATCTTTACAAGCAAGAAAGTACCTATCTAACTCTCCATCCATAACATAACCCTCAGGTATAATAGGCAATTCATATCTAGGAGAGCTAGGTCTAACAGGTGTCTGAAAGTGTTCAATTTCAATAATTTCATCAGTTTCGGAAATATAATCAGTTTCAGTGATCTCATTCTCTCTAACCCTAGCAAGTTGTTCAGTAAGAATTTCACCCAAAGGCACAGTATTATCAAGCATAACAGAAGTGGCATCATCAATTACTTGTGACATATCAGAGTTACTAGCAGGTGGTTGTGTCGCAAATTTACTCAAAGAGAATGTGAATCAAGTGCAGAGCTAGATGGCAGTTCCTTACTTGTCCTCGTAGTAGAGGGGAAGATCTTGATTTTTGCATCTTTCAAATTCTTCATAGTGATCAATAGATATAAATACCATGTGACTTGGATAATAAAGCCATGCTCCCGGCAACGACGCAAAAAAAGGGTCTTCATAACCCACAAGTATAGGGATCACAACAATTTTCGAGGTTAGAGTATTCAGCCCAAATTTGTCGATTTGACACAAGGGGAGCCAAAGAATATTTTCAAGTATTAGCCGCTGAGTTGTCAATTCAGCCACACCTGACAGACTTATTATCTGTAGAAAAACATTTAGTAGCAAAGTAGTATGGAAGTTACGATAACGACGGGAAAAGTTACAGTAGCAGTTTTGTAGTGAGTGTAACATTAGCAACAGAAAAGTAACTTAGCAAAGATCAATATGTGAAAAGCTCATAGGCAATAGATCAGTGATGGATAATTATGTTGGATGGCATTCATCATGCAACAATTATAACCTAGGGTGACACAAAACTAGCTCCAATTCATCAATGTAATGTAGGCATGTATTCCGTATATAGTCATACGTGCTTATGGAAAAGAACTTGCATGACATCTGTTGTCCTACCCTCCGGCGGCAGCGGGGTCCTAGTGGAAACTAAGGGATATTAAGGCCTCCTTTTCATAGAGAACCGGACCAAAGCATTAGCACTTAGTGAATACATGAATTCCTCAAACTACGGTAATCAATGGAAAAAGTCCCAATTATTGTCACCTTGGGGTATGAGGATCATAACATATAATAGGTGTCTACAACATCCAAGATAGGATAAAGAATACACATATATTCATGGAAACATAACAGGTTCTGATCTGAAATCATGGCACTCGAGCCCTAGTGACAAGCATTAAGCATAGCAAAGTCATAGCAACATCAATCTCAGAATATAGTGGATACTAGGGACCAAACCCCAACAAAACTAACTCAATTACATGGTAAATATCATCCAACCCATCACCGTCCAGCAAGCCTATGATGAAATTACTCAAACACGGTGGTGTGCATCATGAAATTGGTGATCGAGGATGGTTGGTGATGACGATGGCGTCGGTTTCCCCTCTTGGGAGCCTAAAACGGACTCCGGATCCACCCTCCCGAGGAAGAACAGGAGGTGGTGGCGACTCCTTATCGTGAAATGCGATGTACTCTTCTCCTCTATTTTTTCTCCACTTATGTGAATATATAGAGTTTGAATTAGGGTCGGAGGAGGTCTGTGGGGCCCACGAGCTACCAGGGTGCGTCCTAGGGGGGCGCCCCCTAGCTTTTGGCCAATGGGTGGACCCCATCTGGTTGATTTTTTTGCCAATATTTTTATTAATTCCAAAAATATTATGCGTAAATTTCCAGGTGAATCCAAGAACTTTTATTTCTGCACAAAAATAACACCAAGGCAATTCTGCTAAAAACAGCGGTAGTTCGGGTTAGTTCCATTCAAATCATGCAAATTAGAGTCCAAAACAAGGGGAAAAGAGTTTGGAAAAGTAGATATGATGGAGATGTATCATTCCTCGAAAGAATTCCCTCTTATCGAGGGATATTTCATAAGGAACACTCCCAAGTTCTTAGCACGGGAGGTCGAAGCGGATGGCCAGTTAGGATAGAGTTTACAACATAGACGGGGCAATTTTTGATTTAAAGTACATAGTTACATAAAATTACACATCTCGCTGTTGTTCAAGATTGACTATTAAGGCATCCAGGGCGCAATCTTCCTGCGAGAGACGAGCGGCGGGCATTACTTTGTCGTACACCAAATGAAGCAACACTTCTTGCCTATCTGGCCCTGCCAGCCCAACCCGAGCCATATGATCAGGTTTAAGGCTGGTATAACGGGTCTTCATCATTGCCCACGCAGCTCATGCTCACTCTCGGAAGGCCGATGTCTTCCATAGCTCAAGCCGACTCCAGGCTGTCGTGAACCGATCAGCTAGTTCGGCCATCCCTTCCGGAGGCTTCTCGGCAGACCATAGCGCTTTTATGATGCTCCTCATAGCCTTCTGAGCCCGCTCATTTACTGTGGGTAGTTCCTTCAGAAGGCTCACCCGGTAGGATACATGAGACAAGGCATGTCCATTGCACTTCATGTATTAGAGGTACCCTTTGACATTATAATCACACTTACCCAACATGCCCCTCTGTAATTTCTGGTTCTCTTCTTGGGTCTGGGCCAATTGAGTCTTTAAACTCTCAATTTCTTCGGCATGTTGCTTGTTTTCCGCCTGGAGACGGTTCTTCTCCTCAAGATTTCGTTGAGCCAAAAGGTACCCGACCTCATAATGGGACTTAGCATACCTCTGGGATTCTCGGGCCACATGAAATCTTTTTGCAACTGCCCTCTAGACTCAGCTGCTATAAAGTACCCTCGCGTCCGTGCGAGACTATATAACAAGATCAGCAAAATGGAGAATAGTCTACATCCTCCTCCCGGGTATTATTCTTCACTTGTTCCAGTTCAGCCTTCACAGCTTCCACCCATGTTCAGCTCGCCTCCAATTCATTGGCCAACTACTCTTTCTGTTGCTTGGAGGCCTACATCGATCATCCGTAAAACAATATGCAGATCCTTAGCTCGGCCGTCACGACCAATCCAAGGCTCAGGGGCTACTGTGTTTACATGTGTGTATGGATTCATAAAACCAATCACTCACCTTCAGGCTTGATGATATCAGTTTCACGGCTTCCCAAGGCTAGCTCGGGCAGCTCCGATGTGCGCGTCTGCTGAGAATACAGCATTAAACTCTTGTTTAGAAAGCGTTGGGAGGCTCAAGGCATAGCGTCGCTACGGATGGTTCATCACACTTTCTACCTCAGATTTAGTGACTGATACCGCGTCCTTGGAATCTTCAGGGGCCTGATTGACCATAGGGGCCTCCCTAACAGGTTAAGCAGGAGTAGAAGATCTTGAATCATGAGTGTTGCCAGGCACCCAGGAAACGTTCCCGACGGAAGATGGTTGTACTCGTTTCCTGAGTATTTCGACATGAGATCTTCTGTGAAATCCTATTGATCATGTTAACAATAGACTAAGCATCCAAACAAAGTACCTTTTGGTCGAACGAGTGGTTGGGGTCGTCCCCATGGCCGGCTCACGAGAAGGATTCCTATTGCTGCCCGGTCTGGGCATTGCTACCGTAGCCGATGTTCGTCGTGTCGACCGACGACGCTTGGGAGCAGAAACCGGCACATTTGGGTCGATGGAGGACACTTACCTTTTGCAGGAAGATATTTTCTTCTGACATGTAATAAGGGAAGGGTGTGATCTGGGGTGATTGTCTGTGATAGCCACCTTGGAACGATCAAGGCTCTCTTGGTAAAAGACTCCGTCTTCGAACTCGATTTACACCTCTGGATCGTCATGGAATCCTAGATCGTTATCACGAGAGTAGTTCTCTGGTTGGGGGGGGGTGGACAGTTGATAGTCTCAACAAAGCTCCTCCATTCATGTTTGCACAGAAGAAAAGCTTCGGTCAAAAGGGTCAAATAAAAAACCCAAACTCAGGTCACAAAGTCGAAAGGCTTACCCATTCGATGGGTTTGTAACTCGAGTAGCCCTCCTTAACCGGTAGTTGAACAAACTCTTCTTTTCCCCTTTGAACAGGTCGGCAAGAGCAGCTGTTAATGCCGCTTGATTGTCAGGGCCTAGCCATCGGGAGCGAGTGGTGTCACTTGTTCCATTGTAATGCCACAAAGGGTGTATCCTTTGCTGAAGAGGTTGAATGCATCGGGTGATGGAGGCATCCATCACATCAATCATGGTTAGCTTGTGATGAGCCAGTCGCCTTACGTTGGCAGCCAAGATGTAATAGCCCAAGAGAATACCTTGCCATATTTGTAATCATTTCCATGTGTGAACCTTCTATGGATGCTATCATGAGTTTTAATATCAACTTTGCCTCTTTTCATTTCATGCATCATGGCATCATGTTCATAACATCAAGTGCATCATATTTTTTTGCCATGATTGTGGTGTGGTGTTGTTGATGTGAGTGTGTGTGTTATCTTCATGTGCAAAACTTTGGGGTGAAACCCCTCCTCACTTTCCATAGAAAATATGCCCAACTCTCTCTCTTTTAAAAATATTGCAACATGTGGAATTTTTTCTTGCTAAATAAAGTCTTTAAAAATGTTGCTTTACTCCTAAATAATATGATAAGAATTGTTGCTTAGCTCTTATTCATGTTTGAAATATTTTGTCGTTTGGATCTTTAGAAAATAGATCCTAATATTATATAAATGTGATTTATTTTGTTTGCTCTACAAATGCTAAAACTATTTTTATTAAATAGGACATGATACTGTAAGTGACTATCAATGTTTGCTTTCCTCAGATTCCCTTTTAATCTTCCATGTCTTTTAGTTGTGTTTGCTCTTTTATTTAAAAGGACAAAAACCTTTTGTTTTCGAGTGGAGAGAGAGCAACCCAGTTGGGCCTCTCCTGGCCCAGCAACGGAGCAGCAGCAAGCCCAGCGTAGCTCCACAGCCAAGCCAGCCCCCTCGAGCACGTTCACTTCATCCTCCTTTGTATGGCAGCACATCGGGAACAACCACATTGACCTTCGGTTCGATTTTACGGCTGCCGGCTACCCCCTGCTCCTGTCCGCTCCACGTCAAGCCGCCACTCAGGTAGGTCTCCCCGCGCCATGTCGTCGCCCTGTCCACCATGCTCCGGCCAAGCAACAAGTCGAGCCCGGAGTTGACCTCCTCGCCGCATCTCCGTCGCCCTGGTGCCGTATGATCACCAAGGCGAAGATCATTGATGACCTCGACCTCTTCTTCTTCTTCTTCGTCTCGGTCCAGAGTTGCACCAGACTTCTGTCGAAGCTCGTGACGTCCCCATCTCATCACGGACCTCCTATTCATGTGCTAGATATACGAGGTAGTTCCCTCCTGATCTTTGTTCGTTTCCATAGCCTATGGATCTATGGTATAGTCACGATGTTCATGCCATCTTCGTGCTCTCTGTGTTCCATGATGGCGCCGACTCTCGCAGCACTGGTCTTCTTCTTCCTCACAATCTCTCCCTCTGATGGTTTGTTTCAGACAAGAACACACAAGGGGTGAGAAGAACTCAACAAAGGAAGACACACCCACACACAGATGAACCAAGGGAGACCATATGAGCTTTGCCAAGAGGCCCTTCCCTTAATGGACATAAGCACTACATATTTTCCTTTAGCCCTCACGACCTCTCTTCTTTTCTCATTCATCAACTGAACTTATATAGGAAGTACATTGACACTCACAGACGCACTCACGCCAGCCACCACAAACGGCCACCACGCCATGCAACTACTTTGACCCATTACTCCACTAACCACTCCATGCACTAACCAACTAGCACATTCAGCGGCCACACTCAGCCACCAACACGTACACACGCAGAACCTGGCCATCACAACCGGCCACTAACACATGACCCAGTCAACATATGTGTCAAGATTAACTCTAACATTTTTCCTTCTAATCTTGACATAGTGACTCACCAAACTTTTCATGGATGACGCCTTCATAGCGTCGAGCTCAACTCCATCTCGTCGTGGACGCCGCTGTAGCGTCCATCACATGAACCTTGCCATGGACGACGCATTCGTAGCGCCCATCATCAAGTCCTCTTGCCGCACATGGTGGCCAACTCTTGACGTGGACGACGCCGTCACGACGCCGATCATGACGCCCTCATTATCTTGCGGCATCGCACTGCAACCGCATGTTTGCCGCCGGTGCCGCAACTCGTCGGTGACTTGCCTCCATGTTGTCGACGATGACGCACCTTGTCGACGACTCTCACATGGAACTCCTCACGGCACTGGCCTCCGCTCCATGGCCATCACCTCCTCGCCGCCGGTGACACAACTTACCGGGCAACATACCTTTCTCCATCGCTCATGACGCAGCTTGACGAGGATGAAGACATGGACCGACCGCTAGCAGCATCGTGCCGCCAACGGCATCCACCTTGCGCCGCTAACGTCTCCCTTGCATGGAATCCGCCATGCCGCCACCATCGCCTCGGATGGACAAGGCTCTGATGCCAATTGTCGGTGCCACCTCTTGCGGTGCCGCTCTTCTTCTTCCTCAAAATCTCTTCCTCTCATGGTTTGTCTCAGACAGGAACATACAAGGAGTGAGAAGAACTCAACAAAGGAAGACACACGCACATACAGACGAACCAAGGGAGACCACATGAGCTTTGCCGAGAGGCCCTTACCTTGGTGGACACAAGCACTACATATTTTTCTTTAGCCCTCACGGCCTCTTTTCTTTTCTCATTCATCAACTAAACTTATATAGCAAGTACATTGACACTCACAGACGCACTCACGCCAGCCACCACACACGGCCACCACGCCATGCAACTACTTTGACCCATTACTCCACTAACCGCTCCATGCACTAACCACCTAGCACGTTCAGCAGCCACACTCAGCCACCAACACGTACAAACACGGGACCTGGCCATCACAACCGGCCACTAACACATGACCAAGTCAACACATGTGTCAAGATTAACTCTAACATTTCAAATACTTGTAGTTTCTTTTTTATGCGTGTATAGAGCTAATCGTGGACCCTGCTTCGGTTTTTCCTAGCTGTTGACCCCGCATGCCGCACACCCACGCACTACTCCTCCACCGCAGCACCTTACCGCACACCCGTCGTCGCTCGCGAGTCACTCACATCACTGCAGCTGCCACCTCGCCGTGTTACGCCTCCATGGCCGAGCTAATCGTCGGTATGAGCACGCGCACCACGCGCATGTAAGAATGCAGGCACCCCACAGCTGCACCTCGCCAGGTTTCCGCACGCCCTCTGCTATCATATATCCTCAAATCTCGCTGCATTGCTTGACTACAGCGCGGGCGAGCATGACCGTAAGCCATTGTTGTAAGAGCTTGTGCTTTTAGATATTCTTATCAAGTCCATGCTTTCCTTTCTAACCAAACACTAGTTCAGGCGAGCTAGCTATAGTAGTCATTAGGTCCTGTAGCGAAACTCGCGCACACACACGAGCACCCACACCTGCAGCCGTGCGCGCACGCTGTCTCGCCGTCCCCAGCCTCGGACAAAGCAACCTCTCTTCTCTGAACTTGTTGCAGCTTCATCAGGCTACAGAAGGCCGTGTTTATGAACTGCTAGTCCATCGTTTAGAGACGAATTAGGATGTAACGCACTGGCAAGCACCTATGGCTTCTTGATAGGAGACCAGAGATCGACTCCCCTATGACGCACCTTTTATTTTGCAGCCAATTTTTATCACGTTTTGTCCTGCCGATATCTCTGGTCGATATCATATCACTAGTGCCTAGCTAGCCTGCTGGTTGTTGCTCTGCTCAAAAACCAAGTGCTCTGGGGATCTAATCCCAGTATCCCCAGTTTTCCTTTTCTTTTCTTTTCCTTTTCTTTTTTTCTGTTTTTTTCTTTGCACATGTTTTATTTCAAATGCTCAGTTTGTGATCTACTTCCTTTTGGTACAATTCCACACCTTCTTAAATTGTTAGATATTGTTTTGTCTAGTTGGAGTGTGCATGAGAATGTAGATTAGCTCAAAACATGAAATTTGCCAAAGTCATAACTTTTAACCCATAGGCCCATTTCATATAATTTATATATGCAAAATGCTTAGAATTTTATGTAGATTAATAATATGCACCTTTCGTGCATGTTAAGATGTCTAAGTTGTTGCTTGTATTCCTTTTGCGCCACTGCCATGTTAAAAAGGTTTAGTTCATAGCTATTGAACCGTAACTCCGATTCAGATGAATTATGTATGCTAATTGATTAGAAAATGTGTATAATATGGTGCACATTATTTCTTGTCTAATAAATAAAATGTGGTGTTTTAGGCAGAACGGTACCTAACTCTAAACTTGCTCATGGGGTAGTTCTGGCATTGAGTTATGTTGATTTCGGCCTCATTTATAATGCCTAGATGATGTAGTTGTTTATGCTCCACCTCTTGGCATGATAAACAACATGTAAACCTGCCATGTAATAAATAAGAGTGAACAAATAATTCTAATGTGGAGTTTCATTAAAATGCAACCCGTTCATATCAAACTTCACTTAATGCGTAGTATTTGTTGTTGTGCTTGTCATGCCATGCATATTTACACCTGGCCATGCGTTATACTTGATTGTGCATCATACCTTGCTTGTATGTTTATTGGATGTTCTTATTTCTTGTGGGTAGCGTCGGGTGATGAGAGCGAGTACAAGGAACCCGTCGAGAACGTTTCTGAAGAGCAAGAGTACTATCCCGCTGAAGACCCATCACGCAAGATGACCGTACCTGGATCCCGACACTATTTTTTGCTTTGCTAGATCTATTATCATTATGCTTTTGTTACCTACCACTTGCATGACCAGCCTCCTACATTGGCATGAAAGCCTCTAACCCCTTCACTACCTAGCAAACCTTGTTTGGCTAAGATAGCGCTACTCAGCCTCTCTTATAGCGTTCTTAGATGCAGGTGCAGGTTGTTTTCCATTTGATAACATGGATATCTATAGATATGACAATATTTATTGCTATTTAATTTAATGCACCTATATATCTTGCCAAGGTGGAAGGCTTGGCCTTTTTCTCAGTGTTTTGTTCCACTTTTGCCGCCATAGTTACTTGTTACCGGTGTTATGGTCCATATTTTTGCACAACTGACATGCTCGGGGTTGTTATGGGGACCCCCTTGGCCATTCGTTTTATGTTAAACTTGTCTGGGAAGACCCAACATTGGTAATATATTTCCTAAACAACTTAATAAAATTGCATAGGGCATAGCTACCCCGTGGATAATTAATCACCCCCCCCCGAGCCAGTGCTCCTCATGAGTGTTGGTCCACCTACCTAGCAGTCGGTGGTGCCACCTCGGGGGAACTCGAGGAATTTTGTAGGCAACCATCCACTTCACATAGACGGATGATGCCCATTAATAGAGAGCGTACGGTCTAGAAGCCGATCTGGCTCACAGGGAGGTCTTGCTGGACTTGTTTTACGTTTCTCGAATGTCTTGCGTGAGGAATTCCGATTTTTCTTTGGGCTATCTCGAGGTTGCGGTTTTCCAGTGGAATTGCCTAGGAAGATCATGAGATTCGTGGTCGAGGTTATTCCCGCGGAGTGTGGTTAGTTTGTGATGGCTGAGTTGGAGCACCCCTGCAGGGTTTAATCTTTTCAGAAAGTTGTTCCCTCAGTTATGTGGCAACTTGGAGATTCGTTTAAGACCCGGTTATAGTTAACTTGAAGTAACTCAAATAAAATACACTAACTGTGTGCGTAACCCCGACTGTCTCTGCTCGTGAACATGAATCGGGAGAGAACATGGTGTGGTTATGATTGACGTAAGTAGGTGTTCAGGATCATTTAGGGATCATGCTAGTTCTCGGCCGTTATGCGTAGGCTACCACATTTACTTCTTGTCATCGTAAGTTAGCAACTCAAGTAAATGCTTAGGTGCTTGCGGCAACCTCACCACTTACCCTTCCTCACCCAAAAGGTTACATAGTTTTGGTACCCGGGTTACAAGATTGCTGAGTCACCATGGCTCACAGATTACAACACTAGATGTACAGGTACCAACAATGACTACCATGTTGAGGCTTCGCATCTCAAGTGGGAGTATGATGAAGAACGTGGCCGGATGTATGTTACATACCCCGATTAGTAGAGAGGCAACGTGGTCGTGATCCCTGGGAAAGCAAGGCAGTATCATTGCATCTTTTGTCATTTGATTTCGTCCATAGCCAGACGCTGCTTTTATGGATGTATGCATGAATGCTTTGAGTCACATTGTAATTTAGCATGTGACGAGTGTAAGCCAATCTATTATACTCTTTTCTTCGTTAAATCTATGCAATGATGTTGTACTTGTGAAACCCTTAGATGCGCTTCTATTCCCATCAAGGACCTCGAGCCTTATTGGGATAGAACAGCATCTTGGTCATTACAAGTTGGTAATTAGATCCATACGACCATAGGAGCTCCTTGCTTGATCGAACATGGCCGAGTTGAGTTTAGTGAGAACCCATTTTGAGTCTAGTTATATATTAGAGAGTAGGATTCTTTTACTTCCTCTTCTATACTCTGGTGAGTTATTCGACTCAGGATTTTTTAGTTCTACTCCTCTTATCGCTCAAAAAATTTAGAATTGCACAGGTATTGTTGGGATCGTTCTGATATCTTTGTGATGAGAACATTGTTCTTGGGGCCTCCTCCAATTTAGGGGTTGTGGCACTGTCTTGGGGAGTTGAGCTCCAAGGTTTTGTCATCACATTTGTATCATGGCAGTTCCGGAATACCAAAGGTCGCCAACATCAAGAACGCTTCTATACTATTTGTGGTGAGAATAGTTTGGCATCACCTAGTACTAGGGAGAGCGATCATATGTATTGTCACAACTAGTATATCAGATGTATTTTGAAGGTCTGAGGTACACGATTTCTGATGTTTTCTTGGTTATGTGTTGACAGATGGATACAGTTGGAGTGTAGGGCTTGTTAGTTGTGTGGGATAATTTGCCTCCCTGTATCCCCAACACCCGATTGCATAACCAAAGATTTCGAAAGTTCTTAGGAGGGAATTCTAGTAGTTACCTAGGATCATGTTTCTTCAAATGTATGAGGGTTTATACATTTGTTCCGAGCGTATCTTAGCTCAATACCTTATTGTGTTTATTCAAGTGGCTTCAAGATCTTATGATGTTATCACAAACCCAGAAAAGGCATTCTTACTAATTTTCAGTATGAATGCTATTGATGCTATTCCATTGAATTTCTTTCAAGCCATTTGATTCAGCTTATTGCAATCATCTATGTCAATGGTGTGCTGATGTTCTTGGCCATCTTCAGGATGGCTCCACCAACTCGCAGGAATCTGGGTCATGATGAGGAGCAATCTAACCCTCCACCATCCCCACCACCTCTACCTCCAGAATCTTGGCAAGCTTTGATGGCCACAACCAATGCGAATACTCAAATGTTGCTCAGGTTGTTCCAAGAGAGAGATCAGGGACAACAAGGTCATCAAGGGAATCTCCAGAATAAGCCCCAGTTTGCGACTCTCCACCAGTTCCTCGCCAACCATCCCAAGTCTCTCACTTGTTGTGATCAGCCTCTTGATACAGATGATTGGCTCCACGACATGAACAAGCATTTCAAGTGCAGAAATGTCAGGCCTGTAAACTATGTCAGGTTCGTGAGCTTCTAGCTCAAAGGTCACGCAGCAAATTGGTGGCAGCAGTACAAGGACTCCAGGGTGATCGTATTATCAGCTGGGATGATTTTTCCCATGACTTCAGAGATCATCACATCTCGACGAGCTTTGTCGAAGAGATGCGTGAGAAGTTCAGGAATCTAAAGCAGGGGAGCAAGTTTGTCTATACGTGTAACGTCGAGTTCCAGAATTTGGCCTGCTATGCTAAGCAAGATGTTACTGATGAGAAGTCCAAGATATATCAGTTCAGAGGTGGTCTCAAGAATGAACTTCTGCCGGGTCTAGTCCTGGATGAGCCTCGTGAGTTTGATCAGTTCTACAACATGGCTTTGAAGGTCGAGGCAACTCAACTCAGGTTCGAAAACTCAAGGAAGCGTTTTAGAGACTCCAACTCTTCTTCTTCCAGCTATCAGATGGTTCCTAAGCAGCAGAAGTATTGGGTTCCTCCTCCACCTCTGTTTGGTCCTCCTCAATAGCAGAGGCAGCAAGGTGGTCGTGGTCCTTCCCACCCACCCAACCCAGGATATCAGCAAAGGCCCCAGGCACCCAAGTCAGCAAATGCTCCTCCTCTAGGCAACTTTTGTCCACTCTTAGAGGTTACTTTTCACAAGTGTGGTCAGAAGGGTCACTACTCAAACAAGTGCACCAACCAGCGGCGTCTTCCGCCTCCTCCTCCAGTCAGACCTCCAGGCAATGCTATGGTGAAGCACAACCCCAAGTCAGCAAGAGTGAACATGGTGAATGCAGATGAAGCAGAGGATTCTTCTTAAGTGATAATGGGTAACCTCTTGGTTAATTCTATTCCTGCAAAAGTTTTGTTTCACATTGGTGCATCGCATTCATTCATTTCAAGGCCGTTCACCGACATGCATGATTTGTGTCCTGTTAATTTGTCCAAGAGGGAAATTATTCTTTTCTAGCCTCTCCAATTGTTCTCGGTAATTCCGATGTTGATCTCATTCTTGGCATGGATTTTCTTGCTATGAACAAGGCGTATGTTGATTATCAAGCTAAAGAAGTCAAATTGACTTATCCTTCAAAATACGTGATGATTTTCGTAGCTCGCGATGACACGATTCATCTATTTTCCCTCAATGATAAGGGTGAAATCTCAACCATTTCTCATATTCCGGTTCTTTGTGAGTATGAAGACGTCTTTCCAGAAGAATTGCCAGGAATGCCTCCGCACTGGCCAGTAGAGTAGGTGATTGATCTTGAGCCTGGAACTGAGATGGTTTGTAAGCGTCCTTATAAGCATCGCCCCAAAGAGCAGAAAGAATTGAAAAAACAGCTAGATGAACAAGAACGTCTGGGTCTAATCTGACCAAGTTCTTCACCATGGGGTTGTGGTATTCTGTTTGTCAAGAAGAAGGATGGCACAGGACAACTTTGTGTCAATTACCATCCATTCAATAAGAAGACTATCAGGAACAAGTAACCACTTCCCAGCATCAATGAGTTAGTGGAGCAACTAAAAGGTTCCAAGGTTTTCTCGAAGCCAGATCTTCGCATGGGCTATCATATTCGCATTCGTGAAGAAGATATTCCAAAGACTACTTTGAGGACGAGTTTTGGCTCTTATGAGTACACCGTCATGTCCATTGGTATCGCTAATGCTCCTTCGACCTTCTCCAGAACGATGAACTTCATATTCTCTCCTTTCAAAAATGAGTTTGTCTTGGTGTATTTGGATGACATTCTTGTTTTCTCGGAGAGTGAAGAAGAACATGCAGGGCATCTCCAGCTTGTGCTTGACAAGCTAAGAGAGCATCGGTTCTATGCTAAGTTCTCCAAGTGTGAGTTCTAGATCAATGAAGTGGTTTACCTTGGGCATACCATATCTACCGAGGGCATCAAGGTGCCCCCTGAGAAAGTTGAGGCCATCTTGAAGTGGGAGCCTCCTCAGAATGTCAAGCACCTTCCTAGCTTCCTCGGGCTTGCAGGTTACTGTAGAAGATTCGTGGAAAACTTCTCTCAAATTGCTAAGCCTCTATCACTTCAAGCCTAGAAAGAATGATAATATAGCAGCATGAAACAAGCAAAAGTTATTGATACGTTGGAGACGTATCAGCATCCCCAAGCTTAGTTCCTGCTCTTCCTCGAGTAGGTTAATTATAAAAACAAATAATTTTTGATGTGGAATGCTGCCTAACATGTTCATCATATTCTTTTCTTCTATGTATAGCATGGAAATTTGGACTTGTAATTGATTCAAAGCAATAGTCTAGTTTTAACATAATGACTTGAATACTCAAGCATGTCCACAAGCAACCTTGTCTTTCAAAATATCAACACTAAAGAAAGTTATCTCTAGCCCATCATGCTCAAGCATTGATCCATTCATGAAACACACTCAAATATTAGCTATGCCCAATGCTCAAGTATGATCATAGTGCCCCTAGTTGGTGCTTATAAGAGAAGATGGAGACTCAAAGAAAACATGAAAAAAGCATAAAGTAAATAGATAGGCCCTTTGCAGAGGGAAGTAGGGATTTGTAGAGGTGCCAGAGCTCAAGGTTTGTATAGAGAGAGAGAAATATTTTGAGTGGAATGCTTTTCCTGTCAACAAAAACGACGAAGTAGCTCACAATACTTTCCATGCTGGATACATTATAGCCGGTTCCCAAACAGAATAGTAAAGTTTTTACTCCCCTCCACCAATCAATCACACTCCACGGCGAGCCGAATCCGCGGGTACTTTCCATACCAACAACATTCCTGGGGGAGTTTTGTTTAATTATTTGCATTGTTTTCTTTGATTTTGGGACTAGGAATCCCTATTACCAGCCACTTTCTCGTGAATGATAATGAATCAACACTTCGTGAGAATAACCCACCTACATCGAAAAATATTGGATACTCCCCACCATTTCACGAGCGGTACGGGCACACAAAAGAGAAAATTTATTTTCAAGATTTAGAGATGGCACATACAAATTTTCTTGGAACAACATGGAAATACCACATATAGGTAGGTATGGTGGACTCATAAGGCAAAACTTGGTTTAAGGATTTTGGATGCACAAGTAGTATTTCTACTTAGTACAAATGAAGGCTATCAAGTAGATTGGGAAGCAACCAAACCGAGGTACGAAAAATCATATAAGTGAGCATTGAGTCATAACTAACACTGAATAATGCACCACAAGTAAGATGTAACTTCATTCCATAACTATTGACTTTCGTGCATGTATAGGGAATCACAAACCTTAACACCAATATTCTTACTAAGCATAATTGCTGACTAACATGACTCACATATTACTATCATCATGTTTCAAAACTATTACAAAGAATCAAGTTTAATTTGTCCCATGATCTTCATGAAAGTTTTTATTATATCCTTCTTGGATATCTATCACTTTGGGACTAATTTCATGTATTGCCATTGTTTTTTTGACAAGCTCAAACAATTTTAAGTGAAGCACATGAGCAAATGACAAGCTACTCTCAAAAGATATAAGTGAAGATTAATGAGTAGTAAAACAATTAAGTAGCTACGTGAAGACTCTCTCTACCTCAATAAATATTTTCAGATCTTAAGTACTTTATTCAAATAGCAAGCAAAAGAAAAATAGCACTCTAAGAACATCATGCGTCATGTGAACGATTTTTTAGCTCAACATAGGCTAACCGATAATTGTTGATGAAGAGAGGTGGGATGCGTAGGATCCCCAACCTTATATGCTTGAGAGTTCTTTAAATATTTACATGCGGTGCCTTGGTCATCCCCAAGCTTGAGCTTTTGTATCTCGTTCAATCCTCTCATACCACGGTTTCATCTATTCTCAAAAACTTCATCCACACAAAACTTAAAAAGAACTCGTGAGATAGGTTAGTACACATAATAATAAATAAACTCTTTATGTAATGAAAATACAAGTTTAATAATAATTTTCAAACATTATGTACTGTATAATATCATTTTCACAATTTATATCTACAAATATAGGCTATGGAAACTATAGGATAAGTCGATAACAAAACTATGATATCAAGCTGTCTAAACAGAACAGTCTGTAGAAATTTACAAAAATAGTGTACTTATGTAAATCAAAAAATTATGAATATTTAGGACATGCTATGAAATTTATATTAAAATACTGTGTAAAAATTTGATAAACTTTGCACGTTCTAGTAAAATATGAAAATTCAAACACTACAGCAGAAGTTTCTGTTTTTTACACAGCACTAATCAAAACATGGTATCCAAGCGTCCTAAAGGCAATTCTTGAAATTTTTTATTGAAAAACATGATTATAAATAACACCTAACATAAAATAACAAAATATAATGACTCTCCAAGCAAAAAAAATATTATGTGATGAATTAAAATATAACTCCAAGTAAGATATACCGATAGTGTTGAAGGCGAAAGAGGGGATGCCTTGCGGGGCATCCCCAAGCTTAGACGCTTGAGTCTTCCTTTAATATTACCTTGGGGGTGCCTTGGGATCACAAAGCTTAGGATCTTTTCACTCATTATTCTCCCTATATCGGTGTGTCACCCAAAACTTGAAAACTTCAATCACACAAAACTTAACGGAACTTCCTGAGATGGATTAGTGTAGTAAATATAGATCATTCACTTACTAACTTTCAAGAAAAGATTCATAATTGTTCCCACATGATACCTACTGTATTACATCATTCCCACAATTTATATTACTCAATATAAGCTATAGGAACACTTGAAACAAGCAAACTATGCATGCAAAACTGAATTTGTCAAAAACAGAACAGTCTCTAAAGATCAGAATTCTCACCAAACTTCCCTGACTAAAAATTCTGAAATATTTGGAAAACTCAAGGAATTTGCATATAAAGTTTTTATAAAAATTTCAGAATTTTCTGTCTCTCCAGTAAAATCAGATAATTCATATACTGGACGCACAACTTTCTGTTTTTGCACAGAATCAAACAAGCAAGTATCCGAACTATCCCAAAGGATTTACTTGGCACTTTATTAAAATAAAATTGTCACATCCCTAGCTAGATGTCATAGGATATCATGTGTGTGCATCATATTTCAATTTTGCCTCAACATGAAATGGGGGCTAAAAGAAACCCCAAGCTCATATTTGAATCAAATTAATTCAAAGTTGTGAAAACTCAACAAAGTAAATATGCCCTTACAAAATGTTCCCTATGTCTGATAATTATGGACATGATTATAACAGGGGACATTTTAAATATTTGAACAACTGTAGCAATATAAAAATAAATGGTAAAGCCTCTGAAAATGCCAAATAATGCATTATCATTATTTTATATTTCAAAATATCCTAAAACTTTTTATTGGAGTTTGAAATGTTCAAACATGATATTACAAAATATTTGGGATATTTTATAAAAGTATTTGTACCTGAAAAGAAATTAAAACAAATGTCAGAATGAGAAAATAGAAAGTAAAAGAAAAGAAGGGAAAGGAAACCTACCTAGGCCCAGGCCAGGCCGGACAACCTGGCCTAGGGAGGTCGTCGTCCTCCTGGTGGCCAGCAGGACGGGCGTGTGGCCGGAGCGCGCGCGGGGGCGTGCCTCATCGCCGGCAGCTGCCTGCCTACCTCCCCCTCGCCAGCGCGATGGGGATAAGCTCAGAGAGCCATCCCCATCGCCCTCTCGCTCTCGCTCTCGCTCACCTCTCTTCCTCTCCCCCTCTGTTGCCATGGCCGCCGAAGCTCCGCCGCGTAGCGCCGTCGCTCCAGCTGCTCCCCTGCCTCGCTAGGTAGCTCTAGAGCTCCGCCTCGTCGCCCTCTTCCTTCTCGCCAAGCCGCGCATCGCCGGGAGCTCCCCATCGCTGCATAGCTGTCGTCTTCAACCTCCGGCTGTCGGCGAAGAAGTGAAGCTCGCAGCTGCTCCAGGCCTTTCCCCCTTTCCCCCTTCAATAGGTCATTCTAGCGCCGGATCCTCTCGGGTCCGAGAGCTCATCGCCGCCGGCGAGGACGTGGTCGTCGCTGTAGCGGCCCAAGCTAGCACCTAAGCATGTAGTCGTGCTTAGGATGATCCCAGGCAGCTCTAGAAACCCTCAGTGCTCGTTCGAGCTCCGACTCGACGAGCCCGTGCTCGCCCGAGCTCCGGCAGCTGCTGTGCTCATTGCCGGTGCCGATTCTGGCCATCCCAGCCCTGGGAGGTGTCGGGCTCGACGCACGCGAGCAAGAAGAGTAGATCGGTGCCCTCTGCCATCCGTTTGGTCGACGGAGGAGGAATCCCGACCCCCTCTGCCGCCCCTAACGTCGCCGGCGGCTGAACGCCGGCAACTCAACCAGTTTGACCCCTGGGTCACTGGCAAGTGGGGCGGGCCCTGTTAGTCAAATCTAGGTTAATAATTTATTTAACTAAATTAATTAAGTTAATGGCCCACTGACCAGTGGGCCCTACCCTAATCTAATTAGTATTTAATTAAATGATTAACCCTATTAGTGACTGGGTCACTGACTAGTGGGTCCCACTAGTCAGGTTTGAACTGGCTTGGTCAGCTAACCTGCTGACGCCATGATTATGTCAGGCTGATGCAATAAAAGGAATTTCTAGTTTTAAAATAATTCTAGAAAATGTTTAAAACTTCAAAAGTTCATATAAATTAATCTTTAACTCAGATGAAAATAATTTATATATGAAAATTTATCAGAAAAATCCAATGAATCGAATGGTGCTATTATCATGTATGTTAGAGCAACCTATGAAGAAGAACATTGACAATTGCTAATAGGTTAATATATGGAATTTCAAAATGAAGAACGATTTTGAACCTATATTCAAACTCACTTCAAATTAACTTGGACAATAGCTGCATTAGATCATCCATACATGTTGCCATGTCATAATCGTGCATCATACTGTTGCACTTGCGTGTATTGATTGTTATTTATCTGCATTACGGTAGGCCCTGCTTTTGAGGATAGCACCGGGTATTCCAACAAAGGAGTGAACCTTTCTGCTACCCAGCAAGGCAAGCAACCCCCTTGATCATTCCGATAATATCCCACTCTCTCGCTCCTGCTCTTGTTTATTGCATTAGGACAAACGTTCATTTGTCTATCATACACGGTAGATGAACCTATTCTTTTGCATGACCTGTCATTGTCACAGTAAGTAGCTAAACCTTGCAACCTAGCATACCTGGTAGATGCTTGTGCCATGATGTGCTTAGCTAACTTTACCTGCTTTGCTTGCTATGCTTAGAGTTGTGTCAGGTCTGTTTCATCTGGGTGATGAACTGGAGTGAAACCATGTTGTTCTGATGTGACAAGCTTACGATGAACTCGATTCGGTAAAGGTAGCGATGAGAGGCTATGTAGGAGTACATAGCGGGTTGTCTCATTGGGACCGTTCTTAGGAACTGAGTTCCGCCTTTGTGATCCAAGACCAGATACTACCACACGTTGGGATACTTAATTGACCCTCTCGACTTATCAGTTGCTTAGTCCTTAGTCCAGGAGTTGTAAGTAGTTTCTGGTGTTTATAGCATGTTGGAGGCCGTGCGTAGCGCTGACCCTAGGGGTGGGTTACGACGCGGTAGGCAGTGGTACGGTGTACCAAGGGTCACCCGAATGGTGGGCTTGGGAACCCTGCGCACATTGTTTGGGGCCGTAGAAGAAACTTCGGCTGGACTTCCGTGCCGGTTCAGTCTCAAATAGGTGATAGCCTGGACTAGAGGTCTTATGTGATTGACGGTCGTGGCCGACTCCCTCGCTGGGCTTCCGCTTGAAGGTTGCCGAGGTGCATTGTTTTATGAGCACACTGCAATAAGTGGCGAGAGCGTGTGTGAAGAACACCCCTAGAGGGTATGAAACTATTTGAATAGCCGCATCCTCGGATATGGACTACTTGGATAACTTATGTTGTTCATAGATAATCAAATGGATACTCATAAAAATATCAAGACAAGTGTGAGTACCGTGGATGGCACTCTCCCAGGAGAGGGAATTGAATCCATGGTGGTGTATTGTCAGGGAGTTAGTGGACTCGTGTGCGCTATCTAAAATGAAAACAAAGATTTAAAATTGTGTAGTTTAGGTTAGCCATGAGTCAAAGCTGGCATTGCTGCATAAACTCCACCACTCCCCTTGTTGATACATGAGCATGAATAGACTAGGTCTATTTTCAAAGACTTGCTGAGTACGTTTGTACTCATGTTTGCTTAATAAATGTTTTGCAGATGAGACCCAGGACCCATCAGGTGGGTTCTTTCTAGATGTCGACGATGTCGAATAGCTAGTGTCCCAGCTATGACCTATGCCCTGTGGCGGGCTGTAGATAGTCAGCCATGTGCCTTTTTACCCTTTCATCTGTCTGTACTCAGACAGCTTATGCTTCCGCTTGGTTTGTATGAACTTGTTTGTATGACTTGAGTGTCAGGTCATGTGACCCCTATCTGTAAGAACATGTTATGCAAGGCTCGTCTGAGCCCCTTAAATAAAAGTTGTTGTATGGTTATGTTGTGATGCCATGGTTGTATCTATGCATATCGGGCATGTCATGCGTACATGTGACGTGCAATGGTATGTATGGGATACGACACCTAGTCGTGTGCCTTTAGTAATACTATTTACGGGAAACTGCCTCATTGTGCTTCCACCGAGCCATGTTAGCTTCCTACAGCTCTGGGCACATTGATTGACCGGCATGTATCCTTCTTTACTGTTGTGTTTGTCCCTTCGGGGAAATGTCTCGCAGTGTAATGGAGTCCCTGTAGCCTGCTATGACTCGTCTACGTGAAGTGATGGCATTTATGTCTCACGGCATAATGGAGTCCTTGTAGCTTGCTATGACTCGTCTACACACGCTTGAGGCCGACACCTGCATTGTTCGGTTACGTATGCTTGTTTCCGTACGGATGTGCCACTTGGGTCCTATGACTAGTCATGTCGGCCCGGGTTCCTTGTTGTCTGATTGTCAGCGACATGTTCACATATGTGAGCCAAAAGATGAAAACGTTCCGGGCTAAGGTAAGGCTGCATCCGTGGAGCTTACTGTGCGTGAGGCCGCAAAGTGATGTGATATGTTACAGTCTGGATTCATATGATTTAGGATCAGGGTCCCGACAGAAAGACACAAAACATGATTACTACAGTATCTTAATCATGTGAGCACATCAAAACAGAATGTAAAAGTGTTGGGTTGTCTCCTAACAAGCGCTTTTCTTTAATGCGTTTTAGCTAGGCATGATGATTTCAATGATGCTCGTATAGGAATACTACTTGAAACATGCAAAAGAGCATAATGAATCTCATGACAAGCACATTTAAGTCTAACCCACTTCCTATGCATAGGGATTTTGTGAGCAAACAATTTATGGGAACACGAATCATCTAGCATAGGAAGGCTAAACAAGCATAACTTCCAGTAGCATCATGTTCCTACAAGCATATAGAGGAAACTTGACATTATTGCAATTCCTACAAGCATATGTTCCTCCCGCATAATAATTTACAATAGCATCATGAAGGAATTTCACAATATAACCAGAACACAAAGCATTCTCTTTATGATCTACAAGCATAGAAATTCTAGTACTCTCCACACAACAAAATTTGTTCTCATGCAAAGTAGTGGGAGCAAACTCAACAAAATAACTATCACGAGACACTTGATTGACATAACCATATTGAATCAAATCATCATAATAGGATTCATGGTTGCCATTACTCTTTATAGCATACATGTCATCACAATAATCATCATATATTGGAGGAATGCTATCATCATAATAGTTTTGCTCATGAAAACTTGTGGGACAAAAAATATCATCTTCATCAAAAATAGCATCCCCACGCTTGTGGCTTTGCATATCATTAGCATCATGAATATTCAGATAATTCATACTAACAATATTGCAATCATGCTCATCACTCAAAGATTTGGTGCCAAACATTTTAATAACTTCTTCTTCTAACACTTGAGCACAATTTTCCTTTCCATCATTTTCATGAAAGACATTAAAAAGATGAAGCATATGAGATAACACCTTAAGATACACATCAACCGAAACCCTAATATCACCTAGATACTCCAATGTCACCACAAGTACCCATGGGCTTGATTATACTATATGCATCACATAATTTCAGATTCATTATATTCAATCCAACACAAAGAACTCCAATGTTTTTACCCGAGAGTCAAGAGAAAAACATGTGCCAACCCCTTTGCATAGATTCCCAAGGTCATGGAACCCGCACGTTGATCACCAAAACATACATCAAGTAGATCAATTGAACATCCCATTGTCACCACAGATATCCCATTGCAAGACATACATCAAGTCTTCTCAAATCCTTAAAGATTCAATCCGATAAGAAAACTTCAAAGGAAAACTCAATTCATAACAAGAAGATAGAGAGGGGGAAACTCCGTATGATTCAATCTATATCAACAAAGCTCGCGGTACATCAAGATCGTGCCATCTCAAGAACACGAGACAGAGAGAGAGAGAGATCAAACACATAGCTATTGGTACATACCCTCAGCCCCGAGGGTGAACTACTCCCTCCTCGTCATGGAGACCACCGGTATGATGAAGGCCTCCGGTGATGGTTTCCCCTCCGGTAGGGTGCCGGAACGACCTCCCGATTGGTTTTCATGGCTCTGGAGGTTTGCGGTGGTGGAACTCCTGATCTAGGTTCTGCATTGTTTTTTTTGGAATTTATAGGAATTTATGATGGTGGAAACAAGTCAGGATGCGCCATGAGGGAGTCACAAGCCTGGTGGGCACGCCCAGGGGGGTGGCCGTGCCCTTGAGGCTTGTGACTGCCATGTGGGTCTTCTGGCCCAACTCCGATGCTCCGTGGGTCTCTTCTGGTCCATTAGAAATCACCATAAATTTTTATTCTGTTTGGACTCCGTTTGATATTCCTTTTCTGTAAAACTCAAAAACAAGGGAAAAACAGAAACTCGCACTGGGCTCTGGGTTAATAAGTTAGTCCCAAAAATAATATAAAGTTGTAGTAAAATGATTGTAAAACATCCAAGAATGATAATATAGCAGCATGAAACAAGCAAAAATTGTAGATACGCAGGAGACGAATCACCCGGACGGCGCCGGTTGGCCGCGCGGTGCACGCAAGTCGCCCTCGCCTGTGGCAAACGCCGCCACGGGCCCCGACGCCCACGAGCAACGAGATTCCTCCTAGCCGGTCACCGCGCAGCGCGATGGCCACACCACCACTCCATCGATCGTCCTAGCCTCCGGATTGTCCTCTAGTGTTCGGCCATGGCCGATGCGGCCAGGGCACGCTTTCCATGGCTAATGAACTCCTTCGCTATTGCCCCACTCTTGACCACTATAACGACTGGCTTTGGCGCATCGCGGAGCTCGTCAGCACTGCCGGCGATGCTTCCGAGCTCTCCTACTCGCTTCGACCCCAACCATCCCTAGCTCACGACGTGTGGCAAGATGCGCAGCCTCCGCCTCCGCGAAGCGACGCTGACCCTGAGCCCAAGCAAGAAGCCTGCCCCCGTGAGTGGCCTCGCGAACCGAGGGAGAGGTGGGAGATGACGGAAGCTGCCAAGTGGTTCCCCGGCCGCACACCAACGTGCGCGCCTTCCCTGCGCTATAGACTCAATGTCGCGGGCGGACACCTCTCGAGGGGGCCCCGCATGAGCATCAAGATCATGTCTCCCTCGCGAACGCAGCGCCCGTCGAGCCAGTGGGGTGCCTTTCCATCGCCCCGGAGCTCTACCCTACTGCATGTACCTGCAAGTTCAAGCCTGATCTGTACCCGCGTCACGACAGCACCCGAGACCCATCTGAGTTCCTACAGCTCTACTCACTGAGTATCCGGGCGGTAGGAGGAAATGACAAGGTCATGGCGTGTTGGTTCCTCATGGTGCTCTAGGGCGGCACACTCTCGTGGCTCTTCAACCACCTAGAGGGATGCATCACCTTCTGGGATGGTCTACACAAACGCTTCATCGCCAACATCCAAGGCACCCGCCACCGCGCGCCCACCGTGAACGACTGGCGGCATATCAAGAAGTAGGATGGGGAGACCATGCACAAGTTCATACAACGTTTCATGACCACACGCCTCAAGATCCCCAGGGCATCGGACGAGGCCATCATTTCAGCCTTCACCGACGGAGTCACTGACCTTAACATGAAGGAAGAGCTCGCCATGAATGACGAACTGTGCTCCACCTTGGAGATGTTCAACCTGGCAAAAAAGTGCGCCAAGGCCGTGGAGAGCCGCCTATCGCTCCGTGGGCCTTCGTCGGCGGAGCCATAAGAGAAGAACACCAAGGCCAAGGAAGCAAAGAGCAAGGCCGCGGTGGTGCTCGCGGCCAAACCCGAGGCAAGGCGCAGTCAGGGAGAAGAACACCCCCTAGGAGGAAGGCTAACCTGCATCTTCCATGGAACCAACAACCATGACACCACTGACTGCCTGGAACTCTGACTGAACCATGTCGAGCACTTCGGCAGGCACCCCGGCCGAGGCGCACGAGGCTTCGGACGTGGCGGTGGCCGTGGTGGAGGCTGCTGGGACAACTGGGAGCTGCGTCAGGAGTGGCACGATCAGCCTCTGGAGGACCGCTGGCATGATCAAACTCGAGACGACCGCTGGCGCGACCCGCCTCATGAGGACTGCTGGCGCGATGACCCTCCGTAGGGGTGAAGACGCGGTCAGTCTCGCGAGGCTCGCCCGCATGAGGCTGGACTACCTACGTTGCCTCCGCCACCCAGAAGGAAAGAGGAAGAGAGGCAGGACTATGGGGCTGGGGGCTTCCAGGAAATCAGGGTGGTGGCCTGTATCTTTGCCGGCGCCCAGGCCCCAGCATCGACACGTGCCTTCAAGAAATTCGCATGGGAGGTGAATTTGGCTCTCCCAAAGCCTGAAGTGATGTGCCCGCTCAATTGGTTCCAGAGCGCCATCACCTTCGACTCAAGTGATCAGCTCAGGTGTTCATTTATGGCCAGCAAGCTCCCCATGCTATGTACCCCAACCATCAGCAATGTCCTCGTCACCAAGACCCTCATCGACAGTGGGGCGGGGCTCAATGTCCACTCCATCGAGACCTTCGAGACGCTCCAGGTGCCATACGAGAAGCTCATGCTAAATAAGCCCTTCTCGGGGGTCAGAGACAGGTCCACCATACCCATCGGGCAGGTGCGTCTACCTGTCACCTTCGGCGGGCGCAAGGACTACCACACCGAGATCATCGTCTTTGACCTCACACACATCCACCTTCCGTACAACATGATCCTTGGGTACCCAGCACTCGCCAAGTTCATGGCAGTAACCCACCATGGCTACAACGTCCTCAAGATGCCAGGGAGTGGCGGCATTATCACCATTGCTTGCGATGAGAAGGATGTCGTCTGCACCCTTGAGCGTGCTTACCGCACTGCGGTGGCTAAGCACTCGGAGGACGAGGAAGACACCCTGCCTCGTGAGGATCCACACAAGAAGAAGAAGCAACTCCTCCCCGTAGGGCATCCTGGAATGTTAAGCTCTGCGCCCATGGATAGGGCCCCACCCCCTATCGCATAGGGAAGCACGCACAACACCCCTCTTGGGTCAGGCCCGGGGGCTCCCATGGGGAAAGTTTCCGGCTTGGTCAGTGAGGCGAGAGAGGCGCTCGAGCACAACCTAAAGGCGCGCTCCGACGCACGCCAGCTCAAGCTGGAATCACGACACGTGGGGCCCAGTTCGTGAGAGTCCGTCCTCATAGCAATCGAAGAACTTTGGGGAGCCTAGGCCGTGCGAGGCGGGGACTTCACTGCACCACCAATCGCAATCGCCGTCATCGACATGGTCGATCAGCCGCACGTCTACGTCAACGTGCTCGCGATCAACAGGGCCGCGGTTGAAGGCCCCTTCTGTCTAGCGCCTGCCGATAATGGATGGTCTACCCGAACACCTATGTCTGCATCCCCTTCGAGCTGGCGAACGCAGGCTCCTCAGTGGCATGGCTGCGAGGTGACTTTTTGTTGGCTGTTGCCAGGTAATTTTTTGGTTCACTCTGAACAAGGGAGCACACTGGGCCATATGATCTTCAGGTGATCATGGCACGCCCCTGCCACCGCTTCATTTATGCATGTTTTAATAGTTTCTTGTGCATCTATTCTATGTCCTGACGTTCTACCTTACTTGCATCGCTGGGCGGTCGAACCCCCGCTTGGGGGCTGCGACCACGGTGCATCGCCTTAGCATGGAGACTCGGGAGGCCCCGTGGCCTCCCGAGGCAGCAACCGATAGGTTGGAATGGGGGTTGCTCGAGCGTCAAATGGGGCTCCTAAGCATCGAGCCTCATGAGCCTTACCGGTCATATGGCCACTCGCCCCCTGATGTCGTCCTTGGTTTCCGCTCGTGCCTAATGGTGGTGGGGAAATGTGCAGGACTGGGACCTGTCGATGTAGAGCCACTTGAGCGTTGAAGGGGGCTCTTAAGGAGCCTTACTGGTCATAAAGACACTCACCCCTTGATGTCGTCCTTTGTTTCTGGTCGGCGTCAAGGGTGCCGGGGCCTAACCCTGCAGTTGCGTTCTTGGTTTCTGGTCGTATGCTACGGTGGTCGGGAAATGTGCGGGACTGTGACCTGCAGACGTAGAGTGCCAAAAGGACCCCCAACCTGCCTCACTCCCGAAGAAGAAGAAGAAAGCGGGGTTTCAAATGTGCCCATCTACAAGAAGATTCAGGCGCAAACCGCCTTTGAGGTAGGGACACTCGCAAGGACAAAGCGCCCTCCCGACCTCCCAGATACACCTCCCAGTTCTACCGTGCCGGCCATGCATACAAACTCTATGGGCTGTACACACCCGCCCCCCCTCGCCCCGAGGACGCAGAGGGGTCCCTTCCCACGCAATATGCCACTCACAGCCCAGCGCTGGTGGAGAAGTCAACACGGCCCACCAATGACTATGCCCACGCAATGTGGAAGCCATAGCTCCGTGCTGGCAGTCAATAGGGTCCACCAATGACTATGCCTACGCAAGGTGGAAGACCAACACCCGGTGTGGGGGGATAAACAACTAAGGGCGCCCCAGCAGCTGCATCAACCATCAGGAAGGTCCTTGGCGGGCCCTTTCTCTCTGCATTCCCCAGGAAGGGACACGTGAGGGGGCTGCACGAGGCTACTACCCGGCCAGGCCTGGTACACGCCGCCTTCCTAGCACTGCCAAACCTGGTCTTCACGCGCCCATCTCTGGAAAGCTTGTGAGGTTAGGTATAGGGGACGCTCGTACGTCAAGGGGGACTCTTGAGCATCGCGACTTAGGAGCCTAACTGAACTCATAGCCCCTCACCCCTTGGACCGTCCTTGGTTTCCGGTCGGCTCAACGGCGGTTGAGGTATGCGCAGGTCGAGCCCTGCTGGCGTAGAGCCCAGAGCACTGAAAAACTGCTCAAAATCCCTAGGGAGGTCGCTGGAGCTCGCACGTCAAGGGGGACTTGTGAGCATCGCGACTCAGGAGCCTAACTAGACTCGTAGCCCCTCGCCCCTTGGACCATCCTTGGTTTCTGGTTGGCCCATCGGCGGTTGAGGTATTCGCGGGCCAGGACCTACCGATGCAGAGCGCTAAAGGTGTTCGGAAGTTTCAAGTTATCTCAATCCTCACCATATTCCCTTCATGAGGGTTGATCGCACATCAAGGGGGACTCTTGAGCATCGTGACTCATGAGCCTAACTGGACCCGTATGCCCTCGCCCCTTGGACCGTCCATGGTTTTTGGTCACCCCAACGGCGGTTGAGGTATGCATGGGCGAGGCCCTGCCGACGCAGGGCATCACAAGAAGAAAGAAGGAAACAAGGCGAAGAAAGTAATCAGGCAGTCCAATAGTTATTACAAGCATTAGAAGTTCTCACAAACACAAACGAGTTTAACGCCTCCACGAGGCACGATGTGCATTGTAGGGAAGGAATAGGAGGAGCTGCCGCCACCATTCGTCCCACGCTCAGGGGACTCCTCGTCCACATCACTGGCGTCATCTTCCATGCCGCCAGCCTCAACAGCATCCGGAGGCGGAGAACGCATGACGTGGGTGAACCTCTTCACCAGCGCCTCCACGGCGCCCCTCACAGCTGCTGCGGCGCCAGCATGGACCTCAAGGGTGACCGGGAGGATCACGGAGTCAAATTCGAACCCTGGCTTACGAAGATGAAGAAGGCTGAAGACGCGTGTCGTGGCTTAAGAAAAGAGGTTGTGGCACGCACTGTCCAAGACACTATCCACGTTGACGATGGCGCCCTCCATCACCTCGACGAGCTTCGAAGCAAGCACCGCGAAGCCGCTCTCCATAGTGGCCAAAGGATCCACGAACCCATCTCGGAAGTGCGCATGGAGCACCTTACGAAGCTTGAGCTCGACGGCAGGGAAGGCGCTCAGCTCTGCGTCATTTTTCTCCTCGGCCACGGCGATAGCTTCCCCCTTGGTGTCAATTAGGATCTTCCTCGAAGCAATTTCGTTCTCCTATGCGTCCAGGTGCGCCCGCTCTGCGTCCTTGTGTCACAACCCTAGCAAGTGTCTTAGGTTGGTCTTGTGCTTGCATCATCATTCATCATCATTGCATTAAGTTGAAATGGGGAGAAGGAAAGAAACCCCAAGCACCTAATGAAATAAGGTAATTCAACTTGATGGATTTTCAACAAATCCAAAATGCCCATTAGAAATGTTCCCCATGTATGATAATTATGGGAAAACATGAATCAGGGTCATTCATGTTATTTGAACTTCAGAAATAATTTAAAACCAATGATTAAAGCCCCTGAAAATGATAAATAATTCATTATTGACATTTTTCTTTTCAAAATAATTTGTACGTTCATTCACAAGTTTGAAATATCCAGACTACTTTTTAGAAAACATTTGGGGACATTTTGAAAGTTAATTGAACCTGGAACTAAATTAAACACAGGTCAGAAAAATAGAAAAATAGAAGAAAAGAAAAAGGGCAGGGAATAACTTACCTGTTGGCCCAGCCTGTAGCCGGCCCAGCCCAGGGCGAAGAGACGCCAGTCGTCTTCTTCCCCGCGCCAGAGGGACGCCTGGCGCGTGGCCACCGCACGCCGGCCACCTCCTCCCTGCTAGGCCGCCTACGTGGAAGGCCGGGAGAGCGCCAGCGCGAAGGCCGCCGCCGTGCCCTCTCCTTCCTTCCCTCTCTCTCTCTCGCGGGCTCTCTCTCCCGCCATTCTTCCCCTCTGCTTCCGCCATGGCCACGCCATAGATCACCGTCGTCTGCTCGCCTCCGTCCCTCCCCCGTGTTGTAGAGAAGGCAGAAGCTCTGCCTTGTCACCCCGATCCTCCTCGCCGAAGGAATCGCCGCCCAGAGCTCCATCGAGGGAACCCTGACCTCTTCTTCCTCCTCGGGTTAGAAGCTCGCCGCCGTCGATTTCATCGCCGTCAAGCCGTCCCCGAGCTCGTGTCGTTACCTCAGCATCCGCAGTGAGCCCCCGAGCCTCTTCCCTCTCTCCCCCTTCGTTTTCATGCTCTGTAGCCGTGTTTACGTTCGAGCCTGAGCTCCGGTCGCCACTGTTCTCGTCGTCAACGATGGTCCGGTGACCAATGGGTCCTTCCAAGGATGCCATCGTGCTCGTAGGGTCAAGTAGGTGCCATAGGTGCTTAGAGCGCGTGCTGTTGTGGTCTGTAGCCATGGTTCCGTCAGAGCCTGAGCGCCGCCGTCCGCCAAGGTCGTCGCCGGCGACGTTCCAGGCCACCCTAGCCTCGGGGTCTTGCCCCAATGGACAGGCGCGTGCATAGTCTGCAGTTTGAGCCCATCCGCCGTGGATTTGGTCGTCGGAGGAGGGTTTCCGATCCTCTCCGCAGTTCCTGGAGTCGCCGGCGGCTCAACGCCGGTGGCTCTGGTCAGTTTGACCACGGGGGTTGACCCCTGACAGGTGGGGCCAGCCCCTGGCTAATCTTGATTAGGAATAAAATAACTAATTAAATTAATTAAACTAATTCGTCAATGACATGTGGGCCCAGGTCTGTTAAATAGTTAGGATTAGTTTTCATCAGTTAATTAAATTAACAAGACACTGACATGTGGACCCCACATGTCAGGTTTGACTCTGGGCCGGGTCAGCTGACCAGCTGATGTCATCATGACATCATGCTGAATAATTCAATTTCTTATTTAAAAATAATTCCAGAAAATATTTAAAACTTTGAAACCTAATCTTATGGGGAATTTCTTACCAAACGATCACATGTCAGTCATTCACGGTAGATGATCCTAATCTTATGCATGACCTAATCTTGTCACAATAAATAGCTAAACCTTGCAACCTAGCATACCTGGTAGATGCTTGTGCCATGATGTGCTTAGCTTACCTTGCCTTCTATGCTTGCTATGCTTAGAGTTGTGTCAGGCCGGATTCATCGGGGTGATGAACTGAGTGAAACAGCGTTGTCCGATGTACTGAGCATATAATGAATACGATTTGGTAAAGGTGGCGATGAGAGGCTATGTAGGAGTACATAGTGGGTTGTCTCATTGGAACCGTTCTTAGGAACTGGGTTCTGTGTTTGTGATCCAAGACGAGATACTACCACACATTGGCTTCCGGTAACTCGACTTATCAGTCTCTTAGTCTTTGGTCCAGGTATTGCAAGTAGTTCCTGGTGTTTATAGCATGCTGGAGGCCGTGCGTAGTGCTGACCCTCGGGGTGGGTTACGACGCGGTAGACAGTGGCACGGTGTACCAAGGGCCAGCCGAATGGTGGTCTTGGGAACCCTGCGCACATCGTTGGGACCGTAGCGGAAACTTCGACCGGACTTCCGTGCGGGTCAGTCTCATATAGGCGGTAGCCTAGACTAGAGGCCTTATGTGATTGACGGTCGTGGACGACTTCCTCGCTGGGCATCCGCTTGAAGGTTGTCGAGGTGCATGTTTTATGGCACACAGCGATAAGTGGCGAGAGCGTGTGCGAAGAAGTACACCCCTGCAGGGTATGAAACTATTCGAATAGCCGCGTCCTCGGATATGGACTACTTGGAGAACTTATGTTGTTCATAGATAATCAAATGGATACTTCTAAAAATCTCAAGACAAGTGTGAGTACCGTGAATGGCACTCTTCCGAAAAGGGAAGGTGAATCCATGGTAGTGTATTGTGATGGAGGTAGTGGACTCATGTGCGATAACTAAAATTGTAACAAGGAGTTAAAATTGAGTAGTATAGGTTAGCCATGAGTCAAAGCTGGCATTCTGCATAAACTCCACCACCCCCTTGTTGATAAATGAGCATAAATAGACTAGGTCTGTTTTAAAGACTTGCTGAGTACGATTGTACTCATCCTTGCTTAATTAATGTTGTAGAAGAGAACCAGGACCCATCAGGTGGGTTCTATCTAGACATTGACGATGCCGAATAGCTGGTGTCCCCGCTACGATCTTGCCCGTGTGGTGGGCTGTAGATAGTCAGGCCGTGTGCCCCTTTTTTTATATTTTGCCGTCTGTACTCAGACAGCTTAAGTTTCCGCTGGCTCGTATGACTATGTTTGTATGACTTGAGTGCTGGGTCATGTGACCCCTATCTGTAAGAACATATTATGCAAGGCTCGTCTGAGTCTCTTAAGTAAAAGTCATGTTGTTGTATGGTTATGTTGTGATGCCATAGTTGTATCTGTGCATATCGGGCATGTCGTGCGTACGTGTGACGTGCAACGGTATGTATGGGATCCGACACCCAGTCGTGTGCCTTTAGTAGTACTCTCTATGGGAAACTGCCTCTTTGTGCTTACACCGAGCCATGGTAGCTTGCTACTACTCCGGACACATTGATTGACCGGTATGTATCCTTCTTTGCTGCTGTGTCTGTTCCTTCGGGGAAATGTCTCATAGTGTAATGGAGTCCCCGTAGCCTGCTACGATTCGTCTACCTGTAGTGATGACATCCGTGTCTCGCGACGTAATGGAGTCCTTGTAGCTTGCTATGACTCGTCTACACATGCTTGAGACCGACACTTGCATTGCTGGGTTATGTGTCCATGTTTCCGTACGGATGTGCCACTTGGGTTCTATGACTAGTCATGTCGGCCCGGGTTCTTTGTTGTGTGATTGCCAGCGACATGTTCACATACGTGAGCCAAAAGACGCAAATGGTCTTGGCCAAGGTAAGGTGGCAGTCGTGGAGTACCGTGTGTGAAGCCGCAAAGTGATGGGCTTATTATAGTATGGAATCATGTGACTTAGGATCGGGGTCCCGACACCTTGCTGGTCGCCACCTGAGACAGCTCGGTTTCCCAAGCGGCAAGCTTGGCATCATGGGCCTCAAGGTCTTCTATCCGTTGACAAAGTTGCACCGCAAGCTTGGCCTGTTCCTCATGCAAGGTCTTCAGACGGGCCTCCATCTCTTCACGCGCTGCGCGAGCGGCCGCGGCTTCCGCGGCCTGACCCCACATCGCCACAATGGCGGCGGCAGCCTATAGCCACCATGAGAGGAGATATAGGCATGCACCCGCGATGAGATCACCGACACTCTCGAAGGCATCATGAACCTAACATAGAACAACAAAGGCCCCGTCCAGGACGTTGTAGACATGCACCGGAGGCATCAAGGTCTCCCTCTAAGGAGTCCCCAACGCGGTCGCGGGGAGCCCTTGGGGAAACGGCGCCACGAAGGACAGGAGGCTCTAGAGGCCGCGAAGCGACCACAGACACAGAGTAATCGGCAGGCAACAAGCCCTCAAGGGTTGGTCCTCTAGACATCGGCATCACCACGCCCCCAAGGGCAGGAGTGATCACGTCAACAAGCATCGGGGTCTCAAGGGGCTCAGTGATGGGGTCATGAGGGGTCACCTCGTGATCCCTCTCTTCTTTAGCAGCAGATGACAACATATCGGCAAGGGCAGGCGACGCGTTAGGAGTTGCCTTCGGCTTAACGCCCGCGTTCTTATTCCTCATCTTCAACATAGTGACATCCCTCGTCACCAAGCAAGGGGAAGTCAGCAATGCACAAGCCATAGACACGTGAGTCAAGCCAAGTTGGGCCGCTTACTCCTCGACGTTGACCGACTTCCTGTTCCTTTTCATCCCCACAATGACGAGGGCACTCGAGATCCCCATGGAGAGGGGGTCACTGCTCGGAGGAGCAGAGTCGCCGACAACCGATGCAGCCGCATAAGAGATCGCCACGGCCCCATCCTCGCCCGCCTTGCCTGCGAGTTGCAATTCGAGCGGGGGCGCCACCGAAGCCTTGAACATCCTGGCAGCAGAGGTAGGGCGCGCCGGAGGAGACTCGATACCGTGCTTCCGGGGAGTCGACATGCACGCGGACTGTGTGGCGCGAGGGGCTGGCCCAAGCCCCTTGGAGGCCTTAGCGGCACGTGAGGTGCCCGTAGGGGAAACTTCACCAACGTCGTCATCATCTTCAAGATCGCATAGAAGGGTACCCTACGACAAGGGGAGGGGCGTGGGGGGACGCCCCCATTGGCGGTCCTCTCTGAGTCCTCCCCGCGTGAGGTATCACCGGAAGACACCACGACCGGACCAGGGCCCTCAGCTGGGAAAAGCCCCATCTCGTTGAAGACAGGCACCACAGCAACAAGGTTGGCCCCATTGTCACGGCAGTACAACGGATCGTGATCCTCAGGAAGGTCACCAGGGTCACCGCCGAGCAAGGTCGCCACAGCCCTGCTCAGTTCCTGTGGAGATATGCGCGTGGACCGGAGCCTGAGGTTGTCCCCGCTGCCCTGATAGTCCCACAAGGGCCTAGAATGGGCCTGAAGGGGCACGAGGCGCTGCACCAAGAACTCCTTCACTATCATTGCACCAGTCAACTTCTTGGCGCCGATATCGCAGGTGAAGCGCTCCGAAACGGGCTCGACCCAGGGGTCAGAATGCTTCGTGGAGCTCCACGTAGAAGTCTTCTCCGGCAACCCCTTTGGAAGATCCAACTGAGGGTTGGTGTCCTTGAGATCCATGAGGACCCAGCGGTGCCTAAAGTTGTCCAGCTTCTTCCCGGCCTTCAGGAGCATGTTATCGCTCTGGACCGCGACGAAAGAGACACACGCCGACCGTTGGGTGCTGTCATGCAAGCACAAGCTGAAGAGATGACGAAAGAGGGCTACCGAAGGCCACACACCCACGAAGGCCTCGCAGTAGAAGACGAATATGGATAAGAGAAAGATGTAATTGGGATGGAGGTGAAGGGCCTGGGTCCCATAGTGGTCAAGGATGGCGGTGAAGAACGCAGAGATGGGCGGAACGAGCCCAGTGAAGATGCTATGAAGGAAGAAGGGGTAGACCACCTTGGACGAGGGCCGTTTCGCCGATGAGCCACCCCAGATCAGGGTCCACACTTTCTCGTTGGACCCATCCGCTGCCCATGGGAGAACGGGGAGGAGGTCCTCATCCTTGGCAATGGTAGACCTCGAGAGCGTCGGCGAGGTGGGAGCGGAGGCAGAGCTCTGCGCCTCTGGCTTCTGCTTGCTGGCGGGAGACATCACAGAGCTAGCAGGCCCGAAGCAGCAAGGAAGAGGACAGAGCAGCGCTGGATCTCAGGAGGCGCCTGCTAAAGCGGGAGACCTGAGAAGCAAGAGCAGGAGCACATGTAGGGAAATCAATAATGGCCCAACGCCCTTAACCATTCCTTTTAGCTTAAAACTTGTCTGGCAATGTTGGAGTTCTGGGAACGGGGCTACCCAAACCTGCCTACCTGCAGCCCAGGGCATGGCCCACCTCATCGACCAAACGCAGCAAGGTGTGGCCCCCACTCAGGAAAAGGCCCTCACGAGGGCCCAAGCCTCGCGAGGATGAGCAGCATCGAGACAGGCAAAGGACGGGTCTCCAAGGCCCCCTCTAGAGGGGCAGAGATCTCTATGCAAGGCCAGGCCTCAGGAGTCAAAGATGACGCAAGGAAGGAAAGGTGAGCACCAGTGCGCTAGGTGGCGCAGTTTCCCCTTTGGTGCAAAGGGAGCAGGGACGTACGAGGGGTTCCCTAAGCACCCCCAAAGGTTTCCATTCCGGTGCAACAAGACCACAACCACTAGCCCCGCAGGATGGACGTCATCGCTGAGCCCATCTCTGCGGGGTCGACAACTACTTTCCAGGCGAAGACTGCCTTTGAGCAGAGCAGGTACGAACATCTGCCCCCCTTCAAAATTGGGCATTGTGGGATCCCTTACCGCCATTGCGATAAGGGAAGAGGACCCAGGCCACCGCTATATGTAGAGGGTAGGCTGCTTCTTAGAGGGGGATCCGCAACCCGATCGACCGACTCCATCACTCATCGTCCACCAAACCACAAGGAGCTTCGAACACCACTGAGAGCCCTTAGGAGGCCCCGAAACACTATACTTGTTCATCCACCTCACCTCCTCGAGAGGCAATCACCAAAGCAAGAGTGGGGTATTATGCTTCGTAGTGGCCCAAACCTAGGTAAACTATCGTGTTCACCTTCTTCCTCGTCATCGTGCGAGTTATTTGCTGTGTTCATCGAGTAGCGAGCTAGGTCGGGCGAGGCTGGAAGGGATCTTCGCACAGGCCCCTGTGTCCGAATCTTGAGGGTTTTCGGATCTCGAAATCCGACAAGCAAGACCCAACATTGGTACTACATTTGCTAAACAACTTAATAAAATTGCATAGGCCATAGCTACCCCGTGGATAATTAATCAACCCCTGAGGCCAGTTCTCCTCATGAGTCTTGGTCCACCTACCTAGTAGTCAGCGGTGCCACCTTGGGGCAACTCGGGGCATTTTGTAGGAAACCGTCCACTTCACATAGACAAATGATGCCTGCCGATAGAGAGCACACGGCTCTAGAAGTGGATCTGGCTCACCAGGAGGTCTTGCTAGACTTGTTTTACCTTTCTCGAATGTCTTGCGCGAGGAATTCCAATTTTTCTTTGGGCTATCTCGAGGTTGTGGTTTTCCTGTGGAATTGCCTAGGAAGATCATGAGATTCATGCTCGAGGTTATTCCCGTGGCGTGTGGCTACTTTGTGATGGATGAGTTGGAGCACCCCTACAGGGTTTAATCTTTTTAGAAAGTCGTGCCCACGGTTATTTGGCAACTTGGAGATTTGTTTAACACCCAGTTGTAGCTTACTTGAAGTAAAGTCAAATAAAATACACCAACTATGTGCATAACCGTGAATGTCTCTGCTCGTGAACATGAACTAGGAAAAAACACGGTGGGGTTATGATTGACGTAAGTAGGTGTTGAGAATCACTTAGGTATCATGCTAGTTCTCGACTGTTATGCGTAGGCCACAATATTTACTTCTTGTCATCATAAGTTAGTCACTCAAATAAATGCTTAGGTGCTTGCGGCAACCTCACCACTTACCCTTCCTCACCTAAAAGCTTACATAGTTTCGGTACCCGGGTTACAACATTGCTCAAACCCCATGGCTCACAGATTACAACACTACAGGTACAAGTACCGATGATGACTACCCTGTTGAGGCTTCGCAGCTCCAGTGGAGGTATGATGAAGAACATGGTCGGATGTAATTTACGTACCCTGATGAGTAGAGAGGCAACGTGGTCGTGATCCCTGGGATAGCAAGGAAGTCTCAGTGCATCTTTTTTTGTTTGATTTTGTCCGTAGCCAGACCCTGCTTTTATGGATGTATGCATGAATGCTTTGAGTGACATTGTAATTTAGCATGTGGCGAGTGTAAGCCAATCTATTATACTCTTCTCTTTGTTAAATGTATGCAATGATGCTGTACTTGCGAAATGCTTAGATGCGCTTCTCTCCCCTTCAAGGACCTCGAGCCTTATTGGGATAGAACCGCATCTTAGTCGTTACACAAGCATTGCACTTCGGCTCCGTCCTCTTGGGATGAAATCTTAGCTCGCCAATTGTACCTTTTCCTCAAAGGGGTGTCAGAGTATTTGGGCAAACACCTCCGAGATGGATTGAATAGGGGAACATCGTCAATATAGATCCATCCCGAAGACCATTCTTCGGACTCCTTCTTTGGTGTCCCCACTGGGTACCCCGTCCCAGCTATACGACATACTTTGGCTCCTCCGACTTCCCGAATAGTTTCACCTGATTGTTAGGGACGAGACAGAAGTAGTTGCTCCATAATCCAAAGTGGGCCTCGCAACCCAAAGAAATTTTGCAAATGGCAACAAAGCCTGAGATGTGTAGAATAGATCTAGGGGTAAGATGAGGGAAGATCCTACACCCACCCACATAACCCTCATAAGGTTTTAGGGTCAAGCACGATGCAAGTGTCAACAGCAAAAGTATTGGAAGCAACCCACTGAAGTGGTCACTACTCCACATGATCAAATATAATGGAAGTAAAGTGCTATATGTCATGCAAATAAAAATGGTTTCTTAACCTTGTCAAAGGGCTGCTTGCCTGGCTTCACAAAGTCCTCGAGGTCTTCACACGCTTCTCGTCCAACTCTAAGCACTTCGTCTATTTTGTCAACTATAGCCGGAAACAATCACAATAAGCAACACAACAAGAAAAAAATAAAAATTCTCTATAAATAGAAGTTTTATTTTCTTGGACACCTCTGGTCACAAGAAAATAGCCAAGGAGGTTTCATTGGATGTGGATCAAGGGGGAGTCTTGAATTGGTGGAAATGAAGGAAATGATGATCCTACAAGATGTCCACAAAAAATAGTTTTGTATAAAGGAGTGGATGGGCCAAAACAATAAGGCATGATTTTAGAAACATGATGGAATTGCTTTCACTTGATTTGGAGTTGGTTTGAATTTCCCAGGAATTTGCAAAATGATCCATATATGAAGAAATGGTTGAATAATCCACATAACAGAGAAATTATAAAAATGTTGTCATAATATATCATGAGTTTAGATACACCTAGGATTTTAAATCACTCCATTTGGAGCAATTATGACTGCTCTAGAGATTTTGCAAGGTGGCTCCATAATACAAGTTATAACAAAAATATGGGTGGATCAGAATATGCTATATGGAAAATTGTGCAATGCACATATTTGGATTGGTCATGAATTTAGGAGTCTGTAGAAATTTGAATCGTCAAAACCGGAGTTGCTTTGAATTTGACATGGATTTTACAAGTTTCTGCAAAAATAGAAAATGAGTAAAAGCTTTACAAAATGGGCCAACCGTGCACCGAGCGTAGAATAGGAGCGACTGGACTGGGCCGGCCCAATTGCTCAGCTGCGCTCGCAACGGGCCACCTCAGAAGCGTACATCCAGATATATGTTTTCCCGCTACGAAAACGTACACGACTGAAACCGCTCCCACTTAACCCACCGGGCTCGACCGGGTGTGGCTTAAAGGAGGGGCCCGCCCGTCAGGTACATCTCCCTCCTCCCGCTCGAACAGGAGGAGGCAGGGAAGACGGGGCCGAGCGCACGCACACACCCTATCCGGTGGCTCCGGGCACCCCCAGAGATGTGGAGCACGCCGGTGAGTTCAAGAGGCCGCATTGTGCCCACCGAGGTGTCGCGCTACTGCGAGGGAGGGCCGTGGCAGTGGTGGCATAGGACGGCCGCCGGGATCCGCCAGGCCGCCGTGGCTTCAAGCGCCGTGGGCGTCCTCGAGGGGCAATGGAGACGAAGGGGGCTTTCAAGGGAGTAGGGAGAGGTGGTAGGTTTGTCATCGAACGAGTTGGAGCACGGGAAAGCTCGGGATTGACGGGAGGCCGAGGTGGGCGTCGTCGGCTGAAGGAGTAGGAGAAGGCCACGGGGGAGAAAGGGATCTGGTCCAAGAGCTTTAGTGGAGATAGAGGGAGAGAATGCTTGTAGGGGGAGCTCGGGAAGGGAGAGATAAAGCAAGGGCACGACGGGAGGTCTTGGGCGTGCCTCGGATGCCCTCGGCTTGGGTAAGCACGCGTGCCAAAGGTCCCTTGTCTGCATTATGGCGTCGTGGAGAGGCGTGGGAGACTTAGAGGGATACTCTAGTACGCGTGCATTCTACCGCTGCTGGATGTGAGCTACCCGACAATGACAAGTGGTAGAGCGCCGGTTTTGCCTGTCGGTTTCGTGATCACCATGCTAATGTATGTCTAAGGCATCCATTTGGTTGGGAAGAGTTGTCTAGAGTATGAGTCACTCATCCATTAGAGCACTGGTGGAGTTTCACTGCCTATGGAGCATGTTACGACGGTGTACCACTAAGGTTAAGTTTGAAGCATTAGACATGGGGCTGGCCTAAAGGGATTTTACTGTAGGCAAATATGGCAAATACCTTGTCTAGTAGCCTTAGGTATGGATGAACTACAAGTACACCAAGTTTGAGATCAAGGAGACAAGTCTACAGGGTACTTGCCATTCAAAGCTATTTTTGCTGCCATAAACTAAGTTTTGATTTGCTCATATTTTCCACATGAGCATGCCATGTTTGGGTTTAGATTAATGCATCAGGATGCAATTGAATTTGGGATAGGGTTTGGGGGCATTTGTGTGAACAGAATAATCTGAGGGAGGAAAGAGAGCTGCTGTTAAGATACAAAGAGAGGGAAAATAAGGGAGTTACTTCCCAAATGATTAATCAGAGGCCATGGCAAGGTTACTGGAGCTATAAGGCGGCTAGACCATGCTCTGGTAAAAAAATTAGAGACAAGGAGAATCTTTTTGGGCCCACTTTGCTTGTCCACAAGCTCATGGATGAAGGTGTTTTTGCTGTGATTGGGCTAGGTAGAGGGATCCTATGACCTTGAGATTTACTAGGTGTAAATGGTAAATCCATTTGGTCTTGAGCACAAGTTTATAGATCATTTCCTGAAAGTTTGCAATGTAAACATGGTAAACCCTAGGATTCAACATAATCAGGTTTCTATAGATCTAGTTGGGTTAAACTAATCTCCTTGATTCACAACTTGGTGTAACATCATTATTTGGGGATTAGAACATGTACACAAAGTTTGGGATCAATAAAAGAAACTTCACAATGTAAAGTTGATCAAATTTGATTCTGGACAGGAATGGTTTTGGAATATTTTGATGAACCAAAACAATTGGTATGGATATGAAACTTGTCAAGATGATGAATTATATCATATGTGACATGCTAGAAATTTCCTAGATTTATTTGAGAATATTTCTTATGGAATTATTTCAAATTCTTGAAACAGGCAAAAATGGGTTTGAAGGGTTTTGTCCAATATTTTTAACATGACCTTGTGTTGAAACTCTTATATATGGACAATATATGTCCACTTGGGTTTATGAAATTTTCTCAAATATTTTTAACGCATTGAAATATATTTTTCCCTATAAAAGACCATTTCTGGCCTTAAGAAAAAGCCTTTAAATAAAATAGCAAAATAATCTTTAAAAATAATATTTGGTGTTTTGGGAAAGTCATATATATAGTGGGTTTCAAATAAAGTATTTGGGTAAAGAGGATCCACCCAATTTGGGCACTTGCAGAGCAAATCTCAAGCCAGGGGGTTTTGAAAACCTAATTTAAATAAATGCTTTTTGGCTAAAATAATATTTTGTAAAAATATTTTTAAGTCCTATTCACATGGCATGATCATTGGACAAGATTTGGGATCAAGGAAAAAGGGTTCTTGAGGGTAGGAGGATGTTTGCTCAATTATAGAGCACCAGCAAGCAATCAAACAAGCAAGCAAATAATACACAAGTCAAGCATTCAAATGCACTCAAAAAGTTTTAATTGGCCCTAATTTTTGAGTCATGATAACTTAGTCATGAGGCAAAACATAGGGTGTGACAACAACCGAAGGAGAGATACAGAGCAACTTGCCCAATCCCCGGGGAGGGTGCCGTAAGGACGCGAGGAAGAGATAGGGAACCTCGCCATGTTTTTGGTGAGCTTTAGTTTGAAGCTTTCTTGATGGGGAAGAATAGGAAGGGGTGGTCCAGGCCACGATTCAACCTGTTTAAATAAGTGGTGACGCCCTTGTGAGAAGGGCAGCCTTGTAAAAAGCTGCTGAGCCGCCCGTCTCCCTCGGCGCACAAGGATCGAGAAGCACTAAAAGTTACTACAATGGGTCCCGCAAGTTCTCAACTATTGAGAGTTCATCGATGACATGATGGTTGCCGAACTAGAAGGGATAGAGGGAATTGCCTCGCAAGCTGTAGATTTCGACGCGCCAGATTGTCTAGATAATATACCTTGGCACTTGAGGCTAGTCCGGGAGTTACTGAGGGAGTCCGCTATTAAGGGGTCCTCGGAATGCTGGCCTATTTCTTATAGGCCGGACTCATGGGCCGCTCACCGAGGATTGGACTGGTTGAAGGCCCCGTCGCTAGGGAGGAGACCTTAGGAGCTGTGGCGTGTCTTGCAAGTTTGGGATGGAAGATAGGCAAGTTTTCCCTTCGGTGTGCAACCGACTATTTGTAACCCTAGGACCCTTGGGGTCTATATAAGCCAGTCGGTTTTAGATTATAGAGCAGAGAAACTCATCTAGGGTTTTATCTATATGATCTCGAGGTAGATCAATTCTGTAACCTTCATACCATCAATATAATCGAGCACGACATAGGGTTTTACCTCCACAGGAGGGCCCGAACCTGGGTAAACATCGTCTCCTTCGTCCCATTGTTACCACCGATCCTAGGGTCACAGCTCGGGCCCCCTACCTGAGATCTGCCGGTTCGACACCAACACCGGCAGCCACCTTTTGTACAAGCATTGCCGATGTCGCATACAAAGCCAGGTGCTGACCCTGTGCGATAATAATAAATCTAGGCATTGCATCACATCATCATCTTACATGCTCATTACACATTTTCGTGATTGCAATGTTATCATATTTAAGATATAAGATTTTCTAGAGTGCTTGATGAACCTATGATCTTTTCTACTTTTCTCGTCCTACACAACGGACCGTCGGGATGAGAGAGAAGAGGAGCAAAGGGACGAGGACAACACCCAATCAAGCCCTCAAGAGGGATGCAGCTTCGAAAAGTTAAGTACAATTACACATCCCAAGTTCAATGTTTTCTCGATGCCCCAAGGAAATTCGTAGTATCTCCCTTGCTGTGGGTAGTGGAGTCATCCACATGGTGAGAACCCTTGTCGGGACGAGCCACCCCCTGTTTTTATTCAACAAATATATGTGGATACGCCGACACCGACAAGGATCTATACGAGGAAACAACACTAGCCTGTTATCGGGGGCTCGTTTTTCCCTTGGCGCTCGTGGATGAGTTAGGATCCGACAAGTAGCTTCGTGCAGCAAGGACAACACATCCCAAGACAACATAAGCAGGGAAAGAAGGGGATAGAACTTGTGGGAAGAAAATAGCACTTTTCTCATTCATTTATGATACAAGTTGGATAAAGGTTACATTAGAAGGCGTGCCTTCGTAATAATAATTTATTTGGCTTTCAACCCTACAAACAAGACACTAAGGAAAAAGGGGAAGGGAGAAGGGCCCCAACAGAAGCCCATCCTGACCCCTCCGGGACCAGCATTGCACGGACGGTAGGCCCACCGAAAGGGAAGATGAAGCCGAAGTCCACAAGTCATCCGGAGCCGGCTAGGGGAGAAGGCGGCGCCGGAGTCAAGAACCCCGGCAAATCGGGCTACTGGGGAGGGGTAGCTAACGGTGATGGTGCGACTGACACTCACCTTGAGTCTGGGTCGGTGTATTTCAACTTGATGGTCGGGGGCTCAATAGCATTCTATTCACCGACCCTGTCCTCCTCGTTGCTATCGCTCTAGGAGGATCTTTCGACATCACTCGAGCTGTCCTCGTAGCAACCAAGACGGTTGCCTGAGTGCCCATAAATCTTGACAGATTGCAGATCGGCCTCCACAAACTTGAAGAGAAGGACATGCTAACCCGTGAAGTTGTGGGCGCATGCAAAGATTTCCCACCCGTGCGTGAGAAGAATGATGTGGCACTCAGGAAATTTGACGTCTGCTCGAACCGCACCATTACAGCAACCATGCAACCAGAACCACGTCACATGCAGTTTGTTGACCTCCATCACCCTTGTGAAAGGGAGAGGGAGGTGGAGGTGGCTTTGGGGAGGACCGTGTAGTTTGCTGAAGAACTCCAGTGTTGTTCCCTCGTATGAACCTTCGTGAAAGGTGGGTCTGATGGCGGAGGAGGAAAAGAGTCGGCACTATGTCTTCTCCAGTTGCGGACCCCGCATCGACCTTGGCCCCTTCAAGGGCCTCCACCACACACACTAGACCTTCCCTCTGCCTCTAGGACTAAAGCAGTGGCATGATCCCAATAGGAAGCCTTCGCCTTGACGAAGCCAGAGGACGCCCTTGTCCCCTGGGCATGTTGGAAGCGAGCTTAGCTCGGGACAAAGAAGCAGAAGTGGGCTCTGTGGGTTTGGACTCGAGGTGGAAGAGAAGCTGGATGAGCATTACCTCTCGAGACCTCCCAATTGTTAGGGAGGGCGCGGGGGCTGGCTCTTCCCTGCTCCAAGGGCGAAACAGGTAACCACCCTCATTGCTCCAATCCATGGCGTCGCGTTTTCTGCCATGACCCGAGATTTAAGTCATGCACACCTACTAGGTATCCCCACACTATGCATGCGACATGTGTGGCGGAAACGGCCTAATGAAATGGCTCAGTACTAACCATTAAATTGGCAGTTACTCCCTCTCATTGTGCGCATGTGCATGCAATTTGGGCCAGGCCCAATGACCCTTGACGAGGGCGTGTGGGCCAGACCCGAGGGCTCCTGTCGGTGCAGTCGGACAGGGGTACCCAGTACCCCTGACTTAGACACAGGCGACAATGGTAAAATCCCTCCACACACCAAGACAACCCGGCAATAATCAAGACGGACTACAACGAGCATTATGGGGCAGCCCAACCCTGGACTGTTGCGCGCCAAGTACTCCACTTGTACTTGGTAGGGACCAGGACGCACATACCCTCTTGAAGCCCCGACAAGTCATCCCTCGGCAAGCGCGAGCCAACCTGTCACCGCTCCACCTCATCGCAAGGCCTGTCACTTGTCGATGCCGTGTCGAGCCCCTAGGTGGCTAAAAGGCTCTAGCTAAGCATGTGGCTACATGCTGGAAGGAAGATTACCCCTCTTTGACACCCGTCCGTAAATGTGTCGAGGTGTGAAGCAACAATCATCTAGAGCGGTGGCATAAGCTTGCCGGGGATGCACCTATGCACACCACCTAGACTAGCAATGATAGTATTTTGTCTCTAATGCTAGAGTTAGGTATGACAAGCTCTGCTAGCTATCTAATCACCAGACATTGTCTATTTTGCCACTATGGCCTCCCCTTGCACAATAAAATGAGGCCCAAGGCAACCTAGTTGAGGATTCAGACTTTTGAGCATTTTTACGCACGTAATGACTCCCCGGAAGGCATCCCTTGCCAGGCAGGAACGTTGCGCGCTCTTCGTGTTCCCTTGATCAATACACCCACAAAGCAGGTGTAGGGTTTTACGCTCACTGCAGCCCGAACCTAGGTAAATAGCTGTGTAATCTCACTATCTCCGCTCGTCATGCTTGCGTCCATGCCTCCCGCCGAACCACAAATGGGCCGATGGCCCCATAGGTGAACGTGTGCATCTAGCCCCGACATTCCGCAAGATTGAACACAAGAGATGAATTAGGGATTGAGAGGAGATGGTTATGTTGAAGATGATGATGAAGAATGGCCTCCCCAAGATGAGAGGGTTGTTGGTGATGACGATGTCTTTGATTCCCCCTCTAGGAGGGAAGTTCCCCCAGCAGGATTGCTCCGTTGGATGGCAAAAGTGCTCTTGCCCAAGTTCCGCCTCAAGGCTTTGGCGCTTCGTCCCGAAAGTCCTCCTCATAATTTTTATAGTCTTTTGGGATTTTCCACCAGAAGATGGGCTCCGGAGGTGGGCCTGGGTGCCCACCCTCCACCAGGGTGCGGTTAGGGGGCCTGGCACGCCCTGATGGAGGGTGGCCAACTAGTGGCTAGTTTTCAGCTCTAGTATTTTTTATTTAATGCATAAAAAATATTTGTAAATTTCCAGCTTCATAGGAGTTGTGCAGAATTGTATCTCTGATGTGCTTTTTTAGGGTGTTCAATTCCAGTTCAAGGAGTTTCAGTACGAAATGGAAAATCAACTCGACAATACAATCAAACTTCTACGATCTGGTTGTGGCGGTCAGTATATGAGCCAGGAGTTTGATGATCATCTGCAGAGTCATGGAATTGTTCCACATCTCACTCCTCCAGGCACGCCATAGAGAAATGGTGTGTCACACGACGGAATCGGACTTTGTTAGAAATGGTCCGATTGATGATGAGTAAATCAGATTTGCCTTTTTAGTTTGGGGACACGCTTGAGAAATCAAATCTTTCACACTAAATAGGGTACCGTCAAAGTCCATAGATAGGACACCATATGAGATATGGACTGGAACAAGTCATAGTTTGTCTTTTCTAAAGATTTGGGGTTGTGAAGCATACGTCAAGCTATTCGAATCGGACAAGATCACGCCCAAGTCGGAGAAGTGCATATTCGTGGGTTATCCAAGGGAAACCTTGGGATATTAATTCTAAAACTGTGAAGAGGGCAAAGTGTTTGTCGCTCGACTAGCTAGTGGGAGTTCGGTCTGATTGGAAGAAATTTTAGATGCACACAGGGACATTCTGCCAGGATATTCCATCACACCGGAGTTGGTCAAGGCACCAATAGTGGTATAGGCAGCGGTTCCACGCAGGTCAAAAAGGTTACGCAATATGCACGACTACAATGTGTTGTCATTGGAGAACGACGAGCCAACCACGTATGCAGAAGTGATGGTGAGCCCTGATTGCGAGTTATGGCTTGACGCCATGAGATCCGAATTAAAGTCCATGGATTACAATCGAGTCAAGTCTAGAACGTGGTTGATCTGCTAGATGGCCTTCGAGGCATTGGGTGCAAAAGGATCTTTAAGAAGAAAACTGATATGGACGGAAATGTTACAATCCATAAGGCTTGACTTGTTGCTATAGGTTGTCGCCAAGTTCAAGGAGTTAACTATGGTGAGACTTATTCACCTGTAGCGATGCCTAAATCAATTCGGATCATTCTTCCTATAGCTACATGTTTTGACTATCATATATGGCAGATGGATGTCAAAAGGTCTTTCCTTAATAGAAATTTAACTAAGGACGTGTGTATGACACAACCCGAGGGTTTTGTTGATCTAAAGAATGCTGACATGGTACGCAAGCTTCACAGATCCATTTATGGATTGAGGCAAGCATCTCAGAATTGGAACATTCCTTTTAGTCAAGTGGTCAAAGATTTTGGTTTCATTAAGTGACACACCCTCTGTTTTGCCTCATGACTAAGTAATCATCACTCAAAAATCAGGGCCAATTAAGACTTTTGTGTGGTTGTTATGCTTGACTTGATTGTTGATTATTTGATTGCTTGCTAGTGCGATATACTCATAAAACTCCCTCCTACCATCAAGAACTCGTTTCCTTGATCCCCACTCTTGTCCAATGATCATGCCATGTGAATAGGACTTAAATATATTTTTTACAAAATATTATTTTGGCCAAAAAGCATTTATTCAAATTAGGTTTTCAAAGCCCATTGATTTGAGTTGTGCACTGCAAGTCCCCAAATTGGGTGGATCCTTTTTCCCAAAATGCTCTATTTGAAAGCCAATATATATAAGACTTCCCAAAACCACCAAATATTAATTTTAAAGATTATTTTACTATTTTATTTAAAGGTTTTTTCTGAAGGCCAGAAAGGGTCTTTTATAGGGAAAAATTATTCAAATGCTTTAAAAATATTTGAGAAAAATCAGGAAAACTCAGTGGACATATATTGTCTATATATAAGAGTTTCAACACATGGTCATGTTCAAAATATGGGACAAAATCCTTCAAAACCATTTCTGCCTATTCCCAGCATTTGAAATATTTCTATAAGAAATGTTCTCAATTAAATCCAGGAAAATTCTAGCGTGTCTCATATGATATATGTGTTCATGTTGCCAAGTGTCTTCTCAATCCAAATTGTTTTGCTTCACAAAAATATCCTCAAACCATTCCTGTCCAGAGCCAAATTTGATCAACTTTACATTGTGAAGTTTCTCTTATTGATCCCAAAATTTGTGGACATGTTCTAATCCCCAAATAATGATGTTACACAAAGTTGTGAATCAAGGGGATTAGTTTAACCCAATTGGATCTACAGAAACCTGATTCTGTTGAATCCTAGGGTTTACCATGTTTACATTGCAAACTTTCAGAAAATCATCTCCAAACTTGTGATCAGGACCAAATGGACTTACCATTTACCCCTGGTAAAACTCAAGGTCATAGGATTCCCCTGCCTAGCCCAATCTCAGCACAAACACCTTCAGACATAAACTAGTGGACAAGCATAGTTGACCCAAACAGATTCCCCTTGCCTCCAACTTTTGACCATGGTATCTTCTGACAGCAATTTACCTCCAGTAACCTTGCCATGGACTCTGATCAATTATTTGGGGGGGGGGCAACTCTCTCATTTCCCTGCCTTTTTACCATGGGAAGGCCTATTGTTCCCCTCCCCCACTATTCTGATCATGCTAATGACCCCAATCCTTTCCACAACCTCATAAACATACCTATGCATCTAACAAGGCCCAAAGGTGGCATGATCATATGGAAAATATGAGTAGTTCATCTAAACCTTCATTTTGGCAGCAAATGAGGCTTTGAACTACCAAGTACCATGTGTATTGATCTTCCTGAGCTGAAAATTGATGTGCATTTACTCCCTCCATTCTGAGGACCATTGGACAAGGTTTTATCCATATAACCCTCTAGTAAAACCCTTTTTCTAAGCCACAAGTTTGCTGCTACAAACTTACCTGGTGTAGAAATCACCCTTACTCAGCTCCGTAGGAGTCAAAAATTTACCATAACCCTACTGCATGCATGCCTCTCTCTCTCTAGACAACTTTTTGCGACCAAAAGTTGCACTCGACAAGGTTTGGCATGGTGACCATGCTGCGGGCATGCAATAACGGCGCTCTGCCCCTTGGGCTTGTCCTGTAGCTCGTGTCTAACCACGACAGAGCACCAAAATGCGCCGGGGAATTCCTCCTTGCCTCCCATGCCCCTTCCCGACACTCGCTAAGCTCCAAAGCCCCTCTAGCACGCGTGCTCGCCGAGCGCAAGGCGCATGCGAGACGCCCCCGAGCCCCCCCCCCCCCCCGCTTTAGCTCTCCCTCCCTAGCACCCTGGACACCCCTAGTCCACCCTTTTCCCCTTCCACAGACCCCCTAGCTAGCCATTGTAGCTCTAGAGGTCGACCCCTTCCCCCATGGCCACCGTAGCTCCTCCTCGGGCTCGGGCAATTGGGCGGTGTTCTGGCTCCCATCTTCCCTCTAAGATCCTCCCGTGTGCCCCAGTGCCGCCACGCTCATTCTTCGTGCCTCTTTTTCTCTCGCCGGTGGATAGAATGCCATCCCCCTCGGCCACCATGGCCGGCCTTTGCCACAGCCAAGACCCCGCCTTCCCCAGCGCTCCACTATGAAAGACGGGCCCCCAGGGATGCTCAGATCTTCTTCGGGAGCACTTCGGTACCGGAGCTCCATCGGAGGCATCCCGAGCCGCCGGGGAGATGCTGGCAAAGTGCTCTTCCTCACCTCCCCTACCTCTCCATGTCTTGAGAGGGAGGAAGGAGAAGGACCCGAGAGCGGTTCCCACCTATCGGCGGGCCAGAGGCCAGGGCCTTGTTTAAGTGGAGACGCTATACTCAGGTGGCTCCTCTCAGCGTAGGAGGCGTACTCCTCAAGTACACCTTTGACGTGGCCTCTTCCCTGCCAGGCCGAGCCACCGGGCTGGCCCAGAAGCTATCTTGCGCCGACAAGCGCATTTTAGCCCATTTATTTTGTGTAAACTCTTTAGCCACCGGGCTGGTCCTCTCGTTCTCCGCGCGTCTTTTTCTCTCCTTGATGGTGAGAACGCCATCCCCTTGGCCACCGTGGCGAGCCTCCACCGCGGCCAAGACCTCGCCTTCCCCAGCGGTCCCCTGCGAAAGCCGCCCCCCCAGGGAGGCTCAGATCTTCTCTCAGAGCACTCCGGTACCGGAGCTCCGCTGGAGGCGGCCCGAGCCGTCGGGGAGACACCGGCAAAGCGCTCTGCCTCGCCTCCCTACCTCTCCCTGACTTGAGCGGGAGGAAGGAGAAGGCCCTAACAATGGTCCCCACTTGTTGGCGGGCCAAAGGCCGAGGCCCTGTTTAAGTGGAGATGCTCTCCTCAGGTGGAGCGTCTCTACGTAGGAGGCGTAGTCCTCAAGTACGCCTTCGACGTGGCCGATTCGCCGCCAGGCCAAGCCGCCGGGCCGGCCCAGAAGCAATCTTGTGCTGACGAGCGCATTTTAACCCATTTCTTTTGGGTAAATTCTTTAGCCCTTTTTCTTTTTTCCAAAGACTTTTAAATTTCATAATAAATTCATTTGGACTCCAAATTTGATGATTCAAATTTCTACATCCACCTAAAAATGCCACCTATTTACTGGTGTCACTTTCATATTTTTCTACCACAAGATTTTGTGATGTTCAAATTTAAATTCAAATTTGAACTACTAGAGGCCACTTTGCAAATTCATAGAGCATTCAAATAAACTCCAAATAGTGTTATTCAAATTTCCAAAAGCCCTAAATGTCATGCCCTAATTGTCTAGCCATGTCAAACATTTTTACCATGCACCTATTCTGTTGGGTCTAACAATTCATATGGAAACCATCCCAACTCCAAATGTAGTGAAACCAGTTTCCACATGTTTATAAACTCATGCCCTATTTGTTGGGTCCATCCAATCATTTTTATAATAACATTTTCTGTGGACATCTTATAGGGTTATCGTTTCCTTCATTTCCACCATTCAAAACACCCCGTTGACCCACCTCCACCAAAACCTCCTTGGTTATTTTTCTCATGACCAAAGGTGTCAAAGAAAAAAAAATCCTATTTATAGAGCACTTTTATTTTCTGCTTATTTTGTTCCTTATTGCGGTTGTTTCCGGCGATAGTTCACGATGTAGATGAAGTGCTCGGAGTGGATGACAAGCGTGGGAAGACCTCAAAGACATGGATAAGCCAGGCAAGTAGCCCTTTGACCATGTTAAGAAACCATTTTTATTGCATGTCACATAGCACTTTACTTTCGTTATACTTGATCATGTGGAGTAGTGACCACTTCGGTGGGTTGCTTCCGACCCTTTTGCAATTGACACTTGCATCGTGCATGACCCTACCACCTTATGAGGGTTATGCGTGTGGGTGTAGATAGGACGCTTGTAGATGCTACACAAGTGGATTCAGGATTATGCATGGCGACAGATAAAAAGAGATGATTTGAAAGACATTTCGAAAACCCCATGGGGTGCCACTAATGCCCAAGGGAGATGTTGATGCGCGAGGTATCCACTTGATAAAGAAGTGGTGTACCAAAACAAGTGAGTGTGTGTGGTTTTTGAAAACGGATTGGTGTAAGTTGCGACCGTTATTCCAACCTTACATGTACGACCATGATACCCCTTATGGGATGGGGCTTTGTTGATTACTCTGGTTGGTGCTAGCAGGGAGCCCGCATTACCAGTGGTAAGAGTGAAGTGGTCACTCTTGAGATGGGGTCATCCCGGAAGTGGAAGGCCATGCACTGTCTTTATAGGCTCCGGGCACACCGTTGCATGCCCTCATGGATGATACGTGTGATGTATATCATGAGGGGTGGCACCAACAAGTGGATCTTTGTTTAGTATCACCATGGGAAAGGCATTGTTCGGGTGCTTACCTCGGGTATGTAATATACCGCGAGTCGTGGATGACACGGAAGTTCCCAAAGTCTTGTGGGTAAAGTGTGCAACCTCTACAGAGTGTAAAACTATTCGAATAGTCATGTCCACGGTCAAGGACAGTTGGATGACCGCTCTTGTTCTACGTCCTGATGTTTCCTCAAAACTTGGTGTGTTTGTGTGTGTGGTGACCAGGTTGATCCTTGAGTCAAGTCGGATGACTTGGCATGATGACTGAACACGAGATGTTCAAAAAGTACATCAGACAAGTCTGAGGACTTCGTGTGATGGTTGAACATAAGTCGTCCAACCCCTTCTTATGATGATGAATGTGACGTGTTCTTATGAACACCTGTCCATGGTAGATGCATGCTTACTTAAGTTACTTTATCATGTCATTGCACTCAAAACTAGCTTTCTGCAAAACTTACCTATTGGTGCTATATCATGCATTGTTATTGCCTTGTTCCAAACATGGTTCGCTTGCGAGTACACTCAAAGTACTCATTAGCTTGCCACTGGTTATTTTATTGGCCAGGCATGAAAGATCAGGTCATGATGAAGATTTCATTGGTGGTGAACATGCAAGCTAGGACGCTTCCCTATCAGAATGCCTGTAGGGTTAAGGCAGATGGCATGGGTTCATGCTATCGTTGAAGTTTTCCGCTGCAATCATATGAAGACTTGGCTATGAAGGACATATTGAGTAAACCAGTATGTAATGGATGTAAGACTCTTGTTATTTAGTTTCTATGTGTTCAATGAGCATTGATCTCTGGGATCACTGTGCACGTACATTCGGTGATCACGACATATGAGTCGCCTTATGAGTCAGTGGGAGCTCGGTAGCATTTCTGATCCTGTATGTGGAAGACATATTGTTGATTAGAAATGATGTTCATATGCTTGAATCTATCAAGGACTCACTGAATAATAGTTTTTCAGTGAAAGACTTGGGAGAAGCAATTTATATTCTCGGAATCAAGATCTATAGAGATAGATCGAGAAGGCTTATTGGATTAAGCCAAAGTACGTATATAGACAAGGTGTTGAGGTGGTTCAACATGCATCATGCCAAGAAAGGGTTCTTGCCCATGTCACATGGTATTAGTCTTAGCAAGACTTGGAGTCCCTTGACTCTTGATGAGTGAAGAGGCATGGATGGGATTCCATATCCTTCGACTACGGGGTCCATCATATATGCTATGGTATGTACTCGTCTCGATGTTATCTTTGCTCTAAACATAGTGGGCAAATACCAGGCTAACCCGATTGAGTCACTAGACAACGGTAAAGAATATCCTTAAATACTTGAGAAGGCCAAAGGATATGTTCCTAGTTTCTGGAAGTGAGGATGAGCTCATTGTAAAGAGTTACACTGATGCTAGTTTCCAAACCGATTGCAGTGATAGTAGATCACAATATGGGTTTGTTTTCATTCTTAACGGAGGACAAGTGAGCTGGAGGAGTTCCTAGCAAGATACGGTAGATGATTCTAGAACGTAGGCTGACGAGGTCACCTATCTTAGGTAGGGTCACATACCTCTATTCTAGGACACCTCTAGGGTCCTACAAGTTCATTAGAGTCCTTAGTCTACCTCGACACTCGGATGAACATGCAAGATGCACTTGGCTCCTTGGAAGTCACTCAGATGTTACCAACCACTCGGTCCCTCCTCTATCACTTGGGCTGATAGGAGCAGGATCGTTGTGGGAGCAACAACGTTTGAGGGACTTAATACGCCTTATGTGTTGTAAAGACCACATTGCCTATAATGGCTGTAGTTAACTTAGTAGTTTCAAGTAACCCCCGCAATTATTAGCATTAATGACCCCGCTGATGGCGCTCGGCTGGTGGAGGTGCACTCTATATAAGACTTCCCCAACATCGGAGCAAGGAATACGAATTCTCTATAATCAGATAGCCATACAAGGAAAACACACAGCCCTAGGGCTCGAGCCGTATGACTATTACCACTTCCAAGTGGGGACCAAACTCGTAAATTCCGAGTGTGACACTTACTCCGTAGCTATCCTTCCCCCTACTCATTCATACCCCCCGTTCTATTGTCAGTATTACTCCCATGATAGTTGGCGGTCACTTGGGGCAAAGGGTCTAGCGAATTCCGGTGTAAGTGGATTCAAACCTTTTCCCATTCATCATGTTGGCACTCGACGGTGAGATCCTCTTCGGCACCTTGCGTTTCCTCTCCGATGGCTCCACTTGGTTGCATGTGGAACCGCTTGATCCTGACTCGTTCCCTGCAAGGGGAGCGGCTCACTTCAGCGCTGAAGTGCATGATGTCCTTCTCAGGAAGTCGTCAGAGCCTTATGGCTCCCTAAATATTCTCAGCTCCAGAGGTCACCGCAAGCGCTCTGGGCGCTCTCGGTGGCAATGGTGGATCGAGCATGCCATGGATTGCGAGTCGTCATTTGCCTAGGTGGCCGTACTTGACTCCGACGAGCCCACTGTCGACTTATTCCCCTACTCGGAGGACGAGCTTTACGATGAGTCGGAGTTCGGGAGTAGTGGAGATGCCGCTGAGGTCTTGAGGGAGAGGTCTTGAGGGCGATCGCCAAGGAGGCGACACGAGCAGCTACGTACACTGGTCGGTCACTCGGGAGAAGTAGGAAAAAATGACAAAGTCCTCCTTATTTCCATTATGGGGACAAGCCCAGAGGAATTGGCCTTGGAGGCCACGTGCCAGGTCCGTTTGGCCGAGCGCAAACGACTCGAGCATCTCCAGCAGTCACTCGGTCAGCACGCAACTCACGAGAGACCAAGTTCCAGTAGCTTGAGGCATCCACAGTTCCAGAGCAGCCGACCGCCCAGAGCCCCATTGATGCGCACACCAATAGAAAACCTAGCTGCAACTACTCAGATTGCTGAATCTATTTAGCCGTCTAGGTCGACAGTTGGTGAAGGCATTCGAATGATCCAAGATCTTTTGAAGACGATGCTGAAGCATAATTTAGAGGTTTTGCAGTAGTCACTATGGATTCACGACCGGTCCGTGCAAGCAAGCAAAGTTCAGTCAGCTAACAACCCTCACGCATACAGGAAACGCACGAACTCTCCTCCTCCTCCTTGAGGTCCATATAGAGGGCGCTGGCGTGCCAAGCGCGACGTTAGTCGGACTCCTCCTCCGAGAGGTGGTTCGTATGGTGAGAGGTCATTTGATGGTGGTCGTCACTACGGAGAAGATCGCAATCAGACTCCCCCTTGACCCAGCGGTTAGGAGGAAGCTAGCCGGCGGCCCCCGCTGCTCAACACCAGGTCTACCAACACACAGAAGATGGTCAATTGGAACCGAGTGATCAAAGACTGAGTGAGTGGTTGGGAACATTGGGTCTCGAGTGCTTTTGCAAGTACATCCGAGAAGCTGAGATACCCCCTAACTATCACTTGGTGACCGGAATCAGGAAATTCAACGGTGAGTCCAAGCCGGAGACATGGCTCAAAGATTATCGAGTGGCAATTCATATTTGAGGAGGTGATGAGTTCGTGGCGATGAAGCATCGTCCCCTCATGCTGGAAGTGTCCACTTGGGCTTGGTTGAACTAGTTACCTCCCAGTAGCATCTACTGTTGGGAGGATCTGGCCCGAGTGTTCATCAAGACCTTTGAAAGCATGTACAAGCATCCGGGTGGACTGACTAAGCTACGGCACTACGTGAGAAGCACAACCAGACTCTCCAAGAGTACATTCAATGATGGACCATGTTACACAACATGGTAGAGAACGTCATCGAGCACCAAGCTGTCTGTGCCTTCTAGGTTGGAACGTCATACTGTGAGCTCGTCTTGAAGTTTGGCCGATCGGGATATCTATCTCTCAGTCAGGCCATGGAAATCACCAACAAGTACGAAAACGTCGAAGAGGAAGACCGCCTCCGAAGCAGCAAGGGGCGAGCAGGCGACACCCGTCAGTCGGCTGGGAACGTTGACAAAAAGTAGAAACGAAAGGTCGATCCTCTGGGAAAGGCTGAAGTGGCTGTTGTTCCTGGTCAACGGAAGCCGAAGCCCAAGAAAAACAAGAAAAAAGATTGGGCCAACAAGAAGGAGCCCGAGTAAAACTCTGAGGCGATCGATCAGCCTCGTGCTATCCACACAAAGAAATATTAAGAGGGCAACATCATTTACCCAAAGCACACCACTCGGGGATTTCGATTGCTCAAACATGAGATGGGAAAAAAAACATCTGCAGAGAAGGACGCCGATGAAGAGGATGAGGGCCAAACCAAATACCCTCCCATCGACAAGGTCCTAAACATGATCTTTGCAGACGTTGAGAGCATGAGGCGGTTCAAGGTCATCAATCGGGAGGTAAACATGGCAGCTCTGACTTCCATGGAGCACCTTAACTGTACTAAGAGTCCAATCATGTTCGATCAGTCCGATCATGCAGCCCACATAGCCAACCTTGGGAGGCAGGCTCTAGTCATTGATCCGGATATAAACGGGGTCCGACAGTACCAAGTCTTGATGGACGACGCTAGTGGACTCAACATAATCTATGGGCATACAATCAGTGTGATGGGCATTCCGATGTCCCGACTGACCAAAAGTAACATGCATTTCCAAGGAGTTATTCCTGGGAAGAAATCCGAGTCACCCGGCGAAATTGCTCTAGATGTGGTATTCGGAGGAGAGACGAACTTCCCTAAGGAACCCCTGACATTTGAAGTGGTGGACTTTTGGAGTGCCAACCACGCCATCCTGGACTTAAGATGCTAGGTGCAAATGGCATGCTCACGGTGACCCGCGGTCGGAGAATTGCCGGGGAGTGCCTCCAGCAGGGCTCCAAGATGGCGAACGAACAAATCCTCGCTACACAAGTTGACGGTTACAAGAAAGCGGTGGATGCTGCAGACTTGCTCAAGTCGAAGCGCACGGCGACGGAGTCAGCCTTCCAGTCGGCTAGCGAGACCAAGCAAGTTCACGTTCACCCCAACGATCCGAATGCAACTCCAACCAACATCTCGATGTCACTCGGTGAAAAATAGGAAGCCGAGCTCATCCAGTTCTGCCGTGAGAAGTAGGATATCTTCGCATGGAAGCCGTATGACATGCCGGGGATTCCCAGGGAACTGGCTGAGCATTGACTCCGAGTGGACACGAAGATCAAGCTAGTCAAAGAATACATGTGTCGATCCTCCGTTGAGAAGCGCAAGGCGATTGGCGAAGAGATCCTCGACTCCTAGCTACCGAATTAATTCGGGAAGTTTTCCATTCCGAGTGGCTTGCCAACCCGGTGTTGGTATCAAAGAAAGACAAGTCCCTTCGAATGTGTATTGAGTTCAAGCACCATAATCGGGCCTGCTCGAAAGATCATTTTCCCCTTCCTCGCATATATCAAATAGTAGATTCCACTTTCAGATGTAAACGCATGTCGTTCTTAGATGCTTACTATAGGTACCATCAAATCCGAATGTATGGACTAGATGAAATAAAAACAGCTTTCATCACCCCATTCAGGTGTTTCTGCTATATCATGATGGCATTTGGTCTAAAAAATGTTGGGGCAACATTTATGCGTATGATTCAGAAATGCTTGCAGGAACAAATCATTCGGAACGTCGAAGCCTACATGGATGACATCGTGGTTAAGTCTAGGAAAGGTTCTGACCTCCTAGATGACCTTGCCGAGACCTTCACAAACCTCCGACACTACAAAATAAAACTCAACCCTGCAAAGTGCACATTCGTAGTCCCTTCGGGTAAGCTACTCGGTTTCCTCGTTTCAAAATGAGGGATCGATGCCAATCCTGATAAGATTGGAGCAGTCATCCGAATGAAGTAACCTGTCCACTTGCATGATGTTCAGAAGCTCACGAGATGCCTTGCTGCCCTGAGCAGATTCATATCTTGCTTGCCTCTTTACCGATTGGTGAATAAGTGTGACACGTTCGAGTGTAATTGTGAAGCTCAAGCCGCATTTTATCAACTCAAGGTGTTGCTTTCCACTAAGCCGATGTTAGCTACGTTGGGCAGCCGAGAGCCTTTTCTACTGTACATCGCCACTACTAGCAAAGTGGTCAGCACTGTCCTCACTATGGAACGTGAGGAGTCGGAAAGAACTTTCAAGGTGCAAAGGCATGTGTATTATATTTCGGAAGTCTTGACACCGTCCAAGCAAAGGTGTCCGCATTACCATAGGTTGGTTTATGGCATTTACCTCATTGTCAAGAAGGTCGATCATTACTTCCAAGAATATTCGGTCAAAGTCATTAGTGCTGCCCATCTTTCGGAAATCTTAAATAACAGAGATGCCACGGGCCGAGTTGCGAAGTGGGCAATTGAAATCCTCCCGTTGGAGATCAAGTTTGAGGCTAAGAAGGAGATCAAGTTGCAAGCTCTTGTTGATTTTTTGGGCGAATGGATTGAACAGGAACAACCAAAGCCGAGTGTCCCTGGACACTGGACCATGGTCTTCGATGGATCTAAGATGCTTCAAGGGTTCGGAGATGGAGTAGTTCTCATTTCTACCAGGGACACCGACTGAGCTATGTCCTTCAAATCCAGTTCGGCTTGTCCAATAACAAAGCCGAGTATGAAGCCCTTCTCTATGGGCTACGAATGGCTATAGCACTTGGAATCCGACGCCTAGTGATATTCAGTGACTCAGACCTCGTCATCAACCAAGTGATGAAGAAATGAGACATAAGGAGTCCTGATATGAATGGATATTGCTATGTGGTCCAAAAGCTAGACAAGAATTTTGAAGGCTTAGAACTGCATCATATCCCCTGAGCAAAGAATCACGTAGCTGATGACTTGGCCAAAATCGGCTCTACTCAGAAAGTCATGCTGAAAGACATATTCCTTGAACACCTTCATTCCCCTTCGGTCAAAGAAGAACCTTTCACCAAAGTGCCCTCACAAGCAGTCGGTCCATCAAATCCGACAGAAGTAGACATCCCAGCCATAGTGGATCTTATCCAAGAGATGTTTGTGATCACTCCTGAGTGGACCCAACCGTATTTGGCATACTTGCTTCGGCAAGAGCTCCCTGAAGATGAAGAGGAAGCATGCAGGAATGTCCGACGTTCCAAATACTTTGATGTGATGGGAGATCAGTTATACAAGAAAAGCACTATTGTTGTAACTTAGAAATGCATACCTATCGGCATTCTAGGAACAGGGGTACCTAGACCTGCGTGCCTGCGGCGCAATGCATGGTCCACCTCGTCAGCCTACCATGACCCGTCATGACCCCACTCAAGACAAGGCCCTCGCGAGAGCCCTAAGCTCGCGACAGAAGCGGAGCCAAGACCTGCAACGAATTTGCATCCTCACGCCCCATCCAGAGCGGCGGAGATCTCTATGCAGTGCTTGGCCTCGGGAGGCCAAGGATGCCGTAACGCGGGGCAGGTGGGCCCCAACATGCCAGGCGGTACAGTTTCCCCTTTGGTGCAATGGGGGCAAGGACATACACGTGTTCCCAAAGCACCCCAAAGGTTTCCATTCTGGTGCAACAAGACCACGACCATGAGCCCTTGCCCTCTTCTAATTTGGCCATTGTGGGATCCCTTCCTGCCATAAGGATAAGGGAAGAGGACCCAGGACACTATAAATAGAGGCTAGGGTGCTCCATTGCGGGAGAGGACAGAAGAAGAGAGGAAATACCACAAGAACGTCTTCACGAGGCAACTCACCACTGTACTAGTTCATCCACAAACCTCCTCGTGAGGCAATTCACCAAAGAAGGAGTAGGGTTCTACGCTTCGCAGCAGCCCGAACCTGGGCAAATCACCGTGTCCAATCTTCTTCCTCGTCATCGTTCAAGTTCATTGTCTAAGCCATCAGGTTGTGAGCAAGGAGAGGCGAGGCTCCTAGGGATCTTCGCACACACTCCTATGTTCTAACTTCCTTAGGTTTTGCGGAGCCCGAGATCCGAAATATCCTTAGAGGAAGGGTTACAGATCATACACATTCATTCGGGAACCTGTGGCCATCACGCGTCTTCTCGGACGTTGGTCGCAAAGGCATTTTGTACAGGCTCCTATTGGCCCTGAGTGTCGGGGCTGGATGCACATGACCACCTATTGGGCTATCGGGCCCTTTTTGGTCCAGCGGGTGGTGTGGACACAAGTACGAATTGTGGAGATAGAGAGACGATGTGACGATTTACCCTGGTCCGGGCCACTGTGAAGCGTAAAACCCTACTCTTGCTTTGTGGGTGGATTAATTAAGGGAACACGCAGAGCATGCAATGTTCCAGCCCGACAAGGGTTGACTTCGGGGGAGATATTATGCGTGTACAAATGCTCAAAAGTCTTAATCCTCAACTAGGTTGCCTTGGGCCTCCTTTTATAGTACAAGGGGCAGCCATAGTGGTAAAAACAGACAATGTCTGATGATTACATAGCTAGCAGAGCTTATCATACCTAACTCTGGCATTAGAGACAAAATACCATCATTGCTAGTATAGGTGGCATGCTAGGGTGCATCCCCGGCAAGCTTAGACCACTGCTTTAGCTAACCGTTACACCCCACCTCGACATGTCTAAGGATGGGTGTCAAGGAGGGGTAATCTTCCTTCCAGCATGTAGCCACGTGCTTAGCGAGAGGCTTTTAGCCACCTAGGGGCTCGACACCGCATCAAAAAGAGATTGTCCTCGCGATGAGGTGGAGCGATGATAGGTTGGCTCACGATAGGTCGATGACGATAAGAGGCCGACGACGGAGTAGTTTCCCTCGACACCAGCATGCGGGGCATGGCACGAAGGCTACCTCCAGGCACAAGCATCAGCTTGGACGGAGCACGATGAACACGGCGACAACATGGCGAGGCTACGCTTACCTGGTGGCGGCGCGATGAGGAGGAGGGGGAATGGGCATAGCTAACCCTAGGGTTGCGCGACGACTGGGTTTAAAAGGGTTTGGGAGGCTGACGGGGGCTCGACGTCCGTGCCATCGGCGGCTCTCTCTCTCCCTCTCGGTTTCTCTCTAAACCTGACGGAAAAGGCAACGGGGCAGTTGGCCGTCTGCTAGGCGGGCCGAGGTCTCTCGGGAGCCAATTGGGCCGCGCAGGGGGGGAGTAGAGGCCCACTCAACAGAATAACTTACAGAAAAAACACAGAAGTAGGTTCCTGTTAAAAAATAAGGCCCGCAACAAAATAATTCCACAGAGAAAAAGGAAGGGTTTAGTTTTAAAACAAAAATACTTTTGAATTCACAAAAATGCGAGCTATTTGACAAAAATGGTCGAGGCATTTTTAGATCCAGCAAATATTTAACTTATAAAAATACTATGCATGTCTTACTCAAATTATTAGAAATGAAAAATTCCAACCATGGCCTAGCGCTACATTAGAAATCTTAGTGGAATTTTTAGGAGGTGAAAAGATCTAAAACAAGGAAAAACCAGCAAGACATAATTCCAATGAGCACATTTGAATAAGAAGAGAGATGGGGATAGTTTGAATGGAAGGAAAGAACAACACTCCACTAGCACACATGGCTTGACCACAAACACACCTCATCTCACAACATAAGCAACACTTCACACCAAACACAACCAAAGCAAGGCAACATGAGAATGCATTAGATGATGACCATGATGCATGATCCATGAATTCATGAGACAATGACATGGCAAGGAGAAACTCAAATATATTCATCCCATGACACAAGGTTCACACAGGTTACATGCCATGAAAGGTAGGGGCAGCACTTGGGCTGTCACAATATCCACATGGCGCAAGGAGACGATCTCCATGCCATCAAATATCTCCCTCTTAGGCTTAAGGGGCCAGCTCGGCATTGGTTAAACAGCCTCCCCGAAAACTCCATTGGATGCTAGGAAAACCTGGAAGATGTGTTCCACTCTAACTTCCATGGAACCTATGTCTGCCTGCTGGACTCTTCCAATCTCAACAACATCATCCAGAAGCCCGGCGAGTCTACATGGCAATTCTGGAATCGATTCTTCACTAAGAAGAACCAAATCGTCGATTCTCTGGATGCTGAGACCATAGCCTCCTTCTGGCACAATATTCGGGACGAATGGCTGGCCTGCCAGCTAGGCCAGGACAAACCTCGTACCATGTCCGCCCTTACCTCCCTCTTGACCTGCTTTTGTGTGGGCGAATACAATTGGCTGGCAAGACACAATCACAATTCCGAAGATCCGGTACCACATGAAGTGCGGGATGGCAACTTAAAATCAAAGTGCAATAAGAATAAGCACCAACACAATAATAGCGATGCCAATGACACGGTTGTAAACGCCGGATTCCGCAACTCCCGACCTGGCAGCGGAAGAAGCCTCCTAAAGGCAATTGCGGCAGACCCGCTCAACTGGAGAAGATAATGGAAAGGCCTTGCCAAATTGATGGGACTTCGAAGAAGCCCGCCAACCACACACACGGCAACTTTTGGTGTTTAAACAGGCCGGCAAAATACCACCCGAGGACCAAGGCAAAAGCTCTCGTAGCAAGGAGGCGGATGAGCCTCGGGGTCCAATTGGTGACGGACAGAAGAAGGTCCCTCCCGAAGTCAAAACGGTGAACATGATATATGCCACCCATATACCCAAGAAGAAGAGGAGGCGTGCCCTTCTGGAGGTCTACGCTGTGGAACCCGTAGCCCCAAAGTACAACCCATGGTCGGCATACCGGATCACCTTTGATCGACGTTATCACCTGACCAGTATCCGTCATGGGGGTTCATTGACCCTCTTACTAGACCCCATTATAGATGGGTATCACCTCACACAAGTCATAATGGACGGAGGAACTAGCCTCAACCCGATTTACTCAGATACGATGAAAGATGGGCATAGATCCATCAAGGATCAAACCCAGCAGCAGTACCTTCAAAGGAGTGATCCTAGGCATTGAGGCTCGATGTACGGGTTCCGTAACTCTATAAGTTGTGTTCGGCTCACCCGATAACTTTCGCAGCAAAGACGTGACCTTCGACATTGTGCCCCTCCGTAGCTGCTATTATGTGCTGCTTGGTTGGACAGCGTTTGCTCGTTTTAATGCGGTCCCATAGTACGCATACCTCAAGCTCAAGATGTCGGGCTCCAAGGGGGTCATTACTGTCAATGATAATAACGGCGCTCCCTTAGAACTGAGGAACATGCATTGGCTCTAGCGGCCGAATTCAGCTACAAAGAAGATCGCCATGTTCCGACATCCAACATAAAGGCACACAAGGCTGGGAAGCAAGTTCGGCTTCAAACCAAAAACTCAGATCCCTCCTCCTCCCCTCTATAAGGACTCAGCACCACCGTACAACCTTAAGACCGGCAAAGTACGTGCCGAGGAGGCACAACTTCACACTTAAGATTCCATGGGTAGCGGTGGGGAAATAAAGATGGGTTTTCGGCTGGCCTGAACCCCTACTATCAACATGTCTTCAGACAAAATGTTGGTGCTCCTAAAAGAGCTTGCCTACGGCGTAATGCTCACCTACAATTCGGCGGCCTCTGAAGACTTTGTTTGCAAAATCCATCCGCCAAATGCTAACACCCATCAAGGTGCATCTAACAGCAGGAGTCAACTAGCATGGGGGCATATCGAGGACGTCAGATCATCAATTGAAGACCCCTAGTACAACAACTCTTGTATATCTTTATTTCTTTCACATACCTGTAAATTGTTGCTTTGGCAATTCAAGCTATAAGTGTTTTTGAGAAAATGCAAATTGCATGGCGTAAGTTTGCCGCATCTTTACGTTTTTCGATGCTTATTTTTTCTCCTCTCTCCCTCTTCTCGTGGACCTGTTTGGTATGATGTGACGTAACCGGCTAATAGACCGGGGGATCGAGTTCAAACACAAATCGCCTTATCTATCATATGTTTGGCATCTTGGTGTTCACTTTATATGCATCGGTTCTGAACTATTTGTTTGTTCAATAAGTTGGGTTGCCCGGCTCTTGTGCTTTCCCCTTTACGTTCCGCTTGTTCGGCTATATGTGCAAAGGGAGCACCCTAGCAATTGTGATTCTGGATAGTCTACTTAAGCACTTGATGGGAGAAAGCCGAAAACAGATTTCCATAGTACGCATGATCTGGTCTGTGAACCCCGAGTTGGAAGTACTATACTTCAATACTCGTAAGCGGTTGTTCCGTGTTATACGAGGAACTTGCCCTTTGCACAAAAATTGTGATACCGGCTTTGGCCATGGTTCGTCCAAACATCACAACACTTTGGGGGCTAATCGTACGCTTCCGGTAGTCCTTTTCGGCCCCCTACGACTAAGTGAAACAAATAAACCACTATAGTCTAATTGCCTAGTCTGCCGCACTGTACCACCTTCGGGTTCTGATAATTCAGCTAAGGGACATAGTGCATTGGCATTGACACCCCATGTAGTATCTACATGGGACCCAAAGCCGACGACTCGCATCTTTCCGCATTAAACAACCACATAGGAGTTATAAAGGAATGCAAAACCATATAATAACAAATACTAATATCATTAAATGTTTGGGCAAGTCTTTGGACGCATTACAGCTCATTCAAACATGCTATCACCCGAACACTATGATGCTATCACCCGATCACTCTCCATCACTCCATCAAAGTATAGCTTGGTGCGTCGATGCTCCTTTCTGGGTGGCAGCAGGTCGGTGGCTATCTTCATTGGATATAGCCCCGGCCAGTGCACCTTTGTCCTTGCCTAGGGCCATCCGGACTCCTTCAATGAAAGAGGGGCACTTGACGGTGTCAAGGCGGGGCGAAGCAGCAATCAACCTCTGCACCAGGCCAATGCAGGTGCTTGGCAGCGACTCGCCGGGCCATAAGCGGATGCAAAGGTCCTTCATGGCCGGCTCCACCATCTGGTGCAGCTCCATCAATTCCTTCAGCTGCTCCACCAAAAGAGGAGGATGCTCGGGGGCTCAGAACTGTGCCCAGAACAGCCGAGCTTCATATCCTCCCCTCGCACGAGGCGAACATCTAATTGTAGTCCGCCACGCTCTTCTAGAGATCGGAAGATGCACATGAGGATCGCCACACCCGGGTAAGCAATGCGAATTTGCTATCCCTGAATACGCACCTTAGTGAGTACGGATAACCATCTGCTATATCCTTGGCCTGGTGTACTTGCTCCTCGTAGAACCGTCTGTCCATCCGCTCCTTTTGGAGTTCGGTTTTTAAAGTGGACAGTTTAGCCGAGCTCGCCTTATTCTTCTGCTCCAAGGCCTCGCATCTTTTGCTGGCGTCCTTGAGCTCCTGCTGGACCCCTGCCACGCAAACTTCCTGCTTGCCATTGGTGCCTCGCAATGCGGAAAGGGCGACAGTCGTTTCTTTAGCAGCCGCCCTCTTGGCGGCCGTTTCGTCCTTTGTGCAGTGGAGCTCGACTTGAGCCTCTCCATCTCCTTCGCCGAGGCTGCGCGTGCATTACACAATGTGAAAAAGCTGCATTGACAGTATTCGGACGATAGAGTTCAGACAAAGGTATTCGGATTTTTTTCGACATACCTTGAGCCTCGTCGAACCTTCGGTTAAGGGCCTCAACTTCGTCTTCGAAGAGCTTAAGCTTTCGATTTAGCTCTTCAAGCTCGGTGCCATTTATGGCCACCGCCGATGACGAAGCCTGCATTACACACAAAGTTGATGCATTACATGGGCTCTCAATTACCAAATTGTAGACAATCCGATGATAAGTTGAGTTATTCTAACATGCCAGACACTAAAAGTGCATCTTATTTGATATCGGGTACAGACGTGACCCCTAGGTGAGCTTTTTAACCTTACCTAGGGCTTGGGGGCTGCCATGTATATAATACGAATAAAGAAATACTTTGCAAATAAGCACACCGGGTGACTTACTTGAAAATCCGTAAGGAGACCTTTGAAAGCATCCTTCAGTCCGTTCTCAACGGACTGGATGCTCTACAGTACCGCACCCATAAGGGTGCGGTGATCCTCGGGGATGGAGGTGCTCAATAGAGCCTCCTCCATGCCCGACAACCTATTGGTCCGTGGTGCTGGTGATGATCAAATTCCCTGATCACCTACCGGGGATTGGACTGGTGCCTCCGGAGGCATAGTGCGCTCCGAAGATGTTCTCGGAGGGGACTAAGCACCCGCTCGTTCGTCCTCCTCGGTATCCGGGCAGGGTGTTGCCCCCCTGTCTTCAGTGGCCGAGGTGTTAGCCCCGACCATGGTATGGTCGCCCTCACCACAGGTGTCCGCCTCCATAGCAGTGTACTGGGACGACACGTCCACGACATCCCTCGTGGAGCCTAGAGTGGTGGGATGCAAGGCATCCCCACTCTCCGCCAGTTCGGTGCTTGGGGTCTCCCTGTCCGATACCACCTTGGTGGGGATAACATGGAGGGGGCTTCTAGGCCAAGAACATGCCTGTTAGCAAAATCTAATTCTATTCGTAATGAATAGGAGGGTCTTCGGATCCTAACCTTCTTGGAGCGAGCTTGACCCGTAGGCTCCTTCGTGGAATGTCCTCAAGTTCTTCGGACACAGTGTCCGAATCTGAACTGTCGTCGGACAAAATCACCCGCATCCGACGCGCCCTCTTCTGGGCAGAAGGAGGGACCTGCTCCGGAGCGTCCGAAGACGCTACTCTCTTCCTGGCACGGGGGGAATTGCATCACCCCTCGCCCTCGACCTCAGACTCCTCCTCATCATCATCATCATCTTCCTCTTCCTCCTCCTAATTCGAGGAGGCAGGGGTATCCTCGGATGCAGCGTGAGGCTGGTCCTTGATACGGATGCCAGCCTGGCCTGGTTTCTTCTTCTTCTCTTTCTTCCTGGGAGCCTCGTATGGCTTTACCAAAAGCATTTTTGCTAACAACCCGGTCCTCTCGTCTTTGGGCTGAGGCGCCGGACTGTTAATGTTGACGGCTTTATTCAGCCATCTCTGCAAAGACATATCGGATAAGGGGTTATGAGATCTTATGTAATGAAACCGAGCAGGCTAGGGACTATTATACCTCGGAATAGGGCTGGGCGGCACGCGGACCCTTGTCCTCCTCCTCGGATGGATATCTCTTCTGTGATTTGAAGAGCGCTTTCCACAACTTCTCCCGCATAGTGCGGAAGAGATTCTGGACTATGGGCTCGGTGGCGACCTCACAAGCCCATAGGGTGATGTCCCGGTGCTGGCAAGGGAGGATTCTTCTTCAGAGCATCACTTGTAACACATCGGTCAACTTGGTGCCCTCCTTGACCATGCACTGGATGCGGTTCTGCAGGTCGCTCACCTCCTTGCTTGGTCCCGAGAAACGGCCCTTTTTGAGCCATGAAGCCAGTCTGGTGGGGGCACCGGATCTGAATGCGGCAGCGGGATACTGACCTTCTTCTTGTGGTTCGGTGACATAGAACCACTCCTTCCGCCACCCCTTGATGATGTCAATAAGGGTTCCCGACGGCCACCCGACGCGGGTGAGCTTGCCGATGATGGCCCCACCGCAATCTACGTGCTTGCCACCGACACACTTGGGCTCGATGTTGAACACCTGAAGACAAAGGCTGAAGTGTGGCTTGATGCGCAGGAAGGCCTCACGGAGGAGGATGAATGCCGAGATTTGCATCATAGAGTTCGGCGGGAGGTCATGGAAGTCAAGGCCGTAGAATAGCATCAGCTCCCTGACAAATGGGTGGAGGGGAAAACTCAGCCCCCTGATGAAGTGGGGGATGAACAACACCCTTTCGCCTCGATTGGGAGTGGGGATCACTTGGCCCTCCTCCGCCGCGCCGTGAGGGATGTTAGCGGAGAGGTAGCCAGCCTTCTTGAGGTCGACAATGTCCCAGTCAGTGACCGTGGAAGCTTCCTATTGGCCATTGGAGCTCAAAGGTGGGGGCAATAAGACCTAGATCTGTGCTTCGGGAGGCGCAAAGGAATGGGAGGTGGAGAAGTCGAAGGGAGAGCATGAATAGCTTTCGGGAATTTCCTTATGAGGCTTGTCGATTTGGACTCCTCTTGCTGTGCCGTGAATTCCTCTACTTCCCAAGATGCATGACCCATTGCACACACGTGATTAAGTATATCCCATATAAAACGGGACACAATCAGTATATTGGCAGATCACGATGATTAAAACGGCCTCGAACCGCAAATCGAGTGTATGTAACTGGCCTAGCGGTCGTGGTGGGCCATGACCTTTTGTCAGAGAGGTCGTCAAAGGAATATTGTTTACCCCTGACATTTGGCCTTCAAGGCCAACCAATTTGTAGTGTTCGGATGTGCCACTATGCAGAAAACTACTTATCATCAGAGGTCGAACTACGATTCAGCGGGAAGGAACTCACCTCGCAAGACGAAGACTCTGTTCGCGAAGCAATTGGAGCTGAAGACCCTTGGCGTTGGAGGCAAGTTCGGGGGCTCCCGAGGGAGTCCAGGATTAGGGGGTCCTTGGATAGCCGACCTATTCTTTATGGGCTGGACTATATGGGCTACTTACCGTACATTGGAAGATCTGAAGGCCCAGTCTCCAAGATGGAAGCTTCGGGAAGTATGGCTTGCGCTCCACGTTTGATGTAGCAAATAGGCATGTTTATCTCTTCGGCATGTAACCGACCATGTGTAAACCCTAGGCATCCTTGGCGTCTATATAAGACGGAGGGTTTTAGGGTATAGATAGAGAAAAACTCATCTACGGTTAGCTATTCGATCTCGAGGTAGATCAACTATGTAACCCCTCACATCATCTATACAACCAAGCAGGACGTTGGGTATTACCTCCATAGGAGGGCCCGAACCTGGGTAAATCTATGTCCCCTTCATCTCCTGTTACCGTTGATTCTAGTCTCACAGTTTGGGGGCCCCTACTTGAGATCTGTCGGTGTTGACACCGACAACACCCCCGACGATAAGGGCGATCAGAACCCTAGGAAGAATGGCGATAAATCTGGTGAGAAGTCATCAAGCCGCCAGAAACAGCGCAAACGATCTAAGGCAACCATGGGAAGGGAAGTCAGTGCAAGCACCAGGGAAAATGACACCCTAGAAGACCTTGGCGACCGTGAAGTCCATGAGAAACCACTAGCGGACCAGGAAAGGCCCGAAGATCGGCGCAACACCAAGTATCCTAATGATTCCGAGGACGACTAATACATTCCTCTTGTCGAGGAGGAGGACAACCTGAAACCTGAAGACTTCAGCGTCATAGAAAACACTACGGATCAGGAACGGTTTAGGCGGAAGCTTTTAGCCACCGCCCAGAGCCTGAAGGCTAAACAACAACACCTCAAAGTCGAACAAAACACCCCCAACGATAGATGGACATGGGTCCTGGCAGCCAAAGAAGGGTGCAATCTGCTGGACTAACCCAAGAGCTACCCACGCCGGCGGCTACTGCCGTAGTTCGGTGATGAGGTCCTTGAAACATCGTCTCCTAGGCTTACTCCGTACGACCAGATGGACCGCCCTCCCCGAGGACAGGATAGGAAGGCCGGCAAGGCCGATTATAGTTCTGCCATACCACGCAGGAGAGGAAAGGAGCTAGTAGAGCCTGAGGAGAGGTATGACCTATGACATTACCTGGATTATAGAGCAGGACACACAACATCCATTTACGGATCCAAAGTGTACTCCCCCGCTAGAGATGATGGGTACCAGTCTTGGTTCGACCGCAACAATAGAGGTCGGGAACAAGATCATACTCGATCGTCCGCCAATCGTAGGCATGGCATATCTCGGGTTAGAGGCGCTGCCCACCCACTGTGGTTCACAGATGAGGTAATGCAACATTAGTTCCCTGAAGGTTTAAACCCGTTAACATTGAGCAATATGGTGGGACAATAGACCCAACCGTGTGGATTGAGGATTTCCTCTTCCACATTCATATGGCACGAGGAGATGATGTTCACGCCATCAAGTATTTGCCCCTAAAACTTAAGGGACCACCTCGACACTAGTTAAACAGTCTCCCCGAGAATTCCATCGGGAGTTGGGAAAAGCTCGAGGATGCATTCCGATCTATCACACCCTGTGTTTTGCCTCATGACTAAGTTAACATGACTCAAAAATTAGGGCCAATTAAAACTTTTTGAGTGCTTAGGAATGCTTAAATTATGTGTTATTTGCTTGCTTGTTTAATTTCTTGCTAATGATCTATATTCATAAAAACTCCGCCTATGTTGTCTCAACATAGCCAGTCCCAAGCCCGGGTAAAGGAGGAGGGTTGTGATAGGCTTGGCGAGCCAACGTGAAAACCCAGCCACTCTTATGGAGATGAAACCCAAAAGTTTTTCGTTGGGGCGTAACCCTCTCAGCGACGCGCCACATCGGAACCCGGGTGTGGTGGAAAATGGGCAAGGGCCGGGCCGTCACCCCCCAGGTGGCGCGCCGTATCGTGATCTGGATACGGTCGCAAGTGAGCGAGGATCGGGTCGTCGCATCCTTAGTGGCGCGCTACATCGGCGCCCGGGTGTAGTGGAAAATGAGAGAGGGTCTTCACATTTGACTCGACGAGTGCGAAGGGTAAGGAAGCTAGCCGAGCCTAGGAGGATTCGATTAGGTAGCTGGAACGTAGGGTCTCTGACAGGTAAGCTTCGGGAGGTAGTTGATTCAGCGGTGAGGAGAGGCATTGGTATCCTTTGCGTCCAAGAGACCAAATGGAGGGGACAGAAGGCGAAGGAGGTGGAGGGTACCGGCTTCAAGCTGTGGTCCACGGGGACAGTGGCAAACAGAAATGGAGTAGGAATTTTTATAAGCAAGATCCTCAAGGATGGAGTGGTAGACGTCAAGAGACGTGGGGACCGGATTATCCTGGTCAAGCTGGTATTTGGGGACTTAGTCCTCAACGTTATCAGCGCTTATGCCCCACAAGTAGGCCACAATAAGAACACCAGGAGGGAGTTCTGGGAAGGCCTGGAGGACTTGGTTAGGAGTGTACCGATCGGCGAGAGGCTCTTCATAGGAGGAGACCTCAATGGCCACGTGGGCACAACTAACACATGTTTTGAAGGGGTGCATGGGGGATTTGGCTATGGCATCAGGAATCAAGAAGGAGAAGATGTCTTAAGCTTTGCGTTAGCCTATGACATGATCGTAGCTAAGACCTTCTTTAAGAAGAGAGAATCACATCTAGTGACTTACAGTAGTGGGCAGCACTCTAGCCAGATTGATTTCATTCTCTTGAGAAGAGAAGACAGACGTGCATGCCTAGACTGTAAGGTGATACCTGGAGAGAGTGTTGTCCCCCAGCATAAGCTTGTGGTTGCTGACCTCCGTTTTCGGATTCGTGTCCAGCGGGACAAGCGTGCCAAAGTCGCTAGAACGAAGTGGTGGAAGCTCAAGGGGGAGGTAGCTCAGGTGTTCAAGGAGAGGGTCATTAAGGAGGGCCCTGGGAGGAAGGAGGTGATGCAGACAACATGTGGATGAACATGGCAACTTGCATTCGTAAGGTGGCCTCAGAGGATTTTGGAGTGTCCAGGGGAAGTAGAAGAGAAGCTAAAGATACCTGGTGGTGGAATGATGTTGTCCAGAAGGCAATCAAGGAGAAGAAAGATTGTTTCAGACGCCTATATCTGGATAGGAATGCAGACAACATAGAGAAGTACCAGATGGCAAAGAAGGCCGCCAAGCGAGCTGTGAGTGAAGCAAGGGGTCGGGCGTATGAGGACCTCTACCAAAGGTTAGACACGAAGGAAGGCGAAAGGGACATCTATAAGATGGCCAAGAGCCGAGAGAGGAAGACGAGGGATGTTGACCAAATCAAGTGCATCAAGGACGAAGCAGATGAACTCCTGGTGAAGAACGAGGAGATTAAGCATAGATGGCGGGAGTACTTTGACAAGTTGTTCAATGGGGAGAGTGAGAGCTCTACCATTGATCTGTATGACTCCTTTGATGATACTAGCAGACGTTTTGTGAGGCGAATCCAAGAGTCGGAGGTCAAGGAGGCTTTAAAGAGGATGAAAGGAGGTAAGGCGATGGGCCCCGATTGTATCCCCATTGAGGTGTGGAGAGGCCTCGGGGACATAGCGATAGTATGGCTAACCAAACTTTTCAACCTCATTTTTCGGGCAAACAAGATGCCAGAAGAATGGAGACGGAGTATATTAGTACCAATCTTCAAGAACAAGGGGAATGTTCAGAGTTGTACTAATTACCGTGGAATTAAGCTGATGAGCCATACAATGAAGCTATGGGAGAGAGTCATTGAGCACCGTGTAAGAAGATTGACAAGCGTGACCAAAAATCAGTTTGGTTTCATGCCTGGGAGATCGACCATGGAAGCCATTTTCTTGGTACGAGAACTTATGGAGAGATATAGGGAGCAAAAGAAGGACCTGCATATGGTGTTCATTGACTTGGAGAAGGCCTATGATAAGATTCCCCGGAATGTTATGTGGTGGGCCTTGGAGAAACACAAAGTCCCAACAAAGTACATTACCCTCATCAAGGACATGTATGATAATGTTGTGACAAGTGTTCGAACAAGTGAGGGCGACACTAACGACTTCCCAATTAAGATAGGACTGCATCAAGGGTCAGCTTTGAGGCCTTACCTTTTTGCCTTGGTGATGGATGAGGTCACAAGGGATATACAAGGAGATATCCCATGGTGTATGCTCTTTGCGGACGATGTGGTGCTAGTCGATGAGAGCCGGACGGGGGTTAACAGGAAGTTGGAGTTGTGGAGGCAAACCTTGGAATCGAAAGGTTTTAGACTTAGTAGGACTAAAACCGAGTACATGAGGTGCGCTTTCAGTACTACTAGGAACGAGGAGGGGGAGGATGTTAGCCTTGATGGGCAAGTGGTGCCTCAGAAGGACACCTTTCGATATTTGGGGTCAATGTTGCAGAAGGATGGGGATATCGATGAAGATGTGAACCATCGAATTAAAGCCGGATGGATGAAGTGGCGCCAAGCTTCTGGCATTCTTTGTGACAAGAGGGTGCCACAAAAGCTAAAAGGCAAGTTCTATAGGACGGCAGTTCGACCCGCAATGTTGTATGGCGCTGAGTGTTGGCCGACTAAAAGGCGACATGTGCAACAGTTAGGTGTGGCGGAGATGCGCATGTTGAGATGGATGTGTGGTCACACAAGAAAGGACCGCATCCGGAATGATGATATACGGGATAAAGTTGGGGTAGCGCCAATTGAAGCGAAGCTTGTCCAACATCGTCTGAGATGGTTTGGGCATATTCAGCGCAGGCCTCCAGAAGCCCCAGTGCACAGCGGACGGCTTAAGCATGCTGATAATGTCAAAAGAGGCTGGGGTAGACCGAACTTGACATGGGAAGAGTCTGTAAAGAGAGATCTGAAGGACTGGAGCATCACCAAAGAACTAGCCATGGACAGGGGTGCGTGGAAGCTTGCTATCCATGTGCCAGAACCATGAGTTGGTCGCGGGATCTTATGGGTTTCACCTCTAGCCTACCCTAACTTGTTTGGGACTAAAGGCTTTGTTGTTGTTGTTGTTGTTGTTGATCTATATTCATAAAACTCCCTCCTACTCTCAAAACTCTTTTTCCTTGCTCCCAACTCTTGTCCAATGATAATAACATGTGTGTAGTACCTAAATTTTTTTTTACTAAAATTTCTTTTTGGCCAAAAAGGATTTATTCAAATTAGGTTTTCAAAACCCCCTAATATAAGGTTTGTACTACAAGTCCTCAAATTGGGTGGAATATTTTACACCAAAGGATTTTTTTGAAACCCACTATATATATGACTTAATAAAACCACAAAATATTATTTTTAAACATTATTTTATATATTATTTAAACGCTTTTTCTTAAGGCCAGAAATGGTCTTTTAGAGGGAAAAATTATTTCAATACTTTAAATTTTTTGAAATTTTTTAGGGAAACTGAGTGGACATATATTTTCCATATATATGAGTTTCAACACATGGTCAAGTTCAAACTCATGGGCAAAACACCTCCATAGCGTTTCCGCACAAATAAAGCTTTTGAAATATTTCTATAAGAATGGTTCTCAATAAATTCTAGAAAAATTATAACAAGTCACTAATGCTATAGATGATGACCTTGCAAAGTTTCATCTCAATCCTAATTGATTTTATCCATCAGAATATTCCAAAACCATTCATGTCCTCATTCAAATTTGAACAACTTTACATTGTGAAGTTTCTTCCCTTCACCCCAAACTTTGTGGACATGTTCCATTACCTAAATAAGGATGCCGCACCAAGTGGTGAATCAAGGAGAATGGAAATGCAAACCTAGATCTATAGGAATCTGATTCTGTTGATTTCTAGGGTTTTACAAAGTTACATTGTGAACTTCCTTCAAAACTCCTCAAACTTGGTGATCCCCACTATTTCCACCTATATTTTGATCCTGTTAAACCTAATGGCAAGAAAACTCCATTTGCTTAGTGAAACCATCACCAAACACATCTGCCTTGTTTGACCCCTTCTTCTATTCTCCTTCACTTCAAACTTTTACCACACTCATTCACATACCTATTTTACCTCCAGTAAGGAAGCCATGGCCGCAACTCAATCATTGGTGCGTAAACCCCCTCATTTTTACTGTTTGGACAGACTTAGCATGCCCTTTCTTCCTCTCTCCCATTATTATATGGATGCAATTGCCCCCAAGTTTTACCACAACACCTCTAGTATGTTAATGCACTTTTGCAAACCCAAATATGGCATGCTCATGTGGAAAATATGAGCAGTACCTCTAAAACTATTTTTTGACAGAAATTGTGGTATTGAACTACAAGTACCTTGTAGACTCCTCTCCCTCACCTGAAATTTTGTGTACTTCTAGACCTTCCAAACCTAAGACTCCCAGACAACATTTAACCTCTTAAGCCCTCCGGTAAAAAATCTTTTTCTAAGCCCCTATTTTGTTGCTGCAAACTTACTCTTAGTGGAAACCAATTCCAATGAGCTTCATACGCGACCAAAGCTCTCCAAAGAGATTTACCATGTGTGCATCACACGCTAGACACCTTTGGCCGACCAAAAAGCCAACATTGACAAGCTTTGGCGTGGTGACCATGCAGCCAACATGCAGAAATGGTGCTCTGCCGCTCCTCGTTATCTTGTAGCTCGCGTCCGGCACCGATAGAGTGCCCTAGCATGCCAGGCATCTCCCCTTGAATTCGCATGGCCCTTCATGACGCGCGCAAACCTCCAAAACCCCGCTGGTGTACGTGCTCGTCGTGCCCGAAGCGCATCCGAGGCCACCCGAGCATCCCCTTTGTTGACGTCCTGCATATACCTTGACCCCGAGCTCCTACCTGACCCCTGGCACCCTCTATCCCTCTCCCTAACCTCCCGGGCTCCCCACTTTGCCATCTTGTGGCCTTCTCCTCGTCCCATGCCTGCCATGCCCGCCACAGCCACCACTCAGATTCAAGCTCCTCCCAGCCCTTCCTTTCCTTTAAACCACACGAGGACCCACCCATCTCTTCCGCCTTCCTCCCCGCACTCCATTTTCCCTTCCTAGAAGGTCATAGCACCGCCACCATGGCCACCGGTCGCCAGTGTCCGCTGCCGCCAAGCCCCTGTCCTCGCCGGCGCTCCTCGGCGGCCGTGGACTAGCCAGGAAGGTGCACTCGCCCTCTTGAGCTCGTCCCCCACCGGAGCTTAGCCCGGGACATCGCGTGGCTGCGGTAATTGCCAGCAGGAGCCGCTCCTCCCCCTCTATCGAGTGCGGGCCGAGTGAAGTAGAAGGCCCCGTCAGCCATCGGGCCGCCTATCGGTGGATCAGCGAGACCGACGGGTGGGCTGTGGCCTTAAGTGGAAACGGGAATCACTTGGGGCCGCCTTCCCCTAGGGAAAGCGTATTTCCCCGGGGCGCCTTCGACGTGGCCTTCCCCCGCCAGGCTGAGCCACTAGGCCGGCCCAAATGCTATACCGCGCCCACGGATGCAGTTTATCCAATTTCTTTCGGTAAATCTTTTGGCCTTCTTTGTCTTTTTATAGGGAGTTTAAAAATAAATATTAAATTCATTTTAACTCCAAATCTGGTGGTTCAGTTTCCTAGAGGTTCCTAAAATATTAACCTATCCAAAAATATGCCCAACATATTTTTCCTACATACTTCTCTGTACTGTTCAAATTTAAATTCATATTGGAACTATTCATGCCCCACTTGCAAAAAATCCTAGAGCCTTCATACCAACTCCAATTGGAGTGCTTCAAATTTCCCGAAACATCTAAAATCTTTCTAGCTATGATCAACATTTTTCCTATGCAATATTCTGTTATACCAAATAAATAGCCCCCTTTTCCACTATTCCATCTTAGGAAATCCTACGAAATTCATCCCAACTCCAAATCCAGTGAAACCAATTTCTACAATCTTCTAAAATCATGCCGTCATTGTTGTGTGCATCCACACTTTTTCATAAAAAGGTTTTCTGTAGAGTTCTTGTAGTACCACCAATTCCCCTATTTCCAGCATTCAAAACTCCCCCTTGATCCACATCCACTAAAACCTCCTTGGTTATTTTTCTCATGACCAGAGGTGTCCAAGAAAAATAAAAATCCTATTCATAGAGCACTTTTATTTTTCTTGTTGTGTTGCTTATTGTTTTTGTCTACCGACGGTAGTTGACGAGATAAATAGAGTGCTCGGAGTTGCACGAGAAGCGTGTAAAGACCTCAAAGACTTTGCAAAGCTAGGCAAGTAACCCTTTCACCATGACTATGAAACCTTTTATTGCATGGCATATAGTGCATTATTTCTTGATTATGATCATGTTGATGTGGTATTCCCCTTCAGTGGGATGCCTTCAATACATTCTTGTTGATACTTGCATCGTGCATGAACCTACCTCCTTATGAGGGTTGTGCGGGTGGGAGTATGCATGGTGATGGATAAAAAATGTTTTCCAAGATGTTTCGAAAACCCCGATGGGTGCCACTAATGCCCGAGGGAGATGATGATGACCTAGGTAACCACTTTATAAAGAAGTGGTGTACCGGAACAAGTGAGTGTGTGTGGTTTTCGAAAACGGCTTGGTGTAAGTTGCGACCGTTACTCCAACCTTACATGTACAACTAGGATACCCCTTATGGGACGAGGCTTTGTGGATTAATTTGATGGGTACAAGCATAGAGACCACATTACTAGTGGCAGGACTGACGTGGTCACTCTCGATACACGGTCGTGCCGGTAAGGATGATAATGCGCTGTCTTCACATGCACCAGGCACAGCGTTGGTCCATTCATGGATGGTATGATCTAGAGCGAGGCTTGTATGATGTACGTCATGACGGCTAGGTACCAATCGAGTGGACTATTTGTCTAGTATCATCATGGGAAAGGCATTGTTCAGGTGCTTACCTCGGGTATGATATATACTGCGAGTCGCGGACGACACGGAAGTTCCCCGAGTCTTGTGGGTAAAGTGTGCAAACTCTACAGAGTGTAAAACCATTCGAATAGCCATGTCCACCATCAAGGATAATTGGATGACCGCTCTTGTGCTACATCCAAATGTGCACTAAACTTGTTGTGTGTGTGTGGATGATACAAAGATGATACTTGAGATAAGTCAGATGACTTGACATGATGTCTGAACATGAGATGTTTAGCTCCTGCTTATGATGATATCTATAACTTGTTCATATGGATATCCCCCAACTGTTGATCCATGCTTATGCAAGTTACTTCATCATGTCATTACACTCAAAACTAGCTTACTGCAAAACTTACCTACTTAGTGCTATATCATGCTTTGTTATTGCCTTGTTCGAAACATGGGTTTCTCGTGAGTACATTCAAATTACTCATTGGTTTTCCACTGGTTATTTTATTGGCCACCCATGAAAGATTAGGTTATGATGAATATTACCTCGGTGATGAACATGCGATCTAGGACGCTTCCCAGTCAGAATGCCTGTAGGGTTGAGGCAGATGGCAATGGGTTCATGCTATTAGTGATGATTTTCCGCTGCAGTCATATGAAGACTTGGGCATAAGGGCCATATTTGAGTAAAACGGTACGTAATAGATGTAAGACTCTAGTTATGCAGTTTCTGTGTGTTCGGTGAGCATTGTTCTCTGGGATCACTAGGCACGTTCATTCGGTTATCATGACTTCTGAGTGGGGGTCCCCACAAAGCTAGTATCAAAACCATCCTGACTGTAGGAAGCCCTTAGTTAGCATGGACCTTAGTTAGGAGAAAGTTAATTTTTCTAGACCTATCCTAAAATTTCGAAGGAAGAAATGGTTTTTGCCTTAGCACTTCCACCACTTTTCTTGTAGCTCTCCTTGTATGCTTTTCAAAACATTTCAAATGGTCACTACTACCCTTGTGCCCTTGACCACGCGATTCCTTGTAATGCTCATGGGTAACCTGGAAGGGAGCCAAACTTGCCAGACATTTCCCCACATATCTTGGACACAAGTTGGTGACACTAGACAAGGAGCTATCGACAAAATATACCCTCTCCAAGGAGCTATCGCTAATAGAGCAACCTTGTCCTTACCGTTGTTATGTCGGCAACCCTCTGTGGATGAGAACCTCGCCATTTGGTCCGCCTCACGATAGTGAGTAGGAAAACAGTTCTTATCATCCCCTGCTCTAGGTGCCGATGATATCGTCAACATAACCGGCAAGCTACAACTCTACCATGGCTTGTCAATAAAGATTTCCTCCCTGGAACCCTCGACGTCTCAGAAGACAAGGAGGCATTGTCACGATTAGGAAGACACCAGAAGACCCTGGCAACAACATCTGTGAAGAATCACCTTCGTCATCAACTCACCAGACCTGAAGTCGGCAAGGACTCTTCAGGTGCAACCAGGATCGTTTTGATGAACAAATACCAGAGTCATAGCCACACATAAAGAAGACCCAGAAGACTAAGAAGATTCCTCTCCAAGACAAGAATCAATCAACACTACTGAGTCTGAGAACCCCTAGGGTAGGATAGGTTGTGTATCCCCTATGCGAAGTCGAGTCCGTAGAATGGTTCTGATAGAACCATGATTGTGTGTTGCTCGTTTTTTCTTGTTTGTGGTTTGGTATAAGTCACACTTTTTCCCTAGGCAACAAGCGTGTGGCTATATTACCTGGCCTACCTAAATGTTTATGTTTGGCCTTTTCGGCACTTGTTTGATTGCACTTGCACTATACCACCCCCTTAGGCACACTCCTCTATGCTACTTTCCCTCTTCCCCCCTCTCGTCAACTGAAGATCAGCAAGACAAGATGCACCAAGGATCCACCTCGACGGACAGCTAGCGTTGAAGACTATGACTACAATGTACTCAACCAGACACAACCCCATAGGGTTAGGCTCTTTCCTCGAGACTGGAAACCCCTCCCCAGACCATCTTAGACCTCACAAGTTTCCTCAACACAAGCCTCTGATCACGTGTTTAACACACAGATTTGCGAGAGCGCTTATTGAGCATCACTAACCCTAGCTTACCGCTGGGTTCATTACGGGACTAGTGATGATAGTGAATAGACAGTTACATCCCTAAGCCGACACTTGAACTGATGATGCCACAGGGAAGATTGTTTTGAGGATATATAACAAGTGAGCTAATAATTTGACAAGGTTGTAATAGATGTCTTGAGGAAGTAGTTGGGACCCTTTGGTGGATTACGGGACTTTTATGTTGGTGAGTGCACTTGGTGGATCAAGTTGATATAGTAGCATAACTTACTTAATCCTTTTAGTCAATTTGGATTTAGTAGGGCGATTGTAACCACAAGCCTGTTTTTTTGGTGGATTAATGGCAAGTAATGTTGACAGTGGATTGATGGTGATATGATAGTGACTAGAATAACTAGTAGGGAATTCTTTCTAGATGAAAACCGTGGATTTAACTAGGTGATTCTAATAGGTGCTAGGTATCAATTAAACCACATGGTTTGGAGTAATTTGGATTTAGTCCAATGATCTTGATCATGATACCATGTTTCTTGGTGGACGATAAGTAGAAGGAATCGGATGATGTTAGGAATAATTTAAGGATCTATATAAGCTCGATCTTGGAGTTTAGTTGGTCATGAGATTGGAAGCTCGTAGATATACTATCATAATAGTCCTTGCAATGATATGTGGATTATATGAACTCTAGGAGGTTATGTGGGACACCATCGATGATGCATTTGTAACAGTAGTGGATCATGTAATAGTGGATGATATTTGTGGATCGATTAAGTTGGATTTGTAGGAAGGAAACAAGATCTTGGATTGGTAGTGTCATGACCAAGCTTAGCGGCTAGTAAATTATCTAGAGGATTTTTATATAGGCATGTATGTGAATTAGCTATGGTATACATATGAGATTTTGGGCATAGTCCTTCTCTGAGACCTTGAAGAAGATGAGTAGCATGTGTAATATTGGAGTTGACTTATATGAGATGATACCTTCGATGATATAGGGTGATTTTGTTTGGAGTAATAGGTAGTACTGTTGGCATCTAATAACTATGCTCGAGGATAATATGGTAGACATCTAATAACTGTGATCAGGTTATGGCCATAGGTCTTGGTTTTAAGTCATTTGACTGTGGCCGATACTCCACCCCGACCTCCACTAGGCATGTTCATATGGAACGTGGCCACAAGGACCTGTATTAGGTTGGACCACAAACCCACGGAAAAACGACTGCCTCTCTCACACATCCCATGAGCAATGTGTTTATATGGTATTTGGAGGAATATGTTGTTATCCTCACGGATGACATACTTATTTACCCAACAAGAGAAGGAACACCTTGGTCCTGTTTGGACAAGCCCTAGGAACACCAATTACCATGCCTCTCAATTGTAAGGTTTCACCTTCAAAAGAGTTGGACTACTTGAATTAACCTCCCTTCAGCAGAAGACATTCTTGCCCAAGCAAGACGAAGGACCACTACGGTTAAGGAACCCAATGAAGAAGATGAAGCAATAGAATTCAACTACCACTCCTCTACCGACTACATCAGCTAGACTTTAGGAAGAAGCACCGACATCGAAGCACGATGAAGCCCTTGCACATCAAGAGGATTATAGATACCTTGTCTTATCGATCACATATTAGTTCCTAACTAGGAAGGAACCGAGAGGTAGATAACACCTCTCACTCGCCCACTTTGATGGTGTACGATGAGCATGACGTCCCTGCACCCTTCATATGCCTGGAATGGAGTGTACAATTGTCATGACTTTGTTATCAGCCCTTTTTAGGGCGTAAACCGTGACTCGATCATGGTAAGCCACCTATCAAAGGTAGTTCACGTCTCTTGCCAAGCGTCAGACCTTGGAGATTAGATGGATGATCTTTACTCTGAATAGTCAGCTTATCTAGAACCCCACTGAACCCTTCCCAAATGGTAGACCCCATTTTGACAACAAGTCTCTAAGCTTAGTCTTAGGGACGAGACTCAGCATAGACTTTGCCACGAAGAGACCAGTAGACCGAACACTCGAAGATCCGCCAGAAACGTGCGTCTGTGATGACAAGGACAAATAGCCGGTGATGAATGAATAACATATTTGGGCAACTCACTCAAGCGGAGGACCTTGACAACAATCCTACGCCGACAAACTTCGATGTCCTTATTATTGAAGACCACAAGCATTGGAAGATCAACTGTTCCAACAGAGTCAATGGTTTGCCGTCCAGGGAAGCTATAACCTTGATCCCTCCTATTCTAATGCGAGAGTCCTAGATGACACTAGCCAACGTGAGTAACCCTAGGACCAGCACATAGACGCACTACTTGGACACGTATTCCGACCTTGGGATACACATGCAAGCCAGGCCCATCCCGAACCCCATTCACCAAACCCTTGACCCTTAGGCAAGCCTAGCATATTGCAAGAGACCAGTTCATCCTCAGATGAAGTCAACGATGCACTCAAAGACATATCATCAAACACTTCAAGACCCAGAAGGACAACCACGCCGGAGCAGAAGCAACATGGAACAATAAGACAACCTCATCTCCAAATTTCCACATCTTCCCGCGTGTAGTCTAGGAATCATGGGGACGAGATTCTTGTCAGGGGGGTAGGTTTGTCACACCCTGTCTTTTGCCTCATGACTAAGTTAACATGACTCAAATATTAGGTCCAATTAAAACCTTTTGAGTGCTTAGCAATGCTTAGATTGTGTGTTATTTGCTTGCTTGTTTTATTTCTTGCTAGTGCTCTATATTCATAAGACTCCCTCCTGCTCTCAAAACACTTTTCCTTGATCCCAACTCTTGTCCAATGATCATACCATGTGTGTAATACCTGAAACTATTTTTATCAAAATTTATTTTTAGCCAAAAACGATTTATTCAAATTAGGTTTTCAAAACCCCTGAAATGATGGTTCTACTACAAGTCCTTAAATTGGATGGAATACTTTACTCCAAAGGATTTACTTGAAACCCACTATATATATGACTTACCAAAACCACACAATATTATTTTTAAAGATTATTTTACTATTTTATTTAAAGGATTTTTCTTAAGGCCGGAAATGGTCTTTTATAGGGAAAAATTCTTTAAATGCTTTAAAAATATTTGAGAAAATTTAGGGAACCTCAGTGGACATATATTTTCCATATATATGAGATTCAACGCATGGTCATGTTCAAAATTATGGGCAAAACCCTTCCAAACCCTTACTACCCAAATCAAGCTTTTGAAAAATTTCTATAAGAATTATTCTCATCAAATTCTAGTAAAATTCCAGCAAGTCACTAATGCTATAGGTGATGACCTTGCAAAGTTTTATCTCAATCCCAATTGATTTTCTCGATCAGAATATTCCAAAACCATTCCTGTCCAGATTCAAATTTGAACAACTTTACATTGTGAAGTTTCTTGCCTTGACCCCAAACTTTGTGGCAATATTCCATTACCTAAATAAGGATGCCACATCAAGTGGTGAATGAAGGAGAATGGAAATGCATACCTAGATCTACATGAATCTGATTCTATTGATTTCTAGGGTTTTAGAAAGTTACATTGTGAACTTCGTTCAAAATTCCTCAAACTTGGTGATCCCCTATATTTATACATATTATTTTCATCCTGTTAAACATAATGGCAAGAAAAATCCATTTGCTTAGCCAAACCATCGTCAAACACTTTTGCATATTTTGAAAAGAGCCTTGTTTGACCCCCTTCTTTTATTCTCCTTCACTTCAAACATATACCACAGTCATTCACATACCTATTTTACCTCCAGTAAGGAAGCCATGGCCTCATCTCAATTATTGGAGGGTAAACCCCCTCATTTTTACCGTTTGGACAGCCTTGGCATGCCCTTTCTTACTCTTTCCCATTATTCTATGCATGCAACTGCCCCAAGTTTTACCACAACACCTCTGGGATGAAAATGAACTTTTGCAAACCCAAATATGGCATGCTCATTTGCAAAATATGAGCAGTACCTCTAAAACTAGTTTTTGGTAGAAATTGTGGTCTTGAATTACAAGGACCCTATAGACTCCTCTCCCTGAGCGGAAATTTTATGTACTTCTAGACCTTCCATACCTAAGACACTTAGACAACATTTAACTTCTTAAGAAATCTAGTAAAAATCCTTTTTCTAAGCCCCTATTTTGCTGTTGCAAACTTACTCTCAGTGGAAACCAATTCCAACCAGCTTCATACGCGACCAAACCTCTCCAAACAGCTTTGCCATGAGTGCCTCACATGCGAGACACCTTTGGACGACCAAAAAGCCAACATTGACAAGCTTTGGCATGGTGACCATGCAGCCAACATGAAGAAACGGTGCTCTACCGCTTGTCGTTGTCTTGTAACTCGCGTCCGGCAGAAACAGAGTGCCCCAGCATGTTGGGCATCTTCCCTTGACCTGGCATGACCCTCCATGACGCGCGCAAATCTCCAAAACCCCTCTGAGGCACATCCGAGGCCACCCAAGCTTGCCCTTCGTTGCCCTCCTGCATATACCTTGCCACCGAGCTCCTACTAGACCCCTGTCACCCTCTATCCCTCTCCCTAACCTCCCGGGCTCCCCACTTAACCTCCCGTGGCCATCTCGTCCCGCCATGCCCGCCACGGCCACCGCTTGGATTCGAGATCCTCTCAGCCCCTCCTTTCCTTTGAACTACACCAGGACCCCCCATCTCTGCCGCATTCCTCCCCACACTCCATTTTCCCTTCCTTGAAGGTCGGAGCACCACCACCCTGGCCACCGGTAGCTGGTGTCCGCTGTCGTCGACCCCCTGTCCTCCCTAGCGCTCCCTGCCGGTCATGGACTAGCCAGGCAGGTGTGCCTCGCCCTCCTGAGCCCGTCCCCTACCGGGGCTTCGCCGGGGATGGCCCGTGGCTCCGGCAATCGCCGGCGGGAGCTGCTCCTCCCCTTTGTCAAGTGTGGGCTGAGGGAACAAGAAGGCCCTGGCAGCCACCAGGCCCGCCCGTCGGAGGGTCAGCGAGGCCGACAGGTGGGCACCCTTAAGCAAAAACGGGAACCACTTGGGGCCACCTTCCCTCGGGGAAGGCATATTTCCCCAGGGTGCCTTCGACGTGGCCTTCCCCCGCCAGGCCGAGCCACTGGGCTGGCTAAAATGCTATACCGCGCCCATAGATGAAGTTTAGCCCATTTCTTTCGATAAATCTTTTGCCCTTCTTTTTGTTTTTCCAGGGAGTTCAAAAATAAATATTAAATTCATTTTAACTCCAAATTTGGTTATTCAAAATCCTAGAGTTTCCTAAAATCTTACTCTATCCAAAACTTCTCTGTACTATTCAAATTTAAAATAAAATTGGAACTATTCATGCCCCACTTGCAAAAAATCCTAGAGGCTTCATGCCAACTCCAATTGGAGCGATTGAAATTACTAGAAACTTCTAAAATCTTTCTAGCTATGATCAACATTTTTTCCTCTGCAATATTCTGTTATACCAATTAAGTAGCCCCCTTTTCCATTATTCCATCTTAGGAAAATCCAGTGAAACCAATTTCTACAATCTTCTGAAATCATGCCCTCGTTGTTGGGTGCATCCACACTTTTTTACAAAAAGGTTTTCCGTAGACTTCTTGTAGTACCACCAATTCCCCTATTTCCGCCATTCAAAACTCCCCCTTGATCTACATCCAATAAAACCTCCTTGGTTATTTTTATCATGTCGAGAGGTGTCCAAGAAAAATAAAACTACTAATTATAGAGCACTTCTATTTTCTGCTTGTTGTGTTGCTTATTGTGGTTGTCTACCGATGGTAGTTGACGAGATAAACAATGTGCTCACAGTCGGACAAGAAGCATGTGAAGGCCGCAAAGACTTTGCAAAACCAGGCAAGCAGCCCTGTGACCATGATTATGAAACCTTTTATTGCATGGCATATAGAGCATTATTTCTTTATGACGATCATGTTGTTGTGGTATTCCCCTTTGGTGGGATGCCTCTGATACTTTCTCGTTGATACTTGCAGCGTGGATGACCCTACCTCCTTATGAGGGTTGTGCGGGTGGGAGTATTTAGGTAGCTAATAGTCGCTAAGCAAGTGGGATGGGAATATGCACGGTGATGTAAACAAAAATGTTTTCAGAGAATTTTAAAAAAACCAGAGGGGTGCCACTAATACCCGAGGGAGATGATGATGAGCTAGGTAACCACTTGATAAAGAAGTGGTGTACCGGAGCAAGTGACTGCGTGTGGTTTTCGAAAACATATTGGTGTAAGTTGCGACTGTTACTCCAACCTTACATGTACAACCACAATGCCTCTTATGTGACGGGGCTTTGTTGATTACTTTGATGGGTGCTAGCATAGATCCCGCATTACTAGTGGTAGGAGTGACATGGTCACTCTCGATACGGGGTCATGCCAGTAAGCACGATCATGCACTGTCTTGACAGGCACCGGGCACACCGTTGGTCCCTTCATGGATGGTATGATCTAGAGCGAGTCTTGAATGATGTACATCATGAGGGCTGGGTACTAATCAAGTGGACTCTTTGTCTAGTATTGTCAAGGGAAAGGCATTGTTCGGGTGCTTACCTCGAGTATGATATATACCGCGAGTCGTGGACGACACGAAAGTTCCCCGAGTCTTGTGGTTAAAGTGTGCAACCTCTTTGGAGTGTAAAACTATTTGAATTGCCGTGTCCATGGTCAAGGACAGTTGGATGACCGCTCTTGTGCTACATACAAATGTTTACTAAACTTGGTGTGTGTCTGTGTGTGGATGACACAGAGATGATAGTTCAGATAAGTCAGATGACTTGACATGATGTCTGAACATGAGATGTTCAGCCCCTGCTTATGATGATATCTATAACTTGTTCATATGGATATCCGCCAACTGTTGATGCATGTTTATGCAAGTTACTTGATCATGTCATTACACTCACAACTAGCTTTCTGCAAAACTTACCTACTTAGTGCTATATCATGCTTTGTTATTGCCTTCTTTCAAACATGGGTTGCTTGCGAGTACATTCAAAGTACTCATTGGTTTGTCACTTGTTATTTTATTGGCCAGCCATGAAAGACCAGGTTATGATGAAGATTACCTTGGTGACGAACATGTGATCTAGGACACTTCCCGGTCAGAATGCCTGCTGGGTTGAGGCAGATGGCAATGGGTTCATGCTATCGTTGAACATTTTTTGCTGCAATCATATGAAGACTTGGCCATATGGGCCATATTTGAGTAAAATGGTACGTAACGGATGTAAGACTCTTGTTTTTTAGTTTTTGTGTGTTCAGTGAGCATTGGTCTCTGGGATCACTATGCACGTACATTCAGTTATCACGACTTCTGAGTCGGGGTCCCCACACGATCTTACTTCCAGGGCATTTATTTCCGGCCACCAAACTCCTCCGACCTGAGCAATGTTGTGCAGAAAGCAGGTGAATCGGCTCGGCAATTCTAGAACCGTTTCCTGACCAAGAAAAACAAGATCGTTGACTACCGAGACGCTAAGGCAATAGCCTCGTTCAGACATAATATCAGGGAAAAGTGGCTAGCTCGTCAGCTCGGTAAGAATAAGCCAGGGTCAATGTCCGCTCTTACCTCACTTATGACCCGCTTTTGCATGGACGAGTATAACTGGCTAGCTCGACGAAGCCATAACCTCAAAGATCCCGGCACCTCCAATGTTCGGGATGGAAATGGAAGACCACGACGTAACAAAAACAAACATCGCCACAACAATGGTGATTCTGAGGACATGACCATTAGTGCCGGTTTCCATAACCCAAAATCTGGACAGCGGAGGGAACCTTCTAAAGGAAATTGAGGCGGACCTACCACGCTGGACAAAATAATGGATAGGCCCTGCGAGATTGACGACACCCAAGACAAGCCCGCTACCCACACCGACCATAATTGTTGCTTATTCAAACAAGTTGGCAAACCCACAGCGGAAGATTAACGCAAGGGCCCACGTAGCAAGGAAAATGACGAGCCCTATGGTCCAAGCAATGGAGGGTAAAAGAAGTTCCCTCGAGAGGTAAAAACTGTGAACATGATATATGCCACTCAGATGGTAAAAAAGGAGAGGAAATTCACCGTTCGGGAGGTCTACACCGTACAGCTAATAGCCCCGAAGTATAAGCCATGGTCGGCTTGCCCGATAACCTTTGACCAATGGCACCATCCAACCACTATCCGTCATGGAGGTTCGATAGCCCTCGTCCTAGCCCCCATTTTCGATAGGTATCACCTCACTAGAGTCCTAATGGACGGAAGAAGTAGCCTTAATCTGATTACTCAGACACGGTGAAAAAGATGGGTATAGATCCATCAAGGATCAAACCTAGCAACACTGCCTTTAAAGGAGTCATCTCGGGAGTCGAAGCCTGCTGCTCGGGAACCGTGCCTATGGAAGTAGTGTTCGTCTCTCCCAACAACTTCCACAGCGAAGACTTGATCTTTCACATTGTCCCTTTTCGCATCGGTTATCATGCCCTACTCGGCTGCACATCATTCGCTCACTTTAACGCCATCCCCCACTACACGTACATGAAGCTTAAGATGCCCGGGCCTAAGGTGGTCATTACTGTCAATGGCAATACAGAGCCCTCTCTCCGAACTGAGGAACACACAACGGCCCTGACCGCCGAATTCCAATATGTTGCCGATAGGCCGACACCCATATCAGCAATAAAGGCAGTACTCTTCGGTGCTCTTGAAATAATGAGGTACCAAGGGAGCCTTGAGCATCGTTACTTGTTTTAGGACATTTGACCCCCGGGTGGGTTTTTCAAACTCACCCAGGCCTTAGGGGCTACTATGTTTATAAGGATGGCATAAAGTAGGTAAATTAACTTTTTCTAGAAAGAAGAGTATTACGTGACTCACCTTGAAGCCCGTCAAAAGACAGTTGAAGGCCTCTTTCAGTACGCTATTCACAGACTGAATGCTTCACAAAACCGCACCCATAAGGCTGAGGTGATATTCGATGATGGAGGAGCCGGATAAAGAATCCTCCATCATAGCCGGCCACCCAGACATGGGCGGCACCGGTGGTGACCTGCCAAGCCCCTCTTTCGTGGGGGATTGGGATGGTAGCTTCGGAGGCACAGAGTGCTCGAGAGATATCCTTGGAGGGGACTAGGTCGGGCTTCGTCACCCCTCTTTAGTCGTCAGGAGATGTTCCTCTGCCTAGTCTTCAGCGGCCGAGGTATTAACCTCAAAAATAACGTCGTGACCCCCGTCACCGGTATTCGCCTCAGAACAATCCTGGCGCGATAAAACTTCCGCAGCCTCCTTCGAGACCTCAGGAGGTGTAGGGTGTGATGCAGTCCCACTTTCCGCCAGGTCAGTAGGCAGAGACTCCCCATCTGAGATTTGGTCGGTGGGGAGACCGTGTGGTGGGCGATAAATTGAAAGACGTTTGCCCATTTAGCATTAAAACTCTATACAATTGACTCAGAGGGTCTTCGGATCTGTCGAATTTTAGGCTCCACAAAACCCTTAAGGTTCGAACACAGGGGCATGTGCGAAGATCCCAGTAGCCTCGTCATCCTAGCTCACTACTCGATGGATACAACGACGAACTCACACGATGATGCGGAAGAATATGAACACGATAGTTTACCCAGGATCGAGCCACTGCAAAGCGTAATATCCTACTCCTGCTTTGGAGGATTGCCTCTCGAGGAGGTGATGTGTATGAAATATTACAGTGTTCTTGGGCCTCCTGAGGGTTCTCTTGAGGTGTTCTAGGCTCTCTTTGGCTTGGTGGTGGATGAGTGGTGGAATGGATTCCGCGGTGGATCAGATGGTCATGTCCCCTCTTTACGGTGCAACCTATTCTATATATAGTGATGGCCCTGGTCCTCTTCCCTTATCACAATGGCGGGAAGGGATCCCACCATGGCCAATTTCGAAGGGGGACAATGATACATGCTCGCACTGTCCAAAGGCGGTCTTCGCCTGCAAAGTAGCTGTCGCCGGCATAGGGATGGGTCAGCAATGACATCCGCCCTATGGGACGGGTGGTTGGGGTCTTCTTGCACTGCACTCGAAAGCTTTGGGGTGCTTTGGGGACCTGCGTGTGTCATTGCTCCCTTCGCACCAAAGAGGAAACTACACCGCCTGGCATACTGATGCCCGCCCATCCTTCCTTGCATCACCCTTGACTCCCGAGGACGGGCCTTGCATAGAAATATCCGCCGCTCCGGAGGGGTCCTGAGGAGGCCCATCCTTCGCGGGTCTTGTCGGTGTTCTTCCACATGAGGCTAGGACCCTCACGAGGGCCTTGTCTTGAGTGGGGCCGCACCTGGTCTTATTTGGTTGATGAAGTGGGCCATGCCCTGGGCCCCATGTAGGAAGGTCTAGGTACCCTTGTTCCTAGAATGCCGAGAGTAGCCCCCAGGCCCCAGGCACGCTCGAGCTGGCTTACGGGTGAAGCTTGGAGGACGGCCCAAAGTGTCACGGGCCCCAAACGCCTACGAGCCAGGCTTGGCGCGTGTCAAACACCTCTGCTCCCTAAGGGCGTCTGAACACCTAGTCGAAATGACGCCACACCTGGGCGCATTGCAGGCCATCATTGCTTCAAATCGAGTGCTGTTGTTGCTTCGGGACGCATGGATGCGACTCTTCAGAGGGTAGGAGAGGCGATGAGGATGGAACCGTATTGACCAAACTGCCTTGCACCGCCCAAGGGGCACGCGACGCCTACTCTCCCATGACGCCTCGTGGCCGCGGTTACGCCTATAAATCCACCCCGTCCCTGGCCAGGGAAGGGTATTGCAGTCTTGAGGCTTCTCCTTCTTTCCTTCTGTCACATCCATAGATAGCTTTCTTAGGACAACATGTGTGTGCATCATGTTTCACTTTTTGCATCAACTTGAAATGGGGATTAAAAGAATCCGGAAACACTCCATTTGAATCAAACCAACTTAATGATAGTGAAAAACCAACAAATCCAAAATTCCCATCTAAAATATCCCCTATGTCTGATAAATGTGGACATGAATATACCAGGGGTCATTCTAAATATTTGAATATTTATAGCATTTCAAAAATAAATATTAAAGCTCCCGAAAATGCCAAATAAAGCATTATAAATATTTCAGTTTTCAAAATATTCTGAAACTTTTTATAGAAGTTTGACATATTCAAACTAAGTTCTATAATATATTTGGGATATTTTATACCTAGCATTTGTGCCTAAAAATAATTGAAACAAATGTCAGAAAAATAAAACAGCAACTGGAAATTTAAAAAAAAAGAAAGGAGGAAGCACCTGGGCTGGCCCGGCTGGCCCAGCACCATCGTCGTCCTCCTGGCGGCCAGGAGGACGAGCGCATGCCCGCCTCGCGCGTGCGTCGAAGCTGCCACGCAGCCTCCTGCGTGCCTGCTTCCCTCGCCGCGCTGGCGAGCGGATGAGGACGCGCTATAGTCCCCATATCTCTCCCTCTCGCCATTCGCCCCCCTGCTTCTTCCTCTCCTCTACTCCGCCATGGCCGACGGCTCCGCTAGCTCGCCGCTGTAGCTGCAGCCGCTCTCGCGCCTCCCTGAGCCCACTAGAGGCTCCACCTCGTCGTCCCCGTCCTCTGCGTTGAGCGATGCATCGCTAGGAGCACTGGAGCGTCGCCCTCGCGCTCATCTTCTTCCTCAGACCCGAGCTCGGCCACCGTCGATTTGTCGCCCTCGAGCCCTCTCCGAGCCAGCTCTCGTCGGCTCTGAGCCTGCTATGAGCGCCTGACCCTTTCCCCTCTCTTCCCCGGCCTTTCCCCCTCCGTAGGCCTCGGTTGCATTGGCTCCCGAATGCCCTGCCGCACGAGCTCGTCACCGGCGTTGCTCTGGTGACCAGTTGGTCCATTCGAGACCACCATCGAGCTCGTGAGGTTGCGTAGGTCCTGTAGGTGCTAAGCCCCGTCCATGTGGTGCCCTGGTTCGCCGAGCTCGTGCTTGCCCGAGCTCCGACAGTCATCGAGCTTGCCGCCGGCGTCGATCCCGACCGTCTCAACCTCTGAGAGGTGTCATCATGGACGGGCACATGAGCCTAGGCCCGTCTTGTGCCCTCTGCCATCCTTTTGGTCACCGGAGGAGGGAACCCGACCCCTTCGCCGTCTCTGGAGCCACCGGCGGCTCAACGCCGGTGGATTTGCCCGGCGTTAACCACGGGGGTTTGACCCCTGGGTCGCTGGTACGTGGGGCCGGGCCCTGTTGGTTAGGATTAGTTTAAAATTTAATCAATTAATTTAATTAAGTTAATGACCCACTAACCAGTGGTCCCTACCCTAATCTAATTAGTAATTAGTTAATTAGTTAACTCTGTTTTAGCTGGGTCACTAACCAATGGACCCCACTGGTCAGGTTTAACCTGTCAACGGTGTGTTGACCAACTGACGTCATGATGATGTCATGCTAATGCAAGAATGAATTTGCTAAATTAAATTAATTCCAAAAACTATTTAAAACATAGAAAATTCATGGAAATTAATCTATAACTCAGATTGAAATAATTTACATATGAAAATTTATCAGAAAAATTCAATGAACCCAATGGTGCTATTATCATGCATGTGAGAGAAACCTAAGTAGATGAACATTGACATTGACTAATAGGTTAACATATGGAATATGTAAATAAGAATGATTTGGAACCTATATTCAAAATCACTTCATTTAATTTGGACAGTAGTTGCATTAGCTCATCCATACATGCTGCCATGGCGTGATCATGCATCATATTGTTGCACTTGCCGTGCATTGATTGCTATTTATCTGCATTGCGGTAGGCCCTGCTTCTAAGGATACCTCCGAGTATTCCAACGAAGGAGAAAACCTTCCCGCTTCCCAGCAAGGCATGCACCCCCATTGATCATTCCGATAACATCACATTCTCTCGCTCCTACTCTTGTTTATTGCATTAGGACAAACATTCACTTGTCGGTCATACACGATAGATGAACCCATTCCTTTACATGACCTTCCATTGTCACAGTAAATGGCTAAACCTTGTAACCTAGTATACCTGGTAGATGCTTGTGCCATGATGTGCTTGCTTACTTTGCCTACTATGTTTGCTATGCTTAGAGTTCTGTCAGGTATGATTCATCTGGGTGATGAACTGGAGTGAAACAATGTTGTTCTGATGTGATAAGCTTATGATGAACCCGATTTGGTAAAGGTAGCGTTGAGAGGCTATGTAGGAGTACATAGCGGGTTGTATCATTGGGACCGTTCTTAGGAACTGAGTTCCGTGTTTGTGATCCAAGGCTAGTTACTACCACACGTTGGGATACTTAATTGACCCTCTCGACTTATCAATCGCTTAGTCCTTGGTCCAGGAGTTGCAAGTAGTTTCTGGTGTTTATAGCATGCTGGAGGTCGTGCGTAGCGCTGACCCTAGGGGTGGGTTACGACGCAGTAGGCAGTGGCATGGTGTACCAAGGGTCACCCGAATGGTGGGCTTAGGAACCCTGCGCACATCATTTGGGGATGTAGCGGAAACTTCAGCCGGACTTCCATGAGGGTTTCAGTCTCAAATAGGGGATAGCGTGGACTAGAGGTCTTGTGAGATTGACGGTCATTGCCGACTCCCTCACTGGGCTTCCTCTTGAAGGTTGTCGAGGTGCATGGTTTTATGAGCACACAGCGATAAGTGGCGAGAGGATGTGTGAAGAAGTACACCCCTACAGGGTATGAAACTATTCGAATTGCTGCGTCCTCGGATATGGACTACTTGGAGAACTTATGTTGTTCATAGATAATTTAATGGATACTTATAAAAATGTCCAGACAAGTGTGAGTACCATGGATGGCACTCTCGTAGGAGACGGAAGTGAATCCATGGTGGTGTATTGATGTGGAGTCAGTGGACTCGCGTGCCATATCTAAAATTTAAACAAAGAGTTAAAATTGTGTAGTATAGGTTAGCCATGAGTCAAAGTTGGCATTGCTCCATAAACTCCACCACTCCCCTTGTTGATACTTGAGCACGAATAGTCTAGGTCTGTTTTAAAGACTTGCTACGTTCATACTCACGTTAGTTTAATAAATGTTGTAGATGAGACTCAGGACCCATCATGTGGGTTCTATCTAGATGTCGACGATGCCGAATAGCCGGTGTCCCAGCTATGAACTTATGCCCTGTCGCGGGCTATAGATAGTCAGGCCATGTGCCTTTTTACCCTTTCAACTGTCTGTACTGAGACAGCTTTGTGCTTTTGCTTGGTTTGTATGAACTTTCTTGTATGACTTGAGTGTCAGGTCATGTGACCCCTACATGTAAGAACATATTATGCAAGGCTCTTCTGAGCCTCTTAAATAAAAGTTGTGTTGATGTATGGTTTTGTTGTGATGCCATAGTTGTATCTATGCATATCGAGCATGTCGTACGTATGTGTGACGTGCAATGGTGTGTATGGGATCCGACACCTAGTCATGTGCCTTTAGTAGTACTCTTTACGAGAAACTGCCTCTTTGTGCTTTCATCGAGCCTTGGTAGCTTGCTACTGCTCCGGACACATTGATTGACCGACATGTATCCTTCTTTGATGTTGTGTTTGTCCCTTCGGGGAAATGTCTCGCAGCGTAATGGAGTGCTTGTAGCCTGCTACGACTCGTCTACGTGCGGTGATGACATTTATGTCCCACTGCATAATGGAGTCCTTGTGGCTTTCTATGACTCATCTACACATGCTTCAGGCCGACACCTGCATTGCTGGGTTACATATGCATGCTTCTATACGGATGTGCCACTTGGGTTCTATGACTAGTCATGTCAGCCCGGGTTCTTTGTCGTTTGATTGCCAGCGACATGTTCACATACGTGAGCCAAAAGAGGCAAACAGTCCCGGCTAAGGTAAGGCTGAAGCCGTGGAGTTTACCACACGTGAGGCCGCAAAGTGATGTGATATGTTACAGTCTGGATTCATATGACTTAGGATCGGGGTCCTGACACATTCACTCCGCCGGCAAAAAAACCTCTTTCCTTCTCGTCCCCCTATCCTTCATGGTGTGCGGAGGAAGTGGTGCAGGCACAGGCAAGCGACCGGCTCCTCCGGATCCTCCGTCCTCCTATGGAGGCGGCGATGGGGGCCCTCGAGGTCGACGGGAGTTCGCAAGTGATGGGCCCTGGTCGATGAGTAAGTATCACGTAGCCTCTCTCTTCTCTTGTTCATCTGTCCATCGTCTGGAGTTTGATCTCCTTCCCCTCCATCCAAGGTTCCCGTGGCCAAGAAACGCAAACTTGGCGAGCTTCATGAGGAGGTAGAGATGCTGCAGGCCCGGCTAACCACCGTCGAGGCTGCCTTCGATGCCGTCCTCCGAGGCAAGGCTGAGGCCCGGGCGGAGCTTGTGTCCCTCTAGGCCTAGGTCCAGGAGGCAGTCGACGCCTTGCATGCCGCCAAGGACGAGGCGGCACATGCCAGGCTGCTGGAGTTCCCGCGTGCCAAACTGTTCAAGGGCATCGCTGCCGCGCAGCCGTCGCAGTGAGCTGGTTCGTTAGGGGTGCCCCGACGCTGCCGAACATGTGCAACGATGGGGGCTATCTGGAGTTCTTCCATAGGGTGGGGGGGGGCGTTGGAGACCGACGTCTCCCGCGTGGACATGGATAGCCTGTCCGACGCACGACCTCCTGGACTTCGCCCTGATGCTCATCTTCTCCAACCTCTGTGGCCTCGCCCCGCAGCCCGACCTTGGGCGCGTTGGAGCCAATCCCCATCGGGCTCTAGCGCCCCCTTAGGGATGAGGTGCGCCCGCACGTGGAAGGCATGGTTTTGCAATTCATCCAGGTGCCTGCCGCCAGCGAGGGGGACAATTCCGGTGCCGAGCCGGCCAACGACGTGGGTGGCGACTCCTCCTCCTCCTCCTAGGCATCCCCTATTTCCCCTTACCATTACCTGTAATGCTTGAACAAGAACTCTGCCCTCTGGGGCGTTAATCTTTTGCATGTTACCTTTGTTGTTTTGCTTTTCTTCCTCTATTTGCTAGTTGTTGTGTTGGTCAGTGCCGCCATGGTTGTGGCCCTGTGTTAGCCCCCGATATTGCCCCCGCGAGGCTCTCCCCCTCCAGGGGCGACTCGCAACCGTTGCTCCTGTCAGGCCCTGGGCCTTGCGACTCATCGCAATCGAGCCCCTCCTCGTTTGTTGCCTCCATTGTTGCTTTGTCCCTTAGGGGCCTCGGCAGCCATGTAGTAGCCGTAGTTCCTGCATTCTTAGATTAGCATGCGCAGTCCTGATTTCATCCTCGGGGTTATTATTAGGCCAAGAGGCTCCTGATGGGCTCAATAGTGTACTTAGCTTCGTATGACGCTGGCAATCATGTGCGTCGCGAGGCGACACGGGCCGTTCCGTCAAGCTATGACTCCGTTCGGAATACTTTCTTCTTGTCTGCTGAATGGTCCGGAGGCCCTTTCGGCAGTCTGCGTCTGTAGGTCCCAGTCCGATACGAGCTAAAAGAGGACGTAATTCACGAGGCAAGGCCCCGGTTCTCCTGATGCCGACCGGAAACCAAGGACGGCACCAGGAAGTCAAGTGGCATTACTATCCGTAAGGCTCCCGAGGCACGTTGCCCAGGAACCCCCTTTTCGATGCTCAAACTGCTCGCTGTCGACATGTCCCAGTCCCATGCATTTCCCCACCACCATTAGGTACGACTGGAAACCAAGGATGCCCTTCGCGGGGCGAGGCCCCAACACTCCTGATGCCGACCGGAAACCAAGGACGACATCAGGGGGTCGAGTGGCCTTATAACCGGTAAGGCTCCTGAGGCATGCTGCTTAGGAGCCCCCTTTAACGCTTGAGCAATCCCCCATTCCGTCCCTCCAAGTGCCACCTTAGAATCCCTGGGGCCTCCCGAGACCCGATGCTATGACGTCATGTTGCGGTCGGATCCCCCGAGCGGGGGTCGACAGCTAAAAATCGAGTGCCCCTGAGGCGACATGTCATTGCCATCTAGCTTTGTGGTGCGTTGGGGGGTGCGGAGCGTTTGGCTCCTTGCGAAACACCATTCAGAAAGAGAGACTTCAAATGCGAAAATGCAGAGAGAAAAGTCCCCTCTTTTTAAAATATAAAGTTTCAAAATTCTCACGCTTCATTCCAAAAAATGGAAACTTGAACATCAAAAAGAAGCAAGCAAATGCCGCGTGTGGCTCCTAGGCTATCCTTCTTCTTCCTCCAGCACTAAGCATAGGGCATCCACGTTGCATGGGCATAGCCATTGATGGGCAGTGTTGTCTTCTCTGCCATCTCCGGGTTGTGGTTGTCACATTGCATGGGAGGAACCCCTCCGTGTCCTCGGGGGGATCCAGGCGTATACAGCTCGCTCATTGTTACGTGGGAGTGTCATGGCCCTCGGCAAGCACCCAGGCGCATGGCTTGTTGGCTCTCAGCCACGTTGAAGACCATCCCGTGCATTTCTACCCAGTTGCACACCCTCATGAAACTATTCCCAATGCCTCGCCCTCCACGTGACCTCAGGATTGCGCTCCTGAGGCCCAAACACGAGCGCGATGCATCAGTGCGTCCATAAGGGTATTTTGTCGGTGAATTATGCCTCGGGAGGACCATCCTCCTAAGGCTGTGCAGGCATTGTAGTTATCGCGGGTGTCCCGCATTGCATTTGTCTTGCCGCTCTCCCAGGCCATTATCCCTAAGGCCCGAGGGATTGGTCCATCGTCGCTTGCTCGCGGGGCATCGACTCGTGCCATGCCCCCGTGGGCCCAGGGGCGCCCTCCAGATCGCTCCGCCTAGGCCCGGTGCCCCACCGGTTGGAGTGCCTAGGCACGGCTTCGAGAGGACGCCCAGGATGTCCCTTACTCTTGAGAAGTGCTGGCGCCTGTGGTGGGTGCCTGATCCGCGTCGGTCGCCTGTTCCATGGCGGGCGCTTGATCCATACCTTCGCCTAGCGGAAGGGCGTAACAGGGTATGTAGGGTTCCACATAGGTGCTCGGTCCTCCTCCTGAACCACTCGTAGGTGCATCAGGGGCGCTCTATCGGGACCCCAATCCTAGGTCATATGAATCCAGACTATAACATATCACATCACTTTGCGGCCTCACACACGGTAAGCTCCACGGCTGCAGCCTTACCTTGGTCAGGACCATTTGCGTCTTTTGGCTCGCGTAGGTGAACATGTCGCTGACAATCAAACGATAGAGAACCCGGGCCGACATGACTAGTCATAGAACCCAAGTGGCCCATCCGTACGGAAACAGGCATACGTAACCCAACAATGCAGGTGTCTTCCTCAAGCGTGTGTAGATGAGTCATAGCAAGCTACAAGGACTCCATTATGTTGTGAGACATAAATGCCATCACCGCATCTAGACGAGTCGTAGCAGGCTACACGGACTCCATTACACTGCAAGACATTTCCCTAAAGGGATAGACACAACAGCACAGAAGGATACATGCCGGTCAATCAATCTGTCCGGAGGAGTAGCAAGCTACCATGGCTCGTTGGAAGCACAAAGAGGCAGTTTCCCGTAAAGAGTACTACCAAGGGCACATGACTACGTGTCAGATCCCATACATACCGTTGCACGTCACATGCCCGATATGCATAGATACAACCATAGCATCATGACATAACCATACAACAACTTTTATTCAAGGGGCTCAGACGAGCTTTGCATAATATGTTCTTATAGATAGGGGTCACATGACCCGACACTCAAGTCATACAAACAAGTTCATACAAACCAAGCGGAAGCATAAGTTGTCTGAGTATAGACAGATAAAAGGCTAAAAGGCACATGGCCCGACTATCTATAGCCGCCACAGGGCTAAGGTCATAGCTGGGACACCAGCTATTCGACATCGTCAACATCCAGATACAACCCACCTGATGGGTCCTGGGTCTCATCCACAACATTTATTAAGAAAATGTGAGTACAAATGTACTCAGCAAGTCTTTAAAACAGGCCTAGTCTATTCATGCTCATGTATCAACAAGGGGAGTGGTGGAGTTTATGCACCAATGCCAGCTTTGACTCATGGCTAACCTACACTACACAATTTTAACTCCTTGTTTAAATTTTAGATATTGCACACGACTCCATTAACTCCACGACAATACACCACCATGGATTCACTTCCCTCTCCACGGAGAGTGCCATCCACGGTACTCACACTTGTCTTGATATTTTTATGAGTATCCATTTGATCATCTATGAACAGCATAAGCTTTCCAAGTAGTCCATATCCGAGGACGCGGCTATTCGAATAGTTTTATACCCTGCAGGGGTGTACTTCTTCACTCACGCTCTCGCCACTTATCACCGTGTGCTCTTAAAACCATGCACCTCGGCAACCTTCAAGCAGAAGCCTAGCGAGGGAGTCGGCCATGACCGTCAATCGCATAAGACCTCTAGCCCAGGCTATCGCCAATTTGAGACTGAACCCACACGGAAGTCCGGCCGAAGTTTCTGCTACGGCCCCAAACGATCTGTGCAGGGTTCCCAAGCCCACCATTCGGGTGACCCTTGGTACACCATGCCACTGCCTACAGCGTCGTAACCCACCCCAGGGTCAGCGCTACGCACGGCCTCCAGCATGCTATAAACACTAGAAACTACTTGCAACTCTTGGACTAAAGACTAAGCGACTGATAAGTCGAGAGGGGTCGAGTTACCGGAACCCAATGTGTGGTATTAACTAGTCTTGGATCACAAACACGGAACTCAGTTCCTAAGATGGTCCCAGTGAGACAACCCGCTATGTACTCCTACATAGCCCCTCCTCGCTACCTTTACCAAATCGGGTTCATCATAAGCTTATCACATCAGACAACATGGTTTCACCCCAGTTCATCGCCCAGATGTACCATACCTGACACAACTCTAAGCATAGCAAGCATAGCAGGCAGGTAAGCTAAGCACAACATGGCACAAGCATCTTCCAGGTATGCTAGGTTGCAAGGTTAAGCTATTCACTGTGACAATGACAGGTCATGCAAAAGAATAGGCTCATCTACCGTGTATGACAAACAAGTGAACATTTGTCCTAATGCAATAAAAAAGAGCAGGAGCGAGAGAGTGGGATGTTATCGGAATGATCAAAGGGGATTTCTTGCCTTGCTGGGTAGCGAAAAGGTTCTCTCCTTCGTTGGAATACTCGGGGGTATCCTCAGAAGCAGGGCCTACCGCAATGCAGATACATAACGATCAATACACACAAGTGCAACAATATGATGCATGATCATGACATGGTAGCATATAAGGATGGGCTAATGCAACTATTGTCCAAGTTAATTTGAAATGAGTTTGAATATAGGTTCAAAATCAATCTCCATTTCATATTCCATATATTAACCTATTAGTAAATGTCAATGTTCATCTACTTTGGTTGCTCTAACATGCATGATAACAACACCATGGATTCATTGGATTTTTCTGATAAATTTTCATATATAAATTATTTTCATCTGAGTTACAGATTAATTTATATCAATTTTTGAAGTTTTAAGCATTTCCTAGAATTATTTAAATTTAGAAAAAGCATTACTGCATCAGCATGACATCACTGTGACGTTAGCAGGTCCAGGTCAGACCTGACGTGCGGGGCCCGCAAGTCAGCAACACAGGACTAATCCCCGCACTGACCAGGGTTTGACCCGTATCTGGGGCCCGCTGGTCAGTGGCTGTGGGCTAATTAATAGGGGGATTAGCCCCTGATGGCCTTGCCACGTCAGCACGCCAGAGGCCAACCGGCGGCGACCAAATACATGGCGGCGACTCACCAGACTTGCTCATCCGGTGGCTATCTGGCATGCGGAGTGCACTAGGAGGTAGCCCGTGCACGCGCACATACAACGGAGCAACAGAGGGGGCTCGGGGTCGCCGGAGACGACGACAATGACGAGCTTGGGAGAGGAAGGGGAGAAGGGGAGGACCACCAGCAGCTCACTGTGGTTCCAGCAGAGGCGACGGCGAGGTCTAGGGAGGTCCGGACGGGGCGAATCGTCGGGGCGGGGCTCCGATGGCCGGCAGGGAAGAAACGTCGGTGGCATCGCATAGAGGCTCCCGGCATCTTCTGGCTCCTCAAGGAGGACGAGATGGTCACGATGGGGCTTTGGGGCACGGCAGAGGGGCTCTAGCTAGGCGGGCAGCAACGAAGAGCTCGAGCGGAGCTCGGCCATGGCGAGAGGAAGGAGAGCGTGGAGCGAGGGGAAAAGGGAGAGAGCTTGGCCGGCTCGATCCGGACGCCTCTCGCGAGGTCATCCGTGGCGTCACGCTGGCCGGGGACGGCCAGGCACGTAGGTGGCGTGGCGACACGCCCATGCGCGCGCACCGGCCGCACGCCATGTCCACTGGCGCCAGGAGGAAGAAGAACCTCCCGCCCCGAGTGGGCTGGGCCGCAGATGGGCTGCTAGGGAGGTTTGCCTCCCTCTCTTTTTTTTAATTTTTTTACTTTCTATTTTATAAATCTGACCTTTTTTTTTATTTCTTTTCAGATACAAATGCTATTATAAAATATCCCAATTATTTTATATAATTAAGTTTGAATATTTCAAACTGCTATGAAAAGTTTAAGGATATTTTAAAATCTAAAATAATGGTAATGCTTTATTTGGCCTTTTCAGCTGCTTTGTTATTTATTTTCAAATTGCTGTAATGGTTCAATATTTAAAATGGCCCCTAATATTTACATGTCCATAATTATCAAACATAGGGAATATTTTGTATGAGCATTTTGAATTTGTTGAGTTTTCAAAAACTTTGAATTAATTTGATTCCAATGTGAGCTTGGGGTTACTTTTAACCCAATTTCATATTGATGCAAAATTGAAATATGAAGCACACACATGTTGTCCTGTGACATTTAGATAGGGATGTGAAAACTCACCCCCACTCAAAAGAATCTGTCCTGAGATTTTGAAGTCGTCGGGAAGAGCGCGGGGTACTCTAGTCGAAGATGATCTTCTCTTTACCATGTGGCCTCCTTTTTGGAATGGTGTGACCACCGAACCTTCAGAAACTTGATGTTCCGACGCCGAGTGGTACGCTCAGCTTGATCAAGAATACGAACAGGGTATTCTCGATATGTACGGTTATCTTGGAGATCAAGCGCTTCGTGGTCTACTTCACGGACAGGGTCCGAGAAGCAATGCCTGAATAGCGAGACGTGGAAGACATCATGAACCTTGGAAAGATGCGGCGGAAGTTCCAATTGGTAGGCAACCTCTCCTCGTTTAGCAAGAATGCGAAAAGGTCCAATGTAACGAGGGGCCAACTTGCCCTTGATACCGAATCGATGGGTACCCTTCAGAGGTGTAACCCGAAGGTAAGCCTTCGCGTCAATATCATAGATCACAACCTTATGATGGCGATCATATTGGCTCTTTTGACGAGATTCGGCTGTTTTCAACTTTTCACGAATAATGAGAATTTTCTCCTCTGCATCCTAGATCATATCCGGGCCAAAGAGTTGCCTCTCTCCGGTTTCTGACCAGTTAAGAGGTGTTCGACACCTTCGTCCATAGAGAACTTCAAAAGGGGCTTTGCCCAAGCTTGATTGATAACTGTTGTTATAAGCAAATTCGGCCAATGGAAGACATTTCTCCCAATTCATACCGAAGGATATAACACAAGCTTGGATCATGTCTTCGAGTATTTGATTGACTCGCTCAACTTGACCACTTGACTGCGGGTGGAAAGCAGTGCTAAAGGATAGATGAGTCCCCATAGCGGTTTGAAAACATTCGCAAAATCAGGAAGTAAAGATACTTCCGTGGTCTGAGTTAATCTCCAAAGGAACACCATGAAGAGAAACTATTCGGGAAACATATAACTCCATTAGCTAACTAGCAGTTATACTCTCCCGAACAGGAAGAAAATGAGCCACTTTGGAAAGGCGGTCAATGACCACAAAGATAGCATTATTCCCTCTCTTGGTCCTAGGAAATCCGGTAATGAAATCCATACTGACCTTATCCCGTTTCTATTCAGGAATAGCTAAAGGTTGAAGGGTGCCAGCAGGCCTTTGATGTTCTACTTTCACGTGATGACAAACGTCACAATTAGCAACGAACTAGGCAATTTCTCTCTTCATCCTAGTCCACCAGAACCTCTGGCGTAGGTCCTCATAAATCTTGGTACTACCCGAATGAATTGTGAGACGAAAATCACGAGCCTCCTTAAGGATCAACTGTCATAGATGTTGCTTCTTCGGGATCACCAAGCGTTTCTCAATGAAGAAAACACCTCGATCATCTTCCGAGAAGCACCTAACATTACCCTTCTTAATGTTTTTCTTGATCCGAGATATCCCGACATCATGCTTGTGGGCTTCTATAATTTTCTCCGTAAGAGTAGGTTTCGCCACCAGGTTGGAAAGGAATCCTTGAGGAACAATGTGAAGGTTTAACTTCCAAAATTCCTCATGGAGAAGTGGTTGACCTTGTTGTAACATCAGGTTCTTACAATAAGACATACGACTTAGTGCATCAGCAATAACATTGGCTTTCCCCAGGGTGTAAGTTATCCCTAAGTCATGATCTGTAATCAACTCAACCCACCGTATTTTCCTGAGATTCAAATCTGGCTGGGTGAAAATATATTTCAGACTTTTGTGATCAGTGTAAATTTCACAACGATTACCCAGAAGGTAATGTCGCCAGATTTTTAGTGCATGGACCATAGCTGCAAGCTCAAGATCATGTGTTGGATAATTATCCTCATGTGGACGCAACTGTTGAGATGCGTATGCAATCACAAGTCGATCTTGCATGAGAAGGCAACCTAGTCCTTGTCACGAGGTGTCGCAATAGATAACAAAGTCCTTAGAGAAATCTGGTGGCAGCAGAACAGGAGCAGAGGTCAGTTGTCTTTTCAACTCCTGAAAACTGTGCTCGCATTGTGGAGTCCACTCGAACTTTTTATCTTTCTTGAGGAGTTTAGTCAGGGTTTTCGTAACCTTGGAGAAATTCTCGACAAAGCAGCGACAACAGCTCGCTAAGCCAAGGAAACTCCGAACTTGCTTAACCGTTTCAAGTTGAGTCCAATCAAGAATGGCCTGAACTCTCTCAGGATTGACAGAAGTACCTCTACCAGAGATCACGTGGCCTAGATACGTCACTTTTGGCAACCAAAATTCACACTTGGAGAATTTGGCATATAGACGGTGCTCTCAAGTTTCATTAATACCAGCCTTGGATGCTCGACATGTTCCTGTTTGTTCTTCGAGTAGATAAGTATATCGTCGAGGTAAACCACGACGAATTTATCCAAATACTCCATGAAGATTGAATTCATCAAGCGAGAGAAGGTGGCTGGGGCATTGGTTACACCGAAGAACTTGACGGTGTACTCGTATTGGCCATAACGAGTAACAAAAGTCGTTTTAGGAAAGTCCCCGTTTCTAATTCTGATTTGATGGTATCCCAACCTCAGATCCATTTTGGAAAAGACAAAGGATCCAGCGAGTTGATCATACAAATCGTTGGTCCTGGGGAGCGGATACTTGTTCTTTATGGTGACCAGATTTACTGGCCGATAATCCACAACCATCCGATCCGATCCATCCTTCTTCTTGACGAAGAGGACGGGACAAGCCCAAGGAGAAGAACTAGGACGGATGAAACCTTTATTCAAAGCCTCATCGAGTTGGATCTTAAGTTTGGCTAGTTCTAAGGATGCCATCTTATACGTTCTTCTGGCTATTGGGACAGTCCCTAGAATGAGCTCTATCACAAACTCAACATCTCTGACAGGTGGAGTTCCTTGCAGTTCTTCTGGAAAGACATCCGGAAAGTCACGGACTACCGGAATATCTTCTAATTCTGGAAGAGGCCTAGCATTGAGGGAATAGAGTTGGCGCTTGGCTGTTCGAGTGGAGACATTAACTATGTCATTCGATGGATGTGTAAGTTGAACATTCCTAGTATGAGTGTCAATCTTAACATACTGGGCTTTCATCCAATCCATGCCTAGAATGATATTGATGTCCAAAGACTTGAGGGCTATCACATATGCTAGGAAGACTAGCCTATCCACAAGAATCTCATTATCATGGCTCACTCTAGAAGTTTGCCACTTTGAATCAGGAGTCTGAACTACTAAAGGAGTAGGCATATCACAAAAAGACATGTTATGCAACTATGCATAAATTTCTAAGATGAAAGAATGAGATGCCCCAGTATCGAATAGAACAGATGCTGGATGGCTATTGACAAGGACCGTACCTAGGATAACATCAGGGTCCTCAAGAGCTTCCTCAGCAAAAACATAATTCACTCGGCCATGAGCAGGAGTTGGCTTCACATACAAGGCTTTTCCCAGCTTCCCACGTCCAGCCGGCTTGGCATTGTTTTGAGGACACTCACGGGAGTAGTGTCCTGGTTCCCCACATTCGTAGCAGACCACGGTGGCACGGGGAGCAGCGTTGGCAGGAGGACCTCCAAATGGTCTGGCTGGAGGGTTGGGCTGAGTTGGGCGAGGCGCCTGGAAGGATGGCCTCGTGGTGTATCTTGGCGGCAGAGCTGCATTGGGCACCTACACCCGGCGTTTGTTGGATCCCGGCAGTAGTGTCCTGATCCCGAACTGAAGTCACGGTTGTGCTTCCTCGTGGCCTCATAGTTAGTCTGTCCAGACTCGGCATTAATAGCCTTGTTGACGAGAGCCTCGAAGGATGTGCACTCATGCAGGCGCAAATCTCGATGAAGCTCAGGATTAAGTCCCTTGCAGAACCTTGCCTGTTTCTTAGCATCAGTTGAAACTTCCTTCGGAGCATAGCGAGCGAGATACTCATGGCTATAGGCATCCACTAACAGTCTGCCCTAGGTGAAAGCACAAAATTCCTCTCTCTTGCAATACATCATCCCTTCCGGGCTATGATGGGTACGAAATGCCACGCTAAATTCTGCCCAAGCTGGTGCGGGGCCTGCGGGACGCATGGCTTCATAATTTTCCCACCACAGATTGGTGGGTCCTTCCAGAAAGTAGGTAGCAAAGGTCACCTTGTTGGCCTTGGATACATTGGCAGCTCGGATCTTACGGAACATGCTGGTCAGCTAATCATCCGCATCGAGTGGGTCGACCGAATAATGATACGTGGGTGGGCACAACTTGACGATCATCGAGGGACACGCGCTTTGTTCTGCTCAATTTGTTCCAGCAACCTGCTAGTCTCCCTTTTATTCCTCTCAGCTTCTAGCATCACTTCTGACAAAGAGGGCGCGTGTGGCAGGTTCTCTTGCCTTGGCTGGCTTCCCTCGCCCTGCACCGGGGCAGGCATGGGGTTATTCCTAGTTGCCACCATCCTGGGAAAACAAACCCATAGCTTAGCCATAGAGGACATCAACTCTAAGACATGAGATAAGGAATGTACTGGACAACATGGCATGCAGGGTAAACACCCAAAGAACATGGTAATAAGAACTGCCCTATGAACACCATGATTCATACACACGATGACATAGTTCAGTACAAGCCCATACAAACTACAGAGAGATGACACAACTCATCGAAGGCATTACAAGCTTCCAATACATTATCTATCTACACCTCCGGAGCTCAACTCTCAACCTAAGTCAGATCACACAAGACACGGAGGGCTATGGCGATACGCCTACTACCATACTAGTACTAACATCCACATACTCAAGCATCGCCATAGAATGCCTCATACAAGTTACCCCCATGACCCGGGAGCTGAACCTGAGGATCTGGAAACACTCTAGCCTGTGATCCCTGGAAACCATAAGGACACGGATGTGGCCTTGGTCCCCTTGTTGGCGGCAACAACGGTCCTCGAAGAGGGGTGATGCCTCCAACATCGGGCTAGTCTACGCGTGCTGGCTGATTAGTCCGTGATGGGTTCATCATCTCCAAATCTCCATAGCCTGTCTGCACGACAAGTGCCAACTGTGTCAGGGCTGTCTAAAGACGTGCACGAGTAGCACAAAGCTCCATGCGAAGGGCACGTGCATCACGATCCTTGTTCTCCAACAATTGAGCGGTCACCTGCAACCTAGGGTCCTCATGGGAATGATCATAGTAGGTTGTGCTAAGATAGCTATCCTCTCCTCCCATGGAAGCAGGAACATAACAGAACTCCGTGTTCTGAAGTAGACCATGGTGAAACTCTTGGAAATATGCCCTAGAGGCAATAATAAATTAGTTATTATCATATTTCCTTTTTCATGATAATCATTTATTATTCATGCTATAATTGTATTGATTGGAGACTTAGGTGCATGTGTGGATTCATAGACAACACCATGTCCCTAGTATGCCTCCAATAGACTAGCCCGTTGATCAAAGATGGTTAAGGTTTCCTAGCCATGGACATGAGATGTCTTTCGATAACGGGATCACATCATTACGAGAATGATGTGATGGACAAGACCCAAACTACAAACGTAGCATATGATCGTGTCAGTTTATTGCTACTGTTTTGTACATGTCAAGTATATGTTCCTATGACCATGAGATCATGCAACTCACTGACACCGAAGGAGTAACTTGTGTGTATCAAACGTCGCAATGTAACTGGTGACTATAAGGGTGCTCTACAGGTTTCTCCGAGGGTGCCTGTTGGGTTGGCATGGATCAAGACTAGGATTTGTTACTCCATGTGACGGAGAGGTATCTCAGGGCCCACTCGGTAATACAACATCACAATAAGCCTTGCAAGCAATGTGACTAAGTGTTGGTCATAGGATCTTCTATTACAGAATGAGTAAATAAACTAGGTATGGAGACACCGACGATCGAACCTCGGGCAAGTAACAGACCGAAGAACAAAGGGAACATCATACGGGATTAACTGAATCCTTGACACAAAGGTTCGACCGATAAAGATCTTCATAGAATATGTAGGAACTTATATGGGCATCGAGGTCCCACTATTGGTTATTGACCGTAGAGGTGTCTCGGTCATGTCTACATAGTTCTCGAACCCGCAGGGTCTGCACACTTAAGGTTCGGTGACGTTTCGATAGTATAGAGTTACGTATGGTGGTGACCGAAGGTTGTTCAGAGTCCCAGATGAGATCCTGGACGCGACGAGGAGCTCCGTAATGGTACGGAGGTAAATATTGATATATAGGAAGTCCTATTTTGGTCGCCGAAAAATTTCGGGCTCATCGGTAGTGTACCGGGAGTGCCGGTAGTGTTCCAGGAGACCATCGGGAGGGGTATTTCGACCGAAGAGGCTTCATGGGCTGTGGGAGAATAAATACCAGCCTTTTGTGGGCTGGTGGATGTCCCACACAAGGCCCATGCAGTTAGGGAAGAAAAGCCAAAGAGAATATGGTGGAAAAAGGCAAAATAGGGAGGAATCCTAGTCCTACTAGGATTGGAGGACGAGTCCTCCTCTCCTCCTTGATTCGGCCGAACCAAGGGCTGGCTCTATGAGGGCCAAGGCTCCTCCATTCTTCCTCCTATATGTACAAGAGGTTTTAGGGTTTTTGGCACTAGTTTTTAAGCGACGTGCTACCCGTTCCTCTAGTGCACAAGTTCTCCTCTAAATCGGTTTTCTGCAGTTCTTAGGCGAAGCCGTGCCGAAATTGCTCCACCACCATCGCCGTGGCACCGTCACGCTGACGGAGAACTTGTCTACCTCTCTGCTCCCTCTTGTTGGATCAAGAAGGCGGAGATCGTCATTGAGCTGTACGTGTGCTGAACGCCGAGGTGCCGTCCATTCGGCGCTAGATCGGAAGGGGCGTGATCAAGATCGCAAGACGGATCGTGATGAGTTCGCGAGACGGATTGTGATGAGTTCACAGGACAGATCGTGAGTGGATCGTGGGACGGATCGTGATGAGATCGCAGGACGCTCGGCGATTCGGATCGCGAAGACGTTTGACTACACCAAACGCGTTTCTTAACGCTTCCCGCTTAGCGATCTACAAGGGTATGTAGATCCACTCTCCCTCTCGTAGATGCTCATCACCATGGGTAGAACTTGCATGTGTGGAGGAATTTTTTTCCCATGAAACGTTCCCCAACAGTGGCATCATGAGCTAGATCTATGTGTAGATGATATCTCGAGTAGAACACAAGGAGTTTGTGGGCGTTGATGCTTAGATTGATTCCTCCCTTGGTCGTGTTTTGGTTCAGTGGTATTGTGGGATGAAGCGGCCTGGACCAACATTACTCGTACGCTTGTGAGAGACCAGTTCCCTCAACTGCAACTTGTTGCGAAAGATGGCTGGCGGGTGGCAGTTTCTCCTACTTTAGTTGGATTGGATTCGACAAAGGTGGTCCTTGAGAAGGTTGAAAAGCAACTAATGTATCACCGTTGTGGTTTATGCGTAGGTGAGAATTGTTCTTGCTAGATACCCGTAGCATCCACGTAAAAATGCAACAACAATTAGAGGAAGTGTAACTTATTTTTGCAGGGTATGTTGTGATGTGATATGGCCAATTACATGATGTGATATACGTGATGTATGAGATGATCATGTGTTGTATAGAATATCACGACTTGCATATTGATGAGTACGGCAACCGGCAGGAGCCATAGGGTTGTCTTTAATTATTGTATGACCTACGTGTCAATCATTAAGTGCTATGTAATGCTTTACTTTATCGCTAAATGGTAGCAATAGTAGTACAAGCATGGTGGGCACGACAACCCCGATGGTGACACGTTGATGGAGATCAATATGATGGCAATCATGGTGTCATGCCGGTGACGATGGAGACCATGTCGGTGCTTTGAAGATGGAGATCAAAATCACAAGTTCATGGCCATATCATGTCACTTATAATTTGCATGTGATGTTAATCCTTTTATGCACCTTGTTTTTCTTAGGACGGCGATAGCATTATAAGGTGATCCCTCACTTAATTTCAAGATAAATTGTGTTCTCCCCGAGTGTGCTCTGTTGCGGAAGTTTGTCGTGTCGAGACACCACGTGATGATCGGGTGTGATAGACTCTACGTTCACATACAACGGGTGCAAGCCAGTGTTGCACATGCAGAACACTAGGGTTAAACTTGACAAGCCTAGCATGTACAAACATGGCCTTGAAACACAAGAGACCGAAAGGTCGAACATGAGTCATATAGTAGATATGATCAACATGATGATGTTCACCATTGAAACCACCTCAACTCACATGATGATCGGACTTGAGTTGGTTAATTTGGATCATGTATCACTCAAATGACCGGAGGGATGTCAATTTGAGTGGGAGTTCTTCAGTAATACGATTAATTGAACTCATTATCATGAACATAGTCACTAGTGTCTTTGCAAATTATGTTGTAGCTCCCTTGAATTTTTTATATGTTCCTACAGAAATAGAGTTGAAAGATGATGGTAGCAATTTTGCGAACTGGGTCCGTGATCTGAGGATTGTCCTCATTGTTGCACAGAAGGCTTATGTCCTTAATGCACCACTCCATGCGCCAACCCCTCTAGCATCGTTTGTATATGTTGTGAACATCTGATAGGCACGTTCTGATGACTACTTGATAGTTCCGTGATTCATGCATTATAGCTTAGAATTGAGGCTCCGAAACGTTTTGAACGTCACGGAACATATGAGATGTTCTAAGCGCTGAAATTAGGATCTCAGGCTCGTGCCCGTGTTGCGAGATATTAGATCTCCAACAAGATTCTTTGCTGCAAGATGAAAGAGAATAGCTCAATCGTTGAGCATGTGCTCAGATAGTCTGGGTGCTACAATCGCTTAAATCGAGTGGGAGTTGATCTTCCAGATAAGATAGTGATTGATATAGTTCTCCAAGTCACTGTCACTAAGCTACTAGAACTTGCTGATGAACTATAAAAAGGCAGGGATAGAATTAATGATCCCTGAGCTGTTCGCGATGTTTGGCACCGCGAAGATAGAAATCAAGAAAGAGCATCAAGTGTTGATGGTTAGTAACACCACTAGTTTCGAGAAGGGCAAGGGCAAGGAGGGAAACTTCATGGATGGCAAGTCAGTTGCTGCAGTAGTGAAGCAACCCAAAGTTGAACCCAAAATCGAGACTAAGTGCTTCGATTATGAGGAGAGCGGTCGCGGAAGCGGAACAACCCTAGATACTTGGTAGATAAGAAGGCTAGCAACGTCGACAGAAGTATATTTGATATATGTGTTATTGATGTGTACCTTGCTAGTACTCCTAGTAGTACCTGGGTATTGGATATCGGTTCGGTTGCTAAATGTTAGTAACTCGAAATAAAAGCTACGGAATAAACGGAGAACTAGCTAAGGGTGAGGTGACGATGTGTGTTGGAAACGTTTCCAAGGTTGATGTGATCAACATCGCATGCTCTCTCTACCTTCCGGATTAGTGACGAACCTAAATAAATGTTCTTTGGTGTTTTGTGTTGAGCATGAACGTGATTAGATCGTGTTTATTGCAACACAGTTATTCCTTTAAGTTAGAGAATAACGGTTATTATGTTTACATGAATGGTACCTTCAATGGTCATGCACCTAGTGAGAATGGTTTGTTGAATCTTGATCGTAGTAATACACATGTTCATAACATTGATGCTAAAAGATACAAAGTTAATAATGATAGTACCACATACTTGTGGCACTGCCGCTAAATGTCATATTGGTATACAGTGCATGAAGAAACTCCATGTTTTTGGATCTTTAGACTCATTCGATTTCGAATCGGTTGAGACATGCGAACCATGCCTCTTGGGCAAGATGACTAAGGACCCCGTTTTCCAAATTGATGGAGCGGGCAAGTGAATTATTGCAAATGATACATGTTGATGTATGAAATCCAATGAGTCTTATAGCGTGCGGTGGATGTCATTATTTTCTTACCTTCACTGAAGATTTGAGTAGATATAGTGTATATTTACTTAATGAAACACAAGTCTGAATCATTTGAAAGGTTCAAGCAAATTCAGAGTGAAGTTTAAGATCATCATGACAAGAAGATAAAAATATCTGCGATATGATCGTGGAAGTGAATATCTGAGTTACGAGTTTGGCATACAACATTAGACAATGTGAAAGTTGTTTCACAACTCATGCCACCTGGAACACCATAGTATGATGGTGTGCCCGAACGTCATAGTCGTGCTCTATTGGATATGGTGAGTGCTATGATGTCTCTTATCATTTTGCTACTATAATTTTGGGGTTATGCATTAGAGACAACTACATTCACTTTAAATGGGGCACCATATAAATCCGTTGAGATGACACCATATGGTTTGGCAGAAACCTAAGCTTTCATTTCTTAATGTTTGGGGCTGCAACACTTATGTGAAAAAGGGTTTTCACCTAATGAGCTCGAACCCAAAGCAGAGCAATGCATCTTAATAGAATACCCTAAGAATAGTTGGGTGTACCTTCTATCTCAGATCCAAGTGCAAAGTGTTTGTTGCTAAAAATGGTTCCTTTCTCGAGAAGGAGTTTCTCCCAAAAGAATTGAGTGGAAGGAAGATAGAACTTGATGAGGTTGTTGAACCTTTGTTTCACCCAGAGAGTAGTGTAGCATGGAAAATACTTTCTGTAGAGCCTACGTTAGTTGAGGAGGAAGTTAGTGATGATGATCATGAAGCTTCGGATCAAGTTACTATCAAACCTCATAGGTAGACAAGGACGCGTACTGCTCCTCAGTGGTACGACAACCCTGTCTTAGAGATCATGTTGTTGGACAACGATGAGCCTACGAGCTATGGAGAAGGAATGATGGGCCCGAATTCCGACAAATGGTTAGACTTGCTCATTGGACGGCAGGTAGTTGAGTACAAATCGATCTTGAAAATGAAGACACACGCTGATGGTAAATGTCACCATTTGTAAAGCTCGACTTGTTGGAAAGAAATTTACGACAAGTTCAAGGAGTTGACTGCGATGAGACTTTCTCACTCGTAGCGATGCTAAAGTTTGTTGGAGTTAGTTAGTAGTTGATGCATTTTTCAATTATGAAATCTAACAGATGGATGTCAAAACATTGTTTCCTTAACAGTTTACTTGAGGAAAGGTTGTATGTGATACAACCAGAAGGTTTTGTCAGTCCTAAGGATGCTAAAAGGTGTGCGAGCTCCAGCATTCCATCTAAGGGCTGGAGCAAGCATCTCGGAGTTGGAATACACACTTTGATGATGTGATCAAAGTTTTGTAGTTTATACAAAGTTTACAAGAAATTTGTATTTGCAGTAAAGTGAGTGGGAGCACTATAGAATTTCTGATAAGTATATGTGGATGACATATTGTTGATCAGAACTAATGTACAATTTCTAGAAAGCATGAACGTTTGTTTGAAAGTGATTTTCCAAGGAAGACCTGGATAAAGCTACCTAATTGTTGAGCATCAAGATCTATAGAGATAGATCAAAATGCTTGATGAGACTTTCAATGAGTACATACCTTGACAAGATTTTGAAAGAGTTCAAAATGGATCAGTCAGAGAAAGAGTTCTCGCCTGATTTGTAAGCTGTGAAGTTGAGTGAGACTCAAAGCTTGACAACGGCAGAAGAAAAAGAAAGGACGAACGTCAGCCCCTATGCCTTAGCCATAGGCTTTGTATAGTATGCCATGCTGTGTACCGCACCTGTGTGTGCCTTGCCATGAGTCTATCCAGGGGTACAAGAGTGATCCAGGAGTGGATCACTAGACAATGGTCAATATTATCCTTAGTGACTAAAAGACTAAGGAAATGTTTCTCTATTATGGAGGTGACAAAGGGTTCTTCGTAAAGAGTTACGTCGATGCAAGCTTTAACACTAATCTAGATTACTCTTAGTAGCAATCCGGATACGTATAGTGGAGCAGCCATTTGGAATAGTAGCAAGTGGAGTGTGGTAGCACTATTTATAGTTTGACATAGAGATTTGCAAAGTACACACGGATCAAAATGTCGAAAACCCGTTGACTATAAGACCTCTCTCACATGCAAAGCATGATCAAGCCCCAGAACTCATTGGGTGTTAGATTCATAACAATGCGAATCATATGGTGATGTGAACTAGATTATTGACTCTCGTGCAAGTGGGAGACTGTTGGAAATATGCCCTAGAGGCAATAATAAATTAGTTATTATCATATTTCCTTGTGGATGATAATCGTTTATTATCCATGCTATAATTGTATTGATTAGAGAATTAGATGCATGTGTGGATACATAGACAAAACCATGTCCCTAGTATGCCTCTAATAGACTAGCTCGTTGATCAAAGATGGTTAAGGTTTCCTAGCCATGGACATGAGATGTCATTTGATAACGGGATCACATCATTAGGAGAAAGGTGTGATGGACAAGACCCAAACTACAAACGTAGCATATGATCGTGTCAGTTTATTGCTACTATTTTCTACATGTCAAGTATATGTTCCTATGACCATGAGATCATGCAACTCACTGACACTAGAGGAGTACCTTCTGTGTATCAGGTGTCACAACCTAACTGGGTGACTATAAAGGTGTTCTACAGGTATCTATGAGGGTGCCTATTGGGTTGGCCTGGATCAAGACTAGGACTTGTTAATCCGTGTGATGGAGAGGTATCTCAAGGCCCACTCGGTAATACAACATCACAATAAGCCTTGCAAGAAAGGTGACTAAGTGTTAGTCACGGGATCTTGTATTACGGAACGAGCAAAGAGACTTTCCGGTAACGATATTGAACTAGGTATGGAGATACCGACGATCGAATCTCGGGCAAGTAACATACCAAAGAACAAAGTGAACATCATACGGGATTAACTGAATACTTGACATAGAGGTTCGACCGATAAAGATCTTCGTAGAATATGTAGTAACCATTATGGTCATCTAGGTCCCTGTATTAGATATTGACCGTAGAGGTGTCTCGGTCATGTCTACGTAGTTCTTCAACCCGCAGGGTCTGCACACTTAAGGTTCGGTGACGTTTCGGTAGTATAGAGTTATGTATGGTGGTGACCGAAGTTTGTTTGGAGTCCCGGATGAGATCCCAGACGTCACGAGGATCTCTGGAATAGTCCGGAGGTAAATATTGATATATAGGAAGTCTTATTTTGGTCGCCGGGAAAGTTTTGGGCTCATCGATAGTGTACCGGGAGTGCCGGTAATGTACCGGGACACCATCGGGAGGGGTATTTCGACCCAAGAGGCTACATGGGCTGTGGGAGAGTGAATACCAGCCCTTTGTGGGCTGGTGGAATTCCCACACAAGGCCCATGCGGCTGTGAGAGAAAACCTATAGAGAAAAAGGTGGAAAAAAAGGCAAAATAGGGAGGAATCCTAGTCCTACTAGGATTGGAGGAGGAGTCCTCCTCTCCTCCTTGATTCGGCCGAACCAAGGGCTGGCCCCTGGAGGGCCAAGCCTCCTCCTCTCTTCCTCCTATATATACTAGAGGTTTTAGGGTTTTTGGCACTAGTTTTTCAGCCACGTGCTTCCCGTTCCTCTAGTGCACAGTTTCTCCTCTAGATCGGTTTTCTGTAGTGCTTAGGCGAAGCCCTGCCAGAATTGCTCCACCACCATCGCCGCGGCGCTGTCACGCTACCGGAGAACTCATCTACCTCTTTGCTCCCTCTTGCTGGATCAAGAAGGTAGAGATCGTCATCGAGCTGTACGTGTGCTGAACGCGGACGTGCCGTCCGTTCGGCGCTAGATAGGAAGGACCGTGATCAAGATCGCGAGACGGATCATGACGAGTTCGCGGGATGGATCGTGATGAGTTCGCGGGACAGATCGTGATTGGATCGCGGGAAGGATCATGATGAGATCGCGGGACGCTCGGCGATTGGGATCACGAAGACGTTCGACTACACCGACTGTGTTTCTTAACGCTTCCCGCTTAGCGATCTACAAGGGTATGTAGATCCACTCTCCCTCTCGTAGATGCTCATCACCATGGATAGATCTTGCATGTGCATAGGAAATTTCTTGTTTCCCATGCAAAGTTCCCCAATAGAAACCTCATGTTAGTCAGCATGGTGTAGGCGGCCTCCTGAACTGCCATGTCTATGATGACACCTAATCCATAAGTCCAGTGAAGTGGCTCTGCAGCTCCAGGATATGAAGGATATATCTTAACAGTGCACAAATACTGGCTCTGGTTGAAATCTCAGTACTGTCCCTCCACTTTGTACTCTGGGTACCAACGGTATCCAACCTCCATCATAACTCTAACCAACATGGCTATGTGACGCGGTACATCGATGCACCTGGTTAGACGGACCACCTGATGGGAAGGACGAGGGGGCATCTGAAACAAAGAATGATGCAAGATATTAGAGACTCTAGCAGAAATTGGATAGCATAACGGCTGTAATTGCTCAAAAAGGATTTTGAGACAACTACAAAGGATTGGAAAGCATAACCACTCGAATTTCTAGACTCAAATCTCTTCTCCATCTGTTTGTCACACCAACAACACTCAAGTATCGACATTCACTTGCAAAGAAGCTAGCTAATAGTCCATGGTTAGTAACTCGTCATCCTAAGCAATAGATGAGAAGCGTAGTTCTTATCCCCATAGAAAGGATGGGAAATACTCGGCATAGAATAACTTGGTAAGAGGAGTAAAAAGAGCCTTACATTCCCTTCCAAAATCAATTCCCCTACTTTTCTATAGTGTTTCTAGACTCAACTTCGACCGGTTTGGCTTGGTAGTCCTATAGTCAGTCAGGGTCTGATACTAACGCTGTCGGGACCCCAATCCTAAGTCATATGAATCCAAACTGTAACATATCACATCACTTTGTCGGCCTCACGCACGCTAAGCTCCACGGCTGTAGCCTTACCTTGGCCAGGACCGTTTGCGTCTTTTGTCGCTGACAATCAAACGACAGAGAACCCGGGCTGACATGACTAGTCATAGAACCTAAGTGGCACATCCGTACGGAAACAGGGATACATAACCCAACAATACAGGTGTCAGCGTCAACCGTGTGTAGACGAGTCATAGCAAGTTACAAGGACTCCATTACGTCGTGAGACATAAATGCCATCACCGCACGTACAGGAGTCATAGCAGGCTACAGGGACTCCATTACACTGCGAAACATTTCCTCGAAGGGATAGACACAGCAGCACAGAAGGATACATGCCAGTCAATCAATGTGTCTGGAGCAGTAGCAAGCTACCATGGCTCATCGGAAGCACAAAGAGGCAGTTTCCCATAAAGAGTACTACCAAGGGCACACAACTAGGTGTCTGATCCCATACATACCATTGTACATCGCACGTAAGCACAACATGCCCGATATGCATAGATACAACCATGGCATCACAACATAACCATACAACAACTTTTATTCAAGGGGCTCAGATGACCCTTGCATATTATATTCTTATAGATAGGGGTCACATGACCCGACACTCAAGTCATACAAACAAGTTCATGCAAACCAAGCGAAAGCATAAGCTATCTGAGTACAGACGGATGAAAGGGTAAAAATGCACATGGCCTGACTATCTACAGCCACCATAGGGCATAAGGTCATAGCTGGGACACCAGCTATTCGGCATCGTCGACATCTAGATAGAACCCACCTGATGGGTCCTGGGTATCATTTGCACCATTTATTAAGCAAACGTGAGTACAAACATACTCAGCAAGTCTTTAAAACAGGCCTAGTCTATTCATGCTCATATATCAACAAGGGGAGTGGTGGAGTTTATGCATAAATGTCAGCGTTGACTCATGGCTAACCTACACTACAAAATTTTAACTCTTTGTTTAAATTTTAGATATTGCACACGAGTCCACTGACTCCATGACAATACACCACCATGGATTCACTTCCCTCTCCCGGGAGAGTGCCATCCACGGTATTCACACTTGTCTTGATATTTTTATGAGTATCAATTTGATCATCTATGAACAGCATAAGCTTTCCATGTAGTCCATATCCGAGGACGTGGGTATTCGAAAAGTTTCATACCCTGCAGGGGTGTACTTCTTCACACACGCTCTCGCCACTTATCGCCGTGTGCACTTAAAACCATGCACCTCGGCAACCTTCAAGCAGAAGCCTAGTGAGGGAATCGACCACGACCGTAAATCGCATAAGACCTCTAGTCCAGGCTATCGCCTATTTGAGACTGAACCCGCACGGAAGTCCGGCCGAAGTTTCTGCTACGGCCCCAAATGATGTGCGCAGGGTTCCCAAGCCCACCATTTGGGTGACCCTTGGTACATCGTGCCACTGACTACCGCATCATAACCCACCCCTAGGGTCAGCACTACGCACGACCTCCAACATGCTATAAACACTAGAAACTACTTGCAACTCCTGGACTAAGGACTAAGCGACTAATAAGTCAAGAGGGGTCGAATTATCAGAACCCAATGTGTGGTAGTAACTAGTCTTGGATCACAAACACGGAACACAGATCCTAAGACAGTCCCAATGAGACAACCCGCTATGTACTCCTACATAGCCCCTCATCGCTACCTATACCAAATCGGGTTCATCATAAGCTTATCACATCAGACAACATGGTTTCACCCCAGTTCATCACCCAGATGTACCAGACCTGAAACAAGTCTAAGCATAGCAGGCAGGTAAGCTAAGCACAACATGGCACAAGCATCTACCATGTATGCTAGGTTGCAAGGTTAAGCTCTTTACTATGACAATGACAGGTCATGCAAAAGAATAGGTTCATCTACCATGTATGAAAGACAAGTGAACGTTTGTCCAAATGCAATACACAAGAGCTGGAGTGAGACAGTGGGATGTTATTGGAATGATCTAAGGGGATTGCTTGCCTTGCTAGGTAGCGGGAAGGATCTCTCCTTCGTTGGAATACTCTGGGGTATCCTTAGAAGCAAGGCATACCGCAATGTAGATAAATAACAATCAATACACACAAGTGCAACAATATGATGCCTGATCATGACATGGTAGCATATAAGGATGGGCTAATGCAAGTATTATCCAAGTTAATTTGAAATGAGTTTGAATATAGGTTCAAAATCAATCTCCATTTCATATTCCATATATTAACCTATTTGTAAATGTCAATGTTCATCTACTTTGGTTGCTCAAACAAGCACTATGATAGCACCATTGGATTCATTGGATTTTCTGATAAATTTTCATATATAAATTATTTTCATCTGAGTTACAGATAAATCCATATGAATTTTTGAAGTTTTAAACATTTCCTAGAATTATTTAAATTTAGCAAAAGCATTACTGCATCAGCATGACATCACTACGACGTCAGCAGGTTAGCTAACCGGTCCAGGTCAAATCTGACATGCGGGGCCTGCACGTCAGTGACACAGGACTAATCCCCGCACTGACCAGGGTTTGACCCACATATGGGGCCCGCTGGTCAGTGGCTAGGGGCTAATTAACAAGGGTATTAGCCCCTGATGGCCTTGCCACGTCAGCACGCCGGAGGCTAGTCAGCGGCGGCCAAAAATAGGGCGGTGACTCGCCGGACTTGCGCATCCGGTGGCCATTTGGCATGCGGAGCGCACCCGGAGGTAGCCCGCGCACGCGCGCATCCAACGGAGCAACAGAGGGGGATTGGGGTCGCAGGAGACGACGACCACGATGAGCTTGGCAGCGGCGGTGGCTGGGGAAGGAAGGGCGCGACGGCTATGGGGCACAGGAGAGAAAGGGGAGAAGGGGAGGAGCACCAGCGGCTCACCGCGGTTCCAGCAAAGGCGATGCCGAGGTCGGGGAATGTCCGGACGTGACGAATCGTCGGGGTGGGGCTCCAATGGCCGGCGGGGAAGAAACATCTGTGGCGCGGCGCAGAGGCAACCGACGTCTTCTAGGTCCTCACGGAGGACGAGGGGGTCACGACGGGGCTTTGGGGCGCGGCAAAGGGGATCTACCTAGGTGGGCAGCGACAGCGAGCTCGAGCGGAGCTCGGCCATGGTGAGAGGAAGGAGAGGGAGGAGCAAGGGGAAAAGGGATAGAGCAAGGCCGGCTCGATCCGGACGCCTCTCGCGAGGTCATCCGCGGTGTCGCGCTGTCCGGGGACGGCCAGGCACGTAGGTGGCGTGGCGGCATGCCCACGCGCACGCGCCGGCTACACGCCATGTCCACTAGCGCCAGGAGGAAGAAGACCCTCCTGTCCCTAGTGGGCTGGGCCGTAGATGGGCTGCCAGGGAGGTTTGCCTCCCTCTTTTTTTTTATTTTTTACTTTCTGTTTTATAAATCTGACATTTGATTTATTTCTTTTCACATACAAATGCTATTATAAAATATCCCAATTATTTTATATAATTAAGTTTGAATATTTCAAACTGCTATGAAAAGTTTCAGGATATTTTAAAATCTAAAATAGTGATAATGCTTTATTTGGCCTTTTCAGCAGCTTTGTTATTTATTTTTAAATTGCTGTAATGGTTGAAATATTTAAAATTGCCTCTCATATTTACATGTCCATAATTATGAGACATAGGGAACATTTTGTATGGGCATTTTGAATTTGTTGAGTTTTCACAAACTTTGAATTAATTTGATTCCAATGTGAGCTTGGGGTTACTTTTAACCCCCATTTCATGTCGATGGAAAATTGAAACATGATGCACACACATGTTGTCCTATGACATCTAGCTAGGTATGTGACATGCTCCCTCCTGGCGGTGGCGGAATCCGCCCAACGCGCATTGCTCGCAAACCCTCCTGCGTCGGGCCTCGGAACGGAGCTTCTTACCTCTGCCTATACCGCCTGGTGGGTCATGCGTCTCCTGCTGTCGATTGTTCCCTGAGCGACCCGGTGCGCCTCCGCCGATGTTGCTTGTTTGTTCGGATGCTTGTGCCACCTGCTAACTGCATCAGATGGCGCGCTCTAGCCTGGCCAACCCTGGCTGCTGAGGGCCAGCAGGGTTGGTGCAATGCGCGTTGGTGTGTGCACGTGGCACTTTGTTGTTCCCTTCGTGTGCCTGGTGGGCATGGCTGGGCTGCACCCCGAATCCTGTCACCGAGATTCGTCTGAGGATCAGCAAAACTTGTGGTGTGCCCCGCTCGAATCCGTCCGGCACTGGGGGGGTCCCGCTATCAACGGTCTAGGGAGCGGGCACGGCTTGCGAGGCTCTGGCGCCTGACACCAGTGGTCTTGGAGAGGAGTGAGGGGAGATGGCCCTCTGCACGACAGTGACCAACTCCATGATGTGGTCGGCCCATGAGTCGAAGCCCCCATGCATAGGTCAATGGTGAAGCATCTCTCGTGCCAGTAGATCGCTACGCGATGGACACAACGACGAACTCGCACGATGACGAGGAAGAACATGAATACGACAATTTACCCAGGTTCGGGCCGCTATGAAGTGTAATACCCTACTCCTGCTTTGGTGAATTGCTTCTCAAGGAGGTGATGTGGATGAAATAGTACAACATTCATGGTCCTCCTGAGGGCTCTCTTGGGGTGTTCGAGGCCCTCTATGGCTTGGTGGTGGATGAGTGGTGGAATGGATTCTGTGGTGAATCGGATGGTCGGGTTCCCACTCTATGGTGCAACCTATCCTTTATATATAGTGGTTACCCGGGTCCTCTGCCCTTATCACAATGGCGGGAAGGGATCCCACAACGGCCAATTTCGAAGGGGGACAACAGTACATGCTCGCACTGCCCAAAGGCGGTCTTCGCCTGCAAACTAGTTGTTGACGGCACGGGGATGGGGTCAGCGATGACATCCGCCCTATGGGGCGGGTGGTTGTGGTCTTCTTGCACAGGAATGGACAACTTTTTGGGGGGGGGGGGCGGGTGGGCGCTTTAGGAACCTGCGTATGTCCTTGCTCCCTTTCTACCAAAGAGGAAACTGCACCGCCTGGCGTACTGACGACCGCCTGTCCTTCCTTGCGTCACCCTTGACTCCAGAGGCCGGGCCTTGAATATAAATCTCCGCCGCTCTGGAGGGGTCCGCGCCGTGTCTCGAGTGGGTCCGTGCCTGATCTTATTTGGTTGATGAAGTGGGCCAGGCCCTAGGTTGCAGGCAGGCAAGTCTCGGGACCCCCATTCCTAGAACGCCAACAGGATCAACACCTCTTGTCTAGGGGGCTTATCCCTGGGGTTCCTTTGGGGAACCCTCTCAAAATCCTCAGACTTCTTATCGGAGTCCGAGTTATCATCTGCCAGGACTGCTATAACGCCCAAGATGCGATCCTATCCTTATTTTTGCACAAGGGCCTCAGCAACGATAGAAGCGCATCTTGTCGTTTCGCAAGAATGGATATCATTACAAGTACAGGTAGAAAAGAGATGACTATATGGAATTGGCGTATACTCGCCACAAGCTACATCAATGTCACATAAATACAACAACATATTCAAACATCATACAGAAGAGTAGGGTACGACTACGGACGAAATCAAACGATAAAATGACATCCATCCTTGCTATCCTAGGCTACTGCCTGGAACCCATCCTAGATCGATGAAGAAGAAGAAATCCAAATCAAACAGGTATCGCACTCACATCAAAGCATCACATTACTTATACGTGCAACTGTTGTTGTAGTAATCTGGGAGCCGCAGGGACTCAGCAATCTCATTTCCAAGGGTATCAAGACTATTAAATCATAATGGGTGAGGTATGGTTAAGTGCTAAGGCTGTAGCAAGCACTAAGCATTTATTTGAGTGGCTAACTTATGAGTACGAAAAGTAAAGTGGGTGGTCTTTGCATAACGGACGTGAACTAGTAATGATCCCTAAGTGATCTTGAGCACCTACTTACGTCAAACATAACCCCATTGTGTTCTCTCTCGGATAAGGACTCGCGAGAAGAGACAATCACGGTTACGCACATGGTTGGTGTATTTTATTTGAGTTTACTTCAAGTATGCTATGACCATGTGTTAAACAAAGTTTCCAAGTTGCCACATAACCTCGGGCATGGCTTTCCGAAAGATTAGACCCTACAGGGGTGCTACAACTCATCCATCATAAATTAACCACAACCTACAGGGGATTAATATCGACTACGAATCTCGTGGTCTTCCAAGGAAATTCCACTTGAAAACCTCAACCTCGAGATAGCCAAAAGTATCAGAATTCCACGCACAAGACGTTTGAGAAAAGTAAAACAAATCTAGCAAGGCCACCAGGCGTGTCGGTGATCCCGATAGGATCCCCGTATCTCGTTCCCAGGACACGACGAATTGTCCAAACTTCTGGTAGGCCAATCATAGAGTTGCCCCTAGAGGCCACCGGCGATTGATGGGTTGGACCAACACTCGTGAGGAGCACTAGCCCGAGGGGGTTGATTAATTATCCATGGGGTCCGGAAAGTCCCTATGCAAGTTTTATTAGTTATTAGGCAAATGTAGTACCAATGTTGGGCCATGCCAGACAAGTTCTATCCTAAAAAAAAATCAAGAGGGTCCCCATAACAACCCCGAGCATGTTATTAGCGCTCAATATGGAACATAACACTAGTACACAAGTAACTAGGGCGGCAAAAGTGGAACAAAGCACCAAGCAAAGTATATATGTGCATTCAATTAAACAGCAATAATATTGTGATATTACAAAAATATCCATGTTGTCACATGGAAGCAATTGCACCTGCAGCTAGAACGCTATAAGAAGGGATAAGCAAGCGATAACATAGCCAAACAAGGGTTTGCTGGGATGTGAAGGGATTAGAGGCTTATGATGGCCATGTTGGGACAGCTTGACAAACAAGTGGTAGGTAGTGAGACATAACGATAAAAATGGGACAACTGGCATAGCAATGATAGTAGTGGTATCCAGGGAAATATGTCATCTTTCCTGAGATCCCGCTTGGATGCAGGAGTCCATGAAGAAGACGATCCGTGAGGAAGAAGAACGAATCCTCACACTCCAAATGCTTTCGGAACTCTATCGACAAGGAACAATCCGAAACAAAAATCAACACACGGTACACCACAACATATGCATGACATGATGCGCAAACAAATATGATGCATGGCATGGTTGATTATGTAATGCATGGCAATCACAACAAACCAACACTACACATTAAGTGAAGGTCAATATGCAACGAGTTGCATATTGCGAAAACTCCACATTCACATTATTTATTTCACTCTCGTTTATGTACTCATCAATGTTAAATGGTGTTTAACATGGAAAACGGTGAAGCACACAAAACTACAACATATAGGCATTTTAAATGAGGCCAGAACAACAAATAACAATTCTGGAAAGTCCTCATATGTTATTTTCAAATTTGCGACTATTCTTCCTAGAACACCATTTTAGAATTGTTAAACAGAAAAATAAATGCCCCCGTGTTATTCTATACATTTTTCTAGTCAAGTTACATATGTAAAACATTTAAAATGGAGTTACAGTTTTTTAGTTCTAAAATAAACCATTTTAGTATGGCAATGATGCAAATTAAATAAAAACAGAAAGTTAAGATTTTAAACATGGATGAAAGTTGCAAATTGTGAATCTAGACAAAATTCTAGTCATTTTACATAGTTAAATCATTTCAATCTGATGCACGATTAATTAGTTATTAGCTTTTAAAACATGTCATTTTAGGTAAATATGGAGATGATTCGAATGATGGAATGATGAATGCGATAATGAGATGAATCACATGACAACAAAGGTAGCAAAAGGGGAATCTTTTGAGCGTCGGTCCCGACTGTTACAACTGCCTTTGTTCGCCACATCCTCTTTAGGGCACGAGGAGGTAGGTCCTCCGCAGCGTCCGCTGATGCTGCCCTTTTCCTTGTGAAGGGGGAGTCACACTCCCCTTCGTCCTGGTGCTCTTCCTTGTGAGTGGAAGAGGCATGGGTCTCCTCGGACGTAGCGTCTGGAAGACCCTATAGACGAAGACTCTCTCAGGCCTCCTTCTTCTCCCCTTTCTTCTTCTTCTTCTCTATCTTCTCTGGCGCCGAATACGGCGCCACAACGAGCATGTCCGACAACAGATCCAATCGAGGGTCTTCGGGTTGTGGGTCCGTACAGTCGATTTGCACGGCCTTACTCAGCCATTTCTGTGAAGATAAGGGAGAAGGGTTTCAACCCTTTGTCAAAAAATAGAGCTGGAGAATTAAAGTTTTATCATACCTTGGTATGAGGGGTGTTGCCGTCAAGACCGATGTCCTCCTCCTCGGCCGGCGAACTCTTCTGGATCTTGAATAGCACTCTGCACAATTACTCGTGGGTAGTGAAGAAGAAATGATGGACAATGGCCGGGTCCACAAGTTGGTGAGCCCACATTGGGGAGGCCTGATGCTGGCAGGGGACGAGACGGTTGTCACAGCCCTGGTTCTAACCTTGGTTGTGTTTAAATTCATGGATGCATATTTATTTTTTAGATGAAAAAGAAATGAGGAATGATCAAGCCTAACCATTCAATTTTTTGTCAAATAAGCAATATAAAAATTTGCATCAAACAAACCCAAGAAAATGTCCCTCGTATTCCAATAAAATATTGGACTGAGGTAAAATGCCACCCAATATTTTTTGGATCACAAAAACATTTTATATTGGGCATTTGAATTAATTAAAACCCTATTTGCATTGGATATATGTTTCCTATATATAAACTATATGTTCAATAATTATGTGAATTATTATGTGGCATTAGATAAATCCATTTAGACCACATATATATTTTCAGAAATTACCAAAATGGCTAGCTATTTTATATTTAGCCAAAACAAATGCCAGAAAAGAATAGAAAAACAGAAAAGAAATAAAATGGAAAATAGAATGGACTTACCTGGCAGCCCATAGTAGCCCGACTCACCAGGGGTGGGGAACTCATCTCCCACCTCCGACCACTAGGCAGCCGAGGTGTCGACCATGCATGTGCCGGCCTCCACATCCTGCCTGCTCCCACTCATCCTAATCCACGCAAGAAGTCAAGCCAGATCCCCCATGCTGCTTTCTCTCTCCCCTCCGGTGCCCTCTCCCTCTCCCCTACTCTCTCTCTCATCTGAGCGCTACCGTTGCCACTGTTCGCCACCATCGCGGCCACCGTCACCGCTCCATCTCCCTGAGTTGTCCAACAACTCTGCCTAGAAGCCCTAGACCTCCTTCCCGAGCCACACGATTGCGGAGGCACCACTGCATTGCCACCATCATCGTATTCGTCCTCAGCTCCGACGAGGGCCACCGGTCGATGCACTTCGTCTGGCGCTACCGCGATCCCGTCGTCGCTTCTGCTAGACCCGCGGTGAGCCTCCGATTCTATCCCCCATGACTCGATGTCATTTCCTGCCCCAGCCGTTAGCTTCGCCATGGCCGCGATGAAGTTGCCGCGGCCTTAGCACCCCCCTGCTCGTGCTAGAGCACGCAAAGCTGCTTGAGACCCCTCCAGGATGCCCTAGACACCCTTGGCAGGCCTAGAGGCCCGCTGCATCACCGATTCAGCCAACCACATATGGGCGGCACCGCAGACGAGCTCGCCGCCGATGTCTCCGCCATTCCCGCGACCAGACACATGCTCACCTGGATGTGGGCGAACTTCGGCATGACTCTGGAGGCGTCTGCGTTGCTGCCCGCCGCTCATAGTAGTTCTGGCAAACTTCCGCCACGAACTTGGTCACCGTCGGCCAACTTCGGTGACCCCTGACGTGGCAATGTCATTGCTATCTAATGACGCCATTAACTGAGCTCCTTAGCTACTTATAGTGGGCCCCAGTGTGGGGCAAACCCCTAGTCAGCACGGGGATAAACCCCGTGTCACTGACGTGTCGGCCCCGATCGTTAGATTTGACCTGGACCCATTCCTGTTGACTGGCTGACGTCATGATCAGGTCAGGCCAATGCAATAAATGATTTCTAAATTTGAAATAAACCCAGAAATCCAATGGACATGAATAAACTTCTAAAAATCATAGAAAATAATCTATAACTTGGATGAAAATAATTTATATATGAAAATTATCAGGAAATCTAATGAACCTGTTTATGATGTTCATGCATGTTTGAGCAAGTTAAGAACATCAACTAGGACAAATGGTGACTAGGACAATTTGTTAAATAGCGTTCGAGTTGGAATTTAGTATATATTGGAATTCCACTTCACTTAATATGACTATATGTTGCACTAGGTTAATTCAGTACCTTAACATGCCATATCATACATCATATTTGTTGCATCACATTGAATGTTATGCTCAAGTGTTAGTTCCCTCTCGGTAGACGTTATTCCATGTTGAGATCGATGCCACCGATGAAGACTCATTGTTATCTTCAGAAGTGTCAGGCAAGCAAGCCCCCTTGAGCATTTCTATACAATCCCACTCTGTCGCTCTTGCTCTCATTTCAATGCATTAGGACTATGCGATTCAAGTGCTACGTGTGTTGTGGTAGATGAACCCAGTCCTTTGCATGACCTTTCATTGTCACAGTAAATAGCTAAACCAAGCAACCTAGCATACCTGGTAGATTCTTGAGCCATGTTGTGCTATAACCCTGTTATGCTTGCTATGCTTAGAGTTGTGTCAGGTCGGATTCATCTGGATGATGAACCGGAGTGAAATGGATGTGTCTTGATGATGAGGGCTAAGTGTTGAACCCGTTTTGGTAAAGGTAGCAATGAGAGGCTATGTAGGAGTACATGGTGGGTTGTCTCACTGAAGTCGGTCATAGGAACTGATTTATGTGTTTGTGTTGCAAGACTAGCTACTACAACACATTGGTTTCCAGTAACTCGACTCCTCTCGTCCTATTAATTTCCCTGTTCTTAGTCCAGGAGTCGTAGTAGTTCGAAACATTGATAGGTGTGGCCAGGCCTGCCAAGTGAATGAACGGCCCAGTCGGGACCGTCTTGGGGCCCTATACACAACGTGTGAGGCCATGTTGGAAACCTCGGCCAGACTTCCATTATGGGTTCCAACTTAGATAGGCAACTAACTTGAACGTGAGTCGTCGTATGTTAACGTCCGTGGCTGACTCCCCCGCCAGGCTTCCGTTTGAAGGTTGTCGAGGTGCCTTTTTAGTGCACGTGGCGATAAGTGCCGAGAGCATGTGTGACGAAGTACACCCCTGCAGGGTAAACTATCTATTTGAATAGCCGCATTCGCGGATATGGACTACTTGGAAATTTGCATTATTCATAGATAACTTTAACTGGATACTCTAAAATGCTCCAGATAAGTGTGAGTGCTATGGATGGCTTGTCGTTGCAAGACGAGAGAGGATCCATTGTGGTGTATTGACGTGGTGAATATGTGGACTCGTGTGTGATACACCACCTCAAGGAAATTATTCATAGTAGTAGTATAGGTTAGCCAAGAGTCAAAGCTGGCTTGCTGCAATAAACCCCACAACCCCCTTTGTTGTAAATGATCTATATGTAGATAGTTCAGATGTAAGTCTTGCTGAGTACCTCTGTACTCACGTTTGCTTATTTATGTTTTTGCAGATGAGACCTTAGTCTCATTAGTGATTCTTACGACGTGAAGTTCGACGTTGACCGGATTAGCTTGTGAATCCCAGACAAAGTTCTATTTCCTTTGGTAGGGTCATCATAGCTTTTCAAGATCCTCCAGCCACTTTTAGTAGATGCCTGTACCTAGACAAGTTTTGCTTCCGCTTGTTTCTTGTATGACTTGAGTGTTGGGTCGTGTGACCCCTATTTGTAATACCACACTATGTTGGCTCTTATGAGTCTTAATAAATACTTGAGTCATAGAGTTATGTTGTGATGCCATGTTGTATCTACACCTATTGTGCATAGTGTGTGTATTATTGAAATGCATTGGTATGTGTGGAATTCGACACGTAGTTGTCTGACTTTAGTAGCCTTCTTTATGGGGAAATGCCTCTCTGTGCTTCCATGAGCCTTGGTAGCTTGCTACTACTACGAACACATTGATTGACCGGCGTGTATCCTTCTTTGCTGCTATGTCTATCCCTTCAAGGAAATGTCTCGCAATGTAATGGAGTCCCTGTAGCCTTCTACGACTCGTCTACGTGCAGTGAAGACATTAATGTCCCATGGCGCAATGGAGTCCTTGTAGCTTGCTATGACTCGTCTAAACATGCTGATAACCGACACCTGCATTGCTGGGTTACGTATGCCTGTCCCTGTATGGTTGTGCCACTTGGGTCTATGACTAGTCATCTCACCCAGGTTCTTCGACGTGTAAATGCTAGAAACATGTTCATATGCATGAGCCGAAAGGCGCAAACAGTCCCGGCCAAGGTAAGGTGGCAGTCGTGGGTTACCGTTCGTCAGGCCGCAAGGTGGTGTGACATGTTACAGGATGGATTCATATGGCTTAGGATCAGGGTCCCGACAAAGGCGACGGAGCATGACCTCCATCATGCTGACCAGCTCTATTTTGGCCTCAATCATCGCGGAAATGCGCTTCTACAGCAATTTTATCTCTGCGGCTAACCCCTAGTCAAGTCCTTTCTTGATCCATGAGGTTAGCCTCACGGGGAGTTGGGATCTAAATTCTGCAGGTGCCAGCCAGTCTGTGCTCCTTGGTTTGGTAATTTAGAACCACTCCTTTTCTAGATCTTGACTGTATCGATAAAAGTTTCATCCGGCAACTCGACACGGGGGAGCTAGCTGATTACCTCCCCTCCACAATCCGCATACGCGCCCACAACTATCTTTTGATTGACGTTGAACACTTTGAGCCACAAACCGAAGTGCGGCTGTACCCGCAAGAAGGATTCACAGACGATGGTGAACGCCAAGATGTCCATGAAGGAGTTCGGGGGGAGGTCATGGAAATTTAACCCGTAAAACAACATGAGGCCCTAGACAAAGGGGTGGAGCGGAAAGCCGAGTCCCTGGATGAAATGGGGGATGAACACCAACCTCCCGCCCGACTTTGATGTGGAAACCACCTGCTTAGCCTCTGGAGCACGGTGGGTGATGTTAGCGGGGAGGTAGCCATCTCGCTTTAACTCATGAATGTGCTCGTCGGTGACGTTGGAGGCCTCCCACTTGCCCATGGATCCTGAACCGGCCATGGCCAAACTCGGTAGGAAGAATGAGGAAGAACTGGATCTAGGCTTTTGGATCTTGGGAAGGTTGAGGAGGCAAAGGGTGTGAATTTTGAGTGTGAATAGGGCTTGGGGGCCATAATATTGAGACCCTCCCTTTTACAGCGTCGGAGGCTCGGCTACTTCCCAAAATATTTGTGCCATTATGCGCGCGTGGGATAACCTAGGGTATTAATCATATCCTGTAAGAAATGGGACATGATCTACACATTGCTTAGACGTGCCAATGGAGAAACGGCCTCGAACCGCGAATCTAGTTTTTGTAACCGGCTCACTGGTTGTGATAGGCCATGAACCTTCTTAAGATAGGTTGTCAGGAAATACTGTTCGCACTTTGATGTTTGGCCTTTGAGGTGAAGTGACTTATGGTATTCGGATGACTACAAGTCATTGGTGGTCGGACAAGAGAAAGTCGATCCTAAAGGGGGGGAAAACTCACCCCGCAAGGCGAAGACTCTGATCACGTGAAGCTTCTAGTGTCATGACCCCTGGCGTTGGGGACTAGTTTAGGGCTATTGAGGCAGGCCTGGACTAAGGGGCCCTCAGGCCACTGGCCTATATCTTATAGGCCGACTAGGTGGGCCTCTCTCTGATTATTCACAGGAAGGGACAAGATATGTGACGACCCCGCATTCTAGAAGGAAACCTCTAAATACGCTCGTGCACTCCAAGTCAAGATGAGGAAATCAACGTCTTTACTTCTGGCTGTAGACTTATTGTCATGGGAACGAGCCTGATAGTAGAAGGTAAGGGTACGAAAGGAGAGGGTAGAGTCCTAGCTACGGCGAGGATGTACACACAGATGTATGAGTTCAGGCCCCTCTCGTGCAGGTAACAACCCTACATCTCAGTGCTCTGGAGATTTGTTGGGTGGAAGGTAAGGATTACAATGGTTGTGACCCCTTGTGCCAAAGGGGAGAGATGGATTATATAGAGTTCGCTGCCCCTCATAATTTCCAGGCATCCAAGGGTCTGATCATGGGTATAAAGACTAGTGTTACTGGTAACGTACATCATAAATCCTACTAGTGGTGACTGGCCTAATGCTTGCATGTTGGCCTCCCGAGACTGGATTATGGTCTTATGTCGTCGACTGTAAGCGAGGTCTTCCGAGTGATAGGTGACTATCGAGTGGATGAAGAAGCCTCCGAGTGGATTGCTTGTTGAGTGACTTGAGTGCCATGAAGAATCTAGTCGGAATCTTTCCTATGATCTTTAAGTCCTCTGATGTGGTGTCCTTAGGTAGGGTATGTAGATCATGCCTAGGACCATACCCTAGATACATCCTCGTCATTAGCCCCCGAATGGATCAGGGTTCGAGTGATGAAATTGGGTATCGATGCTAGTTCAGAACAAGACACCAAATCTTCCGAATAATAGGGGCTTCAACAAAACTTGCATCGACTGAACTCTTCGTCCTTCGCTCGGATCGATTCAGCCTTGAAAGTACCCTTGTGAATGTTCAACATCGATCTTGTTCCGAGTGAATTGAAGGAATCTTTGAGGTGACAGGTCGGTCTATCAGGCCCGGATCTTGCGGGATATGAGAATTTGGGTAGCGCACCTGCCTATGACGATGACGCCACTATCGGAGCAAGTGGGGGCATGACGCCTCGATTCTCACACCGGTCATTTCACCACGTACAGGGCGCCATCTATAGTTGGGATGCGCGGGGATCTCGTGGGCCCACCTATGAGTGAGGCACTCAACAAGGTCTAAATTTCGAAGCGCCGCGGAGTGCATAGTACTCTTCCCCCAATTTCCTCTCCTCCTCCGCCCCTCCGTCTCCAGCACCACACTCGGCTATGCTCCGGCAAGCCCAACCACCGTGATGACGAATGGGGTCACGAAGAAGTTAGAGCGCGCCAAGAAAGGGGTGGCAAAGAACAAAGGCAAGAAGCCCTCAACCGCTCGGTTCACCGCGCCCTCGGGATGGATCCAGGGGGATTTTCTGCCCTCGGTGGTCGCCCACGCGGACATTGACAACTTGGTTGTCAACGGACTTGTAGCGGACGATGCCTAGAGGTTGCCGGAGGGGGAGCTCGAGCCGGAGCCGCGCGAAGGGGAACGGGTTCTCCTCCTCTCCCATGTTGAAAGAGGTTTTTCTATGCCACCCCACCCATTCATTAGAGGGTTTTTAAACTTCTTTGGAGCTCAGCTCCACCACTTTCCGCCGAATGCCATCTCCTATTTGTCTGCTTTCATTACCTTGTGTGAATGCTTCCTGGGCTGTACCCCTCACCGGGGACTGTTCAAGCACATTTTCACGTTAAGAATTCTTCCCATTCCTTCTTCCCAACAGAATTCTGCCAGGACTTTGAGAAAGAAACTTAAGAGATTGAGCCCAATCTGTATCCCACCAAGTCACCTATTGGAGATGTGGTGGCCATGAACATGTTCCGACTCAACGTCAGGCTCCAAGGGGTCTAGGCATATGTCTTCCGACTGAAAACTGCGATGGAGAGGATCGACAAGGAACTGTGGACGGAAGAGACTCTTCATCCGGACCTCACATCCATGATGGCATGCCTTAACAACCTTCCCAGTCGAGTGCAGGCCTGGAAGAAATATGCTGCCTGCTGCGGAGCTGACGTAGCGCTCTCCCTTGTTAGGGTCCATTGCAAGGAGGAAATGGAAGAAAAAATGAAGGAACTCCGAGTGGTGAACACGAAGAAACTCCAGTTTGAAGATTTCATGGAGACCTTCATCGATGCAGCCACTAGGATCGCTCACGGAATCGACTTGCACACGTTCGTCGATCCAGCCAGCCCGATTGGTGCTTGAGAAACTTGATCTTCGGGGAATACTTTATTTGCCTCGGTATGGCGAGTGGAATTGTGTCAACTTTAAAACTTTATTCAGTCCTTAAGCCTGAGCAAGCTCGTTTGCTCGCGAAACATTTATACGCGGTAGAACTTTTGAATTTATTTGCATGTGGATTTCACTCGTCTGTTCGACTGAATTTGCCTTTTGACTTAGGCGAAAATTGGTTCACAGCTAAGTTCCTGAGTGTGAAGGTTGCTCAACACTCGGAATATTTCGGAACTGAGGCGAAGACTGATTCGCAGCTGGGTCCTTGAGTGGATGGGCTACCATCCATTCGGCAGAGGTTTTAACTTAGGCAAAAGCATGTTCGCAGCTAAGCTTCCAAATGTGAGGATTGCTGAACACTCGGTGTGATTGTGTACTTAGGCGAAGACTGATTTGCAACTAAGTTTCCGAGTGAATGGACTGCTATCCGCCTGGAAGGGTTTTTAACTTAGGTGAAAGCATGTTCGCAGCTAAATCCTCGAGAGTGAGGGTTGCTCAACACTCAGAGTAATTTTGTACTTAGGCGAAGACTGATTCGCAGCTAAATTTTTGAGTGAATGGACTGCTATCCACCCAGAAGGAGTTTTAACATAGGCGAAAGCATGTTCGCAACGAAGCCTCTAGGAGTGAGGATTGCTCAACACTCGGAGTATTTTGTATTTAGGCGAAGACTGATTCACAGCTAAGTTTTCGAGTGAAGGGACCACTATGCACTCGGAAGGGTTTTTAACTTAGGCGAAAGCATGTTCGTAGCTAAGCCCCAAAGAGTGAGGATTTCTCAACACTCGGAGTAATTTTGTACTTAGGCGAAGACTAATTCGTAGCTAAGTTTCCGAGTGAATGGACTGTTATCCACTCGAAAGGGTTTTTAACTCACGCAAAAGCAAGTTCGCAACTAAGCCGCCGAGAGTGAGCATTGCTCAACACTCGGATTGACCCCAAGCGAGAAATTACTTGATCAGAATCCACACAAAAATGCGGAAGTCTAACTTGCATATATGAAATGCTCTAGAATATTTTTTATTACATCAAAGACTCTTCTGTCTCTAGGTATAGAAATGTCGAAGCAAATCTACATTCCAAGCTCGGGGCTCGTCCATCGGTTTCTTGACATTGTACAAATGATAAGCTCCGTTGTTCAACACCTTTTTGACAATGAAGGGACCCTCCCACGTACGAGCAAGTTTGTGGGGTCACTGTTCATCCACTCGGAGCACCAAATCCCCCTCATGAAACGACTGACTCTTAAGATTCTTTGCATGGAAGCGTCGCAGGTCTTCCTGATAAGTCTTGGTCCAGATCAGACCCATCTCATGCTCCTCTTATAGAAGGTCGACGCCATCCTTTATGGCTTGCTCAGCTTCGGCTTCAGAATATAATTCCACTCGGGGAGAGTTGTGAAACAAATCACTCGGGAAGACAGCTTCGGCTCCATAGACCAGAAAGAAAGGGGTCCATCTAGTCGACAGATTGGGTGTCATTCTCAGGCCCCATAGAACAGATGGCAAATTTGTCACCTAGGCTCCCGCTGCATGATCCAAGTCGCGCATGAGACGGGGTTTCAGGCCTTGAAGGATGAGGCCATTAGCTCGCTCCACTTGACCAGTGGTTCGAGGATGTGCTATAGACACATAATCCACCCGAGTGCCTTGAGAGGTGCAGAAGCTTCTGAATTCTTCCAACTCAAAGATGGTGCCGTTATCCGTTATAATGCTATGAGGGACACCATATCGGAAAATTATTTCTCTCATAAACGTGACCGCCATGCGGGAGATCAACTTTTTGATCGGCTTGGCCTTTGTCTATTTGGTAAATTTTTCATCTGCAACCAGCAAATGAGTGAATCCGCCTTTTCCATCCCGAAAGGGACCAACCATTTTGAGTCCCCAAAAAGCAAATAGCCAGGCTAGGCGGATCGTCTTCAGGGAAGATGCCGGCTTGTGCGACAAGTTTGCATAGAATTGACATCCATCACAATGATCAACAATATCTTTAGCCATCTCATTGGCTCGTGGCCAGAAGAAACCAACTCGGTATGCCTTAGCGACGATCGTCCATGAGGATGCATGATGACCGCAAGTTCTCGAGTGGATCTCAGCCGAAATTACTCGACCTTCTTCAGGGGAGATGCAACACTACGTCACACTAGTCGCGCTTCCTCTGAACAGCTGATCCCCAATGACAGTAAAGGCTTTCGATCTGCTCACAATCTGTCGAACTTCTATCTCATCTTCAGGGAGTTCTTGTCTGAGGATATAGGCAATGTAAGGCACCGTCCAATCGGGAATGACAACCAGAATCTCCATGACCAAATCAATCACTGCAGGGACATCGACTTCAGTCAGATCAGTGGAGCTCATAGCTTGCGAGGGCTCTTCGGTGAAAGGATCTTCTTGTACCAAAGGAGTATGGAGGTTTTCTAAAAACACATTACTGGGGACAGGCCATCGAGTGGACCCAATCTTCGCTAGCTCATCAGCTGCTTGATTCTTCACTCGAGGAACATGATGAAGTTCTAGACCTTCAAATTTCTTCTCCAGCTTCCTGAGAGCGCTGCAGTATCCAGTCATAGCGGGGTTTCAAACATCCCACTCGTTCATCACTTGATTGACCACCAAATCTGAATCGCCATAGACCATCAGGTGCATGACGCCGACTGAGATAGCCATGCGCAATCCATACAAAAGTGCTTCATACTCTGCCTCATTATTGGATTAATCGAAGTGGATTTGCAAGACATAACTGAGCCTGTCACCCTTTGGAGATATCAAAACAACACCAGCACCGGACCCATTCAACATTTTGGAGCCGTTAAAGAACATGGTCTAGTGTGCCGAGTGGATTTGTATTGGCTGTTGCTATTGCAACCACTCAGCCATAAAATCTGCAAGTGCTTGAGACTTGATTGCTTTCTTGGCTTCAAACTTGATGTCAAAATATGGGAGCTCGATTGCCCACTTAGCCACTCGACCAGTTGCGTCTCGATTATGAAGAATCTTGGATAACGGAGCATCACTGACGACTAAAATCGAGTGGTCCTGAAAATAATGTGCCACCTTCTTCGCTAATAGGTAAATGCCATAGACCAGCTTCTGGTAGTGTGGATACATTTGCGTAGAGGGAGACAGAACTTCAGAAACGTAATAGAACGATCATTGGACTTTGTATGCTTTACCCTCCTCTTCCTGCTCGACCGTTAGCACTGTAGTGACGACTTGATTAGTGGCCGCAATGTACATGAGCAAGGGCTCTTTGTTGCGAGGAGCACCAAGCACTGGCTGGGTGGAGAATAGGGCTTTGAGCTCGACAAACGCTGCTTCGGCTTCTGGAGTCCACTCGAACATGTCAGACTTCTTCATCAGTCGGTACAAAGGCAATGCCTTCTCACCGAGACGAGAAATGAATCGACATAATGCTGCCAAGCAACCTGTGAGCTTCTAAACATCATGCACTCGCACGGGAGTCTTCATTCCATTAATTGCGCTAATCTTCTCAGGGTTGACATCGATCCCTTGTTCGGAAATTAGAAAACCGAGTAACTTGCCACCAGGGACGCCGAAAGTACACTTGGCCGAATTTAGCTTTATGTCATATCTCCTCAGATTGGCGAATGTTTTGGCCAAGTCAGCTAGTAGGTCGGAACCGTTGCGGGACTTGACAAGTATATCGTCCATGTACGCCTCGACATTCCAAGGGATTTGGTCGAGTAAACACTTCTGAATCATGCGCATAAAAGTAGCGCCGACATTTTTCAAACTGAATGGCATGGTGATGTAGCAAAAACACCCGAATGGGGTGACAAAGGCCGTTTTTATTTCATCTGGACCATACAGACGGATCTGATGGTACCCAAAGTAAGCATCTAGAAATGATAAATGCTCGCACCGCATAGTTGAGTCAACAATCTGATCTATGCAGGGGAGCGGAAAATGATCCTTCAGGAAGACCTGATTGATATGTTTGAAGTTAATTCACCTGCGCAACGACTTATCTTTCTTGGGAACCATGACAACATTCGAGAGCCACTCAGAGTGGTAAATCTCTTGAACGAACATGGCTTGCAAGAGATGATCCACCTCTTCACCGATTGCTTTACGCTTTTCTCCCGCCGATCGACACAAATGCTCCTTGACGGGCTTGTCCTTCGGATCCACTCTCAGTCGGTGCTCAGCCAGCTCCCTGGGAACCCCCAGCATGTCAGCAGGCTTCCATGCGAAGATGTCCCAGTTCTCACTTAGGAACTGGATGAGCTCGGCTTCCTATTTACTGTCGAGTGTCAATGATATATTAGTCGGGGCGGAAGTTAGATCCGTCGGGTGGATGTGCACTTTCTTCACTTCCCCTGCTGATTGAAATGCCGACTAAGAAGCGGGCTTCTTTGCACGTAGCAAATCAGGAGGGTCAGCGCTCTTCTTGTATTCCTCGAGCTCAACCATAACCATCTGGTGATCGGCGATCTTGGAGCCTCGCTGGAGGCACTCTTTAGCCCGTTGTCGATTATTAGTGACTGTGATCACACCCTTAGGGCCTGGCATCTTCATCTTGAGATACATATAACATGGACAGGCCATGAAACGAGCATGCGCGGGTCAATCCGGAATGGCATGGTAAGCGCTCTAGAAATCCACGACTTCAAACGTCAACTTTTCCTTTCAAAAATTTCTATCATTCCCGAATGTCACATCCAATGCAATCTGGCCAAGTGACTTGGCCTTCTACCCTAGGATGACCCCGTGAAATTGCATGTTGCCCTCACTCAGTCGGGACATCGGAGTGCCCATTCCTTTAAGGGTATCTACATAGAGGATGTTTAGGCCGCTGCCACCATCCATGAGGACCTTTCGGAGTCGAGTGCCCCCCACCACCGGATCAAACACCAGAGCCTGTCGACCGGGGGTGGCCACATGAGCAGGATGGTATGCCCGATCGAATGTGATGGCATACTGGGACCACTTGAGGTAGGTGGGGGTGGTAGGTACGACCATAATGACCTCCCTGTTGATGACCTTTAATCGACTCTTACTTTCCACATCAATGAAAATCATAAGCACAGCGGTGACGTCTGGGAATGTTTCTTTATCTTCATCATCCTTCTCAGGAGTCTTATCACTCGATGTAGTCTCTTTCAACTGCTGGATGCGCAGCCGACACCGCCGAGTGATGTGCTTGGGAAAAATCACATTGCCTTCCTCATCTTTCCTCGTGTGGATTCCACACGGCAAATCTAACACATCAGTACCTGACTGACTCTTTCCTTTCTTAGGGGCAAACTTTCCTGTGGAATTCCCCTTGTTCTTTGCTTGGGTCGCCAGTGTGTCTGCCTCTACTGGGACCGGACCATCAGCTTTCCACTTCTGCTTCCGACCGGAATTACTATCGGCATCACTAATGACTGCTTTTCCTTTACCGCGTGGAGATGCATGCCGTGTGGCGATTTCCATCAACTTGCCGAGTGATATGTCACCTGTTCGACTGAATTTCAAGTAAATCTCTCTATAATTCACACCAACTTTGAAGGCACACACAGCTCGATGTTTGGAAACATTATCCATTGTATCACGTAGAGTGGACCAACGCTGAATGTAATCCCTCAAGGTCTCATTGGGCTTCTGAACACAATGTTGTAAGTCAACTAGCCCGGCAAGATGCTTGCAGGTGCCCTCGAAGGTTCGGATGAAAACTCGGGCTAGATCCTCCCAACAATATATACTGGATGGAGCCAAGCGGTACAACCATGCACAAGCCGAACCATCCAACATCAAGGACAGGTGTTTCATTGCGAAATTATCTTTGCCACCACCAATCTAAACAGCCAGTTGGTAATCATCCAACCAAGTCTATGGCTTTGACTCGCCAAAAAACTTCTCGATCCCATCCACCAACCTGAAGTTGGGGGAATCTCTGCTGAACGAATGGCCCTGCTAAAACACTTCGGGCCAGAAATCATAGCTGAGCTGCCACTCGGAAAATATCTGTCTTGTCCTTCTCTATGGGCTCTGCCTCTGTCGACCCGCCTCTGAGTGAGGAGATCACGAGCATCAAACCCCGCATTCCGCTCGTCACCGAACGAGCGCCTTTTGTCCTGGTGCTGGGGCACGTGCGGACCACCCTACGGAGGAGCAGGCACTCGACGGTGGTCTTTGCGATGAAACAGATTTCTGACATGATCTTCGCGAAAGCCTTTGTGCAAGAGCGATCCAAGGCTATGTGCCGACTGAACGGTTTCTGCCCTGGGTGAGTTTTTGTGTATTCTATTACACGATTGCGAAACAACAGAATTCTGACGCTGCGCTGCATCTTGCAATGCTCTGATCTGCATCAACCCTCTACCAGCCTCTGATCGTGATGGCTAGATGGAATCTGGTACCGTAGCAGCCGCTGCAACATTTAACACAGGGGTACAGTATACCTCGACATAGTTGTGAGATCGAGTCAGAAACAACTATCGATGTCGTCGACCGGAAACTGGTGGGCGCTGGTGAGCGCGCTCGTCGATTTCTCTTTGGAGCTCTTCCAGCTGAATACGCATGGCCTCCAAGGCCTGGGCCTCGCCGGTTGTACCGATGATGGGTGTATGAAGTACCTCACCATTGCGACGCAGCTATTCGCTTGACGGGCCGCCAACCTTTCACTTTCCATGGCCAAAGCCCGGCAGCGGGCTTTGATGGGAGCCCGCCATAAGGACCTCCGATACAGGATCACAGCGCTCGCACTCGGAAGGAACATCGGACTGATTAGAGTCTGACTCGCACGCCATGGAGGGACTCGGCAGGCTCGAGCGCTACAATCTACGGAGAAGTGATTTGGCCAGCCACTGCATGCTTGACCCATCACTGGAGTCATGAGCGGCTGGACCACTTGTGACAACGATCAGCGAGGGGCGCCGATTGGTAGGGAGTCGACCGCGGACGTAGCAACACACGGCAGGGACTCACGCGGAAGTGTGCAGCCCCATGGACTGGGAACGCCTCGATATCGAGAGGCGCTTCTTGTAGCCATGCCAAATCGTTGGCGATGAAGATGAGCGCTCCGAAATGGATCTCGTGGCCCAGAGCAAAAGCACCTCCGGAAGACATGTCGACAAAGAAAAAACGCAACCTCGTCAAAAGTCGCTTAGACGCCTGCCCCATGGTAGGCGCCACTGTCGTGGAACGAACCTGACATTAGAAGGTAGGGGTACTAAAGGAGATGGTAGAGTCCTAGCTATGGCAGGGATGTGCAGACAAATGTATGAGTTTAGGCCCCTCTTGTTTAGGTAATAGCCCTACGTCTCAGTGCTCTAGAGCTTTGTCATGTGGAAGGTAAGGATTACAATGGTTGTGAACCCTTGTGCCAGAGGGGAGAAGCGGCTTATATAGAGTTCGTTGCCCCTGATAATTTCCAGGCATCCAAGGGTCCGATTGTGGGTATAAAGACTAGCGTTACGGGTAAGGTACATCATAAATGCTACTAATGGAGACTGGCCTAACGCCTGCCTGTTGGCCTCCCGAGAATGGCTTTTGGTCTTTTGGCGTCAACTGTAAGCGAGGTCTTCCGAGTGATAGGTGACCGTTGAGTGGATGAAGAAGCCTCTGGTGGATTGCTTGTTCAGTGACTTGAGCGTTATGAAGAATCCAGTCAGAATCTTTCCTATGATCTTTAAGTCCTCTGATGCGGCGTTCGTAGGTACGGTATGTAGGTTAGGCCTAGGACCCTACCCTAGGTACATATCCTCGTCACTTATCATGTGTAAACCCTACCAACACCCGGTGTCTATATAAACCAAGGGGTTTAGATAGTAGAGGGTAGAAGAAGTCATCTAGGGTTTAGCTACTTGATCTCGAGGTAGATTGACTCTGTAATCATCCTACACATTAATACAACCAAGCAAGACATAGGGTGTTAAGCCTTGAAGCTGGGTAAATATCGTCTCTTTCGTCCCCTATTACCCATCAATTCTAGATCCACAGCTCGGGACCCCGTAAACGAGATCGGCCGGTTTTGACACCGACAGGCTCATCCCGACAAGGGTTCTCACCACGTGGAGGACTCCACTACCCACAGCGAGGGAGATATTATGGATATCCTCTAGGCTTTGGAAAAAACATTGAACCTAGGATATGTAATTGTACTTGTATTTTCCAAGTTGTATCCCTCTTGAGGACATGATGGGCCGTTGTCTTAGTTCCGTCACTTCTCTTCCCTGTCTTCCCGACGGTCCATTGCGTAGGGAGAGAAAAGTAACAAAGATTACAGGTTCATGAAGCACTCTAGCAAATCTCATATCTTAAAGTCAGTAACATTGCAATCATGAAAATATGTAATGAACATGTAAGATGATGATATGATGCAATGCCTAGCTTTATTATTGTCGCACAGGTCTGTGCCTGGATTAGTACAAAGGGTTACATACAACATCGACAATGGTTCTACAAAAGGTGGCTTCTGGGGCTGCGTCTGTGTGGGGACCCCAACTCATAAGTCGTGATCACCAAATGCATGTGTACAGTGATCCCGGAGATCAATGCTTACTAAACACACAGAAGCTGAATAACAGGAGTCCTACATCCACATTTAGAGTCTTACACAAATAAAGACCATGAAGGTCAAGTCTTACATAGATAGGGCCTCGAGGGCCAAACACTTAAATAGAACAAGCAGCGGAAATATTGATCGAAAGCGTGAACCCATGCCATCTGCCTTAACCTACAGGCACTCTGACTGGGAAGCGTCCTTGTTCGCATGTTCGTCAGCAACGAACTCTTTGATATTCTCCTGCTCTTCCATGTCTGGCCAAATAAATAACCAGTGGAAAGACAGTGAGTACTTTGAATGTACTCGCAAGCAACTCAAGTGGTGGAACAAGGTAACAATGATGCATGATATATCACTACGTAGGTAATTTTGCGGAAAGCTAATTTTGAATGCAACTGACATTATCAAGTAACTGGTAAGCATGCATCAACAAATAGCAGATATACATATGAACAAGTTACAAATATCATCATCAGTAGGGGTTGAACACCTCATGTTCATTCCACCATGCTAAGTCATCGGACTTTGTCCAATTCTCATGCGAAGTCATCGGACTTAGCTCATGTGACCTCTTGTCACCATCACATCCATACTCACACCAAGTTTCACAAAAACATCTGTACGTAGTTTAAGAAGGATCTCCAACTGTTCATGACCATGGACACGGCTATTCGAATAGTTTTACACTCTGTAGAGGTTGCACACTTAACCCACATGACTCGGGGAACTTCCGTGTCATCCATGACTCGCGGTATATAACATACCCAAGGTAAGAACCCGAACAATGCCTTTCCCTTAGCGATACTAGACAAAGAGTCCACTCGATTGGTACCTAGCCCTCACGATGTACATCACACGAGTCTCGCTCTAATCGTACCATCCATGAGGGGACCAACGGTGTGCCTATGAAGACAGTGCATGATCGTACATACCGGTACGAACCCGTATCAAGAGTGACCACGCCACTCCCGCCACTAGTAATGCAGGCTCCTTGCGAGTACCCATCAAGGTAATCAACAAAGCCCCTTCCCATATAGGGGTAGAGTGGTTGCGCATGTAAGGTTGGGACGGTCAGCAGACCTTAAATCTCATCCGTTTTCGAAAACACACATACTCACTTGCTCCGGTATGCCACTTCTTTCTCAAGTGGTCACCCAATTCATCATCATCTCCCTTGGGCATTAGTGGCACCCGACGGAGTTTTCGAAAAGTCTTTGAAATCATTTGTGTTCCCATCACCATGCATAATCCCGATCCCACTTGCGTAGCATCCACTAGTATCCTATCTACACCCACCCGCATAACCCTCATAAGGTGGTAGGGTCATGCAAGATGCTAGTGTCAATGGTAAAAGACTCGGTAGCAACCCACCGAAGTGGTCGCTTCTCCACATGATCAAGTATAACCAAAGTAAAGTGCTATATGACATGTAATGAAAATGGTTTCTTATTACGATCAAAGTGCTGCTTGCCTGGCTTCGCAAAGACTTCGAGGTCTTCACACGCCTTTCGTCCAACTCCGAGCACTCTGTTTATCTCATCAACTATCATCGGAAACAACCGTAATAAGCAACACAACAAGTGGAAAATAAAAGTTCTCTATAAATAGGAGTTTTATTTTTCTAGGACTCCTCTGGTCATGAGAAAAATAACCAAGGAGGTTTTGGTGGACCGACCCACACTTCTTCCTCTCGCCGTCGGGGACCGAGGGAGCTTCACCGGCGTTTCTTGCTCTACCGGCCATCATTTCGGGTGCCCAAGCCACCACCGAGTTTAGCAGGTCGGGGCGCACCGGCCGGTGTGAGCCAACGATAGCGGGGAAGACTGGGTCGAGCGGGTCGTCTCCCATGGCGGACGTGGCCATCGGCTTTGATGGTTAGGGGGGCCACAATGGTGTCTAGGGATATCTAGGGGAGGAGGGATACCTCATGGGTCTAGGCTCGGCTCAGGGCCTCTTGCGGAGCCAGGAGATAGAGGAGGCACGGACAGTCTTGTGGCCATGGCGGCGGCCATGCCGGATGTTGAGGTGGTTGAAGTGTTTGGGAGGAGAATGGGGAGGTCCAGGAGGTCTACGAGGGGAGGGAGAGAGTGAAGGGAGCAAGAGGGAGGCTCGGGAATGAGCTAATAGGCGGGGGCGACCAAGGGGGAGCTCGGGTGCGCCTCGGATGCCCTCGAGCACAAAGCTCGCTCATGCCTGGCCTCCTTCGGCTGCATCCGGTTGTCGGGGTGAGGCATGGGAGACTTAGAGGGATACCCTGGCGCGTGGGCATCCTACCGCTGCCGGACGTTAGCTACCCGATCAAGTGGCAGATCGCCGGTTTTGCCTGTCGGTTCTGTTGTCACCACACTAATGTGTGTCTAGGGCATCATTTTGGTCAGGAAGAGTTGTCCAGAGTATGAGGCACTCATCCGTTAGAGCACTAGTGGAGTTTCACTGCCTATGGAGCATGTTACGACGATTTACCACTAAGGTTAAGTTTGAAGCAGCATACTTGGGGCTGGCGTAAAGGCATTTTACTGTAGGGAAAAATGGCAAATACCTTGTCTAGTAGCTTTAGGTATGGATGAACAAGTACACCAAGTTTTAGAGACAAGTCTATAGGGCACTTGCAGTTCAAAGCTGTTTTTGTAGCCATAATCTAAGTTCAATTGATTTGCTCGTATTTTCCACATGAGCATGCCATATATGAGTTTGGGTTGATGAAAATGATGTTTTGGAAAGGTTTGGACATTACTATGGACAGAGTAATGGGAGAGGGGAAAGAAGAGGCCTTGCCATGGTAAAAGAGAGGGAGAATGAGGGAGTTACCCCCCCCCCCAAATGTTTGACCAGAGGCCAAGGCAAAGTTACTAGGGGTAGAAGAGGGACATAATATGTTGTGGTAAAAAGTTGGGGGCAGGGGGAATCTTGTTGGGACCACGTTGCTTGTCCACAAGTTTATGGCTGAAGGTGTTTGTGCTTTTATTGGGCTAGGGAGGGGAATCCTATGTCCTTGAGATTTACCAGTGGTAAATGGTAAGTCCATTTGGTTTCGATCACAAGTTTTCAGCTCTAATGAAAAAAGTTGATAATGTAAACTTGGTAAACCCTAGAAATGGACAAAAATGGATTTATATAGATCTAATCATGCAATCCTATTCCCCTTGATGCACTACCTTATGTAGCATCATCATTTAGTTAATAGAGAAAGCCCACAAAGTTTGGGATCAATAGCAGATACTTCACAATGTAAAGTTGATCAAATTTGGATCTGGACAGAGAGGGTTTTGGGATATTTTGGTGAACCAAAACAATTGGGATTGGGGTGAAACTTGGCAAGATGACCACATATATCATATGTGACATACTAGAATTTTCTAGGATTTAATTGAGAATATTTCTTATAGAAATATTTCAACACCTTGAAATAGACAGATTTGGTCTTGAAGGTGTTTGTCCAGTATTTTGAACATGACCATGTGTTGATCCTCTTATATATGGATAATATATGTCCATTGAGTTTCCCTAAATTTTCTAAAATATTTATAAATCATTTAAATAATTTTTCCCTATGAAAAAGCATTTCTGGCCTTAAGAAAAAGCTTTTAAGTAAACTATGAAAATAATCTTTTAAAATAATATCTTGTGCTTTTGCTTTTTCATAGTGCTTGTGCTTGTTTACTATGTTGTTTGCTTGCATGATGATTATGTTTTATGGCACTACTAGGTTCTATTCCACTTCATATTCATCTTCCTTGTTCCAAACTTCTTGCCTAATGATCATTCCATGTGAATAGTGCCCAAAACTATTTTTATCAGATTTTGTTTTAACAAAAATGATTTATTTAAATTAAGTTTCCAAAACCCCCTGAAATGAGGTTTGCACTTCAAGTCCTCAAATCAGGTGGACCCTTCTTTCCCAAAGGCTTTACTCAAACCTACTATATGTATCACTTCCCAAAACCACAAAATATTATTTTTTAATATTATTTTCATATTTTATTCAAAGGCTTTTTCTTATGTCCAGAAATGGTTTTTCCTAGTAAAACATTATTTAAATGCTTTGAAAATATTTGCGAAAATTTAGAGAAACTCAGTGGACATATAGTTTCCATATATATGAGTTTCAACACAAGGGCATGATCAGATCATAGGAAAAACCCCTCAAAACCTTTTCTGTTCTGATCAAACTTTTGGAATATTTGTATAAGAAATATTCTCAATAAATTCCAGGAAAATTCCAGCAAGTCAACACTATCATGAGTGATGATCTTGCAAAGTTTCATCTCAATCCAAGTTGATTTGGTTCATCAAACCATCCCAAAACCATTCCTGGGTTACTGGCTACCTCCCAAATTTGAGCAACTTTACATTGTGAAGTGTCTCCCCTTGGCCTCAAACTTTGTGGGCATGCTCTAATTGCCAAATAGTGATGATAAACTAAGTGGTGCATCAAGGGTAAAAGCCTAGCATCATTGGATCTACAGAAATCTGATTCTGCTAAATTCTAGGGTTTATCAAATTTCCATTGTTAACTTTTCCCCTTAGGCTCAAACTTGGTGAAACCTTTCATTTCTCCCTAACCCTTGACCCTGGTAAGTATCTCAGTGAATTGGTAAAATCTTCTTGCCCAAAACACCATCAAACACCTTCTGGTGAAATGGTAAAACCAACATTTTCACCTCTTTCCCTTTTACCCTCTCGGTTACTAGCTACCTCCAGTAATTCTTCCTGCCAAGACTCCATGAGTAAGGATGGTAAAACTCTCATTTAACCCCTCTGGATTGTAGTTTTTCTCCCTTTCTCCTAGCCTTCCTTATCTCCTAAGGCATCCCAGAGCATCCAAGGCCTATTCCACATTGTTTAGCCCCCCTAGATCCATAGGGCACAGGCGGCCGCGCAGGAAATGCCAAGGGCATGCCTTGGCATGCAAGGCTCGCGCTCTGGAGCACGGTACAATGTGCACCCACACTGTAGCCACGGCCCAATGGCTGCCCCCGACCACCTCGGGCTGCCCCAGCGTGTCCCCTCTACGCCCCTCGGCGTTCGCAACACGCCGCTTGGTCGGCCCCCTCCTCTCTCCTCCTCCTCCCTCCTCCCTCGCGTGCCGAGCGCCGCCCGGCTCGGCCAACCCCTGATCTCGCACGCGTGCCCTCCTCTCTCTCTCCCATTGTTTCCGCTCGGTGTGGACCAGCCCCAGGAACGTCCCCGAGCAGCCCAGCGAGTCTCCCCCTCCCTATGGCCTCTGCCACGTCCTCCCCAGCACACGGCTCATCAGTGGACTCATGCCCCCTCTATAAAAAGGCCTCCCAGACCCCCTCTCTCCCCTCTGCTCTCTCTCCTCTCCCCTATAGCCCCCCTGCACGCTCTGAGGACCTCCCGTAGCTTCTGTACTCCGAATCGGGCCGAGAACCGCCACGGCGACCTCTTCGTCGATCTCTGGGTACAGAGCCCCTAGAGATCTCATTCTCTCCCGTTGGTCCTCCCTCGCCACGCTAATGCCTTCTCCTCTTCGTCCCATCCTTTTTGCAGCACGAGAGGGCCCAAGTGACCCCTCCCAAAGCGTCCTCCACCGCAGGAGCTCGTCGCCGGCGACTCCATCCGCCCCAAGTGCTCCTTCGACCTCCAGGGCAACGTCGGGTCGATGCTGAGCTCATCGCCGCCTTCGCCTGCCGTCGCCGTGCCCTGCATCGTCGCTGGTGAGCATGCCGGCCTCCTTGTCGCGAGATTGGAGATGATAGGCGGGGAGCAGCTATCATCCTCACCTCCCTCCCCCTCCTCTGTCTGTCGCTGGCCTTCAAGGCCTAGCCGCCAGGTTTAAAAGCGCGCGCATGTGCCGGTTCGCCTGGGCTGGTTGGCCTTTGGGCCAGCCCAGTTACCGGCCTCCTCTGACCAGGGCACTGTGCCCTTTTCTTTTCCTTTTTTTATTTTTCCTGCAACTTCCAAAAATCCCACAGACTTATATATTTATCCAATGACAATATTTCTTCCAGCAAAAATCTTATAATATTCTATTGAATTAAATAGTGCTATTTATAAAAATGTTTGAAAATATTTTTAGTACTGTTTATTTTAAAACCTATATTTAGGCACCTTTTTGCCTCTGTTATTTAATTTCTAAAATGTTTTTCACAACAAAACTCTAGGAGAATATTTTTAGTATGACATTTAGTATTTATCAGAGTAGGTTAACAGATTTGGTAGTAAATTGAGTGCTCTATTTTGTGTGATTGCTTATTTTTATCACTTTATTTCGCGGCGATAGATTGCGCGGTTGACAAAGAAGTTGGACCCGAAGACCCCGGAGACTTTGTTGAGCCAGCAAGCAGCCCTTTGACCATGTTAAGAAACTTTTTCATGCATGTCATATAGCACTTGTTGATTCAATGAAATGATCATGATGAGGTGTTCCCCCTTTGGTGGAATACCTCTGTTACGTTTACCGTTGAGACTTGCATCGTGCATGACCCTACCACCTTATGAGGGTTGTGCGGGTGGGAGTAGTTAGCTTGCTAATAGATGCTATGCAAATGGGATGGGACTTATGCATAGTGATGGCAAAAGATAAATGATTTCAAAGACTCTTTAGAAAACCCCATCGGGTGCCACTAATGCCCGAGGGAGATGATGATGAGTTGGGTAACCACTTGAGAAAGAAGTGGTATGCCGGACCAAGTGAGTGTGTGTTTTTGAAAACGGAGAGTTCTAAGGTCTCCTGACCATCCCAGCCTTACATACGCAACCACGATACCCCTTATGGGACGGGGCTTTGTTGATTACTATGGTTGGTGCTAGCAAGGAGCCCGCATTACTAGGGGAAAGAGTGAAGTGGTCACACTTGAGACGGGGTCGTCCTTGAGAGGAAGGTCATGCGCTGTTTTCACAGGCACCGAGAACACCGTTGCGTGCCCTCATGGATGATATGAGTGATGTATATCATGATGGATGGCACCGATGAGTGGAATTTTTGTTTGTATCACCATGGGAAAGGCATTTTTCGGGTGCTTACCTCGGGTATGTTATATACCGCGAGTCGTGGATGACATGGAAGTTCCCCGAGTCTTGTGCGTAACGTGTGCAACCTCTGCAGAGTGTAAAACTATTCGAATAGCTGCGTACGCGGTCATGGATAGTTGGAAGTCCTTCTTAGACGACGTCTGGATGTTTTCAGAAACCTTGTGAGTATGGGTGTGGTGGTGACAAGAGTTCACATGATCTAAGTCCGATGACTTAGCTTGAGGATTGAACTAAGTCTGATGACTCAGCATGAACATGAGATGTTCAACCGATACTTATGATGGTATCTGCAATTTGTTCACATGGATTCCTACTAGTGTTGATGCATGTTCACTAGTTACTTGATCATGTCATTTGCATAAAAAGTTAGCTTTCCGCAAATTTACCTACTTAGTGCTATACCATGCATCATTGTTACCTTGTTCCACAACTTGGGTTGCTTGTGAGTACACTCAAAGTACTCATTGGCTTGCCACTAGTTATTTAATTGGCCACGCATGGAAGAACATGAGCATGTTGAAGAGTTCGTCGGAGACGAACATGCAAACTAGGACGCTTCCCACTCAGAATGCCTGTAGGTTAAGGCAGATGGCATGGGTTCACGATTTCGACCAAGATTTCCGTTGCTTGTTCTATTTAAGTGTTTGGCCCACGTGGCCCTATCTATGTAAGACTAAGACCTTCGTGGTCATTATTTGTGTAAGATGTTAAGTGTGGATGTAAGACTCTTGTTATTCAGCTTCTGTGTGTTCAGTGATCATTGATCTCTGGGATGATTGTACACGTGCATTCGGTGAACTCGACTTATGAGTCGGGGTCCCTACAGAGCTGGTATCAAAGCCATACTGACTGTAGGAAGCCCTTAGTTAGCATGGATGTTTGTTAGGATAAAACCGACTTTTAAAACTACACCTAGCATTTGTACTGAGGAATTCTGCACTATGTACCTCTCCTCATCTTCACACAACACTCTGCTGACTCTCCTCCTTTCAAACCTTTGTAGATGGCCGTTGTACCCGAAGCCTTCCTAACATTCGGCTTTCCCTTAATCCTTGGGGATAGCCTGGAGAAGTGTCAGTTTCGCCAACCACCCATTTTCCTCTACCACGAGCACTAGGTCGATGTCGTCACGAAGGAGTACCACGTAGATGTGGTCGTGAAGGCAAATGACTCCCAGACCAGTTGGTTATTTGAAGGACCACAGATGGAGACCATGATGTTTGCCGTCGAGACAGCTGCACGCAAGGCACTCCTACACCTTCGAGACATCATTCCAGATATGGATGATGAGCCGGCCACTAGCTACCTTCCCTTCAGGAAGGATGAATTTGGTGAGAGTTGGACGCTGATTCCGAACAAGGAGGATGGAACACCGCTCAGCTTCAAGACCTACTTCAGCCTCTCCTCCGATAGAGTGGTTCACAACTTGATGAAGGAGTCCGTGAAGCTCTGCGAGGAACTTCACCACACCCGAGAACTACTTCGGCAAGCCAAGGCAAAGCCAGACAAGATCAAGAAGGATGGAGCCCCCGAGGGAGGACCGGTTGTCGCTTATAAAGGAGGAGTACCCCCAGCTAGTGATGCACATACGCGTAGTCGTCGCATTAGTGCGGAGGAGTACCGTGAGCTCTTCACCGACCCGCCTGCAAAGCATCACCGGGATGGACCTCCTCATTCCCCGACCCCTTCAACCAAGAATGATGCCCGTTCAGATGATGAACAGGAAGAAGACCCAAAGGAGTGTGACTACGAGACAGAGCACTCCACCCCCTCAGTCCGAGAACCTCTAGGGTAGGATCAGTCATGTATCCCTCATGCGAAGTCAATGTGTAATGGTTCATATGAAACCATGTGTGCTTGTTTTTTTGTTGTTGTTTGTGTTCTGATGCAAGTCATGCTTTTGCCTTAGGCAACACGTAAGAAACTCGATCGTCTATCTTAATATATGTTGTTGGTCTTTTGACCTTTGTTTCATCACACTTGCACTTGACCGGCCCCCTTAGGCGCGCTTTTCCGTTATTGCTTATCCTCTTGTCAATCCTAGTTGTTTGACTTGTCTGCTCCAAATAGGATGGTGACTGCTACCCGCAACAGCTCCTTCACCAACCCTGAAGCCGGCAACTCGAGCCAGCAATAAGGAGCTGGTGGGGCTGCTCACGCTGGAGGACACCAGGAGCAGCCACAAGGCGACATTCCCCCTCTACCACCTCCATCGGAGAACATGACCATAGCTCAGTTTCTCCAAGTTCTCCAGGAGGAGCGCCAGGCCAACAATGCTGCTATCCAGCAGATGGGTCAGGCCCTTGTGAACAACCAGCAGCAAGGCAGGAACGGCAATGGCTGCTCCATGTTGTCTAAGTTTATGAGGAACTCGCCCCCAACCTTCACCGAGACTGCTGAACCATTGGATGCTGATGACTGGATCTGCACAATCGAGGACCTCCTTGCATTGGTTAATTGCAATGAGGATCGTGAGAAGGTGCTTTATGCCTCTCACTGCCTTGGAGGTACCGCCCAAGCTTGGTGGGATGGATTCAAGGTCATGCAAGGAGAACGTGCGATCACGTGGAATGACTTCAAGGAAGGATTCCGCACTACCCATATTCCTTCATGGATCATGGCTACCAAGAAGAGAGAATTTCGAGCGCTGAAGCAAGGAAGTGGCTCTATCAAGGAGTACTTGCATAAGTTCAACCTGCTATCAAGGTATGCACCTAAATACGTCAGCATGGAGGCCGCCAAGAAGGAATGCTTCATGGAAGGACTTCAATAGGTCCTGCAATACCAACTCATCATCTGCGACTGCTGTACCTTCTTTGACCTGGTGAATAAGGCCCTCATGCTGGAACACAAGCATCTTGCCATCGACGACACTCGCAAGCGCAAGATGATTAGCAAGGGAAGCTCAAGCAACAAGAAGGCTTGCCCCTCTGGCAGCCAGCCCCAGCCAAGCCAACCCATCAGCTGCAGCAGGCTAGAGCTCCTGCACCTCGTCCGAGCTACCAGCTTCAGCAGTACGCCAATCCCTGGCCAGCCTACAACAACAACCCCAATAACAACAACGATGGTAGAAACTTCAACAACAACCCTGGACAAGTCGCTTGTTTTGGATGTGGTCAGGCAGGACACATCGCTAGGCTGTTTTGGATGACCCGCGCCCCAATGCGCCAGCTCAAGGTCTAGCCCGTGGAGCACCACCCAGGAACCCCGCTCCCTGCAACCATCCCAACAATGGCAAGGGTCGTGTGAATCACATCACCGCAGAGGAAGCCCAGGAAGACCCGAACGTCATACTAGGTACGTTCCCCAGTCAATTCAACCCCAGTAACAGTATTGTTTGATTGTGGAGCTTCGCATTCTTTTGTCACCCAAAAGTTTGCACTAGAGAGTGGCATGAAGCCTACACCCCTGGGTAGCCGTATGTCGATACAAACCCTGGGATCAGTTATGAAGTCTGGGATAGGTTGTAAGGGAGTTGAGATTAACATCAATGGGGTAGACTTCCTAGCCGACCTTATCATCCTGAAGTCAGAAGGCTTGGACGTGATACTAGGCATGGACTGGTTAACCAAGCATCAAGGTATGCTGGACTGTGCCAAAAGAATTGTCACCATGACCAATGGCCAAGGAGTGGAAGTCAAGTTTGTTCCCAACCCTGCCTCCACTCAAGCCCCTCAGGCTAACTGCCTATTGGGAGTTGAGTTGGATCAAGCGCCAATGGTATGTGAGTACCCGGATGTGTTTCCTGATGAGCTGCCCGGAATGCCTTCTGACCGCGACATCGAGTTCATCATTGAGCTTATGCCCGGATCAAGGCCCATCTATAAGAAGTCCTACAGGATGGGATTTGAAGAGTTGGCTGAGTTGAAGAAGCAACTAGTAGAGCAGCTCAAAAAAGGATTTATTCGCCCAAGTGCCTCTCCTTGGGGATCGCACGTTCTATTTGTGTCAAAGAGGTACGGAACTATCAGACTTTGTGTCGATTATCGTTCTCTCAATGAGGTCACGATAAAGAACAAGTATGCACTCCCCAAGATTGAAGACAATGATTGATCAGTTGAATGGAGCCAAGGTGTTCTCCAAGATTAACCTCAGGTCTGGGTACTACCAGCTGAAGATTAGACCCCAAGACATTCCGAAGACGGCATTTGTAACACGATATGGCCTTTATGAATACACGATCATGTCATTTCGGTTAACTAATGCCCCTTCCTACTTCATGTACCTCATGAATAAGGTCTGCATGGAGTACTTGGACAAGGTCGTTGTTGTTTTCATTGATGACATACTCGTCTTCTCCAAGTTTGAAGAAGAACATGAGGAACACTTGAGGTTGGTCCTAGAGAAGCTTTGAGAGCACCAGCTTTATGCCAAGTTCAGAAAGTGTGAATTTTGGTTGCATGAAGTTGGATTCTTGAGTCACGTGCTGACCGCGAAGGACTATCGATGGATCCTCCCAAGATTGAAGCCGTAACGAAATGGCAAACCCCAACCACGGTGAAGGAAGTCAGGAGCTTCCTCGGACTCGCGTTATATTACCGCAAGTTCACGGAAAGGTTCTCAAGCATTGCCCGACCCATGACCCAGCTTTTCAAGAAGGACAAGAAGTTGGAATGGACTGCTAAGTGCGAGGAAAGCTTCCAAGAGCTCAAGAAGAGATTGACCACAGCCCTAGTTTTGGCCACACCTGATATTCACAAGGAGTTTGTGATTTATTGTGATGCATCAAGAACCGGACTTGGAGGTGTTCTGATGCAAGATGGCAGAGTTGTAGCATATCTATCCAGACAGCTACGCCCGCATGAAGAGAACTATGCAACTCATGATCTCGAGTTGGCAGCCATGGTTCATGCCTTGAAGACATGGCGACATTACCTTCTGGGAAAGCGATGTGAGATATTCACGGACCACAAGAGTTTGAAGTATATCTTCACTCAAAGGGAACTGAACATGAGGCAGTGTAGATGGTTAGAATTAATCAAGGATTACAACCTCGGTGTTCAATACCATGCCGGAAAGGCCAATGTGGTAGCAGATGCGTTAAGCAGAAAGGCTTGTTCCTTCAATGCTATGATTAAGGAAAGGCTACCTGCCCTATATGAAGAACTTGAGAGCTTCGGCTTGGAAATGGTTGCACCAGGATTCCTCGCCAACCCTGAAGCAAAGCCTACCTTGATGGATGATATCAAGGAAGCCCAGAAGGGACACGAGAGCATTGAAGGCATCAAGCAGAAGATCAAGGCAGGCAAGGCCCCAGGATTCTCCCTGGACGAACAAGGAGTTGTATGGTTTGGGACTCGCATTTGCGTACCCAACAAGGAAGATCTCAAGAACCTGATCTTGCAAGAAGTTCATGACACTCCCTTCTCCATCCATCCTAGGGGGACAAAAATGTATCACGATCTCAAGGCAAGATTCTCCTGGCATGGCATGAAGCGGGAGATAAGCATGTTTTTTGCTAAGTGTGACATATGCCAGAGAGTTAAAGCTGAGCATCAGCGACCCGCTGGATTATTGCAACCTCTCAACGTGCTTGAATGGAAGTGGGCTAAAATCGGGATGGATTTCATCACCGGTTTACCAAGGTCAAGCAAGGCACATGATTCCATTTGGGTCATTGTCGACCAACTGACCAAGGTAGCCCATTTCATTCCCGTCAACACCACCTATGACGGTAACAAGTTAGCCAGCCTCTACATCGAGCGTATTGTGAGGCTTCATGGAGTTCCAAAGGAGATTGTTTCAGATCGAGGCACCCAATTCACCTCAAGATTCTGGAAGATGTTTCAAGAAGCCATGGGAACCAAGCTCTCCTTCAGCACTGCTTTTCACCCCCAGACCGGCGGACAGACGGAACGAGTAAACCAGATACTCGAAGATATGCTCCGCGCTTGTGTTTTGACATACGGAGGCAAGTGGGAGAATTGCCTACCCTTCACCAAGTTCTCATACAACAACAACTATCAGTCGAGTCTTCAGATGGCACAATTTGAGGTGTTGTATGGACGCAAGTGTCGTACTCCCCTCAACTGGTCAGAGACCAGAGAAGGATTAGTTTTCGGACCATGCATACTCCGCAAAGCAGAAGAGCAAGTTCAACTCATCTGAGAACGTCTGGAGGCCGCCAAGTAAAGAGAGAAGAGCCACGCCGACTCCCACCGATGAGAAGTGAACTTCTTTGTGGGTGACCATGTCTACCTCCGGGTCATGCCTCTCAAGGGAACCAAGCGCTTCCATGTTAAAGGAAAGCTCACACCAAGATACATTGGCCCCTTCAAGATCACCGCTATGCGTGGAGAAGTTGCCTATCAGCTAGAGTTACCTTCCGATCTGTCAACTGTGCACAACGTCTTTCACGTGTCACAGCTCCGAAAGTGTCTGCAAGTTCCCAACCGCCCCGACCTCTACAAGGACGTCGACCATCAAGCCATCGACCTTTAGCCAGATCTCACTTATCGTGAGAGGCCAATTCACATTTTGGATGAAGCCAAGCGCTGCACCCGAAGCCGCACCATCAAGGTCCAGTGGAGCAACCACACTGAAGCTGAAGCAACCTGGGAGTGTGAAGATTATCTTAGATCAGAGTACCCTTATCTTTTCAGCGCTTAGCCTAGGAATCTCGGGGATCAGATTCTCAAAAATTAGGACCAATCAAAACTTTTCTGTGCTTGTGATGTTTGACTTGATTGTTGATTGCTTGTTTGCTTTCTTGTGCTCTATATTCATAAAATCCCTCCTACTCTCTAAACTCCTTTCCTTGATCCCAAATCTTGTCCAATGATCATGCCATGTGAATAGGACTTAAAAATATTTTTACAAAATATTATTTTGGCCAAAAAGCATTTTTTTAAATTAGGTTTTCAAGTCCCCAAATTGGGTGATCCTCTTTACCCAAATGCTTTATTTGAAAACCACTCTATATATTACTTACCAAAACCACAAGATGTTATTTAAAATATTATTTTCATAATATATTTAAAAGCTTTTTCTTAAGGCTAGAAATGTTTTTTCATAGGGAAAAATTATTTAAATGATTTATAAATATTTGATAAAATTTAGGGAAACTCAGTGGACATATATTATCCATATAGAAGAGGTTCAACACATGATCATGCTCAAAATACTGGACAAACCCCTTCAAGACCATATGTGTCTATTTCAAGGTTTTGAAATATTTCTATAAGAAATATTCTAAATTAAATCCTCGAAAATTCTAGTATGTCACATATGATATATGTGGTCATATTGCCAAGTTTCATCTCAATCCCAATTGTTTTGGTTCACGAAAATATCCCAAAACCCTCTCTGTCTAGATCCAAATTTGATCAACTTTACATTGCGAAGTATCTCCTATTGATCCCAAACTTTGTGGGCATTCTCTATTAACCAAATGATGATGCTACATAAAGTAGTGCATCAAGGGGAATATGATTGCTTTATTAGATCTATAGAAATCCATTTCTGTCCATTTCTTGGGTTCACCAAGTTTACATTATCAACTTTCTTCATTAGAGATGAAAACTTGTGATCATGACCAAATGGACTTACCATTTACCCCTGGTAAATCTCAAGGTGATAGGATTCCCCTGCCTAGCCCAATCATAGCACAAACACCTTCAGCCATATACTTGTGGACAAGCAAAGTGGGCCCAAAAAGATTCCCCTTGCCCCCAACTTTTTACCACAACATATTATACCCCTCTTCTACCCCAGTAGCTTTGCCTTGGCCTCTGGTCAAATATTTGGGGGGGGGGGGGGGTAACTCCCTCATTCTCCCTCTCTTTTACCATGGTAAGACCTGTTCTTTCCCCTCTCCCATTACTCTGTTCATAATAATGCCCCAAACCATTCCAAAACATCATTTTCATCAACCCAAACCGATATATGACATGCTCATGTGGAAAATATGAGCAAATCAACCGAACTTAGATTATGGCAGCAAAAACAGCTTTGAACTGCAAGTACCCTGTAGACTTGTCTCCCTGATCTAAAACATGGTGTAATTGTAGTTCATCTATACCTAAGGCTACTAGACAAGGTATTTGCCATATTTCCCTACGGTAAAATGCCTTTAGGCCAGCCCCAAGTCTGCTGCTACAAACTTAACCTCAGTGGTAAACCATCGTAACATGCTCCATAGGCAGTGAAACTCCACCAGTGCTCTAACGGATGAGTGCCTTATACTCTAGACAACTCTTCCCGACCAAAGTGATGCCCTAGGCACACATTAGCGTGGTGACCACGGAACCGATAGGCAAAACTGGCGCTCTACCACTTGTCTTCGTTGGGTAGCTCAAGTCCGGCAGCGGTAGGATGCCCACGTGCGCCAGGGTATCCCTCTATGTCTCCCACGCCTCTCCCCGACAACCGTATGCAGCCGAAGGATCCCTGGCATGCGCGAGCTTGGCGCCCGAGGGTATCCGAGGCGCACCCGAGCTCCCCCTTTGTCTCCCCACCTATTAGCTTGTTCTCGAGCCTCCCTCTTGCTCCCTTCGCCTCTCCGTCCCCACGTGGAATGCCCAGACCTCCCCATTCTCCTCCTGAACACTTCACCCACCTCAACATCCGGCGTGGCCACCGCCATGGCCACGAGCCCCTCTGTGCCTCCTCTATATCCTAGCCCCTGCAAGAGTCCCTCAGCCGACCCTAGACCCATGGACGTATCCCTCCTCCCCCAGCTATCCCTAGCCGCCACTGTGGCCCCCTGACCATCGAAGCCGATGGACACGTCTGCCATGGGCAATGCCCCCCTCGACCATGCCTTCCCCACCATGCGTGGCTCCCACCGGCCGGTGCGCCCCGACCTGCTGAACCCGGTGGTGGCTCGGGCGCCCGAAAAGGTGGCCGGTAGCGCCGACAAACACCGGTGAAGCTCCGTCTGTCCTCGATGGTGAGAGGAAGAAGAAGCCCCCGTCAGCCCACGGGCCTCACTTGTCGGGCGGCCAGAGAAGCTGACAGGTGGATCCGGCCCCGTTAAGTGGAGGCGCCCCCTCTGCTTTCCGCCTCGGTGCCGCGGGAGGCGCACTCCTCAAGTGTGCCTTCAACTTGGCCTCTTCCCCGCCAGGACGAGCCACCGCGCCGGCCCAGAAGCTATCTCGCACCCAAGTGCGCGTTTTAGCCCATTTCTTTTTGGTAATCCTTTAGCCTTTTGTATTTCCCAGAATTTGTAAAATAGATATTAAATTCATTTTAACTCCAAATCTGGTGATTCAAAATCCTAGAGGTTCCTAAAATCTTCCTCTATCCAAAATTATATCCTACAATTTTTCCGACAAACTTCTCTCTCTATGAAAATTTAAATTTAAATTTGAACTATTGGAGAGCCACCTTGTAAAATTCCCAGAGTATCCATATAATCTTCAAATGGAGTAATTCCAATTTTTAGGTACCCTAAGTGTCATACCCTATTTTTCTAGCCATAGTGAACATTTTTACTATGCACCTATTCTGTTGGATCAACTAAATAACCCACTTTTGCATTTATCTCATCTTTGCAAATCCCTAGGAAATTCATACCAACTCCAAGTCCAGTGAAACCACTTCCCACTTGTTACTAAAATCATGCCCTATTTTATGAGTGCCTCCACTCATTTTTATGAAAATATTTTCTGTTGACATCTCGAAGGATCATGATTTCCATCATTCCCCCCATTCAAGAAAACTCCCCCTTAACCCACATCCACCAAAACCTCCTTGGTTAGTTTTCTCATGACTAGAGGAGTCCTAGAAAAATAAAACTCCTATTTATAGAGCACTTTTATTTTCCACATGTTGCGTTGCTTATTACGGTTGTTTCCAACGATAGTTGACGACATAAATGGAGTGCTCGGAGTTGGATGAAAGGCATGTGAAGACCTCAAAGACTTTGCGAAGCAAGGAAAGCAGTCGTTTGACCATAATAAGAAACCATTTTCATTGCATGTCATATTACACTTTACTTTCGATATACTTGATCATGTGGAGAAGCGAACACTTCAGTGGGTTGCTTCTACCTCTTTTACCATTGACACTTGCATCGTGCATGACCCTACCACCTTATGAGGGTTATGTGGGTCGCTGTATATATGATGCTAGTAGATGCTACGCAAGTGGGATCGGGATTATTCATGGTGATGGGAACAAAAAAATGATTTCAAAGACTTTTCGAAAACCCCGTTGGGCGCCACTAATGCCCGAGGGAGATGATGATGAATTAGGTGACCACTTGAGAAAGAAGTGGTGTAATGGAGCAAGTGAGTATGTGTGTTTTAGAAAACGGATTAGATTTAAGGTCTGCTAACCGTCCCAACATTACATGTTCAACCACTCTACCCCTATATGGGAATGGGCTTTGTTGATTACCTTGGTGGGTACTGGCAAGGAGACCGCATTACTAGTGGCGGGAGTGGCGTGGTCACCCTTGATACGAGGTCGTACCGGTATGTACGATCATGCGCTGTCTTCACAGGCACCGGGCACACTATTGGTCCCCTCATGGATGGTATGATTAGAGCGAGGCTCATGTGATGTACATCGTGAGGGCTGGGTTCCAATCGAGTGGACTCTTTGTTTAGTATCGGGTGCTTAACTCGGGTATGTTATGTACCACGAGTCGTGGATAACATGGAAGTTCCTCGAGTCTAGTAGGTAAAGTGTGCAACCTCTACACAGTCTAAAACTATTCGAATAGCTGCGTCCGCGGTCATGGATAATTGGAGGTCCTTCTTAAATTACGTCCGGATGTTTTTGTGAAACTTGGTGTGATGGATGTGATGGTGACAAGAGGTCACATGAGTTAAGACTGATGACTTGGCATGAGAATTGAACTAAGTCCGTTGACTTTGCATGGTGAAATGTACACGAGGTGTTCAAGCCCTACTGATGATGATATCTATAACTTGTTCATATGGATATCTGCTATTTGTTGATGCATTCTTACTAGTTACTTGATGATGTCATCTATTTTCAAAATTAGCTTTCCGCAAAATTATCTACGTAGTGCTATATCATGCATCATTGTTACTTTGTTCCACCACTTGGGTTGCTTGCGAGTACATTCAAAGTACTCATTGGCTTCTCACTGGTTATTTAATTGGCTAGGCATGGAAGAGAAGGAGTATATTGAAGAGTTCGTTGGTGATGAACGTGCGAACTAGGACGCTTCCCAGTCGGAATGCTTGTAGGTTAAGGCAGATGGCATGGGTTCACGGTTTCTATCAAGATTTCCGCTACTTGTTCTATTTAAGTGATTGGCCCTCGAGGCCCGATCTATGTAGGACTTGAACTTCATGGTATTTATTTGTGTAAGATGCTAAATGTGGATGTAAGACTCTTGTGATTGAGCTTCTGTGTGTTCAGTGAGCATTGATCTCTAGGATCATTGTACACACGCATTCGGTTATCACGACTTATGAATCGGGGTCCCCACAGTCTGGCAGCGCCGCCTTATGTGTAGAACTTATGAATATGCTCAATATTCCATGAGTTAAGCGCTTTGGTGCCATCTTCGGTCTCCAGATGGACATTGCCGAGCCTGGTGACTCGTGCTACCTGGTAATGCCCTTCCCACTTCGGCTCGACTTCTTGGTACCCTTGGCAGACTAAACACGCTGAAGGACAATGTTGCCTTCCTCAAGGCTCCAGGCATGAACCATATGGCTATGGTAGTGGCGAGGGCTTGCTGGTATCGTGTAGCATGCACTTCAGCCCAGAGATGGTTTTCCTTGAGGAGCATGGCATCATCATGCCATAGCTACTGTTGCTCTACTTCATCGTAGGCAAGCAATCTAGGTGACCCGTATATGAGTTCTATGGGGAGCACTGCTTCCGCCTGCTACACCAGGGAGAAGGGCGTTTGACCAATAGCTCGATTTGGTGTTGCTGCAAGTCACCAAACAACCACCGACAACTCGTCTATCTAGCACTTGGCGCTCTTCCGCAGCTTATCAAAGTCCTTGTCTTGAGTCCTTGCTGCACTTTAGCATTCACCCCCTAGACTTACCAGTTGCTTCTAGGATGGGAAACTGAGGCGAAGGAGATCGTGCTTCCAAGGCTCTGGATATACTTCATGAAGGAATGGCTCGTGAATTGGGTGCCTTTGTTAGTGATCACCCTTTTAGGTACTCCAAAGCAGCACACCAGTCCTTTCATGAACTTTATAGCTAACTGGGCGGTCAACCTTCTCACTGGTTCCACCTCAGTCCACTTTGTGAACTTGTCGGTCGCCACGATCAAGAACTCAAAGCCCTTGATAGCGCGGGGGAAAGGCCCCAAGATATCTAGCCCCCAGAGCGATAATGGCCTAGATAAAGTAATTGTTTGTAGAGCTTGTGCTCGTTGATGGATGTTCTTGGAATGATACTGAAGAGCTTCACACTTGGCGAGTAGCTTAGCGGCACCCTATAGGGCAGTGGGCCAATGTCACAACCCTAGCTAGATATCCTAGGAATAGTATTGTGCTTGCATGATGTTTCATTTTGCATTAACATGAAATAGGGAACAAAAAGAAACCCCAAGATCACTTTGAATCCAAACAAATCAAACTTGGTGAAAATTCAACAAATCCAAAATGCCCACTAAAAATGTTCCCTATGTCTCGTAAATTTGGGCATGATTATAACAGGGACCATTCTAATTATTTGAACAATCAAAGTAATTCAAAAATAATTGATAAGGCTCCTGAAATCATTAAATAAAGCACTATCATTATTTTTGTTTTCAAAATATCATGAAACTTTTTAGACAAGTTTGAAATATTCAAACTTCATTATAGAAAATATATGGGATATTTTATAAAGTCATTTGTACCTGAAAAGAAAATAAACAAATGCCAGTAAAAGAAAACAGAGAAGAAATAAAAAGAAAAAAAGGAGAAAGGCCCAGGCCAGGCCAGCCCACTTGGCCTAGGGAGTTCATCGTCCTCCTGGCGGCCATGAGGACGAGCGTGTGGCCGGAGCGCGCGCGTTGCCATGCCTCCACGCCGGCAGCTGCCTACCTGTGTCCTCCTCGCCAGTGCGATGGGGATAAGCTCCCTAGAGCCATACCCATCGCTCCCTCTCTCTCTCGCCCGCCTCTCTTTCTCTCCCCTCTCTGCTTTGCCATGGCCAAGCCCTACTCGAGCACGCCACCGTCACGTTAGCTGCTCCCCCCTCGCCCCTGAGCCCCCAATCGATCCGCCTAGATTTACTCTTCCTCCTCGCCAAGCCGTGCACCGCCAGGGGCTTCCCATCGCCGTCTTCGCGTCGTCTTCAACCTCCGGCCGCCGGAGATCAAGTGGAGCTCGCCCCTGAGCCCGCTCTCGACGTCTCTGCGATCGCTGTGAGCCCCTGAGTCTTTTCCCCCTCTTTCCCCCTTCGATTGAGCGCTCTAGGATCGGATTCCATCAAGGTCTGAATGCCCCCGCCGCTCGAGCTCGACGCCGGCCGTGTTCCTGTGACCAGCTAGTCCGTCTGAGGCCTCCGTCTTGTTCGTGAGGCTGTGTAGAGTCCGTAGGTGCCAAGTAGAGCTCATGTTGCGCCCTGGTTCAACGAGCCCGTGCTCGCCCGAGCTCCGGCCGCCGCCCAGCTCGCTGCCGGCGTCGATTCCGACCATCTCAGCTCCTAGGAGGGGTCGGAATGACGCGCGCGTGTGTGCTGAGTCGTTTGGTGCCCTCCGCCGTCCTTTTGGTCGCCGGAGGAGGGATCCCGAATCCTTCCGACATCTCTGGAGTCACCGGCAGCTCAACGCCAGTGGGTCTTGCCGGAGTTGACCATGGGGTTTTACCCGTGAGTCACTGGCAGGTGGGGCCAGGCCCTGACAAGTCAAAGTTAATTAAGAATTTAATTAATTATTTTAATTAACCTAATTAGTCACTAACAGTGGGCCCAATTTCTGTTAGTTAATTAGGATTTAGTTTTAATTAGTTAGTTAAGAGTCTGAGTCACTAACATGTGGCCCCCACATGTCTGGTTTGACTCTGGCCCGGTCAGCTAACCAGCTGACGTCATAATGATGTCATGTTGATGCAATAAAAGCAATTTCTAGTTTAAACATAATTCCAGAATTTATTCAAAACTTCAAAAATTCATATAAATTAATTTGTAAGTCAGATGAAAATAACTTATATATGAAAATTTATCAGAAAAATCCAATGAATCCAATGGTGCTACTCTCATGCATGTTAGAGAAATATAAATAGGTGAACATTGACATTTATTAATAGGTTAGTAATTGGAATTTGAAATGAAGAGCAATTTTGAACCTATATTCAAATTCATTTCAAATCACCATGAACACTAGTTGCATTAGCTCATCTATGCATGCTATCATGCCATGATCATGCATCATATTGTTGCACTTGCGTGTGTTGATTGTGTCTTATCTGCATTGCGGTAGGCCCTGCTCCTGAGGATACCCCCGAGTATACCGACGAAGGAGAGAACCTTTTGGTTTCCCAGCAAGGCAAGCAACCCCTTTGATCATTCCGAGAATATCCCACCCTCTCGCTTCTGCTCTTGTTTATTGCATTAGGACAAACGATCACATGTCAGTCATACACGATAGATGATCCTATTCTGCTGCATATCCTGACATTGTCACAGTAAATAGCTAAACCTTACAACCTAGCATACCTGGTAGATGCTTGTGCCATGATGTGCTTAGCTTACTTTGCGTGCTCTGCTTGCGATGCTTAGAGTTGTGTCAGGTCGGATTCATCTGGGTGATGAACTGAGTGAAATGATGTTGTTCTAATGTGATGATGATATGATGAACTCGATTTGGTAAAGGTAGCGATGAGAGGCTATGTAGGAGTACATAGAGGGTTGTCTCATTGGGACCGTTCTTAGGAACTGAGTTCCGTGTTTGTGATCCAAAACTAGTTACTACCACACGTTGGGATACTTAACTGACCCTCTCGACTTATCATTCGCTTAGTCCTTAGTCCAGGAGTTGCAAGTAGTTTCTGGTGTTTATAACATGCTGGAGGCCATGCATAGAGCTGACCCTAGGGGTGGGTTACGATGCGGTATGAAGTGGCACGGTGTACCAAGGGTCACCCGGATGGTGGGCTTGGGAACCCTTAGCGGAAATTTCGGCCGGAATTCCATGCGGGTTCAGTCTCAAATAGGCGATAACCTGGACTAGAGGTCTCATGTGATTGACGGTCGTGGCCAACTCCCTCGTTGGGCATCCGCTTGAAGGTTGCCGAGGTACTTGGTTTATGAGCACAAATCGATAAGTGGCGAGAGCGTGTGTGCACAACTACACCCCTGCAGGGTATGAAACTAATCGAATGGCCGCATCCTCGGATATGGACTACTTGGAGAACTTATGTTGTTCATAGATAATCTAATGGATACTCATAAAAATATCAAGACAAGTGTGAGTACCGTGGATGGCACTCTCCCAGGAGGGAAGTGAATCCATGATGGTGTATTGTTATGGAGTTAGTGGACTCGTGTGCGATATATAAAATGTAAACAAAGAGTTAAAATTGAGTAGTGTTTATTAGCCATGAGTTAAAGCTAGCATTGCTGCATAAACTCCACCACTCCCTTTGTTGATACGTGAGCATGAATAGACTAGGATTGTCTTAAAGACTTGCTGAGTACGTATGTACACACATTTGCTTAATAAATGTTACAGATGAGACCTAGGACCCATTAGGTGGGTTCTTTCTAGACGTTGACGATGCCGAATAGATGGTGTCCCAGCTACGACGTTTGCCCTGTGGCGGGCTGTAGATAGTCAGGCCATGTTCCTTTTTACCCTTTCATCTTTCTGTACTCAGACAGCTTATGCTTCCGCTTGGTTTGTATGAACATGTTTGTATGACTTGAGAGTCGGGTCATGTGACCCTTATCTGTAAGAACATATTATGCAAGGCTCATCTGAGCCTATTAAATAAAAGTCATGTTGTTGGATAGTTATGTTGTGATGCCATGGTTGTATCTATGCATATCGGGCATGTCGTGCGTACGTGTGACGTGCAACGGTATGTATGGGATCCGACACCTAGTCGTGTGCCTTTAGTAGTACTCTTTACGGGAAACTGCCTCTTTGTACTTCCACCGAGCCATGGTAGCTTGCTACTGCTCCGGACACATTGATTGACTGGCATGTATCCTTCTTTGCTAATGTGTCTGTCCCTTTGGGGAAATGTCCCACGACGTAATGGAGTCCTTGTAGCTTGCTATGATTCGTCTACACATGCTTAAGGCCAACACCTGCATTGCTGGGTTATGCATGCCCGTACAGAGGTGCCGCTTGGGTTCTATGACTAGTTATTTCGGCCCAGGTTCTCTGTCATTTGATTGCCAGCGACATGTTCACATACGTGAGCCAAAAGATGCAAACGGTTCCGGCTAAGGTAAGGCTGCGGTCGTGGAACTTACCATGCGTGAGGCCGCAAAGTGATGTGATATGTTACAGTCTAGATTCTTTTGACTTAGGAACGGGGTCCCGACAGCCAATAGAAACCCTGCCGAAAAGATTTACCAACAAGGTCTCTTGATCCTGTGGGAGAGAAACATACCCCTCCATGGATTTCCGCCAATAGCGTTAGTCCATCCTCCCGACAGATGCACCTCAATTTCACACCGTTTGGTCATCTTTTGTACAAGGTGTCATCGACAAACAAGTACATACTTGACTGGCGGGCTACTTTTCGGCTTCCTCTTGCTCTTCGGGTAGTTCTCTTGTCTGAAGGAAGTGAATTATATGTTTTGCCTAGGCTGGAACTTGTGGCTCGACAACAAGGACCAGTAGTGTCTCCTCATCGGTGGGAGCGCTTGCTTCAACCGCAAGAACCTAGGGTCCTACGGGAGGGAGCTGCTCATCCACCATGGCGGGACTTTTCCCGACATCATCTCTACTAGCGACTTCTGAGAGCTCTATCGGGAAATGCTTGCCGGAGTTCAGATTCCTTCTCTTTCTGGTCATAGCCGACAGGGATACAGATGGTTGATTGAGGAGGAGAACAAATGTTCCTGGTTCCACAGGAAGCTTCTGTGCATAACATTTTGATAGATGGTAAGCAATGTTGTTTTCCACTCGGGGCACACGCTCTGTTTGTAGTCTGCTACCTCTTGAGCATGTGTTGGTTTTCCTTTTAAGAGGAAAGCGTGATGCAGCAAAGTAGATAAGTATTTCCCTCAGTTGTTGACAACCAAGGTATCAATCCAATAGGAGGGACAAGCAAATCACCAATGGTTGCACCTACACAAACAATCAAACTCTTGCACCCAACACTATGAAGGGGTTATCAATCCCTTCATGATTATTTGCAAGGATTAGATCCGATAGATATAGATGTAAACAAGAACGGAAAATAGAAGTTAAATTAATTGCAGCAAAGTATTTTTGGTATTTTTGGTTTATAGATATGAAAGTATATTATGGAATGTTGACCCGAGGGCCATAGGTTTCACTAAAGGCTTCTCTCTTGAAGGCAAATATCATGGTGGGTAAACAAATTACTATAAAGCAATTGATAGAAAAGCGAATAATCATGTAGTTATCCAAGGCAATGATCATGCATATAGGCATCACCTCCGTGTCAAGTATTAAGTTCATCTAGAGTATTAAGTTTATAAAGAATATAGTAACACATTAAGAAAGATGACATGGTGTAGAGGGTTAAACTCAAGCAATATGATGAAAACCCCATCGTGTTACCCTTGATGGCAACAATACAATACGTGCCTCGCTACCCCTACTATGTCAATGGTTGAGGACACTACAATATTGAACCCAAAACCAAGCACTTCTCCCGTTGCAAGAATTACCAATCTAGTTAGCCAAACCAAACCAATAACTTGAATAGACTTGCAAGGATATGAAATCATGCAAATAAGAATTCAGAGGAGATTAAAATAAGATTCATGGATAATCTGAATAGAAAATCACAATTCACCGGATCATGACAAACACACCACAAAATGATTACGTCAAATAGATCTCCATGAAGATCATGAAGAACATGGTATTGAAATCACAGAGAGAGAATAAGCCATCTAGCTACTAGCTATGGACCTGTAGGTCTATGGTGAACTACTCATGCATCATCGGAGGGGCAATAGAGTTGATGTAGATGCCCTCCGTGATCGAAACCCCCTTCGGCAGATTACTGAAAAAGGCTCCAAGATTGGATCTCTCGGGAATGGAGGCTTATAGCGGAGGAAAAGTATTTGCGTGTCTCTTTCTGATGTTGCGGGAATATTTGGGTATTTATAGGCCAAAGAATAGGGTTAGGAGACCTGCCGGGAGGCGACAAGCGTAATAGGCACTACCAGGGGGTGCGCCTAGCAGGCTTGTGGCTCCTTGGCACCTCCCCTACTATCCACTCCAAGTTTGATTGATTCTTTTTCCTTCCGAATGTTTTATTCAGTTTGGACTCCGTTTAATATTTCATATCTGCAAAACTCAAAGACAAGGAGAAAACAGAAACTGGCACTAGGCTCTAGATTAAAAGGTTAGTCAATAAAATAATATAAAATAGCATATTAATGCATATAAAACATCCAAAATAGATAATATAATAGCATGCCACCATCAAAAAATATAGATACGTTGGAGACGTATCAGCATCCCCAAGGTTAATTCCTACTCGTCCTCGAGTAGGTAAATGATAAAAACATTATTTTTGATGTGGAGTGCTACCTAAAATATTTATCCATCTAATATTCTTTATTGTGGCATAAATATTCAGATCTGTAAACAGTAACATTTCAAGCATACTAGCAAAGCAATTGTATCTCTTCAAAATGTAATGGCAAAAGAAAGTTATATCTACAATATCATATGGTCTGGCTATGCTCCATCTTCCCCACACAGAGTATTTATATCATTCACAACCCCGATGAAAAGTCAAGAAATTTTTTTCACACCTTTATTTTCTCAAACATTTTCAACTCTTGCACAATACATGAGCGTGAGCAATGGATATAGCACTATAGGTGGAATAGAGTATGGTGGAGGTTGTTAATGAAAGGGAGAAGATAGTCTCACATTAACTAGGCGTATCAAAGGGCTATGGAGATGCCCATTAATAGATATCAATGTGAGTGAGTAGGGATTGCCATGCATCCAATGCACTAGAGCTATAACTATATGAATGCTCAAAAAGAAACAAAGTGGATGCGCATCATGAAGAAAAATTCCACTAGCTATATGGAAGTGACAAAATAGGAGACTCTCTATCATGAAGATGATGGTGCTACTTCAAAGCAAAAGTGTGTAAAAAGGTAGTAGAAATGTCCCTTATCTCTTTTCTCTCATTTTTTTATTTGTGGGCATCTAAGGCGTCATTTATTCATTTTTTATTTGGGCTTTGCTGGCCTCTTTTTTTCATAATGTCCGGAATCTCATCCCTACTTGTGAGGGAGTCATAAGTTCCATCATCCTTTCCTCACATGGGACATGCTCTATTAGTGATAATCATCACACTTTTATTCACTTAGAACTCAAAGGAAAATTACAACTCGATACCTATGACAAAATATGAGTCTATATGTAATATGTAAGTGATGGTGCATGTCATAAAAGGAAACGGTGGAAGTTGCATGGAAATATATCTCGGAATGGATATGGAAATGCCATAATAGGTAGCTATGGTGGATGTTTTGAGGAAAATATATATGGTGGCTGTTTTGAGGAATGGATATGGTGGTTGTTTTGAGGAAGGTGTTTGTTGTACTAGCGAAAGTTGCACGGTACTAGGGAGGCTAGCAAAGGTGGAAGGGTGAAAGTGTGTATAATCCATGGAATCAACATTAGTCATAAATAACTCACATACTTATTGCAAAATTCTATTACTCATTGAATCAAAGTATTAAGAGCATGCTCCTAGGGGAGAGGTTGGTAGGAGTTAACCGTCACGCGCTCTCGACCCTCACAAAAAGATCGACAATCTATAAACAAGTCATGCTCCGACTTCCTTACATAACGGTTCACCATATGTACATGCTACAGGAATCACAAAACTTTACACAAGTATTTTAACAAATCACAATTACTTCCTAACATGTCTCTTAATATTACCATCTTTATATGTCAAAACTTTATGCAAGGAATCAAACTTCTCATAAATACTCAATGCACTTAATATGGATGTTTTTATTATATACCTTTTCGGTGTCTATCATATTAGGACTAAATTCATAACCTAGACTAATTACCATGCTGTTTTATCAATTTTCAAAATAATATAAGTGAGGTACGAGAGTTCAAGTATTTCTATAAAATGCAAACACCACCGTGCTCTAAAACATATAAGTGAAGCACATAAAGCAAAATTGCCTAACTCAAAATATATAAGTGAAACACATAGATCATTCTAATAAATTCACGATTCAGCATGTCTATCTCAAAAGATGTGTGCAGCAAGGACGATTGTGGCAAACTAACAAGCAAAGACTCATATCATACAAGACGCTCCAAGCAAAACACAAATCATGTGGTGAATAAAAATATCGTCTAAATTAAATTTACCGATGGATTGAAGACGGAAGAGGGCATGCCTTCTGGGGCATCCCCAATATTAGGTTCATTTTCATCCTTGAATATGACTTGGGGTGCCTTGTGCATCCCATAGATTAGGCTCTTGCCACTCCTTATTGCATAGTCCATCCAATCATTACCCAAAACTAGAAAACTTCACAACACAAAACTTAACAGAAAACTCGTGAGATCCGTTAGTATAAGAAAATAAATTGCCACTTTAGGTACTGTTGTGAACTCATTGTTTATTTATATTGGTGTTATACCTACTTTAATCTAACTTCTCCATGGTTCATACCCCATGATAAAACCCAAAGATTCATTAAAATAGGCAAACAACTCAAAGAAAACAAAATTTGTCAAAAACAGAACAGCCTGTAGCAATATGAAAACTTCGTATACTTATTAACTCAAAAAATTCTTAACAATTAGTAAAACCTTCGAACTTTATATATAAATCTAGTGTAGAAATTTCAGACTCATTCAACGGTCCAAAAAATTAAGAAAATTCCTGGACTGAGCGCAAAAGTTTCTGTTTTTCAGCAAGATCAAATCAACAACTACCATAAGTCACCCCAAAGGTTTTACTTGGCTCATACACTAATTAAAATACCAAAACACCATTACTATAGAATTAATAATGTGGTAAACACTCAAAAATATAAGCAAAATAAGAACACAAAAATAAAATTGGATTGCCTCCCAACAAGCGCTATTACTTAGCGTCCCTAGCTAGGCAAAACGCAATACATCAAGGTATTGTCATCTTTGGTATGCAATCAAAAAGTAGCTCCCATAATAGATTCATAAGGAAATATTATCTTCTTTCTAGGAAAGTTTTCCATGCCTTTCCTTAATGGAAATTGGAATTTAATGTTTCCTTCTTTCATGTCAATAATTGCACCGATCGTTCTAAGGAAAGGTCTACCAAGAATAATAGGACATGTAGGATTGCAATCCATATAAAGAACAATGAAATATACAGGCACATGATTCCTATTTTCAACAATAATAACATCATTAATCTTTCCCGTACGTTTCTTAATAGTGGAATCTGCAAGATGCAAATTTAGAGAGCAATCATCAAGATCATGCTAACCTAGCACATCACATAAAATTTTTGGACTCGTGGATACATTAGCACCCAAATCACACAAAGCATGGAACTCATGATCTTTTATTTTAATCTTAATAGTAGGTTCCCACTCATTATGAAGCTTTCTAGGTATAGAAACTTCTAACTCAAGCTTTTCTTCAAAACATTTCATCAAAGCATCAATGATATTTTTAGTATAAGCCTTATTGTGACTATGAGCATGAGGAGAATCAACATATATTGCAACAAGGAAATACCATCAATCAAAGATAAGATATCATAATTAAAGTCCTTGAAATCCAAAAGAGTGGGTTCATTGCTATTTATAGTTTTGACCTCTTCAATCCCACTTTTATCAATCTTAAAATTAAGATCTGTAACTCCGAATCATCTCCCTTTAACTAAAGTTGACTCATCTCCATCCTCATCTTTATGAAGATTTATATTGGAAAACAAAGATTCAATAAGAGTCACACAAACCACTTTGAGATCTTCATCAATACTATCACGAGAAAACACCTTTTCAAGCCATTCACGCTTAGCACATATTCTAGTGGTTCTTTCCTTACTTTCATATTCCGTGGCCAGAGCACCCGCCGTGCTCAGCTGAACACCCCGGCGTGTTCGCACGGGCCTGTAGGTGTCGCCCCGACCTCCAGCGCCCCCTCACACAGCCCTAGTGCCGCGGCCTCCCTTGGCCGAGCTCCGCCCGCCGTCTCCGGCGTCGTAGCCACGAGCTCCGGCATCCCCCATGCCCCCTACTAGCTCGCCCCAGTGCCCCGGCCGCCGCTCCCGTGGCCGGTAGCGCAGACGCCGCAACGACCAGAGGTCACCGGCAACGAGTCCGTTGCCTAAGCCCTGCAGGTGGAACCCCCTCGTCAGGTGGGCTAATCCCCGGGTTAATTAACCCCTGAGCCACTGACGTGTGGGCCGAGCCTGTTAATTTATTTAATTTAAATTAAAAATAAAACTGTTAGATTAATGTGTCATTGACAGGTGGGGCCCAGCCGCCAGGTTTAACCTGGGCTGGAGCCTTTGACCTGCTGACGTCACCATGACGTCAGGATGACATAATAAATTCAATTTTGGATTTAAAATTAATTCCAGAAATTAATAAAAACTTCTAAAATTTATAGAAAATAATATGTAAATCAGATGAAAATAATTTATATATGAAAATTGATCAGAAAAATTCAATGAATCCATATGTACAATTTTCATACATGTTAGAGCAACCTAAATAGGTGAACTTGGACATTTTAGTTCAAATGCATTACGGAAGCCATATATGAAATTGAATTTGAACTTTGAGTTCAAACCCACTTCATTTAAATGTGTTGCTACGTGCATTAGCTCAAATACCTCATATTGCGATGACATATTCATGCATCATATTGTGGCATTTGGTGTGTATTGATTTGTACCCCCTTCGATGTTGTTCATTGTGTTAGGCACTGTTCCGGAGGATACGGGCGAGTATCCATCTAAGGAGTAGTAATGTGTGATCGTCTTATCAGGCAAGCAACCCCCCTTGAACATACCCGATACAATCCCACTCTCTCGCTCTTGCTCTCACTTATTGCATTAGGACAAAACGTTACAACTTTGCATGTTCCGGTAGTTGAACCCATTCCTCGGCATGACCTCTCATTGCCACAGTAAATAGCTAAACCATGCAACCTAGCATACCTGGTAGATGCTTGAGCTATGTTTTGCCTTAACCTGTTATGCTTAGAGTTGTGTCAGGTCTGATTCATCTGGGTGATGAACCGGAGTAAACTAAACTTGTTTTGATAATGAGAGTTAAGTTGTGAACACGATTTGGTAAAGGTAGCGATGAGAGGCCGTGTAGGAGTACATGGCGGGTTGTCTCATTGGGATCGTCCTTAAGAACTGAGTCCTATGTATGGTGTCCAAGACTAGCTACTAGCGCACATTGGGATCCTTAATCGACTTATTAACCGACTTGATCTCTGTCCAGGAGTTGCAACTAGTTTCTGGTGTTTGTAGGATATGCTAGTAGTCTACCAAGTGGCACCCCGTACAGGTGGGCTTGGGACAGACTAGGTATTGTGGCCCGATGTACCAAGCGTAGTACCATCCCTCGAGGTGGGCTTGGGAACCCTATACACATCGTTTGGGGCCATTGAGGAAACTTTGGCCGGACTTCCTTGCGGGTTCAGTCCCGAATAGGCGATAAACCTGGACGAGAGACTTGTGTGGTTAGTCAGGTCGTGGCCAACTCCCTTGCTGGGCTTCTGCTTGAAGGTTGCCGATGTGCCTTTTTATGAGCACGTGGCGGTAAGTGGTGAGAGCATGTGTGACGAAGTACACCCCTGCAGGGTAATCAATCTATTCGAATAGCCACGTCCGCGGATATGGACTACTTGGATACTTATATGGTTCATAGACAATTTAAAAGGTTACTCTTAAAAGCTTCAAGATAAGTGTCAGTACCGTGGATGGCACTCCGGTAGGAAGATGGGAGCGGATCCATGGTGGTCTATTGTTGTGGTGTTAGCGGACTCATGTATGCTTCAAAACTTTTCAAATTTATGAAAGTCATAGTACAAGATAGCCACCGAGTCAAAGCTGGCTTGCTGCATTGAACCCCACAACTTCCTTGTTGATACCGATGCATATGTAGTTAGTTCTGATGTAAGACTTGCTGAGTACTCAGTACTCACTATTGCTTAATTATGTTTTTGCAGAGGAGACTCCGGTCTCGCTAGTGGTTTCTTCGATAAGATTGATGTTGGTCATTTAGCTTGGGAATCTTAGCCAGAGGTCTGGTTCCTGTGGAGGGCCTTGTAGTTGGACAGGCTTCCCTCAGGCTTCTTTTTTTCTAGATGTCTGTACCCAGACATGTTAAGCTTCTGCTTGTTGTTTGTATGATTTGTGTGTTGGGTCATGTGACCCTATTTGTAATATCACTCTATGTTGTCTCTTATGAGCCTCCTAAATAAATGTTGTGTTGTGGTATGGTTATGTTGTGATGCCATAGTTGTATCTATGCATATCGGGCATGTCATGCGTACGTGTGACGTGCAACAATATGTATGGGATTCGACACCTAGTTGTGTGCCTTTTTATAGTACTATTTACAGGGAACCGCCTCTTTGTGCTTCCACCGAGCCTTGGTAGCTTGCTGCTGCTTCGGACACATTGATTGACCGGCATGTATCCTTCTTTGCTGCTATATCTGTCCCTTCGGGGAAATGTCTCGCAGTGTAATGGAGTCCCTGTAGCCTGCTACGACTCATCTACGTGCAATGATGACATCTATGTCCCATGGAGTAATGGAGTCCTTGTAGCTTGCTATGACTCGTCTACACATGCTAGAGACCGACACCGGCATTGTTGGGTTACGTATGCCTGTTCCTGTACGGATGTGCGACTTGAGTTCTACGACTAGTCATGTGGACCCGGGTTCTTTGACGTTTCAATGCTAGCGACATATTGCATACGTGAGCCAAAAGATGCAAACGGTCCCGGCCCAGGTAAGGTGGCATCCGTGGAGTTAACCGTGCGTGAGGCCGCAAAGTGATGCGATGTGTTACATGCTAGATTCTAATGTCTTACGATCGGGGTCCCGACAATCATAGTCGATTTTGATGCTTGCCTCCTCTCTAGGGAGTCGCTAGTTTTGGGTAGCTTGACATTCATCTTGGCTCGCATCCTCCTATAGAGCATGTTCGAATGGAACATGGCAGTGACACCCGCGCGATGAATTTCTAGGATGTTGCGATTCACTCGACCGAATCCCAGGATGTACTTCCTCAAAAGTTCTCCCTCCTTCTACGGGAGGACTTGAAGATCGCTGGGCTGGCCTGGCTCCTCGTGAGCACCTATGAAGGCGCCAATGAACTCGTTGCACAAATCATCCCAGGATGAAATGGAAGTTTCCGCCAGGCGCATCTGCCATGATCTCACATTTGGATTAAGTGCCAAAGGGAAATAGTTGGCGAGCACATTTTCATCTCTTCCTCGTGCGGCCTTGACATCTATCACGTATATGACCAGGAATTCTGTCGGGTTCAACTTCGCATTGTATTTTTTGGTACCTCAGGCTTGAAGGCTCGGGTCGACGGCAGCGGACCTGTCGCAGGTTTCTAGTTAAGGCAGGGCAGCTGACCTTGTAAGGAAGGTACCCGCCAACACTAGGCCCAAGGTTGCCAACGTCTGGACCGTTGCACTTGTCGGATTGACGATGAGCTTCCCGCTGTCGCTCGATGGACTCAAAGTGATTTCGCACAAATGTAAAATTTAGAGTCCTTTGCTTGAAGCTTTGCCAATCTATTCCCTTACATCTTAGGGTATTCCACAGTCCTTTTGCCAACCCATCATTGAACTTTTCCTGAAACATACTTAGTGGAAACATTAGTTCAATGACATATATGTTGTTATTAATTACCAAAACCACCAAGGGAGCAAATGTGCTTTCAATCTCCCACTTTTTGGTAATTGATGACAACATATAGATCAAAGCTTCGACAAATGATATAATCAATGAATATAATCGTTGCTTTGAGAAGTATGTGATAAGCAAGAGCCCCCCCTAAATTTGTGCATTATTTTAAATTAGCGCTTCAATGCAAATGCACAATTGATTAGGTACATGGGGCACTTCTTCCATGTCACATACATCTTGGTGGTGTGCGAGAGTAAGAAGAGTTAACAACATAGCACAACACATGAAGCAAAGTGAATGATCATCACATAACCATTAAATGATAGGAAATAGTAGCAACTCACATAACAACGTATGATCAAACACAAAGACAAAAGTACATCACATCAAACCAAAAGAACCAAATGTTTGTAAAACACGCACATAAAAACAGGCGCTCTCTCACTCGGAGCCTAAGATATATATACTACTACTCCTCCTTTGGCAACAAGTAACGAAAAAGTTCAAAGAGATATAGCTAATTCTTCTGCGGTTGATCTCCTCCGACCGTCGATGTCGGAGTCAAGAGAACTGCATCGATGAAGACTTCTGCTGAAGTCCTGGATGGAGTTAGAGTACATACTGGAGGCACTAGAGCCGAAGTAGCTAAAGATATTGTGGCTGGAGCAAAAGATCAAGGCCTCTTCTCTAGAGCTGGCACTGTAGGTGTCCTGGCCTTAGTCGTGAACTAGGTAGTAGTCCTCATAGGTGCACTGTCCTCCTCGTCATCAGAAGACTCAGACTCTGAAGAGGTGCGACGCACGGGGTTCATCAACCTCCTTCTTAAGCTCATTGACGGTCTTGGTCAGTCCATCTACCTTGTCATTAAGATTTTTCACTCTATCATAAATAATGTACACAAGGTTCTCCTGATTGCCCATGATGGTCTTCATGTCCTTCTTCATGTCCATGATAGTGCTGATCAAAAGATCCATCTGATCGTTCCTGGATCTAGGGACGCGAGCACTAGTGGCTCGAGCTGCCTCTACCTCTGCCTCTGCCTCTGCCTCTGCCTGAGCTACACCTGACGTGGGATGAACTGGGTCCATCACCACAACGTTGTCCTCAAGATCTGGCCGAAGTGGAAAGTGGGGTCTATCCATCGCAAAGATGTGCTTCTCAAGCTTAGAATTGATAAGCGTCTGAATATATGGTGCATAGCAGCATGAGCGCTTCTGATCAGCAGCAACCCTCTTCACTGTCTCTACTATCAAATCCATCACTCGAATCCTGGTGTGACGATCAAGATGGATTAGCATGTTGATGGAATATCCACGAATAATCTTCTCATGTCTACACTTGGGCATCAAGGTATGCCTCAGGATGGTGTTCATGGTACGGAGGCTTGGCTAGAGAAAATAGATAGAACCAAGCTTGTGAGATTGCATGTTGACCACTGGAATAGGATTATACATCCTTCATAGAGTTGTGGTTCTCCTTTGATTCTGAGTAGACATCCAAATCTCCATCCTGAACCTCTGGGACTCCTAAGATGGTAGCCCATTCATCATCAGTAGACTCATATCTTGCTCCATCAATCATCCAAACAATCCTGCCATCTCCATAAAAATCAGTAGTGGAGTTGAACTGCATGATCATCTCATCATTCCAAGAAGTGAACTCCTTGCCAACAAATTGGTCAAGGCCAATGCAATGGAAGTTGTCTTGGACACATGGAAAGTAATTCGCATTATCCTTGATATACTTCCAGTCCACATATCTCATGTCACTGACTGCTTGACTCTCGTCAAGCAAAACTGTCTCATAGAGGTCTTGTTGTTCCTTGGCATAACACCCGTAATCTACAACAATCTTTCTCCTCTGGGCACATGGATCAATTTCTCTCCAAGCCCTCAAGCCTGAATCTTTCTTCTTCTTCATATCATCAGCTGTGGATGGTTGGCATCATGTACAGGAAGGTGAGGTCTGAGCTTCATCAGAACAGTCATAGCATCATCATCATCATCTTCTCTAAATGTGGATTGCTTGTTCTTCTCAAAAGCAGGTATATCCCTAGTAGTCCTCTTGGACTTCTGTGTAGCAGCTTTCTTTGAAGTAGTCTTGGTGCTCTTGGAGGTGCTTGACTTAGGCATAGCATCAGCCAATAGTTTCTTTTCTCTCTCCTCGGGAGGGGCCTTAATAGAAGGTTTTTCCTCCTCTTCCTCCTCAGCAACGGCACCAACAACCTCATCTGGATCTTCAACACTCCTGCCTATAACATAGATGAACCTCTTCCTGGCTGTCTTCTTATCTCCTGCCTTCTTAGGCAATGCTTTTCTTGGGGGCTCAACAATCATGGTAGCCCTAGCACTCTCATGTGCTTTGAAGGTCTCTATAGGTGCATAAACTTTGCTGACTACCCCTCCTTGATGAGGTAGCCTCATTTGTATATTTCCTTGGAGCCTTCTCGTGCTTCTTAGCATGAAGATCTTCTGGAACAAGATCAGAATCATCTTCCTCTTAGTTGAGTCTCTTCCTTGTCCTAATGGCAGCCCTAGGCCACCCATGAGAGCTAGGAGTGCCTGGATCTCTGGAAGAACTGGACTCGAGACTCATGCCTGAACTCATCTCAACGTTCTGCTCTGGCAAAATTCTAACTATCTGACCGTGACATGCTATCCTGTGAATAAAGTATAGAAGAGTGGAATAGGATGAGTCATCACAAAATGCAGAAATATTTGAAATTTTGAACAAAAGATTATCCAAGTTTTGCATTCTGTCAAGTGTATTTCGATACAACCGAGGCAAACATTTTTCGTCACACCGAGACAAACACCTACCTTTCTAGGAACTTGGCACCATTTTCGGTTGCACCAAAAATGAGAACTCGGTTCCACCGATGTGTTCTAAGTGTGGCAGAAAGGAAAATCGGTGACACCAATTTTTTTGCATCGGTTCTACTGAGATTCAGTTGGCGGACAACAAACCCCTAAAAATCAATCATTCGCTACTCTACGAGATTTTCTTGGGGATGGAAAGCTTTCAAACTATGGATAGATGGTAAATAAGCCCTAATTCACAAGATTTGGATAGAGGAGAGTGAGAGGGGGCCGAATACATACCCTAATGCGGCTGGGGATGCCTCTACAATGGCTAAGAATATTGCAGCGGAAAGTAAAGACAAGTATGTAAGTAAAGAGTGGGTAGGAAGAGCAAACACAATTGGTGAGACTATGATTTCTCCCGTGGATCTGAAGGTGCTGCTATCGTACATCCACGTTCATGGAAAATTCAACCCACGGAGGGTAACGGTTGTGAGAGTCCATGGAGAGCTCTACCCACAGAGGGTTCTACGAAGAAGCAACCTTCACAATACCATGACGACCTACGTCCATGGTGTATTAGCCTTACTCAGGGTAGATCTTCACGAAGTAGGTGATCTCCTTGCCCTTACAAACTTCTTGGTTCACTCCACAACATGAAGTAGGAGGCTCCCAAGCGACACCTAACCAATCTAGGAGGCACCACCCTCCAAAAGGTAATAGGCTCGATTGTGTTGATGAACTCCTTCCTCTTGTGCTTCAAGATGATAGACTCCTCAACACACAATCACTCTCTCACAGATTTAGCTTGGTAGAAGAGATTGATTGTGTGTAACGTGAGTTGGGGAGGATAGAGATCAAGATTCATATGGTAGGAATGGAATGGCATGATCTCAACACATGAGTAGGTGTCTCTCTCGTAGAAAATCAATAGGTATGAGTGGGGAACTATTCTGAGTGCTTCTCTTATGAGTGAGTGGTGGTGGAGGGGTATATATAGGCATCTCCAAAAATCCAAATGTTACACACAAAATAACCAACTCGGTGACTCCGATGTGTTAATCTCAGTGGTACCAAAGTGACCACAAGGTGGCAACTTTTGAATCTCGGCGAGACCGATATATGAATCTCGGTTGCTCCGATAAGGTGACCAGCGGTCAGAATGTCCAATCACGGTGACGCCGATCCAACAATCTCGGAGAGCCCGAAACTGTGAACTTGCGTAACAGAAAGTTGGTAGCCTAACTCGGTGGCACCGAATGCTGAATCGGTTACAACGAAAAGCTAGGGTTTAGCTAAGCCTGTCTAGTGTTTGGAATATGTGGCACCGAGTGTAGAATGTTGGTTGCACCAATTTTGAATATTTGGCTTTGGATAGACTTTTATGGAAGACCTTGTGGGTGTATGGGGTGACTATCACTTGTGCACGGATGAGCATTTTGTTCACCAACAAAACCTTACCCCCTTTTAATTGTATTGGCTTTCCTATGGACTCATAGTGATTTCTCACAAATGTAAAATGTAGAATCCTTTACTTTAAGCTTGGACAATGCTATTCCTTGCATCTGGGGGTATTCCTTAATCCTTTTGCCAACCCATCATTGAACTTCTCCTGAAACATACTTAGTGGAAACATTAGTTCAACGACATATATGTTGTTATTAATTACCAAAACCACCAAGGGAGGAAATGTGCTTTCAATCACCCCCTTTTTGGTAATTGATGACAACATATGGATAAAAGCTTCAACATATGATATAATCAATAAGTATAATCGTCACTTTGAGAAGTATGTGATAAGCAAGAGCTCCCCTAAATTTGTGCATTATTTTAAATTTGCGTTTGAATGCAAATGCACAATCTATTAGGTACATGGGGCACTTCTTCCATGTCACATACATCTTGGTGTTGTGCGACAGTAATAGGAGTTAACAATATAGCACAACACATCAAGCAAAGTGAGTGATTATCACATAATCACGAAATGATAGGAAATAGTAGCAACACACATAATAGCATATGATCACACAAAAAACTATCTCACATCAAACCAAAGAACCAAATGTTTTGGAAAACCAACAGATAAATATAGACGCTCTCTCACTCAAAGCCTAAGCTGTGTATACAACTTCTCCCCTTTCGCAACAAGTTACCAAAAAGCTCGAAGATATATAGCTAACCGTTCTACGGCTGATCTCCTCCAATCGTCGATGTCAGAGTCGAGAGAACTGCGTCGGCGAAGACTTCTGCTGAAGTCCTGGATAGAGATGGAATAGATATTGGAGGCATTGGAGAAGATGGAGCTAAAGATACTGTGGCTGGAGAAGCAGATGAAAGCCTCGTCTCTGGAGCTGCTACTATAGGAGTCCTAGACTTAGTCAAAAACTAGGCAGTCGTCGTGAGAGGTGCACTACGTTCCTCATCATCTTCAGAAGAGTCAGATTCTGAGGAGTGGCGACAGATTGGGGCTTCATCAACCTCCTTCTCGAGCTCATTGATAGTCTCAGTCAGCCCATCACCTTGTCATTAAGAATTTTCACTCTATCATCAATAATGTTCACAAGGCTCTCCCGAGTATCCATGATGGTCTTGATGTCCTTCTTCATATCCATGACATTGGTGATCAAAAGATCCATTTGCTCGTTCCTGGACCGAGGAACCTGAGCACTAGTGGCTCGAGCTGCCTCTACTTCTGCCTCTGCATGTGCCTGAGCTGCAGCTGACGTGGGAAGCTCTGGGTCCATCACCACAATGTTGTCCTCAAAATCTGACTGAAGTGGCAAATCAGGATTGTCCAGAGCAAACATGTGCTTCTCAAGCTTAGAATTGATAAGCATCTGAATGTATGGTGCATAGTAGCATGATCGCTTTTGATCAGCAGCAACCCTCTTCATTGTCTCTACTATCAAGTCCATCACTCGAATCCTGGTGTGACGATCAAGATGGATGAGCATGTTGAGGGAGTATCCACGAATCATCTTCTCATCTCCAGACTTGGGCATCAAGGTATGCCTCACAATAGTGTTGATGGTACGGAGGCCTGGCTGGAGAAAGTAGATAGAACCAAGCTTGTGAAATTGCAAATTATCAGCAGGGATAGCATTATACATATCATTCATAGCATTGTGGCTCTCCTTGGATTTTGAGTAGACATCCAAGTCTCCATCCTGAACCTTTGGGACTTCTAAGATGGTAGCCCACTCATCAACAGAAGATTCATATCTTGTTCCTTCAATCATCCAAACAATCCAACCATATCCATAAAAATGAGCAGTGAAACAGAACAGCATGATCGTCTCATCATTCCAAGTAGTGAACTCCTTCCGAAAAAATTTGTCACGTCCAATGCAGGGGAAGTTGTCTTGGACACATCAAAAGTAATCCACATTAACCTTGATGTACTACCAGTCAACATATCACATGTCATTGACTGCTGGACTATTGTCTACGAAAACTGTCTCATAGAAGTCTTGCTGCTCTTTGGTATAAAACCTATAGTCCACAGAAGTCTTTGTTCTCTGGGCATATGGATCAATAGCTCTCCATGGCCTTAACACTGCATCCTTCCTCTTCTTCATATCCTCAGCTACTGGGTGGCTAGCATCATGAATTGGAAGGTGAGGTATGACCTTCATGAGAACAGTCATAGCGTCATCATCATCATCATCTGCTTCCCTAAAAGTGGACTTCTTGTTCTTCTCACCAGCAGGTATATCCCTGGTAGTCCTCTTGGACTTCTGTGCGGCTGCTTTCTTTGAAGTAGCCTTGGTGCTCTTGGAGGTGCCTGGCTTGGCATAGAATTAGCCAAAAATTTCTTGGCCTTCTTCTTAGGAGGGGCCTGAGTAGCAGGTTCCTCATCTTCCTCCTCAGCAGCAGCAACACCAGCACCAACAGCCTCCTCTGGATCGACATACATTGAGGTAGGCCTATCTTGCACACGGATGATCCTCTTCCTGGATGTCTTGTTTGGCAAAGCTTTCTTGGATACCTGAATAGACATTGTTTCCCTAGCACTCTCGTGTGCTTTGAAAGTTTCTGGAGGAGCATAAATTTTGCTGACCAACTTCCTTGATGAGGTGGCCTCACTGGCAGACTTCCTAGCAGCCTTCTCTTGCTTCGTAGCAAGAACCTCTTCCAGGACAAAATTAGAATCCTCTTCATCTGAGTTGAGTCTCTTCCTTATCCTAGTGGCAGCCTTAGACAACCCACGAGAACTGGGAGTGCATGGATCTATGGAAGAACTAGACTCAGGACTCGTGCCTGAACTCATCTCAATGTTCTGCTCTGGCAAATTCTGACTATCTGAGCCTGACATGCTGATCCTTTGAATACAATATAGTAGAGTGGAATAGGATGAGTCATCACAAAATGCAAAAAAATGAAATTTTAAACAACAGATTTTCCAAGTTTTGCATTCTGTCAAGTGTATTTCGATACAGTCGAGGCAAACATTCTGGTCACATTGAGACAAACAACCTACTTTCCAGGACTTGGCACCATTTTTGTTTGGAACGAAAATGAGAACTCGGTTCCACCGAGGTGTTCTCAGTTTGGCAGAAAAGCAAATCGGTGACATCGATTTCTTTGCATCGGTTCTACTAAGATACAGGTGGCGGACGGCAAAATCCTAAAAATCGATCGTCCTCTACTCTACGAGATTTTCTTTTGGATGGAAGGCTCTGAAACTATGGATATATGGGAAATATTCCCTAATGGTCAAGATTTGGATAGAGGAGCATGAGAGGGGGCCGAATCCATACCCTAATACGACAATGGATCTGCTATGGCGGCAATGTTGGCGAAGAAAACGTCAGCGAAGGTGATTCACAATGGCGGAGGCGCTCTGGGAAGGCAAGGCGATGACCGGGGTCTTCAGGCGGCAACTAGGGTTATGGAGGCACGGCGTTTGACAAATGAAATTCAAAGCGTCGGGGGTCCACTGAATATATACCCATCATTGTCAGTGATACCGAGTTGATATTTTCGGTGTCACTGTCGGGACCCCGATCCTAAGCCATAAGAATCCAGCCTGTAACACATCACATCATTTTGCAGTCTCACGCACGGTTATCTCCATGGCTGCAACCTTACCTGGGCCGGGACCATTTGCGTCTTTTGACTCTCATATTTGAATGTGTTGCTAAGATTCAAATGTCAAAGAACCTGGGCCGACATGACTAGTCGTAGAACCAAAGTGGCACACCTGTATAGGGACAGGCATACGCAACCCAGCAATGCAGGTGTCGATCTCTACCGTGTGTAGACGAGTCATAGCAAGCTACAAGGACTCCATTACGCCATGGGACATGAATGTCATCACTGCACATAGACGAGTCGTAGCAGGCTATAGGGACTCCATTACACTTTGAGACATTTCCCTAAAGGGACAGCCACAGCAGCAAAGAAGGATACATGCCGGTCAATCAATGTGTCCGGAGCAGTAGCAAGCTACCAAGGTTTGATGGAAGCACAAAGAGGCAGTTCCCCGTAAGGAGTACAACTAAAGGTACGCAACTAGGTGTCGGATCCCATACATACCATTGCACGTCACACATACGCACAACATGCCCGATATGCATACATACAACTATGGAATCACAACATAACCATACAACATTACAACATTTAATTAAAAGGCACGGAAGAGCCAATACAATAAGATGTTACAAACAGGGGTCTCAAGACCCAACATTCAGAGCATTCAAACAACCAAGCGGAAGTTAAACATGTCTAGGTACAGACATCTACAAAAGTGGCTGGGGAGCCTGAAAAGCTACAATGACCCTACCAAAGGAACCAGACCTCTGTTTGGGATTCCGAAGCTAATCCGGTCAACATCGAACTTCACATTGATAATACCGCTAATGAGACTGACGTCTCTTCTGCAAAAACATAAATTAAGCAAGCGTGAGTACAAAAGTACTTAGCAAGACTTACATCAGTACTAACTACATATGCATCAGTATCAATGAAGGGGGATTGTGGAGTTTAATGTAGCAAACCAACTTTGACTCTTGGCTAACCTATACTACGACTACAAGTGATTTCTTTGAGGTGGGATAGGGCACACGTGTCCACATATTCACCAATCAATACACCACTATGGATCCACTTCCGTCTCCCTACGAGAAGGATATCCATAGAACTCATGCTTATCTTGCGCATTTTAGAGTATCCACTTCAAGTTTTCTATGAACCACATAAGTTCTCCAAGTAGTACATATCCGAGGACGTGGCTATTCGAACAGATAATTTCACCCTGCAGGGGTATACTTCTTCACAAACGCTCTTGCCACTTGCCACCATATGCACGTCATGCATCTCGGCAACCTTTGAGTGGAAGCACTAGAATGGGCGTTGGCCACGACCGTCGACCACACAAGACCCTAGTCCAGGTTTATCGCCTATTTGAGACTGAACCCGCATGGATGTCCGGCCAAAGTTTCCGCTACGGACTCAAACGATGTGCGTAGGGTTCCCAAGCCCACCGTTCGGGTGCCACTTGGTACACCGTGCCATTGTGCATCTACCACATCAAAGTCCACTCCATCGGGCAGCTCTATGCATGCCCACCATCACTTTTCCTATAAACACCAGAAACTTGTTGCGACTCCTGGACAGAGGACTAGGCGATTAATAAGCCGAGAGGGGTCGAGTTACTGGAGCCCAATGTGTGGTAGTAACAGTCTTGGATCACAAACACAGAACTCAGTTCTTAAGGTCAGTCCCAATGAGACAACCCGCCCTGTACTCCTACATGGCCTCTCATCGCTACCTTTACCAAATCGTGTTCACACACTTAACTCTCACACAGTAGGACATGGATATTGCCATTCTGATCCATCACCAAGATGTATCAGACCCGACACGACTCTAAGCATAGCAGGCACAGTAAGTCAGCAGGCATGGATGAGTAAGCACAACAAGGCTCAAGCAGTTGCTACTCGTGCTAAGTGGTTTCAACTATTTATTGTGGCAAAGACAGGTCATGCAAAGGAATGGGTTCAACTACCGAGAACATGTAACAGTTGAATCGCCAATGTCCTAATGCAGTAAAAGAGAGCAGGAGCGAGAGAGTGGGTTGATATCAGTATCTTCAAGGGGATTTGCTTGCCAGACAGTTCTGAAGATATTACTTCTCTTCATTAGTGTCAACGTTCACATCTTCAAAACCAGCGTCTACTGAGAGGGAACAACCACCGGCAAACACAAAAGAACAACATTCAATGCAATGCAACAAACATGATGCATGATATGACAAGTTAAAGTATTGATTTGACCTAGAGGGGTAATTAGCCAAGTTGGTTGAAGTGGAATTCAAACAAGTTTGAATTCCATCTCCAAATGATATTTCCTATATTGTCCTAATCATAAAATGTCCAACTTGCTAATGGTAACTTGTTCGAACATGCATGATAATGTCACAAACAGATTCATTGGATTTTTATGATCATTTTTCATATATAAATTTTTTTCATCGGAGTTATAGATTATTTTCTAATAATTTTTGAAGTTTATAATAATTTATGGAATTTCTGAATTTTTTTTATTATAAAAATTAACTACCGCGTCAGCCTGATGTCGTCATGACGTCAGCAGGTCGGCTGACACGGTCTAGGTCAAACTTGACATGTGGGGTCCACACGTCAGTGACACTGGATGTTTAACCAGGGTTAATTAACCTAATTATTTAACTAATAGGAACTGGGGCCCACTGTCAGTAGCTAATTAGTTTAGTTAATCAAATTATTTAATATATAATCTTAACCAAAAATTAAACAGGGGTTGGCCCCACCTCCTAGTGACCCAAGGGGAGTGAAATCTAGCCGGTGGGGGTCAAACCCGCCGGCGTTTAGCCACTGGCGAGGCCAAGCATGGCGGAGGTGCTCGGAAATGGGCTACAGGACATGGTTTTGGGCGCGGTTTGGCTCTACAAAAAGCACGCGCTTGCATGCATCCAGAGCAGCAAGCGACAGCAGCTAGGGTGCACTACAACGACGGTGGCGACAACGTTCATGATGGCCGGAGGTTTCGGGTTCGGTGGAATCGGTTTAGAGCACGGAACGGCCATGGGGAAGGGGGGAAGAGGGAGAGGCTCATGGCGGTTCGCTTGGTGCGGCCGGCAAGCTCGGGGGCCACCAGGACGGAGAAAATCGACGGCGGCGGTCGAAAGAGCCGGAGGTCGGGTCCGAGGGAAGAGGAAGCAGAGGGAGAGGGAGAAAGAGCTCGGGGGGGGGGAGAGAGGGAGCTCCACGCGTCTCCTAGGCAGGCTGGGGGGCGCGGAAGTCGCGGGACAGCACGAAGCTAGAGGTGGCCGCACCTCCTGTGTGTGCGCCACGCCCCCGTCCTCCTGGCAGAGGAGGAAGATGACCTCCTCGCCCCTGGGGTGGGCCTCTTCTCACTAGGTAAAGCCCAGGTAACTATTTCCCCCTTTTTTTGTTTTTTTCTATTTTGTTTCATTTTGTTTTGATTTGATTTCAACATCTAACAATTTTATAAACCCTTTTTAAAATATTTATGTGGTCTGTTAGAATATATTCAGAACCACTTACCAATTTTCTATAATTAGTAAATATAATCCAATGGAAATAATTGCTTAATTTATTCATAAGCCCAATATAAAATGTTTCTATGATTCTAAAAATATTGGTTTAGGTTTCCCCTCTTGCCAATATTTTCACAAAAGAACAGAAACATTTTCTTGGAGTTATTTGAGGAAATTTTATGCTGGTCATTTTCAGAACTTTGCTGATTTATTAAATTTTCCAAAATTCTTGTGAAAATATAGTTCACCCCTGGCATGTTGTTGCCAGCATTTATCAGAGAGGGGGGGGGCATTTTTAGAGAGCATTTTGAATCATTGAAAATTCAATTGTTAGAATTTTGGGTATTCAATGAGGTGCTATGGTTTGACATCCCCATTTCAAATTCAGTTGAATTTAAACATGATGACATGAAGCACATGCTGATGTTGATGCAAACAATTTCAAGCAAATTCTAGGGCTATGACAACTCACCCCCACTAAACAAGAATCTCGCCCGAAGATTCAAGCATAGGGTAAGAGGACAGGAGGGAACACAATACTAACACAATCTTCATGATCCAGTTGCCCTTCTTGAAGATGTTGATTTGTTGCATCATGTTGATTTTGACATCTTTGTTTTCGGGATCTGCATCCAACAGAAGGACAACAGGGATAGAAGGCTCTACAGGAATCGATCTTTACGAAGATCGAGCGACTCACGAACAACTCATGGAATGAGACGCGATAACATCTCTCGAGCCGAGTCATAAAACACACATTGAACGATGGAGTGAGATAGATGACGAAGGTTCAATTGGTAGGCAACAGTTCCACGCTAAAACAGATGGTGATCAGGATTCAGAATAGCAAGGAGTTAATTTCCATAATACCATTACGGGGCACCTTAGGGGAGGTGACTCGTAGGATTGTCCCTTAAGTGGCAAAAATAATTACTTTTGATACAGAGATCATTGAAACTCTTCATACCAGCCTAAGGCAAATCAAAGTGATCATTTGAAGGAATTCGAAAGAACGGCATACTCAGATCAGAGGAAAACTAGAGTTATAAAACTACTCGGCAACGGAAGGCACATTTCAATTGATACCGAGATATAACCCAGTGTTTGAGCATGCTCTCAAGAACTTGAGCATATCCATATTCATCAAAGTTTTACCAACATCCATGCCAAGGATTCTGGCAACACATCATACTACAATGATGAATAATGATGGGGGGTGGAGATGCAAAGGAAGACAACACTTTCTCAGATTTCACCTGGGCTTGGCCAAGGGAGGGAAATCTGGATGATTGACCGAGAGACATTTAGCACTCCACTTATAATGTTCTCCTTGATGTACTAGTGTAACCCCAATCGTAGTTCTGGATTGCTATCTAGAACATCAAGTAAAGGTCGGACTTCGGCCTCTCAAAGGGGTCCATGAGGAATAACTTCTAGAGCAAGTCATACAAGGTCCTCATGGGGAGGTGTCCAAGTTGCTGAAACATGATATTATAATAGTAGGTCTTCCGGATAGGTATGTTAGCCACAACATCCCTTTGCCGGGTTACAGAGACACCAATATTATGATTCTTGGGGAAACGTCCCAACCATCATATCTGCCTGAGATTCAGATATGGTTGGTGTCAGGATATTCTAGACTTAGCATGTCTGAAAGTCAAAGGTTGCAACACAAATAAAAGAGATGATTTTGTGAGATTCTCGGGAAATGAACTACGGAAGCCAACTCCAAAACATGAGCTGGATTGCAAGACACATGTGAACGCACTGTCCAAGACAATTGTGAGCACATAGAAGTCTTACAACAAAACACTACCGAGTTCTGGATGGAACCGTCATTGGAGGTAGCAAAGTATTGTGCATGTCCGTCAGGGCCCTTCAGGAGTAAAACTTAACTTCTTTTCCTTAAACAAATCAATCAGTGGCTTGGTGTGATAGGAGTTACATGTGGATTGGAGGTTGCAAGTCTACCAACCCCTAGAACACTTCGCACGTGCATGACTGACTTGGGATGAACTTTCTCGGATTCACGGCGACAACTTGCATAAACTGCATGTGAACTGTGAGGGAGTCACTTCTTACACCTAACATATATTCATGAATGGAACATGAAGATATGCCTACAAAGTTTCCAATACTAGCCTCATGTTCATCATGAATCATGGAAGAGATGAAAAGGTTGTCAATGGGCTAAACAACAATTCATCAAGATATCCATGTAGATGGAATTCCACAACTTATGAGAACAAGGTGATAGCATTGGTCAGACCGAAAGACATAATGGTGTATGGTCGAGGATACATCCATGAGTAAAAGAACATCAGAGAAATCTTTGGTTCTGATTTTGATTTGATGATAGCCCATGCTCAAATCAATGGTTGTACAAGATGATAGGTGCATCAATTGGTCACAAGGATCAATCGATCAAGATATCATCTTTCTTCTACACATACAAGCACAAAAACACAAGATATCCCTTTAACATGAGCTAAGTTAGATCAAGCTTCTATCTTCCAACTCTCCAAGTTGTTGTCTAGCTTAACCAACTAGTTCAGGGTTATCCAACACATAGTCTTGGAGAAGGGGTGATTTATAGAAAAACCATCTTGATCACGAGCTCAACATAACGGTCAAGGAACACCTTGGTAATACTTCTGAGAAGATATTTGGAAAATCATGATCCACCGATATGTTATCAAGCTTGAGAACCATCTTGCTTTTCAAAGCAAGACGATATGATCAGCAGAGTGAAGCATTGATACAATCCTAACTCATTGATCGGAAAGTGCACCATGGAAAATGGACTAGGTAGCACGATCAATCTTAGTATGAAAACTCAATGACCATCACACCAAGAGTGAGATTATTGTCCATTAACTACCGAGCAACAAAGTTGCGAGGAGTCACGATTTCACACATGACGATTCACTTGTCGGTATTCTAGTTTCAACAACATAGAGACCGTGGAATGAATGATGATGGCTAGAAGTATCACTACATCAAGATTTCATAAGAGGGAGTTCTCATGATAATCTTGACACGAAGAGGGTAATACCTCAAGGTAGAACAGAGCAAAAGCTGAATTGGCATTTTGATCTGCGGAATACAACTGCTTTGACCCAATCCGACTAATGGATGAGGTACGGGAGTTTGCTTCTCCTAGTCATTCTAGAATAGAATGGCTTGACAGACCACAAGAATAGTCGACATCTATAAGACAATGCATGACATACCCTTGACTATCCACTGATAGCTGAAGGTCAGAATACAATTGAAGAGGGGCAACTCAAGAGCACATGATTTTCCTTGAGTTGTAGACGCTTGGATTGAATAAGTCAAACGGAGTTCAACATATTTCTTCCAGATAATCCATGCAGAAGGGAAAGAATTGGCAGGCTCACAACTATGAAATGGGGGACTTATCACGAGCACTCTTGTTGTGAACTTTCGTCCACAAAGAACTTTTCACTACTAGAAAAAAGGCTATTAGTGGCACACCAGTTTTTGCTATTAATGGCACAATATAGGTGCGCCACTATTAACACGCCACTACTAACAAATAGTAATGGCGCACCTCTGGTGCGCCATTAGTATCCCATATAATAGTGGCGCACCACATAGTGCGCCATGACTATGTCCAACAGTGTGCCATTACTATGCCTCCTTGGGGGCCATATTTACCTTCACCTATGCCCCCAAGTGCGCCATTACTATGCCCCATAATGCGCCTCTGGTATTTAGCCTTGGTGCACCACTAATGCTCAATATGGTACGCCACTACTATGAATATTAGGAATTATTATTTTTTGCTTTTCTGGTATTTGCACAGGTTACAAAATACGTTACAACACAGAATATAAACATCACACAATAGAATTCATCATATTAGTCTCCAAATTCGAAATAGCGAACAAAGTTCAAACATTAGCCAAGTTTAGGTCTCGAGACATTAGCAAAGTTCATCATATTAGCCGAGTTTGTCGTCACATTACAAAGTCGATATCGATCATCTAAACTACCATCACATAGAAGAGAGCTGCGGTCACGATGAGCATCATCGCAATGAAACTGGTCTTCATCCGGTTCCTCCTTCGCTCCCTCCTCTCTCCCGCATATCTAGCTTCCGCCTCCGCCCTAGTGGTGTACCCGTTGGAACTGTTACCGCTGAAACAGTGAACCTGTCTCCGACACTCCTCCCAGTCGTCGTAGACTCCGGGAACCTCACCCTTGTACACAACATACGACGGCATCTCTATGCACTAGACAAACAAAAAGTTAGTAGCAATTCACAGATAATATATAAGCAATATATAAGTATGCAACAAAAGGATCGGAAGAGAAAAGCAACACATTAATAGCATGATTCATGGTCCTACTAATAAATAGCATCGATTACATATAAGTTGAACGACTGTCCAAACTAAAGAGACATACAAGTTCATTAAAGTTTAATTACAACATGAGCTAATCGATATTTCAGAACTACATAGCACCAATACTTTCGACTCGACTTAGGGACCGGAGCGTGGATGAAGCTGCCGTCTTTCGTGATGGTCATGAATGTGCGGTCGTTGTCAGCCTGCATTCTTATATGGTAGCATAACGTGATGAAGGTCCCGTACGATCGCCCGCATGTGATGGAGGGCGTAGTAGGCATCCTTCTGACTCCCAGGCAGCTGCTTGACGCAGGGGAACGTCGTTACGTGGGTGTACACATGCTTACCGTACCTACAAATTTGCCTCCTGAAGGTGCCTCCAGATTTGGCGTAGCCGGGGAGACCATCATCAAGAACTTTCTTGATATTTGTGTAGTCTTTATTCGACTGACGGTCCGAGTCGAAATACGTGGCCATGGAATATTTCGGGCTTAAGAGGATGAGTGTGCAATGTGTGTCACTTCACAAAACACGAAATGTTAGAAAAAAAGAATGATAGAAATCTAAGAAATCATATGTTACGGGGCGGTGAGGGGATGACTTACTCGGAAAAGTAAGGCACGAGGAAGTTATCCTTATCTGGGTTATGGACTCACGACTTGCCGGTCCCAGTGCTGCCCAAGATCTTGGCACGCATGTAGAAGGGGTCGACTATCACGATGTCCGGGGTCTTGTCTCTAATGATCCGCATATCCATATTGAGCGAAAATAGCCGAATGAAGGTGTAGTGCAGCGGATAAAGGTTAAACATGGCGAAGATGTCATCAAACCGCAGGACGATCATACGCCCGATGGTGCTATCGACAAAGCCCTTGCCCTCTGGAACCTTGGCCACGAAAACCGGGTATGCCACATCATTCTCGGAGAGACGCCGCTTCTCCATAGAAAGAACACCATCATGCAGACTCCGCATAGCACCGGTTGCAGCATTGAGAAGATTAGTCGGTAGCATTGGCCTACCCGCCACATGCACCCTCCTCTAGATATCCTTAGGTATTGGTGGACCGTCCTGAGCACGAATCATACTCGGTGCCGGCTGGCTCGCACCCTTGTTATTTTTTCTTTTCCGTCCCTTCTGCTTCTTCTGCTGTAATGGGATCGAGTTCTGCTTAGAGACACCTTCTTGAGTGTGTTGGGGCTGATAATATTTCGCACCTCGGCTATTTGAGTCTCGGTGAAGGCGGCAGCTGGAGCCGTCTCCTGAGAATAGAACAGATGATGCCTGTTGTAATTGGGTTTCTCCGTGGTACCAGCTAGATCGTGATCGTATTTTGCAGGGTTGGGTTCTTGAGAAGGAGGCCCCAAGAATTCGTCACCGTACCCATCTTCGTTGATGTACTTATCGACGTTGGAAAATGTACCTTCGTCATCGTCCGGATCCTATGCCATATGCATATTCGAATCAACTGACGGCGGTAGCGTTGCGGCGGTCTTGCCATGGCTTGGCGCCGGCACGACTGGCGGTGTTGTCTGTGGGGTGGTGTCCCTCGCCCCAAACGAATCTGGCTCTTCGGCCAAAGCATGGACCAGTTTAAGCAGGCACTGAGGGTCATCACATCATCTTCGTCGGCCCCACGGGGTCCAAACGGAGGTAACAAGTCGTCGTAGCCCCGCAGCACCCGAACCAGTTGAACCCTATACACGGTGAGTGGCATCAGATTACCGTGGAACACGCGGTTGCCCGGTTCAACGATTTTGGCCTTGGCGACATCGATCAACTTGCCGTCCAAGAAGTGCAGGAGAGTGCATGGAACGTTGGCGGCGCCCTGCAAAAAGATGTATGGCATCAGGGATACCCAATAAAAGGCAAGGAGATGAAGTCATCGGCCGAGGCTTAGTTACCATGATGGCGTCGAGCTCGGCTAATGTCGAGGCAATGCCAACGGCGGGCGTGCAAGTGATGGAGGGGCCGCTTGCTATTGAGGTGCCGGCCGGCGTATTCTTCCCACACCCGTGTGCATTAAGCTCTAATACCGGCACCGACGCCGGAGACACCAATGCCGCCTCCACCGGAGACACCAATGCCGGCGCGTTGTGCGAGTTGCTGCCCGTGAAGCTAGGAATCGGGGGCGGCCCCTATTGGCCGCCCGCAATCCACCCCTGCAGCCCCTCAACCAAGGAAGGCATAATGGCGGTGATCATCGCTCCCAGTTGGTCTCGCACTTGCTCTTGGACTATCTCCGGAATCCGCGCCACTTGTGCCTTGAGTTCTTTAACCTCGCACTCCTGGCTTTCCGAGCTGGTCTTTCTCTCCTTTCACCCAGCCTTATGGTATTCCGACCATTTCGTGGACAAGCCTTCGCCGGCCACACGACCAGATGACGACGGCTTACTGAACTTATCCTTGTGTTTGATTACGTTCAACGCCCTATTTAAAGTGGTGTCTCAAGGGGCAGACGGGGAGCTCTGAGACCCCACGCTACTGCTTTCAGTTTCCTACGGAAGGAACGTGAACCATTTAGAAATTTGGCTTCATTAATTAGAATGCAACCATATGGAGCTAATTACGTGGGGGTGTATTCCTTACCAGGACATGCTCAAGCTCCTTCACCTTTGGATCCGTGGTAAGCTCCCCTGTTAACGGATCCTCCTTGTAGCGGGCCCTGACGTAGTTCTTGGTCTGTTTTTCATGGTATTTATCAAAGAGGGGTGGTAGGCCTTGCTCGGCACGCTCCACGTCCTCCTTGTCCCATTTAGATTCCGCCACTCTGTAACCACCGGGACCGAGTTTGTGGACCCCTAAGTTCAAGTCCCGCATATCTTTCCCCCACTTACTTGATTTCGCGGATGCGTTGCTCTCGCACTTGATCTTGAACTCCAGGTAGTCAGCTTCACTGATCGAAGGATTTGTCTCCTTGATCTTCTCATAACTATCACCACTTAAAATCCTTCTCTTCACCGCGACTCTCCAAGTAGCTAAGACGGTGCTCATCTTCGTGAGGTTGACACTGTTCACTTTATTCCCTAAGGGGCGTGTGTTTGCGAAGTCATCGGGGAACTTGTATCGTTCGTGCAGCTTCGTGAAGAGGAGGTTGCGCAAATTCGCTCGGTCACGATGCCTTAGGTTCTTAGTGTTGATCGAGACAGTGCTCCGAAGAATGCACCCGAGTTGTCCTGCATACCCATTGACTAATTCTTTGGGCATCGTTGGATGCCCACTGGAGGACACTTGAGTAAATTCCTCCTTGACGGTGTCGGGCATGTTCGGGCGGCGGTCCTTCCGTTACCTCTTTGGTTGGCTTCCATCTGTGTGTTCGCTGCCATCATCAGTGGTGGGATTCCCGGCGGCAGCATCAGTGGTGTCATCCCCGACGCCACTAGGGGTTGTGTAGTCGGGATCAGTGTCTTCCGCGGCGTCCTCATAGCGGTGAGGTTCTTCCTCCATCTCCTGGGACACCTCCCAAAATGGCTTGCCCGAACCGCCGGCCTCATTGTTGTCGGCCATGTTCGCTCTAAATAGGAAAAAAGGCTGCTAGAGTTATTGGATGAGATTAGGGTAGTATCTATTCTTCTTAGATTTAGAGGAAAATTGAGAATAAAACATTGTCTCTAAATGTTGATTAATTTTTGTTTTGGTTGAGAATCGGGCACTTTCTAGGTCAAGAAAATTGGGCATGACCTTTGCTAATTTTCTTGACCTAGGAGTGACCCATTCTCAACCGACACAGAAATTAATCAACATTTCTGGAGAAAGGGGTAACTATTTGTCCTAGCGTCAACATTCGAGGACACACGGGTGCTTAGCAATTTAAAATACTGACAGGCCTATGTATGCAGCGCTCCAGACACTCCTTCCATTAAAAAACATGGGCTAGCCACCTTCCGGATAAACAGGGGGGAACAAAACCTGAAGATGCCTTAGAAATAGGTTTAGATTGACAAAATACAAACTCAACAGTATAGTGAGAGTTCAAGTAGGACAAATAGATCTGATGGATAGCTCAATCAAAATAGGAAATTTGGAAAACGACAAAGGGGTGCATAAGTAGTGCTGTAGTGACCAACAGCAAACTTAAAAGGTGCTTAGCCATAGCTACAAACATAATCATTTTGTTCTCTTCCCCTAAACAGACTACAGGAATGCAGGTTTCATAAATGACACTAACATCTCTTCAGCAACGTCTCTACATGCAACAACCACCATATTCCATTACTGTAAAAGATGCCAGTGCCACCAACTTAAAATTTACGACTCCATATAACAAGCAGTCATCAATATTTAGCATGGCCATACACAAATGGGAATAAAGAGCAGACAATGTAAAGGATTGCCCAAGGAGGTAATGCAGGCCCCCATTCAGCCCATGCGAACAGATAACAAATGACCACAGTAATTAGTAAAACATGAAAGCAAATATATCAGGTGGCTATGTCATTTATACAACTAAGCATAACCCTTTGGGTCACTTGTCACTTACAAAATCTCCAAGGCTAACCCGATAGAATAATTGTTTATTCATACAACTATGTCAGGTGGCTATGTCATTCATACAACCATGTCATTCATCACCGGAACAACTACCTCTAAAACTAGATAAGGATCCTTGCTAATTAATGGGACAATAAGAGGGAATAATATTTATTGGTAATTTGGTATACTTGTAATCAACCAAGGTCACATGTTTTGAATATGAAGATGAAGAACATAGTTTGTCTGGGAGAGGTAATAGCTGACAACCAAATGTAGGTGACTAAATAGAGTCCAATATTACGGTATGCCAGAAAATTTAAAATAGTAGGATCGCCAACTGCATGATCTACACATGCTCCTTGTACATTTGTACTACCTTCTTATGTGCTCCTCTCACAACGAAATTAAAACGGGTATCTTAGAATAAAACGCAAAAATTGCAAAAGTTTGACTTATCCATAAGCACATGCTCATGTACTCCCTCTATTCGTATAAAACATGGGCCCAGTCTGCTGCATGTAACTTTTACTTATACTTTTCATATCGACCGGAAAAGAGATCTCGAGAACTATGATACTATGAAAATATTTCTCATGAGAAACCTAATAATAGTATATTTCACCTGACCAGTCTAAAAACTTTCTTATTAGGAGTAAAAGGATGTCATGTATTTCCGAACAGGGGTAGTAACAATGATATAAACTCTCAACTCTGAAAGTTTTCTCATCAATATCTTCCTAATTATATACAGCTCCAGACAAACTAAGAACCTAGAGCTCATAGTCATACTTATATAAAACATGGCTCTTTCTTTCTACAAAGCTGACCACTACAACTAAATCAAATAACAGTATTTGTGTGATAAGATCATAAATTGAATATTGACATTTTAGACAATGCGGTTTCAACTATAGCAGGCATGAGTTAATTAGATACTAGATTGAGATGTTCGGATCTTGGCTAAATTTACAAGCGAAGAATGCACATGAGATTAGCAGAGGACCTACGATTCTGATTGCTGACTACTAGAACTGAACCAGATGGACACATATGGAGTATTCAGATTATAGTCGAAATTCTGAAGGTTGCTCCTACCATACCAAGCAAGAGCTAACATTTTTTCCTATATAGAAAGATGTAAGTATAAACCTATTGCCTAACACACTAGAATGAATCCAAATCCTATGAACACAACACCATGTAAGACGTGAAACTTGCTAGTCAGCACAAGAACTTGATGTATAGGGACATTCATTTTTTACAAGTCCTAAAGTTTCTCGCCGAGACGGGAACTTGCCGTGATGGGAGAAACCTTTACCTCACCGAGGAAGGCGTGACGGCGATGTGTGGTGGGCGGTGGGATTGCGAGCGGGACCACCGGGAAGCAGCAGAGTCCCCCGCTCCTCTCTCTGGTGCAGACGATTTGGCGGGGCTCGGCCGACTGGTGTGGATTTTGGCAGGGCATGGTTTCATCTCCTCCCGTGTAGACGATGTGAAGATTTTGTTGCCGCTGGGAGGGGAGGGGAGAGGAGGAGACGGCGGAGCAGGGGTGGGATGGCGGAGCGGGGGTGGGAGGCGATGGCCAGTTGTGACAGAAGGGGATCGAAGGCGGGAGGCCGGAGGGTAGGGAGGGAAGGCCGTAGTGGTGGGAGGGTTAGCAACGGCGCACCTTTTAGGGGTGAACCATAAAAACCATGATAGTAATGGCACACCTTCTCCTGGTGCGGCATTACTAACTTTTTTTATTGGTATATCAATGGCGCACCTTTTAGGGGTGCGCCATAAAAACCGTGATAGCAATGGCGCACCTTCTCCTGGTGCGCCATTACTAACTTTTTTTTATTTTTTGGATTTTTAGTTGCATGTAATAATTTAAGATTTGAGATAAAAGAAAAGGAAAATGCAAATGGAGTGATAAAACCATTGTGCAAAGATTTAGAATTAGATGACATGGTTGAAATCAACTGACATGGAATAACAGTCATCAAAGAGTGAGCTTGCCATTGACACACACACGCGGCTGACATGTCGTGTTTCGATCTTAGCTATCTTTTCCAATCTTCTTGCCCTTCTTTCTCGCGGTTGAATAATTTAGCCCCGGAACCCCTTGAATTCTTCTCTTGAACGGACGTCCTTTAGGTAGGTTGGTCCTGCTTCTTCTTGTGGTGTATGGTACTTCATCGTCGTCGTCATCTTCCATCTTCGGGTCGCCATACTTGTCGAAGTCTTGCTCATTGGCGACTCCATCCATTCCGATGATGTTCCTTTTGCCTCTCCTCACGACAACACGACTGGGCTTTGACGGGTCGGTAATGAAGAAGCATTGGTCCACTTGGCAAGCCAGTACCCATGGCTCATTTTTCGCGGTGACGTTTGCACCCGTGGTCTTGGATTTGGCTTCGGGTATAACCATGGTGGTGAAATACTAGTCTTCTTTTAGGAGGATCTTGGCCCATCTGACACGGAATATCGGGACCTTCTCTCCAGCGTAGTTCAGCTCCTAGATCTCCTCGATCCTTCCATAGTATCTGTCCTTGTCGTTACCGGTGTAGGATTCCATCATTACCGCGGAGTTCTGATAATCGCTCTTCATGTCCTTTTCCTCGGAGTAGAATGTGTAGCCGTTGATATCGTACACCTCATAGGTCATCAGGTTGTGCTCGGCGCCCTGTGACAAGGCGAATATGAGTTTTTCTTCCGCGGAAGAATCCTCATGTAAAGGGTACGACAAAAGCTTGTCCTTGAACCAACGTGTGAAACAGGAGTTGTGCTATTTGATTATATCTCTGTCCGTCCTCTGTTGGCCTCGGTCATTGTACGTCTTCTCAATAAAGATTTTGTGCTCTACCACCCAAGGATCGACCACGTCTATGTGTTGTAGCGCGACTAGGTTTGCTCTTTCAAAGTCGGCGAGTCGACCCTTGAAGTCGACATGCATTTCGTGGCGACCCTCGCGGTGACCCAACCAGTTAGCCTGCCGAGGTGCCTATTGACGGGTAGACCAACGGGGTTCTCGATGCCTTGATTAGTGCAGAAGGAGATGCACTCTTCGGTCAGAAAGCCCTTGGCTATGCTTCCATCTAGACGTGCCCTATTGCGAACGTATCCTTTGATGACACCATTCATCCTATCGAATGGCATCATGCCGTGTAGGAACGTCGACCCGAGTTGGATGATATCCTCCACGATATGGACCAGCATATGCACCATAACGTCGAAGAATGCGGGCGGGAAGTACATCTCAAGCTCGCATAGTATCACCATGATCTCTTCCTGTAGCCTTCTGAGTTGCCTCATGCCAACCGACTTCCGAGAGATGACGACGAAAAAGTTGCATAGGCCAAATAGCAATTCACGGACGTGCACGTCCATGATCCCACAGATTGCAACTAGAAGTATCTGCGTCATCAGCACGTGACAGTCGTGAGACTTCATCCCGCTGAACTTCTACTTCGCTGAGTCTAGGTATCTGCTTATCTTCCCCACGTAACCGTAAGGAAGTTTTACTCCTACGAGGCAAGTGAAAAACTGCTCGATCTCCTTCTGACTTAGAGTGAAGCACGCGGGAGGGTAGATATATTCAATCTTCTTGGCCTTTTTGCCTTTGCGATGACTTTTCGTGTCCTTCGCCTCATCATCATCATCATCATCATCATCATCATTAGGGCGTTTTGCGTGAAGCTCCTCCCTGATGCCCATTGATTGCAAGTCTACCCTTGCTTTCGGCCCATCTTTGGTCCTCTCTGGCATGTTGAGCAGGGTACCAAGCGGACTCTCGCACACGTTCTTCATGATATCCATGACATCAAGGCTGTGAGCCAAACGGAGGATCTTCCAGTACGGCATGTCCCAGAAAACAGACCTCGTTTTCCATACCTTCAGCAGCGGTTCTGGCGCCTTTCGCTTCTTTCTCGGCAGTGGGCACTCTTTCCAATTTTTCAACAGCTCGTCTATTTCCTTGCCGCTCCTTGTACGTGGGGGTCTTCGGGGTTCGGTTTCACCATCGAACAGATCCTTGTGTTTTCTCCATGCGTCATCGTCGCGAAGCCACCTTCGATGTCCCATGAACATGGTTTTCGAAGACCCGGGATCTCTATCTAGCTGGCGATACGTTGTGTCATCCATGCACCTGACGCATGCAGAAAATTCGTGGAACACCTACCCCGCGACATATCCGTAACCGAGATAGTCGTGCACCGTCGTGAGCACTGCGGCTCTCATAGGGATATCTTGTTTTGCTGCGGCGTCCCATGTATTGGCTGGCGTTTTCCACAACGTGTCTAGCTCCTCTTTCAGCAGCCCCAGATACAGATTGATGTCGTTCCCTAGTTGTTTCGGCCCTTCAATTAGCATACTCATGTGAATGTACTTCCTCTTCATGCACATCCATGGGGGAAGGTTGTACATCCACACAAACACAGGCCAGGTGCTATGTGTGCTTCTCTGGCTGCCAAATAGATTGACTCCATCAGTGTTCGTGCCCAGCACGATGTTCCTTGGATCGTCCCCAAATTCTGGGTGTTCGAAGTTCAACGCTTGCCCCTGGCTCGCATCCTTAGGGTGACTTAGCATATTGTCTTTTTTATTTATCTCCGGATCATTTCCGTCATCTTCTCACTTCTTCTCCTCCCTATCCGCGTGCCAATGTAGGATCTTTGCTAGCTTAGGGTCCGTGAAATACCGCTGCAGATGAGGAGTTATCGGAAAGTACCACACCACATTTCGAGGAGCTTTCTTCCTCTTCTTGTATCGAGTGACGCCGCACATCGGACATATGGTAGACTCCGCGTGCTCGTCCCGATAAATGATGCAATCATTCATGCACACATGGTATTTCACGTACGGTAAATCCAGAGGACACACGATTTTCTTCGCCTCCTCGAAACTGGTCGGGCACTTGTTCCCCTTGGGAAGACGGTCGTGCCAGAATGACATGTTCTTGTCGAAGCATGCGTCGGTCATTTTGTGTTTTACCTTCATCTCCAGAGCCATGAGCGTTACTTTCAGGCAGGTATCCTCGGGCCTGCATCCTTCATACATTGGACTAACCGTGTCTATCTCTAGTTGATCTAGCTTGACTTTCTCTTAGGCGGCAGCTCTTGTGTTACCCGTCTGCTTGAGAAGCAGCTCTTGAATATGAGGGTCCTGCACCCAGCCCATCGATGGTCCATCATCGTCTGCTCCGGCATCTTCATCTTCATGATCATGCCCTTCGTCTTGATCTTCCTCATCATCATGTCCGGCATCTTCTACATGATGACTGTGTCCTGCATCTATTTCGTGATCATGTCCTGGAGATTCTTCGTCTTCTCGCCCGCCCTCGCTGCTATTATCTTGTTTCCCTTCCTTATTTCTTGCCCGGCCCCCATGGATGACTTCATAATCATCTTCATCACCTTGCGAGCGATAGCCATGCATGAAACCACGCACGAGCAGGTGGTCCCGCACCTGTCTGGAATCCGGGTCCATAAGGCTCTTCGGCTTGCATCTTCGACACGGACATCTTATCTGCGTCTCGTTCTTTTGAAGCATCTCGGCCTTCGCGTAGCTCAAAAACCTATTCACGATGCCTTCGGTTACCGTGTGGACCATGGTTGCCTGCGTGGTAGAGAAAAACGATATTTTAGAACCAAAAAAATTTGGCATGACTTTGCCTAAAAATAGGACCAAAAAGAATGCATAGTGCCAAATTCTTGCTGAAACGGAAATGAATCAACATTCCGGAAAAATATTGGCAACTACCGCATTTCAAATACCGGTACCTGCAAACACAAACATATGCAACACCACAAACATACGTAGATCTTGGCCATAAAAAGTGTGTATGTTGGTGGGAGAAAAAGTAGATCAAGAACATAAAGAAAGCTTTCCCCTTACTTACCTATCAAAAAAAGGAAATTTAACCACTTGATTGGGTGAATCTATGGTGCAAATGAGGTGAGGAGGAGGAGGCAACCGAGACCAAGCTTGGTAGAGGTGGAGAGAATGAAGTGGGGAAAGTGAGTGTGGTAGGTGGCTGTCAAAAACATCTAGTTGCTCAGGTTACTAATGGCGCACCTCCTAATAATGCACCATTGGTAACCAGGGTTACTAATGGCACACCTGGTGTGTGGTGTGCCATTACTAGTTTTGAAAAAAAATTAAAAAAAATTAGTAGTAGTGGCGCACCGTGGGTGTGGTGCGCCATTAGTAGTTACAACTAGTAATGGCGCACTTTCCCCTGGTGCGCCACTGCTAAGTCTAGGAAGGGTGTGGGGCCAGGACAGGACTAGTAATGGCACACCACACACCAGGTGCACCATTAGTAATATGGCCAATAATGGCGCACCTATATCTGGTGCGCCACTGCTATATAGCAGTGGCGCACAACATACATGGTGCGCCATTAATGTCCATATTAGCTATAGCCATTTTTCTAGTAGTGTTTGCCATAACTGGTTCATGGTATTGGAAGAAGGATACACCATGAACCTTGAAGACTAGAACAAGGTAAGTAATATCCTATGGAAACAAGCAAAATACTATCAACTGGAGGAAGCAGGATGATTCTTGGGTTCAAGAACCCAGATACAAAATACCTATTGACTATGTAGCATCACAGCATGCTTTCGATAACGATGGCCAGAATTATCACACTAGAAACAAAAGACACAACTAGACTATTGGGTGGTTCACTGAAACAACATGGTTTCCTAAACACCTTCATCAAACACGTCGAGGTAATAGAGTACCCCGCCACCACAATTAGTGTGCTTTATCTGGCCTGAAGACATTGACTCAAGAAGAAAGAGTTTTGCAATTGCATCAGATCATTTAGAAACCTTGGATAACTCGGACAGCATAATGGCTGTACGGGCATGAAATATGAAGCAACCTGCACAAGAAAACTAACAACATGACAATGAATTCATATGGAGACACTGATCCAGGAACACAACAACTTTCCTATAGGTCTCCAACATAGTAACTCATCCTCCTAATAGATAGATGAGAAGGCCTAGTTCTTAACCCCCGTAGAAAAGAAGAGGGTGACTCAGAATTAGAATGACACAAGGAAAGGAGTAAAAAGAGCCTTACGTTCCCTTCCACAATCAATTCCCTCATATAACTAAAGCAGATCTAGACTCGACATCGACCGGTTTGGCTTGGTAATCCTACAGGCAGTCAAGCTCTGATACCAAAGCTGTCGGGACCCCGATCCTAAGCCATAAGAATCCAGCCTGTAACACATCACATCACTTTGTGGTTTCACGCACGGTTATCTCCACGGCTGCCAGCTTACCTGGGCCGGGACCGTGTCCGTCTTTTGACTCACGTATGTGAATGTGTTGCTAGCATTCAAATGTCAAAGAACCCGGGCCGACATGACTAGTCGTAGAACCAAAGTGGCACAACCGTACAGGGACAGGCATACGTAACCCAGCAATGCAGGTGTCGATCTCTAGCGTGTGTAGACGAGTCATAGCAAGCTACAAGGACTCCATTACGCTGTGGGACATGAATGTCATCACTGCACGTAGACAAGTTGTAGCAGGCTATAGGGACTCCATTACACTGTAAGACATTTCCCCAAAGGGACAGACACAGCAGCAAAGAAGGATATATGCCAGTCAATCAATGTGTCCGGAGCAGTAGCAAGCTACCAAGGCTCGATGGAAGCACAAAGAGGCAGTTCCCCGTAGGGAGTACTACTAAAGGTATACAACTAGGCGTCGGATCCCATACATACCGTTGCACGTCACACGTACGCACGACATGCCCGATATGCATAGATACAACTATGGCATCACAACATAACCATACAACATTACAACATGTAATTAAAAGGTTCGGAAGAGCCAGTACAATAAGATGTTACAAATAGGGGTCTCAAGACCCAACATTCAGAGCATTCAAACAAGCAAGCAGAAGTTAAACATGTCTGAGTAAAAACATCTACAAAAGTGGATGGGGAGCCTAAAAACCTACAACGACCCTACCAAAGGAACCAAACCTTTGTCTGGGATTCCCGAGCTAATTCGGTCAACATGGAACTTCATGTCAAAAATACCACTAATGAGACTGACGTCTCTTCTGCATAAACATAAATTAAGCAAACGTGAGTACAAAAGTACTCAGCAAGACTTACATCAATACTAACTACATATGCATCACTATCAATGAAGGGGGGGTTGTGGAGTTTAATGCAGCAAGCCAGCTTTGACTCTTGGCTAACCTATACTATGACTACAAGTGATTTCTTTGAGGTGGGATAGCGCACGCGAGTCCACATATTCACCAATCAATACACCACTATGGATCCACTTCCTTCTCCCTACGAGAAGGCCATCCATAGCACTCACGCTTATCTTGCGCATTTTAGAGTATCAACTTCAAGTTTTCTATAAACCACATAAGTTCTCCCAGTAGTCCATATCTGAGGACGCGGCTGTTCGAATAGATTATTTCACCCTGCAGGGGTATACTTCTTCACACACGCTCTCGCCACTTACCACCATATGCACGTCATGCATCTCGGCAACCTTCAAGCAGAAGCACTAGCATGGGCATTGGCCACGACCGTCAACCACACAAGACCCTAGTCTAGGTTTATCGCCTATTTGAGACCGAACCCGCACGGAAGTCCGGCCGAAGTTTCCGCTACGGCCTCAAACGATGTGTGCAGGATTCCCAAGCCCACCATTCGGGTGCCACTTGGTACACCGTGCCATTGTGCATCTACCGCATCAGAGCCCACCCTGTCGGGCAGCGCTATGCATGGCCGCCATCAGTTTTCCTACAAACACCAGAAACTAGTTGTGACTCCTGGACAAAGGACTAGGCGATTAATAAGCCGAGAGGGGTCGAGTTACTAGAGCCCAATGTGTGGTAGTAACTGTCTTGGATCACAGACACAGAACTCAGTTCTTAATGTCGGTCCTAATGAGACAACCCGCCCTGTACTCCTACATGGCCTCTCATCGCTACCTTTACCAAATCGTGTTCACACACTTAACTCTCACATAGTTGGACATGGATACTGCCATTCCGATCCATCACCCAGATGTATCAGACCCGACACAGCACGACTATAAGCATAGTAGGCAAAGTGAGTAAGCATGCATGGATGAGTAAGCACAACAAGGCTCAAGCAGTTGCTACTCGTGCTAAGTGGTTTCAACTATTTACTGTGGCAAAGACAGGTCATGCAAAGGAATGGGTTCAACTAGCGAGAACATGTAACAGTTGAATTGTTAATGTCCTAATGTAGTAAAAGAGAGCAGGAGCGAGAGAGTGGGTTCATATCAGTATTCTCAAGGGGGTTTGCTTGCCTAACAGTTCTGAAGATAATACTTCTCTTCATTAGTGTCAACGTTCACATCATCAGAACCAGCATCTACTGTGAAGGAACAACCACCGGCAAACAGAAAGTAACAACATTCAATGCAATGCAACAAACATGATGCATGATATGACAAGTTAAAGTACTGATTTGACCTAGAGGGGTAATTAGCCAAGTTGGTTGAAGTGGAATTCAAACAAATTTGAATTCCAACTCCAAATGATATTTACTATATTGTCCTAGTCATAAAATGTCCTACTTGTTGATATTAACTTGTTCGAACATGCATGATAATGGCATAAACAGATTCATTGGATTTTTCTGATCATTTTTCATATATAAATTATTTTCATCCGAGTTATAGATTATTTTCTATGAATTTTTGAAGTTTATAATAATTTCTTGAATTTATGAATTATTTTTATTATAAAAATTAACTACTGCGTCAGCCTGACATCATCATGACGTCAGCAGGTCGGCTGACCCGGTCTAGGTCAAACCTGACGTGTGGGATCCACATGTTAGTGACACTCGATATTTAACCGGGGTTATTTAACCTAATTATTTAACTAACAGGCACTGGGGCCCACTGTCAGTGGCTAATTATTTTAATTAATCAAATTAGTTAATATATAATCTTAACCAAAAATTAAGCAGGGGTTGGCCCCACCTCTCAGTGACCCAACGGGGTCAAATCTAGCCGGTGGGGGTCAAACCCGCCGGCGTTTAGCCGCCCGCGAGGCCAAGCACGGTGGAGGTGCTCGGAAATGGGCTATAGGCCATGGTTTTGGGCGTGGTTCGGCTCTACAGAAAGCACGCGCTCACGCGCATCCAGTGCGTTAAGCGACAGCAGCTGGGGTGCACTACAACGATGGCGGCGACAGTATCCGCGGTGGCCGGATGTTTCGGGTCTAGTGGAATTGGGTTAGAGCATGGAATGGCCATGGGGAAGGGGGAAGAGGGAGTGGCTCACGACGGTTCGCTTGGTGAGGCCGGCAAGCTCGGGGGGCACCAGGACGGAGCAAATCGACGGCAGCGGTCGACGGAGCCGGGGGTCGGGTCCAGGGGAAGAGTAAGAGGAGGGAGAGGGAGAAAGAGCTCGGGGGGGAAGAGAGGGAGCTCCACACGTCTCCTAGGCAGGCTGGATTGCACGGAAGTCGCGGGACAACGCGAAGCAGGAGGTGGCCGCACCTCCTGTGCGTGCGCCAAGCCCCCGTCCTCCTGGCAGAGGAGGAAGATGACCTCCTCGCCCCTGGGCTGGGCCTCATCTCACTAGGTAAAGCCCAGGTAACTATTTCCCCCTTTTTTGTGTTTTTCTATTTTGTTTCATTTTGTTTTCATTTGATTTCAGCATCTAACAATTTTATAAACCCTTCTGAAAATATTTATGTGGTCTATTAGAATATATTCAGAAAAACTTACCAATTTTCAGAATTGTGGGATCAATATTTCTATAATTAGTAAATATAATCCAATGCAAATAATTGTTTGATTGATTCATAAGCCTAATATAAAATGTTTCTACGATTCTAAAAATATTGGTTTAGGTTTCCACTCTTGCCAATATTTTCACAAAAGAACAGGAATATTTTCTTGGAGTTATTTGAGGAAATTTTATGTTGGTCATTTTCAAAACTTTGTTGATTTATTAAATTTTCCAAAATGTTTGTGAAAATATAGTTCACCCCTGGCATGTTGTTGCCAACATTTATCAGAGAGGGGGGGGCATTTTTAGAGAGCATTTTGAATCATTGAAAATTCAATTGTTGGAATTTTGTGTATTCAATGAGGTGCTAGGGTTTGACATCCCCATTTCAAATTCAGTTGAATTTAAACATGATGACATGAAGCACATGCTGATCTTGATGCAAACAATTTCAAGCAAATTCTAGGGCTGTGACAGTCACCAAGTTTCACAACTATCAGCTGACAGGGAAACTTGGTGTAAACGAGAATTCGAAATTGGCAATACCGAGATTGGAAAACCAGATCAGCCCTATGCATTTGGTGAGACCGAGAATTGTAGATTGGTTCCACCAAGATGCACTTGGGAGGTGTCAAATCCCTAGTTAGCATTGCTCTGGTTAGCATGCGTGTGCATCATGTTTTCACATTGCATCAATATGAAATGGGGATCAATAGAAACCCTAGAACCTCACGTGAATTAAACCAATTTAAAGGTTGTGAAAAATCAACAAATCCAAATTGCCCATAAAAAATGCCCCTATGTATGATAAGTATTGACATCAATATATCAGGGGACAATTTATTTTTTAGAACATATATGTCATTTTAAAAATAAAAAATAAAGCTATTGAAATGGCTAAATAAAGCATTATAAATATTTTAGCCATTAAAAAATGTTGAAACCTGTTGTGGAGGTTTGAAATATTCAAACTAAGGTCTCCAAAATATTTCAACAATTTTGTGCTCAGACTTGAGGCCAAAAAAAAGAAATAAAAAAAATAGCAAAGAGAAACAGAAATGGAAAAAAAGAAAAGAATCAAACCTGCTTCCCCCTGGCCTAGGAGGGAGATGAAACAACCCAATCCACCAGGGGCAGGGGGGTCTTCTTGCACCTCCTGCCACGAGGACGAGGCAGCTTCGTGGCGATCTCGCCGCTGCTCCTGGCCACCGCCTACCTACTTGGCTGTCGTGGAGGCCTCCTGAAGCTCCTCGAGGCTGCCCCGACCTCTCTTCTCTCCCTTAGTTACCCCTCTCCCTTGTTCTCCTCTCCCCTCTGTCGCCATGTCTCCCGCTCCCTCGCCGCCATAGCCGTCGCTCTAGCATCTCCCCCTCGCCTCTGAGATGCCCATAATCTCGGACTCGACACCCTTGTCGTCCTGGCCGAGCCAAGCATCACCAGAAGCCGCCCTTCACCGCCCCGAGGTCTTCTTCTTCCTTCGATCGTCATCGATCGCTGCCGTCGTTCTCCGTCAGCTCCCCGTCACCGAGGAAGCTAGTGTCGGCATCGACCTCCCTATGAGCCCCCACGTCAACAAGATGCCTTTACTCAGGGTAGGCTGATAGTGGATGCCTACAGCCATGAGTTTGGCAACCTTTCTCGTTATGCACTAGACGAAGTGTCGACCGACGCCAAGAATCGGGCTAGGTTCTGTAAGGGACTTAATCCTGAGCTCTGTCGAGACCTGTGTCTGCATGAGTGCGCTATCTTCTAGGCCCTCGTCAACAAGGCTACCAACACTGAAACCGGACAGACTAACTACGAGGCAACTAAGAAGCACACCCGTGACTTCAGCCCTGCATCAGGCTCAGGCTCCAACAAACGCTGGGTGTGAGTGCCAAACACAACTCTGCCACCAACGTACACCGTGATGCCATAGTATCAGGCACCCCACCCAGCTCATCCCAACCCTCCAGCCAGGACATTTGGAGGTCCCGCTGCCAATGTTGCTCCCCTTTTCACCACTGTTGTCTGCTAGAAATGTGGAGAACCAGGGCACTATTCCCATGAGTGCCCCCAGAACAATGTCAAGCCGTCTGGACGTGGGAAGCCAGGAAAGGCCTTCTATGTGAAGCCATCTCCTGCTCGTGGACATGTGAATCATGTCTCTGCTGAAGAAGCTCTTGAGGATCCCGATGTTATCCTAGGTACGCTCCTTGTCAATAGTCATCCAGCATCTGTTATGTTTGTTACTGGATCATCTCATTCATTCATCTTAGAAAGCTATGCACAGTTGCATAACATGTCATTTTGTGATATGCCTACTCCTTTATTAGTTGAGTACCCTGGTTCAACATGGCAAACTTCTAGAGTGAGCCATGACAATGAAACCCTTATGGATAGGCTAGTCTTTATAGCATCTTTGATAGCTCTCAAATTGTCGGACATCAATATCATCTTTGGCATGGACTGGATGAAAGCCCATTATGCTAAGATGGATACTCATACTAGGAATGTTCAGCTTACACATCCATCGGGTGAGATAGTCAATGTCTCAACTCGAGCTGTCAGGCGCCAACCCTATTCTCTCAATACTAGCCCTGTTCCAGAAATAGAAGATATTTTGGTAGTCCGCGACTTCCCGGATGTCTTTCCAGAGGAACTGCTAGGAATTCCACCTGTCAGTTTGTGATAGAACTCATTCCAGGGATTGTCCCAATAGCTAGAAGACCCTATAAGATGGCACCCTTAGAACTAGCCGAGCTTAAGAAATAACTCGATGAGGCTCTGAAGAAAGGTTTCATCCGTCCTAGTTCTTCTCCTTGGGCTTGCCCCGTCCTGTTCGTCAAGAAGAAGGATGCATCGGACCGGATGGTTGTAGATTACCAGCCAGTGAACCTGGTCACCAAAAAGAACAAGTATCTGCTCGCCAGGATCAATGACTTGTATGATTAACTTGCTAGATCCTCAGTCTTTTCTAGAATGGATTTGAGGTTGGGATACCATCAAATGACAATTAGACACGGGGAGATTCCAAAAACGGCTTTTGTTACTTGATATGGCCAATACGAGTACACCGTTATGTCCTTCGGTATAACCAATGCCCCAACCACTTTCTCTTGCTTGATGAATTCAATCTTCATGGAGTACCTGGATAAATTTGTCGTGCTTTACCTCGACAATATATTCATCGACTCGAAGAACGAACAGGAACATGCCGAGCATCTAAGGCTGGTATTGATGAAACTTCGAGAGCATCGTCTCTATAACAAATTATCCAAGTGTAGGAATTTTGGTTACCAGAAGTGACCTATCTAGGCCACGTGATCTCTGGTAAAGGTATTGTTGTCAATCCTGAGAGAGTTCAGGCCGTCCTTGATTGGACTCAACCTGAATCAGTAAAGCAAGTTCGGAGTTTCCTTGGCTTAGCGAGCTATTGTCGCCGCTTTGTCTAGAATTTCATCAAGGTTGCGAAGTCTCTGACTAAACACCCAAAGAAATAAAAAAAGTTTGAGTGGACTCCTCAATGCGAGCATAGTTTTTAGGAACTGAAAAGACGCATGACATCTGCTCCCGTTCTGGTGCCACCAGATTTCTCCATGGACTTTGTTATCTATTGCGATGCCTCACGACAAGGATCAGGTTTTATTATCATGCAAGATCGTCATGTGATTGCATACGCATCTCGACAGTTGCGTCTACATGAGGATAATTATCCAACACATGATCTTGAGCTTGCAGCTGTAGTCCATGCACTGAAAACCTGGCTACGTTACCTTCTGGGTAATCGTTGCAAAATATACACTGATCACCAAAGTCTAAAATATATTTTCACCCAGCCTTATTTGAACCTCAAGCAAAGACGGTGGGTCGAGAGGATTACATATAACGACTTATGGATAACTTACACCCCGAGGAAAGCCAATGTCATAGCTAATGCACTAAGTCGTAAGTCTTATTGTAACAACCTGATGTTACAACAAAGTCAACCACTTCTCTATGAGGCATTTCGGAAGGTGAACCTTCACATTGTTCCTCAAGGATTCCTTTCCAACCTGGTGGAGAAACCTACTCTTAGGATCAAATCGTAGCTGTTCAGAGGTATGATAAGGGTATATATTGGATCAAGGAGAATATAGCGAGTGGAAAAGAGTAAAGATTTCTCCAAAGACGATCAGGGTGTTGTGTTCTTTCAGAACCACTTGGTGGTTCCTAAGAGCAAATGCTTACGACAGTTGATCCTTAAGGAGGCTCATGACCCTCCTCTCACGATTCATCCTGGTAGTACCAAGATGTATTACGACCTACACCAGAGGTTCTGGTGGAGTAGGAAGAAGAGAGAAATTGCTCAGTTCATTGCTAACTATGGCATTTGTCATTGCATTAAGGCAGAACATCAAACGCCAGTTAGCACCCTTCAACCCCTAGCTATTCCTAAGTGGAAATGGGATAACGCCGGTATGGATTTTATCACCAGATTTCCCACGACGAAGAGAGGGAATAATGGTATCTTTCTGGGCATTAACCGTCTTTCGAAAGTGGCTCATTTTCTTCCTGTTTGGGAGAGTATAACTGCTAGCTAGCTAGGGGAGTTATATGTTTCTCGAATAGTTTCCCTTCATGGTGTTCCTTTGGAGATTAACTCAGGCCATGGAAGTATCTTTACTTCCCGATTCTGGCAAAGCTTCCAAAATACTATGGGGACTCATCTATCCTTTAGCACTGCTTTCGATCCTAAGTCAAGTGGTCAAGTGGAGCGAGTCAAGCAAATCCTGGAAGACATGCTCAGAGCTTGTGTTATATATTTCAATGTGAATTGGGAGAAATATCTTCCATTTGCCGAATTCGCTTATAACAAAAGTTACCAGTCAAGCTTGGGCAAAGCCCGTTTTGAAGTTCTCTATGGACGAAGGTGTCGAACACCTCTTAACTGGTCAGAAACTGGTAGAGGCAACTCTTTGGCCTAGATATGATCCAGGATGCAGAGGAGCAAGTTCACATCATTCGTGAAAAGTTGAAAACAACCCAATCTCGTCAAAAGAGCCAATATGATCGCCATGATAAGGTTGTGACTTATGAAGTTGACGAGAAGGCTTATCTTTGGGTTACACCTCTGAAGGGTACCCAACGGTTCGGTATCAAGGGCAAGTTGGCTCCTCGTTACATTGGTTCTTTTCGTATTCTTGCCAAACGAGGAGAAGTTTCCTACCAATTGGAACTCCGGCTGCATCTTTCCAAGGTTCATGATGTCTTCCATGTCTCGCAACTCAGGTGTTGCTTCTCGGACCCTGTCCGCGAAGTATACCACGAAACACTTGATCTACAAGATAACCATACATATCAGGAATACCCTATGCGTATTATTGATCAAGCTGAGCGTACCACTCGACATCGAAACATCAAGTTTCTCAAGGTTCGGTCATCACACCATTCTGAGAAGGAAGCCACATGGGAAAGAGAGGATCATCTTCGACTATAGTACCCCGCGCTCTTCCAGACGAATTCCATATCTCGGGACGAGATTCTTTTGAGTGGGGTGAGTTGTCACATCCCTAGTTGACATTGCTCTTGTTAGCATGTGTGTGTATCATGTTTTCATATTGCATCAATATGAAATGGGGATCAACAGAAATCCTAGCACCTCACCTGAATTAAACCAATTTAAAGGTTGTGAAAAATCAACAAATCCAAAATGACCATCAAAACTGCCGTCATGTCTGATAAATATTGACATCAATATATGAGGGAACATTTTAATTTTTAGAACATACATGTCATTTTCAAAATAAATAATAAAGCTACTAAAAAGGATAAACAAAGCATTATAAATATTTTAGCCATTCAAAAATGTTGAAACCTCTCGTGGAGGTTTGAAATATACAAAGTAAGCTCTCCAAAATATCTCAACAATTTTGTGCTAGGACTTGAGGCCAAACAAAAATAAAAAAATAAAATAAATAGAAAACAGAAAAAGAAATGAATCAAACATGCTTCGCCCTGGCCCAGGAGGGAGAAGATCCAGCCCAGCACACTAGGGGCAGGGGGTCTTCTTCCACCTCCTGCTAGGATGACCACACAGCTACGTGGTGAGCTCACCGCCGCTCCTGGCTACCGTGGAGGCCTCCTGAAGCTCCTCAAGGCCGCCCTGACTACTCTCCTCTCCCTCAGTCCCCCCTGTCACTCGCTATCCTCTCCTCTCTGTCGCCATGGCCATCGCTCCCTTGCGGCCATAGCCGTTGCTCTAGCCTCTCCCCCTTGCATCCGAGCTGCCCATAAGCTCCACCTCAACGCCCTCATCCTCCTTGCTGAGCCAAGCATCGTCGGATGCCGCTCTTCGCCGCCCCGAGGTCTTCTTCTTCCTTTGGTCGCTGTCGATCGCTGCAGCCATTCTCTGTCAATAGCCCTCCCACGAGCAAGCTAGCGCCGGCATTGACCTCCCTGTGAGCCCTGGCGTCAAACCCTCTATCCACCGGTCTTTTTGCGTGCTAGAGTGACGAGCCCGTGCTCGCCCGAGCTCCGGCAGCCGTCGAGCTCATCACCGACGTTGACTCTAGCCATCTCAGCCCCTGAGGTGTGTCGAGTTGGACGCACGCGTGCACATAGGCCTGACCGGTGCCCTCTGCCGATGAAATGGTTGCCGGAGGAGGAATCCTGACCCTTCCGCCATCCGTGACGTCACCGGTGGCTCAACGCCGGCGAGTCAACCCGGTTTGACCACGGGGTGGACCCCCCTGGGTCAACTGTCGAGTGGGGACCAGCCCTGATTAGTTTAGGATTAGATTAAAAATTAATTAATAATTTAATTAACCCAATTACCCACTGATAGCTGGGGCCATTCTTATTAATTAGTATATAGCAAATTAATTAATTATTGTTAGTGCTTGGGTCACTTACCTGTGGACTCCAATGGTTAGGCTTGACCTCGCAAAGGCCATTTGACCTGCTGACATCATGCTGATGTCATGCTGATGTCATGCTGATGCAATAATGGAATTTTGCATTTAATTTAATTATAGAAAATGCTAGAAACTTAGCAATGTTATAGAAATTAATCTGTAACTTGGATTGAAAGAAATTATATATGAAAAATTATCAAAAAAATCCAATGAATCCAATGGTGCTGTTATCATGAATGCTAGAGCAACCTATGTAGGTGAACATTGACATTTAGCAATAGGTCAATATATATAATATTAAATGGAGAACAATTTTGAACCTATGTTCAAATCCACTCCATTTTAACTCTAATAATACTTGCATTAGCTGAATCAACCATGTTGCCATGCCATGATCATGCATCATATTGCTGCACTTGCCTTGCATTGATTGTTACCTATCTGCATTGCGGTAGGTCCTGCTTCCGAGGATACCTCCAAGTATCCCATCGACGGAGAGTACCTTACCGCTCCCCAGCAAGGAAAGCAACCCCATTCATCATTCCGAAATCATCCCATTCTCTCGTTCCTGCTCTTGTTTATTACATTAGGACAAACATGCAATTATGTCTCATTTGCGGTAGTTGAACCCATTCCTTTGCATGACCTGTCATTGTCACAGTAAATAGCTAAACCTTGCAACCTAGAATACCTGGTAGATGCATGAGCCATGATGTGCTTTACCTGCTATGCTTGCTATGCTTAGACTTGTGTCATGTCTGATTCATCTGGGTGATGAACCAGAGTGAAACGGTATCGTTCTAATGTGATGAGATAAATGATGAACCTGATTTGGTAAAGGTAGCGATGAGAGGCTATGTAGGAGTACATAGAGGGTTGTCTCATTGGTACTTTTCTTAGGAACTGAGTTCAATGTTTGTGATCCAAGACTAGTACTACCACACGTTAGGATACTTAATTGACCATCTCGACTTTTCAACCGTCAAGTCCTTGGTCCAGGTGTTGCAAGTAGTTCTTGGTGTTCATAGAAATGTTGGAGGCCGTGGATAGCACTGACCCTAGGGGTGGGCTATGACGCGGTAGGCAGTGGCACGGTGTACCAAGGGTCACCCGAATGGTGGGCTTGGGAACCCTGCCCACATCGATTGGGGTCGTAGCAAAAACTTCGACCGGACTTCCGTGCGGGTTCAGTCTCAAATAGGTGATAGCCTGGACTACAGGTCTTGTGTGATTGATGGTCGTGGCTAACTCCCTTGTTGGTCTTCTGCTTGAAGGCTGCGAGGTGGCTTGTTTTGTGAGAACATAGAGGTAAGTGGCGAGAGCACGTGTGAAGGAGTACACCCCTATAGGGTATGAATCTGTTCAAATAGCGGCGTCCTCGGATATCGACTACTTGGAGAACTTATGCTATTCATAGATAACTTGATGGTTACTCATAAAAATATCAAGAAAAGTGTGAGTACTGTGGATGGCACTCTCGTAGGTGAGGGAAGTGAATCCATGGTGGTGTATTGATGTGGTGTTACAGGACATGTGTGCGATATCCAAAATTTGAATGAAGACTTAATATATGTAGTATAGGTTAGCCAAGATTCAAAGTTGGCCCTATGAATTAGGATCGGGGTCCCGACAGGAGGTTTAATGGTCAGTCCTTAATGATACGGAACTCTGAGTGCTCCTCACATAGAGAGATCAAAAAGTACTTGTTCAAGTTTTGTGATGCACCATGAATAGAGTATGAGGTGAGAAAGCATAGATAGGTAAAGGAGTGGTCCCAGGCATTCTTGTATATCCAATTGGCAAAAGAAAATGAAGAGCCAAATAGCAACAATTGGATATCCTCGAATAAGTAAATAAATGCCGACCAACATGCTCACACAATAAGTTGTCAAAAGAAATCGTGGCAAACATGCACAAACACAATAGCATCTAACAAGCACTTTGGCGATGACTTAGTCATCTATATATGAGTATATTGACTTAGGAGCCAAGTAAGAATACTTGATCATAGGTGATACTCATCGTTTAAGCACATGTGGGGTTACCACTTTTACATAAAGAATTTAATGTTGTCACATACTAAGAGATGCTTTGCCTCAAGTCCTAGAGCAAAGCTCCCCCTTGATGTGACATCCCCCCATAGGAGGGACAAACTAACCTTGGGTTTTGTCGATGAGGACTTCATGTCTGTGAGGTACTGGTGGATGCTCAATGTTGATGAAGATCACCAAGTGTTGGGAGCATTCTTGTTGTTTCACTACTCTTCTCACCTACATGGGTTAGTCCCAACACACAAGAGACAAATACAAGGATATCTATGGACATGGAGTGCAAAGCATATGTGATGATGTCCATTGATTTGTTAATTACGTTGTCCCTTGCTTCCCTTTGAGGGAATGTGTGACTCCTTGAATTATTGCATAAAGTTCATGTTGATTGCAAATAGTTCTTTGCCAGTAATGAATGTGATTGAATTTCATTAGTGGAGTCACCCCTCAAGAACTTCTCTAGTTCTTCTTCTTGGGGACCCACATTAAGTTAATGGGGATCCTTGGTGTTGAAGTAGCACTTGTAGAAGTTGAGCTTGTAGTAACCTTGGGAACACACATCACCAAATCTTTGGATTCATATTCATATGAGTCAATGTCCTCTTGAAGCTTGTCCTTGTCCTTGAGCTTGGGGTCTTGTGGTGGAAGGTCATCTTGAGCTTTTGTTCCATTGGGGAGAGTATTTACATACTTCTCCTTTTGAGGAACAAACTTGGGATTGGGGTACTGACCTTCTTCCCATTCAACTCCATTAGCGTTGAAGTAGCCAACACCACGATTCTTCCGGTATCCTCCGTGCTTGCGTACAATCTCCTCAAATTGTTTGGACCCTTCGAGACTCTTGTAGATACCTTTCTCTATAATCCCCTTCAAGAGTTCATTTTTTCCTCAAGTGTAACTTGGCTAACAGAAGAGTTAGTGGGATCAAGAGAACTACTAGAAGCAATATTGTTGGATTTATCATTTTTATTGCTACTAGTTGAAGAACCTTTCTTTTATTTGTTAATATCTTGCTTAGACTTAACTTGTGGCATGAATGTTGATAAGAGAAGTCGCTTGGATAGATAAGAGGAAGTCTTCTTTCGAATATCGTCATTGATAGCCTTAAGGAAGTCATTCTCTTGCTCTAAGTTGAGCTTCTCGAAGTGTAGCTTCTCATGTGTCCTTACAAGATATCTATGATCTACTGGAGTTGAGTCGTGAGCTAACTTAAGAGTTTTTAGTTATTGAGTTAGTCATTCTATCTCCAACTTATCATCATCACACAACTTATCTACACTAGAGTGAATACTAGCGAGTTCATTTTGACTATCATTACTAGATTTTTCAAATAGCAAGTCATCTTCAATTAACAAGTCATCTTCATCACTATTGAAATCAAGATACTTGGGGTGTGATACCTTGGGGCCTTTAGCCATGAAGCAACACCCACTCCCTTCATTTGGTGAATCAAATGTGTTAACACCTACATCTTGACTATAATCGGAGTTGGAGTGATATCTTCTCTCGTAGTGGTTGTCATATTCGGAGCCCGAAACCCATTCACCAACATGAGCATAATATTTCCTTCTTGGGTAGATCTTGGTGCACTTGTCCTTCTTCTCTGAGACCGTACTTCTCCTTGAGGGTATCCGTTCATAACAATCATCTCTACTCATTCTCTCTCTTCGAGGTGACTCCTCTCTTGAGCTTCGTCTTCTTGGTGACTCTTCTTTCATTTTGTAAGGAGCCGTGCACTCATTTGAGTAGTGTTTGAGCTTCCCACAATTGTAGCAGTTTCGGTCACGACTTGACAAATGCTTCTCTTCAAATCTTGAGTTGGAGCTTCGATATTTTCTTCTATTCTAGTAGAACTTGTTGAATTTCTTGACCATGAGGCTTATCTCTTCATTTCTGACAAGGTTGTTGCTAGAGGTAGCGGGAGCATCACTTGTGGCTTTGCAAGCACCTCTAGACTTGTGGTGAAGATCTTCCTTGTCTTTGAGTGTCATCTCATGAGCAACAATTCTTCCAATCACTTCCGTTGGCTAGAGATCTTTGTAGTTGGGCATCATTTGGATAAATGTGCAAACGGTGTCATATCGATCGTCCAAAGCTCGAAGTATCTTCTTGATGTTGAATTTGTCAGTCATTTCTTCGCTTCCTAAGCCGTCAATCTCATTTGTGACGAGAGCTAGCCTAGAGCACATCTCGGTAACTCCTTCACCATCCTTCTTCCTGAACTTGTCAAGTTGACTTTGAAGAACATCCAACTTAGATTATCTCATAGATTATGTACCTTCATGCTTATCAATCAAAGTATACCAAATCTATTTTGTATTCTCAAGACGACTAATTTTTTTTTAATTCTTCGGGGCATAGGGAGTTGAAGAGAATGTCACATGCTTGAGCATTGAGTTGCAACATTATCAATTCATATGCAGTCGCCTCGCGATCGGGTTCCCTTCCTTCCGCGAAGAATTCACCATGCATACCAACATGAACAACAGCCCAAACAGCAGGGTTATGACCACACAAATGCATTTTTAGTTTTTGCTTCCAACAAGCAAAATTTGTGCCATCAAATTAACGAACTCTATGGTGATAATTTCCCTCAGTAGACGCCATACTCTCCTAGGTTGTGAGACCAATGCAATGGAGCCAAATCTCCGATACCACTTGTAGGATCGAAAGTAGTGGTAGAGTGGGGTGATTAGACTACTTGACCAAATAAAAATCTATTTTTCCCAATTTTAATTCTTGCCATATTTTAGCATTGATAGTATGTCAAGTACACACTACACATGCATGTCTAAGAATATAACAACGGAAAGTATAGACAAGCATGTATGTAAAGAGAGGGCAGGAAGAGCAAATACAATTGGTCACACGATGATTTTTACCGTGGTTTCGATAGGTTGTGCTATCGTACATCCACATTCATGGAGTCTTCAAACCACGGAGGGTAACAGTCGCAAGAGTCCACGGAGGGTAACGATCACAAGAGTCCACAGAGGGCTCTACCCACCAAGGGTTCCATGAAGAAGCAACCTTGACTATACCATGATGGCCTACGTCCATGGAGGACTAGCCTTACACAGGGTAGATCTTCATGAAGTAGGCGATCTCCTTGCCCTCACAAACTTCTTGGTTCACTCCACAAGATGAAGTAGGATGCTCCAAAGCGACATCTAACCAATCTTGGAGGCACCACCCTCCAAAAGGTAATAGGCTCGATTGTGTCGATGAACACATTTCTCTTGTGCTTCAAGATGTTAGACTCCTCAGCACACAATCACTCTCTCACAGATTTGGCATGGTAGACGAGATTGATTGGGTGGAAAGCAAGTTGGGGTGGCTCGAGATCAAGATGCATATGGTAGGAATGGAATGGCATGATCTCAACACATGACTACGTGGCTCTCTCTCAAAAAATCAGTAGGTATGAGTAGGGAACTATTCTGAGTGAGTGGTGGTGGAGGAGTATATAAAGTCATCTCCAAAAATCCAATTGTTACACACAAAATGACCAACTTGGTGAAACCAATGTTTTAATCTCGGTTGTACCAAACTGACCAAAAGGTGGCAACTTTTGAATCTCAGTGAGACCGATATATGAATCTTGGTTGCACTGATAAGGTGACGAACGGTCAGATTTCCTAATCTCGGTGATGCCGATCCAAAATTCACGGTGGCACCGATATTGTGAATTTGTGTAACAGATAGTTGGCAACCCAAACTCTAAGGCACCGAAGCAGAATCTGTTGCACCAAAGTGGCTAGGTTTTGGCTAAGTGTGTCTAGGTTCTGGAATCGGTGGCACCGAGTGGAATGTTGTCACATCCCTAGCTAGATGTCATAGGACAGCATGGGTGTTGCACCATGTTTCATTTTTGCATCAACATGAAATGGGGATTAAAAGAAACCCCAAGCTCGCATTGAATCAAAATAATTCAAGTTGGTTAAAATTCAACAAATCCAAAATGCCCTACCAAAATATTCCATATGTCTAATAAATATGGACATGATTATAACAGGGGCCATTTTAAATATTTGAACAATTATAGAAATTTAAAACAAATAACAAAGCCTCTGAAAAGGCCAAATAAAGCATTATCATTATTTTATGTCTCAAAATATCCTAAAACTTTTTATTGGAGTTTGAAATATTCAAACTTGATATTATAAAATATTTGGGATATTTTTATCAAAGCATTTGTACTTGAATAGAAAATAACACAAATGTCAGAAATTAATTTAAAGAAGAAAATAAAACAGAAAGAATGGGAGGATGAACCTGGTCCGGCCCAGCTGGCCCAGCTCCATCGTCGTCCTCCAGGCGGCCAGGAGGATGGGCGTGTGGCCGGAGCGCACACGCAGGTGTGCCTTCACGCTGGCAGCTGCCTGCCTGCATCCCCTCGCTAGAGCGACGGGGATAAGCTCTAAGAGCCATCCCCATTTCCCTCTCCCTCTCGCCCTCGCTCGCCTCTCTGCTCTCCTCCTCCTCTGCTCCGCCATGGCCGCCAGTGCCTTAGCTTCGCCGCTGTTGTTCTAGCCGCTCCCCCTTGCTTCTGAGCCCCCAAATCGCTCCGCCTCGTCGCCTTCTCCCTCCTCGTTGAGCCGTGCATTGCCAGGAGCCCCGAAGCGCCATCCCCGAGCTCGTCTTCCTCCTCGGACCCGAAGCTTTGCCGCTATTGATCGCCGTCTCCGAGCCCTCCCCGAGCAAGCTCTCGACGGCTTCGAGTCCATTGTGAGCTCCAGGCTCTTTCCCCTCTCCTTTCCGGACTTTTCCCCTTTGTAGGCCCCGATTGCACTGGCTCTCGAATGACCTGCCACACGAGCTCATCACCGGCGATGCTCCGGTGACCAGTTGGTCCATCAGAGGCCACCATCGAGCTCGTGGGGCCGCGTAGTGCTTGTAGGTGCTTAGTTCCGGTCGTGTCTCGCTCTATTTCGACGAGCCCGTGCTCGTCCGAGCTCCGGCAGCCGTCGTGCTCATCGCCGGCGTCGACTCCATCCATCCCAACCCCTGGGAAGTGTCAGGCTCGACGCGCGAGAGCAAGCAGAGCAGTTTGGTGCCCTCCGCCATCCATTTGGTCGCTGGAGGAAGAATCCCGACCCCCTTTGCCATCCCTGACATCGCCGGCGGCTCAACGCCGACGAGTCAACCAGTTTGACCACCAGGGCTTTGACCCCTAGGTCATTGGCAAGTGTGGCCGGGCCCTATTAGTCAAACTTAGGTTAATAACTTAATTAATCAAATTAATTAACCTAATTAGTCACTGACCAGTGGGCCTAGTGTTGATTAAGTTTTTAGGATTAGTTTTAATTCTCTAATTAAGTGACTGTGTCATTGACCAGTGGGCCCCACCCTGTCAGATTTGACCTGGCCTAGTCAGCTGGCTTCCTAACGCCATGATGACGTGAGGCTGATGTAATAAAAGGAATTTCCATTTTTAAAATAATTCTAGAAATTGTTTAAAACTTTAAAAATTCATATAAATTAATCTGTAAATCAGATAAAAATAATTTATATATGAAAATTTATCAGGAAAATCCAATGAATCAAATGGTGCTATTATCATGCATGTCAGAGCAACCTATGTAGAAGAAGATTGACATTTGCTCATAGGATAGTTTATGAATTTTAAATGAAGAACGATTTTGAACCTATATTCAATCTCACTTCAAGTTAACTTGGACACTAGTTGCATTAGCTCATCCATACATGCTACCATGTCATGATAATGCATCATATTGTTGCACTTGCGTGTATTGAATGTTATTTATCTGCATTGTGGTAGGCCCTGCTTCTGAGGATACCCCTGAGTATTCCAACGAACGAGAGAACCTTCCCGCTACCCAGAAAGGCAAGAAACCCCCTTGATCATTCCGATAACATCCCACTCTCTTGCTCCTGCTCTTGATTACTGCATTAGGACAAACGTTCACTTTTTTGTCATACACGGTAGATGAACCTATTCTTATGCATGACCTGCATTGTCATAGTAAATAGCTAAACCTTGCAACCTAGCATACCTGGTAGATGCTTGTTCCATGATGTGCTTAGCTTACTTTGCCTTCTATGGTTGCTATGCTTAGAGTTGTGTCAGGTCTGATTCATCTGGGTGATGGACTGGAGTGAAACATTGTTGTTTCGATGTGTTAAGCTTATGATGAACGCAATTTGGTAAAGGTAGTGATGAGAGTCTATGTGGGAGTACATAGTGGGTTGTCTCATTGGGACCATTCTTAGGAACTGAGTTCCGTGTTTGGGTTCTGTCTCAAATTGGGTTCCGGTAACTCGACCCCTCTCAACTTATCTGTCGCTTAGTCCTTAGTCCAGGAGTTGCAAGTAGTTTCTGGTGTTTATAGCATGCGGTAGGCCGTGTGTAGTGCTGACCCTAGTTTCTGGTGTTTCAGTGGCACGGTGTACCAAGGGTCACCCGAATGGTGGGCTTGGGAACCCTGCGCACATTGTTTGGGGCTGTAGCGGAAACTTTGACCGTACTTCCGTGCGGGTTCTGTCTCAAATAGGCGATAGCCTGGACTAGAGGTCATATGTGATTTACGGTCGTGGCCGAGTCCCTTGCTGTGATTCCGCTTGAAGGTTGCTGAGGTGCATGGTTTATGAGCACATAGCGATAGGTGGCGAGAGCGTGTGTGAAGAAGTACACCCCTGCAGGGTATGAAACTATTCGAATAGCCGCGTCCTCGGATATGGACTACTTGGAAAGCTTATGCTGTTCATAGATAATCAAATGGATACTCATATAAATATCAAGACAAGTGTGTGTACTGTGGACGGCTCTCTCTCTCAGGAGAGGGAAGTGAATCCATGGTGGTCTATTGTCATGGAGTTAGTGGACTCATGTGTGATATCTAAAATTTAAACAAATAGTTAAAATTGTGTAGTATATGTTAGCCAAGTGTCAAAGCTGGCATTGCTGCATAAACTCCACCACTCCCCTTGTTGATACATGAGCATGAATAGACTAGGTCTGCTTTAAAGACTTGCTGAGTACGTTTGTACTCATGTTTGCTTAATAAATGTGGCAAATGAGACCCAGGACCCATCAGGTGGGTTCTTTCTAGATGTTGACGATGTCGAATAGCTCGTGTCCCAGCTACGACCCTATGCCCCGTGGCGGGCTGTAGATAGTTAGGTCATGTGCCTTTTTACCCTTTCATCTATCTGTACTCAGATAGCTTATGCTGCGCTTGGTTTGTATGAACTTGTTTGTATAACTTGAGTGTTGGGTCATGTGACCTATCTGTAAGAACATCTTATGCAAGGCTTTTCTGAGCCTCTTAAATAAAAGTTGTTGTATGGTTATGTTGTGATGCCACGGTTGTATCTATGCATATCGAGCATGTCGTGCGTATGTGTGACGTGCAACGGTATGTATGGGATCCGACACCTAGTTGTGTGCCCTGAGTAGTACTCTTTACGGGAAACTGTCTCTTGGTGCTTCCACCGAGCCATGGTAGCTTGCTACTGCTCCGGACACATTGATTGACCGGAAGGTATCCTTGTTTGTTGCTGTGTCTGTCCCTTCGGGGAAATGTCCCGCAGTGTAATGGAGTCCCTATAGCCTGCTACAACTCGTCTACGTGCATTGATGGCATTTATGTCTCATGGCGTAATGGTGTCCTTGTAGCTTGCTATGACTCGTCTACACACGCTTGAGGCCAACACCTGCATTGCTCGGCTACGTATGCCTGTTTCCGTACGGATGTGCCACTTGGGTTCTATGACTAGTCATGTCGGCCCGGGTTCTTTGTCGTTTGATTACCAGCGACATGTTCACATACGTGAGCCAAAAGACGCAAACGGTCCCGGCTAAGGTAAGGATGCAGCCGTGGAACTTACCGTGCATAAGGCCACAAAGTGATGTGATATGTTGTAGTTTGGATTCATATGACTTAGGATCGGGGTCCCGACAGCATTGGTATCAGAGCCTGACTGACTCTAGGACTACCAAGCCAAACCGGTCGAAGTTGGGTCTACAAACACTATAGAATAGTAGGGGAATTGATTGTGGAAGAGAATGTAAGGCTCTTTTTACTCCTCTTCCCAAGTTATTCTATTCTGAGTCATTCTCATCTTTTCTACGGGGTTAAGAACTAGGCTTCTCATCTATTGCTTAGGATGACAAGTTACTAGCCATGGACTAGTAGCTAGCTTGTTTGCAAGTGTATGTCGGTACTTGAGTACTGTTGGTATGACAAACAGATGGAGAAGAGATTTGAGTCTAGAAAGTCGAGTGGTTATGCTCTTCCAATATTTTGCAATTGTCTCAAAATCATTTTTGAGCAATTACAGCCATTATGCTATCCAATTTCTGCTAGAGTCTCTAATGTCTTTGCATCATTCTCTCTTTCAGATGCCCCCTCATCCTTCTCATCAGGTGGTCCATCTGACCAGGTGCATGGAAGTACCGGCTCACACAGCCATGTTGGTTAGAGTTATGATGGAGGCTGGCTACCGTTGGTACCCAGAGTACACAGTGGAGGAACAACATCGAGATTTCAATCAAAGTCAGTATTTGTGTGCTGTTAAGATATATTCTTCATATCCTGGGGCTACAGAGCCGCTTCACTTGACTTATGGACTAGGTGTCACCGTAGATATGGTAGTTCAGGAGGCCGCCTACACCATGCTGACTATCATGAGGTTTCACCATGGTCTGCTTCAGAACATAGAGTTCTATTATGTTCCTGCTTCCATGGGAGGGGAGGATGGTTATCTTAGCGAAGCCTACTGTGATCATTCCCATGAGGACCCGAGGCTACAGGTGACCGCTTAGATGTTGGAGAACAGGGATCGTGATGCATGTGCCCTTTGCATGGAGCTTTATGCCACCCGTGCACGCCTTTGGACAGCCCTGACGTAGTTGGCACCTATCGTGCAGACAGGCTATGGAGATTTGGAGATGCTGAACCCATCGTGGACTCATCTACCAGCATGCGTAGACTGGCCCGAGGTTGGAGGCATCAGCCCTCTTCGAGGACCGCTGTTGCCGCCAACAAGGGGACCAAGGCCACATCCGTGTCCTTACGGTTTCCAGGGATCACAGGCTAGAGTGTTTCCAGATCCTCTGGTTCAGCTCCCGGGTCATGGTGGTAACCTGTATGAGGCATTCTACGATGATGCTTGAGTACATGGATGTTAGTTCTAGTATGATAGTAGTCGTATCGCCACAGTCATGCGTGTCTTGTGGGACATGACTGAGGTTGAGAGTTGAGTTATGGAGGTGTAGATAGATAATGTATAGGAAGCTTGTAATGCCTCCGATGAGTTGTGTCATCTGTCTGTAGTTTGTTTTCAGCTTGGTCTTGTACTGAACTTTGTCATGGTGTGTATGAATCAGGGTGTTCATATGGAAATTGTTATTTCCATGTTCTTGGATGTTTACCTTGCATGCCATGTTTTCCAGTACATTCCTTATCTCATGTCTTAGAGTTGTTGTCCTCTATGTATAAGTTGTGGGTTTGTTTTCCCAGGATGGTGGCAACTAGGAATAACCCCATGCCCGCCCCGAGCAGGGCGAGGGAAGCCAGCCAAGGCAAGAGGATCTGCCACATGCTCCTTCTTTGGCAGAAGTGATGCTTGAAGCCGAAAGGTACAAGAGAGAGAGCAACAGGCTACTGGAACGAATTGAGTAGAACATAGTGCATGCTCCCCACAATGACCTTAATGATAGCGTGTCACTTGGTGATTTTGTCAGGCTATGACCAGCATGTTTCGCAAGATCCAGGCTGCCAATGTGTCTGAGGTGAACAAGGTGACCTTTGCAACCTACTTTCTGGAAGGACCTGCCAATCTGTGGTGGGAAAATTATGAAGCCATGCATCCCACAGGCCCCACACCAACTTGGGCAGAATTCAGTGCAACATTTGGTACCCATGACATCCCAGAAAGGCTGATGGATTGCAAGAGAGAGGAATTCTATACTTTCACCAAGGGCAGACTATCAGTGGATGCCTATAGCCGTGAGTTAGGCAATCTTGCTCGCTATGCTTCGAAGGAAGTTTCAACCGATGCTAAGAAGGAGGCTAGGTTCCGTATGGGACTTAACCCTGAGCTACATCGAGATCTGCGTCTGCATGAGTGCACAACCTTCCAAGGTCTCGTCAACAAGGCTATCAATGTCGAGTCTGGACAGACTGACTATGAGGCCACGAGGAAGAACAACCGTGACTTCAGCCCCGCATCCGGCTTGGGCTCCAACAAACGCCGGGTGTGGGTGCCCAATACAGCTCTGCCGCCAAGATACATCGTGAGGCCATCCTTCCAGGCGCCTCGCCCAGCTCAGCCCAACCCTCCAGCCAGGCCATTTGGAGGACCGCCTACCAATGTTGCTCCCCATGCTACCGTGGTCTGCTATAAATGTGGAGAACCAGGACACTACTCTCATGATTGTCCTCAGGCTAATGCTAAGCCGGCTGGACGTGGGAAGGCAGGAAAAGCATTCTATGTGAAGCCAGCTCCTGCTCGTGGATGAGTGAACTATGTTTCTATTGAGGAAGCCATTGAGGATCCTGATATTATCCTAGGTACGCTCCTTTTCAATAGTCATCCAGCATTTGTTCTATTTGATACTGGGACATCTCATTCTTTCATCTCAGAAAGTTATGCACAGTTGCATAACATGTCTTTTTATGATATGCCTACTCCTTTAGTAGTTTAGACTCCTGGTTCAAAGTGGCAAACTTCTAGAGTGAGCCATGTTAATGAGATTCTGGTGGATAGGCTAGTCTTCCTAGCATCTTTGATAGCCCTCAAGTCTACGGACATCAATAGCATTCTAGGCATGGATTGGATGAAAGCCCACTAAGCTAAGATTGATACTCACAGTAGGAATGTTCAACTTACACATCCATCGGGTGAGATAGTTAATGTCTCCACTCGAGCAGCCAAGCGCCAACTCTTCTCCTTCAATGCTAGCCCTCTTCTAGAGTTAGAAGATATTCCCATACTCCGTGACTTTCCGGATGTCTTTCCGGAAGAACTGCCAGGAATTCCTCTTGTCACAGATGTTGAGTTTGTGATAGAGCTTATTCCAGGGACCGTCCCAATAGCTAGAAGACCCTATAAGATGGCACCCTTAGAACTAGCTGACCTTAAAATTAAACTCAATGAGGCTTTGAAGAAAGGTTTCATCCATCCTAGTTCTTCTCCTTGGGCTTGTCCCATCCTCCTCGTCAAGAAGATGGATGGATCGGATCGGATGGTTGTGGATTATCGGCTAGTGAATCTGGTCACCATAAGGAACAAGTATCCGCTCACCAGGATCAACGATTTGTATGATCAACTCGCTGGATCCTCTGGCTTTTCCAAAATGGATTTGAGGTTGGGATACCATCAAATCAGAATTAGAAACGGGGACATTCCAAAAATGGCTTTTGTTACTCGTTATGGCCAATACGAGTACACCGTCTTGTCCTTCGGTTTAACCAATGGCCCAGCCACCTTCTCTCGCTTGATGAATTCGATCTTCATGGAGTATTTGGATAAATTTGTCATGGTTTACCTCGACGATATACTCATCTACTCGAAGAACAAACAGGAACATGCTAAGCATCTAACGCTGGTATTGATGAAACTTCGAGAGTACCATTTGTATGCCAAATTCTCCAAGTGTGAATTTTGGTTGCCAGAAGTGACCTATCTAGGCCACGTGATATCTGGTAAAGGTATTGCTATCAATCGAGAGAATTTAGGCCGTCCTTGATTGGACTCAACCTGAATCGGTTAAGCAAGTTTGGAGTTTCCTTTGCTTAGCGAGCTATTGTCGCCGCTTTGTCAAGAATTTCTCCAAGGTTGCAAAACCTCTGACTGAACTCCTCAAGGAAGATAAAATGTTCGAGTGGACTCCACAATGCGAGCACAACTTTCAGGTGTTGAAAAGACGACTGACCTCTGCTCCCGTTCTAGTGCCACGAGACTTCTCTAAGGACTTTGTTATCTATTGTGACACCTCGCCACAAGGATTAGGTTGCATTCTCATGCAAGATTGTCATGTGATTGCATACGCATCCCGACAGTTGCGTCCACATGAGGATAATTATCCAACACATGATCTTGAGCTTGTAGCTGTGATCCATGCACTGAAAATCTGGCGACATTACCTTCTGGGTAATCGTTGCGAAATTTACACTGATCACCAAAGTCTGAAATATATTTTCACCTAGCTGGATTTGAATCTCAGGCAAACACGGTGGTTTGAGTTGATTACAGATTACGACTTAGGGATAACTTACACCCCGGGGGAAAGCCAATGCCATGGCTGATGCACTAAGTCGTAAGTCTTACTGTAACAACCTGATATTACAACAAGGTCAACCACTTCTCCCTGAGGAATTTTGGAAGTTAAACCTCCACATTGTTCCTCAATGATTCCTATCCAACCTGGTGGCGAAACCTACTCTTACGGATCAAATTATAGAAGCCCAGAAGCATAATGCCCGGATATCTCGGGTTAGGAAAAACATTAAGAAGGGTAATGTTAGATACTTCTCGGAAGATGATCGAGGTGTTGTCTTCCTTGAGAACCGCTTTGTGATCCCAAAGAAGAAACATCTACGACAATTGATCCTTAAGGAGGCTCATGATTCTCCTCTCACAATTCATTCGAGTAGTACCAAGATGTATCAGGACCTACGCTAGAGGTTCTAGTGGACTAGGATGAAGAGAGAAATTGCCCACTTTGTTGTTAACTTCGACGTTTGTCGTCGCGTGAAAGCAGAACATCAAAGGCCTGCTAGCACCTTTCAACCTCTAGCTATTCCTGAATGCAAATGGGATAAGGTCGGTATGGATTTCATTATCGGATTTCCGAGGACTAAGAGAGGGAATAATGATATCTTTGTGGTCATTGACCGCATTTCCAAAGTGGCGCATTTTCTTCCTGTTCGCGAGAGTATAACTACTAGCCAGCAAGCGGAGTTATATGACTCTCAAATAGTTTCTCTTCATGGTGTTCCTTTGGAGATTAACTCAGACCCCGGAACTATCTTTACTTCCCAATTTTGGGAAATTTTTTAAACCGCTATGGGTACTCAACTATCCTTTAGCACTGCTCCACTAGAAGGCATGCTCCGAGCTTGTGTTATATCTTTCAGTATGAACTGCGAGAAATGTCTTCCATTTGCCGAATTTGCATATAACAATAGTTATCAATCAAGCTTGGGCAAAGCCCCTTTTGAAATTATCTATGGACGAAGGTGTCGAACACCTCTTAACTGGTCAGAAACCGGAGAGAGGCAACTCTTTGGCCCGGATATGATCTAGGATGCAGAGGAGCAAGTTCGCATTATTCGTGAAAAGTTGAAAACAGCCCAATCTCGTGAAAAGAGCCAATATGGTCGCCATCATAAGGCAGTGACATATGAAGTTGACGAGAAGGATTAACTTCGGGTTACACCTCTGAAGGGTACCCATCGATTCGGTATCAAGGGCAAGTTGGCTCCTCGTTACATTGGACCTTTTCGCATTCTTGCTAAATGAGGAGAGGTTGCCTACCAATTGGAACTTCCACTGCATCTTTCCAAGGTTCATGATGTCTTCCACGTCTTGCAACTCAGGCATTGCTTCTCGGACCCTGTCCGTGAGGTAGACCACGAAGCGCTTGATCTCCAAGATAACCTTACATATCGAGAATACCCTGGTCGTATTCTTGATCAAGCTGAGCGTACCACTCGACATCGGAACATCAAGTTTGTCAAGGTTCAGTGGTCACACCATTCTGAAAAGGAGGCCACTTGGGAAAGAGAAGATCGTCTTTGACTAGAGTACCCCACGCTCTTCCCGACGACTTCAAAATCTCGGGCCAAGATTCTTTTGAGTGGGGGTGAGTTGTCACATCCCTAGCTAGATTTCATAGGATAGCATGGGTGTTGCATCATGTTTCCTTTTTGCATCAACATGAAATGGGGATTAAAAGAAACACCAAGCTCACCTTGAATCAAAATAATTCATGTTGGTGAAAATTCAACAAATCCAAAATGCCCTACCAAAATGTTCCCTATGTCTGATAAATATGGACATGATTATAACACGGGCCATTTTGAATATTTGAACAATTATAGCAATTTAAAATAAATAACTGAGCCTCCGAAAATGCCAAATAAAGCATTATCATTATTTTATTTCTCAAAATATCCTGAAACTTTTTTTGGAGTTTGAATATTCAAACTTGACATTATAAAATATTTGGGATATTTTTATCAAAGCTTTGTTCTGAAAAATAAAATAAAACAAATGTCAGAAATTAATTTAAAGAAGAAAATAAAACAGACAGGATGGGAGGATGAACCTGCGCCGGCCCAACTGGCCCAGCTCCATCATCATCCTCTTGGCGGCCAGGAGGACGAGCATGTGGCCGTAGCGCGGACGCGGGTGTGCCTCCACGCCGGCACTTGTCTACCTGCCTCCCCTCTCCAGCACGATGGGGATAAGCTCTGAGAGCCGTCCCCATCGCCCTCTCCCTCTCGCCCTCGCTCGCCTCTCTGCTCTCCTCCTCCTCTGCTCCGCCATGGCCGCCAGTGCTTTAGCTTCGCCGCTGTTGTTCTAGCCGCTCCCCCTCGCATCTGAGCCCCCCAATCGCTCCACCTCGTCGCCTTCTCCCTCCTCGCTGAGCCACGCATCGCCAGGAGCATCGAAGCGTCATCCCCGAGCTCGTCTTCCTACTCGGAACCGATGCTTCGCCGTCGTTGATCGCCATCTCCGAGCCCTTCCCGAGCAAGGTCTCGATGGCTTCGAGTCTGTTGTGAGCTCCCAGCTCTTTCCCCTGTCCTTCCCGGCCTTTTCCCCATTTGTAGGCCCCGATTGCGTCGGCTCCCGAGTGACCTGCCGCATGAGCTCATCACCGGCGATGCTCCGGTGACCAGTTGGTCCATCAGAGGCCACGATCGAGCTCTTGGGGCCGCGTAGTGCTTGTAGGTGCTTAGTTTCGGCCGTGTCTCGCTCTGGTTTGACGAGCCCATGCTCGTCCGAGCTCCGGCCATCCCAGCACTTGGGAAGTGTCGGGCTCGATGCACGCAAGCAAGCAAAGCAGTTTGGTGCCCTCAGTCGTCCATTTGGTCACCGGAGGAGGAATCCCAATTCCCTCTGCCGTCCCTGACGTCGCCGGTGGCTCAACGCCGGCGAGTCAACCAGTTTGACCACTAGGGGTTTGACCCCTGGGTCACTGGCAAGTGGGGCCGGGCCCTGTTAGTCAAATTTAGGTTAATAACTTAATTAACCAAATTAGCCACTGACCAGTGGGCCCAGTGTTGATTAAGTAATTTGGATTAGTTTTAATTCTCTAATTAAGTGTCTGGTCACTGACCAGTGGGCCCCACCCTGTCAGGTTTGACCTAGCCCGGTCAGCTGACCTGCTAACGCCATGATGACGTCAGGCTGATGTAGTAAAAGGAATTTCCAGTTTTAAAATAATTCCAGAAATTGTTTAAAACTTTAAAAATTCATATAAATTAATTTGTAAATCAGATATAATTAATTTATATATGAATCCAATGGTGCTATTATCATGCATGTTAGAGCAACCTATGTAGAAGAACATTGACATTTGCAAATAGGTTAGTTTATGAATTTTAAATGCAGAACGATTCTGAACCTATGTTCAAACTCACTTCAAGTTAACTTGGACACTAGTTGCATTAGATCATCCATACATGCTACCATGTCATGATCATGCATCATATTGTTGCACTTGCGTGTATTGAATGCTATTTATCTTTATTGCAGTAGGCCCTGCTTCTAAGGAGAGAACCTTCCCGCTACCCAGCAAGGCAAGCAACCCCCTTGATCATTCCGATAACATCCCACTATCTCGCTCTTGTTCTTGAGTATTGCATTAGCACAAACGTTCACTTGTCTTTCATACACGGTAGATGAACCTATTCTTATGCATGACATATCATTGACACAGTAAATAGCTAAACCTTGAAACCTAGCATATCTGGTAGATGCTTGTGCAATGATGTGTTTAGCTTACTTTGCCTGCTATGCTTGCTATGCTTGGAGTTGTGTCAGGTCTAAATCATCTGGGTGATGGACTGGAGTGAAACATTGTTGTTCCGATGTGATAAGCTTATGATGAACCCGATTTGGTAAAGGTAGCGATGAGAGGCTATGTAGGAGTACATAGCGGGTTGTCTCATTGGGACCAGTCTTAGGAATTGAGTTCTGTGTTTTTGATCCAAGACTAGTTACTACCACACGTTGGGTTCCGGTAACTTGACCCCTCTCGACTTATCAGTCGCTTAGTCCTTAGTCCAGGATTTGCAAGTAGTTGACGTGTTTATAGCATGCTGGAGGCCGTGCGCAGCACTGACCCTAGGGGTGGGTTACGACGCGGTAGGCAGTGGCACGGTGTACCAAGGGTCACCCGAATGGTGGGCTTGGGAACCCTGCGCACATCGTTTGGGGCTGTAGCAGAAACTTCGGTCGGACTTCCGTGCGGGTTTAGTCTCAAATAGGTGATAGCCTGGACTAGAGGTCTTGTGTGATTGACGGTCGTGGCTGACTCCCTTGCTAGTCTTCCGCTTGAAGGGTGCCGAGGTGCATGGTTTATGAGCACACAACGATAAGTGGCGAGAGCGTGTGTGAAGAAGTGGACCCCTGCAGATTATGAAACTATTCGAATAGCCGCGTCCTAGGATATGGACTACTTGGAAAGCTTTTGCTGTTCATAGATAAGCAAATGGATACTCATAAAAATATCAAGACAAGTGTGAGTACCGTGGATGGCACTCTCCTAGGAGAGGGAAGTGAATGCATGGTCGTGTATTGTAATGGAGTTAGTGGACTCGTGTGCAATATCTAAAATTTAAATAAAGAGTTAAAATTGTGTAGTATAGTTTAGCCATGAGTCAAAGCTGGCATTGCTGCATAAACTCCACCATTCCCCTTGGTGATACATGAGCATGAATAGACTAGGTCTGCTTTAAAGACTTGCTGAGTACGTTTGTACTCATGTTTGCGTAATAAATGTTGCAGATGAGATCTAGGACCCATCAGGTGGGTTCTTTCTAGATGTCGATGATGCCGAATAGCTGGTGTCCCAGCTACGACCCTATGCCTTGTGGTGGGCTGTAGATAGTCAGGCCATGTGCCTTTTTACCCTTTCATCTCCATGTACTCAGACAGCTTATGCTTCCGCTTGGTTTGGATGTACTTGTTTGTATGACTTGAGTGTTGGGTCATGTGACCCTATTTGTAAGAACATATTATGCAAGGCTCGTTTGAGCCTCTTAAATAGAAGTTGTTGTATGGTTATGTTGTGATGCCATGGTTGTATCTATGTATATCGGGCATGTCGTGCGTACGTGTGACGTGCAACAGTATGTATGGGATCCGACACCTAGTTGTGTGCATTGAGTACTACTCGCTACGGGAAACTGCCTCTTTGTGCTTCCACCGAGCCATGGTACCTTGCTACTACTCCGAACACATTGATTGACCGACACGTATCCTTCTTTGCTGTTGTGCCTGTCCCTTCAGGGAAATGTCTCGCAGTGTAATGGAGTCCCTGTAGCCTTTTATGACATTTCTACGTGCAGTGATGGCATTTATGTCTCACGGCGTAATGGAGTCCTTGTAGCTTGCTATGATTCGTCTACACACGCTTGAGGCTGACACCAGCACTGCTGGGTTACGTATGCCAGTTTCCGTATGGATGTGCCACTTGGGTTCTATGACTAGTCATGTCGGCTCGGGTTCTCTATCATTTGATTGCCAGCGAGATGTTCAGATACGTGAGCCAAAAGACGCAAACGGTCCCGGCTAAGGTAAGGCTGCAGCCGTGGAACTTACCGTGCGTGAGGCCTCAAAGTGATGTGATATGTTGCAGTCTGGATTCATATGACTTAGGATGTGGGTCCCGACAAATGTGTTGGTTGCACCGATTTTGAGTATTTGGCTTTGGAAAGACTTTTGTGGAAGAGCTTGTGGGTGTATGTGGTGACTATCACTTGTGCACGTATGATCATTGTGTTCACCAACAAAACCTTACCCCCTTTTCCTAGTATTGGCTTTCCTATGGACTCAAAGTTATTTCTCACAAATGCAAAATGTAGAGTCCTTTGCTTGAAGCTTTGCCAATCTATTCCCTTGCATCTTGGATTATCCGACAATCCTTTTGCCAACCCATCATTGAACTTTTCTGAAACATACTTAGTGGAAACATTAGTTCAATGACATATATGTTGTTATTAATTACCAAAACCACCAAGGGAGCAAATGTGCTTTCAGTACTTGGTGCATAGCAGTCCCAGGTTTGGCCTGCCACGTAGAGCTTGTTGTAGTCCCCCTTGATCATTGCCAGGCTGGCTTGGTGTGTGGAGAGTTTTTATTGTCATTGCATGTGCACAAGTCAGGGGCACTGGGTACCCCTATCCCACTACACCGACACCGAGCTAATGCCATAGATAAAGACATGGTAGATCTTTGTGTTGGATGCGAGTTCTACAAGAATCAGACACACAAGCCAGCATCCACTCTGAATACTATCCCCCTCACTTGGTCATTCGCGGTTTTTGGTCTTGACATGGTCGGGACTTTCCGCATAGGGTCGAGTGGTATTACCCATCTGCTGGTTGCTATGGATAAGTTCACCGAGTGGGTCAACGTGAAGCCCATCAAAAGCTTGGATTCAGGTACTGCTAGCTTCATTTGGCAGATAATATTCAGATTCGGAGTCCCTCATGACATTATAACAGATAATGGGAAGAACTTTGATTCGAATCAATTCCGTGAGTTTTTCTACTCTCAAGGCACTCGGTAAATTATGCCTCTCTAGCTCACTTGTTGTTTAATCATTAGTAGAAGCAACACAAAGACAAAACTTATCCCCTTCTATCACTGGGATGTATAAATTCGTGAGGTTGAACCTACTACAACGCACCACTCCCACCAAAGAAATATGAATCTAGTTGGCCAAACTATCTCAATAGATCAGAGAGCATTACGAAGCTATGATGATCATGCAAATAAGAATCTTAGTATTTAGTTTTGACTCGAATACTTTTCATGAATAATGTGAACATAAACTCACAATTCATCGGATCCCAACAAACACACCATACAAAGGGATTACATCGGATCGATCAAGGAAAAGACGCGATTAACATTGAATTGAAGATCAAGAGAGAGAGAGAGAGATATTGCCATGTAGGTACTACCTATGGACTCATAGGTCTGTGGTGACCTACTCACACATAATCACAAGGGCAACAAGGTTGATGAAGATGCCCTCCATGATCGATCTCCCCTCCAACAGGGTGCTGGAACGGAGGTGTAGAATGGCTCCCTTCGGAATACAGACTTGCTGTGGCGGAAAAAGTGTTTTGGTAGCTCCCTTAGGGTTTTTGGATTATCTGAGAATTTATAGACCAGAGAGGGGCATCGGGAGGCTCACTAGGGAGGCACAAAACATTCGGGCACGCCCCTAGGGTGGCGCTGTGTTGGCTTGTGGGGCCCTCGTGCGACTCTCGGCCTCCTCCCGAAGCTTCGAGGTCTTTTTTTGGTCCAAAAAAATCATCTAAAAGTTTCGAGGCAATTGGTCTTCGTTCGGTAATGTAAACCTAAAAACTCAAACACATGCAGAAAACAACAACTAGCACTAGGCACTGGGTCAATAGGTTAGTGCTCGTAAATATTATAAATTTTTAATCAAACGCCCGAAAGGTATCCTAGAATGATAATATATCAACATTGAACAATCAGAAATTATAGATATATTGGAGATGTGTCAGCATCCCCAATCCTAATTCCTGCTCATCCTCGAGTCGGTAAATGATAAAAGTAGAACTTTTGATTTGATACGCTATCCATTATGTAATCTCTTGTACATATGCTCATTGAGAAATGATGAATTGAAAAACAACAACATAGTAATATTTATAAATATAAGAAACAAAATCAATGATTCTCAAAGTATATGATCATTAAAGAATGTTTACCCCCATTCATCTTATTATATTAGCAAGGCCTGACACTGTGTTCATCACATCAATACAAATGTTAAGCACCACGGTGTCCAAGTCACGCAATTAGAGCGTACTTCTTCAATATGCATCAACTTTTTATTCTTCACACAATACATGAGCGTGGACCATTGGACATAGCATATAGGTGGAATAGAATATGATGGTAGATATCAAAGGGTAAAAAGTGGAGAAGAGAGTCTTACATCAACTAGGCATACAAACAAGCTATGGATATGCTCATTGATATATGTCAATGCAAGGAGTAGGGATTCCATGCAAATGATGCACCAGAGCTATAACTGTAAAAAAAACTCAACTCAAACTAAGTGCGGTGAGCATCCAACATGCTTACTCATGAAGAGCTCGGGCATTTGAGGAAGCCCGTCATCAGAATATACAAGATAAGTTTATTATGAAAATGTAATTCCCACTAGCATATAGAAGTGACAAAATAGCAGACTCTCTATATGAAGAACATTGTGCCACTTTATGTCACAAGTGTGGTAAAGATAGTAGCAAAGTCCTTTCTCTCTTTTCCCTCATTTATTTTATTTTTTATTTTTAATGGTGGGCATTTCTCATTTTTTTTGTTTTGCCCCCCATTCATTCATCTCTTTCTCTCTCTCTCTCGGACTGGAGTCCGATAACTACCTGACTCGTCCTAGCAGTAGTACTTGAACTTTCGTGAGTGCTAAGTTGAACTTCCGACAAAAGTGCCCAAATGGGTCGTGCAATATACCGTTTCAAAGCTACGGACACCAGTATAACAACCTAGGTCAAATTTTTAAGAAAATGTACACGGTTTAAGAGCAGTTTTCAAAAGCGTTTTTGTTCACACAAAAAACATGAATCATATTTTCGAGCCTATTAGTAAATCGTTTATCAGAATGAGGCAAATGAGATGGATTTGTATAGCTGCTGCAAATCCGCTCATTTCACATGTTGAAAATTTTCCCAAATTTACTATGGTTAAAGAAGAATTTCAAAAATGGCAGAATTTTTGAAACCGAATAGCAGGGTTCGTATTTTAGGGTTAATTTGAAAACGGCTAGCCCTATCGATGGACGTGATATGGCATTGGAAAGCTTATGAAAATGCGCATCTTTTCATATAAAAAATTCTTCCAACTATGAACAGTTTAAAAGTTATTTAGAAAACAATAGAAGTTGTACTAAATTCGTATTTTTGCGTTATTTTCTCAACTATTTGTCGGAATGTAGCAAATAATATGGCGTTGGAAAGCTTGAAGAAATGCGAAACTCTTATGTAGATTTGTTTTTCCAATTCTTTACGGTTTTAAGTAAATTTGAAAATGGCTAAAAACGTATTTTGGCTGTAATTTTTCGGAATGAGGCAACTAATATGCCGTTGAAAAACTACGAAAAATGCGAAACTTTTTCATGCCTATGGTTTTCTCTGGTTCCTAGCCGTTTTCCAGCAATCTTGAAAATGGAAAGATCACGCGTTCTACGATTTATCGCAAAATAGAGTCTTCGAAAATGCACCGCGTGAAGAACTTGAACTTCGTCGACACATCTACTTGAACTTCACTATGTTTCTTCACGTGATATTTTCTGCTCGTAACTCTCCATCCACTCACCGGAATTGAGCATGTGATGACACCCAACTTTTCCGTGTTGATCTTTTCTTCATACTAACAACGGTTTCAAAAAAATAAATCATCTCAAATTTATTCAGTGTAGTAGTCGAACTTCGCTTTGTTTTCACGTTAAACGTCTCACGTATTTTTGTTTGTAACTTCTCACCCATTTGTCGGTGTTACACAAATTATATTCTTTTGGTATAAATCTCTCTCACAATAATTTTTTTAACTTTCTATGACCGAGGACTTGAAGTTATAGCAACAAAAAATTGCACCTTGCCTTTTTATAAAATTTCTCATATTAAACACACACCATGTAGTACTTGAACTTTCTCCATTTTAGTAATTTGAATTTTTTATTTTATTTTCGAAACAAAATTGCTCCCAAATAATAACTGGACTTCTTTGTGAATTGATACAATTATTTTAAAACACAAAAACCAATTTCTATTTTGTGTTTTTGAACATGGAAATACAATATGAATCTCTTTTGCAAGTATTTCTGAACTTCCCCGAGCAAAGCACATGAACTTCTTTCGACAAACCTTTTAAGCTTTTCATTTTCTATTATTTTTATTCTGCTTGAAACACATTTCTTGTAGTACTTGAACTTCTCGTTGTTTTCACTACGAGTTTAATTTGAACATGTCAACTTCTTATTTGGACTTCTTCATTTTACTCTTCAGTAACGAGAGAAAATACGAGTTTTTTTATAAACTTTGAACTTCTCTGCTATTTTAATTTGGACTTCTCAGCCTTTTTGATTTCAACTTCGTCATTTTATTCTTTAGTAACGAGAAAAAAACAGAGTGTTTTACATACTTCGAACTTCTCTGTTATTTTAATTTGACCATCTTAGTCCTATTTTTAGGAACGAAATATGTTTTTAAAAAGCATCAAACATTTTAGTAAATTGAAATGCGAACTACTCCTTCATTTTAATTTGAGCTTCTTCATTTTTATTCTTTCGTAACAAGGAAAATCTGAGTTTTTATAAATATTGAACTTCTGTATTTTTATAATTTGGACTTCATTGCTTATTACTTTCAGCATCGAAATATCGTAGTTTTTAATAAATATTAGACCATCCGTTATATAAATTTGAACTTCTAGAGTTTTTCGAATTTTAGAAACGATGACAAGCCTTTTTACGATTTTTGAACTTCTCTATATTTTAAATCCTAACTTCTTGTTTTTATTTTTGAACTTATTGATTTTCACACTCTTAATAATGAGGGAAATGTGGATAATGTGAGTTTTATTCTTTGTTATTTTAGTTTGAACATATCGGGTTTACTCTTTTAATAAGGAGGAAGATGTGAGTTTTAATATACATTGAACTTCTTACTTTTTATTTTTGCTAGGAGTGGTTTAACAAACATCCAACTATTCTACTTACTACAAGTGACAAAAATATTTTAGTTTATAAAAGCAGAGAAAATTTTGTTTTTCTTTCTTTAATAAACTTCGAACTTCACTATTTTAAAATTCTAACTTAATTGTATTTTTGTGATTGCCTCTTTATTTTTCGATACCTATTGTGTGCGTTTTGCTTGAAGTGAATATTTTTACTATCAGCGGTAGAGAATATGAATTTAGCATTAACATTTTTTTTCTTCAATATGTTCGCTTTTTTTATTGTAACAATTTCGTTGTAGCGACCCGACCTCAAAGGTCGAATCTCAGGTGTTTGTGTACCATCCCAAGATCATGCTGGTACACACATGGTACACCAATGTATATATGAAAGTGAAATCACACAGCTTTAATAATCGGAAAATCTCATATCGAGTCCTTTATTACAATAAGAATTACAATAAAGTGGCTGAAGGCCAACTCATGAGAATAACTAATCTTGCGGAAGCTTCAAAGGTAGTTGAGTCCATCCGACTTCAAGGGCATCTCACCGAGCATAGAGCGTATCCTCACTCCTGGTCAGAAAAGTACTCTGGAACATGATACGTTGCGGCCGTATAGATCAGCATATTGAAATGCCGGCAATTTCACAAAAGACGGGGCAAAGTAATCATCTATTCTACATGCATATATGGCAAGTGGGGTAGTAGGTTTTGCATAAAGCCAAATTTTTCCTACAATAAGAGAGGGCAAAAGCATAATTACTACAATGTTGGTTGATTAATGAGATGATTCCACCAACCAATTCTCATACCCAAGTTGACATTAATACCCACATCAATGTAATTATTTGTGTTGAGAGTTCCAGATAGTTTCAGTTCCTTTGGCTCAAACTGTCCATGACCGTGGACACGGCTAATCGATTAGGTTTGGGTACTCTGCAGAGTTTTGCACATGTTCCCCACAAGATTAGATGACCTCCGTTGGATTTCTTGCACTTCAGGGTGTTTGAGAAACGGATGACCAAAAAATGGTCTTCTAAAGGGTTTCCTCGAGACTCTGTCGGTGCCCATCCTTTCCTACCATTCTTCTACATCTCGTAGCACCGCCTGTCCAGGGTCACCACGATATCCAACCAAGCCAGAGCCTATAATGTCTTGTGGCTGTGCAGGTCAGCCTTGGGTCTTGAAGCATCCATCCATCTCTTTGTGCCTTGGTGGACCTTTCCGCATGAATACTGGCACTTCTCCAGCAACATCTAGGGTAACCACTAGTTTCTCCAAGGCGCCGTTCAACCATCATCCACCTAGAGGTATGTTGAAAACTCGGAGTCTTGAAGTCTTGATCATCTTGCAGGTCTTGAAATTATTAACTCACAACTCTCATGAATCACACAACCAACCCCGTCTACTAATAGCATAGCAAAATTAAATCAACGTTTCCCGGGGCCAATGTGTCAAAGGGTTGAGGGGTGCCTACCACTTGATACTACATCAAGTAACCAACTTTCCAAATTACCTACTTTGCATTGAATTGGGGAGATGTTAGAACTAATGCAATAAAACATAGGTATACATGCTCAAAGTGAGATGCCTTGCTAACGATCCTCGTACTCAAGTGACTCTAGATAACAAGCTTCGCACTCTAAATGTTCTAACGAATCAAAAAAGAGCACACCATAAGCATAAACACAATACAATTCACACAATTTAGCAAGGTTAAACAAACAATAGTAAAACCATTCAATAGTAACAGTCAAGAGAAAGAAATCAAAACCAAATTTGACTCACAAATTTTTCATGTCAAAACTAATAATACTATAAGACAAACAATTATTATTTTTATTAACCAAGCAATAGTTAGTGGAAAAGAATTAGTAAAATTAATTTTAGTAAATAGAATCAAATTCACTAAAACTTTTGTGTAAAGAGAAACTACTAAAATTATAAGTTATAGAACATCAATAAATGAAAAATAACTAGAATTTCCTATAACATTAGAGTAGGAAACAAAACAAAATTCTTATTATCATTATTATTATCATCATCATATTACATAACAAAAAAGAATTACTAAAATTTATTTATTAGAAAAACCTAATTTAATCTTCTAAATAGTTTGTGAAAGTAAAACTAAATTGTTTTATAAAACTCTACCTAATGAAAAGAAATAAAGATTTCCTATAACAATAGGGTATAAAAATAAACAATTATTATTATTAGCAAGTAATGTCACCTAACTGTGTGAAACAACAGAACCTAATGAAAACTATTAATAAAAGTTAAACTAACTCAGGTTCAATTAAAATTAAAATTAAAATAACTAAACTACATTGAGAACTAAACAGATTCTATTTTTGTGATAAAACCTCACCAGATTTAACCTAAAAATTCTCAAACTATGTAGGATGATAGGTCTAACTAATACAAAAAAGTGGAAAAAAGGTTCACTCAAAAATAAATTTTTAAACTCATGTTATACAGATTTTAGTAATTTAAGCAAATTTTGGTTAGATTCAAATTTAAAAGTTCAAATTTGAAATCTAAGCATACATACGTAAACTAAAACAAATTTGTGAACTAATTCAAAAAGAATCAACTAAAAACACCAAATATTTTAAAAGATATGATAAAAACAAAAACATAATACACTCTGTTTTCTAAAATAGAAAAGAAAAAGAAAAACGTTCTATCGATCGGATACGGTCTATGTGGCATGCTGTGATTGGCCACGAGGGTGTGCGTGCGAGAGCTAGTGAGCGGTTGGCCGAGACTTAATGCGTTCCGTTTTGGGGTTTTAAGTGATCTAATCTCGCACGTTGGATTGGGACCGGACGACTACGGCGAAGTGCGGTGACTTACAACGGTGGGGGTCGGGGTTCCGACGAGGTCGGCGGCGGCTGGTGGTCGGAGGTGCTTGGGGACGATGGTGCGGTGGTCGGAGGCGGCGTCCGAGAGCTTCAAATGGCGGCGTTGAGTCTCCGGTGTCGATTGGTGGCGTCAGAGGGGGCTGGGGGTGAGTGTGGCTACGCGTAGGAGCTCGGGGAGGTCCGGTTGGGTGTCAAACTCCGGCGAGGTGTGGGGCAGCGTTCCGGCGAGGTGAGAGGGGGTTTTGGGTGGGGAACAAAGAACGGAGGGACGGGGCTTTATATAGGGGCGGTGCGGTGGTCGGGGAGGGCACGAGGGGCGAGATCTACGGAGAGAGATCGCCGGCGATGTCGTCGGGTGCGGGGAAAGGGATGAGCGCGCTGACGCCGTGGTCAGACGGTGGGTCCGCTTGTCAGCAAGAGAGAGAAACGCGGGCAAGCGTCGGTGGCCAGTTCGGAGACATTTCAGGAATTAAAGGCTGTGGGCCGGCCCGTTTCTATTTAAAACATTTCCTTTTCTTTTTCCAGAGCAATAAAAACTCTTTTAATGCTTTCAAAATATTCCCAAACATAGGAAATATATATATCAAAATGATCAGGAGAATTAATGCTACTTAATGAACATTTTTCCTATGTCATATTGAATATCTTCTAAAATTTATTTTAAGAAAAAAATGAATAATTGATTTTAAATCCTTTTGAGATAAACTTTAAAATAACCCCTTGGTTTTATTGCTCAAATATTTCACCAAGATGCCGCTAGTGTGGAGTGTCATGTTACTCCCCTCTTGCTTTGAACATTACCAAAGGTTTTCAAATAGGTGAAACAAATACATGGGAAAATAGAAATGGCCTTTCAGAATTTCAAAGGAAACACTTCAACCATTCATTTCATTCAAACAAAGTGATGATGATGCATAGCTGTATTTCATAACATTCCAAAATGAAATTTTGGGATGTTACAAACCTACCCACCTTAAGATGAATCTCGCCCTCGAGATTCGGGTTGGCTAGAAAATAGGTGCGGGTGGTCTCTACGAAGATCTTCTTCGTGTTCCCAGGTGGCTTCTTCCTCGGTGTGGTGACTCCACAGAACCTTACAGAGATTGATGGTCTTGCTTCGGGTAACTCTGTTGGTAGTCTTGAGGATTCTGACAGGCTTCTCCTCGTAGGTCAGGTCACTGTCAAGTTGTATGGCCTCTAGGGGCACTGTGTCTCTCAAAGGAATATCAGCCATATCAGCATGGCATTTCTTCAGCTGGGAAACATGGAAAACATCATGAACTCTGGACAGTCCTTCCGGCAATTCTAGCTTGTATGTATCTTCGCCTCTACGTTCAAGAATTTTGTAGGGGCCTATGAATCTGGGTGCTAACTTTCCTTTAACACCAAACCTCTTGATTCCTCGAAGTGGGGACACACGAAGACATGCTCGATCTCCCACTTCATATGTCACCTCCTTGCGTTTGTTATCAGCATAGCTCTTCTGCCTGGATTGAGCTATCTTGAGTCGGTCTCGAATCAGTTTGACCTTTTATTCAGAATCTCACATAAGATCGGGACCAAAGAGTATTCGGTCTCCAACACCATCCCAAATCAATGGTGTTCTGCTCCTCCTTCCATATAAAGCTTCAAAAGGGGCCTTCTTCAGACTAGTTTGATAACTGTTGTTGTAGGGGAACTCTGCGTAAGGTAAGTTGTCATCCCAACTAGACCCATAGTCTAGCACACAAGCTCTCAACACGTCTTCCAAGATCTGATTGACTCTCTCTATCTGTCCATCGATCAACGGATGAAAAGCTGTACTGAACTCCAGCCTTGTACCCAAAGTTTCATGTAGCTGATGGCAAAACTTTGAGGTAAATTGTGTTCCTCTATCTGACATGATACTCCTCGAAACTCCATGCAGACAAACGATCCTGGTCTTATATATCTTGGCTAACTTACCACTAGTATAGGTGGTCTTCACTGGAATGAAATGAGCCATCTTGGTCAAATAATCGACCACTACCCAAATGGAATCATATCCTGAATGGGTCCTAGGTAGTCCTATGATGAAGTCCATACCAAGATTATCCCATTTCCACTCGGGTATCGACAAAGGTTGGAGTAACTCTGCTGGTTTCTGATGTTCCGCCTTTACTCGCTGGCGAACATCACATACCGCAACATGTTCGGCAATATCCTTCTTCATTCCTGTCCACCAGTAACTTTCCTTCAAATCCAGGTACATCTTGGTGTTGCCTGGGTGTATCAAGTATGGTGAATCGTGGGCTTCTTGAAGTATCAACTTCCTGAGCTCTGGGTCATTGGGCACATAGATTTGGTTCTCAAACCATAGAGTACCTTGTTCATCTTCACAAAAGTCTTTAGCGTTTCCTTCCTTCATTTTCTTCTTTATCTCAGCTATCTCCTTGTCCAATTTTTGGGCTTCATGAATTCTTTTGGTCAAGGTGGACTGAATCTCTAGTGTGGCAACATATCCTTTTGGAACTATCTCTAACCGAAGCTCTCTGAGATCACCGGTTAACTCCTGGGGTAATCCTCCGGCTATGAGTGTGTTCACATAACTCTTCCAACTCAAAGCATCTGCCACAACATTTGCCTTTCCTGGATGGTAATGAAGTCTGATGTCATAGTCCTTGATTAACTCTAACCATCTCCTCTGTCTGAGGTTCAACTCCTTCTGTGTGAAGATATATTTTAGGCTTTTATTATCAGCGTAAACATCACAACTATTTCCGATAAGGAAATGTCTCCAAGGCTTGAGTGCATGCACTACGGCTGCTAGTTCCAAATTATGGGTGGCATAATTCAACTCATGGGGTCGTAGCTGTCTAGATGCATAGGCTACAAGTTTTCCCTCCTGCATGAGTACTCCTCCAAGTCCTTGACGTGATGCGTCACAATAAACCTCGAAGTCCTTCCGAATATTTGGCAGTATCAACACTGGGGCTGTGACCAAACGTTTCTTCAACTCCTAGAACTGGCCTCACATTCCTTACTCCAGATATACTTAGTCTCTTTCTTCAACAATTCTGTCATGGGTTTGGCAATCTTTGACAAATTCTCAATGAACCTCCGGTATTATCCGGCAAGTCCGAGAAAACTATGGACCCCCTTAACTGAGGTGGGTGACTTCCACTCAGTGACTGCTTCAACCTTAGCGGGGTCTACTGCTATTCCTTCTCGGCAAATAATGTGTCCATGGAATCCGACTTCCATCATCCAAAATTCACATTTACTAAACTTGGCATATGACTTATGCTCTCTAAGCTTCTCAAGAACTAAACGCAAGTGTTCCTTGTGTTCTTCCTCGCTCTTGGAGAATATCAAAATGTCATCGATGAACACCACGAAAAACTTGTCCCAATATTCCATAAACACTTTGTTCATCATATTCATGAAGTAGGCAGGAGCATTAGTCAAACCAAAGGACATGACCGTATACTCATATAAGCCATACCTTGTGGTGAAGGCTGTTTTGGGTATATCCTGTTCACGAATCTTCAGTTGGTGATACCCTGATGGAAGATCGATCTTGGAGAATACTTTGGCACCTACTAGCTGATCAAATAGGTCATTAATCATCGGCAAAGGGTACTTATTCTTGATAGTCACCTCGTTCGATGACCGATAATCGACCACCATCCTCAAGGTTTTATCTTTCTTGTCCACCAAAAGGACTGGGGCTCCCCAAGGTGAAGAACTTGGGCGAATATATCCCTTATCCAATAACTCCTTAATCTACTTCTTGATTTCTACTAAATCATTTGCGGGTATCTGATAGGGTCTCTTGGAAATTGGGGCTGTTCCTCGTAGTAGCTCTATCAGAACCTCAATGTACCTATCTGATGGCATGCCTGGTAATTCCTTCGGGAATACATCTGGAAAGTCTTGTACAACCGGCACTTCCTCCTTAACAAGTCCTATGAGGGAATTTAACCGAGCACTCATCCGTGTGCGTCGGGATACATACTTAATCCTCTTGTTCTCCGGAGTGGTGAGTGAAATAGACTTGCTGGGGCAATCTAGGTTTCCTTCATACTTGGTCATCCAATCCATGCCTAGGATTACATCCAATCCCTAGCATTCTAAGACGATGAGGTCGGTAGGAAAAACATGGTTTCTTATGTGGAGTTTCAAGGTGTGGCATCCTATCCCTGCCATCATCATACCTCCTAGGGAATTGACCTTAATGGGCTGACTAAGGGTTCTGGTGGGTAAACCATACTTTTCCACAACTACCCTTGATATGAATGAATGAGTTGCACCAGAATCAAAAAGTACTGTAACTGAACATGAATTCAATAGAAACTTACCAACCACAGTCTTGGGCTGATCATAGACTTCTTCCACATCAAGGTGGTTCCCCTGAGCACGAGGAAAAGGATTTGGCTTCTTAGCTACGAAGTTGTCATTGTTGTTGCTGTTTCCATTTCCTTGCTTGTTTTGAGGGCATTCAGTGGCATAGTGCCCTGTCTTCTGGCACTTGAAACAGGTGATATGATTCAGATCCTTCTGAGTTGGAGCGGGACGTTGTTGGTTGCCACTCCCACTTCCGTTCCCACTCTTAAAGTTGCCACTATTGGGATGATTATTCCCATTTCCTCCATGGTTATGGCCTCCATGGTTGTGCACGGGATGAGTGTGTCCTCCATACTTACCGGTCCCTGATCCGGTATTTCCTGAGTACGGGGAGTAGCAGGGCTTCTATTGAGCTCTAGAGTGAGACTTCCCCTGTCCATACTTCCTCTTGTGGTTTTCGATTTGTTGCTGCTTCCCCTCCAAGATGAGGGCCTTGTCTACCAGCTCCTGGTAGTTGCTGAAAGTAGCCACCATCAGCTACACGCTCAACTCATCATTGAGTCCTTCCAAGAACTTCTCCTGTTTGGCTGCATCATCGGCCACATCTCCTGGTGCATAACGAGCCAATGTGCTGAAATCATCCACATACTGGGCCACGGAACGGTTCCCCTAGCATAAGTTGGGAAACTCACACTTCTTCAGACTCATGGCTCCAGCTGAGACATGAGCAGTGCGGAAAGCTAGCTTGAACTGCTCCCAAGTCACACCAACAATGGGGTACGTGGTGGTGTAGTTCTCCCACCATGAAGCTGATGATCCCTCCAGTTGATGGGCAGCAAAGCGCACCTTTTCAGCCTCAGTGCATCCCGCGGTGGTAAGTTCCCTCTCCATCTTGCGGAGCCAATCATCTGCCACAATGGGCTCAGTACTGCTGGAGAAAGTTGGTGGATTCAGCCTCAGAAAACGGGTGAGGTTGTCGCCTTGAGGTGGAGGGTGGTTGTTGTGGTTGTTGGTCTGATTCTGAATCAATAGCTGCATCAGGGCGTTCTGCTGCTGGAGAAGTTATGTGTGTTCCGGCGGGAAAGTGAAGTCGGGCTCACGTCGCGGAGGCATCTTGCTGCTTTCAGAGGGGTGAGAATTAGAATAGAACAAGGACCTAAAAGGAAATTCACTTCCCATATGCAATGCAACAAACATATCACACCAAACACTCATTCATTTATTCAACTCAAGGTTCAAACATCGATATACAAATCTCCAAATCAAACTAAGCCTCGACCTACGCTTTGACGACAAAAATAAAGATACATGGGGGCATAACTAAAGTTCTCCTCAAAAGTACATGGTGAAGTGGCCTCCTCCGGTGACGCTCTCCTCATAGTCGTCACCGTTGCTGATCAAGGGAGCCATGTCTCCTTCTGGATGAAGATTTTCACCCATGTCCATCTGTTCCTCCAGAGTTGCAATGCGAGTGTTCGGCTTATCGATCCTCTCTAAGAGATCCTTCACTTCATACTCATGCTCGTACTTGGCTTCCCGTAGGTCAGCTTTGAGGTCAATCTCGCGGTTCATCAGCCTCTTGGTCGTCTTCATGTCGGCACATACCCGAAGCTCCAAGGTCCTGATGTGCATCTCCAAAGTCTGGATATAGGAAATGGTGGTGTCGTCAATGGGAGTGGTTATGATATTTCCATTGGCATCCCTGCGACAAACCACGCTGAGTCCTGGTGAAATGGGTCCACCCCTATATTCCTCTTGAATACGTCCAAGGGCACGGTGAATTGCCATGTCTCTCCCAAGTATCCAGCTAGGTGCCACAAACTTGAAGTCGATGGGTTCCTTACGATTTCCAAAGGTCTTCCCGGGGATGTGCACCTCGATCCTGTAGCATCCGTCTTGTGGAAAATACATGATAGGAGTCCCAGTGATGCTTGGCAAGGCAATCCTTACGTCCCTGACGATCCTCATCAGCTCCTTGCCAAAGGGCATCGTCGCGTCAGGCTGACAAAACTCCGTGATCAAAACTGGGATCAAGGTGGCCATCTATAAATTTTGAAATAAATCGGAGGGAAGGCACAAATGAGTAGATGAGAGTATAAGAATTTTAAAGACAAAAGAGAAATAAATCCTAAGGCTTTTCCAATCCTAGAGGTTACGTCCTACCGTCAGCGTGTGCTCTGATACCATTTCTGCAGCGACTCGAAATGAAAGGCCGAATCTCCGGTGTTTCTGTACCATCCCAAGATCATGCTGGTACACACACGGTACATCAATGTATACATCAAAGTGAAATCACATGGCTTTAATAATTGAAAAATCTCATATCGAGTCCTTTATTACAATAAGAATTACAATAAAGTGGCTGAAGGCCAACTCATGAGAATAACTAATCTTGCGGAAGCTTCAAAGGTAGTTGAGTCCATCTGACTCCAAGGGCATCTCACCGAGCGTAGAGCGTATCCTCACTCTTGGTTGGAAAAGTTCTCTGCAACATGATACGGTACAGCCATATAGGTCAGCATATTGAATATGCCGGCAATGTCACAAAAGAGGGGGTAAAGTAATCATCTATTCTACATGCATATATGGCAAGTGGGTAGTAGGTTTTGCACAAAGCCAAATTTTTCCTACAACAAGAGAGCGCAAAAGCATAATTACTACAATGTTGGTTGATTAATGAGATGGTTCCACCAACCAATTCTCATACCCAAGTTGATATTAATACCCACATCAATGTAATTATTTGTGTTCAGAGTTCTTGATAGTTTCAGTTCCTTTGTCTCAAACTATCCATGACCGTGGACACGGCTAATCGATTAGGTTTGGGTACTCTGTAGAGTTTTGCACACGTTCCCCACAAGATTTGATCGCCTCTGTTGGATTTCTTGCATTTCAGGGTGTTTGAGAAACTGATGACCAAAACATGGTCTTCTACAGGGTTTCCTCGAGACTCTATCGGTGCCCATTCTTTCCTACCGTTCTTCTACATCTTGTAGCACCGCCTGTCCAGGGTCACCACGATATCCAACCAAGCCAGAGCCCATAATGGCTTGTCGCTGTGCAGGTAAGCCTTGGGTCTTGAAGCATCCATCCATCTCTTTGTGCCTGGGTGGACCTTTCCGCATGAATACTGGCACTTCTCCAGCAACATCTAGGCTAACCACTGGTTTCTCCAGGGCGCCGTTCAACCATCATCCACCCAGAGGTATGTTGAAAACTCGGAGTTTTGAAGTCTTGATCATCTTGTAGGTCTTGAAATTATTAACTCACAACTCTCATGAATCACACAACCAACCCCGTCTACTAATAGCATAGCAAAATTAAATCAACGTTTCCCGGGGCCAATGTGTCAAAGGGTTGAGGGGTGCCTACCACATGATACTAGATCAAGTAACCAAGTTTCCAAATTACCTACTTTGCATGCAATTGGGGAGATGTTAGAACTAATGCAATAAAACATAGGTATACATGCTCAAAGTGACTTGCCTTGCTGACGATCCTCGTACTCAAGTGACTCTAGATAACAAGCTTCGCAGTCCGAATGATCTAACGAATCAAACAAGAGCACACCATAAGCATAAACACAATAAAATTCACACAATTCAGCAAGGTTAAACAAACAATACTAAAACCATTCAATAGTAACAATCAAGAGAAACAAATCAAAACCAAATTTGACTCACAAATTTTTAATGTCAAAACTAATAATACTATAAGACAAACAATTATTATTTTTATTAACCAAGCAATAGTTAGTGGAAAAGAATTAGTAAAATTAATTTTAGTAAACAGAATCAAATTCACTAAAACTTTTGTGTAAAGACAAACTACTAAAATTATAAGTTATAGAACAGCACTAAATGAAAAATAAATAGAATTTCCTATCACACTAGAGTAGGAAACAAAACCACATTATTATTATCATTATTATTATTATCATCATATTACTTAACAGAAAAGAATTACTAAAATTTATTTGTTAGAAAAACCTAATTTAATCTTCTAAATAGTTTGTGAAAGTAAAACTAAATTGTTTTATAAAACTCTACCTAATGAAAAGAAATAAAGATTTCCTATAACAATAGGGTATAAAACTAAACAATTATTTTTATTATTAGCAAGTAATGTCACCTAACTATTTGAAACAACATAACCTAATGAAAACTATTAACAAAAGTGAAACTAATTCAGGTTCAATTTAAATTAAAATTAAAATAACTAAACTACATTAAGAACTAAACATATTCTGTTTTTGTTATAAACCCTAACCAAATTTATCCTAAAAATACTCAAACTATGTAGGATGATACGTCTAACTAATACAAAACAGTGGCAAAAAGATTCACTCAAAAATAAATTTTCAAACACATGTTATACCGATTTTAGTAATTTAAGCACATTTTTGTTAGATTCAAATTTAAAAGTTCAAATTTGAAATCTAAGCATACAGACATAAACTACAATAAATTTGTGAACTAATTCAAAAAGAATCAACTAAAAACACCAAATATTTTAAAAGATATGATAAAAACAAAAACAGAATACATTCTGTTTTCTAAAACAGAAATGAAAAAGAAAAATGTTCTATCGATCGGACAGGGTCTACGTGGCATGCTATGATTGGCCGCGAGGGCATGCTATGGTAGAGCTAGCGAGCGGTTGGCCGAGACTTAATGCATACCGGTTCGGGGTTTTAGGTGATCTAACCTCGCGCGTTGGATTGGGATCGGACGGCTACTGCGAAGTTCGGTGACTTACAATGGTGGGGGTCGGGGTTCCGGCGAGGTCGGCAGCGGCCAGTGGTCGGAGGTGCTCGGGGACGACGGTGCGGTGGTCGAGGGCGGCGTCTGAGATCTTCAGATGGCGGCGGTGATTCTCCGGCGTCGATGGGTGGCGTCGGAGGGGGCTGGGGGTGAGTGTGGCGACGGGTAGGAGCTCGGGGAGGTCCGGTTGGGTGTCAAACTCTAGCGAGGTGTGGGGCGGCGTTTCGGTGAGGTGAGAGGGTGTTTCGGGTGGGGAACGAAGAGCAGAGGGACGAGGCTTTATATAGGGGCGGTGTGGTGGTCGGGGACGGCACGAGGGGCGAGATCTACGGAGAGAGATCGCCGGCGACATCGTAGGGTGCGGGGAAGGGGATGAGCGCGCTGACGCTGTGGTCAGACGGTCGGTCCGCTTGTCAGCTAGAGAGAGAAACGCGGGCGAGCGTCAGTGGCCGGTTCGGAGACATTTCAGTAATTAAAGGTTGTGGGCCGGCCCGTTTCTATTTAAAACATTTCCTTTTCTATTTCGAGAGCAATAAAAACTCTTTTAATGTTTTCAAAATATTTCCAAACATAGGAAATATATATATTAGAATGATTAGGAGAATTAATGCTATTTAATGAACATTTTTCCTGAGTCATATTGATATCTTTTTAAAATTTATTTTCAGAAAAAAATGCCTAATTGATTTCAAATCCTGTTGAGATAAACTTTCAAATAAATCCTTGGTTTTATTGCTCAAATATTTCACCAAGATGCCCCTGGTGTGGAGTGTCATGTTACTCCCCTCTTTCTTTGAACATTACCAAAGGTTTTCAAATAGGTGAAACAAATACATGGGAAAATAGAAATGGCCTTTCAGAATTTCAAAGGAAACACTTCAACCGTTCATTTCATTCAAACAAAGTGATGATGATGCATAGCTATATTTCATAACATTCCAAAATGAAATTTTGGGATGTTACATTCATGAAGGACAAGGAAAGCATCAACATAATGTGTGTGAGAGAGCAACTAGTTGGGGAAACTAACCAACCAACACACTAGTGGGTGGTAGCCACATGTACCCTCACACTGGGAGACCTCGAGAGCACGAAATATGAAAGAGCATAAAGTTCTCACGAAAATTTCAAAAAACATAGTGATATTTTTTGCACGCAAAATGATGGACATTTTGAATGGTGAACCTATACAGTTCTTCCATTGCTTTGCATTTTGAACCACGTCATATTTTTCAATTGAACTTCTGTTTTTCTTTTCTTTTAATAACAACACATCACATAAGGGATTAACGATTTAAATTCAGAAATATATGATCTTTTTCTGTTATTGATGCCAAGTTAGAAATTTCTTCTCAGTACGTAAAAGGTCTATTTTTTAGCCAGAGCTTTGAGCGAGGTACCATGTTTTTTTGTCAGTGAGTTTCCACCTCTTGTTTGCTCCTAAACACCGAAGCTAGGAGCAAAAGCTCGATCAGGGGCTTTGAAGAGCAACGGTAGCAGATCAACAGACAAAGCATTAGCATTTTGGTAGTTGAAAGCTTCAAGAAATTGCAACGACAACAAAGGGCTCATGAAACAGTAGCTCCATATGACATATCTAGGGAGCATATAGCAAAGTTGGTTCCAAATAAATTAAACATTGAATAGCCAGTTATTTTGAATTTGGACTTCTGCATAACTATTCGTGAAACAAATAACTAAAGCGATGTATCCATGGTGAAATTTGTTTCCAGGGAAGAACGACCGGGTGTCGGACTTTGTGTTCCTGGCGCACGTGGTGGATGTGGTGTCGTCGATGCACGTGATGTTTGCGCTCCGAGCGTGCAGCTCGCGACCATGGACGACGAGGCTCGTGTTGCTCCCGCTCTGGCTCGTTGCCGTATGAATCATGGTGCTCCAGGTATTCTGCTCCAAGACCTGCACCGCCAGCTTCTACTGCCTCCGCGTTGCGCTCCACCAGACCTAGACCATGAAGGACAACATCAATTGGCAGATCGAGCTCGCCATCCTCCACGCTGACAAGATGGGCGTCAAGGTGCTTAACCTCGCCATGCTCAACCGTGGGGAGCCCGACTCATAAGTCAAGATCACCGATTGCATGTCTACAGTGATCCCAAAGATCAATGCTGACTGAACACGGCGCCAGAGGGAGGCTCAAGGCGGCCAGGGCCATGCAGTGGCCAGGGGCTACAGTGCTGTCTGCACTGTAGCACACTCTAGAGCACGGCTATTGCAGGCCATGGCATGCCCTTGGCGCCTTCTACGCGTCCACCCATGTCCAGGGAATCCAGGGGAAGAAAACTAACTAGGATAGGCCCTTGGATGCTCTGGGGAGGGATTAGAATAGAGGGAGAGAGGGAAAAGAGGTCCTACCAGGTGGACCAGAGAGTAAAAATGAGGGTTTTCACCATCTCAATCACGGAGCTAGCTGTTGGGATTGCTACCGGAGGTGCTGGGGGTATGGGTGGAGCTCTGGTTAAAAGGAGGAGGCAAGGGTAAAAGGATTTGAGGTGAAAATGCCAGTTTTACATTTCTGGCAGAAGGTGTTTGATGATGTTTAGGGAGGTCAAATGAACTTGGATCATCTTGAGATTTGACAAGGTCAAGGGGTGATGGAAAACAAGAGTGATCACCAAGCTTGAGCTTAAGAGAAAAAAGTTCATAATGGGACGTAGGGAAAACCTAGAAATAGACAGAATCTGTTTTCTATAAATTCAAAGGGGTTAGGCTTTAACCCTTGATGCACCACTTAGTGGATCATCACTAATTGGTCATTAGAGCATGCCCACAGAGTTTGAGGTCAAGGGAAGACACTTCACAATGTAAAGCTGTCAAAATTTGAATCTGGACATAAATGGATTTGGGTTGGTTTGATGAAGCAAACCAACTTGGATGGGGATGAAACTTTTCAGGATCACCACTTGTAATAGTGTTGACTTGCTAGAATTTCCCTGGATTTTATTGAGAATATTTCTTATAGAATCATTCAAAAAGTTCAATCTGAACAGAAAGGGTTTTGAGGCGTTTTGCCCATGCTATGATCAAGACCTTGTGTTGAAACTAATATATATGGAAAAATATGTCCACTGAGTCTCTCTAAATTTTCTCAAATATTTCCCAAGCATTTAAATAATTTTTCCCTTAGGAAAAGCCATTTCTTCCTTTAAGAAAAAGCCTTTAAATAAAATATGAAAATAATCTTTAAAAATAATATTTGGTGGTTTTGAGAAGTCATATAAATAGTAGGTTTCAAATAAAGCATTTGGGAAGAAAAGATCCACCTAAATTGAGGACTTGTAGTTCAAACCTCAGTTCAGGGCTTTTAGTGATCTTAAATTGAATAAATCCTTTTTGGTGAAAATAAATTTTGATAAAAAATATTTTTGAGCTATATTCACATGGCATGAGCATAGGGCAAGGAATTTGGATCAAGGAAGATGAAGGTGGAGTGGAGTAGAACCTAACAGTGCCAAACTTGAACACTTAAGCAATTCAAACAAGCATCACATCAAACAAGCATGCACTCAAAAAGTTTTAGTTGGCTCCAAATTTTTATAAAACCAAACACAACAATGTGCCAAAATACAGGGTGTCATAGACCTTCCCCCCTTACAAGAATCTCGTCCCTGAGATTCCTCGGCTAAGCACTAAAAAGATATGGAAACTCTGATCTGAGATAATCTTCACGCTCCCATGTTGCTTCTACTTCCGTGTGGTTGCTCCACTGGACCTTGAAGTACTTGATGGTGCGGCTTCGGGTACAGTGCTTAGCTTCATCCAAAATGCGGACAGGCCTCTCATGATAAGTCAGATCTGGTTGAAGGTCGATGGCCTGATGGTCGATGTCTTTGTAAAGGTCGGTGCGGTCGGGAACTTACAGACACTTCCGGAGCTGCGACACGTGGAAGACGTTGTGGACATCCGACAGCTCGGAAGGTAGCTCTAGCTGATAAGCAACTTCTCCTCATCTTGCAGTGATCCTGAAGGGTCCGATATACCTTGGCGCGAGCTTTCCTTTAACGTGAAAACGGTTTGTTCCCTTGAGAGGCGTGACGCGGAGGTAGACATAATCTCCAACGTCGAGGTTCAGTTCTCGGTGGTGAGAGTCGTCGTGGCTCTTCTGTCTTGACTTAGCGGTCTTGAGGCGCTCACAAATGAGTTGAACTTCCTCTTCGGCTTCGCGGAGGATATCTGGTCCAAATATTAATCCTTCTCCGGTCTCCGACCAGTTGAGGGGAGTACGACACTTGCGTCCATACAACACCTCAAATGGTGCCATCTGAAGGCTTGACTGATAGCTGTTGGTGTAGGAGAACTCGGCGAACCATAAGCAATCTTCCCACTTGGTTCCATATGCCAGAGCACAAGCACGGACCATGTCTTCGAGTATCTAGTTTACTCGTTCCGTTTGCCCACCGGTTTGTGGGTGGAAAGCAGTGCTGAAGGAGAGCTTGGTTCCCATCGCTTCTTGAAATTTGTTCTAGAACCTTGAGGTGGACTGGGTTCCTCGGTCTGACACAATCTCCTTTGGAACTCCATGGAGGCTTACAATCCGCTCGATGTAGAGGCTGGCTAATTTGTTGCCATCATAGGTGGTCTTGACGGGAATAAAATGGGCGACCTTGGCCAGGTGGTCGACAATGACCCAAACGGAATCATGTCCCTTGCTTGACCTTGGTCAACCGGTGATGAAGTCCATCCCAATTTTATCCCACTTCCATTCAGGCACTTTAAGGGGTTGTAGTAGTCTGGCGGGGTCATTGATGCTCAGCCTTGACCCTCTGGCATACATCACATTTAGCCACGAACGTGCCTATCTCCCGCTTCATGCCATGCCACCAGAATCTTGCCTTGAGGTCTTGATACATCTTGGTTCCTCCAGGATGGATGGAGTAGGGAGTGCTATGAGCTTCTTGCAAGATCAGGATCTTGAGATCTTCTCTGTTGGGTATGCAAATGCGCTTCCCGAACCATACAACTCCTTGTCCATCCTCTGCGAATCCTGGGGACTTGCCTGCCTTGATCTTCCTCTTGATGCCTTCAATGCTCTCGTGTCCCTTCTGGGCTTCTTTGGTACTGTCCATCAAGGTAGGCTTCGCTTCAAGGTTGGCGAGAAATCCTGGTGCAACCAGTTCTAAGCCGAAGCTCTCAAGCTCAACATACAAAGCGGGTAGCCTTTCCTTAATCATAGCAGTCAAGGAACAAGCCTTTCTGCTTAAGGCGTCGGCTACCACATTGGCTTTTCCGGGGTGGTATTGAACACTGAGGTTGTAGTCCTTGATCAACTCCAACCATCTTCGCTACCTCATGTTCAATTCCCTTTGAGTGAAGATATACTTCAAACTCTTGTGGTCTGTGAATATCTCACATCGCTTCCCCAGAATATAATGCCGCCATGTCTTCAAGGCATGAACCACGGCTGCCAACTCTAGATCATGAGTTGCATAGTTCTCTTCATGAGGATGTAGCTGTCTGGAAAGATATGCTACGACTCTGCCTTTTTGCATCAGAACACCTACAAGCCCGATTCTTGATGCATCACAATAAATCACAAACTACTTGTGAATATCGGGGGTGGCCAAAACAGGGGTTGTGGTCAATCTCTTCTTGAGCTCCTGGAAGCTTTCCTCGCACTTAGCGGTCCACTCGAACTTCTTGTCCTTCTTCAGGAGCTGGGTCATTGGTCGGGCGATGCTTGAGAGTCCTTCTACGAACTTGCGGTAATATCCCGTGAGTCCGAGAAATCTCCTAACTTCCTTCACTGTGGTTGGGGTCTGCCATTTAGTCACGGCTTCAATCTTGGCAGGGTCTACTGATAGTCCCTCCACATTCAACATATGACCCAGGAATCCAACTTCATGCAGCCAGAATTCACACTTGCTGAACTTGGCATAAAGCTGGTGCTCTCGAACTTCTCTAGGACCAACCTCAAGTGCTCTTCATGCTCCTCTTCAGACTTGGATAAGACATGGATGTCATCAATGAAGACAACAACGAACTTGTCCAAATACTCCATGAAGACTTTATTCATGAGGTACATGAAGTAGGTCGGGGCATTCGTCAATCCGAATGACATGACCGTGTATTCATACAGGCCATACCGGGTCACAAATGCTGTCTTCGGAATATCTTGAGGTCGGATCTTCAGAAGATAGTACCCAGACCTAAGATCGATCTTGGAGAACACCTTGGCTCCATTCAACTGATCAAACAGGTCTTCAATCTTGGGGAGTGGATACTTGTTCTTTATTGTGACCTCATTGAGAGAACGGTAATCGACGCAGAGTCCGATAGTGCCATCTCTCTGTGAAACAAATAGAACAGGAGATCCCCAAGGAGAGGCACTAGGGCGAATAAATCCTTTCCTGAGCTGCTCTGCTAGTTGTTTCTTCAATTCAGCCAACTCCTCGGATCCCATCCTATAGGCCTTCTTATAGATGAGCCTTGATCCGGGCATAAGCTCAATGATGAACTCAATGTCACGGTCAGGAGGCATCCCGGGCAGCTCATCAGGAAACACATCCGGGTATTCACATACTACTGACACTTGATCCAACTCAACTCCCGACAGGTAGTTAACCTGAGGGGCTTGCGTGGAGACAGGGTTGGGGACATACTTGACTTCCACACCTCGGTTGTTGGTCATGGTGACAGTCCTCTTGGCGCAGTCTAGTAAGCCTTGGTGCTTAGTTAACCAAATCATGCCAAGGATAATATCCAAGCCGGGTGAATCCAGAACTATAAGGTCTGCTAGGAAGTCTACCCCGTTGATGTCAATCTTCACCCCCTTACACCCTAATCCAGACTTCATAACTGAACCGGGGGTTTGTATCAGCATACGACTACCCAAGGGTGTAGGCTCCATGCCACTCTCTAGTGCAAACTTTTGGGTGACAAAAGAATGCGAAGCTCCACAATCAAACAATACTGTTGTTGGGGTTGAGTTGACGAGGAACGTACCCAGTATGACTTCCGGGTCTTCCTGGGCTTCCTTTGCGGTGACGTGATTCACACAACCCTTGCTACTATTAGGCGGGTTGCGGGGACTTGGGTTCCTTGGCGGTGCTCCTCGGGCTTGTCCTTGAGCTGGCGCATCAAGCTTCCTATTGGGACAAAGCCTAGAGATGTGTCCAGACTGACCACATCCAAAGTAGGTGACTTTCCCAGGGTTGTTGTTGAGGTTCCTGCCACCATAGTTGTTATTGGGGTTGTAGTTGTAGGTTGGCGTGGGATTGGCATACTGCTGAGGCTGGTAGCTCGGACGAGGCGCAGGAGGTCTAGCCTGCTATGGCTGATAGGTTGGCTTGGCTGGAGCTGGCTGCCATGGGAGAGGCTTCTTGTTGCTTGAGCTTCCTTTGCTGATCATCTTGCGCTTGCGAGTGTCGTCGATGGCACGACGCTTCTCTTCCAACATGAGGGCTTTGTTTACAAGATCAAAGAAGGTGCAGTTGTCGTAGATGATGAGCTGATACTGCAGAATTTGTTGAAGTCCTTCCATGAAGCGTTCCTTCTTGGCAGCCTCCGTGCTGACGTCTTCAGGTGCATACCTTGACAACAGGTTGAACTTCTGCAGGTACTCCCTGACGGAGCCACTTCCTTGCTTTAGTGCTCAGAACTCTCTCTTCTTGATAGCCATGATCCCAGATGGAATATGGGTAGTGCGGAATCCTTCCTTGAAGCCATTCTACGTGATCACACGCTCTCCCTGCATGACCTTCAATCCATCCCACCATGCTCGGGCGGTACCTCCAAGGTAGTGAGAGGCATGAAGCACCTTCTCAAGATCCTCATTGCAGTTGACCAGGGCAAGGAGGTCCTCGATGGTGCGGATCCAGTCATCAGCATCCAACGGCTCAATAGTCTCATTGAAGGTCGGGGGCGAGTTTCTCATGAACTCAGACAGCGTGGAGCAGCCATTGCCGTTCCTACCCTGTTGCTGGTTGTTCACGAGAGCGTGGGCAATCTGCTAGAGAGCGGCATTGTTGGCCTGGCGCTCCTCCCGGAGAACTTGGAGAAACTAAGCTATGGTCATGTTCTCCGGCGGAGGTGGTGGAAGGGGAATGTTGCCTTGTGGCTGCTCCTCGTGTCCTCCAGCATGAGCAGCCCCACCATCACCCTACTGCTGGCTCGAGTTGCCGGCTTCGGGGTTGGTGAAGGAGCTGTTGCGGGTAGCAGTCACCATCCTGTTGGGAGCAGCCAAGTCAAACAACTGGGGTCGACAAGAGCATAAGCAAAACGACAAAGCGCACCTAAGGGGGTTGGTAGAGTGCAAGTGTGAAGAAACGAAGGTCAAAAGACCAACAACATATATTAAGATAGACGATGTAGTCGCTTACATGTTGCCCAAGGCAAAAGTGCGACTTGCATCAGAACACACAAACAACGAAACAACAACAAGCACACATGGTTTAATATGAACCATTTCACGGACTCAACTGCGCATGAGGGATACATGTCTGATCCTACCCTAGGGGTTCTCGGATTCAGGTGGTGGAGTGCTCGTTCTCGTTGTCACGCTCCTCTGGGTCTTCCTCTGGCTCATCCTCAGAACAAGCATCGTTCTCGGTCGCTAAGGTTGGGGAACGAGGAGGCCCATCCCGACGACAGCTTACATGCGGGTCGGTGAAGAGATTACGGTACTCCTTCGCGCTCATGCGACGTCTACGTGCAGGTGCATCACTGGCTGGGGGTACTCCTCCTCGATAAGCGACAGCTGGTTGTCCCTCGGGGGCTCCATCCTTCTTGATCTTGTCTGGCTTAGTCTTGGCTTGTCGAAGTAGCCCTCAGGTGTGGTGAAGTTCCTCGCGGAGCTTCACGGATTCCTTCACCAAGTTGTGAACCAGACTATCGGCAGAGAGACTGAAGTCGGTCTGGAACCGGAGTGATGTGCCATCCTCCTTGGCCGGAATCAGCGTCCAACTCTTGCCCAAGTCATCCTTCCTGAAGGGAAGGTAGCGAGTAGCTGGCTCATCAACCATCTCCGGAATGATGTATCGAAGGTGTAGGAGGGCCTTGCGTGCAGCTGTCTCGACGGCAAGTATCATAGTCTCCATCCGTGGTCCTTCAAAGAACCAACTGGTCGGTGAGTCGTTTGCCTTCACGACCACATCCACGTGGTACTCCTTCATGATGGCATCGACCCAGTGCTCGTGGTAGAGGAAAATGGGTGGTTGACGAAACTGGCACTTCTCCAGGCTGTCCCCAAGGAGTAAGGGAAAGCCGGATGTCAGCAAGGCATCGGGTAGTAAGGCCATCTACAAAGGTTTGAAAAGAGGAGAGTCAGCAAAGTGTTGTGTGAAGCATAGGAGAGATAAATAGTGCAGAATTCCTAAGTTCCAAAGCTAGGTGTAGTTTTGAAAACGGCTTTAATCCAACTAATGTCCATGCTAACTAAGGGCTTCCTACAGTCAGGATGGCTCTGATACCAGCTCTGTGGGGACCGCGACTCATAAGTCGAGATCACCGATTGCACGTGTACAGTGATCCCAGAGATCAATGCTCACTGAAAACACAGAAGCTGAATAAAAGAGTCTTACATCCACATTAAGCGTCTTACACAAATGATGACCATGAAGGTCTCAGTCTTACAAGGATAGGGCCACTCGGGCCAAACACTAAGTCTAGAACAAGCAGCGGAAGTCTTCGTCGAAAGCGTGAACCCATGCCATCTACCTTATCCTATAGGTATTCTGACTGGGAAGCGTCCTAGTTGGCATGTTCGTCTTCAACGAACTCTTCAACGAACTCCTATTCTTCCATGCCTGGCCAATTAAATAACTAGTGGCAAGCCAATGAGTACTTTGAATGTACTCGCAAGCAACCCAAGAGCGGAACAAGGCAATAATGATGCATGATATAGCACTATAGGTAACTTGCGGAAAGCTGATTTTGTATGCAAGTGACATGATCAAGTAATAGTAAGTATGCATCAACAAATAACCAAGTATTCATGATAACACATTGCCAATACCATCACGGTATCAGTTGAACACATTCTGCTCACACCAAGTCATGGGACTTAGTTCATTTCTTCATGCCCAGTCATCGGACTGGACTCACGTGACGTCTTGTCACTAACACACCCATACTCACTCCAATATTTTACAAAAACATTCGTATGTACTCTAAGAAGGACCTCCAACTATCCATGACCGCGGACGCGGCTATTCGAATAGCTTTACACTCTGTAGAGGTTGCACACTTTACCCACAAGACTCCGGGAACTTCCGTGTCATCCATGACTCGCGGTATATACATACCCGAGGTAACTCCTGAACAATGCCTTTTCCCCGGCGATACTAAACAAAGAGTCCACTCGATTGGTACCCAGCCCTCATGACGTACATCACACGAGCCTTGCTCAAACCATACCATCCATGAGAGGACCAACGGTGTGCCCGGTGCCTGTAAAGACACCGCATGATTGTACATCCGGTACGACCCCGTATTGAGAGTGACCACACCAATCCCGCCACTAGTAATGCGGGCTCCTTGCCAGTACTCACCAAGGTAATCAACAACGCCCGGTCCCATAAGGGGTATCGTAGTCGTGCATGTAAGGTGGGGATGGTCAGCGGACCTTAAATCTAATCTGTTTTCGAAAACACACACCCATTTGTTCTGGTACACCACTTCTTTCTTAAGTGGTCACCCAACTCATCATCATATCCCTCGGGCATTAGTGACACCCGACGGGGTTTTCGAAAGAGTATTGAAAACACACACCTCTCAGTATCACCATGCATAAGTCCCATCCCACTTGCGTAGCATCTACTAGCAACCTATCTACTTCCACCCGCACAACCCTCATAAGGTAGTAGGGTCGTGCTCGATGCAAGTATCAACGGAAAGCACTGGAGGCATCCCACCGAAGGGGAAACCACCACATCATATGATTGATAATGCCGGAAGTAAAGTGCTATATGACATGCAAGTTAAAATAGTTTCTTGACATGGTCAAAGGGCTGCTTGCCTGGCTCGACAAATTCTCCGGGGTCTTCGAAGTTTTCGAGTCCAACTTCTCCGTCGACGGCGCAATCTATCGATGCGGAAATAGCGACAGTAAATAAACAAGCATGCAAACAAAGCACTCAATCTACCTATCAAAAATGTTCACCTATTCTTTTAAATCTCTAAACTCATATTACAAATATTTACAATAAATTTGTCTGTGAAGACTATATTAGAAACACAATAATAGAGGCTAAAAAGGTTCTTTTAATAGGTTTTAAATAAAACTAGTGATAAAAACTCATTCAGTAAATTGCACAGATGGCACTATTAAATTCTATACAATATTCTAAGATTTATGGTGGAAAAAATAATTGCATTGGGCAATTATTTAGTCCTGTGGGATTTTTGCAAAACCCACCAGAAAATAAAAAGGGAAAAAGGGCACCAGATCCTGAGCCAGGGGCGGCCAGGGGTTGGGCCGGCCCATCTGGTCAGCCGGCCGGCCGCGCGCGCAGTCAGGTTCAAACCCGATGCGCGGGGCCCGGCTGCCGGTGGTTCAGGGGAGAGGAGAGAGGGCACGGGCGAGCGGAGGAGAGGGTGATAGGTGGGGACCACTTGTCAGGTCCGTCTTCCCCCTTGCGTCCGAGAGGGGAGCGGCTCACCGACGGTGACGGAGGCCACGGCGAGGGGAGGAGAGGGTCGGAACGGGCTCGGGGAGGACCCACCGGTCCTCTGGAGGTGGAGCGGAGGGCGGAGGAGGACGGGGTTGCCGGCGACGAGGAGGCCGCGGCGGAGGAGCGTCGGGACCATCCTCAAACGCCCGTCCTAGCCTGCAACAACGACGGTAGAGAGGGGCAATTGGGTCAGGAGGGCACGGGAGGACCAGAGGGAGGAGAATGGGGACCGGAGTGGCGCCGTACCTGGAGATCGATGGCAAAGCTGTCGCGGCGAGCTTCGGCTCGATCCCGAGCACAGAGAGAGAGGGAAGGGCTCACGCTTCACATGCAGCCTATTGGGGTGGAGAGAGAGACATCAAAAGGGAGAGAAGGCCTCTAGGGTGCCTTTTATAGGCGGGCCCGGTCCACCGAGGGTGCTGTGCGCCGGTGAGCATGAGGTGAGAGGAGGGGAGGCTCACGCGTGTGAGCTTTCGCATTGGCCGGCTCGGGCGGTGGCAGGCACGCGCGGAGGAGGGGGAAGGAGAGAGAGGGAGGAGAGGGCCGACCACCTGCAGGGCTGCAGACGTCGATGCCGACCAGACGGCGCCAGAGGGAGGCTCAAGTTGGCCAGGGCCATGCAGTGGCCAGCGGATACAGTGCTGGTCGGCACTGTAGCGCGCTCTGGAGCGCGGCTATTGGAGGCCATGGCATGCCCTTGGCGGATTCTGCGCGTCCACCCATGTCCAGGGGATCCAGGGGAAGAAACTAACCGGGCTAGGCCCTTGGATGTTCTAGGGAAGGATTAGAATAGAGGGAGAGAGGGAAAACAGGTCCTGCCAGGTGGACCAGAGGGTAAAAATTGGGGTTTTCACCATCTCAATCATCTATCTAGCCGTCGGGATTGCTACTGGAGGTGCTGGGGGGTACGGGTGGAGCTGTGGTAAAAAGGAGGAGGCAAGGGTAAAATGATTTGAGGTGAAAATGCCAGTTTTACATTTCTGGCAGAAGGTGTTTGATGATGTTTAGGGAGGTCAAATGAACTTGGATCATCTTGAGATTTGACAAGGTCAAGGGGTGATGGAAAACAAGAGTGATCACGAAGTTTGAGCTTAAGAGAAGAAAGTTCATAATGGGACCTAGGGAAAACCTAGAAATAGACAGAATCTGTTCTCTATAGATTCAAAGGGGTTAGGCTTTAACCCTTGATGCACCACTTAGTGGATCATCACTAATTGGTCATTAGAGCATGCCCACAAAGTTTGAGGTCAAGGGAAGACACTTCACAATGTAAAGTTGTCAAAATTTGAATCTGGATAGAAATCGATTTGGGTTGGTTTGATGAAGCAAACCAACTTGGATGGGGATGAAACTTTGCAACATCACCACTTGTAATAGTGTTGACTTGCTAGAATTTCCCTGGATTTTATTGAGAATATTTCTTATAGAATCATTCCAAAAGTTCAATCTGAACAAAAAGGGTTTTGAGGGGGTTTTCCCATGTTATGATCAAGCCCTTGTGTTGAAACTCATATATATGGAAAATATATGTCCATTGAGTCTCTCTAAATTTTCTCAAATATTTCCCAAGCATTTAAATAATTTTTCCCTTAGGAAAAGCCATTTCTTACTTTAAGAAAAGCCTTTACATAAAATATGAAAATAATCTTTAAAAATAATATTTGGTGGTTTTGAGAAGTCATATCAATAGTAGGTTTCAAATAAAGCATTTGGGAAGAAAAGATCGACCTAAATTGAGGACTTGTAGTTCAAACCTCAATTCAGGGGCTTTAGTGATCTTAAATTGAGTAAATCCTTTTTGGAGAAAATAAATTTTGATAAAAAATATTTTTGAGGTATATTCACATGGCATGATCATAGGGCAAGGAATTTGGATAAAGGAAGATGAAGGTGGAGTGGAGTAGAACCTAACAGTGCCAAACTTGAACACTCAAGCAATTCAAACAAGCATCACATCAAACAAGCATGCACTCAAAAAGTTTTAGTTGGCTCCAAATTTTTATAAACCAAACACAACAATGTGCCAAAATACAGGTTGTGACATCAACAATAATGAGGCTCTCAATGGTGGTGGCACTCTGTTCGTTGACAAGCACCCCGACGTCAGGGTCCGGGTCATGCACGGCAACAAGCTCACTGTGGTCATGATCCTCAATGATATCCCAGGCAGCATCAAGGAGGTGTTCCTCATCAGCGCCATGTCCAAGATCGACCACGCCATCACGCTCTACCTCTACAGGAACAACATCGGAGTCTTGGTCCGTCTCGAGAATTCTTTAGATGGATAACTAGTGATCGGTATGAAACATAGACGATTGATGGCATGAATTGTGCTGTTGTTGTAGCTGCTGGCGCTATCGTAGGAGCAGCTCCTGAAGTCCAGAGGGAGGCGCCGACGGAGTTCCAACAGTACCTAGTGTAGGTCACCAAGCACCATGCCACCAAGATCGTCAAGGTACATACTCCGGAGTGCTTGCTTTGCCTTGGAATTCAGATCCTTGAAGCCTAAGAGGAAATGATTGTCTTTGAAATGTGGCTAGTGTTGCGGAACGTTGCATGGGAAACAAAAAATTCCTACGCGCACGCAGGATCTATCCATGGTGATGAGGATCTATGAGATGGAGAATGGATCTACATACCTTTGTAGATTGCTAAGCGGAATCGTAAGAAACTTAGGTGTGCTAGCCCTGCCCCTCTATTTATATGTTGAGACCTGGGTCGAAACTTAGGGAAAGAGCCTCCTCAAAGTAGGTTTGGCACGCAAGGCAAGAATCCTCCTCGGACTCTAGGACCAGACGCCAAGGTTCCTGGCATCTAGCCCTTGTCCTCCGCAAAACTCCTTTTGCACCTTCCTAAAGCCTTGTGGGATTTACCCCTTGGCCCAAATAAACTATTCTCATACCCAAACATTTCGGGAACTATCCGAAACCCCTTCTGGTAAATTCTGGAACCCTTCGGAGACCAAACACTATTATCCCATATATCATTATTTACATCCGGACTATTCCTGAGCTCCTCATCATGCCCGGGACCTCATCCGGGACTCCGAACATCCTTTGGTCACCAACATAAAAACTGAACTATACTTATATCGTCACCAAACATTAAGTGTGTAGACCCTGCGGGTTCGAGAACTATGTAGACATGACCGAGACACCTCTACGGTCAATAACCAATACAGGGACCTGGATGCCCATATTGGATCCTACATATTCTACGAAGATCTTTATTCGTTGAACCTCTATATCAAGGATTCTGTTAATCCCGTACGTTGTTCCCTTTGCTTATCGGTATGTTACTAGCCCGAGACTCGATCGTCGATATCTCCATACCTAGTTCAATTTCATTACCGGCAAGTCATTTTACTCATTTCGTAATACAAGATCACGTGGCTAACACTTTAGTCACTTGGATTGCAGGGCTTATTGTGATGTTGTATTATCGAGTGGGCCCTGAGATACGTCTCTGTCAAACCGTGTAACTTGTCCTAATCTGGATCCATGCCCACTCAAGAGACACCTTCGGAGATACCTGTAGAGCATCTTTATAGTCACCAGTTACGTTGCCGCGTTTGATACACACAAGGTAATCCTTCAGTGTCAGTGACTTGCATGATCCCATAGTCATAGGAACAGATACTTGACATGCAGATAACTATAGCAATAATCTTACATGATCATATGTTATGTTTATAGTTTGGGTCTTCTCCATCACATCATTCTCCTAATGATGTGATCCTGTTATCAAATGACATCTCATGTCCATGGCTAGGAAGCCTTGAGCATCTTTTGTCAATGAGCTAGTCTATTAGAGGCATACTAGGGACATGGTGTTGTCTATGTATCGACACATGTATCTGAGTTTTCAATCAATACAATTATAGCATGGATAATAAACGATTATCATGAACAAGAAAATATGGTAATAACTAATTTATTATGGTCTCTAGGGCATGTTTCCAACACAGGCACTTGTGTTGTTTTGGTGTGAAGAACCTCTCCTCTATTTTAAAAACCTTGCCCACATCTCAATTTCCAAAAAATGCAATATGTGGTGTTTTGACTTCCTTAATCACCTAAAATAAAATTTTGCTGTACATTTAAATGTTCTAATTAGAATTGTTAGTAAGCTCTTATTCTTGTTTGCAAAATATTTTCCTTGCTAAACTATCCAGAACAGATGCATATGCCAATTATAAGTGAATTAATTTAATTGCCTAAAAATGCCAAATTTATTTTTATTAATTAAGGAATAATTTTATGAGTGCACAACTATTTTATTTTTCTCATGTTTCTCTCTAAAACTCCCTAGCTTCTTTTATTTGTGTTGTTGCTTGTTTAGAAAGAGAAGGCTGTTTTTCGAGAGAGGGAGTCTAGCCGAGCCAGCCCATCAACTTGCCCCCTCCTGCAAGCCCAGCTCGCGCTAGTGCAACCCACCAGCGTCGAGTACTCTCAATTCTTCCTCAACCTTTGTACGGTAGGGCATCCAGTGGAGCCACATCGACTTTATTGTTTATTTGATGGCCGAAATAGCCTCTAGACGCCTATATATCGTGTCCCCGACATATCCCTAGCATGCCTCATCCCGTTCCATCCGTCCCCTCGCCTCGGCACCGCCTGTAAGTCCCCGCCTAGCGCTCGCCGCCGCCATGCTCGCGCAGCTCTGGCCGAGATCGTTCTCGTGCTCAGGATAGCCGTCCGCATGCATCCCCGACCTCCCTGGCACCTAGGGTCGACGCCCCAGAGCTCGCTCCGTCTCCTGCATTGGTGCTGAAGCGCCAAGTCCCGTGCAGAAGTCGCCACGAGCTGGTTTCTTCCCTGCTCCGCGGACCAAACGGCGGGTTGCCTTCGTCGACTCGTCGCTGTACCTCGTCAAGCTCCATGCAGCCTCTCCATGTCCTAGGTGAGGTTGTATGACCCTCCTTCCATTCCCCATCGCCCGCTCATCGTTAGCCGCATGTGTGCATAGATCCGGCAGCGCCATCACCGTGCTCTTGCAGCTCCGGCAATGTTGCGTTCTTTTTTGTTGTTTGTTGTGGTTGTTGTTGTTGTTGTTATTGTGATGTTGCTTCTCTGTTGCGCATTCGACCTCTTCCTATCGTGCCTTACCGCTCCTGAAGCGCACCCACTGTAGTGTGTGCCTCGCTTTGCCACAGTGCACCCGTAGCTAAAGCGCCTTGCCATGGCTTCAGTTGAGCTTCTACTCGTGCTCGTGAACAACCCAACAGTTGTGCTGCCATGGGAATGGACGCCCCTAGTAGTCAGCATTCCTCGCCGGTGATCCCAACCGCCAGAAGTCACCACAGCCGCCACCGCCGACGAGATCTCCTTCTCAGTCTTCGGGAAAAGAGAAGATTCACGTGTGTGGTTAGTAGTTAGGGAACGAGCCCCCTAGTAGTCAGTCTTCCTAGTCATAGCCCAATGGTTGTGCCCGTGCGCTCTCTTTGGGGGGACCCGAGGTAAATCCCCCGCGGGTGCAAATAAAGCCCCAAAGTGATTTCTCACAAAGTAAAATGTAGAGTCCTCTTGCTTGTAGCTTTGCCAATGCTATTTCTTCTCCTTCTTCTTCTTGGAGAAACTTGGAGAAAGAGCCTCCTCAAAGTCGGTTGAGCCCTGGTCCTAGCTCTGCCTCCCTACTTATATGTTGGGCCCTAGGGTCAAAACTTGGAGAAACAACCTCCTCAAAGTCGGTTTGGACCGCAAGGCAAGAGTCCTCCTCGGACCCCAGGACCACACGCCAGGGTCCTCGGCGTCAGGCCCTAGACGCTAGGGTTCCTCGGCCTGGCCCCTCGCCTCCGCAAAACTCATTTTTATCTTCCTAAAGCCCTGTGGGCTTTACCCCTTGGCCCAAATAAAGTGTTCTCGTACCCGAACATTTCGGGAAACATCCAAAACCCCTTCCGGTGAATTCCAGAACCCTTTCGGAGCTCAAATACTATTATCCCATATATCAATCATTACCTCCGGACTATTCCGGAGCTCCTCGTCATGTCTGAGACCTCATGCAGGACTCCAAACAACCTTCGGTCACCAACATAACAACTCAACTAGACTTACATGGTCACCAAACATTGAGTGTGTAGACCATGTAGGTTCGAGAACTATGTAGATATGACCGAGACACCTCTACGGTCAATAAACAATAGCTGGACCTAGATGCCCATATTGGTCCCTACATATTCTATGTAGATATTTGTCGGTTGAACCTCTATGTCAAGGATTCAGTTAATACCGTATGTTGTTCCCTTTGTTCTTCGGATGTTACTTTCCCGAGATTCAATCTTCGGTATCTCTATACCTAGTTCAATCTCGTTACCGGCAAGTCTCTTTACTCATTCTGTAATACAAGATCTCATGGATAACACTTTAGTCACATTGCTTGGAAGACTTGTTGTGATGTTGTATTACCGAGTGGGCTTTGAGATACGTCTCCGTCACACGGGGTAACAAATCCAAGTCGTTATCCATGCCCACTCAGCAAACACCCTCAGATATACATGTAGAGCATCTTATTTGTCACCTAGTTACATTGCGCTGCTTGATACAGACAAGGTATTCCTCCATTGTCAATTAGTTGCATCATCTCATGGTCATAGGCACAGATACTTGACATACAGAAAACTATAGCAATAAACTGACACGGTCATATGCTATGCTCATAGTTTGGGTCCTGTCCATCACATCATTCTCTTAATGATGTGATACCGTTATGTCACAGCCCTAGCTTCTTAATGCTTACCAATTCATTCATGCATGGATTTCAATTGCAATGAAATTGAATTGAGGAAATTATAAAGCCTCAGAAATAATTTTTGCCAAAATAAGCATTTTAAAAAGTGCTTCAAATAGATCCGAGAAAATGTCCTTGGTGTTCTGATAAAATATTGGAATGATGTGAAAATGCCAATCAATATTTTTGGATCACAAAAACATTTTATCTTGGGCATTTGAATTTAAAACAATAATTGCATTGGATTTACTTTATTATATATAAAATATAAGTTCAATAATTCTGAAACGTTTTGTGTGGCACTAGTTATTTATATCTAGCTCACATGACAATTTTCAAGATTTAAAAAATGGCTAGCTATTTTATTTGGAGCCAAAAAAATGTCAGAAAAAATAGTAAAAAAAGCAGAAGGCCTACCTGGCTTACCTGAGGCCTGGCACCGCGCGGCCCATCTGGCCCAAGTGGCAGTCATCCCTGACCTCCCGCCAAGAGGATAGAGCCACGCGCCTGGCCAGCTCCACCTTGCCTACTTGCCTCCCCTTCTCCCTAAGTGCACCACGGTACCCCCCCTCGACCCCCCGTGAGCTCCTTCCTTCCCCTGATTCTCTCCCCTCTCCTCTGTCTCCCTCTCTGACACACCCGAAGGCCACCATCGCCTCTTCTCGCTGCTGTCACAGCCACGACCTCGCCCTCGCCCAGCCAGCTAGCTCACGAGCTCCGACGCATCCTCGTGTCCTCCTCACCGAAAAAATCGAGCAAGGATCCCCTCTCTATCACCATCATCATCGTTTCCACTGTCAGGCACCGAATATCTTCGTAGTCGATTCGCCGCATGCCGGTCTTCCCCGAGCTCTTTGACGACACCAACTCACCCGACGTGAGCTGCCGCATCATTTCCCACACCCCCTGCCTCCCATGCCCCCTAGCCACCCTGGCCCGTCAAGTCAGAGCTCTCTACTGCCGGCCATGTCGCCGCCGTAGCAAGTAAAGCTTGTTCCCGAGCGTGCATTCGTGCTCGGAACCTCCCCACGAAGCCGTAGATGTCATCAACTTCTTTCGTCGTGCCCTCTAGTGCCGAACTCGAGTTTGGCCGAACTCTGGTAGCCGCCTAGCTCGTCGGCATTGAGCCCACGAGCGACCCCGAACCATCTAGCCAGCCTCACTCAACGCGGTAGAGCACGGGCTACCTCTCGGCCGCCTCAGTGTGCCAAACCGCCGCCGCTAGCGCAGTTCCAGCGAGCCCCATCGCGGTTATGGTTGCTGTCAGCCCCGCTCCGGCAAGCAGTGACGTGGGTGGCCATTTGGGCCTAATCCCCCTGCTAACCCAACCATTAGTCACTAACCAGTGGGCCCCCATAGCGGTTCAAACCCCGGTTAGCGCGGGATTGGCCCTGGGTCACTAACCAGTGGAGCCACTAGTCAGGCTTGACCTGGGCCGACGATGTTGACCCGTTGACGCTAGCATGATGTAATGCTGACGCAATAATTAAATTTCTATAATAAAAATATTCTTGAAATTAGTATAAACTTCAAAAATTCATAGAAAATAATATGTAAGTCAGATTAAAATAATTCGCTCTTGCTCTCTTTTCAATGCATTAGGAGAATGCGATTCAACTACTACTTATGTTACGGTAGATGAACCCACTCCTTTGCATGACCTGTCATTGTTACAGCAAATAGCTAAACCAAGCAACCTAGCATACCTCATAGATGCTTGAGCCATGTTGTGTTATAAACCTGATATGCGTGTTATGCTTAGAGTTGTGTCAGGTCTGATTCATCTGGGTGATGACCGAAGTGAAATGGATGAGTCCTGATGATGAGGGTTAAGTGATGAACCCGTTTTGGTAATGGTAGTGATGAGAGGCCATGTCGGAGTACATGGTGGGATGTATCATTGAAGACGCTCATAGGAACTAAGTTCCGTGTTTGTGTTCCAACAATATGTACTACCGCACATTGGGATCAGGTAACTCGAGCTCTCTCAGCCTATTAACCTACCATGTTCTCAGTCCAGGAGTCGTAGTAGTTCAAAAAGTTGATAGGTGTGGCATGGCCTACAAAGTGGATGAACGAACCAATCGGGACCGGCTTGAGGCCCCGCTCACAATGTTTGAGGCCATGTTGGAAACCTTGGCCAGACTTCCATTATGGGTTCCAACTCAGATAGGCGACTGCCCTGGACGTGAGTCATTGAAGGTTAATGTCCGTGGCCGAATCCCTCACTGGGCTTCCGCTTGAAGGTTGCCGAGGTGCCTTTTTACGTGCACATGGTGGTAAGTGGTGGGAGCATGTGTGACGAAATACACCCCTGTAAGGTAATTTATCTATTCTAATAGCCGTGTCCTCGGATATGGACTACTTGGAGATTTGCTTTGTTCATAGACAACTTTAAGTGGATACTCTAAAATACACCAAACAAGTGTGAGTGCTATGGATGACGTCTCATAGGAAGACGAGAGAGGGTCCATAGTGGCACATTGATATGGTGAACATGTGGACTCGTGTGCGCTCTCTCGTAGGGAGACGAGAGAGTAGTGATACGTTGGATACTTTGTCGTAGTCTAGGATAGCCAAAGGTCAAAGCTGGCATTCTGTAGTAAACCCCACAATCACATTCATTGATACATGATGCATGTGTAGATAGTTCTGATGTAAGACTTGCTGAGTACCTTTATACTCACTATTGCTTATTTACATTTTTGCAGAGATGGACATTGTTCAGTGATGTTTCTTCTGACGTTGACATGACAAATTAGCTAAGTAACCCACACAGAGGTCTGGCTCCTATCATAGGGTCGTTGTAGCTTTTCAGGCTATTCCATCCGCTTTTGTAGATGTCTGTACTCAGACATGTAACTTCCGCTTGTTGTTTGTATGCTCTGAATGTTCGGTGATGTGACCCCTTCTTGTAACATTATACTATGTTGGCTCCTCGGAGCCTCCTAATTAAATGTTATGTTGTAGAGTTTTGTTGTGATGCCATGTTGTATCGACGCATATCGTGCATTGTGCGTGTATGATTGAAATGCATTGGTATGCGTGCAATTCAACACCTAGTTTTGTGCCTTTAGTAGCCTTCTTTACGGGTAAAATCCTCTTTGTTCTTCCACCGAGAGTTGGTAGCTTGCTACTGCTCTAGACACACAGATTGACCGGCATGTACCCTTCTTTGCTGTTGTGGCTGTCCCTTCGGGGAAATGTCTCGCAATGTAATGGAGTCCTTGTATCCTGCTATGACTCGTCTACATGTAGTGATGACTTTTATGTCCCACGACATAATGGAGTCCTTGTAGCTTGCTATGACTCGTTTACACATGCTGATGACCGACACCTGCATTGCTGGGTTACGTATGCCTGTGCCTGTACGTTTATGCCACTTGGGTTTATAACTAGTAATGTCAAACCAGGTTCTTCGATGTGTGAATGCTAGCGAGATGTTCATATCTATGAGCCAAAAGGCGCAAACGGTCCTGGCCAAGGTATGGCGGCAGTCGTCGGTAACCGTGCGTGAGGCCGCAAAGTGGTGTGACATGTTGCAGGCTGGATTCATATGGCTTAGGATTAGGGTCCCGACAGCGTTGGTATCAAAGCTGAACTGCATGTAGGTTTACGAAGCCAAATTGGTCGATGTTGAGTCTAGCAATGCTTTAGTTATATAAGGGAATTGATTGTGGACGGAAACCTAAGGCTCTTTTTACTCCTTTCCTCAAGTCACACTATTCTGGGTCAGTCTCTTGCTTTCTATGGAGATTGAGAACTAGGCTTCTTAGCTATTTGTTAGGATGACGAGTTACTGGACCACAGACTCATAGAATGGTTTTTTGTGTCAAGTCATGTTCCATCAAAGTAGTGAGAAGTGATGCCTATGTTCTCTGTGTGCCTTGAACCTTGATGTTGACTGGTTATGCTGCCAAATCTTGCGCAGGTTACCTCATATTTCATGGCCGTACAACCGTTATGTTGTCTGAGTTATCCTAGGAATCATTTTGTGTTAGTGTTCTCCCTTGATTCTGAACCCTGGTTGTTTCCTTCAGGATGTCACCAGTTAATTGGAGATCTGCTGGTCGTAGTCAGAACCATGGAGATGGTAGGGATGAAGAAGATCCTACCAACCGGCCTCTCTTGGTGGAGGATATGCTAGAAGTTGAGAGGAACAAGCGTGCCACCAACTGTCTATTGCAGCACATTAAGAAGAATACAACCCATCGTCGCAATGAGGTAGTATACATCAAAGATTTCATCATGTTGCAAGCACCCACCTTTCATCATTCCATTGAGCCACTAGATGCAGATGGTTGGCTTCGAAGTATAAAAAACAAGCTTCGTTATGCAAATGTGGCTGAAGGAGACAAGGTCACCTATGCCGCATATCACCTTGAAGGTTCCGCCAACCTGTGGTGGGAGAATTTCTAGCCCATGCGTCCAGCAGGCCAAGCTACTTGACGGAAGGAATTCTGTGAAGCTTTTCGTGAGCATCATATTCCACAGGCTCTGATAGATCGTAAGCCAGAGGAATTTTGCAACCTGACCCAAGGCAAGATGGATGTGGATGCCTATAGCCGTGAATTTGCACGCCTCGCGCGTTATGCCCCGGAAAAAGTATCCACAGATGCCAAGAAGCAATCAAGGTTCAGGAATTGTCTTAATCCGAAGCTTTTTCATGATCTTAGTTTGCATGAGTTCGTCAGTTTCCAGCTTGTGAACAAAGCAATCCAACTAGAAACAAGCAGGATGACCTATGAGGAATCTCACAAGCAGAGCAGTGATGTTGGATCATCTTTAACGATTACATCCCAGAAGCGTCAGATATGGATCCCGAATTCCGCTCTTCCTCTGAGATATTCACTGAGGCCATCCTATGTGGTGCCTCGTCTACCGATGCCATGTGCTCCCCAAAAGAACCTCAACAACCGAGTGCACAACTCGGATCCATGTTTCATTCATGGGGCATGCTTGAAGTGCAATCAGCCTAGACATTATTCAAAGAATTGCCCTTTGCGAGCGAATGTTCCACCCTCTTCAACAAGTGGTGTTGTTCACTGCAAGCCGCCAACCAAGAAGCCTAATGTCAGGTCAGTTGTTTATACTCATGGATGTGTGCACCATGTAACTGTAGAAGAAGCTGAAGATGATGCTAATGTCATGCTTAAGACGCTCCTAGTCAATTCTCATCCAGCTTTAGTTCTGTTTGACTGAAGAACATCCCACTCCTACATCACTGAATGTTTTGCCTCCTTGCATAATATTGCTTATGAAGTCATGCCCTCTCCATTAGTAATTAAAAGTCCATGTTCCCAATGGCAAACTAATGCAGTAAGCCATGGGAACCAAATCCTTGTTGATGGTTTAGTGTTTCTTGGCTTTCTGATAGCCCTCAAAACTTTGGACATCAATATAATTTTGGGGATGGACTAGATGACAATTCATCATGCCAAAATTGATTGTTTCTCTAGGTCTTTTCAGCTTACCCATCCTTCTGGCCATATAGTCAAGGCCCAAACCCGCATTCCTGAGGGTATGATTTATTCCCTCAATTCCAATCCTCTCCTAGACCTTGAAAACATATCGGTAGTCCATGACTTCCCGGAGGTGTTTCCAGAAGAATTGCTAGGTGTTCCACCTGACAAAGAAGTAGAGTTTGCCGTAGACCTTATTCCAGGAACCGCTCCAATTGCTAGAAGCCCTATAAGATGTCTCCCTAAGAGCTAGCTGATCTTTAGATACAACTCGATGAATCTTTGAAGAAAGATTTCATCCGTCCTAGTTCTTCTCCGTGGGCTTGTCCTGTCCTCTTCGTCAAGAAGAAGGATGGTACGGATCAGATGGTTGAAGATTATCAATCGATTAATCTAGTCAGGATAAAGAACAAAAATCCTCTCCTTTGCATGACCTGTCATTGTCACAGTAAAATAGCTAAACGAAGCAACCCAGCATACCTCATAGATTCTTGAGCCATGTTGTGCTATAAACCTGTTATGCTTGTTATGCTTAGAGTTGTGTCAGGTCTGATTCAGTTGGGGATGACCGTAGTGAAACGGATGTGCCCTGATGATGAGGGTTAAGTGTTGAACCCATTTTCGCAAAGGTAGCGATGAGACGCCATGTAGGAGTACATGGTGGGTTGTATCATTGAAGCCGCTCATAGGAACTAAGTTCCCTGTTTGTGTTCCAAGAATAGGTACAACCACACATTGGGATCAGGTAACTCGAGCTCTCTCGGCCTATTAACCTACCCTGTTCTCAGTCCAGGAGTCGTAGTACTTCAAAAAGTTGATAGGTGTGGCATGGCCTGCAAAGTGGATGAACGGCCCAATTGGGACCGGCTTGAGGCCCCGCTCACAATGTTTGAGGCCATGTTGGAAACCTCGGCCGGACTTCCATTATGGGTTCCAACTCAGATAGGCGACTTCCTTGGACGTGAGTCATTGAAGGTTAATGTCCGTGGCCGAATCCCTCACTGGGCATCCGTTTGAAGGTTGTCGAGGTGCCTTTTTATGTGCACATGGTGGTAAGTGGAGGGAGCATGTGTGACGAAGTACACCCCTGTAGGGTAATTTATCTATTTGAATAGCCGCGTCCTCGGATATGGACTACTTGGCGATTTTCTTTGTTCATAGACTACTTTAAGTGGATACTCTAAAATACACCAAACAAGTGTTGGGTAACGTTGCATGGGAAACAAAAAAATTCCTACGCACACGCAGATCTATCCATGGTGATGAGCATCTACGAGAGGGAGAGTGGATCTACATACCCTTGTAGATCGCTAAGCGGGGAGCGTTAAGAAACGCGGTTGGTGTAGCAGTGCGTCCTACGATCCAATCATGATCCGTCCCGCGACCAATCACGATCCGTCTCGTGATCCGATCACGATCCGTCCCACGAAATTGATCACGATCCATCCCACAAACTTGATCACGATCCTTCCGATCTAGCACCGAACGGATGGCACCTCCGCGTTCAGCACACGTACGGCTTGATGACGATATCCACCGTCTTGATCCAGCAAGAGGGAGTGAATAGGAAGAATAGTTGTCCGGCAGCCTAACGGTGCTCCGACGATGGTGGTGGAGCAATTCCGGCAGGGCTTCGCCTAAGCACTGCAGAAAACCGATCTGGAGGAGAAACTATGCACTAGAGGAATGGGTAGCACGTGGCTGAAAAAACTAGTGCAAAACCCCAAAACCCTCTAGTATATATAGGAGGAGAGGAGGATAGGAGGCAGCCTTGGACTCCAAGGCTAGCTGGTTCAGCCGAACCTACTAGGAGAGGAGGATTCCTCCTCCAGTCCTAGTAGGACTAGGATTGCTCCTTTTTGCCCTTTTTTCCACCTTTTCCTATTGGTTTTTTTCCTCCAGACACAAGGGCCATGTGTGGGAGTTTCCACCAGCCCAATAAGGGCTTATATTCACTCTCCCACAGCCCATGATGCCTCTTGGGTCGAAATACCCCTCCCGGAGGCCTCCCGATACACTACCGGCACTCCCGGTGCACTACCGATGAGCCCAAAACTTTTCCGGTGACCAAAACAGGACTTCCTATATATGAATCTTTACCTCCGGACCATTCCGGAGCTCCTCGTGACGTCTGGGATCTCATGCAAGACTCTGAACAAACTTTGGTCACCACCATACAAAACTCTATACTATCGAAACGTTACCAAACCTTAAGTATGCAGACCCTGGGGTTCGAGAACTATGTAGACATGACCGAGAAACCTCTATGGTCAATAACCGATGGCGGGAACTGGATGTCCACATTGGTTCCTACATATTCTACGAAGATCTTTATCGGTTGAACCTCTATGTCAAGGATTCAGCTAAACCCGTATGATGTTCCCTTTGTTCTTCGGTATGTTACTTGCCCGAGATTCGATCGTCGGTATCTCCATACCTAGTTCAACCTCGTTACTAGAAACTCTCTTTACTCGTTCCGTAATACAAGATCTCGTAACTAACACTTAGTCACATTGCTTGCAAGGCTTATTGTGATGTTGTATTACCGAGTGGGCCCTGAGATACCTCTTCGTCACACGGAGTAACAAATCCCAGTCTTGATCCATGCCAACTCAACAGACACCCTCGGAGACACCTGTAGAGCACCTTTATAGTCACCTAGTTACGTTGCGACATTTGATACACACAAGGTACTCCTCCGATATCTGTGCATTGCATGATCTCATGGTCACAGGAACATATACTTGACATGCAGAAAACAGTAGCAATAAACTGACACGATCATAAGCTACGTTTGTTGTTTGGGTCTTGTCCATCAGATCATTCTCCAAATGATGTGATCCCGTTATCAAATGACATCTCATGTTCATGGCTAGGAAACCTTAACCATCTTTCGATCAACGAGCTAGTTCACTAGAGGCACACTAGGGACATTGTGTTTGTCCATGTATCCACACATGTATCCATGTTTCCAATTAAAACAATTATAGCATGGATAATAAACGATTATCATGAACAAGGAGATACAATAATAAAAACTTTATTTATTGCCTCTAGGGAATATTTCCAACAGTCTCCCACTTGCACTAGAGTCAATAATCTAGTTTCGCATCACTATGTAATTTACATTGTAATGAATCGAACACCCATGTAGTTCTGGTGTTGATCATGTTTAGCCCTTGGAAGACGTTTAGTCAACGGGTGTGCAACATTCAGATCCGTGTGCATGTTGCACATATTTATGTCTTTTTCCACGATGTAATCGCGGATGGAGTTGAAGCGTCGCTTTATGAGTCTGGTCCTCTTGTGAAACCTTCGTTCCTTGGCCAAAGCAATGGCACCAGTGTTGTCACAGAATAGGTTCATTGGATTCAGTGCACTGGGCACTACTCCAAGATCTGTCGTGAACTGCTTCATCCAGACACCTTCCTTCGCCGCCTCCGAGGCTGCGATGTATTCCGCTTCGCACGTAGAATCAGCTACCACGCTTTGCTTGGAACTGCACCAGCTTACCGCTCCCCCGTTAAGAATAAATATGTATCCGGTTTGCGACTTAGAGTCATCCGGATCAGTGTCAAAGCTTGCATCAACGTAACCCTTTATGATGAGCTTTTCATCACCTCCATAAACGAGAAACATTTCCTTAGTCCTTTTTAGGTACTTAAGGATATTCTTGACCGCTTGCCAGTGCTCCATTCCAGGATCACTTTGAAACCTTCCGACCATCCTTTTGGCAAGGCTGACATCGTGTCTTGTGCACATCATTGCATACATGATAGAGCCTATGGCTGAAGCATAGGGGATGACACTCATCTTTTCTCTATCTTCTGTAGTTGCTGGGCATTGAGTCTTACTCAACTTCACACCTTGTAACACAGGCAAGAACCCCTTCTTGGACTATTCCATTTTGAACTTCTTCAAAACTTTATCAAGGTATGTGCTCTATGAAAGTGCTATTAAGCGTCTCGATCTATCTCTATAGATCTTAATGCCTAATATGAAAGCATCTTCTACTAGGTCCTTCATTGAAAATCTCTTGTTCAAATATTCCTTCACGCTTTCCAGCATTTCTATATTGTTTCCAATCAGCAATATTTCATCAACATATAATACTAGAAACGCTATAGAGCTCCCACTCACTTTCTTGTAAATACAAGCTTCTCCGTAAACTTGTATAAACTCAAACGCTTTGATCACCTCATCAAAGCGCTTATTCCAACTCTGAGGTGCTTGCACCAGTCCATAAATGGATCGTTGGAGTTTGCAAACTTTGTCAGCATTCTCTGGATTGACAAAACCTTTGGGTTGCATCATATACAACTCTTCCTAAAGGAAACCGTTCAGGAACGCTGTTTTGACATCCATCTGCCAAATTTCATAGTAGAAATAAGTAGCTATTGCTAACATGATTCTGACAGACTTAAGCATCGCTACGGGTGAGAAAGTCTCATCGTAGTCAACTCCTTGAACTTGTGAAAAACCCTTTGCCACAAGTCGAGCTTTATAGACGGTGACATTACCGTCCGCGTCTGTCTTCTTCTTAAAGATCCATTTGTTCTGAATGGCCTTTCGCCCTTCAGGTAATTCTTCCAAAGTCCATACTTTGTTTTCATACATGGATCCCATCTCGGATTTCATGACCTCTAACCATTTCTCGTAATCTGGGCCCATCACTGCTCCTCCATAGCTCGTAGGTTCATTGTTGTCCAACAACATAACCTCCATGACAGGGTTGCCGTACCACTCAGGGGTAGTACGCGGCCTTGTCGACCTACGAGGTTCAATAGCAGCTTGATCCGAAGCTTCATGATCATCATCATTAACTTCCTCTTCTACCGTCGTAGGTTCCACAGAAAACATCTTTCTGTGTTGCGCTACTTTCTGGTTGAAGCAAAGGTTCAATAACCTCATCAAGCTCTATTTTACTCCCACTCAATTCTTTCGAGAGAAACTCTTTCTGAAGAATGTTCCGTTCTTAGCGACAAACACTTTGCCTTCGGATCTAAGATAGAAGGTATACCCGACTGTCTCTTTCGGGTATCCTATGAAGACGCATTTCTCCGCTTTGGGTTCCAGCTTTTCAGGCTGAAGCTTTTCGACATAAGCATCACATCCCCAAACTTTAAGAAACGACAACTTTGGATTCTTGCCAAACCATAGTTCATATGGCATCGTCTCAACGGATTTTGATGGTGCCCTATTTAAAGTGAATGCAGCTGTCTCTAATGCATAACCACAAAACGATAGTGGCAAATCAGCAAGAGACATCATAGAACGCACCATATATAATAAGGTTCGATTACGACGTTCGGACACACCATTACGCTGTGGTGTCTCAGGCGGAATCAACTGTGAAAAACTTCCACACTATCTTAAGTGACTACCAAACTCATAACTCAGATATTCACCTCCTCGGTCAGATCGTAGGAACTTAATCTTCTTGTTACGATGATTCTCAACTTCACTCTAAAATTGCTTGAACTTTTCAAACGTTTCAGACTTGTGTTTCATTAAGTAAATATACCCATATCTACTTAAGTCATCAGTGAAGGTGAGAAAATAACGATATCCACCACGCGCTGTAACATTCATTGGACCGCACACATTAGTATGTATGATTTCCAATAAGTCACTCACCCGTTCCATTGTTCCAGAGAACGGCGTTTTAGTCATCTTGCCCATAAGGCATGGTTCACATGTGTCAAGTGATTCAAAGTCAAGTGACTCCAAAAGTCCATCAGCATGGAGCTTCCTCATGCGTTTTACACCAATATGACCTAAATGGCAGTGCCACAAGAAAGTGGTACTGTCATTATCAACTGTACATCTTTTGGCATTAATGTTATGAACATTTGTGTCATCACTATCAAGATTCAATATGAATAAACCCCTAACATTGGGTGCATGACCATTAAAGATATTACTCATATAAATAGAACAACCTTTATTCTCATATTTAAATGAGTAACCGTCTCGCAATAAACAAGATCCAGATATAATGTTCATGCTTAACGCAGGCACTAAATCACAATTATTCAGGTTCATCACTAATCCCGATGGTAATCGAAGAGAGAGCGTGTCGACGGCGATCACATCAACCTTGGAACCATTTCCCACGTGCATCATCACTTCGTCCTTTGACAGCCTTCGTTTATTCCGTAGTTCCTGCTTTGAGTTGCAAATGTGAGCAACCGAACCGGTATCAAATACCTAGGCACTACTACGAGAGCTCGTAAGGTACACATCAATAACATGTCTATCATATATACCTTGTTTGTCGTTGGCTGCCTTCTTGTCAACCAGGTACTTGGGGCAGTTCTGCTTCCAGTGACCAGTTCCCTTGCAATGAAAGCACCCAGTTTCTGGCTTGGGTCCATGCTTGGGCTTCTTTACAGGAGTAGTAACTGCTTTTCCATCCTTCTTGGTTTTACCCTTCTTGCCCTTGCCCTTGACTTTGTCAGTTTTCTTGAAACTAGTGGTTTTATTGACCATCAACAATTGATGTTCTTTCTGGATTTCAGACTCAGCGACATTTAGCATCGCAAACAGCTCGACGACTAACTTGTTTATCACGTGCATGTTATAGTTCATCACAAAGCTCTTGTAACTAGGTGGCAGTGATTGAATAACTCTATCAGTGATCGCCTTTGGCGGAAGGGAAATTCCCGACTCCACTAGACGAGTGGAATACCCAGACATTCTGAGTATATGTTCACTAATAGACCCGTTCTCCTCCATCTTGTAAGCATAGAACTTATCGGAGGTTTCATACCTCTTGATCCGGGCGTTCTTCTGAAAGATAAACTTCAACTGCTGGAACATCTCATATGCTCCATGACGTTCAAAACGTCTTTGAAGTCCCGGTTCTAAGACATACAATATTGCACACTCAACTATTGAGTAATCTCCAGTACGTGCCTCCCAAGCGTTCTTAACGTCTTCGGAGGTTATGTCTTCTGGTTGGTCACCAAGCGGTGCATCAAGGACATATGATTTCTGGGAAGCCGTGAGGATAATCCTCAGATTACGAGCCCAATCAACAAAGTTACTTCCATCAATTTTCAACTTAGCTTTCTCTAGGAACGCATTAAAATGCAGGGGTGCTACTACGCGAGCCATTGATCTACAACATAAATATGCAAAGTTTACTTAGACTATTGTTCAAGATAATGAGTTTAGTTAATCAAATTACTAAAGCTCCCACTCAAATTGACATCCCTCAGGTCATCTGAGTGTCACATGATCCAAATCCACCAACTCAAGTCCGATCATCCTGTGAGTTGAGGTGGCTTAAATGGTGAACATCATTATGTTGATCATATCTACTATATGACTCATGTTCTACCTTTCGGTCTATTGTGTTACGAGGCCAAGTACTATACATGCTAGGCTCGTCAAGTTTAACCCGAGTGTTCTGCGCGTGCAGCACTGGCTTGCACCCGTTGTATGTGAACGTAGAGCCTATCACACCCGATCATCACGTGGTGTCTCAACACGACGAACTTTCACAACGGTGCACACTCGGGGAGAACACAATTTATCTTGAAATTTAAGTGAGGGATCACCTTATAATGCTACCGTCGTACTAAGCAAAACAAGGTGCATAAAAGGATTAACATCAAATGCAATTCCTAAGTGACATGATGTGCCCATGAACTTGTGCTTTAGATCTCCATCTTGAAAGCACCGGCATGATCTCCATCGTCACCGGCAAGACACCATGATCTCCATCATCTTGATCTCCATCAACGTGTCGCCATCGGGGTTGTCACGCCCAACATGCTTCTACTACTATTGCTACCGTTTAGCAATAAAGTAAAGCATTACATAGGGCTTAATGATTGACACACAGGTCATACAATAATTAAAGACAACCCTATGGCTCCTGCCGGTTGCCATATTCATCGACATGCAAGTCGTGATAATCTATACATCACATGATCATCTCATACATCACATATTTCACATCATGTAATTGGCCATATCATATCACAACATACCCTGCAAAAACAAGTTAGACGTCCTCTAATTGTTGTTGCATGTTTTACGTGGCTGCTACGGGTATCTAGCAAGAACAATTCTCACCTACGCATAAACCACAACGGTGATACACTAGTTTGCTTTTCAACCTTCTCAAGGACCGCCTTTGTCGAATCTGATCCAACTAAAGTGGGAGAAACTGCCACCCGCAAGCCATCTAGGCAACAAGTTGCATCGAGGGAAGCGGTCTCTCATAAGCGTACGAGTAATGTTGTTCCGGGCCGCTTCATTTCACAATACTGCTGAACCCATATTCAACCAAGGGAGGAAGCAATCTAAGCATCAACGCCCACAAACCTTTTGTGTTCTACTCGAGATCTCATCTACACATAGACCTAGATCATGATGCTACTGTTGGGGAACGTTGCATGGGAAACAAAATTTTTCCTACGCACACGTAGATTTATCCATGGTGGTGAGCATCTACGATAGGGAGAGTGGATCTACATACCCTTGTAGATCGCTAAGCGGGAAGCGTTAAGAAACGCGGTTGGTCTAGTCGAACGTCTTCGCGATCAAAATCGTCGTGCGCCTTGCGATCCAATCACGATTCGTCCCGCTATCCGATCACGATCCGTCCCACGAACTTGATCACGATCCGTCCCACGAACTTGATCACGATCCTTCCGATCTAGCACCGAACGGACGGCACCTCCCCGTTTAGCACATGTATAGCTTGATGACGATCTCCACTGTCTTGATCCAGCAAGAGAGAGTGGAGAGTAAGAAGAGTTCTCTGGCAGCCTGACGGTGCTCCGGTGATGGTGGTGGAGCAATTCCGGCAGGGCTTCGCCTAAGCACTGCAGAAAACCGATCTAGAGGAGAAACTATGCACTAGAGGAACGGGTAGCACGTGGCTGAAAAAACTAGTGCAAAATCCCAAAACCCTCTAGTATATATAGGAGGAGAGGAGGATAGGAGGCAGCCTTGGCCTCCAAGGCTAGCTAGTTTGGCCGAACCTACTAGGAGAGGAGGATTCCCCCTCCAATCCTAGTAGGACTAGGATTGCTCCTTTTTCCCTTTTTTCCACCTTTTCCTATTGGTTTTTTCCTCCAGCTACATGGGATTTGTGTGGGAGTTTCCACCAGACACTAAGGGCTGATATTCACTCTCCCATAACCCATGAAGCCTCTTGGGTCCAAATACCTATCCCGGAGGCCTCCCGGTACACTATCGATGAGCCCGAAACTTTTTCGGCGACCAAAACAGAACTTCCTATATATGAATCTTTACCTCCGGACCATTCCAGAGCTCCTCGTGACTTCCGGGATCTCATCCGGGAATCCGAACAAACTTCGGTCACCACCATACATAACTCTATACTACCGAAACGTCACCAAACCTTAAGTGTGCAGACCTTGCGGGTTCGAGAACTATGTAGACATGACCGAGACACCTCTACGGTCAATAACCAATGGCGGGACCTGGATGTTCACATTGGTTCCTACATATTCTACGAAGATCTTTATCGGTCGAGCCTCTATGTCAAGGATTAAGTTAATCCTGTATGATGTTCCCTTTGTTTTTCGGTATGTTACTTGCCCGAGATTCGATCGTCGGTATCTCCATACCTAGTTCAACCTCGTTACTGGAAAGTCTCTTTACTCATTCCGTAATACAAGATCTCGCAACTAACACCTAGTCACATTGCTTGCAAGGCTTATTGTGATGTTGTATTACAGAGTGGGCCCTGAGATACCTCTCCGTCACACGGAGTAACAAATCCCAGTCTTGATCCATGCCAACTCAACAGACACCCTCGGAGACACCTGTCGAACACCTTTATAGTCACCCAGTTATGTTGCAACGTTTGATACACACAAGGTACTCCTCCGATATATGTGAGTTGCATGATCTAATGGTCATAGGAACATATACTTGACATGTAGAAAACAGTCGCAATAAACTGACACGATCATAAGCTACATTTGTTGTTTGGGTCTTGTCCATCACATCATTCTCCTAATGATGTGATCCCATTATCAAATGTCATCTCATGTCCATGGCTAGGAAACCTTAACCATCTTTCGATCAACGAGCTAGTTCACTAGAGGCACACTAGGGACATTGTGTTTGTCTATGTATCCACACATGTATCCATGTTTCAAATTAATACAATTATAGCATGGATAATAAACGATTATCATGAACAAGGAAATACAATAATAAACACTTTATTTATTGCCTCTAGGGCATATTTCCAACAACAAGTGTGAGTGCTATGGATGGCGTCTCGTAGGAAGACGAGAGAGGGTCCATAGTGGCGTATTGATATGGTGAGCGTGTGGACTCGTGTGTGCTCTCTCGTAGCGAGACGAGAGCATAGTGTTACGTTGGATACTTTGTCGTAGTCTAGGATAGCCAAAGATCAAAGCTTGCATTCTATAGTAAACCTCACAATCTCGTTCATTGATACATGATGCATAAGTAGATAGTTCTGGTGTAAGACTTCCTGGGTACCTTCATACTCACTGTTGCTTATTTACATTTTTGCACAGATAGACGTTGTTCAGTTATGTTTCTTCTGACGTTGACGAGTAATTAGCTGAGTAACCCACACAGAAGTCTGGCTCCTATGGTAGGGTCGTTGTAGCTTTTCAGGCTATTCCAGCCGCTTTTGTGGATGTCTGTACTCAGACATGTAACTTTTGCTTGTTGTTTGTATTCTCTGAATGTTCGGTCATGTGACCCCTTCTTGTAACATTATACTATGTTGGCTCCTTAGAGCCTCCTAAATAAATGTTATGTTGTAGAGTTTTGTTGGGATGCCATGTTGTATCTACCCATATCGTGCATTGTGTGTGTATGATCGAAATGCATTGGTATGCGTGCGATTCAACACCTAGTTTTCTGCCTTTAGTAGCCTTCTTTACGGGTAAAATCCTCTTTGTTCTTCCACTGAGACTTGGTAGCTTGCTACTGCTTTGGACACACAGATTGGCCGGCATGTATCCTTGTTTGCTGCTATGGCTATCCCTTCGGGGAAATGTCTCGCAATGTAATGGAGTCCTTGTATCCTGCTATGACTCGTCTACATGTAGTGATGACTTTTATGTCCCACGACATAATGGTGTCCTTGTAGCTTGCTATGACTCGTCTACACATGCTGATGACCGACACCTGCATTGCTGGGTTACATATGCTTGTGCCTGTATGTTTGTGCCACTTGGGTTTATAACTAGTAATGTCAAACCGGGTTCTTTGATGTGTGAATGCTAGTGAGATGTTCATATATATGAGCCAAAAGGCGCAAACGGTCCTGGCCAAGGTAAGGCGGCAGCCGTGGGTTACCGTGCGTGAGGCCGCAATGTGGTGTGACATGTTGCAGGCTAGATTCATATGGTTTTGGATCGGGGTCCCGACAACATTGGTATCAGAGCTTAATTGCATGTAGATTTATGAAGCAAAATTGGTCGATATTGAGTCTAGAAATGCTTTAGTTATATAAGGGAATTGATTGTGGAAGGGAACATAAGGCTCTTTGTACTCCTTTCCACAAGTCACTCTATTCTGGGTCACTGTCTTCATTTCTATGGAGATTGAGAACTAGGCTTCTTACCTATTTGCTAGGATGACGAGTTACTGGACCACAGATTCATAGAATGGTTTTTTGTGTCAAGTCATGTTCCATCATAGTAGTGAGAAGTGATGCCTATTTTCTCTCTATGCCTTGAAATATGATGTGGACAAGTTATGCTGCCAAATCTTGCGTAGGTTGCCTCATATTTCATGGCTGTACAACCGTTATGCTATCCGAGTTATCCTAGGAATCATTGTCTGTTAGTGTTCTCCCTTGATTCTGAACCCTGGTTTTTTCCTTCAGGATGTCGCTAGTTAATCGGAGATCTTCTGGTCGTAGTCAGAACCATGGCGATGGTAGGGATGAAGAATATCCTCCCAACCCGCCTCTCTTGGTGGAGGTTATGCTAGAAGTTGAGGGGAACAAGCGTGCCACCAACCGTCTATTGCAGCACATCGAGAAGAATACAACCCATCGTCACAATGAGGTAGTATACATCAGAGACTTCATCAAGTTGCAACCACCCACCTTCCATCACTCCATTGAGCCACTACATGCAGATGGTTGGATCCGAAGTATAAAAAACAAGCTATGTTATGCAAAAGTGGCTGAACAAGAGAAGGTGACCTATGCCGCATATCACCTTGAAGGTTCCGCCAGCCTGTGGTGGGAGAATTTCTATCCCATGCGTCCGGCAGGCCAAGTTACTTCACGGAAGGAATTCTGTGAAGCTTTTCGTGAGCATCATATTCCACAAACTCTGATAGATCGTAAGCAAGAAGATTTTTGCAACCTGGCCCAAGGCAAGATGGATGTGGATGCCTATAGCCGTGAATTTGGACGCCTCGCTCGTTATGCCTTGGAAAAAGTATCCACAGATTCCAAGAAGCAAGCAAGGTTTAGGAATTGTCTTAACCCGAAGCTTTGTCATGATCTTAGTCTACACGAGTTCATCAGTTTCTAGGTTCTTGTGAACAAAGCAATCCTAGTAGAAACAAGCAAGATGACCTATGAGGAATCTCGTAGGCACAACCATGATGTTGGATCATCTTCAACGTCTACATCCTAGAATTGTAGGATATGGATCCCGAATTCCACTCTTCCTCCGAGATATTCATCGAGGCCATCCTATGTGGCGCCTCGTTTGCCAAGGACATGTGCTCCCCAAAAGAACCTCAACAACCGAGTGCACAACCCGGATCCTATGGGGCATGCTTCAAGTGCAAACAGCCTAGACATTATTCGAAGAATTGCCCTTTGCGAGCAAATGTTCCACCCTCTTCAACAAGTGGTGTTGTTCGTTGCAAGCCGCCAACCAATAAGCCTAATGTCAGGTTAGTTGTTTGTACTCGTGGATGTGTGCACCATGTAACTATAGAAGAAGTTGAAGATGATGCTAATGTCGTGCTTAAGACGCTCCTAGTAAATTCTCATCCAGCTTCTGTTCTGTTTGACTTAGGAGCATCCCACTCCTACATCTCTGAATGCTATGCCTCCTTGCATGATATTGCTTTCGAAGTTATGCCCTCTCTATTAGTAATTCAAAGTCCATGTTCCAAATGGCAAACTAATGCAGTAAGACATGGGAACCAAATCTTTGTAGATGGTTTAGTGTTTCTTGGCTCTCTGATAGCCCTCAAAACTTTGGACATCAATATAATTTTAGGGATGGACTAGATGATAATTCATCATGCCAAAATTGATTGTTTCACTAGGTCTGTTCAGCTTACCCATCCTTCTGGCCAAATAGTCAAGGTCCAAACCTATCGGTAGTCCGTGCCTTCCCGGATGTGTTTCCAGAAGAATTGCTAGGTGTTCCACCTGACAAAGAAGTAGAGTTTGTCGTAGACCTTATTCCAAGAACCGCTCCAATTGCTAGAAGCCCTATAAGATGTCTCCCTAAGATCTAGCAAAGCTTAAGATACAACTCGATGAGTCTTTGAAGAAAGATTTCATCCATCCTAGTTCTTCTTCATGGGCTTGTCCTATCCTCTTCGTCAAGAAGAAGGATGGTACAGATCGGATGGTTGTCGATTATTGACCGGTTAATCGGGTCACGATAAACAACAAATATCCGCTCCCCAGGATCAACATTCTATATGATCAGCTCGCTCGATCCGCGGTCTTCTCCAAGAAGGATTTTAGATTAGGTTATCATCAAATCAAAATCAGGAATGGGGACATTCCAAATATGGCTTTTGTCACTCGATGAAATCCTCATATACTTGAAGAACAAAGAACATGCTGAGCATATCAGGCTGGTATTGATGAATCTTCGAGAGCACCACCTTTACGCGAAATTCTCCAAGTGCGAATTTTGGTTGCCAGAAGTGACCCGTCTAGGTCACATAATCTTTGCGAAAGGTATTGCTGTCAATCCCGAGAGAGTTCAAGCTGTCCTTGACTAGACTAAACCTGAACCAGTGAATCAAGTTAAGAGTTTCCTTGGCTTAGCGAGCTACTGTCGCCGCTTCATTGAGAACTTCTCCAAAGTTGCCCAACCTCTAACTGAACTCGCCAAGAAAGATAAGAAGTTTGAGTGGACTCCAAAGTGTGAGGAATGTTTTCAGGAGTTGAAAATATGACTGACTACTGCCCCGGTACTTGTACCCCCGGATTTCACAAAGGATTTTGTTATCTACTGTGATGCCTCGCAATAAGCTCTAGGTTGTATTCTTATGCAAGATCGTCATGTGATTGCCTACGCCTCTCGACAATTGCGTCCACATGAGAAGAATTATCGAACACATGATCTGGAACTTGCCGTAGTAGTCCATGCACTTGATACTTGGCAACATTACCTTCTAGATAATTGTTGCGAAATATACACTGATCACAAGAGTCTCAAATATATATTCACCCAACCGTATTTGAACATCCGGCAAAGATGGTGGATTGAGTTGATTACGGACAACGGCTTAGGAATATCTTACACCCTAGGGAAAGCCAATGTCATGGCTGATGCAGTAAGTCGTAAATCCTATTGTAACAACCTCATGTTGCTACAAAGTCATCCACTTCTCCACGAGGAATTACGTAAGTTAAACCTTCACATTGTTCCTCGAGGATTCCTTTCTACCTTGGTGGTGAAACCGACTCTTGAGGATCAGATCATAGCTTCCCAGAAGCAAGATACGGGAGTTTCCCGTATCAAGAACAACATCGCCAAGGGAGTTGCTCGTTCTTTGTCGGTAGATGATCAAGGTGTTGTATTCTTTAAGGACGGCTTAGTTATTCCCAAGAAGCAGCAACTTCATGAACTGATTCTTAAGGAAGCTCATGAATATCCTCTCACGATTCATCCTGGTAGTACTAAGATGTATCAGGACCTATGCCAGACGTTTTAGTGGACCCAGATGAAGAGAGAAATCGCTCAGTTCGTTGCTAACTGCGATGTTTGTCATCGCGTTAAAGCAAAGCATCAAAGGTCTGCTCGCACCCATCAGCCCTTGGCTATGCCCAAGTGGAAATGGGACAAGATCGTTATGTCACACCCTGTATTTTGGCACCTTGTTGTGTTTGGTATTATAAAAATTTGGAGCCAACTAAAACTTTTTGAGGGCATGCTTGTTTGATGTGATGCTTGTTTGAATTGCTTGAGTGTTCAAGTTTGGCACTATTAGGTTCTACTCCACTCCACCTTCATCTTCCTTGATCCAAATTCCTTGCCCTATGATCATGCCACGTGAATATGGCTCAAAAATATTTTTATCAAAATTTATTTTCACCAATAATGATTTATTCAATTTAAGTTCACTAAAACCCCTGACTTGAGGTTTGAACTACAAGTCCTCAATTTAGGTGGATCTTTTCTTCCCAAATGCTTTACTTGAAACCTACTATATATATGACTTCTCAAAACCACCAAATGTTATTTTTAAAGATTATTTTCATATTTTATTTAAAGGCTTTTTCTTCAGAACAGAAATGGCTTTTCCTAAGGGAAAATTATTTAAATGCTTTGAAAATATTTGAGAGAATTTAGAGAGACTCAGTGGACATATATTTTCCATATATATGAGTTTTAACACAAGGGCTTGATCATAACATGGGCAAAACCCCTCAAAACCCTTCCTGATCAGATCAAACTTTTGGAATGTTTCTACAAGAAATATTCTTAATAAATTCCAAGAAAATATAGCAAGTCAGCACTATCATATGTGATTATCTTGCAAAGTTTCATCTCAATACAAGTTGGTTTGCTTCATCAAACCAACCCAAATCCATTTCTGTCCAGATTCAAATTTTGACAACTTTACATTGTGAAGTGTCTTCCCTTGGCCTCAAACTTTGTGAGCATGCTCTAATGAACAATTAGTGATGATATACTAAGTGGTGCATCAAGGGTTGTAGCCTAACCCCTTTGAATCTATAGAAAACAAATTGTGTCTATTTCTTGGGTTTCCCTAAGTCCCATTATGAAGTTTCTTCAAACCCTCTCAAACTTGGTGATCTCACTTGCCTTTCATCACCTCTTGACTCTATCAAATCTCACGCTAATCCAGGTTCATTTGATCACCCAAATCAACATGAAACACGTTCTGCCAGTAATGTAAGAATGGCATTTCCACCCTTTCACCTTTTACCCTTGGCCTCCCCTTTTTACCACAGCCTCTGGTAGGTGCCTTGCACCTCCAGTAAAAATCCTGAGCCCTCTGGCCATGGTGTGATGGGGTAAAACCCCCTATTTTCTACCTAACAGCATCCTTTCTGACCTCTCCTCTCCATTTCTTCTACCTCAGGGCTACCCCATAGCCCCCTAGCCTCTCCTAGCCGTTGGGGCATCTCCTAATGCCTCTCGACACAAGAAGACACGCAGGGGGGCTTAAAGAATGCCCCTGCATGCCATAAGGGCGCTCTGGAGCATGCTATAGTGCGCTCCCGCACTGTAGCCGCCCCTGCCCGGCGCCGCCATGCGGCTTTGGGCCGCCCCTGCCTGTCCGTGTGCTCGGCCTTGACGTCTGCAGCCCTGGAGGCGGTCGGCCCCCTCCTCCCTCTCTCTCCTCTCCCAACTCCGCGCGTGCCCGCCACCGCCCGGCTCGGCCAATCCTCGAGCCTGAGCACTTGACCTCCCCTGCCTCCCTCCTCTCTACCCCCTGGCCTGGACTAACCCCAGGAACGCCCCCGGCTCCCTCTCTCCCTCTCTCGTGGCCCCTGGCGATGGCCACGTCCCTGCCGGCGCACCCGGATCCGGTGGACTCGCCCCCGCCTATATAAAGGGCCCCCGAGCCCCTCTCTCCCCTATGGTCTCTCTCTCCTCCCAGAATCCTCCCCGAACCCCACATTTGAGCCTCCCGAGCACCAGTGCTCGAGATCGACCGAGGCCCCGCCTCGGCGGAGCTCCGTCGATCTCGGGACACAGGCCCGCTCAGGCGCTCCCCTCGCCTCCTTTAGGCCTGTAGCCGTCCCCAGGTCATTTCCTCTCTCTCCCCCTCTCGTTTCATGGCCTGAAACCCCTCCGTCGACTGCCTCCCGAACCTCCCTCCGCCGCGGGTTCTCGCCGCCGGCGACTCCGTCCACCTTCGGCCCTCCTTCCACCTCCCGAGAACCGGCGGGTCAACCCTGAGCCCATTCCTGCCTCCAGACCTCCTCGCCATGCTCCCTCCGCCTCCGTTGAGCTTCCCCTCCTCCCTGTCGCGAGGAGAAGTAGGACCCGACCGGTGGGGCCCACCTGTCGGCCTCTCTTTCCCCTCCCGCGCTCTCTCCCCTCTCGTCTGAGCCGCTGGCAGCCGGGCCCCGCGCGTCAGATTTGAATCTGACCACGCGCGTGGCTGGCTCGCTGGCCAGATGGGCCGACCCAGCTCCTGGCTGCCCCTGGCACAGGATCTGGAGCCCTTTTCTTTTTCTAAATTTTGTGGGATTTTTCAAAATTCCACAGGGCTGAATATTTGCCCCATGCAAATATTTTCTCCACCATAAATCTTAGAATAATCTTTAGGATTTAATAGTATCATTTATAAAAATGTTTGCAAAGGTTTTTATCACTGTTTTATTTTAAAACCTATTCAACACACCTTTTTAGCCTCTGTTATTTTGCTTCTAAAATGGTTTTCACAGAGAAATTTATTGTAGATATTTTTAATACGACTTTAGGTATTTAACAGAGTAGGTGAACATTTTAGTAGAGGCTTTTGTGCTCTGTTTTCATTGTGTTGCTTATCAGTATCGTTTATTCCGCGATTATAGATTGCGCCGTAGACGAAGAAGTTGGACTCAAAGACCTCGAAGACCCCAGACACTTTTTTGAGCCAGGCAAGCGGCCTTTGACCATATCAAGAAACTATTTTAACTTGCATGTCATATAGCACTTTTCTTCCGGCATTATCGATCATATGATGTGGTGGTTTCCCCTTCGGTGGGATGCCTCCGGTGCTTTCCGTTGATACTTGCATCGAGCATGACCCTACCACCTTATGAGGGTTGTGCGGGTGGGAATAGATAGGTCGCTAGTAGATGCTACGCAAGTAGGATGGGACTTATGCATGGTGATACCGAAAGGTGTGTGTTTTCAATACTCTTTCGAAAACTCCGTCGGGTGTCACTAATGCCCGAGGGAGATGATGATGAGTTGGGTGACCACTTGAGAAAGAAGTGGTGTACCAGCACAAGTGGGTGTGTGTTTTCGAAAATGGATTAGATTTAAGGTCTGCTGACTGTCCCAACATTACATGCGCAACCACGATACCCCTTATGGGACGGGGCTTTGTTGATTACCTTGGCGGGTACTGGCAAGGAGCCCGCATTACTAGTGGCGGGAGTGGCGTGGTCACTCTCGATACGGGGTTGTACTGGATGTACAATCATGCGTTGTCTTTATAGGCACCGGGCACACCGTTGGTCCCCTCATGGATTGTACGGTTTGAGAAAGGCTCGTGTGATGTATGTCATGAGGGGTGGGTACCAATCGAGTGGACTCTTTGTTTAGTATCGCTGGGGGAAAGGCATTGTTCGGGTGCTTACCTCGGGTATGTATATACCGCGAGTCGTGGATGACACGGAAGTTCCCCGAGTCTTGTGGGTAAAGTGTGCAACCTCTGCCGAGTGTAAAACTATTCGAATAGCCGAGTCCGCGGTCATGGACAGTTGGAGGTCCTTCTTAGACTACGTCCAAATGATTTCGTTAAATATTGGTGTGAGTATGGGTGTGTTAGTGACAAGAGGTCACCTGAGTCAAGTCCGATGACTTGCCATGAGAAATGAACTAAGTCCGATGACTTAGCGTGAACATGATGTGTTTATATGATACCGTGATGGTATCGACAATGTGTTATCATGAATAATTGGTTAGTCATTGATGCATACTTACTATTACTTGATCATGTCGCTTGCATACAAAATCAGCTTTCCGCAAATTACGTATAGTGCTATATCATGCACTATTATTGCCTCGTTCCACTCGTGGGTTGCTTGCGAGTACATTCAAAGTACTCATTGGCTTGCCACTGGTTATTTTATTGGCCAGGCATGGACGAACAGGAATATGTCGAAGATTTCATTGGAGACGAACATGCGAACTAGGACGCTTCCCAGTCAGAGTGCATGTAGGTTAAGGCAGATGGCATGGGTTCACGCTTTCGATGAAGATTTGCGCTGCTTGTTCTAGACTTAGTGTTTGGCCCGAGTGGCCCTATCCTTGTAGGACTGAGACCTTCGTGGTCATCATTTGTGTAAGACGTTAAGTGTGGATGTAAGACTCTTTTATTCAGCTTCTGTGTGTTCGATGAGCATTGATCTCTGGGATCACTGTACACGTGCATTCGGTGACCTTGACTTATGAGTCGAGGTCCCCATAGAGCTAGCATCAGAGCCATCGTGATTGTAGGAAGCCCTTAGTTAGCATGGATGTTAGTAGGATTAAAGCCATTTTCAAAACTACACCTAGCTTTGGAACTTAGGAATTTTGCACTACTTATCTCTCCTATGCTTCACACAACACTTTGCTGACTCTCCGCTTTTCAAACCTTTGTAGATTGCCGTCGTACCCGAAGCCTTGCTGACATCCGGCTTTCCCTTACTCCTTGGGGATAGCCTGGAGAAGTGCCAGTTTCGCCAACCACCCATTTTTCTCTACCATGAGCACTGGGTCGATGCCGTCACGAAGGAGTACCACTTGGATGTGGTCGTGAAGGCAAACGACTCCCCGACCAGTTGGTTCTTTAAAGGACAACGGATGGAGACTATGATACTTGCCATCGAGACAACTGCACGCAAGGCACTCCTACACCTTCGAGACATCATTCCAGAGATGGCTGATGAACCGGCTACTCGCTACCTTCCCTTCAAGAAGGATGACTTGGGCGAGAGTTGGACGCTGATTCCAGCCAAGGAGGATGGCGCATCACTCCGGTTCCAGACCTACTTCAGTCTCTCCACCGATAGTCTGGTTCACAACTTGGTGAAGGAATCCGTGAAGCTCTGCGAGGAACTTCACCACACCCCAGGGCTACTTCGACAAGCCAAGACCAAGCCAGACAAGATCAAGAAGGATGGAGCCCCCGAGGGACAACCAGCTGTCGCTTATCGAGGAGGAGTAGCCCCATCCAGTGATGCACCTGCACGTAGTCGTCGCATGAGTGCGAAGGAGTACCGTAAGCTCTTCACCGACCCGCGCGTAAGGCGTCGTCGGGATGGGCCTCCTCGTTCCCCGACCCCGTCGACCGGGAACAATGCTCGTTCTGAGGATGTGCTAGAGGAAGACCCAGAGGAGCGTGACTACGAGACCGAGCACTCCACCAACTGAATCCGAGAACCCCTAGGGTAGGATTAGACATGTATCTCGCATGCGTAGTTGAGTCCGTGTAATGGTTCATATGAAACCATGTGTGCTTGTTGTTTGTTTCGTTGTTTGTGTGTTCTGATGCAAGTTGTGCTTTTTCCTTAGGCAACATGTAAGCTACTACATCGTCTATCTTAATATATGTTGTGGGTCTTTTGACCTTCGTTTCTCCACACTTGCACTTGACCGACCCCCTTAGGCGCGCTTTGTCGATTTGCTTATCCTCTTGTTGACCCCAGTTGTTTGACTTGGCTGCTCCAAACAGGATGGTGACTGCTACCCACAATAGCTCCTTCACCCACAACAGGAATATGTCGAAGATTTCATTGGAGACGAACATGCGAACTAGGACTCTTCCCAGTCAGAGTGCCTGTAGGTTAAGGAAGATGGCATGGGTTCACGCTTTCGACGAAGATTTCCGCTGCTTGTTCTAGACTTAGTGTTTGGCCCGAGTGGGCCTATCCTTGTAAGACTGAAACCTTCGTGGTCATCATTTGTGTAAGACGTTAAGTGTGGATGTAAGACTCTTTTATTCAGCTTCTGTGTGTTCAGTGAGCATTGATCTCTGGGATCACTGGACACGTGCATTCGGTGATCTCGACTTATGAGTCGGGGTCCCCACACGTTATGTATTTCATCACCAGCTTTCAAAAGACAAAGAAAGGTAATGATGCCATCTTTTTGGTCATCGATCACCTTTACAAAGTTGCTCATTTCCTTCCAGTTCGAGAAATTATATCTGCTAGAAAGTTAGCAGATCTATATATTTCTCGAATAGTTTCTCTTCATGCTATTCCTCTTGAGATCAATTCAGATCGTGGAAGGCTTTTTACTTCAAGATTTTGGGAAAGTATGCAGAATGCTAGGGGAACCCATATCTCCTTTAGCACTGCTTATAATCCTCAGTGAAGTGGTCAAGTAGAAAGAGTCAATCAAATTCTTGAATATATGCTCAGAGCTTGTGTTATCTCATTCGGAATGAACTAGGAGAAATGTCTTCCATTCATCGAATTTTTTCATAACAACAGCTTCTAGTCTAGTTTGGGCAAAGCTCCTTTCGAAGTTTGCTATGGACGAAGATGTCGAAAGCCATTAAACTAGTCAGAAACCGGAGAAAGATAATTCTTCGGACCAGATATGATCCAGGATGCAGAACAACAAGTTCGCATCAATCATGAGAATTTGAAAATGATCCAAAATCGTCAAAAGAGTAAAAATGACTGTTGTCATAAGGATGTAAGTTATGAAGTTGACGAGAAGGCTTACCTTCGGGTTTCACCTTTGAAGAGTACCCCTCGTTTCGGTATCAAAGGCAAATTGGCTCCTCATTACATTGGTCCTTTTCATATTCTCCCTAAATGAGGAGAGGCTGCTTACCAATTAGAACTACCCCCACATCTTTACAAAGTTCATGATGGGTTCCACATTTCTCAACTCAGGCATTGCTTCAAGGATCCTATCTGGGAAGTATACCACAAAATGCTTGATCTTCAAGATGATCATTCATATCGAGAATATCCCGTTTGCATTCTTGACGAAACCGAACGCATCACTCGACGTAGCAGCATCAAGTTTCTAAAGGTTTAGTGGTCACACAATTCCGAGGATGAAGCAACCTGGGAGTGCGAATATCATCTTCGGCTTGACTACCCTGCACTCTTCCCGACTACTCTTGAATCTAGGTACGAGATTCTTGTTTAGTGGGGGTGAGTTGTCACAATCCTAGTTTCTTAATGCTTGACAATCCATTCATGCATGCATTTAAATTACTATGAAATTAAATTGAGGAAATGATCAAGGCTCAGAAATCATATTTGCCAAAATAAGAATTATGAAAAATGCTTCAAACAGATCCAAGAAAATGTCCCTGGTGTTGTGATAAAATATTTGAATGATGTGAAAATGCCAATCAATATTTTTGTATCACAGAAACATTTTATCTTGGGCATTTGAGTTTCTTACATGACAATTCAATAATTCTTAAACTTTTTGTGTGGCACTAGTTATTTATATCTAGCTCACATGAAAATTTCCAGAATTTAAAAAATGGCTAGCTATTTTATTTGGAGCCAAAAAAATGTTAGAAAAAAATAGAAAACAAATAAAAAGAAAAACATAAGGTCTACCTAGCTAACCTAAGGTATGGCATTGGCCGGCCCGTCTAGCCCAAGTGCCAGTCATCCCTGACCTCCGGCCAGGAAGACAAAGGCACGCGCCAGCGCGCTCAGCCACGTGCCTGGCCAGCTCCTCCATGCCTGCCTGCTTTCCCTTCACCCTAAGCACGTCACAGAACCTGCCTGGAAGCCCATCGAGCTCCTTCCTCCCCCTTCTAATCTGTCCTCTCCTCTATCTCCCTCTTGCACACGCCCGAAGGCCGCCATCGCCGCTGCTCGTTGTCGTCACGGTCACGACCTCGGCCTCGCCCAGCCAACTAGCCCATGAGCTCCGCCACATCCTCGTGCTCCTCCTTGCCGAAGAAATCGAGCAGGGAGCCCCTCTCCGTTGCCATCGTCACCATTTCCACCGCCAAGCACCAAAGCTCTTCGTCATCAATTCGACGCATGCCGGTCTTCCCCGAGCTCTTCAACGACACCAACCCAGCCGATGTCAGCTGGGGCATCGTTTCCCTTGCTGCCCCTCTCTCCCGTGGACCCTAGGCAGCCTAGCCAGCCGGGTCGGAGCTCTCTGCCGCCGGTCATGTCTCCGTCATAGGAGCAACTAGCAAATATTGCTCCCAAGCATGCATCCATGGTCGGAACCTCCCTGCAAAGCCATAGACGCCATCAGCTTCTTTCCCCGAGCCCTCCAATGCCGAACTTGAATTTGGCCGAACTCCGGTAGCCACCTAGCTCGTCGCCGGCGAGCCCTCCTGTGACCCCGAGCCCTCTAGACAGCCCCACTCGACGCGGTCGAGCAGGGCTACCTCTCCACCTCCTCAGCACGCCAAACCGTCGCTGCTACCGTAGTTCCGGTGAGCCCTGCTGCGGTTCTGGTGGCCGCCGGCCCCGCTCTCGTGGGCGCTGACGTGGCCGGACATTAGGGCCTAATCCTCCTACTAACCCAACCATTAGCCACTGACCAGTGGGCCCCCAGGGCGGGTTAAACCCCGGTTAGCACGTAATTAGCCTTGGGTCACTGACCAGTGGACCCTACTGGTCAGGTTTGACCTGCGACGACGATGTTGACTCGCTGACGCCAGCATGAGGTAATGATGATGCAGTAATTAAATTTCTATAATAAAAACATGCCAGAAATTAGCATATACTTAAAAAATTCATAGAATATAATCTGCAAGTCAGATTAAAATAATTTATATGTAAAAATTTATCAGAAAATCCAATGAATCTGATGGTGGCATTTTCATGCATGTTAGAGCTAACTAAATAGGCAAACATGGACATTTTGTTCAGAACACCTTATGCACCCTCACATATGGAGTTGAATTTGAACCTTGGATTCAAATCATCTTCATTCAATATGTTGATAGATGCATTAGCTCAAACCAGAAACATATTGCCATTCCATTATCATGCATCATTATGAAGCATTTGCCTTGCTTAATTTGTACCTTGTTTGGTCTAGTCGATAGACTTGCCAGACATAGTTATCAACGACATCGAAGAATAGCTGAGTTCTTCTGATAAACAAGAAAGCAACCCCCCTTGAGCATTATCGATACAATCCCACTCTCTCCCTCTAGCTCTCTTTTCAATGCATTAGGACAATGTGATTCAACTGCTACTTATGTTGCGGTAGATGAACCCACTCCTTTGCATGACTTGTCATTGTCACGACAAATAGCTAAACCAAGCAACTAGCATACCTGGTAGATGCTTGAGCCATGTTGTGCTATAACACTGTTATGCTTGCTATGCTTAGAGTTGTGTCAGGTCTGATTCATCTGGCTGATGAACCGGAGTGAAACGGATGCATTCTAATGATGAGGGTTAAGTGTTGAACCCGTTTTGGTAAAGGTAGCGATGAGAGGCCATGTAGGTGTACATGGTGTGTTGTCTCATTGAAGACGCTCATAGGAACTAAGTTTGGTGTTTGTGTTCCAAGACTAGCTACTACCACACATTGGGCTCCGGTAACTCGAGCTCTCTCGGCCTAATAACCTACCCTGTTCTCAGTCTACGAGTCGTAGTAGTTCGAAACATTGATAGGTGTGGCATGGCCTGCGAAGTGGATGAACGGACCAATCGGAACCGACTTGGGGCCTTGCTCACAATGTTTGAGGCCATGATGGAAACCTTGACCGCACTTCCATTATGGGTTCCAAATGAGATAGGTGATTGCCTTGGACATCAGTCATTGAAGGTTAATGTCCGTGGCCGACTCCCTCGCTGGGCTTCCGCTTGAAGGTTGCCGAGGTGCCTTTTTACGTGCAAATGGCGGTAAGTGGCGGGAGCATGTGTGGCAATGTACATCCCTATAGGGTAATTTATCTATTCGAATAGCCGCGTCCTAAGATATGGACTACTTGGAGATTTGCATTGTTCATAGACAACATTAAGTGGATACTCTAAAATACACCAAACAAGTGTGAGTGCTACGGATGGCTTCTCGTAGGAAGACGAGAGAGGATCCATAGTGGTGTATTGATATGGTGAACATGTGGACTTGTGTGTGCTCTCTTGTAGGGAGACGACAGAGTAGTGATACGTTGGATACTTTGTCGTAGTCTAGGATAGCGAAAGGTCAAAGCTGGCATTCTACAGTAAACCCCACAATCCCATTCATTGATACATGATGCATATGTAGATAGTTCTGATGTGAGCCTTGCTGAGTACCTTCGTACTCACTGTTGCTTATTTACATTTTTGCAGAGATAGATATTGTTAAGTTATGTTTCTTCTGACGTTTACATCAACGGATTTGCTTAGTAACCAAGACAGAGGTATGGCTCCTATGGTAAGGTCATTGTAACTTTTCAGGCACTTCCAGCCGCTTTTGTAGATGTTTGTACTCACACATGTAACTTCCGCTTGTTGCTTGTATGCTCTGAATATTGGTTCATGTGAATCCTCCTTCTTGTAACATCATAATTGGCTCCTCGAAGCCTCCTAAATAAATGTTATGTTGTAGAGTTTTGTTGTGATGCCATGTTGTATCTACGCATATCGTGCATAGCGCGTGTATGATTGAAATGCATTGGTATTTGTGGGATTCGACACCTAGTTGTGTGCCTTTAGTAGCCTTCTTTACGGGGAAATGTCTCTATGTGCTTCCATCGAGCCTTGATAGCTTGCTACTACTCTGGACACATTGATTGACCAGCATGTATCCTTCTTCGCTGTTGTGTGTATCCCTTCGGGGAAATATCTCATAGTGTAATGGAGTCCCTGTAGCCTGCTACGGCTCGTCAACCTGTAGTGATTACATTTAGGTCCCACGAAGTAATGAAGTCCTTATAGCTTTCTATGACTCATCTACACACGCTGATGACCAACACTTGCATTGATGGGTTACGTATGCATGTCCCTATACGGTTGAGCCACTTGAATCTATAACTAGTCATGTCGACCTGGGTTCTCTGACGTGTGAATTGCTAGCGACATGTTCATATCCGTGAGACAAAAGGCGCAAACGGTCCTGGCCAAGGTAAGGCGGCAACCATGGGTTACCGTGCATGAGGCCACAAAATGGTGTGACATGTTACAAGCTGGATTCATATGGCCTAGGATGGGGGTCCCGCCATATTATCAAATGACATCTCATGTCTATGGCTAGGAAACCTTTACCATCTTCAGTTAACGAGCTAGTCTACTAGAGGCATACTAGGGACACATTGTTGTCTATGTATCCACACATGCAATTGAGTTTCCAATCAATACAATTATAGCATGGATAATAAACAATTATCATGAACAAGGAAATATAATAATAACCACTTTATTATTGCCTCTAGATCAGATTTCCAACAGTTGGTGGGGATGTGGTTGTGGTGGAGGGAGCGGTAGTGGGTGTTGGCGGGGACGCCCTTCCACCAGTTCGTGGTGCTGTCAGTGATCGAGTTCCGCAGGGACTGCACATACGGCGAGCTGGAGGCAATGCGGTTGCCCAAGGATGACCCTGGAATGTCAGAGCTGGGAGTGATGACACTGATTGGTTGCAAGGTGGGGGCGGCATCACCGGTTGGTGGCAATGTGGGGAGGGAGGTGAGAGTGGTGGCATGACCCAGGCAGGAAGGACGTGGTAGTGCCACGGTTGTCGGTCAGGTCCTGGCGGAGGTGCGGTTGGTGACCGGGGCACGGCGACGACGCAAAGAGAGGGAGGGAGTCAGCGTGTCGTGCGTGATGCAGTTCACAGGTTATGGGGAGGGGATTGTGGGAGCGGGTGGTATGATTTTTTTCTCATATATATCGATTGGGTTGCTCGCGATCTCAGGGACTTCTCCTCGTGCCCTATGTATGGCTGATTGTTATCATAATAACTATTCTAATTTTCGGATTAGAATAGCGTTACCCTCTCTCTATATATACATATATATAATATGGTGGGCTCATTTGGCCTCCTCCATTTTTATTTTATTTTTTGTCCGGATTCTCATCCCCGACTTGTGGGGGAATCATAGTATCCATCATCCTTTCCTCACTACGACAATGCTATAATAAGGATGATCATCACACTTTTATTCATGTACAACTCAATATGAAGAACTGATAGGAACACATGACTCTATATGAATGCCTCTTGTAATGTACTAGGATGTGCAATGATCTAGTGTAACATGTATCAAAAATATGATGAACGGTGGCTTTGTGACAAATACTATGTCATCTCTATATGATCATGCAAAGCAATGTGATGATGAACGAACCAATCATGTGGAGTGACGATGGACTTTGCATGGCAATATATCTCAGAATGGCTGTGGAAATGCCATAGTAGGTAGGTACAATGGATTCTTTGAGGAAGATATAATGAGGGTGATGTGCAATAGTGCGCATCTTGTCACGGGGTTTGGATGCACCGACAAAAGTTGCACCGATTCTCGAGGTGAGAATGGGCTATGCACGGTATCGAAGAGTCCAGCAAATATGAGAAGGTGAAGCTGAGTATGTCCATGGTGTCACCTTAGTAATAAATAACTCATATACTTATCGCAAAGTTCTATTAGTTTTATCACAAATCAAAGAACTGCTTGCATACCCCAACGGAGAAGGTTGGTAGGAGTTAACCATCACACGCCCCCGACTCGAAAAAACACTAGGATGTCAACGAGGAATAGAAATGCTCAGACATCATCACCATGCCTCTTTAATTTTTAGATGAATAACAAGTTAATACCTCTTAATCTTGAATCTTCTACGGATCAAGAATTGTGGACTCACACCTTTTTTATATTACCAAATAATGTCATTAACACAAAATTTCCCTATATGTCCTACATGACGGTTTTGATTATCACTCGTTGAATACCAATTATTTTTGGACTAATCTTATGAACCATGCAAATTACCGTCACGATTCAGTCATCTTTCAAACAAATATAACCGAAGAATAAGAGCATATTATTTCTATAAAATCGAGAAGCCATCGTGCTCAAAAAGATGTAAGTGAAGTACTAGAGCAACTGCCAAGCTCAAAAGATATAAGTGATGCATGTAGACTATTATAGCAAATTATGATGAAGGTGTGTCTCTCTCAAATAGGTGTTTCCATTAAAAGATGATTGTGACAAACTGAAAGTAAAGGCAAACAAAAGCAAACGATGCTCCAAGCAAACACATATCATGTGATGATTAAAAATGTACTTCCAAGTGACATACTAATGGATTGAGACGAAAGAGGGGGTGCCTTCCAGGGCATCCCCAAGCATAGACGCTTGAGTCTTCCTTAGAATATTACTGGGGGTTCCTTAGGCATACCCAAGCTTAGGCTATTGCTAGTCCTCATTCCGTGGTCTATCGTGATCACAGCCAAAACTTGAAAATTTCAATCACACAAAACTCAACAAAACTTCGTGAGATTCGTGAGTATAAGCAACACATTGCTTACTTTAGGTAATGTTATAATTGATTCTTAATTTATTTTTGAATAATAGGTACCATATTCTAAATTTTCCATGGCTTATACCCCCGATACAGTCCATAGCAAAATCAAACAAGCAAACTATGGAAGCAGAAAACAATCTGTTTAAAACAGAATAGTCTGTAGCAATCTATAAAGATACCATACTTATGTAACTCTAAATTTTTTGAACAATTAGTACAAAGTGGATAGTTTGTATGGAAATTCTTTGGCAAAATTTTAGACCATTTTCATGCTCTAGTAAAAAATAAAAAATTCCTTTACTAGAGACAAAGATTCTGTTATGTTTTAGCATCGTTTCTACACTTCTTGCGGATCACCCAAAGGGTTTACTTGGCCCAAACACTAATTAAAACATAAAACATAATAATTACAGAGTCAGTAATCATGTAAACATAAAATAACATGTAGTAAAAATGAAATTGAAGATAAATATTGCGTTGCCTCCCAACAAGCGGTATTGTTTTATGCCCCTAGCTAGGCATAATGATTTCAAGGATGCTCACATAAAAGTATAGAATTGAAACACAATGGGAGAATCATGAATAATATGACAACCACACTTAATACTAACCCACTTCCTACGCATAGAAATTTTGTGAGCAAATAATTTAAGGAACCAACATTCAACCAGCATAGGAAGCGAAAACATGCATAACTACAATACTTTGAACACATAGGGAGGAAACTTAATATTAGTGCAATTCCTACACCCATATGTTCCTCCCTCATAATAATTTTATGTCGCATCATGAAGGAATTGCACAACATAAGCATCAAATAAAGCATTCTTTCCATGATCCACAAGCATAAAAAAATTATTACTCTTCACATAGGCTAATTCCTTTTGATTCATAGTAGTGAGAGCAAACTCAACAAAATAACTATCATGTGACACATGTCGGCATTCTAGGACCGGGGGTATCCAGACCTGCTTGGCTGCAGCCCAGCGTGTGGTCACCACGGCGGCCTGAAATGGCCCAGCAACAACACCTCAAGTAAAGGCCCTTGCAAGAGCCCCAGCCTCACGAGGAGAACAACGCCAAGACCTATGGAGCAGTGGCATCCCCCAGGCTGCCTCCCAAGGAGCAGAGATTCCTATGCAAGTACCCGGCCTCATGAGGCCCGGATGATGTGGGCTCTGACGGCTGAGCCAGGCGAGCACCAGCTGGCTCGGAGGGGGGTAGTTTCCTCTTTCGTGCTAAGGAGGCAGGAATGTACGTGGGTTCCCATGGAATCCCCCAAAAGACTCCCTTCCAGTGCAACACGACAAAGACCAAGAGCTCGGCAGGATGGATGTCATCACTGAGCCCACCGCCATGTCATATCCGAAAGCTTTGTAGGCGAAGACTACCTTTGGTTAGTTTAGGATGTACTTCTTGTCCCCTTTCAAATCTGGCCATTGTGGGATCCTTTCCCTCCTGTGCGATAAGGGAAGAGGACCATGGCCACTATAAACAAGGACTAGCTCCCATCGCAGAGGGCAGGTTGGACACACTAGTTCATCCCTGCCAAGAGACCTCGTGAGGCCACCCTACCATTGTACTAGTTCATCCTTAGCCTCCTCGAGAGGCCAATACACCACAAGCAGGAGTAGGGTTTTACACTGCAAGGTGGCCTGAACCTGGGTAAAAATCATGTGTCTTCCATTGTTTTCCTTTGTGGGAACCGCTAGAGAGCCACTGGGAAGCTGTGAGGTTGAGTGGGATTGGAGAACGAGTGCACCCCAGGTAGGGGTGCAACGAAGTCCTTTAGTTCCATCGACCCCTTCTTCATCGACGGTCAGCCACCTCCTGCTCCTTCTTCGCTGATGCCATGGCCAGGTCCGCACGTGTGCGGCCCGAGGGTCCCATGCCAGACCGCCGTTACCAGGCCACCAGGGTCATCGCCGTCACCACCGCCGGACGTACCACTCGCGCGTAGCATGTCTGCCTACACCTATAGCAAAGCCCGAGCGGCCGCTCCGCCGCTCCTCCCACTGCCCCTGTCCATGTGGGTGACCTGAACACGCAAGACACGCTGCTCATGGCAGGTGAGCACCTTCACCGTCGCCCGAAGGAAGGGGGTTACGACGCATGGGCTGACCACATCGCCAACCTTGTCAATGTGGCAAGGAGGGCCCTAGCTCCTTACCTTGCTTTACGGACCCCGACGCAAGGAGCAGAAGGCTTGACCACCGAGCCCCCTCCGCCGCTATGCGTTAATGTGCATGGCCCCCAACCCGAGGAGCATGAGGAGGGTTCGCCCCATGTTGTACTCCTTCTCCTCGGGGTTCTGGTTACCGGTTTCAGACAGTCGCCCGGGCCCAACAGCGGCATGCGCGAGGGAAATGATGGAACGTCCTGCGCCCGCCACAGCACGCGAGGCCACAACACGGGGCAAGTGCACCTAGGCGCAAGTGCACCAATCGACGACGCAGGGACCCCTAGACGCTCGTGCCCCTAGGCGCAAGTGCACCAATCGACACAAGGACCGGGCAGCTCGCATTGCCACACATGGAGGTGATCATGGTGGGGGCACAGGAGATGACCACGGCTGCAACCCTCTCCAGGATGGGCACGACCAACCTCGTGACGACGCAGGAGGCGGCCAACTTCAGGTGGATGCTCAGCGCAGGCGCATCCGTGGGACACGCGCCCAGGATAGCGTCACGTTGTTGCCCGCGGAGGTCAACGACGGGGCATCCAATGAACAACCAGGAGGGAACCCAAGCCCTCATGCGACGGCCTATGCTACGGGCGGTGTCCTGGTGAATGCCAGCGCTTTGGGTCTCGCACCCGCCACTAGCACCAGCGTCCCCTATCGTAGGAGGGCACACCTGATGCCCATGTCAAACCAGGCCCGAGGGCTTCTACTATGAGAGCACCTGGTCCGATCGGCATGATGGAGGGGGCACCTGGGGTTGCGTGGGGGTTCAACACAAGGGGCGCCCTTAGGAGGAGGGAACAGGACACTGGGCGATGGGTCTGTGGTGGCTCGTCGTCCAGAAGATCAGCAAGGATTAGATGGCACGGGCATCCCACGGCTGACGCCGCAAGGACGCTGCACTGGAAGAGTCATGCTCCATGGGGCCACGCACGCCCCACGGCTTGGGGAGCGCCGACACCATACCCAGGGGGCTGGCGAGGCCTAGTAAGGTTGGGGGATCGTGAGGCCTCAAGGGGTCGGCTCGGCTGGTGCCATAGTGCCTCCCGAGGTGGCTGCACCAATAAAATATTCCTACGGTCACGCGGGGTATGCTGCGCTCATGTTTGGGCCGCGGGAGTGCAACCCCGCGGTCGCGCGGGGAGCAATGCACTCATGTTTGGGCCGTTGGAGCGTGCAACCGCGCCAAAATTCACTGGGTGACTCAAGAACCCGGTTGGGTACTCTAGGGCCTTGTGCCTAGGGTGCCTGCCCAACTATCTACAACCGTGACACTCTCACGTAACAATGACTGGGTTGTACAAGCCCGGAGCCCCCCGACGAGGGTCGTACGAGGCCTCGGAGGTGCTCCCACCCATTCCCAACTAGAAGCCCCATGCTCCACACTGGAGAGCGACACTGTCTTTCAATGACTATACCCACGGGCAGTGGAGGCCCCGTGCTCCGCGCTGGGGGGATACTAGCTTAGGTGTCGGACGCGGCTATTCCTCGCTCTTTTTTGTAACCGAATTTGCCACTTTTTGGAACAAAGTGGAAGTTTTTGCATCTTATTACAAAGGGGGGGATTTCCACATGCAACGTTTGCGTCTTGAGTATCATTTTTATGAGGTTCGCAGATGCCAGCTCCCTCCCTCTCGTGCACCCCGCGAGCAGGGGTGGAAACGATGTGCACGCTTGATCTAGCCCAGCGGGTTGAGGGCGGCATTGAGGGGACCCCGCCCAAGGGCCCAGGACATGACGACCGCGGGCCTGGCCACGCACACACCTCTCTAAGGCTTTGGTGTTCGAGTTCTCGGATGACTCTCTCGAGTGAGCCGGCAGGTTGACATCGCCCCGCGGCTTCATCAGACATATGCCCCTGTGCTTGGTCGGACGACCGAGTTCCAGCGTGTCACTAAGGATCCTCCCCTCTTCAGGGCCCGCGAGTGCACGATAAGTAATGGAACATGGCGCAAGGGAGTACAATGTTATTTAATACATCATAAATGACTTTCTTCCGAGTTACATTCACATTTCCACGGGGTCATGTTCAAAATCTTTACAGGAGAACAGGGAATGACAATCTAAGGATGCGCCATCCCTGCCACCGTTGCCGCTGTCGCTATCAGCGCCGTCGGACTCATGATCCCTGATAGTGGGTTGGTCCTGGCCTTCAGCAGGGGTGAACTCCGCGGTCAAGTCGTCCACGTGATCCTCCACCTAGTTGCCCCGGGCACCTCGGATCACCTCTGGCACGGGGGCTATCTCGGACTCAAAGTCGAAGTTAGGATCGAGGCGAAGGACGTGGTTGAAGACACGTGAAGATGCCCATGCAAGGCTCTTCTCCTCCGCGAGCTAGTGGACCTTCTCCGCAGAACCCTCAAGGCGCTCCACGATCCTGGCAAAGAAGCAAAGGTAGCCAACATCGTCAGCAACAAGCGGGTTGAGACGCTCTCGTCAGTGATGCTACTTAGGTCCCGATTGGCCCTCCCCTCAAGAGGCTGGAATATCTTGTAGCGCGTGTGTTGCAGCCTGCGTGAAAAGCGACATCTCCACTTGTGTATATAGGAAAGATAGCTTGGCCTTGGTGGTGGTATGGGCATCCATCGTATCCTTCTCGCGTCACTCCGCTGCTGCTAACTTTTTCCTAAAGCTGTCTGCCTCGGCTTTCAGCTAGTCACGCCGCTTGTAGAAACGGGACTCCTGAAGCTTCAACTTCTTGCGGTAGTCCTTGGCGAGAGTTCTACGGGTCCGGGCCACCTCCTCCTTGGCCTCTTCACGGACCATCGCCTCAAGAGCAGCGAGAGAGTCCTCGGGGGCAGCCACCTGACGCTCCATCACCTCACCCGCTCACGCTCTAGACCCTGCTCCATCGCCTCCAGTGTCAGCGTGTCTTCAAGGGTGCGGCGCCTCACTTTGCCTATGAATGGCCCGCCCGCTGAGGCAGATAGCATGGCCTTGCGGGCCTACACTTCCCGCTCGAGAGCAGCATTCAAGCTCGAAACTGTTACCCGAGCTTCTCTGCAGCTTCACGTCGGCCATCCGCGACCTGGGAGAATTCAAGGGCATGATCACGGGCCTTTGTCGCCGCATCAAGGGATACCTTGGCTTTCATGCGAGCATTCTTGTGATGTAGATGATAGAAGTTGATGGCGACCTCGAGCCAGCACCATTCTTGTGCCAGCCGCTGACGCTACACCTCAAGGTATGAGTTGACATCATTGAGCTCTGTCCCGAGGGGGCCCAGCACGCTCACCAGCGATCTTTGTCCCGAAGCAGTCGAACGGTGCTGTGACTGCAAGCAAGCTCCAGTGCACGACTAGGGTTCTGGCAGCAGGAAGGGTGCACGAAGGCCCACCTATCTCCGGCGGGAACTCATGGGCTAAGATTCTATGGTTCGCCCCCCCCCACTCCAGGGTTGGGCCTCATGGGAACTCACCCCACCACTCGAAGAAGGCGCTGACGCATGGTGCGCCCTGTCTCCCGGAAAGACTACCATGGGAGGTCTCAGCCCTGCCCCTGCTGACTGGGGGCATCGCTTGAAGGAAGATGCTAGAATCTCAGACCAGAGGTCCCCTGGGGATGGCTCGGCCCCGGATATGGGGGTCTCCTCGTGCACCGTTACGCGCCTCGTGAGGTATTGAGCCGCTATGGGCCCAGCGACCTCGGGGGACATGGCGGAGGCGCGCTTGTCCCTTCGATAGGAGGCGGCCTAGAGAGCAAGGATTCAGAGATGTGCATTGTATGGGAAACAATGAAGGACAAGCACTTAATCATCCATGGCGACCCACTTCCTCTACCTGCAAGGCCACGGAATCAGGCCGCTGCGCCCCCCGGACTCTCTCCTCCACTGGCGCGTGTGGGGACCCAGGGATAGCCCGTCAACACCTGGAGAACGACACCCAGAAGTAGGGGCATCTGCCAGGCCTCCTGGCAAGGTGTCTTCTTTGCCACTTGGAAGGTCAAAGGTGGATGTCTGATGGACGTGCGACTCAAACATTCTTTTGTAGTCCTTCGAAAGGCACCAATCTCAGGATCGCCACTTCATGGGGCCACCAAGAGGGAGCAGTCGTGAGGCCCAACAGGGCCTTCAGGAAGCAGCGCCCACTTGTTGAAGTGTGGCATCTTCACGACAAAGGTTGTCCTATTCTTGTATCGGTACAACGGGTGCCCCTCATAGGATGCTCGATAGGCTTCCCGCCGGTCAAAAGGCAGAGTGCCTCGCCCAACATGCGAAGGAAAGAGAAGACATTTGAAGCCTCATGACGTCGTCGAGGCCGGTGAATGTCCACATGGGACGGGCATGGCACTGGAGGGGAGCGATTTGCCGACGGATGATATCCCTCACCACCATCGCCATCGTCCCACCCGCCTTTTTCAAGCTGTTCAACCTGGTAGTGACCAGCGCGAGCTGTGGGTCGACAAGCCTCGAGTGCTCCCAGCCCGGGCTCGGCTCTGTCTGGGCCGTTAGAACTTGGAGCAGGGGGGCTGCACACAGTGGCGTTGATGAACGCCCACTCCCTCCAGAAGCCCTCCGCGTCTGGATGAATCTCGATGTCGAGGATTGCATCCGCCGTTGCATCGAGCACTCGGAGCGGCACGCATCCTGAGCATTGTCCGCCGGGGACCATTTGGAGGGAGAAGAAATGGCGGAGCAGGGCCACTATCGGATTTCGGTCTCCGCAAAACCCAAAGAGGTTCGAACACAGGGGCGTGTGCAAAGATCCCCAACAGCCTCACCACACCTAGCTTGCTACACGATGGATTCTACGATGAACTAGCATGATGACGAGGGAGAAGATGCAAACGATGATTTACCCAGGTTCGGGCTGCTACGGAGCGTAATACCCTACTCCTGCTTTGGTGGATTGCCTCATGAGGAGGTTGGTGGATGAACTAGTACAGTGGTGCATTTCCTCGTGAGGGCGCTTTTGTGGTGTTGCCTCTATTCTGTTGTCTCTCAGTTCTGTCGTCTGCTTATATGGTGTAGCCTAGCCTCTATTTATAGTGCCTAGGGTCCTCTTCCCTCATCGCTTTGGTGGGAAGGGATCCCACAACAGCCAAGTTCGAAGGTAGGATAGGAGTACACCATTATCATGACGAAAGGTGGTCTTCGCCTGCAAAGTAGCTATTGATGATGCAGGGGTGGGCTCGGCAATGACATCCATCCTACAGGGCTCATTGTCATGTTCTCGTTGCACCGGAGTGGAAACCTTTCGGTGACGCTCTGGGAACCCGCGTACATCCTTGCCCCCCTTTGCACATAAGGGGAAACTGTACCACCTGGCGTGCTGGCGCCCGCCTGTCCCACCTGGCGTCATCCCTTGCCTCCCGAGGCCAGGCACTACATAGAGATCTCCCCCACTCTGCAGGGGGCCCGAGGAAGCCCATTCTTCGATGGTCTTGATATTGCTTCCCTTGCGAGCCTAGGGCTCTCGTGAGGGCCTTGTCTTGAGTTAGGCCGTGCTAGGTAGTACTGGCTGTCAGAGTGGGCCGTGCCCTGGGCCACAGGCTGGTAGGTCTGGGCACCCCCGTTCCCAGAACTCCAACAACCACCGAGGGAGATGCAGTGAAGGCCTCGCACAAGAACACGAAGGCAGAGAGGAGGACGACGGACACACGGTCAAGATGCAATCCATGGATCTGGTAGTACGTGAGCATGACATTGAAGAAATATGAAAATGCCGACAACAAGCCAGATAAGAGGGCATGGAGGTGAAGGGGGATGTCGGTGGCCCTCAAATCAACCGACGACTGAGTGGAGGCCAGATTGTCGTCGGCCCCCACACATTGGTGTCGGTGGCAATTGCTCGCCGGACCTTGTCCAGCCCTTCAAGATTAAGCATGGTGGACCAGCCCAATGCGGGCTCTGGCACCGGCCAATACCTTGACATCATCGAAGTCATGCCCCTCTTCTTCTTGGGAGCCATGGCAGAGAGGCAGATTGGAGGAGGAGCGAGACCCGGCAGAGAAGATGTGAGCCATAGAGGAAGGAGTAGCATAAGGCAGGCACACGATGGGGCAATGATGGTGCCACCGCATAGCCAGGCTTTTTGTCAGCAAGGGCAGTTTCCAAGGCGACGTGGGGAAGTGGAGGCGTCCACGTCTTACTTTGCACCATGCGTCGAGCCTGGGCCGTAGTCAGTTGGGACACATGACGCTTCGGCCTTCCTTCCCTAGCTTCGCCCCGAAGCCAACTCGAGCGCACCTCGGGCCTCGGGGCTACTGTCGGCATTCTAGGACTGGGGGTATCCAGCCCTGCCTGCCTGCGGCCCAGCACGTGGCTCACCACGGTGGCCCGGAACGGCCCACCAACTAGCCCCTCAAGTCAGGCCTTCGCGAGAGCCCCAGCCTCGCGAGAGGAACAATGCATAGACCATCATAGGAGCGGCATCCCCCTAGGCTGCCTCTCTAGGATCGGAGATTCCTATGCAAGTACTCGGCCTCGTGAGGTCGGGATGACGTGGGCTCTGACGGCTGTGCCGGGCAGGAGCTAGTGGGCCCGGAGGGGGCAACTTCCTCTTTAGTGCTAAGGAGGCAAGAACATATGTGGGTTCCCAAGGAATCCCAAAACGTCTCCCTCCAAGTGCAATAGGACTGAGACCATGATCTCGGTAGGACGGATGTCATCACTAGGTCCACCACCGCATCATACCCGAAAGCTTCGCATGCGAAGACCACCTTTGGTCAGGATAGGTAGTACTTCTTGTCCCCTTTCAAATCTGGCCGTTGTGGGATCCCTTCCCTCCTGTGCGATAAGGGAAGAGGACCATGGACACTATAAATAGGGACTAGCTCTTGTCATAGAGGGCAGGTTCGACACACCAGTTTATCACTGCAAGGAGCCTCGTGAGGCCACCCAACCACTATACTAGTTCATCCTTAGCCTCCTCAAGAGGCCAATCCACCACACGTAGGAGTAGGGTTTTACACCGCAAGGTGGCCTGAACCTGGGTAAAAATCATGTGTCTTCGTTTGCTTTCCCTTGTGGGTACCGCTAGAGAGCCACTGAGAAGATGTGAGGTTAAGCGGGATTGGAGAACGATCACACCCCAATGTTCGAACCTCATTGGGTCTGCAGAGCCCTAATTCCGACTACACATGATTGTCATAACCAAATTGAAAATTTAAATCATGATGACAATTTTCATGGTTATCATTACTAATTATAGAATGTGTGTCATCACCACAATCATCATAACAAATTTGCTCATCAAAACATAGGGGACAAAAAATATTAGCTTCATCAAACATAGCATGACCAAGCTTGTCGTTTTGCATATAGTTAGCATCATGGATATTAAGAGAATTCATACTAACAATATTTATATCATGCTCATAATTAAAGGAACTCACATTAAGCATTTTTTTTATAAATTCTTCCTCTAATAATTGATCACAATTTTCTAAATACTTATTTTGACGAAAGACATTGTAAATAAGAAGCATATCAGGCAACCTGAGCTCCATTTTTTTGTATTTTGGATTTTTATGACACAAACTAAATATAGAAGAAAATAAAAATAATAATAAGTGACTGATAATTTGTGCAAAGTTACTTGATAGTTTGTGATGGTATTCCCCGGCAACGGTGCCAGAAATCCTTCCTGATACGTGTGATATGCGTTGGGTTTTCCATGAAGAGGAACAGGCTATCACAACACAATGTGGGTAAGTATTTCCCTTAGTTATGAAACCAAGGTTTATCAAAGCAAGAGGAATACCAATCCTCAACCGTATTCAGAGGCTGCACACAAAAGAACAAACAACTTGCACCCAACGCCGACAAGAGGGTTGTCAATCCCCTTGATCTCGTTATTTGCAAGAAAATGAGTTACAAAGATAATTGTAGATAATTTTAATTTGTAAAATGAAATAAAAAATAAAATAAATAACAACAAGGTAATATTAGCATTTGCGAATATATAAGTGAATAGACCTGGGGGCCGTAGAGTTCTCTTGTGGCATCTCTTGTAGAAATAGCATACGGTGGGTAAACAAATTACTGTTGGGCAATTGATAGAAAGGCGAATAGCTATGCGATTTTCACGGTAATGATCATGTGTATATAGGCATCACATCCATAAACAAATAGGACGAATCCTGCCTACACCTATCACTATTACTCAACTCATCGACCGCTATCTAGCATGCATCTAGAGTATTAAGTAAAACAGAGTAATGCTTGAAGACCGATGACATGATGTAGACAAATTAAAATCAATCAATATGAATAAACCCCATCCTTTTATCCTTAGTAGAAGAAACAAAAATACACAACTTGTCCCCTTCTGTCACTGGGATATAGAAACTCGTTATGTTGAACCTACTACAACGCACCACTTGCATAGAAGAAATATCAATGTAGTTAACCAAACTATCTCAATAGATTAGAGAGCATTACGAAGCTATGATGATCATACAAATACGAATCTTAGTATTCTGGTTTAACTCAAATACTATTCATGAATAATATGAAGATAAACTAACAATTCATCGGATCCCAATAAACACACCACACAAAGGGATTATGTCGGATAGATTAAGGAAAAGATGCGACGAGCATTGTATTGAAGATCAAGAGAGAGAGATTGAGAGAGAGAGGAGAGAGAGAGGATAGAGAGAGATTGCCATCTAGGTACTAACTACAGACCCATAGGTCTGTGGTGAACTACTCACACATCATCATGAGGGCAGCAAGGTTGTTGAAGAGGCCCTCCGTGATTGATCTCCCCTCCGGATGGGTGCTAGAACAAATACTTGCGGTGGCGGAAAAAGTGTTTCGGGAGATCCCTTTGGATTTTTGGAATGTATGAGAAATTATAGGCTAGAGAGGGCTGTCGGGAGGCACAAGAGGGATGTACAAGCCATGAGGGCGCGCCCCCTAGGCATGCACTTTGTTGGCTTGTGGGTCCATCGTGCAGCTCCTAGCATCCTCTCGTAGCTTCTATGTCTTCTTTTGGTCCAGAAAAAATCATCAAAAAGTTTCATGCCAATTGGACTTCGTTTGGTATTGCGTACCTGAAAAGTCAAAAACATGCAGAAAACAACAGCTGGCACTGGGCATTGGGTCAACAGGTTAGTGCTAACAAATGCCCAAAAGCTATCCTAAAGTAATAATATGTCAGCATGGAACAATCAAAAATTGCACATACGTTGGATACATATCTGGGTGTCCAAAGTTGAGTTGTTTGTTGTCGTAAGGGGTTTCAAAAATATTTCTCCTCCGATACAACCTCTAGGTAGGGATAGCTAGTTGAACCTTGCAGGAAGCTTAGGTTGGCCAATGTAGTGGCGAAAGAATGAAATTTTGCTAGGAAACGTCCAAATCTCCCCAACCTCACAACAGATGAACAATGACAACACATGTATGCGAGGACCATCTCCCTTGGGTCAGATTCAACCAGAAGTGGGTAACAATGACAATGTGCATGTCGGTCAGGACAATGACAATTTGGTTGTCAGCGATGAGGGCCAGGACAATGGTGGGGATTTTGGCGATGTGGAGAATCTACTAGTCAATCGATACTTCACGATTGACGAATATCAAAACTCAGCTTCCGGCATGTGCAATCTAGATGGACCTATATCTGTTGGTCTTGTTGAAGAATTCTCATCCATTCTTGATCGGCTTGTTCAACAGGAACGTGTTGTTCCTTGCCAGAAGAGTTTGCTTTGTGAGGACTTGACGCCACCAGACACACAGGTGCCACCACACATGGGAGCAATGCTAAGTCTGAACACACTCAATCCGATGGTCACAAAAGCATTTCCTGGCGGCATAGCCAAACCTAACTCGAAAAGCAAGAAGATAAAAGTGACCAGGTAATTAGATGAAGGTCGATGCCGTTAGACAGCCGATTCAGAAGAGTAAACAAGTATGGCATGTCGTTGCATGGAGGAATTACCATTCCACATGTGATCCCATCCTTCTGAAGGAGCTCAGCGATCTTCTATAGACAGAATCGAGGATGCTTCATGACACAATTCAATGTAGGGAGAAGTATGCATTCTCTAATGGAGGTGGATTTCACTTTGTTTTTTCAATGGTGGGTGCCACCAAATCTTGTTTTGTGCAACGATTTCCCCGTGGAAATATTCTATGTGTCGTTCAAAGACATCTTCAACAGGTTCCATCAAGTTCTTCCTTAGTACGCCTATGAGCAATCAATGTTGCCTACACTGCCAAATGTGAGCTCAACAAGGATGTCACAGTAGCGGACCCTTACCTCATGCACGAGACCGATGCCAATCACCCTGAGCGCCGACAAGCTATGCAGAAGTATTTGAGAGACTTCATGATTGCCAACATGGACAAACTCTGCCTTCTCGTGCCTTACTACCCGAAGTAAGTAATTTTTTCTAGCGAGATTACTATTTTGTACAATCTTGTTAAGGATGTGTAGGTGCACTAGAGTTTTTGGGCATCTAGTGCCCCTTTACTCGTGCACGGGCAGTAGTAGCCGCCCCGGGGGCAAGGCCCAGCAAAGACTTGTCAAGCACTAGCATAGAAGACCCAAGACTACCGGACCTTGCCAAGAGGGTTGTAGAGCCTGCAGGCGAAGCAAGGCCCCTAGCAAGGTAAGGTCCCAAGAAGGCAAGGCCTCGACAAGCACCGCCAGCACACAGGCCAGGTGTCGATTCACCCAGATGCATGTCGTGACGATGACGTTGGAGGGAACTAAGCGGCGCCAATGGGACGGGCCCCCGTCCCGTCCCACTGACGGACTAAGGCGCCTGACAGTGCATTGAATGCTATTGTCCTGCTCCGTCAGAGTTAGGTATGATAGCACTATAGCATTGTGCATCCCGTGTGCACACTGTAGACCACTGTTGGGATCCCCTTTGGTATAAAAGGAGGCCCAGGGTGTTACAAAGGAAGGATTTTTCTTTTAGACAACTGGACAACCCGATAGTTAGACAACAGGAGGTTATCAAGCTCATGTAGCAGCCGTTCATGTTGCTACTGTAGCTAGAACCCTAGAACACGATCAATACAACTAAGAAGGAGTAGGGTTTTATGCACCCATGCAGCCTGAACCTGGGTAAAAACTCCCCGTGCGCTACTTACCAGACTAGCTCTTTGCGCGAGTATACCCCCGACCGAACCGAAAGGGATCCCCATGATCCCATAGGTGTTCATTCCCACAATATCTTTGGCGCGCCAGGTAGGGGTGTGCGCGTCAGTGGGGCGAACCCGTTCTGGAAATCCGTGCCCTAGCTTCATCATCGCCATGGCCCCCAAGAAGAAGGGCCTGACAGTAGTTGGCCCATCCACGTCCACCATCCCTGTATCTACACAGACATGAGACGGCGTATACGCGGGTGGAGGAGGAGGGGGCAGACGTTCGGAACTTCTGTGATGCTCTGGTGACCAATGCCAAGCAAGCGGCGACGCTCGCTACGGAGACGCCCATTGCCAGTGTGGGAACCCCCACGCCCCTGGGTCTCAGGACAGAGCGGTATTGTCAGCGGGTGGTACGGCAAACTCCGAGGGCAGAAGATTATCTTACAGGGCACCCACGCTGGCGCCTACACCACGACCTTCTCAGCACGCGCGTGGAGAGACGTGCCACGACGCACACAGTTCTCAACGTCCCGACGAAAAAGCTCCTGCGCATCATTCCCAAGATGCACGGGACCAGCATGCTCACCAGCACGTGAGCGGGAGTGGCATGCCGACGCGAGACCACGGCGGTGCTCCTTCTAACATGGTTAGGAGTCAGAGCACCTCGCGTTCCTCACACCATTGCTGCCATCCACGACGGAGGAAGCGATGGAATGAGCGTAGCTACTCCTGAACTTCCCTCCTTCTGCGGAGAAGCTTGATGAATGGAGAGCCACCATTCAGAGCCTCCTTAGCCTCACAGATAAGCTTCAGCCCACAGGGCCGCCTCGGACTAGTGGTGAAGTGCCCGGTGTCGGTGCGACCTCGGTGCACTCTCCTCCACATTAGCATCGCCGATCACCGACCCGTCAGACCGACGCCTATGGTGGTTACTCAACGGCGTCGTCTGACCCACGGACGCATCGGAATCAGCATCATGTTCTTCGGGAACGTGGCAAGGAAGACGCCCGACCAATGATCGAGCGATGACAGGAGGCACGCCTCTAATCGGATAGGCATGCGGGGCCCACTGTAGACAAGCCCGCGCCTGGGTACCCTGTCAGCCTACCTTACGAGGTGGGCTGTCCAGCGTTTACCCATGAGCTGCGGCAAGTCTAGTGGCCCAACTTCCGCACGTTCAAACAAGAAGTCCAGGAGAAGTATGACGGCAAGACCCATCCGTCAGAGTTCCTGAGCGTCTACACTATTATGGTGGAGGCTGTCGGTTGCCTCAACGACAAGATATTGACGAACTACTTCCCGTTGGCGCTTAAGCCCAACGTCAGGTCATGGCTGATGCACTTGCTAGAGGGGTCCATCACTTACTGTGCGGACCTGTGTCACGAGTTCGTTGGCGCCTTCACTGGAGGTCATCAAGCTCCTGGCCAGGAGAGCAATCTACACATCATCCCCCATAAGGAAGGCGAAACTCTATGCAAGAACATCCAGAGGTTCAGCTGCGTGCACCATAACATCCCAAACGTTCACCCTCCTGCTATTAATAGCGCATTCCAGCAGAACATGTGCAACCGTGAGATGCAGGAAGAGCTAGTGATGAACAGAGTCAGGGACGTCGCCGTGCTATATGCTTTGGCAGACAAGTGTGCTCAGACTAAAGAAGGGAGAATACACCCCGGCGAAGATGCCGGCGCAGAGGTCGACTCTGAAGATGAGGATACTGCTGCCCCAGCAAAGAAAGGCCAGTGACAAGAAGCTCAAGGGCAAGAACGTGCTTGACATGGAGGCATCCGGCAACCCCGGCGCCGCCAAGAAAGGCAAGGGCAATGACCCCGACAACGATGTTGCCGGGTGCACCTCCTACCATTCCCTGGCAGCTGCCGGCAAGACAGAAGACTCTGGCAAGCAGTATTGCAAGATCCATCACACAAAAGGCCACGACCACCAGGACTACCGACAAGTTGAGCAGCTTGCCAAGAAGCAGAGGGCCAAATATGAGAGCCGAGACAAGGAGAAGGGTTAGGATGGTGTTGAGGGGTCCGGCAAGAAGCCTGTTGTCCGAGGAGGTTTCCACGGCAAGCCCAAGCAACAGAAAGACCGGCCCGCCCGTGGCCGTGACAAGCCAGAAGAGGATGATGATGCCGAAAACAACGGCAAATCTAGTGGGAATGAGTTTCAGAAGGCTACATACATTATGTGCATAGAGGGAGGCGCCTCATCACAGTCCTCTCATTGTCAACTCAAACAGTGGATGCACGAGGTTAACATGGAAGAGCCCTCTATTGGTGCCCAGAGTCCGCTGAAATGGTCCAGCACACCTATCATCTTTGATGCCGAAGACCATCCGGATCACGTAACTGCGGTAGCATGCTTGCCGTTGTTGGTTTCGCCAACAATCCACAACCTCAAGGTGACAAAGATATTAATGGAAAGTGGGGCCAGCCTGAACCTGATCTTGCCCCGTGTCATCCAAAGGCTGCAAATTCCTGATGAAGATCTCGAGCCGATAGGAGCCTTCCAAGGGGTCAACTCAGGAAGAACTCAGCCGAGGGGCAATATCACACTGTGGGTGACGTTCGGCAGCGATATCAACTTCAGGACGGAGAAGATCGTGTTTGACATTAATGATATCTCATTGCCATACAACGACATTCTCGACCGTTCGGCACTGGCTAAGTTCATGGCGGCCACCAACTTTGCTTGCAACATGCTGAAGATGCCCGGACCAATGAGCGTCATTACCATCAACTCCGACAAGAAAAGCATGATTGTCTACGCCGACCAACTCTACTGGGGCGTAGTCGCAGCACTTGCCACCAAGGCACTTGTTCCTGCCACTAAAGCTCCCGGGGGGAAGAAGACCGACAAGGCCTCTGGCATAGAGTCCAGCAAGTGCACCTCTTTGGGATGTTGCGCTACTATTGATGATGTGCCAGAGAGCTCTACTGGCAAGAGCAAAAAGCCAAGGCTGCCCCGCCCGAGACCAAGAAGTTGCCCGCAAAGGAGGATGGCATAGGGGGAACTTTCACCAGAAGTTCCACCCTTACTACAAATAGGAAAGAGCGCTTGTCGCCTTCCTGCGGGAGAATGTCAATGTGTTTGCATGGCAACCATCTGATATCCCCGGTGTTCCTAGGATGGTGATTGAGCACCACCTTGCCATTTGCCCACACATGCTGCCCGTCAAGCAGATGTTCCGGAAGCAAGCTTTGGAGCGGAAACAACTTATTGCTGAGGAGAGCAAGAAACTAGAGGCAGCTGGCTTGATTAGAGGAGTACTCCATCCAACATGGTTGGCCAACCAGGTTGTAGTGTGCAAGGCAAATGGTAAATGGAGGCTGTGCATTGATTTTACAGACATCAACAAAGCCTGCCGCAAGGATCCTTTTCCCTTGTCGCTCATCGACCAGATTGTGGACTCCGTTGTTGGTTGTGATCTATTGTTTTTCCTTGACGCCTATTCCGGTTATCATAAGATTTTTATGGCCAAGGAAGACGAAGAGAAGACCACGTTTATCACCCCATGTGGTACATACTGCTTTTCGCGTATGCCTTCGGGTTGAAAAGCGCTGGTTCTACCTTTGCAAGAGCAGTCCAGATTGGTTTCGAGACCTAGTTACATACAAATTTGGAGGCTTATATGGACGACATAATTGTCAAAACCAAGGATAAGGCCACACTCACATCAGACCTAGAAGAAAAATTTGCAAATCTGCGCAAGATCAACATGAAGCTCAACCCTCAGAAATGTGTGCTCGCCGTCCCATCCGGCAAGCTTCTCGGGATCTTTGTATCTCAACGAGGAATTGAAGAAAATCCCAACAAGATCAAAGCAATTGAGAAAATTGAGGCACCAAGACAAGTCAAAGATGTGCGATGCCTTGCCGGCTGTGTTGTTGCTCTGAGTAGGTTCATCTCAAAATCTTCTGAGCGCGCCCTGCCCTTTTTCAAACTCTTGAAGAAGGCAGGTCCAATAAAATGGACTTTGGAAGCGGAGGCAGCGCTGCAGGATTTGAAGAAGTACCTTTCCTCTCTGCTAGTCATAGTCACGCAAAAACCACAAGAGTCGTTGTTGTTGTACCTAGCGGCAACAAATTAAGTGGTGAGTGCTGCACTAGTGGCTGAAAGAGAAGTTGACGAAGAAGCAGCAACAACGGCAAGGACGCCAAGTGACGAGCCAGTATGTTCCCCGGCATGGTCTGGCGCCAGCGAAGAAGGATCTACGCAGTTGAAAGAGATAGTCCAGAAGAAGAAAGTGGTGCAAAGACCCGTCTATTTTGTCACCTCCTTGTTGCAGGGGGCTAGATCAAGGAATTCTGGCGTGCAAAAATTGCTCTTCGGCCTTCTTATGGCCTCGAGGAAGCTTGTCACACCCTGTGTTTTGCCTCATGACTAAGTTATCCTGACTCAAAAATTAGGGCCAATTAAAACTTTTTTTGTGCTTGTGATGCTTGACTTGAGTGTTGGTTTCTTGTTTGCTTTCATCATGTGCTCTATATTCATAAAATCCCTCCTACTCTCAAAACTCTTTTACTTGATCCCCACTCTTGTCCAACGAATATGCCATGTGAATAGGAATTAATTATATTTTTTACAAAATATTATTTTGGCCAAAAAGGTTTTATTCCAATTAGGTTTGCAAAACCCCCTAATTTGAGATTTGCACTACAAGTCCCCAAATTGGGTGGATCCTTTTATCCCGGATGCTTTATTTGAAACCTACTATATATATAACTTCCCAAAACCACAAAATATTATTTTAAAAGACTATTTTCATATTTTATTTAAAGACTTTTTCTGAAGGCCAGAAATGGTCTTTTATAGGGAAAAAATATTTAAATGCTTTAAAAATATTTGAGAAAATTTAGGAAAACTCAATGGACATATATTGTCCATACATGGGAGTTTCAACACATGGTCCTGTACAAAATATTGGACAAAACCCTTCAAAACCCTATCTGCCTATTTCAAACATTTGAAATATTTCTATAAGAAATATTCTCACAAAAATCCAGGAAAATTTTAGAATGTCACATATGATATATGTGTTCATCCGGCCAAGTTTCATCGCAATCCCAATTGTATTGGTTCACCAAAATATCCAAAGCCATTCCTGTATAGAGCCAATTTTGATCAACTTTACATTGTGAAGTTTCTCCCCTTGACCCCAAACTTTGTGGACATGCTCTAATCACCAAATAATGATGCTACACTAAGTGGTGCATCAAAGGGTAAAAGCTTATCATAACTAGATCTACAGAAACCTGGTTCTGTTAATTTCTACAGTTCACAAAGTTTCCATTATGAACTCTCTTCATTTGAGCCGAAAACTTGTGATCAGGACCGAATGGACTTACCATTTACCCGTGGTAAATCTCAAGGTCATAGGATTCCCCTGCCTAGCCCAATCACAGCACAAACACCTTCTTCCATAAACTAGTGGAGAAGCAAAGTTGACCCAAAAAGATTCCCCTTGTCCCCAACTTTTTACCATGACATATTATAACCCTCTTCTATCTCTAGTAACTTTGTCATGGCCTCTAGTCAAATATTTGTGGTGTAACTCCCTCATTCTCCCTCTATTTTACCATGGCAAGACCTCTTATTCCCCCTCTCCCAATATTCTGTTCCTGAGAATGCCCCCAAACCTTTCCAAAGGATCCTATGCATCAAACCAAACCCATATATGGCATGCTCATGTGGAAAAATATGAGCAACCCATCCAAATCTAGTTTATGGTAGTAGTGTAGCTTTGTACTACAAGTACCTTGCCCTCTCATCTCCATGATCTGTGGTGGGTGCATAGTCCTTCCTATCCGTTGATCAGTAGACCAGGTTTTACCACAAGAGTTCAACAGTAACAAAACCTTGGGTGAACCCCAAGTTTGCTGCTACAAACTTCCCAGCTGTGGAAAACCCCTCTAACCAGCTCCATTTACCATGAAATTTTACCACCACTCTTCTGCATGCATGCCTTGCATGCCAGACATAGTTACCCGACCAAAAGCTTTTTTTAGACATGAGTTGGCATGGTGACCGTGATACTGACACGCAACAATGATGCTCTGCCGACAAACGTTTTCTTATAGCTCGCAACAATCTTCGACAGGGCATCTCCACGCGCCAATAGCCTCCTCTTGTCCTCCCACGCCCCTCCCTGACGCTCAGAATCCTCCAAGATGCCTATACCATGCATGCTCACCGCGACCAAAGCACGTCCGAGGGCACCCGAGCTCCCCCTGGTCGTCCCCACGTATTAGCTCATCCCCGAGCCTCCCTCTCGCGCCCTTGGCTCTCTCCCCTCCCTTGTGCTTCCCCGGACCGAGCCTCCTTCACCCCGAGACCCTCTGCTCCTTCATTGGCCGGAGTTCTCCTGCCATGACTCTGCTCTGATTTGAGCTTCCCCGAGCTCCCACCTCTCCTTGGAGCTCGCCAGCACCTCCCCCGCGTCACCTCAGAGCCTCCTGCCACTCCGTTCCATCTTCCCCCGTAGCTGTGGCGCCACGCCCGTCACCGTCGTCGACTACCTCCGCCTTGGCCAACGCCACGGGTTACCCCGACCTCCCCAGGGCCCGGGGATGGCCTACGCGGAAGAGGCTCGACGCCCCGAGCTCACCGGTGGTCGGAGCACCGCCAAAGACGGTCGGCGCCTCCGCGGGCGGGCGCCAGAGTGCTCGGCTCTACCTCCCCCACTCCTCCTCTGCTCGAGCGGGAGGAGGAAGGAGGGCCTAACGGGCGGGGCCCGCGCATCGGCGACCCAGATGGCCGGGCCTGTAGGTTTAGGTGGAGGCGGGTCTCCGGTGGCCACCTCCCCACTGAGAAGGCGTACTCCACAGGAGTAGGCTTCCAACGCAGCGTGCACGCGCTGAGCCAGACGGCCGGGCCGGCCCATTTGCTATGCTGCGCCTTGAGCGTGTTTTAGCCTCGGGGTATAAACATTTTTCCTTCTTTTCTTTTCTCGAGATACTAAATAAATCCTAGAATATTCATTTTACTCCAAATCTAGTGATTCAAAATCCTAGAGGCTCCTAAAATCTTTCCCTATCCAAAAATATATCCTGCATATTTTTCTCACAATGTTCCCTCTATTGTTCAAATTAAAATTCAAATTTGAATTATGTGATGCCCCATTTGCAAAATTCCTAGAACATCCAAATCAACTCCAAATGGAGTGATTCCAATTCATAGGTGTTCTAAATATCATGCCTTATTTGTTAGACCTTGGTTAACATTTTCACCATGCATTAATTCTGCTGGATCAAATAAATAGCCCCATATTTCATTATTACCACCTTAGGAAATTCATAGGAAAACCATCCCCACTCTAAATCCAGTGAAACCACTTTCCACATGTTTCTAAAATCATGCCCTATTTGTTGGGTCCATCCACTCTTTTTTATAAAAATATTTTCTGTTGGCATCTTATAGGATCATAATCTCCATCATTCCCAGCATTCAAAACTCCCCCTTGACCCACCTCCACCAAACCTCCTTGGTTATTTTTCTCATAACCAGAGGTGTCCTAGAAAAATAAAACTCCTAATTATAGACCACTTTTTTATTTCTCTGCTTGTTGTGTTGCTTATTATGGTTGTTTCTGGCAATACTTGACGAGGTAGACGGAGTGCTCGGAGGTGGACGAGAAGCGTGTGAAGACCTCCAAGACCTTGCAAGCGAGGAAAGCAGCCCTTTGACCATGTTAAGAAACCTTTTTCATTGCATGACATATAGCACTATACTTTTGATATACTTGATCATGTGAAGTAGTGACCCCTCAGGTGGGTTGCTTCCGATACTTTTGCTATTGACACTTGCATCATGCATGACCCTACCACCTTATGAGGGTTATGCGGGTGGGTGTAGTTAGGATGCTAATAGATGCTACGCAAGTCGGTTGGGTTTTTATGCATGATGATGGGAAAGAAAACAATGATGTCAAAGACTTTTCGAAAACCCATCGGGTGCCACTAATGCCCGAGGGAGACGATGATGAGTTGTCTAACCACTTGAGAAAGAAGTGGTGTACCGAAGAAGTGAGCATGTGTGTTTTCGAAAACAGAAAGTTTTAAGGTCTGCTGACCGTCCCAACCTTACATGTACAACCACACTACCCCTGTATGGGAAGGGGCTTTACTGATTACTATGGTTGGTTCTAGCAAGGAGCCAACGTTACTACTGGCGAGAGTGAAGAGGTCACTCTCGAGACGGCGTCATCCCTGAGTGGAAGGTCATGTGTTGTCTTTATAGGCACCCGACACACCGTTGCGTGCCCTCATGGATGATACAAGTGATGTATATCATGAGGGATGGCACCAACGAGTGGAATCTTTGTTAGTATCACCATGGGAAAGGCATTGTTCGGGTGCTACCCTTGGGTATGTTATATATCGCGAGTCGTGGATGACATGAAAGTTCCCCGAGTCTTGTGGGTAAAGTGTGCAACCGCTGTAGAGTGTAAAACTATTTGAATAGCCGCGTCTGCGGTCATGGACAGTTGGAGGTCCTTCTTAAACTACGTTTGGGTGTTTTCGTGGAACTTGGTCTGGTGGTGATAAGAGGTCACCTGAGCGAAGTCCGATGACTTAGCATGAGAACTGAACTAAGTACGATGGCTTAACATGATGAACGAACATGAGATGTTCGTCCCCAACTTATGTTGATATCTGTAACTTGTTCATATGGATATCTGCTAATTGTTGATGCATGCTTACTGAAGTTACTTGATCATGTCATTGCACTAGAATCTAGTTTTCTGCAAAACCTACCTATTAGTACTATATCATGCATTGTTATTACCTTGCTCCAAACATGGGTTGCTTGCGAGTACATTCAAAGTACTCATTGGCTTGCTACTGGTTATTTTATTGGCTACGCATGAAAGATCAGGTTATGACGAATATTACCTTGGCGATGGACATGCGAGCTAGGACGCCTCCCAGTCAGAATGCCTGTAGGGTTAAGGCAGATGGCATGGGGTCACGCTATCATTGAAGATTTCCGTTGCAAGATTATGAAGACAAGGCCTTAAGGGCCATATGTGAGTAAATCGGTATGTAATGGATGTAAGACTCTTGTTGTTCTATTTTTGTGTGTTCAATGAGCATTGATCTCTAGGATCACTGTGCGCGTACATTCGGTGACCACGACTTATGAGTCGGGGTCCACACGAAGTTGCGCCATTACTTCCAAGCACAAGAGATCACCGTTGTCACCCGCTTCTCGCTTCAGCGCATATTGCGAAACCCAACAGCTACCGGTAGGATTGTGGAGTGGGCTCTGGAACTATCAAGCTTTGGTCTTAAGTTTGAAGCACTTCGACCATTCAAAGCAGGGCCTTGGCAGAGTTCATTATAGAATGGACCCTAACGCCCGACGAAGAGATTCCAGAGTCAACTCTACCCGACAAGGAGACTATTCGAGAATGGATCATGTATCTTTATGGAGCTTTCTCGTTGCAAGGCTCTGGTGCCGGAGTGCTGCTTGTCGCACCAACTAGAGAGCACCTTAGATATGTGGTCTAGATGCACTTTCCCTGGGAGACATCAACGAACAACACTGCTGAGTACGAGTGGATGCTTGCCGGTCTTAGGATCGCGACGGGCCTTGGGATCGGGAAACTTATTGTCAGTGGTGATTCTCAACTTATTGGCAAGTGAACAAGGATTACCAGAGTCCGTTGATGGAAGCTTACGTAGATGAAGTGAGGATGTAGGAAGAACGTTTTGATAGCCCACAAATGGAGCACATTCCACGTGCAGAGAATAGTGTTGCCGATGGCCTGTCAAAGTGTACTCCCCTTAAGTTACTTGTGGAACCAGGAACTTTCGCGCTCCAACAAAATCATAAACTAAACCCTAAACTAAACAAGAGAAGAGAAGAAAGTTTAGTTCCGGCAAGTATTTCCCGGTAGAGCTCCCCGAAGCCGCCGGCGAGAAGGTTGCCAGAGGGAACGACAGGGTTCTCGGTGAGTGGTATGCTCCAGCAGGGCCCCCCGCTCTTGCCGTAGAAGCATACGCTCCCGCTAGGCTTGCTAGGGCGTAGCAGACTCCGGCAGGCCCTCAGGCCCTAGTCATTGAGGCAAATGCTACCCTGGCAGAGGATACACCTTTAGTCCTTGTTGTCGAGCCCTAGGCTCCAGCATGGGCACAACAGATTGTCCAAATCCTTCAAACAGGAGAACTCCCCGAGGAACAACAAGAAGTAGAGAGAGTAGCTTTTCGGTCTAATATATACTAGTTTGTAGACAACATCCTATACAAAAAGACCGAACGGTGTGAAACTCAAATGCATTTCCCGGGAAGATGGTATGGAGTTGTTGGAAGAGATACATGGAGGCATATGTGGCTCCCACATAGGGTCAAGAGCCCTTGCCGCGAAAGCATTCCAGCAAGGTTTCTTTTGGCCCACTAACCTCCAGGATGCAACTGCGTTAGTAACCAGGTGTGAAGCATGGCAGTTTCATTCAAAGAAACTACATCAACCAGCACAAGCCCTTCAAACAATCCCTCCCTCCTGGCCATTTTCGGTTTGGGGCTTGACATCTTGGGCCCCTTTCCCCGTGCTACCAGGGGCTTTGAGTACTTGTAAGTGGCAATCGACAAGTTTACAAAGTGGCCGGAAGTGGAAGCAACGAGAAAGGTGACAACACAGTCAGCCGTCAAGTTCTTCAAAGGGCTAGTCTGCCGCTTTTGTGTCCCCAGCCGGATCATCACTAACAACGACACACAATTCACGAGCCTCACCTTTATGCAGTATCTCCAAGACCTTGGTAGAAAAATCTGTTTTGCGTCCATTGCCCACCCGAGGAGCAATGGCCAAGTGGAATGGGCTAATGCTAAAGTGCTGCGAGGCCTCAAGACAAGAACTTTCGACAAGCTACGCAAGTGTGGAAGGCACTAGATTGATGAGTTGCCGATGGTTCTTTGCTCAATCAGGACGACACCAAATCGAGCTACTGGTCAGACACCTTCTCCCTTGTCTATGGGGCGAAGGTAGTTCTCCCAACGGAACTCATATACGGGTCTCCTCGAGTACTCGCTTATGATGAGCTAGAGCAATAGCAGTTGTGGCAAGACGACGCAACGCTTCTTGAAGAAGACCGTCTTCAGGCTGTTGTGAGAGCTACGTGCTACCAGCAAGCTTTGCGCTGCTACTATAGCCACAAGGTCAATCATAGAAGTCTTGAGGAAGGCAACCTTTTTCTTCGACGAGCTTAGTAGGCCAAAAATCCAAACAAGTTGACGTCAAAGTGGGAAGGCCCTTATCGGGTAGTACGAGTCACTAGGCCCGGCGCAGTCCGCCTAGAGACCAATGATGGTGTTCTGGTGAGAAACTCCTGGAATATCGAACATCTTCGAAAGTTCTAACCATGAGGTTGGTTGTCGGGCCGGCCCAGGCAACCACCTTTTGTTCAAGTCTTGCCGCTGAAGCATGTAATCCTTGATACAAAGCCAAGCACAGGCCCTATGCGTAGTTAAATAAAGATAAGTGTTCCGCAATCCTGTTCGGTTCTCATGTTTACTTATGTGCATGTTTATCTGAAGTGTTGCATTGCACTTAATCCTGGCAAGGGCTAACGGACTTCCAAGGTTCCATATCCATATTTTCTCTTCTTTCTTTTTCTCAAAGGACAAAAGGACCCCTCGCGTGCAAAATTGTCGGGGGGGGGGGATGATGGTGCGGATTCTTATGGGCGTCATCCCAAAAAAACTTACTGGAAGGAGAAAGGCAACAAAAAGATAGGTTGCGAAAACCACATGTGAATCCTTCCTGTAAAGTTATTTTCCTGGAGCGATTTCGACTTCTCTATGGAAAACCTGCATGCGCGGGAACCTTGCCGCGATTGGATGCACCCTCACTATGTTCGAGACCGCTCAAGGGATTAAGTGGGTTCGCCCGCGCTTCTTGTTTCGTTTCGAGTCTGCTCAACGATCCAAGTGATAGCGCTCGCGCCCTTATCCTGTTTCCATGTAAGACCGATGCCTTGAACGGCCACGCCAAGGACGCCAAGGTATCTTGTCAGCATTAGCACCGCCAGCAGGCTGCTAAGGACCCCTTCCTCAAGCGCTTGCGATAGGGCTACACATGCCGGCATGATTCTTCTATAAAGGGCATAGGGAATATTCCATACACAAAAATAGTTTAACAAGGAATATAACATACAATTTTTCAGATAGGGTGAAATTTACATAAGATATCGCTTTTCCTCTAAGAACATGTTTATTTGACTTTCTCCCCTAGGGGGAGATTACAAGAAGAAAAAGATGGAGAGGAGGGGCAGACTACAAGAAGAAAAAGATGGCCAGAGGCCCCCGATAGAAGCCCGACCCGACCCTCTAGACCAGCACTACGTGGACGAGCAGGGCTGCCAGATGGGCAGGCAAGAACCTGGCCCCTCCTAGACTAGCATTGCATGGAGGAGAGGGTCAGAGCGCGCGGAAAGGGGGATGGACCCCAGAAGCCAAAGTCCACGGGCCTGCCAGAAGACCCTACAGGAAGATGAGGCAGCACCCGGGACTGAAGCACCCGGCAAGGACATCTTGCCGGGAGGGGGACAGGCATGAGGCTGGAGATGATGAGGCGACCGGCAGTCAGAACGAGCTCGAATCTTTGGGCTTCGACTTGACCGCCCGAAGACCGGGCTCATCACCACTGTCCTCCCCATCACTCTCTCCGGAGGACAGGCTTTCAGCACTGCTCGCACTCTCTTCATAGTAGCTTAGGCGGATGCCGGAGCTCCCATAAATCTTGATGCAGAGCGTATTGGCCTCCGTCATTTTGAAACGAAGAATGTGCCCCACCTGGTGATTGTGGGCATGGGCGAAGGTCTTTGAACCACGCCCGAGGAACATGACGCGGCGTGTTGTGTGCTCAACGTCCACCCACATCGCGCCATTACAACACCCTGCCACCCGCAGCCACAGGAAGGGCGGTTGGTCGTCCTCCATCGCCCTAGCGAAGAGACCTGGGAGGCGTAGATGGCTCTGGAGGGGACCGCCCAGCTCGAGGACGAAGTCCAGCGCCGTCCCCTTGGTGTGGGCCTCTTCGATGAAGATGCCTAGCATCGGAGGAGGGGGTTAAGCAGCACTCGTGTCACACCTTGTGTTTGTATCACCTTGTATGCTTGGGTTTACAAAATTTGGAGCCAATTAAAACTTTTTCAGTGCTTGTGCTTGTTTGAGTTGGTGCTTGTTTGCTTGTTTGGTTGGTTGTGTATGGCACTCTTAGATTCTATCCCTCTCCATATTCATCTTCCTTGACCCAAACTTCTTGCCCAATGATCATGCCATGTGCATAGTACCCGAAACTATTTTTATCAAATTATATTTTGACCAAAAAGTATTTATCCAAATTAGGTTTTCAAAACCCCCTGAAATGAGGTTTGCACTGCAATTCCTCAAATTGGGTGGACCCTTTCTCCCCAAAGGCTTTATTTGAAGCCTACTATACTTATAACTTTCCAAAACCACCAAATATTGCTTTTAAAGATTATTTTAATATTTTATTTTAAGGCTTTTTCTTCAGATCAGAATTGGTTTTTCATAGGGAAAAATTATTTAAATGCTTTCAAAATATTTGAGAGAATTTAGGGAAACTCAGTGGACATATATTTTCCATGTATATGAGGTTCAACACATGGTCATGTTCAAAATAATGGGCAAGACCCCTTAAAACCCTTTCTATCCAAATCAAGCTTTTGGAATATTTCTATAAGAAATATTCGCAATAAATTCCAAGAAAATTCTAGGAAGTCAACACTGTCATGGGTGATGATCTTGCAAAGTTTCACCTCAATCCAAGTTGATTTGATTCATCGAAGTATTCCAAAACCCTCCTTGTCCAGATTCAAATTTGAGCAACCTTACATTGTGAAGTTTCTCCCCTTGACCCCAAACTTTGTGGACATATTTTGATCACCAAATAATGGTGCTACACTAAGTGCTGCATGAAGGGGATTATCTTAGCATGACTGGATCTACAGGAACTAGATTTTGTTGATTTCTAGGGTTTCACAAAGCTACATTGTAAACTTTCTTCGATCAAGCTCAAACTTGGTAATCATGCCTAATTCGAATCACCATTTGATCCTACAAATTCCTCTGGCCAGAAAAGCCCATTTGCTTGCGCTAATCTCCATCAAACACCTTCTGCCAGAATATCAAAAACCTTGTTTGACCCCCTTCCTCTATTTTTCTTGATCCCAAATTTTTACCATATAATTTTGCAATGGTATTTTACCTCCCGTAAACATTGCTTCGCCACAGCCCCATGATTGGGTGGTGAAAACCCCATTTCTACCCCCTAGACATCGGTAAAATACCTCTCTCTTGCCCATCCTCTTATTCTATCTTCCTCCCAAGGCATCCAATGCCATTACCCCATAGCCGAGATGACCCTAGACCCCCTAGACACATTTGGCCACGCACAAAACGTTGTTGGCATGCGATGGCATGCCATAAACACGCTCTGGAGCGTGCTACAGTGCCGACAGGTACTGTAGCAGTTGCCCACTGCATGGCTCCGGCGACCTCGGGCCTCCCCCTCTCGCCACTTGGCCCCCTCGGCGTCCATGCCACGCCACCGTGTTAGCCCCCTCCTTCTCCCTCCTCCTGCGTGTGCCGAGCGCCGCCGGGCTCGGCCAACCCGCAGCTTCACACATGCACGCTCCCTCCTCTCTTCTCTCTCCCCCTGTTCGTGGACGGGTGCCAGGAAGACCCCAGGCACACCAGCTCCTCCTTCCGCGCGTTCTAGCCTCAGCCCCAAGCTCGCCAGCGCACCAGCGACTCTGTGGACGTTGGCTTGCCTATAAAAGGGCCTCCCCCGATCTCTCTTCCCCCCTCTGCCTCCCTTCCACCCCCTTTGGCACTCCCAAACCACCCGAGCGACCTCCTACAGCCCAGTGCTCGGGATCGACCGAGGCGCCGCCGTGGTGGAGCTCCATCGATCTCGAGACACAGGCCCACTCCAGCGCTCCTCTCCCCTTCATGAAGCTCATAGGGTCCCTCCGACCTCTTCCCCCTTCCTCACCATCCATTTCAAGTAGAGGAGCACCTCCGGCGATCCCCTACCGAGCGTCCTCCCCCTCGGGTGCTCATCGTTGCCGAGCCAGACCACCTCCGGCTGCCCTTCCACCTCCAGGAGACCAGTAGCTCGATGCTGGGTCCATCCTTGCCCTCTGTTTCCCTCGTCGCGCCCTCCTTCATCACCGGTGAGCCTCGCCGCCCTCCTGTTAAGAGGTCAGATGACAGGTGGGACCCCCCTATCATCCCCACACCTCTCTCCCTCTCCCTCTCTCTTACTGATGCTAAGGCCCGCACGTCAGGTTCAAACCTGGCCGTGCGCCCCCGCAGCTCAGCTGGGCCGGCCTAGCTAGTTGGCCTAGTGCGGCTAGGCATTTGGCTTTTCCTTTTCCTTTCTTTGTTTGTTTTCCAAAAATCCCACAGGGCTTAATATTTATCCAATGCCCAATATTTTTCCACCATAAATCCTAGAATATTGCATAGAATTAAATAGTGCCATTTTTGAAAAATGTTGAAAACTTTTTATACACTATTTTATTTCAAAACCTATTTTGGCACCTTTTTGCCTCTGTTTATTAGTTTTCAAAAATGTTTTCACAGCAAAACCTTAGACAAATATTTTTATTATAGGTTTTAGTATTTACCAGAATAGGGTAACATTTTAATAGTAGCTTTGTGTGCTTTGTTCTTGTGTGACGCTTATTATTATCACTATTTATCGCGATGATAGATTGCGCTATTGATGAGGGAGTTGGACCCGAAGACTTTGAAGACCCTAACGAATTTGTTGAGCCAAGAAAGCAGCCCTTTTACCATGTTAAGAAACCATTTTTATTGCATGTCATATAGCACTTTACTCTCGTTATATTTGATCATGTGGAGTAGTGACCACCTCGGTGGGTTGCTTCCGATACTTTTACCATTGACACTTGCATCGTGCATGACCCTATCACCTTATGAGGGTTGTGTGAGTGGGAGTAGATCGGATGCTAGTAGATGCTACACAAGTGGGATCAGGATTATGCATGGTGACGAGTATAAGGTGATTTCAAAGACTTCTCAAAAACCCCGTCGGGTGCCACTAATGCCCGAGGGCGATGATGATGAGTCATGGGGTGAACACTTGAGAAAGAAGTGGTGTGCCAGAACAAGTCGAGGGTGTGTTTTCAAAAACGAATTACATTTAAGGTCTACTAACCGTCCCAAACTTACATGCGCAACCACGATAACCCTTATGGGACGGGGCCTTGTTGATTACTATGGTTGGTGCTAGCAGGGAGCCTACATTACCTGTGGCGATAGTGAAGTGGTCACTCTCGAGACGGGGTCGTCCCGGAAGTGGAAGGCCATGCATAGACTTTATAGGCACCGGGAACATCGTTACGTGCCCTCATGGATGATACATGTGATGTGTATCATGAGGGATGGCACCAACAAGTGGACTCTTTGTTTAGTATCACCATGGGAAAGGCATGTTCGGGTGCTTACCTCGGGTACGAAATATACCGCGAGTCGTGGATGACACGGAAGTTCTCCAAGTCTGTGGGTAAAGTGTGCAACCTCTAAAGAGTGTAAAACTATTCGAATAGCCGTGTCCACGGTCATGTGTAGTTGGAGGTCCTTCTTAAACTATGTCGAGATGTTTTTGCAAACTTGGTGTGTGTGTGTGTGTGGAAGACAGAAGGATGATACTTGAGACGAGACTGAAGTGAACATGAGATGTTCAACCCCTGCTTATGATGATATGTGTAACTTGTTCATGTGGATAACTGCCAACTGTTCATGCATGCTTACACATAGTTACTTGATCATGACATTATATTAAAAATTAGCTTTGCACAAACTACCTATTAGTACTGTATCATGCATTGTCATGCCCTTTTCCACAACATGGGTTGCTTGCGAGTACATTCAAAGTACTCATTGGCTTGCCACTTGTTATTTAATTGGCTAGGCATGGAAGAACAGGAGTACGGTGAAGAGGTCGTTGGTGACGAACATGCGAACTAGGACACTTCCCAGTCAGAATGTCTGTAGGTTTAAGGCAGAAAACAATGGGTTCACACTTTCGATTAAGATTTTTGCTACTTGTTAAGTTTAAGTAATTGGCCCTTGTGGCCCTATCTATGTAAGACTAGACCTCCATGGTATTTATTTGTGTAAGACGGTAAATGTGGATGTAAGACTCTTGTTATTCAGCTTCTGTGTGTTCACTGAGCATTGATCTATGGGATGACTATACACGTGCATTCGGTGATCACGACTTATGAGTCGGGGTCCTCACAGCTCCGCCTCCCCTATCCTCGGCCTCCGCGGCTGCCACGGCCCCTCGCGCCTCCTCCACCATGTGAACTCGAGCCTCCCTCTACCTCCGCGGCTAAGCGGCGACATGATCTCGACGAGAGCTCCTCCTCGCAACCGAGGAAGGTGGTCGCACTCGCCCCTAAACATAGCAAAGGGCGGGTGCTGCGTGAAGATTGAGAAGACGAGGCAAGAGGTGGACTACGGAGTTTTGCACTCGAAGGGTGGCAGAAGGATGGATGAGCTCTGCCCCTGCTGTCCCCAATTTATAGGAGGAAGAGTGGGGGCTGGCTCTTCTCCACTCCAAAGGACGCCGCCCACCTCATCCAATAGAAGATCCCTCAATCACGGGGCGAACAACAACCACGCCGTTGCCCCAATCCATGGCGCCATAGTTACTGCTTTTTCTTAGGGACTTTAAATCACGAGCGCCCATTGCTAGGTCCCCCCTATGCATGCAGCGCGAGTGGCGGAAAATACCTAGCACGATAATTGAAAACTCGGGGGCCGCGCCACGCACTTACCCCACTACCCGCATGCAATGGGCATCGTTGGGAAGCATAGCAAGCGCAATGATCACAACTGCAAGGCACTGCCATGCATGCCTCTGCACTGGTTGGGCCTAGCCCAACAATGCCTCGCAATGTGTATGGCCCGGACCCGGGGGCTCATGTCGGTGCACTAGAGTTTTTGGGCCATCTAGTGCCCCTTTACTCGTGCACGGGCAGTAGTAGCTGCCCTGGCGGAAAGGCCCAGCAAAGACTTGTCAAGCACCAGCACAAAAGACTCAAGACTATTGGCAAGACCTTGTCGGGAGGGTTGTAGAGCCTCCAAGCGCAAGGCAAGGCCCTAGCAAGCACCGCCAGCACACAGTACAAGTGTCGATTCACCTAGACGCGTGTCGCGGCGACGACGTTGGAGGGAGCTAAGTGGCGCCAACGGGACGGGCCCCATCCCATCCCACTAATGGACTAAGGATCCTAACGGTGCATTGAATAATCTTGTCCTACTCTGTGAGAGTTAGGTACGATAGCACTGTAGCACTGTGCATCCCGTGTGCACACTTTATGTCACTGTTGGGATCCCCTTTGGTATAAAAGGAGGCCTAGGGCATTACAGAGGAAGGATTTTTGTTTTAGAGAACCAAACAGCCCGATAGTTAGACAACTAGGGGTTATCAAGCTCACGTAGCAGTCGTTCATGGAGCTCCTGTAGCTAGAACCCTAGAACACGATCAATACAACCAATTAGGTGTAGGGATTTACGCACCCGTGCGGCGCGAACCTGGGTAAAACCTCCCTATGCGCTGCTTACCTGACCGTCTCTTTGCGCGAGCCTGACCCCTGGCACCCCGAAAGGGGTCCCCATGATCCCATAGGTGTTTGCTCCATGACATCATGATTCAACTTAAAACCATTTACTTTAATTTTTACAAAAGAACATTGTGTCCTCATCGTCGTTACCCTGAAACTTATTTCTTGGATTTGACGAGGAAATTTAAAAAAGACTACAGCGGCATAAAAAAGGTCCTGGATGAAGCACTTTTAGAGTATACCAAAAAGGAAGGAGCGATCAGAGATGGATATATGAAATTTGATAAATTTAAAGCGGTACTCTTCGGCCACAAAATTGACTTTTGTTGCATGCAGCAACCGGAAAATACTGATATAGATGGCTACTACATCATCCACCACATGGAGGAGTACATACAGGAGGGAGAACACCTTAAAAAGAACTCAGACGACATCACATGGGGGAAGAAAATGGAGGAAATTAGCATGGGAAATAAAAAAGATGAATTCAGACGCATCCAGGTGAAGTTTGCTACCATCCACAACAAGTATGTCATCAACCATCTCGTGGTTTTCAACAACAGCGCACCTTCAGTCCTGGAGGACATAAAAGCTTACCTTCAAACGTAGGGGCTTGATGCCGATCGTCTTGAGTCTATCGCGGATCCGTCAAAGAAATACGTTAATGATCCTTATGCCAATATGTAATAGGATACTACAATACTACCAATGATGTTGGTTTTAGAATACTACAAGCTCGATCAGCTACAAGTTTGTGTTATCGTACTTTAAATCTTGACTAGCTATCTAGCTTAACTAATTATTTAAGTACTATGTACGATGTTACATAGTTATCTTCAATGTCTTTGAATACCTTTAGTCGTTACCTTATTCTGTGATGTGAACGTTCCTGTTACCCGCTCCTGTGGCAGCGATTTTCTGATGCTTACAAATGAAGTAATGGCGTGCTGACAAGTTACATCGCCTGCAATTTTTTTTCACTATTTGTGATGTTGGAATAATGTGGACACCATAGATAAAGATCATAATTTCGGTGTACTACATAATTCGATGCCATTGGTATTCCAAATACTACTGGCATTGGGCTGAATGCCAGTAGTATTTTTTAACCGTGGTGCCATATTGGTAGCATCGGGTGTCCACACTAGCAAGGCCATTTTTGCAATGCCATAGCTAGGCTTTTCTGCACTAGTGTATAATGTGATAATAGTGGTGGTATTGCACATGTCAAGAAACTACGGAACCATCATAAAACCCAACACATACTCACGCGTTTCAACCTTATTCATGACATTGTCGAGAGAGGCGATGCAAACACATGCAAGATACACATGGATGCAGATGTTGTTGATCTATTAATGAAGGCTCTCCCATAGTCGAAGCATGAGGCATACATGAGGTCCATGGGCATACGATAACTAGATCATTGACTCTAGTGTAAGTGGGAGACTGTTGAAGATATGCCCTAGAGGTAATCATGTGATGATTTCATTTCCTATGTATTCATGATATTTTGAATTGTCCTTGAGCATCATAAGTGATATGTATCAATAAATATGTCACTTATTTGTGAGACTATATATTGTATGATGATTGTTCTAATATCCCTTAGTTATTAAAGTTATGCAACCACATATCCTTTACTGGTATACGATTCAATTGATGACTATGTTTCACAAGTCATGTGCATAGAGATGCTAAACTGACAGTATGGACTCAGGGAGCGAGATCACAGTGTAGGGCAGACCCACTTTGAGACATAGTGAGATATTGTCATCTGTTAGTATCAACTACAATATATATGACATGTCGTAGACCTGAGGTCCTCACATGTTCTCGGAATGAGGATCGACTTACTTAGGGTCTATCAAATGCTACTAGGTAACTAGATAGTTATAAAGGTAGCTTTCAGGTGAGTTGTGAGACATTCCACGAGACATGGTTGACCAAGATGGGATTTTCCTCTCTGTAAGGATAGATATTATATGGACCCTCTCGAGTGATCAGATTCAGAAAGCATGGCCATGCAACATGGGTTAAGTGTTAACCCGGTTCTAGAATCCGCATCACGGTTTCGAGAAGAGATGTCGAGCAACCACAAGGGTGACAAGTACTCGCCTTGATCTCGACACATATATCAGGCGTTAAAAGGAATGTTGTATATGACACATTATCAAGATTCGTCTAACGACTTTGCGGACACATGGGAGTTGGCATGATCTTGGAGGAGCTGCTACTGACTATCGACTCACTTCATATCCATGCATACATGAACCTATAAGGTCGCACACTTAAGGGATTCAACCCACTCAGATTGGATTAAAATGGAAAATGGGACTACACTCAACGTGGGCCTCAAGTGTTGATCCCACCTCGGAGGTCTATATAAAGGGTAATGGCCACACCTTTCAGGGTTAATCTTTTTTCTTTCTTCGACAACCACCGCCACTCCCCATGCCACCATGTCGTGTGATCGGATCTAGTAGTCCACCACCCAACGCTGCACACATACGTGTGGATACCTTGGAGGCATCGCATATGCGATGCTTGGGGGAACCATTCATGGAATCTATGAGGAGCTGTTCGTGGGATCCGCAAGGAGATGTTCATGGGATATCACTTCTCATGGGATATCGGCTACAAGAAGAGTAGACGACTCGACTGATCAACTACACACATCACAAACTCTACTTCCGCTATGGTGAATGCACATCTAGTGGTAAACCCGATCCCATGATCTATTTTAAGAAGCATATTCTTGAGTGCGCGGTAGAAAATTTTATTTGGCACTAGAGTAGCATACCGTGTGTTCGAACAGTCTTCTTCTTGTGTAGATCTTGGTGTACTTGTGCTTCTTCTCCAAGTCCTTGCTTCTCCAAGAGGGTCTTCATTCATAGCGATCTTCTCTACTCCTCTCTCTTCGAGGGGACTCATCTCTTGATCTTCTTCTTCAAGGTGACTCTTCTCCTCTCTTGGAGGGGTCATGTACTCATTCGAGAAGTGTCCGGGTGTTCCAAAATTGTAACAAGTTGGGCACAACAAGATGAACACTTCTCTTCATATCTTAACTTGGAGCTTCTTTTGGTGCCTCTCTTCTTGTAGAACTTGTTGAATTTCTAGACCATGAGGTGTATCTCTTCACTGGTAACAAGGTTGTCACTTGAGGTAGAGGGAGTGTCACTCTTGGATTTATACGCACCATTTGAGTTGTTGTGAAGCTCTTCTTTGTATTTGAGTGACATTTCATGAGCAACAATCCTTCCAATGACATTTGTAGGCTTGAGATCCTTGTAGTTTGGCATCATTTGGATCAATGTGCACACAGTGTTGTACTTTCCATCCAAGGCTGTATGGATCTTCCTGATGATGAATTTGTCAGTGTCGGGGTAGGATGCACTCGATCGCCTATGGGGATGTAAGCCCGTTTATGGTGTGGCAAGGGCGAGGTCACATGCACAAAGAGCAGAGATGGTGAGACAACACGATGATTGGGACACTAGTCTTTTACCCAGGTTCTGACTGCTATGAAGCGTAAAACCCTACTCTTGCTTTGGTGGATTGAACAGAGGAGCACGAAGAACACACAGCGCTCAAGCCCAACAAGGGTTGCCTTCAGGGGAACTACTACATGAGTACAAGTGTCCAAAGGTCTAAATCTTTAGCTAGGCCGCCTTGGGCTCCATTTATAGCTCAAGGGGCGACCACAATGGCAAGACATATATTTTTTGATGATTAGATAACTAACAGTACTATCATACCTATGTCTGGCACTTAGGACAAAATGCCATAAATGTAGTCTAGGTGGCGTGCGGGGGTGCATCCTCGACAAGCTTTTACCATCGCTCTAGATAACTATTGCACCACATCATGACACACCTTTGGGCAGGTGTCAAGGGGGCATAATATGTCTTCCAGCGTGTCGCCACATGCTTAGCCGTAGCCACCTAGGCACCTAGGATCTCGACACCACATCGACAAGTGACTTGTCTCGCGATGGGTGGAGCGGTGGCCGATCGGCTAGCGCTTACCGGGGGATGGCTTGTCGGGTCTTCATGAAGGTGCATGCGACTCGGTCCCTGGCAGGCACCGGGGATGTACATGGCGCACTCCAGGCATTTCCTGGGCTATTGTATTGATCTTCTCGGCATTGCTTTTCCTATTGTAGGTTGCTCTTGCCGAAGTCTTGGTCTTGGATGCTTGTTTGGTTTGCACTTGTGTTGATGGGTTCTCCTACTACTACTTGTGCACAAGTCAGGGGCACTGGGTACCCTTGTCCTAGTGCACCGACAAGAGCCCCCGGGTTTGGCCCACACACGCTCGCCTAGCACTGTTGGGTCAGGCCCAAAATTTATGCACAGGCCCGCAATGTGAGGGAGTAACCGCCAAATTACTAGTCAGCACTGACCCACTACCTCAGGCCATTTCTTCCATGCACGCCGCATGCATTGCGGGGAGTTTGTAGTGGGGTGCGCATGAATTAAAGGCCTGGGCGTGGCAAAATCTACAGCGCCATGGATTGGGGCAATGGGGCGGTTACCTGTTCACGTGTCAACGTGGGTAGTGTAATTGGTGGAGACGGACGGTGGCCTTTCGAGTGGAGGAGAGCCGCTGTGTCACCCGCTTCTTCAGTCTTGATGGAACACCGCGCGGTTGACACCGCCCTAGAGTCCATAATGGAAACACAACACCGTAGTGGGCCGCAGTCCCTGCGCTCCTTCTTCAAGGTGACGGAGAGAAACCGTATGTATGGCTGCCCATCGTGCGAGTGGTCGTGACAGCGGTTCATCACGCATCGCGGTAGAGTTATCCACATATGGTGTTATGTATAGTGTGCATGGGTTGGAGCCTTTCGCCCGCGTGTACTTCTTAAGGGCGGGCGGTATTTCCCATCTTTAACCACCAGGGAAGACTATGCTCTCTATGAGGCCCTTCAGAGAGCTTGGCATTCGCCTCGGCTGCCGCGTCGATTGCTTGGACGATGGTAGAGGCGTTCACTCGAGTGGTGGTAATGAAGAAGACAACAGCGATGGCAACCCACGATGCTTCAAGAGCGGGCACGATAGTTCCGAGTCATCGTGATCACCGACAGCATCATCATCAACAGCTGGCTTTGGTAGCACCACCATCTGCACATACCCTCAACCTTCTTCCTCCCTGTCGGCTCTGTGCGTCCTGCCTTGGTGTACGGTCCTTCGGATCCTCCAGAGGACGCTTCCCTTTGGTCCTAGTGAGGAGGTGCCGAATCCTAGCCAGGCGCTCTTTTTCTCTCTTCTTATTGTCCATCTAATCCATAGGAGGAGAGGGACAAGAAAGGCATTACGGGGCACTTATCCTTTTATAGATCAAAAGATGTAGGCACTTGCCAAATTTTAGGTACTCAAAATGTAATCTCTATCCAATTTGTAGTGGAAATGAATGAAAGAATGTTATTTCTCTTCCTTAACTACTATCCTTTTCTCCCTTTGTTTATACTATGTCAGTGTGATTGTCCTTTCCGCACGGAGCCGCTAGCCGAGTCGCTACTAACCACGAGTGCCAAAAGGGGAGCAAGCCCTCAGCAACAAGCTGGCATCATTCCCCGGCATGGCTCCTTGTCGGTATCGATGCCCCCCCGGAGCTGATAAGCATGACGAGCTGAGGGACGTCTCGTCCCGACAAGGGTTCTCACCACGTTGAGGACTCCATCGTACAGAGCCGAAAAGAGAGCAAGGGTTTCCTTTAAGGGGGCAAACAACATAGAACTTGGTACATGCAATTAGACTTATCTTCTTAGGCAGTATCCCTTTGTAGAGTATGCTGGGCCATCATCCTTGCTCCTTCGCCCTCCTTTTAGGTTTATCTGGAGGTCAAACAAGTAGGGCGAGAAGTATCTGTTCTCTAAAGAGAGAATGCGGCAACAAGGACTATAGGCTCAACAAGTACTCTAGTAAATCTCTAGAACTTAATAACATTGCAATCATAAAAATGCATAGCGAGCATGCAATGCAATGATATGATGCAATGCCTAGCTTTAGTATTGTTGCACAGGGTCCACGCCTCGCTTTGTACAAAGGGTTACATGCAACTTCGGCAAGGCTTATACAAAAGGTGGCTGTTGGGGACTAGGCCCGGCAGCCGTGCCTCACTGGTGGAACTTACGAAGATGCTCAATATTCCATGAGTTAAGCACCTTGGTGCCACCTTCGGTCTCCAGACGAAGTGCGCCAGGTCTGGTGACTTATGCTACCCGGTAAGGGCCTTCCCACTTAGGTGTCAACTTGGTGGTACCCTTGATAGATTGTACGCGCCTAAGGACAAGATCGCCTCCCTCAATGCTCCTGGCGTGGACCCTATGGCTATTATTGCGGCGCAGGGCTTGCTGGTAGCATGCAGTATGCACAACAGCCTGGAGACGATCTTCCTGGAGGATCATGGCATCATCATGTCATAGCTACTCTTGCTCTACTTCATCGTAGGCAAGTACTCGAGGTAACCCGTATATGAGTTCCGCAGCGAGTGATGTCTACTACGCAATCTTCTTCTTGTAGACTCGTGTTGGCCCTCCAAGCGCGGAGTTTTTGTAGGTAAATGGCAATTTTCCTTCAAGTGTATGACCTAAGGTTTATCAATCCGTGGGTGGTGCAGGATCAAGATGGTCTCTCTCAAACAATTCTACAATACACCCAATACAATGGCAAATTTTATAGGTGCACTAGTTCAGCGACGAGATGGTGATACAAGTGCAATATGGAAGGTAGATATAAGTTTTTGTAATCTGAAAATATAAAAACAGCAAGGTAACTAATAACAAAAGTGAGCAAAAATAGTATTGGAATGCTTGAAAACATGGCCGAGGATTCATACTTTCACTAGTGCAATTTCTCTCAACAATACTGACATAGTTGAATCATATGTAAATACCTCTCGTGCGACAAAGAGTTGACTCCAAAGTCACAAATACAGGAAAACTAACAAAGAAATTATTGTAGGGTATGAAACCACCTCAAAGTTATATTTTCCGATCAATCTTATGAGCTATCTGTATAAGTGTCACGAACAGCCCTAGAGTTCATACTAAAATAACACCTTAATATACACATCAACCAAAATTCTAATGTCACCTAGATACTCCAATGTCACCACAAGTACACATCGGCTTCATCATACGATATGCATCACACAATTTCAGATTTATCATGTTCAATCCAACATAAACAACTCCAAAGAGTGCCTCAAAGTTTCTACCAGAGTTTCAAGGCAAAAACATGTGCCAACCCCTATGCAAAGATTCCCAAGGTCATGGAACCTGCAAGTTGATCACCAAAAAATACATCAAGTGGACCAATAGAACATCCCATTGTCACCATGGAAGTCCCATCGCAAGGCATACGTCAAGTGTTCTCAAATAAATACTCAATCCGATAAGAAAACTTCAAAGGGAAAACTCAATTCATCACAAGAAGATACAAAGGGGAAAACTCAATATGATTCATCTATGTCAATAAAGCTCGCGGTACATCAAGATCGTGCCATCTCAAGAACACGATGGAGAGAGAGAGACTAAACACATAGCTACTGGTACATACCCTCATCCCCGAGGGTGAACTACTCCCTCCTCCTCATGGAGAACGCCGGGATGATGAAGATGGCCTCCGGTGATGGTTTCGCCCTCCGGTAGGGTGCCAGAACGTGCTCCCGATTGGTTTTTCATGGCTCTGGAGGCTTGCGAAGGTGGAACTCCCAATCTAGGTTTCTTTTCGGAGTTTTTTGTATTTATAGGAATGTTTTGGCATCGGTCCCACGTCCAGATGGTTCCTGAGGTGGTCAGAAGCGAGCTAGGCATGACCATTGGGGGTGGCCGCACCCTGGTGGCTTCTGACTCCCTTGGGACTCTTCTCCGGTATCTTTTTTCTCCAATATTTTTTATATTTTCCAAAAATATTCACCATAACTTTTTAGCCCATTCCGAGAACTTTTATTTCTGCACAAAAACAACACCACGATAATTCTGCTGAAAACATCACCAGTCCGGGTTAGTTCTAATAAAATCATACCAAAATCATATAGAATTATTATAAACATGGCATGAATACTTCATAAATTATAGATACGTTGGAGACGTATCTGCATCCCCAAGCTTAATTCCTTCTCGTCCTCGAGTAGGTAAATGATAAAAGACACAATTTATGAAGTGTGAATGCTAGCAAGTGCACAATTTTGATCAATGATAGTTCCAAACACTTTCTCTGGCATCATTAAATATCATAAATAGTATCTCATCTCATAAAAACTTCTCATGATGAAGTAACAAGTTTTTCACATGTTAAAGTATAGACCATAAAGTTTCTTGAAACCTAACAATCCATGCTTTCCTCCACCAAACAATTGCAATTCATCTTATTTTCATGAAGGGTCTATCTAATAGCTTTGATTTAGCAAATTCTACATACTCAGCTATCATATAGTCTTCCATGATTGCTAACGCTCAAAGCATATTTTTAGAGCAAATGGCATCCGTCGAACACAGAGAAAGATAGGGGCTTAAAGTTTCGCCTCCCAACTTATTTATCATATAGATAATTGTCAACAATAATAATTCATGATCAAATATATTTGAATGGCCATATATGCTTGGATCTTTTCCCACCAGATGATTCTTGCCAAGAGAAAAAAGCAAAATATAGGAAGTGGTGAAGATCACCATGACTCTTGTATAAAGGTAAGTACTATAAAGTAAGAGATAGGCCCTTCGCAGAGGGAAGCAAAGGTTGTCATGCGCTTTTTGTTTTTTGATGTGCAAACCCTTAATGCAAAGGATTGTCACGTTGTATTGCCCTTTGTCATAGCAACGTTTATTATGCAATCCTTTGCTTTTATTTCTTTACCATCACAAGTTTGTACAACTCTTATTTTCCCTTACAATAAAAGATCACACATATTTAGGAGCAAGTTTTATTGCTCTTTGCACCGATGACAACTTACTTGAAGGATCTTATTCAATCCATAGGTAGGAATAGTGGACTCTCGTGGCAAAACTGGTTTAAGGGTGTCTGGATGCACAAGTAGTATTTATACTTGGTGCGAAAGTTTTGGCTAGTATGAGATGGAAGCAAGCACCACATGTTGAAGGATCCATAACAACATAACTTCTATACAAATATACCCAAACATAACTCATTACATTATCTTCCTTGTCCAAGTTCAACTAATTTGCTCAAGTTTGAAAATAATTAATGGGGCTCACAATCATAGAAGATGTCCAAGATAGTATATTTATGTGTGAAGTCTCTCTTCCTTGAGTATTCGTTCATGAATCGTTCAAGTGACGAATGTGGTGTTTTCTAACTTTTCAATAAATTTTACAACCTATACTTATTATATGTGAAGTCATTAATACCCATAGCATAAGCATATAATTTCATATTTATGATTTTCAATTCATTCAACCATTTACTCATAGGATATAAGTGAAGCACGAGAGTAAATGACAAAACTACTCCAAAACATCTAAGTGAAAGTCAATGAGTAGTCAAACAATTAAGTAGCTATGTGAGGACTTTATATCTCTGTCTAAATAAATATTTGAAGTCTTAATTTTATTTAAACGTCAAGCAAAAGAAAAATAGCACTCCAAGAATAGGACGTATCATGTGAACGAATAAAAATTTAGGCTCAGCATAGGATAACCGATAATTGAAGAAGAGAGGTGGGATGCATAGCATCCCCAAGCTTAGATGCTTGAGATTTATTCAAATATTTCCTTTGGGTGCCTTGTGCATCCCCAAGCTTGAGCTTTTTATCTTGTTCAATCCTCTCATATCCCGGCTTCACCTATTCTCAAAAACTTCATCCACGAAAACTCAAAAAGAACTCGTGAGATAGGTTAGTACACAGTAGAACAAATCAACACTTCATGTAATGCCAAGACAAGTTGAAAAATAATTTTCAAACATCATGTACTGTATAATATCATTTCAACAATTTATATCTACCAATATAGGCTACGGAAACTATAGGCTAAGTACATAACAAAACTATGATAGCAATCTGTCCAAACAGAATAGTCTGTAGAAATCTATGAAAACAGTGTACTTACGTAACTAAACAAATTATGAAAATATGGGACATTATATTAAATTTATATGAAAATACTTTGAAAAAATTTCAGAAACTTTCCACGTTCCAGTAAAATATGAAAATTCAAACACTATAGCAGAAGTTTCTGTTTTTACACAACACACATCAAACGTGCAATTTAAGCATACTAAAGGCAATTCTGGGAACTTTTTATTGAAAAACAAGATTATAAATAACACATAATGGATAACAACAAAATAAAATGATGCTCCAAGCAAAACTCATATTATGTGATGAATAAAAATATAGCTCCAAGTGAGATATACCGATAGTGTTGAAGACAATAGAGGGGATGCCTTTCGGGGCATCCCCAAGCTTAGGCGCTTGAGTATTCCTTGTATATTACCTTGGGGGTTCCTTGTTCATCCCTAAGCTTAGGTTATTTTCACTCCTTATTCTCCTCATATTGGTATCTCACCCAAAACTTGAAAACTTCAATCACACAAAACTTAACGGAACATTGTGAGAAGGGTTAGTGTAGTAAAGATAAATCATTCACTTAGGTACTGTCAATACAAGATTCATAATTATTCCCACATTATAGATACTTTATTCCATCATTACCACAATTTATACCACCGAATATAAGCTATGGGAACAGGAAAACAAGCAAACTATGCATGCAAAATAGAATCTCTCAAAAATAGAACAGTTCGTGAAGATCTATATGATCACCCTACTTCCCTGAATCTAAAAATTCTGAAACATTAGGACATCTCAAGGAATTTGGATAAAAATGTTTTCTAAAAACTTCATAATTTTTTGACTCCCCGGTAAAATCATATAATTCATATACTAGACGCAAAACTTTTTGTTTTTGCACAGAATCAAACATGCAAGTATCCACACTATCCCAAAGGATATTCTTGGCACTTTATTGAAATAAAATATGCAAAACATGATTAGTACAATATATTAATCATGTGAACACATCAAAACATAAATTAAAAGTGTTGGGTTGTCTTCCAACCAGCGATTTTGTTTAATGCCTTTTAGCTAGGCATGATGATTTCAATGATGCTCTTATAGGAATAATAATTGAAACGTGAAAAGGAGCATCATGAATATCATGACAAGAAAATTTAAGTCTAACCCAATTCCTATTCATAGGTATTTTGTGAGAAAAAAATTACGGGAGCAAGAATCAGCTAGCATAGGAAGGGAAAACAAGCATAGCTTCAAAACTTTGAGCACATAGAGAGGAAACTTGATATTTTTGAAATTCCTACAAGCATATGTTCCTCCCTCATAATAATTTTCAGTAGCATCATGAAGGAATTCCATAATATTACCAGCACATAAAGCATTGTTTTCATGATCTTCAAGCATAGAAAATTTATCACACTCCACATAAGCAAACTTCTTCTCATTCATAGTAGTGGGAGGAAACTTAACAAAATAACTATGATGTGACACTTGATTGACATATGTATAGCATACTAGTTTTCATGGTAATAGTTTTCATGGTTGTCACTACTATTTATAGCATACATGTCATCACAATAATCATCATATGTAGTAGTAATGCTACCATCATAATAGTTTTGCTCATCAAAACTTGGGGGACAAAAAATATCATCTTCATCAAACATAGCATCCCCAAGCTTGTGGCTTTGCATATCATTAGCATAATTAATATTTATGGAATTCATACTAACAATATTTAAATCATGCTCATCATTCAAGGATTTATTGCCAATCATTTTAATAACTTCTTCTTCAAACACTCGAGCACAATTTTCCTTTCCATCATTTTCACGAAAGACATTAAAAAGATGAAGTATATGAGGCAACCTCAATTCCATATTTTTTTGTAGTTTTATTTTATAAAACTAAACTAGTGAAAACAAGAAACAAAAATATTTTATTACAAGATCTCAAGATATACCTTCAAGCACTCACCTCCCCGACAACGGCGCCAGAAAACAACTGATGTCTACTACGCAATCTTCTTCTTGTAGACTAGTGTTGGGCCTTCAAGCGCAGAGTTTTGTAGGACAGTGGATATTACTTTAACTCAAGTGGATGACCTAAGGTTTATCAATCCGTGGGAGATGTAGGATCAAGATGGTCTCCCTCAAACAACCCTGCAATCAAATACAATAAATCTCTTGTGCCCCCAACACACCCAATACAATAGCAAATTGTATAGGTGCACTAGTTCAGCGAAGAGATGGTGATACAAGTGAAATATGGATGGTAGATACAGGTTTTTGTAATCTGAAAATATAAACACATGAAGGTAACTAATAACAAAAGTGAGCAAAGACGGTATTGCAATGCTTGAAAACAAGGCCTAGGGTTCATACCTTCACAAGTGCCATTTCTCTCAACAATACTGACATAGTTGAATCATATGTAAATACCTCTCGTTGAAAGCACATTTCCTCCCTTGGTGGTTTTGGTAATTATTAATAACATATAAGTCATTGAACTAATGTTTCCACCAATTATATTTCAGGAAATATTCAATGATAAGATTGGCAAAAGGAGATTGTGGAGAAACCCCAAGATGCAAGGAAATAAGTTGGCCAAGCTTCAAGCAAGAGGACTCTACATTTTATATTTGTGAGAAATCACTTTGAGTCCATAGGAAAGCCAATAGTATTAAAATGGGGCAAGGTTTTGTTGGTGAACAATACACTCAAACGTGCACAAGTGATTGTCGCCAAAAACGTAAACAAACTCTCCCACCAAAGTCTGTTCTATACCTAACACTCAAAATCAATGCAACCAAATTTCCCATACCGTTGCCACTGATTCCAAAACCTAGACAGACTCAAGCCAAACCCTAGCCACTTTGGTGCAACCAATTCCATACCGGTGCCACCGAGTTCAGGTTGCCAACTTTCTGTTACGCAAATTCACATTTTCGGACCCACCGAGAATGTTGGATCGGCGTCACCGAGATTCGAAATCTGACCGTTGGTCACCTTATCGCTGCAACCGAGTTTCCTATATCGGCTTTACCGATATTCAAAAGTTGCCACCTTTTGGTCACTTCGATACCACCGACATTTACACATCGGTGGCACCGAGTTGGTCACTTTGTGTGTAACGGTTGGACTTTTGGGGATGCCTATATATCGCCCTTCACCACCACCTACTCTAAACAGAAGCACTCAGAACTATTCCATACATGTCCTATAAAATTTTCTGAGAGAGAACCACCTACCCTTGTGCTGAGGTCAAGATCTTCCACTCCAATCATATGGATCTTGACTTCTAGCCTCCCCAAGTAGCTTTCCCCCAATCCCATCTCTTCCACCATGACAAATCTGTGAGAGAGGGATTGGGTACTGAGGAGTCTATCATCTTGAAGCACAAGAGCAAGGAGTTCATCATCATTATCGAGCCTATTACCTTTTGGAGGGTGGTACCTCCTACATTTGTTAGGTGTCGCTTGGGAGCCTCCTACTTTGTGTTGTGGAGTGAACCAAGAAGTTTGTAAGGGCAAGGAGATCGCCTACTTCGTGAAGATCTACCCATAGTGAGGCTAGTCCTTCGTGGACGGAAGTCGTATGCAATAGTGAAGGTTGCTACTTCGTGGACCCTTTTGGGTGGAGCCCTCCGTGGACTCTCGCGACCGTTACCCTCCGTGGGTTGAAGACTCCATAAACCTGGATGTACGATAGCGCCACCTATCGGAACCATGGGAAAAATCATCATGTCTGCAACTGCGTTTGATCTTCCTACGCTATCGCTTCTATACATGCTTTTGTTACTTTCCGCTGCTATATACTCTTAGACTTGCATATGTAGGGTGTACTTGACTTCCCATGAAATGCTAAAAACTATCAACCCTAAAACTTGGTATAGGCAAAACTTTTAATTGGTCAAGTAGTCTAATCACCCCCTCCTCTAGACATACTTTCAATCCTACAAGTGGTATCAGAGCTTTGGTCTCCATTGCTTAGGTCTCACAACCTAGGAGAAGTATGGAATCTAGTGAGGGAAGTTATCACCTTAGAGGTTCGTACCTTGATGGCACTAATTTTGCTTGTTGGAAGCACAAAATGAAAATGCATATTCTTGGACATAACCCCGCCGTTTGGGCTGTTGTTCATGTTGGTTTGCAAGTTGAGTTTTTTGCGGATGGACGGTGTCGTGGGTACGAGCCTGACAGTAGATGTTAGGGTATGAAAGGAGAGGGAAGAGTCCTAGCTACGGCAAGGATGTACACATGGTTGTATGAGTTCAGGCCCCTCTCGTGGAGGTAACATCCCTACGTCTCAGTGCTTGGGAGCTTATGTCGTGTGGAATATATGTATTACAATGTTTGCGAACCCTTGTCCAGGAGGGGAGGGAGGCTTATATAGAGTTCGCTACCCCTCATAATTTCCCAGCATCTAAGGGTCCGATCGTGGGGTGAAAGCCTGCCGTTACTGGTAACGTATGTAATAAAAGCTACTAATGACCATTGAACCAATGTTTGCCTGTTGGGCTCTTGATGATGGCTCCTGGTCTTTTGGCGTCGAGTGAGAGTGAGGTCTTCCGAGTGACATGCGACTGCCGAGTGAAGGAAGGAGTCTCCATGTGGATATCTGTCGAGTGACTTTGAACGTCTCTAGGAATATATTTGGAAGTTCATGCTTGATCTTCAAGTCCTCCCATGCAGTGTCCTTAGGTAGGGTATGGAGGCCTTGTCTAGGACCCTACCCTAGGTACATATCCTCGTCATTATCCCCCAAATGGGTCAGGGTTCGATTGGTCAAATGAGGTATCAACGTCAACCTTGAGTTAGGGCATAAAATCCTCCGAATGAGATTTGGGGTTTCAATAAAACTTGCGTCGACTGGACTGTGAGTATTAACGTCCATTTAGGGATCGACACACAAAGTGTTCTGAATGATATTCGGGGCTTCAACGAAACTTGTGTCGATTGACTTCTTCTCCGTTCGCCCAGATCCATTCAGCCTTAAAAGTGCGCGAGTGGATGTTCAACACTTATTTTGCTCCGAGTCAACTGAAGATATCTTGGAAGGTGACGGGTCGGTCTGAAAAACCCGGATTTTGTGGGATACAAAAATTTGGGAAGCGTACGCATGATGATGACACCATGATCAGGGCAAGTGGAGGCACGATGCCTCGATTCTCGCGTCGGTCATATCACCACGTACTGGGCGTCATCAGCGGTTGGCGTGCGCTGTGATCTCGCGGGCCCACTGATGAGTGGGACACTCGATGGAGTATAAAGTCTCACGCACCATGTCTTGCACACTACTTCCGCCCATTCTTCCTCTCTTTCTCTGCCTCCCCTACCTCTAGCGTCCCATCTTGTTCTTCTCGGATGAGAGCCACCGCTGAGATGACGAAAGGCACCACGGAGAAGCTGGAGCGAGCTAAGAAGGGGGCGACGAAGCTCAAGGGCAAGAAGCCTTCGACTGCTCGATTCACCGCACCGGCAGGATGGATACACGGGGACTTTCTCCCCTCTATAGTCACTCGCGAGGACATGGAGGGCCTTGTCACCGACGTGCTCGTGGCGGACAGTGCCTGGAGGCTGCCGGGGGAGGAGCGCGAGCCGGAGCCGCGCGACGGGGAGCGGATCCTCCTTCTCTTCCACGTCAAAAGAGGTTTCTGCATGCCACCCTGCCCGTTCTTTAGGGGATTTCTAAATTTCTTCGGTGCCCAACTGCATCACCTCTCGCTAAATACTGTTGCATATCTGTCTGCATTCGTCACTTTGTGCAAGTGCTTTCTGGGATGCTCTCCCCATTGTTGTTCAAGCACCTCTTTACGGTCAGATCTCAGACCATGAAGAAAGCTCACCTTGCTGGCGGGAAGACTCATGTGCTTTAGCTGTGTGAAGGTTTAGGAGTTCAGAAAAGAGCGCGTAGTTCCTTCCTTGTCATGACTTTTCCTGTGTCTGTCAGAGGTTGGCAGTCGACCTGGTTCTACTACAAAGATGTAGCATCACCCAATATGTTGACTGCCCTTCCCCCCTATACACCCGACCGTCCAGTTGTCCCCAAATCTCTGAGGGTGACCTTAGAGGAGCACGTCCAAGTGGGTATCTTAGTCGAAGCAGTGGTGCAGCTGATCCAGGGTGGAGTGACCGATATGGACCTGTTGGAGACGTTTCTCGGTCGACGTATTCAGCCACTCCAAGACAGAGACCACACCATGTGGCACTACGCGGGCCCGGAGGACTCGACCAGGACGCATCCCGAAGAAGTTCCACAGAAAACTATCAAGCAGTGGCCTCGTAGCATGAAAGGAGCTTGCGACAATCCTTTGGGAGCCAAGAGGATCGGACCTTACTCGTCCAAAAACCAGCGAAGAATCTGGTGAGTTACGTGGTGTCGATTGATGTGTTTGTACTGTCGAGTGATACATTGACTTATAAACTGACTTCCTCACTTGAATCATGCAGGAGTGGACGAACATGGACTTTCCTGTTCCCAACAGGAACCACGCTGAGGACGGCATGGTGAGCGAGGGTGGCAGCATGGATGGCGATGGTCCCTCCGACTCCGAAGATGAATACGTGGACTACGACGAAGAGGAAGAAGTCGAGTCACCTCCCCGGTGCGAAGGCCGCACCAAGTCTCGTCAGGATCCAGGCCCTAGCGAGAAAAACCCGAAGCGGAGTCGCCCGTCAACTGTTGAGTCAAGTGAGAGGCTGGCCAAACAGCCCAAGCAAGTCATGACTAAACCTCGCAAGGCTTTGCCTCGCATGAGGATGGCCGTATCTATCGTATCCATGTAAGTATTTATTTTCAAATTCTTTTTGTCGACTTTGGCCTTGAGTTGTAGCTGAACGAGTGTTGTTCAATCCGTCAGAGCTGCTACATCTGTAACCTCGCCTCATCGAGACGGAGGGGAGGCGATGGACTTTGACATTGCTGACGCTGCCACGACCGTTGTCTCGACTGTTGTGATGTCAACCCCCAACCGGACCCACTCAGACTGCCTCAGCTGCCCCAGCAATGATGCTGATCACGCCTGTGACGGCCTTCTCTCTGCATTGTGTTCCATAAGATCAAACCGGAGCTGCAAAGGAGGCCATGATCCAGGCGGAGCAGATCATGCTGAGAACCAAGGAGGCGTACGAGGCCAACAAGCTGGCTTACAACGTTAGCGTTGCCCTCCGCACCAATGTCCGAGTAAGTTTGCTTGTAAGTACGTTTTTGATTGTCCTATCTTTTCTTGGCTGTTGTACACCCACTGGGTGCTTCTCCCCTCGAACAGATCGGATCGTAGTCGAGTAGGATTGGGGTCAATAGTACGCGTGGTACTAGAGTCACTCGACATGTCGAGTGTTTTTTTCTGACGAGTTACTCGGCAGATGGAGAGTTAACCGTCTCAATGGGGGCACTCTTAGTGCACCAGCTGGGTGTAGTCCCCGAGACCACTGTCGAGTGCTTGCATCGGTAGGGGTCTTAGAGCTTGTCATACCCACCACTCCGCAGTTACTCTATAGGTTTCATGGATGTTATTTACAAACCATGATATGACGCTGCATAAGGATAGACTCCACTTCTTAGAGTGATGGATATTGCAATGATGGATGTTTTGGCCGCTCGACTGATCGAGAATCGGCAAATCCAATGGGGGCACGCTAAGTGCACCAACTAGGTGTAGTCCCCGAGACCATTGTCGAGTGCTTGCACCGGCGGGGGTCTTAGAGTTTATTGTATACAGGATACATTTCGCCTTGGATCCTACCACTCCATAGCTACCTTACAGGTTTCATAGATATTATTGGCAAACCATGATATGACGCTGCATAAGGATAGATTGAACTTCACAGAGCAAGGAGGAGCGTCACTCGACGGGTCCAGTGTTCTGACAGGGCTGGTCTTGTCGAATGTTTTAATAACCAGTGGGGGCACGCTAAGTGCACCCACTGGGTGTAGTCCCCGAGACTACTGTTAATCCCATACGATAAGTAGTAGACTTGAAAACTTGTCGTGCGCGTGGTACTAGAGTCACTCGACATGTCGAGTGTTTTTTTTGATGAGTTCCCCGACGGTTCGAGAGTTAACCGTCTTAGTGGGGGCACTCTTAGTGCACCCATTGCGTGTAGTCCTTGAGACCGCTATTGAGTGCTTGCATCGGCAGGGGTCTTAATAGAGATAGGTTTAAATTTGTTTACGGTGCGCGGAGCGCCAGGGCTACTCGACATGTCGAGTGGATTTTTTCTTGAATTCTTCTTAGGTTGTTCCAAGGTTGTAAGATAGTCATTCGCAAGTATTCATAACTCAGTCGACTGTCCCAGGCACCACTCGCCGATTGAATTCCTATCTTTTTTTGGTTCTAGAGGGCTTGCGAACCTGGGACGCAGTACAAGGACGTGGAGGTTGAAAGGAACAGGCTGTGAGTGGATCTTGTGGTCTCCAACAATGCTCTAGAGCGAGCACATGCTGAGATGAAGTCTTTGGTAGGTAATTACTACCGACTTTCCACATTCTCCTCTTCACTCTTCATGTTTTGAACCGATTGCTCTCACTCGAACAGACGTACACAATGAAAAGCGTCGACTCCAAGCACGACTCAACAATGTTATTTCTTTAGATTCGATGAAGAAGGCACTGGAGGAGAAGGACAATGCGCTTGATGACGCTCAACGAGTGGCCAAGGACAAGACTAAAGCTGCAGATCGGAAGTCGGAGGATGCCAAGAAGCTGGAGGATGAGAACACCAAGCGGAAGCAGGAGCGTGCAGACCTCGTCAAGAAGGCCGAGCAACTGACAAAGAGGAGTAATGGCATGCAGAAGCATTTGGGAGAATTCTCGAGGAAGATGTATATTCTGCTCGACGGTGAGTGTTTCTTGTTGACTGAGCTTTGTAAAATCTTTGAGGGTCCCAGTTCACCGATTCTCCTCGCATTCCCCATTCTTCAACAGAATTATGCCAAGACTTTGAGAAGGAGACAGAGGAGGTTGAGCCCAATCTGGATCCCACCAAATCACCAGTTGCTGATGAAGTGGCGATGAACATGCGGCGACTCAACTTCTGACTCCAAGGTGTCCATGCCTATATCGCCTGACTGAAATCTGCCATGGAGAGAATCGACAAGGAGCTATGGCCCGAGGACACTCTTCAGCTCGACCTCAACTCTATAATGGTTTGCCTGAATGAACTTCCTAGTCGAGTGCAGGCTTGAAAGAAATCTGCTGCTCGCTGCGGGGATGACGTGGCGTTATCACTTGTCAGGGTCCATTGCAGGGACGTGAGGAAGGTGAAGCTGAAGGAGCTCCAGGTGGTAAACACGAAGAAACTCCAGTTTGAGGACTTCATGGAAACCTTCATCGAGGCAGCCACCAGAATTGTCGACAACATTGACTTGGACACTTTTGTCGAGTCCGCCAGCCAGTCACCTGTTTAAAAAACTTGGTATTTGGAAGAAACACTTATATTTGCCTCGGTATGCCGAGTGGAATTGTATCCCTTAAAACTTCATTCAGGCCGTGGCCCTGAGCACATTTGCTTCCTTATGAAACGTTTATCCGCGGTTTAACCTTTGGATTTTATTCGTATTTGGCTTTCAATCATCTATTCGACTGAGTTTGTTTTCAACTTAGGCGAAGCGTGTTCGCAGCTAAGCCCCCGAGTGTGAGTATTGCTCATCACTCGTAGTATTTTCGAACTTACGCGAATGTTGATTCGCAGCTAAGCTGTCGAGTGAATGGATTACTATCCACCCGACAAGGTTTTTTAATTAGGCAAAACGTGTTTCGCAGCTAAGCCCCCGAGTGTGAGGTTTGCTCATCACTCGAAGTATTTTCGAACTTAGGCAAATGACGATTCGCAGCTAAGCTGTCGAGTGAATGGATTACTATCCACCCGACGAGGTTTTTTACTTAGGCGAAACGTGTTTCGCAGCTAAGCCCCCGAGTGTGAGGATTGCTCATCACTTGGAGTATTTTTGAACTTAGGGGAATGTAGATTCGCAGATAAGCTGTTGAGTGAATGGATTACTATCCACCCGACGAGGTTTTTAACTTAGGTGAAACGTGTTTCGTAGCTAAGCCCCCGAGTGTGAGGATTGCTCATCACTCGAAGTATTTTCGAACACAGGCGAATGTCGATTCATAGCTAAGTTGTCGAGTGAATGGATTACTATCCACCTAACGAGGTTTTTTAGTTAGGCGAAACGTGTTTTGCAGCTAAACCCCCGAGTGTGAGGATTGCTCATCACTCAGAGTATTTTCGAACTTAGGCGAATGTCGATTCGCAGCTAAGTTGACGAGTGAATGGATTACTATCCACCCGATAGGGTTTTTAACTTAAGCAAAACATGTTCACGGCTAAGCCCTCGAGTGCGAGGATTACTCTTCACTCGGAGTATCCCCCAGAATGTAACTGTACGATTGGGACCGACGATATATATTGCAGAAATGTGAATTGCATTGATGAAGTATTCTTATTACATCAGAAGATTCTTAACTCAAGTATAAAAACGCCGGAGCAGATCTGCATTCTAGGGTCGTGGCTCGTCTATCTGCTTCATGAGATTGTACAGGTGATAGGCTCCATTGTTTAGCACCTTAGTGACGACAAAAGGGCCTTCCCATGCAGGAGCAAGCCCGTGAGGTCGGTGTTGATTCACTTGGAGCACTAAGTCTCCCTCATGAAACGCCCGACTCTTGACATTCTTTGCATGAAAGCGCCGCAGGTCTTGCTGATAGGCAGTAGTCCGGATCAGAGCCATCTCTCGCTCCTCCTCCATAAGATCTACACCGTCCTGTCTAGCCTGTTCAGCTTGAGCCTCAGAATACAGCTCCACTCGAGGAGAGTTGTGGGACAACTCACTCGGCAATATGGCTTCAGCACCATAGACAAGTAAGAAAGGAGTTCGTCTAGTCGATCGATTAGGCATTGTCCTTAGACCCCACAAAACAGAAGGCAGCTCAGTTACCCAGGCTCTGGCGGCATGATCCAAATCACGCATGAGACGAGGCTTCAGATCTTTGCAGGATGAGACCATTAGCCTGCTTGACGTGCCCATTGGTTTGAGGATGCACAACAAATGCATATTCCACTTGGGTGCCTTGGGAGTTACAGAAGTTCCTGAATTCTTCCGAGTCAAAATTAGCGCCGTTGTCCATGATGATGCCATGCGGAATGCCGTATCGAATAATGATCTCTCTCATGAACATGACCGTTGTGCGGGAGTTCAACTTCTTGATTGGCTTGGCTTCTATCCACTTGGTGAATTTGTCGACTGCTACCAACAAGTGAGTGAATCCTCCTTTTTCGGGTCGAAAGGGGCCAACCATGTTGACTCCCCAAACCGCAAATGGCTAGGCGAGTGGAATTGTCTTCAGAACAGATGCCGGCTTGTGTGATAGGTTCGCATAGAACTGGCAACCATCGCAATGATCAATGATGTCTTTATCCATCTCATTAGCTCGTAGCTAGTAAAAACCAGCTCGATATGCTTTAGCGACAATCGTCGTTGAAGACGCATGGTGTCCACAAGTTCCCAAGTGAATCTCGTCTAGAATCATTCGACCTTCCTCAGGGGAAATGCAGAATTGGGTGACGCTAGTCGCACTCTCTCTGAACAGCTGATCTCCCATTACAGTGAAAGCCTTGGACCTGCGCACAATCTGTTGAGCCTCTGTGTCATCTTCAGGGAGCTCTTGTCTGAGGTTATAGGCAATATAAGGCATAGTCCAGTCGGGAATGATAACCAGAATTTCGGTGAATGGATCATCTTGAACCGAAGGAGTGCGCAAGTGCTCCAAGAACACACCACTGGGGACAGGCAGTCGAGTGGAACCAATCTTGGACAGCTCATCAGCCGCTTGATTTTTCAATTAGGGAAGATGATGAAGTTCTAGGCCTTCAAATTTCTTCTCCAACTTTCGGACTGCATTGCAGTATCCAGTCATAGTGGGGTTTCGAACATCCCACTCATTCATCACTTGATTCACCACCAAATCTGAGTCACCATAAACCATCAAGCGCTTGACGCCGAGTGAGATAGCCATGCGCAATCCATACAAAAGTGCTTCATACTCTACCTCATTGTTGGAAGAATCAAAGTGAATTTGCAAGACATAGCTGAGCTTGTCACCGTTGGGAGATATCAAGACAACCCCAGCACCGAACCCATTCAACATTTTGGAGCCATCAAAGAACATTGTCCAATACGTCGAGTGAACTTGGATAGGCTGTTGCTGCTCAATCCACTCGGCCATGAAATCTGCCAATCCTTGGGACTTGATTGCTTTCTTGGCTTTGAATCTGATGTCAAAGTGTCCAAGCTTGATTGCCCATTGAGCCACTCGACCTGATGCGTCTCGATTATTGAAAAATTCGGAGAAGGGAGCATCACTGACGACTGAAATCAAGTGGTCTTGGAAATAATGCGCCACCTTCTTCGCTAATAGGTAAATTCCATAAACCAGCTTCTGATAATGTCGATATCTTTGCTTTGAGGGGGACAATACTTCCGAGACATAATAAACTGGCCGCTGAACTTTATAAGCTTTACCTTCCTCTTCTCGCTCGACAGTCAGTACTGTACTGATGACCTGATTTGTGGCCGCGATGTACAGGAGCAAGGGCTCTTTGCTGGCATGAGCGGCAAGCACCGGCTAGATGGAGAGCAGGGCTTTGAGCTCAACAAACGTTGCTTCGGCTTCGGGAGTCCAGTAGAATGTGTCGGACTTCTTCATCAACTGATATAAGGGCAGTGCCTTCTCACCAAGATGAGAAATAAATCCACCCAATGCTGCCAAGCAACCTGTGAGCTTCTAAACGTCGTGCACTCGCATGGGAGTCTTCATATGGGTGATGGCGCTAATTTTCTTAGGGTTGACATCAATCCCTCGATCAGAAATGAGAAAACCGAGCAACTTGCCGCTAGGGACACCGAAAGTACATTTGGCCGGATTCAGTTTTATGTCGAATCGCCTCAGATTGGCGAATGTCTCGGCCAAGTCAGCCAGTAGGTCGGAACCTTTGCGGGACATGACCACTATATCATGCATGTATGGCTCGACAGTCTGAGGGATCTGGTCGAGTAAACATTTCTGAATCATGCGCATAAAAGTAGCACTAGCATTCTTGAGACCAAAAGGCATGGTGATGTAACAAAAACACCTGAATGGGGTGATGAAGGTTGTCTTTATTTCATCTGGGCCATACAGACGAATCTGATGGTACCCAGAATAAGCATCCAAAAATGATAAATTCCCACACCCCGTTGGCAAGTCAACAATGTGATCTATGCGGGGCAGCGGAGTGGTAAATCACAACATTCGAGAGCCACTCGGAGTGGTAAATCTCCCGAGTGGACTTGGCTTGCAAGAGACGGGCCACTTCTTCTCTGTTTGCGTTGCGCTTCTCCGCCACTAAGCGACACAAATGCTCCCTGACGGGTTTGGCTTTCAGATCCACTAACAGACCGTGCTCAGCCAGCTCCCTGGGAACCCTCGGCATGTCAGCAGGCTTCCATGCAAAGATATCCCAGTTCTCACGGAGGAACTGGATGAGCTCGTGTTACTATTTACTATCGAGTGTTGTTGAGATATTCGTTGGGGCTGCGGTTGGATCCATCGGGTGGATGTGTACCTTATTCACTTCCCTTGCTGACTGAAATGCCGACTCGGAAGCCGGCTTCTTTGCACGGAGCAAATCGGCAGGGTCGGCGGTTTTCTTGTACTCCTCCAACTCTACCATAGCCATCTGTTGATCGGCGATCTTGGAGCCTTGCTGGAGGCATTCTTCAGCCCGCTGTCGATTGCCCATGACCATGATCATGCCCTTAGGGCCTGGCATTTTCAAATTGAGATACACATAACATGGTCGGGCCATGAAACGTGCATAACCGGGTCGACCCAGAATGGCGTGTTAACACTCTTGAAATCCATGACTTCAAATGTCAACTTTTCTTTTTGGAAATTTTTTTCATCTCCGAATGTCACATCCAATGCTATCTAGCTGAGTCACTTGGCTTTATTTCCTAGGATGACCCGTGAAACTACATGCTTCTCTCACTCAGACGGGACTCAGAATGCCCATCCCTTTCAGGGTACCTGCATAAAGAATGTTTAGGCTGTTGCCGCCATCCATGAGGACCTTTCTAAGTCGAGTCCCCTGCACCACTGGATCAACTACCAGAGCCTGCCGACTGGGAGTGGCCACATGAGTAGGATGGTCTGTCTAGTCGAATGTGATAGCATACTGGGTCCATCTGAGGTAGGTGGGGGTATCGGGCACAGCCATGTTGATTTCTCTATTGATGACTGTCAGGCGGCTCTTGCTCTCGACATCAGCAAAGATTACCAGTGTAGTAGTGACATTCGGGAATGTTTCCTTTTCCTCATCTTCATCTCCCTTCTTAGGAGATTTCTCACTCGGCTGGTCTCCCTTGAATTGTAGGATAAGGGTTCGACACTGTCGAGTGGTGTGCTTGGGCAAAATCAGATTGCCTTCCGCATCTTTCCTCGTGTGTATTACACACGGCTGATCCATCATATCAGTTCCTGACTAATTTTTCCCTTTCTTGGGGGCACACTATGCTTTAGCTTTGCCCTTGTTCTTCGGCTGAGTCGCCAGTCCTGTCACTTCTGCCTGAACCGGATCTTCAGCCTTTCGCTTCTCTTTCCGATTGTCGCCAGCCTCATTGACAACTGCCTTTCCTTTGCCGCAATGGAGGCGGTCTTCTTCCTCACCATTAGCGTACCAAGTGGCGATTTCCATCATCTTGCCGAGTGAGAGATCACCCGTCCGCCCAAACTTCAGGTATAGTTCTCTATATCTCACACCAGCCTTGAAATCACAAACACCCTGGTGTTCCGACACATTCTCCACTATATGATGCAGAGTGGACCATCGCTGAATATGATCCCTTAAAGTTTCATTGGGATTCTGGACATAGTGCTGTAAGTCGACCAGACCTGCCGGACGCTAGCAAGTGCCCTCAAAGGTTCGGACAAAAACTCGGGCAAGATCCTCCCAGCAATGTATACTGGAAAGAGCCAGACGATTCAGCCAAGCTCGAGCCGAACCATCCAACATCAGGGGCAGGTGTTTCATTGCAACATTGTCATTTCCACCACCAATTTGCACAGCCACTCGGTAATCATATAACCAAGTCTCTCGCTTTGTTTCGCCAAAAAACTTTCCAATTCCCGCCGCCACTTTAAAGTTGGGGGGGTCTCTATAGAACGTATGGCTCTGCTGAAACACTCGGGACCAGACACCACGGCTGAGCTTCCACTTGGAACATCTCTATTGTGTCGTTCTCTATAGGCTCTGCCCTTGTCAATTCGCTTCTGAACAAGGTAGGCATGGGCGTCAAAGCCCGCATCCCTCTCATCACCAGAGGAGTGCCTGTCATCCTGGCACTAGGGAACGTACACACCACTTTGAGGAGGAGTGGGCACTCGACGGTGGTCTTCGGGGTGAAACTAATCGCTATCTTGCCCTTCACAAAAACCGCCTCCCTGACGGTGTAAGGGCGATCCAAGGCTATGTGTCGACTGAACGGTCTCCCCCCTGGGTGAATTGCTATGTATCCTGTTGCGAGACTGAGAAACTACTGAATTCTGACGTTGCGCTGCATCTAATAGTGCTCTGATCTGCATGAGCCCTCTTCTAGCCTTTGACCGGGACGGCTGAATGGAATCCGCTATCCTAGCAGCAGCAACATTTAGCACAGGAGTTCGATATACCTCAACATCATTGTGAGATCCAGTCAGAAACAGTTGTCGATGACGTCGACTTGGGCATGGTGGGCGCTGGCGAGCGCGCTCGTCAATCTCCGCCTGGAGTTCTTCCAAACAAATGTGCACGGCCTCCAAAGCTTGGGTCTCGGCAGTCGTGCCTATCATGGGAGTATGAAGAACCTCCTCTTTGTGAAGCGGATGCTCTTCCGACGGACCTCTAGCCTCGCGTCTGCCATGGCCAAAGCCAGGCGGCGAACTCTGATGAGAGCCCTCCATCAATACCTCCGCTGCGGGATCGCAGCTTTCGCACTCGGAAGGCACGTCGGATGGATCAGAATCCGACTCGAACACGCCGTGAAGGGACTCGGCGGGCTCGAGTGCTGCAATGTGTGGAGAAGTTTGACGCGCCACCGCGTGTTTAACCCATCGCTTAAGTTGTGCGCGGCCAGACTGCTTGCGACCGTGAACAGCAAGGGGAGGCGACGTGTAAGGAGTCGAAGGCTGACGCGGCAACATGCCGCACGAACTCGCGTGGAAGTGTGTGCGACCTCACAGACCGGGAGCGCCTCGACATCAAGAGGTGCTTCCTGGAGCCATGACGAATCGTCGGCGATGAGGGTGAGCGCACCGAAACGGATCTCGTGGCTCAGAGCAAAAACGCCACCAAAAGACATGTCGAAGGATGAAAAATGTAACCTCGCCGGAAGTCACTTAGACGCCTGCCCCACGGTGGGCGCCAACTATCGTGGGAACGAGCCTGACAGTAGATGGTAGGGGTACAAAAGGAGAGGGCAGAGTCCTAGCTACAGCAAGGATGTACACACGGATGTATGAGTTCAGGCCCCTCTCGTGGAGGTAACAGCCCTACGTCTCAGTGCTCGGGAGCTTATGTCGTGTGGAATATATGGATTACAATGGTTGCGAACCCTTGTCTAGGAGGGGAGGGGCGTCTTATATAGAGTTCGCTACCCCTCATTATTGCCCAGCATCTAAGGGTCCAATCCTAGGGTTAAAGTCTGTCGTTACTGTAACGTACGTAATAAAAGCTACTAATGACCATTGAACCAACGTCTGCCCATTGGGCTCTCGATGATGGCTCCTAGTCTTCTGGCGTCGAGTAAGCGTGAGGTCTTCCAAGTGACACATGACTGCCGAGTGAAGGAAGGAGTCTCCGACTGGATATTTGTTGAGTGACTTTGAACGTCTCTAGGAATACACTCAGAAGTTCATGCTTGATCTTGAAGTTCTCCCATGCAGTGTCCTTAGGTAGGGTGTGTAGGCCTTGTCTAGGACCCTACCCTAGGTACATATCCTCGTCAGACGGGAACCGGATCGTGAAGCGACCGTGGATAAATTGAAGATGTTGCAACTGAATTCTCAAGCATGTGACATTCTCTTCAACTGCTTATGCCCCGAAGAATTCAACAAAATCAGTCGTCTTGAGAATGCAAAAGAGATTTGGGATACTTTGGTTGATATGCATGAAGGAACCGAGTCCATGAGAGAATCCAAGTTAGATGTTCTTCAAGGTCAGCTTGACAAGTTCAAGATGAAGGATGTGAAGGAGTCACACAGATGTACTCTAGGCTATCTCTCATCACCAATGAGATTGCCGGCTTAGGAAGCGAAGAAATGACCGACAAATTCATCATCAAGAAGATACTTAGAGCTTTGTATGAGAGATACTACACCATGTGGACATTGATCCAAATGATGCCAGACTACAAAGATCTCAAGCCTATGAAAGTCATTCGAAGGATTGTTGCTCATGAGATGACACTCAAAGATAAGGAAGAACTTCATCACAAGTCTAGCGGTGCTTACAAAGCTACAAGTGATCCTCCGGCAACTTCAAGCAACAAACCTTGTCTCCAATGAAGAGATAAGCCTCATTGTCAAGAAATTCAACAAGTTCTACAAGAATAGAGGCAAAGAAAGAAACTCCAACTCAAGATATGAAGAGAAGTGCTTGTCAAGTCATGACCGCAATTGTTATAATTGTAGGAAGCCTGGACACTACTCAAATGAGTGCACGGCTCCCTACAAAATAAGAGAAGAGTCACCTCAAAGACGAAGCTCAAGAAATGAATCACCACAAAGAGAGAGAAGTAGTAGAGATGATCGTTATGAACAAAGACACTCAAGGAGAAGTAGAGATTCAGAGAACAAGGACAAGTACACCAAGAGCTACACAAGAAGAAAACATCAAGCTCATGTTGGTGAATTGGTTTCTGGCTTCGACTCCGACAACAACTTTGAGAGAAGCTATCACTCCGACTCCGACCATAGTCAACATGATGGTGTTGCCGGAATTGCTCTAGTGACTACCAACTCCTACGATCTATTTGATTCACCAAACGAAGGGAGTGGAAGTTGCTTCATGGCTAAAGGCCCTAAGGTATCACAGCCTGAGTATCCTGATTTCGATAGTGGTGAAGATGATTTGATTTGTGATGATGACTTTCTTTGTGATAAATCTAGTGATGTTGATCAAAATGAACTTGATAATTCTCATGCTAGTTAAGATAAGTCATTTGAGGATGATAAGATGAAAACAGAACAACTAACTAAAGAACTAAACACCCTTATGTTAGCTCATGAATCTACTCTCGAAGATCATAGAGAGCTTGTGAGAACCCATGAGAAGCTAAGCTTCGAGAAGCTCAACTTGGAGCAAGAGCATGAGTTTCTCAAAGCTATCAATGACGATCTCTGAAAGAAGACTTCATCTTATCAAGTCAAACGACTACTCTTGTCTACTTTCATGCCTCAAGTTAAAACTAAGCAATCTAGTAACAAAGGCAAGAAAGATTCTTCAGCTAGTAGCAACAATAAAAATACTAAACCCAATGATGTTGTTTCTAGTAGTTCTATTGATTACACTAATGATGATTCTCTTAGCCAAGATACACTTGAGCAAGAAAATGCTTTATTGGAATGAATTATAGAAAAGGGTATCTACAAGAGACTTGCCGGATGTAAGCAATTGGAGGAAATTGTACGCAAGCACGGAGCATAGCGGAGGAATTATGTGTTGGCTACTTCAATGCTAATGAAGCTGAGTGGGAACAAGGTCAATATCCCAAGCCCAAGTTTGTTCCTCAAAGTAGAAGTATGAAAATACTCTTCCCAAGGGGACAAACACTCAAGATGACCTTCCACCACAAGACCACAAGCTCAAGGGCAAGAACAAGCTTCAAGAGGACATTGACTCACATGAAGATGAACCCCTAGCTTTGGTGGAGTCGGTTCCCAAAGCTACTTCAAGCTCAACTACTACTAAGGCTACTTCAACACCAAGGATCCCCATCAACTTGATGTGGGTCCCTAAGAAGAACAACTTGAAGGTTCTTGAGGGGTGACTCCTCCAATGAAATTCACTCACATTAATTATTGGCAAGAACTTTTTGCACTCAACATCAAATCAATGCAATAGTTCAAAGAGTCACACATTCCCTCAAAAGTAACCAAGGGACAAGGTAATCAACTAATCAATGGACATCATAACATATGCTTTGCACTCCATGTCCATAGATATCCTTGTATTTGTCTCTTGTATGTTAGGACCAACCCATGTAGGTGAGAAGAGAAAGGAAACAACAAGGATTCTCCCAACTCTTGGTGATCTTCATCAACATTGAGCATCCACAACTACCTCACCAACATGAAGTCTTCATCGACAAAACCCAAGGTTAGTTTATCCCACTTGTGGGGGATGTCACATTAAGGGGGAGATTTACTCTCAGACTTGAGTCAAAGCATCTCTCAGTATGTGACAACATTAGATGCGTTATGAAAAAGTGGTAACCTCACTTGTGCTTAAACGATGAGTATGACCTATGATCAAGTACTCTTACTTGTCTCCTAAGTCAAATACTCATATATATAGATGACTTCATCATCGCCCAAGTGCTTGTTAGATGCTAGAGTGTTTGTGCATATTTGTCATGATTTCTTTTGACATCTTATTGTGTGAGCATGTTGGTCTGCATTTATTTTCTCATTCGAAGACATCCAATTGTTGCTATTTGGCTTTTGATTTATCTTTTGCCAATTGGATGGACAAGAATGCCTAGGACCACTCTTTAGCTATCTATGCTTTCTCACCTCATATTCCATTCATGCTGCATCACAAAACTTGAACAAGTGCTTTTCGATCCCTCTGTGTGTGGAGCACTCGGAGTTCCGTATCGACAAGGACTGAACATTAAAACCTCCCAAGTGCATCTCGATGGAACCAACCCCACAATCTCGGTCTCACCGATTGCCTAGGGTTGATTTGGTTTTTAACCTCGGTACACCGATTTCATATTCTCGGTTAGACCGAGTTTCCCTATCAGCTAATAGTTGTGGAACTCGGTGACACCGAAAACATAAAATCGGTATCACCTACAATGAAGGGTACATATGATGTGGACCCCTATGCTTTGAAGTTCAATCTTCAACGTCACGCCTTAGAACCCTAAGCTGCCCCCTCGAGACCCCTAGTCGTCGCCCTTTTCTTCCCGAGCTCCTCCGTCATTGGGAATCACCGCCGTCGACGAAATCTACTCCATCATTGCCGCCGTAGAGGATCCACGCCAAGCTAGGGTACGGATTCGATCTCTAGTGCACTCCCCATCTGATTCTTGCGCATTAGATAGTTGATTATCATCTTTACACCCTTTGCTCATGTATCCATCCACTAAAATCTGCAAAATCTCGAGTTAGATGGATTTTCTAGGGTTTTGTTGTCCGCCCGATATATCTTGGTGGAACCGAAACGAAAATGCCGGTCTCACCGATATGCTTTTCAGTGTGGTTGAGAACTGACTCGGTGGAACAAAGTGGCTCTTTTCGGACCTACCGAAAAGGCTGCCAAGTTCCTGTTAAAGAGTTGGTCTGTCTCGGCCCCACTAAAAATTTATGTTCGGCTGCACCAATATGTATGTGATAGATTGCTAAACTTTTTGAAAACTCATTTCTCATTTTGTGATAAATCATCTACTTCCACTCATCTACACTCTATTCACAAGGTCAGTATGTCAGGCTCAGAAGATAGTCAGAATGTGCCACAGCAGGGAGTTGATGTGAGTTCTGGAACAAACCCAGAAGCTAGTTCTTTTTCAGACCCAGGCACCCCCAGCTCTCATGGGTTTCCCAAGGCTGCCACCTGGACTAGTAAGAAGTTGAAGTCAGATGAAGAAGACTCAGACTTTGTCCCTGAAGAGATTCTTGCTAACAAGCAAGAGAAGGCTGCCAAGAAGTCAACAACTGAAGCTACTTCCTCTCGAAGAGTTGTCAGCAAGATTTATGCACCAGCTTCTACCTTCAAGGCTCATGAGACTGCTAGAGCAACAATTTCTGTTGAGGTCCCCAAGAGAGATATGCCTAAGAAGGCAAGGGAGAAAAAGGCCAGGAAGAGGATCATTCATGTGACTGGTAGGCCTACCTCAATGTATGAGGATCCAGAGGAAGCATCTGATGTTGCTGCTGAGAAAGAGGAGGAGGAGCCAGCTACAAAGGCTCCTCCCAAAAAGAAGGCAAAGAAACTTATGTCTGATGCTATGCCTAAGACCAGCACATCCAAGAAGGCTGCTGAGAAGCCTAAAAGGACAACCAGGCAGATTCCAGCTTCTGAGAAGAATAAAAGAACTACTTCTAGAGTTGAAGATGTGGATGACTTGACAACAATGATGAAACTAAGACCACACCACCCAATACACAATGCCAGCGACCCACTGGCTGAGGACATGAATAAGAGGAAGGATTCAGGATTGAGGACATGGAGAGCTGCTGATCCATATGCCCTAAGGAAGAAGACTGTTGTGGACTATAGATTCTATACCACAGAGAACATGATTTCTATGAGACTATGCTCTTTGAAAAGAGTCCAACTATTAGTGATATGTGGTATGTTGATTGGAAGTTCATCAAGGAGAATGAGGACTACTTTCCAAGTGTCCATGACAACTTCCATTGCATAGGTCTAGATGAGTTTCTTGGCAGAGAGTTCACTGCATGGAACGATGAAATGATCATGGAATTCTACTCCACTGCAAACTTCTACGGAGATGGTAGAATTGTGTGGATGACGGAAGGTGCAAGGTAAGAATCAACTGTTGAAGAATGGGTTGATATCTTAGGAGTTCCTGAAGCACAGGATGGTGACTTGGATGTCTACTCATAATCCAAGGCTAGCCACAATGCTATGGCTAACATGTACAAGGAGATCCCTGCTGCAAATGTGAGTCTCACAGGCTAGGATCAATTTATTTTCTTTAGGCTGGCCTCCGCACTATCAACACCATTCTGAGGCATACCCTGATTCCCAAGCCCGAAGATGACAAGATGATTTGAGGCCACTCCATCAACATGTTGATCCACCTTGACAGTCAGACCAGGATGAGAGTCATGGATCTGATTGTAGAGACAATCAAGTGGGTTGCTGCTGACCAGAAGCGCTCCTGCTGTTATGCACCTTATATTCAGATGCTCATCAACTCAAAACTGGAGAAGCACATTTTTGCCCTAGATCGTCCACATTTGCCCCTATAGCCAGATCTTGAGGACAATGTTGTGGTTATGGATGCTGATCATCCCACTTTAGTTGCAGCTCAGGAGGAAGCAGAGGCAGTCAGAGGCACTAGTGCTCAAGTCCCTAGATCCAGGAACGAGAAAATGGATCTATTGATATCATCTGTTCAACTCATGCAGAAGGACATTAAGGGGATTCTGGACAACCAGAATAGTCTTGTCAGGATCTTTGAGACCAGAATCAAGACCCTTACTAAGAAAGTGGACGGGCTGACTAAGACGGTGACAGAGCTTCAGCACGAACTAGACTCTGTGACATCCCTCGGGTCTCTTCTACTGCAGATGATGACAATGATGATGATGATGAGGATGGTTCACCTCTAGGGCCAGGCACTCAGTTCACCACTCTGGCTAGATCAGCCACTGTGCCAGTTCCATCAGCTCCATCAGCTCCATCAGCTCCATCAACTTCTGCTCCATCAGTGACCATTCCAGCTACATCCACGACATCTGCAGCGATCTTCGCTGATGCTGTCATCTCGACTCCTTCATCAACAACCGGAGGAGATATGCCCAAGAACAATTAGATGTATGCCTTTCAGCTATTTGATAACTTGTTGCCAAAGGGGGAGAAGTTTATATAGATCTTTAGGCTTCAAGCGAGAGAGCATTTTGGTGTTTTATTGCTTTTCGAAACATTTCGTTATTTTGGTTTGATGTGAGACACTTTTGTGTTTATGTGTGATCATACATTGCTATGTGATGTGATGCTACTATTTCCAATCATCTTAATTCTTATGAGATGATCATTCACCTTTGCCTGATTGTGTTGTGCCATGTTATACATTCTAAATTATTCTCGCTCACCACCAAGTTGTATGTGACATGGAAGAAGTGCTCCATATACCTAATCGATTGTGCATTTGCATTCAAACGCAAATTCAAAATAATGCACAAATTTAGGGGGAGCTCTTGCTTATCACATACCTCTCAAAGCGATGATTATATTCATTGATTTTATCATATGTAGAAGCTTTGATCTATATGTTGTCATCAATTACCAAAAAGGGGGAGATTGAAAGCACATTTGCTCCCTTGGTAGTTTTGGTAATTAATAACAACATATAAGTCATTGAACTAAAGTTTCCACCAAGTATATTTTAGGAAATGTTCAATGATAGGATTGGCAAAAGGAGATTGTGGAGAAACCCCAAGATGCAAGGAAATAGGTTGGCCAAGCTTCAAGCAAGAGGACTCTACATTTTATATTTGTGAGAAATCATTTTGAGTCCATAGGAAAGCCAATACTATTAAAACGGGGCAAGGTTTTGTTGGTGAACAATATGCTCAAACGTGCACAAGTGATAGTCGCCAAAAACATCCACAAACGCTACCACCAAAGTCTGTTCTATACCTAACACTCAAAATCGGTGCAACCAACTTTCCCATACCTGTGCCATCGATTCCTGAACCTAGACAGACTCAAGCCAAACCCTAGCCACTTAGGTGCAACCAATTCCATACCGGTGCCACCGAGATTAGGTTGCCAACTTTCTATTATGCAAATTCACATTTTCAGTCCGACCGAGAATGTTGGATCGGCGTCACCGAGATTGGAAATCCGACCGTTGGTCACCTTATCGGTGCAACCGAGTTTCCTATATCGGCTTTACCCAGATTCAAAAGTTGCCACCTTTTGGTCACTTCGGTACCACCGAGATTAACACATCGGTGTCACTGAGTTGGTCACTTTGTGTGTAACGGTTGGATTTTTGGGGATGCCTATATATGCCCCTTCACCACCACCTACTCGAAAGAGAAGCACTCAGAACTATTCCATACCTATCCTATCAGATATTCTGAGAGAGAACCACCTACCCTTGTGTTGAGGTCAAGATCTTCCACTCCAATCATATGGATCTTGATTTTTAGCCTCCCCAAGTAGCTCTCCACCAATCCCATCTCTTCCACCATGCCAAATCTGTGAGAGAGTGATTGGGTGCTGAGGAGTCTATCATCTTGAAGCACAAGAGCATGGAGTTCATCGTCATTACTGAGCCTATTACCTTTTGGAGGGTGGTGCCTCCTAGATTGGTTAGGTGTCGCTTGGGAGCCTCCTACTTCGTGTTGTGGAGTGAATCAAGAGGTTTGTAAGGGCAAGCAGATTGCCTACTTCGTGAAGATCTACCCATAGTGAGGCTAGTCCTTCGTGGACGGAAGCCGTATGGAATAGTCAAGGTTGCTACTTCGTGGACCCTTTTGGGTGGAGCCCTCCGTGGACTCTCGCGGCTGTTACCCTCCATGGGTTGAAGACTCCATAAACGTGGATGTATGATAGCGCCACCTATCGGAACCACAGGAAAAATCATCGTGTCTACAACTACGTTTGAACTTCCTACCCTACACTTCTATACATGCTTGTAGTTACTTTTTGCTGCTATATACTCTTAGACTTGCATGTGTAGGGCGTACTTGAGTGGCCATGAAATGCTAAAAACTGTCAACCCTAAAACCTGGTATAGGCAAAACTTTTAATTGGTCAAGTAATCTAATCACCCCCCCTCTAGACATACTTTTGGTCCTACACTCATGTGACAAAGAGTTCACTCCAAAGTCACAAATAGCGGAGAACTAACGAAGAAATTATTGTAGGGTACGAAACCACCTCAAAGTTATTATTTCCGATCAATCTTATGACCTATCCCTATATGTGTCATGAACAGCCCTACAGTTCATACCAAAATAACACCTGAAGATACACATCAACCTAAACCCTAATGTCTCCTAGATACTCCAATGTCACCACAAGTACCCGTGTGCTTGATTATACGATATGCATCACACAATTTCAGATTCATCATGTTCAATCCAACACAAAGAACTTCAAAGAGTTCCCCCACAGTTTCTAATGGAGATTCAAGGCAAAAACATGTGCCAACCCCTATGCAAAGATTCCCAAGGTCATGGAACCTGCAAGTTGATCACCAAAAAATACATCAAGTGGATCAATAGAACATCCCATTTTCACCATGGATATCCCATCGCAAGACATACATCACGTGTTCTCAAATCCTTAAACACTCAATCTTATAATAAAACTTCAAAGGAAAACTCAATTCATCGCAAGAAGATAGAGAGAGGAAAACTCCATATGATTCATCTATATCAATAAAGCTCACGGTACATCAAGATCATGCCATCTCAAGAACACGAGAGAGAGAGAGATCAAACACATAGCCATTGGTACATACCCTCAGTCCCGAGGGTGAACTACTCCCTCCTCATCATGGAGACCGCCGGGGTGTTGATGATGGCCTCCGGTGATGGTTTCCCCCTCCAGGAGGGTGCCGTAATGGGCTCCCGATTGGTTTTTCGTGGCTCTCGAGGCTTGAAGTGGCAGAACTCCCGATCTAGGTTTCTTTTCATAGGTTTATGTGTTTATAGGAATTTTTGGCATCGGTCCCACGTTCCAGAAGGTTCCTAGGTAGGTCACAAGCCAGCTAGGCGCGACTAGGGTGGTGGCCGCGTCCTGGTGGCTTGTGACTCCCTTGGGACTCTTCTTCGGTATAATTTTGCTCCAGTATTTTTTATATTTTCCAAAAATATTCTCCGTAAATTTTTAGCCCATTCCGAGATCTTTTGTTTCTGCACAAAAACAACACCACGATAGTTCTGCTGAAACCAGCGTCAGTCCGGGTTAGTTTTAATGAAATCATACCAAAATCATATACCATTATTGTAAACATGGCATGAAGACTTCATAAATTATATATACGTTCGAGACGTATCATGGAGCACTGCTTCCGACCCATACACTAGGGAGAAGGGCATCTCCCTGGTATCTCGATTTGGTCTCATTCTGAGGGACCGAAGAACCATCGGCAGCTCATCAATCCAGCGCTTGCCGCTTCTCCGTAGTGTGTCAAAAGTTCTTGTTTTGTGTCCTCGCAGCACTTCAGCATTCATCCTCTCAACCTGCCCATTACTTCTTGGGTCGGCAAAAGAGGCGAAGGAGACCTTGCTTACAAGGCTTTGGATGTATTGGATGAAAGCGCAGCTCATGAACTGGGTGCCGTTGTCGGTGATCACTCTATTGGGCACTCCAAAACAACACATTAGTCATTTCATGAACTCTATAGCTAACTGCGCCGGTCACCTTCCTCACCGGTTCCACCTCAGCCCACTTTGTGAACATGTCGATTTCTATGAACAAGAACTCAAATTCCCCAACAATGCCAGGAAAGGGGCCCAATATATCGAGCCCCTATACCGAGAATGGCCAGGATAAAGGGATCATCTAGAGAGCTTGGGCCGGCTGATGGATATTCTTGGAATGGAACTGGTAGGCTTCACATTTGGTGACCACCTTAGTTGCATCTTGGAGGGTGGTGGGCCAATAGAAACCCTACCAGAAGGCTTTCCCGGCAAGGGCCCTTGATCCAATGTGAGAGCCACATACAACTCCGTGAATCTCTGCCAACGGCTTCAGTCCATCGTCTCAGTAGATGGACCTCAATTTCACACCGTTTGGTCGTCTTTTGTACAAGGTGTCATCGACAAAGAGGTACATACTTGACTGACTGGCAACATTTTTGGCCTCTTCGTGCTCTTTGGGAAGCTCTCTTGTTTGAAGGAAGTGGACTATATGTTGTGCCCAGGATCGAGCTTATGGCTCGACAATGAGGACTATAGGCATCTCCTCGTCCATGGGAGTTCTTACCTCGACCGCGACAACCCAGGGTTCTACAGGAGAGAGCTGCTCACTAATCGAAACGGGACTTCCCCCGGCAGCCTCTCTACCGGCGGCTTCGGGAACGTCTGTCTGGAAATGCTTGTCAGAGTTTAGCCTTGTCCTTTTCCTGGTAATCGTTGATGGGGATACTAATGGTTAAGCGAGGCGGAGGACAAAAGTCCCTGGTTCCACATGAAGCATCTGTGCGGTGCACTTCGATAGGTGATCAGTGATGCTGTTTGCTACACGTGGCACATGCTCTACTTGCAATCCATCAAAGTGATCCTCTAGTTTCCTGACTTCTTCCACATATGCTTCCATCAACGGGCATTGATAATCTTGGTTAACTTGCTTCACCACGAGCTGAGAATCTCCTCGGATGATCAGTTTCTCAATTCCCAACTCAATTGCGATTCTGAGTTCGGCAAGGAGACCCTCATACTCAACGGTGTTGTTGGTAGCCTCCTCCTGGAGAAAGTGGATCTGAACCACATACTTGAGGTGCACTCTGGTGGGGGCGACGAGGTTCATGCTTGCTCCGGCACCCTGGAGCAAGAGAGCACCATCAAAGTACATGATCCAATCCTTGGGTGTTTCTTTGTCGGGAAGAATTATCTCCGAAACCTCTTCGGCTGGCATGGTGTCCATTTTGGAAAGAACTCTGACGAAGCGCTGCTCTATGTTTTGGAAGTTCTCTCATACTTCAATCCAAAACTTGACAGCTCCAGTTCCCACTCAACTATCCTGCTAGTGGCTTCGGGGTTCCTCAATATACGCTGCAGCGGAAAGCGGTGACAATTGTGATCTCATGGGCTTGGAAGTACTAGCGTAGTTTCCTCAAGGCCATGATGAGGCCGAAGATCAGCTTTTGTACTCCAGAGTAGCTTGACCTAGCCCCCTGCAATAGGGAGATGACAAAGTACACGGGTCGCTGCACCACTTTCTTCCATGCCACTTGCTTGGAACTGCCTTATCTTGCTTGTTGAGGTTCCCCTGTGTCTGCATTGGGTCTTGGCACGGATTCTTCGGTCTCGTCCCCGGCAGCATTAGTCACAGCTGCTGCTTCTTCATCCACTTCGCGCTGCACCACCAGCGCTGTAATAACCATTTGATTCATTGCGGCCAGGTATAGCAGCAATGGTTCTTGTGATTTAGGAGCGACCAAGGTGGGAGTGGAGGAAAGTTAAGTTTTTATATCTTGCATCCATGCCTCTGCTTTCGGTGTCCACTTCATGGGGCCACCGTTTTTTAGAATCTTGAAGAATGGCAAGGCGCGTTCAGCGGATTTTGAGATGAACCTACTCAACGTGGAAACGTAACCGGTCAAACGTCCGATGTCCCTGATTATCTTGGGTGCTTGTATCTTCCCAATTCCTTTCATCTTGTTGGGATTAGCTTCTATTCCTTGTTGACATATAAAGAACCCAAGTAGCTTGCCAGATGGGACGTCAAACACACACTTCTCGGGGTTGAGCTTCAAATTGATCTTGTGCAAGTTTGCAGAAGTTTCTTCCAAGTCTTGTATGATAGTTGCTTCCTCCTTGGTCTTGACTACTATGTCACCCATGTAAGTTTTCATGTTTCTGTGCAACTACGGTCCAAATCCAATCTGCATGGCTCTAGCAAAGGTAGAACCAATGCTCTTTAACCTGAAAGTCATGGGTACAAAGTAGTACGTGTTGCACAGAGTTACGAACCCGGTATTTTCCTCATCCTCCTTAGTCATGAATATTTGGTGGAATACATAGTATGCGTCCAATAAGGCAAGCAAGTCACACCCGGAAGTGGAATCAATAATATGATCCATGCGTGGCAAGGGAAAAGGGTCCTTCGGGCATGCCTTGCTCAAGTCAGTGAAATCTATGCAGAGCCTCCATTTCCCATTCGCCTTGCGCACCACTACCGGGTTGGCTAATCAAGTTCGATGCAAGATTCCTCTAACAAAACCAGCTGTTCGAGTTTCTTGATTTCTTCAGCAATGAACTACTACCGGTCCAAGGCTTGCTTCCTAACCTTTTGATTCACGGGCCTAGCATGAGAGCATACATCAAGGTGGTGCTCCATTACCTCCCTGGGAACACTCGAGATGTCAGATGGTTGCCAAGAAAACACATCAACATTCGCCCGCAGGAAGGCAATGAGCGCACTTTCCTATTTGTCATAAGGGTGGCCCTGATGGTGAATATACCCCAGTGCCACCCAGCCCTGTCGGGACCTTCTATGTCTCAGGATAGGTGACATTGGACTTCTTGCTAGCGGAACTCTCCGGCAGGTCATCGTCAGGTGCAACGCACTACGAAGAGGTGTGCTTCCCGAAGTCCTTTCCGGTGTTCATGCTAGGCTTCTTCGCTTCCTTCAAATCCTTGGCGGGAGCTAGGACTTTCGCAGCCTGAGGTGCTACCACGTCCCGATACATCTTGTCAATGCATATGCGTGCGTCCTTCTTGTCACATTGGATGGAGATGATTTAGGTGGGTCCTGGCATGTTCAAAGTGTTGTAAGCATAGTGGGATGCTACCATGAATGTTGCTAGAGCTGGGTGACCAAGAATTCCATTCTAAGGCAGCGGGGTTCAACCACATCAAACACCACCTTCTTAGTCCCGTAATTCAACTCTCCGCCAAACATCACAGGCAAAGTGATCTTTCCCTTGGGTCGGCTCCTACCGGGGTCGACTCCTTGGAATGTACCCATAGCTTTGAGCTGTCCATCAAGGATTTGTAGCCTTTAAACCACTTTCATGGAGATTAGGTTCAATCCGTCCCTGCTGTCAACTAACATCTTGGTAACTTTGAGGTTGCAGATTGTTGGGGAGACCACCAATGACAAACATCCGACCACGGTGGTGGGGTCAGGATGGTCCTTCTCATCAAATATGATAGGCGTGTAGGACCATTTGAGTGGTCTTCTGGACTCTATAGCTGGCTCCACATCATTGACTTCACGCGCCCACTGCTTGAGTTGGCGATGAGCAGAATGCAAGGATGCACCCCTATCAACACACATGGCCTCAGTTGCCTTCTAGAATTCTCGATCACTGGAATCCTCTTCTTCATCCTCATCATCACTCATATCATCTACTTCTTTATCCTCACGGCCTCCAGCTGGCTTTTCCTTGTGCTGTGTGCCCTTGTTGCAGCCAGCTCCTCTGCCGCCACAGTCCTTCCCGGTAGTACCGCCTTGGCCTTTCTCCTTATTATGCTTCTCGTACTCAGCCCTCTGCTTCTCAGTGAGCTGTTCAACATGGCGGCATGCTTGGAGATCATGGCGTTTGCTACGGAGAATTTTGCAGTATGGCCCGTCGGACTTTCTGCTTTTATCAGCGGTAGCCTGAAAGCACATTTGCTCCCTTGGTGGTTTTGGTAATTAATAACAACGTATATGTCTTTGAACTAATGTTTCCACGAAGCATGTTTCAGGAAAAGTTCAATGATGGGTTGGCAAAAGGATTGTGGAATACCCTACGATGAATGCAAACAGATTAGCAAAGATTCAAGCAAGAGGACTCTACATTTTAATTTGTGAGAAATTACTTTGAGTCCATAGGAAAGTCAATACTATCAAAAGGGGTAAGGTACTGTTTGTGAACAAAATGCTCATACGTGCACAAGTGATAGTAACCACATACACCCACAAGCTCTTCCACAAAAGTCTGTCCAAAGCCAAATATCCAAAATCATTGCAACCAACACTTTCCACTCGGTGCCACCGATTCTCAGCCTCAGATAGACTCATCCAAACCCTATCCATTTGGTACAACTGATTCCATTTTGTTGCCACTGAGTATGACTTGCCAACTCCTTGTGATGCAAATTCACAAAATCGGTTCCACCAAGTTTGTTGACTCGGCGTCACCGAGTTTGGTAATATGACTGTTGGTCACTTTATCGGCGCAACTGAGTTTTATGTATCGGTCTCAAAGAGATTCTAAAGTTGCTACCTTGGAGGCAACTCAGTACCACCGACATTAACACATCGGTGTCACCGTGTCTGACTTATTAGGTGTAACGGTTCGATTTTTGGAGATGCCTATATATACCCCTCCACCACCACTAACTCACAAGAGAAGCACTCAGAACAGATCCCCACTCATACCAACTGATTTTCTGAGAGAGAGACACCTACTCATGTGTTGAGATCATGACATTCCATTCCAACCATATGAATCTTGATCTCTAGCCTCCCCAAGTTGCTTTCCACCCACTCAATCTCTTCCATCATAGACAAATCTGTGAGAGAGTGATGGTGTGTTGAGGAGTCTATCATCTTGAAGCACAAGAGCACGGAGTTCACCGACATTATCGATCCTATTACCTTTCGGAGGGTGGTGCCTCCTAGATTGGTTAGGTGTCCCTTGGGAGCCTCCTACTTAGTGTTGTGGAGTGAACCAAGAAGTTTGTAAGGGCAAGGAGATCACCTACTTCGTGAAGATCTTCCCTGAGTTAGGCTAGTCCTGCATGGACGTAGGCCATCACGGTATTGTCAAGGTTGCTTATTCGTGGAACCCTCCATGGGTAGAGCCATTTGTGGACTCTCGCGACCGTTACCCTGCGTGGGTTGAAGACTCCATAAACATGGACGTACGATAGCACCACCTATCTGAACCACATGAAAAATCACTGTGTCTCCAAATTGCGTTTGATCTTCCTACCCTTTCTTTACTTACATGCTTGTCTTTACTTTCCACTGCTATACTCGTAGACATACATGTGTAGGGTGTACCTGCCTTGCTATGAATGCTAAAAAATGCCAACACTTAAAATTGAGAAATGGTATATTTTTATTTGGTCAACTAGTCTAATCACCCCCCCCCTCTAGCACTATTTCGATCCTACAAGTGGTATTAGAGCTTTGGTCTCCATTGCATTGGTATCACAGCCTAGGAGAGTATGGCGTCTAGTGAGGCAAATTATCACCGTAGAGGTCCATACTTTGATGGCAGTAATTTTGCTAGTTGCAAGCACAAAATGAAAATGCATCTTCTTGGTCATAACCCTGCCGTTTGGGTTGTTCTTCATGTTGGATTGCAATTTGAATTCTTTGAGAATGTAAGGGAACCGGATCACCAAGCAACTGTGGAAGAATTGAAGATGTTGTGACTCAATGCTCAAGCGTGTGACATTCTCTTCAACTACCTATGCCCGAAGGGTTCGACAAAATCAGTCGTTTTGGGAATGCAAAAGAGATTTGGGATACTTTGGTTGATATGCATGAAGGGACCGAATCTGTGAGAGAATCCAAGTTGGGTCTTCTTCAAAGTCAGCATGAAAAGTTCAAGATGAAGGATGGTGAAGGAGTCGCTGAGATGTACTCTAGGCTAGCTCTCATCACCAATGAGATTGTCACCTTAGGAAGCGAAGAAATGACGTGACAATTTCATCATACAGAAGATACTTCGAGCCTTGTATGATCGATATGACACCATATGCACATTGATCCAAACGATTCCCAACTACAAAGATCTCAAGCCAACGGAAGTGATTGGAAGGATTGTTGCTCATGAGATGACACTCAAAGACAAGGAAGAGCTTCACCACAAGTCTAGCAGTGCTTACAAAGCCACAAGTGATGCTACCACAAGTTCAAGCGACAACCTTGTCAAAAATAAAGATGTAAGCTTGATGGTCAAGAAATTCAACAAGTTCTACAACAATAGAAGCAAAGATCGAAGCTCCAACTCAAGATATTAAGAGAAGCGTTCGTCAATTCATCACCGAAACAGTTATAATTGTGGGAAGCCCGGACACTACTCATATGTGTGTACGGCTCCTTATAAAAGGAAAGAAGAGTCACCAAGAAGACAAATCTCAAGAGACGAGTCACCTCAAAGAGAGAGAGAAGGAGTAGGGATGATCGTTATGAATGAAGACCCTGAAGGAGAAGTAGGGACTTGGAGAAGAAGCACAAGTACACCAAGAGCTACTCAAGAAGAAGACATCAAGATCATGTTGGTGAATTGGTTTCCGGCTCCGATTCCGACAATCACTCTGAGAGAAGGTACCACTCCAACTCCGACTATAGTCAAGATGAAGGGGGTGTCGGACTTGCACTAGTGACAACCGACTACTACGACATATTTGATTCACCAAATGAAGGGAGTAGATGTTGCTTCATGGATAAAGGCCCCAAGGTATCACACCCCGAGTATCTTGATTTCAATAGTGATGAGGATGACTTTTCAATTGAAGATGACTTGCTATTTGCCAAATCTAGTAATGTTAGTCAAGATGAACTTGCTAGTAGTCACTCTAGTCTAGATAAGTCGTGCGATGATGATAAGTTGGAAATATAACGACTAACTCAAGAACTAAAAACACTTAAGTTATCTCACGAGTCTACTCTACAAGATCATAGAGATCTTGAAAGGACACATGAGAAGCTCCGCTTCGAGAATCTCAACTTAGAGAAAGAGCTTGAATTCCGTAAATCTATCAATGACGATCTTCGAAAGAAGACTTCCTCTTATCTAGCCAAGCGACTTCTCTTGTCTACGTTTATGCCACAAGTTAACACTAAGTAATATAGTAATAATGGAAAGAAAGGTTCTTCAACTAGTAGCAATAAAAATGATAAATCCAATGATATTGCTTCTAGTAGTTCTATTGATTTCACTAACTCATCTCTTAGCCAAGTTACACTTGAGAAAGAAAATCAACTCTTGAAAGGGATCAAAGAGAAAGGTATCTACAAGAGTCTTGAAGGGTGGAAACAATTTGAGGAGATTGTACGACAGAACGAAGGATACCGGAAGAACCATGGTGTTTGCTACTTTAACGCTAATGGAGTTGAATGGGAAGAAGGTCAATACCCCAATCCCAAGTTTGTTCCTGAAAAGGAAAAGTATGAAAATACTCTCCCCAAGGTAATAAAGCTCAAGATGACCTTCAACCACAAGACCCCAAGCTCAAGGGCAAAGAACAAGCTTTAGGAGGACATTGACTCATATGAAGATGAATCCCAAGCTTTGGTGAAGTTGGTTCCCAAGACTACTACAAGATCGACTTCTACAAGCGCTACTTGAACACCAAGGTCCCCAAGAAGAAGAACAAGAGAAGTTCTTGAGGGGTGACTCTGCCAATGAAATCCACTCATATTCATTATTCACAAGAACTAATTGCAATCAACATCGACATCATGCAATAGTTCAAGGAGTCACATATTCCCCCAAAGGAAATCAAGGGACAAGGTAATAAACAAATCAATGGACATCATCATGTATGCTTTGCACTCCATGTCCATAGATATCCTTGTATTTGTCTCTTGTGTGTTGGGACTAACCCATGTAGGTGAGAAGAGTAATGAAACAACAAGGATGCTCCCAACTCACGGTGATCTTCATCAACTTTGAGCATCCACCAGTACTTCACTTACATCAAGTCTTCATCGACAAAACCGAAGGTTAGTTTATACCTCCTATGAGGGGATTTCACATCAAGGGGGAGCTTTAGTATAGGACTTGAGTCAAAGCATCTCATAGTATGTGACAACATTAAATGCTTTATGTAAAAGTGGTAACCCAAGTTGTGCTTAAACGATGAGTATGACCTATGATCAAGTATTCTTACTTGGCTCCTAAGTCAATATACTCATATATAGATGACTCCATCATCGCCATAGTGCTTGTTAGATGCTAGTGTGTTTGTGCATGTTTTCCATGTTTTGTTTTGACATCTTATTGGGTGAGCATGTTGGTCTGCATTATTTACTCATTCAAGGACATCCAGTTGTTGCTATTTGGCTTTTAATTTTTCATTTGCCAATTGGGTGTACAAGAATGGCAGGGACCACTCCTCTAGTAATCTATGATTTCTCACCTCATATTCCATTCATGCTGCATCACAAAATTTGAACAAGTACTTTTCGATCTGTCTGTGCAAGGAGCACTCGGAGTTCCGTATCGACAAAGGACTGGCCATTAAAACCTCTCAAGTGCATCTCGGTGGAACCAACTAAAAAATCTCGGTGTCACCGACTGCTTAGGTTTGATCTGGTTTTCTATCTCCGTACTACCGATTCCATATTCTCGGTTACAATGAGTTTCCCTGTCAGCTGACAGTTGAGAAACTCAGTGAAACGAAAAATTTAGAATCTGTGTCACCAACAGTGAGGGGTATATATGCTATGGATCCGATGCTTTGAAATTCAATCCTCAAACCGTCGTGCCCCAAAACCATAATCTCCCAAAAAGGACCGCTTGGTCATTGCCTTTACTTCCCCGAGCATCTCTGCCACTGGGAATCGCCGTCACCAACGAAATCTTCTCCCTCATCGTTGCCATAGCGGATCCATCACCGAGCTAGGGTATGGATTCAGCCTTCCTTGCACTCCCCATCCAAATCTCATGCATTGGAGTTTGTTTTATCGTTAATCCACCGTTTGCAACCACTCAATCCTCTAGAAATCTCAATAGTTTAGCGAATCGAAGAATTCTAGGTTTAGTTGCCCGCAAAGTTGCATCTCGGTGATACCGAGTTAGAAAAGTCGATGCCATTGATTTCCTTTTTGTGCTACTGAGGACATAGCTGTTGCAAAGTCTCGGTTAAGAGTTTTGTGCGTCTCGGCAACACCGAAAGGTTTGACTAGGTGACACCGAAATCCAATTTTTCGGTGAACTACATCTATGATTTTTATGTTCAAACTTTCAAAAACTCTGCATTTTGTGATGACTTATCCTATTCCACTCTTCTATGCTTTATTCACAGGGTCAGTATGTTAGATGTGGAGTATAGCCAGAACTTGCAGGAGCAGAACGTTGACATGAGTTCCCGCACTAGCCCTGGGTCCTGCTCATTTTCAGATCCAAGCACCCCTAGTTCCCAAGGTTGACTAAGGCTGCTACAAGGACCAGGAAGATACTGAATTCAGATGAGGAGGATTCCAATTTTGTGCCACAGGAGGTTCTTGCTAAGAAGCACGAGAAGGCTACCAAGAAGTCAGGAAATGAAGCCACCTTTTCCAGGAGGGTACTCAGCAAGACTTATGCACCTCTAGATACTGTGAGAGCACCTCAAATAACTAGGGCTACCATGACCATTGAGCCCCCAAGGAAGTCATTACCTAAAAGGCAGGAGAGAAGAAGGCCATAAAGAGCATCATCCGTGTTGTTGGCAGGCCTACCTCAATATTTGAGGACCCTGAGGAGGTTGCTCGTGCTGCTGCTGAGGAGGAGGAAGAGCAAGTTGTCAAGGCCCCTCTAAAGAAGAAGTAGAAGAAGTTGTTGGCAGATGCTATGCCAAAGCAAGGTCCCTCCAAGAGCAGTCCAAGAGGACTACCAGAGACATCCCAGCTTCTGAGAAGAACAAGGGATCCACTTTTAGAGATGTTGATGAGGATGCTATGTCTGCTTTGATGAAGCTCAGACCTCACCTTCCAGAGCATAATTCCAGCCATCCTATTTCCGTTCAGATGAAGAATAAGAAGGGTGCAGGGTTGAGAGAGTGGAGAGCCATTGATCCTTACTCTCAGAGCAGGAAGACAGCTGTGGACTATAGGTTCTACACTATGAAGCAACAAGATTTCTATGAGACCGTGTTGCTTGACAAGAGTCCAGCTATGAGCGATATGAGATATGTCGATTGGAAGTATATCAAGGAGAATGAAAACTACTTCCCGTGTGGCCAAGACAATTTCCACTACATTGCCATTGATCAGTTTGTTGGCAGAGATGATTATGTAACTCTACTGCACTTCTCACTTCTATGGATATGGTAGGTTTCTGTGGATGACAAGAGGAGCGGGATACAAGTCTACAGTTGTTGAATGGGCTGCCATCTTAGGAGTCCCCGAAGCACAGGATGGACACATATGCATATACTCAGAGTCCAAGGCAAGCCACAATGCCATGAAGGACATGTACAACGTCATCCTTGTTGCTCAGCTTCAGTCCCACAAGCTAGGATCCATGTATCACATCTACGCAGGTCTTCGCACCATTAATACTATATTGAGGCATACCTTGATGCCCAAGTCAGGTGACAAGAAGATGATCTGAGGCTACTCCATCAACTTGTTGATTCATATTGACCGGAACCAGACATTCCGATAGATGGATTTGATAGTGGATACTGTGAAGAGGGTTGTTGCTAATCAGAAGCGCTCTTGTTGCTATGCACCCTACATTCAGATGCTCATCAACTCCAAGCTGGAGAAGCACATCTTTGCTCTAGACAGACCCCACTTGCCCCTACAACCAGACTTCAAGGACAACATTGTGGTGATGGACCCAAACCATCCAACATCAGCTGTAGCTCAGGCAGAGGCAACTAGAGGCACTAGTGCTCAAGTCTCTAGATCTAGGAATGAGTAGACGGATATCTTGATATCTACTGTCATGGACATGAAGAAGCACATCAAAAGCATATTGGAAGACCAAAAGAGCCTTGTGAACATCTTTGAGGACAGAGTGAACACTCTCAATGACAAGGTGGATGGGCTGACCAGGACCGTCAACGAGCTCAAGAAGGAAGTAGATGAAGCTCTGATCCGTCGCACCTCTTCAGAGTCTGATTCTTCTGATGATGAGGAGGATATGCACCTGTCAGGACGACTGCCCAGTTCAGGACTCAGGCCAGGACACCTACAATGCCGGCTCCGAAGACTAGACCTTCATCTTCTGCTCCAACTACAGTGACTTCAGCTCCATCAGATCCTCGAGTGCCTCCAATTGCTACTCCTACTCTTCCAGGACATCTGCAGAGGTCTTTGCTGACGCAGTTCTCTTGACTCTGAGATCTACCACCGTAGGAGATCAGCCCTAGAAGGACGATTAGCTATGTCTCTTTGATCTTTTTGGTAACTTGTTGCCAAAGGGGGGAAGTTGTATATAGATCTTTAGGCTTCGAGTGAGAGAGCGTTTGGTTTTTATTTTTGTTTTAAAAACATTTGGTGTTTTGGTTTGGATGTATTATACTCTTGTTCGTGTTTGATCATACGCTTCAATGTTTGTTGCTACTACTTCCTATCCTTTTGATGGTTGTGACATGATCACTCACTTTGCTTGATTTGTTGTGCTATGATATTAACTCTTATTACTCTCACACACCACCAAGATGTATGTGACATGGAAGAAGTTCCCCATGTACCTAATCGATTGTGCATTTGCACTCAAATACAAATTTAAAAATAATGCACAAATTTAGGGGGAGCTCTTTCTTATGACATACTTCTCAAAGCAACGATTATATTCATTGATAATATCATATGTAGAAGCTTTGATCTATATGTTGTCATCAATTACCAAAAAGGGGGAGATTGAAAGTACATTTCCTCCCTTGGTGGTTTTGGTAATTAATAGCAACATATATGTTGTTGAACTAATGTTTCCACTAAGCATGTTTCAGGAAAAGTTCAATGTTGGGTTGGCAAAAGCATTGTGGAATACGTGAAGATGCAAGGAAATAGATTGGCAAATCATCAAGCAAGAGGACTCTACATTTTACTTTGTGAGAAATCACTTTGAGACCATAGGAAAGAAAATACTATCAAAAGCAGACCAACACTGTTATCTAAATGTTGGCGAACAAAATGCTCATACATGCACAAGTGGTAGTCACCACATACACCCACAAGCTATTCCATAAAAGTCTATCCAAAGCCAATTATCCAAAATCGATGCAACCAACACTTTCCACTTGGTGTCGCCAATTCTTAGCCTCAGAAAGACTCAGGCAAACCCTGCCCATTTGGTGCAACCGATTCCATTTTGCTACGCCGAGTTTGGGTTGCCAACTTACTGTTACCTAAATTCAAAAAATCGGTCCCACCGAGTTTGTTGAATCCGCGTCACCGAGTTTGGAAATCTGACCATTGGTCACCTTATCGGTGCAATCGAGTTTTATGTATTGGTCTCACCGAGATTCAAAAGTTGCTACCTTTGAGGCAACTCGGTACCACCGAGATTAACACATCGGTATCATCGTGTCTGAATTATTAGGTGTAATGGTTGAATGTTTGGAAATGCCAATATATACCCATCCACCAGCACTCACTCGCAAGAGAAGCACTCATAACAGATCCCCACTCATACAAACTGATTTTTTGAGAGAGAGCCACCTATTCATGTGTTGAAATCATGGCATTCCATTCCAACCATATGAATCTTGATCTCTAGCCTCCCCAAGTTGCTTTCCACCCAATCAATCTCTTCCACCATAGCCAAATTTGTGAGAGAGTGATTGTCCGTTCAGGAGTCTACCATCTTGAAGCACCAGAGCAAGGAGTTAGGCTACTCCTCCGTGGACGTAGGCCATCATGGTATAGTCAAGGTTGCTTCTTCGTGGAACCCTCCTTGGGCAGAGCCCTCCGTGGACCCTCGCGACCGTTACCCTCCGTGGGTTGAAGACTCCATAAACGTGGATGTACGATAGCACCACCTATCGAGACAATGGGAAAAATCATCGTGTCTCCAAATTGCGTTTGACCTTTCTACCCTTCCTTTACTTACATGCTTGTCTTTACTTTTCGCTACTATATTTGTAGACATGCATGTGTAGGCTGTACTTGACTTGCTATGAATGCTAAAATCTGCCAACACTTAAAATTGAGATAAAGTACAATTTTTTGGTCAAGTAGTCTAATCACCCCCCTCTAGCACTACTTTCGATCCTACATAGCGGCCTCCCGGCAATCGGCGCACGCGCAGCTCCCTTGTCGGGGGCTTTGCCTTGGTCCTCTTGCTTGTACTGAGATCACAAAAACTCTCCATAGCCAAACACTGCTTTTCCCTTAAGCTTCTTGTTCCACTTTTGGCTCTTCCCCTTCGGTCCAGGGGCATCGTCGTTGTCATGTGAATCGACTTCGACACAGTCTTCCTCTCCTGGTAATCGCATTCCTTCCTCAGCATGAGCACACTTGTCTTCCAATGTGTATAGCTCATTGATGGTCTTAGGGACTCTAACATTCATCAGAACACGAGAATCACGGTTGCGGGGTGTATCTCTGGAATTTTTCGGTGCACTCAACTTAATCTTTAGATGTACTTTCGCAAAGTCTCTCCCTCCTTCTACGGAAGGATTTGCAGGTCGTTGGTATGCCCTGGCTCCTGGTGGCCACCTGTGAAGGTGCCGACGAACTTGTTGCATAAGTTAGCCCATGACGAAATGGAGTTCTCCGGCAAGTGCATCAGCCACAATCTCTAGTCTGGCTTGAGTACAAAAGGGAAATAGTTGGCGAGCACCTTATCATCTCTTCCTTCGACATCCTGAACGACTATCGTGTAGATGCCCAGGAATTCCGCCGGGTCAGTTTTCCGTTGTACTTCTCCATCAGCTTAGGCTGGAAAGCTCTAGCCGATGGCCGGCGGACCTGCCACAGCTTGCGAGTGAAGGGAGGGAACCCAACCTCATAAGGTTGGTACCCGCCAGCATTGGGCGGAGGGTCACTAGCACCTGGGCTGTTGCGCTTGTCATACTAGTGGTGTGCTTCTCGGCGTCACACTATGGTGATTAGCGCGTCTTCTTTCCACCAATCCTCCAGGACACGGCGTTGGTCCCGACAATCGTGTGTGGGCCGTATGGGGATATAGATGCCTCATTGAGCTCGTCAGCATGTGAAGTTTACTGTGGCTACCTCTGGGTTTGTTGTTGCAGAGGAGACTGCACCGTTGGCATAGCCCCTCAAAACAAATGTCTGTCGGGGCCGTCGTTGCCTTCCGCGTATGTCACAGCGGCTCTGCATGCTAGGATCTGTTGGCTTCGACAAAGGAGATCAAACTCCGGATGGTAGCTCTCCACTCGTCCATCTTGCCAGGCGCCGACGGGAAGTTTAGCAGTGGCTGGGCTCGCTCCATTGCTGCTGATGTTGTGTCCGGCATGGCAAAAGAGGTAGACTGTGATGTCGCTCGACTCCAGGTGGAATCAGGAGGGGCGTCGCCACGTTCCTATTGTCGTGCACCGTTCGCCGGGGCGGTCTAGCGTGAAGGAGGTCAAGCCTGTGAGTTTGCGGCCCCGATCGGCACTTTGTCTTGTTCTGGACGAGACATGCACCTAGTAGCCATGCCGGTGACGGGCACATCTGGGGATCACAGGTTTCTCTAGATTGGGTGCCGATGTGGTGGTCATGGCCATCAGCACAACGGGGAGGTGGAGACTGGTCGTTTCCTCCGCCCTTGATGCCAGGGCCGTGCTCGCCAGGTTGTCGTTGTTGTTACTCCTCTCTGACTTCCGAGCTCCAATTTTGGTCGTGGGGGATGCGACGGTGGCACCTCCTATGCCATCCGTGTTTCCCACGATGCCCGCCTCACTCCCAGTTGCCGCGATGCCAATGGCGTCCGCAGCTGCATGGGAGGAAGTCTTCAAAGTGGAGGAATGCACGGTCGCACTAGACTTCTTGACGGGAGCCATGGATGAACAAGACAATGATGGAGATCAAATCGCTTCTCATGAACCCAGGTTCACACAAATGATGTTAGGGCAGGATGCGCTCGATCACCTATGGGGCTGTAAGCCCCTTTGTGGTTTGGCAGGGCGAGGTCACATCCACAAAGAGCGGAGATGGTGAGATAGGACGGCGATTGGGGCACTGGTATTTTACCCAGATTCGGGCCGCTATGAAGCGTAAAACCCTACTCCTGCTTTGGACGATTAATCAAAGGAGCACGAAGACCACAGAACGCTCAAGCCCAGCAAGGGTTGCCTTCGTGGGAGCTGCTACATGAGTAGAAGTGTCCAAAGGTCTGAATCTTTAGCTAGGCTGCCTTGGGCCTCCTTTTATAGCTCAAGGGGCAACCACGATGGCTATACATACATTGTCTGATCATTAGATAGATAACAATGCTATCATACCTAACTCTGTCACCTAGGACAAAATGCCATAAATGCAGTCTAGTGGGCATCGGGGGTGCATCTCCGTCAAGCTTCTACCATCGCTCTAGCTAACAATTGCACCACATCTTCACACGCCTCTGGACGGGTGTCAAGGGGGCATAATTTGTCTTCCAGCGTGTTGCCACATGCTTAGAGAGAGAGAGACTTAGCCACCTGGGAGCTCGACACCGCATCGACAAGTGACTGGTGTTGTGATGCGGTGGAGCGGTGGCTGCTCGCCTCGTGCTTACCGGGGGATGGCTTGTCGGGTCTTCTTGAAGGTGCATGCACCTCGGTCCCCGGCAGGCACCGAGGATATACTGGGCATGCTCCGAGCCCATCCTGGGTTGTTGTATTGATCTTACCGGTGTTGCTTGGCCCATTGTAGGTTGCTCTTGCTGGAGTCTTGGTCTTGGATGCTTATTTTGTTTGCATTTGTGTTGATGGGTTCTGCTACTACGGCATGTGCATAAGTCAGGGCCACTGGGTAGCCCTGTCCTAGTGCACCGACAGTCGGCCATCTTTTCACTTCCAAAGATGGCAATCTCATTTGTGATTAGAGCAAGCCTAGAGTACATTTCAGCGACTCCTTCTCCATCCTTAATCTTGAACTTGTTAAGTTAACTTTCTATCACGTCCAGCTTGGATGCCCTGATAGATTTGGTTCTTTCATGCTTATCAACCAAAGTATCCTAAATTTCCTTAGCATTCCCAATACGCCTTATCTTGTTAAACTCTTTCGGGTAGATGCGGTTGAATAGAATGCTGCATGCTTGAGCGTTGTATTCTAACATTGTGGGGATTGATAGAAGAGACGTCTAGAGGGCGGCGTGAATAGACTACTTGCAAGAATTAAAACCTAACTTTTTCCCAAGTTAATTGGTTGGTAGTTTTTATCAATTATAACAATCTAATGCACCCTACACATGCTAGCCAACAAATATGGCAGCATAAAGTAAGACAAGCATATGTAAGAGGGTAGAGATACGAAGATCAAACGTAATTGTAGACACAAAGATTTTTTCCGTGGTTCCGATAGGTGGCGCTATCATACATCCACGTTTATGGAGTTTTAAACCCACGGAGGGTAATAGTCGCGTGATTCCACGAAGAGCTACACCCATAAGGGTCCACAAAGTACCAACCTTGACTATTCCATAACGGCTTTCGTCCACGAAGGACTAGCCTCACTGTGCGTAGATCTTCACGAAGTAGGCGATCTCCTTGCCCATACAAACTTCTTGGTTCAGCTCCACAAAACAAAATAGGAGGCTCCCAAGCAACACCTAAGCAATCTAGGAGACACCACCCACCAAAAGGTAATAGGTTTGATAGTGATGATGAACTCCTTGCTCTTGTGCTTCAAGAAGATAGACTCCTCAACAATCAATCACTCTCTTACAGATTTGGATTGGTAGAAGAGATTGATTGGTGGAAAGCAACTCTGGGAGGCTAGAAATCAAGATCCATATGGTAGGAGTGGATAATCTTGATCTCAACACAAGGGTAGGTGGTTCTCTCTTAGAATTTTGGATATGGGAACTCGGGATCTGCTCTGAGTGCTTCTCTTTCGAGTGGGGTGTGGTGGAGGGGTATATATAGGCATGTCCAAAAATCCAACCATTACAAGATTATTTACCAACTCGATGAAACTAAATCAAAACTCAGTCGTACCGATTTGTTCAAAATACGGCAACTTTAGGAATCTCGGTGAAACCGATATGACATTCTCGGTAGTACCGATATGTGTGGTCGAGGGCAGTTTCCAAACTCGGTGAGACCGATCAATAAAACTCTGAAATTCCGATTCTATAAATTTGGTCACCCAAATTATGGTCACTCTAAATCGGTTGCACCGATGTAGTACTTGGTTGTACCGAGAAGTTAGGGTTTGGCTAGGGTTCTTTCTAAGGAGAAAATTGGTAGGGCCGAGTAGGAAACTTCGTGGCACCGATTTTGCATGATTGGGTTTAGAACGAGTTATTTTGTAGGAGATCTTGTTTGTGTTTTGGTGGCTAGCACATGTGCATGTGGAGCAATTTGTTCACCAACATTACCTTACCCCCTTTTAATAGTATTGGCTTTCCTACGGACTCAAAGTGATTTCTCACAAAGTAAAATGTAGAGTCTTCATGCTTGTAGCTTGCCAATCCTATTCATTCCTCTTCTTGTCCTTGCGGAATCGCGACACACCGGTTTGCCAACACTCTCTGTGGACTGAAATAAACTAGGTAGAAATATTAGTCCAGGAGATAATGTATGTTGTCATGGATTGTCAAAACCACCAAGGGAGCGTTACGTGCTTTCAATCTCCCCCTTTTTGGTAATTTATGACAACATACAATCAAAGCTTCAAATAAAGATATGCAAAGATACAATGAAGACTTTGAGATACAGATGACTAAGACTTGCTCCCCCTAAATGTGTGCAATCCCTTTAAATGATAGTTTCTTTGGAATGCATGGACACACATATAGTAGAAGGGATAAGAAGGGTGATGTGTGTCGAGCTATATGCATCAAATATATGTGAATGAGATGCATGCTTGTTCAAGACTTCACTCTTGCAAACAATATGTGCAAGAAGCAAGAGATCATCTTGATGAAGTGTATGATGCATATACTTACCTCGAGTTCTTGAGAAGTCTAATGGAAGAAACAGACTTGAAAAAACAATGTTAGGAAACACAAGAGTATTCTACAAACAAGAATGCAATAGAACTCAAAAGTAACAAGATATGGAGAGCATAAAGAAGATATTATTCCTTAAGATTGATATGTCTCCAAGATAATTTATATCTCTCTCCCCTAAGTATGAAATTGTAGGTCTTCCTCTCCCCCTGAATCTTAACATGTAGATATTGGGAGTAGATAGGCCGAGACAAGTGTAACACGAGCAATCAAATAGAATAAAACATATTTTGTCTCTCCTCAAATGACAGACCAATCTTAGGCATTCTCTATCCTCCTCAAGTAGTGTTTCTCACCCTATGGATAGACACAGACTTGGTATTGCCCCTGTATTCGGTATTCTCCCATGTCTATATAATCATAAGCTTTGATATTCTCCGCTTAATTTTATGTCCCCCCCTTTGTAGTATCCCCCCCCTTTGCATTGAAGATTTGGTATTTCTCCCCCTTGTGCATTAATTACCAAAAATGTTCATACATAGGGTCAGACACGGGGATCATTGATTTAGAAGGCATCCTAGAGAACAAAGGTCATAGAATGTAGGGATCATGGAAAGATAGGAATCATAGAGAGAATTGAAGAGTTAGGGATCATAGAGTACAATTTCTCCCCCTTTCTTATCTGAAAGCTTTTAAGATATCTCCCCCTTTGACATAGGCATACTTGAATAAAGTTTCTCCCCCTCCAAGTTTTTTAAACAAAGGAATCAATGAAGAGATAAGGATTTGCTAAATTTTAACACAGTACATAGAAGATAACAAAATTGGTGGCATCGAGGTAAATACGTGAGTGAAACCGAATTGTGGATCTACAGCCTATTTGCAAAATTGGTGTAACCGAGTAGTTTGAACCGGAGGCTCCGAGGTCTAAATAGAGACTTGGAAAATTTCAGAAAATCTCAAATGTTTTTAGAGAAATTGCAATAAAATTTCTAAAAGATTTGCAAAGGAAATTCAAAAGAATTTACAAGGAAATATCAACTGGATGAGGGTTGAGTGGTTCCAAGAAATCAATCAACTATAAGATGAATCACATAAGAAACTTCATGTAGATGATGGTCGGTGACTAGGTCACTTATATTCACTATTGGAATCAGGTGCTTTCCCATCTGCCATGGCGGATGGCAAAGGGTAGGTCCAGTGACGGCAAAGCCTTTGCCGTCCACCAGCAGATGGCCACATGTTCGGCACTATGAACTCAGGTAAAGGGTTGCTTTGCCGTCTGCCTGGGCTCGGCGGAGAGCAAACACTTTTTGCCATGAGGCTGCAGACGGCAAACCTGCTGGACGGACTACCACTGGAGTCAGCCCCGTTAGTGGATAATGGTAGCCTTTGTCGTTTTCCATAGACAACAAAGATCTAAAACCCTTTCTTGTTTGCCCCCGGACGACCATGCCACATGGGCCTTTCCCGTCTTCCCTCGGACGACCATTCCACATGGCCCTTGACATATGCCTCGGACGGCAGAGAGACCATATTGGCCCAAGCATGGTGCACCCAGGTTGCATAGGGGAGTGACATGTGTCACCTTTTCCGTCGGTGGCAAACGACAAAGAGGCTTTGCCGTCAGTGGAAGATGGCAACGAAGTAGTATTGCCCCTGTTTTTTCTATTTGTTGTTATATCCAACAATTTTCATAGGAAAAATAGTGTGTGTGTGTGTATATATACATCTGGGCTATTCTGTTTCGCGTAACAGAATATTATTCTGTTACCCTACTTGAACTGACGTAGTTTATAGATTGGACTAAGGAATTCGAGCAGGTGGACTCATGCTTTCATTACGCCGAACTAATCATCTTATTTAGTTTAAAAACATAATAATCAAACATTGCAAGAAACAATCGTCAAAACGAGGTGTGTAATATATCGTTGAAAAGCCCATGACATCTAAATTACACTCATATAATTTGTTTTTGTAAAGTCGTCATGGTTTAAGAGCAGTTTTGAAAAAAACGTTGTTTTGAAAACCGAAAACGTGAATCGTATTTTGGAGTTAATTTTCAAGTGGTTTGTCGGAATTGAGCAAATGACATGGCATTGGAAAGCTGGTAAAAATCAGCATTTTCCATATGCAGATTGATTTTTCAAATTATGATTGACTTAAAAGTAATTTGGAAAATAGTGAAATTCCGGGCGAAACGTATTTTCGTGATTTTTTGCAAATGGCTTGTCAGATTGATGCAAATGACATGGCGTTGAATAGCTATGGAAAATGCATAACTTTTGCATATTTGAAGTTTTTTCTAATTCTTTACAGTTTGAAGTCAAATTCGAATTCGGAGAAATTTGGTTTTGAACGTGATTTTTTTGAAAAGTTTGTCGAAATAAGGCAAATAATATACCGATAGAAAGCTACCAAAAATGCAAAACTTAGTCATGTTGAATGTTTTCTAAAATTGACAGCCGTTTGAGAGTAATTTTGAATACGGTGAGACCCATCTTGCTATTTTCCCATCCAAAAACAAAGTACTCGTAGTGATAAATGTGCGTGTTTGTATTGAGCTGTAACACCCCGTTACGCTTGGCGGGATCTAGACTGGCCCCACAGACCATCACTAGTCTTTCCTGCACACTTTGTCCTGACTTTTGCGCACCCGGGACCAACTTCCCGATCGGTCACCCATCCTAGACTCGCTCCAAGCCAAGCACACTTAGCTTTGGAGTTCTTTTCGAGTGGACACCCGAAAAAGAAGGAATTCCTTGTTGATATGAGTAGTCTATCGTTCCTATTAAGCCAGGCTCTGACATACACCCCCACTCAAAGGAACCAACGTCCTCGTCGGCCCATCAGGAACGTTCCCTTTTGGCACACGTATGCGCGTCTAGTCCGGCACATGTGCCATGTTGTGTGCCACGACGGGCCACACACGCCATGCGCCACATGCCCGTGCACCTGACCCGTGCATGCCTGTGTAACCGCAAGGGTCGGCTCTGATACCAATTGTAACACCTCGTTACGCTTGGCGGGATCTAGACTGGCCCCACAGACCAACACTAGTCTTTCCTGCGCACTTTGTCCTCACTTGTGCGCACCCGAGACCAACTTCCGGGTCGGTCACCCATCCTAGAATCGCTCCAAGCCAAGCATGCTTAACTTTGGGGTTCTTTTCGAGTGGGCTCCTGGAAAAGAAGGAATTCGTTGTTGATATGAGTAGTCTATCATTCCTATTAAGCTAGGCTCTCACATGAGCGTTATTCACTAACTGTACTTTAATCTGTTTTTTGTACTGTTTTTGTTAGAAATTTTCAACCATTCGTCAGAGTTCAGCAAATTATATTATTCTGGTAGTATTCCCGAACTGACGACTTGGAGCAGTTGTACTGACGTTTTCCATTTCGTCGAACTGATCGTCGAGCAAAGGAGGTGCGTGCGGCCGGCGGGATGGGACGGCGCGACGATTGCCTCCGACGGTAGGAGGCGGTCAGGGTGGGGCGGGTCATAGTAGATCCTAGCCTCGCACTAACGCTTTCCATCTCGTCGAGCAAGGGTGGCGCGCGGAGCCGGCGGTATGGGGCGGCGCGTAGGGCCGGTGAGCTGGGGCAACGCGAAGACTCCCTCCGGCGGTAGGAGGTAGGTCGGCGTGGGGCGGGTTGCAGCACAGTCGAGCCTCATACATGTTGGACGCGTCGTTCCCTTATAGGGGCCATAGTAACAAAATAATATTTTTTTACTAGTAACAGAATAGCCCTGTCCTATATATATATGTATATATATTTCACAATATCCATATTCTTTCCATACTAATGATCATCCAATATTACAATAGTAGCAAGTTTCACATTGGTCATCGATACAAAATCAAGTAACTCAAGCACAAGCACTCCATGAACCACAAGCACTCCATGAGTGCAAGATTCCGTGAAGTGACTCTAATCTACAAAACAGGAAATCCAAAAGTTAGATGAAGAAGATGATGATGATGATGATGATGATGAAGTGTTTTTCTTCTCTCTCTCTTTATCCTCTTGTTTTCTTCTTCTTCCTGCTTATTTGTGTCATTTGGGAAAAATTGGAAGAAGGATAGGTCTTTCGAGGTTTGCCTCATGGTGTTTATGGTGCGCACTCACTGACACTTATATGGTGGTGGTGTATGTTGGTGGACACTACCTAACACTAATATATCGACAGTTGGTGACGGTCATTTCCCCTTCTCCTCTCTCGCAATTTACTGATACGTACATTTTGCACCATGCTTTTATATTGATATTTATTGCATTATGGGCTTTTATTACACGTTATGGTACAATAATTATGCCTTTTCTCTCTTATTTTATAAGGTTTATATGAAGAGGGAGAATGCCGGGAGTTGGAATTCTGGACTGGTAAAGGAGAAAATCTAAGATACCTATTTTGGAAAACTCCAAAATTCTTGAAAATTTACGGAGAATATTGTTGGAATTAATAAAAAATACTGGCTCAAGAATAAACCAGAGGGCGGCCACCTGTAGGCCACAAGACTGCTAGGCGCGGTCACCCCCTTGTCGCGCCTAGCAGGCTTGTGTGGCCCTTGTGGGTCCTCCGATGCCCATATTCTCCTATATGAAGCATTTTGACGTGGAAAAATCAGAAGGGAGCTTTCGGGACCAAGCGCCGTCGTCTTGAGGCGGAACTTGGGAAGAACCAATCTAGTGCTCCGGTAAGGTTGTTCTGCCAGGGAAACTTCCCTCCCGGAGAGGGAAATTGAAGCCATTGTCATCACAAGCAATCCTCTCATCGAGAGGGCGTCAATTCCCATCAACATCTTCACTAGCACCATCTCCTCTCCAAACCCTAGTTCATCTCTTGTATCCGATCTTTGTCTCAACACCTCAGATTGGTACCTATGGGTTGCTAGTAGTGTTGATTACTCCTTGTAGTTAATGCTAGTTGGTTTACCATGTGGAAGATCATATGTGCAGATCCTTTATGTAAATTAATACTCCTATGATCTTGAACATGAACATGTTTCATGAGTAGTAACGTTTGTTCCTGAGGACATGGGATAAGTCTTGTTATAAGTAATCATGTGAATTTGGTATTCGTTGGATATTTTGATGAGATGTATGTTTTCTCTCCTCTAGTGGTGTTACGTGAACGTCGACTACATAACACTTCACAATTATTTCGGCCTAGGGGAAGGCATTGGGAAGTAATACATAGATGATGGCTTCCTAGAGTGATAGAAGCTTAAACCCTAGTTTATGCGTTGCTTCGTAAGGGGCTCATTTGGATCCATATGTTTCATGCTATGGTTAGGTTTACCTTAAGTCTTCTTTCGTAGTTGCACATGCTAGCAACAGGGGTTAATCATAAGTGGGATGTTTGTCCAAGTAAGGGCAGCACCCAAGCACCTGTCCTCCCACATATCAAATTATCAAAGTAACGAAGGCGAATCAAATGACCATGATGAAAACTAGCTTGACAGAAATTCCCATGTGTCCTTGGGAGCGCTTTGCATTATATAAGAGTTTGTCTAGGCCTGTCCTTTGCTACACAAAGGATTGGGCTACCTTGCTGCACCTTTTCCACACTTGTTACTTGTTACTCGTTACAAATTATCTTATCACGAAACTATTTGTTACCGATAATTTCAGTGATTGCAGAGAATACCTTACTGGAAACCGCTTGTCATTTCCTTCTGCTCCTCGTTGGGTTCGACACTCTTACTTATTGAGAGGACTATGATATATCCACAATACTTGTGGGTTATGAAGACTCTTTTCTGGCGCTGTTTCCAGGGAGTGAAGTGCCTTTGGTAAGTGGAACCTGGTAAAGAAAAATTTATATAGTGTGCTAAAATTTACTGTCACTTGTCACTATGGAAAGTAATCCTTTGAGGGGCTTCTTTGGGGTATCTCCACCTCAACAAAAAACACAAAGAGTTGTCCCTCAACCTACTGAATCTACTGAAAATATTTATTATCAAATTCCTTCGGGTATGATAGAGAAACTCCTAGCTAATCCTTATGCAGGAGATGGAACACTACATCCTAATTTACATCTAATCTATCTGGATGAAGTTTGTGGATTATTTAAGCCTGCAGGAGATGGAACACTACATCCTAATTTACATCTAATCAATCTGGATGAAGTTTGTGGATTATTTAAGCCTGCAGGTCTGCCCGAGGATCACATTAAGAATAAGGCATTTACTTTATCTTTGAAGGAGAAGGCATTGACATGGTATAGTCTATGTAATGATATTGGATCATGGAGCTACAACCGAATGAAGATGGAATTTCATCAGAAGTTCTATCATATGCATCTAGTTCATCCTGATTGGAATTATATTTATAATTTTTGGCCTCGTGAAGGAGAAAGAATCCCTCAAGCATGGGGGAGGCTTAAGCCAATGTTATAATCATACCCCAATCATGACCTCTCAAGAGAAATTATTATTCAGAATTTTTATGCTCGGATTTCTTGTAATGGTCAATTCGTGCTCGATACTTCTTGTGTTGGTTCCAATATGAAGAAAGATATTGATTTCAAATGGGATTTATTGGAAAGAATTAAACGCAACTCTGAAGATTGGGAACTCGACGAAGGTAAGGAGTCAGGTATGAACCTTAAGTTTGATTGTGGTAAATACTTCATAGACACCAATGCTTTTCGTGAATTTAGCACTAAATATGGACTTGACTCTGAGATAGTAGCTTCTTTTTGTGAATCTTTTGCTACCCATGTTGATCTCCCTAAGGAGAAGTGGTTTAAATATCATCCTCCCATTGAAGTGAAAGTAGTTGAACCTATTAAAGTTGAAGAGAAAAGTATTACTTATAATGTTGATATTGTTATTCCCACTGCTTATATTTGGAAACCACGTTTCCCTCTTAGAATAAAGGATCATGCTAAAGCTTCAACTATGGTTCATACGAGCTATACTAGAACACCTACACCGCCTGGGGAAATTAAAGTTGAGACTAGTATTGCTATGGTTTAGGATCTCTTGGTTGATAATATTGATGGGCATGTTATTCAATTTTGTGATGAAGCCGCTAGAATTGCTAAACCTGATGCTAAAGATAAACATAGACCCATTGCTGGTATGCCTGCTGTTTCTGTTAAAATAGGAGATCATTGTTATCATGGCTTATGTGATATGGGTGATAGTGTTAGTGCAATTCCTTTTTCTTTATATAAAGAGATGATTAATGATATTGCATCAGCTGAGTCAGAGGAAATTGATGTTACAATTAAGCTTTCTAATAGAGACACTATATCACCAGTTGGGATTATTATAGATGTTGTAGTCTTGCGTGGTAAAATAAAATATCCTACTGATTTTCTTGTTCTTGGTTCCCCACAAGATGAATTTGGTCCCATTATATTTGGTAGAACCTTCTTGAATATTGGTAATGCTAGAAAATATTGTGATAAGGAAACGGTTACCATAAGTTTTGGTCATACGTCTCATGAGTTTAGTTTCTCTAAATTTCATAGACAGCCCCATGATGAAGAATTGCCTAGTAATGATGCAATTATTGGTCTTGCTTCTATTGTAGTTCCGCCTACTAATCCTTTAGACCAATATTTTCTAGACCATGAAAATGATATGCATATGAATGAAAGGAATGAAATAGATAGGATTTTCTTTGATCAACATCCTATCTTGAAACACAACTTGTCTGTTGAAATACTTGGGGATCCTCCTCCACCCAGGGGTGATCCTGTGTTTGAGCTTGAACAATTACCAGATACTTTGAAATATGCTTATCTTGATGAAAACAAGATATATCCTATTATTATTAGTGCTAACCTTTTAGAGCATGAAGAACAAAGATTATTGAAAACTCTAAGGAAGCATTGTGCTGCTATTTGATATACTGTTAATGATCTTAAAGGCATTAGTCCCAGTATATGTTAGCACAAAATTAAAATGGAGCCTTATTCTAAACCAATTGTTGATCACCAACAAGTGTTAAATCCTAAAATGCAGGAAGTGCTAAGAAATGAAATATTAAAGCTCCTAGAGGCAGGTATCATTTATTCTATTGCTGATATAGATGGGTTAGTCCCGTTCATTGTGTCCCTAAGGAAGGAGGTATTACAGTAGTTCCTAATGATAAAAATGAATTGATCCCGTAGAGAATTGTTACAGTTTATAGAAAGGTAATTGATTTTAGGAAATTGAATAATGCTACTAGAAAACATCATTACCCTCTACCTTTTATTGATCAAATGCTAGGAACATTATCCAAACACACACATTTTTGCATTCTGGATGGTAATTCTAGTTTCTCTCAAATACCTGTGTCAAAAGAGGACCAAGAGAAGACCACATTTACCTGCCCTTTTGGTACCTTTGCCTATAGAAGTATGCCTTTTGGATTATGCAATGCACCTGCTACCTTTCAAAGATGTATGACTGCTATATTCTTCGATTTTTTTGAAAGGATTGTTGAGGTTTTTGTGGATGAGTTTTCTGTTTACGGAACTTATTTTGATGATTGTTTGAGAAACCCTGATCTATTTTTGCAGAGATGGGAAGAAACTAATAGTGTCTTGAATTGGGAAAAGTGCCACTTTATGGTGAATGAAGGCATTGTCTTGTGGCATAAAATTTCCGACAGAGGTATTGAAGTTGATAAGGCTAAAGTTGATGCTATTGTAAAAATGCCATGCCCTACAGATATCAGAGGTATAAGAAGTTTCCTTGGTCATGCTGGTTTCTATAGGAGGTTTATTAAAGATTTCTCTAATATTTCTTGGCCTCTCACCAATATTTTGCAAAAATATGTTCCATTCATTTTTTATGATGATTGTGTAGAAGCTTTTGAAATTCTCAAGAATGTTTTGATTACTGCACCTGTTGTTCAACCACCTGATTGGAACTTACCCTTTGAAGTTATGTGTGATGCTAGTGCTAATGCCGTAGGTGCTGTTCTAGGTCAAAGTGTTGATAAGAAATTATTTGCTATTCATTATGGTAGAAAAACTCTAGACATTGCTCAAAGGAACTATGCTACCACTAAAAAGGAATTTTTAGCAGTTGTGTTCTCTTGTGATAAGTTTAGACCCTATATTGCTGATTCTAAAGTAACTGTTCACACTGATCATGTTGTTATTAAATATCTCATGGAAAAGAAATATGCTAAACCTAGACTTATCAGATGGGTTCTTCTACTACAATAATTTGATTTGCATATTGTTGGTAGAAAGGGTGCTGATAACCCCATAGTAGATAACTTGTCTAGGTTAGAGAATGTTCTTGATGACCCACTACCTATTGATGGCAGCTTTCCTGATCAACAATTAGTTGTCATAAATGCTTCTCATAATGCTCCTTGGTATGCTGATTATGCTAATTACATTGTCGCTAAATTTATATCGCCTAGTTTCTCATACTAACATAAGAAAAAGTTTTTTTGTGATTTAAGACATTACTTCTAGGATGACCCACACCTTTATAAAGAAGGAGTAGATGGTCTTATTAGAGGTTGTGTACCTGAGCATGAGCAGGAATAGATCCTACGGAAGTGTCATTCCAAGGCCTACGGAGGACACCACGCTGGAGATAGGACTGCACATAAGGTATTACAATGTGGTTTTTATTGGCCTACTCTAATCAAGGATGCTCGTAAGTTTGGGTTGTCATGTGACGAATGTCAAAGAATTGACAATATTAGTAGACGTCAGGAAATGCCTATGAATTACTCTCTTGTTATTGAACCATTTGATGTTTGGGGTTTTAATTATATGGCACCTTTTCCAACGTCCAACGGGTATACTCATATTTTAGTTGCTGTTGATTATGTTACTAAGTGGGTAGAAGCTATTCCAACTAGTAGTGTTAATCATAACACCTCTATTAAGCTGCTTAAAGAAGTTAGTTTTCCTAGATTTGGAGTCCCCAGATATTTAATGCCTGATGGTGGTTCACATTTTATACATGGCGCTTTCTGTAAATTGCTTGCTAAGTATGATATTAATCATAGAATTACATCCCCTTATCATCCTCGGTCTAGTGGTCAAGTAGAATTAAGCAATAGAGAAACTAAATTGATGTTGCAAAAGACAGTTAACAGATATAGGAAGAATTGGTCTAAGAAACTTGATGATGCATTATGGGCTTATAGAACTACTTACAAGCATCCTATGGGTATGTCTCCATATAAAATGGTTTAGGGCAAAGCATGTCACTTACCTCTAGAGCTAGAGCATAAAGCTTATTGGGCAATCCAAGAGCTCAACTATGATTTCAAACTTGCTAGTGAGAAGAGGTTATTTGACATTAACTCACTTGATGAATGGAGAACTCATGCCAATGAGAATGCCAAGCTATTGAAAGAAAAAGTTAAGAGACGACATGACAAGAGGATACAAAAGCGTGAATTTAATGTAGGTGATCATTTCTTGCTATACAATTCTCGGCTAAGATTTTTTGCAGGTAAACTCCTCTCCAAATGGGAAGGTCCTTATATCGTCGAGGAGGTATATCATTCCGGTGCCATCAAGATTAACGCTGAAGGCACAAATCCGAAGGTGGTAAACGAGCAAAGAATGAAACACTATATTTCAGGTACTCCCATTAATGTTGAAACCAATGTTATCAATACCATAACTCCCGAAGAGCATATTAGGGAGATTTACCAAAATGTTTCAGACTTTGAAAAGAAATAGGTACGTGGTACGGTAAGTAAACCGACTTCAAAACTTTCCCAATAGAAATTTCAGAATATTTAAAAAATTAGGAAAATAAAAAGAAGACTGAAGGACACACGGGGAGGAGACGAGCATGCTAGGTGCGGCCACCCCCTGGCTGTGCCTACGGGACTTGTCACCACCCCGTGCGCCCCTCGGACTCCGTTTTCTTGTAGAACACCCCTTAGGGTCGGCAAAAATTAATTATATAATCTCCCGAAGGTTTACAATTTCGTATCACGACAATACCTCATATTTATGTATTGAGCTATTTCCGTAGCAGATTAAGATCATCATGACATCCCTCGGTGCTTCGAAGGACAAGTTTTTCAAGAAGGTCATCAACCCTTAGCTTGCAGAGGTGCTGCAACACCCTCAAACCATTGAGATGCGTGAGGGGATGCTGCACATCTGTGACGTTGAGGGGCCAAAGAAGACTGGAAGCATGGAAACAATGCTCGAAGCAATGGAGCAGCAAGTATTCAAGTGCCAAGGGATGGTGGAACATGGACTCAATGCCAATCATATGATGATCTCCGAGTTTACCCGTAAACACAAGCTAGACACCAAGGATCTTGGGGAGCACATCTTCAAGCTTTATGAGAAAATTGAGTATCTCCAAGCCCGGATCTATGATCTTCAAAACCAAAACTGTGAGTATGAATATAGATTGAAGAGAATGAGTTTGGCTATAGATTTAAGGATTCTTCAGACTCCTTCATCCTTTTATGATGGTGAGCCAATGCCTTGGAAGACGGAGCACAAATTTCCATCCTTCTCAACAACTCCACCGCCATCACCTCCGAAGAAGGACACCTGAGCACATGGGTATGGGCACTCCCCTTGGCTTGTGCCAAGCTTGGGGGAGGTGCCCTCGTGTCGTATCACAGCACACCTTTTTCCTTTTTCATTTTTTTACTTATTATCTTTCCTAGTTTGATCCTTTTTGATTTTGTTTTGATCTAGTAGAATAAAAGTTTTAGTATGATCTACCTTTTAGTTTTTTCTTTTGCTCCCCTTATGCAAGCAAGTCTGAGAGTTATATAATAGAAAGTAGTTTTGATGAGAGGGCTTTGCTGGATTACTATGATCTTGAAAATAATAAATATGGAATAATAGAACAAAATCAAAGCGAATATATAGTGATCCTATGGGTAGTGATGACTTCACATGTAAAAAGTATGGTGATGGAAAATGGTTGGGAGTTAACAAACATATTAATTGGTCATTGGTGCAATTGAAAGGAAGTGATAAAGGAAGAGAGATTCACATATAAATATATTATCTTGGAGATCTTTTATGACTGTGACCACTCCTTAAAACATTACATGCCAAGGAGTTGATGTTGTACAAGGAAGACAACATAATAGGTTATGTTTGCTTGTGTCCGGATAGAAGTTATATGGTTTTAGATCCTCCAATATGTCATGCTTGCTTCCACCTCATATTAGCCAAAACCTCTGCACCAAGAGAGATACTACTTGTGCATCCAAACACCTCCACCCAGTTTTGGCATGAGAGTCCACCATACCTACCTATGGATCGAATAAGTTCCTTCAAGTAAGTTGTCATCGGTGCAAAAAGGCAATAACAATTGCTCCTAAATATGTGTGAACTTTTATTGTCAGGGAAATAAGTGTTGTACGAACTTGTGATAGTGAAGAAATAAAATCAACAGACTGCATAATAAAGGTTGCTATCACAAAGGGCAATACAATGCAACGTTCCTCTGCACTAAGAGTTTTTGCATCCAAAACAAAACATGCATGAAAACCTCTGCTTCCCTCTACGAAGGGACTATCTGTTACTTTTAATTTCTAGTACTTACTTTTATGCAAGAGTCATGGTGGTCTTCACCACTTCCTATGTTCCATCTCTCTTGGCAATCATCATGTGTTGGGGAATTGTCTAGAACTATCTATCCACTCGGATGTGGGTGATAATGAGTTATTATTGTTAACATCACCCTTGAGGTGAATAGTTGGGAGGCATAAGCCCCTATATTTCTCTGTGTTCGATTGAAGCTTTGATCTCGTGGGTACCGTGTGAGTGCTAGCAATTGTGAAAGACTAAAAGATGACTGAGTATGTGGATTTGCTTTACAAGCTCTTATATTGACTCTTTTCGATGTTATGATAAATTGTCAATTGCTTCAATGACTAAGATCATAGTTTGTTGGTTGCCAACAGAGTTCTTGGTTCATACTTGATATGATGAATGAAATATTACTCTAGCATAAAGAATCTCATACAATGGGTATTATTATTCTAAAGTTGATCATGATGCCCTCATGTCCGTATTTTATTTTATCGACACCTCTATCTCTAAACATGTAGACATATTTTTCGATCTCGGCTTTCGCTTGAGGGCAAGCGGGGTCTAAGCTTGGGGCAGTTGATACGTCCATTTTGCACCATGCTTTTATATTGATATTTATTGCATTATGGTCTGTTATTACACGTTATGGTACAATAATTAGCCTTTTGTCTCTTATTTTACAAGGTTTACATGAAGAGCGAGAATGCCGACAACTGGAATTCTGGACTAGAAAAGGAGCAAATCTGACATACCTATTATGCACAACTCTAAATGTCCAGAAAATTTACGAAGAATATTTATGAATACTAGTGCAAGAATCAACCAGAGGGGGGCTACTTGCAGGCCGCAAGCCTGCTAGGCGAGGCCACCCCCTAGTCATGCCTAGTAGGCTTCTAGGCCCCTATGGCTCCTCTAATGCCAATATTGTCCTATATGAAGCGTTTTTCCTGGAAAAAATCAGAGGGAGCTTTCAGTATGAAGCATCGCTGTCTCGAGGCAAAATTTGGGCAAAACCAATCTGGAGCTCTGACAGAGCTGTTCTGCCGGGGAAACTTCCCTCTCGGAGGGGGAAATCGAAGCCATCATCATCACCAATGATACTCTCATCGAGAGGGGGTCAATTTCCATCAACATCCTCACCAGCACCATCTCCTCTCCAAACCCTAGTTCATCTCTTGTATCCAATCTTTGTCTCAACACCTTGGATTGGTACTTGTGGGTTGCTAGTAATATTGATTACTCCTTGTAGTTGATGCTAGTTGGTTTACTTGGTGGAAGAACATATGTTCAGATCCTTTATGATAATTAATACTCCTCTAATCTTGAACATGAACATGTTTCGTGAGTAGCTATGTTTGTTCCTGAGGACATGGGATCAGTCTTGTTTTAAGTAATCATCTGAATTTGGTATTCGTTCGATATTTTGATGAGATGTATGATGTCTCTCCTCTAGTGGTGTTATGTGAACATGGACTACATAATACTTCACCATTCTTTGGGACTAGAGGAAGGCATTGGGAAGTAATAAGTGGATTATGGTTTGCTAGAGTGACAGAAGCTTAAACCCTAGTTTATGCATTGCTTCGTCAAGGGCTTATTTGGATCCATATGTTTCATGTTATGGTTAGATTTACCTTAATTATTCTTGCGTAGTTGCAGATCCTTGGGATAGGGGTTGATCATAAGTGGGAGGTTCGTCTAATTAAGGGCAGCACCCAAGCACCGGTCCTCCCACATATCAAATTATCAAAGCAACAAATGTGAATCAAATGAGCATGATGAAAACTGGCTTGACAGAAATTCCCATGTGTCCTCGGGAGCGCTTTGCTTTATATAAGAGTTTGTCCAGGCCTGTCCTTTGCTAGAAAAAGGATTGGGATACCTTTCTGCACCTTTGCTATAGTTCTTACTTGTTACTCGTTACGAATTATCTTATCACAAAACTATTTGCTATCGATAATTTCAGTTCTTGCAGAGAATACCTTATTGGAAACTGCTTGCCATTTCCGTCTGCTCCTCATTGGGTTTGACACTCTTACTTATAAAGGACTACGATAGATCCCCTATACTTGTGACTCATCATATACCAAGGTATATATCGAGAGAAGGAGAAGAAGAAATGACCCCCACGACAATAGTCGGGATTCCGCCATACAAGGAGCTCCAACATACCAAAAGTATGTAATTTTGTCTAAGTGATAAGTTTGTGTTTCTTTGAGAAAATGATCCAAGTAAGTGGCATATTTGGGCTTACTGTCCTCGTCATCATGAAGGTGAAGCACCGGAGTTGCTGAGGACGGTTTCACCTGGAGAAGGTTGCCCTGGAGAAGGCTGCCCTGGAGAAGGGTCATGCGATGCGACCCTCGAGTTATGCCGCACCAAATATGATTTGCAATGTCTCGTTAGCATGATGACAGTGAAAAGATCATTGCATTCAAATGAAACTCACCGTTTCAACCATGGTAATTATTGGCATGGATGGAGGGATTTGGCCGGTCCTCTCGCACATAGTCTGCACGTTTGGTTTTCACAAGTGAATGATATTCGTTATTAATGAAACGAACATTAAATGAAAGATTTGACAAATATGAAGAAGAAACTTACAACAAAGAGATTGTAGATGGCCCGGTGAGACACATCGGTCTGTGCCCTCTCCTCCTCGAACAACCTTGCCATCCTCTCCTCCATCTCCTTCTCCTTCACCACCATAAGCGCCTGTGTTGTCTCTCTATCTTTCTGAATAGCAGCCTGGAACACAACTTCTCATTAGCATTGTAATCATATTTGTTCACACACACAACGTAATGAGGAAAGATATCTGAGTCAGTATAACTAACACTAGTAGAAAACAGGGCATCGATTCGGGTCGGCCAGCCCATTAGTCCCGGTTCAGTCATGAACCGGGACTAATGGGAGCAACAGTCCTGGTTCGGGAAGCCAGGGAGCTGGGCGGCCCACGTGGGGCATTGTTCCCGGTTCGTAGGACACCTTTGGTCCCGGTTCCATACATGAACAGGGACCAATGTGCCTCTCTCCTGGCCCACAACCATTGGTCCCGGTTCGTGGCTAGAACCGGGACAAAAACGGGTAACCATTCACCTGGTGCGAGCCCCTTTAGTCCCGGTTGGTGCCTCAAACCAGGACTAAAGGTTCGAACGGTTCGCTTCCCACGATGTTTCGTGCTCTAAGAAAGATTCCGCGACGAGGGCTACAGTAACTTCGCCCATTTCTCTTCTTCTCCTATCTTCTTCTCCTCCATTCTCCTCTCTTCTCCTCCATTCTCCTCTCTTCTTCCCCATATCTTCTACCATGAATCGAATCACTGGCTACAGGGAGGTGCTCGCACATGGCACGACCAATCTCGATGTTGTCTACACGAACGACAGAGCCATGGTGCCGCATTTTCTTTCCCATTTGCAAAAATGGCTTGAAGTGGTGGATGAGAAACACAAGTTCATAGGGCTTGATCTCAAGTACACGACCAAGCAAGAAAATGTTTCCGTTATCCAGCTATGTTTCAAGAAACATGTGAAAATTGCATATATATATATATAGGATATAGCAATATATATCTTCTATTTTGAATCCTATGGCAAAGATCAATTTCTCTTAAGTTGTAGTGAAATAATTTTCGATTTTTTAGGATATTAATTACTGTTCACCGGGCTCAAATGAGCCCGGGAGCAAAAACTCTACGTCTTCCTCTTTTGTTGCAGCGAAATAATTTTCCTTTATATAGTTGCATATTATAATTATGCCGAAATATACTTGTTGCAACAATATTTAACATTTGTTCCATTTTAATTTGTTGATGTCGTAGTAGTGACGAGGACTTCCCAGCACTCATGGACTTCCTACGCGGCGGCATACATTTTGCTAGCATTGATGCAAGGAATGACAGGCTGAAGATGAGGTGCTGCTTCGGTATTCAGATATCAGCTGGCTGCCTTATTGATATCCAAGACATATTCAGGCTTCGGTATCAGAGGACTTCGATGGCTTCTATGGCAGTCGCCTTGATCGATGACTATTACGGAGATATCACGACCAAATTTCGCCCGGCGCAGCACAAAGAGTGGGAGAGGACCCCACTTCAGCCTATGAACATTGAGTATGCAACAAAAGATGCATACGTTGCATATGAGTTGTACCGCAAGATTCGAACCGTGAACTATGGGCAGCGTCACCTTGCACCACCACCACCATGGGGCGGATATTCTTCTGATTCAGACTAGATAGTAGTGTTCGCTTGGACGAGTACTTTCTGTAATGGATATTTGAACTATTATATATTACATATCTCTCTAGCTATTATATATTTGTAGTGCTTTTCAATTCAGGTTTTTCTTAAATTCCGATTGTGGCCGAGAACAATATGCAACAAAAAAGGTGGGTTGTCATCGTTGGCAACAAGCACGCACACACCAAGCCAACTTTCAACATTTTAAGACTTCATTTGAAGTTCTTTTCAATTTCGGGGTCATTTAGCTCAAAAAAGAAGTAATTGCATGAAAAATATCAAATGAAGTCAAAAAGGGTTGAAAATTGATGATTTGGCATTGAATGGTGCATTTTGAACACACGAAAAGCCTGGAGTTCAAATAAGTTCAAGAAAATGAAATGCCTTTTGTAAGCGATGAGTTTCCGTTCGAAACCGCGATACTTCGAAAGAGACTGTCTGCTTTGTACACGAACTGCATCCAGCTTTTTCCGTAACCCTCTCAACTTTTTAGCACATGCTATGTGGGTGAAATGATGATACCATGCCAACTTTCAACCTTTTCAGACTTCATTTGAAGTGCTTCTTAATTTCAGCGTCATTTAGCTCAAAAAAATCAGTAAATGCATGAAAATACCAAATGAAGTCAGAAAGGGTTGAAAATTGATGATGTGGCTTTGAATGGTGCATTTTGAACACACGAAAAGCTTGGAGTTCAAATAAGTTCAAGAAAATGAAATGCCTTTTGTAACCGATGAGTTTCCATCCTAAACCCTCATACTTCGAAAGAGGCTGTCCGTTTTGTACACGAAGTGCAACCAGCTTTTGCCGTACCCCTCTCAACATTTTAGCACATGCTATGTGGGTGAAATTATGATACCATGCCAACTTTCAACCTTTTCAGACTTCATTTGAAGTGCTTTTCAATTTCAGGGACATTTAGCTCAAAAAAATAAGTAAATGCATGAAAAATATCAAATGAAGTCAGAAAGGGTTGAAAATTGATGATGTGGATTTGAATGGTGCATTTTGAACACACGAAAAGTCTAGAGTTCAAATAAGTTAAAGAAAATGAAATGCCTTTTGTAACCGATGAGTTTCCGACCGAAACACTGATACTTCGAAAGAGACTGTCTGTTTTGTACACGAAGTGCATCTAGCTTTTGCCGTAACCCTCTAAACTTTTTAGCACACGCTGTGTGGGTGAAATGATGATACCATGCCAACTTTAAACCTTTTCAGAGTTCATTTGTAGTGCTTTTCAATTTCAGGGTCATTTAGCTCAAAAAATCAGTAAATGCATGAAAAATAACAAATGAAGTCAGAAAGGGTTGAAAATTAATGATGTGGCTTTGAATGGTGCATTTTGAACACATGAAAAGGCTGGAGTTCAAATAAGTTCAAGAAAATGAAATGCCTTTTGTAACCGATGAGTTTCCGTCCGAAACCCTGATACTTCGAAAGAGACTGTCCGTTTTGTACGCGAAGGGCACCCACCTTTTGCCGTAACCCTCTCAACTTTTTAGCACATGCTATGTGGGTGTAATGATGATACCATGCCAACTTTCAACCTTTTCGGACTTCAGTTGAAGTGCTTTTCATTTTCAGGGTCATTTAGCTCAACAAAATCAGTAAATGGATGAAAAATACCAAATAAAGTCAGAAAGGGTTGAAAATTGATGATGTGGCTTTGAATGGTGCATTTGGAACAGACGAAAAGTTTGGAGTTCAAATAATATCAAGAAAATGAAATGCCTTTTGTAACCAATGAGTTTCCATCCGAAACCCTGATACTTCGAAAGAGACTGTCCGTTTTGTACATGAAGTGTATCCAGCTTTGCCGTAACCCTGTCAACGTTTTACCACATGCTATGTGGGTGAGATGATGATACCATGCCAACTTTCAATTTTTTCAGAGTTCTTTTGTAGTGTTTTTCAATTTTAGGGTCATTTAGCTCAAAAAATCAGTAAATGCATGAAAAATACCAAATGAAGTCAGAAAGGGTTGAAAATTGATAATGTGGCTTTGAATGGTGCATTTTGAAAACACGAAAAGCCTGGAGTTCTAATAAGTTCTTGAAAATTACATGCCTTTTGTAAACGATGAGTTTCCATCCGAAACCCCGATACTTCGAAAGAGACTATCCGTTTTGTACATGAAGTGCATCCAGCTTTTGCCTTAACCCTCTCAACTTTTTAGCACATGCTATGTGGGTGAAATGATGATATCATGCCAACTTTCAACCTTTTCAGAGTTCATTTGTAGTGCTTTTCAATTTCAGGGTCATTTAGCTCAAAAAATCAGTAAATGGATGAAAAATACCAAATGAAGTCAGAAAGGGTTGAAAATTGATGATGTGGCTTTGAATGGTGCATTTTGAACACAATAAAAGCCTGGAGTTCAAATAAGTTCAAGAAAATTAAATGCCTTTTGTAACCGATGAGTTTCCGTTCGAAACCCCGATACTTCGAAAGAGACTGTCCGTTTTGTATGCGAGGTGCATCCAGCTTTTATCGTAACCCTCTCAACTTTTTAGCACATGCTATCTACGTGAAATTATGATACCATGCCAACTTTCAACCTTTTTAGAGTTCATTCGTAGTGCTTTTAAAATTCATTATTATTTAGCTCAAAAAAATCAGTAAATGCATGAAAAATACCAAATGAAGTCAGAAAGGGTTGAAAATTGATAATGTGGCTTTGAATGGTGCATTTTGAAAACACTAAAAGCCTGGAGTTCAAATAAGTTCTAGAAAAGGACATGCCTTTTGTAACCGATGAGTTTCCATCCGAAACCCCGGTACTTCGAAAGAGACTATCCGTGTTGTACACGAAGTGCATCCAGCTTTTGCCTTAACCCTCTCAACTTTTTAGCACCTGCTATGTGGGTGAAATGATGATATCATGCCAACTTTCAACCTTTTCAGAGATCATTTGTCGTGCTTTTCCATTTCCGGGTCATTTAGCTCCAAAAAATCAGTAAATGCATGAAAAATACCAAATGAAGTCACAAAGGATTGAAAATTGATGATGTGGCTTTGAATGGCACATTTTGAACACACGAAAAGCCTGAATTTCAAATAAGTTCAAGAAAATGAAATGCCTTCTGTAACCGATGAGTTTCCATCCAAACCCCGATACTTCGAAAGAGACTGTCCGTTTTGTTTAAGAAGTGCATCCAGCTTTTGCTGTAACCCTCTCAACTTTTTAGCAAATGCTATCTGGGTGAAATGATGATACCATGCAAACTTTCAACCTTTTCAGACTTCATTTGTAGTGCTTTTCAATATCAGGGTCATTTAGCTCAAAAAAATAAGTAAATGCATGAAAATTACCAAATGAAGTCAGAAAGGATTGAAAATTGAACACACGAAAAGCCTCGAGTTCAAATAAGTTCAAGAAAATGAAATGCCTGTTGTAACCGATAAGTTTTCGTCCGAAACCCCGATACTTCGAAAGAGACTGTCCGTTTTGTACACGAAGTGCATCCAGCCTTTGCCGTAACCCTCTCAACTTTTTAGGACATGCTATGTGGGTGAAATGATGATACCATGCCAACTTTCATCCTTTTTAGACTTCATTTGTAGTGCTTTTCAATTTTAGATTCATTTAGCTCAATAAAATCATTAATGCATGAAAAATACCAAATGAAGTCAGAAAGGATTGAAAATTGACGGTGTGGCTTTGAATGGCGCATTTTGGAAACACGTAAAGCCTGGATTTCAAATAAGTTCAAGAAAATGAAATGCCTTTTTGTAACCGATGAGTTTCCGTCCGAAACCCCGATACTTCGAAAGAGACTGTCCGTTTTGTACATGAAGTGCATCCAACTTTTGCCGTAACCCTCTCAACTTTTTAGCACATGCGATCTAGGTGAAATGTTGATAGCGTGCCAACTTTCAACCTTTTCAGAGTTCATTTGTAGTGTTTTTCAATTTCAGGGTCATTTAGCTCAAAAAAATCAGTAAATGGATGAAAAATACCAAATGAAGTCAGAAAGGGTTGAAAATTGATGATGTGGCTTTGAATGGTGCATTTTGAACACACGAAAATCTTGGAGTTCAAATAAGTTCAAGAAAATGAAATGCCTTTTGTAACCGATGAGTTTCCGTCCGAAACCCCGATACTTCGAAAGAGACTGTCCGTTTTGTACACGAGGTGCATCCAGATTTTGTCGTAACCCTCTCAACTTTTTAGCACATGCTATGTGGGTGAAATGATGATACCATGCCAACTTTCAACCTTTTTAGAGTTCATTCGTAGTGCTTTTCAAATTCAGGATTATTTAGCTCAAAAAAATCAGTAAATGCATGAGAAATACCAAATGAAGTCAGAAAGATTTGAAAATTGATGATGTGGCTTTGATTGGCGCATTTTGAATAGACGAAAAGCCTGAATTTCAAATAAGTTCAAGAAAATGAAATGCCTTTTGTAATCGATAAGTTTCCGTCCGAAACCCCGATACTTCGAAAGAGACTGTCCGTTTTGTACATGAAGTGCGTCCAGCTTTTGCCGTAACGCTCTCAACTTTTTAGCACACGCTATCTAGGTGAAATGATGATACCATGCCAACTTTCAACCTTTTCAGAGTTCATTTGTAGTGCTTTTCAATTTCAAGGTCATTTAGCTCAAAAAAAATCAGTAAATGTATGAAAAATACCAAATGAAGTCAGAAGGGGTTGAAAATTGGTGATGTGGCTTTGAATGGTGCATTTTGAACACACGAAAATCCTGGAGTTCAAATAAGTTCAAGAAAATGAAATGCCTTTTGTAACCGATGAGTTTCCGTCCGAAACCCCGATACATCAAAAGAGACTGTCCGTTTTGTACACGAAGTGCGTCCAGCTTTTGCTGTAACCCTCTCAACTTTTTAGCACATGCTATCTAGGTGAAATGATGATACCACGCCAACTTTCAACCTTTTTAGAGTTCATTTGTAGTGCTTTTCAATTTCCGGGTCATTTAGCTCAAAAAAATCAGTAAATGCATGAAAAATACAAAATGAAGTCACAACGGATTGAAAATTGATGATGTGGCTTTGAATGGCGCATTTTGAACACACGAAAAGCCTGAATTTCAAATAAGTTCCAGAAAATGAAATGCCTTTTGTAACCGATAAGTTTCCGTCCGAAAGCCCGATACTTCGAAAGAGACTGTCCGTTTTGTACATGAAGTTCGTCCAGCTTTTGCCGTAACGCTCTCAACTTTTTGCACATGCTATCTAGGTGAAATGATGATACCATGCCAACTTTCAACCTTTTCAGAGTTCATTTGTAGTGCTTTTAAATTTCAGGGTCATTTAGCTCAAAAAAATCAGTAAATTCCTGAAAAATACCAAATGAAATCAGAAGGGGTTGAAACTTGATGATGTGGCTTTGAATGGTGCTTTTGAACACACGAAAATCCTGGATTTCAAATAAGTTCAAGAAAATGAAATGCCTTTTGTAACCGATGAGTTTCCATTCTAACCCCTGATACATCGAAAGAGACTGTCCGTTTTGTACACGAAGTGCATCCAGCTTTTGCCGTAACCCTCTCAACTTTTTAGCACATGCTATGTGGGTGAAATAATGATACCATGCCTACTTTCAACCTTTTCAGACTTCATTTGTAGTGCTTTTCAATTTCAGGGTCATTTAGCTCAAAAAAATCAGTAAATGCATGAAAATACCAAATGAAGTCACAAAGGATTGAAAATTGATGATGTGGCTTTGAATGGCGCATTTTGAACACACGAAAAGCCTGAATTTCAAATAAGTTCAACAAAATGAATTGCCGTTTGTAACCGATAAGTTTCCGTCCGGAACCCCAATACTTCGAAAGCAACTGGCCGTTTTGTACATGAAGTGCGTCCAGCTTTTGCCGTAACGCTCTCAACTTTTTAGCACACGCTATCTAGGTGAAATGATGATACCATGCCAACGTTCAACCTTTTCAGAGTTCATTTGTAGTGCTTTTCAATTTCAGGGTCATTTAGCTCAAAAAAATTAGTAAATGCATGAAAAATACCAAATGAAGTCACAAACGATTGAAATATATGATGTGGCTTTGAATGGCGCATTTTGAACAGACGAAAAGCCTGAATTTCAAATAAGTTCAAGAAAATAAAATGCCTTTTGTAACCGATAAGTTTCCGTCCGAAACCCCGATACTTCGAAAGAGACTGTCCGTTTTGTACAGGAAGTGCGTCCAGCTTTTGCCGTAACGCTCTCAACTTTTTAGCACAAGCTATCTAGGTGAAATGATGATACCATACCAACTTTCAACCTTTTCAGAGTTAATTTGTAGTGCTTTTCACTTTCAGGGTCATTTAACTCAAAAAAATCAGTAAATCCATGAAAAATACCAAATGAAGTCAGAAGGGGTTGAAAATTGGTGATGTGGCTTTGAATGGTGCATTTTGAACACACGAATATCCTGGAGTTCAAATAAGTTCAAGAAAATGAAATGCCTTTTGTAGCGATGAGTTTCCATCCTAAACCCCGATACATCGAAAGAGACTATCCGTTTTGTACACGAAGTGCATCCAGCTTTTGCCGTAACCCTCTCAACTTTTTAGCACACGCTATCTAGGTGAAATGATGATACCATGCCAACTTTCAACCTTTTCAGACTTCATTTGTAGTGCTTTTCTATTTCAGGGTTATTTAGCTCAACAAAATCAGTAAATGCATGAAAAATACCGAATGAAGTCACAAAGGATTGAAAATTGATGATGTGGCTTTGAATGGCACATTTTGAACACACGAAAAGCCTGAATTTCAAATAAGTTCAAGAAAATGAAATGCCTTTTATAACAGATAAGTTTCCGTCCGAAAGCCCGATACTTCGAAAGAGACTGTCCGTTTTGTACATGAAGTGCGTCCAGCTTTTGTCGTAACGCTCTCAACTTTTTAGCACATGCTATCTAGCTGAAATGATGATACCGTGCCAACTTTCAACCTTTTCAGAGTGCATTTGTAGAGCTTTTAAATTTCAGAGTCATTTAGCTCAAAAAAATCAGTAAATTCATGAAAAAAACCAAATGAAGTCAGAAGGGGTTGAAAATTGATGATGTGGCTTTGAATGGTGCATTTTGAACACATGTAAATCCTAGATTTCAAATAAGTTCAAGAAAATTAAATGCCTTTTGTAACCGATGAGTTCCCATCCTAAACCCTGATACATCGAAAGAGACTGTCCGTTTTGTACACGAAGTGCATCCAGCTTTTGCCATAACCCTCTCAACTTTTTAGCACATGCTATGTGGGTGAAATGATGATACCATGCCAACTTTTAACCTTTTCAGACTTCATTTGTAGTGATTTTTCATTTCATGGTCATTTAGCTCAAAAAAATCAGTAAATGCATGAAAAATACCAAATGAAGTCACAAAGGATTGAAAATTGATGATGTGGCTTTGAATGGCGCATTTTGAACAGACGAAAAGCCTGAATTTCAAATAAGTTCAAGAAAATGAAATGCCTTTTGTAATCGATAAGTTTCCGTCCGAAACCCCAATACTTCGAAAGAGACTGTCCATTTTGTACATGAAGTGCGTCCAGCTTTTGCCGTAATACTCTCAACTTTTTAGCACACACTATCTAGGTGAAATGATGATACCATGCCAACTTTCAACCTTTTCAGAGTTCATTTGTAGTGCTTTTCAATTTCAAGGTCATTTAGCTTTAAAAAATCAATAAATGCATGAAAAATACCAAATGAAGTCAGAAGGGGTTGAAAATTGGTGATGTGGCTTTGAATGGTGCATTTTGAACACATGAAAATCCTGGAGTTCAAATAAGTTCAAGAAAATGAAATTCCTTTTGTAACGGATGAGTTTCCGTCCGAAGCCCCGATACATCAAAAGAGACTATCCGTTTTGTACACGAAGTGCGTCCAGGTTTTGCCGTAACCCTCTCAACTTTTTAGCACATGCTATCTAGGTGAAATGATGATACCATGCCAACTTTCAACCTTTTTAGAGTTCATTTGTAGTGCTTTTCAATTTCCGGGTCATTTAGCTCAAAAAAATCAGTAAATGCACGAAAAATACCAAATGAAGTCACAAAGGATTGAAAATTAATGATGTGTCTTTGAATGGCACATTTTGAACACACGAAAAGCCTGAATTTCAAATAAGTTCAAGAAAATGAAATGCCTTTTGTAATCGATAAGTTTTCGTCCGAAAGCCCGATACTTCGAAAGAGACTGTCCGTTTTGTACATGAAGTGCGTCCAGCTTTTGGCATAACGCTCTCAACTTTTTAGCACATGCTATCTAGGTGAAATGATGATACCATGCCAACTTTCAACCTTTTCACAGTTCATTTGTAGTGCTTTTAAATTTCAGGGTCATTTAGCTCAAAAAAATCAGTAAATGCATGAAAAATACCAAATGAAGTCACAAAGGATTGAAAATTGATGATGTGGCTTTGAATGGCGCATTTTGAACACATGAAAATCCTAGATTTCAAATAAGTTCAAGAAAATTAAATGCCTTTTGTAACAGATGAGCTTCCATCCTAAACCCTGATACATCAAAAGAGAATGTCCGTTTTGTACACGAAGTGCATCCCGCTTTTGCCGTAACCCTCTCAACTTTTTAGCACATGCTATGTGGGTGAAATGATGATACCATGCCAACTTTCAACCTTTTCAGACTTCATTTGTAGTGCTTTTCAATTTCAGGGTCATTTAGCTCAAAATAATCAGTAAATGAATGAAAATACCAAATGAAGTCACAAAGGATTGAAAATTGATGATGTGGCTTTGAATGGCGCATTTTCAACAAACGAAAAGTCTAAATTTCAAATAAGTTCAAGGAAATGAAATGCCTTTTGTAACCGATAAGTTTCCGTCCGAAACCCCCATACTTCGAAAGAGACTGTCCGTTTTGTACATGAAGTGCGTCCAGCTTTTGCCGTAACGCTCTCAACTTTTTAGCACACGCTATCTAGGTGAAATGATGATACCATGCCAACTTTCAACCTTTTGAGAGTTCATTTGTAGTGCTTTTCAATTTCAAGGTCATTTAGCTTAAAAAAATCAATAAATGCATGAAAAATACCAAATGAAGTCAGAAGGGGTTGAAAATTGGTGATGTGGCTTTGAATGGCGCATTTTGAACACACGAAAAGCCTGAATTTCAAATAAGTTCAAGAAAATGAAATGCCTTTTGTAACGGATGAGTTTCCGTCCGAAGCCCCGATACTTCGAAAGAGACTGTCCGTTTTGTACACGAAGTGCGTCCAGGTTTTGCCGTAACCATCTCAACTTTTTAGCACATGCTATCTAGGTGAAATGATGATACCATGCCAACTTTCAACCATTTTAGAGTTCATTTGTAGTGCTTTTCAATTTCCGGGTCATTTAGCTCAAAAAAATCAGTAAATGCATGAAAAATACCAAATGAAGTCACAAAGGATTGAAAATTAATGATGTGGCTTTGAATGGCACATTTTGAACACACGAAAAGCCTGAATTTCAAATAAGTTCAAGAAAATGAAATGCCTTTTGTAATCGATAAGTTTTCGTCCGAAAGCCCGATACTTCGAAAGAGACTGTCCGTTTTGTACATGAAGTGCGTCCAGCTTTTGGCATAACGCTCTCAACTTTTTAGCACATGCTATCTAGGTGAAATGATGATACCATGCCAACTTTCAACCTTTTCACAGTTCATTTGTAGTGCTTTTCAATTTCAAGGTCATTTAGCTCAAAAAAATCAGTAAATGCATGAAAAATACCAAATGAAGTCAGAAGGGGTTGAAAATTGATGATGTGGCTTTGAATGGTGCATTTTGAACACACGAAAATCCTGGATTTCAAATAAGTTCAAGAAAATGAAATGCCTTTTGTAACCGATGAGTTTCCATCCTAAACCCTGATACAGCAAAAGAGACTGTCCGTTTTGTACACGAAGTGCATCCAGCTTTTGCCGTAACCCTCTCAACTTTTTAGCACATGTTATGTGGGTGAAATAATGATACCATGCATACTTTCAACCTTTTCAGACTTCATTTGTAGTGCTTTTCAATTTCAGGGTCATTTCGCTCAAAAAAATCAGTAAATGCATGAAAATACCAAATGAAGTCACAAAGGATTGAAAATTGATGATGTGGCTTTGAATGGCGCATTTTCAACAAACGAAAAGTATAAATTTCAAATAAGTTCAAGGAAATGAAATGCCTTTTGTAACCGATAAGTTTCCGTCCGAAACCCCCATACTTCGAAAGAGATTGTCCGTTTTGTACATGAAGTGCGTCCAGCTTTTGCCGTAACGCTCTCAACTTTTAAGCACACGCTATCTAGGTGAAATGATGATACCATGCCAACTTTCAACCTTTTCAGAGTTCATTTGTAGTGCTTTTCAATTTCAAGGTCATTTAGCTCAAAAAATCAGTAAATGCATGAAAAATACCAAATGAAGTCAGAAGGGGTTGAAAATTGGTGATGTGGCTTTGTATGGTGCATTTTGAACACATGAAAATCCTGGAGTTCAAATAAGTTCAAGAAAATGAAATACCTTTTGTAACCGATGAGTTTCCGTCCAAAACCCCGATACATCGAAAGAGACTGTCCGTTTTGTACACGAGGTGCGTCCCGCTTTTGCCGTAACCCTCTCAACTTTTTAGCACATGCTATCTAGGTGAAATGATGATACCATGCCAACTTTCAACCTTTTTAGAGTTCATTTGTAGTGCTTTTCAATTTCCGGGTCATTTAGCTCAAAAAAATCAGTAAATGCATGAAAAATACCAAATGAAGTCACAAAGGATTGAAAATTGATGATGCGGCTTTGAATGGCGCATTTTGAACACACAAAAAGCCTGAATTTCAAATAAGTTCAAGAAAATGAAATGCTTTTTGTAACCGATAAGTTTCCGTCCGAAAGCCCGATACTTCGAAAGAGACTGTCCGTTTTGTACATGAAGTGCGTCCAGCTTTTTCTGTAATGCTCTCAACTTTTTAGCACATGCTATCTAGGTGAAATGATGACACCATGCCAACTTTCAACCTTTTCAGAGTTCATTTGTAGTGCTTTTAAATTTCAGGGTCATTTAGCTCAAAAAAATAAGTAAATTCCTGAAAAATACCAAATGAAGTCAGAAGGGGTTGAAAATTGATGATGTGGCTTTCAATGGTGCATTTTGAACACACGAAATTCCTGGATTTCAAATAAGTTCAAGAAAATGAAATGCCTTTTGTAACCGATGAGTTTCCATCCTAAACCCTGATACATCGAAAGAGACTGTCCGTTTTGTACACGAAGTGCATCTAGCTTTTGCCATAACCCTCTCAACTTTTTAGCACATGCTATGTGGGTGAAATAATGATACCATGCCTACTTTCAACCTTTTCAGACTTCATTTGTAGTGCTTTTCAATTTCAGGGTCATTTAGCTCAAAAAAATCAGTAAATGCATGAAAATACCAAATGAAGTCACAAAGGATTGAAAATTGATGATGCGGCTTTGAATGGCGCATTTTGAACACACGAAAAGCCTGAATTTCAAATAAGTTCAAGAAAATGAAATGCTTTTTGTAGCCGATAAGTTTCCGTCCGAAAGCCCGATACTTCGAAAGAGACTGTCCGTTTTGTACATGAAGTGCGTCCAGCTTTTTCTGTAATGCTCTCAACTTTTTAGCACATGCTATCTAGGTGAAATGATGACACCATGCCAACTTTCAACCTTTTCAGAGTTCATTTGTAGTGCTTTTAAATTTCAGGGTCATTTAGCTCAAAAAAATAAGTAAATTCCTGAAAAATACCAAATGAAGTCAGAAGGGGTTGAAAATTGATGATGTGGCTTTGAATGGTGCATTTTGAACACACGAAAATCCTGGATTTCAAATAAGTTCAAGAAAATGAAATGCCTTTTGTAACCGATGAGTTTCCATCCTAAACCCTGATACATCGAAAGAGACTGTCCGTTTTGTACACGAAGTGCATCCAGCTTTTGCCGTAACCCTCTCAACTTTTTAGCACATGTTATGTGGGTGAAATAATGATACCATGCATACTTTCAACCTTTTCAGACTTCATTTGTAGTGCTTTTCAATTTCAGGGTCATTTCGCTCAAAAAAATCAGTAAATGCATGAAAATACCAAATGAAGTCACAAAGGATTGAAAATTGATGATGTGGCTTTGAATGGCGCATTTTCAACAAACGAAAAGTATAAATTTCAAATAAGTTCAAGGAAATGAAATGCCTTTTGTAACCGATAAGTTTCCGTCCGAAACCCCCATACTTCGAAAGAGATTGTCCATTTTGTACATGAAGTGCGTCCAGCTTTTGCCGTAACGCTCTCAACTTTTAAGCACACGCTATCTAGGTGAAATGATGATACCATGCCAACTTTCAACCTTTTCAGAGTTCATTTGTAGTGCTTTTCAATTTCAAGGTCATTTAGCTCAAAAAATCAGTAAATGCATGAAAAATACCAAATGAAGTCAGAAGGGGTTGAAAATTGGTGATGTGGCTTTGTATGGTGCATTTTGAACACATGAAAATCCTGGAGTTCAAATAAGTTCAAGAAAATGAAATACCTTTTGTAACCGATGAGTTTCCGTCCAAAACCCCGATACATCGAAAGAGACTGTCCGTTTTGTACACGAGGTGCGTCCCGCTTTTGCCGTAACCCTCTCAACTTTTTAGCACATGCTATCTAGGTGAAATGATGATACCATGCCAACTTTCAACCTTTTTAGAGTTCATTTGTAGTGCTTTTCAATTTCCGGGTCATTTAGCTCAAAAAAATCAGTAAATGCATGAAAAATACCAAATGAAGTCACAAAGGATTGAAAATTGATGATGCGGCTTTGAATGGCGCATTTTGAACACACAAAAAGCCTAAATTTCAAATAAGTTCAAGAAAATGAAATGCTTTTTGTAACCGATAAGTTTCCGTCCGAAAGCCCGATACTTCGAAAGAGACTGTCCGTTTTGTACATGAAGTGCGTCCAGCTTTTTCTGTAATGCTCTCAACTTTTTAGCACATGCTATCTAGGTGAAATGATGACACCATGCCAACTTTCAACCTTTTCAGAGTTCATTTGTAGTGCTTTTAAATTTCAGGGTCATTTAGCTCAAAAAAATAAGTAAATTCCTGAAAAATACCAAATGAAGTCAGAAGGGGTTGAAAATTGATGATGTGGCTTTCAATGGTGCATTTTGAACACACGAAATTCCTGGATTTCAAATAAGTTCAAGAAAATGAAATGCCTTTTGTAACCGATGAGTTTCCATCCTAAACCCTGATACATCGAAAGAGACTGTCCGTTTTGTACACGAAGTGCATCTAGCTTTTGCCATAACCCTCTCAACTTTTTAGCACATGCTATGTGGGTGAAATAATGATACCATGCCTACTTTCAACCTTTTCAGACTTCATTTGTAGTGCTTTTCAATTTCAGGGTCATTTAGCTCAAAAAAATCAGTAAATGCATGAAAATACCAAATGAAGTCACAAAGGATTGAAAATTGATGATGCGGCTTTGAATGGCGCATTTTGAACACACGAAAAGCCTGAATTTCAAATAAGTTCAAGAAAATGAAATGCTTTTTGTAACCGATAAGTTTCCGTCCGAAAGCCCGATACTTCGAAAGAGACTGTCCGTTTTGTACATGAAGTGCGTCCAGCTTTTTCTGTAATGCTCTCAACTTTTTAGCACATGCTATCTAGGTGAAATGATGACACCATGCCAACTTTCAACCTTTTCAGAGTTCATTTGTAGTGCTTTTAAATTTCAGGGTCATTTAGCTCAAAAAAATAAGTAAATTCCTGAAAAATACCAAATGAAGTCAGAAGGGGTTGAAAATTGATGATGTGGCTTTCAATGGTGCATTTTGAACACACGAAATTCCTGGATTTCAAATAAGTTCAAGAAAATGAAATGCCTTTTGTAACCGATGAGTTTCCATCCTGAACCCTGATACATCGAAAGAGACTGTCCGTTTTGTACACGAAGTGCATCTAGCTTTTGCCATAACCCTCTCAACTTTTTAGCACATGCTATGTGGGTGAAATAATGATACCATGCCTACTTTCAACCTTTTCAGACTTCATTTGTAGTGCTTTTCAATTTCAGGGTCATTTAGCTCAAAAAAATCAGTAAATGCATGAAAATACCAAATGAAGTCACAAAGGATTGAAAATTGATGATGTGGCTTTGAATGGCGCATTTTGAACACACGAAAAGCCTGAATTTCAAATAAGTTCAAGAAAATGAAATGCCTTTTGTAATCGATAAGTTTCCGTCCGAAACCCCGATACTTCGAAAGAGATTGTCCGTATTGTACATGAAGTGCGTCCAGCTTTTGCCGTAACGCTCTCAACTTTTAAGCACACGCTATCTAGGTGAAATGATGATACCATGCCAACTTTCAACCTTTTCAGAGTTCATTTGTAGTGCTTTTCAATTTCAAGGTCATTTAGCTCAAAAAATCAGTAAATGCATGAAAAATACCAAACGAAGTCAGAAGGGGTTGAAAATTGGTGATGTGGCTTTGAATGGTGCATTTTGAACACACGAAAATCCTGGAGTTCAAATAAGTTCAAGAAAATGAAATGCCTTTTGTAACCGATGAGTTTTCGTCCAAAACCCCGATACATCGAAAGAGACTGTCCGTTTTGTACACGAAGTGCGTCCCGCTTTTGCCGTAACCCTCTCAACTTTTTAGCACATGCTATCTAGGTGAAATGATGATACCATGCCAACTTTCAACCTTTTTAGAGTTCATTTGTAGTGCTTTTCAATTTCCGGGTCATTTAGCTCAAAAAAATCAGTAAATGCATGAAAAATACCAAATGAAGTCACAAAGGATTGAAAATTGATGATGCGGCTTTGAATGGCGCATTTAGAACACACGAAAAGCCTGAATTTCAAATAAGTTCAAGAAAATGAAATGCTTTTTGTAACCGATAAGTTTCCGTCCGGAAGCCCGATACTTCGAAAGAGACTGTCCGTTTTGTACATGAAGTGCGTCCAGCTTTTTCCGTAATGCTCTCAACTTTTTAGCACATGCTATCTAGGTGAAATGATGACACCATGCCAACTTTCAACCTTTTCAGAGTTCATTTGTAGTGCTTTTAAATTTCAGGGTCATTTAGCTCAAAAAATCAGTAAATTCCTAAAAAATACCAAATGAAGTCAGAAGGGGTTGAAAATTGATGATGTGGCTTTCAATGGTGCATTTTGAACACACGAAAATCCTGGATTTCAAATAAGTTCAAGAAAATGAAATGACTTTTGTAACCGATGAGTTTCCATCCTAAACCCTGATACATCGAAAGAGACTGTCCGTTTTGTACACGAAGTGCATCTAGCTTTTGCCATAACCCTCTCAACTTTTTAGCACATGCTATGTGGGTGAAATAATGATACCATGCCTACTTTCAACCTTTTCAGACTTCATTTGTAGTACTTTTCAATTTCAGGGTCATTTAGCTCAAAAAAATCAGTAAATGCATGAAAATACCAAATGAAGTCACAAAGGATTGAAAATTGATGATGTGGCTTTGAATGGCGCATTTTGAACACACGAAAAGCCTGAATTTCAAATAAGTTCAAGAAAATGAAATGCCTTTTGTAATCGATAAGTTTCCGTCCGAAACCCCGATACTTCGAAAGAGATTGTCCGTTTTGTACATGAAGTGCGTCCAGCTTTTGCCGTAACGCTCTCAACTTTTAAGCACACGCTATCTAGGTGAAATGATGATACCATGCCAACTTTCAACCTTTTCAGAATTCATTTGTAGTGCTTTTCAATTTCAAGGTCATTTAGCTCAAAAAATCAGTAAATGCATGAAAAATACCAAATGAAGTCAGAAGGGGTTGAAAATTGGTGATGTGGCTTTGTATGGTGCATTTTGAACACATGAAAATCCTGGAGTTCAAATAAGTTCAAGAAAATGAAATACCTTTTGTAACCGATGAGTTTCCGTCCAAAACCCCGATACATCGAAAGAGACTGTCCGTTTTGTACACGAGGTGCGTCCCGCTTTTGCCGTAATCCTCTCAACTTTTTAGCACATGCTATCTAGGTGAAATGATGATACCATGCCAACTTTCAACCTTTTTAGAGTTCATTTGTAGTGCTTTTCAATTTCCGGGTCATTTAGCTCAAAAAAATCAGTAAATGCATGAAAAATACCAAATGAAGTCACAAAGGATTGAAAATTGATGATGCGGCTTTGAATGGCGCATTTTGAACACACAAAAAGCCTGAATTTCAAATAAGTTCAAGAAAATGAAATGCTTTTTGTAACCGATAAGTTTCCGTCCGAAAGCCCGATACTTCGAAAGAGACTGTCCGTTTTGTACATGAAGTGCGTCCAGCTTTTTCTGTAATGCTCTCAACTTTTTAGCACATGCTATCTAGGTGAAATGATGACACCATGCCAACTTTCAACCTTTTCAGAGTTCATTTGTAGTGCTTTCAATTTCAAGGTCATTTAGCTCAAAAAATCAGTAAATGCATGAAAAATACCAAACGAAGTCAGAAGGGGTTGAAAATTGATGATGTGGCTTTCAATGGTGCATTTTGAACACACGAAAATCCTGGAGTTCAAATAAGTTCAAGAAAATGAAATGCCTTTTGTAACCGATGAGTTTCCGTCCAAAACCCCGATACATCGAAAGAGACTGTCCGTTTTGTACACGAAGTGCGTCCCGCTTTTGCCGTAACCCTCTCAACTTTTTAGCACATGCTATCTAGGTGAAATGATGATACCATGCCAACTTTCAACCTTTTTAGAGTTCATTTGTAGTGCTTTTCAATTTCCGGGTCATTTAGCTCAAAAAAATCAGTAAATGCATGAAAAATACCAAATGAAGTCACAAAGGATTGAAAATTGATGATGCGGCTTTGAATGGCGCATTTAGAACACACGAAAAGCCTGAATTTCAAATAAGTTCAAGAAAATGAAATGCTTTTTGTAACCGATAAGTTTCCGTCCGGAAGCCCGATACTTCGAAAGAGACTGTCCGTTTTGTACATGAAGTGCGTCCAGCTTTTTCCGTAATGCTCTCAACTTTTTAGCACATGCTATCTAGGTGAAATGATGACACCATGCCAACTTTCAACCTTTTCAGAGTTCATTTGTAGTGCTTTTAAATTTCAGGGTCATTTAGCTCAAAAAATCAGTAAATTCCTAAAAAATACCAAATGAAGTCAGAAGGGGTTGAAAATTGATGATGTGGCTTTCAATGGTGCATTTTGAACACACGAAAATCCTGGATTTCAAATAAGTTCAAGAAAATGAAATGACTTTTGTAACCGATGAGTTTCCATCCTAAACCCTGATACATCGAAAGAGACTGTCCGTTTTGTACACGAAGTGCATCTAGCTTTTGCCATAACCCTCTCAACTTTTTAGCACATGCTATGTGGGTGAAATAATGATACCATGCCTACTTTCAACCTTTTCAGACTTCATTTGTAGTGCTTTTCAATTTCAGGGTCATTTAGCTCAAAAAAATCAGTAAATGCATGAAAATACCAAATGAAGTCACAAAGGATTGAAAATTGATGATGTGGCTTTGAATGGCGCATTTTGAACACACGAAAAGCCTGAATTTCAAATAAGTTCAAGAAAATGAAATGCCTTTTGTAATCGATAAGTTTCCGTCCGAAACCCCGATACTTCGAAAGAGATTGTCCGTATTGTACATGAAGTGCGTCCAGCTTTTGCCGTAACGCTCTCAACTTTTAAGCACACGCTATCTAGGTGAAATGATGATACCATGCCAACTTTCAACCTTTTCAGAGTTCATTTGTAGTGCTTTCAATTTCAAGGTCATTTAGCTCAAAAAATCAGTAAATGCATGAAAAATACCAAACGAAGTCAGAAGGGGTTGAAAATTGGTGATGTGGCTTTGAATGGTGCATTTTGAACACACGAAAATCCTGGAGTTCAAATAAGTTCAAGAAAATGAAATGCCTTTTGTAACCGATGAGTTTCCGTCCAAAACCCCGATACATCGAAAGAGACTGTCCGTTTTGTACACGAAGTGCGTCCCGCTTTTGCCGTAACCCTCTCAACTTTTTAGCACATGCTATCTAGGTGAAATGATGATACCATGCCAACTTTCAACCTTTTTAGAGTTCATTTGTAGTGCTTTTCAATTTCCGGGTCATTTAGCTCAAAAAAATCAGTAAATGCATGAAAAATACCAAATGAAGTCACAAAGGATTGAAAATTGATGATGCGGCTTTGAATGGCGCATTTAGAACACACGAAAAGCCTGAATTTCAAATAAGTTCAAGAAAATGAAATGCTTTTTGTAACCGATAAGTTTCCGTCCGGAAGCCCGATACTTCGAAAGAGACTGTCCGTTTTGTACATGAAGTGCGTCCAGCTTTTTCCGTAATGCTCTCAACTTTTTAGCACATGCTATCTAGGTGAAATGATGACACCATGCCAACTTTCAACCTTTTCAGAGTTCATTTGTAGTGCTTTTAAATTTCAGGGTCATTTAGCTCAAAAAATCAGTAAATTCCTAAAAAATACCAAATGAAGTCAGAAGGGGTTGAAAATTGATGATGTGGCTTTCAATGGTGCATTTTGAACACACGAAAATCCTGGATTTCAAATAAGTTCAAGAAAATGAAATGACTTTTGTAACCGATGAGTTTCCATCCTAAACCCTGATACATCGAAAGAGACTGTCCGTTTTGTACACGAAGTGCATCTAGCTTTTGCCATAACCCTCTCAACTTTTTAGCACATGCTATGTGGGTGAAATAATGATACCATGCCTACTTTCAACCTTTTCAGACTTCATTTGTAGTACTTTTCAATTTCAGGGTCATTTAGCTCAAAAAAATCAGTAAATGCATGAAAATACCAAATGAAGTCACAAAGGATTGAAAATTGATGATGTGGCTTTGAATGGCGCATTTTGAACACACGAAAAGCCTGAATTTCAAATAAGTTCAAGAAAATGAAATGCCTTTTGTAATCGATAAGTTTCCGTCCGAAACCCCGATACTTCGAAAGAGATTGTCCGTTTTGTACATGAAGTGCGTCCAGCTTTTGCCGTAACGCTCTCAACTTTTAAGCACACGCTATCTAGGTGAAATGATGATACCATGCCAACTTTCAACCTTTTCAGAATTCATTTGTAGTGCTTTTCAATTTCAAGGTCATTTAGCTCAAAAAATCAGTAAATGCATGAAAAATACCAAATGAAGTCAGAAGGGGTTGAAAATTGGTGATGTGGCTTTGAATGGTGCATTTTGAACACACGAAAATCCTGGAGTTCAAATAAGTTCAAGAAAATGAAATGCCTTTTGTAACCGATGAGTTTCCGTCCAAAACCCCGATACATCGAAAGAGACTGTCCGTTTTGTACACGAAGTGCGTCCCGCTTTTGCCGTAACCCTCTCAACTTTTTAGCACATGCTATCTAGGTGAAATGATGATACCATGCCAACTTTCAACCTTTTTAGAGTTCATTTGTAGTGCTTTTCAATTTCCGGGTCATTTAGCTCAAAAAAATCAGTAAATGCATGAAAAATACCAAATGAAGTCACAAAGGATTGAAAATTGATGATGCGGCTTTGAATGGCGCATTTTGAACACACGAAAAGCCTGAATTTCAAATAAGTTCAAGAAAATGAAATGCTTTTTGTAACCGATAAGTTTTCGTTCGAAAGCCCGATACTTCGAAAGAGAGTGTCCGTTTTGTACATGATGTGCGTCCAGCTTTTTCCGTAATGCTCTCAACTTTTTAGCACATGCTATCTACGTGAAATGATGACACCATGCCAACTTTCAACCTTTTCAGAGTTCATTTGTAGTGCTTTTAAATTTCAGGGTCATTTAGCTCAAAAAAATCAGTAAATTCCTGAAAAATACCAAATGAAGTCAGAAGGGGTTGAAAATTGATGATGTGGCTTTCAATGGTGCATTTTGAACACACGAAAATCCTGGATTTCAAATAAGTTCAAGAAAATGAAATGCCTTTTGTAACCGATGAGTTTCCATCCTAAACCCTGATACAGCGAAAGAGACTGTCCGTTTTGTACACGAAGTGCATCTAGCTTTTGCCATAACCCTCTCAACTTTTTAGAACATGCTATGTGGGTGAAATAATGATACCATGCCTACTTTCAACCTTTTCAGACTTCATTTGTAGTGCTTTTCAATTTGAGGTTCATTTAGCTCAAAAAAATCAGTAAATGCATGAAAATACCAAATGAAGTCACAAAGGATTGAAAATTGATGATGTGGCTTTGAATGGCGCATTTTAAACACACGAAAAGCCTGAATTTCAAATAAGTTCAAGAAAATGAAATGCCTTTTGTAATCGATAAGTTTCCGTCCGAAACCCCGATACTTCGAAAGAGATTGTCCGTTTTGTACATGAAGTGCGTCCAGCTTTTGCCGTAACGCTCTCAACTTTTAAGCACACGCTATCTAGGTGAAATGATGATACCATGCCAACTTTCAACCTTTTCAGAGTTCATTTGTAGTGCTTTTCAATTTCAAGGTCATTTAGCTCAAAAAATCAGTAAATGCATGAAAAATACCAAATGAAGTCACAAGGGGTTGAAAATTGGTGATGTGGCTTTGAATGGTGCATTTTGAACACACGAAAATCCTGGAGTTCAAATAAGTTCAAGAAAATGAAATGCCTTTTGTAACCGATGAGTTTCCGTCCAAAACCCCGATACATCGAAAGAGACTGTCCGTTTTGTACACGAGGTGCGTCCCGCTTTTGCCGTAACCCTCTCAACTTTTTAGCACATGCTATCTAGGTGAAATGATGATACCATGCCAACTTTCAACCTTTTTAGAGTTCATTTGTAGTGCTTTTCAATTTCCGGGTCATTTAGCTCAAAAAAATCAGTAAATGCATGAAAAATACCAAATGAAGTCACAAAGGATTGAAAATTGATGATGCGGCTTTGAATGGCGCATTTTGAACACACAAAAAGCCTGAATTTCAAATAAGTTCAAGAAAATGAAATGCTTTTTGTAACCGATAAGTTTCCGTCCGAAAGCCCGATACTTCGAAAGAGACTGTCCGTTTTGTACATGAAGTGCGTCCAGCTTTTTCCGTAATGCTCTCAACTTTTTAGCACATGCTATCTAGGTGAAATGATGACACCATGCCAACTTTCAACCTTTTCAGAGTTCATTTGTAGTGCTTTTAAATTTCAGGGTCATTTAGCTCAAAAAAATCAGTAAATTCCTAAAAAATACCAAATGAAGTCAGAAGGGGTTGAAAATTGATGATGTGGCTTTCAATGGTGCATTTTGAACACACGAAAATCCTGGATTTCAAATAAGTTCAAGAAAATGAAATGCCTTTTGTAACCGATGAGTTTCCATCCTAAACCCTGATACATCGAAAGAGACTGTCCGTTTTGTACACGAAGTGCATCTAGCTTTTGCCATAACCCTCTCAAATTTTTAGCACATGCTATGTGGGTGAAATAATGATACCATGCCTACTTTCAACCTTTTCAGACTTCATTTGTAGTGCTTTTCAATTTCAGGGTCATTTAGCTCAAAAAAATCAGTAAATGCATGAAAATACCAAATGAAGTGACAAAGGATTGAAAATTGATGATGTGGCTTTGAATGGCGCATTTTGAACACACGAAAAGCCTGAATTTCAAATAAGTGGAAGAAAATGAAATGCCTTTTGTAATCGATAAGTTTCCGTCTGAAACCCCGATACTTCGAAAGAGATTGTTCGTTTTGTACATGAAGTGCGTCGAGCTTTTGCCGTAATGCTCTCAACTTTTAAGCACACGCTATCTAGGTGAAATGATGATACCATGCCAACTTTCAACCTTTTCAGAGTTCATTTGTAGTGCTTTTCAATTTCAAGGTCATTTAGCTCAAAAAATCAGTAAATGCATGAAAAATACCAAATGAAGTCAGAAGGGGTTGAAAATTGGTGATGTGGCTTTGAATGGTGCATTTTGAACACACGAAAATCCTGGAGTTCAAATAAGTTCAAGAAAATGAAATGCCTTTTGTAACCGATGAGTTTCCGTCCAAAACCCCGATACATCGAAAGAGACTGTCCGTTTTGTACACGAAGTGCGTCCCGCTTTTGCCGTAACCCTCTCAACTTTTTAGCACATGCTATCTAGGTGAAATGATGATACCATGCCAACTTTCAACCTTTTTAGAGTTCATTTGTAGTGCTTTTCAATTTCCGGGTCATTTAGCTCAAAAAAATCAGTAAATGCATGAAAAATACCAAATGAAGTCACAAAGGATTGAAAATTGATGATGCGGCTTTGAATGGCGCATTTTGAACACACGAAAAGCCTGAATTTCAAATAAGTTCAAGAAAATGAAATGCTTTTTGTAACCGATAAGTTTTCGTCCGAAAGCCCGATACTTCGAAAGAGAGTGTCCGTTTTGTACATGATGTGCGTCCAGCTTTTTCCGTAATGCTCTCAACTTTTTAGCACATGCTATCTACGTGAAATGATGACACCATGCCAACTTTCAACCTTTTCAGAGTTCATTTGTAGTGCTTTTCAATTTGAGGTTCATTTAGCTCAAAAAAATCAGTAAATGCATGAAAATACCAAATGAAGTCACAAAGGATTGAAAATTGATGATGTGGCTTTGAATGGCGCATTTTAAACACACGAAAAGCCTGAATTTCAAATAAGTTCAAGAAAATGAAATGCCTTTTGTAATCGATAAGTTTCCGTCCGAAACCCCGATACTTCGAAAGAGATTGTCCGTTTTGTACATGAAGTGCGTCCAGCTTTTGCCGTAACGCTCTCAACTTTTAAGCACACGCTATCTAGGTGAAATGATGATACCATGCCAACTTTCAACCTTTTCAGAGTTCATTTGTAGTGCTTTTCAATTTCAAGGTCATTTAGCTCAAAAAATCAGTAAATGCATGAAAAATACCAAATGAAGTCAGAAGGGGTTGAAAATTGGTGATGTGGCTTTGTATGGTGCATTTTGAACACATGAAAATCCTGGAGTTCAAATAAGTTCAAGAAAATGAAATACCTTTTGTAACCGATGAGTTTCCGTCCAAAACCCCGATACATAGAAAGAGACTGTCCGTTTTGTACACGAGGTGCGTCCCGCTTTTGCCGTAACCCTCTCAACTTTTTAGCACATGCTATATAGGTGAAATGATGATACCATGCCAACTTTCAACCTTTTTAGAGTTCATTTGTAGTGCTTTTCAATTTCCGGGTCATTTAGCTCAAAAAAATCAGTAAATGCATGAAAAATACCAAATGAAGTCACAAAGGATTGAAAATTGATGATGCGGCTTTGAATGGCGCATTTTGAACACACAAAAAGCCTGAATTTCAAATAAGTTCAAGAAAATGAAATGCTTTTTGTAACCGATAAGTTTCCGTCCGAAAGCCCGATACTTCGAAAGAGACTGTCCGTTTTGTACATGAAGTGCGTCCAGCTTTTTCCGTAATGCTCTCAACATTTTAGCACATGCTATCTAGGTGAAATGATGACACCATGCCAACTTTCAACATTTTCAGAGTTTATTTGTAGTGCTTTTAAATTTCAGGGTCATTTAGCTCAAAAAAATCAGTAAATTCCTGAAAAATACCAAATGAAGTCAGAAGGGGTTGAAAATTGATGATGTGGCTTTCAATGGTGCATTTTGAACACACGAAAATCCTGGATTTCAAATAAGTTCAAGAAAATGAAATGCCTTTTGTAACCGATGAGTTTCCATCCTAAACCCTGATACATCGAAAGAGACTGTCCGTTTTGTACACGAAGTGCATCTAGCTTTTGCCATAACCCTCTCAACTTTTTAGCACATGCTATGTGGGTGAAATAATGATACCATGCCTACTTTCAACCTTTTCAGACTTCATTTGTAGTGCTTTTCAATTTCAGGGTCATTTAGCTCAAAAAAATCAGTAAATGCATGAAAATACCAAATGAAGTCACAAAGGATTGAAAATTGATGATGTGGCTTTGAATGGCGCATTTTGAACACACGAAAAGCCTGAATTTCAAATAAGTGCAAGAAAATGAAATGCCTTTTGTAATCGATAAGTTTCCGTCTGAAACCCCGATACTTCGAAAGAGATTGTCCGTTTTGTACATGAAGTGCGTCGAGCTTTTGCCGTAATGCTCTCAACTTTTAAGCACACGCTATCTAGGTGAAATGATGATACCATGCCAACTTTCAACCTTTTCAGAGTTCATTTGTAGTGCTTTTCAATTTCAAGGTCATTTAGCTCAAAAAATCAGTAAATGCATGAAAAATACCAAATGAAGTCAGAAGGGGTTGAAAATTGGTGATGTGGCTTTGAATGGTGCATTTTGAACACACGAAAATCCTGGAGTTCAAATAAGTTCAAGAAAATGAAATGCCTTTTGTAACCGATGAGTTTCCGTCCAAAACCCCGATACATCGAAAGAGACTGTCCGTTTTGTACACGAAGTGCGTCCCGCTTTTGCCGTAACCCTCTCAACTTTTTAGCACATGCTATCTAGGTGAAATGATGATACCATGCCAACTTTCAACCTTTTTAGAGTTCATTTGTAGTGCTTTTCAATTTCCGGGTCATTTAGCTCAAAAAAATCAGTAAATGCATGAAAAATACCAAATGAAGTCACAAAGGATTGAAAATTGATGATGCGGCTTTGAATGGCGCATTTTGAACACACGAAAAGCCTGAATTTCAAATAAGTTCAAGAAAATGAAATGCTTTTTGTAACCGATAAGTTTCCGTCCGAAAGCCCGATACTTCGAAAGAGACTGTCCGTTTTGTACATGAAGTGCGTCCAGCTTTTTCCGTAATGCTCTCAACTTTTTAGCACATGCTATCTAGGTGAAATGATGACACCATGCCAACTTTCAACCTTTTCGGAGTTCATTTGTAGTGCTTTTAAATTTCAGGGTCATTTAGCTCAAAAAAATCAGTAAATTCCTGAAAAATACCAAATGAAGTCAGAAGGGGTTGAAAATTGATGATGTGGCTTTCAATGGTGCATTTTGAACACACGAAAATCCTGGATTTCAAATAAGTTCAAGAAAATGAAATGCCTTTTGTAACCGATGAGTTTCCATCCTAAACCCTGATACATCGAAAGAGACTGTCCGTTTTGTACACAAAGTGCATCTAGCTTTTGCCATAACCCTCTCAACTTTTTAGCACATGCTATGTGGGTGAAATAATGATACCATGCCTACTTTCAACCTTTTCAGACTTCATTTGTAGTGCTTTTCAATTTCAGGGTCATTTAGCTCAAAAAAATCAGTAAATGCATGAAAATACCAAATGAAGTCACAAAGGATTGAGAATTGATGATGTGGCTTTGAATGGCGCATTTTGAACACACGAAAAGCCTGAATTTCAAATAAGTTCAAGAAAATGAAATGCCTTTTGCAATCGATAAGTTTCCGTCCGAAACCCCGATACTTCGAAAGAAACTGTCCGTTTTGTACATGAAGTGCGTCCAGCTTTTGCCGTAACGCTCTCAACTTTTAAGCACACGCTATCTAGGTCAAATGATGATACCATAACAACTTTCAACCTTTTCAGAGTTCATTTGTAGTGCTTTTCAATTTCAAGGTCATTTAGCTCAAAAAATCAGTAAATGCATGAAAAATACCAAATGAAGTCAGAAGGGGTTGAAAATTGGTGATGTGGCTTTGAATGGTGCATTTTGAACACACGAAAATCCGGGAGTTCAAATAAGTTCAAGAAAATGAAATGCCTTTTGTAACCGATGAGTTTCCGTCCAAAACCCCGATACATCGAAAGAGACTCTCCGTTTTGTACACGAAGTGCGTCCCGCTTTTGCCGTAACCCTCTCAACTTTTTAGCACATGCTATCTAGGTGAAATGATGATACCATGCCAACTTTCAACCTTTTTAGAGTTCATTTGTAGTGCTTTTCAATTTCCGGGTCATTTAGCTCAAAAAAATCAGTAAATGCATGAAAAATACCAAATGAAGTCACAAAGGATTGAAAATTGATGATGTGGCTTTGAATGGCGCATTTTGAACACACGACAAGCCTGAATTTCGAATAAGTTCAAGAAAATGAAATGCTTTTTGTAACCGATAAGTTTCCGTCCGAAAGCCCGATACTTCGAAAGAGACTGTCCGTTTTGTACATGAAGTGCGTCCAGCTTTTTCCGTAATGCTCTCAACTTTTTAGCACATGCTATCTAGGTGAAATGATGATACCATGCCAACTTTCAACCTTTTTAGAGTTCATTTGTAGTGCTTTTCAATTTCCGGGTCATTTAGCTCAAAAAAATCAGTAAATGCATGAAAAATACCAAATGAAGTCACAAAGGATTGAAAATTAATAATGCGGCTTTGAATGGCGCATTTTGAACACACGACAAGCCTGAATTTCAAATAAGTTCAAGAAAATGAAATGCTTTTTGTAACCGATAAGTTTCCGTCCGAAAGCCCGATACTTCGAAAGAGACTGTCCGTTTTGTACATGAAGTGCGTCCAGCTTTTTCCGTAATGCTCTCAACTTTTTAGCACATGCTATCTAGGTGAAATGATGACACCATGCCAAGTTTCAACCTTTTCAGAGTTCATTTGTAGTGCTTTTAAATTTCAGGGTCATTTAGCTCAAAAAAATCAGTAAATTCCTGAAAAATACCAAATGAAGTCAGAAGGGGTTGAAAATTGATGATGTGGCTTTCAATGGTGCATTTTGAACACACGAAAATCCTGGATTTCAAATAAGTTCAAGAAAATGAAATGCCTTTTGTAACCGATGAGTTTCCATCCTAAACCCTGATACATCGAAAGAGACTGTCCGTTTTGTACACGAAGTGCATCTAGCTTTTGCCATAACCCTCTCAACTTTTTAGCACATGCTATGTGGGTGAAATAATGATACCATGCCTACTTTCAACCTTTTCAGACTTCATTTGTAGTGCTTTTCAATTTCAGGGTCATTTAGCTCAAAAAAATCAGTAAATGCATGAAAATACCAAATGAAGTCACAAAGGATTGAGAATTGATGATGTGGCTTTGAATGGCGCATTTTGAACACACGAAAAGCCTGAATTTCAAATAAGTTCAAGAAAATGAAATGCCTTTTGTAATTGATAAGTTTCCGTCCGAAACCCCGATACTTCGAAAGAAACTGTCCGTTTTGTACATGAAGTGCGTCCAGCTTTTGCCGTAACGCTCTCAACTTTTAAGCACACGCTATCTAGGTGAAATGATGATACCATAACAACTTTCAACCTTTTCAGAGTTCATTTGTAGTGCTTTTCAATTTCAAGGTCATTTAGCTCAAAAAATCAGTAAATGCATGAAAAATACCAAATGAAGTCAGAAGGGGTTGAAAATTGGTGATGTGGCTTTGAATGGTGCATTTTGAACACACGAAAATCCGGGAGTTCAAATAAGTTCAAGAAAATGAAATGCCTTTTGTAACCGATGAGTTTCCGTCCAAAACCCCGATACATCGAAAGAGACTCTCCGTTTTGTACACGAAGTGCGTCCCGCTTTTGCCGTAACCCTCTCAACTTTTTAGCACATGCTATCTAGGTGAAATGATGATACCATGCCAACTTTCAACCTTTTTAGAGTTCATTTGTAGTGCTTTTCAATTTCCGGGTCATTTAGCTCAAAAAAATCAGTAAATGCATGAAAAATACCAAATGAAGTCACAAAGGATTGAAAATTGATGATGCGGCTTTGAATGGCGCATTTTGAACACACGAAAAGCCTGAATTTCAAATAATTTCAAGAAAATGAAATGCTTTTTGTAACCGATAAGTTTCCGTCCGAAAGCCCGATACTTCGAAAGAGACTGTCCGTTTTGTACATGAAGTGCGTCCAGCTTTTTCCGTAATGCTCTCAACTTTTTAGCACATGCTATCTAGGTGAAATGATGACACCATGCCAACTTTCAACCTTTTCGGAGTTCATTTGTAGTGCTTTTAAATTTCAGGGTCATTTAGCTCAAAAAAATCAGTAAATTCCTGAAAAATACCAAATGAAGTCAGAAGGGGTTGAAAATTGATGATGTGGCTTTCAATGGTGCATTTTGAACACACGAAAATCCTGGATTTCAAATAAGTTCAAGAAAATGAAATGCCTTTTGTAACCGATGAGTTTCCATCCTAAACCCTGATACATCGAAAGAGACTGTCCGTATTGTACACGAAGTGCATCTAGCTTTTGCCATAACCCTGTCAACTTTTTAGCACATGCTATGTGGGTGAAATAATGATACCATGCCTACTTTCAACCTTTTCAGACTTCATTTGTAGTGCTTTTCAATTTCAGGGTCATTTAGCTCAAAAAAATCAGTAAATGCATGAAAATACCAAATGAAGTCACAAAGGATTGAAAATTGATGATGTGGCTTTGCATGGCGCATTTTGAACACACGAAAAGCCTGAATTTCAAATAAGTTCAAGAAAATGAAATGCCTTTTGCAATCGATAAGTTTCCGTCCGAAACCTCGATACTTCGAAAGAGATTGTCTGTTTTGTACATGAAGTGCGTCCAGCTTTTGCCGTAACGCTCTCAACTTTTAAGCACACGCTATCTAGGTCAAATGATGATACCATGACAACTTTCAACCTTTTCAGAGTTCATTTGTAGTGCTTTTCAATTTCAAGGTCATTTAGCTAAAAAAATCAGTAAATGCATGAAAAATACCAAATGAAGTCAGAAGGGGTTGAAAATTGGTGATGTGGCTTTGAATGGTGCATTTTGAACACACGAAAATCCTGGAGTTCAAATAAGTTCAAGAAAATGAAATGCCTTTTGTAACCGATGAGTTTCCGTCCAAAACCCCGATACATCGAAAGAGACTGTCCGTTTTGTACACGAAGTGCGTCCCGCTTTTGCCGTAACCCTCTCAACTTTTTAGCACATGCTATCTAGGTGAAATGATGATACCATGCCAACTTTCAACCTTTTTAGAGTTCATTTGTAGTGCTTTTCAATTTTCGGGTCATTTAGCTCAAAAAAATCAGTAAATGCATGAAAAATACCAAATGAAGTCACAAAGGATTGAAAATTGATGATGTGGCTTTGAATGGTGCATTTTGAACACACGAAAAGCCTGAATTTCGAATAAGTTCAAGAAAATGAAATGCTTTTTGTAACCGATAAGTTTCCGTCCGAAAGCCCGATACTTCGAAAGAGACTGTCCGTTTTGTACATGAAGTGCGTCCAGCTTTTTCCGTAATGCTCTCAACTTTTTAGCACATGCTATCTAGGTGAAATGATGATACCATGCCAACTTTCAACCTTTTTAGAGTTCATTTGTAGTGCTTTTCAATTTCCGGGTCATTTAGCTCAAAAAAATCAGTAAATGCATGAAAAATACCAAATGAAGTCACAAAGGATTGAAAATTAATAATGCGGCTTTGAATGGCGCATTTTGAACACACGACAAGCCTGAATTTCAAATAAGTTCAAGACAATGAAATGCTTTTTGTAACCGATAAGTTTCCGTCCGAAAGCCCGATACTTCGAAAGAGACTGTCCGTTTTGTACATGAAGTGCGTCCAGCTTTTTCCGTAATGCTCTCAACTTTTTAGCACATGCTATCTAGGTGAAATGATGACACCATGCCAAGTTTCAACCTTTTCAGAGTTCATTTGTAGTGCTTTTAAATTTCAGGGTCATTTAGCTCAAAAAAATCAGTAAATTCCTGATAAATACCAAATGAAGTCAGAAGGGGTTGAAAATTGATGATGTGGCTTTCAATGGTGCATTTTGAACACACGAAAATCCTGGATTTCAAATAAGTTCAAGAAAATGAAATGCCTTTTGTAACCGATGAGTTTCCATCCTAAACCCTGATACATCGAAAGAGACTGTCCGTTTTGTACACGAAGTGCATCTAGCTTTTGCCATAACCCTCTCAACTTTTTAGCACATGCTATGTGGGTGAAATAATGATACCATGCCTACTTTCAACCTTTTCAGACTTCATTTGTAGTGCTTTTCAATTTCAGGGTCATTTAGCTCAAAAAAATCAGTAAATGCATGAAAATACCAAATGAAGTCACAAAGGATTGAGAATTGATGATGTGGCTTTGAATGGCGCATTTTGAACACACGAAAAGCCTGAATTTCAAATAAGTTCAAGAAAATGAAATGCCTTTTGTAATTGATAAGTTTCCGTCCGAAACCCCGATACTTCGAAAGAAACTGTCCGTTTTGTACATGAAGTGCGTCCAGCTTTTGCCGTAACGCTCTCAACTTTTAAGCACACGCTATCTAGGTGAAATGATGATACCATAACAACTTTCAACCTTTTCAGAGTTCATTTGTAGTGCTTTTCAATTTCAAGGTCATTTAGCTCAAAAAATCAGTAAATGCATGAAAAATACCAAATGAAGTCAGAAGGGGTTGAAAATTGGTGATGTGGCTTTGAATGGTGCATTTTGAACACACGAAAATCCGGGAGTTCAAATAAGTTCAAGAAAATGAAATGCCTTTTGTAACCGATGAGTTTCCGTCCAAAACCCCGATACATCGAAAGAGACTCTCCGTTTTGTACACGAAGTGCGTCCCGCTTTTGCCGTAACCCTCTCAACTTTTTAGCACATGCTATCTAGGTGAAATGATGATACCATGCCAACTTTCAACCTTTTTAGAGTTCATTTGTAGTGCTTTTCAATTTCCGGGTCATTTAGCTCAAAAAAATCAGTAAATGCATGAAAAATACCAAATGAAGTCACAAAGGATTGAAAATTAATAATGCGGCTTTGAATGGCGCATTTTGAACACACGACAAGCCTGAATTTCAAATAAGTTCAAGAAAATGAAATGCTTTTTGTAACCGATAAGTTTCCGTCCGAAAGCCCGATACTTCGAAAGAGACTGTCCGTTTTGTACATGAAGTGCGTCCAGCTTTTTCCGTAATGCTCTCAACTTTTTAGCACATGCTATCTAGGTGAAATGATGACACCATGCCAAGTTTCAACCTTTTCAGAGTTCATTTGTAGTGCTTTTAAATTTCAGGGTCATTTAGCTCAAAAAAATCAGTAAATTCCTGAAAAATACCAAATGAAGTTAGAAGGGGTTGAAAATTGATGATGTGGCTTTCAATGGTGCATTTTGAACACACGAAAATCCTGGATTTCAAATAAGTTCAAGAAAATGAAATGCCTTTTGTAACCGATGAGTTTCCATCCTAAACCCTGATACATCGAAAGAGACTGTCCGTTTTGTACACGAAGTGCATCTAGCTTTTGCCATAACCCTCTCAACTTTTTAGCACATGCTATGTGGGTGAAATAATGATACCATGCCTACTTTCAACCTTTTCAGACTTCATTTGTAGTGCTTTTCAATTTCAGGGTCATTTAGCTCAAAAAAATCAGTAAATGCATGAAAATACCAAATGAAGTCACAAAGGATTGAAAATTGATGATGTGGCTTTCAATGGCGCATTTTGAACACACGAAAAGCTTGAATTTCAAATAAGTTCAAGAAAATGAAATGCCTTTTGTAATCGATAAGTTTCCGTCCGAAACCGCGATACTTCGAAAGAGATTGTCCGTTTTGTACATGAAGTGCGTCCAGCTTTTGCCGTAACGCTCTCAACTTTTAAGCACACGCTATCTAGGTGAAATGATGATACCATGCCAACTTTCAACCTTTTCAGAGTTCATTTGTAGTGCTTTTCAATTTCTAGGTCATTTAGCTCAAAAAATCAGTAAATGCATGAAAAATACCAAATGAAGTCAGAAGGGGTTGAAAATTGGTGATGTGGCTTTGAATGGTGCATTTTGAACACACGAAAATCCTGGAGTTCAAATAAGTTCAAGAAAATGAAATGCCTTTTGTAACCGATGAGTTTCCGTCCAAAACCCCGATACATCGAAAGAGACTGTCCGTTTTGTACACGAAGTGCGTCCCGCTTTTGCCGTAACCCTCTCAACTTTTTAGCACATGCTATCTAGGTGAAATGATGATACCATGCCAACTTTCAACCTTTTTAGAGTTCATTTGTAGTGCTTTTCAATTTCCGGGTCATTTAGCTCAAAAAAATCAGTAAATGCATGAAAAATACCAAATGAAGTCACAAAGGATTGAAAATTGATGATGTGGCTTTGAATGGCGCATTTTGAACACACGAAAAGCCTGAATTTCAAATAAGTTCAAGAAAATGAAATGCTTTTTGTAACCGATAAGTTTCCGTCCGAAAGCCCGATACTTCGAAAGAGACTGTCCGTTTTGTACATGAAGTGCGTCCAGCTTTTTCCGTAATGCTCTCAACTTTTTAGCACATGCTATCTAGGTGAAATGATGACACCATGCCAACTTTCAACCTTTTCAGAGTTCATTTTTAGTGCTTTTAAATTTCAGGGTCATTTAGCTCAAAAAAATCAGTAAATTCCTGAAAAATACCAAATGAAGTCAGAAGGGGTTGAAAATTGATGATGTGGTTTTCAATGGTGCATTTTGAACACACGAAAATCCTGGATTTCAAATAAGTTCAAGAAAATGAAATGCCTTTTGTAACCGATGAGTTTCCATCCTAAACCCTGATACATCGAAAGAGACTGTCCGTTTTGTACACGAAGTGCATCTAGCTTTTGCCATAACCCTCTCAACTTTTTAGCACATGCTATGTGGGTGAAATAATGATACCATGCCTACTTTCAACCTTTTCAGACTTCATTTGTAGTGCTTTTCAATTTCAGGGTCATTTAGCTCAAAAAAATCAGTAAATGCATGAAAATACCAAATGAAGTCACAAAGGATTGAAAATTGATGATGTGGCTTTGAATGGCGCATTTTGAACACACGAAAAGCCTGAATTTCAAATAAGTTCAAGAAAATGAAATGCCTTTTGTAATTGATAAGTTTCCGTCCGAAACCCCGATACTTCGAAAGAAACTGTCCGTTTTGTACATGAAGTGCGTCCAGCTTTTGCCGTAACGCTCTCAACTTTTAAGCACACGCTATCTAGGTGAAATGATGATACCATGCCAACTTTCAACCTTTTCAGAGTTCATTTGTAGTGCTTTTCAATTTCAAGGTCATTTAGCTCAAAAAATCAGTAAATGCATGAAAAATACCAAATGAAGTCAGAAGGGGTTGAAAATTGGTGATGTGGCTTTGAATGGTGCATTTTGAACACACGAAAATCCGGGAGTTCAAATAAGTTCAAGAAAATGAAATGCCTTTTGTAACCGATGAGTTTCCGTCCAAAACCCCGATACATCGAAAGAGACTGTCCGTTTTGTACACGAAGTGCGTCCCGCTTTTGCCGTAACCCTCTCAACTTTTTAGCACATGCTATCTAGGTGAAATGATGATACCATGCCAACTTTCAACCTTTTTAGAGTTCATTTGTAGTGCTTTTGAATTTCTGGGTCATTTAGCTCAAAAAAATCAGTAAATGCATGAAAAATACCAAATGAAGTCACAAAGGATTGACAATTGATGATGCGGCTTTGAATGGCGCATTTTGAACACACGAAAATCCTGAATTTCAAATAAGTTCAAGAAAATGAAATGCTTTTTGTAACCGATAAGTTTCCGTCCGAAAGCCCGATACTTCGAAAGAGACTGTCCGTTTTGTACATGAAGTGCGTCCAGCTTTTTCCGTAATGCTCTCAACTTTTTACCACATGCTATCTAGGTGAAATGATGACACCATGCCAACTTTCAACCTTTTCAGAGTTCATTTGTAGTGCTTTTAAATTTCAGGGTCATTTAGCTCAAAAAAATCAGTAAATTCCTGAAAAATACCGAATGAAGTCAGAAGGGGTTGAAAATTGATGATGTGGCTTTCAATGGTGCATTTTGAACACACGAAAATCCTGGATTTCAAATAAGTTCAAGAAAATGAAATGCCTTTTGTAACCGATGAGTTTCCATCCTAAACCCTGATACATCGAAAGAGACTGTCCGTTTTGTACACGAAGTGCATCTAGCTTTTGCCATAACCCTCTCAACTTTTTAGCACATGCTATGTGGGTGAAATAATGATACCATGCCTACTTTCAACCTTTTCAGACTTCATTTGTAGTGCTTTTCAATTTCAGGGTCATTTAGCTCAAAAAAATCAGTAAATGCATGAAAATACCAAATGAAGTCACAAAGGATTGAAAATTGATGATGTGGCTTTGAATGCCGCATTTTGAACACACGAAAAACCTGAATTTCAAATAAGTTCAAGAAAATGCAATGCCGTTTGTAACCGATAAGTTTCCGTCCGAATCCCCAATACTTCGAAAGAAACTGTCCGTTTTGTACATGAAGTGCGTCGAGCTTTTGCCGTAACGCTCTCAACTTTTTAGCACACGCTATCTAGGTGAAATGATTATACCATGCCAACTTTCAACCTTTTCAGAGTTCATTTGTGGTGCTTTTCAATTTCAGGGTCATTTAGCTCAAAAAAATGAGTAAATTCATGAAAAATACCAAATGAAGTCACAAAGGATTGAAAATTTTTGATGTGGCTTTGAATGGCGCATTTTGAACACATGAAAAGCCTGAATTTCAAATAAGTTCAAGAAAGTGAAATGCCTTTTGTAACCGATAAGTTTCCGTCCGAAACCCCGATACTTCGAAAGAGATTGTCCGTTTTGTACATGAAGTGCGTCCAGCTTTTGCCGTAACGCTCTCAACTTTTTAGCACACGCTATCTAGGTGAAATGATTATACCATGCCAACTTTCAACCTTTTCAGAGTTCATTTGTAGTGCTTTTCAATTTCAAGGTCATTTAGCTCAAAAAAATCAGTAAATGCATGAAAAATACCAAATGAAGTCAGAAGGGGTTGAAAATTGGTGATGTGGCTTTGAATGGTGCATTTTGAACACATGAAAATCCTAGAGTTCAAATAAGTTCAAGAAAATGAAATGCCTATTGTAACCGATGAGTTTCCGTCCGAAACCCCGATACATCGAAAGAGACTGTCCGTTTTGTACACGAAGTGCGTCCAGCTTTTGCCGAACCCTCTCAACTTTTTAGCACATGCTATCTAGGTGAAATGATGATACCATGCCAACTTTCAACCTTTTTAGAGTTCATTTGTAGTGCTTTTCAATTTCCGGGTCATTTAGCTCAAAAAAATCAGTAAATGCATGAAAAATACCAAATGAAGTCACAAAGGATTGAAAATTGATGATGCGGCTTTGAATGGCGCATTTTGAACACACGAAAAGCCTGAATTTCAGATAATTTCAAGAACATGAAATGCCTCTTGTAATCGATAAGTTTCCGTCCGAAAGCCCGATACTTCGAAAGAGACTGTCCATTTTGTACATGAAGTGCGTCTAGCTTTTGCCGTAACGCTCTCAACTTTTTAGCACATGCTATCTAGGTGAAATGATGACACCATGCCAACTGTCAACCTTTTCAGACTTCATTTGTAGTGCTTTTAAATTTCAGGGTCATTTAGCTCAAAAAAATCAGTAAATTCCTGAAAAATACCAAATGAAGTCAGAAGGGGTTGAAAATTGATGATGTGGCTTTGAATGGTGCATTTTGTACACACGAAAATCCTGGATTTCAAATAAGTTCAAGAAAATGAAATGCCTTTTGTAACCGATGAGTTTCCATCCTAAACCCTGATACATCGAAAGAGACTGTCCGTTTTGTACACGAAGTGCATCCAGCTTTTGCCGTAACCCTCTCAACTTTCTAGCAAATGCTATGTGGGTGAAATAATGATACCATGCCTACTTTCAACCTTTTCAGACTACATTTGTAGTGCTTTTCAATTTCAGGGTCATTTAGCTCAAAAAAATCAGTAAATGCATGAAAATACCAAATGAAGTCACAAAGGATTGAAAATTGATGATGTGGCTTTGAATGGCGCATTTTGAACACACGAAAAGCCTGAATTTCAAATAAGTTCAAGAAAATGAAATGTCGTTTGTAACCGATAAGTTTCCGTCCGAAACCCCAATACTTCGAAAGAAACTGTCCGTTTTGTACATGAAGTGCGTCCAGCTTTTGCCATAACGCTCTCAACTTTTTAGCACACGCTATCTAGGTGAAATGATGATACCATGCCAACTTTCAACCTTTTCAGAGTTCATTTGTAGTGCTTTTCAATTTCAGGGTCATTTAGCTCAAAAAAATCAGTAAATGCATGAAAAATACCAAATGAAGTCACAAAGGATTGAAAATTGATGATGTGGCTTTGAATGGCGCATTTTGAACACACGAAAAGCCTGAATTTCAAATAAGTTCAAGAAAATGAAATGCCTATTGTAACCAATAAGTTTCCGTCCGAAACCCCGATACTTCGAAAGAGACTGTCCGTTTTGTACATGAAGTGAATCCAGCTTTTGCCGTAACGCTCTCAACTTTTTAGCACACGCTATCTAGGTGAAATGACGATACCATGCCAACTTTCAACCTTTTCAGAGTTCATTTGTAGTGCTTTTCAATTTCAATGTCATTTAGCTCAAAAAAATCAGTAAATGCATGAAAAATACCAAATGAAGTCAGAAGGGGTTAAAAATTGGTGATGTGGCTTGGAATGGTGCATTTTGAACACACGAAAATCCTGGAGTTCAAATAAGTTCAAGAAAAATGAAATGCCTTTTGTATCCGATGAGTTTCCATCCTAAACCCAGGTACATCGAAAGAGACTGTCCGTTTTGTACACGAAGTGCATCCACCTTTTGCCATAACCCTCTCAACTTTTTAGAACATGCTATGTGGGTGAAATGATGATACCATGCCAACTTTCAACCTTTTCAGACTTCATTTGTAGTGCTTTTCAATTTCAGGGTCATTTAGCTCAACAAAATCAGTAAATGCATGAAAAATACCGAATGAAGTCACAAAGGATTGAAAATTGATGATGTGGCTTTGAATGGCACATTTTGAACACACGAAAATCCTGAATTTCAAATAAGTTCAAGAAAATGAAATGCCTTTTATAACCGATAAGTTTCCGTCCGAAAGCCCGATACTTCGAAAGAGACTGTCCGTTTTGTACATGAAGTGCGTCCAGCTTTTGCCGTAGTGCTCTCAAATTTTTAGCACATGCTATCTAGGTGAAATGATGATACCATGCCAACTTTCAACCTTTTCAGAGTTCATTTGTAGTGCTTTCAAATTTCAGAGTCATTTAGCTCAAAAAAATGAGTAAATTCATGAAAAATACCAAATGAAGTCAGAAGGGGTTGAAAATTCATGATGTGGCTTTGAATGGTGCATTTTAAACACACGAAAATCCTGGATTTGAGATAAGTTCAAGAAAATGAAATGCCTTTTGTAACCGATGAGTTTCCATCCTAAACCCTGATACATCGAAAGAGACTGTCCGTTTTGTACACGAAGTGCATCCAGCTTTTGCCGTAACCCTCTCAACTTTTTAGCACATGCTATGTGGGTGAAATGATGATACCATGCCAACTTTCAACCTTTTCAGACTTCATTTGTAGTGATTTTTAATTTCAGGGTCATTTAGCTCAAAAAAATCAGTAAATGCATGAAAAATACGAAATGAAGTCACAAAGGATTGAAAATTGATGATGTGGCTTTGAATGGCGCATTTTGAATAGACGAAAACCCTGAATTTCAAATAAGTTCAAGAAAATGAAATGCCTTTTGTAATCGATAAGTTTCCGTCCGAAACCCCGATACTTCGAAAGAGACTGTCCGTTTTGTACATGAAGTGCGTCCAGCTTTTGCCGTAACGCTCTCAACTTTTTAGCCCACGCTATCTAGGTGAAATGATGATACCATGCCAAATTTCAACCTTTTCAGAGTTCATTTGTAGTGCTTTTCAATTTCAAGGTCATTTAGCTCAAAAAAATCAGTAAATGCATGAAAAATACCAAATGAAGTCAGAAGGGGTTGAAAATTGGTGATGTGGCTTTGAATGGTGCATTTTGAACACACGAAAATCCTGGAGTTAAAATAAGCTCAAGAAAATGAAATGCCTTTTGTAACCGATGAGTTTCCGTCCGAAACCCCGATACATCGAAAGAGACTGTCCATTTTGTACACGAAGTGCGTACAGCTTTTGCCGTAACCCTCTCAACTTTTTAGCACATGCTATCTAGGTGAAATGATGATACCATGCCAACTTTCAACCTTTTTAGAGTTCAGTTGTAGTGCTTTTCAATTTCCGGGTCATTTAGCTCAAAAAAATCAGTAAATACATGAAAAATACAAAATGAAGTCACAAAGGATTGAAAATTGATGATGCGGCTTTGAATGGCGCATTTTGAACACACGAAAAGCCTGAATTTCAAATAAGTTCAAAAAAATGAAATGCCTCTTGTAACCGATAAGTTTCCGTCCGAAAGCCCGATACTTCGAAAGAGACTATCCGTTTTGTACATGAAGTGGGTCCAGCTTTTGCCGTAATGCTCTCAACTTTTTAGCACATGCTATCTAGGTGAAATGATGACACCATGCCAACTTTAAACCTTTTCAGAGTTCATTTCTAGTGCTTTTAAATTTCAGGGTCATTTAGCTCAAAAAAATCAGTAAATTCCTGAAAAATACCAAATGAAGTCAAAAGGGGTTGAAAATTGCTGATGTGGCTTTGAATGGTGCATTTTGAACACACGAAAATCCTGGATTTCAAATAAGTTCAAGCAAATGAAATGCCTTTTGTAACCGATGAGTTTCCATCCTAAACCCTGATACATCGAAAGAGACTGTCCGTTTTGTACACGAAGTGCATCCAGCTTTTGCCGTAACCCTCTCAACTTTTTAGCACAGGCTATGTGGGTGAAATAATGGTACCATGCCTACTTTCAACCTTTTCAGACTTCATTTGTAGTGCTTTTCAATTTCAGGGTCATTTAGCTCAAAAAAATCAGTAAATGCATGAAAATACCAAATGAAGTCACAAAGGATTGAAAATTGATGATGTGGCTTTGAATGGCGCATTTTGAACACACGAAAATCCTGAATTTCAAATAAGTTCAATAAAATGAAATGCCGTTTGTAACCGATAAGTTTCCGTCCGAAACCCCAATACTTCGAAAGAAACTGTCCGTTTTGTACATGAAGTGCGTCCAGCTTTTGCCATAACGCTCTCAACTTTTTAGCACACACTATCTAGGTGAAATGATGATACCATGCCAACTTTTAACCTTTTGAGAGTTCATTTGTGGTGCTTTTCAATTTCAGGGTCATTTAGCTCAAAAAAATGAGTAAATTCATGAAAAATACCAAATGAAGTCACAAAGGATTGAAAATTTATGATGTGGCTTTGAATGGCGCATTTTGAACACACGAAAAGCCTGAATTTCAAATAAGTTCAAGAAAATGAAATGCCTTTTGTAACCGATAAGTTTCCGTCCGAAACCCCGATACTTCGAAAGAGATTGTCCGTTTTGTACATGAAGTGCGTCCAGCTTTTGCCGTAACGCTCTCAACTTTTTAGTACACGCTATCTAGGTGAAATGATGATACCATGCAAACTTTCAACCTTTTCAGAGTTCATTTGTAGTGCTTTTCAATTTCAAGGTCATTTAGCTCAAAAAAATCAGTAAATGCATGAAAAATACCAAATGACGTCAGAAGGGGTTGAAAATTGGTGATGTGGCTTTGAATGGTGCATTTTGAACACACGAAAATCCTGGAGTTCAAATAAGTTCAAGAAAATGAAATGCCTTTTGTAACTGATGAGTTTCCGTCCGAAACCCCGATACATCGAAAGAGACCGTCCGTTTTGTACACGAAGTGCGTCCAGCTTTTGTCGTAACCCTCTCAACTTTTTAGCACATGCTATCTAGGTGAAATGATGATACCATGCCAACTTTCAACCTTTTTAGAGTTCATTTGTAGTGCTTTTCAATTTCCGGGTCTTTTAGCTCAAAAAAATCAGTAAATGCATGAAAAATACCAAATGAAGTCACAAAGGATTGAAAATTGATGATGCGGCTTTGAATGGAGCATTTTGAACACACGAAAAGCCTGAATTTCAAATAAGTTCAAGAAAATGAAATGCCTCTTGTAACCGATAAGTTTCCGTCCGAAAGCCCGATACTTCGAAAGAGACTATCCGTTTTGTACATGAAGTGCGTCCAGCTTTTGCCGTAACGCTCTCAACTTTTTAGCACATGCTATCTAGGTGAAATGATGACACCATGCCAACTGTCAACCTTTTCAGACTTCATTTGTAGTGCTTTTAAATTTCAGGGTCATTTAGCTCAAAAAATCAGTAAATTCCTGAAAAATACCAAATGAAGTCAGAAGGGGTTGAAAATTGATGATGTGGCTTTGAATGGTGCATTTTGAACACACGAAAATCCTTGAGTTCAAATAAGTTCAAGAAAATGAAATGCCTTTTGTTACCTATAAGTTTCCGTCCGAAAGCCCGATACTTCGAAAGAGACTGTCCGTTTTGTAAACGAAGTGCATCGAGCTTTTGCCGTAACGCTCTCAACTTTTTAGCACATGCTATCTAGGTGAAATGATGATACCATGCCAACTTTCAACCTTTTCTGAGTTCATTTGTACTGCTTTTAAATTTCAGGGTCATTTAGCTCAAAAAAATCAGTAAATTCATGAAAAATACCAAATGAAGTCAGAAGGGATTGAAAATTGATGATGTGGCTTTGAATGGTGCATTTTGAACACACGAAAATCCTGGATTTCAAATAAGTTCAAGAAAATGAAATGCCTTTTGTAACCGATGAGTTTCCATCCTAAACCCTGATACATCGAAAGAGACTGTCCGTTTTGTACACGAAGTGCATCCAGCTTTTGCCGTAACCCTCTCAACTTTTTAGCACATGCTATGTGGGTGAAATCATGATACCATGCCAACTTTCAACCTTTTCAGACTTTATTTGTAGTGCTTTTCAATTTCAGGGTCATTTAGCTCAAAAAAATCAGTAAATGCATGAAAATACCAAATGAAGTCACAAAGGATTGAAAATTGATGATGTGGCTTTGAATGGAGCATTTTCAACAAACAAAAAGGCTGAATTTCAAATAAGATCAAGAAAATGAAATGCCTTTTGTAACCGATAAGTTTCCGTCCGAAACCCCAATACTTCGAAAGAGACTGTCCGTTTTGTACATGAAGTGCGTCCAGCTTTTGCCGTAACGCTCTCAACTTTTTAGCACACGCTATCTAGGTGAAATGATGATACCATGCCAACTTTCAACCTTTTCAGAGTTCATTTGTAGTGCTTTTCAATTTCAGGGTCATTTAGCTCAAAAAAATCAGTAAATGCATGAAAAATACCAAATGAAGTCACAAAGGATTGAAAATTGATGATGTGGCTTTGAATGGCGCATTTTGAACACACGAAAAGCTTGAATTTCAAATAAGTTCCAGAAAATGAAATGCCTTTTGTAACCGATAAGTTTCCGTCCGAAACACCGATACTTCGGAAGAGACTGTCCGTTTTGTACGTGAAGTGCGTCCAGCTTTTGCCGTAACGCTCTCAACTTTTTAGCACATGCTATCTAGGTGAAATGATGATACCATGCCAACTTTCAACCTTTTCAGAGTTCATTTGTAGTGCTTTTAAATTTCAGAGTCATTTAGCTCAAAAAATCAGTAAATTCATGAAAAATACCAAATGAAGTCAGAAGGGGTTGAAAATTGATGATGTGGCTTTGAATGGTGCATTTGGAACACATGAAAATCCTGGATTTCAAATAAGTTCAAGAAAATGAAATGCCTTTTGTAACAGATGAGCTTCCATCCTAAACCCTGATACATCGAAAGAGAAAGTCCGTTTTGTACACGAAGTGCATCCCGCTTTTGCCGTAACCCTCTCAACTTTTTAGCACATGCTATGTGGGTGAAATGATGATACCATGCCAACTTTCAACCTTTTCAGACTTCATTTGTAGTGCTTTTCAATTTCAAGGTCATTTAGCTCAAAAAAATCAGTAAATGCATGAAAAATACCAAATGAAGTCAGAAGGGGTTGAAAATTGGTGATGTGGCTTTGAATGGTGCATTTTGAACACACGAAAATCCTGGAGTTAAAATAATCTCAAGAAAATGAAATGCCTTTTGTAACCGATGAGTTTCCGTCCGAAACCCCGATACATCGAAACAGACTGTCCGTTTTGTACACGAAGTGCGTCCAGCTTTTGCCGTAACCCTCTCAACTTTTTAGCACACGCTATCTAGGTGAAATGATGATACCATGCCAACTTTCAACCTTTTTAGAGTTCAGTTGTAGTGCTTTTCAATTTCCGGGTCATTTAGCTCAAAAAAATCAGTAAATACATGAAAAATACAAAATGAAGTCACAAAGGATTGAAAATTGATGATGCGGCTTTGAATGGCGCATTTTGAACACACGAAAAGCCTGAATTTCAAATAAGTTCAAAAAAATGAAATGCCTCTTGTAACCGATAAGTTTCCGTCCGAAAGCCCGATACTTCGAAAGAGACTGTCCGTTTTGTACATGAAGTGGGTCCAGCTTTTACCGTAATGCTCTCAACTTTTTAGCACATGCTATCTAGGTGAAATGATGACACCATGCCAACTTTCAACCTTTTCAGAGTTCATTTCTAGTGCTTTTAAATTTCAGGGTCATTTAGCTCAAAAAAATCAGTAAATTCCTGAAAAATACCAAATGAAGTCAAAAGGGGTTGAAAATTGATGATGTGGCTTTGAATGGTGCATTTTGAACACACGAAAATCCTGGATTTCAAATAAGTTCAAGCAAATGAAATGCCTTTTGTAACCGATGAGTTTCCATCCTAAACCCTGATACATCGAAAGAGACTGTCCGTTTTGTACACGAAGTGCATCCAGCTTTTGCCGTAACCCTCTCAACTTTTTAGCACAGGCTATGTGGGTGAAATAATGGTACCATGCCTACTTTCAACCTTTCAGACTTCATTTGTAGTGCTTTTCAATTTCAGGGTCATTTAGCTCAAAAAAATCAGTAAATGCATGAAAATACCAAATGAAGTCACAAAGGATTGAAAATTGATGATGTGGCTTTGAATGGCGCATTTTGAACACACGAAAATCCTGAATTTCAAATAAGTTCAATAAAATGAAATGCCGTTTGTAACCGATAAGTTTCCGTCCGAAACCCCAATACTTCGAAAGAAACTGTCCGTTTTGTACATGAAGTGCGTCCAGCTTTTGCCGTAACGCTCTCAACTTTTTAGCACACGCTATCTAGGTGAAATGATGATACCATGCCAACTTTCATCCTTTTCAGAGTTCATTTGTGGTGCTTTTCAATTTCAGGGTCATTTAGCTCAAAAAAATGAGTAAATTCATGAAAAATACCAAATGAAGTCACAAAGGATTGAAAATTTATGATGTGGCTTTGAATGGCGCATTTTGAACACACGAAAAGCCTGAATTTCAAATAAGTTCAAGAAAATGAAATGCCTTTTGTAACCGATAAGTTTCCGTCCGAAACCCCGATACTTCGAAAGAGATTGTCCGTTTTGTACATGAAGTGCGTCCAGCTTTTGCCGTAACGCTCTCAACTTTTTAGTACACGCTATCTAGGTGAAATGATGATACCATGCAAACTTTCAACCTTTTCAGAGTTCATTTGTAGTGCTTTTCAATTTCAAGGTCATTTAGCTCAAAAAAATCAGTAAATGCATGAAAAATACCAAATGAAGTCAGAAGGGGTTGAAAATTGGGGATGTGGCTTTGAATGGTGCATTTTGAACACACGAAAATCCTGGAGTTCAAATAAGTTCAAGAAAATGAAATGCCTTTTGTAACCGATGAGTTTCCGTCCGAAACCCCGATACATCGAAAGAGACCGTCCGTTTTGTACACGAAGTGCGTCCAGCTTTTGTCGTAACCCTCTCAACTTTTTAGCACATGCTATCTAGGTGAAATGATGATACCATGCCAACTTTCAACCTTTTTAGAGTTCATTTGTAGTGCTTTTCAATTTCCGGGTCTTTTAGCTCAAAAAAATCAGTAAATGCATGAAAAATACCAAATGAAGTCACAAAGGATTGAAAATTGATGATGCGGCTTTGAATGGAGCATTTTGAACACACGAAAAGCCTGAATTTCAAATAAGTTCAAGAAAATGAAATGCCTCTTGTAAGCGATAAGTTTCCGTCCGAAAGCCCGATACTTCGAAAGAGACTATCCGTTTTGTACATGAAGTGCGTCCAGCTTTTGCCGTAACGCTCTCAACTTTTTAGCACATGCTATCTAGGTGAAATGATGACACCATGCCAACTGTCAACCTTTTCAGACTTCATTTGTAGTGCTTTTAAATTTCAGGGTCATTTAGCTCAAAAAATCAGTAAATTCCTGAAAAATACCAAATGAAGTCAGAAGGGGTTGAAAATTGATGATGTGGCTTTGAATGGTGCATTTTGAACACACGAAAATCCTTGAGTTCAAATAAGTTCAAGAAAATGAAATGCCTTTTGTTACCTATAAGTTTCCGTCCGAAAGCCCGATACTTCGAAAGAGACTGTCCGTTTTGTACACGAAGTGCATCGAGCTTTTGCCGTAACGCTCTCAACTTTTTAGCACATGCTATCTAGGTGAAATGATGATACCATGCCAACTTTCAACCTTTTCTGAGTTCATTTGTACTGCTTTTAAATTTCAGGGTCATTTAGCTCAAAAAAATCAGTAAATTCATGAAAAATACCAAATGAAGTCAGAAGGGATTGAAAATTGATGATGTGGCTTTGAATGGTGCATTTTGAACACACGAAAATCCTGGATTTCAAATAAGTTCAAGAAAATGAAATGCCTTTTGTAACCGATGAGTTTCCATCCTAAACCCTGATACATCGAAAGAGACTGTCCGTTTTGTACACGAAGTGCATCCAGCTTTTGCCGTAACCCTCTCAACTTTTTAGCACATGCTATGTGGGTGAAATCATGATACCATGCCAACTTTCAACCTTTTCAGACTTTATTTGTAGTGCTTTTCAATTTCAGGGTCATTTAGCTCAAAAAAATCAGTAAATGCATGAAAATACCAAATGAAGTCACAAAGGATTGAAAATTGATGATGTGGCTTTGAATGGAGCATTTTCAACAAACAAAAAGGCTGAATTTCAAATAAGATCAAGAAAATGAAATGCCTTTTGTAACCGATAAGTTTCCGTCCGAAACCCCAATACTTCGAAAGAGACTCTCCGTTTTGTACATGAAGTGCGTCCAGCTTTTGCCGTAACGCTCTCAACTTTTTAGCACACGCTATCTAGGTGAAATGATGATACCATGCCAACTTTCAACCTTTTCAGAGTTCATTTGTAGTGCTTTTCAATTTCAGGGTCATTTAGCTCAAAAAATCAGTAAATGCATGAAAAATACCAAATGAAGTCACAAAGGATTGAAAATTGATGATGTGGCTTTGAATGGCGCATTTTGAACACACGAAAAGCTTGAATTTCAAATAAGTTCCAGAAAATGAAATGCCTTTTGTAACCGATAAGTTTCCGTCCGAAACACCGATACTTCGGAAGAGACTGTCCGTTTTGTACGTGAAGTGCGTCCAGCTTTTGCCGGAACGCTCTCAACTTTTTAGCACATGCTATCTAGGTGAAATGATGATACCATGCCAACTTTCAACCTTTTCAGAGTTCATTTGTAGTGCTTTTAAATTTCAGAGTCATTTAGCTCAAAAAATCAGTAAATTCATGAAAAATACCAAATGAAGTCAGAAGGGGTTGAAAATTGATGATGTGGCTTTGAATGGTGCATTTGGAACACATGAAAATCCTGGATTTCAAATAAGTTCAAGAAAATGAAATGCCTTTTGTAACAGATGAGCTTCCATCCTAAACCCTGATACATCGAAAGAGAATGTCCGTTTTGTACACGAAGTGCATCCCGCTTTTGCCGTAACCCTCTCAACTTTTTAGCACATGCTATGTGGGTGAAATGATGATACCATGCCAACTTTCAACCTTTTCAGACTTCATTTGTAGTGCTTTTCAATTTCAAGGTCATTTAGCTCAAAAAAATCAGTAAATGCATGAAAAATACCAAATGAAGTCAGAAGGGGTTGAAAATTGGTGATGTGGCTTTGAATGGTGCATTTTGAACACACGAAAATCCTGGAGTTAAAATAATCTCAAGAAAATGAAATGCCTTTTGTAACCGATGAGTTTCCGTCCGAAACCCCGATACATCGAAAGAGACTGTTCGTTTTGTACACGAAGTGCGTCCAGCTTTTGTCGTAACCCTCTCAACTTTTTAGCACACGCTATCTAGGTGAAATGATGATACCATGCCAACTTTCAACCTTTTTAGAGTTCAGTTGTAGTGCTTTTCAATTTCCGGGTCATTTAGCTCAAAAAAATCAGTAAATACATGAAAAATACAAAATGAAGTCACAAAGGATTGAAAATTGATGATGCGGCTTTGAATGGCGCATTTTGAACACACGAAAAGCCTGAATTTCAAATAAGTTCAAAAAAATGAAATGCCTCTTGTAACCGATAAGTTTCCGTCCGAAAGCCCGATACTTCGAAAGAGACTGTCCGTTTTGTACATGAAGTGGGTCCAGCTTTTACCGTAATGCTCTCAACTTTTTAGCACATGCTATCTAGGTGAAATGATGACACCATGCCAACTTTCAACCTTTTCAGAGTTCATTTCTAGTGCTTTTAAATTTCAGGGTCATTTAGCTCAAAAAAATCAGTAAATTCCTGAAAAATACCAAATGAAGTCAAAAGGGGTTGAAAATTGATGATGTGGCTTTGAATGGTGCATTTTGAACACACGAAAATCCTGGATTTCAAATAAGTTCAAGCAAATGAAATGCCTTTTGTAACCGATGAGTTTCCATCCTAAACCCTGATACATCGAAAGAGACTGTCCGTTTTGTACACGAAGTGCATCCAGCTTTTGCCGTAACCCTCTCAACTTTTTAGCACAGGCTATGTGGGTGAAATAATGGTACCATGCCTACTTTCAACCTTTCAGACTTCATTTGTAGTGCTTTTCAATTTCAGGGTCATTTAGCTCAAAAAAATCAGTAAATGCATGAAAATACCAAATGAAGTCACAAAGGATTGAAAATTGATGATGTGGCTTTGAATGGCGCATTTTGAACACACGAAAATCCTGAATTTCAAATAAGTTCAATAAAATGAAATGCCGTTTGTAACCGATAAGTTTCCGTCCGAAACCCCAATACTTCGAAAGAAACTGTCCGTTTTGTACATGAAGTGCGTCCAGCTTTTGCCGTAACGCTCTCAACTTTTTAGCACACGCTATCTAGGTGAAATGATGATACCATGCCAACTTTCATCCTTTTCAGAGTTCATTTGTGGTGCTTTTCAATTTCAGGGTCATTTAGCTCAAAAAAATGAGTAAATTCATGAAAAATACCAAATGAAGTCACAAAGGATTGAAAATTTATGATGTGGCTTTGAATGGCGCATTTTGAACACACGAAAAGCCTGAATTTCAAATAAGTTCAAGAAAATGAAATGCCTTTTGTAACCGATAAGTTTCCGTCCGAAACCCCGATACTTCGAAAGAGATTGTCCGTTTTGTACATGAAGTGCGTCCAGCTTTTGCCGTAACGCTCTCAACTTTTTAGTACACGCTATCTAGGTGAAATGATGATACCATGCAAACTTTCAACCTTTTCAGAGTTCATTTGTAGTGCTTTTCAATTTCAAGGTCATTTAGCTCAAAAAAATCAGTAAATGCATGAAAAATACCAAATGAAGTCAGAAGGGGTTGAAAATTGGTGATGTGGCTTTGAATGGTGCATTTTGAACACACGAAAATCCTGGAGTTCAAATAAGTTCAAGAAAATGAAATGCCTTTTGTAACCGATGAGTTTCCGTCCGAAACCCCGATACATCGAAAGAGACCGTCCGTTTTGTACACGAAGTGCGTCCAGCTTTTGTCGTAACCCTCTCAACTTTTTAGCACATGCTATCTAGGTGAAATGATGATACCATGCCAACTTTCAACCTTTTTAGAGTTCATTTGTAGTGCTTTTCAATTTCCGGGTCTTTTAGCTCAAAAAAATCAGTAAATGCATGAAAAATACCAAATGAAGTCACAAAGGATTGAAAATTGATGATGCGGCTTTGAATGGAGCATTTTGAACACACGAAAAGCCTGAATTTCAAATAAGTTCAAGAAAATGAAATGCCTCTTGTAAGCGATAAGTTTCCGTCCGAAAGCCCGATACTTCGAAAGAGACTATCCGTTTTGTACATGAAGTGCGTCCAGCTTTTGCCGTAACGCTCTCAACTTTTTAGCACATGCTATCTAGGTGAAATGATGACACCATGCCAACTGTCAACCTTTTCAGACTTCATTTGTAGTGCTTTTAAATTTCAGGGTCATTTAGCTCAAAAAATCAATAAATTCCTGAAAAATACCAAATGAAGTCAGAAGGGGTTGAAAATTGATGATGTGGCTTTGAATGGTGCATTTTGAACACACGAAAATCCTTGAGTTCAAATAAGTTCAAGAAAATGAAATGCCTTTTGTTACCTATAAGTTTCCGTCCGAAAGCCCGATACTTCGAAAGAGACTGTCCGTTTTGTACACGAAGTGCATCGAGCTTTTGCCGTAACCCTCTCAACTTTTTAGCACAGGCTATGTGGGTGAAATAATGGTACCATGCCTACTTTCAACCTTTCAGACTTCATTTGTAGTGCTTTTCAATTTCAGGGTCATTTAGCTCAAAAAAATCAGTAAATGCATGAAAATACCAAATGAAGTCACAAAGGATTGAAAATTGATGATGTGGCTTTGAATGGCGCATTTTGAACACACGAAAATCCTGAATTTCAAATAAGTTCAATAAAATGAAATGCCGTTTGTAACCGATAAGTTTCCGTCCGAAACCCCAATACTTCGAAAGAAACTGTCCGTTTTGTACATGAAGTGCGTCCAGCTTTTGCCGTAACGCTCTCAACTTTTTAGCACACGCTATCTAGGTGAAATGATGATACCATGCCAACTTTCATCCTTTTCAGAGTTCATTTGTGGTGCTTTTCAATTTCAGGGTCATTTAGCTCAAAAAAATGAGTAAATTCATGAAAAATACCAAATGAAGTCACAAAGGATTGAAAATTTATGATGTGGCTTTGAATGGCGCATTTTGAACACACGAAAAGCCTGAATTTCAAATAAGTTCAAGAAAATGAAATGCCTTTTGTAACCGATAAGTTTCCGTCCGAAACCCCGATACTTCGAAAGAGATTGTCCGTTTTGTACATGAAGTGCGTCCAGCTTTTGCCGTAACGCTCTCAACTTTTTAGTACACGCTATCTAGGTGAAATGATGATACCATGCAAACTTTCAACCTTTTCAGAGTTCATTTGTAGTGCTTTTCAATTTCAAGGTCATTTAGCTCAAAAAAAATCAGTAAATGCATGAAAAATACCAAATGAAGTCAGAAGGGGTTGAAAATTGGTGATGTGGCTTTGAATGGTGCATTTTGAACACACGAAAATCCTGGAGTTCAAATAAGTTCAAGAAAATGAAATGCCTTTTGTAACCGATGAGTTTCCGTCCGAAACCCCGATACATCGAAAGAGACCGTCCGTTTTGTACACGAAGTGCGTCCAGCTTTTGTCGTAACCCTCTCAACTTTTTAGCACATGCTATCTAGGTGAAATGATGATACCATGCCAACTTTCAACCTTTTTAGAGTTCATTTGTAGTGCTTTTCAATTTCCGGGTCTTTTAGCTCAAAAAAATCAGTAAATGCATGAAAAATACCAAATGAAGTCACAAAGGATTGAAAATTGATGATGCGGCTTTGAATGGAGCATTTTGAACACACGAAAAGCCTGAATTTCAAATAAGTTCAAGAAAATGAAATGCCTCTTGTAAGCGATAAGTTTCCGTCCGAAAGCCCGATACTTCGAAAGAGACTATCCGTTTTGTACATGAAGTGCGTCCAGCTTTTGCCGTAACGCTCTCAACTTTTTAGCACATGCTATCTAGGTGAAATGATGACACCATGCCAACTGTCAACCTTTTCAGACTTCATTTGTAGTGCTTTTAAATTTCAGGGTCATTTAGCTCAAAAAATCAATAAATTCCTGAAAAATACCAAATGAAGTCAGAAGGGGTTGAAAATTGATGATGTGGCTTTGAATGGTGCATTTTGAACACACGAAAATCCTTGAGTTCAAATAAGTTCAAGAAAATGAAATGCCTTTTGTTACCTATAAGTTTCCGCCCGAAAGCCCGATACTTCGAAAGAGACTGTCCGTTTTGTACACGAAGTGCATCGAGCTTTTGCCGTAACGCTCTCAACTTTTTAGCACATGCTATCTAGGTGAAATGATGATACCATGCCAACTTTCAACCTTTTCTGAGTTCATTTGTACTGCTTTTAAATTTCAGGGTCATTTAGCTCAAAAAAATCAGTAAATTCATGAAAAATACCAAATGAAGTCAGAAGGGATTGAAAATTGATGATGTGGCTTTGAATGGTGCATTTTGAACACACGAAAATCCTGGATTTCAAATAAGTTCAAGAAAATGAAATGCCTTTTGTAACCGATGAGTTTCCATCCTAAACCCTGATACATCGAAAGAGACTGTCCGTTTTGTACACGAAGTGCATCCAGCTTTTGCAGTAACCCTCTCAACTTTTTAGCACATGCTATGTGGGTGAAATAATGATACCATGCCAACTTTCAACCTTTTCAGACTTTATTTGTAGTGCTTTTCAATTTCAGGGTCATTTAGCTCAAAAAAATCAGTAAATGCATGAAAATACCAAATGAAGTCACAAAGGATTGAAAATTGATGATGTGGCTTTGAATGGAGCATTTTCAACAAACAAAAAGGCTGAATTTCAAATAAGATCAAGAAAATGAAATGCCTTTTGTAACCGATAAGTTTCCGTCCGAAACCCCAATACTTCGAAAGAGACTGTCCGTTTTGTACATGAAGTGCGTCCAGCTTTTGCCGTAACGCTCTCAACTTTTTAGCACACGCTATCTAGGTGAAATGATGATACCATGCCAACTTTCAACCTTTTCAGAGTTCATTTGTAGTGCTTTTCAATTTCAGGGTCATTTAGCTCAAAAAAATCAGTAAATGCTTGAAAAATACCAAATGAAGTCACAAAGGATTGAAAATTGATGATGTGGCTTTGAATGGCGCATTTTGAACACACGAAAAGCTTGAATTTCAAATAAGTTCCAGAAAATGAAATGCCTTTTGTAACCGATAAGTTTCCGTCCGAAACACCGATACTTCGGAAGAGACTGTCCGTTTTGTACGTGAAGTGCGTCCAGCTTTTGCCGTAACGCTCTCAACTTTTTAGCACATGCTATCTAGGTGAAATGATGATACCATGCCAACTTTCAACCTTTTCAGAGTTCATTTGTAGTGCTTTTAAATTTCAGAGTCATTTAGCTCAAAAAATCAGTAAATTCATGAAAAATACCAAATGAAGTCAGAAGGGGTTGAAAATTGATGATGTGGCTTTGAATGGTGCATTTGGAACACATGAAAATCCTGGATTTCAAATAAGTTCAAGAAAATGAAATGCCTGTTGTAACAGATGAGCTTCCATCCTAAACCCTGATACATCGAAAGAGAATGTCCGTTTTGTACACGAAGTGCATCCTGCTTTTGCCGTAACCCTCTCAACTTTTTAGCACATGCTATGTGGGTGAAATGATGATACCATGCCAACTTTCAACCTTTTCAGACTTCATTTGTAGTGCTTTTCAATTTCAGGGTCATTTAGCTCAAAAAAATCAGTAAATGAATGAAAATACCAAATGAAGTCACAAAGGATTGAAAATTGATGATGTGGCTTTGAATGGCGAATTTTCAACAAACGAAAAGTCTAAATTTCAAATAAGTTCAAGAAAATGAAATGCCTTTTGTAACCGATAAGTTTCCGTCCGAAACCCCAATACTTCGAAAGAGACTGTCCGTTTTGTACATGAAGTGCGTCCAGCTTTTGCCGTAGCGCTCTCAACTTTTTAGCACACGCTATCTAGGTGAAATGATGATACCATGCCAACTTTCAACCTTTTCAGAGTTCATTTGTACTGCTTTTCAATTTCAGGGTCATTTAGCTCAAAAAATTCAGTAAATGCATGAAAAATACCAAATGAAGTCACAAAGGATTGAAAATTGATGATGTGGCTTTGAATGGCGCATTTTGAACACACGAAAAGCCTGAATTTCAAATAAGTTCAAGAAAATGAAATGCCTTTTGTAACCGATAAGTTTCCGTCCGAAACCCCGATACTTCGAAAGAGACTGTCCGTTTTGTACATGAAGTGCGTCCAGCTTTTGCCGTAACGCTCTCAACTTTTTAGCACATGCCATCTAGGTGAAATGATGATACCATGCCAACTTTCAACCTTTTTAGAGTTCATTTGTAGTTCTTTTCAATTTCAGGGTCATTTAGCTCAAAAAAATCAGTAAATGCATGAAAAATACCAAATGAAGTCACAAAGGATTGAAAATTGATGATGCGGCTTTGAATGGAGCATTTTGAACACACGAAAAGCCTGAATTTCAAATAAGTTCAAGAAAATGAAATGCCTCTTGTAAGCGATAAGTTTCCGTCCGAAAGCCCGATACTTCGAAAGAGACTATCCGTTTTGTACATGAAGTGCGTCCAGCTTTTGCCGTAACGCTCTCAACTTTTTAGCACATGCTATCTAGGTGAAATGATGACACCATGCCAACTGTCAACCTTTTCAGACTTCATTTGTAGTGCTTTTAAATTTCAGGGTCATTTAGCTCAAAAAATCAATAAATTCCTGAAAAATACCAAATGAAGTCAGAAGGGGTTGAAAATTGATGATGTGGCTTTGAATGGTGCATTTTGAACACACGAAAATCCTTGAGTTCAAATAAGTTCAAGAAAATGAAATGCCTTTTGTTACCTATAAGTTTCCGCCCGAAAGCCCGATACTTCGAAAGAGACTGTCCGTTTTGTACACGAAGTGCATCGAGCTTTTGCCGTAACGCTCTCAACTTTTTAGCACATGCTATCTAGGTGAAATGATGATACCATGCCAACTTTCAACCTTTTCTGAGTTCATTTGTACTGCTTTTAAATTTCAGGGTCATTTAGCTCAAAAAAATCAGTAAATTCATGAAAAATACCAAATGAAGTCAGAAGGGATTGAAAATTGATGATGTGGCTTTGAATGGTGCATTTTGAACACACGAAAATCCTGGATTTCAAATAAGTTCAAGAAAATGAAATGCCTTTTGTAACCGATGAGTTTCCATCCTAAACCCTGATACGTCGAAAGAGACTGTCCGTTTTGTACACGAAGTGCATCCAGCTTTTGCCGTAACCCTCTCAACTTTTTAGCACATGCTATGTGGGTGAAATAATGATACCATGCCAACTTTCAACCTTTTCAGACTTTATTTGTAGTGCTTTTCAATTTCAGGGTCATTTAGCTCAAAAAAATCAGTAAATGCATGAAAATACCAAATGAAGTCACAAAGGATTGAAAATTGATGATGTGGCTTTGAATGGAGCATTTTCAACAAACAAAAAGGCTGAATTTCAAATAAGATCAAGAAAATGAAATGCCTTTTGTAACCGATAAGTTTCCGTCCGAAACCCCAATACTTCGAAAGAGACTGTCCGTTTTGTACATGAAGTGCGTCCAGCTTTTGCCGTAACGCTCTCAACTTTTTAGCACACGCTATCTAGGTGAAATGATGATACCATGCCAACTTTCAACCTTTTCAGAGTTCATTTGTAGTGCTTTTCAATTTCAGGGTCATTTAGCTCAAAAAAATCAGTAAATGCTTGAAAAATACCAAATGAAGTCACAAAGGATTGAAAATTGATGATGTGGCTTTGAATGGCGCATTTTGAACACACGAAAAGCTTGAATTTCAAATAAGTTCCAGAAAATGAAATGCCTTTTGTAACCGATAAGTTTCCGTCCGAAACACCGATACTTCGGAAGAGACTGTCCGTTTTGTACGTGAAGTGCGTCCAGCTTTTGCCGTAACGCTCTCAACTTTTTAGCACATGCTATCTAGGTGAAATGATGATACCATGCCAACTTTCAACCTTTTCAGAGTTCATTTGTAGTGCTTTTAAATTTCAGAGTCATTTAGCTCAAAAAATCAGTAAATTCATGAAAAATACCAAATGAAGTCAGAAGGGGTTGAAAATTGATGATGTGGCTTTGAATGGTGCATTTGGAACACATGAAAATCCTGGATTTCAAATAAGTTCAAGAAAATGAAATGCCTGTTGTAACAGATGAGCTTCCATCCTAAACCCTGATACATCGAAAGAGAATGTCCGTTTTGTACACGAAGTGCATCCTGCTTTTGCCGTAACCCTCTCAACTTTTTAGCACATGCTATGTGGGTGAAATGATGATACCATGCCAACTTTCAACCTTTTCAGACTTCATTTGTAGTGCTTTTCAATTTCAGGGTCATTTAGCTCAAAAAAATCAGTAAATGAATGAAAATACCAAATGAAGTCACAAAGGATTGAAAATTGATGATGTGGCTTTGAATGGCGAATTTTCAACAAACGAAAAGTCTAAATTTCAAATAAGTTCAAGAAAATGAAATGCCTTTTGTAACCGATAAGTTTCCGTCCGAAACCCCAATACTTCGAAAGAGACTGTCCGTTTTGTACATGAAGTGCGTCCAGCTTTTGCCGTAGCGCTCTCAACTTTTTAGCACACGCTATCTAGGTGAAATGATGATACCATGCCAACTTTCAACCTTTTCAGAGTTCATTTGTACTGCTTTTCAATTTCAGGGTCATTTAGCTCAAAAAATTCAATAAATGCATGAAAAATACCAAATGAAGTCACAAAGGATTGAAAATTGATGATGTGGCTTTGAATGGCGCATTTTGAACACACGAAAAGCCTGAATTTCAAATAAGTTCAAGAAAATGAAATGCCTTTTGTAACCGATAAGTTTCCGTCCGAAACCCCGATACTTCGAAAGAGACTGTCCGTTTTGTACATGAAGTGCGTCCAGCTTTTGCCGTAACGCTCTCAACTTTTTAGCACATGCCATCTAGGTGAAATGATGATACCATGCCAACTTTCAACCTTTTCAGAGTTCATTTGTAGTGCTTTTAAATTTCAGAGTCATTTAGCTCAAAAAAATCAGTAAATTCATGAAAAATACCAAATGAAGTCAGAAGGGGTTGAAAATTGATGATGTGGCTTTGAATGGTGCATTTTGAACACATGAAAATCCTGGATTTCAAATAAGTTCAAGAAAATGAAATGCCTTTTGTAACCGATGAGTTTCCATCCTAAACCCTGATACATCGAAAGAGACTGTCCGTTTTGTACACGAAGTGCATCCAGCTTTTGTCGTAACCCTCTCAACTTTTTAGCACATGCTATGGGGGTGAAATGATGATACCATGCCAACTTTCAACCTTTTCAGACTTCATTTGTACTGATTTTTAATTTCAGAGTCATTTAGCTCAAAAAATCAGTAAATGCATGAAAAATACCAAATGAAGTCACAAAGGATTGAAAATCTATGATGTGGCTTTGAATGGCGCATTTTGAACAGACGAAAACCCTGAATTTCAAATAAGTTCAAGAAAATGAAATGCCTTTTGTAATCGATAAGTTTCCGTTCGAAACCCCGATACTTCGAAAGAGACTATCCGTTTTGTACATGAAGTGCGTCTAGCTTTTGCCGTAATGCTCTCAACTTTTTAGCACACGTTATCTAGGTGCAATGATGATACCATGCCAACTTTCAACCTTTTCAGAGTTCATTTGTAGTGCTTTTCAATTTCAGGGTCATTTAGCTCAAAAAAATAGTAAATGCATGAAAAATACCAAATGAAGTCAGAAGGGGTTGAAAATTGGTGATGTGGCTTTGAATGGTGCGTTTTGAACACACGAAAATCCTGGAGTTCAAATAAGTTCAATAAAATGAAACGCCTTTTGTAACCGATGAGTTTCCATCCTAAACCCCGATACATCGAAAGAGACTGTCCGTTTTGTACACGAAGTGCATCCAGCTTTTGCCGTAACCCTCTCAACTTTTTAGCACATGCTATGTGGGTGAAATGATGATACCATGCCAACTTTCAACCTTTTTAGAGTGTAGTACTTTTCAATTTCAGGGTCATTTAGCTCAAAAAAATCAGTAAATGCATGAAAAATACCAAATGAAGTCACAAAGGATTGAAAATTGATGATGTGGCTTTGAATGGCGCATTGTGAACACACGAAAAGCCTGAATTTGAAATAAGTTCAAGAAAATGAAATGCCTTTTATAACCGATAAGTTTCCGTCCGAAAGCCCGATACTTCGAAAGAGACTGTCCGTTTTGTACATGAAGTGCGTCCAGCTTTTGCCGTAACGCTCTCAACTTTTTAGCACATGCTATCTAGGTGAAATGATGATACCATGCCAACTTTCAACCTTTTCAGAGTTCATTTGTAGTGCTTTTAAATTTCAGGGTCATTTAGCTCAAAAAAATCAGTAAATTCCTGAAAAATACCAAATGAAGTCAGATGGGGTTGAAAATTGATGATGTGGCTTTGAATGGTGCATTTTGAACACACGAAAATCCTGGATTTCAAATAAGTTCAAGAAAATGAAGTGCCTTTTGTAACCGATGAGTTTGCATCCTAAACCTGATACATCGAAAGAGACTGTCCGTTTTGTACACGAAGTGCATCCAGCTTTTGCCGTAACCCTCTCAACTTTTTAGCACATGCTATGTGGGTGAAATAATGATACCATGCCTACTTTCAACCTTTTCAGACTTCATTTGTAGTGCTTTTCAATTTCAGGGTCATTTAGCTCAAAAAAATCAGTAAATGCATGAAAATACCAAATGAAGTCACAAAGGATTGAAAATTGATGATGTGGCTTTGAATGGCGCATTTTGAACACACGAAAAGCCTGAATTTCAAATGAGTTCAAGAAAATGAAATGTCGTTTGTAACCGATAAGTTTCCGTCCGAAACCCCAATACTTCGAAAGAAACTGTCCGTTTTGTACATGAAGTGCGTCCAGCTTTTGCCGTAACGCTCTCAACTTTTTAGCACACGCTATCTAGGTGAAATGATGATACCATGCCAACTTTCAACCTTTTCAGAGTTCATTTGTAGTGCTTTTCAATTTCAGGGTCATTTAGCTCAAAAAAATCAGTAAATGCATGAAAAATACCAAATGAAGTCACAAAGGATTGAAAATTGATGATGTGGCTTTGAATGGTGCATTTTGAACACACGAAAATCCTGGAGTTCAAATAAGTTCAAGAAAATGAAATGCCTTTTGTTACTGATAAGTTTCCGTCCGAAAGCCCGATACTTCGAAAGAGACTGTCCGTTTTGTACACGAAGTGCGTCGAGCTTTTGCCGTAACGCTCTCAACTTTTTAGCACATGCTATCTAGGTGAAATGATGATACCATGCCAACTTTCAACCTTTTCTGAGTTCATTTGTACTGCTTTTCAATTTTAGGGTCATTTAGCTCAAAAAAATCAGTAAATTCGTGAAAAATACCAAATGAAGTCAGAAGGGATTGAAAATTGATGATGTGGGTTTTAATGGTGCATTTTGAACACACGAAAATCCTGGATTTCAAATAAGTTCAAGAAAATGAAATTCCTTTTGTAACCTATGAGTTTCCATCCTAAACCCTGATACATCGAAAGAGACTGTCCGTTTTGTACACGAAGTGCATCCAGCTTTTGCCGTAACCCTCTCTACTTTTTAGCACATGCTATGTGGGTGAAATGATGATACCATGCCAACTTTCAACCTTTTCAGACTTCATTGGTAGTGCTTTTCAATTTCAGGGTCATTTAGCTCCAAAAAATCAGTAAATGCATGAAAATACCAAATGAAGTCACAAAGGATTGAAAATTGATGATGTGGCTTTGAATGGCGCATTTTGAACACACGAAAAGCCTGAATTTCAAATAAGTTCAAGAAAATGAAATGCCATTTGTAACCTATAAGTTTCCGTCCGAAACCCCAATACTTCGAAAGAGACTGTCCGTTTTGTACATGAAGTGCGTCCAGCTTTTGCCGTAACGCTCTCAACTTTTAAGCACACGCTATCTAGGTGAAATGATGATACCATGCCAACTTTCAACCTTTTCAGAATTCATTTGTAGTGCTTTTCAATTTCAAGGTCATTTAGCTCAAAAAATCAGTAAATGCATGAAAAATACCAAATGAAGTCACAAAGGATTGAAAATTGATGATGTGGCTTTGAATGGCGCATTGTGAACACACGAAAAGCCTGAATTTGAAATAAGTTCAAGAAAATGAAATGCCTTTTATAACCGATAAGTTTCCGTCCGAAAGCCCGATACTTCGAAAGAGACTGTCCGTTTTGTACATGAAGTGCGTCCAGCTTTTGCCGTAACGCTCTCAACTTTTTAGCACATGCTATCTAGGTGAAATGATGATACCATGCCAACTTTCAACCTTTTCAGAGTTCATTTGTAGTGCTTTTAAATTTCAGGGTCATTTAGCTCAAAAAAATCAGTAAATTCCTGAAAAATACCAAATGAAGTCAGATGGGGTTGAAAATTGATGATGTGGCTTTGAATGGTGCATTTTGAACACACGAAAATCCTGGATTTCAAATAAGTTCAAGAAAATGAAGTGCCTTTTGTAACCGATGAGTTTGCATCCTAAACCTGATACATCGAAAGAGACTGTCCGTTTTGTACACGAAGTGCATCCAGCTTTTGCCGTAACCCTCTCAACTTTTTAGCACATGCTATGTGGGTGAAATGATGATACCATGCCAACTTTCAACCTTTTTAGAGTGTAGTACTTTTCAATTTCAGGGTCATTTAGCTCAAAAAAATCAGTAAATGCATGAAAAATACCAAATGAAGTCACAAAGGATTGAAAATTGATGATGTGGCTTTGAATGGCGCATTGTGAACACACGAAAAGCCTGAATTTGAAATAAGTTCAAGAAAATGAAATGCCTTTTATAACCGATAAGTTTCCGTCCGAAAGCCCGATACTTCGAAAGAGACTGTCCGTTTTGTACATGAAGTGCGTCCAGCTTTTGCCGTAACCCTCTCAACTTTTTAGCACATGCTATGTGGGTGAAATGATGATACCATGCCAACTTTCAACCTTTTTAGAGTGTAGTACTTTTCAATTTCAGGGTCATTTAGCTCAAAAAAATCAGTAAATGCATGAAAAATACCAAATGAAGTCACAAAGGATTGAAAATTGATGATGTGGCTTTGAATGGCGCATTGTGAACACACGAAAAGCCTGAATTTGAAATAAGTTCAAGAAAATGAAATGCCTTTTATAACCGATAAGTTTCCGTCCGAAAGCCCGATACTTCGAAAGAGACTGTCCGTTTTGTACATGAAGTGCGTCCAGCTTTTGCCGTAACGCTCTCAACTTTTTAGCACATGCTATCTAGGTGAAATGATGATACCATGCCAACTTTCAACCTTTTCAGAGTTCATTTGTAGTGCTTTTAAATTTCAGGGTCATTTAGCTCAAAAAAATCAGTAAATTCCTGAAAAATACCAAATGAAGTCAGATGGGGTTGAAAATTGATGATGTGGCTTTGAATGGTGCATTTTGAACACACGAAAATCCTGGATTTCAAATAAGTTCAAGAAAATGAAGTGCCTTTTGTAACCGATGAGTTTGCATCCTAAACCTGATACATCGAAAGAGACTGTCCGTTTTGTACACGAAGTGCATCCAGCTTTTGCCGTAACCCTCTCAACTTTTTAGCACATGCTATGTGGGTGAAATAATGATACCATGCCTACTTTCAACCTTTTCAGACTTCATTTGTAGTGCTTTTCAATTTCAGGGTCATTTAGCTCAAAAAAATCAGTAAATGCATGAAAATACCAAATGAAGTCACAAAGGATTGAAAATTGATGATGTGGCTTTGAATGGCGCATTTTGAACACACGAAAAGCCTGAATTTCAAATGAGTTCAAGAAATGAAATGTCGTTTGTAACCGATAAGTTTCCGTCCGAAACCCCAATACTTCGAAAGAAACTGTCCGTTTTGTACATGAAGTGCGTCCAGCTTTTGCCGTAACGCTCTCAACTTTTTAGCACACGCTATCTAGGTGAAATGATGATACCATGCCAACTTTCAACCTTTTCAGAGTTCATTTGTAGTGCTTTTCAATTTCAGGGTCATTTAGCTCAAAAAAATCAGTAAATGCATGAAAAATACCAAATGAAGTCACAAAGGATTGAAAATTGATGATGTGGCTTTGAATGGTGCATTTTGAACACACGAAAATCCTGGAGTTCAAATAAGTTCAAGAAAATGAAATGCCTTTTGTTACTGATAAGTTTCCGTCCGAAAGCCCGATACTTCGAAAGAGACTGTCCGTTTTGTACACGAAGTGCGTCGAGCTTTTGCCGTAACGCTCTCAACTTTTTAGCACATGCTATCTAGGTGAAATGATGATACCATGCCAACTTTCAACCTTTTCTGAGTTCATTTGTACTGCTTTTCAATTTTAGGGTCATTTAGCTCAAAAAAATCAGTAAATTCGTGAAAAATACCAAATGAAGTCAGAAGGGATTGAAAATTGATGATGTGGGTTTTAATGGTGCATTTTGAACACACGAAAATCCTGGATTTCAAATAAGTTCAAGAAAATGAAATTCCTTTTGTAACCTATGAGTTTCCATCCTAAACCCTGATACATCGAAAGAGACTGTCCGTTTTGTACACGAAGTGCATCCAGCTTTTGCCGTAACCCTCTCTACTTTTTAGCACATGCTATGTGGGTGAAATGATGATACCATGCCAACTTTCAACCTTTTCAGACTTCATTGGTAGTGCTTTTCAATTTCAGGGTCATTTAGCTCCAAAAAATCAGTAAATGCATGAAAATACCAAATGAAGTCACAAAGGATTGAAAATTGATGATGTGGCTTTGAATGGCGCATTTTGAACACACGAAAAGCCTGAATTTCAAATAAGTTCAAGAAAATGAAATGCCATTTGTAACCTATAAGTTTCCGTCCGAAACCCCAATACTTCGAAAGAGACTGTCCGTTTTGTACATGAAGTGCGTCCAGCTTTTGCCGTAACGCTCTCAACTTTTTAGCACACCCTATCTAGGTGAAATGATGATACCATGCCAACTTTCAACCTTTTCAGAGTTCATTTGTAGTGCTTTTAAATTTCAGGGTCATTTAGCTCAAAAAAATCAGTAAATTCCTGAAAAATACCAAATGAAGTCAGAAGGGGTTGAAAAGTGATGATGTGGCTTTGAATGGTGCATTTTGAACACACGAAAATCCTGGATTTCAAATAAGTTCAAGAAAATGAAATGCCTTTTGTAACCGATGAGTTTCCATCCTAAACCCTGACACATCGAAAGAGACTGTCCGTTTTGTACACGAAGTGCATCCAGCTTTAGCCGTAACCCTCTCAACTTTTTAGCACATGCTATGTGCATGAAATAATGATACCATGCCTACTTTCAACCTTTTCAGACTTCATTTGTAGTGCTTTTCAATTTCAGGGTCATTTAGCTCAAAAAAATCAGTAAATGCATGAAAATACCAAATGAAGACACAAAGGATTGAAAATTGATGACGTGGCTTTGAATGGCGCATTTTGAACACACGAAAAGCCTGAATTTCAAATAAGTTCAAGAAAATGAAATGTCGTTTGTAACCGATAAGTTTCCGTCCGAAACCCCAATACTTCGAAAGAAACTGTCCGTTTTGTACATGAAGTGCGTCCAGCTTTTGCCGTAACGCTCTCAACTTTTTAGCACACGCTATCTAGGTGAAATGATGATACCATGCCAACTTTCAACCTTTTCAGAGTTCATTTGTAGTGCTTTTCAATTTCAGGGTCATTTAGCTCAAAAAAATCAGTAAATGCATGAAAAATACCAAATGAAGTCACAAAGGATTGAAAATAGATGATGTGGCTTTGATTGGTGCATTTTGAACACACGAAAATCATGGAGTTCAAATAAGTTCAAGAAAATGACATGCCTTTTGTTACCGATAAGTTTCCGTCCGAAAGCCCGATACTTCGAAAGAGACTGTCCGTTTTGTACACGAAGTGCGTCGAGCTTTTGCCGTAACGCTCTCAACTTTTTAGCACATGCTATCTAGGTGAAATGATGATACCATGCCAACTTTCAACCTTTTCAGAGTTCATTTGTAGTGCTTTTAAATTTCAGAGTCATTTAGCTCAAAAAAATGAGTAAATTCATGAAAAATACCAAATGAAGTCAGAAGGGGTTGAAAATTGATAATGTGGCTTTGAATGGTGCATTTTGAACACACGAAAATCCTGGAGTTCAAATAAGTTCAAGAAAATGAAATTCCTTTTGTAACCGATGAGTTTCCATCCTAAACCCTGATACATCGAAAGAGACTGTCCGTTTTGTACACGAACTGCATCCAGCTTTTGCCGTAACCCTCTCTACTTTTTAGCACATGCTATGTGGGTGAAATGATGATACCATGCCAACTTTCAACCTTTTCAGACTTCATTTGTACTGCTTTTCAATTTCAGGGTCATTTAGCTCAAAAAAATCAGTTAATGCACGAAAATACCAAATGAAGTCACAAAGGATTGAAAATTGATGATGTGGCTTTGAATGGCGCATTTTGAACACACGAAAAGCCTGAATTTCAAATAAGTTCAAGAAAATGAAATGCCTTTTGTAACCTATAAGTTTCCGTCCGAAACCCCAATACTTCGAAAGAGACTGTCCGTTTTGTACATGAAGTGCGTCCATCTTTTGCCGTAACGCTCTGAACTTTTTAGCACACACTATCTAGGTGAAATGATGATACCATGCCAACTTTCAACCTTTTCAGAGTTCATTTGTAGTGCTTTTCAATTTCGGGGTCATTTAGCTCAAAAAAATCAGTAAATGCATGAAAAATACCAAATGAAGTCACAAAGGATTGAAAATTGATGATGTGGCTTTGAATGGCCGATTTTGAACACACGAAAAGCCTGAATTTCAAATAAGTTCAAGACAGTTTCCGTCCGAAAGCCCGATACTTCGAAAGAAACTGTCCGTTTTGTACATGAAGTGCGTCCAGCTTTTGCCGTAACGCTCTCAACTTTTTAGCACATCCTATCTAGGTGAAATGATGATACCTTGCCAACTTTCAACCTTTCCAGAGTTCATTTGTAGTGCTTTTAAATTTCAGGGTCATTTAGCTCAAAAAAATTAGTAAATTCGTGAAAAATACCAAATGAAGTCAGAAGGGGTTGAAAATTGATGATGTGGCTTTGAATGGTGCATTTTGAACACACGAAAATCCTGGATTTCAAATAAGTTCAAGAAAATGAAATGCCTTTTGTAACCGATGAGTTTCCATCCTAAACCCTGACACATCGAAAGAGACTGTCCATTTTGTACACGAAGTGCATCCAGATTAGCCGTAACCCTCTCAACTTTTTAGCACATGCTATGTGGGTGAAATAATGATACCATGCCTACTTGCAACCTTTTCAGACTTCATTTGTAGTGCTTTTCAATTTCAGGGTCATTTAGCTCAAAAAAATCAGTAAATGCATGAAAATACCAAATGAAGACACAAAGGATTGAAAATTGATGACGTGGCTTTGAATGGCGCATTTTGAACACACGAAAAGCCTGAATTTCAAATAAGTTCAAGAAAATGAAATGTCGTTTGTAACCGATAAGTTTCCGTCCGAAACCCCAATACTTCGAAAGAAACTGTCCGTTTTGTACATGAAGTGCGTCCAGCTTTTGCCGTAACGCTCTCAACTTTTTAGCACACGCTATCTAGGTGAAATGATGATACCATGCCAACTTTCAACCTTTCCAGAGTTCATTTGTAGTGCTTTTCAATTTCAGGGTCATTTAGCTCAAAAAATATCAGTAAATGCATGAAAAATACCAAATGAAGTCACAAAGGATTGAAAATTGATGATGTGGCTTTGATTGGTGCATTTTGAACACACGAAAATCATGGAGTTCAAATAAGTTCAAGAAAATGAAATGCCTTTTGTTACCGATAAGTTTCCGTCCGAAATCCCGATACTTCGAAAGAGACTGTCCGTTTTGTACACGAAGTGCGTCGAGCTTTTGCCGTAACGCTCTCAACTTTTTAGCACATGCTATCTAGGTGAAATGATGATACCATGCCAACTTTCAACCTTTTCTGAGTTCATTTGTACTGCTTTTAAATTTTAGGGTCATTTAGCTCAAAAAAAATCAGTAAATTCATGAAAAATACCAAATGAAGTCACAAAGGATTGAAAATTGATAATGTGGCTTTGAATGGCGCATTTTGAACAGACGAAAAGCCTGAATTTCAAATAAGTTCAAGAAAATGAAATGCCTTTTGTAACCGATAAGTTTCCATCCGAAACCCCAATACTTCGAAAGAGACTGTCCGTTTTGTACATGAAGTACGTCCAGCTTTTGCCGTAACGCTCTCAGCTTTTTAGCACACGCTATCTAGGTGAAATGATGATACCATGCCAACTTTCAACCTTTTCAGAGTTCATTTGTAGTGCTTTTCAATTTCAGGGTCATTTAGCTCAAAAAAATCAGTAAATGCATGAAAAATACCAAATGAAGTCACAAAGGATTGAAAATTGATGATGTGGCTTTGAATGGCGCATTTTGAACACACGAAAAGCCTGAATTTCAAATAAGTTCAAGAAAATGAAATGCCTTTTGTCACCGATAAGTTTCCGTCCGAAACCCTGATACTTTGAAAGAGACTGTCCGTTTTGTACATCAAGTGCGTCCAGCTTTTGCCATAACGCTCTCAACTTTTTAGCACATGCTATCTACGTGAAATGATGATACCATGCCAACTTTCAACCATTTCAGAGTTCATTTGTAGTGCTTTTCAATTTCAGGGTCATTTAGCTCAAAAATATCAGTAAATGCATGAAAAATACCAAACGAAGTCACAAAGGATTGAAAATTTATGATGTGGCTTTGAATGGCCCAATTTGAACACACGAAAACCTAAATTTCAAATAAGTTCAAGAAAATGAAATGCCTTTTGTAACCGATGAGTTTCCATCCTAAACCCCGATACATCGAAAGAGACTGTCCGTTTTGTACACGAAGTGCATCCAGCTTTTGCCGTAACCCTCTCAACTTTTTAGCACATGCTATGTGGGTGAAATGATGACACCATGCCAACTTTCAACCTTTTTAGAGTTCATTTGTAGTGCTTTTCAATTTCAGGGTCATTTAGCTCAAAAATATCAGTAAATGCATGAAAAATACCAAATGAAGTCACAAAGGATTGAAAATTTATGATGTGGCTTTGAATGGCCCATTTTGAACACACGAAAACCTGAATTTCTAATAAGTTCCAGAAAATGAAATGCCTTTTGTAACCGATAAGTTTCCGTCCGAAAGCCCGATACTTCGAAAGAGACTGTCCGTTTTGTACATGAAGTGCGTCGAGCTTTTGCCGTAACGCTCTCAACTTTCTAGCACATGCTATGTGGGTGAAATGATGATACCATGCCAAGTTTCAACCTTTTCAGACTTCATTTGTAGTGCTTTTCAATTTCAGGGTCATTTAGCTCAAAAAAATCAGTAAATGCATGAAAATACCAAATGAAGTCACAAAGGATTGAAAATTGATGATGTCGCTTTGAATGGCGCATTTTGAACACACGAAAAGCCTGAATTTCAAATAAGTTCAAGAAAATGAAATGCCTTTTGTAACCGATAAGTTTCCGTCCGAAACCCCAATACTTCGAAAGAGACTGTCCGTTTATTACAGGAAGTGCGTCCAGCTTTTGCCGTAACGCTCTCAACTTTTTAGCACACGCCATCTAGGTAAAATGATGATACCATGCCAACTTTCAATCTTTTCAGAGTTCATTTGTAGTGCTTTTCAATTTCAGGGTCATTTAGCTCAAAAAAAATCAGTAAATGCATGAAAATACCAAATGAAGTCACAAAGGATTGAAAATTGATGATGTGGCTTTGAATGGCGCATTTTGAACACACGAAAAGCCTGAATTTCAAATAAGTTCAAGAAAATGAAATGCCTTTTGTAACCGATAAGTTTCAGTCCGGAACCCCAATACTTCGAAAGAGACTGTCCGTCTAGTACATGAAGTGCGTCCATCTTTTGCCGTAACGCTCTCAACTTTTTAGCACACGCTATCTAGGTGAAATGATGATAGCATGCCAACTTTCAACCTTTTCAGCGTTCATTTGTAGTGCTTTTCAATTTCAGGGTCATTTAGCTCAAAAAAATCAGTAAATGCATGAAAAATACCAAATGAAGTCACAAAGGATTGAAAATTGATGATGTGGCTTTGAATGGCGCATTTTGAACACACGAAAAGCCTGAATTTCAAATAAGTTCAAGAAAATGACATGCCTTTTGTAACCGATAAGTTTCCGTCCGAAACCCCGATACTTCGAAAGAGACTGTCCGTTTTGTACATGAAGTGCGTCCAGCTTTTGCCGTAACGCTCTCAACTTTTTAGCACATGCCATCTAGGTGAAATGATGATGCCATGCCAACTTTCAACGTTTTCAGAGTTCATTTGTAGTGCTTTCAAATTTCAGAGTCATTTAGCTCAAAAAAATCAGTAAATTCAAGAAAAAGACCAAATGAAGTCAGAAGGGGTTGAAAATTGATGATGTGGCTTTGAATAGTGCATTTTGAACACACGGAAATCCTAGATTTCAAATAAGTTCAACAAAATGAAATGCCTTTTGTAACCGATGAGTTTCGATCCTAAACCCTGATACATCGAAAGAGACTGTCCGTTTTGTACACGAAGTGCATCCAGCTTTTGCCGTAACCCTCTCAACTTTTGAGCACATGCTATGTGGGTGAAATGATGATACCATGCCAACTTTTAACCTTTTCAAACTTCATTTGTAGTGATCTTTAATTTCAGGGCCATTTAGCTCAAAAAAATCAGTAAATGCATGAAAAATACCAAATGAAGTCACAAAGGATTGAAAATTGATGATGTGGCTTTGAATGGCGCATTTTGAACTGACGAAAAGCCTGAATTTCATATAAGTTCAAGAAAATTAAATGCCTTTTGTAATCGATAAGTTTCCGTCCGAAACCCCGATACTTCGAAAGAGACTGTCCGTTTTGTACATGAAGTGCGTCCAGCTTTTGCCGTAACGCTCTCAACTTTTTAGCACACGCTATCTAGGTGAAATGATGATACCATGCCAACTTTCAACCTTTTCAGAGTTCATTTGTAGTGCTTTTCAATTTCAGGGTCATTTAGCTCAAAAAAATAGTAAATGCATGAAAAATACCAAATGAAGTCAGAAGGGGTTGAAAATTGGTGATGTGGCTTTGAATGGTGCATTTTGAACACACGAAAATCCTGGAGTTCAAATAAGTTCAAGAAAATGAAATGCCCTTTGTAACCGATGAGTTTCCATCCTAAACCCCGATACATCGAAAGAGACTGTCCGTTTTGTACACGAAGGGCATCCACCTTTTGCCGTAACCCTCTCAACTTTTTAGCACATGCTATGTGGGTGAAATGATGATACCATGCCAACTTTGAACCTTTTCAGAGTTCATTTGTAGTGCTTTTCAATTTCAAGGTCATTTAGCTCAAAAAAATAGTAAATGCATGAAAAATACCAAATGAAGTCAGAAGGGGTTGAAAATTGGTGATGTGGCTTTGAATGGTGCATTTTGAACACACGAAAATCCTGGATTTCAAATAAGTTCAAGAAAATGAAACGCCTTTTGTAACCGATGAGTTTCCATCCTAAACCCTGATACATCGAAAGAGACTGTCCGTTTTGTACACGAAGTGCATCCAGCTTTTGCCGTAACCCTCTCAACTTTTGAGCACATGCTATGTGGGTGAAATGATGATACCATGCCAACTTTCAACCTTTTCAGAGTTCATTTGTAGTGCTTTTAAATTTCAGGGTCATTTAGCTCAAAAACATCAGTAAATGCATGAAAAATACTAAATGAAGTCAGATGGGGTTGAAAATTGATGATGTGGCTTTGAATGGTACATTTTGAACACACGAAAATCCTGGATTTCAAATAATTTCAAGAAAATGAAATGCCTTTTGTAACTGATGAGTTTCCATCCTAAACACCGATACATCGAAAGAGACTGTCCGTTTTGTACACGAAGTGCATCCAGCTTTTGCCGTAACCCTCTCGACTTGTTAGCACCTGCTATGTGGGTGAAATGATGATACCATGCCAACTTTCAACCTTTTCAGACTTCATTTGTAGTGCTTTTCAATTTCAAGGTCATTTAGCTGAAAAAAATCAGTAAATGCATGAAAATACCAAATGAAGTCACAAAGGATTGAAAATTGATGATGTGGCTTCGAATGGAGCATTTTGAACACACGAAAAGCCTGAATTTCAAATAAGTTCAAGAAAATGAAATGCCTTTTGTAACCGATAAGTTTCAGTCCGAAACCCCAATACTTCGACAGAGACTGTCCGTTTTGTACATGAAGTGCGTCCAGCTTTTGCCGTAACGCTCTCAACTTTTTAGCACACGCTATCTAGGTGAAATGATGATACCATGCCAACTTTCAACCTTTTCAGAGTTCATTTGTAGTGCTTTTCAATTTCAGGGTCATTTAGCTCAAAAAAATCAGTAAATGCATGAAAAATACCAAATGAAGTCACAAAGGATTGAAAATTGATGATGTGGCTTTGAATGGCGCATTTTGAACACACGAAAATCCTGAATTTCAAATAAGTTCAAGAAATTGAAATGCCTTTTGTAACCGATAAGTTTCCGTCCGAAACCCTGATACTTCGAAAGAGACTGTCCGTTTTGTACATGAAGTGCGTCCAGCTTTTGCCGTAACGCTCTCTACTTTTTAGCACATGCTATCTAGGTGAAATGATGATGCCATGCCAACTTTCAACCTTTTCAGAGTTCATTTGTAGTGCTTTTAAATTTCAGAGGCATTTAGCTCAAAAAAATCAGTAAATTCATGAATAATACCAAATGAATTCAGAAGGGGTTGAAAATTGATGATGTGGCTTTGAATAGTGCATTTTGAACACACGAAAATCCTGGATTTCAAATAAGTTCAAGAAAATGAAATGCCTTTTGTAACCGATGAGTTTCCATCCTAAACCCTGATACATCGAAAGAGACTCTCCGTTTTGTACACGAAGTGCATCCAGCTTTTGCTGTAACCCTCTCAACTTTTTAGCACATGCTATGTGGGTGAAATGATGATACCATGCCAACTTTCAACCTTTTCAGACTTCATTTGTAGTGATTTTTAATTTCAGGGTCATTTAGCTCAAAAAAATCAGTAAATGCATGAAAAATATCAAATGAAGTCACAAAGGATTGAAAATTGATGATGTGGCTTTGAATGGCGCATTTTGAACAGACGAAAAGCCTGAATTTCACATAAGTTCAAGAAAATGAAATGCCTTTTGTAATCGATAAGTTTCCGTCCGAAACCCTGATACTTCGAAAGAGACTGTCCGTTTTGTACATGAAGTGCGTCCAGCTTTTGCCGTAACGCTCTCAACTTTTTAGCACACACTATCTAGGTGAAATGATGATACCATGCCAACTTTCAACCTTTTCAGAGTTCATTTGTAGTGCTTTTCAATTTCAGGGTAATTTAGCTCAAAAAATTAGTAAATGCATGAAAAATACCAAATGAAGTCAGAAGGGGTTGAAAATTGGTGATGTGGCTTTGAATGGTGCATTTTGAACACACGAAAATTCTGGAGTTCAAATAAGTTCAAGAAAATGAAATGCCTTTGGTAACCGATGAGTTTCCATCCTAAACCCCGATACATCGAAAGAGACTGTCCGTTTTGTACACGAAGTGCATCCAGCTTTTGCCGTAACCCTCTCAACTTTTTAGCACATGCTATGTGGGTGAAATGATGATACCATGCCAACTTTCAACCTTTTCAGAGTTCATTTGTAGTGCTTTTCAATTTCAGGGTCATTTAGCTCAAAATAATCAGTAAATGCATGAAAAATACCAAATGAAGTCACAAAGGATTGAAAATTGATGATGTGGCTTTGAATGGCGCATTTTGAACAAACGAAAAGCCTGAATTTCAAATAAGTTCAAGAAAATGAAATGCCTTTTGTAACCGATAAGTTACCGTCCGAAACCCCGATACTTCGAAAGAGACTAACCGTTTTGTACATGAAGTGCGTCCAGCTTTTGCCGTAACGCTCTCAAATTTTTAGCACACGCTATCTAGGTGAAACGATGATACCATGCCAACTTTCAACCTTTTCAGAGTTCATTTGTAGTGCTTTTCAGTTTCAGGGTCATTTAGCTCAAAAAAATAGTAAATGCATGAAAAGTACCAAATGAAGTCACAGGGGTTGAAAATTGGTGATGTGGCTTTGAATGGTGCATTTTGACCACACGAAAATCCTGGAGTTCAAATAAGTTCAAGAAAATGAAATGCCTTTTGTAACCGATGAGTTTCCATCCTAAACCCCGATACATCGAAAGAGACTGTCCGTTTTGTACACGAAGTGCATCCAGCTTTTGCCGTAACCCTCTCAACTTTTTAGCACATGCTATGTGGGTGAAATGATGATACCATGCCAACTTTCAACCTTTTTAGAGTTCATTTGTAGTGCTCTTAAATTTCAGGGTCATTTAGCTCAAAAAAATTAGTAAATGCATGGAAAATACCAAATGAAGTCACAAAGGATTGAAAATTGATGATGTGGCTTTGAATGGCCCATTTTGAACACACGAAAAGCCTGAATTTCAAATAAGTTCAAGAAAATGAAATGCCTTTTATAACCGATAAGTTTCCGTCCGAAAGCCCGATACTTCGAAAGAGAATGTCTGTTTTGTACATGAAGTGCGTCCAGCTTTTGCCGCAACGCTCTCAACATTTTAGCACATGCTATCTAGGTGAAATGATGATACCATGCCATCTTTCAACCTTTTCAGAGTTCATTTGTAGAGCTTTTAAATTTCAGGGTCATTTAGCTCAAAAAAATCAGTAAATTCATGAAAAATACCAAATGAAGTCAGAAGGGGTTGAAAATTGATGATGTGGCTTTGAATGGTGCATTTTGAACACACGAAAATCCTGGATTTCAAATAAGTTCAAGAAAATGAAATGCCTTTTGTAACCGATGAGTTTCCATCCTAAACCCTGACACATCGAAAGAGACTGTCCGTTTTTTACACGAAGTGCATCCAGCTTTTGCCGTAACCCTCTCAACTTTTTAGCACATGCAATGTGGGTGAAATGATGATACCATGCCAACTTTCAACCTTTTCAGACTTCATTTGTAGTGCTTTTTAATTTCAGGGTCATTTGGCTCAAAAAAATCAGTAAATGCATGAAAAATACCAAATGAAGTCACAAAGTATTGAAAATTGATGATGTGGCTTTGAATGGCGCATTTTGAACACACGAAAAGCTTGAATTTCAAATAAGTTCAAGAAAATGAAATGCCTTTTGTAACCGATAAGTTTCCGTCCCAAACCCCAATACTTCGAAAGAGACTGTCCGTTTTGTATATGAAGTGCGTCCAGCTTTTGCCGGAACGCTCTCAACTTTTTAGCACACGCTATCTAGGTGAAATGATGATACCATGCCAACTTTCAACATTTTCAGAGCTCATTTATAGTGCTTTTCAATTTCAGGGCCATTTAGCTCAAAAAAATCAGTAAATGCATGAAAAATACCAAATGAAGTCACAAAGGATTGAAAATTGATGATGTGGCTTTGAATGGCGCATTTTGAACACACGAAAAGCCTGAATTTCAAATAAGTTCAAGAAAATGAAATGCCTTTTGTAACCGATAAGTTACCGTCCGAAACCCCGATACTTCGAAAGAGACTGTCCGTTTTGTACACGAAGTGGATCCAGCTTTTGCCGTAACCCTCTCGACTTTTTAGCACATGCTATGTGGGTGAAATGATGATACCATGCCAACTTTCAACCTTTTTAGAGTTCATTTGTAGTGCTTTTCAATTTCAGGGTCATTTAGCTCAAAAAAATCAGTAAATGCATGAAAAATACCAAATGAAGTCACAAAGGATTGAAAATTGATGATGTGGCTTTGAATGGCGCATTTTGAACGCACGAAAAGCCTGAATTTCAAATAAGTTCAAGAAAATGAAATGCCTTTTGTAACCGATAAGTTTCCGTCCGAAAGCCCGCTACATCGAAAGAGACTGTCCGTTTTGTACATGAAGTGCGTCCAGCTTTTGCCGTAAAGCTCTCAACTTTTTTAGCACATGCTATTTAGGTGAAATGATGATACCATGCCAACTTTCAACCTTTTCACAGTTCATTTGTAGTGCCTTTCAATTTCAGGGTCATTTAGCTCAAAAAAATCAGTAAATTCCTAAAAATACCAAACGAAGTCAGAAGGGGTTGAAAATTGATGATGTGGCTTTGAATGGTGCATTTTGAACACACGAAAATCCTGGATTTCAAATAAGTTCAAGTAAATGAAATGCCTTTTGTAACCGATGAGTTTCCATCCTAAACCCTGATACATCGAAAGAGACTGTCCGTTTTGTACACGAAGTGCATCCAGCTTTTGCCGTAACCCTCTCAACTTTTTAGCACATGCTATGTGGGTGAAATGATGATACCATGCCAACTTTCAACCTTTTCAGACTTCATTTGTAGTGCTTTTCAATTTCAGCGTCATTTAGCTCAAAAAAATCAGCAGATGCATGAAAATACCAAATGAAGTCACAAAGGATTGAAAATTGATGATGTGGCTTTGAATGAAGCATTTTGAACACACGAAAAGCCTGAATTTCACATAAGTTCAAGAAAATAAAATGCCTTTTGTAACCGATTTGTTTCCGTTCGAAAGCCCGATACTTCGGAAGAGACTGTCCGTTTTGTACATGAAGTGCGTCCAGCTTTTGCCGTAACGCTCTCAACTTTTTAGCACATGCTATCTAGGTGAAATGATGATACCATGCGAACTTTCAACCTTTTCAGAGTTCATTTGTAGTGCTTTTAAATTTTAGGGTCATTTAGCTCAAAAAATCAGTAAATTCCTGAAAAATACCAAATGAAGTTAGAAGGGGTTGAAAATTGATGATGTGGCTTTGAATGGTGCATTTTGAACACACGAAAATCCTGGATTTCAAATAAGTTCAAGAAAATGAAATGCCTTTTGTAACCGATGAGTTTCCATCCTAAACCTGATACATCGAAAGAGACTGTCCGTTTTGTACACGAAGTGCATCCAACTTTTGCCGTAACCCTCTCAACTTTTTAGCACATGCTATGTGGGTGAAATGATGATACCATGCCAACTTTCAACCTTTTTAGAGTTCATTTGTAGTGCTTTTCAATTTCAGGGTCATTTAGCTCAAAAAATCAGTAAAGGCATGAAAAAGACCAAATGTAGTCACAAAGGATTGAAAATTGATGATGTGGCTTTGAATGGCGCATTTTGAACACACGAAAAGCCTGATTTTCAAATAAGTTCAAGAAAATGAAATGCCTTTTGTAACCGATAAGTTTCCGTCCGAAACCCCGATACTTCGAAAGGGACTGTCCGTTTTGTACATGAAGTGCGTCCAGCTTTTGCCGTAACGCTCTAAACTTTTTAAAACACGCTATCTAGGTGAAATTATGATACCATGCCAACTTTCAACCTTTTCAGAGTTCATTTGTAGTACTTTTCAATTTCAGTGTCATTTAGCTCAAAAAAATCAGTAAATTCCTGAAAAATACCAAATGAAGTCAAAAGGGGTTAAAAATTGGTGATGTGTCTTTGAATGGTGCATTTTGAACACACGAAAATCCTGGAGTTCAAATAAGTTCAAGAAAATGAAATGCCTTTTGTAACCGATGAGTTTCCATCCTAAACCCCGATACATCGAAAGAGACTGTCCGTTTTGTACACGAAGTGCATCCAGCTTTTGTCGTAACCCTCTCAACTTTTTAGCACATGCAATGTGGGTGAAATGATGATACCATGCCAACTTTCAACCTTTTCAGACTTCATTTGTAGTGCATTTTAATTTCAGGGTCATTTAGCTCAAAAAAAATCAGTAAATGCATGAAAAATACCAAATGAAGTCACAAAGGATTGAAAATTGATGATGTGGCTTTGAATGGCGCATTTTGAACAGACGAAAAGCTTATTTTCAAATAAGTTCAAGAAAATGAAATGCCTTTTGTAACCGATAAGTTTCCGTCCGAAACCCCGATACTTCGAAAGAGACTGTCCGTTTTGTACATGAAGTGCGTCGAGCTTTTGCCGTAATACTCTCAAATTTTTAGCACATGCTATTTAGGTGAAATGATGATACCATGCCAACTTTCAACCTTTTCAGAGTTCATTTGTAGTGCTTTTAAATTTCAGGGTCATTTATCTCAAAAAAATCAGTAAATTCCTGAAAAATACCAAATGAAGTCAGAAGGGGTTGAAAATTGATGATGTGGCTTTGAATGGTGCATTTTGAACACACGAAAATCCTGGATTTCAAATAAGTTCAAGAAAATGAAATGCCTTTTGTAACCGATGAGTTTCCACCCTAAACCCTGGTACATCGAAAGAGACTGTACGTTTTGTACACGAAGTGCATCCAGCTTTTGCCGTAACCCTCTCAACTTTTTAGCACATGCTATGTGGGTGAAATGATGATACCATGCCAACTTTCAACCTTTTCAGACTTCATTTGTAGTGCTTTTCAATTTCAGGGTCATTTAGCTCAAAAAAATCAGTAAATGCATGAAAATACCAAATGAAGTCACAAAGGATTGAAAATTGATGATGTGGCTTTGAATGGCGCATTTTGAACACACGAAAAGCCTGAATTTCAAATAAGTTAAAGAAAATGAAATGCCTTTTGTAACCGATAAGTTTCCGTCCGAAACCCCAATACTTCGAAAGAGACTGTCCGTTTTGTACACGAAGTGCATCCATCTTTTGTCGTAACCCTCTCAACTTTCTAGCACATGTTATGTGGTTGAAATAATGATACCATGCCTACTTTCAACCTTTTCAGACTACATTTGTAGTGCTTTTCAATTTCAGGGTCATTTAGCTCAAAAAAATCAGTAAATGCATGAAAATACCAAATGAATTCAGAAAGGATTGAAAATTGATGATGTGGATTTGAATGGCGCATTTTGAACACACGAAAAGCCTGAATTTCAAATAAGTTCAAGACAATGAAATGCCTTTTGTAACCGATAAGTTTCCGTCCGAAACCCCGATACTTCGAAAGAGACTGTCCGTTTTGTACATGAAGTGCGTCCAGCTTTTGCCGTAACGCTCTCAACTTTCTAGCACATGCTATCTAGGTGAAATGATGATACCATGCCAACTTTCATCCTTTTCAGAGTTCATTTATAGTGCTTTTCAATTTCAGGGTCATTTAGCTCAAAAAAATCAGTAAATGCATGAAACATACCAAATGAAGTCAGAAGGGGTTAAAAATTGGTGATGTGGCTTTGAATGGTGCATTTTGAACACACGAAAATCCTAGAGTTCAAATAAGTTCAAGAAAATGAAATGCCTTTTGTAACTGATGAGTTTCCATCCTAAACCCCGATACATCGAAAGAGACTGTCCGTTTTGTACACGAAGTGCATCCAGCTTTTGCCGTAACCCTCTCAACTTTCTAGCACATGCTATGTGGGTGAAATAATGATACCATGCCTACTTTCAACCTTTTCAGACTACATTTGTAGTGCTTTTCAATTTCAGGGTCATTTAGCTCAAAAAAATCAGTAAATGCATGAAAATACCAAATGAAGTCACAAAGGATTGAAAATTGATGATGTGGATTTGAATGGCGCATTTTGAACACACGAAAAGCCTGAATTTCAAATAAGTTCAAGACAATGAAATGCCTTTTGTAACCGATAAGTTTCCGTCCGAAACCCCGATACTTCGAAAGAGACTGTCCGTTTTGTGCATGAAGTGCGTCCAGCTTTTGCCGTAACGCTCTCAACTTTATAGCACACGCTATCTAGGTGAAATGATGATACCATGCCAACTTTCATCCTTTTCAGAGTTCATTTATAGTGCTTTTCAATTTCAGGCTCATTTAGCTCAAAAAAATCAGTAAATGCATGAAAAATACCAAATGAAGTCAGAAGGGGTTAAAAATTGGTGATGTGGCTTTGAATGGTGCATTTTGAACACACGAAAATCCTGGAGTTCAAATAAGTTCAAGAAAATGAAATGCCTTTTGTAACTGATGAGTTTCCATCCTAAACCCCGATACATCGAAAGAGACTGTCCGTTTTGTACACGAAGTGCATCCAGCTTTTGCCGTAACCCTCTCGACTTTTTAGCACATGCTATGTGATGAGGACATGACTACCTTGGATACGACCAAAAATGTTGCATACATGCATATTTGTGAGGTGATTTCTTATAATAATTATGCAATAATTTATTTATGTTATCCGGAACAAAAATACTTCACCTATTTTTATTTTATGCCTAAACGCAGAATGGTCGAACACTTGTATGAACCACGTGTGATGACAAAGAAAGAGGAAATGGTTGGGTGCTATTCAAGAGGTCCTCTAATGTCAAAGGAAACAATTAGGTGTTGTTCAAGAAGTTCTCTCACGTCACTTTTAGCCCAAGAGAAGATAGAGTCCAAGTCTCTCACGTTCTGGACTCAGATTCGGACTGCACAGACACACCTGTCTCAAAACGTGAACAACTTTTTCATACGGACTCGTAATTGGGTGATTCTTTTTTTGGTGGAAACTAGATTTCATATGCGTTTCAGAACAGTTGGAATCACCTTAAAATTCGTCCGGATCGCGAAGTTATCGACGAAACAATCTGACGTTGCATTAGAATCCGAGTCAAACTACAAGCCAAAGGTGTTGCATCACCTCCACTTGGGCCCATGGGCCTTGTACGACCTAGGGTTTGTTTTAGGGTGTCTTGGGACGTCCTCCCGCCTCCTTGGCCGCCACCCCTTGCTCCTATATAAGTAGATCAATCTAGTAGTTTTTCCTTTGGGTTTTGTTTAGTTAAAAGTTAGCCATTGCAACTTCGTGTACTTCGTTTGTGTCCAACGACCAGACCAAGACCGCTTTCGGAACTCCACCATTATCAATACTTCATATATATTCGCAATATTCAGATTGCATTATCATATTCTTGCTTGTTCTTTGATTGCTTGCAGGAATAGACCTTCGTGGTCAGGTTGATCGTGCTCCGGCGTGGTCAATAACCTCTTGGAGATTGGTTTAGCGATTGCTAAGGCGCAACGTCGTGCACGTTCGTAGTCGGATCGTCAAAGTCTTCTCCACCAAATCGATAGTTATCATCTCATCGAAAGATCGGGACCCTCGCCTCTATCAAGTGGTATCAGAGAAGAAAAATAAATAGAGAGAAGAGAAAAAAACAAATTTCGGATCTACCTAGACTCAATCCCGTATGTGAATTCGGATTGAAATCTGTTTTGTGCAGTGTTCAGTAAAACAAGCGTCTCTTCCTCATACGAACTCGGAATTGAGTGATTCTTTTTGCATACGAAAGCTTGAGTTAGTAGCATTCTTGAGAAAAAATATGAGAAATTTCACATAATATTTTCTAGAGGAAAGCTGCAGAGAGAGTTTTGTATATCTTGCATGTCGATCATTTATCATCATTGTCTTTACTGCCATTGTGATCTTCACTTATATCTTGCAGTCGAGAGCTAATTCATATCATACCTTGCTGCTATTTGTCCTACGCCGTGACTCCATTTGTGTTCTAGGCTCGCGTCTCTAGTACAGTATAGCCTAGGACCAGCACAGTACCGTCGTTGAGCGTTTATTCAATATTGCATCTCTGAATTGATTATTGCTAATCTTTTGCTACCATATATTAAGCCTTCCAAGCTCCACATATTTCTACATCGTGTATACATACGTTCACCTGGTAATCGCTTTACCCAATCTTCAGAGAGATTGACACCGTCGGTTGCCGGTCGCCACCTGCTGCATGATAAGAATTTGTAAGACATTGATATTTGCTTTATTCTGAGCATTTTACCACCACATCCCAGTAGTTCATAGGAACAATATACTTGGATCTTTGTTTCTTGTTTCTACTAGTCATGACAGGATCCAAGGTTGTCAATTCATGGGCTTCTTCGATCGTGGGAGACGTGCCACCACAAAAACCGATACGAGAGATGCAAAGAGAGCCAAATGCACATGATGAGGTTAATGTTTCTATACCTCCATTTAATGGACGATTTAGACCTGCTTTATATATCGAGTGGGAGTTTGAAATAAATGAAATATTTGATTCCCATAATTTTACTGCACATAAGAAAGTTAAGGTCGCAGTTGGTTCTTTCACTGGTTATGCTTTAGTTTGGTGGAGCGAATATTGTCGGTTACACAAAGATATTATACCTATTACTTGGGATGATTTGAAACTTGCCATGAGACACACGTTCGTTCCTGCTTATTATACTCGTGACAAGCTTAAAAAGTTACAATATTTGAAACAAGGTAGTGACACCGTAATGAAATATTATGATGATTTACAAATGACCTTGTTGCATTCCTCATTAGAAGAAAGTGAAGAAGATTTTATGGATAGATTTTGGGGAGGATTAAACCTTGATATTCAGGAGATACTAATTCATGAAAAGTGTTATTCTATGGATCGTTTGTTTCGTCTTGCTTCCAAAGTTGAACAGGAAATAAATCAACGTGTTTCCCAAAAGGAAATAGAGCGCAAGGTGCACATTCCAAGAGTTGATACCGTTGTTCCTACAACTACTAGGCATACTGTGACAACCACATCAAACCTTGTGAGGGCTACATCGCCTTCACCATGTAACACGTCACCACCGAGAGTGCCTACATCATCTGAGTTGATCATAAGAGGTAATGCCAAAGGTATTGATCTTCCACCTCCACATGAGTATGATGAATGCCTTGTCACTTCCACTGTACCCTATGATGAGCTACCCATTACTTTGATCACACCACCTATTTTAGAGGACTATGTTCATGATTATACTTTCTCATGTGATCAAATAACTGCAATATCAACAATTGTGAGTGCCCCCATTGAATTAACTATTGATGAGCAAGAACCGTGTGAATCAGTAAATAAATCTAATTTGGGTCAAATATGTTTGAAAATAATTCTGCCGGTGTTTAATCATTTTGATATGACCTCCAATCTTGGTGATAATTCTGTGTCAAATGACATGTTGCATGTTTGCTTATTTAAGCATGTTGTAGCATCTATATTTGAAACGATTCACGCTTATTTACCAATATTGGGATGGTTTAATGATGAACATCATGAATCTTTTGATATGAATAAGGACTTCACTTATATGTGGAAACTGAGTTGCAATATTGTGATGCCTTCTACTTCTTGTCATAATCTTTTGGCTTTATATTTCATGACATGTGATGAGTGCCCTTGTATATATATGTCACATGTGTCACAACTGAGAACAATAAAAATGGATGACATATACATATACAATGTGTATGCCTTTTCTCTTTTGGTAGCCACATTTCAGATTAAGCAACGCCGAGGACGGCTTTGTTTTCAAAAAGGGGAGGATGATGAGGACATGACTACCTTGGATACGACCAAAAATGTTGCATACATGCATATTTGTGTGGTGATTTCTTATAATAATTATGCAATAATTTATTTATGTTATCCGGAACAAAAATACTTCACCTATTTTTATTTTATGCCTAAACGCAGAATGGTCGAACACTTGTATGAACCACGTGTGATGACAAAGAAAGAGGAAATGGTTGGGTGCTATTCAAGAGGTCCTCTAATGTCAAAGGAAACAATTAGGTGTTGTTCAAGAAGTTCTCTCACGTCACTTTTAGCCCAAGAGAAGATAGAGTCCAAGTCTCTCACGTTCTGGACTCAGATTCGGACTGCACAGACACACCTGTCTCAAAACGTGAACAACTTTTTCATACGGACTCTGAATTGGTTGATTCTTTTTTTGCTGGAAACTAGATTTCATATGCGTTCCAGAACAGTTGGAATCACCTTAAAATTCGTCCGGATCGCGAAGTTATAGACGAAACAATCTGACGTTGCATCAGAATCCGAGTCAAACTACAAGTCCAAAGGTGTTGCATCACCTCCACTTGGGCCCATGGGCCTTGTACGACCTAGGGTTTGTTTTAGGGTGTCTTGGGACGTCCTCCCACCTCCTTGGCCGCCACCCCTTGCTCCTATATAAGTAGATCAATCTAGTAGTTTTTCCTTTGGGTTTTGTTTAGTTAAAAGTTAGCCATTGCAACTTCGTGTACTTCGTTTGTGTCCAACGACCAGACCAAGACCGCTTTCGGAACTCCACCATTATCAATACTTCATATATATTCACAATATTCAGATTGCATTATCATATTCTTGCTTGTTCTTTGATTGCTTGCAGGAATAGACCTTCGTGGTCAGGTTGATCGTGCTCCGGCGTGGTCACTAACCTCTTGGAGATTGGTTTAGCGATTGCTAAGGCGCAACGTTGTGCATGTTCGTAGTCGGATCGTCAAAGTCTTCTCCACCAAATCGATAGTTATCATCTCATCGAAAGATCGGGACCCTCGCCTCTATCACTATGTGGGTGAAATGATGATACCATGCCAACTTTCAACCTTTTTATAGTTCATTTGTAGTGCTTTTCAGTTTTAGGGTCATTTAGCTCAAAAAAATCAGTAAATGCATGAAAAATACCAAATGAAGTCACAAAGAATTGAAAATTGATGATGTGGCTTTGAATGGCGCATTTTGAACACACGAAAAGCCTGAATTTCAAATAAGTTCAAGAAAATGAAATGCCTTTTGTAACCGATAAGTTTCCGTCCGAAAGCGCGATACTTCGAAAGAGACTGTCCGTTTTGTACATGAAGTGTGTCCAGCTTTTTCCGTAACGCTCTCAAGTTTTTAGCACATGCTATTTAGGTGAAATGATGATACCATGCCAACTTTCAACCTTTTCAGAGTTCATTTGTAGTGCTTTTAAATTTCAGGGTCATTTAGCTCAAAAAAATCAGTAAATTCCTGAAAAATACCAAACGAAGTCAGAAGGGGTTGAAAATTGATGATGTGGCTTTGAATGGTGCATTTTGAACACACGAAAATCCTGGATTTCAAATCAGTTCAAGAAAATGAAATGCCTTTTGTAACCGATGAGTTTCCATCCTAAACCCTGATACATCGAAAGAGACTGTCCGTTTTGTACACGAAGTGCATCCAGCTTTTGCCGTAACCCTCTCAACTTTTTAGCACATGCTATGTGGGTGAAATGATGATACCATGCCAACTTTCAACCTTTTCAGACTTCATTTGCAGTGCTTTTAAATTTCAGGGTCATTTAGCTCAAAAAAATCAGTAAATGCATGAAAATACCAAATGAAGTCACAAAGGATTGAAAATTGATGATGTGGCTATGAATGGCGCATTTTGAACACACGAAAAGCCTGAATTTCAAATAAGTTCAAGAAAATGAATTGCCTTTTGTAACCGATAAGTTTCCGTCCGAAACCCGAATACTTCGAAAGAGACTGTCCGTTTTGTACATGAAGTGCGTCCTGCTTTTGCCGTAACGCTCTCAACTTTTTAGCACACGCTATCTAGGTGAAATGATGACACCATGCCAACTTTCATCCTTTTCAGAGTTCATTTGTAGTGCTTTTCAATTTCAGGGTCATTTAGCTCAAAAAAATTAGTAAATGCATGAAAAATACCAAATGAAGTCACAAAGGATTGAAAATTGATGATGTGGCTTTGAATGGCGCATTTTGAACACACGAAAATCCTGAATTTCAAATAAGTTCAAGAAAATGAAATGCCTTTTGTAACCGATAAGTTTCCGTCCGAAATCCCGATACTTCGAAAGAGACTGTCCGTTTTGTACACGAAGTGCATCCATCTTTTGCCGTAACCCTCTCAACTTTTTAGCGCATGCTATGTGGGTGAAATGATGATACCATGCCAACTTTCAACCTTTTCAGACTTCATTTGTAGTGCTTTTCAATTTCAGGGTCATTTAGCTCAAAAAAATCAGTAAATGCATGAAAATACCAAATGAAGTCACAAAGGATTGAAAATTGACGATGTGGCTTTGAATGGCGCATTTTGAACAGACGAAAAGCTTTAATTTCAAATAAGTTCAAGAAAATGAAATGCCTTTTGTAACCGATAAGTTTCCGTCCGAAACCCCGATACATCGAAAGAGACTGTCCGTTTTGTACACGAAGTGCATCCAGCTTTTGCCGTAACCCTCTCGACTTTTTAGCACATGCTATGTGGGTGAAATGATGATACCATGCGAACTTTCAACCTTTTCAGAGTTCATTTGTAGTGCTTTTCAATTTCAGTGTCATTTAGCTCAAAAAAATCAGTAAATTCCTGAAAAATACCAAATGAAGTCAGAAGGGGTTAAAAATTGGTGATGTGGCTTTGAATGGTGCATTTTGAACACACGAAAATCCTGGAGTTCAAATAAGTTCAAGAAAATGAAATGCCTTTTGTAACCGATGAGTTTCCATCCTAAACCCCGATACATCGAAAGAGACTGTCCGTTTTGTACACGAAGTGCATCCAGCTTTTGCCGTAACCCTATCGACTTTTTAGCACATGCTATGTGGGTGAAATGATGACACCATGCCAACTTTCAACCTTTTTAGAGTTCATTTGTAGTTCTTTTCAATTTCAGGGTCATTTAGCTCAAAAAAATCAGTAAATGCATGAAAAATACCAAATGAAGTCACAAAGGAGTGAAAATTGATGATGTGGCTTTGAATGGCGCATTTGGAACACACGAAAAGCCTGAATTTCAAATAAGTTCAAGAAAATAAAATGCCTTTTGTAACCGATAAGTTTCCGTCCGAAAGCCCGATACTTCGAAAGAGACTGTCCGTTTTGTACATGAACTGCGTCCAGCTTTTGCCGTAACACTCTCAACTTTTTAGCACATGCTATCTAGGTGAAATGATGATACCATGCCAACTTTCAACCTTTTCAGAGTTCATTTGTGGTGCTCTTAAATTTCAGGGTCATTTAGCTCAAAAAAATCAGTAAATTCCTGAAAAATACCAAATGAAGTCACAAGGGGTTGAAAATTGATGATGTGGCTTTGAATGGTGCGTTTTGAACACACAAAAATCCTGGATTTCAAATAAGTTCAAGAAAATGAAATGCCTTTTGTAACCGATGAGTTTCCATCCTAAACCCTCATACATCGAAAGAGACTGTCCGTTTTGTACACGAAGTTCATCCAGCTTTTGCCGTAACCCTCTCAACTTTTTAGCACATGCTATGTGGGTGAAATGATGATACCATGCCAACTTTCAACCTTTTTAGAGTTCATTTGTAGAGCTTTTCAATTTCAGGGTCATTTAGCTCAAAAAAATCAGTAAATGCATAAAAATACCAAATGAAGTCGCAGAGGATTGAAAATTGATGATGTGGCTTTGAATGGCATTTTGAACACATTAAAAGCCTGAATTTCAAATAAGTTCTAGAAAATGAAATGCCTTTTGTAACCGATAAGTTTCCGTCCGAAACCCCGATACTTCGAAAGAGACTGTCCGTTTTGTACATGAAGTGCGTCCAGCTTTTGCCGTAACGCTCTCAACTTTTTAGCACACGCTATCTAGTTGAAATGATGATACCATGCCAACTTTCAACCTTTTCAGAGTTCATTTGTAGTGCTTTTCAATTTCAGTGTCATTTAGCTCAAAAAAATCAGTAAATTCCTGAAAAATACCAAATGAAGTCAGAAGGGGTTAAAAATTGGTGATGTGGCTTTGAATGGTGCATTTTGAACACACGAAAATCCTGGAGTTCAAATAAGTTCAAGAAAATGAAATGCCTTTTGTAACCGATGAGTTTCCATCCTAAATCCCGATACATCGAAAGAGACTGTCCGTTTTGTACACGAAGTGCATCCAGCTTTTGCCGTAACCCTGTCGACTTTTTAGCACATGCTATGTGGGTGAAATGATGATACCATGCCAACTTTCAACCTTTTTAGAGTTCATTTGTAGTGCTTTTCAATTTCAGGGTCATTTAGCTCAAAAAAATCAGTAAATGCATGAAAAATACCAAATGAAGTCACAAAGAATTGAAAATTGATGATGTGGCTTTGAATGGCGCATTTTGAACACACGAAAAGCCTGAATTTCAAATAAGTTCAAGAAAATGAAATGCCTTTTGTAACCGATAAGTTTCCGTCCGAAAGCGCGATACCTCGAAAGAGACTGTCCGTTTTGTACATGAAGTGTGTCCAGCTTTTGCCGTAACGCTCTCAAGTTTTTAGCACATGCTATTTAGGTGAAATGATGATACCATGCCAACTTTCAACCTTTTCAGAGTTCATTTGTAGTGCTTTTAAATTTCAGGGTCATTTAGCTCAAAAAAATCAGTAAATTCCTGAAAAATACCAAACGAAGTCAGAAGGGGTTGAAAATTGATGATGTGGCTTTGAATGGTGCAGTTTGAACACACGAAAATCTTGGATTTCAAATAAGTTCAAGAAAATGAAATGCCTTTTGTAACCGATGAGTTTCCATCCTAAACCCTGATACATCGAAAGAGACTGTCCGTTTTGTACACGAAGTGCATCCAGCTTTTGCCGTAACCCTCTCAACTTTTTAGCACATGCTATGTGGGTGAAATGATGATACCATGCCAACTTTCAACCTTTTCAGACTTCATTTGCAGTGCTTTTAAATTTCAGGGTCATTTAGCTCAAAAAAATCAGTAAATGCATGAAAATACCAAATGAAGTCACAAAGGATTGAAAATTGATGATGTGGCTATGAATGGCGCATTTTAAACACACGAAAAGCCTGAATTTCAAATAAGTTCAAGAAAATGAAATGCCTTTTGTAACCGATAAGTTTCCGTCCGAAACCCGAATACTTCGAAAGAGACTGTCCGTTTTGTACATGAAGTGCGTCCAGCTTTTGCCGTAACGCTCTCAACTTTTTAGCACACGCTATCTAGGTGAAATGATGATACCATGCCAACTTTCATCCTTTTCAGAGTTCATTTGTAGTGCTTTTCAATTTCAGGGTCATTTAGCTCAAAAAAATTAGTAAATGCATGAAAAATACCAAATGAAGTCACAAAGGATTGAAAATTGATGATGTGGCTTTGAATGGCGCATTTTGAACACACGAAAAGCCTGAATTTCAAATAAGTTCAAGAAAATGAAATGCCTTTTGTAACCGATAAGTTTCCGTCCGAAAGCACGATACCTCGAAAGAGACTGTCCGTTTTGTACATGAAGTGTGTCCAGCTTTTGCCGTAACGCTCTCAAGTTTTTAGCACATGCTATTTAGGTGAAATGATGATACCATGCCAACTTTCAACCTTTTCAGAGTTCATTTGTAGTGCTTTTAAATTTCAGGGTCATTTAGCTCAAAAAAATCAGTAAATTCCTGAAAAATACCAAACGAAGTCAGAAGGGGTTGAAAATTGATGATGTGGCTTTGAATGGTGCAGTTTGAACACACGAAAATCTTGGATTTCAAATAAGTTCAAGAAAATGAAATGCCTTTTGTAACCGATGAGTTTCCATCCTAAACCCTGATACATCGAAAGAGACTGTCCGTTTTGTACACGAAGTGCATCCAGCTTTTGCCGTAACCCTCTCAAGTTTTTAGCACATGCTATGTGGGTGAAATGATGATACCATGCCAACTTTCAACCTTTTCAGACTTCATTTGCAGTGCTTTTAAATTTCAGGGTCATTTAGCTCAAAAAAATCAGTAAATGCATGAAAATACCAAATGAAGTCACAAAGGATTGAAAATTGATGATGTGGCTATGAATGGCGCATTTTAAACACACGAAAAGCCTGAATTTCAAATAAGTTCAAGAAAATGAAATGCCTTTTGTAACCGATAAGTTTCCGTCCGAAACCCGAATACTTCGAAAGAGACTGTCCGTTTTGTACATGAAGTGCGTCCAGCTTTTGCCGTAACGCTCTCAACTTTTTAGCACACGCTATCTAGGTGAAATGATGATACCATGCCAACTTTCATCCTTTTCAGAGTTCATTTGTAGTGCTTTTCAATTTCAGGGTCATTTAGCTCAAAAAAATTAGTAAATGCATGAAAAATACCAAATGAAGTCACAAAGGATTGAAAATTGATGATGTGGCTTTGAATGGCGCATTTTGAACACACGAAAATCCTGAATTTCAAATAAGTTCAAGAAAATGAAATGCCTTTTGTAACCGATAAGTTTCCGTCCGAAATCCCGATACTTCGAAAGAGACTGTCCGTTTTGTACACGAAGTGCATCCATCTTTTGCCGTAACCCTCTCAACTTTTTAGCGCATGCTATGTGGGTGAAATGATGATACCATGCCAACTTTCAACCTTTTCAGACTTCATTTGTAGTGCTTTTCAATTTCAGGGTCATTTAGCTCAAAAAAATCAGTAAATGCATGAAAATACCAAATGAAGTCACAAAGGATTGAAAATTGACGATGTGGCTTTGAATGGCGCATTTTGAACAGACGAAAAGCTTTAATTTCAAATAAGTTCAAGAAAATGACATGCCTTTTGTAACCGATAAGTTTCCGTCTGAAACCCCGATACTTCGAAATAGACTGTCCGTTTTATACATGAAGTGCGTCCAGCTTTTGCCGTAACGCTCTCAACTTTTTAGCACACGCTATCTAGGTGAAATGATGATACCATGCCAACTTTCAACCTTTTCAGAGTTCATTTATAGTGCTTTTCAATTTCAGGGTCATTTAGCTCAAAAAAATCAGTAAATGCATGAAAAATACCAAATGAAGTCAGAAGGGGTTAAAAATTGGTGATGTGGCTTTGCATGGTGCATTTTGAACACACGAAAATCCTGGAGTTCAAATAAGTTCAAGAAAATGAAATGCCTTTTGTAACTGATGAGTTTCCGTCCTAAACCCCGATACATCGAAAGAGACTGTCCGTGTTGTACACGAAGTGCATCCAGCTTTTGCCGTAACCCTCTCGACTTTTTAGCACATGCTATGTGGGTGAAATGATGATACCATGCCAACTTTCAACCTTTTCAGAGTTCATTTGTAGTGCTTTTCAATTTCAGTGTCATTTAGCTCAAAAAAATCAGTAAATTCCTGAAAAATACCAAATGAAGTCAGAAGGGGTTAAAAATTGGTGATGTGGCTTTGAATGGTGCATTTTGAACACACGAAAATCCCGGAGTTCAAATAAGTTCAAGAAAATGAAATGCCTTTTGTAACCGATGAGTTTCCATCCTAAACCCCGATACATCGAAAGAGACTGTCCGTTTTGTACACGAAGTGCATCCAGCTTTTGCCGTAACCCTATCGACTTTTTAGCACATGCTATGTGGGTGAAATGATGATACCATGCCAACTTTCAACCTTTTCAGAGTTCATTTGTAGTGCTTTTCAATTTCAGTGTCATTTAGCTCAAAAAAATCAGTAAATTCCTGAAAAATACCAAATGAAGTCAGAAGGGGTTAAAAATTGGTGATGTGGCTTTGAATGGTGCATTTTGAACACACGAAAATCCTGGAGTTCAAATAAGTTCAAGAAAATGAAATGCCTTTTGTAACCGATGAGTTTCCGTCCTAAACCCCGATACATCGAAAGAGACTGTCCGTTTTGTACACGAAGTGCATCCAGCTTTTGCCGTAACCCTCTCGACTTTTTAGCACATGCTATGTGGGTGAAATGATGATACCATGCCAACTTTCAACCTTTTCAGAGTTCATTTGTAGTGCTTTTCAATTTCAGGGTCATTTAGCTCAAAAAAATCAGTAAATTCCTGAAAAATACCAAATGAAGTCAGAAGGGGTTAAAAATTGGTGATGTGGCTTTGAATGGTGCATTTTGAACACACGAAAATCCTGGAGTTCAAATAAGTTCAAGAAAATGAAATGCCTTTTGTAACCGATGAGTTTCCATCCTAAATCCCGATACATCGAAAGAGACTGTCCGTTTTGTACACGAAGTGCATCCAGCTTTTGCCGTAACCCTGTCGACTTTTTAGCACATGCTATGTGGGTGAAATGATGATACCATGCCAACTTTCAACCTTTTTAGAGTTCATTTGTAGAGCTTTTCAATTTCAGGGTCATTTAGCTCAAAAAAATCAGTAAATGCATAAAAATACCAAATGAAGTCGCAGAGGATTGAAAATTGATGATGTGGCTTTGAATGGCATTTTGAACACATGAAAAGCCTGAATTTCAAATAAGTTCTAGAAAATGAAATGCCTTTTGTAACCGGTAAGTTTCCGTCCGAAACCCCGATACTTCGAAAGAGACTGTCCGTTTTGTACATGAAGTGCGTCCAGCTTTTGCCGTAACGCTCTCAACTTTTTAGCACACGCTATCTAGTTGAAATGATGATACCATGCCAACTTTCAACCTTTTCAGAGTTCATTTGTAGTGCTTTTCAATTTCAGTGTCATTTAGCTCAAAAAAATCAGTAAATTCCTGAAAAATACCAAATGAAGTCAGAAGGGGTTAAAAATTGGTGATGTGGCTTTGAATGGTGCATTTTGAACACACGAAAATCCTGGAGTTCAAATAAGTTCAAGAAAATGAAATGCCTTTTGTAACCGATGAGTTTCCATCCTAAATCCCGATACATCGAAAGAGACTGTCCGTTTTGTACACGAAGTGCATCCAGCTTTTGCCGTAACCCTGTCGACTTTTTAGCACATGCTATGTGGGTGAAATGATGATACCATGCCAACTTTCAACCTTTTTAGAGTTCATTTGTAGTGCTTTTCAATTTCAGGGTCATTTAGCTCAAAAAAATAAGTAAATGCATGAAAAATACCAAATGAAGTCACAAAGAATTGAAAATTGATGATGTTGCTTTGAATGGCGCATTTTGAACACACGAAAAGCCTGAATTGCAAATAAGTTCAAGAAAATGAAATGCCTTTTGTAACCGATAAGTTTCCGTCCGAAAGCGCGATACCTCGAAAGAGACTGTCCGTTTTGTACATGAAGTGTGTCCAGCTTTTGCCGTAACGCTCTCAAGTTTTTAGCACATGCTATTTAGGTGAAATGATGATACCATGGCAACTTTCAACCTTTTCAGAGTTCATTTGTAGTGCTTTTAAATTTCAGGGTCATTTAGCTCAAAAAAATCAGTAAATTCCTGAAAAATACCAAACGAAGTCAGAAGGGGTTGAAAATTGATGACGTGGCTTTGAATGGTGCATTTTGAACACACGAAAATCCTGGATTTCAAATAAGTTCAAGAAAATGAAATGCCTTTTGTAACCGATGAGTTTCCATCCTAAACCCTGATACATCGAAAGAGACTGTCCGTTTTGTACACGAAGTGCATCCAGCTTTTGCCGTAACCCTCTCAACTTTTTAGCACATGCTATGTGGGTGAAATGATGATACCATGCCAACTTTCAACCTTTTCAGACTTCATTTGCAGTGCTTTTAAATTTCAGGGTCATTTAGCTCAAAAAAATCAGTAAATGCATGAAAATACCAAATGAAGTCACAAAGGATTGAAAATTGATGATGTGGCTATGAATGGCGCATTTTGAACACACGAAAAGCCTGAATTTCAAATAAGTTCAAGAAAATGAAATGCCTTTTGTAACCGATAAGTTTCCGTCCGAAACCCGAATACTTCGAAAGAGACTGTCCGTTTTGTACATGAAGTGCGTCCAGCTTTTGCCGTAACGCTCTCAACTTTTTATCACACGCTATGTAGGTGAAATGATGATACCATGCCAACTTTCATCCTTTTCAGAGTTCATTTGTAGTGCTTTTCAATTTCAGGGTCATTTAGCTCAAAAAAATTAGTAAATGCATGAAAAATACCAAATGAAGTCACAAAGGATTGAAAATTGATGATGTGGCTTTGAATGGCGCATTTTGAACACACGAAAATCCTGAATTTCAAATAAGTTCAAGAAAATGAAATGCCTTTTGTAACCGATAAGTTTCCGTCCGAAATCCCGATACTTCGAAAGAGACTGTCCGTTTTGTACACGAAGTGCATCCATCTTTTGCCGTAACCCTTTCAACTTTTTAGCGCATGCTATGTGGGTGAAATGATGATACCATGCCAACTTTCAACCTTTTCAGACTTCATTTGTAGTGCTTTTCAATTTCAGGGTCATTTAGCTCAAAAAAATCAGTAAATGCATGAAAATACCAAATGAAGTCACAAAGGATTGAAAATTGACGATGTGGCTTTGAATGGCGCATTTTGAACAGACGAAAAGCTTTAATTTCAAATAAGTTCAAGAAAATGAAATGCCTTTTGTAACCGATAAGTTTCCGTCGGAAACCCCGATACTTCGAAATAGACTGTCCGTTTTATACATGAAGTGCGTCCAGCTTTTGCCGTAACGCTCTCAACTTTTTAGCACACGCTATCTAGGTGAAATGATGATACCATGCCAACTTTCAACCTTTTCAGAGTTCATTTATAGTGCTTTTCAATTTCAGGGTCATTTAGCTCAAAAAAATCAGTAAATGCATGAAAAATACCAAATGAAGTCAGAAGGGGTTAAAAATTGGTGATGTGGCTTTGCATGGTGCATTTTGAACACACGAAAATCCTGGAGTTCAAATAAGTTCAAGAAAATGAAATGCCTTTTGTAACTGATGAGTTTCCGTCCTAAACCCCGATACATCGAAAGAGACTGTCCGTTTTGTACACGAAGTGCATCCAGCTTTTGCCGTAACCCTCTCGACTTTTTAGCACATGCTATGTGGGTGAAATGATGATACCATGCCAACTTTCAACCTTTTCAGAGTTCATTTGTAGTGCTTTTCAATTTCAGTGTCATTTAGCTCAAAAAAATCAGTAAATTCCTGAAAAATACCAAATGAAGTCAGAAGGGGTTAAAAATTGGTGATGTGGCTTTGAATGGTGCATTTTGAACACACGAAAATCCTGGAGTTCAAATAAGTTCAAGAAAATGAAATGCCTTTTGTAACCGATGAGTTTCCATCCTAAACCCCGATACATCGAAAGAGACTGTCCGTTTTGTACACGAAGTGCATCCAGCTTTTGCCGTAACCCTATCGACTTTTTAGCACATGCTATGTGGGTGAAATGATGACACCATGCCAACTTTCAACCTTTTCAGAGTTCATTTGTAGTGCTTTTCAATTTCAGTGTCATTTAGCTCAAAAAAATCAGTAAATTCCTGAAAAATACCAAATGAAGTCAGAAGGGGTTAAAAATTGGTGATGTGGCTTTGAATGGTGCATTTTGAACACACGAAAATCCTGGAGTTCAAATAAGTTCAAGAAAATGAAATGCCTTTTGTAACCGATGAGTTTCCATCCTAAACCCCGATACATCGAAAGAGACTATCCGTTTTGTACACGAAGTGCATCCAGCTTTTGCCGTAACCCTATCGACTTTTTAGCACATGCTATGTGGGTGAAATGATGATACCATGCCAACTTTCAACCTTTTTAGAGTTCATTTGTAGTGCTTTTCAATTTCAGGGTCATTTAGCTCAAAAAAATCAGTAAATGCATGAAAAATACCAAATGAAGTCACAAAGGATTGAAAATTGATGATGTGGCTTTGAATGGCGCATTTGGAACACACGAAAAGCCTGAATTTCAAATAAGTTCAAGAAAATAAAATGCCTTTTGTAACCGATAAGTTTCCGTCCGAAAGCCCGATACTTCGAAAGAGACTGTCCGTTTTGTACATGAACTGCGTCCAGCTTTTGCCGTAACGCTCTCAACTTTTTAGCACATGCTATCTAGGTGAAATGATGATACCATGCCAACTTTCAACCTTTTCAGAGTTCATTTGTGGTGCTCTTAAATTTCAGGGTCATTTAGCTCAAAAAAATCAGTAAATTCCTGAAAAATACCAAATGAAGTCAGAAGGGGTTGAAAATTGATGATGTGGCTTTGAATGGTGCATTTTGAACACACAAAAATCCTGGATTTCAAATAAGTTCAAGAAAATGAAATGCCTTTTGTAACCGATGAGTTTCCATCCTAAACCCTGATACATCGAAAGAGACTGTCCGTTTTGTACACGAAGTGCATCCAGCTTTTGCCGTAACCCTCTCAACTTTTTAGCACATGCTATGTGGGTGAAATGATGATACCATGCCAACTTTCAACCTTTTTAGAGTTCATTTGTAGAGCTTTTCAATTTCAGGGTCATTTAGCTCAAAAAAATCAGTAAATGCATAAAAATACCAAATGAAGTCGCAAAGGATTGAAAATTGATGATGTGGCTTTGAATGGCATTTTGAACACATGAAAAGCCTGAATTTCAAATAAGTTCTAGAAAATGAAATGCCTTTTGTAACCGATAAGTTTCCGTCCGAAACCCCGATACTTCGAAAGAGACTGTCCGTTTTGTACATGAAGTGCGTCCAGCTTTTGCCGTAACGCTCTCAACTTTTTAGCACACGCTATCTAGTTGAAATGATCATACCATGCCAACTTTCAACCTTTTCAGAGTTCATTTGTAGTGCTTTTCAATTTCAGTGTCATTTAGCTCAAAAAAATCAGTAAATTCCTGAAAAATACCAAATGAAGTCAGAAGGGGTTAAAAATTGGTGATGTGGCTTTGAATGGTGCATTTTGAACACACGAAAATCCTGGAGTTCAAATAAGTTCAAGAAAATGAAATGCCTTTTGTAACCGATGAGTTTCCATCCTAAATCCCGATACATCGAAAGAGACTGTCCGTTTTGTACACGAAGTGCATCCAGCTTTTGCCGTAACCCTGTCGACTTGTTAGCACATGCTATGTGGGTGAAATGATGATACCATGCCAACTTTCAACCTTTTTATAGTTCATTTGTAGTGCCTTTCAATTTCAGGGTCATTTTGCTCAAAAAAATCAGTAAATGCATGAAAAATACCAAATGAAGTCACAAAGGATTGAAAATTGATGATGTGGCTTTGAATGGCGCATTTTGAACACACGAAAAGCCTGAATTTCAAATAAGTTCAAGAAAATGAAATGCCTTTTGTAACCGATGAGTTTCTGTCCGAAAGCCCGATACTTCGAAAGAGACTGTCCGTTTTGTACATGAAGTGCATCCAGCTTTTGCCGTAACGCTCTCAACTTTTTAGCACATGCTATCTAGGTGAAATGATGATACCATGCCAACTTTCAACCTTTTCAGAGTTCATTTGTAGTGCTTTTAAATTTTAGGGTCATTTAGCTCAAAAAAATCAGTAAATTCCTGAAAAATACCAAATGAAGTCAGAAGGGGTTGAAAATTGATGATGTGGCTTTGAATGGTGCATTTTGAACACACGAAAATACTGGATATCAAATAAGTTCAAGAAAATGAAATGCCTTTTGTAACCGATGAGTTTCCATCCTAAACCCTGATACATCGAAAGAGACTGTCCGTTTTGTACACGAAGTGCATCCAACTTTTGCCGTAACCCTCTCAACTTTTTAGCACATGCTATGTGGGTGAAATGATGATACCATGCCAACTTTCAACCTTTTTAGAGTTCATTTGTAGTGCTTTTCAATTTCAGTGTCATTTAGCTCAAAAAAATCAGTAAAGGCATGAAAAAGACCAAATGAAGTCACAAAGGATTGAAAATTGATGATGTGGCTTTGAATGGCGCATTTTGAACACACGAAAAGCCTGATTTTCAAATAAGTTCAAGAAAATGAAATGCCTTTTGTAACCGATAAGTTTCCGTCCGAAACCCCGATACTTCGAAAGGGACTGTCCGTTTTGTACATGAAGTGCGTCCAGCTCTTGCCGTAACGCTCTAAACTTTTTAGCACACGCTATCTAGGTGAAATTATGATACCATGCCAACTTTCAACCTTTTTAGAGTTCATTTGTAGTACTTTTCAATTTCAGTGTCATTTAGCTCAAAAAAATCAGTAAATTCCTGAAAAATACCAAATGAATTCAAAAGGGGTTAAAAATTGGTGATGTGTCTTTGAATGGTGCATTTTGAACACACGAAAATCCTGGAGTTCAAATAAGTTCAAGAAAATGAAATGCCTTTTGTAACCGATGAGTTTCCATCCTAAACCCCGATACATCGAAAGAGACTGTCCGTTTTGTACACGAAGTGCATCCAGCTTTTGCCGTAACCCTGTCGACTTTTTAGCACATGCTATGTCGGTGAAATGATGATACCATGCCAACTTTCAACCTTTTCAGACTTCATTTGTAGGGCATTTTAATTTCAGGGTCATTTAGCTCAAAAAAATCAGTAAATGCATGAAAAATACCAAATGAAGTCACAAAGGATTGAAAATTGATGATGTGCCTTTGAATGGCGCATTTTGAACAGACGAAAAGCTTATTTTCAAATAAGTTCAAGAAAATGAAATGCCTTTTGTAACCGATAAGTTTCCGTCCGAAACCCCGATACTTCGAAAAAGACTGTCCGTTTTGTACATGAAGTGCGTCCAGCTTTTGCCGTAATGCTATTTAGGTGAAATGATGATACCATGCCAACTTTCAACCTTTTCAGAGTTCATTTGTAGTGCTTTTAAATTTCAGGGTCATTTATCTCAAAAAAATCAGTAAATTCCTGAAAAATACCAAATGAAGTCAGAAGGGGTTGAAAATTGATGATGTGGCTTTGAATGGTGCATTTTGAACACACGAAAATCCTAGATTTCAAATAAGTTCAAGAAAATGAAATGCCTTTTGTAACCGATGAGTTTCCATCCTAAACCCTGATACATCGAAAGAGACTGTCCGTTTTGTACACGAAGTGCATCCATCTTTTGCCGTAACCCTCTCAACTTTTTAGCACATGCTATGTGGGTGAAATGATGATACCATGCCAACTTTCAACCTTTTCAGACTTCATTTGTAGTGCTTTTCAATTTCAGGGTCATTTAGCTCAAAAAAATCAGTAAATGCATGAAAATACCAAATGAAGTCACAAAGGATTGAAAATTGATGATGTGGCTTTGAATGGCGCATTTTGAACACACGAAAAGCCTGAATTTCAAATAAGTTCAAGAAAATGAAATGCCTTTTGTAACCGATAAGTTTCCATCCGAAACCCCAATACTTCGAAAGAGACTGTCCGTTTTGTACACGAAGTGCATCCAGCTTTTTCCGTAACCCTCTCAACTTTCTAGCACATGCTATGTGGGTGAAATAATGATACCATGCCTACTTTCAACCTTTTCAGACTACATTTGTAGTGCTTTTCAATTTCAGGGTCATTTAGCTCAAAAAAATCAGTAAATGCATGAAAATACCAAATGAAGTCACAAAGGATTGAAAATTGATGATGTGGCTTTGAATGGCGCATTTTGAACACACGAAAAGCCTGAATTTCAAATAAGTTCAAGACAATGAAATGCCTTTTGTAACCGATAAGTTTCCGTGCGAAACCCCGATACTTCGAAAGAGACTGTCTGTTTTGTACATGAAGTGCGTCCAGCTTTTGCCGTAACGCTCTCAACTTTATAGCACACGCTATCTAGGTGAAATGATGATACCATGCCAACTTTCATCCTTTTCAGAGTTCATTTATAGTGCTTTTCAATTTCAGGGTCATTTAGCTCAAAAAAATCAGTAAATGCGTGAAAAATACCAAATGAAGTCAGAAGGGGTTAAAAATTGGTGATGTGGCTTTGAATGGTGCATTTTGAACACACGAAAATCTTGGAGTTCAAATAAGTTCAAGAAAATGAAATGCCTTTTGTAACTGATGAGTTTCCATCCTAAACCCCGACACATCGAAAGAGACTGTCCGTTTTGTACACGAAGTGCATCCAGCTTTTGCCGTAACCCTCTCGACTTTTTAGCACCTGCTATGTGGGTGAAATGATGATACCATGCCAACTTTCAACCTTTTTATAGTTCATTTGTAGTGCTTTTCATTTTTAGGGTCATTTAGCTCAAAAAAATCAGTAAATGCATGAAAAATACCAAATGAAGTCACACAGAATTGAAAATTGATGATGTGGCTTTGAATGGCGCATTTTGAACACACGAAAAGCCTGAATTTCAAATAAGTTCAAGAAAATGAAATGCCTTTTGTAACCGATAAGTTTCCGTCCGAAAGCGCGATACTTCGAAAGAGACTGTCCGTTTTGTACATGAAGTGTGTCCAGCTTTTGCCGTAACGCTCTCAAGTTTTTAGCACATGCTATTTAGGTGAAATGATGATACCATGACAACTTTCAACCTTTTCAGAGTTCATTTGTAGTGCTTTTAAATTTCAGGGTCATTTAGCTCAAAAAAATCAGTAAATTCCTGAAAAATACCAAATGAAGTCAGAAGGGGTTGAAAATTGGTGATGTGGCTTTTAATGGTGCATTTTGAACACACGAAATCCCTGGATTTCAAATAAGTTCAAGAAAATGAAATGCCTTTTGTAACCGATGAGTTTCCATCCTAAACCCTGATACATCGAAAGAGACTGTCCGTTTTGTACACGAAGTGCATCCAGCTTTTGTCGTAACCCTCTCAACTTTTTAGCACATGCTATGTGGGTGAAATGATGATACCATGCCAACTTTCAACCTTTTCAGACTTCATTTCAGTGCTTTTAAATTTCAGGGTCATTTAGCTCAAAAAAATCAGTAAATGCATGAAAATACCAAATGAAGTCACAAAGGATTGAAAATTGATGATGTGGCTTTGAATGGCGCATTTTGAACACACGAAAAGCCTGAATTTCAAATAAGTTCAAGAAAATGAAATGCCTTTTGTAAGCGATAAGTTTCCGTCCGAAACCCCAATACTTCGAAAGAGACTGTCCGTTTTGTACATGAAGTGCGTCCAGCTTTTGCCGTAACACTCTCAACTTTTTAGCACACGCTATCTAGGTGAAATGATGATACCATGCCAACTTTCATCCTTTTCAGAGTTCATTTGTAGTGCTTTTCAATTTCAGGGTCATTTAGCTCAAAAAAATTAGTAAATGCATGAAAAATACCAAATGAAGTCACAAAGGATTGAAAATTGATGATGTGGCTTTGAATGGCGCATTTTGAACACACCAAAAGCCTGAATTTCAAATAAGTTCAAGAAAATGAAATGCCTTTTGTAACCGATAAGTTTCCGTCCGAAACCCCGATACTTCGAAAGAGACTGTCCGTTTTGTACACGAAGTGCATCCAGCTTTTGCCGTAACCCTCTCAACTTTTTAGCGCATGCTATGTGGGTGAAATGATGATACCATGCCAACTTTCAACCTTTTCAGACTTCATTTGTAGTGCTTTTCAATTTCAGGGTCATTTAGCTCAAAAAAATCAATAAATGCATGAAAATACCAAATGAAGTCACAAAGGATTGAAAATTGACGATGTGGCTTTGAATGGCGCATTTTGAACAGACGAAAAGCTTTAATTTCAAATAAGTTCAAGAAAATGAAATGCCTTTTGTAACCGATAAGTTTTCGTCCGAAACCCCGATACTTCGAAAGAGACTGTCCGTTTTATACATGAAGTGCGTCCAGCTTTTGCCGTAACGCTCTCAACTTTTTAGCACACGCTATCTAGGTGAAATGATGATACCATGCTAACTTTCAACCTTTTCAGAGTTCATTTATAGTGCTTTTCAATTTCAGGGTCATTTAGCTCAAAAAAATTAGTAAATGCATGAAAAATACCAAATGAAGTCAGATGGGGTTGAAAATTGGTGATGTGGCTTTGCATGGTGCATTTTGAACACACGAAAATCCTGGAGTTCAAATAAGTTCAAGAAAATGAAATGCCTTTTGTAACTGATGAGTTTCCATCCTAAACCCCGATACATCGAAAGAGACTGTCCGTTTGGTACACGAAGTGCATCCAGCTTTTGCCGTAACCCTCTCGACTTTTTAGCACATGCTATGTGGGTGAAATGATGATACCATGCCAACTTTCAACCTTTTCAGACTTCATTTGTAGTGCTTTTAAATTTCAGGGTCATTTCGCTCAAAAAAATCAGTAAATTCCTGAAAAATACCAAATGAAGTCAGAAGGGGTTAAAAATTGGTGATGTGTCTTTGAATGGTGCATTTTGAACACACGAAAATCCTGGAGTTCAAATAAGTTCAAGAAAATGAAATGCCTTTTGTAACCGATGAGTTTCCATCCTAAACCCCGATACATCGAAAGAGACTGTCCGTTTTGTACACGAAGTGCATCCAGCTTTTGCCGTAACCCTATCGACTTTTTAGCACATGCTATGTGGGTGAAATGATGATACCATGCCAACTTTCAACCTTTTCAGAGTTCATTTGTAGTGCTTTTCAATTTCAGGGTCATTTAGCTCAAAAAAAATCAGTAAATACATGAAAAATACCAAATGAAGTCACAAAGGATTGAAAATTGATGATGTGGCTTTGAATGGCGCATTTGGAACACACGAAAAGCCTGAATTTCAAATAAGTTCAAGAAAATAAAATGCCTTTTGTAACCGATAAGTTTCCGTCCGAAAGCCCGATACTTCGAAAGAGACTGTCCGTTTTGTACATGAACTGCGTCCAGCTTTTGCCGTAACGCTCTCAACTTTTTAGCACATGCTATCTAGGTGAAATGATGATACCATGCCAACTTTCAACCTTTTCAGAGTTCATTTGTGGTGCTCTTAAATTTCAGGGTCATTTAGCTCAAAAAAATCAGTAAATTCCTGAAAAATACCAAATGAAGTCATAAGGGGTTGAAAATTGATGATGTGGCTTTGAATGGTGCATTTTGAACACACGAAAATCCTGGATTTCAAATAAGTTCAAGAAAATGAAATGCCTTTTGTAACCGATGAGTTTCCATCCTAAACCCTCATACATCCAAAGAGACTGTCCGTTTTGTACACGAAGTGCATCCAGCTTTTGCCGTAACCCTCTCAACTTTTTATCACATGCTATGTGGGTGAAATGATGATACCATGCCAACTTTCAACCTTTTTAGAGTTCATTTGTAGAGCTTTTCAATTTCAGGGTCATTTAGCTCAAAAAAATCAGTAAATGCATAAAAATACCAAATGAAGTCACAAAGGATTGAAAATTGATGATGTGGCTTTGAATGGCATTTTGAACACATGAAAAGCCTGAATTTCAAATAAGTTCTGGAAAATGAAATGCCTTTTGTAACCGATAAGTTTCCGTTCGAAACCCCGATACTTCGAAAGAGACTGTCCGTTTTGTACATGAAGTGCATCCAGCTTTTGCCGTAACGCTCTCAACTTTTTAGCACACGCTATCTAGTTGAAATGATGATACCATGCCAACTTTCAACCTTTTCAGAGTTCATTTGTAGTGCTTTTCAATTTCAGTGTCATTTAGCTCAAAAAAATCAGTAAATTCCTGAAAAATACCAAATGAAGTCAGAAGGGGTTAAAAATTGGTGATGTGGCTTTGAATGGTGCATTTTGAACACACGAAAATCCTGGAGTTCAAATAAGTTCAAGAAAATGAAATGCCTTTTGTAACCGATGAGTTTCCATCCTAAATCCCGATACATCGAAAGAGACTGTCCATTTTGTACACGAAGTGCATCCAGCTTTTGCCGTAACCCTGTCGACTTTTTAGCACATGCTATGTGGGTGAAATGATGATACCATGCCAACTTTCAACCTTTTTAGAGTTCATTTGTAGTGCTTTTCAATTTCAGGGTCATTTAGCTCAAAAAAAATCAGTAAATGCATGAAAAATACCAAATGAAGTCACAAAGGATTGAAAATTGATGATGTGGCTTTTAATGGTGCATTTTGAACACACGAAAATCCTGGATTTCAAATAAGTTCAAGAAAATGAAATGCCTTTTGTAACCGATGAGTTTCCATCCTAAACCCTGATACATCGAAAGAGACTGTCCGTTTTGTACACGAAGTGCATCCAGCTTTTGCCGTAACCCTCTCAACTTTTTAGCACATGCTATGTGGGTGAAATGATGATACCATGCCAACTTTCAACCTTTTCAGACTTCATTTGCAGTGCTTTTAAATTTCAGGGTCATTTAGCTCAAAAAAATCAGTAAATGCATGAAAATACCAAATGAAGTCACAAAGGATTGAAAATTGATGATGTGGCTTTGAATGGCGCATTTTGAACACACGAAAAGCCTGAATTTCAAATAAGTTCAAGAAAATGAAATGCCTTTTGTAAGCGATAAGTTTCCGTCCGAAACCCCAATACTTCGAAAGAGACTGTCCGTTTTGTACATGAAGTGCGTCCAGCTTTTGCCGTAACGCTCTCAACTTTTTAGCACACGCTATCTAGGTGAAATGATGATACCATGCCAACTTTCATCCTTTTCAGAGTTCATTTGTAGTGCTTTTCAATTTCAGGGTCATTTAGCTCAAAAAAATTAGTAAATGCATGAAAAATACCAAATGAAGTCACAAAGGATTGAAAATTGATGATGTGGCTTTGAATGGCGCATTTTGAACACACGAAAAGCCTGAATTTCAAATAAGTTCAAGAAAATGAAATGCCTTTTGTAACCGATAAGTTTCCGTCCGAAACCCCGATACTTCGAAAGAGACTGTCCGTTTTGTACACGAAGTGCATCCAGCTTTTGCCGTAACCCTCTCAACTTTTTAGCGCATGCTATGTGGGTGAGATGATGATACCATGCCAACTTTCAACCTTTTCAGACTTCATTTGTAGTGCTTTTCAATTTCAGGGTCATTTAGCTCAAAAAAATCAATAAATGCATGAAAATACCAAATGAAGTCACAAAGGATTGAAAATTGACGATGTGGCTTTGAATGGCGCATTTTGAACAGACGAAAAGCTTTAATTTCAAATAAGTTCAAGAAAATGAAATGCCTTTTGTAACCGATAAGTTTTCGTCCGAAACCCCGATACTTCGAAAGAGACTGTCCGTTTTATACATGAAGTGCGTCCAGCTTTTGCCGTAACGCTCTCAACTTTTTAGCACACGCTATCTAGGTGAAATGATGATACCATGCTAACTTTCAACCTTTTCAGAGTTCATTTATAGTGCTTTTCAATTTCAGGGTCATTTAGCTCAAAAAAATTAGTAAATGCATGAAAAATACCAAATGAAGTCAGATGGGGTTAAAAATTGGTGATGTGGCTTTGCATGGTGCATTTTGAACACACGAAAATCCTGGAGTTCAAATAAGTTCAAGAAAATGAAATGCCTTTTGTAACTGATGAGTTTCCATCCTAAACCCCGATACATCGAAAGAGACTGTCCGTTTGGTACACGAAGTGCATCCAGCTTTTGCCGTAACCCTCTCGACTTTTTAGCACATGCTATGTGGGTGAAATGATGATACCATGCCAACTTTCAACCTTTTCAGAGTTCATTTGTAGTGCTTTTCAATTTCAGTGTCATTTCGCTCAAAAAAATCAGTAAATTCCTGAAAAATACCAAATGAAGTCAGAAGGGGTTAAAAATTGGTGATGTGTCTTTGAATGGTGCATTTTGAACACACGAAAATCCTGGAGTTCAAATAAGTTCAAGAAAATGAAATGCCTTTTGTAACCGATGAGTTTCCATCCTAAACCCCGATACATCGAAAGAGACTGTCCGTTTTGTACACGAAGTGCATCCAGCTTTTGCCGTAACCCTATCGACTTTTTAGCACATGCTATGTGGGTGAAATGATGATACCATGCCAACTTTCAACCTTTTTAGAGTTCATTTGTAGTGCTTTTCAATTTCACGGTCATTTAGCTCAAAAAAAATCAGTAAATGCATGAAAAATACCAAATGAAGTCACAAAGGATTGAAAATTGATGATGTGGCTTTGAATGGCGCATTTGGAACACACGAAAAGCCTGAATTTCAAATAAGTTCAAGAAAATAAAATGCCTTTTGTAACCGATAAGTTTCCGTCCGAAAGCCCGATACTTCGAAAGAGACTGTCCGTTTTGTACATGAACTGTGTCCAGCTTTTGCCGTAACGCTCTCAACTTTTTAGCACATGCTATCTAGGTGAAATGATGATACCATGCCAACTTTCAACCTTTTCAGAGTTCATTTGTGGTGCTCTTAAATTTCAGGGTCATTTAGCTCAAAAAAATCAGTAAATTCCTGAAAAATACCAAATGAAGTCATAAGGGGTTGAAAATTGATGATGTGGCTTTGAATGGTGCATTTTGAACACACGAAAATCCTGGATTTCAAATAAGTTCAAGAAAATGACATGCCTTTTGTAACCGATGAGTTTCCATCCTAAACCCTGATACATCGAAAGAGTTTGTCCATTTTGTACACGAAGTGCATCCAGCTTTTGCCGTAACCCTCTCAACTTTTGAGCACATGCTGTGTGGGTGAAATGATGATACCATGCCAAATTTCAACCTTTTCAGACTTCATTTGTAGTGCTTTTCAATTTCAGGGTCATTTAGCTCAAAAATCAGTAAATGCATGAAAATACCAAATGAAGTCACAAAGGATTGAAAATTGGTGATGTGGCTTTGAATGGCGGATTTTGAACACACGAAAAGCCTGAATTTCAAATAAGTTCAAGAAAATGAAATGCCTTTTGTAACCGATAAGTTTCCGTCCGAAACCCCGATACTTCGAAAGAGACTGTCCGTTTTGTACATGAAGTGCGTCCAGCTTTCGCCGTAACGCTCTCAACATTTTAGCACACGCTATCTAGGTGAAATGATGATACCATGCCAACTTTCAACCTTTTCAGAGTTCATTTGTAGCGCTTTTCAATTTCAGTGTCATTTAGCTCAAAAAAATCATTAAATGCATGAAAAATACCAAATGAAGTCAGAAGGGTTAAAAATTGGTGACGTGGCTTTGAATTGTGCATTTTGAACACACGAAAATCCTGGAGTTCAAATAAGTTCAAGAAAATGAAATGCCTTTTGTAACCGATGAGTTTCCATCCTAAACCCCGATACATCGAAAGAGACTGTCCGTTTTGTACACGAAGTGCATCCAGCTTTTGCCGTAACCCTCTCAACTTTTTAGCACATGCTATGTGGGTGAAATCATGATACCATGCCAACTTTCAACCTTTTCACACTTCATTTGTAGTGCTTTTCCATTTCAGGGTCATTTAGCACAAAAAAAATCAGTAAATGCATGAAAAATACCAAATGAAGTCACAAAGGATTGAAAATTGATGATGTGGCTTTGAATGGCACATTTTGAACACACGAAAAGCCTGAATTTCAAATAAGTTCAACAAAATGAACTGCCTTTTATAACCGATAAGTTTCCGTCCGAAAGCCCGATACTTTGAAAGAGAATGGCCGTTTTGTACATGAAGTGCGTCCAACTTTTGCCGTAACGCTCTCAACTGTTTAGCACATGCTATCTAGGTGAAATGATGATACCATGCCAACTATCAACCTTTTCAGAGTTCATTTGTAGAGCTTTTAAATTTCAGGGTCATTTAGCTCAAAAAAATCAGTAAATTCGTGAAAAATACCAAATGAAGTCACAAGGGGTTGAAAATTGATGATGTGGCTTTGAATGGTGCATTTTGAACACACGAAAATCCTGGATTTCAAATAAGTTCAAGAAAATGAAATGCCTTTTGTAACCGATGAGTTTCCATCCTAAACCCTGATACATCGAAAGAGACTGTCCGTTTTGTACACGAAGTGCATCCAGCTTTTGCCGTAACCCTCTCAACTTTTTAGCACATGCAATGTGGGTGAAATGATAATACAATGCCAACTTTCAACCTTTTCAGAGTTCATTTGTAGTGCTTTTCAATTTCAGGGTCATTTAGCTCAAAAAAATCAGTAAATGCATGAAAAATACCAAATGAAGTCACAAAGGATTGAAAATTGATGATGTGGCTTTGAATGGCGCATTTTGAACACACGAAAAGCCTGAATTTCAAATAAGTTCAAGAAAATGAAATGCCTTTTGTAACCGATAAGTTTCCGTCTGGAAGCCCGATACTTCGAAAGAGACTGTTCGTTTTGTACATGAAGTGCGTCGAGCTTTTGCCGTAACGCTCTCAACTTTTTAGCACATGCTATCTAGGTGAAATGATTATACCATGCCAACTTTCAACCTTTTCAGAGTTCATTTGTAGTGCTTTTAAATTTCAGGGTCATTTAGCTCAAAAAAAATCCGTAAATTCCTGAAAAATACCAAATTGATGATGTGGATTTGAATGGTGCATTTTGAACACACGAAAATCCTAGATTTCAAATAAGTTCAAGAAAATGAAATGCCTTTTGTAACCGATGAGTTTCCATCCTAAACCCTGATACATCGAAGGAGACTGTCCGTTTTGTACAGGAAGTGCATCCAGCTTTTGCCGTAACCCTCTCAACTTTTTAGCACATGCTATGTGGGTGAAATGATGATACCATGCCAACTTTCAACCTTTTCAGACTTCATTTGTAGTGCTTTTCAATTTCAGAGTGATTTAGCTCAAAAAAATCAGTAAATGCATGAAAATACCAAATGAAGTCACAAATGATTGAAAATTGATGATGTGGCTTTGAATGGCGCATTTTGAACACACGAAAAGCCTGAATTTCAAATAAGTTCAAGAAAATGAAATGCCTTTTGTAACCGATAAGTTTCCGTCCGAATCCCCAATACTTCGAAAAAGACTGTCCGTTTTGTACATGAAGTGCGTCCAGCTTTTGCCGTAACGCTCTCAACTTTTTAGCACACGCTATCTAGGTGAAATGATGATACCATGCCAACTTTCAACCTTTTCAGAGTTCATTTGTAGTGCTTTTCAATTTCAGGGTCATTTAGCTCAAAAAAATCAGTAAATGCATGAAAAATACCAAATGAAGTCAGAAGGGGTTGAAAATTGATGATGTGGCTTTGAATGTTGCATTTTGAACACACGAAAATCCTGGAGTTCAAATACGTTCAATAAAATGAAATGCCTTTTGTAACCGATGAGTTTCCATCCTAAACCTCGATACATCAAAAGAGACGGTCCGTTTTGTACACGAAGTGCATCCAGCTTTTGTCGTAACCCTCTCAACTTTTTAGCACATGCTATGTGGGTGAAATGATGCTACCATGCCAACTTTCAACCTTTTCAGACTTCATTTGTAGTGCTTTTCAATTTCAGGGTAATTTAGCTCAAAAAAATCAGTAAATGCATGAAAAATACCAAATGAAGTCACAAAGGATTGAAAATTGATGATGTGGCTTTGAATGGCGCATTTTGAACACACGAAAAGCCTAAATTTCAAATAAGTTCAAGAAAATGAAATGCCTTTTGTAAGCGATAAGTTTTCGTCCGAAAGCCCGGTACTTCGAAAGAGACTGTCCGTTTTGTACATGAAGTGCGTCCTGCTTTTGCCGTAACACTCTCAACTTTTTAGCACATGGTATCTAGGTGAAATGATGATACCATGCCAACTTTCAACCTTTTCAGAGTTCATTTGTAGTGCTTTTAAATTTCAGGGTCATTTAGCTAAAAAACATCACTAAATGCATGAAAAATACCAAATGAAGTCAGATGGGGTTTAAAATTGATGATGTGGCTTTGAAAGGTGCATTTTGAACACACGAACATCCAGGATTTCAAATAAGTTCAAGAAAATGAAATGCCTTTTGTAACTGATGAGTTTCCATCCTAAACCCCGATACATCGAAAGAGACTATCCGTTTTGTACACGAAGTGCATCCAGCTTTTGCCGTAACCCTCTCAACTTTTTAGCACATGCTATGTGGGTGAAATGATGATACCATGCCAACTTTCAACCTTATCAGACTTCATTTGTAGTGCTTTTAAATTTCAGGGTCATTTAGCTCAAAAAAATCAGTAAATGCATGAAAAATACCAAATGAAGTCACAAAGGATTGAAAAATGACGATGTGGCTTTCAATGGTGCATTTTGAACACACGAAAAACCTAGATTTCAAATAAGTTCAAGAAAATGAAATGCCTTTTGTAACCGATGAGTTTCCGTCTGAAACCCCGATACTTCGAAACAGACTGTCCGTTTTGTACATGATGTGCATCCAGGTTTTGCTGTAACCCTCTCAACTTTTTAGCACATGCTATGTAGGTGAAATGATGATACCATGCCAACTTTCAACTTTTTTAGAGTTCATTTGTAGTGCTTTTCAATTTCAATGTCATTTAGCTCAAAAAATCAGTAAATGCATGAAAAATAACAAATTAAGTCGGAAAGGGTTGAAAATTTGTGATGTGGCTTTGAATGGTACATTTTGAACACACGAAAAGCCTGGAGTTCAAATAAGTTCAAGAAAATGAAATGCCTTTTGTAACCTATGAGTTTCCATCTAAAACCCCGATACTTCGAAAGAGACTGTCCATTTTGTACGTGAATTGCATCCAACTTTTGCCGTAACTCTCCCAACTTTTTAGCACATGCTATATTGGTGAAATGATGATACCATGCCGACTTTCAACCTTTTCACAGTTCATTTGTTGTGCTTTTCGTTTTCATGGTCATTTAGCTCAAAAAAATCAGTATATGCATGAAAAATACCAAATGAAGTCACAAACGGTTGAAAATTGATGATGTGGCTTTGGATGGTGCATTTTGAACACACGAAAAGCCTGGAGTTCAAATAAGTTCAAGAAAATGAAATGCCTTTTGTAACTGACGAGTTTCCGTTTGAAACCCCGATACTTCGAAAGAGTCTGTCCGTTTTGTATGCGAAGAGCATCCCGCTTTTGCCGTAACCCTCTCAAATTTTTAGTTCATGTTGTGTGGGTGAAATGATGATACCATGCCAACTTTAAACATTTACAGAGTTCATTTTTAGTGCTTTTCAATTTCAGGGTCATTTAGCTCAAAAAATTAGTATATGAATGAAAAATAACAAATGAAGTCAGAAAGGGTTGAAAATTGATGATGTGGCTTTTAGTGGTGCATTTTGAACACGTGAAAAACCTGGAGTTCAAATAAGTTCAAGAAAATGAAATGCCTTTTGTAACCGATGAGTTTCCATCCATACCCCGGTACTTCGAAAAAGACTGTCCATTTTGTACAAGAAGTGGGTCCAGCTTTTGCCGTAACCCTCTCAAATTTTTAGTTCATGCTATGTGGGTGAAATGATGATACCATGCCAACTTTAATCCTTTTCAGACTTCATTTGTAGTGCTTTTAAATTACAGGGTCATTTAGCTCAAAAAATCAGTAAATGCATGAAAAATACCAAATGAAGTCACAAATGATTAAAAATTGATGATGTGGCTTTGAATGGCGCATTTTGAACACATGAAAAGCCTAAATTTAAAATAAGTTCAAGAAAATGAAATGCTTTTGTAACCGATAAGTTTCCGTCCGAAACCCTGATACTTCGAAAGAGACTGTCCGTTTTGTACATGAACTGCGTCCAGCTTTTGCCGTAACGCTCTCAACTTTTTAGCACGTGCTATATAGGTGAAATGATGATACCATGCCAACTTTCAACCTTTTCAGAGTTCATTTGTAGTGCTTTTAAATTTCAGGGTCATTTAGCTCAAAAACATGAGTAAATGCATGAAAAATACCAAATGAAGTCAGAAGGGCTTGAAAATTGATGATGTGGATTTGAATGGTGCATTTTGAACACACGAAAATCCTGGATTTCAAATAAGTTCAAGAAAATGAAATGCCTTTTGTAACCGATGAGTTTCCATCCTAAACCCCGATACATCGAAAGAGACTGTCCGTTTTGCACACGAAGTGCATCCAGCTTTTGCCGTAACCCTCTCAACTTTTTAGCCCATGCTATGTGGGTGAAATGATGATACCATGCCAACTTCCAACCTTTTCAGACTTCATTTGTAGTGATTTTTAATTTCAGGGTCATTTAGCTCAAAAAAATCAGTAAATGCATGAAAAATACCAAATGAAGTCACAAAGGATTGAAAATTGATGATGTGGCTTTGAATGGCGCATTTTGAACACACGAAAAGCCTGAATTTCAAATAAGTTCAAGAAAATGAAATGCCTTTTGTAATCTATAAGTTTCCGTCCGAAACACTGATACTTCGAAAGAGAATGTCCGTTTTGTACATGAAGTGCGTCCAACTTTTACCGGAACGCTCTCAACTTTTTAGCACACGCTATCTAGGTGAAATGATGATACCATGCCAAGTTTCAACCTTTTCAGAGTTCATTTGTAGTGCTTTTAAATTTCAGGGTCATTTAGCTCAAAAAAAATCCGTAAATTCCTGAAAAATACCAAATTGATGATGTGGATTTCAATGGTGCATTTTGAACACACGAAAATCCTAGATTTCAAATAAGTTCAAGAAAATGAAATGCCTTTTGTAACCGATGAGTTTCCATCCTAAACCCTGATACATCGAAGGAGACTGTCCGTTTTGTACATGAAGTGCATCCAGCTTTTGCCGTAACCCTCTCAACTTTTTAGCACATGCTATGTGGGTGAAATGATGATACCATGCCAACTTTCAACCTTTTCAGACTTCATTTGTAGTGCTTTTCAATTTCAGAGTGATTTAGCTCAAAAAAATCAGTAAATGCATGAAAATACCAAATGAAGTCACAAATGATTGAAAATTGATGATGTGGCTTTGAATGGCGCATTTTGGACACACGAAAAGCCTGAATTTCAAATAAGTTCAAGAAAATGAAATGCCTTTTGTAACCGATAAGTTTCCGTCCGAAACCCCAATACTTCGAAAAAGACTGTCCGTTTTGTACATGAAGTGCGTCCAGCTTTTGCCGTAACGCTCTCAACTTTTTAGCACACGCTATCTAGGTGAAATGATGATACCATGCCAACTTTCAACCTTTTCAGAGTTCATTTGTAGTGCTTTTCAATTTCAGGGTCATTTAGCTCAAAAAAATCAGTAAATGCATGAAAAATACCAAATGAAGTCAGAAGGGGTTGAAAATTGATGATGTGGCTTTGAATGGTGCATTTTGAACACACGAAAATCCTGGAGTTCAAATAAGTTCAATAAAATGAAATGCCTTTTGTAACCGATGAGTTTCCATCCTAAACCTCGATACATAAAAAGAGACGGTCCGTTTTGTACACGAAGTGCATCCAGCTTTTGTCGTAACCCTCTCAACTTTTTAGCACATGCTATGTGGGTGAAATGATGCTACCATGCCAACTTTCAACCTTTTCAGACTTCATTTGTAGTGCTTTTCAATTTCAGGGTAATTTAGCTCAAAAAAATCAGTAAATGCATGAAAAATACCAAATGAAGTCACAAAGGATTGAAAATTGATGATGTGGCTTTGAATGGCGCATTTTGAACACACGAAAAGCCTAAATTTCAAATAAGTTCAAGAAAATGAAATGCCTTTTGTAAGCGATAAGTTTTCGTCCGAAAGCCCGGTACTTCGAAAGAGACTGTCCGTTTTGTACATGAAGTGCGTCCTGCTTTTGCCGTAACACTCTCAACTTTTTAGCACATGGTATCTAGGTGAAATGATGATACCATGCCAACTTTCAACCTTTTCAGAGTTCATTTGTAGTGCTTTTAAATTTCAGGGTCATTTAGCTAAAAAACATCACTAAATGCATGAAAAATACCAAATGAAGTCAGATGGGGTTGAAAATTGATGATGTGGCTTTGAAAGGTGCATTTTGAACACACGAACATCCAGGATTTCAAATAAGTTCAAGAAAATGAAATGCCTTTTGTAACTGATGAGTTTCCATCCTAAACCCCGATACATCGAAAGAGACTATCCGTTTTGTACACGAAGTGCATCCAGCTTTTGCCGTAACCCTCTCAACTTTTTAGCACATGCTATGTGGGTGAAATGATGATACCATGCCAACTTTCAACCTTATCAGACTTCATTTGTAGTGCTTTTAAATTTCAGGGTCATTTAGCTCAAAAAAATCAGTAAATGCATGAAAAATACCAAATGAAGTCACAAAGGATTGAAAAATGACGATGTGGCTTTCAATGGTGCATTTTGAACACACGAAAAACCTAGATTTCAAATAAGTTCAAGAAAATGAAATGCCTTTTGTAACCGATGAGTTTCCGTCTGAAACCCCGATACTTCGAAACAGACTGTCCGTTTTGTACATGATGTGCATCCAGGTTTTGCTGTAACCCTCTCAACTTTTTAGCACATGCTATGTAGGTGAAATGATGATACCATGCCAACTTTCAACTTTTTTAGAGTTCATTTGTAGTGCTTTTCAATTTCAATGTCATTTAGCTCAAAAAATCAGTAAATGCATGAAAAATAACAAATTAAGTCGGAAAGGGTTGAAAATTTGTGATGTGGCTTTGAATGGTACATTTTGAACACACGAAAAGCCTGGAGTTCAAATAAGTTCAAGAAAATGAAATGCCTTTTGTAACCTATGAGTTTCCATCTGAAACCCCGATACTTCGAAAGAGACTGTCCATTTTGTACGTGAATTGCATCCAACTTTTGCCGTAACTCTCCCAACTTTTTAGCACATGCTATATTGGTGAAATGATGATACCATGCCGACTTTCAACCTTTTCACAGTTCATTTGTTGTGCTTTTCGTTTTCATGGTCATTTAGCTCAAAAAAATCAGTATATGCATGAAAAATACCAAATGAAGTCACAAACGGTTGAAAATTGATGATGTGGCTTTGGATGGTGCATTTTGAACACACGAAAAGCCTGGAGTTCAAATAAGTTCAAGAAAATGAAATGCCTTTTGTAACTGACGAGTTTCCGTTTGAAACCCCGATACTTCGAAAGAGTCTGTCCGTTTTGTATGCGAAGAGCATCCCGCTTTTGCCGTAACCCTCTCAAATTTTTAGTTCATGTTGTGTGGGTGAAATGATGATACCATGCCAACTTTAAACATTTACAGAGTTCATTTTTAGTGCTTTTCAATTTCAGGGTCATTTAGCTCAAAAAATTAGTATATGAATGAAAAATAACAAATGAAGTCAGAAAGGGTTGAAAATTGATGATGTGGCTTTTAGTGGTGCATTTTGAACACGTGAAAAACCTGGAGTTCAAATAAGTTCAAGAAAATGAAATGCCTTTTGTAACCGATGAGTTTCCATCCATACCCCGGTACTTCGAAAAAGACTGTCCATTTTGTACAAGAAGTGGGTCCAGCTTTTGCCGTAACCCTCTCAAATTTTTAGTTCATGCTATGTGGGTGAAATGATGATACCATGCCAACTTTAATCCTTTTCAGACTTCATTTGTAGTGCTTTTAAATTACAGGGTCATTTAGCTCAAAAAATCAGTAAATGCATGAAAAATACCAAATGAAGTCACAAATGATTAAAAATTGATGATGTGGCTTTGAATGGCGCATTTTGAACACATGAAAAGCCTAAATTTAAAATAAGTTCAAGAAAATGAAATGCTTTTGTAACCGATAAGTTTCCGTCCGAAACCCTGATACTTCGAAAGAGACTGTCCGTTTTGTACATGAACTGCGTCCAGCTTTTGCCGTAACGCTCTCAACTTTTTAGCACGTGCTATATAGGTGAAATGATGATACCATGCCAACTTTCAACCTTTTCAGAGTTCATTTGTAGTGCTTTTAAATTTCAGGGTCATTTAGCTCAAAAACATGAGTAAATGCATGAAAAATACCAAATGAAGTCAGAAGGGCTTGAAAATTGATGATGTGGATTTGAATGGTGCATTTTGAACACACGAAAATCCTGGATTTCAAATAAGTTCAAGAAAATGAAATGCCTTTTGTAACCGATGAGTTTCCATCCTAAACCCCGATACATCGAAAGAGACTGTCCGTTTTGCACACGAAGTGCATCCAGCTTTTGCCGTAACCCTCTCAACTTTTTAGCCCATGCTATGTGGGTGAAATGATGATACCATGCCAACTTCCAACCTTTTCAGACTTCATTTGTAGTGATTTTTAATTTCAGGGTCATTTAGCTCAAAAAATCAGTAAATGCATGAAAAATACCAAATGAAGTCACAAAGGATTGAAAATTGATGATGTGGCTTTGAATGGCGCATTTTGAACACACGAAAAGCCTGAATTTCAAATAAGTTCAAGAAAATGAAATGCCTTTTGTAATCTATAAGTTTCCGTCCGAAACACTGATACTTCGAAAGAGAATGTCCGTTTTGTACATGAAGTGCGTCCAACTTTTACCGGAACGCTCTCAACTTTTTAGCACACGCTATCTAGGTGAAATGATGATACCATGCCAAGTTTCAACCTTTTCAGAGTTCATTTGTAGTGCTTTTAAATTTCAGGGTCATTTAGCTCAAAAACATCAGTAAATGCATGAAAAATACCAAATGAAGTCAGATGGGGTTGAAAATTGATGATATGGCTTTGAATGGTGCATTTTGAACACACGAACATCCAGGATTTCAAATAAGTTAAAGAAAATTAAATGCCTTTTGTAACCGATGAGTTTCCATCCTAAACCTCGATACATCGAAAGAGACTATCTGTTTTGTACACGAAGTGCATCCAGCTTTTGCCGTAACCCTCTCAACTTTTTAGCACATGCTATGTGGGTGAAATGATGATACCATGCCAACTTTCAACCTTTTCAGACTTCATTTGTACTGCTTTTAAATTTCCGGGTCATTTAGCTCAAAAAATTAGTAAATGCATGAAAAATACCAAATGAAGTTACAAAGGATTGAAAAATGACGATGTGGCTTTCAATGGCGCATTTTGAACACACGAAAAACCTGTATTTCAAATAAGTTCAAGAAAATGAAATGCCTTTTGTAACCGATGAGTTTCCGTCTGAAACCCCGATACTTCGAAAGAGACTGTTCGTTTTGTACATGATGTGCATCCAGGTTTTGCCGTAACCCTCTCAACTTTTTAGCACATGCTATGTAGGTGAAATGATGATACCATGCCAACTTTCAACTTTTTCAGAGTTCATTTGTAGTGCTTTTCAATTTCAATGTCATTTAGCTCAAAAACATCAGTAAATGCATGAAAAATACCAAATGAAGTCAGAAAGGGTTGAAAATTTATGATGTGGCTTTGAATGGTACATTTTGAACACACGAAAATCCTGGATTTCAAATAATTTCAAGAAAATGAAATGCCTTTTGTAACCGATGAGTTTGCATCCTAAACCCCGATACATCGAAAGAGACTGTCCGTTTTGTACACGAAGTGCATCCAGCTTTTGCCGTAACCCTCTCAACTTTTTAGCACATGCTATGTGGGTGAAATGATCATACCATGCCAACTTTCAACCTTTTCAGACTTCATTTGTAGTGCTTTTCAATTTCAGGGTCATTTAGCTCAAAAAAATCAGTAAATGCATGAAAAATACTAAATAAAGTTAGAAAGGATTGAAAAATGACGATGTGGCTTTGAATGGCGCATTTTGAACACACGAATAGCCTGGATTTCAAATAAGTACAAGAAAATGAACTGCCTTTTGTAACCGATGAGGTTCCGTCCGAAACCCCGATACTTCGAAAGAGACTGTCCGTTTTGTACATGACGTGCATCCAGCTTTTGCCGTAACCCTCTCAACTTTTTCGCACTTGCTATCTAGGTGAAATGATGATACCATGCAAACTTTGAACTTTTTCAGAGTTCATTTGTAGTGCTTTTCAATTTCCGGGTCATTTAGCTCAAAAAAATCAGTAAATTCATGAAAAATACCAATTCAAGTCAGAAAGGGTTGAAAATTGATGATGTGGATTTGAATGGTGCATTTTGAACACACGAACATCCAGGATTTCAAATAAGTTCAAGAAAATGAAATGCCTTTTGTAACCGATGAGTTTCCATGCGAAACCCAATGCTTCGAAAGAGACTGTCCGTTTTGTATACGAAGTGCATCCAGCTTTTGCCGTAACCCTCTCAACTTTTCACCACATGGTATGCGTGTGAAATGTTGATACCATGCCAACTTTCATCCTTTTCAAAGTTCATTTGTAGTGCTTTTCAATTTGATGGTCATTTAGCACAAAAACATCAGTAAATGCATGTAAAATACCAAATGAAGTCAGAAGGGGTTGAAAATTGATGATGTGCCTTTGAATGGTGCATTTTGAACACACGAAAATCCAGGATTTCAAATAAGTTCAAGAAAATGAAATGCCTTTTGTAACCGATGAGTTTCCATCTGAAACCCCGATACTTCGAAAGAGACTGTCCATTTTGTACGTGAATTGCATCCAACTTTTGCCGTCACTCTCCCAACGTTTTAGCACATGCTATATGGGTGAAATGATGATACCATGCCGACTTTCAACCTTTTCACAGTTCATTTGTTGTGCTTTTCGTTTTCATGGTCATTTAGCTCAAAAAAATCAGTATATGCATGAAAAATACCAAATGAAGTCACAAACGGTTGAAAATTGATGATGTGGCTTTGGATGGTGCATTTTGAACACACGAAAAGCCTGGAGTTCAAATAAGTTCAAGAAAATGAAATGCCTTTTGTAACTGACGAGTTTCCGTTTGAAACCCCGATACTTCGAAAGAGTCTGTCCGTTTTGTATGCGAAGAGCATCCCGCTTTTGCCGTAACCCTCTCAAATTTTTAGTTCATGTTGTGTGGGTGAAATGATGATACCATGCCAACTTTAAACATTTACAGAGTTCATTTTTAGTGCTTTTCAATTTCAGGGTCATTTAGCTCAAAAAATTAGTATATGAATGAAAAATAACAAATGAAGTCAAAAAGGGTTGAAAATTGATGATGTGGCTTTTAGTGGTGCATTTTGAACACGTGAAAAACCTGGAGTTCAAATAAGTTCAAGAAAATGAAATGCCTTTTGTAACCGATGAGTTTCCATCCATACCCCGGTACTTCGAAAAAGACTGTCCATTTTGTACAAGAAGTGGGTCCAGCTTTTGCCGTAACCCTCTCAAATTTTTAGTTCATGCTATGTGGGTGAAATGATGATACCATGCCAACTTTAATCCTTTTTAGACTTCATTTGTAGTGCTTTTAAATTACAGGGTCATTTAGCTCAAAAAATCAGTAAATGCATGAAAAATACCAAATGAAGTCACAAATGATTAAAAATTGATGATGTGGCTTTGAATGGCGCATTTTGAACACATGAAAAGCCTAAATTTAAAATAAGTTCAAGAAAATGAAATGCTTTTGTAACCGATAAGTTTCCGTCCGAAACCCTGATACTTCGAAAGAGACTGTCCGTTTTGTACATGAACTGCGTCCAGCTTTTGCCGTAACGCTCTCAACTTTTTAGCACGTGCTATATAGGTGAAATGATGATACCATGCCAACTTTCAACCTTTTCAGAGTTCATTTGTAGTGCTTTTAAATTTCAGGGTCATTTAGCTCAAAAACATGAGTAAATGCATGAAAAATACCAAATGAAGTCAGAAGGGCTTGAAAATTGATGATGTGGATTTGAATGGTGCATTTTGAACACATGAAAATCCTGGATTTCAAATAAGTTCAAGAAAATGAAATGCCTTTTGTAACCGATGAGTTTCCATCCTAAACCCCGATACATCCAAAGAGACTGTCCGTTTTGCACACGAAGTGCATCCAGCTTTTGCCGTAACCCTCTCAACTTTTTAGCCCATGCTATGTGGGTGAAATGATGATACCATGCCAACTTCCAACCTTTTTAGACTTCATTTGTAGTGATTTTTAATTTCAGGGTCATTTAGCTCAAAAAAATCAGTAAATGCATGAAAAATACCAAATGAAGTCACAAAGGATTGAAAATTGATGATGTGGCTTTGAATGGCGCATTTTGAACACACGAAAAGCCTGAATTTCAAATAAGTTCAAGAAAATGAAATGCCTTTTGTAATCTATAAGTTTCCGTCCGAAACACTGATACTTCGAAAGAGAATGTCCGTTTTGTACATGAAGTGCGTCCAACTTTTACCGGAACGCTCTCAACTTTTTAGCACACGCTATCTAGGTGAAATGATGATACCATGCCAAGTTTCAACCTTTTCAGAGTTCATTTGTAGTGCTTTTAAATTTCAGGGTCATTTAGCTCAAAAACATCAGTAAATGCATGAAAAATACCAAATGAAGTCAGATGGGGTTGAAAATTGATGATATGGCTTTGAATGGTGCATTTTGAACACACGAACATCCAGGATTTCAAATAAGTTAAAGAAAATTAAATGCCTTTTGTAACCGATGAGTTTCCATCCTAAACCTCGATACATCGAAAGAGACTATCTGTTTTGTACACGAAGTGCATCCAGCTTTTGCCGTAACCCTCTCAACTTTTTAGCACATGCTATGTGGGTGAAATGATGATACCATGCCAACTTTCAACCTTTTCAGACTTCATTTGTACTGCTTTTAAATTTCCGGGTCATTTAGCTCAAAAAATTAGTAAATGCATGAAAAATACCAAATGAAGTTACAAAGGATTGAAAAATGACGATGTGGCTTTCAATGGCGCATTTTGAACACACGAAAAACCTGTATTTCAAATAAGTTCAAGAAAATGAAATGCCTTTTGTAACCGATGAGTTTCCGTCTGAAACCCCGATACTTCGAAAGAGACTGTTCGTTTTGTACATGATGTGCATCCAGGTTTTGCCGTAACCCTCTCAACTTTTTAGCACATGCTATGTAGGTGAAATGATGATACCATGCCAACTTTCAACTTTTTCAGAGTTCATTTGTAGTGCTTTTCAATTTAAATGTCATTTAGCTCAAAAACATCAGTAAATGCATGAAAAATACCAAATGAAGTCAGAAAGGGTTGAAAATTTATGATGTGGCTTTGAATGGTACATTTTGAACACACGAAAATCCTGGATTTCAAATAATTTCAAGAAAATGAAATGCCTTTTGTAACCGATGAGTTTGCATCCTAAACCCCGATACATCGAAAGAGACTGTCCGTTTTGTACACGAAGTGCATCCAGCTTTTGCCGTAACCCTCTCAACTTTTTAGCCCATGCTATGTGGGTGAAATGATCATACCATGCCAACTTTCAACCTTTTCAGACTTCATTTGTAGTGCTTTTCAATTTCAGGGTCATTTAGCTCAAAAAAAATCAGTAAATGCATGAAAAATACTTAATAAAGTTAGAAAGGATTGAAAAATGACGATGTGGCTTTGAATGGCGCATTTTGAACACACGAATAGCCTGGATTTCAAATAAGTACAAGAAAATGAACTGCCTTTTGTAACCGATGAGGTTCCGTCCGAAACCCCGATACTTTGAAAGAGACTGTCCGTTTTGTACATGACGTGCATCCAGCTTTTGCCGTAACCCTCTCAACTTTTTCGCACTTGCTATCTAGGTGAAATGATGATACCATGCAAACTTTGAACTTTTTCAGAGTTCATTTGTAGTGCTTTTCAATTTCCGGGTCATTTAGCTCAAAAAAATCAGTAAATTCATGAAAAATACCAATTCAAGTCAGAAAGGGTTGAAAATTGATGATGTGGATTTGAATGGTGCATTTTGAACACACGAAAAGCCTGGAGTTCAAATAAGTTCAAGAAAATGAAATGCCTTTTGTAACCGATGAGTTTCCATGCGAAACCCAATGCTTCGAAAGAGACTGTCCGTTTTGTATACGAAGTGCATCCAGCTTTTGCCGTAACCCTCTCAACTTTTCACCACATGGTATGCGTGTGAAATGTTGATACCATGCCAACTTTCAACCTTTTCAAAGTTCATTTGTAGTGCTTTTCAATTTGATGGTCATTTAGCACAAAAACATTAGTAAATGCATGTAAAATACCAAATGAAGTCAGAAGGGGTTGAAAATTGATGATGTGGCTTTGAATGGTGCATTTTGAACACACGAAAATCCAGGATTTCAAATAAGTTTAAGAAAATGAAATGCCTTTTGTAACCGATGAGTTTCCATCTGAAACCCCGATACTTCGAAAGAGACTGTCCATTTTGTACGTGAATTGCATCCAACTTTTGCCGTCACTCTCCCAACGTTTTAGCACATGCTATATGGGTGAAATGATGATACCATGCCGACTTTCAACCTTTTCAGAGTTCATTTGTTGTGCTTTTCGTTTTCATGGTCATTTAGCTCAAAAAAATCAGTATATGCATGAAAAATACCAAATGAAGTCACAAACGGTTGAAAATTGATGATGTGGCTTTGGATGGTGCATTTTGAACACACGAAAAGCCTGGAGTTCAAATAAGTTCAAGAAAATGAAATGCCTTTTGTAACTGACGAGTTTCCGTTCGAAACCCCGATACTTCGAAAGAGTCTGTCCGTTTTGTATGCGAAGAGCATCCCGCTTTTGCCGTAACCCTCTCAAATTTTTAGTTCATGTTGTGTGGGTGAAATGATGATACCATGCCAACTTTAAACATTTACAGAGTTCATTTTTAGTGCTTTTCAATTTCAGGGTCATTTAGCTCAAAAAATTAGTATATGAATGAAAAATAACAAATGAAGTCAGAAAGGGTTGAAAATTGATGATGTGGCTTTTAGAGGTGCATTTTGAACACGTGAAAAACCTGGAGTTCAAATAAGTTCAAGAAAATGAAATGCCTTTTGTAACCGATGAGTTTCCATCCATACCCCGGTACTTCGAAAAAGACTGTCCATTTTGTACACGAAGTGGATCCAGCTTTTGCCGTAACCCTCTCAAATTTTTAGTTCATGCTATGTGGGTGAAATGATGATACCATGCCAACTTTAATCCTTTTCAGACTTCATTTGTAGTGCTTTTAAATTACAGGGTCATTTAGCTCAAAAAATCAGTAAATGCATGAAAAATACCAAATGAAGTCACAAATGATTAAAAATTGATGATATGGCTTTGAATGGCGCATTTTGAACACATGAAAAGCCTAAATTTAAAATAACTTCAAGAAAATGAAATGCTTTTGTACCCGATAAGTTTCCGTCCGAAACCCTGATACTTCGAAAGAGACTGTCCGTTTTGTACATGAACTGCGTCCAGCTTTTGCCGTAGCGCTCTCAACTTTTTAGCACGTGCTATCTAGGTGAAATGATGATACCATGCCAACTTTCAACCTTTTCAGAGTTCATTTGTAGTGCTTTTAAATTTCAGGGTCATTTAGCTCAAAAACATGAGTAAATGCATGAAAAATACCAAATGAAGTCAGAAGGGCTTGAAAATTGATGATGTGGATTTGAATGGTGCATTTTGAACACACGAAAATCCTGGATTTCAAATAAGTTCAAGAAAATGAAATGCCTTTTGTAACCGATGAGTTTCCATCCTAAACCCCGATACATCGAAAGAGACTGTCCGTTTTGCACACGAAGTGCATCCAGCTTTTGCCGTAACCATCTCAACTTTTTAGCACATGCTATGTGGGTGAAATGATGATACCATGCCAACTTCCAACCTTTTCAAACTTCATTTGTAGTGATTTTTAATTTCAGGGTCTTTTAGCTCAAAAAAATCAGTAAATGCATGAAAAATACCAAATCAAGTCACAAAGGATTGAAAATTGATGATGTGGCTTTGAATGGCGCATTTTGAACACACGAAAAGCCTGAATTTCAAATAAGTTCAAGAAAATGAAATGCCTTTTGTAATCTATAAGTTTCCATCCGAAACACCGATACTTCGAAAGAGAATGTCCGTTTTGTACATGAAGTGCGTCCAGCTTTTGCCGTAACGCTCTCAACTTTTTAGCACACGCTATCTAGGTGAAATGATGATACCATGCCAAGTTTCAACCTTTTCAGAGTTCATTTGTAGTGCTTTTAAATTTCAGGGTCATTTAGCTCAAAAACATCAGTAAATGCATGAAAAATACCAAATGAAGTCAGATGGGGTTGAAAATTGATGATGTGGCTTTGAATGGTGCATTTTGAACACACGAACATCCAGGATTTCAAATAATTTCAAGAAAATGAAATGCCTTTTGTAACCGATGAGTTTCCATCCTAAACCTCGATACATCGAAAGAGACTATCTGTTTTGTACACGAAGTGCATCCAGCTTTTGCCGTAACCCTCTCAACTTGTTAGCACATGCTATGTGGGTGAAATGATGATACCATGCCAACTTTCAACCTTTTCAGACTTCAATTGTACTGCTTTTAAATTTCAGGGTCATTTAGCTCAAAAAATTAGTAAATGCATGAAAAATACCAAATGAAGTTACAAAGGATTGAAAAATGATGATGTGGCTTTCAATGGCGCATTTTGAACACACGAAAAACCTGTATTTCAAATAAGTTCAAGAAAATGAAATGCCTTTTGTAACCGATGAGTTTCCGTCTGAAACCCCGATACTTCGAAAGAGACTGTCCATTTTGTACATGATGTGCATCCAGGTTTTGCCGTAACCCTCTCAACTTTTTAGCACATGCTATGTAGGTGAAATGATGATACCATGCCAACTTTCAACTTTTTCAGAGTTCATTTGTAGTGCTTTTCAATTTCAATGTCATTTAGCTCAAAAACATCAGTAAATGCATGAAAAATACCAAATGAAGTCAGAAAGGGATGAAAATTTATGATGTGGCTTTGAATGGTACATTTTGAACACACGAAAATCCTGGATTTCAAATAATTTCAAGAAAATGAAATGCCTTTTGTAACCGATGAGTTTGCATCCTAAACCCCGATACATCGAAAGAGACTGTCCGTTTTGTACACGAAGTGCATCCAGCTTTTGCCGTAACCCTCTCAACTTTTTAGCACATGCTATGTGGGTGAAATGATCATACCATGCCAACTTTCAACCTTTTCAGACTTCATTTGTAGCGCTTTTCAATTTCAGGGTCATTTAGCTCAAAAAAATCAGTAAATGCATGAAAAATACTAAATAAAGTTAGAAAGGATTGAAAAATGACGATGTGGATTTGAATGGCGCATTTTGAACACACGAATAGCCTGGATTTCAAATAAGTACAAGAAAATGAACTGCCTTTTGTAACCGATGAGGTTCCGTCCGAAACCCCGATACTTCGAAAGAGACTGTCCGTTTTGTACATGACGTGCATCCAGCTTTTGCCGTAACCCTCTCAACTTTTTCGCACATGCTATCTAGGTGAAATGATGATACCATGCAAACTTTGAACTTTTCAGAGTTCATTTGTAGTGCTTTTCAATTTCCGGGTCATTTACCTCAAAAAAATCAGTAAATTCATGAAAAATACCAATTCAAGTCAGAAAGGGTTGAAAATTGATGATGTGGCTTTGAATGGTGCATTTTGAACACACGAAAAGCCTGGAGTTCAAATAAGTTCAAGAAAATGAAATGCCTTTTGTAACCGATGAGTTTCCGTGCGAAACCCAATACTTCGAAAGAGACTGTCCGTTTTGTATACGAAGTGCATCCAGCTTTTGCCGTAACCCTCTCAACTTTTCACCACATGCTATGCATGTGAAATGTTGATACCATGCCAACTTTCAACCTTTTCAAAGTTCATTTGTAGTGCTTTTCAATTTGATGGTCATTTAGCACAAAAACATTAGTAAATGCACGTAAAATACCAAATGAAGTCAGAAGGGGTTGAAAATTGATGATGTGGCTTTGAATGGTGCATTTTGAACACACGAAAATCCAGGATTTCAAATAAGTTCAAGAAAATGAAATGCCTTTTGTAACCGATGAGTTTCCATCTGAAACCCCGATACTTCGAAAGAGACTGTCCATTTTGTACGTGAATTGCATCCAACTTTTGCCGTAACTCTCCCAACGTTTTAGCACATGCTATATGGGTGAAATGATGATACCATGCCGACTTTCAACCTTTTTAGAGTTCATTTGTTGTGCTTTTCGTTTTCATGGTCATTTAGCTCAAAAAAATCAGTATATGCATGAAAAATACCAAATGAAGTCACAAACGGTTGAAAATTGATGATGTGGCTTTGGATGGTGCATTTTGAACACACGAAAAGCCTGGAGTTCAAATAAGTTCAAGAAAATGAAATGCCTTTTGTAACCGACGAGTTTCCGTTCGAAACCCCGATACTTCGAAAGAGTCTGTCCGTTTTGTATGCGAAGAGCATCCCGCTTTTGCCGTAACCCTCTCAAATTTTTAGTTCATGTTGTGTGGGTGAAATGATGATACCATGCCAACTTTAAACATTTACAGAGTTCATTTTTAGTGCTTTTCAATTTCAGGGTCATTTAGCTCAAAAAATAAGTATATGAATGAAAAATAACAAATGAAGTCAGAAAGGGTTAAAAATTGATGATGTGGCTTTTAGTGGTGCATTTTGAACACGTGAAAAACCTGGAGTTCAAATAAGTTCAAGAAAATGAAATGCCTTTTGTAACCGATGAGTTTCCATCCACACCCCGGTACTTCGAAAGAGACTGTCCATTTTGTACACAAAGTGGATCCAGCTTTTGCCGTAACCCTCTCAAATTTTTAGTTCATGCTATGTGGGTGAAATGATGATACCATGCCAACTTTAATCCTTTTCAGACTTCATTTGTAGTGCTTTTAAATTACAGGGTCATTTAGCTCCAAAAATTAGTAAATGCATGAAAAATACCAAATGAAGTCACAAATGATTAAAAATTGATGATGTGGCTTTGAATGGCGCATTTTGAACACATGAAAAGCCTGAATTTAAAATAAGTTCAAGAAAATGAAATGCTTTTGTAACCGATAAGTTTCCGTCCGAAACCCTGATACTTCGAAAGAGACTGTCCGTTTTGTACATGAACTGCGTCCAACTTTTGCCGTAACGCTCTCAACATTTTAGCACGTGCTATCTAGGTGAAATGATGATACCATGCCAACTTTCAACCTTTTCAGAGTTCATTTGTAGTGCTTTTAAATTTCAGGGTCATTTAGCTCAAAAACATGAGTAAATGCATGAAAAATACCAAATGAAGTCAGAGGGGCTTGAAAATTGATGATGTGGATTTGGACGGTGCATTTTGAACACACGAAAATCCTGGATTTCAAATAAGTTCAAGAAAATGAAATGCCTTTTGTAACCGATGAGTTTCCATCCTAAACAACGATACATCGAAAGAGACTGTCCGTTTTGTACACGAAGTGCATCCAGCTTTTGCCGTAACCCTCTCAACTTTTTAGCACATGCTATGTGGGTGAAATGATGATACCATGCCAACTTTCAACCTTTCCAGACTTCATTTGTAGTGATTTTTAAATTCAGGGTCATTTAGCTAAAAAAAAATCAGTAAATGCATGAAAAATACCAAATGAAGTCACAAAGGATTGAAAATTGATGATGTGGCTTTGAATGGCGCATTTTGAACACACGAAAAGCCTGAATTTCAAATAAGTTCAAGAAAATGAAATGCCTTTTGTAATCTATAAGTTTCCGTCCGAAACACCGATACTTCGAAAGAGAATGTCCGTTTTGTACATGAAGTGCGTCCAGCTTTTGCCGTAACGCTCTCAACTTTTTAGCACACGCTATCTAGGTGAAATGATGATACCATGCCAACTTTCAACCTTTTCAGAGTTCATTTGTAGTGCTTTTAAATTTCAGGGTCATTTAGCTCAAAAACATCAGTAAATGCATGAAAAATACTAAATGAAGTCAGATGGGGTTGAAAATTGATGATGTGGCTTTGAATGGTGCATTTTGAACACACGAACATCCAGGATTTCAAATAAGTTCAAGAAAATGAAATGCCTTTTTTAACCGATGAGTTTCCATCCTAAACCTCGATACATCGAAAGAGACTATCTGTTTTGTACACGAAGTGCATCCAGCTTTTGCCGTAACCCTCTCAACTTTTTAGCACATGCTATGTGGGTGAAATGATGATACCATGCCAACTTTCAACCTTTTCAGACTTCATTTGTACTGCTTTTAAATTTCAGGGTCATTTAGCTCAAAAAATTAGTAAATGCATGAAAAATACCAAATGAAGTTACAAAGGATTGAAAAATGACGATGTGGCTTTCAATGGCGCATTTTGAACACACGAAAAACCTGTATTTCAAATAAGTTCAAGAAAATGAAATGCCTTTTGTAACCGATGAGTTTCCGTCTGAAACCCCGATACTTCGAAAGAGACTGTCCGTTTTGTACATGATGTGCATCTAGGTTTTGCCTTAACCCTCTCAACTTTTTAGCACATGCTATGTAGGTGAAATGATGATACCATGCCAACTTTCAACTTTTTCAGAGTTCATTTGTAGTGCTTTTCAATTTCAATGTCATTTAGCTCAAAAACATCAGTAAATGCATGAAAAATACCAAATGAAGTCAGAAAGGGTTGAAAATTTGTGATGTGGCTTTGAATGGTACATTTTGAACACACGAAAATGCTGGATTTCAAATAATTTCAAGAAAATGAAATGCCTTTTGTAACCGATGAGTTTGCATCCTAAACCCCGATACATCGAAAGAGACTGTCCGTTTTGTACACGAAGTGCATCCAGCTTTTGCCGTAACCCTCTCAACTTTTTAGATCATGCTATGTGGGTGAAATGATCATACCATGCCAACTTTCAACCTTTTCAGACTTCATTTGTAGTGCTTTTCAATTTCAGGGTCATTTAGCTCAAAAAAATCAGTAAATGCATGAAAAATACTAAATAAAGTTAGAAAGGATTGAAAAATGACGATGTGGCTTTGAATGGCGCATTTTGAACACACGAATAGCCTGGATTTCAAATAAGTACAAGAAAATGAACTGCCTTTTGTAACCGATGAGGTTCCGTCCCAAACCCCGATACTTCGAAAGAGACTGTCCGTTTTGTACATGACGTGCATCCAGCTTTTGCCGTAACCCTCTCAACTTTTTTGCACATGCTATCTAGGTGAAATGATGATACCATGCAAACTTTGAACTTTTTCAGAGTTCATTTGTAGTGCTTTTCAATTTCCGGGTCATTTACCTCAAAAAATCAGTAAATTCATGAAAAATACCAATTCAAGTCTGAAAGGGTTGAAAATTGATGATGTGGCTTTGAATGGTGCATTTTGAACACACGAAAAGCCTGGAGTTCAAATAAGTTCAACAAAATGAAATGGCTTTTGTAACCGATGAGTTTCCGTGCGAAACCCAATACTTCGAAAGAGACTGTCCGTTTTGTATACGAAGTGCATCCACCTTTTGCCGTAACCCTCTCAACTTTTCACCACATGCTATGCGTGTGAAATGTTGATACCAAGCCAACTTTCAACCTTTTCAAAGTTCATTTGTAGTGCTTTTCAATTTGATGGTCATTTAGCACAAAAACATTAGTAAATGCATGTAAAATACCAAATGAAGTCAGAAGGGGTTGAAAATTGATGATGTGGCTTTGAATGGTGCATTTTGAACACACGAAAATCCAGGATTTCAAATAAGTTCAAGAAAATGAAATGCCTTTTGTAACCGATGAGTTTCCATCTGAAACCCCGATACTTCGAAAGAGACTGTCCTTTTTGTACGTGAATTGCATCCAACTTTTGCCGTAACTCTCCCAACGTTTTAGCACATGCTATACGGGTGAAATGATGATACCATGCCGACTTTCAACCTTTTCAGAGTTCATTTGTTCTGCTTTTCGTTTTCATGGTCATTTAGCTCAAAAAAATCAGTATATGCATGAAAAATACCAAATGAAGTCACAAACGGTTGAAAATTGATGATGTGGCTTTGGATGGTGCATTTTGAACACACGAAAAGCCTGGAGTTCAAATAAGTTCAAGAAAATGAAATGCCTTTTGTAACTGACGAGTTTCCGTTCGAAACCCCGATACTTCGAAAGAGTCTGTCCGTTTTGTATGCGAAGAGCATCCCGCTTTTGCCGTAACCCTCTCAAATTTTTAGTTCATGTTGTGTGGGTGAAATGATGATACCATGCCAACTTTAAACATTTACAGAGTTCATTTTTAGTGCTTTTCAATTTCAGGGTCATTTAGCTCAAAAAATTAGTATATGAATGAAAAATAACAAATGAAGTCAGAAAGGGTTAAAAATTGATGATGTGGCTTTTAGTGGTGCATTTTGAACACGTGAAAAACCTGGAGTTCAAATAAGTTCAAGAAAATGAAATGCCTTTTGTAACCGATGAGTTTCCATCCACACCCCGGTACTTCGAAAGAGACTGTCCATTTTGTACACAAAGTGGATCCAGCTTTTGCCGTAACCCTCTCAAATTTTTAGTTCATGCTATGTGGGTGAAATGATGATACCATGCCAACTTTAATCCTTTTCAGACTTCATTTGTAGTGCTTTTAAATTACAGGGTCATTTAGCTCCAAAAATTAGTAAATGCATGAAAAATACCAAATGAAGTCACAAATGATTAAAAATTGATGATGTGGCTTTGAATGGCGCATTTTGAACACATGAAAAGCCTAAATTTAAAATAAGTTCAAGAAAATGAAATGCTTTTGTAACCGATAAGTTTCCGTCCGAAACCCTGATACTTCGAAAGAGACTGTCCGTTTTGTACATGAAGTGCGTCCAGCTTTTGCCGTAACGCTCTCAACTTTTTAGCACACGCTATCTAGGTGAAATGATGATACCATGCCAACTTTCAACCTTTTCAGAGTTCATTTGTAGTGCTTTTAAATTTCAGGGTCATTTAGCTCAAAAACATCAGTAAATGCATGAAAAATACTAAATGAAGTCAGATGGGGTTGAAAATTGATGATGTGGCTTTGAATGGTGCATTTTGAACACACGAACATCCAGGATTTCAAATAAGTTCAAGAAAATGAAATGCCTTTTTTAACCGATGAGTTTCCATCCTAAACCTCGATACATCGAAAGAGACTATCTGTTTTGTACACGAAGTGCATCCAGCTTTTGCCGTAACCCTCTCAACTTTTTAGCACATGCTATGTGGGTGAAATGATGATACCATGCCAACTTTCAACCTTTTCAGACTTCATTTGTACTGCTTTTAAATTTCAGGGTCATTTAGCTCAAAAAATTAGTAAATGCATGAAAAATACCAAATGAAGTTACAAAGGATTGAAAAATGACGATGTGGCTTTCAATGGCGCATTTTGAACACACGAAAAACCTGTATTTCAAATAAGTTCAAGAAAATGAAATGCCTTTTGTAACCGATGAGTTTCCGTCTGAAACCCCGATACTTCGAAAGAGACTGTCCGTTTTGTACATGATGTGCATCTAGGTTTTGCCTTAACCCTCTCAACTTTTTAGCACATGCTATGTAGGTGAAATGATGATACCATGCCAACTTTCAACTTTTTCAGAGTTCATTTGTAGTGCTTTTCAATTTCAATGTCATTTAGCTCAAAAACATCAGTAAATGCATGAAAAATACCAAATGAAGTCAGAAAGGGTTGAAAATTTGTGATGTGGCTTTGAATGGTACATTTTGAACACACGAAAATGCTGGATTTCAAATAATTTCAAGAAAATGAAATGCCTTTTGTAACCGATGAGTTTGCATCCTAAACCCCGATACATCGAAAGAGACTGTCCGTTTTGTACACGAAGTGCATCCAGCTTTTGCCGTAACCCTCTCAACTTTTTAGATCATGCTATGTGGGTGAAATGATCATACCATGCCAACTTTCAACCTTTTCAGACTTCATTTGTAGTGCTTTTCAATTTCAGGGTCATTTAGCTCAAAAAAATCAGTAAATGCATGAAAAATACTAAATAAAGTTAGAAAGGATTGAAAAATGACGATGTGGCTTTGAATGGCGCATTTTGAACACACGAATAGCCTGGATTTCAAATAAGTACAAGAAAATGAACTGCCTTTTGTAACCGATGAGGTTCCGTCCCAAACCCCGATACTTCGAAAGAGACTGTCCGTTTTGTACATGACGTGCATCCAGCTTTTGCCGTAACCCTCTCAACTTTTTTGCACATGCTATCTAGGTGAAATGATGATACCATGCAAACTTTGAACTTTTTCAGAGTTCATTTGTAGTGCTTTTCAATTTCCGGGTCATTTACCTCAAAAAATCAGTAAATTCATGAAAAATACCAATTCAAGTCTGAAAGGGTTGAAAATTGATGATGTGGCTTTGAATGGTGCATTTTGAACACACGAAAAGCCTGGAGTTCAAATAAGTTCAACAAAATGAAATGGCTTTTGTAACCGATGAGTTTCCGTGCGAAACCCAATACTTCGAAAGAGACTGTCCGTTTTGTATACGAAGTGCATCCACCTTTTGCCGTAACCCTCTCAACTTTTCACCACATGCTATGCGTGTGAAATGTTGATACCAAGCCAACTTTCAACCTTTTCAAAGTTCATTTGTAGTGCTTTTCAATTTGATGGTCATTTAGCACAAAAACATTAGTAAATGCATGTAAAATACCAAATGAAGTCAGAAGGGGTTGAAAATTGATGATGTGGCTTTGAATGGTGCATTTTGAACACACGAAAATCCAGGATTTCAAATAAGTTCAAGAAAATGAAATGCCTTTTGTAACCGATGAGTTTCCATCTGAAACCCCGATACTTCGAAAGAGACTGTCCTTTTTGTACGTGAATTGCATCCAACTTTTGCCGTAACTCTCCCAACGTTTTAGCACATGCTATACGGGTGAAATGATGATACCATGCCGACTTTCAACCTTTTCAGAGTTCATTTGTTCTGCTTTTCGTTTTCATGGTCATTTAGCTCAAAAAAATCAGTATATGCATGAAAAATACCAAATGAAGTCACAAACGGTTGAAAATTGATGATGTGGCTTTGGATGGTGCATTTTGAACACACGAAAAGCCTGGAGTTCAAATAAGTTCAAGAAAATGAAATGCCTTTTGTAACTGACGAGTTTCCGTTCGAAACCCCGATACTTCGAAAGAGTCTGTCCGTTTTGTATGCGAAGAGCATCCCGCTTTTGCCGTAACCCTCTCAAATTTTTAGTTCATGTTGTGTGGGTGAAATGATGATACCATGCCAACTTTAAACATTTACAGAGTTCATTTTTAGTGCTTTTCAATTTCAGGGTCATTTAGCTCAAAAAATTAGTATATGAATGAAAAATAACAAATGAAGTCAGAAAGGGTTAAAAATTGATGATGTGGCTTTTAGTGGTGCATTTTGAACACGTGAAAAACCTGGAGTTCAAATAAGTTCAAGAAAATGAAATGCCTTTTGTAACCGATGAGTTTCCATCCACACCCCGGTACTTCGAAAGAGACTGTCCATTTTGTACACAAAGTGGATCCAGCTTTTGCCGTAACCCTCTCAAATTTTTAGTTCATGCTATGTGGGTGAAATGATGATACCATGCCAACTTTAATCCTTTTCAGACTTCATTTGTAGTGCTTTTAAATTACAGGGTCATTTAGCTCCAAAAATTAGTAAATGCATGAAAAATACCAAATGAAGTCACAAATGATTAAAAATTGATGATGTGGCTTTGAATGGCGCATTTTGAACACATGAAAAGCCTAAATTTAAAATAAGTTCAAGAAAATGAAATGCTTTTGTAACCGATAAGTTTCCGTCCGAAACCCTGATACTTCGAAAGAGACTGTCCGTTTTGTACATGAACTGCGTCCAGCTTTTGCCGTAACGCTCTCAACTTTTTAGCACGTGCTATCTAGGTGAAATGATGATACCATGCCAACTTTCAACCTTTTCAGAGTTCATTTGTAGTGCTTTTAAATTTCAGGGTCATTTAGCTCAAAACATGAGTAAATGCATGAAAAATACCAAATGAAGTCAGAGGGGCTTGAAAATTGATGATGTGGATTTGGACGGTGCATTTTGAACACACGAAAATCCTGGATTTCAAATAAGTTCAAGAAAATGAAATGCCTTTTGTAACCGATGAGTTTCCATCCTAAACCCCGATACATCGAAAGAGACTGTCCGTTTTGTACACGAAGTGCATCCAGCTTTTGCCGTAACCCTCTCAACTTTTTAGCACATGCTATGTGGGTGAAATGATGATACCATGCCAACTTTCAACCTTTTCAGACTTCATTTGTAGTGATTTTTAATTTCAGGGTCATTTAGCTCAAAAAAAATCAGTAAATGCATGAAAAATACCAAATGAAGTCACAAAGGATTGAAAATTGATGATGTGGCTTTGAATGGCGCATTTTGAACACACGAAAAGCCTGAATTTCAAATAAGTTCAAGAAAATGAAATGCCTTTTGTAATCTATAAGTTTCCGTCCGAAACACCTGATACTTCGAAAGAGAATGTCCGTTTTGTACATGAAGTGCGTCCAGCTTTTGCCGTAACGCTCTCAACTTTTTAGCACACGCTATTTGGTGAAATGATGATACCATGCCAACTTTCAACCTTTTCAGAGTTCATTTGTAGTGCTTTTAAATTTCAGGGTGATTTAGCTCAAAAACATCAGTAAATGCATGAAAAATACTAAATGAAGTCAGATGGGGTTGAAAATTGATGATGTGGCTTTGAATGGTGCATTTTGAACACACGAACATCCAGGATTTCAAATAAGTTCAAGAAAATGAAATGCCTTTTTTAACCGATGAGTTTCCATCCTAAACCTCGATACATGGAAAGAGACTATCTGTTTTGTACACGAAGTGCATCCAGCTTTTGCCGTAACCCTCTCAACTTTTTAGCACATGCTATGTGGGTGAAATGATGATACCATGCCAACTTTCAACCTTTTCAGACTTCATTTGTACTGCTTTTAAATTTCAGGGTCATTTAGCTCAAAAAATTAGTAAATGCATGAAAAATACCAAATGAAGTTACAAAGGATTGAAAAATGACGATGTGGCTTTCAATGGCGCATTTTGAACACACGAAAAACCTGTATTTCAAATAAGTTCAAGAAAATGAAATGCCTTTTGTAACCGATGAGTTTCCGTCTGAAACCCCGATACTTCGAAAGAGACTGTCCGTTTTGTACATGATGTGCATCCAGGTTTTGCCGTAACCCTCTCAACTTTTTAGCACATGCTATGTAGGTGAAATGATGATACCATGCCAACTTTCAACTTTTTCAGAGTTCATTTGTAGTGCTTTTCAATTTCAATGTCATTTAGCTCAAAAACATCAGTAAATGCATGAAAAATACCAAATGAAGTCAGAAAGGGTTGAAAATTTATGATGTGGCTTTGAATGGTACATTTTGAACACACGAAAATCCTGGATTTCAAATAATTTCAAGAAAATGAAATGCCTTTTGTAACCGATGAGTTTGCATCCTAAACCCCGATACATCGAAAGAGACTGTCCGTTTTGTACACGAAGTGCATCCAGCTTTTGCCGTAACCCTCTCAACTTTTTAGCACATGCTATGTGGGTGAAATGATCATACCATGCCAACTTTCAACCTTTTCAGACTTCATTTGTAGTGCTTTTCAATTTCAGGGTCATTTAGCTCAAAAAAATCAGTAAATGCATGAAAAATACTAAATAAAGTTAGAAAGGATTGAAAAATGACGATGTGGCTTTGAATGGCGCATTTTGAACACACGAATAGCCTGGATTTCAAATAAGTACAAGAAAATGAACTGCCTTTTGTAACCGATGAGGTTCCGTCCCAAACCCCGATACTTCGAAAGAGACTGTCCGTTTTGTACATGACGTGCATCCAGCTTTTGCCGTAACCCTCTCAACTTTTTTGCACATGCTATCTAGGTGAAATGATGATACCATGCAAACTTTGAACTTTTTCAGAGTTCATTTGTAGTGCTTTTAAATTTCCGGGTCATTTACCTCAAAAAATCAGTATATTCATGAAAAATACCAATTCAAGTCTGAAAGGGTTGAAAATTGATGATGTGGCTTTGAATGGTGCATTTTGAACACACGAAAAGCCTGGAGTTCAAATAAGTTCAAGAAAATGAAATGGCTTTTGTAACCGATGAGTTTCCGTGTGAAACCCAATACTTCGAAAGAGACTGTCCGTTTTGTATACGAAGTGCATCCACCTTTTGCCGTAACCCTCTCAACTTTTCACCACATGCTATGCGTGTGAAATGTTGATACCAAGCCAACTTTCAACCTTTTCAAAGTTCATTTGTAGTGCTTTTCAATTTGATGGTCATTTAGCACAAAAACATTAGTAAATGCATGTAAAATACCAAATGAAGTCAGAAGGGGTTGAAAATTGATGATGTGGCTTTGAATGGTGCATTTTGAACACACGAAAATCCAGGATTTCAAATAAGTTCAAGAAAATGAAATGCCTTTTGTAACCGATGAGTTTCCATCTGAAACCCCGATACTTCGAAAGAGACTGTCCTTTTTGTACGTGAATTGCATCCAACTTTTGCCGTAACTCTCCCAACGTTTTAGCACATGCTATACGGGTGAAATGATGATACCATGCCGACTTTCAACCTTTTCAGAGTTCATTTGTTGTGCTTTTCGTTTTCATGGTCATTTAGCTCAAAAAAATCAGTATATGCATGAAAAATACCAAATGAAGTCACAAACGGTTGAAAATTGATGATGTGGCTTTGGATGGTGCATTTTGAACACACGAAAAGCCTGGAGTTCAAATAAGTTCAAGAAAATGAAATGCCTTTTGTAACTGACGAGTTTCCGTTCGAAACCCCGATACTTCGAAAGAGTCTGTCCGTTTTGTATGCGAAGAGCATCCCGCTTTTGCCGTAACCCTCTCAAATTTTTAGTTCATGTTGTGTGGGTGAAATGATGATACCATGCCAACTTTAAACATTTACAGAGTTCATTTTTAGTGCTTTTCAATTTCAGGGTCATTTAGCTCAAAAAATTAGTATATGAATGAAAAATAACAAATGAAGTCAGAAAGGGTTAAAAATTGATGATGTGGCTTTTAGTGGTGCATTTTGAACACGTGAAAAACCTGGAGTTCAAATAAGTTCAAGAAAATGAAATGCCTTTTGTAACCGATGAGTTTCCATCCACACCCCGGTACTTCGAAAGAGACTGTCCATTTTGTACACAAAGTGGATCCAGCTTTTGCCGTAACCCTCTCAAATTTTTAGTTCATGCTATGTGGGTGAAATGATGATACCATGCCAACTTTAATCCTTTTCAGACTTCATTTGTAGTGCTTTTAAATTACAGGGTCATTTAGCTCCAAAAATTAGTAAATGCATGAAAAATACCAAATGAAGTCACAAATGATTAAAAATTGATGATGTGGCTTTGAATGGCGCATTTTGAACACATGAAAAGCCTAAATTTAAAATAAGTTCAAGAAAATGAAATGCTTTTGTAACCGATAAGTTTCCGTCCGAAACCCTGATACTTCGAAAGAGACTGTCCGTTTTGTACATGAACTGCGTCCAGCTTTTGCCGTAACGCTCTCAACTTTTTAGCACGTGCTATCTAGGTGAAATGATGATACCATGCCAACTTTCAACCTTTTCAGAGTTCATTTGTAGTGCTTTTAAATTTCAGGGTCATTTAGCTCAAAAACATGAGTAAATGCATGAAAAATACCAAATGAAGTCAGAGGGGCTTGAAAATTGATGATGTGGATTTGGACGGTGCATTTTGAACACACGAAAATCCTGGATTTCAAATAAGTTCAAGAAAATGAAATGCCTTTTGTAACCTATGAGTTTCCATCCTAAACCCCGATACATCGAAAGAGACTGTCCGTTTTGTACACGAAGTGCATCCAGCTTTTGCCGTAACCCTCTCAACTTTTTAGCACATGCTATGTGGGTGAAATGATGATACCATGCCAACTTTCAACCTTTTCAGACTTCATTTGTAGTGATTTTTAATTTCAGGGTCATTTAGCTCAAAAAAAATCAGTAAATGCATGAAAAATACCAAATGAAGTCACAAAGGATTGAAAATTGATGATGTGGCTTTGAATGGCGCATTTTGAACACACGAAAAGCCTGAATTTCAAATAAGTTCAAGAAAATGAAATGCCTTTTGTAATCTATAAGTTTCCGTCCGAAACACCGATACTTCGAAAGAGAATGTCCGTTTTGTACATGAAGTGCGTCCAGCTTTTGCCGTAACGCTCTCAACTTTTTAGCACACGCTATTTGGTGAAATGATGATACCATGCCAACTTTCAACCTTTTCAGAGTTCATTTGTAGTGCTTTTAAATTTCAGGGTGATTTAGCTCAAAAACATCAGTAAATGCATGAAAAATACTAAATGAAGTCAGATGGGGTTGAAAATTGATGATGTGGCTTTGAATGGTGCATTTTGAACACACGAACATCCAGGATTTCAAATAAGTTCAAGAAAATGAAATGCCTTTTTTAACCGATGAGTTTCCATCCTAAACCTCGATACATGGAAAGAGACTATCTGTTTTGTACACGAAGTGCATCCAGCTTTTGCCGTAACCCTCTCAACTTTTTAGCACATGCTATGTGGGTGAAATGATGATACCATGCCAACTTTCAACCTTTTCAGACTTCATTTGTACTGCTTTTAAATTTCAGGGTCATTTAGCTCAAAAAATTAGTAAATGCATGAAAAATACCAAATGAAGTTACAAAGGATTGAAAAATGACGATGTGGCTTTCAATGGCGCATTTTGAACACACGAAAAACCTGTATTTCAAATAAGTTCAAGAAAATGAAATGCCTTTTGTAACCGATGAGTTTCCGTCTGAAACCCCGATACTTCGAAAGAGACTGTCCGTTTTGTACATGATGTGCATCCAGGTTTTGCCGTAACCCTCTCAACTTTTTAGCACATGCTATGTAGGTGAAATGATGATACCATGCCAACTTTCAACTTTTTCAGAGTTCATTTGTAGTGCTTTTCAATTTCAATGTCATTTAGCTCAAAAACATCAGTAAATGCATGAAAAATACCAAATGAAGTCAGAAAGGGTTGAAAATTTATGATGTGGCTTTGAATGGTACATTTTGAACACACGAAAATCCTGGATTTCAAATAATTTCAAGAAAATGAAATGCCTTTTGTAACCGATGAGTTTGCATCCTAAACCCCGATACATCGAAAGAGACTGTCCGTTTTGTACACGAAGTGCATCCAGCTTTTGCCGTAACCCTCTCAACTTTTTAGCACATGCTATGTGGGTGAAATGATCATACCATGCCAACTTTCAACCTTTTCAGACTTCATTTGTAGTGCTTTTCAATTTCAGGGTCATTTAGCTCAAAAAAATCAGTAAATGCATGAAAAATACTAAATAAAGTTAGAAAGGATTGAAAAATGACGATGTGGCTTTGAATGGCGCATTTTGAACACACGAATAGCCTGGATTTCAAATAAGTACAAGAAAATGAACTGCCTTTTGTAACCGATGAGGTTCCGTCCCAAACCCCGATACTTCGAAAGAGACTGTCCGTTTTGTACATGACGTGCATCCAGCTTTTGCCGTAACCCTCTCAACTTTTTTGCACATGCTATCTAGGTGAAATGATGATACCATGCAAACTTTGAACTTTTTCAGAGTTCATTTGTAGTGCTTTTAAATTTCCGGGTCATTTACCTCAAAAAATCAGTATATTCATGAAAAATACCAATTCAAGTCTGAAAGGGTTGAAAATTGATGATGTGGCTTTGAATGGTGCATTTTGAACACACGAAAAGCCTGGAGTTCAAATAAGTTCAAGAAAATGAAATGGCTTTTGTAACCGATGAGTTTCCGTGTGAAACCCAATACTTCGAAAGAGACTGTCCGTTTTGTATACGAAGTGCATCCACCTTTTGCCGTAACCCTCTCAACTTTTCACCACATGCTATGCGTGTGAAATGTTGATACCAAGCCAACTTTCAACCTTTTCAAAGTTCATTTGTAGTGCTTTTCAATTTGATGGTCATTTAGCACAAAAACATTAGTAAATGCATGTAAAATACCAAATGAAGTCAGAAGGGGTTGAAAATTGATGATGTGGCTTTGAATGGTGCATTTTGAACACACGAAAATCCAGGATTTCAAATAAGTTCAAGAAAATGAAATGCCTTTTGTAACCGATGAGTTTCCATCTGAAACCCCGATACATTCGAAAGAGACTGTCCTTTTGTACGTGAAGTGCATCCAACTTTTGCCGTAACCTCTCCAACGTTTTAGCACATGCTATACGGGTGAAATGATGATACCATGCCAGACTTTCAACCTTTTCAGAGTTCATTTGTTGTGCTTTTAGTTTCATGGTCATTTAGCTCAAAAAAATCAGTATATGCATGAAAAATACCAATGAAGTCACAAACGGTTGAAAAATTGATGATGTGGCTTTGGATGGTGCATTTTGAACACACGAAAAGCCTGGAGTTCAAATAAGTTCAAGAAAATGAAATGCCTTTTGTAACTGACGAGTTTCCGTTCGAAACCCCGATACTTCGAAAGAGTCTGTCCGTTTTGTATGCGAAGAGCATCCCGCTTTTGCCGTAACCCTCTCAAATTTTTAGTTCATGTTGTGTGGGTGAAATGATGATACCATGCCAACTTTAAACATTTACAGAGTTCATTTTTAGTGCTTTTCAATTTCAGGGTCATTTAGCTCAAAAAATTAGTATATGAATGAAAAATAACAAATGAAGTCAGAAAGGGTTAAAAATTGATGATGTGGCTTTTAGTGGTGCATTTTGAACACGTGAAAAACCTGGAGTTCAAATAAGTTCAAGAAAATGAAATGCCTTTTGTAACCGATGAGTTTCCATCCACACCCCGGTACTTCGAAAGAGACTGTCCATTTTGTACACAAAGTGGATCCAGCTTTTGCCGTAACCCTCTCAAATTTTTAGTTCATGCTATGTGGGTGAAATGATGATACCATGCCAACTTTAATCCTTTTCAGACTTCATTTGTAGTGCTTTTAAATTACAGGGTCATTTAGCTCCAAAAATTAGTAAATGCATGAAAAATACCAAATGAAGTCACAAATGATTAAAAATTGATGATGTGGCTTTGAATGGCGCATTTTGAACACATGAAAAGCCTAAATTTAAAATAAGTTCAAGAAAATGAAATGCTTTTGTAACCGATAAGTTTCCGTCCGAAACCCTGATACTTCGAAAGAGACTGTCCGTTTTGTACATGAACTGCGTCCAGCTTTTGCCGTAACGCTCTCAACTTTTTAGCACGTGCTATCTAGGTGAAATGATGATACCATGCCAACTTTCAACCTTTTCAGAGTTCATTTGTAGTGCTTTTAAATTTCAGGGTCATTTAGCTCAAAAACATGAGTAAATGCATGAAAAATACCAAATGAAGTCAGAGGGGCTTGAAAATTGATGATGTGGATTTGGACGGTGCATTTTGAACACACGAAAATCCTGGATTTCAAATAAGTTCAAGAAAATGAAATGCCTTTTGTAACCTATGAGTTTCCATCCTAAACCCCGATACATCGAAAGAGACTGTCCGTTTTGTACACGAAGTGCATCCAGCTTTTGCCGTAACCCTCTCAACTTTTTAGCACATGCTATGTGGGTGAAATGATGATACCATGCCAACTTTCAACCTTTTCAGACTTCATTTGTAGTGATTTTTAATTTCAGGGTCATTTAGCTCAAAAAAAATCAGTAAATGCATGAAAAATACCAAATGAAGTCACAAAGGATTGAAAATTGATGATGTGGCTTTGAATGGCGCATTTTGAACACACGAAAAGCCTGAATTTCAAATAAGTTCAAGAAAATGAAATGCCTTTTGTAATCTATAAGTTTCCGTCCGAAACACCGATACTTCGAAAGAGAATGTCCGTTTTGTACATGAAGTGCGTCCAGCTTTTGCCGTAACGCTCTCAACTTTTTAGCACACGCTATTTGGTGAAATGATGATACCATGCCAACTTTCAACCTTTTCAGAGTTCATTTGTAGTGCTTTTAAATTTCAGGGTGATTTAGCTCAAAAACATCAGTAAATGCATGAAAAATACTAAATGAAGTCAGATGGGGTTGACAATTGATGGTGTGGCTTTGAATGGTGCATTTTGAACACACGAACATCCAGGATTTCAAATAAGTTCAAGAAAATGAAATGCCTTTTTTAACCGATGAGTTTCCATCCTAAACCTCGATACATGGAAAGAGACTATCTGTTTTGTACACGAAGTGCATCCAGCTTTTGCCGTAACCCTCTCAAATTTTTAGCACATGCTATGTGGGTGAAATGATGATACCATGCCAACTTTCAACCTTTTCAGACTTCATTTGTACTGCTTTTAAATTTCAGGGTCATTTAGCTCAAAAAATTAGTAAATGCATGAAAAATACCAAATGAAGTTACAAAGGATTGAAAAATGACGATGTGGCTTTCAATGGCGCATTTTGAACACACGAAAAACCTGTATTTCAAATAAGTTCAAGAAAATGAAATGCCTTTTGTAACCGATGAGTTTCCGTCTGAAACCCCGATACTTCGAAAGAGACTGTCCGTTTTGTACATGATGTGCATCCAGGTTTTGCCGTAACCCTCTCAACTTTTTAGCACATGCTATGTAGGTGAAATGATGATACCATGCCAACTTTCAACTTTTTCAGAGTTCATTTGTAGTGCTTTTCAATTTCAATGTCATTTAGCTCAAAAACATCAGTAAATGCATGAAAAATACCAAATGAAGTTAGAAAGGGTTGAAAATTTATGATGTGGCTTTGAATGGTACATTTTGAACACACGAAAATCCTGGATTTCAAATAATTTCAAGAAAATGAAATGCCTTTTGTAACCGATGAGTTTGCATCCTAAACCCCGATACATCGAAAGAGACTGTCCGTTTTGTACACGAAGTGCATCCAGCTTTTGCCGTAACCCTCTCAACTTTTTAGCACATGCTATGTGGGTGAAATGATCATACCATGCCAACTTTCAACCTTTTCAGACTTCATTTGTAGTGCTTTTCAATTTCAGGGTCATTTAGCTCAAAAAAATCAGTAAATGCATGAAAAATACTAAATAAAGTTAGAAAGGATTGAAAAATGACGATGTGGCTTTGAATGGAGCATTTTGAACACACGAATAGCCTGGATTTAAAATAAGTACAAGAAAATGAACTGCCTTTTGTAACCGATGAGGTTCCGTCCGAAACCCCGATACTTCAAAAGAGACTGTCCGTTTTGTACATGACGTGCATCCAGCTTTTGCCGTAACCCTCTCAACTTTTTCGCACATGCTATCTAGGTGAAATGATGATACCATGCAAACTTTGAACTTTTTCAGAGTTCATTTGTAGTGCTTTTCAATTTCCGGGTCATTTAGCTCAAAAAAATCAGTAAATTCATGAAAAATACCAATTCAAGTCAGAAAGGGTTGAAAATTGATGATGTGGCTTTGAATGGTGCATTTTGAACACACGAAAAGCCTGGAGTTCAAATAAGTTCAAGAAAATGAAATGCCTTTTGTAACCGATGAGTTTCCGTGCAAAACCCAATACTCCGAAAGAGACTGTCCGTTTTGTATACGAAGTGCATCCAGCTTTTGCCGTAACCCTCTCAACTTTTCAGCACATGCTATGCATGTGAAATGTTGATACCATGCCAACTTTCAACCTTTTCAAAGTTCATTTGTAGTGCTTTTCAATTTGATGGTCATTTAGCACAAAAACATCAGTAAATGCATGTAAAATACCAAATGAAGTCAGAAGGGGTTGAAAATTGATGATGTGGCTTTGAATGGTGCATTTTGAACACACGAAAATCCAGCATTTCAAATAAGTTCAAGAAAATGAAATGCCTTTTGTAACCGATGAGTTTCCATCCTAAACCCCGATACATCGAAAGAGACTGTCCGGTTTGTACACGAAGTGCATCCAGCTTTTGCCGTAACCCTCTCAACTTTTTAGCACATGCTATGTGGGTGAAATGATGATACCATGCCAACTTTCAACATTTTCAGACTTCATTTGTAGTGCTTTTAAATTTCAGGGTCATTTAGCTCAAAAAAATCAGTAAATGCATGAAAAATACCAAATGAAGTTAGAAAGGATTGAAAAATGACGATGTGGCTTTCAATGGCGCATTTTGAACACACGAAAAACCTGGATTTCAAATAAGTTCAAGAAAATGAAATGCCTTTTGTAACCGATGAGTTTTCGTCTGAAACCCCGATACTTCGGAGGAGAGTGTCCGTTTTGTACATGATGTGCATCCAGGTCTTGCCGTAACCCTCTCAACTTTTTAGCTCATGCTATGTGGGTGAAATGATCATACCATGCCAACTTTCAACCTTTTCAGACTTCATTTGTAGTGATTTTTAATTTCAGGGTCATTTAGCTCAAAAAAAATCAGTAAATGCATGAAAAATACCAAATGAAGTCACAAAGGATTGAAAATTGATGATGTGGCTTTGAATGGCGCATTTTGAACACACGAAAAGCCTGAATTTCAAATAAGTTCAAGAAAATGAAATGCCTTTTGTAACCGATGAGTTTCCATCCTAAACCCCGATACATCGAAAGAGACTCTCCGTTTTGTACACGAAGTGCATCCAGCTTTTGCCGTAACCCTCTCAACTTTTTAGCACATGCTATGTGGGTGAAATGATGATACCATGCCAAGTTTCAACCTTTTTAGACTTCATTTGTAGTGATTTTTAATTTCAGGGTCATTTAGCTCAAAAAAAAAAATCAGTAAATGCATGAAAAATACCAAATGAAGTCACAAAGGATTGAAAATTGATGATGTGGCTTTGAATGGCGCATTTTGAACAAACGAAAAGCCTAAATTTCAAATAAGTTCAAGAAAATGAAATGCCTTTTGTAATCGATAAGTTTCCGTCCGAAACCCCGATACTTCGAAAGAGAATGTCCGTTTTGTACATGAAGTGTGTCCAGCTTTTGCCGTAACGCTCTCAACTTTTTAGCACACGCTATCTAGGTGAAATGATGATACCATGCCAACTTTCAACCTTTTCAGAGTTCATTTGTAGTGCTTTTAAATTTCAGGGTCATTTAGCTCAAAAACATCAGTAAATGCATGAAAAATACCAAATGAAACCCAATACTTGGAAAGAGACTGTCCGTTTTGTACACGAAGTGCATCCAGCTTTTGCCGTAACCCTCTCAACTTTTTAGCACATGCTATGCGTGTGAAATGTTGATACCATGCCAACTTTCAACCTTTTCAAAGTTCATTTGTAGTGCTTTTCAATTTGATGGTCATTTAGCACAAAAACATGAGTAAATGCATGTAAAATACCAAATGAAGTCAGAAAGGATTGAAAATTGATGATGTGGCTTTGAATGGTGCATTTTGAACACACGAAAATCCTGGATTTCAAATAAGTTCAAGAAAATGAAATGCCTTTTGTAACCGATGAGTTTCCATCCTAAACCCCGATACATCGAAAGAGACTGTCCGGTTTGTACACGAAGTGCAACCAGCTTTTGCCGTAACCCTCTCAACTTTTTAGCACATGCTATGTGGGTGAAATGATGATACCATGCCAACTTTCAACCTTTTTAGACTTCATTTGTAGTGATTTTTAATTTCAGGGTCATTTAGCTCAAAAAAATCAGTAAATGCATGAAAAATACCAAATGAAGTCACAAAGGATTGAAAATTGATGATGTGGCTTTGAATGGCGCATTTTGAACACACGAAAAGCCTGAATTTCAAATAAGTTCAAGAAAATGAAATGCCTTTTGTAACCGATGAGTTTCCATCCTAAACCCCGATACATCGAAAGAGACTGTCCGTTTTGGACACGAAGTGCATCCAGCTTTTGCCGTAACCCTCTCAACTTTTTAGCACATGCTATGTGGGTGAAATGATGATACCATGCCAAGTTTCAACCTTTTTAGACTTCATTTGTAGTGATTTTTAATTTCAGGGTCATTTAGCTCAAAAAAAAATCAGTAAATGCATGAAAAATACCAAATGAAGTCACAAAGGATTGAAAATTGATGACGTGGCTTTGAATGGCGCATTTTGAACACACGAAAAGCCTAAATTTCAAATAAGTTCAAGAAAATGAAATGCCTTTTGTAATCGATAAGTTTCCGTCTGAAACCCCGATACTTCGAAAGAGAATGTCCGTTTTGTACATGAAGTGCGTCCAGCTTTTGCCGTAACGCTCTCAACTTTTTAGCACACGCTATCTAGGTGAAATGATGATACCATGCCAACTTTCAACCTTTTCAGAGTTCATTTGTAGTGCTTTTAAATTTCAGGGTCATTTAGCTCAAAAACATCAGTAAATGCATGAAAAATACCAAATGAAACCCAATACTTCGAAAGAGACTGTCCGTTTTGTACACGAAGTGCATCCAGCTTTTTCCGTAACCCTCTCAACTTTTTAGCACATGCTATGCGTGTGAAATGTTGATACCATGCCAACTTTCAACCTTTTCAAAGTTCATTTGTAGTGCTTTTCAATTTGATGGTCATTTAGCACAAAAACATCAGTAAATGCATGTAAAATACCAAATGAAGTCAGAAGGGGTTGAAAATTGATGATGTGGCTTTGAATGGTGCATTTTGAACACACGAAAATCCTGGATTTCAAATAAGTTCAAGAAAATGAAATGCCTTTTGTAACCGATGAGTTTCCATCCTAAACCCCGATACATCGAAAGAGACTGTCCGGTTTGTACACGAAGTGCATCCAGCTTTTGCCGTAACCCTCTCAACTTTTTAGAACATGCTATGTGGGTGAAATGGTGATACCATGCCAACTTTCAACCTTTTCAGACTTCATTTGTAGTGCTTTTAAATTTCAGGGTCATTTAGCTCAAAAAAATCAGTAAATGTATGAAAAATACCAACTGAAGTTAGAAAGGATTGAAAAATGACGATGTGGCTTTCAATGGCGCATTTTGAACACACGAAAAACCTGGATTTCAAATAAGTTCAAGAAAATGAAATGCCTTTTGTAACAGATGAGTTTCCGTCTGAAACCCCGATACTTCGAAAGAGACTGTCCGTTTTGTACATGATGTGCATCCAGGTTTTGCCGTAACCCTCTCAACTTTTTAGGACATGCTATCTAGGTGAAATGATGATACCATGCGAACTTTCAACTTTTTCAAAGATCATTTGTAGTGCTTTTCAATTTCAGGGTCATTTAGCTCAAAAAAAGAAGTAAATTCATGAAAAATACCAATTAAAGTCAGAAAGGGTTGAAAATTGATGATGTGGCTTTGAATGGTGCATTTTGAACACATGAAAAGCCTGGAGTTCAAATAAGTTCAAGAAAATGAAATGCCTTTTGTAACCGACGAGTTTCCGTTCGAAACCCCGATACTTCGAAAGAGTCTGTCCGTTTTGTACATGACGTGCATCCAGCTTTTGCCGTAACCCTCTCAACTTTTTAGCACATGCTATGTGGGTGAAATGATGATACCATGCCAACTTTCAACCTTTTCAGACTTCATTTGTAGTGCTTTTAAATTTCAGGGTCATTTAGCTCAAAAAAATCAGTAAATGCATGAAAAATACCAAATGAAGTTAGAAAGGATTGAAAAATGACGATGTGGCTTTCAATGGCGCATTTTGAACACACGAAAAACCTGGATTTCAAATAAGTTCAAGAAAATGAAATGCCTTTTGTAACCGATGAGTTTCCGTCTGAAATGCCAACTTCGGAGGAGACTGTCCGTTTTGTACATGATGTGCATCCAGGTCTTGCCCTAACCATCTCAACTTTTTAGCTCGTGCTATGTGGGTGAAATGATCATACCATGCCAACTTTCAACCTTTTCAGACTTCATTTGTAGTGATTTTTAATTTCAGGGTCATTTAGCTCAAAAAAATCAGTAAATGCATGAAAAATACCAAATGAAGTCACAAAGGATTGAAAATTGATGATGTGGCTTTGAATGGCGCATTTTGAACACACGACAAGCCTGAATTTCAAATAAGTTCAAGAAAATGAAATGCCTTTTGTAACCGATGAGTTTCCATCCTAAACCCCGATACATCGAAAGAGACTGTCCGTTTTGTACACGAAGTGCAACCAGCTTCTGCCGTAACCCTCTCAACTTTTTAGCACATGCTATGTGGGTGAAATGATGATACCATGCCAACTTTCAACCTTTTTAGACTTCATTTGTAGTGATTTTTAATTTCAGGGTCATTTAGCTCAAAAAAAAATCAGTAAATGCATGAAAAATACCAAATGAAGTCACAAAGGATTGAAAATTGATGATGTGGCTTTGAATGGCGCATTTTGAACACACGAAAAGCCTAAATTTCAAATAAGTTCAAGAAAATGAAATGCCTTTTGTAATCGATAAGTTTCCGTCTGAAACCCCGATACTTCGAAAGAGAATGTCCGTTTTGTACATGAAGTGCGTCCAGCTTTTGCCGTAACGCTCTCAACTTTTTAGCACACGCTATCTAGGTGAAATGATGATACCATGCCAACTTTCAACCTTTTCATAGTTCATTTGTAGTGCTTTTAAATTTCAGGGTCATTTAGCTCAAAAACATCAGTAAATGCATGAAAAATACCAAATGAAACCCAATACTTCGAAAGAGACTGTCCGTTTTGTACACGAAGTGCATCCAGCTTTTGCCGTAACCCTCTCAACTTTTTAGCACATGCTATGCGTGTGAAATGTTGATACCATGCCAACTTTCAACCTTTTCAAAGTTCATTTGTAGTGCTTTTTAATTTGATGGTCATTTAGCACAAAAACATCAGTAAATGCATGTAAAATACCAAATGAAGTCAGAAGGGATTGAAAATTGATGATGTGGCTTTGAATGGTGCATTTTGAACACACGAAAATCCTGGATTTCAAATAAGTTCAAGAAAATGAAATGCCTTTTGTAACCGATGAGTTTCCATCCTAAACCCCGATACATCGAAAGAGACTGTCCGGTTTGTACACGAAGTGCATCCAGCTTTTGCCGTAACCCTCTCAACTTTTTAGAACATGCTATGTGGGTGAAATGGTGATACCATGCCAACTTTCAACCTTTTCAGACTTCATTTGTAGTGCTTTTAAATTTCAGGGTCATTTAGCTCACAAAAATCAGTAAATGCATGAAAAATACCAAATGAAGTTAGAAAGGATTGAAAAATGACGATGTGGCTTTCAATGGCGCATTTTGAACACACGAAAAACCTGGATTTCAAATAAGTTCAAGAAAATGAAATGCCTTTTGTAACAGATGAGTTTCCGTCTGAAACCCCGATACTTCGAAAGAGACTGTCCGTTTTGTACATGATGTGCATCCCGGTTTTGCCGTAACCCTCTCAACTTTTTAGGACATGCTATCTAGGTGAAATGATGATACCATGCGAACGTTCAACTTTTTCAAAGATCATTTGTAGTGCTTTTCAATTTCAGGGTCATTTAGCTCAAAAAAAGAAGTAAATTCATGAAAAATACCAATTAAAGTCAGAAAGGGTTGAAAATTGATGATGTGGCTTTGAATGGTGCATTTTGAACACATGAAAAGCCTGGAGTTTAAATAAGTTCAAGAAAATGAAATGCCTTTTGTAACTGACGAGTTTCCGTTCGAAACCCCGATACTTCGAAAGAGTCTGTCCGTTTTGTACATGACGTGCATCCAGCTTTTGCCGTAACCCTCTCAACTTTTTAGCACATGCTATGTGGGTGAAATGATGATACCATGCCAACTTTCAACCTTTTCAGACTTCATTTGTAGTGCTTTTAAATTTCAGGGTCATTTAGCTCAAAAAAATCAGTAAATGCATGAAAAATACCAAATGAAGTTAGAAAGGATTGAAAAATGACGATGTGGCTTTCAATGGCGCATTTTGAACACACGAAAAACCTGGATTTCAAATAAGTTCAAGAAAATGAAATGCCTTTTGTAACCGATGAGTTTCCGTCTGAAACCCCGATACTTCGGAGGAGACTGTCCGTTTTGTACATGATGTGCATCCAGGTCTTGCCGTAACCCTCTCAACTTTTTAGATCATGCTATGTGGGTGAAATGATCATACCATGCCAACTTTCAACCTTTTCAGACTTCATTTGTAGTGATTTTTAATTTCAGGGTCATTTAGCTCAAAAAAAAATCAGTAAATGCATGAAAAATACCAAATGAAGTCACAAAGGATTGAAAATTGATGATGTGGCTTTGAATGGCTCATTTTGAACACACGAAAAGCCTAAATTTCAAATAAGTTCAAGAAAGTGAAATGCCTTTTGTAATCGATAAGTTTCCGTCCGAAACCCCGATACTTCGAAAGAGAATGTCCGTTTTGTACATGAAATGCGTCCAGCTTTTGCCGTAACGCTCTCAACTTTTTAGCACACGCTATCTAGGTGAAATGATGATACCATGCCAACTTTTAACCTTTTCAGAGTTCATTTGTAGTGCTTTTAAATTTCAGGGTCATTTAGCTCAAAAACATCAGTAAATGCATGAAAAATACCAAATGAAACCCAATACTTCGAAAAAGACTGTCCGTTTTGTACACGAAGTGCATCCAGCTTTTGCCGTAACCCTCTCAACTTTTTAGCACATGCTATGCGTGGGAAATGTTGATACCATGCCAACTTTCAACCTTTTCAAAGTTCATTTGTAGTGCTTTTCAATTTGATGGTCATTTAGCACAAAAACATCAGTAAATGCATGTAAAATACCAAATGAAGTCAGAAGGGGTTGAAAATTGATGATGTGGCTTTGAATGGTGCATTTTGAACACACGAAAATCCTGAATTTCAAATAAGTTCAAGAAAATGAAATGCCTTTTGTAACCGATGAGTTTCCATCCTAAACCCTGATACATCGAAAGAGACTGTCCGGTTTGTACACGAAGTGCATCCAGATTTTGCCGTAACCCTCTCAACTTTTTAGAACATGCTATGTGGGTGAAATGGTGATACCAGGCCAACTTTCAACCTTTTCAGACTTCATTTGTAGTGCTTTTAAATTTCAGGGTCATTTAGCTCAAAAAAACCAGTAAATGCATGAAAAATACCAAATGAATTTAGAAAGGATTGAAAAATGACGATGTGGCTTTCAATGGCGCATTTTGAACACACGAAAAACCTGGATTTCAAATAAGTTCAAGAAAATGAAATGCCCTTTGTAACAGATGAGTTTCTGTCTGAAACCCCGATACTTCGAAAGAGACTGTCCGTTTTGTACATGATGTGCATCCAGGTTTTGCCGTAACCCTCTCAACTTTTTAGGACATGCTATCTAGGTGAAATGATGATACCATGCGAACTTTCAACTTTTTCAAAGATCATTTGTAGTGCTTTTCAATTTCAGGGTCATTTAGCTTAAAAAAAGAAGTAAATTCATGAAAAATACCAATTAAAGTCAGAAAGGGTTGAAAATTGATGATGTGGCTTTGAATGGTGCATTTTGAACACATGAAAAGCCTGGAGTTCAAATAAGTTCAAGAAAATGAAATGCCTTTTGTAACTGACGAGTTTCCGTTCGAAACCCCGATACTTCGAAAGAGTCTGTCCATTTTGTACATGACGTGCATCCAGCTTTTGCCGTAACCCTCTCAACTTTTTAGCACATGCTATGTGGGTGAAATGATGATACCATGCCAACTTTCAACCTTTTCAGACTTCATTTGTAGTGCTTTTAAATTTCAGGGTCATTTAGCTCAAAAAAATCAGTAAATGCATGAAAAATACCAAATGAAGTTAGAAAGGATTGAAAAATGACGATGTGGCTTTCAATGGCGCATTTTGAACGCACGAAAAACCTGGATTTCAAATAAGTTCAAGAAAATGAAATGCCTTTTGTTACCGATGAGTTTCCGTCTGAAACCCTGATACTTCGGAGGAGACTGTCCGTTTTGTACATGATGTGCATCCAGGCCTTGCCGTAACCCTCTCAAATTTTGAGCTCATGCTATGTGGGTGAAATGATCATACCATGCCAACTTCCAACCTTTTCAGACTTCATTTGAGTGATTTTTTATTTCAGGGTCATTTAGCTCAAAAAAAATCAGTAAATGCATGAAAAATACCAAATGAAGTCACAAAGGATTGAAAATTGATGATGTGGCTTTGAATGGCGCATTTTGAACACACGAAAAGCCTGAATTTCAAATAAGTTCAAGAAAATGAAATGCCTTTTGTAACCGATGAGTTTCCATCCTCAACCCCGATACATCGAAAGAGGCTGTCCGTTTTGTACAGGAAGTGCAACCAGCTTTTGCCGTAACCCTCTCAACTTTTTAGCACATGCTATGTGGGTGAAATGATGATACCATGCCAACTTTCAACCTTTTTAGACTTCATTTGTAGTGATTTTTAATTTCAGGGTCATTTAGCTCAAAAAAAATCAGTAAATGCATGAAAAATACCAAATGAAGTCACAAAGGATTGAAAATTGATGATGTGGCTTTGAATGGCGCATTTTGAACACACGAAAAGCCTAAATTTCAAATAAGTTCAAGAAAATGAAATGCCTTTTGTAATCGATAAGTTTCCGTCCGAAACACCGATACTTCGAAAGAGAATGTCCGTTTTGTACATGAAGTGCGTCCAGCTTTTGCCGTAACGCTCTCAACTTTTTAGCACACGCTATCTAGGTGAAATGATGATACCATGCAAACTTTCAACCTTTTCAGAGTTCATTTGTAGTGCTTTTAAATTTCAGGGTCATTTAGCTCAAAAACATCAGTAAATGCATGAAAAATACCAAATGAAACCCAATACTTCGAAAGAGACTGTCCGTTTTGTACACGAAGTGCATCCATCTTTTGCCGTAACCCTCTCAACTTTTTGGCACATGCTATGCGTGTGAAATGTTGATACCATGCCAACTTTCAACCTTTTCAAAGTTCATTTGTAGTGCTTTTGAATTTGATGGTCATTTAGCACAAAAACATCAGTAAATGCATGTAAAATACCAAATGAAGTCAGAAGGGGTTGAAAATTGATGATGTGGCTTTGAATGGTGCATTTTGAACACACGAAAATCCTGGATTTCAAATAAGTTCAAGAAAATGAAATGCCTTTTGTAACCGATGAGTTTCCATCCTAAACCCCGATACATCGAAAGAGACTGTCCGGTTTGTACACGAAGTGCATCCAGCTTTTGCCGTAACCCTCTCAACTTTTTAGAACATTCTATGTGGGTGAAATGGTGATACCATGCCAACTTTCAACCTTTTCAGACTTCATTTGTAGTGCTTTTAAATTTCAGGGTCATTTAGCTCAAAAAAATCAGTAAATGCATGAAAAATAACATATGCAGTTAGAAAGGATTGAAAAATGACGATGTGGCTTTCAATGGCGCATTTTGAACACACGAAAAACCTGGATTTCAAATAAGTTCAAGAAAATGAAATGCCTTTTGTAACAGATGAGTTTCCGTCTGAAACCCCGATACTTCGAAAGAGACTGTCCGTTTTGTACATGATGTGCATCCAGGTTTTGCCGTAACCCTCTCAACTTTTTAGGACATGCTATCTAGGTGAAATGATGATACCATGCGAACATTCAACTTTTTCAAAGATCATTTGTGGTGCTTTTCAATTTCAGGGTCATTTGGCTCAAAAAAAGAAGTAAATTCATGAAAAATACCAATTAATGTCAGAAAGGGTTGAAAATTGATGATGTGGCTTTGAATGGTGCATTTTGAACACATGAAAAGCCTGGAGTTCAAATAAGTTCAAGAAAATGAAATGCCTTTTGTAACTGACGAGTTTCCATCCTAAACCCGATACTTCGAAAGAGACTGTCCGTTTTGTACACGAAGTGCATCCAGCTTTTGCCGTAACCCTCCCAACTTTTTAGCACATGCTATGTGGGTGAAATGATGATACCATGCCGACTTTAAACATTTTCAGAGTTCATTTTTAGTCCTTTTCGATTTCAGGGTCATTTAGCTCAAAAAATTAGTATATGACTGAAAAATAACTAATGAAGTCAGAAAGGGTTGAAAATTGATGATGTGTCTTTTAATGGTGCCTTTTGAACACACAATAAGCCTGGAGTTGAAATAAGTTCAAGAAAATGAAATGCCTTTTCTAACCGACGAGTTTCCGTCCGAAACCCTGATACTTCGAAAGAGTCTGTCCGTTTTGTACGCGAAGTGCATCCTGCTTTCTCCGTAACACTCTCAACTTTTTTAGCTCATGCTATGTGGGTGAAATGGTGATACCATGCCAACTTGACAACTTTTCAGAGTTCATTTGTACTGCTTTTCAATTTCAGGGTCATTTAGCTCAGAAAGGGTTGAAAATTGATGATGTGGCTTTGAATGGTGCATTTTGAACACACGAAAACCCTGGAGTTCAAATAAATTTAATAAAATGAAATTCCTTTTGTAACCGATTAGTTTCCGTCCCAAACCCCGTTACTTCAAAATAGATTGTCCGTTTTGTACACGAAGTGCATCCAGATTTTGCCGTAATCCTCTCAACTTTTTAGCACATGCTATGTGGGTGAAATGATGATACCATGCCAACTTTCAACCTTTTCAGACTTCATTCGTAGTGCTTTTCAATTTCAGGGTCATTTAGTCCAAAAAAATCAGTAAATGCATGAAAAATACCAAATGAAGTCAAAAAGGGTTGAAAATTGATGATGTGGCTTTGAATGGTGCATTTTTAACATATGAAAAGCCTGAAGTTCAAATAAGTTCAAGAAAAAGAAATGCCATTTGTAACCGATAAGTTTCCATCCGAAACCCCGATACTTTGAAAGAGACTGTCCGTTTTGTACACAAAGTGCATCCAGCTTTTGTCGCAACCCTCTCAACTTTTTAGCACATGATATGTGGGTGAAATGTTGATACCATGCCAACTTTCAACCTTTTCAGAGTTCATTTGTAGTGCTTTTCAATTTCAGGGTCATTTAGCTAAAAAATCAGTAAATGCATGAAAAATACCAAATGAAGTCAGAAAGGGTTGAAAATTGATGATGTGGCTCAGAATGGTACATTTTGAACACACGAAAAGCCTGGAGTTCAAATAAGTTCAAGAAAATGAAACGCATTTTGTAACCGATGAGTTTCCGTCCGAAACCCCAATACTTCGAAAGAGACTCTCCCACTATAGGAAACAGGTACTTTGCCGTCCGCCATCCCGGATGGCAAAGGCATGAAACATGGACGGCAAAGGCTTTGCCGTCCGCGAGCGGACGACAAATCGTCCGGCTGAATAATCCACGGTAAAGGCCGCTTTGCCGTCCGCTGGCAGACGACAAAGACCTTAGGCTCTTTGCCGTCTGCCAGCAGATGGCAAAGAGCCTAGATGGCAAATGTGGACACTTAGCTCCGTTAGGGGGCTTAACGGCGTGATTTGCCGTCCGCTGGCTGACAGCAAAGACCTTAGGTTCTTTGCCGTCCACTCGTAGATGGCAAAGACCTTAGGTTCTTTGCCGTCTGCCAGCGGCCGGCAAAGCACCTTTTTTTATAGCTGGGGCTGGCATAGGTTGGTTCTTTGCTGTCTGCCAGTAGACGGCAAAGAACCCACCTAGGCCAGCCCCAGTTTGCACAGGTAGCTGCCACATGGCCACTTTGCCGTCTGCTGGCTAACGGCAAAGCTCTTTGCCATCTGCTAGCAGATGGCAAAGTGGCCATATAGCCCCTTTTTTTGTTTTTCTTAAAATCATTCAATTTGACAAAAAAATTCATATATATCCAACATATACATATCCAGAACATACATATCATTCAACAATTTCCAACAAGCATACCAAATTAATTGAAACAAGCATAGGTGGACCAATAATTAAGTTCCAACATACAAGTCCAACATATATGCAAGTTTACAACAACACACAATATGGTTTCCAACAACATATCCATACATATGTATCCAAAACAAGTGTTCCATAAACATGAAGGTAGCAGAAGTAGAAGAGTATAGTCTATCAATGCACTCTTCCTCCTCTATAGCAAATTTGCAAAGTAGGAAAGACATAGTTAGAAGAAGAAGAAGACTAGCTAGAAGAAGAAGAAGAAAATGAAGAAAAAAAGAAGAAGAAGAATTTATAGGATATTTAGGAGGTAAACCAAGGTTATTATGCCATTTTGTACCTAAGTGAGATAATTATGTCATAAATGAACTAGCTATAGATCATTATTGAGCTATACTAGCTACTAATGCCATTTTCTAGCTAACTAAGCATATCAAGTCATTTTGGAGGAAAAATGCTAAGTATAGGTCATTTTATTGCTATCCTAGGTGAATATACCATTTTCTAGCTAACTAAGCATATCAAGTCATTTTTGATGAAAATAAGCTAAGTATAGGTCATTTTATTGCTATCCTAGGTAGAATATATCATTTTGGAGGTAAGTAAGGTTATTGTATATTTTTGAGGAAAATAAGCTAAGTATAGGTCATTCTGGAGGTAAACCAAGGTTATTATGCTATTATTTTACCTAAGTGAGCATATTATGTCATAAATGAACTAGCCATAGATCATTATTAAGCTATACTGGCTACTAATGCCATTTTCTAGCTAACTAAGCATATCAAGTCATTTTGGAGGAAAAAATGCTAAGTATACATCATTTTATAGCTGTCCTAGGTAGAATATACCATTTTCTAGCTAACTAAGCATATCAAGTCATTTTTGATGAAAATAAGCTAAGTATAGGTCATTTTTGAGCTAAGTAGTTCATTTCTTAAGCTAATTATGCATTTGTTAATGAAAACACTTGGGAAAACTTACCATCAACATGGAGGTGAAGGACCAATAGGGTTTGGGCCAGGGTGAGACGTAGAAGGACCGGTCGGGGTTGCGGCAGACGCAGAAGGATCGTTCGATGCTTGTCGGGAGGAACGCTGCACCAAAGATCGTTTGCAATGTCTCCTTAGCATGATGCAACTCAAATGTGAATACTAGTCACTAATGACCATTTAAATAAAACTCACCGTGGGTGCTATAGCAATATGGGGCATCGACGGAGGGGTCTGACCAGTGTTCTGGCAGACGGTCTGCATATTTCGTTTTCACGAGTCATTCATATTAGTTAGTGATGAAACGAACATTACGTGCATGATTTGGCTAATATGCAGGAGAAACTTACCACGAGGAGCTCGTATAGGGCCCGGTGAGACGCGTCGTTCCGGTTCCTCTCCTCCTCCAACTGCCTAGTCGTCCTCTCCTCCATCTCCCTCTCCCTCTGTGCCGCCTACCTATTTGCCTCCGCCAGAAGCTCCTAGGCCCTAGCCTCAATGTCAAGCACCATTGGCCGTGGACGAGGCCTTATCTCAAGATCAAAGCTTGTTTGGCACTTCTTGATCTCTAGGAGAGTTCTAGGACAATGTATCAGTCCATCCCCAATGGCTATCGAGCCATGGGGCCTCCCACCACCAGATATCATCACGAGCTCTGGATCAAAAGGACTCTGGCTCGGGTTGAAGTCCTCCCCTTTCCTCGCCTTCCCCTCATCTCTGTACCTCACGAGCTTGTTGTGGGAGGAGATGTTGCTGAAGCTCTCTGGATGATCGAGGTCATCCTTGGAGAATGCCTTGGCCTTCTTGTACGAGGTAGTATGGGCCATGGCATAGAGGTCGAACAGAGGTGGCACCTCCTTCTTGTTTTCTCGTGCCTAAAAGAGGTGAACAAAATATTAGTTAAGGGTTCAAGCTAGCATAAAGAATGAAATTGCATGAATCATGAAGCAAACGACATACCCAGTTATCCCCATACTCAAACAGGTTGGAGCTTCCTTGATGGTGTGGCACACCTCTCATTTGGGCACGCTTCTCCTTGGCCTTGTTGTGTTCGGCTAGCCATTCGGGAGAGCACCACTCATCCACCAATGCCTCCCAACAGTCCATCCTATCCGCACACCATCTCGGTGGCACCTAAGTTAGACAAGAGAAATTTCAGTGCTACGCCTACGAATCAAATCAAAGAAACTAAGTACAAGGCCTTAAGAATAGATAATTACCTTCATAAACTTCTCCTTACTCAGATAATTTCCGTGGCACTTCTTCTTGGCCCTCTTAATGTTACTCGAGGCGTAGTAATCTCGAATATCCTGCACCCGAGCCTCGTGCTGTATGTTTTGAAGTAGGCGCTTGCACTCGGCTTCGAGAACAACAGCCGCTCTTGCCTCGTATTCCTCAAGACACCTATAGAAGGTCTACAATCAAACAAGACAACACATTAGACACTGATTAGTACAATCACTAGGTGTTGTTTATTTTTAATTCTGTAAAGGAGAAATTACCCAAAAGTGACAGATCACAATGTCAGCCACCGTCTCGCACAAGACACCGTCGACCATCTCCTCCGGCGGGGCCGGGGCAGCCTTGTACAGCTCCCAGGTCAGTGCTACCTGTGGAGACTCACTCTCACCGGGCAACTGGACCTTCCCCAGGAAGTGGTGCTGGAGAAGCACACCAAGGACCTGGTTGGGCCTGCGGACACCACCACGCTCGTATTTCCAACCCCTGCAATAGGACAAGGCCAACACATTAGCTATTAATTTGAAGAAACATGAAGGCAAAAGGTTAAAAAAGAGTAAACGCACTTACTTCTCCGCATTAGGCGCAATCAACCACCTCTGGTCGCGGGTCGTCGGCACGGGAGGCAGCTTTGTACAACCATGCTGGTAGACCTTCTTGCCCTCCTCAACCAGCTCGCTCTCGCTATAGGTGTCCTCGGACAAGTAATTGTCCTCGCCACCATCAGTATGGCCACTAGCCTCCGGAGTCACGTGGGACGAAGACTCTGGGACCCGAGTCTCCTTGGACGAAGACTTTGGGACCTGAGTCTCCTGGGACGAAGGCTCGGTGACCCGAGGCTCATCGACCCAAGGCTCGTGGACCGGAGTCCGAGATGGGTCCAAGTCAGACGGGTCCACCCGAGACGGAGCACTCCTGTGGTCAGGAGAATCAGTTGGGGGTGGCGGCGAGGAAGGCGCAGCAGCCTTCCTACCTCTAGAACCTCTCTTCGTCTTCCCGCGACCTCTCCCGGTCAAAGAAGAAGCGCCCGCCGGTGTCTGCATGCTGTGTACCCGCGCTCTCCGGAGTTGCTGGGTGGAATAATAGCACCCCTCCCAGCACACGCCGAGGAAGGAGGCTCAGAGCGCTCTCGACCCCTGCCCACCATTTGTCAACACCTGCAATGATAAAGAGTGAACGAAATTAGTTCAACATAAAAAAACTTAATACCTAATAACATGACCTAATTAATAATATATATGTACATAATAATAATTGAATACCTCACATTACTAATATTAATCTTCATCATCTATATGTGCTCTAGGATCAATAAATGCATAATCATCATCACTATCAGTAATGACATGCTCATCAACATCATCAATAAATGCATCAACATGTGGAAGGCCTCTATGTAATCGGTCAAGGATTGCCAGGTCATCCACAGCAGTAATATCTTCTTCTTTTGTCTCTTCTTGTTCCTGCTCAGGGGTGATGTCAGGTTCACTGCAAGTATCATCGGTGCGAGACACATGTGGCGCTCGGCATTGAACACCAGATCCACATCCCATAAGTGACGCCGGCGCCCGGTGTCCCGCGCGCAGCAATAGTTCTGGGTCGGTGTACATCGGTATAATGTGTGTGTGACTTTCGGTTCGTCGAGGCTTTCCTGAAGTAACTCTCATATCTCACGGTGTGGTGGTGCGCTCTCTCTCACACTGATATGGTGGTGTATATATGTTGGTGGGCACTCTCTCACAGTAATAGTTCGACTGCCAGTGATGGACGCCTCACCTCTTCTCTTCTTGCGCAATATATCGACGAGTATATCACAACAAAGAGAAGAATGATGAGGCGCCCCCCACCACACTAGTCGGGATTCCTCCATCAAGAACACACATGAAAGTTATTTAAGGAAAGCCTCGACGGACCGAAAGTCACACATGCATTATACCGATGTACACCGACCCACGATCACTCATCTTGCCTAGCTACTAGACATGTGTAAGGGTCGGGGTGTCGGCGTGTCATGTCGGGGTCTGGGTGTCAGGGATGTCGTGTTGGGGTAGGGGTGCTGTGTCTGGGTTAGGGGGTTCCTCGACGTCGATGAAACCTCGTGTCGGGGTCGGGGTATCGGGGGTTTTGTGTCATGGTCGGGGTGTGGGGGGTGTCGTGTCGGGGTCGGGATGTCGTGTCGGGGTCGGGGGTGTCGTGTCATGGTGTCGGGGTTGTCGTGTTGGGGTCAAGATGTCGTGTCGGTGTCGGGGGTCCGGGGTGTCGTGTCGTGGTGTCGGGTTAGGGGTTCCTCGACGTCAATGAAACCCTAAATAGCAAGTATCATCGGTGCGAGATACATGTGGTGCTCGGCATTGAACACTAGATCCATATCCCACAAGTGACGCCGGCGCCCGGTGTCCCGGGCACAGCAATAGTTCTGGGGGCCGATTACGGTCGAACACCTATGCGATTTTGTCTGGCAGCCTCTGCGATGAGGATCAAAGCCAAGTTTTGAAACTTCAGACAACCAAACCGACTTGAGTCAGTTAGGGTGTTTCAAGTTTCAACACTTGGCTTTTAATCATCATCGCAGAGGCTACAAGACAAAGTCGCATAGGTGTTCAACCGCCATCGACCCTGAGAACTGTTGTTGTGGGATGACGGACGTCGGCGTAACTTGTGGGACATGGATGCAGTGTTCGACACCGACGGCCACATGTATCTCGCACCAACGATACTTGCTATTTAGGGTTCCATCGACGTCAGGGGTGTCGTGTCGGGGTCGGGGTGTCGGAGGTGTCATGTCGGGGTGTGGGGGGGTGTCATGTCAGGGTCGCGGTGTCGGGGGTGTTGTGTCGGGGTCGGGGTGTGTGTGTGGGGGGGGTGTCGTGTTGGGGTCGGGGTGTGGGGGGTGTCGTGTCGGGGTCGGGGTACCGTGTCAGGGTGTCGTGTCGGGGTGTCATGATGTGGGGGTGTCGTGGTGTCGTGTCGGGGGTTGGGGTCAGTGGCGTCGAAGGTTGGGGGTTAGTGGCGTCGGGGGTGCCGTGTCAGGGTGTCAGGTGTCGTGTCGAGGTCGGTGTGTCGGGGGTGTCGTGTCGGGGTCGGGGTGTCGGGGGTGTCGTGTCGTGTCGAGGTCGGTGTGTCGGGGGTGTCGTGTCGGGGTCGGGGTGTCGGGGGTGTCGTGCTGGGGTCGGGGTGCTGTGTCGTGGTCAGGAGTGTCGTGTCAGGGTGTCGGGTGTCATGTCGGGGTCGGCGTGTCGGGGGTGTCGTGTCGGGGTGGGGGTGTCAGGGGTGTCGTGTCGGGGTCGGGGTGCTGTGTCGTGGTTGGGGTTGCCATGTCGGGGTGTCGGGGTGTCGTGTCGGGGTCAGGGTGCTGCGTCGTGGTCGGGGATGCCGTGTCGAGGTGTCGGGGTCGGGGTGCTGTGTCGGGGTCTCGGGGTGTCGGGGTCGGTGTCCCGTCTCGGGGTGTCGGGGTGTCGGGGTCGGGGTCGGGGTCGGGGTCGGGGTGTCGGGTTCGGGGTCAGGGTCGGGGTCGGCGTGTCATGTCGGGGTCGGGGTCGGGGTCTTCCTCTTCTTCCTCCTTTCCTTTTTCCTCTTCTTCTTCTCCTCCTCTCCTCTTTTTTCTTCTTCTTCTTCCTCTTCTTCTTTTTTCTTCTCCTCCTCCTCTTCTTCTTCCTTTCTTTTTTTCCTCTTCTTCTTATCCTCCCCTCCTCTTTTCTTCTTCTTCTTCTTCATCTTTTTTCTTCTCCTTCTCCTCCTCTCCTCTTTTTTCTTCCTCTTCTTCTTCTTCCTCTTCTTCTTTTTTCTTCTCCTCGTCCTCCTCCTCTTCTTCTTCTTCTTCCTTTCCTTTTTTACTCTTCTTGTTCTCCTCCTCTCCTCTTTTCTTCTTCTTCTTTTCTTCTCCTCCACCTTTTCTTCTTCTCCTCCTCCTCCTCGTCTTCTTCTTCTTCTTCTTCTTCTTATTCTTCTTTTCTTATCGTACCCCTTTTCTTCTTCTCCTCCTCCTCCTCTTCTTCATCTTATTCTTCTTATTCTTCTTCTGTTCTTCTCATAATAATATTTTTTCAAGAACTAACCTAACTTACGTAGAAACTAACCTACCTAACCTAGAACTAACCTAACAAACCTAGAACTAATCTAACTAACCTAACTAACAGTAGCAACTAACCTAACTAACAGCAAAAAAAAGGGGCCAGGAGAGCTCACCGGAGTGGGGCAGCGGGGCACCGGGGCGGCGGGGGTGGCGGGCCGCTGGGCCGCGGGCCAGCTGGTGGTCAGGGGGGCATCGACGGCGGCGCGCGGCAGGAGGCGGGCCGGGGCCGCGTGCGGTAGGGGCACATGGCGGTAGGCTCCGGGGGGCGGGGGCGGTGCAGGGCGCCCGGCGCCGGGGCGGGCGCCAGGGGGCGGAGCGGGACGACGGAGGGGTCGGCACGGGGCGGCGGAGGGGGAGGGGCGGGGGAGCGGAGTGCAGCGGCGGCAGCGGGAGAGAGAGAGAGGGATAGAGAGAAGAGAGATAGGAGGGGGGTTAACGGCCCGTTATAGGAGTTATCCTCTTTGCCGTCTGCCAGCAGAGAGCAAAGTTTCTTTGCCGTCCGCTAGCAGACGACAAAGAGGTGGGGTGGGCCCTTGCAGCTAGCCGCCCAGTTTGTGGGCCCTCCTCACTTCTTTGCCGTCCGCTGGCGGACAACAAAGAATTCTTGGCCGTCCACCAACAGACGGCAAAGAAGTGAGGAGGTTGACCTAGCCAGTGCCGTGCCCCGTGGGGCCCACTCTGGTCTTTGCCGTTTGCTGGCTGACGGCAAAGAATTGCAGATGGCAAAGGGGGTCTTTGCCATCAGCTGGTTCTGTGCCCTCTGCTTTGGGAAGATAGATGGCAAACAGACTCTTTGTCATCTGCTAGCAGACGGCAAAGCGCTGGCAGACGGCAAAATGTCTGATTCCAGTAGTGTTCATTTTTTACGCGAAGTGCATCCAGCTTTTGCCGTAACCCTCCCAACTTTTTAGCACATCCTATGGGGGTGAAATGATGATACCATGCCAACTTTCAACCTTTTGAGAGTTCATTTGTAGTGCTTTTCAATTTCAGGGTCATTTATCTCAAAAAAGTCAGTAAATGCATGAAAAATACCAAATGAAGTTAGGAAGGATTGAAAAATGACGATGAGTTTCCGTTCGAAACCCCGATACTTCGAAAGAGAGTGTCCGTAATGTACACGATACTTCGAAAGAAACTTGATATTATATACAATTCGTGCAACTAAAATTATCAAAGTTATTTTAGTTAAAAAATTTAATAGCAAAAAAAAATATTCATCAAGTATTTTTTGTTAACAACTTTTAATATGCAAAGAAATAACATAAAAAATAGCAAAAGTGAAAATAGATGCGCTTACACTGAAATTCAACCTAAATCCAAAGTGCTAGTTAGGCTCCTAACTACCATTTTGAATTTAGGCAGAATTTCAGTATAAACGCATCTATTATCACTATTAGAGGAGCTCAACATAAAAGCCACGGCGGGGCTTATAAGCAGGTTCGGACAACCTTTGCTTGGCGAGGTGGGACTAAACTCCCACCACACCGCTGTGCAAGGCCATTGGTCCCGGTTAGTGGCCCCAACCAGGACCGATGCCACCCTTTCGTCCCAGTTTGTGCCATGAACTGGGACCAAAGGGCCTGTTTCCCTCCCTATGGGCTGCTGAAAATAGGGCTTTGATCCCGGTTGGTGGCACCAACCGAGACCAAAGGTCCCTGTTTCCCGCCCTTTGGGCAGCGGAAAATAGGGCGTTGGTCCCGGTTGGTGCGACAAACCGGGACTAAAGGTAGCATTTTTCCCGGTTGGGGCCACAAACCGGGACCAATGCTCCTTCTATATGACAAGCACTTAGCAAAATTCGTAGTTTTCATTCCACTTCTCCCTCGTTCCCGCCCCGAGCTTGCCGTCGCCATTCCCGTCCCCGTCGCCGCCCCGTCGCCTCCCCCGTCGCCCCCGTCGCTGCCCCGTCGCCTCCCCCGTTGCTGCCCCGTCGCTGCCCCGTCGCCTCCGTCGCTGCCCCGTCGCTGCCCTGTCGCCTCCCCCGTCGGCCCCATCGCTGCCCCGTCGCCTCCCCCGCCGCCCCTGTCGCCCACCCCGCCTCCCCGTCGCCTCCACCGCCTTCCCCGTCGCCACTCCCGTCACCTCCCCTGCCGCTTCCCCAGTTGCCGCCCCGCTTCCGCCGTTGCCGCGCCTCCTACATCGCCTCCCCCGCCGCCCTGTCGCCGCCTCGCCCCGTCGCCGCCCCATCGCCGTCGCCACCCCACCCCCGTAATCGCCCCGTCGCTGCCTCCGCTTTGAGCTGCCGCTGCCGCGACTCGTTGCAATTTTTTTAAATATATGTTGATTTTTATGCTTTTTTAGTATGTGTATGCATGTTAGATTAGTATGTTTATGTGAGCTAGATTAGTATGTGTATGTTAGATTAGTACGTTTATGCCTTTTTTAGTACGTTTATGTTAGCTAGATTAGTATGTGTATGTTAGATTAGTATGTTTATGCTTTTTTAAAGTAGATTAGTATGTTTATGTTAGATTAGTATGTGTATGTTGATTTTGGGTTTTATGAAAAATTAGTTGACGATGCCCGGCCCGCATCCTCTTCGTCGTGTAGTCCGCGAGAGACTGCTTGATAGGTGCATGTCCGGGGCTGGGCTCCGCCGGGCTGGCACTAGGAGGTGCTTCCTTCTCGGGCTCGGAGGTTGGTGAGGAATGCAGGTATCGTCATCGACCCGGACCTTCTATGGTGGCGGTCACGCGGGCCACTTTTGGTGTGGAGGGAGCCCGCACCCGCGGAGGTGGTATGTCGCCGTGTCAGGGAGGAGGACGAGCACGTCCCTCGCTACATGGCGGCGTTGGACGCCCGGTTTGACAATACCTGGCAGATCCTTCAGGGATCTCACTTGAGTTATGATCCCGTGATGGTTCCTTATCTTTGGGCCTCCATCCCCGGCAACTGAGAGACCGCTAGTGAAGCGAGTTCATCGTCCTCCATTTTGGATTCTAGGATATTCGATCTGTTTTAGTGATATTATATTTGAGGTCATTATAAATATTAATGTATTAGTGATATTTTATCGGTATAATGCTTGTGTGACTTTCGGTCTGTTGTTGCTCCTTGTGTGACTTTCATGTGTGTTCTTGATGGAGGAAGGAATCCCGAATGTTGTCGTGGGGGGCGCTTCCTCTTTCTTCTCTTCCTCACGATATACTTGTCGATATATTGCGCAAGAAGAGAAGAGGGGAGGCGTCCATCACGGACAGTAGAACTATTACTGTGAGAGAGTGTCCACCAACATATATACACCACCGTATCAATGTGAGAGATTGCGCACCAACACACCATGGAATATGAGAGTTATTTAAGGAAAGCCTCGACTGACCGAAAGTCACACACGCATTAATTAAGATCCAAAGTGTGTCGTAATTCTTGAACTGGATTATTCAGGATGATTTATTAGTGATATTATATTCAAGTTCATTATAAATGTATTTGTGATTTGCAAGTTATTTCAGTATTTTTTCTATGTCATTGCTCGATATATGAAACGGGTTGACTTTAGGTCTGTTTCGGCTCATTGTGTGTCTTTCAGTGAGGGAGAGTGTCCGGCATATGTATATATATATGAGAGAGGAAGAATCCCGACTGTTGTCATGGGCGTCACTTCTCCTTCGTTCGCGTGTGCTAGACATTTTGGTGTAATGCACTCGGGGACGAATGGAGGAGCGACCATCACCGACGGTCGCAATATCAGAGGAGTACCCACCATATACGTGAGATGAGAGTTTAGGAAGGAACGACTCGCCAGACCTAAAGTCAACGCGTTGCATATTGAGTAATAGTGATCAGTTTTCTCGTCGTTTCCTTCGATCGATTTTAAATGTCTCAACTATGAGCCCGTGCCGTAATTCTTGAATCATGAACACAGGAAATGTCATCGTCATCAGACGACGATGGGATCCAAGCATGTGAATTTTGTGGTGAAGATAAAGGTCTTTGTGACATGCCTGCGCTGCGAGACAGCAAGTTCTTCACCATGAAGCTTTATGTGGACTTTGATATTTGAATGGTACGCAATGATAACAACTATTTTTCATAATTAAGCATGACTTCACTTTCTTTCCTTCAATGCATAATTTCTGTTTTATACAATTCGACTAGTTCGTCCCCTGTCATGCAAGACGGTATATCTTGGAGAGGCTCGGTTTCGAAGAGCACGAGTGTTTTGAGATGAGGACAGCCAACCTAAAGACTAAACATGGTCACACATTTCTTGTGAAAGTAATGAATGCACCTAATAACACAGAAATAGGGTGCTCAAATTGGGAAGCTCTTTGCAAGGCATATGGATTTCAGGAAGATATGGAAATAACCTTCGATCTTCGTCCCGAAGATCATATTCAAGGAAACATTGACATTTGGGTGGATGTCGATATGTTTCCTGTTTTACCCCCATGTGAGTTTGTCAACCATCCATATTTGTCAAGTAATTTGCATTATATATATAAAAATATTAGGTGTTCATGCATACTAAATTGGTTAATTTTTAATTTACAACTTATGTCGATTCTTCGAGTAAAATACAGAACATAATCGACACGACACACTACACTTATGGATCACATCTAACTTGGGAGGAGAAGGATGATCTTATCTACTTTGTTATTGGTGTCATAGCTGGTAGAGACATCTTCCCGTATAATTTGGGAACTAGCCCAAATTATACATTGTACAGGACACTTTTTCTTCTTTTTCTTCTTTTTCTTCTTCTTCTTCTTCTTCTTCTTCTTCTTCGTCTTTTTTTATTCTCCTCTTCTTCTTCTTCTTCTTCTTCTTTTTTCTCCTCCTCCTCCTCTTCTTCTTCTTTTTTCTCCTCCTCCTCCTCCTCTTCTTCTTCTTCTTTCTTCCCCTCCTCCTCTTCTTCTTCTTCTTCTTCCTCTTCTTCTTTTCCTTTTTCCTTTTCATTTTTTCGTTCTTCTTTTTTTCTTCTAACCTAACTAGCTAACCTAATTAACCTAATAAACTAACTTAACAAACTAATAAAACTAACCAAATTAACCTGGTAAATCAACCTAATAAACTAATAATACTAACCTAATAAACTAACTAATTTAACCGAAATAAAAAACAGAAAAACGAAAAAAGGGGTGACCGACTATGGTACTCACCGACGCGGGGCGGCAGGGGCGGCGGTGGACGGGGGCGATGTAGGGACGTCAGGGGCGGCGGGGAAGGGGGGTGCCATGAAGGCGGTTGCGGCCTAGTGGCGGGGGCCATGGGCGCCGAGGGGCGTCGACGGCGTCGTGCTGGCGGCGAGCGTTGGGGAGGCTGTGGCGGCCGGGGGCAAGGGAGCAGGGGCGTCAGGGCCGTGGTGATGGCGGTGGGCAGGGGTGCAGGGTCATTGGGGGCGGTGGTGGCAATCGGGCGGCAAGGGGCAGAGGTGGCGAGCGGTAGAGGCGGCGGGGGCGGCCGGGCGATGGGGCAGTGGTGGGACGGGGCGGCGCAGTGGGGGTTGAGAGGGAGAGAGAGAATCAAAGAGAGAGATAGGGGTAGGGTGGCGGTTGACGTTATTAGGTAAGGGGCCTCTTTATCTTCTACTCGTGGATGGCAAAGAGTCCCCAGGTAGACGGCAAAGAGCCAGCAGACGGCCCGCTACTCCCACGGGGCTAGTGGGGCCCAGGCGGGTTCTTTGATGTCAGCCTTTCGGCTCTTTGCCGGCAGCTGGGTGATGGCAAAACCCTGGCAGCTGTCAAATGGTTTGTTTGCCGTCAGCCTATTCTTTGTCGTCCGGTATTGCTCAGTTGACGGCAAAGACTATCTTTGCCATCTTCTAGCAAATGGCAAATTGTTGAATTCGTGTAGTGATTAGAGGATATTGACATAGGAGTCAAGTAGGAATACATGATCATAGGTCATACTCATTGTTAAGCTCGAAATGGGGTTACCATTTTTTGATTAAGCATTTTAATGTTTTCTTATCCCTTTAGTTGCTTTATCTCGTGACTTGGAGTAAACGTTTTTCATGGATATGAGCACATACCTTTGAGAGATGTTGATGTCGTAGCACATAGGAGAACTCGTTGTGGATGCTCGATGTTGATGAAGATCATCTTGAGTTGGGAGAAATACTTTTTTGTTTTGGTTCTATTTTTACATACATGGGTTAGTCATGCAGGGAACAAGAAGATACATCCAAATGACATGATACCAATTGAATTTGCAATTGTGATCTCATCAAATATATGTCAAGGATATGTTCGAGTTGTCTTCTTCCTGCCATCATCAAAGATAAGAGTTGTGGGTAGTTGGTTATGACAAGATTGCTTATAATTTGAGTTAATCTCGTGGATTGAAATTATTCCAGGTACCTACAAAAGATTAGTTGCAATACAAGGGAATGCATTTCCAAGGTATATGATAGCATTATATATAGAGTATCATGGAATAGTCATGGAACCGAGCGAGTCTAGCTAAAGTTTGAAGCATCAAGGATGTTCAAGTCACTCCTCAAGTGACAAAACACTTTCTCATCAAGTGGCTAAGTAAAGATATCGGCCAATTGTTTTTCGATATGAACATGCTCGAGATTTATATGTCCTTTGGCAAAATGATCATGAATGAAATGATGTCGAACTTGAATATGCTTAGTTCGCGAATATTGCACATGATTATAAGTAATTTTGATTGCACTCTCGTTGTCACATAACAATGTTACATGACTCACATGTATGGCATAATCCTTAGGAGTTTGAGTCATTCGTACCAATTGAGCACGACATGATCTAGCGATAATGTACTCCACCTCGGAAGTAGATAGAGATACCGAGTTTTGTTTCTTGGAGGACCAAGAGACAAGATATCTACCAAGAAATTGACAAGTGCTTGAGGTGGATTTTCTACCAACCTTGTATCCGTCGTAGTCCGAGTCGGAATAGAGTACAAGGTTAAAGGAATATCCCTTGGGATACCAATTGCCAAAGTTTGGTGTATGTAGAAAGTATCTCATAATTCTTTTCACAGCCTTAAGATGACACTCTTTAGGAGACCCTTGATATCTAGCGGACATGCAAACACTAAGCATGATATCGCGTCGGGAGGCACATAGATATATCAAAGAACTAATCATTAATCGATAAATCAACCGCTTTGTCCTCCATGGTAAGATCAACATATCCACTAGTAGGCGTAGGAGTTTTATTACCTTTACACTCTTGCATGTTGAACTTCTTGGTCAAGTCCTTGGTGTACGTAGTTTGATAGATGAAAGTTCCTTCTCTCGTTTGGTTGATTTGGAAACCAAGGAAATTTTCTAGCTCACACATCATGGACATCTCATACTTCTCGGACATCAACCTTCCAAATTTCTCACTAAATTGTGGGTTAGTACATCTAAAGATAATATCATCCACATAAATTTGGCACACAAATAATTCATCATTAACTCTCTTAGTGAATAAGGTTGCGTCAATTTGACACTTATACCAAGCACGAGGGGCTTTTTTAAGTCCATAGAGAGCTTAACGAAGATTGCAAAAATGGTTGGATTTCTTAGGATTTACAAAACTAGGGGGTTGCTTAACATAGACTTCTTCCTAAATCTCCCATTTAAAAATGCACTTTTAATATCCATTTGGTAAAGAGTGATGTCATGATGATTTACATAAGCAAGCAATATACGAATAGCTTCAAGTCTATTAACAGGGGCATAGGTCTCAACATAGTCCGTACCTTCGACTTGCGTGTAGCCTTAAACCACGAGTCGTGCCTTGTTGCGAACGACTTGACTATCTTCATATTGCTTGTTTTGAAACACCCATTTGGTTCCGATGATGTATTTCGCATCCTTCGGCATCTCCACAAGACTCCACACTTTGTTCCTCTCAAAGTTGTGAATCTCTAAATGCATAACTTTCACCCAATACAGATCTTCGAGTGCTTGTTCCACCTTCATTGGCTCAATACTAGAGATGAATGAGTAGTGTTCGCAAAAGTTAGCTAAGATAGTTTTAGAGCAAGTGATTCTCCCAGTTTGAATGTCACCGAAGATTTTCCCTAAGGGATGATTCTTGTTCACTCTTTCTCGAATTCGAGGTAGCTTTTTCTTGTTGGATGGTGGAGCTTCCTCATCATCATATTCTTCTTCATTGTTCTTGTTGTTGTTGTTGTCTCCTTGATGCGGTGGTGAAGGAGGTTGAGGTGGATCATCATGATGGTCTTCTTCCTCCTCATCATCTTGTCGTGTACCGCTTGTGGATGTTTCCATGTCGTGTTGAGGTTCACCTTTATGCGAAGTAGGAGCTTCCACTTGGGTTGATGAAGTACTTTCCTTCATTTCAATGGATTGAATCTTAGCTTCCGAAGCTTCTTTATCTCCTACATCATTTGGCAATTTTTCAACTTGTGAACCATTAGATTCATCAAACTTCACATATATTGTTTCTTCAACTTTTCGAGTGAAGTTGTTCTAGACACGGTAAGTGTGAGAGTTTGATCCCTAAGCGTGTAGGGAACCGTCATGAGATTTAGGAGAAAATTTGGAACAACGAATCTTATCAAGAACGTAACACTTGGAGCCGAATACCCGAAATTATCGAACTTGAGGTTTGTTACCAGTGAGTAGATTATGCCATTTTACTGAGAAGCTTGTGAAGACAGAGTCGGTTCGTCGCATGACAAGCTGTTTCAACGGCGTCTGCCTAAAAATGTCTTGGCGTCTTGTACTCATCAAGAATCATTCTTTCCATCTCAATAAGATTTAGATTCTTCCTCTCAATAATTCCTTTTTTTGAGGCGTGTATGCAGCCAAGAACTCATGTAGAATCCTTTCTTGGTCAAGAAAGTGTCCACATTTGTGTTTTGAGCTTTGAGAGTGAAGTTCGATCCTTGAACTCCGATCCGTAGTCACTCTGAACTCCAATCCGTTGTCACTCCGAAGTTTCTTGATCTTCACTTCAAGATGATTTTTGAGCTTTGTGAGTGAAGTTCTTGAAGATCTTTTGCATGTGCAACTTATCATCAAGAAAGAATGCCCATGTAAATCTAGAAAAATCATCAACTATAACTAGACCAAAGGAGTTTCCACCGAGGCTCTTACAAGCATTGGGACCAAAACGATCCATATGAAGCAACTCAAGTGGTATCCTAGTAGTAATGATATTCTTTACGGGATGACTTCCACCTACTTGCTTTCCTGCTTGACACTAACTACAAAGTCTATCTTTGTCGAAGATATAATATTTAACACCAAGAATATGATCACCTTTGATGAGCTTGTCTAAATTACGCATACCGACATGTCCTAATCTTCTATGCCAAAGACAACCTTTAGAATATTTTGCAATAAGACAAGTGTGAGGTTTTGATCTCTTAGTGAAATCAACAATGTATAGATCACCTCTACGAAAACTGGTAAATATCATGCTATCGTTATCTGGACGAAACACTCAGCAATCTACTTTGGCAAATGAACATTAAAACCGAAGTCAGAAAGTCTAGATACGGAAATAAGATTATAGCCAAGGGATTCAACAAGCATGACATTTTGAATAGATATATCATGAGATACGTCCACCTTACCAAGACCAAGTACCTTTCCTTTGGAGTTGTCTCCAAAAGTCACATACCTTCGCGGTCCATGGTTTGGTGTGATTTCTTGAAACATGTCTCAATCTCTGGTCATATGATCGGTGCATCCACTATCAAGAATCCATTCCTTTCCTCCGTCCATGTAATCTTTGAAGTTTTCCATGAGACTTAGACTCTTCATAGTCTTATCACACTCAATGTTGAATAAATCATCTTCTTCATAGTAGCCATGTTCCACATTGTCATCATCAATTGGCATATCAACATCATAAGAGACAAGAGATTCGTTAGGATTGAGATAATGACAATGTTTAAGTTTAAGAATGTGAATGCCTTCAAAGATAATGTTGTTGATAGTAGTGACATATACTTTAGCATGCGTGAGGTCACGAAGCTCAAATAAGCATTTATCAAAGTTAGGATCAGTAGGTTTCATTATGTGAAAGGCAATAGCTTTATGGATAATTTCATCAAGATTAATTAATGAATAACTTGGATATCGTTTCTCCAAATCATTCTACAAAGTATAAGCACATTCAAAATTCTTCATTTGATCAAACACAAATCTAGGCAATCCTTTGATAAAGAGAATGACAGTTCTAAGATTATTAAGTATATCAATTTCCTCTTCATGTCTAGGATGTAAGGGATCAATGGGCGGTATATATGGGTTCTTAACATACTTCCTCGAATGGAATTCATTGAATATCTCAAGCATCTCATATTTCCATTTACTATATTACTCCCAATCGAGAACGAGCATTGTATGACTAATACACCCCAAACTAGACACATCCATCTTCCTCCGCGGTGATGAAACCGAAGCTATGGAAACCAAATCTCGGATACCAATTGGGGGGATCGATAGAAGAGACGCCTAGTGGTGGGTGAATAGACTACTTGCAAGAATTAAAACCTAAATTTTTCCCAAGTTAATTGCTTGGCAGTTTTTAGCAATTATAACAAGTCTAATGCACCCTACACATTCTAGTCAACAAATATGGCAGCGGAAAGTAAGACAAACATATGTAAGAGGGTAGAGATAGGAAGATCAAACACAATTGTGGACACGAAGATTTTTCCCGTGGTTCTGATAGGCAGCGCTATCGTACATCCAAGTTTATGGAGTCTTCAACCCATAGAGGGTAACGGTAACGAGTGTCCGTGAAGGCCTCCACCCATGAGGGTCCACAAAGTAGCAACCTTGACAATTCCATAATGGCTTCCATCCACAAAGGACTAGCCTCACTATGGGAAGATCTTCACGAAGTAGGCAATCTCCTTGCATGTACAAACTTCTTAGTTCAACTCCACAACATGAAGTAGGACTCTCTGTAGCAACACCTAACCAATCTAGGAGGCACCACCATCCAAAAGGTAATATGCTTGATAGTGATGATGAACTCCTTTCTCTTGTGCTTCAAGATGATAGATTTCTCAACACTCAATCACTCTCTCACATATTTGGCTTGGTAGAAGAGATTTATTGAGTGGAAGGCAACTTGGGGAGCCTAGACATCGAGATCCATATGGTTGAAGTGGATGATCTTGATCTCACCACAAGTATAGGTGGTTCTCTCTCCGAAATTTGGTTATGGGAAGTGGGGAACTGTTCTGAGTGCTTCTATTTCGAGTGGGATGTGGTGGTGGGGTATGTATAGGCATCTCAAAAAATCCAACCGTTACAACATTATTGACCAACTTAGTGAAACCAAAGCAAAACTCTGTCGTACCTATTTGTGCAAAATGTCGCAACTTTAGGAATATCGATGAGACGGATATGCCATTCTAGGTACTATTGATATGTTTGACCGAGGGCAATTCCCAAACTCGGTGGGACCCACCCATAAAACTTGGAAATTTTGATTCTATAAATTTGGTCACCCGAGTCTTGGTCACCGAAACTTGGTTGCACCAATGTAGTATTGGTTGTACCGAAGTTAGGGTTTGGCTATGGTTCTGTCTGAGGAGAAAATCGGTAGGGTCCAGTAGGAAACTTGGTGGCATCGATTTTGCATGTTAGGGTTTAGACAGAGTATTTTTGTGGTAGAGCTTGAGGGTGTTTTTGGTGGCTAGCACTTGTGCACATGGAGCAATTTTTTCGCCAACATTACCTTACCCCCTTTTAAAAGTATTGGCTTCCCTATGGACTCAAAGTGATTTCTCACAAAGTAAAATGTAGATTCTTCATGCTTGTAAATTTCCAATCCTATTCCTTCCTCTTCATGTGCTTGGGTAATCTGCTCGCACCCTTTTTCCAACACTCTCTATGGACTAAACCTCAAATAAACTAGGTAGTAATATTAGTCCACGAGACAATGTATGTTGTCATGAATTATCAAAACCACCAAGAGGGAGCATATGTGATTTCAAACATCATCAATTCTTTCGTGATCGCTTCATGATCTGATTCCTTTCCATCATCGAAGAATTAACCTTGCAATCCAACACGAACAACAGCCCAAATGGTGAGGTTATGACCAAGAATAAGCATTTTCATTTTATGCTTCCAACTAGCAAAGTTTGTACCATCAAAATATGGACGTTCGCAGTGGTAATTTACCTTACTAGAAGCCATACTCTCCTAGGTTGTGAAATCATTGTAATGCAGACCAAAGCTCTCATACCACTTGTAGGATCGAAAGTATGTCTAGAGGGGGAAGATATTAGACTACTTGACAAATTCAAAATCTAGCTTTTTCCCAATTTTAGTGGTTGGTAAGTTTTAGCAATTCTATCACATCAAGTACACCCTACACATGCAAATCTAGGAGTAGAGAGTAGGGATAGGAAGACAGTACTCTCCAAAAGGTAATAGATGTGGTATGGATGATGAACTCCTTGCGCTTGTGCTTCAAAAGATAGTCTCCTCAACACTCAGTCACTCTTTCATAGATCTGGCTTTGTAGAAGAGATTGATTGGATGGATAGCAACCTAGGGAGGCTAGAAATAAAGATTCATATGGTTAGAGAGGAAGATCTTGATCTCAACACATTAGTAGGTGCTTCTCTCTCAGAAAATGGATGAGGCAAGTGTCGCCTTGTTATTAGTGTTGTATCTACAAATGAGAGGGAGGTGGAAGGGTATATATAGGCATCTCCAGAAACCCAACCATAACAATATTATTGCCCAACTCGGTGAAACCGAAGCAAAAAGTCGGTTGCACCGACTAGTGCAAAATGTGGCAACTTTTGGGCTCTCGGTGAGACCAATATATATAATCTTGGTGAGTCTGATTCCGTTGACCTACACAGTTCCACACTTCGGTGACACCAATTTGTAAAACTTGGCAATTTTGATTTTTGGCAAATAGGTACCAGAAGGTTGGTCCATGCTTTTCGGTTATAACAAACTAAAACTTGGTTGCACCGAGTTTCTAGGGTTTGGCTTTGGAATGTGTCCAACGAAAACTCGGTAGGGCTGAATGTGGAAACATGGAGGCACCAAATTTGACATTTTGGATTTTGACAGAATACTTTGTAGGAGAATTAATGAGGGTTTTGGTGGCTAACCTATTTTCACTTTAGCAACGAGATCATCATAGATACATCATCCCCTTTTAGTAGTATTGACTTTCCTTTGGACTCAAGTGTGATTTCTTTACCTACTAATAAAGGAAGGACTGCTATTGATTGTACGTCACCAAAATTACCCCTAATGTTGCAAAATATTACCCACCAATGCCATCGATAAGTGATGAAAACTGTTCATACAAAAAAATGAGTGGACCGGCCCATGTAGTAGGAACCTCCTATAGTGCGCTCTGCGCGCTAGGAGAAGAAACAAAATACCTGTTTGGGATGGCCCATGTAAGACATATCTGTTTTTAAATATCGTTTTTCTTTTTCTTTTTCTTTTATGTTAGTGTTTTTCTACTTTAAATAATTTTGGGAATTAAAAGAATTTAGAATTAAAAAAAATGAGAATTGTGAAATAAAACGTTGGTTAATTAATAAATGTTATTTTATTTAGAAAATGTTACTGATTTTAAACAAACGTTCGGGAAATCAAAGAACATTCATGTTTTTTAAAAAAATCAAGTATTAAAAAAAGTTAATGAATTTGAAAAAAAAAATCATGAATTCGAAAAATCCTAAAAATTCAGCAAGTGTTCGTAAATTTAAAAAAAAATATTGATTCATAAAAATTTTGATTCACAAAATCACATATTAAATATAATATTTTAGCATGGTACTCCTATTGATCTATGTTTCCTCTAGCAAAAAAAATCATGGGGAGAAGAGGCAGCACATGTCGTTTCGTCCACAAGAGGTGACACACCTTCCCTATCGGAACCACAAACTTTTTATTGAGAATCTATGGTTCGTAGGCGTCTTGTGAGAAAACTTGTCCCAAATTAGCTAACTGTTTTGTAGCATGACACTTATGTCCCAAGCCATTACACCATGCCAAGTTTCTTGAACTTCTGACGAGAGTTACCTTAACTAGAACCTAAAAGCCTAGATTCTTAATGTCTATGGACGAGCCACAAAGCCAAGATGTTTGAAATTCATTCTCATTTCTTGCATGGGAGGTAAACATGAAACTAGGGTAATTTATATGATTTTTCGATCCATTTTGGTGCACCGGACCTTGTGATTCTAATTCAAATTTGGATTATGCTCCTTAAATGCCTAGAAAACTCAATTGAAGTAGAAAATGGCCAAGCGAATCCTATATAATTCTATATTTTAGCATGATACTCCGATTAGTCTATGTCACCTCTAGAAAAAAGGCCAATGGGAGCTGAGGCAGCGGATGTCATTTTGCGCACAAAAGATGACACACGTTCCCTATCGGAACCATGTAGCTTCTTGTGATAATCTACGGTTTGTAAGAGGCTTGTGCCAAAACTTGTCCCAAATTGGATAATTCGTTTACCATGACACATATGTCACATGCCATGACACCATGCCAAGTTTTGTGAATTTCTGACGAAATTTGGATTTATCAGAATTTAAAAACCTAGATTCTCGATCTCTATGGCTAAGCCACAAAGTCGAGATATTTGAAATTCATTCCCATTTCTTGCATGCAACCTAAAGATGTAGGGAGGGACATGTATACGATTTTTTGATCCATTTTGGTGCATTGGACCTTGTGATTGTAGTTGAAATTCTAATTATGCTCATTAAATGCCTATAAAACTCAATTGATGTGTAAAAAGGCCAAATGAACCCAAAATAATTCCATATTGTAGCATGGCACTCCTACTAGTGTATGTCGCCTTTACAAAAAAAGAGAGGGGAGAAGAGGTAGCGGATGTCGTTTCGCCCACAAAAGGTGACACAGCTTCCCTATTAGAATCACATAGCTTCTTGTGAGAAGCTCTGGTTTGTAAGAGGCTTGTGGAAAAACTTGTCCAAAATTGGATAATGTTTTTACCACAAGACATGTGACATGCCATGCCACCATGCCAAGTTTCATAAATGTGTTATGAGATTTGGATTTACTAAGATTTAAAAACCTATACTCTTGATGTTTATGGCTGTGCCACGAACTCAAGATGTTTGAAATTCATTTCATTTTTTGCATAGGACCAAAACATACATCAAGGACACATATATGATTTCTCGATCCATTTTGGTGCACTACACCTTGTGATTGTGTTTCAAATTGCAATTATGCTCATTAAATGCCTATAAAACAGAATTACGAATAAAAAGGCCAAGTGAATCCTTAATAATTCCATATTTTAGTACAACACTCCTAATTGTCTATGTCTCCTCTAGAAAAATGGCCAAGTGGAGAAGAGGCAGTGGATGTCATTTGGGCCAAAAAGGTGACACACATCAGAACCACGTAGCTACTTGTGAGAATCTCCAGTTTGTAAGAGGCATGTACCAAACCTTGTTCCCAATTCGATATGTTTTTTGTACCACGACATATATGTCCCATGCCATTAAACCATGCCAAGTTTCACAAATTTCTGACGACATTTGCCTTCACTAGAATCTAAAAACCTAGATTCTTGATGCCTATGGCCGAGCTACAAAGCCGAGATGTTTGAAATTCATTCTCATTTTTTGCATCGGAGGTAAACATGTAGTCAGGGACACGTATATGATTGTCCAATCCATTTTAGCACGACACTCCTATTGGTCTATGTTGCCTATAGTAAAAAATCAAGGGGACAAGGGGCAGCAGATGTTTTTTACCCACAAAAAGAGACACACTTTCCTTATTGGAACCACGTAGCTTCTTGTGAGAAGCACCAGTTTGTAAGAGGCTTGTACCAAATTGGACAATTTTGTTAGGATGGTAGATATGTGTCATGCCATCACACCATGCCATGTTTGTCACATCCCTAGCTTTAGCATGCACTAGGGTTCATGTTTGCGGTTGCATCATGTTTAAATTCTTTTTAAACTTGAAATGGGGATGATCAAAACCCTAGCACAATTTCAATTCAAATAGGTTCAACCAACATATTTTTCAATGATCCAAAGTGACTATGTAAAATGTTCATCTTCCATGGAATAATTTTGCAACATAAACCAGGGGTGATGCATATTTCACAATGTCATTTTTTTTATTGAATTAAATCCATAAATAATTGAGTTGGAGTTATAAAATATTATAAATATTTTTATAGCTCCAATAAATTTGAAACTTGACGAGGGCCTTTTGAATATTTGCTTTAGTGCCTAGAAAAAGTTTCATATTTTTATAAAATGTTTTAGTGCCTAAACTAAAACAAATAAAATAACAGAAAATAGAAAACAAGAAAAAAAAGAGAAAGGCTTACCTGTCTCACCTGGCCCAGGGGGGAAGTGGCCTAGCCTAGCCCACTAGGGGCAGAGGGTCTTCTTCCACCTCGTACCAGGAGGACATGCAGGTGCGTGGCGCGGTGCCAGTGATGCCCTGGCCACCTCCTGCTCGCCTGCCTGCCTTTGGAGGCCCCTTGAAGCGCCACGGAGCCTCCCCCAAGCCATCCCCATCCTTTCGCCGCTCTCTCCCCTCTCCCCTTGCTTTGTCGCCATTGCCGCCTGAACCAAAGCCGACGTCACCAGCGTCGATTGGCCACTCCGGAGCCTCCCCGATCCCTGTGCCCGCGCCCAAAGATCCTCTGTGAGGCCATGCTCCACTTTCCCCTGTTCCCCCTCTGCCTCGTCCTCTGGCGCCATCCCCCGTGAGCCAAATCTCCCGCCACCACCAAGGCCGCCGATCTCGCAGCACCCGAGCTCCTGTGCTTGCTGCAGTAGCTCCACCGCGTTCGCCGCGCTGCCAGAAAGCTGTAGCCGCCAATAGCTCCTCACTCCGCAACCCCTAGCATTGTGCACCATCTTAGCCGAGCTATGGCCGCTGGGAGCGAGCTTGCATAGGTTAGCTTCGGCCACCCCCGTGCTACCCTAGGCCTTCCTTCGATGCGCATGAGCGAGGGCTTCTCGCCAGTGCCCTCAACTCATCCAACCCCTGTCTGTAGTGCTGTTTCGGTGCTCCTCCGTCGTCGGTTGTGGTCGCCAGCGACTAACCGCCGGTTTGTGCTGACGTGGCCGGCCATTAGGGCCTAAATACCATGTTAGTTAACCCCCGAGCCACTAACATATGGGCCCAACCCTGTTAGTGTTAGTTAGGTTAATTTAAAAACCTATTAACTAGGTGAGTCAATGATAGGTGGTCCCAGCCACCAAGTTTGACCTGGGCTGGCTTCTTTGATCCACTAACATCATGGTGACGTCATGTTGATCCAATAATTGCATTTATGGGTTTTAAATAAATTCTGGAAAGTGCTATAAACTTAGAAAATTCATATAAATTAATTTGTAAGTAGGATGAAAATAATTTATATATGAACATTGATCAGAAAATCCAATGAATCAAACTGTACAATTTCCATGCATGATAGAGAAACCTAAATATGTGAAGTTGGACATTTTTGTTCAAGTACAATATGTGATCTCACTTATGAACTTGATTTTGAACCTTGGGTACAAACATTCTCCATCTAACCACGCTGTGAGATGCATTAGCTCAACCACATCATATTGCCATGACATATTCATGCATCATATTTTTGCATTTGATGTGTATTATTTGTTCCCCCTTCGATGGTTGTTATTCGTGTTAAGCATTGTTCCTGAGGATACGATCGAGTATCCATCTGAGGAGCAGTAATGTTTGATCGTCTTAACCCTCATTGAACATCTTCGATATAAACCCACTCTCTCTCTCTTGCTCTCACTTATTGCATTAGGACAAACATTTCAACTTATACATGTTCCGGTAGTTGAACCCATTCCTTTGCATGACATGTCATTGTCATAGTAAATAGTTGAACCATGCAACCTAACATACCTAGTAAATGCTTGAGCCATGTTGTGCCTTTAACCTACTATGATTGCTATGCTTAGAGTTGTGCTAGGTATGATTCATCTGGGTGATGAACCAGAGTGAACTGGATGTGTTCCGATGATGAGAGTTAAGTGTTAAACCCGATTTGGTAAAGGTAGCAATTAGAGGCTATGTAGGAGAACATTGCGGGCTGCCTCATTAGGACCGTCCTTAAGAACTGAGTCTTGTGTATGTTATCCATGACTAGTTACTACCATGCATTGGGCCCCGAACCAATGGACCCTCTTGACTTATTAACCGACTTGATCTCTCTCTAGGAGTTGCAACTAGTTTCTGGTGTTTATAGGACATGCTAGTGGTCTAATGAGTGGCACCCCGTACGGGTAGGCTTGTGACAAACTAGGCATCATGGCCCGATGTACCTAGCATAGTACCATCCGTCGAGGTGGGCTTGGGAATCATGTACACATCGTTTGGGGCCATTGAGGAAACTTTGGCCGGACTTCCTTGCGGGTTCAGTCTCACATAGGTGATAAACCTGGACTAGAGTCTTGTGCGGTTAACGGTCGTGGACGAATCCTTCGCTGGGTTTCCGCTTGAAGGTTGCCAAGGTGCCTTTTTACGAGCACATGGTAGTAAGTGGCGGGAGCATGTGTGACGAAGTACACCCCTGCAGGGTAATCAACTATTCGAATAGCCGCGTCCGCGGATATGGACTACTTGGAGATTTATATGGTTCATAGGCAATTTTAATGGATACTCATAAAAGCTTCAATACAAGTGTGAGTACCATGGATGGCACTCTCGTAGGAGGACGGGAGCAGATCCATGGTAGTGTATTGTTGTGGTGTTAGTGGACTCGTGTACGCTTCACAAACTTTTCAAAGTTATGAAAGTCATAGTACAGGATAGCCACCAAGTCAAAGCTGGCTTGCTGCATTGAACTCCACAAACCCCCTTCTTCATACCGATGCATATGTAGTTAGTTCTGATGTAAGTCTTGTTGAGTATTTAGTACTCACTGTTGCGTAATTACATTTTTGCAGACGAGACTCCAGTCTTGCTAGTGGTTTCTATGATATGATCGATGTTGACCATTTAGCTTGGGAATCCTAGCCAGAGGTCTAGTTCCTATGGAGGGTCTTGTAGATAGGCACGCTCCCTCAGCCTTCTTCTTTTCTAGATGTCTATACCCAGACATGATATGCTTCCGTTTATTTCTCATATGACTTGTGTGTTGGGTCATGTGACCCCTGTTTGTAATATCACACTATGTTGGCTCTTATGAGCCTTCTAAATAAATTTACTGTTGTTGTATGGTTATGTTGTGATGCCATAGCTGTATATATGCATATCGGAAATTTCATGCGTATGTGTGACGTGCAACGATATGTATGGGATTCGACACCTAGTTGTGTGCCTTTATTAGTACTCTTTACAGGGAACTGCCTCTTTGTGCTTCCACCGAGCCTTGGTAGCTTGTTACTACTCAGGACACATTGGTTGACCGGCATGTATCCTTCTTTGTTGTTGTGTCTGTCCCTTCGGGAAAGTGTCTCGTGGTGTAATTGTGTCCCTGTAGCCTGCTATGACTTGTCTACATGCAGTGATGACATTAATGTCCCATGGTGTAATGGAGTCCTTGTAGCTTGCTATGACTCATCTACACACGCTAGAGGCCGACAACTGCATTGCTGGGTTATGTATGCATGTCCCTATATGGATGTGCCACTTGGCTTCTACGAGTAGTCATCTTGACCCGGGTTCTTTGAAATTTGAATGCTAGCGATATATTCACATACGTGAGCCAAAATACGCAAACGGTTCCAGCCCAGGTGAGGTGGCAGCAATGGACATAACCGTGTGTGAGGCTGCAAAGTGATGTGATGTGTTACAGGCTGGATTCTTATGGCTCAGGGTCGGGGTCCGGACAAAGTTTCATGAATTTCTGATGACATTTGGATTTACTAAAATTTAAAAAACTAGATTATCAATGTCTATGGCTAAGCAACGAAGACGAAATGTTTGAAATTCATGATCATTTCTGTCATAGGACCTAAACATGTAACCAAGGAAACATAAATGATTTAGCGATCCATTTTGGTGCACCGGACCTTGTGATATAGTTCAAACTTGAATTATGCTCACTAAATACCTAAAAACTCAATTAATGTTAAAAAAAGGCCAAGCGAACCCTGAATAATTCCATATTTTAGCATGGCACTCCTATAATTGCACATTTATTGCAGATAATTGTTATTGCAATCCAAACACCTTCATTTGCCTATGTAACCTCCTTTTTCATTTTAAACCAATATGAAAATCAAGTACGTCACAACTAGTTCAAGATCATGAATCGTGTGTGACATAGCACAAAATATCATGGGCCAATCCTCATACATATATGGCCTATGGTGGAAGCTTAGTCGGCTACAGTCCACCATTGGCGCATGAACCACACATGCTCCCCAAGTCCATTATACTGTTCAAACGTCACAGATGAAAGATGGGGACGTGGATCCGCCTGGTGAGGGCAATATTAGAGACCCACTCTGGGTTGAGGACGACCAAATCAGCCATGAGCACTGTAACAACCTCCATGAGAGCGGCCAGAATCTTTGACGGGGTGGTTGTAGCAGCCAAAAGGGAAGATGCAACTAAGATAGCGGTAACAACATCTGTGATAGGGATAGCAAATGGCGATAATGGCACAACAGTTGTCCATTACTCGGAGGCCTCTATAGCCTGATGACGGCTTCCCATGCCTATGCCGAGGCCGTCCGCGCCCAGCTCATGTCGGTCATCGCATAAATAGGAGCGGCCTACTCCAACACCGGTGAGCAACCCACGTTCGAAGAGTTGCCTATCACCGACATCGCTCGAGCAACGGTCTATTCGTTATCGGCCTCCTTAGGGAAGATGGAGGTTGTCAACGTCTAAACCGTGCCTGCTCACACCCTGCTCATGGCGGCCTTTTGCAATGAAATGGCTGATGCGAACTGCGAGATTCTTATGGAGTATGTGGCGATGGATGTCATGGAGCGCCTCCCCTCGAGGTCGTCAAGCGCCAACTGGTCATGGAGGAGGCGGTGTCGGCAGAGATCGACAAGCCCCAGGTGGAATATTAGTCTTCGCTTAGAGTGTCAGTCTTTGTTAGAGTAATGTTTAGGTCAACCAGCTCGGTTTAATTGCTCGATTAAGTATGTGCCTGTTTTGCTCTAGACTCTATTGTGTAGTACTCAACTTAGCAAGTGATGTTAAATAATGCAATGACGTGGATGACCACTCTAACGTGAAAAACTCGGACAAAAATTTGCCACCGTATCCCCATTTTGTCGTCCAAATGAAAATGAAGTGCAAGTCATCGCACATGATTTGTTAGCACGAATCGTGTGCAATGTAGTATCCAATATCCTACGGCGGAAGATTGGTGACCAAAACTTCCACGTTCAAACCCATCACACATGGTGTAAACTATAAGGATAATTGAATTAATGCCCCTAGTTGGGTCACACTGGCATGTTTACCCCTAGTTTTCAAAAATGGTCATTCCCACCCAAACCACTTCGCTTCGCCTATGCTTTTGCCCTTTGACCGTTTGACCGTCACTTTGAAAACTTCATAAAATATTCGTAATAACTCAGAAAAATCCAAATAATATATCAAAATGTTCACAAGTACCTCATCTATATGTGCAAGCCATTTGCATTCTTGACAAACATGTTGGAAAGTCCCCATTCTTGACTTAAAATCAAACTGAAATGGGAACTTTCAAACATTTTTGTTGTGAATGCGAATGACATGCACATATAGGTTATATTTCTCTAAACATGTTGATATCTTATTTGAATATTCTAAGTTAGTATGAATTTTCTATGAAGTTTTCAAAGGGATGGTCAGACGGTCAAAGGACAAAATCATAAGAGAAGCGCAGTAGTTTCGGCGGGAGTGAGTGTTTTCGTAAACTAGGGCTAAACCTGCCGAGTGTGACCCAACTACGGGCACAAAATTAATTATCCCTAAACTATATGATTCGTTTGTGATCTTTACAAATCGCACACAATGTTGTTGGGTTACGATGAAAATATCTACCTCCCCCACCTGTCATACCGAAGAAAGCCACATTCACCCATCCCCCTCCTCTCCTAAGTTCAAACCTTCACTATTAGCTTGTAGTGCCTCCTCCTCACCTATCATGATCCTTCCTGCTGCACGGCCTCCTCCATCTAGTGAGTTAATCCTTGGCTTCCTCATACCCCTCCCCACCCTCCTCTTCCATTCCACATGCCCCGACTACCGAATAAACCGTTCTCCAATAAACCATTCTATCCCCACATAATCGCTCCTTCATGGCAAGCTACTATGTTTCCTTCATGGCAAGCTCCCATGTTTCTTTTGATATGTTGAAGTAAATTGTATCGCTAAGATAACACTCCGATGTGTCTGTCATTGAGAAACCTGGTGTGAGTGTAGGATGGCACTTGTTTTGGAAATGTTGCATAACACATCATTCTGAATGTCATTTTTCCGTTGCTCCAATGTTGTTGGAGGAGACGGGCCATGGGGGCGGCCTGCGTGCGTCCATACGATGGCTCATACGGTCGTATGTGGCCCCAACGTGTTGATGTAGACTGTAACATCCCAAATTGTGGAATGTTATATGAATTAATAGAATGATTGGTTGTTTCATTGAGTGACTGGAATTGAGTGAAATATGAAACTTTTTGAAACTTTTGAATCAGAGCACTTTCCCCTTTTGTTTTGAATTCAAATTTCATCCAATGTAATATGATGAGAGAAGATGACATGAATTCTTCAATATCTGAAATTTTAAATGAAAACCCCTAGAAATTTTCTATTTTGGAAATTCACTTCATATTTTTGGTTCCATTTTAAAATTTGAGTGAATTCAAACTCTTGATTTAAATTCAAAAAAATTGAGAGGAGGAACATGACCCTCCAAAACCAGGGGCATTTTTATGAAACATTTGACCCATAAAACTCAGGGGTTATTTGAAAAATTATTTACAAAATAAATCAATTTAGGCATTTTACGAAAAATATTTTTTAATTATTATTTATTTTGGCCATCGAAAAAAAGTTATTCACATTCCTTATTTTCTCCTGATCATTTTGATATATAATATTCCTTTTTTTGGATTGGATTTGATTTCCAAATCACCTTTTAATTTCCTGTTTTAAAGAAAAGGAAAAAATATCTTTTAATTAGGAAACCTACGAGGCTCAGCAGGACAAATCCGGCCTAGATCTTTTTATAGCCGGATCCGAATCCTTTTTGGATCGGCCACCGATCCGTCGCATCTCTCTCTCCCTCGCTAACTAGTGGGTCCCACCGCCCGACCAGATCTTGAGCCGGTCATCTCCTTCCTTCCCTTCTTCCCACTCCTTCTTCCTCGCCGGAGCCAGATCCGCCACACTCACCTGCCATTTTGGCGTGCCCCCTGCTCCAAGACGAGCCCCCCTATAAAAGGACGAGCCGCGCACCCCGTTCCTACCCGAACCCCACCTTGTCGTGCCCTAACCTCGCTGCCATTTGTCGCTGGAGTCCTTCACCTCACTGGAGCTTTGTGAGCTCACCTCACTCAACCTCATCAGCCCCAAGCCTCGCCAAGACCACCATCTTTGTTATCGCGCTCGTTTGCATCACCTAGTGCTGACGCCGTCGTCGGAGGACAACCAGAGACGTCTCCCCATCAACCTCGCCGCCTCGGCCTAGTCGGAATCTTGCTGAAGACCTCCACCACCGCGGTAAGTCACCGGCATCACCCTCACCCGTCCGATCCTAGCTCAATGGGGTAGATTAGATCTACTTACACCTTCAGTTGAGATCCTGTTTAGTTTAAGTGGACCACCCGTTTTTTTCTGTTTTAGACCGAACTGTTTTCTGTTAGATTATGGCCGTCTGCTCATTTAGCCCTTGCACTCACAGTCCCTAGTGAACCAGGAGCTGCCATGTGTACACTGACCGGCCTGTAGTTGTTTTCAATTTATTTTAATGTCAGTTTTAAAAACAGGACAGTTCTGTTTTTAGTTTTGATATACCTTTTAGAGTTTTTGATGTTTTTGATTGATTCTTTTTGCAATGTGTCAAAAATATATTCTAGTTTCTGTAGATATCAAGTTTGACCATATTTGAATATTTAAATTTGAATTGAAACAGATTGTCTTCAAACATTAATTTGCTTATAACTTGAGTTTAAAAAATAGGTTTTGAGTTGATTCTTTTTGCTACTTGTCCCTAGTGACTTTATTTAACAGTATGTAGAATTTGAGAATTTCTAGCATATTCTAAATTAGGGTTTCAAGCAAAACAAATTCTGTTTTAGTTCTTTTTAGGTTTATTTCAGTTTCTCTTGTTTTATATTGTTTTATTTTATATTAGTTGACAATTTTTTTTTCTGTTACTTAGTATTAATACTTCAACCAAATTTATTTTCATGTCAATTATTATTTTGATAGCATGAAATCAATTATAGTTCTATAATAACTTGCAAGTTGATATCATTGCTAGTTTGATTCCCTATTTGAAAATATTTTTATAAATTGTTTTATAAGTTTTACTTTCTGTTAACTTAGTTGTTTTATACTTATTTTCTCTTATTTTATTATTTTATTTGTTTTACTTGTTGTTAAGTTTATTAGCTAGAAACCTTATGGTGTTTAGTGTGTTATTTTTCATAGTTCTTAGTTGTTCTTCAAAAGTAATTTGTTTGCTAGTAAAATATTTGCTAGAATACTTTTGTTAGGTTTTACTTTGTTGTTGTCTTACTATTTGAAAATAGGATTATTTGTAGAGAAAACCAACTCTTGGTTATGTTGATGAAGTTTTGTTGTTTTGAGTTTTGTCTTAAGTATTTCCTTCATCACAACCCTTTTGTGTTTGATTTTTGTGTTGATTCTTGTTTGATAGAATTGATTGCTAGAAGTGTTTGCTTATGAATGCAATGTTTGATTATATAGATTTTCATCGGAGAGTGACAAATAGTTCTATCAAGTTATTTCTGAGAGCAATCTTATCTTCATCAACCTTACCAGACAAGTTCACTTTGACCATCTATTTCATGCCTATGTTTTATTGCATGTAGTGACATCATTCAGCAAATCCCTCCAGTATTGTTATTGGAATTCTTGTAGTGGAGTAGAATGCATGAGGTAGGAACCTACCACTTGTTACTAAAGCCCCGTGAATGCTAGTTATTTTTAATGCTATGCTAAAGTAGACGGGGTCTAGTATGAGTGTTCGTGAGTGGTGTGAGAAGGAGGACTCCACGTCAAAACGACACCTTCATGAAGGCATCTGCAAGACCTCAAGACTTCGAGACTCAAGAAACAAGTTTTCAAGACACACTACTGGGTGATGTATGGATTTGATGGGCACCCTAGAGTAACCAGTGGATGGCCGGGATGCATGGAGAAGCGCCATGACATCTTGTAGAAAGCTTTAGCCAGACTCAAAGAGACGGATGAATACTTCATGCCCGGAAGCTTACCTTTGTAGCCACAAGTCATTATGGGCTCTGGCTTGGTTGATCTTTGTTGTGACTCTGGCTGGGCAGTGCTACGAGATGTAGTCGGCGTTAGGATTGGATGGGCACTAATAGTAGTCAGGGAAACACTCTGAAAGACCATGTTTCCTTTGTCCTGTTCTCAAACACCCGGCAGTGTGAGGACTTACAAGGAGGGAACGAATCTTGTGGGTAGAGTACACAACACTTTGCAGAGTTAAACCTAATCGATTAGCCGTGTCCCCGGTTACGAACAATTTGAGACTCTGGACTCAGATCTATCTCTGAACTCTCAACACTGGACTGATAATTAATTATGGGCAACTAATGATACTTGTGGTCATTAAGACATCGGTTGGCGGAACCATGTCATGATAGATAACTCTGTAGTGAAAACTCCTGATATTCCTTTGTTGTAGGAAAAGAAAATAAAATCAGCTTTTATGCAAAAACTCAGACACAAAGCCACAAAGCCCTACTGCATTTAGAATTGTCTTTTGTTCTACCATGGTGATCTTGCCGGTACATTCAATGTACTGAACTACACGGCTGCAACGTCCTATGTTGCAGATAAGTTCTACGACGAGTAAGAGTACGATTTAGGGTTACGGTCTGCACTCAACCTGCCGTTGGTGTTATTGGGACTCCACTCCCATTGACTGTTTCTGCTTAGATATCAAGGTATATATCAGTATTATGTTATTTACATGTGAATGCACTTTGATATATATACATTGATGTACTGTGTGTGCCAACATACTGATCCAGGGATGGCACAAAACACACAGAGGGTTGACTCGTTTTGAGTCGGGTTGCTACATAGATGTGGAAGTCAGTCATGGCGTTCGAAACCGGCTTGATACCACGGATGCAAGAGTTGGTCGCGGCATTTGTAAGCAGGCATTGACCCTTGAATCGGCTACGGCACTGGAAACCTACGCGGACGGTGAGTTGTTCACGCCATTCATAAGCCGTTGCGGCCGGTGTAGGATGACACATACGTACATAAATGCAGAATGATGTTGGCCCACACTCCATCTTCGCGGTATAATGACACTTTGATAATGAATAATTGTCCTACGTAAAAATATTGCAAGAAACAGAGTAATTGTGCTTTGATGAATTAATATGTACCAAAAACGGAAAGGCCAAATAGCACATGGTATTTTTTGTCGGATGATCGCAAACACTGGTGTGACCTCGGGTGTCATTGTTGACAAGACCACACAGAGAGTGGTTTGCGAGGCTACCGCAAGGCGATGAAGAGGTGATGCAGATATCCTCAAAGTGGCGGGAAAGCGAGGCCTTGGGTGCCGGCTTGAAGCCACGGAGGAGACACCATAGCGGCCGCTGCAAGGAGGAAAACGAGTAGGTGGCGGCTCGACACAAGGTCCACGCGGTGGCGGCTCAAGGAAATGCACGACAGAGGTGCCATGTTGCGGGGCATCCTGACGGGGATCAGGCTACAGCTCGAATGGTGGTAGCTGAGGTAGGTGCCTTGGAGGCAGTCGGGAGAGGTGATGGAGAAAACGCCGGCGGCTTCGAACGATGCGAGGTGCAGCGAACGCGAAACTGGCTTCGCATGGCCGTGGCTAACGAGGCGAGGCATGTCAACATGGTTGACTCGAGGCAAGGTCAAGCAGGGGTGAGGCCGTGCCTATGACCTGTATCGGACGAGGAGGAAGTGGCGGCTTGGAGCTGCGTGCCGGCTCGAGGCGCGATAGCATCTCAAAGAGGAAATGGTGGAAGCGGCTGGCGGGTTCAAACAAACCAAGGCATATGCTCGATGAAGGTGAAGTGATGGCTTGGCAAGAGGCCTCAGGGTGGCTTGGCGGCCACTCAAAGGTAGTGCGCGGCCAAGTTGACGGAGGCCACACCAAGGCATGCAGACACGACAGCTGAGGCCGGCATGACATGGTTTGTTCATGATGTCGAAGTGAGTCGGTGCGAGGAGGGAGCGACGACCGGCTCGGCGAGTGGGCGAGGCGGGAGCGGGGGCCATAGCAGTGAGCACGAAAGCTGTAACGCCCAAGATGTGATCCTATCCTTATTTTGGCTCAAGGGACTCGAAAGGGATAGAAGCGCATCTCGTTGTTTCACAAGAATGGATATCATTGCAAGTACATGTACAAAAGAGATGAGTATATGGAATTGGCTTAGACTCGTTGTTGGGGATATAACCCCGTGATATAACCCACCATGTGGGGCCGGGTTTAGCTGTTTGCGACTCAACAAGTAAAACTGTCATGGGCCTAAAAGACCAAGACAAGCCAAGGGACGATTCGCTAGGTGGGCCAGAAGAGGCCCAGAGTTGGGCGACGGTGCATAACCCGGAAGCATGGGCCAACCAAGGGTGTGTTAGTAGATGAGGCAAGGCGTCTCAAAGACAAGATCGTTCATGAGTACAAGCCAGTCCGGACTCTTGTAAGACTAGGGCCTCGACATGTGTATATAGAGGCGAGTCCCTGGGGCCGCTTAGGGCAAGTTACAATCCATCGATAGCTAGGTCAAGCGATTTCGCTCCCTTGTAATCGATATCATCATCAATATACACAAAGCAGGACGCGGGCTTTTACGTCTATCAGAAGGGCCGGACCTGGGTAAAATCATCTCTCAATCCTGGCCAACCCCTTCCAGTCGCCACATAGCGGCGATGGCCTCACATCGAGTTCTCCTAAGAGGACATCTGTCGTGACAAAACCACGATAGGTTGCGCCCACTGTGGGGCTGTCGCATGGTGGAGATGAGCTCTCAGAGGGAGCCCTTCCAGTGTTACGGAGCTACGCGGTAGGTGTGATGACCAAGAGTCGTTGTGGGAAACTCTACGTTGACAATTCAAGCTGGGGTCCCGAGGTTGACTCAATTGAGTACGGGTATCGGGTCCCTTTCGGCAACATCCATGTCTTCATTGGCAAATTCAGCGCGTCAGTACCCGAGTCAGACATCTGCACCGACATCCTCGAGTCAGCTCGGCATGCCCAACCCAGCTGGCATCAAGCCATCTAGCGTCATGCCTTCGTTGGTTTTACCCAAGGACTCAGCCTCGTAGATTAGCCGACGGGTAATGGAGACACCACCGTAAACTCTGATGGCGAGTCATCAATGGCAGATACCAAATCAATCTATCCACTGGGCGACTTTCTTGAGACAGAAGTCACCGAGGAGTCAACTAAGACACATAGCCAAGTCGCCATCTACATGGATCGAACAATGGCGACTCAGTATCCGCCAGAGGCAGCGGCCACAAACGGAGCATCTGAGTCAGGCAAGACGCCGTCTCAAGCCACAATGGATCAAATGGCAGAGATGACGAAACACATGGCAACACCGGTCACCGCGGAGAATCAGGAGGAGCACAACGCAAAAATGACGAAACTTCATGAGGAGATGGCCAAAGTTCAGCAACAGATCACCTGAAGGCTGAGGCTCGTCAATTAGGGTTCAAGCAAAACGCTTTCGATGCAATACACCAGAGGATATATAAGATCCGGGTACTGGGAAACCTTGAGCCAACTCGCTTGTTCACAGGCCCGCACACTCGAGGGACTGGGAAGGACCCGCCACGTCACACGGATCGACAGGTAGAGGTGGCTCACCCTCCACCGGTTCAGTCGCCGGATCAACGCTTCCAGACACCACAGGGCCACTTCTCCAACCATATCGATAATATGCTCGCAGCACACACAACTTGGACACACTCCCTATTTATGGGAACACCCCGGTTGAGATCCAGGACAGGAACAAGATCAAGATGTTGAAAACTCCAGTGGCACAATAGGCTCCGTATTCTGACAGCCAGGATTGGATGCACTCCACACCATACGCTAGCCGTAGTAAGAGCCGCCATGAGGAGTCTCCAGCTGTTTCCAGTAGCGGACACCGGCCAACGACTCAGGTTCCCCCAACCCGGCCTCCCCCATCGAACACTCAAGAACTTGTCGACACGGCCCAGGTGGTGCGCCAGGAAGAAGCGGAAGCGGCAGCAGCACTGGTGTGTCAAGTTGCCCCAGTTAGCCCTCAACTGTCTTTCACCACGGGCGGGTCAAGCAACAGAACCATGGGGGTTCCTTGTTTGTCCCTGGCTCTTCGAAGGGAACGCATGCCCAAGAGCTTCAAGGGACCTCGTAAGGTGCCCAATTGTACGGGGATATCAAGCTTGCAGCATGGGTCGAGAGCTATGAGTTGGCCATGGATATGCTTGATGTCAGTGATGCTGTGTCGAACGCATGCCCAAGTACTTGTCGATGATGCTGGAACAGCCAGCTCAAAACTGGTTAAAAAAATCTTCCGCCTATTTTCGTCAACACTTGGGTAGAGCTGAAAGAGCAATTCAACAAAAACTTCAAGGGCGTGTGCAAAAGGCCTATGAAAATTAATGATCTTTAGCATTACATTCAGCATGTGGACCAGTCGGCACATATGTGGACTCGTCGGGTCGAAATTATTCACTCATCAGATGTTATCACGACTGCTCAAGCTGTCCTGATTTTGGAGAAGAATTGCCACTTTCAGCCGTTGGTTCTGAAACTCGGTCGTTTCAAACGAAAGGTTTAGGATATGGGTGACTTAATGGACACCCTTACCAGGTATGTCGAGTAGGATGGCACAAAGGATCACGACTCAGATGAGGACAGAGCTAGCAAGAGCAGGAAAGGCGATGGTGGCAAGGGTCATCATCAAAATCACGGGCACAATGGAAATCCCGGAGGCCATGGTTATAATAGAAAGTGGAGGCAGCCTCATGGTGGGTCAGATTTTGTTTCCAACACTAAAACTGGTTTCAAGAACTAGCGTTGAAATAATCATCATGGGGGAGCATACAATGGCAGAAACCCACGTAATTATGAGGAAGATTTAAAAGCGCCTGCTCTCAAGCATAGTACCCCCAATGCTCGGCTACTCATTCATGGAAGAATTGCTATATTATGCAGAAGTTCTGTAGCCACGCCACTAGAACCATCAAGGTGGCAATGGAGGAGGAAATCCAGGTCAGCATGGACCTAGCGGTTTCCAAGGCGGCTCATCAAGTGGTTTCCCAGGATATTGCTTCCACGGACAGGGCGACTCAAGTAATGACCATGGGCAGCGCTCTGTTCAGAAACCAACATCATAATGTCCAAACTGGTTTTTAGAGCAACCCCAAGCAATTGAACAACGGTCAGTGATACTTCTCGAGCATGCGTTGGTTTCCCGTGAAGAGGAACGGTTCGATGCAGCAAAGTAGAAGAGTATTTCCCTCAGTTTTTGAGAACCAAGGTATCAATCCAGTAGGAGATACAAGCGAGCCACCAATAGATATACCTGCACAAGGAATCAAACTCTTGCACCCAACGCTATAAAGGGGTTGTCAGTCCCTTCATGGTTATTTGCAAGGATGAGATAGAGTATAGATAGATATAATAGGATGCTTGAACGGAAAGTAAAATTAAAAGTAAAAACAATACAGAAAGTATTTTTGGTGTTTTTTGTTTTAGATCTGAAAATATAATATGGAAAATAGACCCGGGGGCCATAGGTTTCACTTGATGGCTTCTCTCATGATGGCAAGTATTACGGTGGGTGAACAAATTATTGTCGAGCAATTGATACAAAAGGGAATAGTTATGAAGATATCCAAGGCAATGACTATGCATATGGGCATCATATGCGTGAAAAGTAGACCGAAATGATTCTAGATCAACTACTATTACTCCACACATCGACCGACTACTTCCTGCATCTAGAGTATTAAGTTCATGAAGAACAGAGTAACACATTAGGTAAGATGACATGATGTGGAGGGGTAAACGCAAGCAATATGATGAAAACCCATCTTTTTACACACGATGGCAACAATACAATACGTGCCTCGCTACCCCTACTATGTCACTAGGTGAGGACACTTCAAGATTGAACCCAAAACTAAGCACTTCTCCTATTGCAAGAATTACCAATCTACTTGGCCAAAACAAACCAATAATTTGATGAGACTTGCAAAGATATGAAATCATGCATATAAGAATTCAGGAAAGACCCAAATAATATTCATGGATAATCTGAACATAAACCCACAATTCATCGGATCTCGACAAACACACCGCAAAAGAGTATTACATCGGACAGATCTGAACATGGTATTGAGAAGCAAGGAGATAGAAGAAGCCATCTAGCTACTAGCTATGGACCCATAGGTTTGTGGTGAACTACTCACGCATCACCGGAGGGGCAATGGAGTTGATGTAGATGCCATTCGTGATCGAATCCTCCCTCGGCAGATTACTTGAAAAGGCTCCAAGATTGGATCTCTCGGTAACGGAGGCTTCTGGCGGTGGAAAAGTGTTTTCGTGGCTCGTTCTGATAATGATGTAATATTTGGGTAGTTATAGGCCGAATATTAGGGCTAGGGGAGTTGCCAGGGGCCCACAAGCCTGCCCGGCGCGGGTGCCCCCCTGGCCGTGGCAAGCGGGCTTGTGGTCCCGTGGCTGCTCCTCTGCCTTGGTTCTCAAGTCGCGTGGCTTCCATATTTTCTAGAAAAAATCTTTCCGAAGGTTTTATTCTGTTTTGACTCAGTTTAATATTCCTTATCTTTGAAACTGAAAAACAATGAAAAACAGAAACTGGCACTAGGCTCTAGATTAATAGGTTAGTCCCAAAAATAATATAAAATAACATATTAAACATATAAAACATCGAAAACAGATAACATAATAGCATGGAACAATCGAAAATTATAGATACGTTGGAGACGTATCAGCATCCCCAAGCTTAATTCATGCTCATCCTCGAGTAGGTAAATGATAAAAACATAATTTTTGATGTGGAATGCTACCGAACATATTTATCCATGTAATATTCTTTATTGTGGCATGAATATTCAGATCTGTTAGATTCAAAACAATAGTCTAATTGTGACATAAAAACAGTAATACTTCGAGCACACCAACAAGGTAGTCATGTCCTTTCAAAATAACATGGCCTTAGAAAGTTATCCCTACAAAATCATATGGTCTGGCTATGCTCCATCTTGCCCACACAAAGTATCTAAATCATGCACGACCCCGATGAACAAGTCAAGCAATTGTTTCACACTTTTGTTGTTCTCAAACCTTTTCAACTCTCACACAATACATGAGCGTGAGCCATGGATATAGCATTATAGGTGGAATAGAATACAGTGGGGTGCAAGGGAAAAGGGGAAGATAGTCTCACGTCGACTAGGCGTATCAACGGGCTATGGAGATGCCCATCAATAGATATCAATGTGAGTGAGTAGGGGTTGCCACGCAACAAATGCACTTAGAGCCATAAGTGTATGAAAGCTCAAAAAGAAAACTAAGTGGTCGTGCAAAATGAATATCCACTAGTTATATGAAAGTGACAAAATAGAAGTCTCTCTATCATGAAGATCATGGTGCTACTTTGAAGCACAAGTGTGGACAATGATAGTAGCAATTGTCCCTTATCTCTTTGTCTCATTTTTTTGGTGGGCTTCTTTGGCCTCTTTTATTATATATTTTGGTTTGGGCTTCGCTGGCTTCTTTTATTTTTTGTAAAGTCTGGATTCTCGTCCCAACTTGTGAGGGAGTCATAGCCTCCGTCATCCCTTTCTCTCATGGGACAATGCTCTATTAATGAAAAATCATCACACTTCTATTTACTTATAACTCAAAGAAAAGGAAATTACAATTCGATTCCTGTAACAAGATAAAACTCTATATGCAATATGAAGTGATGATGCAAGTCATAGAAAAACTACATGGTGGAAGTTGCATGGCAATATATCTCAGAATGGCTATGAAAATGCCATAATAGGTAGGTATGGTGGCTGTTTTGAGGAATATATGGTGGCTATTTTGAGGAAGGAGGGTTTGATGTACCGGCGAAAGTTGCGAGGCTAGCAAAGATGGAAGGGTGAGCGTGTGTATGATCCATGGACTCACATTAGTCATAAAGAACTCATATAATTATTGCAAAATTCTATTAGTCATCAAACAAAGCATTATACGGATGCTCCTAGGGGAGAGGTTGGTGGGAGTTAACCATCGCGCACTCCCGACCCTCACACAAAGGTCAAAATTCATTAGACAAGTCATGCTCCGACTTCGTTACATAGCGGTTCACCATACGTGCATGCTACGGGTATCAAAAGGTTTAACACACGTATCTCTTCATTTCAAAACTACACACTAGCATGACTCTCATATTACCATCCCTATTATCTCAAAACTATATGCAAGGAATCCAACTTCTCATAGTTATTAATGCACTTAATATTAAAGTTTTTATTATATCCCTCTTGGATGCCATTATATTAGGACTAAATTCATAACCTAAACAAATTACCATGCTGTTTTAAAAAAATCTCCAAATAATATAAATGAGGAACGAAAGTTCAATAATTTGTATAAAATATAACACCACCATGCTCTAAAAAGAAATAAGTGAAGTACTAGAGCAACATTGCCTAGCTCAAAACCTATAAGTGAAGAATATAGCTTATTCTAACAAATTCACGATTCAGCGTGTCTCTCTCTACAGATGTGTGCAGCAAGGATGATTGTGGCAATCTAACAAGCAAAGACTCATATCATACAAGACACTCCAAGCAAAATACATATCACGTGGTGAATAAAAATATAGCCTTGGGTAAATTTACCGATGGATTGAAGACGAAAGAAGGGATGCCTTCCAGGGAATCCCAAAGCTTACACTCTTTGGTATCCTTGAATATGACTTGGGTTGCCTTCGGCATCCCCAAGCTTAGGCTCTTGCCACTCTTTGTTCCATAGTCCATAAAAACTGCATCCAAAACATGAAAAACTTCACAACACAACACTCAACAGAAAACTCATGAGATCTGTTAGTATAAGAAAATAAATCACCACTTTAGTTACTGCTATTAACTCATTATTATTTTATATTTGTGTAATACATACTGTATTCTAACTTCTCCATGACTCATACCCCCCGATACGACCAATAGATACAGAAAATAAGAAAACAACACAAACAAAACAGAATCTGTCAAAAATAGAACACTCTGTAGCAATCTCTAAACTTCGAATACTTATGGAACTATAAAAAATCTTAAACATTAGTACAACCACAGAAATTTTTATATCAATCCTTTTTAAAAATTTCATATCAATTTGACGCTCTGGAAAATTCATAAAATCCTGGAGTGAGCGCAAAAGTTTCTGTTTTCCAGCAACATCAAATCAACAACTACCATAGATCACCCCAAAGGTTTTACTTGGCTCAAACACTAATTTAAACATCAAAAAAACAATCACTACAGAAATAATAATGTGCCAAACTCACCAAAAGATAATCAAAAAATAGAAATCATAATAACATTGGGTTGCCTCCCAACAAGCGCTAATGTTTAATGCCCCTAGCTAGGCATAATGGTTTCAATGATGCTCACATAAAAAGTAGTAGTTGAGATATGTAAAAGAGCATCATGAATATCATTAAAAACACTTTTAAGTCTAACCCACTTCCTATGCATAGGGGTTTTGTGAGCAAACAATTTATGGGAACAAGAATTAACTAGCATAGGAAGGCAAAACAAGCATAACTTCAAAACTTTGAACACATAGAGAGGAAACTTGATACTATTGCAATTCCTACCAGCATATGTTCCTCCCACATAATATATTTCAGTATAATCATGAAGGAATTCAACAATATAACTATCATATAAAATTTTCTCTTCATGATCCACATGCATGCAAAGTTGATACTCTTCCAAAATAGTGGGATTATCATTGACTAAAGTCATGACCTCTCCAAACCCAGTTTCAATATCATATTCGTCATGAGTATTAAATAAATTATCAAGATCATAAGAAGCATTATCACCCCAATCATGATCATTGCAGTAAGTAGTGGTCATGGCAAACTCATCAAATATAGCATCCCCAAGCTTTTAGTTTGCATATCATTAACATAATTGACATTAATAAAATTTATAACAATATAATTGAAATCATGCTTTTCATTCAAGGAAACATCGTGAATCACTTCAGCACAATTTTGAGAATCACGAATATGAAGCCAAACTTCATAGAGATAATCAAGTACACTCAACTCACTAGCAATTGCTTCATCATAGTTTGGTCTTTTGAATAGATTTGCAAGTGGATGAGGATCCATAACAATAGATTTTTAGCAAGCGAAGATGCAAGCAAATAGGAAGCACATGGCAAGACAAGCAAATAAAAGAGATCCGGCGAGAAAAAGGCAAACAACAAAGAGGGCGAATAAAATGACAAATTGGTGAAGTGGGGGAAAGGAAAACGAGAGGCAAATGGCAAATAATGTAAATGAAAGAGACGAGTTTGTGATGGGTACTTGGTATCCTTGACTTGCTTTGTATCTCCTCGGCAACGGCACCAGAAATCCTTCTTGCTACTTCTCGAGCATGCGTTGGTTTCCCATGAAGAGGAACGGTTTGATGTAGAAAAGTAGATAAGTTTTTCCCTTAGTTATTGAGAACCAAGGTATCAATCTAGTAGGAGATACAAGCGATCCACCAATAGATATACCTACACAAGGAATCAAACTCTTGCACCCAACACTATAAAGGGGTTGTGAATCCCTTCACGGTTATTTGCAAGGATGTGATCTAGTAGAGTTAGATATAATAGGATGCTTGAATGGAAAGTAAAACTAAAAGTAAAAACAATGTAGAAAGTATTTTTGGTGTTTTTTGTTTTAGATATGAAAATATAATATGGAAAATAGACCCGGGGGCCATAGGTTTCACTAGATGGCTTCTCTCATGATGGCAAGTATTACGGTGGGTGAACAAATTACTATCGAGCAATTGATAGAAAAGCAAATAGTTATGAAGATATCCAAGGCAATGATTATGCAAATAGGCATCACGACCATGACAAGTAGACCGAAACGATTCTGCATCTACTACTATTACTCCACACATCGATCGACTCATGCCTCCATCTAGAGTATTAAGTTCATCAAGAACAGAGTAATGCATTAGGTAAGATGACATATTGTAGAGGGATAAACTCAAGCAATATGATGAAAACCCCATCGTTTTACCCTTGATGGCAACAATACAATACGTGGCTAGCTTCCTATCGTGGTTTTGTCACGACAGATGTCTGAATACATAAGTTCGAGGCCATCGCTAAGGTGATGGACTGAAAGGGGTTGGTTGAGACGAGGGACACAAGTTTACCCAGGTTCGACCCCTCAAGAAGAGGTAAAAGACTACGTCCTGCTTGTGTTGTATTGATTGGAGTATCGATTACAAGGGAGCGAATTCGCTTGACCTAGTTCTCGATTGATCGTCTTTTGTCTAAGCCACCCCGGGGTCTTACCTTTATATAGGAGGTCAAGGCCCTGGGTTACACGAGTCATACACTGACTCTTACAACATAAACAATCCTGTCTATAAGTCGCCTTGCCTTCTTGGGCAAACCGTCCCCGGGCGGCTTAACCGCCCGTGTCTCATACCACCTTCTGTCTGGGCCTCCGTCTTGACCTATCCTGGTAAGCTGTGAGGCCTATGTATTCCAGCTTGCTTCTCTGTTCTTGATTATGAGCTGCCTGGTATGACCCGGCCCCACCTGGGCGGGTCTTACCACGGGGTTATATCCCCAACATTAGGCCCCAGGTTGATTTGAGCCTGCTCAGGTCAATCTTCAAACTCACTTGGTGGCGAGTCTCACACTCCATCACCTGAAAGAAAAATATGTAACCCACTGTGACATCACATCAAATATGCCGAAAAGATTCCATGACGTCACAACGGATCTTTTAAATTAAAATTGTCAGCCTGAATATTGAGGCGTCCATAATGGTCGGTCAGTTTCTGTCGCCTTGATTCCTGTGCCCGTTTCGACTTCCCAACCTCTTAAATAGGACTGCGAAGGGTCCTTCTCATTTCCTCTACCGCATGCGCTTCTTATTCTTCCTCTCGACGCCATAGCCCTGACCTCCATCGCTCCGGTGATGCTCCATCGCTGTCGCCGTCCCAGGCCGCTGCATCAACCTGAACGGACCAGAATATCACCCGCGTCCATCGTGTCACTTCCGATAAGTTATTCTTCGTTATCTAGATCCGTAGCCTAGCACTTGAAACCCATCGAGTTCCTCGGCCCCATTAAAATGCAAGTTTCTCCCGTAATGCTAAATGATGAACAACTCCATGGATCTTGTCGTGTTTATCCTCCCGTTGCGGGAGGTTACGTGGAATCTTCAATGGCCCCGTGTTGATCTGTGGCCGTTCCCTCTTACTGCACGTAGTCTTATTAGTCTCCCTCAGTTCCTCGCTAGGGCTAAAATAAACTTGATTTTTCTCTGCCCATAGATCTGTAGTTACAAAGACAACCTGAGAAACCTGTTTATCCATAATTATTTGTATTTGCCCTCACTGTTGTGCCAACTTAACCCGCCATTGCTTTGGCGGCTCTCCCAACACACTATGCCGGTGGCTCAGCATTATGATATTTAATTTCCTCAGTTGTCTCAGTTGTTGAGATGCTTTATGATCCATCGTGTACCATTACCTTTCACAGCCTTAACCCGTCGTCATGTCTCGGGCGTCTTCAACCTGTAACTGGGTCGGTTCTATGGGATCCGAATAGTTCTTGTAGGATTTCGTAGACACAGGAACTTTGCCGGCTAAGAATTTCATTCACTGGCGGGTTCCGAGCAATGAAAAGAAACCCATCCCTAAAGAGGGCGAGATAGTCATATTTGCTAACCACCTTGCACGTGGTTTCAGCCCGCCCGACTCTAAATTCTTCTGAGATGTCCTCCATTTCTTCAAGTTGCATCCTCAAGATATTGCACCCAACTCCGTCTCAAACATGTGCTACTTCCAAATCCTCTGCGAAGATTACTTACAAGAAGAGTCATTAGTTGACCTCTTCCGAGAGTATTTTTGTTTAAACCGCTAGAGAGAAGTAGCAGCCGGCCCAAGCTTAGAGCTCGGCGGAGTCTCCATTCAAAGAAGATGGGATATGGCCTTTCCGGTCATTTGAATGCCAAGCCACACCAAGGACTGGATTAAGACTTGGTTTTATTGCAAGGATACGTCTCCAGAGGGAGAACACCCACTGCTGGGATATCATCCTACCCGGCTTTGCACCACAACTGAGCTCCTAGACCGAATGTCATCTTCTGCACGAGCAAGCATGCTCCGGCCTGTGCCAAAATTAGAGCCCTCCTGGCCAACAGTCTGACAGGAATTGACCTGATCTGTTGTTGGATCTCTTGGAAGGTCATGCCTCTGAGCCGGCAGGACCGGTTTATGAGTGAATACACGGGTGACGCCAATGATCGTCTCTACTTCAATCATACCACCCTGATAGAAGAAAATATTTTGGCTTCCATCAAGGCACTTGCTCGTGAGTCCGAAGACGCTTGCCGTTTCGTCGGGCTACAGCCTTTCTGCATTTCTAAACCAGATCCACATGTAAGAACATCCTCGAAATGTCTTTATCTTTGGGTTAACTATATATGTATGTAATGATCTTCAACCTCTTGCGGCAGCTCTCGCTTTGAAGCCAACTCCAACTTTTGGAAGAAGAAATATATTCCTCCTACGAAGAAGTATAAGGAGAAGACCGGCGCTCGTAAGAAGAACAGTGTTGTCATAGAGCAGCATGCCATTGATGACTCGGATGTAGAACTTGAGTCTCTTGGCTGCCTTTTTATGCATCTTGCTGACAATGATTACTCATAGGAAGAACTGGAAACAAGCCATGCCAACGTCCTTGAGGTAACCTATATTTCACCTGACTCGAAACACCTTCCACCAAAGAAGATACGATGGGCCATCCGAAAAGTCCCACTTTCTCATCCTCTTGCTCACTTAGACCCCAATTTTCTTTTCAAAAAGCAACAACACACTTCCCGACGCCAAACCCGGAGCACCGGCCATGAAGATCTTGTTGCTAGGATATCCAATTCTCCGGCTCAGCGGAAATGGCCGGCTGAGGTTATCTTTTCACTAAGTTCAGCTTTGCCAACTTTGTATTATAACTTTACCTTGCCTTGTATATCTTGAACTATCTTTTCAGGAATCGCCACCATCATCAGGAGACTCTATGGCAACTAAGCTGCCGTCTCTGAAGATCAACCCGAAGTACGTGCTTTCATGTTTGCATCATATCCTTTGTCATCCTTGAACTTTATATAATAACCTTCTATGCTTTCCAGGGCTCAAGCAAGATGAAGGAAGATCGACGGGTCTACTTCTGCCCCCAATGCCCAAGTGCTAGAGCGTGCCAATCTGGACTCTCCTGCAGCACACACTAAGCCCTCTGCAGCCACAAAGGATGCGCCTGAAGATGCTCGTTGGTCCTTCGAGCCAGTGGCCCATGATATGGCAACTGATAGTCCTCCCAGGACCAGTTCTAAGTCGCCAAGTGCTTTAACAGCCGTCGAAGAACCAATTCTTCCGGACGTCATTATCACTGGTACTGGATTCCAACCTCCCAAGCCCCATGTGCTGACAAACACACTAAGAGGGCTGAAGCTTCGGACAGCCTGAAATTTGAGCTCCCCATGATGGAGAAGTTAACTATCGACAAGCTACATGCTGGTTATCGGAACCACCTGTCCACAAGCCAGAACATGGAGCTCAAACTTGTCGGCTTAATGAAGCAGAAATATGACGTCTGTCTTCCTTTCCTTATACCCTTATGTAGCCCCCAAGAGCTAGTTTAATATATGCAAATGGTAAACCGGGTCTTCCAATCCATGTCATAAGTAGAAACAACTTAGCCTGTAGCCCCCAAGTATCGGCTTAACATGTATATGTTGAGCCGGTACTCGGTGTCGATAGGTTGCTCAAGGGTAGCCCCCAAGTCTGGGTCAGTATAAAAATAGTGGGCCGGAACTTCCCTGTAGATTGAACGAAGACCATATGTAGCCCCCAAGTGACAGCTTAACTTGACGAAGATGAGCTAGAACTTAATTGTAGATTGAATGAAGAGCCATATGTAGCCCCCAAGTGTCGGGTTAACTTGATGAAGATGAACCGGAACTTCATTGTAGATCTTGGAGAGAAAACAGACATTAGCCCCCAAGTGTCGAGTATATTGCTTGCAATATTCTCGAGACTTGCATTATATTTCCTGAACTAACCAACTGGTAATACGTTATCTTGGTGACTTATCCCTCATTTTCTTTGGTATGTCACAGGAAGCTTTGAGCAATGCCGAGTCTGAACTGACCGGCTTAAAGAGCAATCTTGCCTCCCAGCAAGACGCCCGAAGCGAAGCAGAGGAGAAGTGCCAACTTGCCACTGAAGAACTTGTCAAAGTTAAATCTGGTTTTGCTGCCTTCAAGAATGCTGCTGAGATGGAGCAAGCTGCCCTGGCCAAACATGCAGACGATGCTAACTAGTGCCTCATGGTCGCATCAGACGAGTTGAAGTCCTTGAAGCGCCATATCTCAAAGATGACTGTTGCTATCTTTGGTAAGTACTGAAACCTCACCCAATATTCTTACTTAAAAGATTGTGCAGGCGGCTTATATCGCAAAACAAATCTCTGTAGGTCAAAGGAGCCGCCAGCTTGGTGCCGACAGCTTGCTGCAGCTGAAAGCCGTCTACACCCTATCAGAGCAGTTGTACTGCGGAACTCTTTGCACGATCAGAGCAATGCTGAATAAAGAGAGTATCCCCAAGTTCGTGAAGGGTCATTAAGCTCTTATCAACTCTGCCAAAGAAAATTCAAGAACTCAAACGATTAGCCGCCCGGAAGGGCGCAATTGCTGCGGTAAGCCGGGCACTAGCCTTTGCCCTGGAGCTGACTGCCGAAGACATGATGGACGGCTTTCCATCCAGGAAGGACGACAACACAGAATTCACCGAAGCCGATTATGCCCGTTGTATGAAGGCTTCCAGGATCCTTGCATTAGTGCTGGCGGAAGAGGTTGATCTGTGAACTTACCAAGAGTCCTACAATGCTGAAAACAAGTGAGTGCGTTTCCCAACCTTTGAGGCCAGGGACTTAACTCCTGCACGCCGTAAGCATCTCTTTGCCCCTGACATTGACCCATAGCCCCTCTTTGGAGAGGCCAACTTTGAAGCTTTAATGAACAGCAAGTGGGACATGGACAATCTTCAGACCGAGGAGGTCAAATACTCGCCGCAAGATGACCCGTCGGCCAGCTGAGCAAATTGATACTGCAATGGTATAACCCGACTCCTTGACCCGCCAAAATTTGAGCTGTGTACAAAACTTTAAGTCTTGTTTTGGGGGCTCTATGGAGAGCCTTCTAATAGGCTTAGAAAAACGTTGATTGTCTAAACCGTGCCATCGTGCACATGTACAAATTAATATATCTTTTACCGGTGTTTTGCTTCACTCATAGGTTGTCATCAGTTTTTACGGCAGCTTATCTTAAGAGACAAGACCTGCGAAAACAAACACCAAAATATACTCTGCATTGATGTGAGGGCGGCTTGAAAATAGCACAACCCGGAGATGTTAAATCTTTCCTGATCTTGCTTTTTGAATAACTCATGTGCCGGTTCTTCTGGGTGGACTCGCTACTAGAACTCTTTAACAGTACAGGGTCTCTATCGAGATTGGCCGTCAGCTTCTTTGAACAGCTCACGGTCTCTAAGCGAGATTAACTGATAGGAGCGTAACCAACTAGAAAGAGATGCATTAGGACATGAGTACCCTAGTAGCCCATAAACTGCCTCTCACGTGACATAAATCCGTTGTTTTAACCTTAAACAGTGCAGGGTCTTTAAAAGATTAACTGTCTAAGAGTACGAAACGGGCCACATAGCGGCGAGTCGGTAGTAGATGGGTGAGTTTGTCCTCGCTTTCCATAAGCCGGCCCTCACATGAAAAAAGCCACCGGTTTAACCTTAACCGGTACAAGGTATCTATCAAGATTGGCCGTTAACCTCTTTGAACCGGCTCAGGGTCTCTAGGCGAGATTAATTGGTAAGAGTTTGGCGGGTTACATAGCTGAGCAACATCAGCTTACAGGAAGGTGTAACTCAAACTTGCAGCGGCTTAAGAGCCGATCAAGAGGCTATGTAAGCTAAACCCGGTGGGTTGGAAGCCCTCAAAAGACCTTGTTGAAAGAGTCAACTTTTGGGTATATAACCCGCCTGACTGTGGCTTAAGAGTCGATCAAAAGGGTGTGATAAGATAAACCCTGTGGGTTGGCAGCCCCCAAATACCCTTGTTGACGGAGTCAACTTTTGGGTATATAACCCTCCTGACTGTGGCTTAAGATCCGATCAAAAGGGTGTGATAAGCTAAACCCGATGGGTTGGAAGCCCCCAGATGACCTTGTTGACGGAGTCAACTTTTGTGCAAACTAAGATACACGAAACGACAGAGGCCCTGGCTTGTAGGGATGCCAACTTTATTTTATATATATATATATATATATGATATGTACAATGATGGTGTACAATGTTGAGTTTTGATGACTCAGGTATAGTAAGGCCGCATATGAGCTATATTCCACGGCCAGCGGGTTTCTTGCCCAGAAGTGCTTGACTCGTCTCGCATATCAATAAGATAATACGACCCATTGTTGAGATTTCTGCTGACCACAAAAGGTCCTTCCCATGGAGGGGATAACTTCTGCGCATCCGTTTGATTTTGAATTAAACGCAACACTAAGTCGCCTTCTTGAAACGTCAGGGTCTTAACTCTATGGCTATGGTAGCATCATAGGTCTTGCTGATAAATCGCCGATCGAGCCGCCGCCAGATCCGGCTCTTCATACAAAGCATCCAACGTGTCTTGACGTGCTGTCTCATTATCCATCTCAATGTAAGCCGCCACTCATGGTGAGTTATGACGTATATCACTTGGTAATACAGCTTCTGCGCCATAAACCATGAAGAAAGGTGTATAGCATGTTGATCTGTTGGGAGTAGTTCTGATGCTCCATAAGACTGATGGCAATTCCTCTAACCAACATCCCGGCGTTCCCTGCAAAGGAACTATAAGCCGAGGCATGATACCTCTCAAGATCTCTTGGTTATCACGCTCTGCCTGACCATTGGATTGTGGATGAGCAACCGTAGGAACGTCAAGCCGGATGTGTTCACTTTCACAGAATGCTTGCATAGCCCCCTTGGATAAGTTCATACCATTATTTGTGATGATACTATGAGGGTAACCAAAACGGTAAATCAGCTTTTTGACAAACTGAACCGTCATAGTCGCGTCACACTTGCTAACCGGCTCAGCCTCCACCAGCTTAGTAAACTTGTCCACCGCCACCAAGAGGTGGGTCTTCTTATCCTTCGACCTCTTGAAGGGCCCGACCATATCAAGCCCCCAGACCGCAAACGGCCAGGTAATTGGAATCATACGCAATTCCTGAGATGACACGTCAGCACATCACCCGAACTTTTGACAGACATTGCACTTGAGAACCAATTCTTCTGCATCCTTGTGACCCATCAACCAGAAGAAACCATGCCGAAAAGCTTTGGACACCAGAGATTTTGGACATTGCACTTATGTAACTCGCCATTGATGATTGTCATAGACTTAGATAGCCGGATGATCTGTCTTGCCAAGGTCTCCTCCTCAGGTAACTCACCGCGTGTTAAGTACGCAAAATAAGGCAGCGTCTAGTCGGGGATAGCATGTAGAGCCACCACTAGTTGCCCCTTTGGGTCAGGTATAGCTAAGTCTTCCTATGAAGGTAGCTTGACTCACGGGTGATGTAGCACGTCCAAGGATACGTTAGGTGACACCGGATTTCGCTGGGATCCCAACCTTGACAATGCATGAGCCGCCTCATTTCTACGACGATCAATATGATCCACATGATATCCCTTGAAGTGACCAACGATGACATCCAACGCCTTACGATAAGCGGCCATCCGCGGGTCCTTGGAATCCCACGTGCCTGAAACCTGCTGGGCCACGAGATCTGAGTCGCCGAGACATCGCACCCGGCTCAGGTTCATCTCTTTGGCGACCTGGAGGCCATGAAGAAAAGCTTCATACTCAGCTGCATTGTTAGTACAAGGAAACCTTAACCTTAACACACAATAGAACTTATCACCTTAAGGGGAGGTTAAGACAACCCTAGCCGCTGATCCTTCTAGTTGCCTGGATCCGTGAAAGTGAATCATGCAATATGTGTTATCCGGCTCCTCCTCAGGCACCTGACACTCTGTCCAGTCATTTATGAAATCCAGCAAGGCTTGGGACGTGACCGCCATGCGAGGCATGTATTTCAGATTAAGAGGTCCAAGATCCAATGCCCACATAGCAATCCGGCCGGTGGTTTCTCTGTTTTGAATTATGTCCCCCAACGGGGCAGAGTTGACCACTGTGACCTGGTGCCCATAAAATAATGCTTCAGCTTACGGTTCACCATGAATTCGCCATACACCAGCTTCTGCCAATGTGGATATCTCTACTTGGACTCCATCACAACATCACCGATGTAGTAAACCGGCCTCTAAACCAGATATTCCTTTCCTGCCTCCTTACGCTCAACAACAATTGCGGCACTAACAGGCCTGTTATTAGAGGCCACGTATAAGAGCAAAGGTTCCTTCTCATCCAGAGCGGCCAAGACCGGCGGCTCAGTGAGTTGCTTCTTGAGTCCTTCAAACGCTTCACCCGCCGCAGTACTCCAAAAAAAGTTGTCTGTCTTTTTCATCATCTGGTATAAAGGAATGGCCTTCTCACCCAAGCGACTTATGAACCGGCTTAACACAGCGATTCGACCTGCCAAGCACTGAACATCATTGATGCATGCCGGCTCAGCTAGGGAGGTAATAGCCTTTATCTTATCTGGATTAGCCTCGATGCCTCATTCAGAAACGAGAAACCCCAAAAGCTTGCGTGAAGGAACTCCAAAGACAAGTCGGGTTCAGCATCATCTTATAAACTCGTAAGTTGGCGAAAATTTCCTTCAAGTCGTCAAGTAGAGTCTCCTTTTTCCGTGACTTGACCACAATATCATCCACATATGCATGAACGCTGCATCGAATTTGGCTGTGAAGACAGTTCTGCACACAACGTTGGTAAGTCGTCTGGGCACTTTTGAGCCCAAAAGGCATAGACACATAGCAGAAAGCACCAAAAGGCATGATGAAGGCCGTCTTCTCTTGGTTTTTGACTGCCATCTTGATCTGGTGGTAACCAGAATAAGCATCCAGGAAGCATAAACTCTCACAACCCATTGTTGCATCAATAATCTGGTCGATACGGGGGAGAGCAAACGGGTCAACCGGACAAGCTTTGTTAAGATCCGTGTAATCCACGCACATACGCCATGTGCCATTCTTCTTAAGCACTGGCACTGGTTAAGAAGCCACTGTGGGTGAAATACTTCCATGATGAACCCTGCTGCAAGAAGCCGGTCCACCTCTTCCCCAATAGCTTTGCGTCGTTCTTCATTAAACCGCTGGAGGAACTGCTTAACCGTCTTAAAATTAGGTTCCACATTAAGGTGGTGCTTAGTGAACTCTCTCTCTCTGCACACCTGGCATGTCAGAAGGTTTTCATGCGAAGATACCCCAATTGTCACGGATGAATTCGACGAGCGCGCTTTCCTATTTGGGATCCATATTGGCCCCAATAGTGAACTGTTGGGATGAGTCGCCCGGAGTGAAATCCACCAACTTGGTATCATCTGCCACAAAATTAAGGGGTGCCTCAGATTTCGTAGTAGGCTTTCTGAACGGAGTCATGTCCTCCGAGTCAACATTTTCCTTATATAACTTGAGTTCTGCTTCAGCACAACTTGACTCTACGTAAGTTGCATCTCCTTCCTCACACTCAATTGCCGTCTTCCAATCCCCATGCACGGTAATCGTAACGTTTAAACCTGGCATTCTGAGCTGTAGGTAGACATAGCAAGCCCTCACCATGAACTTGGCATAAGCCGGACGTCCAAACAGGGCATGATATGGACTTTTGATCTTGACCACCTCGAAAAACAAGGACTCCACCCTGTATTATATTCGTCACCAAAGGCAACCTCCAACGAGATTTTACCCACTGGATAAGCCAACTTTCCATGCACCACCCCGTGAAATACTGTCGAAGAAGGCCTAAGATACTTAGCGAGAAACTTCATCCGGCAAAATGTGTCAGAATACAGGATGTTGATGCTGCTACCGCTATCCATAAGCACCTTAGTAAACACATATCCTCCCACTTGGTGGCAATGACCAAAGCCAGCCGCCCATGATCGTCAATGCGCAGCAGGTGATCCTCCCGGCTCCAAGTTATGTCATACTCAGACCACTTCAAGTATTGCGGGAGAGCCGGCGTGGTTGCATTAACTGCCCTCTTATGCACCTTCTAGTCTCGCTTGTCAAGGCAGGTTGTAAAAACATGATATTCACCCGTGCTGAGCTGCTTCGGATTACTTTGATACCCGGATTGGTTATTCTGTTGCTGATTACCGCCACCAGATTGTTGATGACGACCTCCTTGATTGCGCTGACCCTGATACCCGGACCCTAAGCCGTTGGGGCCGAGACCAGCTCCAGACCCGTGTGGCCAAAACCCGCCTGGTGGGCCACCACCTTTATTATGATGCTGCCGCAGGCTGTAATCCCGAAACTACTACATGATGTAGCAATTCCTCCATGTATGACCTGCCATCCTATCAGGCTAGCTGTGCTCTGGACAAGGTTTGTTAAGCATCTCCTCCATATTGAACGGAGTTTTACCATTCTTAAAGGGTTGTTTGATGTTCCCGTTGCCCTTAGCATGATTGTTCTCGGTGCTGGTGTTTGCCACCAATTCTGACCCGCCTTCTAGCTTCTTCCTCTTGCCATGGTTGCCACTGCCTGCCGCACCCTTGCCATTGTTATTCTTCTCGCCCTGACCAGGCTTCTCCTCATCGGAGCCTGGGTCCTTCGTATTGTCAGAGTCGGCATACTTTGTGAGAGCCTCCGTGAGCTCCCCCATATCTTGACACGAGCGCTTGAGCCGGCCAACCTTCTGCTTTCGAGGCGTAAAGTGGCAATTCTTCTCCAGAATCAAAACCGCTTAAGCCACCGTAATCTACTCAGATGAGTGGATGATAGTTGAGACCCGCCGGACCCAATGATGAGCCAACTCATCCTCCAGTTGCACACAATGATATAAATCCACAATCGCCATGGGCTGCTTGCATGTTCCTTGGAAATTTGTGAAAAACTTTGCCTTCAACACGGCCTAGGAATTAATGGTGTTGGGTGGCAAGCCCTTCAACCATGTGTGAGCCGGCCCTTCCAGCATCATGATGAAATACTTGGCACATACTGCGTCATTAATGTCTAGCATCTCCATGGCCAGCTCATAGCTCTCAATCCAAGCCTCCGGAGGCAGGTCAACAGTGTAATTTGGGACCTTGCGAGGGCCCTTGAAGTCTTTCGGCAGATGCTCATTCCGCAAAGCTTGTGCTAAGCACGACACTCTCACGACCTTGGAGGTTATTCCTGGTCCCACCGAGATGGAAGGTGCAGGTTCTTGATGAGCCGCTGCTGCCGCCTCTCGCTGTGCTCTCGCCCGGTCCACCAGCGCCTGAGCATCCAAAGCCGCCCGGTCATCTCGTGGCGGGTCCCGGTGTCGATCGCTACGGGAAACTGCCGGTGACTCATAGCACCGGCTATAGCTATGGCTAGGGATGGGGGTTGAATGCACGTGACTCTGGCTGCAAGTGTACTTATCCTGCAGGGCCATTGTCGTCTGCAAGTATCCGATAGCGTTCTGCACCTCCTCTGCGAAAGATGCCTCGTCCAGGATAGGGATTGAACAAAGTCAAGTCGCTGTCGTGACCATGTTCTCCGCCAGGTTGGAATAATGACCCACCAGCATTGGGAAAAACAATGGAGAGGCTTGGTTCCGTCGGGGCGGGTTATCTTGTTGAGCCGCCGGTCGGCTTCCAGGTACTTCCGCCGTCCGTCCTGTCCCGACGTATTGAAAAGATTCCTGGCCTCGTACTGATATGGCAAGCGGGATTGATGCCTCATCTGTTGAACTGCCGCTGCAGACTGCTGCTCCAGCTCTAGGCGGAAAGCATCCGCCCTAAGGCACTCCACCTCTGCCTCCATCTGATCCATCATTGTGTTGATCTCCTGTTGAACTTCGGTCATCTGATCCTTTAGCCTCGCGATCTCCGTGTTCCGGGCCGCTTGATTTTCAGCTCTAACCTCCATGTCCATCAGGGTTGTAAGCTCATTCATCAGATCTAGAAGAACCTGAGCCGGCGGCCTACCAGCCCCCAATCCCGCTGCACCGGCGGCTATGCTGCTCGGGGCAGGAACTAATCCTTCCATGAATACGGCGACATGGCTCGGCGGCTCATGATCCTCCGGCTCGTGATATTCTGACTCAACATAAGGCTCGTCGTAGCCCCCGAGACCGCCATTGTGCAGCTGGTAAATAGATTCCATCTCTCCGCTCGAAGATCCATCCTCCAAACAGATGAGAGTTTCTTCTAACATAGAACCTTCAAGATCCATGCCCTGAGTGAAACCAACGAAGACATGCTTCTCAGTCGGGTCAAGACTGGCGGATTGCACGTGTCGGGCGGGTTGCACGCACCGGGCCGGCTCGACGATATTGGCACAGATGTCCGGCCCGGATTCAGATCCCCCGATCTTGCCAATGAAGACGTTGATTCCGCCAAAGGGGATACGGAAACCGTACTCAATTGAATCGGCCTCAGGACCCGAGCCGACGTCGTCGATGTAGAGCCGGCCACGACGACTCCTGTTCATCGTGCCAACAGCGTACACCTCAATCCCTGGGAGAGAGCCCTTTGAGAACTCAACACCATCGAGCGCTAGCGCCACGGTGGGCGCCAACTATCTTGGTTTGTCACGGCAGATGTCTGAAGACTTAAGTTCGAGGCCATCGCTAAGGTGATGGACTCAAAGGGGTTGGTTGAGACGAGGGACACGAGTTTATGCAGGTTCATCCCCTCAAGAAGACGTAAAAGCCTATGTCATGCTTGTGTTGTATTGATTGGAGTATCGATTACAAGGGTGCGAATTTGCTTGACCTAGTTCTCGATTGATCTTTTTTTTTGTCTAAGCCGCCCCGGTGTCTCACCTTCATATAGGAGGTCGAGGCCGTGGTTACACCAGTCATACACTAACTCTTTCAACATAAACAATCCTGTCTCTAAGTCGCCTTGCCTTCTTGGGCAAACCTTCTTCGGGTGGCTTAACCGCCCGGGTCTCATACCACCTTCTGTCTGGGCCTCCGTCTTGGCCCATCCTGGTAAGCCATCAGGCCTATGTCTTCCAGCCCGTTCCTCTGGTCCTGAAAATGAGCCGCCAGGTATGACCCGTCCCCACCTGGGCGGGTCTGACCACGGGGTTATATCACCAACACTACCCCTACTATGTCACTGGGTGAGGACACCGCAAGATTGAACCAAAAACTAAGCACTTCTCCTGTTGCAAGAATTACCAATCTAGTTGGCCAAACCAAACCAATAATTTGAAGAGACTTGCAAAGATATGAAATCATGCATATAAGAATTCAGGAAAGACTCAAATAGTATTCATGGATAATCTGAACATAAACCTACAATTCATCGGATCTCGACAAACACACCGCAAAAGAGTATTACATCGGATAGATCTCCATGAAGATCATGAAGAAGATGGTATTGATAAGCAAAGAGAGAGAAGAAGCCATCTAGAGACTAGCTATCGACCCATAGGTCTATGGTGAACTACTCACGCATCATCGGAGGGGAAATGGAGTTGATGTAGATGCCCTCTGTGATCGAATCCCCCTCCGACAGATTACCAAAAAAGGCTCCAAGAATGGATCTCTCGAGAACGGAGGCTTCTGGCGGCGGAAAAGTGTTTTAGTGGCTCGTTCTGAAAATGATGAAATATTTGGGTATTTATAGGCCAGAGATTAGGGTTAGGGGAGTTGCTAGGGTCCCACAAGACCGCCCGGTGTGGGTGGCCCCCTGGCCGCGTCAAGCGGGCTTGTGGCCCCGTGGCCGCTCCTCTGCCTTGGTTCTCAAGTCTCGTTGCTTCCATATTTTCCAAAAAAATATTTCCGTCGATTTTATTCCGTTTGGACTCCATTCAATATTCCTTATCTGCGAAACTCAAAAAACAAGGAAAAATTAGAAACTGGCACTAGGCTCTAGATTAATAGGTTAGTCCAAAAAATAATATAAAATAGCATATTAATGCATATAAAACATCCAAAATAGGTAATATAATATCATGGAACAATAAAAAATTATAGATACATTGGAGACGTATTAGTTAGTACCGCGTCTTCACCACCCAAACTTGCAGGCGGGACAACAAACTCAAAAAACAAGCCACTCACGTGGTTGAGCCGACAGTTCCTAGGTATCTCAACTGGACCGAATATGAGGTCACTTGGAGCAGGGCGGATCACCCATCCCGGGTGGATAACCCAGGCTATTTGGCTCTGGTGGTGGTGCCTCGGGTTGGTGGGTACACCCTAACGAAGGTTCTTATGGACGGGGCAAGGAGCATCAACATCCTGTACTATGACACCTTCCAGGGGATGAACCTCTCTGAAAAATAGCTTATTACCTTCGACCACCGTCTGTCATGGTATCATGCCAGGGAAGTCGGCATATCCGATTGGACAGACTAAGCTAGACGTCGCTTTTGAGGATGAATTTAACAACAGATGTGAATATTTGATGTTTGAGGTCGTCAAGATCAAAAGTCCCTACCGTGCCTTGTTTGGGAGGCCGGCTTAGGCTCGTTTCATAGCCCGACATTGTTATGTGTACCCCAAACTTAAGATGCCGGGTCTCAAAGGTACTAGTACCTTGGTCGGAAGCCGGAAATAGCTTAGGAGTGTGAGGAAGGGGATGTAGCTAATGCAGAGTCAGCATGCATAGCTAACAAGCTAAAGTTCCATACATCCAATGTTAACCCGGTGGACATGAAACCCCTCAAGAAACCCACCACTGAGCCTGAGCCGCCCCTAAAGTTCATGTCAACTGACGATAACAAGCTAGTTCACTTCACCAAAGGCAACTCTTCTAAATAGTTCACTATTGGGACCGGTCTGGACCCTGCATAGGAAAGCCTGCTCATCAAATTCATCTGTGAGAATCAGGACATCTTTGCATGGAGACCATCTAACATGCCTGGAGTACTGAGAGAATTCACTGAGCACCACCTTAATGTGGACCCAATGATGAAACCAGTCCGGCAATACCAACATCATTTTAACGAGGAGCGACGCAAGGCCGTCGGGGAAGAAGTCGCCCAGCTCCTAGATGTTGGGTTTATTGTCAAAGTTTTTCACCCAAAGTGGTTGTCTAACCCAATGAGTGTTCTAAAGAAGAATGGCACCTTTCGTATGTGCATTGATTACACCAATCTCAATGAAGCTTCTCCATAAGATCCCTTTGTCCTACTCCATATCGAGAAAATTATTGACTCTACGGGACATTGTGAACACATGTGCTTCCTGGATGCAAACTCAGGGTATCACCAGATCAAAATGGCGAAGGAGGATCAGGAGAAGACGACTTTCATCACCCCTTTTGAAGCTTTGTGCTATGTCTCCATGCCTTTTGGATTCAAGAGTGTGGGGGTGACTTATCAACATTGTATTCAGAATTGTTTGCACAGTCACATTGGGCGCAATATTCACGCCTATGTTGATGACATCGTGGTGAAATCTCAAAAGAAGGAGATGCTCTTGGATGACCTTAAGGAGGCATTCGATAATCTTCGAGTGTACCAGATGAAACTTAACCCGACAAAGTGTGTTTTTGTGTTCCTGCTGGCAAGCTACTGGGATTCTTGGTTTCTGAGCATGGCATCGAAGCTAACCCGGACAAGATCAAGGCGATAACCTCACTTGGTAAGCCGGCTAACATCAATGATGTTTAACGCATGGCGAGTCGTATTGCAGCCTTGAGGCAGTTCGTAAGCTGTCTTGGGGGGAAAATCAATTCCTCTTTATCTGCTGCTCAAAAAGTCAGACAATTTTGTTTGGACTGATGCACCCAATGTAGCTTTCGAAGCCCTCAAAAAGCAGCTAGCTTAGCCACCCATTTTAGCAGTCCCGACCGACAAAGAGCCCATGCTGCTATACATCGCCTCTAATTCTAAGGCGGTGAGTGTTGCAGTAGTTGTTGAGCGCAAGGATGCAGGAAAAGAGTATCCAGTTCAGCGGCCAGTCTACTTCGTCGGTGAGGTCTTGACCCTATCCAAACAGCGATACCCACATTGGCAAAAGGTGATGTTTGCAGTCTTCATGGAAAACCGGAAGTTGAAGCATTACTTTCAGGAACATCCAATCACTATGGTCAGTTCAGCACCCCTGGGTGATATCATTCAAAATCGTGAGGCTACTGGTCGAATTGTCAAGTCGGCAATCGAACTTGGCCTTCACCATGTGAAGTATACACCCCGTACAACAATCAAGTCCCAAGCATTGGTGGACTTCATCAATGATTGGCCGGAGCTTCAAATCCCGCAAGATAGACCAGACAACACATACTAGACTATACATTTTGATGGGCCCAGACAGTTGGAGGGCTCGGTGACTGGAGTAGTTTTATCTTCTCCGAGAGGTGACAAATTCTGTTATGTTTTACGGGCCATGTTCCCCTATACTAACAACGCAGCTAAGTAGGAGGCCCTCTTACATGGGCTCAAGATTTGCCAAAGAGATGAACCTCGGCTAGGTCAGGTACGTGGGCGACTCAGACCTGGTACCTCAACAGGTCTCACGAACTGGGGACTCAAAAGATTCCCTAATGGCGGCTTATCGGCGCACGTTCACCAATGTTGCGGGTCACTTCCAAGGTTACCAGGTGGACCACATCGATCGTCGATATAATGAGGCGACAGATGTGCTGTCACGCCTCGGCTCTCATCGCAAACAAGTCCCCGACATGTGTTTCTGGACGTCCTCCACAACCCTTCAGTAAAACTACCTTCTGAGGAGGATATATCTATTCCTGACCTAGAATCACACCTGGTGGCAGCTCTCTGCGCTATTCCTGACATGATGGTGCCATTCTTGGCTTATCTTGCTCGAGGTGAGTTCCCAGCTGAGGAAACCCTTGCCAGATAGATAGTTTGGCGTTCCAAATCCATGACTATCCTCAAGGGCGAGTTACACAGGAGAAGCGTCTGCGACGTTCTTCAATGATGTGTTTCCCCTGAGGAAGGACAGGAAATTCTCAACGAAATTCACTCGGGCGACACACCATGTCCGCACACGATCTTTGGTGGTGACGGCTTTCTGTCATGGATTTTATTGGTTAACGGCTCATGCACATGTAGAGCACATCGTGCGCATGTGTGGTGGATGTCAAAAATCCGCTAAACAAGCTCATGTGCCAGCTCAAGAACTACGCACGATCCCAATCACCTGGCCATTTGTAGTTTGGTGCCTCGATACGCTTGACTCATTCACGATGTCTTGTGATAAGAAGACTCACCTGCTCGTTGCGGTTGACAAATGTACCAAGTGGGTTGAGGCAGGGCCTGTCAGCAACTGTGATCCGGAAACAACAGAGAAATGTTTGAAAAAATTAATCCACCATTTTAGCTACCCTCACAGCATCATCAGGGATAATGGTACCAATCTTTCCAAAGGAGCCATGGAGCAGTTTTGTCAGCATGAGCACATTGGGCACAATTTAACCACCGTGGCACATCCACAGTCATTTGGACAGGCCGAGCGGGCTAACCAGGAAATCTTGAGAGGAATCAAGCCCTGGTTCATGGTCCCGTTATAGTGCACCCGTCGTTGTTGGGTCAAGGAGCTCCCCGCAGTACTTTGGAGTATCAAGACGACTCCAAAAATATCCACTGGTTAGACACACTTTTTCTGGTTTATGGAGTCGTGGCAGTTTTGCCAAGTGACATTCGCAATGACTCTCCTCGAGTTGCCGCTTATGTTGAAGCCGACAATGAACAAGCACGTCAAGACTCCATGGACACCTTGGAAAAAGAAATTGACTTGGCAGCAGCAGGATCAACTATATATCAGCAAGACCTACATCGCTATCATAGCCGTAGAGTCAAGAGCCACACTGTAACGCCCAACATGCAATCCTATCCTTATTTTGGTGTGAGGGCCTCGAAAGGGGCATCTCGTCGTTTTGCAAGAATCGATATCATTACAAGTACATGTACATGACAGATGAGTATATGGAATTGGCTTACACTCCCCACAAGCTACACCAAGATAATATCAACACAACAATATATTCAAACATCATACGTATGAGCAGGGTCCGACTACAGACGAAATCAAATGATAAAATGACATCCATCCTTGCTATCCGAGGCATCCACCTGGAACCCATCCTATATCGATGGAGAAGAAGAACTCAAAATCAAACAAGCATCGCGCTCACGTCAAAGCAACGCATTACTTGTACCTACAACTATTATTGTAGTAATTTGTGAGCCACGGGGACTCAGCATTCTCATTTCCAAGGGTATCAAGACTAGCAAAGCTTAATAGGTGAGGTATGGTTAAGTGGTGAGGTTGCAGCAAGCAACTAAGCATTTATTTGAGTTGCTAACTTATGAATATAGAAAGTAAGGTGGGTGGTCTATGCATAACGGACGTGAACTAGTAATGATCACTAAGTGATCCTGAACATCTACTTACGTCAAACATAGCCCCACCATGTTCTCTCCCGGATAAGGAATCAGGAGAATACACAGTCCCGTTATGCACATGGTTGGTGTATTTTATTAGAATTTACTTCAACTTTGCTATGACCGGGTGTTAAACAAAGTTTCTAGGTTGCCACGTAACCACGGGCACGGCTTTTCGAAAGATTTAACCCTGTACGGGTGCTCCAACTCATCCATCACAAATTAACCACACGCCACGGAAATAACCTCGACAATGAAACCCGTGATCTCATTGGATATTCCGTAGGAAAATCTCAACCTCGAGATAGACAGAAGTGTATTCAAAATTCCGCGCACAAGACGTCCGAGAAAGGTAAAAAATCGAGCAAGGCCACCCGGTAGGCCAGATCCCAATTGGAGCCGCATGTATCTCTATCTCGGGCACTACCAGATGAGCAGTACATACTGTGCCATGATAGAAATCCCTCGAGTTGCCTCTAGGTGGCCCCGCAAGTGGCTGTAGGTTGGACAAACCGTCATGAGGAGCACTGGCCCGGATTGTTGATTAAAGCGCTGCGGGTGCCGATGGGTCCCTATGCATTTTATTAGTTATTAGGAAAATGTATTACCAATGTTGGGCCTTGCCAGACAATCTTTATTCTAAAACGAAAATCAAGGGGGTCCCCATAACAACCCCGAGCATGTTAGGAGCGCTCAATAGTGAACATAACACCGGTACACAAGTAACTAGGGGCGGCAACAATGGAACAAAACACCGAGCAAAAGGCCAAGCCCTCCACCTTTACCAAGTATATAGGTGCATTAGATTAAATAGCAATAATATTGTGATAGCAAACGAATGTCCATGTTTTCACATGGAAAAATTGCACCTGCAGCTAGAAACGCTATAAGAAGGGTTGAGCAAGCGTAACATAGCCAAAGAAAGGTTTGCTAGGATGTGGAGGGGTTAGAGGCTTATCATGACATATTTGGGAGGCTTGAGAAACAAGTGGTAGGAAGAGAGACATAGCGATAGAAAACAAGACAACTAGCATGGCAATAATAGTAGTGGTATCCAGGGAAATGATCATCTTTCTTGAGATCCTGCTTGGAAGAAGAATGAATCCATGAATAAGATGAACCAACGTAGTCAAATCGATCCTCGCACTCCGAACACTTTCGTAACCCTATCGAGAAGAAGCAGTCCAAAAACAACAATCAACACATGATACACCACAACATATGCATGATATGATGCGCAAACAAATATGATGAATGTCCATTTAAATATGCAAGGCATGGCAAAACCAACAATCAATTACTACACATTAAGTGAAGCAACATGCAACGAGTTTCATATTGACAAAACTCCACAATCAATTTATTTAGTTCACTCTTGTTTAGGTACTCATCAATACTATATGTTGTTAAGCATGGCAAGACGTGAAGCATACACAACTACAACATCTAGGCATTTGAAATGAGGCCAGAACAATGCATAAATCATTTTTATCGGAGCTACAACATCTACACATTTTTCTAGTCAAGTTACACAGGTGGAACATTTTTATCGGAGCTACGGTTTTGTAGTTATGAAATAAATCATTTTAACATGGTCATTATGCAAATTACGTGAAAACAACAAGTTAAACATTTTTATCATGCATGAAAGTTGGTTATTGTGAATCTACAAAAATTCTAAACACTTTACATGCGATGGACGGTTATTTAGTTATAGGCATTTAAAATGCATGACAATTTCCTGTAATTATGCAATTACTGGTTAAATATGAAATTGCAAAGAACAAAAAGTATATATATGGGCCAACTGCACCACAGCACAGTGGCCCGGAAGTGCATTAGGCCCAAGCGGCTCAGTGTGATGAGTGTGTGTGCGATACAAATGAAAGAAAACATTGAAAAAATGTGGGATTCCTGGGACTTGAACCCAATAGCTCTTGGGTGGAACCTGACCATGCTTGCCACATCGGCTGGAACCCTGCTCGAGGGAAATTAGAAAACCACTACTGTCGGCGTCTGGGAAAGGGGGTACCCAGCCCTGCCTGCCTGCGGCCCAGGGCATGGCCCACTTGTCAGCTAGGTGCGGCTTGGCGCGGCATTGCTCAAGACAAGGCCCTCACGAGGACCCTGGGATCGCGAGGCAGAACGACATCAAGACCAGGAAGGATGGGCCTCCTCTGGCCCCCTCTTGAGCGGCGAAGATCTCTATGCAGAGTCCGGCCTCAGGAGTCAAAGGTGATGCAAGGAAGGACATGCGGGCGCCAATACGCCAGGCAACACAGTTTCCCCATTGGTGCCAAGGGAGCAAGGATGTACGCAGGTTCCAAAAGCGCCGCCCAAACGTTTCCCTTCCGATGCAACAAGACCACGACCTCAAGCACTGCAGTACGGATGGCATCGCCTAGCCCACCACCGCATTACCAACAGCTACTTTGCAGACGAAGATCACCTGTGGACAGGGCGCAGATGTACTCCTGTCCCCCTTCAAAACTGGCCGTTGTGGGATCCCTTCCTGCCATTGTGATAAGGGAAGGGGACCCAGGCCACCGCTATATATAGAGGCTATGCCACACCATAGAGGCGATCGGATCGAACACTTAGCCACACAACGCACCACCACCAGATAGCATGCCAAGAACACATCTTGAGAACCCTAGCAAAGCTCAAGCCCATTGTACTAGTTCATCCACACAAACCTCCACGAGAGGCAATCCACCAAAGCAGGAGTAGGGTATTATGCTTCACAGTGGCCCGAACCTGTGTAAACTGTCGTGTTCATCTTCTTCCTCATCATCGTGTGAGTTTGCTATCATATCCATCGAGTAGTAAGCTAGGTTGGGTAAGGTCGCGGGAAGTCTTTGCACATGCCCCTGTGTTCGAACCTTAAGGGTTTTGCGGAGCCCGAAATCCGACATTTGGTGCGCCAGGTAGGGGCGTGTCGAAGCATCCCCCCTCTCAGCGGCTATTAGCCCCTGTTCGGCAACTCCTTGGCGGGCAAGATCCTCGATGCCGGCCGGACCATGGCACGCGGGGCCGGTCGTGCGGTCGCCTGCATCCTTCGCGGATCCCAGGAGACCTCCTCAAACTGTCAACTGAAACATTTCCTCCACCATGTGGGGGCGGTCCAGCCACGGCCCGAGCTTGCGCCACCCCAGTCATGGCCAGAGATCGACATCACCTTCGGCCCCGACAACCACCCCAAGGTGACAACGGTCATCGGGGCGCTCCCCATGCTGTGCATGCCCACCATAAGCGGTCTGGGCCTCTCTTAGACCCTCATCGATGGCGGCGCCAGCCTCAGAATCGTCTCCCTAGAGGCTTTCAATGCGCTGCAGCTACCTTGAAGCCGGTTCGCGCCTTCGTGGCCCTTCGCCAGGGCGGTCGAAGGATCCGTCGACCCCGTAGGATCGGTGCGCCTCCCCGTCACCTTTGGCACCCGTTCCAACTTCCACACCGAGCAGGTCGACTTCAACGTCGCCCACATCGACCTTCCATACAACACAATACTTGGCTACCCCGTGCTCACCCAGTTTATGGCGGCAATGCACCCGGGCTACAACGTCATCAAGATGCCCGGGAGCGCCGACATCCTCACCATCCAGGGAGGCGTCAAGGACGCCTCACACACGCTCAAGCTCGCCCAAGTCGTTATCTGCGACACACCCCATCCTCAAGGGCGACACGCAGGCTACTGGAAACTTTGCGGGCGTCCTTGACATCACGCGAGTAGAAAAGAAGTAGCTGTTCTCCTAGAGTCGGGCGGAGATGAAGCGGGTGCCGATGGACGAAGAAAACACTGGTCCTACCATCACCATCGGTGCCGACGCGCACGGGATCAAGAGGAGGCATTGGTGGCGTTCCTGCGTGCGAACGAGGACGCGTTCGCATGGAGCGCCTCCGATCTGGTTTGGGTCCCGAGGGATGTGATCGAGCACCACCTCATGGTGTACCTGAACGCCCGCCCAGGTAAGAAAAAGGCAAGAAGGCAAGCACCGGAGAAGCAGGCATTCATTTCCCAAGAGGTCGGCAAGCTAAAGGAGGCTGGTGTCATCCGGGCGGTACGCTACCTGGAGTGGCTTGCCTACCTGATGGTCATCCCAAAGAAGTGCGGGAAGGAGTGTATGTGCGTCAACTCCACGAGCCTCAACAAGGCTTTCCCCCATGACCCGTTCTCGCTACCAAACATCGACCAGATCATGGACTCCATAGCGGAGTGCGGCCTCCTCTACTTCCTCGACACCTTCTCAGGCTAGCACTAAATCAAAATGGCCATGGAGGGTGTCGAGAAGACTACTTTCCTCACCTCGTGTGGGGTATTCTATTACACATGCATGCCCTTCAGGCCGCGGAACGCTGGGGCAACCTTCCAGATATCGATGCACATCGCCCTAGGGCCACAGCTCGAGAGAAACGCGGAATCTTACGTTGACGACATCATGGTGAAGTCCAGGGAGGGCAAGAACCTGATCGAGTACTTGGAGGAGACATTCGCTAGCCTGAGGGAGATAAACATGAAGCTCAACGACCCTGAAAAGTGCATCTTCGGAGTCCCCTTCGGCAAGCCGCTCGGTTCATTGGTGCCGCACAGGGGAATCGAGGCGAACCAGGAGAAGATGAAGGCCATAAGCAAGATGAGCACACCCCAAACACTCAAGAAGATGTAGAAGTTGGCAGGTTGTGTGACCTCCCTAGGGCGCTTCATCTCTAAGCTGGGCAAGTGGGCCCTATCATTCTTCAAGATCATGAAGAGGAAGGGGCCCTTCGAATGGACCCCGGAGGCAGATGCTGCCTTCAAGAAGCTCAAGCAATACCTCACGAGCCCACCGGTGATGGTGGAACCTCATCCTCTGGAGCCATTGCTGTTGTACCTGCCTGCCACCCCCACTTCATTAGTGCCGCATTGGTGGCGGTCAGGGAAGTGCGGGCAACGCCCGCGTCGCATCCCCGAGCACGAGCGGGCCCCATGCACGGAGCAAGGGGGCTCCCAAGATCCCATGAAATCCGTTTCTCCCGAGGACGGACCTCCTGATGCCATCGCCGCTCTGGAGGCCCCCGAAGTGCAGGACCCTCCTGAGGCCCCTTCTGCTCCAACGGCCCCTGAGACATCCAATCCTCATGAGGTCCCGACTACTCCAACAGCCCTTGGGGCGCCCAAGCTTCATGAGCCCTCCGCGGGACATGACACCACAAAAGACCTCACCCTCGTTGAACACCAGGTCTACTATGTCAACACGGTGCTACGGGACACACGCTCATGCTACCCCATGCAATAGAAGCTCCTTCTAGTGCTCCTTGTCGCTTCGAGAAATCTACGCCACTATTTCCATGGCATCCCATCAAGGTCATGTCTGCATGCCCCCCACAGAAGGTCTTGCGCAACCCTAACACAGCGGGAAGGGTCGCAGAGTGGAACATCGAGCTGCATGCCTTAAACAAAGAGTTCAGCACCACCAGGGTTATCAAAGGGGAGTCTCGAGTGGACTTCATGGTGGTGTGGAAAGAAGCCCCCGACCGGGGGCTGGACAGGACATAGCCCCGGCCCCCCGCGACGAGATACGAGAGGGCTGGACCATGCACTTCGACGGAGCCTTCACATGCCTAGGAGCAGGGGCAGGTGTCGTTCTCACCTCCCCGGTTGGAGACAAGGTCAGGTATGCCATACAACTCTATTATAGCATGGGGACAAGGTCTCCAACAACATCACGGAGTACGAGGGCCTCATCGCAGGTCTCAACGTAGCGGCGGCCTTGGGGGTGCAGTGCCTCTCCATCACGGGCGACTCTCAACTCCTCGTCAACTTCTCCAACAAAGAGTAAATACCCAAGGACGATCATATGGAGCATACTTGGAGGAGGTACGTCAGATTGAAAAACATTTTCAGGGCTTCGAATTGCAGCACATCCCGACAGTGCAAACAAGGAAGCCGATGACATCGCCAAGAGGGTGTCGCAGCGTGAGCCTCGAGAGCTGGATGTATTCGAGGAGCGGCTCTTCAAGCCCTTCGCAGCACCGCCGTCTAAGGACCAGGTGCCGCAAAGTTGGGAGCTCCCCTTGGCACCACCCCTGGGGCTCCAGACTGCGGCCCAACCTTAGGAGCTTGACTGCTCCTGGCACTGGTGCCTCAGGACGATGACTGGATACAGGAGCTCAATGCGTACATGCTTCACGACACGCTACCGGAAAAGGAGGAAGACATAGAGTGCATAGCACGGCTGGCCACGTCTTACTGCCTGCGAGACGACGAGTTATATCACAGGCGCCCGAACGACGTGTCATTGTGGTGCATCTCCAAGGAACAGGGGTGGGAGCTACTGGCAGACATTCACGGAGGGGACTGCGGGCACCACTCCACATCGTGCACTTATGCGGGGAAGGCGTTTCGATCAGGCTTCTGTTGGCCCTCAGCGCTGAACGACACTATTGAGATGGTGCGGTCTTGCGAGGCCTGCCAATTCTACGCCAAGCAGATCCACCAACCCGCCCAAGGTCTCGAGACCATCCCGCTCTCCTGGCCTTTTGCCGTCTGGGGGCTAGCAATATTGTGGCCCTTCCGGCGGGCAGCTGGCGGGTACTGCTACCTCTATGTTGCCATCGAGAAATTCACCAAATGGGCTGAGGTGGATCCGGCGCGCACCATCTCGGCTGGATTGACCGTCAAATTCATCAAGAGCATCATGAGCTGCTTTGGCGTCCCCAACCGCATCATCATCGACAACGGTTCATAGTTTACAAGCAGCGTCTTCAAGTCTTATTGCGTTAACCTTGGAACGCAAATTTTCTATGCCTCGATATCCCACCCTGGCAACAATAGCCAAGCGGGGTGCGCCAACGTGGAGGTTCTACTAGGCCTCAAGACCAGGAGCTTCAAGAAGAAGATGGAGGCTTGCAGTAGGGGCTGGGTCGATGAGCTCCAGTCCATGTTGTGGTCCATCCGCACCACCATGACTAAGCCCACCAATGAAACCCCATTCTTCCTTGTCTACGGAGGCGAAGTCGTCGCGCCTCATGAGGTCAAACACCTCTATCCCCTGGTAGTGGCGTTCGACGAGGAGTGTCAGGATGCCACGCGGGAGATGGACCTCTTAATTAGGGAGGAATCTCGAGCCCAAGCCTCTCTTCGAGCTGCAAGGTGCCAACAAGCACTGCGGCGCTACCACTGCCGCAACATCTGCTCCATAACCATTGAAGTCGGTGACCTCATCCTGAGGCGGGTTCTCTCCAGGGAGGGCTTGTAGAAGCTCTTGCCCATGTGGAAGGGCCTGTTCAAGGTCATTCATGTCTCCAGGCCAGATGCAGTGCGCTTGGAGACTCAGGATGGGGTCCCCATCCAGAATGCTTGGAACATCCAGCACCTCCGAAGATTCTACCCATGACACTGTCACATAATAATGAGCGAGATATATATGCCCAGAGCCCCCCGAGGATGCAGAGGGGTTCCTCCCATGCAATGTGGTAGCCAGATCTCTGTGCTGCCGGAGAAGTCGACACTACTCATCAATGGCTAAGCCCATGCAACGTGGATGCCCTACGCTTAGTGTTGCGGGAAGTCAAAGGCTAGTCTAGGTGTTGGACGCGACTGTTATTTGCTCTTCTCGCATTTGAATTTGCCAACTTTCCTGGAACAAAACTCGGGGGTTTTTCAACTCATATTTTCAAGAAATGGGTCAGGGAATCGTGTTCATCGCCAGCACCCATCTTGGGTTTTTTCTCTCCAGGCGAGCACTCGCCTGCTCCCTTCCTCCTCGCACCTCGTGAGCTGGGGCTGGGGGCATGGTGCTCGCACCTCTCCAAGGCCTTGGCATCTGGATCCTTGTGTGGTACTCTTGGATGAGTTAGCAGGCCCATGACGCTTCATACTCACTCGGGGGCTCCACTCACGGCCCGACGAGCCATCTTGGGGCCTTGGGAGGCCCACCCCTCTTGGGGCTGGAACAAAAAGTTTCTTTGGGAGCTGCTCAAGCATCAAAGGGGTGTCCTAAGCAGCATGCTTAGGAGCCTTACCGGTCATATAGCCACTTAGCAGCCTCGATGCCATCCTTGGTGATCCGGCCGGCATCGTGAGTGTTTGGGCCTCGCCCCGTGGTTTACGTCCTTGGTGATTCAGCCGTAAACCACGGTGGTAGGGAAATGTGTGGGACTGGGACTCGACGACGTAGAGCTGCTAGAGCGTCCAAGGGGGCTCCTGAGCAGCACGCCTCAGGAGTCGTACTTGTTATAAAGCCACTAGCAGCCTCGATACCATCCTTGGTGATCCGGCCGGCATCAAGGGTGTTGATGCCTTGCCCTGTGGTTGTGTCCATGGCTAAATGCAACTATGGTGGTGGGGAAATGTGCGGGACTGGGCCTTGCAGATGCATAGTGCCGAAAGGGCTCCCAACTGACCTCACTTGCTGGAAGGAGAAGACCGCAGGATGCCTGGATTCACCAAGCGGCATGACCACACCTTCCTGGGAGCCTACGAAGGACACGACAAGATAAGTACCCTTATCATAATCGAAGGGCTGCCTCAAGTAAGGAAAACGCAAAACCCGGGACACATAGCAGAAGCACTAACAAAAGGGGGCTTACACCCAAGTTCATTACATGCCTGTAGGGCCTTTCTTGGTCTTTAGTTGCAGGGGCAGGGAAAGGAAGAAAAAGCCCTTCCACGGGGGTAGCTGCTTTAGGGTCTCCGGACCCCTGCATCGGCGCTCAGTCGGAGTCCTCCTCCTCCTCCTTCACGGGCGCATGAAGTCACGCTGGCGCAGAGGCTTCCGGGGCAAAGGAGCGGCACCGGGCCAGCGGGTAGCCCCTTGGGGTTCGAGCCTGGTGACACGTCGTAGCTGTTGTCATTGTTGTCGATGCTGTCGCTCGGCCTCCCCTCGGATGGGGTGTCGCTGTCGCTGTCATTGGAGGAGTGGCGCTTGTCGTGGAGGCCAAACTCATCTCCAAATAAAGCATTATCATTATTTTATGTTTCAAAATATCCTGCAACTTTTTATTGGAGTTTGAAATATTCAAACTTGATATTATAAAATATTTGGGATATTTTTATCAAAGGATTTGTACCTGAAAATAAAATAAAAAAAATGTCCAAAATTAATATAAAGAAGAAAATAAAATAGAAAGAATTGGAGGATGAACCTGGGTCGGCCTAGCTGGCCCAGCTCCATCATCGTCCTCCTGGCGGCCAGGAGGACGGGCGTGTGGCCAGAGCACGCACGCGGGCGTGCCTCCACGCCGGCAGCTCCTGCCTGCTTCCCCTCGCTAGCGCGACAGGGATAAGCTCTAAGAGCCGTCCCCGTTGCCCTCTCCCTCTCGCCCTCGCTCGCCTCCCTGCTCTCCTCCTCCTCTGCTCTACCATGGCCGCTGGTACCTTAGCTTCGCCGCTGTAGTTCTAGCCGCTCCCCCTTCCTTTTCAGCCCTCCAATCACTCAGCCTCGTCGCCTTATCCCTTCTCGTCGAGCCTCGCATCGCCAGGAGCCCCGAAGCACCATCCCCGAGCTTGTCTTCCTCCTCGGACCCAAAGCTTCGCCGCCATTGATTCGTCGTCTCAGAGCCCTCCCCGAGCAAGCTTTCGACGGCACGGGCAGCACCCCAGGCGTTCACCCTTGTGCAGAAGACCTTGAAGAAGAGCGTCTCCTCCCTGTCAAACTTGACAAGGAGGGTGCGCCTCCCCACCAGGCCTCAGGCGCGGTCAAACATTTGCCACCCATGAACCAGGTAGACGTAGCCACTCGGGTTGACCTCAACCTCCACCGTGACGCTGCGTAGCAGCAGCCATCGGCCTGCAGCTATAGGCCGTCGGGCCCCCCGGCTGGTAGCACCCCCACAAAAGAAGTTTGGGAGTTGAAGCCAGGCGTCCTCCGGCCTCTCCGCCCACACCATGAACTCCGGGGTCATGTCGGCCGTATGGAGCCACGGACGTGGTGACAGGGCCGCCGCTGCCGCCCTCCTACCATGGGCACCACTACTTCGACTACCATGGGCGCCCGCGCCGGTCCAACCCATGCCACAGCCATTGATGACGACCCCAGACCGCACTGGGGTATGACCGTGCCCTCGGGAAGTCGCCGCTGGCGTCATGGCATACTTTCGGGGACGGCCATGACCCGTCTTGGGGAGCGATGGAGCAGGACTCTCCTCGGGGCCTTCCCCTTCTTGGTGGCAGAATGCTTCCTCACGAGGGCAATGATTGGGAGAGCGGCGACTTGGAGATTGTAAGGCGAAGAAGACGAAGGTGTTGTGAGGGCTTTCTCCCCCTCGCTGGCTTATGTATAGTCGGGACCAACCGATGCCCCCTCACATCCCGGGAGGCGTGCAGCCTCTGAAGGGTCGCATCCGCGTGGCCCAAGGAGGGAAGGACTAGGCGACAACAAAATTCAAGGGAAGGTAATGATAGATGGCTTTGTGCGTAGGTGTCACATTGGTTTGACTTATGACGATTCCTGACGCCTTCGGGGAGCAAGATCATCACCGCGTGGGCGTCCGACGCGTGCAAAGCTGTGGGGAACCCAACTCATAAGTCGTGATCACCGAATGCACCTGTATGATGATCCCAGATGTCCCATCCCTAGGTCGATATCATAGGTCAGCATGGCTGTTGCATCATATTTCATTTTTGCATCAACATGAAATGGGGATTAAAAGAAACCCCAAGCTCACATTCAACCAAAATAATTCAAGTTGGTGAAAATTCAATAAATCCAAAATGCCCTACCAAAATGTTCCCTATGTCTGATAAATATGGACATCAGTATATCAAGGGCCATTTTAAATATTTGAACAATTATAGTAATTTAAAATAAATAATAAAGCCTCTCAAAATGCCAAATAAAGCATCATCATTATTTTATGTTTCAAAATATCCTGAAACTTTTTATTGGAGTTTGAAATACTCAAACTTGATATTATAAAATATTTGGGATATTTTTATCAAAGCATTTGCACCTGAAAAGAAAATAAAATAAATTAAGAAATTAATATAAAGAAGAAAATTAAATAGAAAGAATGGGAGGATGAACGTGGGCCGGCCCAGCTCGCCCAGCTCCATCGTCGTCCTTCTAGCGGCCAGGAGGACGGGCGTGTGTCCGGAGCACGCGCGCGGGCGTGCCTCCACGCCGGCAGCTTCCTGCCTGCTTCCCCTCGCCAGCGCTATGGGATAAGCTCTAAGAGCCGTCCCCATCGCCCTCTCCCTCTCGCCCTTGCTCGCCTCTCTGCTCTCCTCCTCCTCTGCTCTGCCATGGCCGCCGGTGCCTTAGCTTCACCGTCGTAGTTCTAGCCGCTCCCCCTCACTTTTGAGCCCTCCAATCACTCCGCCTCGTTGCCTTCTCCCTTCTTGTCAAGCCTTGCATCGCTAGGAGCCCCGAAGCACCATCCCCGAGCTCGTCTACCTCCACGAACCCGAAGCTTTGCTGCCATTGATTTGTCGTCTCCGAGCCCTCCCCGAGCAAGCTTTCGACGGCTTCGAGTCTGCTATGAGCTCCCGTCTCTTTCCCCTCTCCATTCCGTCCTTTTCCCCCTCTGTAAGCCCCGATTGCGTCGGCTTCCGAATGACCTACCGCACGAGCTCATCACCGGTGATGCTCCGGTGACCAGTTGGTCCATCAGAGGCCACCATCGAGCTCATGGGGCCGCGTAGTGCTTGTAGGTGCCTACTTATGGCTATGTCTCGCTCTGGTTCGACGAGCCCATGCTTGTCCGAGCTCCGCCAGCCGTTGTGCTCATCACCGGCACCGACTCCGGCCATCCCAGCCCTTGGGAAGTGTCGGGCTTGACGTGCGCGAGCAAGAAGAGCAATTTGGTGCCCTCCGCCGCCCATTTGGTTGCCGGAGGAGGAATCCCGACCCCCTCCGCCGTCCCTGACGTTGCCAGCTGCTCAACGCCGGCGAGTCAACCAGTTTGACCACCAGGGGTTTGACCCGTGGGTCACTGGCAAGTGGGGCCGGGCCCTGTTAGTGAAATTTAGGTTAATAACTTAATTAACCAAATTAATTAACCTAATTAGTCACTGACCAATGGGACTAGTGTTGATTAAGTAATTAGGATTAGTTTTAATTCTCTAATTAAGTGACTAGGTCACTAACCAGTGGGCCCCACCCTGTCAGGTTTGACCTGGCCCGGTCAGCTGACCTGCTGACGCCATGATGACGTTAGGCTGATGTAATAAAAGGAATTTCCAGTTTTAAAATAATTCCAGAAATTGTTTAAAACTTTAAAAATTCATATAAATTAATCTGTAAATCAGATGAAAATAATATATATATATATATATGAAAATTTATCAAAAAAATCCAGTGAATCCAATGGTGCTATTATCATGCATGTTAGAGCAACTTATGTAGAAGAACATTGACATTTGCTAATAGGTTACTATATGAATTTGAAATGAAGAAAGATTTTAAACCTATATTCAAACTCACTTCAAATTAACTTGGACACTAGTTGCATTAGCTCATCCATACATGCTACCATGTCATGATGATGCATCATATTGTTTCACTTGCGTGTAATGAATGCTATTTATCTACATTGCGGTAGGCCTTGCTTCTGAGGATACCCCCGAGTATTCCAACGAATGAGAGAACCTTCTCTCTACCCAGCAAGGCAAGCAACCCCCTTGATCATTCCGATATTATCCCACTCTCTTGCTCCTCCTCTTGTTTATTGCATTAGTTCAAACGTTCACTTTTCTGTCATACACGGTAGATGAACCTATTCTTATGCATGACCTCTCATTGTCACAGTAAATAGCTAAACCTTACGACCTAGCATACTTGGTAGATGCTTGTGCCATGATGTGCTTAGCTTACTTTGCCTGCTATGCTTGCTATGCTTAGATTTGTGTCAGGTCTGATTCATCTGGGTGCTGAACTAGAGTGAAACATTGTTGTTCTGATGTGATAAGCTTATGATGAACCCGATTTGGTAAAGATAGCGATGAGAGGCTTTGTAGGAGTACATAGCGGGTTGTCTCATTGGGACAGTTCTTAGGAACTGAGTTCCGTGTTTGTGATCCAAGACTAGTTACTACCACACATTGGATTCCAGTAACTCGACCCCTCTCGACTTATTAGTCGCTTAGTCCTCAGTCCAGGATTTGCAAGTAGTTTCTATTGTTTATAGCATGCTAGAGGCCGTGCATAGCACTAACCCTAGGGGTGGGTTATGATGCGGTAGGCAGTGGCACGGTGTACCAAGGGTCATGCGAATGGTGGGCTTAGGAACCCTGCGCACATCGTTTGGGGCCGTAGCGGAAACTTCGGTCGGAATTCCATGCGGGTTCAGTCTCAAATAGGCGATAGCCTGGACTAGAGGTCTTATGTGATTGGCGGTCGTGGCCGACTCCCTCGCTGGGCTTCCGCTTGAAGGTTGCCGAGGTGCATGGTTTATGAGCACACAGCGATAAGTGGCGAGAGCGTGTGTGAAGAAGTACACCCCTGCGGGGTATGAAACTATTCGAATAGCCACGTCCTCGGATATGGACTACTTGGAAAACTTATGTTGTTCATAGATAATCAAATGGATACTCATAAAAATATCAAGACAAGTGTGAGTACCGTGGATGGCACTCTCCCAGGAGAGGGAAGTGAATCCATGGTGGTGTATTTTCATCGACTTAGTGGACTCGTGTGCAATATCTAAAATTTAAACAAAGAGTTAAAATTGTGTAGTATAGGATATCCATGAGTCAAAGCTGGCATTGCTGCATAAACTCCACCTCCCGTTTTTGATACATGAGCATGAATAGACTAGGTCTGCTTTAAAGACATGCTGAGTACGTTTGTACTCATGTTTGCTTAATAAATGTTGCAAATGCGACCCTGGGCCCATCAGGTGGGTTCTTTCTAGATGTCGACGATGCTGAATAGCTGGTATCCCAGCTATGACCTATGCTTTGTGGCGGGTTGTAGATAGTCAGACCATGTGCCTTTTTTACCCTTTCATCTGTCTGTACTCAGACAGCTTTATGCTTCCGCTTGGTTTGTATGAACTTGTTTGTATGACTTGAGTGTCGGGTCTTGTGACCCCTATCTGTAAGAACATATTATGCAAGGCTCGTCTGAGCCTCTTAAGTAAATGTTGTTGTATGGTTATGTTGTGATGCCATGGTTGTATCTATGCATATCGGGCATGTCGTGCGTACGTGTGATGTGCAACGGTATGTACGGGATATGACACCTAGTTGTGTGCCTTTAGTAGTACTCTTTACAGGAAACTGGCTCTTTGTGCTTCCACCGAGGCATGGGATCTTGCTACTAATCTGGACACATTGATTGACCGACATGTATCCTTCTTTGCTGTTGCGTCTGTCCCTTCGGGGAAATGTCTTGCAGTGTAATGGAGTCCCTGTAGCCTACTATGACTCGTCTACGTGCAGTGATGGCATTTATGTCTCACGGCGTAATGGAGTCCTTGTCGCTTGCTATGACTCATCTACACACGCTTGAGGCCGACACTTGCAATGTTGGGTTACGTATGCCTGTTTCTGTACGGATGTGCCACTTGGGTTCTATGACATGTCATGTCGGCCCGGGTTCTCTGTCGTTTGATTGCCAGTGACATGTTCACATACGCGAGCCAAAAGATGCAAACGGTCCCGGCTAAGGTAAGTCCGCAGCCGTGGAGCTTACCATGCGTGAGGCCGCAAAGTGATGTGATATGTTACAGTCTGGATTCCTATGACTTAGGATCGGGGTCCCGACACCAGAGATCAATGCCCACTGAACACATAGAAATTGAATAACAAGAGTCTTACATCCTCATTTAATGTCTTACACAAATAAGGACCATGAGGGTCAAGTCTTACATAGATAGGGCCACATGGGCCAAACACTTAAAATAGAACAAGCAGCGGAAATCTTGACCGAAAGCGTGAACCCATGCCAGCTGCCTTAACCTACAGGCATTCTGACTGGGAAGCGTCCTAGTTCGCATGTTCGTCTCCAACGAACTCCTCAACATAATCCTCTTCCATGCCTAGCCAATTAAATAACCAGTGTCAAGCCAATGAGAACTTTCAATGTACTCGCAAGCAACGCAAGTTCTGGAATAAGGTGATAATGATGCATGATATAGCACTACGTAGGTAATTTTGCAGAAAGCTAACTTTTGTATGCAAATGACATGATCAAGTAACTAGCAAGCATGCATGAACAAATAGAAGATATCCATTTGAACAAGTTACAGATATCATCATAAATAGGGTTTGAACATCTCATGTTCAACCATCAAGCTAAGTCATCGACTTAGTTCAATACTCAAGCTAAGTCATCGAACTTAGCTGATGTGACCTCCTGTCACCATCACACCCATACTCACACCAAGGTTTAAGAAAACATTTGGATGTGGCATAAGGTACACCAGCCAACTATCCAGGACCATGGACACGGCTATTTGAATAGTTCTACACTCTGCGGAGGTTGCACAGTTTACCCCCAAGACTCGGGGAACTTCCGTGTCATCCATGAGTCACGGTATATAACATACCCGAGGTAAGCACCCTGAAAAATGCCTTCCCCCTAGCGATCCTAAACAAAGATTCGACTCGATTGGTACCTAGCCCTCATGACGTACATCACACGAGCCTCGCTCTAAATCGTACCATCCATGAGGGGACCAATGGTGTGCCCAGTGCCTGTGAAATAGCGCATGATCGTACACACCAGTATGACCCCGTATCAAGAGTGACCATGCCACTCCGGCCACTAGTAATGCGGGCTCCTTGCCAATACCCACAAAGGTAATCAACAAAGCCCCGTCCCGTAAGGGGTATCGTGGTTGCACATGTAAGGTTGGGACAGTCGATAAATCTTATACCCTCTGTTTTTGAAAACACATCCTCATCTTGTTCCGGCACACCACTTATTTCTCAAGTGGTCACCCATGTCTTCATCATCTCCCTCAGGCATTAGTGGCACCCGATGGGGTTTTTGAAAAGTCTTTGAAATCATAGTTTTCCTTCCATCACTATGCATAGAAACCCAACCCACTTGCGTAGCATCTATTAGCATCCTAACTACACCCACCCGCATAACCCTAATAAGGTGGTAGGGTCATGCATGATGCAAGTGTCAACGGTAAAAGTATCGGAAGCAACCAACCGGAGGGGTCACTACTCCACATGATCAAATATGACAAAGTAAAGTGCTATATGACATGCAATAAAAATGGTTTCTTATTATGGTCAAAGGGTTTCTTGCCTGGCTCAACAAAGTGTCTGGGTTCTTCGAAGTCTTTGGGTCCAACTTCTTCGTCAACCGCGCAATCTATCGTCACGAAATAAAAAGATAAAAATAAGCAACACACCAAAACAGAGAACACAATTCACCACTAAAAATGCTAACCTATTCAGATAAATACTAGAGGTTATACCAAAAATGTTTGTTTGATATTTTTCTATGAAAAAATATTTTTAAAAACTATTAAACAGTGTTACAAATGGCACTAATAAATTCTATGGATTATTTCAAGAATTTAGGTGGAGGACTTTTTCGATTTGGCATAATATTCGACTCTGTGGGATTTTTGGAATTTAACAGAAAAAGAAATGGGAAAAGCCACTGTGTCCTCGGGCCAAAACATAGCAGCCGCCCGGCCCACAGGGGGAAACCGGCCCAAGCGCGGTGCCGCATGCAACAGGTTTAATTTTTAAACCTGCACGCGGGCCCGGCCTGCCAGAGAGAGAGGGGGGCCTATCATCCCTCTCCCTGCGACGGCAACAAGGGGGCTCATCGGAGGAGGGGCTCCAGGCCACAACGACGGTAACGGAGGGCACCGGCATGCTCGTAGGGCCTCCGCATGTCGGTGGGTGTTTGCGGGCTCACCGGGGAGAGAGGGGAACGCCGGCGAGGGGGAAGCCCAACGGCGGCGGCGAGGGTTTGGGTCGGGAGAGGGCTCCCGACCGCGGGGGAGAGCGCTGTGGGCATGGGGAGGATGCGGAGGAAGAGGGAGAGCGAGGAGAGAGGGTCAGGAGGAGCGGGGAGGCCTATTTATAGGCGGTCGCCAGTCCATCGTGGGTGTGGTGCTCCGGCGAGCACGGGGTGCTCGCCACAGGCCACGGGGGCGAGCGAGGCCATGTCTGGGGCATTCATGGACATGTTCCGTGCCGAGGAGGAGGGGAGGCAGACCGGAGAGGGGCCAGGAGGTGCGCGCGTGCGAGCACGGCCATTGGCCGGTTAGGGTAGTGTTGTGTGCGCGCGAGAGAGAGAGGGGAGAGAGGGCCGACCGCCTACCGCGTCGCGAATGCCGAGGCCGACCGGGGGGACATGGTGGGGCGGCCCGAGGCTGTCGGGTGGCGCCGGGTAGGGGCGGCTACAGTGCGGGAGCGCACTGTAGCGCGCTCCAGAGCACCCAAATGGCATGCCTGGGCATTATTTTAGCCCCCCTGTGTGTCCTAATGTTCCTTGGGGCTTTAGAAGATGCCCAACGGCTAGGAGGAGCTAGGGAGAGCTCTCGAGGAGCCTTAGGGCAGATGGAAAGGGAAAGAGAGAGAGAAAATTTGTTGTCCAGGGGAGTAAATAGGGTTTTCACCACATTACATTTGGGCTATGGTCATGAGACTCTCACTAGAGGTGAAATGTGTCCATATGAGACTATGGTAGAAAGTTGGGGGCAAGGGTAAAAGGGAAAGAGGTGGAAATGGAGGTTTTACTAAATCACCAGAAGGTGTTTGGTAAGGTTTTGGGCAAGTAGATGTTACCAACTTACTGAGATACTCACCAGGGTCAAAGGCTAGGTAACGATGAGAGGTTTTACCAACTTTGAGCCCAAGGGGGAAAAGTTGACAATGGAGATTTGATAAACCCTAGAAATTAGCAGAATCAAATTTCTGTAGATCCATTGATGCTAGGCTTTTACCCTTGATGCACCACTTAGTGCATCATCACTATTTGGCCATTAGAGCATTCCCACAAAGTTTGAGGCAAAGGGGAGACACTTCACAATGTAAAATTGCTCAAATTTGATTTTCGACACGCATGGTTTAGGGACAGTTTGATGAACCAAACCAACTTGTATTGAGATGAAACTTTGCAATATCATCACTTATGATAGTGTTGACTAGCTGGAAATTTCCTGGAATTTTCTTAAGAATATTCCTTATAGAAATAGTCCAAAAGTTTGATTTGAACAGAAAGGGTTTTGAGGGGTTTTGCCCATGATTTGATCATGCCCTTGTGTTGAAACTCATATATATGGAAAATATATGTCCACTGAGTTTCTCTAAATTTTCTCAAATATTTTCAGAGCTTTTAAATAATTTTTCCCTAAGAAAAACCATTTTTGGCCTTAAGGAAAAGCCTTTAAATAAAATATAAAGATAATCTATAAAAATAATATCTTGTGGTTTTGGGAAGTCCTATAAATAGTAGATTTGAAGTAAAGCTTTTGGGGAGGAAGGATCCACCCAATTTGAGGACTTGCAGTGCAAACCACATTTCAGGGTTTTTTGAAAACCTAACTTGAATAATTCATTTTTTTGCTAAAACAAAATTTGATAAGTATAGTTTTGGGCACTATTGACACGGCATGATCATTGGGCAAGAGGTTTGAAACAAGGAAGATGAATTATGAGAGGGAATAGTATCTAGGAGTGCCACACCAAAATCATGAAGCATGCAAACAATATAGCAACAAGCACCAACACCTTGAAAAAGTTTTGGTTGGCTCCAAATTTTATAAACCCAAACATAACAAGGTGCTACAAACACAGGGTGTGACAAAAGCCTGGCCTGTAGGCGTTTGGGGCTGGCGGACGCCAGCACGCCAGGCGGCGTAGTTTCACTTTTGGTGCAAAGGGAGCAAGGATGTATGCGGGTTCCCAAAGTGCCACCCAAAGGTTTCCCTTCTGGTGCAACAAGACCATGACCACGAGCCCCTAGGATAGATGTCATCACCGAGCCCACAACCGCAACACTAACATCTACTTTGCACGCGAAGACCACCTTTGGACAGGGCGTGGATGTACTCCTGTCCCCCTTCAAAATTGTCCGTTGTGGGATCCCTTCCCGCCATTGTGATAAGGGAAGAGGACCCGGGCCATCGCTATATATAGAGGCTTGGCCACACTGTAGAGGGGATTGGTCGAACACTTAGCCACACAACGCACGATCACCAGATAGCAAGCCAAGAACACATCTTGAGCGCCCTCGCGAGGCATAAGCCCATTTTACTAGTTCATCCGCCCAAACCTCTAGGAGAGGCAATCCACCAAAGCAGGAGCAGGGTATTATGCTTCACAGTGGCCCGAACCTGGGTAAACTGTCATGTTCATCTTCTTCCTCGTCATCGTGTGAGTTTGCCATCATATCCATCGAGTAGCAAGCTAGGTTGGGCGAGGATGCGGGAAATCTTCGCACGCGCCCCTATGTTTGAACCTTCAGGGTTTTCCGTAGCCCAAAATCTGACAACACCCATTGACCCGTGACTAAAAGAGGACGAGCTTTGCAGCAATGTGAAAGCACATTTGCTCTCTTGGTGGTTTGGTAATTAATAACAACATATGAGTCATTGAACCAATATTTCCACCAAGTATATTTTAGGACAAGTTCAATGATAGGGATGGCAAAAGGATTGTGCAGATTGTGGAACTATCCCAAGATGCAGGGAAATAGGTTGGCCAAGCTTCAAGCAAGAGGACTCTACATTTTACATCTGTGAGAAAATCACTTTGAGTCCATAGGAAATCGAATATTATTAAAAGGGGGTAAGGTTATGTTGGTGAACAAAATGCTCATACGTGCACAAGTGATAGTCACCAAAAACATCCACAAGCTCTCCCACCAAAGTCTGTCTCTAGCCAAACATGCAAAATTGACGCAACCAACATTCCTATCCCAGTACCACCGATTCCAAAGCCTAGACAGACTCAGCCAAACCCTAGCCACTTTGGTCAGCTGACACTGCTTTCGGTGCCATCGAGTTGGGATGCCAACTTTCTGTTACGCAAGTTCACACTTTCGGTCCGTCCGTGAATGTTGAATCAGCGTCACCGAGTTTGGCAATTCTAACCGTTGGTAACCTTGTCAGTGTAACCGAGAATCCTATATCGGTCTCATCGATATTCAAAAGTGGCCTCCTTTTGGTCACATCGGTACCACCAAGATTAACACATCGGTGTCACCGAGTTGGTCATTTTGTTTGTAACGGTTGGATTTTTGGGGATGCCTATATATACCCCTTCACCACCACCCACTCAAAAGTGAAGCACTCAGAACTATTCCATACCTATCCTACTCAGTTTTCTGAGAAAGAACCACCTACCCTTGTGTTGAGGTCAAGATCTTCCACTCCAACCATATGGATCTTGATTTCTAGCCTCCCCAAGTTTCTTTCCACCAATCCCATCTCTTCTACCAAGGCAAATCTGTGAGAGAGTGATTGTGTGTTGAGGAGTCTATCATCTTGAAGCACAAGAGCAAGGAGTTCTTCATCATTACCGAGCCGATTACCTTTTGGAGGGTGGTGCCTCCTGGATTGGTTAGGTGTCGCTTGGGAGCCTCCTACTTCGTCTTGTGGAGTGAACCAAGAAGTTTGTAAGGGAAGCAGATTGCCTACTTCGTGAAGATCTACCTCGAGTAAGGCTAGTCCTCCGTGGATGTAGGCCATCATGGTATAGTCAAGGTTGCTTTTCGTGGAACCCTCCATGGGTAGAGCCCTCCATGGACTCTCGCGACCATTACCCTCTGTGGGTTGAAGACTCCATGAACGTCGATATACGATAGCAACACCTATCGGAACCACGGGAAAAATCACCGTGTCTACAATTGCGTTTGATCTTCCTACCCTACCCATTTACTCATGATTGTTGTTACTTTCCGCTGCTATACTCTTAGACTTGCTATGTACTTGATATGTTATGAATGCTAAAATTTGCTAAGAATGAAAATTGGGAAAAAGCATAGTTTTATTTGGTCAAGTAGTCTAATCACCCCCCCTAGACCTATTTTCGATCGTACTAGTGGTATCAGAGCTTTAGCCTCCATTGCATTGGTTTCACAACCTAGGAAAAGTATGGCATCTAGTGAGGAAAATTATCACCGTAGAAGGCCGTACTTTGATGGCACAAATTTTGCTAGTAGGAAGCACAAAATGAAAATGCATTTGCTTGGTCATAACCCCTCCGTTTGGGCTGTTTTTCATGTTCGCATGCAAGGTGAATTCTTTGTGGAAGAAAAGGAACCCGATCGTGAAGCGACCGCGGATGAGTTGAAGATGTTGCAATTCAATTCTCAAGCATGTGACATTCTCTTCAACTGCCTATGCCCCAAATAATTCAACAAGATCAGCCGTCTTGAGAATGCAAAAGAGATTTGGGATACTTTGATTGATATGCATGATGGTACGGAACCTGTGAGAGAATCCAAGTTGGATGTTCGTCAAAGTCAACTTGACAAGTTCAAGATGAAGGATGGTTAAGGAGTCGCTAAGATGTACTCTAGACTAGCTCTCATCACTAATGAAATTGTCGACTTAGGAAGCGAATAAATGACTGACAAGTTCATCATCAAGAAGATACTTCGAGCTTTGGATGAGAGATATGACACCCTATGCACATCGATCCAAATGATGCCCAACTACAAAGATCTCAAACCAATGGAAGTGATTGGTAGAATTGTTGCTCATGAGATGACACTCAAAGACAATGAAGAGCTTCATCACAAGTCTAGCGGTGCTTACAAAGCCACAAGTGATGCTCCTGCTACCTCAAGCTTCAAACTTGTCACAAATGAAGAGATAAGCCTCATGGTCAAGAAATTCAACAAGTTCTACAAGAATAGAAGCAAAGATCGCAGCTCCAAGTCAAGACATGAAGAGAAGCGTTTGTCAAGTCATGACCGAAACTGCTACAATTGTGGGAAGCCCGGACACTACTCCAATGAGTGCATGGCTCCCTACAAATGAAGAGAAGAGTCACCTAGAAGGTGAAGCTCAAGAGATGAATCACCTCGAAGAGAGAGAAGGACTAGAGATGATAGTTATGAACGAAGACCCTCAAGGAGAAGTAGGGACTCGAAGAAGAAGGACAAGCACACCAAGAGCTACTCAAGAAGGAAACATCAAGCTGATGTTGGTGAATGGGTTTCCGGCTCCGACTCCGACAACCACTCCGAGAGAAGGTATCACTCCAACTCCGACTATAGTCAAGATTATGGTGTTGCCAGAATTGCACTAGTTACAACCAACTCCTATGATCTATTTGATTCACCAAATGAAGGGAGTGGAAGTTGCTTCATGGCTAAAGGCCCCAAGGTATCACACCCCGAATATCTTGATTTCGATAGTGATGAAGATGATTTGCTTTATGATGATGACTTGCTATGTGATAAAATTAGTGATGTTGATCATAATAAACTTGATATTTCTCATGCTAGTCAAGATAAGTCAATTGACGATGACAAGATGAAATTTGAAGAAGTAACTAAAGAACTCAACACTCTTAATTTAGCCCATGAATCTACTCTTGAAGATCATAGAGAGCTTGTAATAACTCATGAGAAGCTACTCTTCGAGAAGCTCAATTTCGAGCAAGACCATGAATTTCTTAAAGTTATCAATGATGATCTACGAAACAAGACTTCATCTTATCTTTCTAAATGACTACTATTGTCTACATTTATGCCACAAGTCAAATCTAAGCAAACTAGTAACAAAGGCAAGAAAGGTTCTTCATCTAGTATCAACAATAAAAATGCTAAATCCAATGATGTTGCTCCTAGTAGTTCTATTGATTCCACTAATGATGATTCTCTTAGCCAAGTTACACTTGAGAAATAAAATAATTTATTGAAAGGAATTATAGAGAAAGGTATCTACAAGAATCTTCAAGGGTACAAACAATTTGATAAGATTGTACGCAAGCATGGAGGATACCGGAAGAATCGTGGTGTTGGCTACTTCAACGCTAATGGAGTTGAATGGAAGAAGGTCAATACCCCAATCCCAAGTTTGTCCCTCAAAAACAAAAGTATGAAAATACTCTTCCCAAGGGAACAAAATTGCAAGATGACCTTCCACCACAAGACACCAAGCTCAAGGGCAAGAACAAGCTCCAAGAGGACTTTGGCTCTTATGAAGATGATCCACAAGCTTTGGTGAAGTGGGTTCCCAAGGATACTACAAGTACAAATTCTACCAGTGCTACTTCAACACAAAGTATCCCCATCAACTTGATGTGGGTTCCCAAGTATAAGAACTAGAGAGTTCTTGAGGGGTGACTCCGAATGAAATTCACTCATATTCATTACTGGCAAGATCTATTTGCAATCAACATCAACCCTATGCAATCGATCAAGGAGTCACACATTCCCTCAAAGGTAAGCAAGGGCCAAGGTAATCAACAAATCAATGGACATGATCACACATGCTTTGCACTCCATGTCCATAGATATCCTTGTATTTGTATCTTGTGTGTTGGGACTAACCCATGTAGGTGAGAAGAGTAAGGAAACAACAAGGATGCTCCCAACTCTTGGTGATCTTGATCAACTTTGAGCATCCACCACTACCTCACCACCATGAAGTCTTCATCGACAAAATCCAAGGTTAGTTTATCCCTCTTATGGGGGGATTTCACATCAAAGGGGAGATTTACTCTAAGACTTGAGTCAAAGCATCTCTTAGTATGTGACAACATTAAAATGCTTTATGTCAAAGTGGTAACACCACTTGTGCTTAAACGATGAGTATGACCTATGATCAAGTACTCTTACTTGGATCCTAATTCAAATACTCATATATAGATGACTTCGTCATCGCCCAAGTGCTTGTTAGATGCTAGAGTGTTTGTGCATGTTTGCCATAATTTCATTTTACATCTTATTGTGTGAGCATGTTGGTCTGCATTTATTTACTCATTCGAGGATATCCAATTGTTGATATTTAGCTTTTGATTTATCTTTAGGCAAATGGATATAAAAGAATTCCTAGGACCACTTCTTTAGCTATCTATACTTTCTCACCTCATACTCTATTCATGCTGCATCACAAAATTTGAGCAAGTGCTTCTCGATCCCTTTGTGTGTGGAGCAATCAGAGTTCCGTATCGACAAGGACTAACCATTAAAACCTTCCAAGTGCATCTCGGTGGAACCAACCACAAAATCTCGGTCTCACTGAATGCCTAGGGTTGATCTGGTTTTCAATCTCGGTACCACCGATTCCATCTTCTCGTTTACACCGAGTTTCCCTATCAACAGACAGTTGAGGAACTCGGTGACACCAAAAAGTTTGAATCTGTGACACCGATAGTGGTGGGTATATAAGTTGTGGACCCCGACGCTTTGAAATTCAATCTCAATCGTCACGCCTCAGAACCCTAAGTTGTCGCCTATGAGACCCCGCGTCATCGCCCTTGTCTCCCTGCACTCCTCTGCCGCTGGGAATTGCCATCGCCGATGAAATCCTCTCCATCGTCGCTGCTGTAGTGGATCCGCGCCAAGCTAGGGTACGAATTCGACCTCTTTTGCGCTCCTCATCCGATTCTTGCACAATGGATTGAAGTTTATCTATAAGCCTCTCTTTGCACACACTCCTATCCACTCAAAATTCCGATAGCCTGGTGAATATTAGATTTTCTAGGGGTTTGTCGTCCGCCCGATGGAACTCGATGGAACCGAAGCGAACAAATCGTTCTCACCGATTTCTCTTTCTGGGTTGCTAAGAACGGTCTCGGTGGAACCGAGTACTTTTTTCCGGTCTCACCGAAAAGAGTGCCAAGGTTCTATTAAGAGGGACAGTCAGTGTCGGTGGCATCGAAAATTTTGCTTCGGCTGTACCGATTTTCATTTGACAGAATGCAAAAACTTTGAAAATTTGTTGTTCAAACTTTCAAAAACTAGCCTCATTTTGTGATGACTCATCTGCTCTTCTATACTCTATTCACAGGGTGAGTATGTCAGATGCTGAGGACAGTCTGAATATGCCAGAGTAGGGTGCTGACATGAGTTCAGGCACAAGCCCAGAGTCCAGTTCATTTTTAGATCCAGGAACTTCAGCTCCCATGGGTTGCCCAAGGCTGCCACCAGGACCAGGAAGAAGCTAAATTCTGATGAAGAAGATTCAGACTTTGTTCTTGAGGAGATTCTTGCCAAGAAGCAAGAAAAGGCTACTAAGAAGTCTGCTACTGAAGCTACTTCTTCTAGAAGAGTTGTCTGCAAGGTCTATGCAAGCTCTGAAACTATCAAACACATGAGAGTGCTGGGGCCACAATGTCTGTTGATCCCCCAAGGAAGTCCATTCCTAAGAAGGAAGGGGAGAAGAAGGTCAGGAAGAGGATTATTCATGTGATAGGCAGGCCTACCTCCATGTATGAAGATCTATAGGAGGCTGCTGGTGCTGCTGCTGAGGAAGAGGAGGATAAGCCAGCTACAAAGGCTCCTCCCAAGAAGAAGGCCAAGAAGCTTATGGCTGATGCTATGCCAAAGACTAGAACATCCAAGAGCACCAAGCCTACATCCAAGAAGGCTGCTGCACAGAAGTCCAAGAGGACTACTATAGATATTCCAGCTTCTGAAAAGAATAAAGGAACTGCCTCTAGATTTGAAGATGATGATGACTTGGCTACATTGATGAAGCTCAGACCACATCTTCTAGTACATGATGTCAGCCACTTAGTTGTTGAAGATATGAATAAGAGGAAAGACTCTGGATTGAGATCTTGGAGAGCTCTAGATCCTTAGGCCCAAAGAAAGAAAACTGTTGTTGACTACAGGTTCTACACTAGAGAGCAACATGACTTTTATGAGACAGTGCTACTAGACAAGAGCCCAGCTGTTAGCAATATGAGATATGTTGACTGGAAATTCATTAAGGAGAATGAGCACTACTTTCCAAGTGTCCAAGATAATTTCCACTGCATTGGTCTAGGTGAGTTCAGTGGCAGAGAGTTACCGCATGGAACAATGAGAATTGTATGGATGACTGAAGGAGCAAGGTATGAATCCGCTGTTGATGAGTGGGCTGCACTTCTAGGAGTTCTAGAGGTTCAGGATGGTGATCTAGATGTATACTCACAATCCAAGGCAAGCCACAATGCAATGAAGGATATGTATATGTCACGCCCAAGATGCGCGCCTATCCATATTAAGACACGAGGGCCTCGACAGGGATAGAGGCGCATCTTGACGTTCGCAAGTACATCATCATTACATACATTTAGGACGAGAATAGTATATGAGTTGGCTTACACTCGCCACATGATAAATCACAATTCCACACAATTTATTCAAACATCAATACAAAGGCAGGGTCTGGCTATGACCGAAACCAAATGATAAAATGATGCAATGACACTGGCTTGCTAGCCCAAAGATCTCGACCATGGCCACTCTACTCGTCTGGATAAGTGACATACATCCTGCCACGCTCCTCGTCATACTCCCATTGGAGCTGCGTCACATCATGTGGCACGGTATCATCTGTACCTGCACATGGAGTGTTGTAGTAATCTGTGAGCCATGTGGACTCGACAATCTTGCGCCCGGGTACTGAGACTATTCAAGCTTATTTGTTGCAATGGGGTATGTGTTTAGTTTGTAGTAGCACTAAGCATTTATAGTGGCTAATCTTACGTAACATGAAAGTAAATATGTGGTCTACGATAAACGATTGAGAACTAGAATGACCTCTAAGAGATCCTAAACACCTACTTGCGTCAATCATAACCCCACCGTGTTCTCTCTCGGTTCATGTTGACGAGCAGAGACGATCATGGTTACTCACACAGTTGGTGCACTTTATTAGAGTTTTACTTCAAGTTAACTATAACCGGGTGTTAAACAAATATCCAAGTTGCCACATAACCGCGGGCACAGCTTTCCGAAAGTTTTAACCCTAGAGGGGTGCTCCAACTAGTCCATCATAAATTAACCACACTCCACGGGAATAACCTCGACCACGGATCTCGTGATCATCCTAGGCAACTCCAAAGGAATTCCAACACCTCGAGATAGCTCGAAGAAAATCAGAGTTCCACACGCAAGCCACTCGATAAAGGTAAAACAAGTCCAGCAAGACCTCCCGACGTGTCAACGAACCCGATAAGATCAGCGTATCTTGTTCTCCGGACACGATGGTTGAGCGATGGTTACCACACAATCACCGAGTTTCCCTGGGCAGCGTTAATAAGCTGCTCTAGGTTGGACCAACACTCACGAGGAGCACTGGCCCGGGTTGTTGATTAATCAACGGGGTTGCAAAGCCCTATGCAAATTTTATTAAGTTGTTTAAGAAAATGGTACCAATGTTGGATCTTGCCAGACAAGTTTTAATCTCAACCGAATAATCAAGCGGGTCCCCATAACAACCCCGAGCATGTTAGGAGCGCAAAGTATGGAAACATAACACCGGTAACAAGAAACTATGGCGGTAAAAGTGGAACAAAACACCAAGCAAAAGGCCAAGCCTTCCACCATACCAAGATATATATGTGCATTAAATTAAATAGCAGATAATATTGTGATATGCCAAATCCATGTTATCACATGGATTCAACCTGCACCTGCAACTAAGAATGCTATACGAGGGGCTGAGTAGCGGTAACTTAGCCAAACAAGGTTTGCTAGGATGTGAAGGGTTAGAGGCTATCATGGAAATGTAGGAGGCTTGACATTCAAGTGGTAGGTAACGCATAAGTAATGATAAGAGCGAGACATCTAGCAAAGAAAAAATAGTGTCGAGATCCGGGTACAATCATCTTGCCTGATGGTTCTCCAGAGGGACAAAGAGCGGGGTCCTCATAGTGGTACTCTCCTAGATCCTCATACTTAGTTTCAACACTCGGGTCTACTCAAGACATATAGTAACAATAAACATCCAACCAAGGTGCAATGCACAAACACGATGATGCATGATTCATTTGAAGTATTTAACATGGCAATCCTAAACTAGTCATGTTTCACATGCATTAGTTTAGTTATTTACAATTCTGGACAGAACCTCATGTTAAGTTATTTAAACATGCATGAGCATGTCAAATATGGATGCTTCATGCAAATTCAATACAAACGCATATGTAGAACGTAAGAAACAGAGTTACGGTTCTCACGCTACGCTCACGACAAGTTACGAAGGCAAAACACAAGACAATGAGGCCATGGGCTATTCCTTGACATTCCAAGGTAGACACTGGATAGGGAACGAAAAATCAACCACAATGGAGTCAAAGATCAAGAAATTCCATGAAGCATAGCTCCCACAAGTCACAAAACACAAGAACCAACAATCTGCCACAAAACAGTAAGAGGGCAATTTTCACAGACAATAACTAGAGCTACAGGAAGTCTCCAACCACAACCAAGGCATTGAAAGAAACTACATGGCATTCTTATCAAATTATCCAACTAAACAAACTGGAATGGAGGCACACATCAATAAGCATGAAGCTCACATTTGGCATGATGAAACAGATTTTAGGGACTTAGAGAAAATAACAGTTTTCTGGAATCTGAGTTAAGCTGATAGCAAGTTGACAGCAGAAACAAATGGTCATAGAGACCACCTCATGGCATAAAGATTAACAGGATGTGAGAGGACAACATCTACTTCAAAACACTAGCACTGAGCTTGAGCTAATACTCAACATATCACTTGGTAGCATCCACTCTTCATGGCATAAAAATATTAACAGATTCTTGGACTTACAAATATTTAGCATGTTTGAAAATAGCAACATTTTTGTAGCTACTTTAGAGCATGGTTCCCACTTATATGCAAGTTTAACATGACAAACAAATACCATGGCATTCAACTCATCAAAGGCTAGCATATTCATGTTTGCACAATTATCATAGCATGCATGGATTAAATAAAACTAAAATGACAAAATGGCACTTTGGTTCAAAATGACATCTTGTCAAACTTGCTCAAATGACCAAACAAGTTGCACCAATGAATTCCTTGGGCTATTCTACCGCAAAATCATGTATCACACTCATATTTTTTTATGGAGCATCATGGCAAAACACTAGATAGAAAATACCCAACATTCCTATAAGTGAAAACTTAACTAATATGCTCATGTTCAAATATGTACAGAACCAGATTTGGAAATATTACTAGAATTGGAAAAACCCCATTTAAATCACATTAAAACATTAAAACAAATGAAGAAAACAATATGTAGGGGCCCCCACCTGGCATAGACACCAGGGCCCCCTAGTGGATGACAAGTGGGGACTGGGCCCACAGTCACACACACTACACCACACACACACACACAACCACACATGCCACACACACTCACATACACACTGGATTAGCCATCCACACCAGATCCACACACACACATCACACACACGCATACACGTAGGCACACCAGATCTGGCTGTGGCCGCACCAGATCTAGCTACACCACACACCGGATCCACCCAATGAATAAAAGAAAACCAAAAAGGGGGGAGCTAGGATCGAACCCATGATCGAGAGGTCGTTCCCCGAGTCGGTTGCCACTGCGCCACTCGACGGATCTCAACAGAGGGGGGGGGTCCTAGCACTTCTAACAATATCCGACCCAGCAAAACTCTGACGAAACTGAATATAAATGGCCACCGGCGACAGGAATCGGCGGCGACGACTCCGGCGTCTACGAGGCCTCTTCGGCGACGCAGAGCACTGGCGAAGGACCTATGGGGAATATGTTGCCCTTCTCGTCTCGCGATGAGGAGGACGAAGGCGACGGCCCTCAAGGCCACGCCTTGGGCACAGCGGCGATAATGGCGAGGCACTACGACAACGATGCAGGGGTCTATGATGAGATGAGAGGGCAGCGGGGAGGAGGAGCTCACCAAGGGCTTTTTGGAGATGCGGGGACGCGGGCAACGGCGAGAAGAAGAGGAAGAAGACGTTGGCGACAAGCTCCTGCCTTGTGGACGACGGCGACGGCGATACGGCACTACGGGGAGGTGCTCCTCACCCCCTAGCAGTGGGAATCGAACGTGGAAGACACCCACATGCTCCACACCATCTCCACCAGCAATGAGGGCCACCGGAGGTGACTACGACGACACGGAGACGACGAAACTCTGCTCTCTAAAACCTTACCTCTCTAAAACCTTACCTGACAGGGGAAAAAAGGAGATGGGAGAGGAGGAAGGAGAAGAAGATAGGAGCGGCGGCGGTAGGAGGGGAAAGACGAACCCTAGGCGGAGCTGCATGCATGTCGAGGGGGTTTAAAAGCCCCAGAGCAGACGGCGACGGACAGCGCAAGGACACGGCGGAGCGCTCTCTCTCTCTCAGCTCACTCTGAACCTGACGGAAAGAACGGACGGGAGCAGGTAGGCGTTGCCTAACTAGGCTGGGCCGCGTGAGGAGGAGAATAGGCCCAGCTCGGCCTCTCTCTCTCTTACAGAAAGCAAAACACAGTTTTTTCATATTAGAAAGAATAACACAAGGTAAAACCCTCCAAAGAGAAAGAAAATATTTTTTGACAAAACAAAAATACCATGACACAAAAGAAATACGACCTATTTAATAAAATTAGCAAGTTGATTATTAGAGCACTTAAATTAAATACTTTTAAATATGAATAGCCCCTGTTATTTAACAAAACCCCATGAGCCCAAGTCCAAACATCACAGAGAGCAACACACACAAACTCAAAATAATATTTCCTATAACTTGAACATTTTTAACAGATTTATAGAGCAAGATAATTCTATTGAAGAAAAACAAAAGGAATAATAGGATTAGGTTAAGATTTGAAAATAAGGGGAAGGAGAAGAGTTAAAGCCCACACATGCACACTACCACAAAACACACAAGAGCTTCTCACACCCCACAACTAGAAGACATGGAAGCACACCACAAGATCTTATGCATGACATGAGGATGAGATGCATGATGCATGATGCATGAGACCATGACATGGCAAAGGAGCAAACTCAATTCATTCAACACATGACACACGGGTCCACATAGGTTACATGGCCATAAAAGGCAGGGGCAGCACTTGGGCTGTCATAGTATACTCCTATCTCCACAGACAAAGTGCAATCTCACAAGCTAGGATCCATCTACTATCTGCAAGCAGGCCTCCGTACCTTGAACACTATTCTGAGGCATACCTTGATGCCCAAGTCAGGAGATGATAAGATGATCCGAGGCTAATCCATCAACATGTTGATGACCCACCTTGAAAGACATACCAGGATTAGAGTCATGGATTTGATTATTGAGACAATCAAGAGGGTTGCTGGTGATCAGAAGTGATCTTGCTACTATGCACCCTACACCAAGATGCTTATCAATTCTCAGTTGGAGAAGCACATATTTGCTCTAGACTATCAAGATTTGCCCCAACAGACAAACCTTGAGGACAATGTTGGGGTGATGGACCCAAATCATCCCACGTCTGCTACATCACAGGCAGAGGCAGAAGCAGTTCGAGCCGCTAGTTCTCAAGCCCCTAGATCGTGAAAAGAGCAAATGGATCTTTTGATCTTAGCCGTCCAGGGCATACAAAAGGATATCAAGGGGATTCTAGACAACCAGAATAGTCTTGTGAGGATCCTTGAGACAAGGATCAAGACTCTTGGTGATAAGGTGGACAAGGTGACTAACACGATTATAGAGCTTCAGAAGGAAGTTGACTCCATGCACATCCCTTGGGTTTCTTCTACTTCAGATGATGATGATGATGAGGAGGAGGAGGATGTATCACCTCTCAGGTCGAGCACACAATTCACTACTCAGGCTAGATCAGTCATAGTGCCTCCACCAGATGTGAGGCCCTATTCATCAGCTCCTGCTACTGTCAGCACAGTTCCTGCTCCATCAGTTCCAGTTCCTCTAGTGACCACCCCAGCTCCATCCACGACATCTGCAGAGATCTTCGTCTACGCCGTTCTCTCGACTCCTTCATCAACAATCGGAGGAGATTAGCCCAAGAATACTTAGATGTATGCCTTTGAACTTTTTGGTAACTTGTCGCCAAAGGAGGAGAAGTGTATATAGATCTTTAGGCTTCGAGTGAGAGAGCGTTTGGTGTTTTGTTGCTTGTTTTCAAAAACTACTGCTTTTGGTTGCTTGTGATACACGTTTGATGATGTTTGATCATACACCTTAATGTGTGATGCTACTATTTCCTATCATCTTAATGCTTATGTGATGATCATTCATCTTTGCTTGATTGTGTTGTGCTATGATGTTCATTCTAATTACTCTCGCACACCACCAAGTGGTATGTGAAATGTAAGAAGTAACCCATGTACTTAATCCATTGTGCATTTGCATTCAAATGCAAATTTAAAATAATGCACAAATTTAGGGGGATCTCTTGCTTATCACATACTTCTGAAAGCAACGAATATATTCATTAATTATATCTTTGTCAAAGCATTGATCTATGTGTTGTCATCAATTACCAAAAAGAGGGAGACTGAAAGCACATTAGCTCCCTTGGTGGTTTTCGTAATTAATAACAACATATGAGTCATTGAACTAATGTTTCCACCAAGTATATTTCAAGACAAGTCCAATGATAGGGATGGCAAAAGGATTGTGAAGATTGTGGAACTCCCCCAAGATGCAAGGAAATAGGTCGGCCAAGCTTCAAGCAAGAGAACTCTACATTTTACATTTGTGAGAAATCACTTTGAGTCCATAGGAAAGCCAATACTATTAATAGGGGGTAAGGTTTGTTGGTGCACAGAATGCTCATACGTGCACAAGTGATAGTCACCAAAAACATCCATAAGCTCTCCCACCAAAGTCTGTCTCTAGCCAAACATGCAAAATCGATGCAACCAACATTCCTATCCCGGTGCCACCGATTCCAAACCCTAGACAGACTCAGCCAAACCCTAGCCACTTTGGTGCAGCCGATAGTGCTTTCGGTGCCACCAAGTTAGGTTGCCAACTTTCTGTTATGCAAGTTCACACTTTCGGTCCACCCGAGAATGTTGAATCAGCGTCACCGAGTTTAGCGATTCTGACCATTGGTCACCTTGTCGGCGCAATCGAGAATCCTATATCAGTCTCATCGAGATTCAAAAGTTGCCACCTTTTGGTCACTTCTGTACCACCGATATTAACACATCGGTGTCACCAAGTTGGTCATTTGTGTGTAACGGTTGGATTTTTGGCGATGCCTATATTTACCCCTTCACCACCACCCACTCGAAAGTGAAGCACTCAGAACTATTCCTTACCTGTCCTACTCAGTTTTTTGAGAGAGAGCCACCTACCCTTGTGTTGAGGTCAAGATCTTCCACTCCAACCATATGGATCTTCATTTCTAGCCACCCAAAGTTTCTTTCCACCAATTCCATCTCTTTTGCCAAGCACAATCTGTGAGAAAATGATTGTGTGTTGAGGAGTCTATCATCTTGAAGCACAAGAGTCAGGAGTTCATTGTCATTACCGAGCCTATTACCTTTTGGAGGGTGGTGCCTCCTATATTGGTTAGGTGTCGCTTGGGAGCCTCCTATTTTGTGTTGTGGAGTGAACCAAGAAGTTTGTAAGGGAAAGGAGATCGCCTACTTCATGAAGATCTACCCCGAGTAAGGCTAGTTCTCCGTGGACATAGGCCGTCATGGTATAGTCAAGGTTGCTTCTTCGTGGAACCCTCCATGGGTAGAGCCCTCCGTGGACTCTCATGACCATTACCCTCCGTGGGTTGAAGACTCCTTGAACGTGGATGTACGATAGCACCACCTATTTGAACCAGGGGGAAAATCATCGTGTCTACAATTGCGTTTGATCTTCCTACCCTATCCTTTTACTCATGCTTGTTGTTACTTTCCGCTAATATACTCTTAGACTTGCATGTGTAGGGTGTACTTGATATGTTATGAATGCTAAAAGTTGCTAAGAATTAAAATTCGGACAAAGCATACTTTTATTTGGTCACGTAGTCTAATCACCCCCATCTAGATCAACTTTCAATCATACACAATGGCATCACAGCGATGCTCGCCGGCAACTGGAACAAGCAGCGACAACTGCTCTAGCGTCAGAGCACGGGCGCGCACGGGATTAGGCTGGGTAGGCTCCTCGGCTGGTTGGGATGGCGCGGCCAATAACGAGCGCTCTCCTCTCTCTCTCTCGATTTGGAAGGTCGAGGCTTGAAGTGCTTTGTCGAACGGCGAAGTGGATAGACGCGGTGGCGCACAGGACGAGGTCAGCGATGCGGGCATCAGGACTAGTCGAGAATGGGGCACGATGAGGTTCCTGGTCTAGCCCCGACAAGGGGAGGCACAAATTTGAGCTTCTTGCGGCGGCCATGGCTATCTCCTGGAGCGAGAATCGAGAGAGAGATAGATAGAGATGAGATGAGGGATAAGATTGAAGAAGAACACAGAGGAGGAGCAGGGTGGTGGGGACGACCTGGGTTGCCGGCATAGGGGATCTATAGCTTGGTCTAGTCTTGGCTCTTCGTGGAGCGGGAGCCCAAGGACGACCAAGATCGGGAGGAGGCATGGCCTCTGGCGGCTGTTGGCGGTAGAGGCAAGGGGCGTCGGGGACATGGTCCGGCGACGATGCTCACACACGGGAGGAGCAGATCCGGGGTGAAGCTCTGGCTTGCATTCATGGCAGCGACGACCTCCTGTGAAGACAAGAGATAGAGAAGTTTAGTTTGGAGGGAGAAAGAAAGAGAGTAGGGGAGATAGAGGGGACGACACCGCAAGGTTGGTCTTCCGGAGTTCGACGGAGATCGAAGCGGTTGGGACAAACTGCTCGTGATCCTCTGGGGATAGAATAGAGGGGGTAGATCGGGGCTACGTGCGCTCGGGTTGGTGTGGCCAGGAAAACAAGGAAAATGGAGAAATTTGGATCGGGGCAGATCCCGAGGTGGGAGACGATGTGGGGACCCCGACTCATAAGTCGTGATCACCAAATGTACGTGCCTAGTGATCCCAGAGATCAATGCTCATTGAACACACAGAAACTGAATAACAAGAGTCTTGCATCCATTACATACCGGTTTACTAAAATATGGCCTTTAAGGCGTCGAGAGCTCCAAGTAGGCAATCTTTTATGCTATGACATTAACAAGGCATGGTAGAGTTGTATCATGCCGGTCACATTGATGATAATATCCTCATCGAGAGTGTGGAATGAAGAGAACCGTTTTCCTACTCACTATAGTGAGGCGGAGCAAATGGCGGGGTTCTCATCCAACAGTGGTTACCAATATAACAACGAAAAGGAAAGGGTTGCTCTATTAGCTATACATATCATGATATTGCACGTCTTGTGCCCTGGTCATCGAAGGCCAGGGTGGCATCATCCTGGGGCTATGTCGAGGGTGTCACTATCATCTAAGTATTGACATCATCATCCTTCGAGAAGGTATCTTCTGTTGGTAGCTCCTTGTCTAGTGTCGCCAGCTTCGGTCCAAGATATGTTGGCAATCATCTGGCAAGGTGGCTTCCTTCCAGGTTACCCACGAGGATTGCAAGGAATCCCATGGTCAGGGGCACAAGGGTGGTAGAGACCACTTGCGAAGTTTTGAAAAAAAGTAGACGAGGAGAGTTAAGAGAAAGATTGTGGAAATGCTAAGGCAAAAACCTTTGCTTACTTTGAAAATTTAGAAGAGGTGAGAAATATAGAGGTTTGAAGTGATTTTGAAGGGTTTGGGCAAAATTGTTTTACCCTAACCAACGTCCATTCTAATTAGGGGCTTCCTACAGTCAGGATGGCTCTGATACCAGTTGTGTGGGGACCCCGACTCATAAGTCGTGATCATCGAATGTACGTGCACAGTGATCCTTGAGATCAATGCTCACAGAACACACATAAACTGAATAACAAGAGTCTTACATCCATTACATATCGTTTTACTGAAATATGGCCTTTATGGCCAAATCTTCATATGATTGCAGCAGAAATCTCCAACGATAGCGTGAACCCATGCTATCTGCCTTAAACCTATAGGCATTCTGACTGGGAAGCGTCCTAGTTCTCATGTTCTTCACCAACGAACTCTTCATGGTACTCCTGTTCTTCCAGGCCTGGCCAATTAAATAACCAGTGGCAAGCCAATGAGTACTTTGAATGTACTCGCAAGCAATCCACGTTCGGAACAAGGCAATAACAATGCATGATATAGCACTAAGTAGGTATTTTGCAGAAAGCTAATTTTGAATGCAATGACATGACCAACTAACTAGGTAAGCATTCATAACCAGTTGGCAGATATCCATATGAACAAGTTATAGATATCATCATAAATAGGGGTTTGAACATCTCATGCTCAATCATCACGTCAAGTCATCTAACTTATCTCAAGTGTCATTTCTGTGTCATCCACACACACCCACATACACCAAGTTTTTAGGAAACATCTGGACATGGCTTAAGCAGCACCACCCAACTATTCTTGACCGTGGACACGTCTATTCGAATAGTTTTACACTATGCCGAGATTGGACACTTTACCCACAAGACTCGGGGAACTTCCGTGTCATCCACGACTCACGGTATTTAACATACCCGAGGTAAGCACCCAAACATTGCTTTTCCCCTAGCGATACTAAACAAGGAGTCCACTCATTGGTGCCATCCCTCATGATATACATCACATGTATCATCCATGAGGGCACACGACGGTGTGCCCGGTGCTCGTGAAGATAGCGCATGATCGTCCATTCCGGTATGACCCCGTATCGAGAGTGACCACACCACTCCCACCACTACTAATGCGAGCTCCTTGCTAGTACCCACCAAAGTAACCAACAAAGCCTCGTCCCATAAGGGGTATCGTGGTTGCGCATGTAAGGTTGGGATGGTCGACAAATCTTAAACCCACCGTTTTCGAAAACACACACCCACTTATTCCAGTACGCCGCTTCTTTCTCACGTGGTTACCCAACTCATCATAATCTCCCTCAGGCATTAGTGGCACCCGACGGGTATTTTGAAAAGTCATTGAAATCATTTCTTTGCTTCCATCACCATGCATTATCCCAATCCCACTTGCATAGCATCTACTGGCATCCTATCTACACCCACCTGCACAACCCTCATAAGAAGGTAGGGTCATGCACGATGCAAGTATCAATAAGAAGTATCAGGGGCATCCCACCAAAGGGACACCACATCATCATGATCAATATGATGAAATAAAGTGCTATATGTCATGCAATAAAAAGGGTTCATAGTCATGGTCAAAGGGCTGCTTGCTTGGCTTAGCAACGTCTTCGAGGTCTTCACATGTTTCTCGTCCACTCCGAGCACTCCGTCTACTTCGTCAACTATCGCCGAAAACAACCCCAATAAGCAACACAACAAGCAGAAAATAAAAGTGCTCTATAAATAGGAAATATATATTTTTCTAGGATGTCTTTGGTCATAAGAAAAATAACCAAGGAGGTTTTGGTGGATGTGGGTCAAGAGGGAGTCTCGAATGGTGGAAATGAAGGAAATGAAGATCCTATAAGATGTTCACAGAAAATATTAAAAAAAAAGGAGTGAATGGACCCAACTATTAGGGAATGATATTAGAAGATTTTAGGTAGTTGTGTCATTGGATTTGGAGTAGGGATAAATTTCCTAGGATTTTCCTAAGATGAAATTAATGGAAAATGGGCCATTTAGATTCAACAGTATGGATGCACGGTAAAAATGTTCACCATGTATATATAAACAAGGAATAATTTTTTGAGTGTCCAGAAACTTGAACCACTCCATTTGGATTTATAATGAATGCTCTAGAGATTTTGGGGATTTGAAGAATTCAAATTTGAATTAATATTGGAACAGTACTGAAAAGGGAGGTGGAGATATATAAAAGTTGCACTAGATAATAGGAGGCAATTTTAGGATAATATAGAAATTTGAATCATCAAATTTGGAGTTGGTAGGAATTACTTATGAATACTACAAGTTTTCCTAAAAGCAGAAAATGAAAAAGGATAACCCTATGGACTAAAGTGCGCGCTGGGCGCTGGATAGAGACTGGACTGGCCCATTAGCTCGACCGCACAGGGGCGAGGAGACGCTGAAGGCGTACTCCGGTTAGTATGGCTCCTGCGCTGGGAGGCGTGAAAACGTGGGGGAGCCTCCACTTAACCAGGGGGCCGGCTGGCCTATAGTCGACATGCGAGGCCCGCCTATCGGGGTCGTCCCCCACCTCCTGCTCGAGCAGGGAGGGTAGAGGAGGCAGGCCAGAGCAGCGCCGGTGCTTGCCTCGGTGGCTCTGGCCACCTCTGGCGATGGTTCGGCCATCGCGGCGCTCGTGTCGACGATCCACACCTACCCGGGCCCCTCATTCTCGCTGGAAGCCCTGGAGTTGGCGCGGTCTTGGCCGCGGCGAGGACGGTGATGGGCGGCCATGGAAGCATGTTCCGGCCACCGGGGAAAGGAAAAGAGAGCGGGTGAGGAGTGTGGCAGTGCTAGGAGGTGGCCTAGTGAGATTCAAGGGAAAGGAGAGGCACGGGGGAGCTCGAACGCGAGCAGTGGCCGTGGCAGGCATGGCGGCCATGGGAGGACGAGAAGTCCACGGGAGGGAAAATGGGGAGGTCCGGGAGGTTAGGAAAAGGGAGAGAGTGCCAAGGATCCAGTAGAGGCTCGGGGCGAGGTATATGCAGGATGGCGACGAAGGGGAAGCTCAGGTGACCTTGGATGCTCTTCAAGCTCAGGAGACCTCGGATGCGCTTCGAGCGTGGGGAGCACGCTTGCCAAAGGGGTCTTGGAATCTTGTGAGCATCGGTGAGGGGCGTGCGAGGTCAATGGAATATGCTCGGTGTGCTTTGTCACTCCGTCGCTGCCGCACACAAGCTATAGGACGACGACAAGTAGCAGAGCGCCGGTTTTGCATGTCGGTTGCCTAGTCACCACGCAAGGGTATGTCGGGGGCAACATTTTAGTTGGCCAAACATGTCTAGCGTTCAAGTCATGCATGACAGAGGTCCCTAGAAAATTTGCAAGGGAAATGGAGCTATATGGGATTGGCTTTCACTGCTAGGAAGTTTGTAGAAGAAAACTTGGGGCTCATCTAATGTGTTTTTACTCTAAGGCACTATGGGTAAAACCTTGTCTAGTGGACTTAGTTATGGAGGGACTACAAGTCCACCAATTTTCAACTCAGGGAGATGACCCTATAGCGTACTTGCAGTTGAAGGGCACTATTTCTGCCATAATGAAGGTTTAGATGAACTGCTCATATTTTCCATGTGAGCATGCCATATTTGGGCTTGGATAGATGCATCCGTATGCATATGAGGTTGTGGCAAAGTGTGGGGGCATTTGCATGCACTGATTGATGGGAGAGGGGAAAAAGAGATTCTTCCATGGTAAAAAGTGAGGGAATATGAGAGAGTTACCCCCCCAATAATTGATCAGCGGCCTTGGGGTTTTTACTGGAGCTAAAATGAGGCCAGTGTATGATGTGGTAAAATGTTGGAGGCAAGGGGAATGTGTTTGTGTCAACTATTCTTGTTCACTAGTTTATGGCTGAAGGTGGTTGTGCTGTGATTGGGCTGGGCAGGGGAATCCTATGACACTGAGATTTACCATGGGTAAATGGTATGTCCATTTGGTCCTGATCACAAGTTTTGACCACATTTAGAGAAAGTGGCCAATGTAAAAGTTTCAAACCCTAGAAATGGGAAGAAATGGAGTTGCTTAGATCTAGCAAAGAAACTCTATCCTCCCTAATGCACCACTTTATGTGTTGGCATATTTTAGGGACTATAACATGCACAAAAATTTTGGGACCAAAGGGAAACTTAGCAATGTAATATTACCAAATTCTTGGAATCAATAGAAATGGGTTTAAGGGGATTTGGACAAGTGTATCTACACCCCTTGATGCACCACATTGTGTAACATCACTATTTGGAGATTAGAACATGTCCACAAGTGTTTAGATCAAAAGGAGAAACTTCACAATGTAAAGTTGCTCAAATTTGGTTCTGGACAGAATGGGTTTTGGAATAATTTGGTGAAGAAAAAATATTGGGATTGAGATGAAACTTGACTAGATCATCACACAGTACATATGTGACCTTCTGGAATTTTCTAGGATTTAATTAAGAATATTTCTTATAGAAATATTTCAAATGCTTGAAATAGGTAGAAATGGTTTTGAAGGGTTTTGTCCAATATTTTGAGTATGACCATGTGTTGAAACTCTTATATATGGACAATATATGTCCATTGAGTTTTCACAATTTTTCTCAAATATTTTTAAAGCATTTAAATAATTTTCCCCTATAAAGACCATTTTTGGTCTTACGAAAAAGCCTTTAAATAAAATAGTAAAATAATCCTTAATATTAATAGTTTGTGGTTTTGGGAAGTCTTATATATAGTGGTCTTCAAATAAAGCATTTGGGGAAAAAGGGTCCACCCAATTTGGGGACTTGAAGTGCAAATCCGAAATCAGGCAGTTTTGAAAACCTAATTTAAATAAATGCGTTTTAGCCAAGATAATATTTTGTAAAAAATATATTTTTAAGTCCTATTCACATGGCATGATCATTGGACATGAGTTGGGATCAAGGAAAAGAGCTCTTGAGGGTAGGTGGAAGTTTTATGAATTATAGAGCACTAGCAAGCAATCAAGCAGGCAAGAAAATAACACACAAGTCAAGCATTCAAATGCACTCAAAAAAATTTAATTGGCCCTATTTTTGGAGTCATGATAAATTGGCCCTAAATTTGGATGATCTCCACTTCTTAAGTAGGAAGGGATTTAGGGTTGGGGTTTTTCATCCGTTTTAGGAGTGTTCGAACCCTATCAGATGGTCTGGAAGCGGAGGGGGGCTAGGCTGGGTTGGGTTTGGTGGGCTGTGGAGATTTCCATGGCTGATATGAGAGAGAGAATGTGGCTCGTGACATGGTTTAGAAATACCAAAATATGTGCGATATAAACCGATGACGGTGCCCCTATGGTCGACCGTTGCCGTATCAACCGACGTTTGATTGCGACGAAATTTGGCAGGCGGCCTACCTACAATAAAACAAGACCACACGCCAACTTTCCATCCATTTAAAGAATATTTTTTGTGTGCCTTTAAAAACATTTTTTGAACGATGTCGTGGGCACGTGCTTGTGTGGTTCGTCTCTAAACGGTCATCGATACAAATAGGGAGAACCGACAACTACGATGGATGCAAGATTTTGAAAAAGGATGACAACGGAGTGTCGATGCAATGCCGATGATGCGAATGATGCAATGATGAATGCGACGACCAGACAAATCACACGACAACAATGGAATAAAAGGGAAATCTTCTGGAGCGTGGGTCCCGGACTGTTACGACTCTCCTCCGCTAACAAGAGATATCTCCCTGATATCTTAGAATGAAAAGGGGAAGAGGAAGAGCAAGATGAAAAGGTAAAACTTAGTTGCTTCTTTGACAAACGAGTGAAACATACAAAACTTAGAGGTCATGAGCACAAGCAAGAATTCAAAAGAAATTTTCGAAGCACTTTGGTAGGAAAGAGAGGCGCAACTTGATAGGATGAAAAGATCTTGAAGAGAGGGCACAACTCTTCGGTTTAATGAATAAGCAAAGAAGGAATACGATCTTGTCAAAACGAGATGATGGGACGAAGAGAGAAACATCACAAAGCCTCCGGAACAAAAGAATAGAAGCTAGATCTTTGGAGAGAAGAGAACTAAGAAGAAAAATGACACTTCTACCATAATTGAATTAGGAAGGTATCATTACAAGGAAGGATTGAACAAAGTTGTTGGGAATTCAACAATCAAAAGTATAAGCTTGTTGTGGGCTTATGGAAACTATCTCAAAATCATGAGGTGGCAACCGGCCACTAACGAAAACAATTGATTGGCTGGAAGCTACAAGATATGAACTTCTATCACCAAGGGGACTCATTGAGAACTTGGAATATGAGAAACACCACAAATAGCAACAATCCTTAGGGATAGGCTTTAGGTGAAATCTAATCCACGATAACTCTGAGGAACAAAATGATGGGTTTAATTATCTCATTCTCGATAACTTTTCTTCCAAACTGCTCATGAATAAAGAATGCAATAATATCATCTCAATAGATAAGGGAGAATAATTGCACTTTGAAATGCAAGATAAGAAATACTTGAGCTCCTCCAATAAGAATCTTCAAGAATACTTTGAGAAAATTAAATCCTTGATGTCCACCTTGAAGAATCTCCACATAAAAAAAGAATGATAAAAATAAATGAAGGTTGAAAGAATAAGATTTAAGCCTTGCAGATATTTTGATGAAGCTTCATGACAAGATACTTGAGAAAACATGGAACTCCGGAAAAAGAAAAGATGAACAACTTAGAATGAATATTTTTATATGATGAACAACTCTAGAAAAGGATTGAAATCTCCTTGATGAAAAGAATAAGAATTGTGTTATGCCTATCCTTCATCAAGTTAAATTGATGACAAGTAACGGATTTGGCATACCTACTTATTCTTCTAAAAGGGTTGAAGAGAGAATAGAACCAAGTTGAACCAGTCTTGAACGAGAACATCGGTAAGAATTCAGAAATGAATGAGGATACCATGAATAAATGGAGATACATGGCATGAGAAAGAAAATATCACGATCCACTGAGAGAAATCTTGACTGAAGCACCAAAATAATTGAGATACGAATGACGAGACGACAATTGAGAAGAATTTGAGAATGAAAGCTGAAAGCTGAGAAAGAGGAAATCTTCTGAAATGATGGCCTTCGAAGGATCGAGAATTAAAAACAATTATTAAATGCACCGGATAGATATGGGAGGAATTACTCATGATCAAAACAATTAAGAGGATCACCACAAGATGAAATGACAAATCATACAAAGAACGGAAAATGTTTTAAGAGAAACTCTTCTTCAGTCTTCAAGTTGAGAATGACGACAAGAATCGCCTCCCAAAATTATTACGACACTCTAGGACAATGAATAAGGGAAGGTTGAGCCAACAATGAAAATGATTTAGAAGCAATATTCGAGAAGGAATATGACTGATAAAATTCATTCTTACGCTATATTGAAGAGAACTTGAAATCTTCAGAAAGATTAGAAGAGCCAAGTAAGATCTAGGGAAAAACTTGTGTTTTATGGGCCCACTGAAAGGGAAACACCGTTGAACCAATTGCTTAGAAAGAAAGATTTCACCGGTACGAATGAAAACTAGGTTAGGTGAGAACCTCGAAATAATTCAAAAGATTTTTAAACAAAACATGAATATTCTGAGATATCTTCAACACTCCAGATAGAACTGAGAGGGATGACAACCAAGAGATACTTGGACAAGTATTACCAACAAGGAAAACTTATAGGGAATGAAAATGATAAGATGAACACCAATATCTTGACTTGAGTTCATCGAAAAAGGAAATAGAGACGAAGAAATGATGAACTTGAAGCTCCTGAGAATCTTCGCACATAATACCGAAACATTACGAGAGAAAAGATAGCATAAGCATTGATGAAAAGAAAGGAACTTGGATGAGAATTTAATCATTTCAGAAAAAGGGCGGGAGGGTGGGAAAAAATAAAACTTGGGATAGATGAAATGAACTCCGGGAAAGAATAAGAGGACTGGTCTTGCAAATATTGAAAGGATTGAATTCACTTAAAGAGACCACACCGGTTGAAAAGAATTTCATGACGACTTAATTGAGCAAAAGAATTAGCATCCCCACAGAAATATGAGAACACCGCTTCAGAAGGATAGAGATCACCAGTTGACATTGAAGCACCACGAATTACCATATACAAAACAAAACAAAGGATGGGGCTTACGAAACAAGCTAGAATAAATTCATGAAAAAGATTCCACTCGATATTTTCGTGGTAAGGTTCGCACGAGCTCGATCATACATTGGATTGTCAAATTGAAATGCTGCTCGAATATGCTCCCTACGCGTAGCTAACTACAAGGCTTGACAAAACATATCTGATGACATATATCGAGACTGTCCTTTGTAAGAACGACCATGAACAAACGAATCCACTAGATGTGGAACCCAAACCTCACATCACACATTTGTTATTGAGATAGCCTAGGTAAGTACTTGAATTCCCACCCGAGAACTCCTAAAATCTTCCGGTTATGCAATCGGGTCCATGGATACAAGGAGCAAAAACCATCACTCAACTCCTAACATGATACTACACTCCAATGTAACACATCCATCAACACATAACCAGAGGTCTCGGAAACTTATCCATCTCAGACCCATGAAAAACACAATGATACTAAGTATGACAGTACATCCGAACTCTCTACACCAGTACTAGGGATGCCGGACTCCTCTCGCCACTACTAGTAATTTCGAACATCCTCTGTCCTAAGATACTAAGGAAACTGAATGATAACGATGTGCCAAGAATCCCTTGGAGCTCTACTCCTCGATAACAGGAGGCACCAAGTACAAGACTCCTTCACATTGGCATCATAGATATTCCAAAATACCCGCGTGATACTAAATATTTTTTGAAGTAAGAAGAGGTGTAGAATTAAAATTCCTACGTCATGATTCCTCACTAGAGCATAGAAGAGGATTAAAAAGAATCCTACTCTTTGATATAACTAGACTCAAAATAGTTTTTCACTAGACTCAACTCGGCCTAGTTCGATCAATCAAGGGGGCTCCTAGGTCAGTACAGGCTCTGATACCAACTTGTAACACCGAAGATGCGATCATATCCTTATTTTGGCATGAGGGCCTCGACAGGGATAGAAGCACATCTCGTCGTTTTGCAAGAATGGATATCATTACAAGTACATGTAAAGAAGAGATGAGTATATGGAATTGGCTTACAATCGCCACAAGCTACATCAAGATCACATCAATACAACAACATATTCAAACATCATACGTAAGAGCGGGGTCTTATTACGGACAAAATCAAGAGATAAAATGACATCCATCCTTGCTAGCCAAGGCGGCCACCTGGAACCATCCTAGATCAATGGAGAAGAAGAAGAACTCCAAATCAAACAAGCATCATGCTCACGTCAAAGCAACGCATTACCTATACCTGGAACTGTTATTCTAGTAATCGATGAGCCAGGGGGACTTAGCAATCTCATTTCCGAAGGTATCAAGATTAGCAAAGCTTAATAGGTGAGGTATGGTTAAGTAGTGAGGCTATAGCAAGCAACTAAGCATTTATTTGAGTGGCTAACTGACGAATAGAAAAAGTAAGGGTGGGTGGTCTACACATAATGGACGTGAACTAGTAATGATCACTAAGTGATTCTGAACACCTACTTACGTCAAACATAACCCCATCGTGTTCTCTCTCGGATAAGGACTCACGAGAAGCGACAGTCATAGTTACGCACATGGTTGGTGTATTTTATTGGAATTTATTTCAAGTTTGCTATGACCGGGTGTTAAATAAAGTATCCAAGTTGCCACATAACCAAGGGCATGACTTTCCGAAAGATTTAAACCTATTGGGGTGCTCCAACTCATCCATCACAAATTAACCACACGCCATGGGAATAACCTCAACCACGAAACCCATGATCTCATTGGATATATCGTAGGAAAATATCAACCTCGAGATAGCCCTAAGTGTATTCGAAATTCCATGCACAAATGTTCGAGAAAGGTATAACAAATCCAGCAAGGCCGCCCAACAGGCCAGATCCTAATCGGAGTCGCGTGTATCTCTGTCTCGAGGCACTACCAGATGAGAAGTACATACAGTGGCCTGATATAAATCCCTCGAGTTGCCCCGAGGTGGCCCCGCAAGTGGCTCTAGTTTGGACCAACACTCATGAGAAGCACTGACCCGGGTTGTTGATTAAAGATCCATGGTGCTGGCGGGTCCTTATGCATTTTATTAGTTATTAGGCAAATGTAGTACCAATGTTGGGCCTTGCCAGACAAGCTTTATCCTAAAACAAAAATCAAGGGGGTCCCCATAACAATCCCAAGCATGTTTGGAGCGTTCAGTATGGAACATAACACCGATACACAAGTTACTAGGGGTGGCAAAAGTGGAACAAAATACCGAGCAAAAGGCCAAGCCTTCCACCTTTACCAAGTATATAGGTGCATTAAATTAAATAGCAATAATATTGTGATAACAAAAGAATGTCCATGTTTTCACCTGAAAGCAATTGCACCTGCAGCTACAAACGCTGTAAGAAGGGCTAAGCAAGTGGTAGGAAGCGAGACGTAGCGATAGGAAACGAGACAACTAGCATGGAAATGATAATAGTGGTATCTGGAGAAAAGATCATCTTGCGTGAGATCCCACTTGGAAGAAGAACGGATCCATGAAGAAGACGAGCCAACATAGTCGAATGAATCCCCACACTTCGAACACTTTAGGAACTCTATCAAGAATAAGCAATCCGGAAATAACAATCAACACACGATACACCACAACATCTGCATGATATGATGCGCAAACAAATATGATGCATGTCCATTTAAATATGTAAGGCATGGTAAGCACAACAAAGCAAATACTACACATTAAGTGAAGCTCAATATGCAACCGATTGGAGATTGACGAAACTACGCAATCAATTTATTTAGTTCACTCTCGTTTAGGTGCTCATCAATATTAAATGTTGTTTAGCATGAAAAGAGGTCAAACATACGCAACTATAACATCTAGGCATTTTAAATGAGGTCGAAACAAGGAATAACAATTCCGGAAAGTCCCCATATGTAATTTTCGAATTGGCTACTGTTCTGCCTAGAACACAATTTTAGAGTTGTTAAACAAAACTATAAATGCCACCATGTTATTCTACGCATTTTTCTAGTCAAGTTACATAGGAGGAACATTTTAATCGGAGCTATGGTTTTAAGTTATGAAATAAATCATTTTTAACATGGTCATTATGCAAATTACGTGACAACAACAAGTTAAACATTTTTATCATGCATGAAAGTTGGTTATTGTAAATCTACACAATTCTAAACACTTTACATATATAAATCATTTTCATCCGATTGATGGTTATTTATTTATAGGCATTTCAAATGCATGACAATTTTCTATAATTATGCAATTACTGGGTAAATAATAAATTGCAGAGGACAACAAAAAAAACATATATGGGCCAACTTCACCACAGCACAACGGCCCATAAGTGCATTTGGCCCAAGCGGTTGAGTGTGATGAGTGCGTGTGCGAGACAAATGAAAGAAAACATGGCAAAAATGTGGGATTCCTGGGATTGAACCCAATAGCTCTTCGGTGGTGGAACCAGACCACGCTAGCCACCTCGGCTGGAACTTTGCTCGTTGGAAATTAGAAAACCACAACCATTGACCTATGACTAAAAGCGGATGAGCTTTGCAGCAATGGCATCACGGCGATGCTCGCCGGCAACTGGAGCAAGCAGCGACAGCTGCTCTAGCGTCAGAGCACGGGCGCACGCGAGATTAGGCTGGGGAGGCTCCTCACCTCACTGGGATGGCGCGACCAATAACGAGCGCTCTCCTTGCTCTCTCAATCTGGAAGGCCGATGCTTGAGGAGCGCTGTCCAACGGTGCAGTGGACGGAAGCGGCGGCGCGCAGGACGAGGCCGGCGATGCGGGCATCAGGGCTGGCCGAGAATGAGGCGCGGGGAGGCGCCTGATCCAGCTCCGGCAAGGGGAGGCACAGATCGGAGCTTCGAGCGGTGGCCATGGCTGTCTCTTGGACCGAGAACCGAGAGAGAGATGAGATGAGGGAGAAAACTGAAGATGAATAGAGAGGAGGAGCAGGTTGGCGCGGACGACCTAGGTGGCCGGCGCAGGGGGTCTATAGCTTGGGCTGGTCTTGGTTATTGGCGGCGTGGGAGCCCAAGGACGACCAAGATCGGGAGGATGCATGGCCTCTAGCGGCTGCTGGCGGCAGAGGCAAGGGGCGTCGGGGACATGGTCCGGCGACGGTGCTCACACACGGGAGGAGCAGGTCCGGGGCGAAGCTCCTGCGAAGACGAGAGAGAGAGAGATAGAGATAGAGAGAGAGAGAGTTCAGTGTGGAGGGAGAGAAAGAAAGAGAGCAGGGGAGGCAGAGGGGACGACGATGCAAGGCTGGTCTTCCGGAGGTCGACGAAGATCTAAGCGGTCGGGACGAACTGCTCGTGATCCTCTGGGGATCGACTAGAGGGGGAGATCGGGGCTGCACGCGCTCGGGTTGGTTGGGCCATGAACACGAGAAAAATGGAGAATTTTGGATCGGGGCAGATCCCGAGGCGGGAGACAACCAGGGCGTGGGTGGCGGCGGCTGGAGGAAAACTATGGAGGTTGTCTAGCATTTTTCTAAATTTGGATGATCTTCATTACTTAAATAAGAAGGGATTTAGGGTTGGGGTTTTCATTCATTTTCGAAGCGTTCGAACCTGATCAGACGGTTTAAAAATGTAGGGGGGCTAGGCTGGGTTGGATTACGTGTGCTGTGTTGTGGAGATGTCCATGGCGGAGGTGAGAGAGAGAAGGTGGCCCGTGACATGGTTTAGAAATACCGAAATGTCCGCGATATAAACCGATGACGGTGCCGGTACAGTCAACCGGTGGGCTATCAAACAATCTTTGATTGCGACGAAATTTGGTAGGTGACCTACCTACAATAAAACAGACCGCATGCCAGCTTTCGACCCATTCATAGAATATTTTGCGCGCGCCTTTAAAAACATTTTTGAATGATGCCGCGGGCACGTGCTTGTGTGGTTGATCTCGAAACGATCGTCGACACAAACGAAGAGAACCAACAACTATGACGGATGCAAGTTTTTGAAAAATAATGACAACAGAGTGTCGATGCAATGCTGATGATGCGGTGATGAATGCGACAACCAGACGAGTCTCACGACAACAATGGAATAATAGGGAAATCTTCTGTCGTGTCGGTCCCGGGCCGTTACAAGCACTTTTCAAGAGGGTGACTTGGTGCTTCGGTTGATTCAAGATCAAACAGGCATGCATCAACTTTCTCCACCTTGGGAGGGTCATTTCATCATCAGCAAAAACCTCAACAACGGTCCATACTACCAAATACATATACCTCTCAAGAGGAGACATGTCGGCCGTGGAGCATTGCTCACCACTGGCCTTATTATACTTAGAGCTATTAGCTCCTTACCTATGTATCTTCCCCATTTTTTGCACATACCTTATACAATAAAGTTGGCACCCCCGAAATTCGGGGTCTTTGCCGTTTTAGCTTACACATTGAGTTTGAGTCTTTATTCATTGAAACATAAGTCGCCCAAGAGGATGAGCCGCCATGATGTGACCGTTCATACATTAAAGCCCTACCTTATTGACATGATATTTAAAGTCACCCAAGAGGACGAGCCACCAAGATGTGCCCTACCTTATTCACTACTGGAATCAGAAGATTTGCCATCTGCCACATCTTTGTCGTCTGCTAGCGGACGGCAAAGAGTGGCTTTGCCATCAGCTAGCCAAAAACGGACGACAAAGAGCTAGCAGACGACAAAGGGTGACTTTGCCATCAGCCCCTTCTTTGCCATCTGCTAGCGGACGCCAAAGGAGGTTTGCCATCAGCTAGCGGACGGCAAAGAGGGAGGGGGCCCCACTGACGAGCCGCTTAGAACTTAATCTAACGGCCCGCCTCTTTGTCGTTCGCTAGCGGACGGCAAAGAGGGGGGTTAACTAACGACAGCGCCCCACCCCGGCCCGCCTCTCTCTCTTGATCTTTGTTTCTTTCCCTCTCCTCCCTGCCGCCCACCGCACGCCCGCGGCCGCCCCGTCGCCCCACCACCCCGCCGCCTCACCGGCCCACCGCTCCATCGGCCCACCGCCCACCGGTGCCACTGCCCCCCCCGGTGCCACCGTCATAGCATCGTCACCACCGCCATGCGCCCAGGCCCCCCTGCGCCCCACTGCCCCAGAACCGTCTGCCGCGTCGCCACCGCCGCCCGTCGCCCGCCGGCGCCGGCAGCCGTCCGCGCACGCCGCCCCACCGACCCGGCCGGCGCCCTGTGGCCCCCCTGCGCCCCCTCCGGCTCTGCGGCCCCCGGTGCTTCCCGGCCATCCCTGGCGCTCCCCGCCCCTCCCCGGCCGTCCCCCATCCCTCCCCGACGCCCCCTGTCCCGCCCCCTCTGGTAAGCTCTTCCCCCTCCTCTTTTTTTGTTTTTTTGATTTTAGTTTAGGTTTAGATTATATTATTAGGTTAGTGTTAATTAGGTTAATGTTAATTAGGTTAGTGTTAGTTTAGGTTAGTGATAGTTAGGTTAGTCTTAGTTTAGGTTTATTAGGTTAGTGTTAATTAGGTTAGTGTTAGTTTAGGTTTATTAGGTTAGTGCAAAAAGTAGAAGAAGAAGACAAAGAAGAAGAAGATGAGGAGTAGAGGAGGAGAAGAAGAAGAAGAAGGAGAAGGAGGAGGAGGAGAAGAAGAAGAAGAAGAAGAAGAAGAAGAAGAAGAGAAGAGCCCCTGATCCCTGATGCCACTAATGCCCAACCTCCGACGCCACCGACCCCCGATGCCCCGGACCCTCGACCGCAGACGCCATCGCCCCCGACCACTAACACCACTGACCCTCGACCACCGACACCATCAACCCACGACCACCAACACCACTGACCCCCGACACCACCGACACCCCGACACCCCGACACGGCACCCCAGACCCCGACACAGCACCCCTACCCCGTCACGACACCCCCGACACCCCGACCCCGACACGACACCCCCGACACCCCGATCTGGAAAAAGATGCTCTTCGGCCTTCCAGAGGCCGTCGAGTCATATATTTGTGAATTATGAGTTAGGTCATATATTTTTCGATTTTGTTATACAGAACACTATATTTATGTGGATCAGGTGGATTCAAATGTGTAGTTGTTTCGTTGCTGCGAGGGTTTGGTGTTCGACGACCTCCCCGTGCGTTCAACGAGATCCGCCCCTGCGTTCGTGGGTGAGCACAAATGACATCTCCTCCTGCCCCCTACATTTCCTCTGTTCCGTTCTTCGTGCCGATGAAACTTGCTAGCTATAGGTGTCTTCAATCATCAGTATGCGTGACCACTATGCGTCTCCCGTTCGAAAGGGTTGCATCTATAAATATGCATTCATTAGCATATTTATAACCATGATTCTTTCGAATTGTCCAACATTATCCATGGACAGCCCGAGTATTTGTAGATTTGGTTCATTTTCCCATATGCTCTGCTCTGGATCCGATGCAGAATATCGTCAGTGCCTCCCTGTTGTTCTCCGGGTACACATCCTCTCTGCTTATTGCCGAGACATGTATCAGTAGAACAGCACGGAGGTGTTGCCGAAATTGTGCGTCGGATCCGGAGCAGAGCATGGGAAAACTAACCCAATCTACACATACTCGGGTGGGATTAGGACCTATCTTTACCTACTAGCGTCTAGGTTGCATCGACGTAATAAAACTGACAACCTCTATTAACTAATGAATATGGTTTGCTGAATTATGTATATATTTTTTGTGTGTCCAGTAGCTAGGCAAGATGAGTGATCGTGGGTGGATGTACACTGGTCACACTAGTCAGAAAGACATGACCCGTGAATGGATAACAAAAACTAAGGAGTTTGTGAGCGTCGTATTTGCAAATGGACAGAAAACAACCTAGTGCCCTTCTGTCGATTACGACAACTGTAAGAAGAAGTCAGAGTTTGAAATGACCAAACACCTGCAGAAGTGGGGTTTTACGCCTAATTATACGGTCTGGACATTTCATGGTGATTCTGCCCAACGTGCCAGAGCTAAGGTGGTTTGTCGACACACCGACAAGCATGGCACTGGGATCGAAGACATGGTGCAAGACTTTGATGATGCTCGGCATTCGGACGATGAGATGGAGGAATCTACAAAGGCCTTTTATGAAATGTTGGAGTCTTCAAAACGTCCTCTCCCTGAGCACACTGAGCTTTGTCAGCTGGATGCCATCGTGCAAGTAATGGCTCTGAAGGCTCAATTCAACCTAGGCAGAGAATGCTACGACGCGATGACGACGATATTTGGACGCTTTCTACCCAAAGGCCATGTATTGCCACCAAACATGTACCAGTCGGACAAAATCCTACATGCGCTTAAGATGCCCTATGAGAAGATAGATGCGTGTGAGAATGGATGTGCCTTATTTAGGCTTGAGTATGTGGGCTTGAACTATTGCCCCATTTGCAATGCTTCCAGGATGTTCTGGTAGACAACGGTATGGGTGAGAAGAGTTAGACCAAAATCCCCATTAATGTTCTTCGGTATCTGCCAATCATACCAAGACTTCAACGTCTTTTCATGGTCAAAGAGACGGCCAGACAGATGATGTGGCATAAATTGGGCAGAAGAACAGAACTAGATGCAGATGGGAATCCGATGTTGGGACACACTTCAGACGCTTTTGCGTGGAAGCACTTCGATGCATTACATAAGGATAAAGCGGCAGATCCATGGCATCCTCGACTTGCCATCAGCATGGATGGGTTCAATGTGTATGGTATGACGGCAGCACAATACAGTTGTTGGCCTGTATTTGTCATTCCACTCAATCTCCCCCCCGGAGAGATTATGAAAAGAAACAACATTTTCCTAACGTTGATAATTCCAGGGCCCAAATATCCGGGGAAGAATATGAATGTGTACATCCAACCGCTAAAGGATGAATTGCAAGAAGCCTGGGATAATGGGATCAAGACATATGACGCCGCTACAAAAAGGAACTTTAAAATGCATGTGTGGTACATGTACTCGATGCATGACTTGTCGGCGGATGTGCCATTCGTTGGCTGGTGTGGCCATGGAAGGTTTCCGTGCCCCACATGCAAGGCAGTTCTTCAGTTTCGTTGGCTGGAGGCGGGTCACAAGTTTTGTTGCATCGACATGCATAGAGAGTTCCTGGATCCTAACCATAATTTCAGAAAAGACAAGAAGAATTTCATCAAAGGTAGAGTTGTCGAAAACACTGCACCACCTGCGTTGACAAGCCAACAGATCTTGGATCAGATAAACGCTCTCGAGCCGGATCCAGATCATCCAAGGTATTTCAAAGGGTATAATACGGAACACGCCTGGACTCACAAGATATGTTTGTGGGATCTGCCTTACTTTAAAGACCTCCTTTGCCCACACAACATCAACGTGATGCACAGTGAAAAGAATATTTCAGAGGCCCTTTTTGGTACATTGTTCGGCATAGAGGGGAAGTCAAAGGATAATCCTAAGGCTAGAGTTGACTAGGAGGCTCTATGTGATGGACCGCTACAAAACATTCGACAACCGAAAGGAAAGAAGAACTAGAGGAAGCCAAAGGCATGGTTCAATCTTGGAAGGCCAGCTATGAGGGAAATGATCTTGTGGGTGAAAATGCAGTTGATGTTCCCCGATGGGTATGCATCGAATCTAAAGAGGGGAGCGAGTCTTGACAAATTGGAAATATTTGGTCTCAAGAGTCATGATTGGCACATATGGCTTGAGCGGGTAATGCCGGTAATGTTGCGTGGCTTTATCCCTGAGGATGAATGGCTAGTACTGGCAGAGCTAAGCTATTTCTTCTATGGTCTTTGTGCGAAAGAACTATCGCATGACGTGCTAGACGAACTGGAAGAGTTGGCGCCGGAGTTGATCTACAATTTAGAAAAGATCTTTCCACCGGGCTTCTTTAATCTAATGCAGCATTTGATTTTGCATCTCCCGACCGAGGCAAGATTAGGGGGGCCCGTGCAAAATCGTTGGTGATTCGCAACTGAGAGGATGCAGAAGACGCTTCGAGCAAAATGTAAAAATAAACATAGAGTTGAAGCATCGATGGCTCAGGCATTCATTACTAAGGAGGCGGCAAACTTCGTGACAGCACACTACAAAGCCAAGAATTGTTAGTTGCATAATCTAAAGCCTCGGTACAATGATGGCGACCATGAAAAAGGTCAAGCCAACCTCAACCTATTCAAAGGGAAGCTCGCACTAGCCGGTGCTTCGAAATCAATAGCGTTGGATGTCGAAGAATGGCGAACCATTTCGTTGTATATCTTCAACAACCTAACAGTACTGCGACCGTACATCGAGTAAGTTCTCTATACATTGTTTCAAAACTTCTAATTCCTTTGAAATGCTCTTATTCCCGGATATGTGATACAATCAATACGTCGCCAAATTCTCGGATGGAGCGGTGATCCAAAAGGATTCCATCGAAGAGTATGAGCTTCTGGCAAAGCATGGAGGCGACTATCCCGGTTTCATCTCTTGGTTCAAGAAAATGGTAATTTCCATTAATTTGACGATTTCATTTCTTTGCCTAGTTTGTGGCTAATGCAACAATCCTTTCGTATTAAACTTGTAGGCTAATGCAGAGTCTATGGACTCCGAATTGAGACAAGTCGCTAATGGTTTTGACTATAAGGTCCGTTCATTTGACAAATACGACATCAATGGGTATCGCTTTCGTACTTTTGGCATAGAGCTATCTATGGCCAACTGAAAGTCTAAAAATTGTTGTGTCTCCACTATCGGCGAAGGAGGGGTCGAGTATTATGGAATAGTCGAAGCAATTTATGAACTTACATTCTTTGGTGAAAACCCACCAAACTTCGTAGTCTTCCAATGTTATTGGTTCCAGCCAAAGGAGACTATAAGGACTCATGAACATATAGGGCTAGTCGAAATCAAACAAAGCACCCATTTAGATATTCCCGATGTGTATATTACGGCTCAACAGGCGACCCAAGTTTTCTATCTACCGTGGGCCTACCAAACGGATCCAAATTTGAAAGGTTGGGATGTTGTTTATGATGTGTCGCCACGTTTTAGACCACCTACCCTCAATGAAGATGATTATGAACCTCACATTAACCGAGACACATATGAAGGAGAATTCTTCCAAGAAACACGTGTTTCCAAAAAACGTATCAAGAACCGCTCTACTTCACCCCAGAACATTGAGGTCGACAGCAAGAGGTGAACCTGACTTCACCCCTAAGCCGGAACAAGAAGAGACGGAAGAAGAAGAGGTTACTGCTGCGGATGACTTGACAATGCTGGACCGATTACATAGAGTCCTTCTACATGTTGATGCATTTATTCATGATGTTGATGAGCACGTCATTACTGATAGTGATGATGATTATGCATTTATTGATCCCAGAGCATATATAGACGATGAAGATTAATATTAGTAATGTGAGGTATTCAATTATTATTATGTACATATATATTATTAATTAGTTCATGTTATTAGGTATTCAATTTTTTTATGTTGAACTAATTTCGGTCACCCTTTGTCATTGCAGGTGTTGACAGATGGTGGGCTTGGGTCAAGAGTGCTCTGAGCCTCCTTTCTCGGCGTGTGCTAGGAGGGGTGCTATTTATTCCACCCCAGAAACTCCGGAGAGCGCTGGTACACTGCATGTAGACACCAGCGGGCGTTTCTTCTTCGACCGGGGGAGGTCGGGGGATGACGAAGAGAGGTGCTAGAGGTAGGAAGGCTGCTGCGCCTTCCTCACCGCCACCCCCAGTTGATTATATCGACCAATAGAGTGCTCCGTCTCAGGTGGACCGGTCTGACTTGGACCCGTCTCGGACTCTGGTCGACGAGCCTTGGGTCGACGAGCCTCGGGTCACCGAGCCAGCGTCCCAGGAGACTCCAGTCCCAGAGTCTTCGTCCCAGGAGACTCGGGTCCCAGAGTCTTCGTCCCACGTGACTCCGGAGGCTAGTGGCCATGCTGATGGTGGCAAGGACAACTTGTATGAGGACACCTATGGCGAGGGTGAGCTGGTTGAGGAGGGTAAGAAGGTCTACCAGCGTCATTGTACAAAGCTCTCGCCCGTGCCGATGACCCACGGGAAGAGGTGGTTGATTGCGCCTAATGCGGAGAAGTAAGTGCTTGACTCCTTTTTAACGTTTTGCCTTCATGTTTCTTCAAATTAATATCTAATGTGTTGGCCTTGTCATACTACAGGGGTTGGAAACACGAGCGTGGTGTCCGCAGGCCCAACCATGTCCTTGGTGTGCTTCTGCGGCACCACTTCTCGGGGAAGGTCTAGTTGCCCGATGAGGGTGAGGCTCCACAGGTAGCACTGACCTAGGAGCTGTACATGGCTGCCCCGGCCCCGTCGGAGGAGATGGTTGACGGTGTCTCGTGCGAGACAGTGGCTGACATTGTGATCTGTCGCTTTTGGGTAATTTCTCCTCTACAAAATTAAAAATCAACATCACCTAGTGATTGTACTAATCAGTGTTGTCTTGTTTGATTGCAGACCTTCTACAGGTGTCTTGAGGAACCAAGTGCAAGCCCCTACTTCAGAACTTACGGCATGAGGCTCGGGTGCAGGCTATTCGAGACTACTACGCCTCGATTGACATTAAGAGGGCCAAGAAGAAGTGTCGCAAAAATTATCTGAGTAAGGAGAAGTTAATGAAGGTAATTTTCTATTGTTAAGGACTTGTACTTAGTTCTTTGATTTGATTCGTAGGCGTAGAGTTGAAATTTCTCTTGTCTAACTTAGGTGCCCCCGAGATGGTGTGCGGATAGGACGGACTGTTGGGAGGCATTGGTGGATGAGTGGTGCTCTCCCGAATGGCTAGCCAAACACAACAAGGCCAAGGATAAGCATGCCCAAATGAGAGGCGTGCCACACCATCAAGGGAGCTCCAACCTGTTTGGGTACTTACCATTTTTCCTCCTAAATGACTTGATATGCTTGGTTAGCTGAAAAAAGCCATAACTACCTTGGATAGCTAAATAATAATCTATACTTAGCTTACCTAGTTCATTTATGACATAATTAGCTTACTTAGGTAAAAAATGGCATAATAACCTTGGTTTAGCTCCAAACTATCATGTAATTAGTTTATTTTCCTCCAAAATGACAATATAACCTTACCTAGCTCAAAAATGACCGATTTTAACTAGGATAGATCTAAAATGACCTACACTTACCATTTTGTCCTCCAAAATGAATAAATATGCTTAGTTAGCTAAAAAATGGCATAACAACCTAGGTTAGCTCCAAAATGACCTATTTACCTATCTTAGCTCTAAAATGACCTACACACTTCACATTTTTACCTACCTTAGCTAAAAAATGGTATTTTTACCTACCTTAGTTAGAAGAAGAAGAAGATAAAGAAGAGGAGAGGAGAAAAATAAAGAGAAGATAAATTCTTCTTCTTCTTCTTCTTCCTTTTGTTCTTCTTCTTCTTCTTTTTCTTCTAGCTAGTCTTCTTCTTCTTCTAAATTTCATCTTTCCTAATTTGCAGATTTGCTATAGATGAGGAAGCTTTCATTGATGGAGTGTACTCTTCTACTTGTGCTTCCCTTTTGTTTATGGAAACTTGTTTTGTTTTGGATGTGTATGGATGGATACGTTGTTCCAAACGATTGTATGTTGGATATGTTGTTGGAAACTTGTATGTTGGATATGTTGTTGGAAACTTATTGTTGGTATGCTTGTTGAAACTTATTGTTGGTATGCTTGTTGGAAACTTGTATTGTTGATATGTTGGATATATATGTGAAATTCTGTCAAATTAAATGATTTTAAGAAAAAACAGCAGCTATATAGCAACTTCGTCGTCTGCTGGCGGACGACAAAGAGCTTTGCCGTCAGCCAGCAGACGGCAAAGATGTCACATGGCAGCTACCTGTGCAACCTGGGGTAGCACTAGGCTGGCCTAGGTGGGTTCTTTGTCGTCCGCTGGCAGATGGCAAATACCTTAGTTCTTTGTCATCTGCCAGCGGATGACAAAGAACCCACCTAGGCTGGCAAAGAAACAGGTGCTTTGCCGTCCGCTGGCAGACGACAAAGAACTAAGGTCTTTGCCATCTACCAGCGGATGACAAAGCACGCCGTTAAGCCCTTAACGGACCTAAGTTTCCACGTGTGCCGTCCATGCCCTTTGCCGTCCGCTAGCAGACGACAAAGATGCAACGGTCTTTGTCGTCTGCCAGCAGACGGCAAAGCGCCCTTTACCGTGGCTTATTCAGCCGGACGGTTGGCCGGCTGCTGGAGGACGACAAAGCCTTTGTCGTCTGGCATGCATGCATTTGCCGTCCGGGATGGCTGACGACAAAGTGCCTGATTTTTGTAGTGATTGATGGGATTTTAAAGTCACCCAAGAGGGTGAGTCGCCACAATGCGGCCACTCAAACATGAGTGCCCATGTTTAAAGGGTTGAGTGATGCCCAAGAGGATCATATGCCATGATGCACGAGTCAAACATAGGTATTCTATTATGATCACTGGAATCAAGCCGGCTTACCTGGACAACAGATGTTTTGCAGTTGTAGCATTGTCTCTTGTAATCCTATGCTGAGCTTTTCCGTAATCATAGGTCACTTGGGGCTTCCAACTCACTGAGTTTAGCTTTCCCACCCTCTTGATCCGGCAAAAATGAACGCCACAAAATGGTTAAACCTGCCTGTATGTTTGTGTGACTCCGATCAGGTGACCCTGTGTACTCTCGACAAGTCAATCAATTTTGGACCCTGACCTTGTCGGCATACAGAAAGCCTAGGGTAAACCATGGGTTTTCATACCCGCTGCACTGAAGCAAGACTTGAGCCTCGAAAGCCTGTCTCTTTGCCGAGTCTCACTAAGCCGGCTTATTAAGTAACTTTTACGATTATGGGTTATCATACCCGCCTTATTACGACCAAACTTCAAGGCCAGTTTCCTTGCTGAGTCTCATCAAGCCGTCTTATTAAAAGTCCTCTAATGGCAAGATCAATTACTTTGCAAATAAGTGTGGAAAATTTTCGGAAAAGGTGGCTTACATTGACTCACCCATCTTGGGTCAAGTTATATCACATTGATTAAAGTCTGCAAAATTCAGACAAGAGACAAACATGGCCGGTTTACCGCAAGTGGTCAATCTTAAAGGCCTAGTGGCAACTTACCCATAGGAATAAATAAGTGCATGCCACATGTTATAAGGGTCTTAAGCAAACGAAGGAAAGAGGAAATGATACTTATCCCTTGACAAGTTGAGACGGGATAAAAAGTTTCACCATGCACGAAGGCACGACACAGGCAGTAAGTTTTTAAAGCTAAGGCTATTCCAAGACCATCGAAGCCCAAAAGTGTTTCCGGCCAAGTTTTTCAAAAAAGATATATTACTTTCGAGAGCCAGCTGCAGTGCCATCCATGTTATGATCAGCACAGCTGGTGTCATCTTGGCATTTGGAGGTAGAAGGCATGAGGTCATCTAGTGTGGGTGATTTGTCATCTATCAGCTGGAGATTATTCGGAGTCCAGTCGATGCTGGTTAACACCTCAAAGGTGGCCTCATCATTAAGAATAACAGAAGGGTTGATGTCAGAGGCAAAGATATGCTTACTTATGTGAGGAGTCTAGTCTGTCGGATTTCAAGCTCCGCAAAACCCCAAGAAGTTCGAACAAAGGGGCGTGTGCGAAGATCCCCTGCAGCCTCTTCCTACCTAGCTCACTACTCGATGGTCACTGCGACGAACTCGCACGAAGACGACGAAGCATATGCACACGATGACTTACCCAGGTTCGGTCCGCTGCAAAGAGTAATACCCTACTCCTGCTTTAGTGGATTGCCTCACGAGGAGGTTGGAGGATGAACTATTAAAGTCATGCTTTGCCTCGCGCGAGGGCTCTGGTGGAGTTGCCTCTCTTCCATTGTCTCTCCCTTTTGTCCTCCTACTTTATGGCGCAGCCTACACTGTATTTATAGTGCCCCGGGTCCTCTTCCCTTATCTCTTTGGTGGGAAGGGATCCCACAACAGCCAAATTCGAAGGGGAATAGGAGTACATATTTATCCTAACGAAAGGTGGTCTTCGCCTGCAAAATAGTTGTCGATGATGCAGGTGGGCTCGGTGATGACATCCTTCCTGCTGGCCTCATGGTCATGGTCTCGTTGCATCTGAATGGAAACCTTTGGGGGACTCTTTTGGAACCCACGGCTGCCCTCATCCCCTTTGCACCAACGGGGAAACTGTCCGACTGGCACGCTGGCACCCGCCTTTCCTTCCTTGCGTAATCCCTAGCCTCTCGAGGCCGGGCGTTGCATAAATATCTTCGCCACTCCAGAGGGGGCCTGGGGAGGCCTGCTACTTGCAGGTATTGGTGTCACCACTCCTCGCGAGCATTAGGCTCTCGTGAGGGCCTGGTCTTTGATGGTGCTTCACCAGGCCGCGCCTTGCTGATGTGGTGGGCCATGTCCTGGGCCAGAGGCAGGTAGGTCTAGGTACCCCCATTCCCAGAATTCTCACAGTAGCCCCCGGGCCCAAGGCACGCTCGGGACGGCTTCCGGGTGAAGCCGTTGTGGTCGTCTCGAAGCGCAACGGGCTCCAAATGCCTGCGAGCCAGGACTACGAGTCATGCACCCAGTGTCGGGTGTCAAACGCCTCCTCGGCCACAGATAGAATTGACAAAAGCTTGACTTCTAGTGTTGAGCCATTACTGCTTTCCCCATCTGTGCAATTGCTCTGCTTTCCAGATCCACGGCCTTAGTAGAGATCTCAAAATCCCGGTGCCGCTCCGTCCTCCTTCCCGCCGCGTCGTCCCCACGAACTTCCCTATGGCTCCCAACAGCAAATCGAAGCCAGAGGCCCAGAGCTCAACCTCCATTCCCATCTCACCGACACTATCGGATTCCTCCTTATCTTAGGATGAAGACCTTGCCCTGTGCTTCCGTTGACGACGGACGCTACAAATGAGTCCGGGCACACATTGATATGGGGCGGTTCTTTGGAGAAGCGGCCCTCGATCAGGTCGGCCTATCCTTTCTTCCTCCATAGTGTCTTCTCCGGGCTTGTCCCGCCCTTATCCAAGTTCCTCACAGACATCCTTAACCACTATGGGATGCAAGCCCTTCATCTCTGTCACGCCCAAGATGAGACCCTATCCTTATTTTGGCTTGAGGGCCTCAATAGGGATAGGAGCACATCTCGTCGTGTTGCAAGAATGGATATCATTACAGGTACATGTACAGAAGATATGAGTATATGGAATTGTCTTACACTCGCCACAAGCTACAACAAGATCACATCAATACAACAACATGTTCAAACATCATACAAAAGAGCAGGGTCCGACTACAAACAAAAACAAACGACAAAATGACATCCATCCTTGCTATCGCAGGCTGCCGCGTGGAACCCATCCTAAATTGATGATGAAGAAGAAGAAGTAGAACTCCAAATCAAATCAAGCATCGCGCTCATGTTTATCCATCACATTACCTGTACCTGCAACTATTCTTGTAGTAATCTGTGAGCCACAGGGACACAACAATCTCATTTCCAAGGGTATCAAGACTATTAAAGCTTAATGGGTGAGGTATGGTTAAGTGGTGAGGGTGCAGCAAGTGACTAAGCATTTGTTTGAGTGGCTAACTTACGAGTACGGAAATTAAATTATGGTAGTCTACGCATAACGGACGTGAACAAGTAATGATCACTAACTGATCCTGAACACCTACTTACGTCGATCATAACCCCACCGTGTTCTCTCTCGGATAAGGACTCACAAGAAGAGACAATCACGGTTACACACACTATTGGTGTATTTTATTAGAGTTTACTTCAAGTTTGCTATGACCAGGTGTTAAACGAAGTATCCAAGTTTGCCACATAACCGCGCGCACGACTTTCCGGAAGATTTAGCCCTGCAGGGGTGCTCCAACTCATCCATCCTAAATTAACCACACGCAGCAGGAATAACCTCAACCACGGATCTCGTGATCTTCCTAGGTAATTCCGTAGGAAATCCGCCACCTCGAGATAGCCCGAAGAAAAATCAGAATTCCTCACTCCAGACGTTCGAGAAAGGTAAAACAAATCCAACAAGGCCGCGCAGCGTACCGACAAAACCCGATGAGAGCCGCGTGTCTTGTTTTCAGGGTACGACCAGATGGGAAAGACGCCGGGTTGGCTGAAACCCCAGGTGACCAGGGGGCGCCGGACATCGCTCGGTTTGGACCAACACTCATGAGGAGCACTGGCCCGGGTTGTTGATTAAAATCCTCGGGTTAATTACTCCCTATGCATGTTTATTAGTTATTAGGCAAATGTAGTTCCAATGTTGGTCCTTGCCAGACGATTTTATCCCAAAAAAAAATCGAGGGGGTCCCCATAACAACCCCGACCATGTTAGGAGCGCTCAATTATGGAACATAACACCAGTTCACAAGTAACTAGGGCGGCAAGAGTGGAACAAAACACCGAGCAAAAGGCCAAGCCTTCCACCCTTTACCAAGTGTATAAGTGCATTAAATTAAAGAGAAATAATATTGTGATAACAAAAGAATGTCCATGTTTTCACATGGAAGCAATTGCACCTGCAGCTAGAAACGGTATAGGAAGGGCTGAGCAAGCTGTAACATAGCCAAACAAAGGTTTGCTGGGAAGGTGGAGGGTTAGAGGCTTTCATGGCAATGTTGGGAGGCTTAACAAATAATTGGTAGGTAGCAAGACATAACAATAAAAGCGGGACAACTAGCATGGCAATGATACTAGTGGTATCCAGGGAAATGTGTCATCTTGCCTGAGATCCCGCTCTGAAGAAGAACGAGTCCATGAAGAAGACGGGCCAACGTAGTCGAACGAATCCTCACACTCCGAACGCTTTCAGAAATCTAATGAGAAGAAGCAATCCAAAACAAACAATCAACACAAGATACACCACAACATATACATGATATGATGCGCAGACAAATATGATGCATGTCCGGTTTAAATATGCAAGGCATGATAATTCACATCAAACAACTACAACACATTAAAGTGAAGCTCAATATGCAACGAGTTGCATATTGATGAAACTCCACGTTCGAATTATTTAGTTCACTCCCATTTAGGTACTCGTCAATATTAAATGTTGTTTAACATGGAAAACGGTGAAGCACAAATAACTACAACATCTAGGCATTTTAAATGAGGCCGGAAGCAATATATATCATTTCCGAAACATCCCCATATGCAAATTATGAATTAGGTCCAGATCTGTCCTAACACAATTTTGGAGTTGTTAAACAGTAAAATAAATGTCACCATGTGATTCTACACATTTTTCTAGCCAAGTTACATATGTGGAACATTTTTATCGTAGCTATGGTTTAGTAGTTATGACATAAATCATTTTAACATGGCATTTACACAAATCAATGCAAACAGCAATGTTAAACATTGTTATCACATGTGAGAGTTGGTTATTGTGAATCTACACAAAATTCTAGTCAAGTTTCTTATATAAAGTTTTTTAATCGGATGCACGGTTATGGAGTTATTAAATGCATGAACATTAGAGTCTAATCTGTAAAACTGCAATCTCTTGATAATTAGATAAATTCGATGGAAGGAAAAAACACAATGGGCCAAAAGCAGTGGGCGCAACATAGCAAGGCATCGGCCAGGGTGGAGGATAGGACATCGGGGCTCACAGCGGCTTGGTGGGCTGATGGGCCGGCCTAGGCGCAGGCACAAAAGGCGGTCAATGGGAGCGGATCGGGCAGGCGAGCGACGCTCGTCCTCCTGCTCCCACACGAAGGCAGGGTAACAGTGGCCGACGGAACCGGAGCTCCGGCGAGCTGGGCGATGGGGCTGGCCGGAAACGGACCGGGGGCAGCCGGATCAGACGAACCCCGACCGAATCTAGGTGGCAGCCAGCAGATGAGGGCCAGAGGTAGAGCTGCGAATCCATGGCGACGGACCTGTGGGAGAGAGTGGAGTCGGGGGTTAGAGAGAGGGAGAGGGAGAGGAAGAAGAAGAAGAGGGAAGGGAGGAGGAGAGGGCCGGCGACCGGCGAGGGGCCGGGCTGGGGACGGCGAGGAGCCGAGGGCATGGGGAGGAGCGGGCGAGTGAGAGGCGCTCGGGCGCGGGCGCCTGCGGGCAGTGGCAGTTCAGGCCCGGCGGAGGGCCTAGATGGGCCTGGCGGGCCCACTGCAGGAGGAGGAATACAAGGGCAGCTGAGAATGTTGGGGGCGCAGATTTCATGGAGGTTAGGCTAGGGTTCCTCCAGATTAGGCAGGTGGTCTATTTATAGGTTTATGGGCTAGGGATGATGGTTTCGGAGCCGATTTCGGCCGTGAGATCGCAATCAGACGGCCGGATAGGGGCCAGGGTGGTGGGTTGTGTGTGAAGTGGGCTAGGTGGAGAGGAGAGGGAGGTTTGCGGCCCGTGACATGAAGTTTAAAAACACCGAAAACGTCCGACGAATAACCGATGACCGCGCTGCTACGACTGATCGATGGGCTATCAAACGACCACGGAATGCGAGGAAATTTGGTAGGCGGCCTACCTACACTATAAGAAGACCACACGCCAGGTTTCGACCCCATCCGAGAATATATTTCACGCGCTTTAAAAACGGGTTTTTTAACGATGCCGCGGGCGTGTGCGTGTGTGGTTGGTCTCGAAATGGGCAATGGCACGAACGGAAAGAACCGGCAACTACGAATGGATGCAAGTTTTCAAAACGAGTGACGATGCTATGTAGATGATGCGAATGATGTGATGATGAATGCAACAACCAAACGAAACACAAACAAGAATGGAAATAAAAGGGGAATCTTTTGGAGCGTTGGTCCCGGGCTGTTACAACTCTCCTCCACTACACGAGGACCTTGTCCCGAGATCTAGAATGAGAAGGGGAAGAGAAAGAGCAAGAGGTAAACTTAGTTGCTTCTCTGACAAACGAGTGAAACCCATGATCATTGAAGGTTTCAACAAGATGAATAATGACATGAGAAACAAGCAAGAATTCACAAGAAATCTCAGCAGCACTTCGGTAGGATAGAGGGGCAAAATTCATAACATGGAAAGAAGTCGAAAGAGTAAACCAAACTTTGGTTGGATTACAATCAAAACTTCATAAGATGGAAGGATCATGAAAATATTTCACAACACTCCGGTAAATGGACAAGCAAGGGAAGAACATGATCTTAATCAAGCGAGATGATGGATTGAAGAGAGGAACATGAAAATGCCTCCGAAAGAAAATAATAGAAACTAGATCATTGAAGGAATAGAATGGAGAATAAAAGGACAACTCCTACTATAAATTGATTTGAAAGCATATTTAGGAAGAAGAGATTGAACAGATTTGTTGGAACACCAACAACGAAAAGAACAAGCTTGTTGTGGACTTATGGAAAACATCTCAAAACTATGAGGTGACAACCTACCACAACAGAAACAATTGATTGATTGAGATCAACAAGATATGCACAGCTTCTTTCACCAAGAGGTGGAGGAGACACTTGAATCATTTATAACACCATGATAGCAACAATCCTTAGGAAAAGCTTAAGGTGAAATACAACCCAAGATAACTCTGAGAAAACAAGATGGGTTTACTTATCTTATTCTTGACAATTTTCCTTTGAGACTTCTCATAATCAAGAATTTAATAACACCATATCGCAAACAATGGAGAAGTAATTGAACTTAGACATCCAAGCACCTCCAACAAGAATCTTGACAAACACTTGAAAATGAAAGAAATCTTGATGAACCACCATGAAGAACCTTCGGAAGAACTTTGAAACGAAAGGATGATAGAAAGAATTGAAGGATGCAAAAAGAACAAGATTAAGGCCTTGCTATGAATTAGATGAAGCTTAGCGACAAGATACTTGAGAAAAACTAGGAACTCCAGAAAAGAAAGATGACCACTTGCGATAAGGAATTTAATATCGTGAACAACTCCGGAAGAGGATTGAGATCACTTGGATGAAACAAGAGTAAGAATTATGATATGACTATCCTTCATCAGGTTAAATTGATGAAAAACAACGGATTTCGCACACCAATTATTCTTCTTGAAAAGATTGAAGAGAGAGAGAGAGAGATCACACTCTTGAAGAAGTCTTGAATGAGAACACCAGTAAGAATTAAAAAAGAGAGGATAATGCAAATGGATGATATAACATGAGAACGAAGAGAGCATGATCCACCTAATAGAAAACTTGAATGAAGCACCATAGAGAAGTAGAAACTAAACAGGACACATGAGAATGAAGAGGTCAAGATTTGCCTAATAGAAACTGAACAAGGCACCGGAATAATTGAGATATGAACGAAGGGACAACAATTGAGAAGACTTTGAGAATGAAAGTTGAAAGTTGAGAACGAAGAAATATTCTGAAATGGTGGCCTTCGGGATGATCGAGAAATGAAAACAACTATGAAATGCACTGGGGAGATATGGGAGAAATTATTCATGATCAGAAACAATTTGAGATGATAGCAACCAGCTGAAACCGTGAATCTTTGGAAGAACGAACAATGATTTAAGAGAAACTCTCCTTCGGTCTTCAATGCTGAGATTGAGGACGAGAAACAACACCATGAATTACTGAGATACTCCGGAGTAATGAATAAGGAAAGGTTGAGCCAACGACGAAAATGATTTGAAGCGATCTTGGAAGAGGAATATGACTGATGAAAATCATTCTTGCATCATATTAAAAGAACTTGAGAACATCTCCAGAAAGATTAGAAGAGCCACGTACAATCCTGGGGAAAAACCTGTGGTTTATGGGCCCACTCAAAAGAAACCACCATTGAAACAATTGATTAAAAGAGAGATTGCACCGGTATAATTAAGAACTTGATGAGGTGAGAACCTTGAAATAATTTAAGAGGATATGAATGGAACGAAAGTCTTCTGAGATATCTTGAGCACTCCTGATAGAGTAGAGAGAGATGAATAAGCAAGAGAGGCTAAATAAAGAATTCCAAAACGGGAGAGCAATTAGAGAATGAAAATGATATGATGAACACCAAGAACTTGAATTGAATCCACCGGAGAAGAAAAACAACTCGAATTACCATATTCAAAAACCAAACAAAGGATGAGTCTTACGAAACAAGCCAGAAACAAATGCATAACAGAGACTTTGTCCAATATTTTCGTGGTAAGGATCGCACGGGCTCGATCATACATTGGATTGTCATATTGAAATGATGCTCGAATATGCTCCCTAGCCGTAGCGAACTACAAGGCTTGACAAAGCATATCTGATGACATATATCGAGATTGTCCTCTGTAAGAAAGACCATGAACAAACGAATCCACTAGATATTGAACCCCAACCTCACATCATGAGCTGTTGGAAGATAGCCTAGGTAACTACTTGAATTCCCACCTAAGAACTTCCGAAAACTTTCTGGTTATTCAATCCGGTGTGGTGGATAAAAGGAGGAAGTATCTCACACAACTAGCAAACCTACACCCCAACTATATCCATCCTTTAACACATAACCAGAGGCTTCCGCAAGTCCATCTAACTCAGATCCTCGAAAGCACAACGATACTAACCATGGTGGTACCCCAGACGCCTGCCAGTACTGGGTGACTCCGACCTTATCTCACCATGACAAGTATTGAAGCAATTCCGAACACCCTCCATCCTGAGATACTAAGGAATATGAATGATAACGATGTGCCAAGAATTCCCTAGAGCTCAACTCCCCGGAAGAAATCAAGTCGCACAAGAAGCACCAAGACAGAACGCCGTCACATCGACATCATATATTTTCGAAACTACCCGCGTGATCCTAAATTTTTTTTTGAGTGAGAAGAGGGAAGAATCAAAATTCCTGAGTCGAATACCTCACCAAAGCATAGAAGAGGAGTAAAAATAATCCTACTCTCTGATATATCTAGACTCAAATATTTCTTTATTAGACTCGACTCGGTCAAGTTCGATCAATCAAGGGGCTCCTAGGTCAGTATAGGCTCTGATTCCAACTTGTCACGCCCAAGATTCGACCCTATCCTTATTTTGGCTCGAGGATCTCGATAGGAATAGGAGCGCATCTCGTCGTGTTGCAAGAATGGATATCATTACAATTACTTGTACAGAAGAGATGAGTATATGGAATTGTCTTACACTCCCCACAAGCTACAACAAGATGACATCAATACACCAACATGTTCAAACATCATACAGAAGAGCAGGGTCTGACTACAGATGAAAACAAATGACAAAATGACATCCATCCTTGCTATCCTGGGCTACCGCCTGGAATCCATCCTAGATTGATGAAGAAGAAGAAGTACTCCAAATAAAATCAAGCATCACACTCATGTTCAACCATCACATTACCTATACCTGCAACTGTTGTTGTAGTAATCTATGAGCCACAGGGACCCAGCCACGACAAAATCAAGCATCAATACTATTAAAGCTTAATGGGTGAGGTATGATTAAGTGGTGAGGCTGCAACAAGCGACTAAGCATTTGTTTGAGTGGCTTACTTACGAGTACAGAAATTAAAGTATGGTCGTCTACGCATAACGGACGTGAACTAGTAATGATCACTAACTGATCCTGAACACCTACTTACGTCAATCATAACCCCACCGTGTTCTCTCTCGGATAAGGACTCACGAGAAGAGACAGTCATGGTTACGCACACTACTGGTGTATTTTATTAGAGTTTACTTCAAGTTTGATATGACCAAGTGTTAAACAAAGTATCCAAGTTTGCCACATAAGCGCGGGCACGGCTTTCCAAAAGATTTAACCCTGCAGGGGTGCTCCAACTCATCCATCATAAATTAAGCACACGCAGCGTGAATAACCTCGACCACGGATCTCGTGTTCTTCCTAGGTAATTCCATAGGAAATTCGCCACCTCGAGATAGCCCAAAGAAAAATCAGAATTCCTTACTCAAGACGTTCGAGAAAGGTAAAACAAATCCAGCTAGGCCGCTCGATGTACCTGTCACGCCAAAGATGCGCGCCTATCCATATTAAGGCACGGGGGCCTCGCAAGCGTTAGAGGCGCATCGTGCCATTCGCAAGTATAGCATCATTACATCATACATTACAGAAGAGATGAGTATACAAGTTGGCTTACACTCGCCACATACTATATTACAATTCCACACAAGAGTTCAAACATCAAGATGAAGACAGGGTCCGGCTACGGACGAAATCAAACAATAAAACAGATGCAAAAGATACTATCTCGCTATCCCAAAGATCACGACCATGGTCCTCTACTCACCCAGATAAGTCACATACATCCCGCCCCTTTCCTCGTCATATTCCACTTCAGCTGCGTCAGATCGTCCTACACGAACTCATCTGTACCTATACCTGGAGTGTTGTAGTAATCTGTGAGCCACAAGGACTCAACAATCATGCGCCCGGGTATGGAGACTATTCAAGCTTAAAGGTTGGGATGGGGTATATGTTTAGTTTGTAGTAGCACTAAGCATGTATGGTGGCTAAACTTACGTAACATGAAGATAATTATGTGGCCTATGATGAACGATCGAATCTAGAGTGACCTCTATGAGATCCTGAACACTTACTTACGTCAATCATAACCCCACCATGTTCTCCCTTGGATCATGTTCACGAGCAGAGACGACCACGGTTACTCACACGGTTGGTGTATTTTATTAGAGTTTACTTCAAGCTTACTATAACCGTGTGTTAAACAAATATCCAAGTTTCCACATAACCACGGGCATGACTTTCCGAAAGATTTGACCCTACAGGGGTGCTCCAACTAGTCAATCACAAATTAACCACACTCCGCGGGAATAGCCTCGACCACAGATCTCGTGATCATCATAGGTAACTCCAAAGGAATTCAAACACCTCGAGATAATCCGAAGAAAGTCAGAGTCCTCACGCAAGACACTCGACAAAGGTAAAACAAATCCAGCAAGACCACTCGACGTGTCGATGAACCTGATAAGAGCCGCGTATCTCGTTCTCAGGACACGACGGATGAGTGATGGTATTAAATTAAAAAACATATAATATTCAGCAAAAGTCCAAGCCTTCCACCAATACCACATATATATGTGCATTAAATTAAATAACAAATAATATTGTGATATGCGAAATCCATGTTATCACATGGAACAACCTGTACCAGCAACTAAGAACGTTATAAGAGGGGCTGAGCAGTGGTAACTTAGCCAATCAAAGGTTTAATAGGGTGTGGAGGGTTAGAGGCTATCATGGCAATTAGGAGGCTGACATGCAAGTGGTAGGTAGTGCAATTGTAACGATAAGAGCGAGACACTAGCAAGCGAAAATAGTATCGAGATCCGGGTACGATCATCTTGCCTGTTGGTTCTTCAGTGGAACAAGTAGCGGGATCCTCGTAGTTGTACTCGCGTGGCTCTTCGTACTCAGGTTCAACCTTCGCTTCTACCCAAAATAAACAGCAAGAGTAAACAAAGAAGCAAGGTGCAATTCACAAGCAAGAACGATGCATCCTTATTTGAAGAGTTTTTAACATGGCAATCCTAACTAGTCATGCTTCACATGCAAAGGATTGGTTATTAATGAATCTAGACAGAACCTTATGTTAAGTTATTTAGATATGCATGAACATGGAAAATATGGATGCGTCATGCAAAAACGATAAAAATGCATATGAAGAACGTAAGAAACGGAGTTACAGTTCTCACGATACGCTCACGACAAGATACAAAGGCAAAAGTCAAGACAAGAAAGACCTGGGCTATTCCTTGGCATTCCAAGGTGTCCAATGGTTAGTAAATTAAAAACCAACCACAAGAGAGAAAAATATCAAACAAATCCATGGAGTATAGCTCCCACGAGTCACAAAACAATAAAACAAACAATCTGCCACAAAACAGCAACATAGCAACTTCCACAACCAATAACTTCAGCTACAGGAATCTTACAAGCACAAACAAGGCATTGGAAGAAGCTACATAACATGCTTATCAACTTATCCAACTAAAGAAACTGGAAAGGAGGCACACATCAATAACCATGAAGCTCACAAGTTGGCATGATGAAACAGATTTCTGGGACTTAGTGAAAATAATAGTTTTCTAGAATCTGAGTTAATCTGGTAGCATGTTGACAGCAGCAACTAATGTTGTTAGAGACCACCTCATGGCATGAAAATTAATATGATGGTAGTAGACAACATCTAGCTCAAAACACTAGCACTGAGCTTGAGCTAATTCTCAACATATCACAAGGTGGCAACCACTCTACATGGCATAAACATAACAGCAGATTCTCAGACTTTGAAATATTCAGCATGGTGAAAACAACAACATCAAGTTAGCTACTTTGGAGCAAGTTTCCCACTTATATGGGTGATTCTCATGTCAAACAAAAGTACCATGGCAAAATAGGAATACAACACTAGCACTTCCTAGTTGGCACATGCCCCAAAGCAAGCATGTATTAAATCATGCAAAAATGACAAGTAACATCTCAGCAGAAAATGACAGTTTTATAAACTTGCTCAAAAGTTAAATCTACTTGCACCATTGGATTCCTTGGATATTTCTACCCCAAAATCATGTGTCATACCCATATATTCATGTGAAGCAACATGTCAAGAACTACACTACCAAAATCAAGACCACTCTCATAAGTGAAAACTTACTCTAAATGGACAAGACCACATATGGCCAAACCAGATTTGGCATCTTAGCTTAAAATGGTAAAGAACTGATAACCCCTAGAAAACATGGCCTATACCACAACATAGTGTATGGCAAGTGGGGAAAACCCACTTGTCGCCTACACACACACTCTCTCTCTCTCTACACACACACTACACAAGCATGCACACACATAGCTACATATGCCTAAGGGCAAATGAGCACACTCACACCCATGAACACACCACCTATGAGGGTGGGTGTTCACCACACTCACACATATGCACCATATGCACAATGCATATGGGCACATACACACAACCACATGCACAAGTGCACATGGCACATACACTCATGAACACACACCCTAGGTGTGTGGGTGTTCATCACACACACATATACACACATATATGCACAAGTGCATATATGCACATATATATGCATGTGTATCACACACACACCAAGCAAGCATAAATGAACACACACTCTATGCAATACAGATACACATACACCACTCTACACACACATACAAATAGAAAACAAAACAAAACACCCTACACATGAAGGTTGCACATACTCTCATATACATGCAATAGCAAAATAGAAAATAAAACAAAAGGAAAAAAAGGGGGAAGGTGTTCGGGCTCGAACCCACGAGCTCTGGTCGTCTCCCACACACACACCCCACTACGCTACACTAGGGTTCTCGATAGAAAGGGGAAACTAGCCCACTAGTACACACACATGAGCACGCTAACTGTCGAATCTGAAGAAAATGACACCTACGGCGTCAGCAAACGCAACGGCCACTCCGGCGGCTATAGGGCATCTCCGACGACAAAGATCACCTACGGGGAGCACGGGAACCTAGGGGAACCCATCCCCGACTCGGAGATTGGCTGGAGCGGCGACAAGACGACGCTTGAGCTCGAGCTGTTGCCCGGCTCGGGGCACGGTGGAGGTGATCACTATGGCAGCGATTCGCGGGACAGACGGGGTTGCAGGGAAACACCTGCTTACCGAGGGGGTCTTTGGAGGCACGGGAACACGGACACAGCGAGACGAAGGGGAAGAAGAGGAAGAAGATGGCCCGGCGACGAGCTCCTGTGCCGCGGACGATGGATTCGATGGATCGACGCTGAGGAGGAGCTAGGACCTCCCTAGCCCCGGGAACGGAGCGCTAGCGTCACCAGGAACCTTCACACCATTTTCGACGGCGACGAGCAGGTCACCGAAGGCGGCGATGATCACCCAAGGACTCACCGGCGACGCACTGCTCTCTGAACCTCTCTCTGAACTTACCTGAAGGGGGAAGAAGAGGGGAGAAAGAAGGAGAAGGGGAGCAGCAGCAGCGCAAGGAGAAGAGGGAATCCTAGGGGGAAAAGGCACGGACGTCAAGAGGCTAAATAGGCTCGCCACTGATGGCGTTCCTCGACGTCCGTGAACGCATGACGAGCGCTCACTCTCTGCTCCCTGACGGAGAAGAAACGGAGCAGGTGGCCACCTGGCACCTGGGCTGGGCCACGCAGGGAGGAGCCGTCCCAACTCTTCCTCTCTCACACAAAGAATAAAACACAGAGGGTTTTCCTATTTAAAAAAACAACAAGAAAAGGGAAAACTCCTAGAGAAAATTAGAAGAATTTTTGATAAGGCAAAATTACTTTTGACTAAAAGAATATGAGAACTATTTAATAAAATTGTCAAGGGGATTTTTGAAGCAAGTATTTTAAATAGTTTTTAAAATAACAGCCCCCTGGTTATTTAAACCTCACATGCATATTAACTCAGACAACAAAAGAACCACACTCATAATTTATAAAACATAATAGGCTACCTCTTAAACATTTAAAAACAATTTAAATAGCAAGTAGAATCTGTTAATAAAATGCCAAGGGAATAAAGGGGGGTATTTGGTTGGGTTTTGTTGAAAGAAAAAGAGAGGGGAAATAGAAGGAGAGTTGCACCACATACACTCAAACCACACCACACAAACACAAGGACACACCCAACCACAACAAGGTCACATCACAAATAAGGCATGGCATGATGAATGGTATGATGCTTGATGCATGAATGCATGAACAAGACATGGAATAACAAGGTTCAACTCATATCATTAATCTCGTGACAACAAGGTTCATATAATATACATGCCAAAAAAAGGTAGGGACGGCACTTGGGCTGTCACAACTCTCCCACACTACAAGAGGATCTCGACCCGAGATCTAGGAATGAAAGAACTCCGGAAATTCTGAACAAAGAAGGTCCTCACATTCCCAAGTAGCTTCTTTGTCAGAATGATGAGACCACTTTGCCTTGAGGAACTTGATAGATTTTTTGCGAGTCTTACACTCAGTTTCTTCGAGAATTGCCACTGGATGCTCATGATAAGAGAGGTCTTCTTGGAGATCAATGTCTTGGAGGTCAATGGTGCGCTCTGGAGTCTTGAAACACATCCGGAGCTGAGAAACATGGAAGACATCGTGCACATTTGCAAAATTTGGAGGAAGCTCTAGTTGATAAGCAAGTCCACCTCTCTTGCCAACAACTTTGAAAGGAACAACAAAACAGGGAGCTAGCTTCCCTTTAATTCCAAACTGTTGAGTGCCCCTCATGGGAGAGACTCTAAGATAGACTAGATCACCCACTTGAAAAGAAACATCCCGATGTTTGTTATCGTAATAACTCTTCTCTCACGACTGAGCTGCTTTGAGGTTCTCACGAATGACACGACACATTTCTTCTGCTTCAATGATCATGTCATTGCCCAAAATCTGATGCTCGCCGGTTTCAGACCAGTTAAGCAGGGTACGACACTTCCCGCCGTAAAGAATCTCGAAAGGGGCCTTGCCTGAGCTAGCTTGAAAGCTATTGTTGTATGAGAATTCAGCATATGGAAGGCAGTCTTCCCATTTCATGCTGAATGAAATCACACAGGCTCCAAGCATATCTTCGAGGATCTGATTGACTCTCTCAACTTGACCACTTGTCTGCGGATGGAACACAGTGCTGAAACGGATCTTGGTACCCATAGCAGTCTGGAAGGACTCCCAAAACTTGGAAGTAAAGAGGCTTCCACGGTCAGATGAGATGAGCTGAGGAATACCATGCAAAGATACTATCCTTGACGTATACAACTCTGCAAAGCTGAGCTACCGAGATAGATTCTTTGACTGGCATGAAATGAGCAACTTTTGTCAGCTTGTCTATAACCACAAAGATGGCATCATTGCCTCTCTTGGACTTGGGAAACCCAGTGATGAAATCCATCTCCACATGATCGAATTTCCACTCTAGGATAGGCAAAGGCTGAAGAAGACCTGCTGGACGTTGATGCTCTGCCTTCACTCTGCGACAAACATCACACTCGTTCACGAACTGAGCAATTTCACGTTTCATGCGAGTCCACCAGAAGGTTTGCTTGAGATCTTGATACACCTTGGAACTGCCTGGATGAATGGATAGAAGATAATTGTGTTCTTCATCCATGGTAACCTTCCTGAGATCACCTTTTGGAACCACAAGACGGTCCTCAAAGAACATGGTGTCTTTGTCATCAACTCGAAAGCACTTATACTCTGGAATGCCCTTGGCCACACCTTTCTTCACTTTCTTCACCATAGCGCAAGAAGCTGCGCTTGGTGAACTTGATCTTCCAGAGTTGGAGAGACTAGAACATTGGCAAGAAATCCTTGCGGAATCATCTGAAGGTTGAGCTTGCAGAAGGCTTCAAGATAAGACTGTTGCAGTATGCCTTTCGGCTGAGCGCGTTTGCAATGACATTTGCTTTTCCAGGAGTATACTCAATGCTTGCATTGAAGTCCTCAAGCATTTCCACCCAACGATACTACCGAAGATTAAGATTGGGTTGAGTGAAAATGTACTTCAAGCTCTTGTGATCGGTGTATACCTCAACTGGTCTACCCAACAACAAATGCCTCCAAGTCATTAGAGCATGCACAACTGCCGTCAACTCGAGATCATGAGTGCGGTAGTTCTTCTCGGCAGGCTTCAACTGACGCGAGGTATAAGCAACAATCTTCTTATCTTGCACGAGAACACCACCAAGACCTTGGAGAGAAGCATCACAGAACACTTGGAAAGGCTTTGACTGCTCAGGAGGAACAAGAACTGGAGCTGAAGTCAGTCTCTGCTTGAGCGTGTTGAACGCCACATCACATCCAGGAGACCAAACATACTTGACACTCTTCTGAAGGAGATTGGACAGAGGCTTAGCAATTTGAGAGAAGTTCTCCACGAATCTTCTCCAATAACTAGCAAGCCCGAGGAAACTCCGAAGCTGCTTCACATTCTGAGGAGGATCCCACTTCAAGATTGCCTCAACTTTCTTAGGGTGTACTTTAATTCCCTCGGCAGAGATCACATGCCCAAGGTACACCACTTCATTGAGCAAAAACTCACACTTGGAAAACTTGGCATAGAATCGATGCTCTCTTAACTTGTCCATCACAAGGCGGAGATGCTCTGCATGCTCTTCTTCTGTCTCCAGGAACACAAGGATATCATCCAAATAGACCAAGACGAACTCATTCTTGAAAGGAGAGAAACTGAAGTTCATAATTCTTAAGAAGGTTGGAGGAGCATTTGCAAGACCGAACGACATGACGATGTACTCATAAAAGCCAAAACTTATCCTGAAAGCAGTCTTAGGAATGTCTTCTTCGCGAATGCGGATCTGATGATAACCGATGCGAAGATCAAGCTTCGAGAAAACCTTGGCACCTTTCAGTTGTTCAAACAATTCATTGATGTTGGGAAGTGGGTACTTGTTTCTGATTGTCTTCTTGTTCAATGGATGGTTATCGACACAAAGCCGGTCCATGCCATCCTTCTTGTTGACAAACAAAACACCACAACCCCATGGAGAAGAACTTGGTCTGATCAGACCCAACCATTCTTGCTCATCTAGCTGCTTCTTCAACTCTTTCAGCTCTTCGGGGCCAAGTTTATAAGGGCGCTTGCAAACCGGTTCAATCCCGGGCTCGAGATCAATCCCGAACTCGACTGGCCGGTGCGGAGGCATTCCTGGCAATTCTTCTAGAAAGACATCTTCATACTCACAACCCACCAGAATTTGAGAAATCGCCAAGATTTCACCCTTCTCATTAAGAGCAAAGAGACGGATTGTGTTATCGCGAGCTACGAAGATAATCACATCTTCTGAAGGATGAGTCAGCTTGACTTCTTTTGCTTTACAATCAACATATGCCTTATTCATAGCCAGGAAGTCCATGCCCAAGATGAGATCAATATCTGAATTCCTGAGAACAATAGGAGAAGCTAGAAAAGAATAATTGCCCATCTTGATAGAAGCATCCAGAACAATCATATGCGAACTCATGCGCATGCCCGAAGAGACCACACGAAAAGGACTAGCTAAATGCTCCACTGAAAACTCATGCATAGCAACAAAACGCCTAGATATGCATGAATGCAAAGCACCAGTATCAAACAAAACTTTAGCAGGAACAGAATTGACTTCGAGATTACCCATGATCACTTGAGAAGATCCTCTGCCTCTCCTGCACTCACCATATTCACTCTTAAGGTCTTGGGATTATGCTTCACCATTGCATTGCCTGGAGTCCTGACTAGAGGAGGAGGCGGAAGACGCCGCTGGTGGCACTTGTTTGCATAGTGAACCTTCTGGCCACATTTCTGACAAGTCACCTCAGAAAGCGAACGAACATTGCCTAGAGGAGGAACAAGAACTGCCTTGGACGCCTGGGGTCTCTGCTGAAATCCTGGGTTAGGTGGGTGCGAAGAACCACGGCCACCGAACTACTTTTGCTGCTGAGGAGGACGAAACGGAGGAGGATTTGGCATCCAATACTTCTGCTACTTAGGAACCATCTGAGAGCTGGAAGAAGACGAATATGAATCCCTTGAACGCTTCCTTGAGTTCTCCAACTTGAGCCGACTTGCCTCGACCTTCAAACCCACGTTGTAGAACTGATCAAACTCACGAGGCTCTTGAAGAACTAGGCCTGGCAGAAGCTCATCCTTGAGACCACCTCTGAACTGATAGATCATCGCCTTGTCATCTGGAACATCTTGCTTAGCATAGCGGGCTAGATTCTGGAACTTAATATTGTACTGATAGACAGACTTGCTTCCCTTCTTCAGGTGCCTAAACTTCTCACGCATTTCCTCGACAAAGCTTGTCGGAATGTAATGAGCCCTGAAGTCACGACGGAAATCATCCCAAGTAACAACACGATCACCCCTAGGATCCTTGTACTGCTGCCACCAATCAGCTGCCTGACCCTTGAGCTGGAACGATGCAAATCTGACAAAGTCCTCTGGCCTGACATTGCTGCACTCAAAATGCTTACCCATATCACGGAGCCAATCATGAGCATCAAAAGGCTGCTCACATTAGGTGAAAGACTTGGGCTGGTTGGCAAGGAACTGATTGAGCGTCGCAAACTGAGGTTGCTTCTAGAAATTCCCTTGAAAGCCTTGCTTACCCTGCTCCTTTTCTTGCAACAGCCTGAGCAACATCTGAGTGTTCGCATTGGTTGCGGCCATCATAGCTTGCCAAGCTTCTGGAGGAGGAGGTGGCGGCGGGGGTGGTGGAACATCAGCCTGCTCCTCACCACGACCCTGATTGTTGGAAGTTGGTGGAGACATCCTGAAGATGGACAAGAACATCAGCACCGCATTGATAAGATGAAATCAATAGCTGAATCAAATGCTCGAAAGAAATTGAACAAATAACATCATAGCCTTCCTACTGAAAATTAGTAAGAATGCTTTCTTCGGTTTATGATAACATCATCAGATATTAGAAGCCACTTGCAATAAACAAAAGTATTGAGCTAACTGCTCGGAACAAATGTATATGCCCACATACATCTGAAAAAGAAGATCCTAGATGACTAGAAGATTTCCCACCTAAGAACTTCCAAAAACTTTCTGGTTATGCAATCTGGTGTGTGGGATACAAGGAAGAAATATCTCACACAACTAGCAATCCTACACCCCAACTGTATCCATCCTTCAACACATAACCAGAGGCTTTTGCAAATTCATCTAACTCGAATCCTCGAACTCACAATGATACTAAACCATGGTTGCACCCCGGATGCCTCCCCAGTACTGGGTGACTCCGACCTTATCTCACCACCACAAGTATTTAAGTAATGATGAACACTCTCCGTCTTGAGATATCAAGGAAGCTGAATGATAACGAGGTGCCAACATTCCCTGGAGCTCGAGTCCCCAGAAGAAATCAAGTCAGACAGGATGCACCAAGACAGAACCCTGTCACATCGGTATCATATAGACTCCAAAATACCAGTGTGATCCTAAAAAAAATTTGAGCGAGAAGAGGAGTAGAATCAAATTTCCTAAGTCGAATACCTCACTAGAGCATAGAAGAGGAGTAAAAAGAATCCTACTCTCCAATATAACTAGATTCAAATTAGTTTTACTATACTCGGCTCGGCCAAGTTCGATCAAGCAAAGGCTCCTATGGTCGTATGGCTCTGATACCAACTTGTCACGCCCAAGATGCGCGCCTATCCAGATTAAGGCACGGGGGCCTCACAAGGGATATAGGTGCATCTTGCTGTTCGCAAGTATAGCATCATTACATCATGCATTACAGAAGAGATGAGTATACAAGTTGGCTTACACTCACCACATACTAGATTACAATTCCACACAAGAGTTCAAACATCAAGATGAAGATAGGGTCCGCCTACGGACGAAATCAAACGATAAAATAGATGCAAATGATACTATCTCGCTATCCCAAAGATCACGACCATGGTCCTCTACTCATCCGGATAAGTCACATACATCATGCCCCTTTCCTCGTCATATTCCCACTGGAGCTGCGTCAGATCATCCTGCATGAACTCATCTATATCTATACCTGGAGTGTTGTAGTAATCTGTGAGCCACAAGGACTCAGCAATCATGCGCCCAGGTACCGACACTATTCAAGCTTAAAGGTTGGGATGGGGTATGTGTTTAGTTTGCAGCAACACTAAGCATGTATGGTGGCTAAACTTACATGACATGAAGATAATTATGTGGCCTACGATGAACGATCGAATCTAGAGTGACCTTTGTGAGATCCTGAACACTTAATTACCTCAATCATAACCCCACCGTGTTCTCCCTTGGATCATGATCACGAGCAGAGACGATCACTGTTACTCACACAGTTGGTGTATTTTATTAGAGTTTACTTCAAGTTTACTATAACCGGGTGTTGAACAAATATCCAAGTTGCCACATAACCGCGGGCACGGCTTTCCGAAAGATTTGACCCTGTAGGGGTGCTCCAACTAGTCCATCACAAATTAACCACACTCCGCGGGAATAGCCTCGACCATGGATCTCGTGATCATCATTGGTAACTCCAAAGGAATTCCAGCTGCTCGAGATAATCCGAAGAAAGTCAGAGTCCTCACGCAAGACACTCGATAAAGGTAAAACAAATCCAGCAAAACCACCCGACGTGTCGATGAACCCCATAAGAGCCGCATATCTTGTTCTCAGGACACGACGGATGACCGATGGTTACCATGCCAATCACCGAGTTGCCCCGGGCGGCGTTAATAAGCTGGTCTGGGTTGGACCAACACTCATGAGGAGCACTGGCCCAGGTTGTTGATTAATCCATGGGGTTGCAAAGCCTATGCAAATTTTATTAAGTTGTTAAGCAAATGTAGTACCAATGTTGGGTCTTGCTAGACAAGTTTAAATCTTAACCGAATAAACAAAGGGGTCCCCATAAAAACCCCGAGCATGTTAGGAGCGCAAAGTATGGAAACATAACACCGGTAACAAGAACTATGGCAATAACAGCGGAACAAAACACCTAGCAAAAGGCCAAGCCTTCCACCAATACCATATATATATGTGCATTAAATTAAATATCAGATAATATTGTGTGATGCCAAATCCATGTTATCACATCTAACAACCTGTACCTGCAACTAAGAACGCTATAAGAGGGGATGGGCAATGGTAACTTAGCCAATCAAAGGTTTAATAGGATGTGGAGGGTTAGAGGCTATCATGGCAATTAGTAGGCTGACATTCAAGTGGTAGGTAGCGCAATTGTAACGACAATAGCGAGACACTAGCAAGCGAAGATAGTATCGGGATCCGGGTATGATCCTCTTGCCTGTTGGTTCTTCAGTGGAACAAGTAGCGGGATCCTCGTAGTTGTACTCGCCTGGCTCTTCGTACTCAAGTACAACGTTCGCTTCTACCCAAAATAAACAACAAGAATAAACAAACAACCAAGGTGCAATGCACAAGCAAGAATGATGCATGCTTATTTGAAGAGTTTTTAACATGGTAATCCTAACTAGTCATGTTTCACATGCAAAGGATTGGTTATTAATGAATCTGGACAAAACCTTATGTTAAGTTATTTAGACATGCATGAACATGGCAAATATGGATGCATCATGCGAAAATGATAAAAATGCAAATGAATAATGTAAGAAACGGAGTTACGGTTCTCACAATATGCTCATGACAAGATACGAAGGCAAAACTCAAGACAAGAAAGACTTGGGCTATTCCTTGGTATTACAAGGTGGCCAATGGTTAGGCAATGAAAAACCAACCACAATAGAGCAAAAGATCAATCAATTCCATGGAGTATAGCTCCCACAAGTCAGAAAACAATAAAACAAACAATCTGCCACAAAACAGCAACATAGCAACTTCCACGGCCAACAACTTGAGCTACAGGAATCCTACAACCACAAACAAGGCTTTGGAAGAATATACATAACATTCTTATCAACTTATACAACTACACAAACTAGAAAGGAGGTACACATCAATAAGCATGAAGCTCACAAGTTGGCATGATGAAACAGATTTCTGGGACAGTGAAAATAAAAGTTTTCTGGAATCTGAGTTAATCTGGTAGCATGTTGACAGCAGCAACTAATGGTGTTATAGACCACCTCATGGCATGAAAATTAACAGGATGGTAGTAGACAACATATAGTTCAAAACACTAGCACTGAGCTTGAGCTAATTCTCAACATATCACAAGGTGGCAACCAGTCTACATGGCATAAAAATAACTACAGATTCTCAGACTTAGAAATATTTAGCATGGTGAAAACAGTAACATCAAGTTAGCTACTTTGCAGAAAGTTTCCCACTTATATTGGTGATTCTCATGTCAAACAAAAGTACCATGGCATAATAGGAATAAAACACTAGCACTTCCTAGTTGGCACATGCCCCAAAGCAAGCATGGATTAAATCATGCAAAAATGACAAGTAGCATCTCATCAGAAAATGACAGTTCTATAAACTTTCTCAAAAGTGAAATCCACTTGGACCATTGGATTCCTTGGATCTTTCTACCCCCAAATCATGTGTCATACCCATATATTCATGTGAAGCAACATGTCAAGAACTACACTAGCAAAATCAACACCACTCTCATAAGTGAAAACTTACTCTAAATGGACAATACCACATATGGCCTAACCAAATTTGGCATCTTAGCTTAAAATGGAAAAGAACTAATAACCCCTACAAAACATGGCCTATACGACAACATAGTGTATGGCAAGTGGGGAAAACCCACTTGTCGCGTACACACACACACTCTCTACACACACACACACTACACAAGCATGCACACACATAGCTAGATATGCCTATGGGCAAATGAGCACACCCACACCCATGAACACACCACCTATGAGGGTGGGTGTTCACCACACTCACACATATGCACCATATGCACAGTTCATATGGGCACATACACACAACCACATGCACAAGTGCACATGGCACATACACTCATGAACACCCCCCCCTAGGTGTGTGGGTGTTCATCACACACACATATACACACATATATGCACAAGTGCATATATGCACATATATATGCATGTGTATCACACACACACACACCAAGCAAGCATAAATGCACACACACTCTACGAAATACACATACACATACACCACTCTACACACACACATACAAATAGAAAAGATAACAAAACACCCTACACATGAAGGTTGCACATACTCTCATATACATGCAATAGCAAAAGATAAAAATAAAACAAAAGGAAAAAAGGGGGAAGGGGTTCGGGCTCGAACCCACGAGCTCTGGTCGTCTCCCACACACACACCCCACTACGCTACGCTAGGGTTCTCGACAGAAAGGGGCAACTAGCCCACTAGTACACACACATGAGCGCGCTAACTGTCGAATCTGAAGAAAATGACACCTACGGCATCAGCAAACGCAACGGCGACGTTGACCCAAAGACTCACCGATGACGCGCTACTCTCTGAACCTCTCTCTGAACTTACCTGAAGGGGGAAGAAGAGGGGAGAAAGAGGGAGAAGGGGAGCGGCAGAGGCGTGAGGAGAAGAGGGAACCCTAGGGGGAATACACGCGGACGTCGAGAGGCTAAATATGCTCGCCACTAACGGCGTTCCTTGGCGTCCGTGAACGCACGGCGGGCACTCACTCTTTGCTCCCTGACGGAGAAGAAACGGAGTAGGCGGCCGCTTCGCACGTGGGCTAGGCCGTGCAGGGAGGAGCCGGCCCAGCTCTTCCTCTCTCACACAGAGAATAAAACATAGAGGGTTTTCCTATTTAATAAAACAATAAGAAAAAGTAAAAATCCTAGAGAAAATCAGAAGAATTTTTGAGAAAGCAAAATTACTTTTGACTAAAAGAATATGAGAACTATTTAATAAAATTGTCAAGGGGATTTTTGAAGCAAGTATTTTAAATAGTTTTTCAAATAACAAGCCCCTGGTTATTTAAACCTCACATGCATATTAACTCAAACAACAAAAGAACCACACTCATAATTTATAAAACATAATAGGCTACCTCTTGAACATTTAAAAAAAATTAAATAGCAAGTAGAAACTATGAATGAAATGACAAGGGAATAAAGGGGGGGGGGTATTTGGTTGGGTTTTGTTGAAAGAAAAAGAGAGGGGAAGAAGAAGGAGAGTTGCACCACATACACTCAAACCACACCACACAAACACAAGGACACACCCAACCACAACAAGGTCACATCACAAATAAGGCATGGCAGGTTAAATGGTATGATGCATGATGCATGAATGCATGAACAAGACATGGCATAACAAGGTTTAACTCATATCATTAATCTCATGACAACAAGGTTCATATAAGATACATGCCAAAAAATGTAGGGACAACACTTGGGTTGTCACAATACCGACAAAACCTGACAGGAGCCACGTCTCTCCTTCTCAGGGTACAACCGGATGGGCAAGACGTCGGGTTGGCTGATACCCCGAGTGACCAGGGGGCACTAGACATCGCCCGGTTTGGACCAACACTCATGAGGAGCACTGGCCGGGTTGTTGATTAAAATCCTCGGGTTAATTACTCCCTATGCGGGTTTATTAGATATTAGGGAAATGTAGTACCAATTTTGGGCCTTGCCAGACGAGTTTTATCCAAAAACAAAAATCAAGGGGGTCCCCATAACAACCCCGAGCATGTTAGGAGTGCTCAATTATGGAACATAACACCGGTTCACAAATAACTAGGGCGGCAAGAGTGGAACAAAACACCAAGCAAAAGGCCAAGCCTTCTACCCTTTACCAAGTGTATAAGTGCATTAAATTAAATAGCAATAATATTGTGATAACAAAAGAATGTCCATGTTGTCACATGGAAGCAATTGCACCTGCAGCTAGAAACGCTATAACAAGGGCTGAGCAAGCAGTAAGATAGCCAAACAAAGGTTTGCTGGGAAGGTGGAGGGTTTGAGGATTTCATGGCAATGTTGGGAGGGTTGACAAACAAATGGTAGGTAGCAAGACATAAAGATAAAAGTGGGACAACTAGCATGGCAGTGATAGTAGTGGTATCCAGGGAAATGTGTCATCTTGCCTGAGATCCCGCTTAGTAGAAGAATGATTCCATGAAGAAGACGGGCCAACGTAGTCGAACGAATCCTCACACTCCGAACGCTTTGGAACTCTATCAAGAAGAATCAATCCAAACAAACAATCAACACAAGGTACACCATAACATACGCATGATATGATGCGCAGATAAAAATGATGCATGTCCGGTTTAAATATGCAAGGCATGACAATTCACATCAAACAACTACTACACATTAAAGTGAAGCTCAATATGCATATTGACGAAACTCCACGTTCGAATTATTTAGTTCACTCCCGTTTAGGTACTCGTCAATATTAAATGTTGTTTAACATGGCAAACGGTGAAGCGAAAATAACTACAACATATAGGCATTTTTAATGAGGCCGGAAGCAATATATATCATTTCCGAAACTTCCCCATATGCAAATTATGAATTAGGTCCAGATATGTCCTAACACAATTTTAGAGTTGTTAAAGAGTAAAATAAATGTCACCATGTGATTCTACACATTTTTCTAGCCAAGTTACATATGTGGAACATTTTTATTGGAGCTATGGTTTAGTAGTTATGACATAAATCATTTTAACATGACATTTACACAAATAAATACAAACATCAATGTTAAACATTTTTATCACATGTGAGAGTTGGTTATTGTGAATCTACACAAAATTCTAGTCAAGTTTCTTACATAAAGTTTTTCATTTCGATGCACGGTTATGGAGTTATTAAATGCATGAACATTAGGGTCTAATCTGTAAAACTGCAATCTCTGGATAATTAGATAAATTCGCTGGAAGGAAAAAACACAATGGGCCAAAAGCAGTGGGTGGAATATAGCAAGGCATCACCCAGGGCGGAGGATAGGACATCGGGGCTCAGAGCGGCTTGGTGGGTTGATGGGACGGCCTCAACGCGGGCTCACGAGGCGGTCAACGGGAGCGAATTGGGCAGGCGAGCGACGCTCATCCTCCTAGTCCTGCACGAAGGTAGGGCGACAGCGGCCGACGGAACCGGAGCTCTGGTGAGCTGGGCGATGGGGCTGGCCGGAAACGGACTGGGGGTGGCTAGATCCGGCGAACCCCGACCGGATCTAGGCGGCGGTGAGCATATGAGGGTCGGCGGCGGAGCTGCGAATCCATGGCGGCGGACCTGCAGGAGACAGAGGAGCCGGGGGTTAGAGAGAGGGAGATGGAGAGGAAGGAGAAGAAGAGGCAAGGGAGGAGGAGAGGGCCGGCGACCGTTAGCGGCGGCTCCGGCGATGGGTTGGGCTACGGACGAGGAGCCGAGGGCGCGGGGAGGAGCTGGCGAGCGAGAGGCGCTCAGGCGCGGGCGCCTGCGGGCAGCGGCAGTTTTGGCCTGGCGACAGGCCTAGATGGGCCGGACGTGCCCATTGTGGGAGGAGGGAGACAGAGGCAGGTGAGGATTCTAGGGGTGCAGATTTCGAGGAGGTTAGGCTAGGATTGCTCCAGATTTGGCAGGTGCTCTATTTATATGTTTATGGGCTAGGGTTGATGGTTTTCGGAGCCGATTTCGGCCGTGTGACCGCAATCGGATAGCCGGATTGGGGGCAGGGTGGTGGGCTGTGTGTGGAGTGGGCTAGGAGGAGATGAGAGGGAGGTTTGTGGCTCGTGACACGAAGTTTAAAAACATCGAAAACATCCGACGAATAACCAATGACTGCACTGCTACGACTGGTCGATATCAAACGACCTCGGAATGTCACAAAATTTGGCAGGCGGCCTACCTACACTATAATAAGACCACATGCCAGGTTTTGACCCCATCCAAGAATATTTTTCACGCGCTTTAAAAGCGGTTTTTTTAACGATGCCGCGGGCACGTGCGTGTGTGGTTGGTCTCGAAACGGGCAACGACAAGAATGGAAAGAACCGGCAACTACGAACGGCTACAAGTTTTCAAAATGAGTGACGATGCTATGCAGATGATGCGAATGACGCGATGATGAATGCAACAAGCAAATGAAACACAGACGAGAACGGAAATGAAAGGGGAATCTTCTGGAGCATCGGTCCCGGGCTTTTACAATCTCGAACCCAACTCCATCCTCATCTTGTCTGTCTTCACTTTCTACTGTGAGGCCTTCATCGGTGTGAAGCCTTCGGTGGCCCTCTTCCGCCATTTCTTTAGCTTGTGTGTGCACGACGGCGCTCAATGGTCGGCGTGTGTCTCCTTCGTCGCAGTCGATAGTGGTAACATGCTCTTAAAGGCCGGGAAGAAGAGGAAGAACTTCAAGCACTACTGGGTGTACATGGATCTCAAGGGCACCAACCCACGCTTGGATCTGCCGAAGGGGCTTATAGAGAAGATCCCTCCATGGAGCTCCGTGAAGCTTTTCGACCCCAGGGCCAGGCCGGTCTTGGAGCGGATTACTTGCGACATCGGCGCCAAGAAGCTGACTGGGGGAATGATAGTGAAGGAGTTCTTAAAGCAGCGCCTAGCGCCCCTCCAGTCACATTCTAGGCCCTTGTGGGAGTACCAGGGCAGCAGCGACGACCTCATGCTTCGTTCTACTCCCATGTCCTCCGGGGAGCTGAGTAGAGTTTTAACATCCTTCTCAATGGCGACCCCAGAGATTTTCCCAAAGACTACGCACCGTTGTATCGTCGCAACGATGGAGCCAACCTGGTCGCCGTGATGACTATCTTCAACGAACTGGGACTCTCCCCAGCTGAGGGTGTCGACTCCCCGGTGATAGTGTCCTCTGGCGACACCACGGGCGGGGAGGATTCAGAGAAGACCATAGACGACGACATGGTGGAGGCATATCCCCCATCTCAGAGCATGCTTTTGCGTGATCTTGAGGATGACGACGATGCTCATGAAGCTTCTGCAGCAGGTTCTCCGTGTCCCGCCAAGGACTTTAGGGGGCCGGGACCGGCCCCTCGTGCCACATGAACTGCCTGGTTCAGGACTCCCAAGAAGCGTGGGGTAGAGTCTCCTTGGGTGTATCCCGCTTCCGTCAGCCAGGGGGTCGAAGAGCCCGTCCCGCCCTCGCACGAATCGCAGCTCGTGGGCGAGGTGGACGGGTCTGGGACCGATGTGGCTCCTCTGGCCGCTGTTCTCATGGATAGTGCCCTGCCTCCCCTCGCGGCGGCACCCTCACGGGGAAAGCTGTGGAAGCACCCGCCGATGCCGAGGTTGAGAGGAAGAGCAAGTGGGTCAGTGTTGAAGAGTAAGTAGTCCCACCTAACCTTGGCCACCTGCCGGTAGCTCGCGCATTGATGATCCCTCCTTTGCTTGGTACCCAGGAATGCCATCGTGCCGAAGATGAGGAAGAAGAAAACGGATATCAAGCCGAGAGTGCTTTCCGACGTGCCGCCCACTCCTATCGTCTTGCCATTGCCAGACGAGGCCCCGACGTTGCGGGTGTGGGGCTCACAAGGCGACCCTCTTGGCCACTTCTGCGGGGACCCCTCAGCCCCCGATGCCTGCTAGCAGTGCCACTCTTAGGGGAGCCAACCCTCGAGGGCCAGCCGCCCATCGATCCATCCGTGTCCACCTTGCCTATGGTCGTGGCACAGCCTCCGGAGCCTCCTACTCCTCTTGCTCCAACCTCCCTGGGGGCGTCTCCTGTGATCCCCTAGGAGACTCCTATGGACGAGGCCATGGTGCTCTAGGCGATGCCTACTCTGTCCTGGGCCAGGTCTAGGATGCCCTTAAGGGTGCTAATGTCCACCTCGTGAGTGGGCTCATAGGGCTCCTCTCCAGACGGCTCCGGGATGACGCCTCCGCCGCGAAGGTTTGGGGCCAAGCCAAGGCCGCCATGGCGAAGAGCGAGGAGGTGGCCGCGTCAGCCAAGGCACCCCGCGAGGAAGCACTAGGCAATGTGAAGTCCGCTGACAAGCGCTACGAAGATGCGGAGGCCTACTTGAAGGTTCTCCGGGAGGAGAAGTCCGTGATTGCGGAGCAGCTACTATCGGATTTCGGGCTCCGAAAAATGCTTAAGGTTCGAACACAGGGGCCTAAGCAAAGGTCTCCTGCAGCCTCACTCGACCTAGTTCGCTACTGGAAGGACACTACAGTGAACTCGAAAGATGACGAGGAAGAAGATGAACACGACAGTTTACCTGGGTTCGGGCCGCTACGAAGTGTAATACACGACTCCTGCTTTGGTGGATTGCCTCTTGTGGAGGTTTTCGTGGATGAACTAGTACAATGTTCTTGAGCCTCGTGAGGGGGGTCAAGGTGGGTTCTTGTCTCTCTACCTTGCGGTGGTGTGCTAAGTGGCTAAGTGTTGGATTGGATCGGGCCTCTCTCTATGGTGTGACAAAACCTCTCTATATAGCGGCGGCCCGAGTCCTCTTCCCTTATCTGAAAGCAGGAAGGGATCCCACAACGAACAATTTTGAAGGGAGACAGGAGTACATCCACGCCCTGTCTAAAGGCTGTCTTTGCCTGCAAAGTAGCTGATGGTGATGCAGTGGTGGGCTCACTGATGACATCTGCCCTGCGGGGCTGTCGGTCGTGGTCTTCTTGCACCAGAAGGGAAACCTTTGGGTGGCAATTTGGGAACCCGCGTACGTCCTTGCTTCCTTTGCACCAAAGGGGAAACTGTTCCACCTAGTATGCTGGCGCCTGTCTGTCCTCGATTGCGTCATCCTTGACTTCTAAGGTCGGGCCTTGCATAGAGATCTCCGCTGCTTAGGAGGGAAGGCCCGAGGAGGCTCACCCTTGGCGGTCTTGATGTTGCTCTTGCTTGTGAGTCCGGGGTCCTCGTGAGGGCCTTGTCCTGTGTGGAGCCATGCCAGGCTATGCCTAGATGATAAGGTGGGCCAGGTCATAAGCCGCAAGCAGGTAGGACTAGGTACCCCCATTCCCAGAATACCGACAGTATCCCTGGGGCCCAAGGCGCGCTCGAGCTAGCTTCAGAGTGAAGCTTCGTGGACGGCCTGAAGTGATGCATGTGCCAAATGCCTGTGGGCCAGGCTTTACACGTTTCTTGATCGGAGTTGCTCGAGTCTGCCTCCCTTCTGCTCCAGCTTAGCTATCGTATGGCCCGCTAAATTGCTTGATGCACCATGTCTGGTCGTCCCGAATCCTTGTCGGTCTCGCCACCCGTCTTCCTCTCTGCTGCTATCGTCGCCCTTCCCACTGAGTTCCTAAAAGTGTGTTATATCGACTAGAGGGGTGAATAGGCAATTTTTACAAATTCATCACTAAGGAATTTCAACTTGAACCTTTCTGAATTTCTTGTAAGGAGGATGAGACCAGTCAAAGTTCTGCTGAAATTCCATGTCCCTATGTTCCCTAGAAGTCTTGAGATGTGCGAGAATGACCCACATGCGATCAAAGATTTCATGCACATAGTAGTGATTTTTCCTAAAAGAGTTCTGCGTCACAGTCATGTTCTGAAGAATTGAAGCAAACTGGTGCTTGACCCACTTGTGATTGCGATCAACCTTCTGATGAAGACTTATAAGGAGCTCACAGTTAGTCATCACACCAGGGGCAGACTCTTGAGGATTTTGCACAAAGGCTTTTGTAGCAGAGTCTTGGGTAGTAGTGTCATTATTGGTGGAGTAAGATGTAGCTTTGCGAAACTGACCATCCAATGGACAAGTACCTTCATCAATGACTGCCTTGCCTTTTCCCTCAACTGAAGTAAGTGTGTGCTTGCGGACTTCAATAGGAGGCAGAAAGCTGAAGTGGTTCTGAAAGTCAGCCTTGAGAGGAAATGAAGACCTTGATCTTATGAATTTCATGATCAAGGGATCATAAGGCTTCAATTCAAATGGGGCTGAAGCTGCATTCGCCAAAGTCCTCTTGAAGAAATCATGGTAGTTGATGGGAATCCCATGAAAGATGTTGAACAGCATGTTTTTCATGATTCCTCCACTTCTTCTTCTTTAGAGTTGTGACCATTCTAAGGACTGAGGGTTTTGGTCAGAATGTGATAGACTGTCCTGGGCACATACTGCAAATCCTTCACAACAAAGGTAGTCCTTTGAGGTTTTCCAGGAGCCAATGGCTTCATCAGTAGTTGCATCAGTTGGTTGGGCAGAGCAGGTTCATCAAATAGGCATCTTGCTCCTTCATAAGGAACTGGAATTGGTACTGATCAAAGAAATTCAGAGGCTGGTGCAGTGTAGTGAGTACATCCAGTCATCCAGTCCAAGACCTAAGAGTTGATATCAGAGGCATCACCTGTGATGTGAAAGGTGGCACAAAATTGAAGAATCAGATCTTCATTACAATCACAGATGACCACAAGGAATGGAAGAATTCTAGCATCATGAAGAACTGCGAGCATCGGTGTGAAGGACGAGATAGTTTCCATATCCGCATTAGGAATTTGATGATGCTTGAAGACTTTCTTCTTGTAAAACAACACTAGTGCATAGTAGTTCATCTGCGTGGTTGTCCAGAATCTGGTGCGACCGGCTCTTGCAGAGTCATAAGGATTTGGCCAGATGAAGAAGATGTGCTCGTTGAAGAAATTAGTCTTGATGAATTTGGGGCTCTTTGAGACTTTGAATGGCATCTTAGGCTTCGGCCGAAGGTTTTTCTTGAAGCGGCCCACAATTTCCTTAGGCATTTGAAGAATTACAACAGACTGAGGAACTTAAACAATAGTTTCCTGAGTGGCACTTGGAGCAACAACTTCTTTAGCTGATGCAGCTGGAATATCTTCATGGGCAGGTGCAGCCAAATCATCAGATCCTGTATGAATTTCTTCAGTCTGGGCTGGAGACTGAGGAATTTGTGACAGAGGAGTGGTCATTGGAGAATTTGGGTGTGATGCTTCCCAATATTCATCATTGATCAGAGGTGTTGTGTTTCCAATGTCCACATGCTCTCCCATTTCTTCAATGTCGGCCTCTTTAGCACTCAACGGAAGCTAGAGCGATGATTCCAGTGGAGTTGAAGCATTTTCTCCCACTTTAGTTTCTTTATCAATCTGCCCTGAGGTAGCAGCATACTGATCCTTTTCTTTTTGATCATCATTTGGGATGACATAGTGAACACCAAATGGTACTACTTCATAGGCTGTCACGGGGGTTATGGGAGTTGCGTCAATTGGCTCAGTTGAAGAACTTGGCAGTTTCTTCAATTTCTTCACTGCTGAGGAATCTGAAGTTGATGGCTTTCTCTTCTGTACAGCCTTCTTCTCTGCAGCCTTAGTTTTATTCACTACTGATGTAGAAGGAAGGTTGATGTTCTTCACCCTTGAGGATTTTGCAGTTTCTATAGAGGGTGAAGTAGGAGCATTTTCTTCACGAACGACTGATGTAGTCGCCCTGTGGTTTCAATTTCATCAGGCACAGCAAAAGCTTCAGCTAGCCTGGCAATTTCTTCACGCACAACGGTGCAGGTTGCCCTGAAAAGTTCTTCAGCTTCGGGGGCAGTTTCTTCAGCATGCTGAGCAGATTCTTTAGCCTGAGTATTTTGAGGTTGCGATCAAGCTGCAACCCTTGAGTTATGGTCCTTGATGGCTTTATCAGCCACTTTGACAAAACGAACTTTGGCGCGTTGCCAATCAGCATAGTATCTGTTGAAGTTATCACCGAGGTATTTGATTTTAGATTGCATCTTCACAAGTTGTTCTGGAGAAAGCTTCTGAACATTGTTCTTGATGAAGTGCTCCTTTTTGTACTGAGCTTTCTTGGTGGTTCTGGCCTTCTCACACTTCCACTTTTGTTCTACTATGAAGGCAGTGAGGACCTGATCTGGACCAGGAGGCAACTTGAAATCATTAATTGGAGTGTTGGGATCCTTGTGCCAGATATCAATGGAGTTCAACACCATTTTTGGATCCAGCCATAGAGGAATCTATGTGGCCTTTGCTTGAGCCACTCGTTCCTGCTTGTTTCTGATGATTGCCGCAAGTTCCTCATCATCAGCTTCATCATCTGAGGAATCTGATGGTATTTTGAACACCACCTTCTTAGGTTCAGGACTTGGTCGAGTGCCTCGTCCAGCAGTAGCTTTCATCTTCATTAGAGAAGGACTAGTTCAGCACTGTGCTTGGGCAGAGGAACTTGCAGAGACCCCTGAAACAATTGAGAAGCCTGTAGTCCTCTAACATGTTGCCAGATATACATGTGTTGAGGACTTTGTGGTAGCAGCTGATGATTGTGCATCTACTGAAGGCATTGTAGAGTCCTTTTCAAACTTTGCTTGAGGATTCTGTCATCGTGACTGTGAAGTCAAGGACTTTGACTTCTTAGCAAACTTCTTCACAATAGATTTCTTCGGAGCACTAGAAGCGGCTCTGGCAGAGGCAGTAGCAGAGTCTTCATTGAATTTCCTCACAACCAATTTTGCCTTCTTTGCTAGCTTGGCTTGTTGTCTTTCCCATTCTTGAGGAAAATCATCACCAGTTTTGAGACTAGTGGGATCAGCAGTTCAGTTTGGAGCCAAGGGTAGCCTATTGCAAGAGGTTTAACAGCGAATTTCTTCATGTATTTCAGAGTGACATAGCGACATTCTTTCCACTCACAGGCCCATCTCCTCTCATTTCTCTGAATGCGAATATTTGGTTTCCTTGCCATGCGTTTCTTCATCAGGAGTGCAATATTGCTCATACAGTTCATCAGGTATCTCAAATGCAGTTTGTACTTCATGTTTCTTTCCACATTTCTGTGGCGTTTTCCCATCAGTCATTTTCTTCAGCTTAGGATTCTGAATTTTTGAGGATTCTGAGGATGTGTGCAAATTATCTTCAAGGAATGCTGCAAATGAGTTAAGTTGATGAGAAACTAGTGATTCATCAACAGACATTTTGTACCTATGAACAGAGTATAGGTGCGAGGAATTTGAAGAGGTCATATGCATTCTTAGGAATTTTCAAAATACATCAAGGTGAGGAATTTTGACCATAGATGTCTTGAGGAATTTCACTATGTGTTCTTGTCTTAGGTTCCAGAGTTGTGCCAATTTTGAGGATCCACACAATTGAGTAATCTTGAAAAAAATCATAACTTTGGAAAAACCATCAAGGGAATGAACATGTAAGGTGCTTTGGAATATGATTCTTGAAGAATAAACACACCTTTGAGGAGATTGTGGAAAACTTGAAGATCCAACAAGGGTAGTGAAATTAGATTTTATTTACCATGATGAAAAACACGACGAACAGTGAGATGAAATCGGGGAAGTTCGTTTATCGAGATCTCCCATGCCCTAGCTTGGCAGAGGGAGACAGCTACAGCGGGGGTGGGGTGAAGACTTCCGCGGCCGATGCGAGTACAGCGATGGTGACGTCGAGGCATTGAAGCTCTTCCACATCGGCGGTGATTATTGTAGCAGCGGTGCTAGGTTTGAGCTCGGGAGAGAGTGGGAGTGAGGAGTAACTTGAGCACAGTGAAAGGGAAGGGGTATTTATAGTGGAGGTAAAAACCAATCTGCTCGAAGATTTTGGACCAAATTGCCCCTGACCTTGCTCTCCACGTGACGTGTGTCACCCACGTTCTAAGTACTGGAGATAGTGGGGGATCATGGGTTATCCAGTGGTGGGAATCACAATGGTTTGAGCGGGCAGCACTGAAAATTTGGATAGTGGAAATTTTAAAGTTTCCGTTCGCAAATTCTTTAGCTGTCAAGGACACAATGAAGACTTTGAACGAGTTTCAAAGTAGAACGCATATGAAGAATTTGAGAACAGACTGGATTAAGTTTAGCATAGAGGGGGAACGGGTCAGATCACATTCACTTAGATGAAAATCAACTTGAAGAATTAGCAATAAGTGAATGATGTTGATGACATTGAAAAACTCAAATATATATACATAATCAATGAAGAACATCAATTTCATAGTTTGAAGAATTTGATAAGCTGAGGAATTTGCAAACTTGAGGAATTTGAAAATTTAAAGATTTTTCAAAATGATCAAAAACTCACCTTTGAAGAATTTCAACTATGGTTGGTGGCTTGACCCACCGTATAAGAATGATGATTTCAGACACCGCATACAATTGTCGTAGGGTTCTGAGAATCAAATTCTTCATTAATTTCTTCACACATAGAGGTTTATTCTTCATTGATTGAAGAAAAATGTTACTTCGTGTCTTGCACATCTAAGTCATCAATTTTTCATAAGTGTTAGGATGTGTGTCTTTTGAAAAGAACATTCAAAGATTCTAAGAGATTTAGCTCGCAACGCAACTTGCAAAATCTCTTTTCATCGAAGGGCTTTGTGAAGATATCAGCCAGTTGTTCTTTAGTGGGGATGTGGTCAATGGAGATGTCGCCCTTGAGTACATGATCTCGAAGAAAATGATGATGAATCTGGATGTGCTTGGTCTTGGAATGCACTAGAGAGGCACATTTTCCCCTTGATGCTATAGTCCTTGAGGGTTTGCTTCATCCACAGCAACTGAGCGCAACATGAACCAGCGGCAATGTACTCAGCTTCAGCAGTAGATAGTGACACGCAGTTCTACTTCTTTGAGGACCAACAGACTAAGGATCATCCAAGGAAAAGGCATCTGCCCGAGGTTGACTTGCGATCCACACGATCTCCAACATAGTTAGCATCTGAGTATCCAACAAGGTGAAGATTTGAGCCCTTGGGATACCATAATCGATGTGTTCGTGTGTGAGCTAAGTATCGAAGAATATGTTTCACAGCCTTATGGTGTGATTCCTTCAGTGTTGCTTGGAATCTGGCACACATGCAAACACTCAGCATAATATCAGGCCTAGATGCACACAGATACAATAAAGAGCCAATCATGGAGCGATATACCTTCTGATCGAAATATTTACCATTTTCATTAGTGTAGAGGTGGCCTTTTGAAGGCATTGGAGTTTTGATGCCTTTGTAGTCTTGCATGTTGAATTTCCTCAAAACATCCTTGCGGTATTTCTCTTGAAGGATCAAGGTGCCATTGTCTTGCTGACGAATTTGAAGACCTAAGAAGAATTTCAACTCTCCCATCATACACATTTGATATTCTTCACTCATCATATAGGAAAAATCATGATTGTAACGTTTGTTAGTACAGCCAAAGATAATATCGTCTACATATATTTGGCATATGAATAGTTCATTGTCATAGGATTTCAAGAAAATAGTTGGGTTGACTGAAGTGGGTTTGAAGCCTTTCTTCATGAGGAATTCCTTCAAAGTGTCGTACCACGCCCGAGGGGCCTTCTTGAGGCCATAGAGATCCTTGTTGAGTGTGAAGACTTTGTCAGGATGCTTAGTGTCTTCAAAACCTGGGGGTTGAGTAACATATACTTCTTCCTCAAGCTAACCATTGAGGACTGCACTTTTAACATCCATTTGATATAAGATGATATCATGATGGTTAGCATAAGCAACCAATATGCGCATAGCTTCAAGTCTAGCAACAGGTGCAGAAGTTTCATCAAAGTCAATTTCTTCAACCTTTGTATAGCCTTGAGCTACAAGACAAACCTTATTCTTTACCACAAGGCCATTTTCATCTTGCTTTTTTCGGTAGATCCACTTGATACCAATGATGCCACAGCCAGCCTTCTGAGGACTTTGCAAGTAGGCACATGGCAGGTGAGGACCTATAGAGAAATCAACAATATACATGTCTCCTCTCCTAAAGCCTTCGAAGACTTTGGAATGGCCAGATTCCATGTTGACAACACAACGATATTTTCCAAAGATGACAACCATATCAAGATCACAAAGCATTGAGATAGACATTAGGTTGAACCCGAGGGATTCGACAAGCATCACCTTATCCATGTGTTGGTCCTTTGAGATTGCAATCTTACCTAGGCCCAATACCTTGCTTTTTCCTTTTTTAGGGTAGGTGATATGCTTCAAATGAGATGGGTCAAGTAGTATATTCATTAGTAAATTATTGTCACCAATCATGTGGTTGGTGCATCCATTGTCGAGGACCCACTCAGTAGCTTTTGGAGGTTCATCCTGCAAATGAATTAGTACAACTTACGAACTCATATGCTTCAGAGTGAAGAATATGGCAGCAAATTCATCAGGGAGAATTTCATCACACACATAGTAAGTAAAGCAGTGTGAGGATGTGAGAAATGAGGAATTCATTTCTACATGATTAGCTTGTGTCCTTTCAAGCATTTCCTCAGGTCTCCAAAAAATGAATCAGATGTTCAAGTTCATCTAGAGACCTGACCCTGCATAAGAGATTAGTTTAATTTCTTCACCACCCACATCTGGAGGGGTGGCAAAGAGTTCATCATTCTGCGAGCACCATATGAGAAGGGAGGCATTGAAGCTAGTGCGCTTCGTTTCACAGGATAAGGGTTAGAGTAATCGTATGAATAAGCAGAGAAATTCTTCAAGGACTTATGAACATAATGATTTGAAGAATAATGCACATATTCAGAACTCTTATACTTTCCCTGCGAGACAGATGCATTAGCACAAGAATTTGGTCAAGTGAAGACTTTGGTCCATTTAAGGAATTTGATCTGGGGTTACTTTTCTTCATGAGTGGTGCCGTGTGGACATTCACTTCAAGATTTTCTAAGCAGATTTTGGGAACCCAGATTCGCTTCATAGGTGAACTGTTCCTGCAGTTAGTTCCAACAAATCTGGCAAATACTTCGACTTTATGATTTTTGAAGAATTTGTTGTTGGAGTTAAGTGACTCATCAGAGGAGTATGAAGTTTCACAAGTAAAAACAGATAAAGTGGCTGGATCTACAGGAGGTCCTTTTGTAGCAACCCATGAGGTTTTGGGGTACTGCTTAGGTGTCCAGTAGGATCCATTAGCATTGTGTTTCCTCTCAAATGCAATACCCTCTTTCCTAGGGTTCCTGTTCAGAATCTGCTTTTTGAGCACATCACAAAGGGTTTGACCCTTTGAGACTTTCGTACGTGCTTGTCACATACAATTCCTTCAACCCTGCATTTTCGTCAGAGATAATTGTGGTATCCTCCGATGAGGAATTTGTGACGACGAAGATAGTTGAATAATTTGCAACAATAGAAGCATTTGAACATTCAGGTAAAGAATTAGAACATTTGACGCATTTCAAACAAGGTGGAACAAATTCGTGCTGAGCGGTACTGATGTGTTGAGCCAGTAAGGAATCATTTTCCCTTTGGATATCCTCATGAGACACTCTTAGTTTCTCAAGATCTTGCTTTATTTGAGGAAATTCATAAGAAAGCTTCTCATGATCATCTAAGAGGGCCTTATGATGACTCTGAAGGTTATCATACTTTGTCTCAATACTTTGAGATCATCAGACAGAGTTTGAGTCTGATCCACTTCCTCATTCAATAGATCATCTCTTTTGTCTAGTAGTTTCTGAAGATTTTCAAGTACACTTTGTTGCTTAGTGGCGATATTAGCAAGTTTGGCATAGCTAGGTTTCACATATTCATCAGATTCACTTTCACTTTATTCAGAAGAGGAGTGATGCTTGTGTACCTTGGAACCTTTTGCCATAAGACAAAGTGAAGAAGATGAAGCAGGATTTGCTTCTTGAGTTTTGAGGAATTTCTTGAGTTCGGTGAACATGGGCTCTTGACGAGTGCGATAGCCTTCATTGATGTCCATGATCCTATCCCAGATGAGCTTGGCATTCTGGAGGTGACATATACCTCTAAACATGAAGCTCGATAAGCTTGAGCAAATGATGTTCCTCGCTTGAGCATGAAGTTCAGTGTTCTTGTGAATTTCCTCAGCATTTTCCATCTTGTAGAGTTCAGTCAGTCCAAGTTCAGTAATAGTACATAGCTCACTGTTCATTGATATGAGATACTTCTTCATGAGAACTTCCAACCTAGGATATTCAATGTCATCAAGATTGGGATATTCTATGACTAACTTGATGCCTTTTGCCATGAAACAGTAAGTAGGACAATAGTCATCATTGTTGCCGTCAGAGTCGTTTGAGTAGTCATTTTCTACATTGTTGAAGATGGACTTGCTGACGAAGGCAGTAGCAAGAGAAAGGCTAGCGGCACCAGATTTAGAATCCACCTCAGATTCTTCCTCTTCTTCATATTCTTCTTTCGAGTCCATTTCCTTGCCAATGAAAGCCCGAGCCTTTTTGGAACCATTCTTCTTGTGCGTTGAGGACTTTGAAGACGAGGACTTCGCAGATGATGACTTTGTAGATGAGGACTTTGAAGATTTCTTCTTTTTCTTTGATTCAGCACTACTCTTGTCCTTATACTTCTTCTTCTTTGATTCTTTTTTCTAGAGAGGTTAGTCAGAGATAAAGTGACCAAATTTCTTGCATTTGTGACAAGTTCTCTTCTTGTAGTCGCCTGAGGAATCTGATTTACTCAAGCTACTTTCTGATGACTTCCCAAATTTTCCTATCCTTGAGAACTTCTGGAATTTCCTCATGAGCATTGCCAGCTCCTGACTGAGTTCTTCGGGATCACTAAGGCTACCATCAGAATCTTCGCCTTCGGATGAGGAAATTACTTTTGAATTCAGAGCACGAGTTCTTCCATGGCTTGGCCCATAGAGGTCTCTTTTCTCAGCTTGGCAGAATTCATGAGTATTGAGTCTCTCAAGAATATCAGCAGGATCAATTGACTTGTAGTCTCAATGCTCTTGAATCATCAAAGACAGTGTATCGAACGAGCAATCAAGAGATCTCAGCAGTTTCTTCACCACTTCGTGATCGGTAATGTCAGTGGCACCGAGTGCTTGAAGCTCGTTGGAGATATCAGTGAGACAATCAAAAGTTTGCTGAACATTCTCATTTTCTAGTCTTTTGAAGAAGTTGAAGAGATTGCGAAGAACATCAACATGAGAGTCACGTTGAGTGGAAACACCATCATTTACTTTGGACATCCTATCCCAGATAAGCTTAGTAGACTCCAATGCACTCATTCTACCATACTAACCTTTGCTCAGATGGCCATAGATGATATTCTTCGCTCGAGAGTCGAGTTGCTTGAATTTCTTCGTATCAGCAGCTGTAACAGTCGGAGAAGTGCGGGGAATACCATTTTCCACAACGTACCATAGATCATTGTCAATAGCTTCAAGTTGCATGCACATCTTGTTCGTCCAGTAGGGGTAATCTGTCACATAGAAGGTAGGACAACCTGCGGAAACCTTGATCATACCTACAGTCGACATAACTAGAACTCCAGGCAGTTAAACCACAATCACATAGAACAAGGGAGTACCTTGCGCTGATACCAATTGAAAGTGTGTTATATCGACTAGAGGGAGGCGAATATGCGATTTTTACAAATTCATCACTGAGGAATTTCAACTTGAGGAATTTGAAATGTGATGAATAACTTGCAGCAGAATAAGTACTCAAGTGAATGAGAAACATAGGAGTAGCATAGTCATCATTATGAAATAAGGCATGCATAGATAACAGGTAGCGTAATACAGGATGAGCACATGAGGAATGAGGTAACTTCAAGAATATGAGGTGAGGAAATTCAGATAGCCTTCAGTCAAATTCTTCAAACAGTAATGATCAATTTCATCAACAAGTATACGAGGAACTGAAAAGGTTGAGGAAATAGAACCAGGTAGCTCGATGAAGACAATGATTTGATGACCCAGTTGCAACTGCTGTGACAGTCGTACGTCTGGTTTATAGAGGCCTGGTATCTAAACTAGAGGACACAATCCTAGGACACACAGTCCTTACCGTATTCTCCTTGAGCTAAGGTCACAAAGTCCTCGCCCAACACTCGTGGTACGTCTTCAGGGTAGACTTCCAAAACCCTCAGAAGTTGGTCACCCGATGATCCACAATTGACTGCTGGATGCTTTATAGCAAGGTCACTCCGTGATCCCAATTGACTACAGGATGCACTAGACCATGACGCCTAACCATTTGGAAGATACATAGTCTTCAAAGGTAACAAGCATCGGTTCCAAGCAAGAACAATCTCTATAGTCATGCTCAATCACTTTGCATTTGGTGGTTTAGATTTGGGATTTTCCTCACTAATGATTTTCTCTCAAAGTCCTCGAAGGATGGGTTGCTCCCAAATGAAAAGTATCAGTTCTCTCTAGGAGCAGCCAACTAGTTAGTGGTTGTAGGGGGTGGCTAGTTATAGATAGGGTGCAACCTAACATGATAAGACATAAATGCCCCCAATGATATAACCATTATGTGGATAAGATGATTGGGGACAGCTGGCGCTAAGCACAACAATGATCGGAATTTTGAACTATGAAAGTCCTCACGCTTATCATGTTCCCCACTTGTAGGAAATTTGCACTGGAGAAATCCTAACTCCTTAGTCGGACCATTTTCCTCAGAGACCAAGAGAACTTCGTCTTTCTCACTGAAGAACTTGACTGAACTGTAAGACATTTCCAAAGGCATCACTCAAAGGATTGGATAGGTTGAGGCTTATGAGTTTGAGCATTAGTTGGAAATTTCCCCTAGTATTACCTCGGCCCCCTTTAACAGTATGTTGTTTCCTATGACTCAAAGAAAGGAAATAAAATTACAAAAACAGAAGTCTTCACGCTTCATAGTCCTCGTTAATATCTTCAAGAACACACCAACTACTTTATTTTCAAAGTCTTCAGGGAATACTAGAGTCTTTAGCAAAGCCTTCAACATAGTCTTCACCAAAGTCTTCAGTTGAAGACATACATTTTCAGGGGTCGATAATCTCCGAATATATGAAACTCCTCATCGACTTATAGAGCCTGTGTACACTCACAAACGCATTAGTCTCTTAACCTATAAGTTCCCACATGCCCCGTTCTGCCACCTCCCTCATGGCTTCCAAGTGGGAGACAGCAGGTGCTCGAGCATGTGGGCCGGGGCCTCCGTGCCCCTGGCCGCACTGGGCCGGTCTTCGGTGGTAAATATGGAGTGGTTGGAGAAGGTTCAGCTGGTGGTCGCCGCCAGCTCCAATGAATGGGGGCTACCGAAATCTTCTCGAGCTCACGACCTCGGGGCGAGGTGGCGTCTTCCACCGTTCCCCTCCACATCCATGCTCTTCTCTCAGGCATACTACCGCCATTATAGGATTTCCTATCCATAGTGTTGTTGCATTATCAGACCCACTGGCTCCACCTTGACCCTTGCTCCCTTGTTCTCGTCTCGGCCTTCGCGTTTCTGTGCGAGGCCTTTGTGGGCATCACCCCCTCTGTGCCCCTGGTGCGCCACTTCTTCTCCCTCGAGCTGACCTCAAAGGAACAATTCTCTGGGTGCGCATCCTTGAGGACAGCCGATGTGACGGCCGAAAGGGCACTTGACGTGGGGATCTCTCTAGAACGTCGCCGAGGCACGTCCGTTGCTCCATCTCCCGTTGTCCCCCGCAATGCCATGCCATGAGTGGGCATGCACGGAGCTCGTCGATCCACGGTTCTCTTGTGTGATGTCCAGGTTGGCGAGGCTGAAGAGGGCAGGCATGACGATGGCGATGGTGGTGTGGGAGTTCGTGCACTGACGAATTGCTCCCTTGCAGCGTCATTGACGTCCCATGTGGGCCTTCAGGGGCCCTCACGATCCCATGAGAATCCAGGCGTCGCCTCTTTCCCTCGATGTTCTACGTTAATTGCTCCGCCACCTGACCGGCGGCGAACCTGGCGAGATTGCCCCCAGCGGCCTCCCATTATACAATTACAAGGGCTGGGAAGCCCTTGCCTTGAAGATGCCGCGCTTTGACGAGTGGGGGCTCCTTTCTTCCAAGAGCATTGGCCCTCTCGAGGTTGGGATTGCGAGCTCCTTGCTAGATGCCCCCTGATCTCCGCCTCCGTTCATATCAGAGATGGAGGTCACACATAGCTGTCGATCGGGGTCAGTGCCTCTACTCCCGAGTGCGCAACGCCGATCATTGGCTCCCCACCCCTTAGCAGCTGCTTCGGCCAGAAGAGGAAAATGTCCAGGGGCGCCCGCTCCCCGTCACCTTGGGTGCCATCAAAGAAGAAGTGGCTCGCCCTAGACGAGTAGTTGCCAGCATCTCCCCATTACCTTCTTCTGCGTTCCCCTTCTGATCGTGAATTTTTCAAACTTCCCCATGGTGAGGAAGAAGTCGGGTCATCGTCGTCCGCCTCCAAGACCGGCGAGCTTCCTGCGGCCTCGCCTCCTGTCAGCCAGGGAGCCCTGACTGTCACGTCGCTCGGGACCGCGCGTGCTTGTCCACCTGGGGGCCTCTGGCATGAGCCCCCTATGATCTTCTTTGCCTGGGGTCTCCATCTCCCCGAGATGGGGTGGCGCCCTTCCATGGACACACGTTGCACACCAACCCTGGGTCCCCTTTGCCAGCCACCACAGGACATGGGGAGGTGTATTGCTCCTTCGGGGCAGCTTTGGGGGAGCCACCAGCCCCGGGCAAAGTGGCCGGGCCAGGTGACAGCCCACACACCTCTCCCCTTCCTCCTCAAGGGGGTGAGGGGTCCGGATGGGCTCTGGGGCTCGTGGATGACCGGAGCTCCGTGTGGTGGGGTTTGCTTCATATCGCGGCGAAGGCATTGGAACGCTTGGGCATGGAGCTCGCCTGTAGTGACGCTCAATTGGAGAGGGAGCACCTGCGCCTTGCACAGGAATGGCGCCGTCTTGAGGTAGCGGTGAAGGTCAGGCGCCTGCAGAACGAGCGCACCCATGCTGAGTCCGGGGAATTCGTTGCTGTAGCGAAGGAGGCTCGCGCGTGCAGCCTAGGCAAAGCCCGGGAAGCTGACTGCCGTCGCCAGTTCTCTAAAGAACATCACGAGGAGCTTCAGGCCTTCAGCGCCACCCTCGCCAGTCAGATCCTAGCATAGAAGGTCGCGCTTGATGTTATGATTAACGAGTTCTCCCATGTAGCCCCCGATTTGGTGGCGATGAGGGAATGCCAGACGTTCCTTGCCGAAGAGTCCCTTGCCTCCCGCGAGGCGAGGCTCCAGGAGGAGGTTCAAATAGAGTGGCTGAGGCTTGGCGCTCCCATGTCCGGGACTATCATGCGAGGTTGCAGCTCCAACAGTCCCGATTCTGCGAGCGGCATGATTCCCTGAAAGGTGAGGTTAAGGACCTGAAGAAAAGGTTAGACCAAGAGGAAGGGACCATGGATGCTCCAGCCGCCGCAAAAAGCCAAGCTGGCTTTTGTTTGTAAGCAAGTGAGTGGCATGGCTTCCCTAGCGAAGGAGACTTCGACGAGGTGGCTCGGGCTCATGGCCTCCAGCATGTGTGCTCCCAGATGTTCTAGTCCCTCGAAGGAAGTGCTAGACGGGCCCTGGACGACATCTACGGTGTGAGCGTCCCGAGACCCTTGGCTTCGAATGACACTGGGTACCTGGACTTCTTCTCTAAGGCCGTGGAGCGCATCGAAGGGGGCGTGGAGAGGTCCCACACGCTGGTGGAGGAAAGGAGCCATGACGTCCTTGTGCACCTGATTGGAGAGTTCTCCTCTGGCGAGGCCGAGCACCAAGCTACAGCGGCGACACTCGAGGCCGTCAAGGGTGGAGCTGGCGAGTGTAGGAGAGCCTTCCTGAGCTATCTTCCTATTTTCCTAATAGAGTTATGCATGCGGCCTAGTGGCAGACTTGTACATATCTTCAAGAATTTCCTTTGAACTTACTTCCGTGTGACGAGGTATATTGCGCCAGGCCTCCTTTCTCGTGCATGCATTGGGTTGGGAGCCCTTTCGTGCCTCTGCGTCTATAGGCCCTAGTATAGCTCATTTCCCTACCACCATTGTTGCGTCTGGCCAAGGACGCACCCACAAGGTGAGGTACTGACACCCTCGATGCCGGCCGGATAACCAAGGACGGCATCGAGGCTACCAAGTGGCTATATGACCGGTAAGGCTCCTGACGCGACATGCTCAGGAGCTCCTTTTGACGTTCAAGTGGCTCTACGTCAGCAGGTCCCAGTCCCACACATTTCCCTACCGCTGTGGCGTACGACCGGATCACCGAGGACGCATCCACGAGACGGGGCCCCAACACCCCCAATGTCGGCCGGATCACCAAGGACAACATTGAGGCTGCTGAGTGGCTTTGTGACCGAGAAGGCTCCCGAGGCAAAATGTTCAGGAACCCCCTTTGATGCTCGAGCGGTTGCCGTTCCGCACTGTTGGTTTTTGCCCCACGAAGGCCAAGCACCAGGGGCCCCTGAGACTCATGCTGCGGTCGAAGCCCCCGAGCGAGGGTCGGCCATCGAAAGTTGCGAGTCCCTAAGGTGACAGGGAATTGTTTTCCAGGTTTGGGGCGTCCCGGAGAGGGCAGCATTGCATGGGCCCTCATGATTCATCGATATAGAAGAAAGAGAAATCAAGATTTGGTTAAAGACAGAATGATGAGAGAAAAAGTCCCCGCCCCTGTTCTTTTAAATCCAGAGTTCTGAACTCTTCAAACTCTTCGTCTTCCCCCAGCACTGAGCATAGGGAATCCATGTTGCATGGGCATAGCCATTGATAGGCAGTGTTGACTTCTCCACCATCGCGGACCTGTGGCTGCCACGTTGCATGGGAGGAACCTCTCCACGTCCTCGGGGGGCTTTGGGCGTATACAACCTAGTCATTATTACGTGAGAGCATCATGGGTTGATGGAGTAGGGCCGACCTAGGACGAAACCCCGGGTGCAGGGATAGCCCCCCACACCCCAGAGGTCGTACTCGGGCGTTGGCATCGTTGCGGAGACATAACCCCCACCGCCGCGAGCCGGGCCAGGCGAGGCCTATCCGCTATGCGCGAGGCTGGCACCCTAGGCGGTGCCCCAACGCGCCTTGCTGAGGTGCCCTGGTGTAGGATCGAAAATAGGTCTAGAGGGGGGGGGGGTTGATTAGACTACTTGACCAAATAAAACTATGATTTTTGCCAATTTTAATTCTTGGCAGGTTTTAGCATTGATAACATATCAAGTACACCCTACACATGCAAGTCTAAGAGTATAGGAGCGGAAAGTAACAACAAGCATGAGTAAAAGGATAGGGTAGGAAGATCAAACACAATTGTAGACATGATGAATTTTCCCGTGGTTTCGATAGGTGGTGCTATCGTACATCCACGTTCATGGAGTCTTCAACCCACAGAGGGTAATGGTCGTGAGAGTCCTCGAAGGGCTTTACCCACTGAGGGTTCCACGAAGAAGAAACCTTGACTATACCATGATGGCCTACGTCCACGAAGGACTATCCTTACTCGGGGTAGATCTTCATGAAATAGGCGCTCTCCTTGCCCTTACAAATTTCTCGGTTCACCCGACAGCACGTAGTAGGAGGCTCCCAAGCGACACCTAACCAATCTAGGAGGCACCACCCTCCAAAAGGTAATAAGGTCAGTAATGACGATGAACTCCTTGCTCTTCTGCTTCAAGAAGATAGACTCCTCAACACACAATCACTCCCTCACAGATTTGGCTTGGTAGAAGAGATGGGATTGGTGTAAAGCAACTTGGGGAGGGTAGAAATCAAGATCCATATGGTTGGAGTGGAAGATCTTGACCTCAACACAAGGGTAGCTCTCTCTCTCTCAGAAAACTAAGTAGGATAGGTATAGAATAGTTTTGGGTGCTTCTCTTTTGAGTGGGTGGTGGTGAAGGGGTATATATAGGCATCCCCAAAAATCCAACCGTGACACACAATATGACCAACTCGGTGACACCGATGTGTTAATCTCGGTTGTACATAAGTGACCAAAAGGTGGCAACTTTTGAATCTCGGTGAGACCGATAGAGGATTCTTGGTTGCACCGACAAGGTGACCAACGGTCAGAATTGCCAAACTCGGTGACGCCGATTGAACATTATCGCATGGACCGAAAGTGTGAACTCGCATAATAGAAAGTTGGCAACCCAACTCAGTGGCTACGGAAGCAGCGCCGGCTGCACCAAAGTGTTAGGGTTTGGCCTAGTCTGTCTAGGATTTGGAATCGGTGGCACCGGGATAGGAATGTTGGTTGCACCGATTTTGCGTGTTTGGCTAGAGACAGACTTTGGTGGGAGAGCTTGTGGATGTTTTTAGTGACTAGCACTTGTGCACGTATGAGCATTTTGTTAACCAACAAAAGCTTACCCCCTTTTAATTGTATTGGCTTTCATATGGACTCAAAGTGATTTCTCACAAATGTAAAATGTGAGTCCACTTGCTTGAAGATTGGCCAACCTATTTGCTTGCATCTCGGGGTAGTTCCACAATCTCCACAATCCTTTTGCCATCCCTATCATTGAACTTCTCCTGAAATATACTTGGTGGAGACATTAGTTCAATGACTCATATGTTGTTATTAATTACCAAAACCACCAAGGGATCAAATGTGCTTTCAATCTACCCCTTTTTGGTAATTGATGACAACATATAGATCAAAACTTCAACAAAGATATAATCAATGAATGTAATCATCGCTTTGAGAATTATGTGATAAGCAAGAGCTCCCCCTAAATTTGTGCATTATTTTAAATTTGCGTTTGCATGCAAATGCACAATCGATTAGGTACATGGGTCACTTTTACATGTCACATACAACTTGGAGGTGTGCGAGAGTAATTAGAATGAACATCATAGCACAACGCAATCAACCAAAGATGAATGATCATCACATAAGCATTAAGATGATAGGAAATAGTAGCATGGCACATTAATTAAAGATTATGATCAAACATCATCGAACGTGTATCAAAAGCAACCAAAAGTGTGTCACGATAACCAAAAGCAATTGTTGTTGAAAGCAAGCAACAAAACACCAAACACTCTCTCACTCGAAGCCCAAAGATCTATATACACTTCTCCCCCTTTGGCAACAAGTTACCAAAAATTTCAAAGGCATATATCTAAGAGTTCTTCGGCTGAGCTACTCCAATTTTTGATGAAGGAGTCGAGAGAACGGCATCGGCAAAGAACTCTATAGATGTCGTGGTGCTGAAGGAGGAGGAGTTGTGCTAACAATAGGAAGGAGGAGGAGTTCGGCTGAGCTGGAGTGTTCTCTGGAGGAACTGGAGCTGAAGGAGGAGGAGTTGTGCTAACAATAGGAGGAGCTGATGAAGAGGTCCTGATGTCTGGTGCAGGCACTGTGGCTGTTCTAGCCTAAGTTGTGAGTTGTGTGCTCGGCTTGAGAGGTGATCCATCATCATCATCATCTGACGAGGTAGAAGAGACAAAGGAATGTGCACTGAGTCAACTTCCTTCTGAAGCTCTATGACTATCTTAGTCACCTTGTCCACCTTATCACCAAGAGTCTTGATCCTTGTCTCAAAGATCCTCACAAGACTGTTCTGGGTGTCCAGAATCCCCTTGATTTCCTTCTGCAGGCCCTGAACTCCTGAGATCAAAAGATCCATTTGCTCATTTCTAGATCTAGGGTCTTGAGCACTAGCGGCTCGAACTGATTCTGCATCTGCTTGTGCTATAGCAGATGTGGGATGATTTGGGTCCATCACCACAACATTATCCTCGAGTTCTAGCTGTAGGGGTAGATGTGGACGGTCTAGAGCAAATATGTGCTTCTCCAACTAAGCGTTGATAAGCATCTGGATGTAGGGTGCATAGCAGCAAGAGCGCTTCTGATTAGCAGAAACCCTCTTGATTGTCTCAACAATCAAATACACGACTTTAATCCTGGTATATCTGTCAAGGTGGATCAACATGTTGATGGAGTAGCCTCGGATCATCTTGTCATCTCCTGACTTGGGCATCAAGGTATGCCTCAGAATAGTGTTCATGGTACGGAGGCCTGCTTACAGATAGTAGATGGATCCTAGATTGTGTGATTGCACTTTGTCTGCGGGGATAGGAGTATACATATCCTTCATGGCATTGATGCTCGCCTTGGATTCTGAGTATACATACAGATCACCATCGTGAACCTCTAGAACTCCTAGAAGTGTAGCCCACTCATCAATAGTGGATTTATACCTTGCTCCTTCAATGATCCATACAATTCTCCCATCTCCGTAGAAATGTACAGTGGAGTAGAATTGCATGATCATCTCATCGTTCCATGCAGTAAGGTCTCTGCCAATGAACTCATCCAGACCAATGAATTGGAAATTATCTTGGATAGTTGGAAAGTAGTCCTAATTCTCCTTAATGAATTTCCAATCCACATATCTCATATCACTAACAGTTGGGCTTTTGTCTAGCAGCACTGTCTCATAAAAGTCATGTTGCTCTCTGGTGTAGAACCTGTAGTCAACAGCAGTTTTCTTTCTCTGGGCATAAGGATCTATAGCTCTCCAAGCTCTCAATCCCGGGTCTTTCCTCTTCTTCATATCTTCAGCAACTAAGTGGCTGACATCATGTAATGGAAGATGTGGTCTGAGCTTCATCAATGTAGTCAAGTCATCATCATCTTCAAATCTGGAGGCAGTTCGTTTGTTCTTTTCATAAGCTGGAATATCTCTGGTAGTCCTTTTGGACTTCTGTGCATCAGCCTTCTTGGATGTAGGCTTGGTGCTCTTGCATGTGCCAGTCTTTGGCATTGCATCAACCATAAGCTTCTTGGCCTTCTTCTTGGGAGGAGCCTTTGCAGCTGGTTCATCCTCCTCTTCCTCAACAGCAGCACCAGCAGCGTCCTCTAGATCTTCATACATGGAGGTAGGCCTGCCTATCACATGAATAATCCTCTTCCTGGATTTCTTCTACTCTACCTTCTTAGGCATAGACTTTCTTGGGGGATCAATAGACATTGTGGCCCTATCACTCTCATGTGCTTGTATAGTTTCAGAGGTGGCATAGACCTTGCTGACAAATCTTCTAGAAGAAGTACCTTCAGTAGCAGACTTCTTAGCAGGCTTATCTTGCTTCTTGGCAAGAATCTCCTTGGGAACAAAGTCTGAATCTTCTTCATCAGAGTTTAGCTTCTTCTTGGTCCTGGTGGCAGCCGTGGGCAACCCATGGGAGCTAGGGGTGCCTGGATCTTAAAATGAACTAGACTCTGGGCTTGTGCCTGAACTCATGTCCGCACCCTGCTCTCAGCATCAGACATACTGACCCTATGAATAGAGTATAGAAGGGCAGAAGTAGATAAGTCATCATAGCATGAGGTTGGGTTTTGGAAGTTTGAACAATATATTTTCAAAGATTTTGCATTCTATCAAATGAAAATCGGTACAGCCGAAGAAAGATTTCTAGTGCCACCAAGACTGACTGTCCCTCTTAACAGAACCTTTGCACTCTTTTCGGTGAGACCGAAAAGAAGTACTCGGTTCAACCGAGACCGTTCTCAGCAACACAGAAAGTCAAATCGGTGAGACTAATTTGTTCGCTTCGGTTCCACCAACTTCCATCGGGCGGACGAAAAACCTTAGAAAATCTCATATTTGCTTGGCTATCAGAACTTTGAGTGGATGTGAGTGTGTGCAAAGAGACGCTTATAGATAAAATTCAATCCATTGCGCAAGAATCGAATGAGGAGCGCAAAAGAGGTCAAATTTGTACCCTAGCTTGGCGCGGATCCGCTATGGCAGCGACGATGGAGATAATTTTGTCGGCGATGGTGATTCCCAGGGACGGACGAGCGCAGGTAGACAAGTGCGACGACCAGGGGTCTCATAGGCGGCAGTTTAGGGTTCCGAGGAGCGACATTTGATATTAAATTTCAAAGCATCGGGGTCCACAGCTTATATACCCACCACTGTCGGTGTCAGCGATTCAAACTTTTTGGTGTCACCGGGTTCTTCAACTGTCTAAGATTGAAACCAGATCAACCCTAGGCATTCGGTGAGACCAAAATTTTATGGTTGGTTCCACCGAGATGCACTTGGGAGATTTTAATGGTCAGTCCTTGTCGATACGGAACTCCGACTGCTCCACACACAAAGGGATCGAAAAGCACTTGTTCAAATTTTGTGATACAACATGAATAGAGTATGAGGTGAGAAAGCATAGAGAGGTAAACAAGTGGTACTAGGCATTCTTGTATATCCAATTGGTAGAAGATAAATCAAAATCGAAAAAGCAACAATTGGATATCCCCGAATGAGTAAATAAATGCAGACCAACATGCTCACACAATAAGATGTCAAATGAAATCATGACAAACATGCACAAACACTCTAGCATCTAACAAGCACTTTGGCGATGACGAAGTCATCTATATATGAGTATTTGACTTAGGAGCCAATTAAGAGTACTTGATCATAGGTCATACTCATCGTTTAAGCACAAGTGGGGTTACCACTTTGACATAAAGCATTTAATGTTTTCACATACTAAGAGATGCCTGTGACTCAAGTCTTACAGTAAAGCTCCCGCTTCATGTGATATCCCCCCATAAGAGGGATAAACTAACCTTGGGTTTTGTCGATGAAGACTTGATGTTGGTGAGGTAGTGATGGATGCTCAAGGTTAATGAAGATCACCAAGTGTTGGGAGCATCCTCTATGTTTCCTTACTCTTCTTACCTACATGGGTTAGTCCCAACACACAAGAGACAAATACAAGGATATCTATGGACATGGAGTGCAAAGCATGTGTGATGATTTCCATTGATTTGTTGATTACGTTGCCCCTTGCTAACCTCGGAGGGAATGTGTGACTCCTTGATCTTTTGTATAGAGTTGATGTTGATTATAAATAGATCTTGCCAATAATGAACATGAGTGAATTTCATTGGCGGAGTCACCCCTCACGAACTCTCTAGTTCTTATTCTTGGGAACCCACATCAAGTTGATGGTGATCCTTGGTGTTGAAGTAGCAGTTGTAGCAGTTGATCTTGTAGTAGCCTTGGGAACCCACTTCACCAAAGCTTGGGGTTCATCTTCATAAGAATCAAAGTCCTCTTGGATCTTTTTCTTGCCCTTGAGCTTGGTGTCTTGTGGTGGAAGGTCATCTTGCAACTTTATTCCCTTGGGAAGAGTATTTTCATACTTTTCCTTTTGAGGAACAAACTTGGGATTGGGGTATTGATCTTCTTCCCATTCAACTCCCTTTGCATTGAAGTAGCCAACACCACGATTCTTCTGGTATCCTCCATGCTTTCGTACAATCTCATCAAAAATTTTGTACCCTTGAAGACTCTTGTAGATACCTTTCTCTATAATTCCTTTGAATAAAGCATTTTCTTGCTCAAGTGTAACTTGGCTAAGAGAATCATCATTAGTGGAATCAATAGAACTACTAGGAGCAACAACATTGGATTTAGCATTTCTATTGTTGCTACTAGATGAAGAACCTTTCTTGCCTTTGTTACTAGCTTGCTTAGATTTGACTTGTGGCATAAATGTCGACAGGAGTAGTCATTTCGCAAGATAAGATGAAGTCTTCTTTCAGAGATCGTCATTGATAGCTTTAAGAAATTCATGTTCTTGCTACAAATTGAGCTTCTCAAAGCGTAGCTTCTCATGAGTTCTTACAATCTCTCTACGATCTTCAAGAGTAGATTCGTGGGCTAATTTAAGAGTGTTGAGTTCTTTAGTTAGTTCTTCTATTTTCATATTATCATCATCAATTGACTTATCTTGACTAGAATGAGAAATTTCAAGTTTATTATGATCAACATTACTAGTTTTATCACATAGCAAGTCATCATCATAAAGCAAATCATCTTCATCACTATCGAAATCAAGATACTCGAGCTATGATACCTTGGGGCCTTTATCCATGAAACAACTTCCACTCCCTTAATTTGGTGAATCAAATAAATCATAGGAGTTGGTTTTCACTAGTGCAATTTCGGCAACACCATCATCTTGACTATAGTCGGAGTTGGAGTGATAGCTTCTCTCGGAGTGGTTGTTGGAGCCGGAGCCAGAAACCCATTCACCAACATGAGCTTGATGTTTACTTCTTGAGTAGCTCTTGGTGTACTAGTCCTTCTTCTCTGTGTCCCTACTTCTCCTTGAGGGTCTTTGTTCATAACGATCATCTCTACTCCTTCTCTCTCTTCGAGGTGATTCATCTCTTGAGCTTCGTCTTCTAGGTGACTCTTCTGTTTGTTTGTATGGAGCCATGCACTCATTAGAGTAGTGTCCGGCCTTCCCACAATTGTAGCAGTTTTGGTCACGGCTTGACAAACGCTTCTCTTCATGTCTTGAGTTGGAGTCGCAATCTTTGCTTCTATTCTCGTAGAACTTGTTGAATTTCTTGACCATGAGGCTTATCTCTTCATTTGTGATAAGGTTGTCTCTTGAGGTAGCGGGAGCATCACTTGTGGCTTTTTAAGCACTCCTAGAATTGTGGTGAAGCTCTTCCTTGTCCTTGAGTGTCATCTCATGAGAAACCATTCTACCAATCACTTCTGTTGGTTTGAGATCTTTGTAGTTGGGCATCATTTGGATCAATCTGCACATGGTGTCATATCTCTCATCCAAAGCTCGAAGTATCTTCTTGATGATGAATTTGTCAGTCATTTCTTTGCTTCCTAAGCTGGCAATCTCATTGGTGATGAGAGCTAGCCTAGAGTACATCTCAGCGACTCCTTCACCATCCTTCATCTTGAACTTATCAAGTTGACCTTGAAGAACATCTAACTTGGATTATCTCACGGACTTACTTCCTTCATGCATACCAACCAAAGTATCCCAAATCTCTTTTGCGTCTTCCAGATGGCTGATTTTGTTGAAATCTTTGGGGCATGGGCAGTTGAAGATAATGTCACATGTTTGAGCATTGAGTTGCAACATCTTCAATTCTTCCGCGTTCGCTTCACGGTCCGGTTCTCTTCCATCACCAAAGAATTCACCTTGAAAGCCAACACGAATAACAGCCCAAATGGTAGGATTATGACCAAGCAAATGCATTTTCATTTTATGCTTCCAACTGGCAAAATTTGTGCCATCAAAGTACGGACCTCTGTGGTGATAATTTCCCTCACCAGATTCCATACTTCTCCTACGTTGTGAAACCAATGCAATGGAGTCCAAAGCTCTGATACCACTTGAAGGATCGAAAGTAGGTCTAGAGGGGGGTGATTAGACTACTTGACCAAATAAAACTATGATTTTTCCCAATTTTAATTTTTGGCAAGTTTTAGCATTCATAACATATCAAGTACACCCTACATATGCAAGTCTAAGAGTATAGCACGCATGAGTAAAAGGATAGCATAGGAAGATCAAACGCAATTGTAGTCACAATGATTTTTCCTGTGGTTTCGATAGGTGGTGCTATCGTACATCCATGTTCATGGAGCCTTCAACCCACAGAGGGTAACGGTCATGAGATTCCATGTAGGGCTCTACCCACGGACGGTTCAATGAAGAAGCAACCTTGACTATACCATGACGGCCTACGTCCATGGAGGACTAGCCTTACTCGGGGTAGATCTTCACGAAGTAGGCGATCTCCTTGCCATTACAAACTTCTTGGTTCACTCCACAACACGAAGTAGGAGGCTACCAAGAGACACCTAACCAATCTAGGAGGCACCACCCTCCAAAAGGTAATAGGCTCGGTAATGACGATGAACTCCTTGCTCTTGTGCTTCAAGATGATAGACTCGTCAACACACAATCACTCTCTTAGAGATTTGGCTTGGTAGAAGATATGGGATTGGTGGAATGCAACTTCGGGAGGCTAGAAATCAAGATCCATATGGTTGGAGTGGAAGATCTTGACGTCAACACAAGGATAGGTTGCTCTCTCTCAGTAAACTGAGTAGGATAGGTATGGAATAGTTCTGAGTGCTTCTCTTTTGAGTCGGTGGTGGTGAAGGGGTATATATAGGCATCCCCAAAAATTCAACCTTTACACACAAAATGACCAACTCGGTGACACCAATGTGTTAATCTCGGTGGTACCGAAGTGACCAAAAGGTGGCAACTTTTGACTCTCGGTGAGACCGATATTGTTGGAGACATGCCCTTGAGGAAATCATGTATGGTCATATTTCCTATGTGTTTATGAATAAAGATAGTCCTTGGACATTATCATTGATGTGTATTAACAAGTATGTGACTTGTTTGTGAGACTATGCATTGTATGATAAGTGTCCTAAATGGTCCCTAGTTGAAAGGGTTGTGTGTACGGGCAGCCAGTTAGACTAGCATATGACATGGTGGATGGTCCGGTATCATTTACCATGTAGCATTGGATGCTAGCCGGATAATATGGACTCAGAAAGGTCTGGTCAGATTCGACATAGTCAGATCCGAGTCGAGATAAGGTCTGAGTTGGATAGACCCAACTATGACACGTAGCGATAGGTCATCTGTGAGTCTATAGTACAACATACGTTCTATGTCCTAAGACCTGAGCTAGCGCATGTACTCGGGATGGTGACAGACTTGCTTTAGGCCAACTAAACGCTAATCCGTGACTGGGTAGTTACAAAGGTAGGTTCAAGCTTGTCTAGACCCATGCTATGAGACATGGTCTAGCAAGATGGGATTTCCCCCTCCTACCAGGAGAGATATACTCTCGGGCCCCTCAGGTGATCCGACCTGGATAAGCATGGCCACGTGATGAGGATTATGAGATAATCCGAAGTGTTGGTCGAATTCGCCAAAATGAGAAACAGGTCATGCTGCAACAAGGATGACCATATCGCCTTGTGCGCGACAACATATATCGTGTGGCAAAGGAAACAGAAGTGTTAAGCATAGGTTCGCCTAACCAGCTTCATCAGACACTTGGACTCTACACATCTTCATAGAGGCCGCTACCGACCGGTCGAGTCGGATGTGATCTGACTCGTGACCAAGTGGACGAGAACCTAAAGGGTCGTGCGCTTAAGGGAAGGAACACATGGGTTTTAGGATCCGTGCGAGGCCCAAGAGTTGAGCCCGCGCGGGATGCCTATATATAGTGGAGATGCGGCACACCCATCCGGTTGATCGCTTCGGTGCCATCATTAGGGCTCTGCACGAGTTGCAACTAGCCACATCCACTCACCACCACTGACTGTGTGATCGGACCTAGCAGTCCGCAGCACGGGTGTTCCTCCTGCACGCGCGGATACCATTAGAGGCGGTGCACTTGCGCTGCTCCGGCGAACCTGTACATGGGATCTGGCGACCGGATGTTCATGGGATCGGAACGGCTGTTGGAGAGAGGTCGGACGAGGAGGGGACGAACCACGCAAACTCGCTGCCCTAACTCTACTTCTGCTGCACGGCACTACGCGTCTAGTGGTAACAATCTATGATCCATCTCCGTAGCATGTTCTTGTATGTTCTGCGCGTAGGAAAATTTTAATTTGCATGCGATGCACCTACGGTAGAACCCAACAGTGGTATCAGAGCCTCTGTTATAGGATTTGGATTCATATGGGATGCATATTTGATTTGCGGAGGCAGCGAATGAGATCCGTCGTCATTTAGTAGGAGTAGTTCTTTTTAAGGCTTGAGTTACTCTACATAAACAGACTGCTTAGTGATTGCATATTTTCTGTTGTAGATCAATGGCACCACCTGCTCAACCCCACTTTCCATTGAAATCAATTCTGGAAAATTATAAACTGAAGGGAACAAACTTTACCACCTGGTATAGAAATCTAAGAATTGTTCTCAAGCACGATAAAAAGGAACATGTTCTAGAGGATCCACTTCCGGAGGAACCTGTCGAGAATGCTAATGCCACAACCAAGAATGCCCACCAGAAACTCGTTGATGAATCAAACGAGATCAGCTGCCTCATGATGGCTTGTATGGATCTCGATTTGCAACAACATTTCGAAAATATTCAGGCTTTCAATATGATCGAGAGTTTGAAAAGCATGTTTCAGGTGCAGGCTAGGACCAAAAGGTTCAACGTTTGGTAGTCCTTGACGGATTGTAAGATGAAGGAGGGTGATCCACTGAGCCCACATGTGATCAAGATGATCGGGTACGTGCAAGCTTTGGATTAGTTAGACTTCCCACTTGGGGACGAGCTGTCCACAGATGCAATTTTGGATTCTCTTCCACCTAGTTATGGGACATTCATCTCGAACTATCATATGCACAACATGGATAAGAAGCTCACTGAATTGCATGGGATGCTCAAGGTGGTAGAGCAAGATATTAAGAAAGGCACGCACCAAGTGTTGATGGTGCAGAACTCGGCTAAGTTCAAGAAGAGTTGGTCCAATTAAAAGGGTAAGGAAAAGGGCACGGAGAAGTCTATCTCCACCGCTGAGCCAAAGTCCGGACCGAACTCAAAGACCAATTTATTTCACTGCAAGGAAGCTGGTCATTAGAAGAGAAACTGTAGCAAGTGGCTTCCTGAGCACGGCAAGAAGGCCGGAGATGCTTCTTCAGGCAAAGGTACACTTGTTACATATGGTATAGATTTTTACCTTGCTGACATACCTAGTAGCTCAAGAAAGGCACGCACCAAGTGTTGGAACATTCGTTATGATGAAGTCATCGTTGACCTTGGTTTCATCAAGAATGAAGAGGACTATTGTTTATACAAGAAGTCTAGTGGGAGCTCGGTAGTATTTCTGATCTTGTATGTGGATGACATACTGCTGATCAGAAATGATGTTTCGATGCTGAACTCAGTCAAGGAATCATTGAATGGCAAGTTTTCGATGAAAGACCTTCGAGAGGCAGTGTATATTTTAGGAATCAACATCTATAGAGATAGATTGAGGATGTTGCTCGGCTTAAGCAAGAGCACGTACATAGAGAAAGTGTTGAAGAGGTTCAACATGAGTGAGGCCAAGAGAGGGTTCTTACCCGTCTCACATGGTATAAGGCTAAGCAAGACTTAGAGTCCTATGACTTCTGATGAGCGAAACCGGATGAGTAGGATTCCATATGCCTCGACAATTGGATCCATCATGTATGCCAATGTACAGGGCCTGATGTTGCCTATGCAATAAGCTTAACAAGAAGATACCAGGCCGACCCAGGTGAGAGTCACTGGGTAGCGGTGAAATCTATCTTGATGTACCTAAAAAGGACTAAAGAGATATTCCTAGTTTATGTATGTGATGAGGAGCTCTGCGTAAAGGGTTACGCTGATGCTAGTTTGCAAACCGATAGGGATGATTGTCGATCGCAAACTAGATTCGTGTATGTCATGAATGGAGGAGCAGTGAGCTGGACGTGTGCCAAGCAAGATACGGTGGCCGACTCCACAACAGAGGCCGAATACATTGCGAATTGTGAAGCCGCACAGGAAGGTGTTTGGATTCGGAAGTTCCTGGAAGATCTTGGTGTGTTCCCGGGCTGGTCAAAACTGTTGGACCTTTATTGCGATAATTCAGGTGCCATCGCACAGGCCAAGGAGCCGAGACAACATCACAAGACCAGGCACATAGACCGAAAATATCACTTGATAGGAAAGCTCCTAGAGAAAGGTGATACCAATTAGTGCAAGATTCATACAGATGCGAATGTTGCGGATCCATTGACTAAGCCGCTTCCACAACCCAAGCATGAGGGGCACGTTAGAGCTATGGGCATTCAATGTCTATTTGATTGACTCTAGTGCAAGTGGGAGACTATTGGAGATATGCCCTAGAGGCAATCATGTATGATGATATTTCCTATGTGTTTATGAATAAAGATAGTCCTTGGACATTATCATTGATGTGTATAAACAAGTATGTGACTTGTTTGTGAGACTATGCATTGTACGATAATTGTCCTAAATAGTCCAAAGTTCAAAGGGTTGTGTGGACGCGCAGCTAGTTAGACTAGCATATGACACGGTGGACGGTCCGGTCTCACTGACCATGTAACATTGGATGCTAGCCGGATAATATGGACTTAGAAAGGTCTGGTCAGATTCGACATAGTCGGATCCGAGTCGAGATAAGGTCTGAGTTGGACAGACCCAACTATGAGACGTAGCGATAGGTCATTTGTGCGTCTCTAGTACAACATACGTTCTATGCCCTAAGACCTGAGCTGGCGCATGTACTCGGGGTGGTGATAGACTTGCTTTGGGCCGACCAAACGCTACTCCGTGACTAGGTAGTTACAATGGTAGGTTTCGGGCTTGTCTAGACCCATGCTACGAGACATGATCGAGCAAGATGGGATTTGCCCCTCCTACCAGGAGAGATATACTCTGGGCACCCGCGGGTGATCCGACCTGGATAAGCATGGCCATGGGATGAGGATTATGAGATAATCCGAAGTGTTGGTCGGATTCACCGGAATGAGAAAGACGTCGTGCTGCAACAAGGATGACCATATCGCCTTGTGCATGACAACATATATAGTGTGGCAAAGGGAACATAAGTGTGAAGTACAGGTTTGCCTAACCAGCTTCATCGGACACTTGGAGTCGACATGTCTTGCTATAGGCCCCTACCGACCGGTCGAGCCGGGTGTGATCTGACTCACGACCAAGTGGACGAGAACCTAAAGGGTCACGCGCTTAAGGGAAGGAACACGTGGACTTTAGGATCCGTGCGACGCCCAAGAGTTGAGCCCGCGCCGGATGCCTATATATAGTGGAGGTGTAGCACACCCATCCGGTTGATCGCTTCGATGCTGTCATTTGGGATTTGCATGAGTGGCAACTAGCCAATTCCACTCGCCGCCACTGACCATGTGATCGGACCTAGAAGTACGCCGCACGGGTGTTCCTCCTGCACGTGTGGCTACCATTAGAGGCGGTGCACTTGCGCCGCTCGAGCGAACTTGTACATGGGATCCGGTGACCGGATGTTCGAGGGATCAATATTGTTAGATGTGGAAATCAAAACAAAATGAAACAAAATGAAACAAAATATAAAAACACAAAAAAGGGGAAATAGTTACCTGGGCTTTACCTAGTGAGAAGCGGCCCAGCCCAGGGGCGAGGAGGTCATCTTGCTCCTCTGCCAGGAGGACGGGGGCATGGCGCACGCACATGAGGTGCAGCCACCTCCTGCTTCGCGCTGTCCCGCGACTTTCGCGCCCTCCAGCCTGCCTAGGAGACACGTGGAGCTCCCTCTCTTCCCCCTCGAGCTCTTTCTCCCTCTCCCTCTACTTCCTCTTCCCTCGGACCCGACCTCTGGCTCCGTCGACCGCTCTCATCGATCGGCTCCGTCCTGACGGCCCCCGAGCTTGCCGGCCGCACCAAGCGAACCGTCGTGAGCCTCTCCCTCTCCCCCACTTCCCCATGGCCGTTCCGTGCTCTAACACGATTCCACCGGACCCGAAACCTCCGACCGCCGCGGACGCCGTTGCCGCCATCGTTGTAGTGCACCCTAGCTGTTGTCGCTTGTTGCACTAGATGCACGCGAGCACGTGCCTTCCGTAGAGCCAAACCGCGCCCTAAATCATGGCCTATAGCCCATTTCCGAGCACCTCCGCCATGCCTCACCTCGCCGGCGGCTAAACGCCAGCGGGTTTGACCCCCACCGGCTAGATTTGACCCCCCTTGGGTCACTGGGAGGTGGGGCCAACACCTGTTTAATTTTTGCTTAAGATTATATATTAACTAATTTGATTAATTAAACTAATTAGCCACTGACAGTGGGCCCCAGTGCCTGTTAGTTAAATATAGGTTAATTAACCCCGGTAAAATATCCAGTGTCGTCGATGTGTGGACCCCACACGTCAGGTTTGACCTAGACCGGGTCAGCCGACCTGCTGATGTCATGATGACGCAGTAATTAATTTTTATAATAAATAATTCAGAAATTCTAGAAATTATTATAAAATTCTAAAAATCATAGAAAATAATATGTAAGTGAGATGAAAATAATTTATATATGAAAAAAGATCAGAAAAATCCAATGAATCTGGTTATGCCATGATCATGCATGTTTGAACAAGTTAACATCACCAAGTAGGACATTTCATGAATAGGTTATTTAATAAATAGTGTTGAAGTTAGAATTTTGTACTTTTTGAATTGCACTTCATTTAATATGACTACCTATAGCACTAGGTCAATTCAGTAACTTAACATGCCATTTCATGCATCATGTTTGTTGCATCATTTTGAATGTGTTCATTTCTCTGTTTGCCGGTGTTTGTGAACTCTCGATAGACGATGGTTCTGACGATGTGATCGTTGACACTGATGAAGAGAAATGATATCTTCAGGACTATCAGGCAAGCAAACCCCCTTGAGCATATTGATATGAACCCACTCTCTCGCTCCTGCTCTCTTTTACTTCATTAGGACATTGACGATTCAACTGTTACATGTTCTCGCTAGTTGAACCAATTCCTTTGCATGACCTATCTTTGCCACAGTAAATAGTTGAAACCACTTAGCATGAGTAGAAACTACTTGAGCCTTGTTATGCTTACTCATCCGTGCCTGCTTACTGCTTAGTGTCGTGTCATGTCGGGTCTGATACATCTGGGTGATGGATCGGAATGGCAGTATCCATGTCCTATTGTGTGAGAGTTAAGTGTGTGAACACGATTTGGTAAAGGTAGCGATAAGAGGCCATGTAGGAGTACATGGTGGGTTGTCTCATTGAGACCGACCTTAAGAACTGAGTTCTGTGTTTGTTAACTTCAAATTTTAAAGTTTCCTTTCGCAAATTCTTTAGCTGTCAAGGACACAATGAAGACTTTGAACGAGTTTCAAAGTAGAACGCATATGAATAATTTGTGAACAGACTGGATTGAGTTTAGCATAGAGGGGGAACGGGTCCGATCACATTCACTTAGATGAAAATCAACTTGAAGAATTAGCAATAAGTGAATGATGTTGATGACATTGAAAAACTCAAATATATATACATAGTCAATGAAGAACATCAATTTCATAGTTTGAAGAATTTGATAAGTTGAGGAATTTGCAAACTTGAGGAATTTGAAAATTTGAAGAGTTTTCAAGATGATGAAAAACTCAACTTTGAAGAATTTCAACTATGGTTGGTAGCATGACCCACCGTATAAGAATGATGATTTCAGACACCGCGTACAATTGTCTTAGGGTTCTGAGAATCAAATTCTTCATTAATTTCTTCACACTTAGATGGTTATTCTTCATTGATTGAAGAAAAACGTTACTTCGTGTCTTGCACATCTAAGTCGTCAATTTTTCATAAGTGTTAGGATGTGTGTCTTTTCAAAAGAACATTCAATGATTCTCAGAGATTTAGCTCACACCGCAACTTGCAAAATATCTTTTCATCAAAGGGCTTTGTGAAGATATCAGCCAGTTGTTCTTTAGTGGGGATGTGGTCAATGGAGATGTTGCCCTTGAGTACATGATCTCGAAGAAAATGATGATGAATCTGGATGTGCTTGGTCTGGGAATGCTGAACTGGGTTGTAAGCAATCTTGATAGCGCTCTCATTGTCGCAGAAGAGAGGCACATTTTCCCCTTGATGCTATAGTCCTTGAGGGTTTGCTTCATCCACAACAACTGAGCGCAACATGAACCAGCAACAATGTACTCAGCTTTAGCAGTAGATAGTGACACACAGTTCTACTTCTTTGAGGACCAACAGACTAAGGATCATCCGATGAAAAGGCATCTGCCGGAGGTTGCCTTGCGATCCACACGATCTCCAACATAGTCAGCATCTGAGTATCCGACGAGGTGAAGATTTGAGCCCTTTGGATACCATAATCGAAGTGTTGGCGTGTGAGCTAAGTATCGAAGAATATGTTTCACAACCTTATGGTGTGATTCCTTAAGTGTTGCTTGGAATCTGGCACACATGCAAACAGTCCGCATAATAATAGGCCTAGATGCACACATATACAATAAAGAGCCAATCATGGAGCGATATACCTTCTAATCGAAATATTTACCATTTTCGTTAGTGCAGAGGTGGCCTTTTGAAGGCATTGGAGTTTTGATGCCTTTGTAGTCCTGCATGTTGAATTTACTTAGAACATCCTTGCGGTATTTCTCTTGAGACATCAAGATGCCATTGTCTTGCTGACGAATTTGAAGACCTAAGAAGAATTTCAACTCTCCCATCATACACATTTGATATTCTTCTGTCACAACCCTAGCAAGTGTCTAGGCTAGCATTGTGTTTGCATCATCATCATCATCATTGCATCGATATGAAATGGGGAGAAAGAAAGAAACCCTAAGCATTTTATGAATTAAAGGAATTCCAAACAAATGAAATTTCAACAAATCCAAAATGCCCAGTAAAAATGTTCCCTATGTCTGATAATTAAGGGCCTGGATATACCAGGGACCATTTCAATTATTTGAACATTTGAAATAGTTCAAATTATTGAATTAAGTCTCTCAAAATGACAAATAAAAACATTATCATTATCACTGCTTTCAAAATAATCTGAAACTTTTGATACAAGTTTGAAATATTCAAACTTGAAGTTATAAAAAGTTTTAGAATTATTGAAGGGGTATTTGGACCTGCAAAGAAAATCAAACAAATGATAGAAAACAGAAAAACAGAAAATAAAAATAAAAGGGAGAGGCTTACCTGGTCGAGTGGAAGGCCCAGCCCAGCCCACAGGGGTGGAAGGGTCATCTTCCACCTCGCGCCAGTAGGCGTCGAGGTGGCGACCGAGCCGTTGCCGGCCTCCACTTACTGCTTCCACGTAGCAGGCTGCGTCCCTGCCTCCCCCGCGCCTGGAAGACGCGCGAGCCCTCTCCCCCGAGCTCATTCTCCTCCTCCCTCTCTCCTTTGCTCTCTCTCCCGATCCCCTGCCGAAGGCCGCCATCGCCGGACGTCGATTCGTCGCCGTCGCTGCCTCCCCGAGCCCGCTGACCAGCTCCCTGGATCCGTAGTGAGCCCCTCTTCCTCCACCCTGAGTTTTCCCTCTCTCTGGCGTCCCCTAGCTAGGTGCGTCGCCGGACCCGAGAACCTCCCGCCGCCGTCGATGGTCGCCTCCGTGCATAGAGCCCTCCAAGCTCACATGCGAGTGCATGGTTGAACTCCTGGAGTTCCCAGGAGCCCGTAGAGACCATCGTAGCATCGCCCCGTGCCCTGTGTCACGTTTGCGTCCGAGCCCGAGCTCCGGCCGCCGCCACGAGCTCGTTTCCGGCGAGCTCCGGCAACCCCATGACCTCCCATGTCCCCAGATGGATGCGATCGTGCACGGGCTGCACGCCGTTGGTCTCAGCGCGCCAAATAACCCCCTTTAGGAGAAACCCGATGGATACCGCCGTCCCTGATGGTCACCGGCGCTGAACCGCCGGCCAACTCCGGCGAGTTGACCTCAGGTGGTCCCTGGCTTGACTCTGTGAGTCAATGGCAGGTGGGGCCCCGGCCCTGATTAGTTTAGGATAATTTGTAATTAGTTTAGTTGTTAATTAGGTTAATGTGTCACTGACAGGTGGGCCCAGTTAGTTAGTTAAAACAGAATTAGTTTTAATTAGTAGTTAAGTTAACCAGTCACTAACATGTGGACCCCACATGTCAGGTTTGACTCCGGGCCGAGTCAGCTGACTAGCTGATGTCATCATGATGTCATGCTGACACAATAACTCAATTTCCTTAATAAAAATAAATCAGGAAATTCCAGAAATTATTTAAACCTTTGAAAAATCATATAAAATAATCTGTAAGTCAGATGAAAATAATTTATATATGAAAATTTATCAGAAAAATCCAATGAATCCAATGGTGCTATTCTCATGCATGTTAGAGCAATCTAAATAGGTGAACATGGACATTTTAGCATTAGCTCAATATATAGAATTTGAAATGAGAACAACTTTGAACCTATATTCAAACACATTTCAAATTGACATGACCAGTAGTTACATTAGCTCATCCGTGCACATCATTATGCCATGATCATGCATCATATTGTTGCATCTGCTTGTATTGAATGTTTTTATCTGTGTTGCGGTAGGCCCTAATCTGGAGGATACTACCCTGTACCCCGACGAAGGAGAGAACTCTTCCGCAACCCAGCAAGGCAAGCAACCTCATTGATCATTCCGATAACATCCCACTCTCTAGCTCCTGCTCTCGTTTATTGGATTAGGACAAACGATCACATGTTAGTTATGCACGGTAGATGATCCTATCCTTATGCATGACCTGATCTTGTCACAGTAAATAGCTAAACCTTGCAACCTAGCATACCTGGTAGATGCTTGTGCCATGATGTTCTTAGCTTACTTTGCCTTCTATGCTTGCTATGCTTAGGGTTGTGTCAAGTCGGATTCATCTGGGTGATGAACTGAGTGAAACAGTGTTGTCCGATGTGATTAGCTTATAATGAATACGATTTGGTAAAGGTAGCGATGAGAGGCTATGTAGGAGTACATAGTGGGTTGTCTCATTGGGACTGTTCTTAGGAACTGAGTTCTGTGTTTGTGATCCAAGACTAGATACTACCACACATTGGGATACTTAACTGACCCTCTCGACTTATCAGTCGCTTAGTGTTTGGTCCAGGTATTGCAAGTAGTTTCTGGTGTTTATAGCATGCTGGAGGCTGTGCGTAGCGCTGACCCTCGGGGTGGGTTACGACGCGGTAGGCAGTGGCATGGTGTACCAAGGGTCACCCGAATGGTGAGCTTGGGAACCCTACGCACATCGTTTGGGACCGTAGCGGAAACTTCGGCCGGACTTCCGTGCGGGTTCAGTCTCAAATAGGCGGTAGCCTGGACCAGAGGTCTTATGTGAATGACGGTCGTGGTCGACTCCCTCGCTGGGCATCCGCTTGAAGGTTGCCGAGGTGCATGGTTTTATAAACACAGAGTGATAAGTGGCGAGAGCGTGTGTGACGAAGTACACCCCTGCAGGGTTATGAAACTATTCGAATAGCGCGTCCTCGGATATGGACTACTTGGAGAACTTATGCTGTTCATAGATAATCAAATGGAGACTTCTAAAAATCTCAAGACAAGTGTGAGTACCGTGGATGGCACACTTCTGGAAGGGGAAGGTGAATCCATGGTAGTGTATTGTGATGGAGGTAGTGGACTCGTGTGCGATAACTAAAATTGTGACAAAGAGTTTAAAACTGAGTAGTGTAGGTTAGCCATGAGTCAAAGCTGGCTTTCTGCATAAACTCCACCACCCCTTTGTTGATACATGAACATAAATAGACTAGGTCTGTTTTAAAGACTTGCTGAGTACGATTGTACTCATCCTTGCTTAATTAATGTTGTAGAAGAAAACCAAGAACATCAGGTGGGTTTTATCTAGACGTTGACGAGGCCGAATAACTGGTGTCCTAGCTACGATCTTGCCCGTGTGGTGGGCTGTAGATAGTCAGGCCATGTGCCTCTTTTATATTTTTCCATCTGTACTCAGACAGCTTAAGTTTCCGCTGGTTTGTGAGACTATGTTTGTATGACTTGAGTGCCGGGTCATGTGACCCCTATATGTAAGAACATATTATGCAAGGCTCGTCTGAGCCTCTTAAATAAAAGTCATGTTATTGTATGGTTATGTTGTGATGCCATGGTTGTATCTATGCATATCGGGCATGTCGTGCGTACGTGTGATGTGCAACGGTATGTATGGGATCTGACACCTAGTCGTGTGCCTTTAGTAGTACTCCTTACGGGAAACTGCCTCTTTGTGCTTCCACCGAGCCATGGTAGCTTGCTACTGCTTCGGACACATTGATTGACCGGCATGTATCCTTCTTTGCTGCTGTGTCTGTCCCTTCGGGGAAATGTCTCGCAGTGTAATGGAGTCCCCGTAGCCTGCTACGAGTCGTCTACGTGCACTGATGACATTCGTGTCTCGCGACGTAATGGAGTCCTTGTAGCTTGCTATGACTCGTCTACACATGCTTGAGATCGACACCTGCATTGATGGGTTATGTATGCCTGTTTCCGTACGGATGTGCCACTTGGGTTCTATGACTAGTTATGTCGGCCCGGGTTCTTTGTTGTGTGATTGCCAGCGACATGTTCACATACGTGAGCCAAAAGACGCAAACGGTCCTGGCCAAGGTAAGGTGGCAGCCGTGGAGTACCGTGCGTGAGGCCGCAAGGTGATGTGGCTTGTTACAATATGGAATCATATGACTTAGGATCGGGGTCCCGACATCTTCACTCATCATATAGGAAAAATCAGGATTGTAACATTTGTCAGTACAACCAAAGATAATATCGTCTACATATATTTGGCATATGAATAGTTCATTGTCATAGGATTTCATCAAAAATAGTTGGGTTGACTGAAGTGGGTTTGAAGCCTTTCTTCATGAGGAATTCCTTCAAAGTGTCGTACCACGCCCGAGGGGCCTTCTTGAGGCCATAAAGAGCCTTGTTGAGTGTGAAGACTTTGTCAGGATGCTTAGTGTCTTCAAAACCTGGTGGTTGAGTAACATATACTTCTTCCTCAACCTAACCATTGAGGACTGCACTTTTCACATCCATTTGATATAAGATGATATCATGATGGTTAGCATAAGCAAGCAATATGCGAATAGCTTCAAGTCTAGCAACAGGTGCAGAAGTTTCATCAAAGTCAATTTCTTCAACCTTTGTATTGCCTTGAGCTAAAAGACAAACCTTATTCTTTACCACAAGGCCATTTTCATCTTGCTTTTTTCGGTAGATCCACTTGGTACCAATGATGCCACAGCCAGCCTTCTGAGGACTTTGCAAGTAGGCACGTGGCAGGCTGAGGACCTGTAGAGAAATCAACAATATACATGTCTCCTCTCCTAAAGCCATCGAAGACTTTGGAATGGCTAGATTCCATGTTGACAACACAACGATATTTTCCAAAGATGACAACCATATCAAGATCACAAAGCATTGAGATAGACATTAGGTTGAACCCGAGGGATTCGACAAGCATCACCTTATCCATGTGTCGGTCCTTTGAGATTGCAATCTTACCTAGACCCAATACCTTGCTTTTTCCTTTTTAGGGTAGATGATATGCTTCAAATGAGATGGGTCAAGTGGTATATTCATTAGTAAATTCTTGTCACCAATCATGTGGTTGGTGCATCCATTGTCGAGGACCCACTCAGTAGCTTTTGGAGGTTCACCCTGCAAATGAATTAGTACAACTTACGAACTCATATGCTTCAGAGTGAAGAATATGGCATCAAATTCATCAGGGAGAATTTCATATAACACATAGTAAGTAAAGCAGTGTGAGGATGTGAGAAATGAGGAATTCATTTCTACATGATTAGCTTGTGTCCTTTCAAGCATTTCCTTAGGTCTCCAAAAAATAAATCAGATGTTCAAGTTCATCTGGAGACCTGACCCTGCATAAGAGATTAGTTTAATTTCTTCACCACCCACATCTGGAGGGGTGGCAAAGAGTTCATCATTCTACGAGCACCATATGAGAAGGGAGGTATTAAAGCTAGTTCGCTTCGTGTCACAGGATGAGGGTTAGAGTAATCGTACGAATAAGCAGAGAAATTCTTCGAGGACTTATGAACATAATGATTTGAAGAATAATGCACATATTCAGAACTCTTATACTTTCCCTGCGAGACAGATGCATTAGCACGAGAATGATATGTTTGACCATTTGAGGAATTTGGTCCAAGTGAAGACTTTGGTCCATATGAGGAATTTGATCTGGGTTACTTTTCTTCATGAGTGGTGCCGTGAGGACATTCACTTCAAGATTTTCTAAGCAGATCTTGGGAACCCAGATTTTCTTCATAGGTGAACTGTTCCTGCAGTTAGTTCCAACAAATCTAGCAAATACTTCGACTTTATGATTTTTGAAGAATTTGTTGTTGGAGTTAAGTGACTCATCAGAGGAGTATGAAGTTTCACAAGTAAAGACAAATAAAGTGGATGGATCTACAGGAGGTCCTTTTGTAGCAACCCATGAGGTTTTGGGGTACTGCTTAGGTGTCCAGCAGGATCCATTAGCATTGTGTTTCCTCTCAAATGCAATACCCTCTTTCCTAGGGTTCCTGTTCAGAATCTGCTTTTTGAGCACATCGCAAAGGGTTTGACGCCCTTTGAGACTTTCGTACGTGCTTGTCACATACAATTCCTTCAACCCTGCATTTTCGTCAGAGATAATTGTGGTATCCTCCGATGAGGAATTTGTGGCGACGAAGATAGTTGAATAATTTGCAACAATAGAAGCATTTGAACATTCAGGTAAAGAATTAGAAGTTTCACGTTTGACGCATTTCAAACAAGGTGGAACAAATTCGTGCTGAGCGGTACTGATGTGTTGAGCCAGTAAGGAATCGTTTTCCCTTTGGATATCCTCATGAGACACTCTTAGTTTCTCAAGATCTTGCTTTATTTGAAGAAATTCATAAGAAAGCTTCTCATGATCAGCTAAGAGGGCCTTATGATGACTCTGAAGGTTATCATACTTTGTCTCCATACTTTGAGATCATTAGACAGAGTTTGAGTCCGATCCACTTCCTCATTCAATAGATCATCTCTTTTGTCTAGTAGTTTCTGAAGATTTTCAAGTACACTTTGTTGCTTAGTGGCGACATTAGCAAGTTTGGCATAGCTAGGTTTCACATATTCATCAGATTCACTTTCACTTTATTCAGAAGAGGAGTGATACTTGTGTACCTTGGAACCTTTTGCCATAAGACGAAGTGAAGAAGATGAAGCAGGATTTGCTTCCTGAGTTTTGAGGAATTTCTTGAGTTCGGTGAACATGGGCTCTTGACGAGTGTGATAGCCTTCATTGATGTCCATGATCCTATCCCAGATGAGCTTGGCATTCTGGAGGTGACATATACCTCTAAACATGACGCTCGGTAGGCTTGAGCAAATGAGGTTCCTCGCTTGAGCATGAAGTTCAGTGTTCTTGTGAATTTCCTCAGCATTTTCCATCTTGCAGAGTTCAGTCAGTCCAAGTTCAGTAATAGTACATAGCTCACTGTTCATTGATATGAGATACTTCTTCATGAGAACTTCCCACCTAGGATATTCAATGTCATCAAGATTGGGACATTCTATGACTAACTTGATGCCTTTTTCCATGAAACAGTAAGTAGGACAATAGTCATCATTGTTGCCGTTAGAGTCGTTGGAGTAGTCATTTTCTACATTGCTGAAGATGGACTTGCTGACGAAGGCCGTAGCAAGAGAAAGGCTAGCGGCACCAGATTTAGAATCCACGTCAGATTCTTCCTCTTCTTCATATTCTTCTTTCGAGTCCATTTCCTTGCCAATGAAAGCCCGAGCCTTTTTGGAACCATTCTTCTTGTGCGTTGAGGACTTTGAAGACGAGGACTTCATAGATGATGACTTTATAGATGAGGACTTTGAAGATTTCTTCTTTTTCTTTGATTCATCACTACTCTAGCCCTTATACTTCTTATTCTTTGATTCTTTTTTCTAGAGAGGTTAGTCAGAGATAAAGTGACCAAATTTCTTGCATTTGTGACAAGTTCTCTTCTTGTAGTCGCCTGAGGAATCTGATTTACTCAAGCCACTTTCTGATGACTTTGCAAATTTGCCTATCCTTGAGAACTTCTGGAATTTCCTCATGAGCATTGCCAGCTCCTGACTGAGTTCTTCGGGATCACCAAGGCTACTATCAGAATCTTCAGCTTCGGATGAGGAAATTGCTTTTGAATTCAGAGCACGAGTTCTTCCATGGCTTGGCCTGTAGAGGTCTCTTTTCTCAGCTTGGTGGAATTCATTAGTATTGAGTCTCTCCAGAATATCAGCAGGATCAATTGACTTGTAGTCTCAATGCTCTTGAATCATCAAAGATAGTGTATCGAATGAGCAATCAAGAGATCTCAACAGTTTCTTCACCACTTCGTGATCGGTAATGTCAGTGGCACTGAGTGCTTGAAGCTCATTGGAGATATCAGTGAGACAATCAAAAGTTTTCTGAACATTCTCATTTTCTAGTCTTTTGAACAAGTTGAAGAGATTGCGAAGAACATCAACATGAGAGTCACGTTGAGTGGAAACACCATCATTTACTTTGGACAGCCTATCCCAGATAAGCTTAGCAGACTCCAATGCACTCATTCTACCATACTAACCTTTGCTCAGATGGCCATAGATGATATTCTTTGCTGGAGAGTCAAGTTGCTTGAATTTCTTCGTATCAGCAGCTGTAACAGTCGGAGAAGTGCGGGGAATACCATTTTCCACAACGTACCATAGATCGTTGTCAATAGCTTCAAGATGCATGCACATCTTGTTCTTCCAGTAGGGGTAATCTGTCACACCGAAGGTAGGACAACCTGCGGAAACCTTGATCATACCTATAGTCGACATAACTAGAACTCCAGGCAGTTAAACCACAATCACATAGAACAAGGGAGTCTCTTGCGCTGATACCAATTGAAAGTGTGTTATATCGACTAGAGGGAGGCGAATACGCGATTTTTACAAATTCATCAGTGAGGAATTTCAACTTGAGGAATTTGAAATGTGATGAATAACTAGCAGCAGAATAAGTACTCAAGTGCATGAGAAACATAGGAGTAGCATAGTCATCATGATGAAATAAGGCAAGCGTAGATTACAGCTAGCGTGATACAGGATGAGCACATGAGGAATGAGGTAACTTCAGGAATATGAGGTAAGGAAATTGAGAAAGTCTTCAGTCAAATTCTTCAAACAGTAATGATCAATTTCATCAACAAGTATACGAGGAACTGACAAGGTTGAGGAAATAGAACCAGGTAGCTCGATGAAGATAATGATTTGATGACCCAGTTCCAACTGCTGTGACAGTCGTACGTCTGGTTTGTAGAGGCCTGGTATTTAAACCAGAGGACACAATCCCAGGACACATAGTCCTTACCGTATTCTCGTTGAGCTAAGGTCACAAAGTCCTCGCCCAACACTCGTGGTACGTATTTAGGGTAGACTTCCAAAACCCTCAGAAGTTGGTCACCCGACGAGCCACAATTGACTGCTGGATGCTTTAGACCAAGGTCACTCCGTGATCCCAATTGACTGCAGGATGCACTAGACCATGACGCCTAACCATTTGGAAGATACATAGTCCTCAAGGGTAACAAGCATCGGTTCCAAGCAACAACAATCTCTATAGTCATGCTCAATCACTTTGAATTTGGTGGTTTAGATTTGGGCTTTTCCTCACTGATGATTTTCTCTCAAAGTCCTCGAAGGATGGGTTGCTCTCAAATGAAAAGTATCAGTTCTCTCTAGGAGCAGCCAACTAGTTAGTGGTTGTAGGGGGTGGCTACTTATAGCTAGGGTGCAACCTAACATGATAAGACATAAATGCCCCCAATGATATGACTGTTATGTGGATAAGATGATTGGGGACAGCTGGCGCTAAGCACAACAATGGTCGGAATTTTGAACTATGAAAGTCCTCAGGCTTATCTTGTTCCTCACTTGTAGGAAATTTGCACTGACGAAATCCTAACTCCTTAGACGGACAAATTTCCTCAGAGACCAAAAGAACTTCGTCTTTGTCACTGAAGAACTTGACTGAACTGTAAGAGATTTCCAAAGGCATCACTCAAAGGATTGGATAGGTTGAGGCTTATGAGTTTGAGCATTAGTTGGAAATTTTCCCTAGTATTACCTCGGCCCCCTTTAATAGTATGGTGTTTCCTATGACTCAAAGAAAGGAAATAAAACTACGAAAACAAAAGTCTTCACGCTTCATAGTCCTCGTTAATATCTTCAAGGTCACACCAACTTCTTTATTTTCAAAGTCTTCAGGGAATACTAAAGTCTTTAGCAAAGCCTTCAACATAGTCTTCACCAAAGTCTTCAGTTGAAGACATACATTTTTAGGGGTCGATAATCTCCTAATATATGAAACTCCTGATCGACTTATAGAGCCTGTGTACACTCACAAACGCATTAGTCTCCTAACCTATAAGTTCCCACGTGCCCCATTCCGCCACCTCCCTCATGGCTTCCAAGTGGGAGACAATAGGTGCTCGAGCATGCAAGCTGGGGCCTCCGTGCCCCTGGCCGCACTGGGCCGGTCTTCGGTGATAAATATGGAGTGGTTGTGGAAGGTTCAGCTGGTGGTCGCCGCCGGCTCTAATGAATGGGGGCGACCGAAATCTGCCCGAGCTCACGACCTCGGGGCGAGGTGGGGGCTTCCACCGTTCCCCTCCACATCCATGCTCTTCTCTCAGGCATACTACCGGCATTCTAGGATTTCCTCTCCACAGTGTTGTCGCATTATCAGACCCATTGGCTCCACCTTGACCCTTTATCCCTTGTTCTCCTCTCGGCCTTCGTGTTTCTGTGCGAGGCCTTTGTGGGCATCACCCCCTCTGTGGACCTGCTGTGCCACTTCTTCTCCCTCGAGCTGACCTCAGAGGAACAATTCTCTGGGTGCGCATCCTTGAGGGCAGCCGATGTGACGGCCGAAAGGGCACTTGATGTGGGGATCTCTCTAGAACGACGCCGAGGCACGTCCGTTGCTCCATCTCCCGTTGTCCCCCGCAGTGCCGCGCCATGAGTGGGCATGCACGGAGCTCGTCGATCCACGATTCTCTCGTGTGATGGCCAGGCTGGCGAGGCTGAAGAGGGTAGGCATGGCGATGGTGGTGTGGGAGTTCGTGCACTGACGAATTTCTCCCTTGCAGCGTCATTGACGTCCGATGTGGGCCTTCAGGGGCCATCACGATCCCATGAGAATCCAGGCGTCGCCTCTTTCCCTCGATGTTCTATGTTAATTGCTCTGCCGCCTGACCGGCGGCGAACCTGGCGAGCTTGCCCACGGTGGCCTCCCATTGTACAATTACAAGGGCTGGGCAGCCCTTACCTTGAAGATGTCGCGCTTTGACGAGTGGGGTCTCCTTTCTTCCGAGAGCATTGGCCCTCTCGAGGTTGGGATTGGGCGCTCCTTGCCGGATGCCCCCTGATCTCCGCCTCCGTTCATCTCGGAGAAGGAGGTCACACATAGCTGTCGATCGGGGTCAGTGCCTCTACTCCCGAGTGCGTAGCACCGATCATTCGCTCCCCACCCCTGAGCAGCTACTTCGGCCAGAAGAGGAAAATGTCTAGGGGCGCCCGCTCCCTGTCACCTTGGGTGCCATCAAACAAGAAGTGGGTCGCCCTAGACGAGTAGTTGCCAGCATCTCCCCATTACCTTCTTCTGCGTCCCCCTTCCGATCGTGAATTTTTCAGGCTTCCCCATGGTGAGGAAGAAGTCGGGTCATCGTTGTCCGCCTCCAAGACCGCCGAGCTTCCTGCGGCCTCGCCTCCTATCAGCTAGGGAGCCCTGGCTGTCATGCCGCTCGGGACCGCGCGTGCTCGTCCACCTGGGGGCCTCTTGTGCGATCCCCCTATGATCTTCTTTGCCTGGGGTCTCCATCTCCCCAAGATGGGGTGGCGCCCTCTACTGCCGCCCTTCCTTGGAGACACGCTGCACACCAACCCTAGGTCCCCTTTGCCAGCCGCCACAGGACTTGGGGAGCTGTATTGCTCCTTCGGGGCAGCTTTGGGGGAGCCGCCAGCCCCGGGCAAAGTGGCCGGGCCAGGCAACAGCCCACACACCTCTCCCCTTCCTCTTGAAGGGGGTGAGGGGTCCGGATGGGCTCTGGGGCTCGTGGATGACCGGAGCTCCGTGTGGTGGGGTTTGCTTCATATCGCGGCGAAGGCATTGGAATGCCTGGGAATGGAGCTCGCCTGCAGTGACGCTCAGTTGGAGAGGGAGCACCTGCGCCTTGCACAGGAATGGCGCCGTCTTGAGGTAGCGGTGAAGCTCGGGCGCATGCAGAACGAGCGCACCCGTGCTGAGTCCAGGGAATCCGTTGCTGTAGCGAAGGAGGCTCGCGCGTGTGGCCTAGCCAAAGCCCGAGAAGCTGACTCCCGTCGCCAGTTCTCGGAAGAACATCACGAGGAACATCAGGCCTTCAGCGCCGCCCTCGACAGTCAGATCCTGGCATAGAAGGTTGCGCTTGATGGTGCGATTCCCGAGTTCCCCCCTGTAGCCCCCGATTTGGTGGCGATGGAGGCGCTAGAGCAGAGCTTGGAGCGAGAGAGGCTGGAGATGAGGGAATGCCAGACGTACCTTGCCGAAGAGTCCCTTGCCTCCCGCGAGGCGAGGCTCCAGGAGGAGGTTCAAACAGAGTGGCTGAGGCTTGGCGCTCCCTTGTCCGGGACTACCGCGCGAGGTTGCAGCTCCAACAGTCCCGATTCTGCGAGCAGCGTGATTCCCTGAAAGGTGAGGTTAAGGACCTAAAGAAAAGGTTAGACCAAGAGGAAGGGCCCATCGATGCTCCAGCCGCCGCAAAAAGCCGAGCTGGCTTTCGTTTGTAAGCAAGTGAGTGGCGTGGCTTCCCTAGTGAAGGAGACTTTGACGAGGTGGCCAGGGCTCATGTCCTCCAGCATGTGCGCTCCCAGATGTTCTAGTCCCTCGAAGGAAGTGCTAGACGGGCCCTGGATGACATCTATGGTGTGAGCATCCAGAGACCTGGTTCCGAATGACACTGGGTACCTGGACTTCTTCTCTAAGGCCGTGGAGCACATCGAAGGGGGCGCGGAGAGGTCCCACACACTGGTGGAGGAAAGGAGCCACGACCTCCTTGTGCACGCGGCCTCACGCATCTTCAGCCATCTCCTCCGCCTCGACTTGCGGTTCGACCTTGGCGCGGTGCTCGGCCTAGTACCTAAAACGATGCGCATGGCCCTTGCAGAGCAGGTGAGTGACCAGGTGGAACACCTGATTGCAGAGTTCTTCGCCGGCGAGGCCGAGGACCAAGCTACAATGGTGACACTCGAGGCCATCAAGGGTGGCACTGGCGAGGGTAGGAGAGGCTTCCTCAGCTGTCTTCCTATTTTCCTGATAGAGTTATGCATGCGGCCTAGTGGCAGACTTGTATGTATCTTCAAGAATTTCCTTTGAACTTACTTCCGTGTGACGAGGTATATTGCGCCAGGCCTCCTTTCTCATGCATGCATTGGGTTGGGAGCCCTTTCGTCCCTCTGTGTCTATAGGCCCCAGTCCAGCTCATTTCCCTACCACCATGGCTGCGTCTGGCCAAGGACGCACCCACAGGGTGAGGTCCTGACACCCTCGATGCCGGCCGGATCACCAAGGACGGCATCGAGGCTGTCAAGAGGCTATATGACCGGTAAGGCTCCTAACGCGACATGCTCAGGAGCCCCCTTTTGACGTTCAAGCGGCTCTACGTCAGCAGGTCCCAGTCCCACACATTTCCCTACCGCCGTGGAGTACGACCGGATCACCGAGGACGCACCCACGAGACGGGGCCCCAACACCCCCAATGTCGGCCGGATCACCAAGGACAACACTGAGGCTTCTGAGTGGCTTTGTGACCGATAAGGCTCCTGAGGCATAATGTTCAGGAACCCCCTTTGATGCTCGAGCGGTCGCCGTTCCGCACTGTTGGTTTTTGTCTCAGGAAGGCCAAGCACCAGGGCCCCGTGAGACTCATGCTGCGGTCGAAGCCCCCGAGCGAGGGTCGGCCATCGAAAGTTGCGAGTCCCTAAGGTGACAGGGAATCGTTTTCCAGGTTTGGGGCGTCCCGGAGAGGGTGGCGGCATGCGGGCCCTCATGATTCATCGATCTAGAAGAAAGCGAAATCAAGATTTGGTTAAAGACAAAACGATGAGAGAAACAGTCCCCGCCCCTTTTCTTTTAAATCCAGAGTTCTGAACTCTTCAAACTCTTTGTCTTCCCCCAGCACTAAGCATAGGGAATCCACGTTGCATGGGCATAGCCATTGATAGGCAGTGTTGACTTCTCCGCCATCGCGGACCTGTGGCTGCCACGTTGCGTGGGAGGAACCTCTCCGCGTCCTCGGGGGGCTCTGGGCGTATACAGCCTGCTCATTATTACGTGAGAGCATCACGTGTTGATGGAGTAAGGCCGACCTAGGACGAAACCCCGGGTGCAGGGATAGCCCCCCACACCCTAGAGGTCGTACCCAGGCGTTGGCATCGTTGCGGAGACATAACCCCCACCGCCGTGAGCCGGGCCAGGCGAGGCCTGTCCGCTGCGCGTGAGGCTGGCACCCTAGGCGGTGCCTCAACGCGCCTTGCCGAGGTGCCCTGTTGTAGGATCGAAAATAGGTCTAGAGGGGGGGCGGGTGATTAGACTACTTGACCAAATAAAACTATGATTTTTTCCAATTTTAATTCTTGGCAGGTTTTAGCATTGATAACATATCAAGTACACCCTACACACGCAAGTCTAAGAGTGTATCAGCGGAAAGTAACAACAAGCATGAGTAAAAGGATAGGGTAGGAAGATCAAACACCATTGTAGACACGATGAATTTTCCCGTGGTTCCGATAGGTGGTGCTATCGTACATCCACGTTCATGGAGTCTTCAACCCACGGAGGGTAATGGTCGCGAGAGTCCCCAAAGGGCTTTACCCACTGAGGGTTCCAGGAAGAAGCAACCTTGACTATACCATGATGGCCTACGTCCATAGAGGACTATCCTTACTCAGGGTAGATCTTCATGAAATAGGCGCTCTCCTTGCCCCTACAAATTTCTTGGTTCACGCCACAACACGTAGTAGGAGGCTCCCAACCGACACCTAACCAATCTAGGAGGCACCACCCTCCAAAAGGTAATAAGCTCGGTAATGACGATGAACTCCTTGCTCTTCTGCTTCAAGATGATAGACTCCTCAACACACAATCACTCCCTCACAGATTTGGCTTGCTAGAAGAGATGGGATTGGTGGAAAGCAACTTGGGGAGGCTAGAAATCAAGATCCATATGGTTGGAGTGGAAGATCTTGACCTCAACACAAGGGTAGCTCTCTCTCTCAGAAAACTAAGTAGGATAGGTATAGAATAGTTCTGGGTGCTTCTCTTTTGAGTCGGTGGTGGTGAAGGGGTATATATAGGCATCCCCAAAAATCCAACCGTTACACACAATATGACCAACTCAGTGACACCGATGTGTTAATCTCGGTTGTACATAAGTGACCAAAAGGTGGCAACTTTTGAATCTATGTGAGACCGATATAGGATTCTTGGTTGCACCGACAAGGTGACCAACGGTCAGAATTGCCAAACTCGGTGACGCCGATTGAACATTATCGGATGGACTGAAAGTGTGAACTCGTATAATAGAAAGTTGGCAACCCAACTCAGTGGCAACGAAAGCAGCGTCGGCTGCACCAAAGTGTTAGGGTTTGGCCTAGTCTGTCTAGGGTTTGGAATCGGTGGCATCGGGATAGGAATGTTGGTTGCACCGATTTTGCATGTTTGGCTAGAGACAGACTTTGGTGGGAGAGCTTGTTTATGTTTTTAGTGACTATCACTTGTGCACATATGAGCATTTTGTTAACCAACAAAAGCTTGCCCCCTTTTAATAGAATTGGCTTTCATATGGACTCAAAGTGATTTCTCACAAATGTAAAATGTGAGTCCACTTACTTGAAGATTGGCCAACCTATTTGCCTGCATCTTGGGGTAGTTCCACAATCTCCACAATCCTTTTGCCATCCCTATCATTGAACTTGTCATGAAATATACTTGGTGGAAACATTAGTTCAATGACTCATATGTTGTTATTAATTACCAAAACCACCAAGGGATCAAATGTGCTTTCAATGTACCCCTTTTTGGTAATTGATGACAACATATAGATCAAAACTTCAACAAAGATATAATCAATGAATGTAATCATCGCTTTGAAAATTATGTGATAAGCAAGAGCTCCCCCTAAATTTGTGCATTATTTTAAATTTGCGTTTGCATGCAAATGCACAATCGATTAGGTACATGGGTCACTTTTACATGTCACATACAACTTGGAGGTGTGCGAGAGTAATTATAATGAACATCATAGCACAACGCAATCAACCAAAGATGAATGATCATCACATAAGCATTAAGATGATAGGAAATAGTAGCATGACACATTAATTAAACATTATGATCAAAGGTCATCAAACGTGTATCAAAAGCAACTAAATGTGTGTCACGGTAACCAAAAGCAATTGTTGTTGAAAACAAGCAACAAAACACCAAACACTCTCTCACTCGAAGCCCAAAGATCTATATACACTTCTCCCCCTTTGGCAACAAGTTACCAAATATTTCAAAGGCATATATCTAAGAGTTCTTCGGCTGACCTACTCCGTTTGTTGATGAAGGAGTTGAGAGAACGGCATCGGCAAAGAACTCTACAGATGTCGTGGATGGAGCTGGAGTGTTCTTTGGAGGAACTAGAGCTGATGTAGGAGGAGCTATGCTGACAATAGCAGGAGCTGATGAAGAGGTCCTCACGTCTGGTGCAGGCACCGTGGCTGTTCTAGCCTGAGTTGTGAGTTGTGTGCTTGGCCTGAGAGGTGATCCATGCTCCTCCTCCTCCTCCTCATCATCATCATCATCTGAAAGGGTAGAAGAGACAAAGGAATGTGCACTGAGTCAACTTCCTTCTGAAGCTCTATGACTATCTTAGTCACCTTGTCCACCTTATCACCAAGAGTCTTGATCCTTGTCTCAAAGATCCTCACAAGACTGTTCTAGTTGTCCAAAATCCCCTTGATTTCCTTCTGCATGCCCTGAACTGCTGAGGTCAAAAGATCCATTTGCTCGTTTTTGGATCTAGGGTCTTGAGCACTAGCGGCTCGACATGATTCTGCCTCTGCTTGTGCTATAGCAGATGTGGGATGATCTGGGTTCATCACCACAACATTATCCTCGAGTTCTAGCTGTAGGGGTAGATGTGCACGGTCTAGAGCAAATATGTACTTCTCCAACTAAGCGTTGATAAGCATCTGGATGTAGGGTGCATAGCAGCAAGAGCGCTTCTGATCAGTAGTAACCCTCTTGATTGTCTCAACAATCAAATACCCGACTCTAATCCTGGTATATCCGTCAAGGTGGATCAACATGTTGATGGAGTAGCCTCGGATCATCTTGTCATCTCCTGACTTGGGCATCAAGGTATGCCTTAGAATAGTGTTCATGGTACGGAGGCCTGCTTACAGATAGTAGATGGATCCTAGCTTGTGTGATTGCACTTTGTCTGCGGGGATAGGAGTATACATATCCTTCATGGCATGGATGCTCGCCTTGGATTCTGAGTATACATACAGATCACCATCGTGACCTCTAGAACTCCTAGAAGTGTAGCCCACTCATCAATAGTGGATTCATACCTTGCTCCTTCAATGATCCATACAATTCTACCATCTCCTTAGAAATGTGCAGTGGAGTGGAATTGCATGATCATCTCATCGTTCCATGCAGTAAGGTCTCTGCCAATGAACTCATCCAGACCAATGCAGTGGATATTATCTTGGACAGTTGGAAAGTAGTCCTAATTCTCCTTAATGAATTTCCAATCCACATATCTCATATCACTAACAGTTGGGCTTTTGTCTAGTAGCACTGTCTCATAAAAGTCCTGTTGCTCTCTGGTGTAGAACCTGTAGTCAACAGCAGTTTTCTTTCTCTAGGCATAAGGATCTATGGCTCTCCAAGCTCTCAATCCCGAGTCTTTCCTCTTCTTCATATCTTTAGCAACAAAGTGGCTGAGATCATGTAATGGAAGATGTGGTATGAGCTTCATCAATGTAGTCAAGTCATCATCATCTTCAAATCTGGAGGCAGTTCGTTTGTTCTTTTCATAAGCTGGAATATCTCTAGTAGTCCTTATGGACTTATGTGCATCAGCCTTCTTGGATGTAGGCTTGGTGCTCTTACATGTGACAGTCTTTGGCATTGCATCAACCATAAGCTTCTTGGGAGGAGCCTTTGCAGCTGGTTCATCCTCCTCTTCCTCAATAGCAGCACCAGCAGCCTCCTCTAGATCTTCATACATGGAGGTAGGCCTGCCTATCACATGAATAATCCTCTTCCTGGATTTCTTCTGCCCTACCTTCTTAGGCATAGACTTTCTTGGGGGATCAATAGACATTGTGGCCCTATCACCCTCATGTGCTTCGATAGTTTCAGAGCTGGCATAGACCTTGCTGACAACTCTTTTGGAAGAAGTAGCTTCAGTAGCAGACTTCTTAGCAGGCTTATCTTGCTTCTTGGCAAGAATCTCCTTGGGAACAAAGTCTGAATCTTCTTCATTAGAGTTTAGCTTCTTACTGGTCCTGGTGGCAGCCGTGGGCAACCCATGGGAGCTAGGGGTGCCTGGATCTTAAAATGAACTAGACTCTGGGCTTGTGCCTGAACTCATGTCAGCACCCTGCTCTCAGCATCAGACATACTCACCCTATGAATAGAGTATAGAAGAGCAGAAGTAGATGAGTCATCGCAGAATGAGGTTGGGTTCTGGAAGTTTGAACAATAGATTTTCAATGTTTTTGCATTCTATCAAATGAAAATCGGTACAGCCGAAGAACGATTTCTAGTGCCACCAAGACTGACTGTCCCTCTTAACAGAACCTTTGCACTCTTTTCGGTGAGACCAAAAATAAGTACTCGGTTCAATCGAGACCGTTCTCAGCAACAGAGAAAGTCCAATTGGTGAGACCAATTTGTTCGCTTTGGTTCCACCAAGTTCCATCAGGCGGACAAAAAAACCCTAGAAAATCTCATATTTGCTTGGCTATCAGAATTTTGAGTGGATGTGAGTGCGTGCAAAGAGAGGCTTATAGATAAACTTCAATCCATTGCGCAAGAATCGAACGAGGAGCGCAAAAGGGGTCAAATATGTACCCTAGCTTGGCGCAGGATCCGCTATGGCGGCGACGATGGAGATGATTTCGTCGGCGATGGTGATTCCCAGGGACGGAGGAGCCCAGGGAGACAAGGGTGACGACCAGGGGGTCTCATAGGCGGCAGTTTAGGGTTCTGAGGCGCGACATTTGATATTGAATTTCAAAGCATTGGGGTCCACAGCTTTTATGGTTGGTTCCACCGAGATGCACTTGGGAGATTTTAATGGTCAGTCCTTGTCGATAGGGAACTCCGAGTGCTCCACACACAAAGGGATCGAAAAGCACATGTTCAAATTTTGTAATGCAACATGAATAGAGTATGAGGTGAGAAAGCATAGATAGCTAAAAAAGTGGTCCTAGGCATTCTTGTATATCCAATTGGTAAAAGATAAATCAAAAGCCAAAAAGCAACATTTGGATATCCCCGAATGAGTAAATAAATGTAGACCAACATGTTCACACAATAAGTTGTCAAATGAAATCATGACAAACATGCACAAACACTCTAGCATCTAACAAGCACTTTGGCGATGACGAAGTCATCTATATATGAGTATTTGACTTAGGAGCCAAGTAAGAGTACTTTATCATAGGTCATACTCATCGTTTAAGCACAAGTGGGGTTACCACTTTGACATAAAGCATTTAATGTTGTCACATACTAAGCGATGCCTGTGACTCAAGTCTTAGAGTAAACCTCCCGCTTCATGTGATATCCCCCCATAACAGGGATAAACTAACCTTGGGTTTTGTTGATGAAGACTTGATGTTGGTGAGGTAGTGATGGATGCTCAAGGTTGATGAAGATCACATACTGTTGGGACCATCCTCTATGTTTCCTTACTCTTCTTACCTACATGAGTTAGTCCCAACACACAAGAGACAAATACAAGGATATCTATGGACATGGAGTGCAAAGCATGTGTGATGATTTCCATTGATTTGTTGATTACGTTGCCCCTTGCTAACCTTGGAGGGAATGTGTGACTCCTTGATCTTTTGTATAGAGTTGATGTTGATTATAAATAGATCTTGCCAGTAATGAACATGAGTGAATTTCATTGGCGGAGTAACCCCTCACGAACTCTCTAGTTCTTATTCTTGGGAACCCACATCAATTTGATGGTGATCCTTGGTGTTGAAGTAGCAGTTGATCTTGTAGTAGCCTTGGGAACCCACTTCACCAAAGCTTGGGGTTCATCTTCATAAGAATCAAAGTCCTCTTGGATCTTTTTCTTGCCCTTGAGCTTGGTGTCTTGTGGTGGAAGGTCATCTTGCAACTTTATTCCCTTGGGAAGAGTATTTTTATACTTTTCCTTTTGAGGAACAAACTTGGGATTGGGGTATTGATCTTCTTCCCATTCAACTCCCTTTGCATTGAAGTAGCCAACACCACGATTCTTCCGGTATCCTCCATGCTTTCATACAATCTCATCAAAAAATTTGTACCCTTGAAGACTCTTGTAGATACCTTTCTCTATAATTCCTTTGAATAAAGCATTTTCTTGCTCAAGTGTAACTTGGCTAAGAGAATCATCATTAGTGGAATCAATAGAAATACTAGGAGCAACAACATTGGATTTAGCATTTTTATTGTTGCTACTAGATGAAGAACCTTTCTTGCCTTTTTTACTAGCTTGCTTAGATTTGACTTGTGGCATAAATGTCGACAGGAGTAGTCGTTTCGCAAGATAAGATGAAGTCTTCTGTCGGAGATCGTCATTGATAGCTTTAAGAAATTCATGTTCTTGCTACAAATTGAGCTTCTCGAAGCGTAGCTTCTCATGAGTTCTTACAAGCTCTCTACGATCTTCAAGAGTAGATTCATGGGCTAACTTAAGAGTGTTGAGTTCTTTAGTTAGTTCTTCTATTTTCATCTTATCATCATCAATTGACTTATCTTGACTAACATGAGAAATTTCAAGTTTATTATGATCAACATTTTATTTGAGTGTCATCTCATGAGCAACCATTCTACCAATCACTTCCGTTGGTTTGAGATCTTTGTAGTTGGGCATCATTTGGACCAATGTGCACATGGTGTCATATCTCTCATCCAAAGCTCGAAGTATCTTCTTGATGATGAATTTGTCAGTCATTTCTTTGCTTCCTAAGTTGGCAATCTCATTGGTGATGAGAGCTAGCCTAGAGTACATCTCAGCGACTCCTTCACCATACTTCATCTTGAACTTATCAAGTTGACCTTGAAGAACATCTAACTTGGATTCTCTCACGGACTTACTTCCTTCGTGCATACCAACTAAAGTATCCCAAATCTCTTTTGCATGTTCCAGATGGCTGATTTTGTTGAAATCTTTGGGGCATGGGCAGTTGAAGATAATGTCACATGTTTGATCATTGAGTTGCAACATCTTCAATTCTTCCGCGTTCGCTTCACGGTATGGTTCTCTTCCATCACCAAAGAATTCACCTTGAAAGCCAACACGAATAACATCCCAAATGGCAGTATTATGACCAAGCAAATGCATTTTCATTTTATGCTTCCAACTAGCAAAATTAGTGCCATCAAAGAACGAACCTCTGTGGTGATAATTTCCCTCACCAGATGCCATACTTCTCCTAGGTTGTGAAACCAATGCAATGGAGACCAAAGCTCTGATACCACTTGTAGGATCGAAAGTAGGTCTAGAGGGGGGTGATTAGACTACTTGACCAAATAAAACTATGCTTTTTCCCAATTTTAATTCTTGTCATGTTTTGGCATTCATAACATATCAAGTACACCCTACATATGCAAGTCTAAGAGTATAGCACGCATGAGTAAAAGGATAGCCTAGGAAGATCAAACGCAATTGTGGTCACAATGATTTTTCCTGTGGTTTAGATAGGTGCTGCTATCGTACATCCATGTTCATGGAGTCTTCAACCCATGGAGGGTAACGGTCGTGAGATTCCATGGAGGGATCTACCCACGGACGGTTCAATGAAGAAGCAACCTTGACTATACCATGACGGCCTACGTCCACGCAGGACTAGCCTTACTCGGTGTAGATCTTCACGAAGTAGGCGATCTCCTTGCCATTACAAACTTCTTGGTTCACTCCACAACACAAAGTAGGAGGCTACCAAGCGACACCTAACCAATCTAGGAGGCACCACCCTCCAAAAGGTAATAGGCTCGGTAACGACGATGAACTCCTTGCTCTTGTGCTTCAAGATGATAGACTCCTCAACACACAATCACTCTCTCATAGATTTGGCTTGGTAGAAGATATGGGATTGGTGGAAAGCAACTTGGGGAGGGTATAAATCAAGATCCATATGGTTGGAGTGGAAGATCTTGACCTCAACACAAGGATAGGTGGCTCTCTCTCAGTAAACTGAGTAGGATAGGTATGGAATAGTTCTGACTGCTTCTCTTTTGAGTCGGTGGTGGTGAAGGGGTATATATAGGCATCCCCAAAAATCCAACCTTTACACACAAAATGACCAACTCGGTGACACCGATTTGTTAAACTCGATGGTCCCGAAGTGACCAAAAGGTGTCAACTTTTGACTCTCGATGAGACCGATATTGTTGGAGATATGCCCTTGAGGAAATCATGTATGGTCATATTTCCTATGTGTTTATGAATAAAGATAGTCCTTGGACATTATCATTGATGTGTATTAACAAGTATGTGACTTGTTTGTGAGACTATGCATTGTATGATAATTGTCCTAAATGGTCCCTAGTTGAAAGGGTTGTGTGGACGGGCAACCAGTTAGACTAGCATATGACATGGTGGATGGTCCAGTCTCATTGACCATGTAGCATTGGATGCTAACCGGATAATATGGACTTAGAAAGGTCTGGTCAGATTCGACATAGTCGGATCCGAGTCGAGATAAGGTCTGAGTTGGACAGACCCAACTATGAGACGCAGCGATAGGTCATCTGTGAGTCTCTAGTAGAACATATGTTCTATGTCCTAGGACCAGAGCTGGCGCATGTACTCGGGATGGTGACAGACTTGCTTTGGGCCGACCAAACGCTACTCCGTGACTGGGTAGTTACAAAGGTAGGTTTCGGGCTTGTCCAGACCCATGTTGTGAGACATGGTCTAGCAAGATGGGATTTGCCCCTCCTACCAGGAGAGATATACTCTGGGGCCCCTTAGGTGATCCGACCTGGATAAGCATGGCCATGTGATGAGGATTATGAGATAATCCGAAGTGTTGGTCGAATTCACTGAAATGAGAAAGAGGTCATGCTTCAACAAGGATGACCATGTCGCCTTGTGCGCAACAACATATATCGTGTGGCAAAGGGAACAGAAGTGTTAAGCACATGTTCGCCTAACCAGCTTCATCAGACACTTGGAGTCTAAACGTCTTGCTAGAGGCCGCTACTGACCGGTCGACTCGGATGTGATCTGACTCGTGACCAAGTGGACGAGAACCTAAAGTGTCGCGCGCTTAAGGGAAGGAACACATGGGTTTTAGGATCCGTGCGAGGCCCAAGAGTTGAGCCCGTGCCGGATGCCTATACATAGTGGAGGTGCGACACACCCATCCGGTTGATCGCTTTGGCGCCATCATTAGGGCTCTGCACGAGTTGCAACTAGCCACATCCACTCGCCACCACCGACCGTGTGATCGGACCTAGCAGTCCGCCGCACGGGTGTTCCTCCTAGATGCGCAGAATTCCATTAGAGGCGGTGCACTTGCGCTGCTCCGGCGAACCTGGACATGGGATCCGGCGACCGGATGTTTGTGGGATCGGAACGGCTGTTGGAGAGAGGTCGGACGAGGAGGGGACGGACCACACGAATGCGCTGCCCTAACTCTACTTCCGCTGCACGACACTGCGCGTCTAGTGGTAACAATCTATGATCCATCTCCGTAGCATGTTCTTGTATGTTCTGCGCGTAGGAAAATTTTAATTTGCATGCGATGCACCTACGGTAGAACCCAACAGCGGTATCAGAGCCTCTGTTATAGGATTTGGATTCAGATGGGATGCATATTTGATATGCAAAGGCGGCGGATGAGATCCGTCGTCATTCAGTGGGAGTAGTTCTTTTTAAGGCTTGAATTACTCCACATAAACACACTACTTAGTGATTGCATATTTTCTGTTGTAGATCAACGACACCACCTGCTCAACCCAACTTTCCATTGAAATCAATTCTGGAAAAGTATAAACTGAGTGGAACAAACTTTACCACCTGGTATAGAAATCTAAGAATTGTTCTCAAGCACGATAAAAAGGAACATGTTCTAGAGGATCCACTTCCGGAGGAACCTGCCGAGAATGCTAATGCCACAACCAAGAATGCCCACCAGAAACTCGTTGATGAATCAAACGAGATCAGCTGCGTCATGCTGGCTTGTATGGATCCCGATTTGCAACAACATTTCAAAAATATTCAGGCTTTCAATAGGATCGAGAGTTTGAAAATCATGTTTCAGGTGCAGGCTAGGACCAAAAGGTTCAACGTTTGGTAGTCCTTGACGGATTGTAAGATGAAGGAGGGTGATCGACTGAGCCCGCATGTGATCAAGATGATCGGGTACATGCAAGCTTTGGATCAGTTAGACTTCCCACTTGGGGACGAGCTGTCCACAGATGCAATTTTGGATTCTCTTCCACCTAGCTATGGGACGTTCATCTCGAACTATCATATGCAAGGCATGGATAAGAAGCTCACTGAATTGCATGGGATGCTCAAGGTGGCAGAGCAAGATATTAACAAAGGCACGCACCAACTGTTGATGGTGCAAAACTTGGCTAAGTTCAAGAAGAGTTGGTCCAATTAAAAGGGTAAGAAAAAGGGCACGGAGAAGGATATCTCCACCGCTGAGCCAAAGTCCGGACCGAACTCAAAGACCAATTTATTTCACTGCAAGGAAGCAGGTCACTAGAAGAGAAACTGTAGCAAGTGGCTTCCTGAGCACGGCAAGAAGGCCGGAGATGCGTCTTCAGGCAAAGGTACACTTGTTACATATGTTATAGATTTTTACCTTGCTGACATACCTAGTAGCTCTTGGGTATTTGATACCGGATCGGTTGTTCATATTTGCAACTTGATGCAGGGGCTGGTAAGAACTAGGCATGTGGCACAAGGGGAGATTGACATTAGGGTCGGCAACAAAGGAAGAGTTGCTGCGTTGGAGGTCGGCACGATGCAGCTCAAGCTTCCTTCTGGATTTATTTTGGAATTGAATAATTGTTATTATATTCCCGCACATAGTCAAAACATTATTTCTGCCTCATGCTTGATGAGTCATGCTTGATGTAGCTCAAGGAGAATGGTTGTTCATTTTATTTGATTGGAATGTTCCATGGCTATGCACCCATAGTAGATGGGCTATTTATTTTAAATCTAGAAACGGAACCAATCTATAACATCAATGTCAAGAGGCATAAGACTAATGAAATAAATTCGACATACTTCTGGCATTGCCGGCTTGGACACATCAGTCTGAAACGCATGAAGAAGCTCCATGATGATGGACTCCTAACTTCGTCCGACTTTGGGTCGTTCAAGACATGCGAATCATGCTTGCTAGGCAGGATGACTAAGTCTCCTTTCACAAAGAGTTGCGAGAGGGCGTCCGACCTGTTGGAGCTTATACACAGTGATGTGTGTGGTCCAAAGAGCACAACGGCTAGAGGTGGCTCTCAGTACTTCGTGACTTTTACCGACGACTTGAGTAGATATGGATATATCTATTTGATGAGGCACAAGTCGAAAACTTTTGAAAAGGTCAAAGAGTTCCAGAACGAGGTTGAAAATCAGCTCGGCAAGATGATAAAACTTCTACGATCAGATCGTGGAGGTGAGTACATGAGCAATGAGTTTGATAACCATCTGAAAAGCCGAGGTATATTACCTCAACTCACACCTCCGGGTACGCCGTAGAGAAACGGTGTGTCAGAACGGAGAAATCGAACCTTGTTGGACATGGTCTAGTCAATGATGAGCAAATCGGATTTACCCTTGTCATTCTGGGGATACGCTCTACAAAACTACGGCTTTCACACTTAATAGGGTACCATCAAAACCGTAGGCAAGACACCACATGAGATGTGGACTGGGAAGTGTCCTAGTTTGTCTTTTCTAAAGATTTTGGGTTGTGAAGCATATGTCAAGCGAGTCATGCTGGACAAGATTACACCCAGGTCGGATAAATGCATATTCGTGGGATATCCGAGGGAAACCTTGGGATACAGCTTCTACAACCGAGAAGAGAACAAAGTGTTTGTTGCTCGGAATGCGGTTTCCTAGAGAAAGAGTTTGTCAGTCGGGAGGCCAGTAGGAGAACGGTGCAACTCGAAGAAATTCAAGAGCAACTCAGGGACAACTCAGTTGGTGATGAGATCACACTGGAGTCGGTCAAAGAACCCGTAGTGGAGATGGCACCGGAGCCACGGAGGTCGGAAAGATTGCACAGAGTGCGTGATGTTTTGTTGCTAGAAAGCGACGAGCCGGCCACATATGCGGAAGCGATGTTGAGTCCAGATTCTGTGGCATGGCTAGAGGCCATAAGATCTGAGTTAATGTCCATGGATGAGAATCAAGTCTAGGACTTGGTTGATCCGTCACCTGGTGTAGTTGCCATTGCTTCTAAATGGGTCTTTGAAAGAAAACCGATGTGGATGGAAGTGTTCATATCCACAAAGCTCGGCTTGTCGCTAAACGTTATGGACAAGTTCAAGGAATTGACTACGACGAGACCTACTCTCCAGTAGCGATGCTAAAGTCGGTGAGGATCATACTATCTATAGCTGCATATTTTGATTGTGAGATATGGAAGATGGATATCAAAACTGCTTTCCTTCATGGAAATATAAAAGAGGATGTATTCATGATACAAGCCGAAGGTTTTGTAGATCCAACTAACGCTGGTAAAATATGCAAGCTCAAGAGATCCCTTTACGGATTGAGGCAAGCAGCTTAGAGTTGGAACATTCGTTTTGATGAAGTCATCGTTGACCTTGGTTTCATCAAGAACGAAGAGGACTATTGTTTATACAAGAGGTCTAGTGGGAGCTCGGTAGTATTTTTGATCTTGAATCTGGATAACATACTGCTGATCAGAAATGATGTTTCGATGCTAAACTCAGTCAAGGAATCATTGAATGGCAAGTTTTCGATGAAAGACCTTGGAGAGGCAGTGTATATTTTAGGCATCAACATCTATAGAGATAGATTGAGGATGTTGCTCGGCTTAAGCCAGAGCACGTACATAGAGAAAGTTATGAAGAGGTTCAACATGAGTGAGGCCAAGAAAGGGTTCTTACCCGTCTCACATGGTATAAGGCTAAGCAAGACTTAGAGTCCTATGACTTCTGATGAGCGAAACCAGATGAGTAGGATTCCATATGCCTCTAGAATTGGATCCATCATGTATGCCAATGTACACGGCCTGATGTTGCCTATGCAATAAGCTTAATAAGAAGATACCAGGCCGACCCATTTGAGAGTCACTGGGTAGCGGTGAAACCTATCTTGATGTACCTGAAAAGGACTAAAGAGATATTCCTAGTTTATGTATGTGATGAGGAGCTCTGCGTAAAGGGTTACGCTGATGCTAGTTTGCAAACCGATAGGGATGATTGTCGATCGAGAACTGGATTCGTGTATGTCATGAATGGAGGAGTAGTGAGTTGGACGTGTGCCAAGCAAGATACGGTGGCCGACTCCACAACAGAGGCCGAATACATTGCGAATTGTGAAGCTGCAAAGGAAGGTGTTTGGATTCGGACGTTCCTAGAAGATCCTTGCGTGTTCTCGGGCTGGTCAAAACCGTTGGACCTTTATTGCGATAATTCAGGTGCCATCGCACAGGCCAAGGAGCCGAGACAACATCACAAGACCAGGCACATAGACGGAAAATATCACTTGATAGGAAAGCTCGTAGAGAAAGGTGATACCAATTAGTGCAAGATTCATACGGATGCGAATGTTGTGGATCCATTGACTAAGCCGCTTCCACAACCCAAGCATGAGGGGCACGTTAGAGCTATGGGCATTCAATGTCTATTTGATTGACTCTAGTGCAAGTGGGAGACTATTGGACATATGCCCTAGAGGCAATCATGTATGATGATATTTCCTATGTATTTATGAATAAAGATAGTCCTTGGACATTATCATTGATGTGTATTAACAAGTATGTGACTTGTTTGTGAGACTATGCATTGTACGATAACTGTCCTAAATAGTCCCAAGTTGAAAGTGTTGTGTGGACGCGCAGCTAGTTAGACTAGCATATGACACAGTGGATGGTCCGGTCTCACTTACCATGTAACATTGGATGCTAGCCGGATAATATGGACTTAGAAAGGTCTGGTCAGATTCGACATAGTCGGATCCGAGTCGAGATAAGGTCTGAGTTGGACAGACCCAACTATGAGACGTAGCGATAGGTCATATGTGCGTCTCTAGTACAACATACATTCTATGTCCTAAGACCTGAGCTGGCGCATGTACTCGGGGTGGTGAAAGACTTGGTTTGGGCTGACCAAACGCTATTCCGTGACTAGGTAGTTACAAAGGTAGGTTTCGGCCTTGTCCAGACCCATGCTATGAGACATGGTCGAGCAAGATGGGATTTGCCCCTCCTACCAGGAGAGATATACTCTGGGCACCCTCGGGTGATTCGACCTGGATAAGAATGGCCATGCGATGAGGATTATGAGATAAGTGTTGGTCGGATTCACTAGAATGAGGAAGAGGTCGTGCTGCAACAAGGATGACCATATCGCCTTGTGCATGACAACATATATAGTGTGGCAAAGGGAACATAAGTGTGAAGTACAGGTTCGCTAACCAGCTTCATCGGACACTTGGAGTCGACACGTCTTGCTATAGGCCCCTACCGACCGGTCGAGCCGGGTGTGATCTGACTCACGACCAAGTGGACAAGAACCTAAAGGGTTGCACGCTTAAGGGAAGGAACGCGTGGGCTTTAGGATCCGTGCGCCGCCCAAGAGTTGAGCCCGCACCGGATGCCTATATATAGTGGAGGTGCAGCACACCCATCCGGTTGATCGCTTCGACTCCGTCATTTGGGCTTTGCATGAGTTCAACTAGCCACCTCCACTCGCCGCCACCGACCATGTGATCGGACCTAGCAGTACGCCTCACGGGTGTTCCTCCTGCACGTGCGGATACCGTTAGAGGTGGTGCACTTGTGCCGCTCGGGTGAACTTGTACATGGGATCCGGCGACCGGATGTTCGAGGGATCAATATTGTTAGTTGTTGAAATCAAAACAAAATGAAACAAAATAGAAAAACACAAAAAAGTGGAAATAGTTACCTGGGCTTTATCTAGTGAGAAGCGGCCCAACCCAGGGGCGAGGAGGTCATCTTGCTCCTCTGCCAGGAGGACGGGGGCATGGTGCACGCACATGAGGTGCGGCTACCTCCTGCTTCACGCTGTCTCGTGACTTCCGCGCCCTCCAGCCTACCTAGGAGACACGTGGAGCTCCCTCTCTTCCCCCCCCGAGGTCTTTCTCCCTCTCCCTCTGCTTCCTCTTCCCTCGGACCCGACCTCCGGCTCCGTCGACTGCCGCCATCGATTCGCTCTGTCCTGACGGCCCCCGAGCTTGCCGGCCCCTGAGCTTGCCGGCCGCACCAAGCAAACCGCCGTGAGCCTCTCGCTCTCCCCCACTTCCCCATGGCCATTTCGTGCTCTAACACGATTCCACCGGACCCGAAACCTCCGGCCGCCGCGGAATCCGTCGCCGCCAACGTTGTAGTGCACCCTAGCTGTTGTCGCTTGTTGCACTAGATGCGCGCGAGTGCGTGCCTTCCGTAGAGCCAAACGGCGCCCTAAAGCATGGCCTATAGCTCATTTCCGAGCACCTCCGCCATGCCTCACCTCGCCGGCGGCTAAACGCCGACGGGTTTGACCCCCACCGGCTAGATTTGACCCCCCTTGGGTCACTGGGAGGTGGGGCCAACACCTGTTTAATTTTTGCTTAAGATTATATATTAACTAATTTGATTAATTAAACTAATTAGCCACTGACAGTGGGCCCCAGTGCCTGTTAGTTAAATATAGGTTAATTAACCCCGGTAACATATCTAGTGTCGTCGATGTGTGGACCCCACACGTCAGGTTTGACCTGGATCGGATCAGTCGACCTGCTGATGTCATGATGACGCAGTAATTAATTTTCATAATAAATAATTCAGAAATTCTAGAAATTATTATAAACTTCTAAAAATCATAGCAAATAATATGTAAGTGAGATGAAAATAGTTTATATATGAAAAAAGATCAGAAAAATCCAATGAATCTGGTTATGCCATGATCATGCATGTTTGAACAAGTTAACATCACCAAGTAGGACATTTCATGAATAGGTTATTTAATAAATAGTGTTGAAGTGAGAATTTTGTACTTTTTGAATTGCACTTCATTTAATATGACTACCTATAGCACTAGGTCAATTCAGTAACTTAACATGCCATTTCATGCATCATGTTTGTTGCATCATTTTGAATGTGTTCATTTCTCTGTTTGCCAGTGTTTGTTAAGTCTCGATAGACGATGGTTCCGACGATGTGATCGTTGACACTGATGAAGAGAAATGATATCTTCAGGACTATCAGGAAAGCAAACCCCCTTGAGCATATTGATATGAACCCACTCTCTCGCTCCTGCTCTCTTTTACTTCGTTAGGACATTGACGATTCAACTGTTACATGTTCTCGGTAGTTGAACCAATTCCTTTGCATGACCTGTCTTTGCCACAGTAAATAGTTGAAACCACTTAGCATGAGTAGCAACTGCTTGAGCCTTGTTATGCTTACTCATCCGTGTCTGCTTACTACTTAGTGTCGTGTCATGTCGGGTCTGATACATCTGGGTGATGGATCGGAATGGCAGTATCCATGTCCTATTGTGTGAGAGTTAAGTGTGTGAACACGATTTGGTAAAGGTAGTGATAAGAGGCCATGTAGGAGTACATGGTGGGTTGTCTCATTGAGACCGACCTTAAGAACTGAGTTCTGTGTTTGTGATCCAAGACAGTTACTACCACACATTGGGCTCCGGTAACTCGACCCCTCTCGGCTTCTTAATCGCCTAGTCCTCTGTCCAGGAGTCGCAACTAGTTTCTGGTGTTTGTAGGAAAAGTGATGGCGGCCATGCATAGTGTTGCCCGACGGGGTGGGCTGTGATGCGGTAGATGCATAGTGGCACGTTGTACCAAGTGGCACCCGAACGGTAGTCTTGGGAACCCTGTGCACATCGTTTGAGGCCGTACAGGAAACTTCGGCCGGACTTCCGTGTGGGTTCAGTCTCAAATAGGCGATAAACCTGGACTAGGGTCTTGTGTGGTTGACGGTCGTGGCCGACACCCACGCCAGTGCTTCCGCTTGAAGGTTGCCAAGATGCATGACGTGCATATGGTGATAAGTGGCGAGAGCATGTGTGAAGAAGTATACCCCTTCAAGGTGAAATAATCTGTTCGAATAGCCACGTCCTCGGATATGGACTACTTGGAGAACTTATGTGGTTCTTAGAAAACTTGAAGTGGATACTCTAAAATGCACAAGATAATGGATGGCCTTCTCGTAGGGAGACGGAAGTGGATCCATAGTGGTGTATTGATTGGTGAATATGTGGACTCATATGCGCTATCCCACCCCAAAGAAATCACTTGTAGTCGTAGTATAGTTTAGCCAAGAGTCAAAGCTGGCTTGCTGCATTAAACTCCACAACCCCCCTTCATTGATACTGATGCATATGTAGTTAGTACTGATGTAAGTCTTGATGAGTACTCTTGTACTCATGTTTGCTTAATTTATGTTTTTGCAGAAGAGACATCAGTCTCATTAGTGGTATTTTTGACGTGAAGTTCAAAGTTAACCGTATTAGCTTGGGAATCCCAGACAGAGGTCTGGTTCCTTTGGTAGGGTCGTTGTAGCTTTTCAAGCTCCTCCAGTCACTTGTGTAGATGTCTATACCCAGACATGTTTAACTTCCACTTGCTTGTTTGAATGCTCTGAATGTTGGGTCTTGAGACCCCTGTTTGTAACATCTTATTGTATTGGCTCTTCTGAGCCTTTTAATTAAATGTTGTATGGTTATGTTGTGATGCCATAGTTCTATGCATATCAGGCATGTCGAGCGTACATGTGACGTGCAATGGTATGTATGGGATCCGACACCTAGTTGTGTGCCTTTAGTAGTACTCTTTATGGGGAACTGCCTCTTTGTGCTTCCACCGAGCCTTGGTAGCTTGCTACTGCTCCGGACGTATTGATTGAACGGCATGTATCCTTCTTTGCTGTTTTGTCTGTCCCTTCGGGGAAATGTCTCGCAGTGTAATGGAGTCCTTGTAGCTTGCTATGACATGTCTACACACGCTAGAGATCGACACCAGCATTGCTGGGTTACGTATGCATGTCCTTGTACGGATGTGCCACTTTGGTTCTACGACTAGTCATGTCAGCCCGGGTTCTTTGACATTTGAATGCTAGCGACACATTCACATATGTGAGTCAAAAGACGCAAACGGTCCCAGCCCAGGTAAGGTGGCAGCCGTTGAGATAACCTTGCGTGAGACCGCAAAGTGATGTGATGTGTTATGGGCTAGATTCTTATGGCTTAGGATCGGGGTCCCGGCAAGATAGCCCGAAGAAAAATCGGAATTCCTCGTGCAAGACATTCGAGAAAGGTAAAACAAGTCCAGCAAGACCGCATGGCGTGTCGACGAACCCGATAAGCTTCACGTATCTCGTTCTTAGAACACGGCCGGATGGGACTAGCTATGAGGAAAACCAATTCTCGAGGTGGCCCCGCAGGCAGCCTGGGTTGGACCAACACTCGTTAGGAGCATTGTCCCGGGTTGTCGATTTATTATCAATGGGGTAGCTAAGCCCTATGCATTTTTGTTAGGTTGTTAAGAAAATACTACCAATGTTGCGTCTTGCCAGACAAGCTTTAATCTAAAACGAATAGTCAAGGGGATCCCCATAACAACCCCGAGCACGTTAGGAGCGCAAAATATGGAACATAACACCGGTAACAAGTACTTAAGGTGGAAAAAGTGGAACTAAACACCGAGCAAAAGGCCAAGCATTCCACCTTACCAAGATATATAGGTACATTAAATAAATAGTGGTAATATTGTGTTCTCTCTAGATATCCATGTTATCACATGGAAAGAACCTGCAACTAAGAACGCTATAAGAGGGGCTAAACAACACTATCTTAGCCAAACAATGTTTGTTAGGTAGTGGAGGGGTTAGAGGGTTTCATGGCAATGTACAAGGATGGACATGTAATTGGTAGGTAACGAAAGCATAACGATAAGAGCGAGACATCTAGAAAAGCAAAATAGTGTCGGGATCCGGGTACGGTCATCTTGCCTGATGGGTATTGTCGTGGATTTGTCACGGCAAGATGTCAGGGTTAACGGACTTAGGTGTGAGGCCATCACAACTATGTGGTGGCTTGAGAGGGGTTGGTCAAAATCGAGAGATGCGGGTTTTACCCAGGTTTGGCCCCTCCTGACAGGGGTAAAAGCCTACATCCTGAGTTGTGTCTATATTGATGATGTAGATGATCTCGGTTACAAGGGTGCGGAATCGCTACCTCTAATCTCGAGAGTCTGTAATCTGTCTATCTCTAATGACTTGGATCTGTCCCTCTAGGGGTGCTCTACCCCTCCTTATATAAGTGGAAGGGGTAGGTTTACATGTAGAGTCCTACTAGGAGTAGGATTAGTATTAGTCTCTCTTGATTCCTAATTCGGGTCTTGTTTTCTCTTGTAAGGGAATCTTTCCTCTCCACCGGGCCTTTTGTGTGAGCCGCGTGCACCGGCTTACACGCTGGGCCTTGGGCCTGGTCGTCCTGTGACTCGGTAATAGAGGTGACCTATGAGCCAGCGTGTAATGCTCTCATATCCCTAGCTTTAGCATGCACTAGGATCCATGTTTGGGATTGCATCATGTTTAAATTCTTTTTAAACTTCAAATGGGGATGATCAAACCCAAGCATTATTTGAATTCAAATAGGTTCAACCAAAATATTTTTCAATGAACCGAAGTGGTCCTATAAAATGTTCAACATCTCTGGTAAAATGTGGCAAAATCAACCGGAGGTGACACATATTTTTATTGTCTTTTTGGTTTACTGAATTAAAACTTAAACTGTTTGGATTGGAGCTATTAAATGCTATAAATACTTCTAAAAGAGCTAATAATTCTGAAACTTTTATGTGGCTTTAGACTTTATATATAACCACATATTCATTTTCAGAATTAATAAAATTGGTTTCGTATTTATACTAAATCAGAAACCTATTGAGAAAAATAGGAAATAGAAAAGAAATAAAAGAAAAAGGAAAAGGGCCTACCTGGGCCAACTTACCTGGGGCAGCCCAGTAGCCAGCCCAGCTCCCACCGTCTTCAACCTCCTGCCAGTAAGTAGGAGGGCGTGTGGACGCGGTGTGCCGGCATGCGCCCGACCTACTCATGCTTGCCACCGAGGCCGGAGGTAGCTAGGAGTGCCAGGGTGGCCCCGCCACCTTTACCATGACCTTCCTTAATTTCCCCCTTCCACTTTCTATCCTCCCCCTGGCTCTTTTCTCCCCTCGGACCCATGAGCGCCGCCATCGTCACCAGTCGATTCGCCGCCTCCGGGGCGCCACCGACCCCTACAACAGCACCAACCGATCCACGGTGAGGCCCCGGTCGTCCTTCCCCTATCCTCGTCGTTGTTCCACTCTCCTAGCGCAGCGTCCATCCTCGGCCGAACTCTGTCCGCCACGAGCGAGCTCGCGGCCATGGCAGAAGCCTCTGAGGCTTGCCGCCAAGCATCTCATCATACTCAGGGCGCTCGCAGGAGCCCGTAGCTACCCCTAGCTCCCCCGTTCGTAGCCCGTAGCCTGGAGCCCGTGGTGGTCCAAGATCCAGCCGCCGTAGTCGTCGTCACCGGCGGCGCTACGGGCCATCCCGCGCCATCCCATTGGCTGGGATGGGTGCGCCTCGCTCCCCGTGTCCTATAGCACCATCTCGCGTGCCAAATGGTGGTCGGAGGAGCAACTTCGGCAAGCCTCTGCCGTCGGGATGGTCTTTGCCGGCGAAAGTCTGACCGGTGCTGACATGGCCGTGTCGTTAGTGCTAATGCCCCGCTGTTAGTTAGCCCCTAGCCACTAATAGTGGGCCCTGCAAGCGGGTCAAACCCCAGTCAACGCAGGATTTGACCCTGCTTAGCGACTGGGTCATAGACCAGTGGGTCCCACTAGTCAGTTTTGACTTGGACTGGGTCGGTTGACCAAGCAGACGTCATGCTGACACATGGCCGACGCAATAAATGTATTTCGGGATTTAAATTTTTTCCGTAAAATGCTAATTTTTTTGAAAATTCATATAAACTAATCTGTAAGTGAGATGAAATAATTTATGTATGAAAATTGATCAAAAAAAACCAATGAATCCGTCTGTACCTTTTTCGTGCCTGTTAGAGCAACCTAAATAGGTGAACTTGGACATTTTAGTTAAAATGTAATATGGAACTCCATATATGAAGTTGAATTTGAACGTTGAGTTCAAACCTACTTCATTTAAATCTATTGCTAGATGAATTAGCTCAACCACATCATATTGCCATGCCATATTCATGGATCATATTGTTGCATTTGATGTGTATTGATTTGTTCCACCTTCAATAGTTTTTCTTCGTGTTAGGCATTGTTCCGTAGGATACAGTCGACTTCCATCGGAGGAGCAGTAATGTGTGGTTGTCTTATCAGGAAAGCAACCCCCCTTGAACATCTTCGATACAATCCCACTCTCTCGCTCTTGCTCTCTCTTATTTCATTATGACCAAACATTTCAACTTTTACATGTTCTAGTAGTTGACACCATTCCTCTGCATGACCTATCATTGTCACAGTAAATAGCTGACCCATGCAACCTAGCATACCTGGTAGATGATTGAGCCATGTTGTGCCTTTAACCCGCTATGCTTGCTATGCTTAGAGTTGTGTCAGGTCTGATTCGTCTGGGTGATGAACCGGAGTGAACTGAACGTGTTCTGATGATGAGAGTTAAGTTGTGAACCCGATTTGGTAAAGGTAGCGTTGAGAGAATACGTAGGAGTACAAGGAGGGTTGTTTCATTAGGACCGTCCTTAAGAACTGAGTCTGGTGTATGTTATCCAAGACTAGCTACTACCGTGCATTGGGCCCCAAACCAATGGACACTCTTGACTTATTAATCGACTTGATCTCTTTCTAGGAGTTGCAACTAGTTTCTGGTGTTTGTAGGACATGATAGTAGTCTACCGAGTGGCACCCCGTACAAGTGGGCTTGGAACAGAGAAGGCATCGTGGCCCGGTGTACCAACCGAAGTACCATCCGTCGAGGTGGGCTTGGGAACCCTATACACATCGTCTGTGTCCATTGAGGAAAGTTCGTCTGGACTTCCTTGCGGGTTCAGTCTCAAATAGGCGATAGACTTGGACTAGAGTCATGTGTGGTTAACGTTCGTGGTCGACTCCCTTGCTGGGCTTCTGCTTGATGGTTGCCGAGGTGCCTTTTTATGAGCACATGGCGGTTAGTTGCGGGAGCGTGTGTGACGAAGTACACCCCTGTAGGGTATTAATCTATTCAGATAGCCATGTTCGCGGATATGGAGTACTTGGAGAATTATATGGTTCATAGATAATTTAAATGGTTACTCATAAAAGCTTAAAGATAAGTGTGAGTACCATGGATGGAACTCTCGTAGGAAGACGGGAGAGGATACATGGTCGTTTAATGTTGTGGTGTTAGTGGACTCGTGTATGCTTCACAGAACTTTTCAAAGTTATGAAAGTCGTAGTACAGGATAGCCACTGAGTCAAAGTTGGCTTACTGCATTGAACCCCACAACCCCCTTTTTGATACTGATGCATATGTAGTTAGTTCTGATGTAAGTCTTGCTAAGTACTCAGTTCTCACTGTTTCTTAATTATGTTTTGCAAAGGAGACTCCAGTCTTGCTAGTGGTTTCTACGATAAGATTGATGTTGACTGAGTAGCTAGGGAATCCCAACCAGACGTCTGGTTCATATGGAGGGCCTTGTAGATAGATAGGCTTCCTCACCCTTCTTCTTTTTAGATGTGTGTACTCGAACATGTTAAGCTTCCACTTGTTGCTTGTATGGATTGTGTGTTGGGTCATGTGACCCCTGTTTGTAATATCACACTATGTAGGACCTTATGAGCCTTCTAAATGTATGTTGTGTTGTTGTATGGTTATGTTGTGATGCCATAGTTGCATCTATGCATATCGGGCATGTCGTGCGTACATTTTACGTGCAATGATATGTATGGGATTCGACACCTGTTGTGTGCCTTTAGTAGTACTCTTTACAGGGAACTACCTCTTTGTGCTTCCATTAAGCCTTGGGAGCTTGCTTCTGGTTCGGACACAGTGATTGACCCGAATGTATCCTTCTTTTCTGCCGTGTGGCAAGCACATTTGCTGCCTTGGTGGCTTTGGTAATTAATAACAACATATAAGTCACTGAACTAATGTTTCCACTAAGTATATTTCAGGAAATGTTCAATGAGAGGATTGGAAAAAAGGAGATTGTGGAGAAACCCCAAGATGCAAGGAAATAGGTTGGCCAAGATTCAAGCAAGAGGACTCTACATTTTATATTTGTGAGAAATCACTTTGAGTCCATAGGAAAGCCAATACTATTAAAAGGGGGTAAGGTTTTGTTGGTGAACAATATGCTCAAACGTGCACAAGTGATAGTTGCCAAAAACAGCCACAAAACCCTCCCACCAAAGTCTGTTCTACACCCAACACTCAAAATCTGTACTACCAACTATCCTACTTTAGTGCCACCGATTCTAGTACCTAGACAGACTCTGCCAAACCTTAGCCACTTCGGTGCAACCGATTCCATACCGGTGCCACCGAGTTTCGGTTGCCAACTTTCTGTTACGCAAATTCACATTTTCGGTTCCACCAAGAATGTTGTATCGGCATCACCGAGATTGGAATTCTGACCGTTGGTCACCTTATTGGTGCAACCGAGAATTGTATATCGGTCCGTCCGAGATTCAAAAGTTGCCACCTTTTGGTCACTTCGGTACCACCGAGATTAACACATCGGTGTCATCGAGTTGGTCATTTTGTGTGTAACAGTCGGATTTTTGGGGTTTCCTATATATACCCTTCACCACCACTCACTCGAAACAAAAAAAACTCAAAACTACTGCATACTTATGCTATCAGATATAATTGAGAGAGAACCACCTACCCTTGTGTTGAGGTCAAGATCTTCCCCTCCAACCATATGGATCTTGATTTCTAGCCTCCCCAAGTTGCTTTCCACTAATCCTATCTCTTCTACCAAGCCAAACCCATGAGAGAGAGATTGTGTGTTGAGGAGTCTATCATCTTGAAGCACAAGAGCAAGGAGTTCATCATCATTACCGAGCCTATTACCTTTTGGAGGGTGGTGCCTCCTAGATTGGTTAGGTGTCGCTTGGGAGCCTCCTACTTCGTGTTGTGGAGTGAACCAAGAAGTTTATAAGGGCAAGGAGATTGCCTACTTCGTGAAGATCTACCCCATAGTGAGGCTAGTCCTTCGTGGACGGAAGCCGTATGGAATAGTCAAGGTTGCTACGTCGTGGACCCTTTTGGGTGGAGCCCTTCGTGGACTCTTGTGACCGTTACCCTCCGTGGGTTGAAGACTCGATAAACATGGATGTACAATAGAGCCACCTATCGGAACCACGGGAAAAATCATCGTGTCCACAATTGCGTTTGATCTTCCTACCCTATCACCTCTATACATGCTTGTTGTTACTTTCTGCTACTATATACTCTTAGACTTGCATGTGTAGGGTGTACTTGACTTGCCATGAAATGCTAAAAACTATCAACCATAAAATTTGGTATAGCCAAAACCTTTAGCTGGTCAAGTAGTCTAATCACCCCCCTCTAGACCTACTTTCGATCCTACAAGTGGTATTAGAGCCAGGTTTCCATTGCTTAGGTCTCACAACCTAGGAGAAGTATGGTGTCTAGTGAGGTAAGTTATCACCATAGAGGTTCGTACTTTGATGGCACTAATTTTGCTAGTTGGAAGCATAAAATGAAAATGCATATTCTTGGTCATAACCCCGCCGTTTGGGCTGTTGTTCGTTGGCTTGCAAGGTGAGTTCTTTGTGGATGGACGGGAACCGGATCGTGAAGCGACTGCAGATGAATTGAAGATGTTGCAATACAATGCTCAAGCATGTGACATTCTCTTCAACTTCTTATGCCCCGAAGAACTGAACAAAATCAGCCGTCTTGAGAATGCAAAGGAGATTTGGGATACTTTGGTTGATATGCATGAAGGAACCATGTCCGTGAGAGAATCGAAGTTAGATGTTCTTCAAGGTCAACTTGACAAGTTGAAGATGAAGGATGGTGAAGGAGTCACCGAGATGCACTCTAGGCTAGCTCTCATCACCAATGAGATTGTCGGCTTAGGAAGCAAAGAAATGACCAACAAATTCATTATCAAGAAGATACTTAGAGCTTTGGATGAGAAATACGACACCGTGTGCACATTAATCCAAATGATGCCAAACTACAAAGATCTCAAGCCTACGGAAGTCATTGGAAGGATTGTTGCTCATGAGATGACACTCAAAGATAAAGAAGAGCTTAATCACAAGTCTAGTGGTGCTTAAAAACCACAAGTGATGCTTGCACAACTTCAAGCAACAACCTTGTCACCAATGAAGAAATAAGCCTCATGGTCAAGAAATTCAACAAGTTCTACAAGAATAGAAGTGAATAAAGAAAGTCCAACTCAAGATATGAAGAGAAGCGTTCCTCAAGTCGTGAACGCAATTGCTACAATTTTGGGAAGCCCGGTCACTACTCAAATGAGTGCACGACTCCTTACAAAAGAAGAGAAGAGTCACCTCGAAGACGAAGCTCAAGGAATGAATCACCACAAAGAGAGAGAAGGAGTGGAGATGATCGTTATGAACGAAGACACTCAAGGAGAAGTAGAGATTCGGAGAAGAAGGACAAGTACACCAAGATCTTCACAAGAAGAAAACATCAAGCTCATGTTGGTGAATGGGTTTCCGGCTCTGACTCTGACAACAACTCTAAGAGAAGCTATCACTCCGAGTCCGACTATAGTCTACATGATGGTCTTGCCGGAATTGCTCTAGTGACTACCAAATCCTACGATCTATTTGATTCAAAATAATGAAGGGCGTGCAAGTTGCTTCATGGCTAAAGGCCCCAAGGTATCACACCCCAAGTATCTTGATTTTGATAGTCATGAAGATGATCTACTTTGTGATGATGACTTACTTTGTGATAAAACTAGTGATAGTGATCAAAATGAACTTGATAATTCTCATGCTAGTAAAGATAAGTCAATTGATGATGATAAGATGAAAATAGAACAACTAACTAAAGAACTAAACACTCTTATGTTATCTCATGAATCTACTCTTGAAGATCATAGAGAGCTTGTGAGAACTCATGAGAAGCAACGCTTCAAGAAGCTCAACCTAGAGCAAGAGCATGAGTTTGTCAAAGATATCAATGACAATCTCCGGAAGAAGACCTCATCTTATCTAGCCAAATGACTACTCTTGTCTACTTTCATGCCTCAAGTTAAAACTAAGCAATCTAGTAACAAAGGCAAGACAGGTTCTTCATCTAGTAGCAACAATAAAAGTGATAAATCCAATGATGTTGCTTCTAGTAGTTCTATTGATTCCACTAATGATGCTTCTCTTAGCCAAGTTAAACTTGAGCAAGAAAATGCCTTATTGAAAGGAATTATAGAAACAGATATCTACAAGAGTCTTGCCGGATGTAAGCAATTTGAGGAAATTGTACGCAAGCATGGAGGATACCGGAAGAATTATGGTGTTGCCTACTTCAACGCTAATGGAGTTTAGTGGGAAGAAGGTCAATATCCCAAGTCCAAGTTTGTTCCCCAAAAGGAGAAGTATGAAAATACTCTTCCCAAGGGGACAAACACTCAAGATGACCTTCCACCACAAGACCACAAGCTCAAGAGCAAGAACAAGCTTCAAGATGACATTAACTCATATGAAGATAAACCCCTAGCTTTGGTGGAGTGGGTTCCCAAGGCTACTTCAAGCTCAACTACTACAAAGGCCACTTCAACACCAAGGATCCCCATCAACTAGATGTGTGTTCCCCAGAAAAAGAAGTAGTAAGTTCTTGAGGGGTGACTCCGCCAATGAAATTCACACACATTCGTTATTGGCAAGAACTATTTGCAGTCAATATCAACTCAATGCAATAGTTCAAGGAGTCACACATTCCCTCAAAGGTAAGCAAGGGGCAAGGTAATCAACAAATCAATGCAAATCATCACACATGCTTTGCACTCCATGTCCATAGATATCCTTGTATTTGTCTCTTGTATGTTGGGGCTAACCCATGTAGGTGAGAGGAGTAAGGAAACAACAAGGATGCTCCCAACTCTTGGTGATCTTCATCAACATTGAGCATCCACAACTACCTCACCAACATGAAGTCTTCATCGACAAAACCGAAGGTTAGTTTATCCCTCTTATGGGGGGATGTCACATTAAGGGGGAGCTTTACTCTAATTCTTGAGTAGAAGCATCTCTTAACATGTGAGAACATTAAATGTTTCATGAAAAAGTGGTAACCCCACTTGTGCTTAAACGATTAGTATGACCTATGATCAAGTACTTTTACTTGGCTCCTGAGTCAAATACACATATATAGATGACTTTGTCATCACCCAAGTGCTTGTTAGATGCTAGTGTGTTTGTGCATGTTTGTCATGATTTCTTTTGACATATTATTGTGTGAGCATGTTGGTCTGCATTTATTTTCTCATTCGAGGATATACAATTATTGCTATTTGGCTTTTGATTTATCTTTTGCCAATTGGATGGACAAGAATGCCTAGGACCATTCTTTAGATATCTATGCTTTCTCATCTCATATTCCATTCATGCTACATCACAAAATTTGAACATGTGCTTTTTGATCCCTCTGTGTGTGGAGCACTCAGAGTTCCGTATCGACAAGGACTGGCCATTACAACCTCCCAGGTGCAACTCGGTGGAACAAACAACAAAATCTCAGTCTCATCGATTGCCTAGGGTTGATCTGGTTTTTCAATCTCGGTATCACTGATTCCATTTCTCGGTTACACCGTGTGTCCCTGTCAGCTGACAGTTGAGGCACTCGGTTACACCAAAAACTTAGAATCGGCGTCATCGATAGTGGTGGGTATATAACTCTGGACCCCGACATTTTGAAATTTCCTCTTCATACGTCATGCTGCAAAGCCCTAAGCGACCGTTCCAAACACCCCTTGTCATCGCCCATGACTTCACGAGCTCCTCCGCTGCTGGGAATCGCCGTCGTCAACGTAATCTTCACAAATGTCGCCGTCGTAGAGGATCCGTGCCAAGCTAGGGGTACGGATTTGATCTCTAGTGTGCTCCCATTCCGATTCTTGCGCATTGGACCTTGTTTTCTCTATAAGCCACCTATTTCTCATTCATCTATCCACTATGGATTTTCTAGGGTTTTGCTATCCGCCCGATACATCTCGGTGGAACCAAAACGAAAATATCGGTCTCGCCGATATACTTTTCTATGTTGCCGAGAACTGACTCAGTGGAACTGAGTGGCTCTTTTCGGTCCTACCGAAAAGGCTGCCAAGTGCTTGTTAAGGAGTTGGTCTGTCTCGGCCCCACCAAAAATTCCATTTCAGCTGTACCGATATGTATGTGACAGATTGCAAAACTTTTGAAAAACTCATTGCTCAAATTTCGAAAATAGCCTCATTTTGTGATGACTCATCTACTTCTGCTCATCTACACTCTATTCATAGGGTCAGCATGTTAGGTTCAGAAGACAGTCAGAACAGGTCAGAGCAGAGAGCAGACATGAGTTCAGGCACAAGCCGAGAGCCTAGTTCATTCTCAGATCCAGGCACCCCCAGCTCACATGGGTTGCCCAAGGCTGCCACCAGAACCAGAAAGAGATTGAACTTAGAAGAAGAAGATTCAAACTTTGTCCCTGAGGAAGTTCTTACTAAGAAGCAAGAGGAGGCTACCAAGAAAGCTGAAACTGAAGCTACTTCCTCTAGAAGGGTTGTGAGCAAAATATATGCACCAGCTTCAGCCTTCAAGGCTTATGAGACTGCCAGCACAACTATTTCTGTTGAGATCCCCAAGAAAGTTATGCCTAAGAAGTTAGGAGAGAAAAAGGCTAGGAAGATGATCATTCATGTGACTGGCAGGCCTACCTCCATGTTTGAGGATCTAGAAGTTGTTGGTGCTACTGAGGAAGAGGAGGTTGAGCCAGCAAAGGATCCTCCCAAGAAGAAGGCAAAGAAGTTGATGTCTGATGCGATGGCCAAAACCAGCACATCCAAGAAGGCTGCTAAGAAGCCCAAGAGGACCACTACGCAGATTCCAGCCTCTGAGAAGAACAAAGGGAATGCCTCGAGAGCTGAAGCTGATGATGATTTGACAACGTTAATGAAGCTTAGACCACACCTCCCTGTTCATAATGCCAGCTACCCAGTAGCTGAGGACATGAAGAAGAGGAAGGACTCAGGACTGAGGCCATGGAGATCTATTGATCCTTATGCCTAAAGAAAGAAAACATCTGTGGTTTACAGGTTCTACACCAAGGAGCAGCATGACTTCTATGAGACTGTGCTCTTTGACAAGAGTCCAGCTATCAGCGATATGAGATACGTTGATTGGAAGTACATCAAGGAGAATGAGGACTACTTTCCAAGTGTCTAGGACATCTTCCATTGGATTGGTCTTGATGAATTCATCGGCAGAGAATTCACAGCATGGAATGGCGAGATGATCATGCAGTTCTACTCCACTGCACACTTCTATGGAGATGGTAGAATTGTGTGGATGACGGAAGGTGCCTAATATGAATCAACTGTTGAGGAATGGGCAGAGATCTTAGGAGTTCCTGAAGCACAGGATGGTGTCCTGGATGTCTACTCAGAATCCAAGGCTAGTCACAATGTTATGGCCAACATGTATAAGGAGATCCCTCCTGACAATGTGAAGTCTCACCAGCTAAAGTCCATTTACTTTCTCCAGGCTGGCCTATGCACTATGAACACCATTCTGAGGCATACCCTCATGCCCAAGTCTAGAGATGACAAGATGATCCGAGGCCACTCCATCAACCTGTTGATCCATCTTGACACTCACACCAGGATCAGAGTCATGGACTTGATTGTACAGACAATCAAGAGGGTTGCTGCTAATCAGAAGCGCTCATGCTGTTATGCACCCTACATCCAAATGCTCATAAACTCAAGACTGGAGAAGCACATCTTTGCCTCGGATCACGCACATTTGCCCCTATAGCTAGATCTAGAGGACAATGTCGTGGTGATGGAAGCTGATCATCCCACTTCTGCTGCAGCTCAGGAAGCAGCAGAGACAGTGAGAGCCACTAGTGCTCAAGCCCCTCGATCCAGGAGCGTGCAAATGGATTTTTTGATATCATCTGTTCAAAGCATGCAAAAGGACCTTAAGGGGATTCTGCATGACCAAAACAGTCTTGTCAGGATCTTTGAGACCAGAATCAAGTCCCTTACTGAAGTGGACGAGCAGACGAAGATAGTCACAGAACTTCAGCATGAAGTTGACTCCATGAAAATCCCCCGGGTATCTTCTACTTATGATGATGATGATGATGAAGAGGAGGAATCACCTCTAGTACAAGCACTCAGTTCACTACTTATGCCAGATCAGCCACAGTGCCAGCTCCAACAGCTCCATCAGCTACATCAACATCAGCTCCATCGGTGACCACTCCAGCACCATCTACGACATATGCAGAGATCTTTGCCGACATCGCCATCTTGACCCCTTCATCAACAACCGGAGGAGATGCACCCAATAATGCTTAGATGTATGCCTTTGAAATTTTTTGTAACTTGTTGCCAAAGGGGGAGAAGTGTATATAGATCTATAGGCTTCGAGCAAGAGAGAGATTTGTCTTTTTACTTGCTTTTCAAAAACATTTGGTTCTTTTGATTTGATGTGATATACTTTTGTTTTTGTGTTATGCTACTATCTTATGGGTGATGCTACTATTTCCTATCATCTTAATGCTCATGAGATGATCATTCACCCTTACTTATGTGTGTTGTGCCATGTTATTCACTCGAATTATTCTCGCACACCACCAAGTTATATGTGACATGGAAGAAGTACCCCATATGCCTAATCGATTATCCATTTGCATTCAAACGCAAGTTCAAAATAATGCACAAATTTAGGGGGAGCTCTTGCTTATCACATACCTCTCAAAACGACGATTAATCTCATCGATTTTATCATATGTCGAAACTTTGATCTATATGTTGTCATCAATTACCAAAAAGGGGAGATTGAAAGCACATTTGCTCCCTTGGTGGTTTTGGTAATTAATAACAACATATAAGTCATAGAACTAATGTTTCCAGTAAGTGTATTTCAGGAAATGTTCAATGAGAGGATTGGCAAAAAGGAGATTGTGGAGAAACCCCAAGATGCAAGGAAGTAGGTTGGCCAAGCTTCAAGCAAGAGGTCTCTACATTTTATAATTGTTAGAGCACAAGAGCAAGGAGTTCACCATCATTACCGAGCCTATTACCTATTGGAGGGTGGTGCCTCCTAGATTCATTAGGTGTCGCTTGGGAGCCTCCTACTTCGTGTTGTGGAGTGAACCAGGAAGTTTGTAAGGGCAAGGAGATCGCCTACTTCGTGAAGATCTACCACATAGTGAGGCTAGTCCTTCATGGACGTAAGCCGTATGGAATAGTCAAGGTTGCTACTTCATGGACCCTTTTGGGTGGAGTCCTCCGTGGACTCTCGTGACCGTTACCCTCCGTGGGTTGAAGACTCCATAAACATGGATGTACGATAGCGCCACCTATCGGAACCACGGGAAAAATCATCGTGACCACAATTTCGTTTGATATTCCTACCCTATCCCTTCTATACATGCTTGTTGTTACTTTCCGCTCTTGTATACTCTTAGACTTGCATGTGTAGGGTGTACTTGACTTGCCATGAAATGCTAAAAACTATCAATCATAAAATTTGGTATAGGCAAAACCTTTAATTGGTCAAGCAATCTAATCACCCCCCCTCTAGACCTACTTTCGATCCTACATGTGTCTGGCCCTTCGGGGAAATGTCTCGCAGTGTAATGGTGTCCCTGTAGGCTGCTACGACTTGTCTACATGCAGTAATGACATTTATGTCCCACGAGGTAATGGAGTCCTTGTAGATTGCTATGACTCGTCTATACACGCTAGAGGCCAACACCTGCATTGTTGGGTTACGTATGCCTATTCTTGTACGGAAGTGCCACTTGGGTTCTATGACTAGTCATGTGGACCCGGCTTCTTTCACGTTTGCATGCTAACGACGTATTTACATACGTGAGTGAAAAGACACAAACAGTCCTGGCCAGGTAAGCTGGCAGCCATGGAGTTAACCATGCGTGAGGCCGCAAAGTGATGTGATTTGTTACATGCTAGATTCTTATGGCTTAGGATCAGGGTCCCGACAACTTTGGTATCAGAACTGACTGATTGTAGGATTACCAAGCCAAACAGGTCGATGTTGAGGGTAGCAACTCTTTAGTTATATAAGGGAATTGATTGTGTAAGGGAACGTAAGGCTCTCTTTACTCCTTTCCCCATATTATTCCGATTCTGAGTCAGCCTCTCCTTTTTCTACGGAGATTAAGAACTAGGCTTCTTACCTATCTACCAGGATCTCGAGTTACTATTCCATAGACTTATAGGAATGGCTGATGTGAGTGCATTCCAGTCCTCGTGTGTTATTTATGTAGCTTGTTAGCTCAATCATAATCTTGAGATTATCATGTTAAAGTGGCGTGGCACCTAAATCTTTTACAGGAATTGTTCCAAATTCTAGAAGCCTTGGAGTTAGCTGAGCTCAATAAGAAACTTGATGAGTCCTTGCAAAAGGGTTTCATTCGACTTAGCTCTTGTCCTTGGGCTTGTCTCGTTATGTTCGATAACAAGAAGGATGGAACGGATCGTATGGTTGTGGATTATCGACCTATCAATCTGGTCACAATAAAGAATAACTATCTGCTTCCCATGATCAATGATCTATATGATCAACTTGCAGGATCCTCGGTGTTCTCCAAGAGAGATTTGAGGTTAGGCTACCATCAAATCCAGATCAAGAATGGAGACATTCCCAAGACGGCATTCGTCACTCATTATGTTCAGTACGATTACATAGTCATGTCCTTTGGTCTAACAAATGCTCCAGCAACATTCTCCCATCTGATGAACTCAATCTTCATGGAGTACTTAGATAAGTTCGTCATGGTTTACCTTGATGATATTCTGATCTACCCGAAGAATGAAGAAGAACATGCTGAGTATCTCAAACTTGTGCTAGAAAAACACAGAGAGCACTGTCTTTATGACAAGTTCTCCAACTGGGAATTTTGGTTACAATAAGTGACCTATCTAGGTCATGTGATTTTCGGTATGGGCATTACAGTTAACCCCGAAAGAGTCCATTCCATTCTCGATTGGACTCCACCTGAAACAGTTAAGCAACTTAGAAGTTTCCTTGGTCTAGCAAGCTATTGTCGTCGCTTCATTGAGAACTAATCCAAAGTTGCCAAGCCCCTGACAGAACTCCTCAAGAAAGATAGGAAGTTTGAGTTGACCCCACAATGTGAGCATAGTTTCTAGGAACTGAAAAGACGTCTGACCTCTGCTCCCGTGCTTGTGCCACCTGATTTCTTGAAGGACTTTGTCATCTATTGTGACGCCTGAAGACAAGGACTTGGGTGTGTCCTTATGCAAGACCTACAAGTGATCGCCTATGCATCTCGACAGTTGCACCCACACGAGGAAAATTATCCAACTCATGATTTGGAGCATGCAGCAGTAGTCCATGCACTCAAGGTATGGCGACATTACTTTATTGTTAATGATTGCGACATTTACACTGATCACCAAAGCCTGAAGTATATCTTCACTCAACCAGGTCTGAATCTCTGACAAAGACGATGGTTAGAGCTGATTACGGATTATGACTTAGGAATTACTTACACCCAGGGAAGGCAAATGTCATGGTGGATGCATTAAGTCGTAAGTCCTACTGCAACAACGTTATGCTGCAACAAGGTCAACCCCTTCTTCATGAGGAATTCTGCAAGCTTAACCTTCACATTGTTCCTCGCAGATCCCTTTGAACATTGGTTGCAAAGCCAACCCTGCAGGATCAGATCACTGAATCTCAAAAGATTGATCCAGGGATATCCTGCATCAAGAAAGGAGTTGCAGGTTCTTTCTCAATAAATGACCAGGGAGTCGTATTCTTTGGGAACGTCTTGGTGGTTCCAAAGGTATGGAACTTGAGATGATTGGTCCTTAAGGAGGCTCATGAGTCTCTTCTCACAATTCACCCTGGTAGTCCTAAGATGTACCAGGACCTACGCCAAAGGTTCTGGTGGACTAGAATGAAAAGAGAAATCACTCAACTTATTGCTAACTACGACGTCTGTCGTTGCATCAAGGTAGAGCATCACACACCTGCTGGCACCCTTCAGCCTTTAGCTATTCCTGAGTTGAAATGGGACTAAGTTGAAATGGACTTCATCACCGGATTTCCCAAGACCGAGAAAGGAAATAATGCAATCTTCGTGGTTATTGACCGTCTCTCCAAAGTGGATCATTTCCTTCCCATCCGAGAGAGTATCACTTCTAGTCAGTTGACTGATTTGTACATCTCTCAAATAGTGTCCCTGCATGGTGTTCCATTGGAAATCAACTCAGACCATGGAAGTCTTTTCACCAGTCGATTTTGGGAAAGTTTCCAAAGTGCTATGGGAACCCATCTCTCCTTTAGCACCGCCTTTCACCCTCACTCAAGTGGTCAGGTGGAAAGAGTCAATCAAATTGGGAGAAGTGTCTTCCATTTTATGAATTTACATATAACAGCAGCTACCAATCTAGTCTGGGCAAAGCTCCTTTTGAAGTTCTTTATGGACGAAGATGTCGAACACCTTTGAACTGGTCAGAGATTGGGGAAAGACAACTCTTGGGCCAAACATGATCCAGGAAGCAGAGGAGCAAGTTCGCGTTATTCGCGAGAATCTCAAGACAACTTAGTCTCGTAAGAAGAGCCAGTATGATCGCCATCATAAGGAAGTAACTGACGAGGTGGACGAAAAGGCTTACCTTCGGTTTACTCCTTTGAAGGGTACCCATCATTTCGGTATCAAAGGCAAATTGGCTCCTCATTACATCGGTCCTTTTTGCATTCTTGCCAAACGAGGAGAAGTGGCCTACCAACTAGAACTACCCCCTCAGCTTTCCAGAGTTCATGATGTCTTCCACGTGTGTCAACTCAGGCATTGCTTCAAGGATCCTGTCCGTGAAGTGGACCACGAAATGCTTGATATTCAAGATGTTCTTTCGTATCGGGAATATTCTATTCATATTCTCGATCAAGCTGAGTGTGTCACCGGCGTCAAAATATCAAGTTTTTGAAGGTTCAGTGGTACCATCATGCCAGAATGAAGCTACCTGGGAGCAAGAAGATCATCTTCGACTTGAGTTTCCGGCTCTCTTCTCGTCGACCCCTGAATCTCAGGACGCAATTCTTTTAAGGCAGGGTGAGTTGTCACATCCCTAGCTTTAGCCTGCGCTAGGATCCATGTTTGTGATTGCATCATGTTTAAATTATTCTTAAAATTGAAATGGGGATGATCAAACCTGAGCATTATTTGAATTCAAATAGATTCAACCAAAATATATTTCAATGAACCAAAGTAGTCCTGTAAAATGTGGCAACATCAACCAGAGGTGACACATAATTTTATTGTCATTTTGGTTTACTGAAATAAAACCTAAACTATTTGGATTGGAGCTACCAAATGCTATAAATACTTTTAAAAGCCCCAAAAAATTTGAAAACTTTTATCTCGCTTTAGACTTTTTATATATAACCACATACTAATCACAGAATTAATAAAATTGGTTTGGTATTTATACTAAATCAGAAACCTATTGAAAAAGTAGAAAACCGAAAACACATAAAAGAAAAAGGAAAAGGGCCTACCTCGGCCAACTTACCTAGGGAAGCCCAGCCAGATAGCCCAGCTCCCACTGTCTTCAACCTCCTGCTAGTAGGCAGGAGGGTGTGTGGACAGGGTATGCCGACACGCGCCCGGCCACCTCCTGCTTGCCGCTCAGGCCGGAGGCAGCAAGGAGCGCTAGCGCGACACCCCCTTCGCCGTGCCCCTCTTTCCTTTCCCCTTCCTGTTTCTCTCCCCTAGCTCTTTTCTCCCCTCGGACCCGCGAGCACCGCCGTCGTCACCAGTCGATTTGTTGCCTCCGGAGCGCACCCCCGACCCCTCCGTCAGCGCCAACCGCTCCGCGGTGAGTCCTCGGCCCTCCTTCCCCTATCCCTGTCGCCGTTCCCCTCTGCTAGCATCGTGGCCGTCCTTGGCCAAACTCCGGCCACCGCGAGTGAGCTCGCCGCCATAGCTGGAGCCTCCTAGGATTGCCGTCGAGCATGTCATCATGCTCAGGGCACTCTCAGGAGCCCGTAGCCGCCCCTAGCTCCCCCATCTGCAGCCTGTAGCCTTGAGCCTGTGCTGCTCTGAGCTTCGGCCACCGTAGCCGTCGTCGCCCCATTGGTTGGGATGGGTGCGGCTCGCTCCCCGCGTCAGGTAGCACCGTCCCGCGTGCCAAATGGTGGTCGGAGGAGCAACTCCGGCGAGTCTCCGCCGTCGGGATGGTTGCCGCCAGCGAAAGCCGGCCGGTGCTGACGTGGACGTGTCATTGACAGTGACAATGAAAATGGGCCCCGCAAGCGGGTCAAACCCCACTCAGCATTGGATTTGACCCTGCTTTGCGACTGGGTCACTGACCAGTGTGTCCCACTTGTCAGTTTTGACCTGGACCGGGTCGGTTGACCAGGCTAATGCATGGCCGACACAATAAATGTATTTAGGGATTTAAATAAATTCCAGAAAATGCTAAAAACTTAGAAAATTCATATAAATTAATCTACAAGTCAGATGAAAATAATTTCTATATGAAAATTGATCGTGAAAATCCAATGAATCCATCTGTACCTTTTTCATGCATGTTAGAGCAATCTAAATAGGTGAACTTGTTCATTTTAGTGCAAATGCATTATGGAACTCCATATATGAAGTTGAATTTGAACCTTGAGTTCAAACCTACTTCATTTAAATATGTTGCTACATGCATTAGCTCAACCACATCATATTGCCATGTCATATTCATGCATCAAATTGTTGCATTTTATGTCTATTGATTTCTTCCCCCTTCGATGGTTGTTCTTCGTGTTAGGCATTGTTCCGGAGGATACGATCGAGTATCCATCGGAGGAGCAATAACGTGTGATCGTCTTAACAGGCAAGCAACCCCCTTGAACATCTCCAATACAATCCCACTATCGCTTATTGCATTAGGACCAAATGTTTGAACTTTTACATGTTCCGGTAGTTGAACCCATTCCTTTGCATGACCTATCATTGTCCGAGTAAACAGCTGACCCATGCAACCTAGCATACCTGGTAGATGCTTGAGCCATGTTGTGCCTTTAACCTACTATGCTTGCTATGCTTAGAGTTGTGTCAGGTATGATTCATCTGGGTGATGAACCGGAGTGAACTGGACGTGTTCTGATGATGAGAGTTAAGTTGTGAACCCAATTTGGTAAAGGTAGCAATGAGAGGCTATGTAGGAGTACATGGCGGGTTGTCTCATTGGGACCATCCTTAAGAACTAAGTCATGTGTATGTTATCCAAGACTAGCTACTACCACGCATTGGGCTCCAAAACAATGGACCCTCTTGACTTATTAATCGACTTGATCTCTATCTACGAGTTGCAACTAGTTTCTGGTGTTTGTAGGACATGCTAGTAGTCTACCGCGTGGCACCCCACACAGGTGGGCTTGGGACAGACCAGGCATCGTGTCCCGGTGTACCAAGCATAGTACCATCCGTCAAGGTGGGCTTGGGAACCCTATACACATCGTTTGGGGCCGTTGAGGAAACTCCGGCCAGACTTCCTTATGGGTTCAGTCTCAAATAGGCGATAGACCTGGACTAGAGTCTTGTGTGGTTAACGGTCATGGCCGACTCCCTCGCTGGGCTTCCGCTTGAAGGTTGCCGAGGTGACTTTTTTACGAGCACATGGCGGTAAGTGGCGGGAGCGTGTGTGACGAAGTACACCCCTATAGGGTATTAATCTATTTGAATAGCCACGTTAACAAATATAGACTACTTGGAGACATATATGGTTCATAGACAATTTAAAGGCTTACTCATAAAAGCTTCAAGACAAGTGTGAGTACCGTGGATGGCACTCTCGTAGGAAGATGGGAGAGGATACATGGTCATGTATTGTTGTGGTGTTAGTGCACTCGTGTACGCTTCACAGAACTTTTCAAAGTTATGAAAGTCGTAGTACATGATAGCCACTGAGTTAAAGCTGGCTTGCTGCATTGAATCCGACAACCCCCTTGTTGATACCGAGGCATATATACTTAGTTCTGATGTAAGTCTTGCTGAGTACTCAGTTCTCACTGTTTCTTAATTATGTTTTGCAGAGGAGACTCCAGTCTTGCTAGTGGTTTCTACGATAAGATTGATGTTGACCAAGTAGCTTGGGAATCCTAGCTAGAGGTTTGGTTCATATGGAGGGCCTTGTAGATAGACATGGTTCCTCAACCTTCTTATTTTCAAGATGCGTGTACTCAGACATGTTAGGCTTCCGCTTGTTGCTTGTATGGATTGTGTGTTGGGTCATGTGACCCCTGTTTGTAATATCACACTATGTTGGACCTTATGAGCCTTCTAAATAAATGTTGTGTTGTTGTATGGTTATGTTGTGATGCTATAGTTGCATCTATGCATATCAGGCATGTTGTGCGTACGTTTGACGTGCAATGATATGTATGGTATTCGACACCTAGTTGTGTGCCTTTAGTAGTACTCTTTACAGGGAACTACCTCTTTGTGCTTCCATCAAGCCTTGGTAGCTTGCTACTGCTCCGGACTCATTGATTGACCGGAATGTATCCTTCTTTTTTGTTGCGTCTGTCCCTTTGGGGAAATGTCTCGCAGTGTAATGGATTCCCTGTAGCCTGCTACGACTCGTCTACGTGCAGTGAGGACATTTATGTCCCACGACGTAATGGAGTCCTTGTAGCTTGCTATGACTCATCTACACACGCTAGAGGCCAACACCTGCATTGCTAGGTTACGTATGCCTGTTCCTGTATGGATGTGCCACTTAGGTTCTATGACTAGTCATGTGGACCCGGCTTCTTTGACGTTTGCATGCTAGCGACATATTTACATACGTGAGCCAAAAGACGCAAACTGTCCCGGCCCAGGTAAGGTGGAAGCCATGGAGTTAACTATTCGTGAGGCCCCAAAGTGATGTGATGTGTTACATGCTGGATTCTTATGGCTTAGGATCGGTGTCCCGACAAATGGGCCGGGTCATACCTCCTGCCGGGTCATACTTCCTGCCAGGTCACTAATGAGTCACAAATCTCGCCATGCGCAGCAATGAGTGACCGAGTCCTAGTCGGGTCGTACCCCAGGCCGGTTTATAACGCGGCGTAATATCCCCGACATTATCCCCCAGGTTAGCTTGAATTTATTCATGGTAAGCTCCTCACATAAGAATAAAAATATTTTAAAGGATCAACTTGCTCCACTAACCGGCATAATGAAGTAGCTCCTTGCAAAACCTTGTTTCGTCTTCATATTAATGACCGTCTTCACAATCATATTGGAGGTCCATATCCTTTGCAAAATATTGAGAATAAATCACCCATATGTCGTTGAGTCAGCTGCCAATGGTATAGCTTGATGAAATTATTAGAGATAAGAAAACCATGTGAAGTTGAGCGGGCGTCCATTGCTTCGACTTGATAAAATATTGGGAAATAGAATTTCATCCATTGTTCAACCTCTGAAGCCAAGTTGTTTATATAGAATCTGCCGGGTCATTATTTTTGACAATGCCGGGTCATGATCGTTGGTGACGCCGGGTCAAAACAAGTAGACTCTAGTTGACTTGATAATGTTATTGGGAATAAAGAAATCCGAGTGATTCTTAGCCGGCTTTCAATGCTTTAGCTCCACCAAAACATGAGACCTAGCTCACTCAAAATTGATAGCTTGAAGACGTTCTTCTATATTTTTATCTCCATATTACCTGTAGCCCCCAACCTCCAAGTTTATCCATGATGACTTGGTGCTTTGAAATAATATATTGGACTATGTAGCCACCAAGTTTCGGGTTGTGTTGCCTCTATAGCCTGGGACTTTGAACTTGGTGTTGAATGTTGTAGATATATAGCTTTGGAGAAAATTCGAGTTGTCATCTAAGTCGCCCAATGTGGTCGAATGACTTGAGTTTCACATGTGTAGCCCCCAAGGGCTAGCTCATCAGTGTGTGATGGGTTGGGTCTTCAATTTGGACCTCATAATCTGTTTAGACAACTAAATACTGTAGCTCCCAAATATCGGGTCATTATGCAATAATGAGCATAGACTTCTATAGAGTTGTTTTATGTAGACTTGATGAGCAATGTGTCGCCCCAGGGGCCGGCTCAGTAAGACAATACTGGGCTAGGACTTAGAAAAAGATAGAAAGGCCGTCTCATCTCAGGATCTGTTGACCATGTAATGACTTGAAAAACAAGTTGTGTTAGCCCCCAAGTGCCAAGGTGCATGCTTGTAGCGACATGGGACTTGCATACCTGATATAATCCTTGATTTGAACAATGTAGCCCCCAAGTATCGGGTCGTATGCCTGCAGCGACTCGGGACTATGTTTCCATTGCATAATAAAGCATATCCATTATATGGATGATATTGCTAAATGCTTAGCATGTCTATGTTGAACCATGCTCCCTGTTGTGACATGGTATTTTTGGACAAGGGAATAACAACCATTACTCTGAAGGCGCATTGAAAATCTCAATCATCCAATATAGGTTATGAAAATCATAATAAAAATTCAGCCACATTGGCTATTTGAATAATATAACCCAGTTTGAAAACCTCAATTCCTGAATATTGATTACAACAACCATAATGAAAAATCCAACCATGTTGGCTATTAAAGGATTGGAATATGTAACCTGGTTTGAGAACCGGTTCCCACAATATAAACCAAGATATCTATGCATGCATGATATGACAATGTAATGATGATGCAATGTATGATGATGTATGTCTCATCCTATAAGTCGGCTTTAAAGGCGCGACAGGACAAGACAACTCTTGTTTTTGCTGAAAACTTTTTGTTTCCGAATAAACGAGGTAGAAAGACCAAAAACTTGTAAACCAGGCCTCACGTGACATAAATCTGTCATTTAAATCTTAGCAAGTCTAGGGTCTTTAAAAGATTGACATTGCCAAGAGTAAGAATAGGCCACATAGCGGAGAGGATATGGTAGACAAGACGTTGTCCTCGCTCATAGTAAACCGGCTCTCTCGTGACAAAAGCCATCGCTTAAACCTTCACAAGTTTAGTTTCTTTATGCGGGATTAACTTTAGGAAAAGCTCAGGCTCTCTTATCAAGATTAAATGTCAAGAGTTCCACGGGTCACCTGGTGGAGTAGCAAGTTGCAAACAGGAAGGTATAACTTGGAGATGGCGGAAAGATAGGTCAAGAGGAGGTAATAAGCTTAACCCATAGGGCCGAAAGCCCCCCAATTACCAATTAAAGGGTCAACTCCTTTTCTAGTTTAAACCTGGCCAAGAGGGTTTAAAAGCCCTCCTTATAGTACCAGATTAAGGACCGACTCCCGATGGCGTAGAAAGCCTGGCCAAGGGTGTTTAAAAGCCCCCAACTGACCATATGATGATTCAATACATCCGGGAACCCATGTTTGAATGGTCGCAAAATGGCGGCTCGTCCTCTTGGGTGACTATAAATCTTCCACCAATAAGGTAGTGCACCCATGTTTGAACAGTCGCAACATGGTGGCTTGTCCTCTTGGGCGACTTTAAATCTTCTGCCAAAAATGTAGTGCACCCATGATCGGGTTGTTTTTCTCGCAATGAACCAAGGTTTTTGTTGAAAAAGACCAAATGTGTCGAACCATGTCTATACCCCCCGAGATTTAAGTCGACTCAAAGAGGCGACTTGAGAGTCTTCATAGTTGACTGTGGCATAAGCCGGTATATGGTCGACGGATGATAACTGAAATTTATTGAAGCCAAAAGCCTGTGGCGAGTTGATGATCTTCGCAACACTCATCGTGTGTCCTTAGCATTGATAACGCAACATGAACCCACGGAATGTTGAGATGGCGGGCTATAAATGATCCCATACAATTCTTGTTAGTAATCTGGCCAGTGGTTCATTCCAGCTAGTTGTTGAAGTTAACCAAACCCGCCAGTGGCGGCGACTTGTATGACTATCCATTGAGCCCTCCGGTGGAGGTAGAGGCTAATAATATATCATGACTTGTTTCAGAATTTTTGGAATAGACCGGATCGCAGGGCGGCGAATCATGAATGTCGGTTGGGCCGCTTGAACCAGTAAGCACAACACCAACATGTCGATGTAGACCGGACCATAGGGCGGCGAATCACGAGCAAGCATAGCACCAGCATGTCGATGTATATGTCAACTTAGCTACGCATTTGAAGACGACATGGTTTTGAGAGACGGCCGCGACGTTGCAAGCCGGTGCGGTCGCGAGAGATGGACGAAGCGTTGTAAGCCGGTGCGGTCACAAGAGACGGCCGCGGCGTTGTAAGCCGGGGTAATCACGAGAGACGACCATGGTGTTGTAAGCCGGGGCGGTTGCGAGAGACGACCACAACGTTGTAATCTAGGGCGATCAAGACAGATGACCGCGGCAATGTAAGCCAGTGTGCCCATGAGAGGCGGCGAGTCAGTTGTGGCATTGTTTGTAAAAACCATACCATGGATGCGACGGCTTGCCGCGTGCATTGGGTGGCTCATACTGAGGGTGGGTGTGCATGGTACCGGCGAGTTGATGTAGACCGTCCGGGGGGCAGTGACTCATGCGCATCCATTGAGCAGTGCGACACGGACGAACACCAACATAGAACGATGCTGGTGTGTGCTCCATCTCCATGGTATAAAGCCACTTGAATAATTGTCCCACGTAAAAATATTTGCAAGCCAAAGTAATTGTTCTCGGATGAAACATATACTTTCAAAATAGATTGGATAAATTTCTCCTGATATTTTTGTCGGATAAATGCAGACACCAGCAATGAATAATACTTGATGCAGTCAAACGATCACCTAGATGCACTTTGAAATTAGTAGTAGCACCCCATCGGTGAGTCTCTCTGTATACATTAGCTCCTCGTAGACGTTCTCTCCGGGTTCCTCGTACTCAAGCTCGACACTAGGGTCTATCCAAAGATAAAATAATACCAATAAACATACAAACCAATAGGCAATGCACAAAGAAGATGATGCATGTCCAAGTTAGTGCATTCGACATGGCAACCTAAGCTAGTCATGTTCCACATGCAAATATTAAGTTGTTTAGTATTCTGGACAGAAACACATATTTAATTGTATGAACATGCATGAACATGGCAAATAGGAAAGCTTCATGCGAAATTGATGCAAATGCATATGTAGAACGTTGCAAACGAGTAACGAAGCTCAGAGTACACTCACGACAAGTTACGAACGTTAAATGCAAAGAGGGAGAAGGACCTGGGCTATTCCTTGGTATTACAAGGATGCCACAAGATAGGGAATAAATACCAACAAGAATAGACCCAAAAATCAAACACAAAAATGGAGGGTAGCTCCCACAAATCACAAAACAATCTGTCCACAAATAGCAACATGTCATCTTGAAACACATGTATCAAGAGCTACAACAAGCTTTAAACCACAACCAAATCATGTACAGGAAGTATACAACCATGTCGACAAATCATCTATCTACAGAAACTTAAAAGGAAGCATGGATAAATGGCAATGAAGCTCATAAGATGGCATGTTGAATTAGGTTTTAGGGACTTAGTGAAAATTCTAGTTTAACAGATTCTGAGTTAACCCGATAGCAACTTGACAATAGCAAAACACTATTCTCCATCAAGTTTCGTGCCATGTAATTTAATAGGGCAATAGAGGGCAACATCTACTACAAAACACTAACACTGAGCATGAGCTAAAACATCACATATCAGTTAGTAGGATCCCCTAAACATGACGTGAAAATAACTATGGATTCTCAGACTTGGACAAATTTCATGAAGAGAATAGCAGAAGTTTATTTCAACATAGCATCTTTGAAAAGATATAAGTAAAAGATGAATTATCTAGTTGGAAAAGTAAAGGCACCAAATGACAGAGGGTGACAAGCACAACATTTCATGGCATTGGACCAACTCCAAGGGAGCACTATATCCATGGAATCATCCACACAACATCGGTAGAAAAATTACAACTTCCAACACTTAGAAAATATTTGAACAATGAGATACCATATCTCCTTAGCATGTTCACGGCAAGAAATTCACTAAAACACAAGTTGATCATGGCAAGGAAAAGTACCAGGGCCTAGTGCCCACAAAACACTACCACTTTCATGTTGACAAGAACATCATAGCATGCATGAATTAAATCCTACAAAAATCAAAAAATGTCACTTCATCACCAAATAATACTTTCACACAGTTGCTCCAATGACAAAACCAATGGCACCACTAATTTTGTGGGATTTTTCTACCCCAAAATCATTTGTCACACTCATATGTACAAGTAGATAAGATGCCCAAAACCCCAATCAAAATTCTCTACAAACACTTATTAGTCAAAACTTACCCAAATTGAATATTTCCCTATTTGGCATTGTCCTGATTTGGCAGGTTGGTAGATTAGGAAAAGAAACAAACAGAGAGGACAAAAAATCAAATATATAAAAAAGGGGAGGGGTCCCACTGGCAGTGAGCCAAGCCCCTCCCTGAGTATGATAGGGTGGCCTCACAGGGTCCACCTATCACACACACACATAGCACCCAGGGGTACACACGGACACACACTTCCACATAGGATCCACACCCACACACACAGAAGCACACCACGAAAAAATAAAAGGGCACGAGGGATTCGAACTTTTGACCTCTTGGTACTCCCCTGAGTCAAAACCATTGAGCTAGCGAAGCGGTACTCAATAGAGGAGGGGCTCTACGCTACAAATGTTAGCGCAAAGGGGATTCCCCTCTGACCGGCGACAGAGACACGATGGCGATGAAATTCCCAGTGAGGCAACGAACATCGACAACCGGAGTGCAACTAGGCGGGCTACGCACGACACAGAGAGGGGGAAGGTGACGACGATGCTCACTGCAGGGCTGCTCGAGGACGTGGCGAGGCGAAGATGATGAGCTGGCACTGCGTGATGAAGCATAGCTCCACACGCACGGTGCGACGACGGGGAGGCGATGCGGGGACACTTTGGCCTCCCTAGCGTCAGGAATGGGACGCGGACGGCATCAGGAACCCCGTGGGCATCTCGGAGGCCACGGAGAGGCCACCGGTGATGAAGGAGATGACGGAATCGAACGACAGCTCTCTGCTCTCTCTTTGAATCCAGAACTTTTCTCTATGTAACTTACCATGGGAAGGGAGAAGAAGGAGGTGAGAGGGAGATGGCGGCGGCTAGAGGGAAGCATGGAACCCTAGGCAGGGCAGGCAACATTATAGAGGTGCGGATGGACGGAACAACCTTGGTGTCCGTGAGGGCTAATGGCGCCGAGCTGGAGCTCGCTCTCTCGGCAGACTAACGGAGGGAGATGAAGCAGGTAGCTGCTAGCTGTCGGGCTGGGCTACAGAATAGCTAAGGCCCAAGTGGGCTCTGGCCACTCTCGCTCAGGAAAAACACAGGCTAACATTTAACAAAAGCACACTTGCAATAATTCACAAAGAAAAATAGAGGGATGTTTTGTCACATATAAAATATATTTGGATTGACAAAATTATACACTAATTTATAAAAAATGGAGTTGGCATTTTGAGCAAATAACATAAATCACATTTATTAATTATAACAAACTATTTTGGCAAAGATTCCAGAGACAACAGCTCCAAACATGTTTTATAGATTAATTACAATTCTAAACAGAATATTTGGAAGAGGTGCAACATTATTAAGGAGGTTAAGCAGCAAGTAAATTCATCACATGTTGCATATATTTGAGATAGGGAGGTGGTGGGCATAGTTTTTTTAATAGAAAGTTGATCTGAAGTTCATCACACCCAAAACCACACATGAACCCTACACATATCAACACCACAACACCATCATTCTCATCCACACATAAGATAGCATGAGGCAACATACATGGAGCAATTCTTGATAAGAAAACCAAAACATGAAGGTGAGAAATATTTTACAAATAAGGCAAGGGATGCACTTGGGCTATTACAACTCTCCTCCACTACACGAGGATCTCGTACCAAGATCTAAGAATGAAAGAACTCTGGAAATTCGGAACAGAGAAGATGCTCATGTCCCCAAGTGGTTCTTTTTCGGAATGATGAGACCACTTGACCTTGAGAAACTTGATTGATTTGTTGTGAGTCTTACGCTCAGTTTCTTCAAGAATAGCAATTGGATGCTCATGATAGGATGGGTCTTCTTGGAGATCAATGTCTTGGAGGTCAACGGTACGCTCAGGAGTCTTGAAGCACTTCCGGAGCTAAGAGACGTGAAACACATGATGCACATTTGAGAAATCTGGAGGAAGCTCGAGTTGGTAGGCAAGGTCACCCCTCTTGCCCACAATTTTGAAAGGACCCACAAAGCAAGGAGCGAGCTTCCCTTTGATGCCAAAACACTGAGTGTCCTTCATGGGAGAAAGTCTAAGATAGACAAAATCAATGATTCTAAAGGACACCTCCCGATGTTTGTTATCATAATAGCTCTTCTGTCGGGATTGGGCTGCTTTGATATTTTCACGAATGACATGGCAGATCTCTTCTGCTTTAGTGATCAGGTCATTTCCAAGAATTTGACGCTCACCGGTTTCAGACCAATTGAGCGGGGTGTGGCACTTCCTGCCGTAGAGAATCTCTTGGAAGTTGTTGTTGTATGAAAACTTGGTGAATGGGAGGCAGTCTTCCCACTTCATGCCGAAAGAAACCACACATGCCCTGAGCATGTCTTCGAAGATGTGATGGACTCTCTCAAGCTGACCACTTTTCTGAGGGTGGAAGGCAGTGCTGAAACGGATCTTGCTACTATTAGCAGTCTGGAAGCAATCCCAGAAATTGGAAGTAAAGAGACTTCCACGATTTGAGGATATGAGCCAAGGAATACCGTGCAAAGAGACTATCCTTGACGTATACAACTCTGCTAGCTGAGCTGCCGAGATAGATTCTTCGACTGGAAGAAAATGGGCAACTTTGGTGAGCTTGTCGATAACCACAAAGATGGCATCATTGCTCTCCTGGACCTAGGGAATCCAGTGATGAAATCATCTCCACGTAATCGAATTTCCACTCTGGGATAGGCAAAGGATGAAGGAGACTTGCTGGACATTGAGGTTCCGCCTTCACTCCGCGACAAAAATCACACTTGTTCATGAACTTAGAAATTCCATGCTTCATGCGAGTCCACGAGAAGGTTTGCTTGAGGTCCTGATACATTTTGGAACTACCTAGATGAATGTAGAGGAGAGAATTGTGTGCTTCATCCATGATAACCTTCCTGAGATCTCCATTTGGTACCACTAGACGGTCCTCAAAGAACAAGGTATCTTTGTCATCAACGCGAAAGAACTTATACTTTGGAATGCTCTTGGCCACACCTTTCTTCACTTTGTTCATCATTGCATCAAGAAGCTGAGCATCGTGAATCTGATCTTCCAGAGTCGGAGAGAGTTGAAGATTAGCAAGAAATCCTTGAGGAACAACTTGGAGATTGAGCTTGCAGAAGGCTTCACAAACATCGGGTTGAAGAGGCTTCAGGATGAGACTGTTCTAGTACGCCTTTCAGCTGAGCGCGTCTCCAATGACATTTGCTTTTCCAGGAGTGTACTCAATGCTCAGATTGTACTCCTCAATCATTTCCACCCAACGCATCTGCCGAAGATTGAGATTCGGCTGAGTGAAAATGTACTTCAAGCTCTTGTGACCCGTGAAAACCTCAACTGGTCTTCCCAACAATAGATGTCTCCACGTGAACAGAGCATGAACAATTGCCACCAACTACAAATCGTGAGTGGGGTAGTTCCTCTCGCTAGGCTTCAACTGACGTGAGGTATAAGGAACAATCTTCTTATCTTGCATGAGAACACCACCAAGACCTTGGAGGGAAGCATCATAGAACCCTTGGAAAGGCTTTGATTGCTCGGGAGGAACAAGAATTGGAGCTAAAGTCAGCTTCTCCTTGAGTGTATTGAACGCCACGTCGCACTCAGGAGACCAGGCATACTTGACATTTTTCTGGAGGAGGTTGGATAGAGGCTTGGAAATTTGAGAGAAGTTCTCAACGAATCTTCTACAGTAACCTACAAGCCCGAGGAAGCTACGAAGTTGATTGACATTCTGACGAGGCTCCCACTTCAACATTGCCTTAAGTTTCTCAGGGTGCACCTTGATGCCCTCGGCAGATATGATGTGCCCAAGGTAAACCACTTCATTGAGCGAAAACTCACACTTGGAGAACTTAGCATAGAACCGATGCTCTCTTAGCTTGTCAAGCACAAGACGGAGATGCTCTGCATGTTCTTCTTTAGTCTCCAAGAAAACAAGAATTTCATCCAAATACACCAAGACGAACTCATTTTTGAAAGGAGAGAATATGAAGTTCATAATTCTGGAGAAGGTCGGTAGCGCATTTGCGAGACCAAAGTACATGACTGTGTACTCGTAAGAGTGAAAAGTCGTCCTGAAAGCAGTCTTTGGAATATCTTCTTCACGAATACGAATCTGATGGTAGCCCATGCAAAGATCTAGCTTCGAGAAAACCTTGGCACATTTCAATTGTTCAAACAACTCATTCATGTTGGGAAGTGGGTACTTGTTCCTGATTGTATTCTTATTCAATGGACTGAAATCGATGCAAAGTCGGTCCGTGCCATCCTTCTTCTTAACAAATAGAACACCAAACCCCATGGTGAATAACTTGGTCTGATCAGACCCCGATGTTCTTGTTCATCTAGTTGTTTCTTCAGTTCATTCAGCTCTTTGGGGCCAAGCTTATAAGGATGCTTGCACACCGGCTCAGTTCCAGGTTCGAGATCAATCACAAATTCTATTGGCCTGTTTAGAGGCATTCCTGGCAATTCTTCCAGAAAGACATCTTCATACTCACAAACAACCGGAATCTGAGAAATGGCTGAGATTTCACCCTTCTCATTGAGAGAAAAGACACGAATCGTGTCATCGCGAGCTGCAAAAATGATCAGGTCTTCTGAAGGATGAGTCAATTTGACTTCTTTGGTTGACAATCAACATACGCCTTGTTAATAGCAAGAAAATCCATGCCAAGAATGAGATCAATATCGGAATTTCTGAGAACAATTGGAGAGGCCAGAAAAGAATAATTGCCCATCTTGATAGAGACATCCGGAACCACCATATTAGAGCTGAGACGCTTTCCCTGAGACACAACTTGCAATGCATTTGGTAAAATCTCCGCGGTAAAACTATGCTTTGATGTAAAACATGAAATAATGCGATGCACTAGTGTCAAACAAAACTTTTGCAGGAATAGAATTGACCGAGAGATTACACAATATCACTTGAGAAGAATCCTCTGCTTCAACTGCATTCACCATGTTCACTCTTGCTGATTTGGGGTTGTGCCTCACCATAGCATTGTCCGGAGGTACTGGAGGAGGAGGCAGAAGATGCCGCTGGTTGGTGCACTTGTTTGAGTAGTGACCCATATGACCACACTTGTGACACGTAACCTCTAAGAGCGGACGGAAGTTGCTTGGAGCAGGAGCATTTGCTGACTTGGGTGCTTGGGGCCTCTGCTGAAATCCTGGGTTGGGTGGGTGGGAAGGACCACGACCACCGTGTTGTCTCTGCCACTGAGGAGGACAAAATAAAGGTGGAGGAGGAACCCAATACATCTGCTGCTTAGGAACCATCTAAGAGCTGGAAGAAGAAGAGTAGGATTCCCTGGATAGCTTCCTTGAGTTCTCTAACCTGAGCTGAGTTACCTCGACCTTTAGAGCCATGTTATAGAACTGACCAAACTCAGAAGGCTCGTGCAGGACCAGACACGAATGAAGTTCATCCTTGAGACCACCTCTGAACTGATAAATCTTGGACTTCTCATCAGGAACATCTTGCTTAGCATAGCGGGCCAAATTCTGGAACTCGGCGATATACTGATAGACAGACTTGCTTCCCTGCTTCAGATGCCTGAACTTATCACGCATCTCCTTGACAAAGTTCACCGGGATATGATGAGCTCTAAAGTCACGGCAGAAATCATCCTAGCTGATAACACGATCGCACCTAGAATCCATGTATAGCTGCCAGCAATCTGCTACCCAACCTTTCAGCTGGAAGGTCCCAAACCTGACATAGATCGCAGGCCTAACATTGCTGCACTCAAAATGCTTGGTCGTGTCATGGAGCCAATCTTCCGCATCCAGAGGCTCATCAAGGGAAGTGAAGGACTTGGGCTGGTTGGCGAGAATCTGGTTGAGAGTCGTGAACTGAGGCTAATACTAGAAATTCCCTTGATGACCTTGATGTCCCTGATTCTTTCTTCCATCGTTTGAAGCAACACACCAGTATTCGCGTTGGTTGCGGCCATCAGAGCTTGCCAAGCGTCTGGCGGAGGCGGAGGTGGGGGTATGGGTGGTGGAGGGTTCGACTGCTCCCCATCATGACCTGGATTCCCGCGAGTTGGTGGAGCCATCGTGAAGACGGACAAGAACATCAACACACCATTGACAAAGATGATTGAAATAAGTTGAATCAAATGGCTTGAAAGGAATTCAACAAAATTGCATCAATGGCATCCATACTGAAAATTAGGAAGAATGCCTTCTTCTGGTTTGTGATAACATCAAAAGATCTTGAAGCCACTTGAATAAACACAACAAGGTATTGAGCTAAGATATGCTCGGAACAAATTTATAGACCCTCGTACATCTGAAGAAAGATAATTCTAGGGAAATACAGGAATTACCACCTAAGAACTTCTGAAATCTTTGGTTATGCAATCTGGTGTTCAGGATACAGGGAGGCAAAATATCTCCACACAACTAACAAGCCCAACACTCCAACTATATCAATTCGTCAACACATAACCAAGAAAACCTCGGAAATCGTGTACCTCAGACCTTCGAAAAACATCCGATATAATAGTTGTGGCAATACATCTAATCGCTCTCCGTAGTACTGGGTGGCGCCAAACTACTCTCACCACAAAGAATATTGACGCGTTTTCGATATCGGCAACCTCTATTATTCCGGAACTGCAATGATACAAATGTGACCACAACACCTCGGAGCTCCACTCTCCAGGACACAGCCATAACCCCTAAATGTCAGGCGGCACCAAGATTAAATGTTCTCATCACAAGATATCAGAATGATCCCAACAATACCCATGTGATCCTAGAAAAAAATTCGAGTGAGAAGAGGAGTAGAATTAAAAATTTGTAGGTCGAATACCTTGAAAGGGTATAGAATAGAGTTGTGGTCATCGGTACCTGTACCTGTAGTGTTGTAATCTTTAAGCCACGGGGACTCAGCAATCTTGTAACCCGGGTACCGAAACTATGTAAGCTCTTTGGTGAGGAAGGGTAAGTGGTGATGTTGCATCAAGCACCTAAGCATTGATTTGAGTGGCCAACTTACGATGAGAATAAGTAAATGTGGTGTCCCACGCATAACGGTCGAGAACTAGCATCATCACTAAGTGATCCTGAAGACCTACTTACGTCAAACATAACACCACCGTGTTCTCTCTCAGTTCATGTTCACGAGGAGAGACAATCACGGTTATGCACATAGTAGGTGCATGTTATTTAAGTTTACTTCAAGTTTGCTATAACCATGTGTTAAACAAAATTTCCAAGTTGCCACGTAACCGCGGGCATGGCTTTCCGAAACATTCAACCCTGCAGGTGTGCTCCAACTCATCCATAACAAACTAATCACATGCCGCGGAAATAACCTTGACCACGAATCTCATGATATTGCTAGGCAATTCCACTGGAAAACCGCAACCTCGAGATAACCCGAAGAAAAATCAGAATTCCTCACGCAGGACATTCGAGAAAGATAAAACAAGTCCAACAAGACCGCCTGATGTGTGGATGAACCCGATAAGAGACGCGTATCTCGTTCTCAGAACACGACCAGATGGGACTAGCTAAGGGGAAAACGAATCCCCGAGTTTCCTCAAGGTGGCCCTGCAGGCAGCCTGGTTTGGACCAACACTCGTGAGGAGCTCTGGCCCGGGTTGTTGATTAATTATCCACGGGGCAGCTAGGCCTGATGCATTTTTATTAGGTTTTTAAGCAAATAATACCAATGTTCGGTCTTGCCAGACAAGCTTTAAGCTAAAACGAATAGTCAAGTGGGTCCCCATAACATCCCCGATCATGTTAGGAGCACAAAATATGGAACATAACACTGGTAACAAGTAGCTAAGGCGGCAAAAGTGGAACAAAACACCGAGGAAAAGGCCAAGCCTTCCACCTTACCAAGATATATAGTTGCATTAAATTAAATAGCAGTAATATTGTGTTCTCTCTAGATAACCATGTTATCACATGGAAACAACCTACAACTAAGAACACTATAAGAGGGGCTGAGTAGCGCTATCTTAGCCAACCAAGGTTTGCTAGGTAGTGGAGGGGTTAGATGTTTTCATGGCAATTTAGGAGGCTCGACACGCATGTGGTAGGTAATGAAAGCATAAGACATCTAGCAAAGCCAAAAAATTGTCAGGATCCGGGTACAGTCATCTTGCCTGATGGGTCATCAGTGGGATACACAGCTGGGTCCTCGTAGACATTCTCTTCAGGTTCCTCGTACTCAGGCTCTCCACTCGGCTCTACCCAAATAGAAAATAATTCCAATAAACATACAAACAAATATGCAATGCACAAACAAGATGATGCATGTCCAAATTAGTGCATTCGACATGGCAACCTAAGCTAGTCATGTTCCACATGCAAATATTAAGTTTTTTAGTATTCTGGACAGAACCACATGTTTAGTTGTATGAACATGTATGAACATGGAAAATATGGATGCGTCATGAAAAATTGATGCAAATGCATATGTAGAACGTTCTAAACGGAGTAACGAAGCCCACAATACTCTCATGATAAGTTACGAACGTTAACAGGGACAAATGCAAAGATGGAGAAGGACTTGGCCTTTTCCTTGCTATTCCAAGGATGCCACTGGATAGGGAATGAGAACCAACAACAATAGATCCAAAAATCATACTAAACAATGCAGGGTAGCTCACACAAATCACAAAACAACTCCACACACAATCTGTCCACAAACAGCAACATGTCATCTTGTAACACACGTATCAAGAGCTACAACAAGCTTTAAACCACAACCAAAGCATGTACAGGAAGTATACAAAAATCTTGACAAATCATCTATCTACAAAGAATTAAAAGGAAGCATGGATCAATGGTAATGAAGCTCACAAGATGGCATGTTGAATCAGGTTTTAGGGACTTGGTGAAAATTCCAGTTTAACAAATTCTGAGTTAATGAACGACCCACTTTCAGGAGATGGAAGGCAGTTTTTCTTAATGATATGTCCCTATTATCTCATAGAATTAAGGCTACCTATAGGGATGATCTCCTTAAATGGATTTCCTATTCACCTCCTTGAGGTTAGTTTAGTTTCACTTCATTAACTCTATAACTTCTTAGACTAGCTTCTGACCTGTAACCCTTTATCTGCAATAAAAGAAAAGGCCGTGGGGTGTTTTTCCCCTACAGTAGTTGGTAAAAAAAATCTGAGTTAATCTGATAGCAACTTGACAACAGCAAAACACTATTCTCCAGCAACATCTACTAAAAACACTAGCACTGAGCATGAGCTAAAACATCACAGATCACTTGGTAGTATCCCCTAAACATCACAGATCTAAAATAACTACCGATTCTTAGACTTAGACAAATTTCATTAAGAGAATAGTAGTAGTGGATTTCAACAAAGCATATTTGACAGGATATAACTAAAAGATGAATTATCCAATTGGAAAAGTAAAGGCACCAAATGACATAGGGTGACAAGCACAACATTTCATGGCATTGGATCAACTCCAAAGGAGCACTATATCCATGGAATCATCCACACAACATGGGTAGAAAAATTATAGATTCCAACACTTAGAAAATCTTTGAACAATGAGACAACCATATTTTCTTAGCTTGTCTAAAACAAGAAATCCACTAAACCACAAGTTTATCATGGCAAGGAAAAATACTAGGGCCTAGTGCCCTCAAAATACTACCACTTTCATGTTGACAAGAACATCAAAGCATGCATGAATTAAATCCTAACAAATCACAAAATGCTACTTCATCACCAAATAATACTTTCAAATAGTTCCTCCAATGAAAAAACTAATAGCACCACTAAATTCCTGGGAGTTTTCTACGCCAAAATCATATATCACACTCATATGTACAAGTACATAAACTGCCCAAAACCCCAATCGAAATTCTGCACAAGAACTTATAAGTCAAAACTTGCCCAAATTGGATATTCCCTATTTGGCATTGTCCTAATTTGGCAGGTTGGCAGATTAGGAAAAGAAACAAATAGAGAGAACAAAACAATTAATAAAAGGGGAGGGGTCCCACCTGTCACACACACACAGCACCCAGGGGCACACACGACACATACTGCCACATAGGATCCACACACACACATAGAACCATGTCGGAAAAAATAAAAGGGCAAGGGGGTTTGAACCCCTGACCACTCGATACTCCTGTGAGTAAAAACCACTCGGCTAGCGAAGCGGTACTCAACAGGGGAGGGGCTCTGCACTACAAATGTTACCACCAAGGGGATTCTCCTCTGACCGTTGACAAAGACACGATGGCAATGAAATTCCCGGTGAGGCGACAGCAATCGACAACTGGAACGCGAATAGGCTGGCTATGCACGAGAAACAAAGGGGAAGGAGACGACGATGCTCACTACGGGGCTGCTCTAGGATGCGGCGAGGCGAAGATGACAAGATGGCGCTGCCTGATGAAGCGCGGCTCCACCCACACGGCACGATGATGGGGAGGCGACACGGGGACATTCCGGCCTCCCTAACGTCAGGAACAAGACGCGGACTGCATTAGGAACCCCGCGAGCATCTCGGACGCCACGGAGAGGCCACCGGCGATGAAGGAGATGATGGAATCAAACGACGGCTCTCTGCTCTCTCTCTGAATGTAGAACTTTTCCTCTAACACTTACCATGAGTAGGGAGAAGAAGGAGGGGAGAGGGAGATGGTCGCTGCTGGAGGGAAGTGTGGAACCCTAGGCCGGGCAGGCGGCTTTGTAGGGGTGCGTATGGACGAAATGGCCTCGGCATCCATGAGGGCTCATGGCGCCGAGCTGGCGCTCGCTCTCTCTACATACTGACGGAGGGAGACGGAGTGGGTAGCCGCTAGCTGTCGGGCTGGGCCGCGGAACAACTATGGCCCAAGTGGGCTCTGGCCACTATCCCTCAGGAAAAACACTTGCAATAATTCACATGGAAAAATAGAGGGATGTTTTGGCACATATAAAATATATTTGGACTCATAGAATTGTACACCAATTTATAAAAATGGATTTGGCATTTTGAGCAAACAACATAAATCACATATATTAATTATAACAAACTGTTTTGCAAAGACTCCACAAACAACAATTCCAAACATGTTTTATAGATTAATTAGAATTCTAAACAGAATATTTGGAAGAGGTGCAACATTATTAAGGAGGTGAACCAGCAAGTGAATTCATCACATGTTGCATATATTTGAAATAGGAGAGGTGGTGGGCATAGTTTTTTTAATAGAAAGTTGAGAGGAAGTTCATCACACCCAAAACCACACATGAACCCTACACATATCAACACAACAACACCATCATTCTCAACCACACATAAGATACCATGAGGCAACATGAATGATGACATGATGATTATGATGCCATGATGCAAAAGACATGGAGCAATTCTTGATAAGCAAACCACAATGGCAAAACAGGAAGGTCCACATGAGAAATATATTACAAATAAGGCAAGGGATGCACTTGGGCTATTACAAGAGCGTGCCTTGCGCTTCGCCTCCTTGGCCTTGGCCTGCTTGTCCTCTAGTTTTGCCCCTGGAAGATCGTGGAGCGAGAGGCAGCCCACCTCGGTCTTAGCGCAATTGTATGCTAGATTGAACATCTCCAAGGCTGAGCATAGTTCGTCGTGGATGGCGAGCTCCTCCTTCATATTGAGGTCCCTAACGCCGTCGGAGAATGTGGAGCTGACGGCCTCATCCCATGCCTTCGGGATCTTGAGGTGGGTGATCATGAAGCGTTGTATGAATTTGTGCAGGATCTCTCCCTCATGCCGCTTCGCATGGCGCAGGTCGTTCAAGGTGAGTGCACGATCTCGGGTACCTTGGAAGTTGTCAACGAAGCGCTTGCGCAGGTTGTCCCAGGAGGTGATGGACTCCTCGGGGAGGTTGGAAAACCAGGAGAGTGCGCCGCCTTTGAGCGCCATGGCAAACCCGCTCGCCATGACCTTGTTGACACCGCCTGTCGACTGGATGCATACTGAGTAGAGTAGTAGGAACTTAGCAGGATCTGCGGTGCCGTCGTAGCGTGAGGGTAAGTCGGGCTTGAAATTGGGGGCCACACGGTCGAAAGAAGCTCCCGAGCAATGGCACGACACCCACCGACCCAATGAGCGCTGCACACTCGACAGGGGGCTGGTCTTGAGGCTCCCGAGGGGGAGCTTCGTGGTGTGCCCATTGCGGTGTTGGTTCAGCTGCGCGCGGAGGGCACACGCGTTGACGCGCGGCCTCAGCACCACCTGGCAGCTTATTCATCTCTCGCTCTCGCCCGCGGCTCGCGGGGTGGGTCACGTGGGTGTGCTTCCTGCCTTGGCTCGGTGTCGACGTTGCGCTGCGGAGGAGTGGGTGGTGCACATTGGGCCCCGTTGTCCGCCAGAGAGGGTTGGGGACGGAACGAGTAGCAGAGCGTCGAGGCATCACCAGCGGCAGTGACAAGCTGCACGATGCACCCGAGCCAGTCGTCGTTGCGGTCGGGAACAGGGCGGTAGCGCAGCTATTCGTGTGCCATGGTGAGCATGCCCGACCCACGCACTAGCCCGGGACGAGCGTGGGATGACGACTCGATAGCTCAAACGATCGACGGAGTGGTGGTGCAGCCATTGCATTACGGGGAGACCGGCTGGAAGGAGTCTTGTCACTCGCGGGCCTCCAGCCCTGTGGGGGCATTTTCCATAGGAGAGCGGGTCTGTCTCGTGGCGACGTGACCCACGGACGCTATCTGACCAACGTGGGCAGCCTGGAACTTGGCGCAAGCCCGTCGAGCACTAGACATCGGAGCGGCGAAGCGGAGGAAGAGCATGGCTTGAGGAAGACTTCGGCACGGCCCCTACCTGGCATGCCAAATGTCGGATTTCTGGCTCCCCAAAACCCGAAGAAGTTCGAACATAGGGGTGTGTGCGAAGATCCCCTGTAGCCTCGCCCTACCTATCTCACTACACGATGGTCACTAGGACAAACTCACACGAAGACGAGGAAGCAGATGCACACAATGATATAGCCATGTTCGGGCCACTACGAAGCGTAATACCGTACTCCTGCTTCGGTGGATTTCCTCACAAGGAGGTTGGAGGATGAACTAGTACAATCGTGCTGTGCCTCGCGCGAGGCCTCTGGTGGAGTTTCCTCTCTTCCGTTGTCTCTCCTTCCGTCCTCCTGTTCTACGGTGCAACCTACTCTCTATTTATAGTGCCCCGGGTCCTCTTCCCTTATCTCTTTGGTGGGAAGGGATCCCACAACTACCAAATTCGAAGGCGGACATGCGTACATATTTATCCTGATGAAAGTTGGTCTTCGCATGCAAAGTGTCTATTGATGATGCAGAGGTGGTCTCGGTGATGCCATCCTTGCTGCTGGCCTCGTAGTTGTGGCCTCGTTACACCAGAATGGAAATCTTTGGCAGATGCTTTGGGAACCCGCGTATGCCCTCATCCCCTTTGCACCAAAGGGGAAACTAGGCAATTGGCACACTGGCACCCGCCTATCCTTCCTTGCGTCATCCCTGTCCTCCCCGGGCCGGGCGCTGCATAAAGATCTATGCCGCTCCGGAGGGGTCCTAGGGAGGCCTGCTCCCCACGGGTATTGGTGTCGCCTCCCCTCATGAGCTTAAGGCTCTCATGAGGGTCTGGTCTTGAATGGTGCTTCACAAGGCCATGCCACGCTAACATGGTGGGCCATGTCCTCGGCCACAGGCAGGCAGGTCTTGGTCCCCCATTCCTAGAACACCGACAAAGTCTATTACTGGGTGGGAAGGCGGCTTGATGTGAACGTTGTTATCATCATGAGACGGCTGATACTTGCTCAAGTTTAGCTCTTATGCAAGCTTGCATACAGGAGGCCTCATATCTTTGACACATCTAGGAAATTCACCTTCAATGAAATCGGTGACATCGTCATTGAATTATGGATACTCGCCAACCAACTCTGTTGGGTCTAGCTCTGATTGCCATGCTTTGGCCCGACTTAAAGCGGTAAGGGCTCCTGAGCAGGCGGCTGACAGTTCGGTTTCTTGAATCTGCGTTGGGATAGTTGATAAGTGCTCCATCACAATCTTGGTGAGTGGCGGGGGCTTTTTGCCGAAAGATATAGCTAAAATTGTTCGCAGAGCCCCAACATATAGCTTGTTTGTCAGTGCAAAGACGACTTTTAGCTTCAACAACATATCCTACCCAAGGTTGGCACTCCTCGCGCCTGTCATGCAATCAAGAGCATCAATTAGCAATGGATTTCTATGTTGCCATGCAATATAAGGCGTCATATCGTTCATTTATGATTATTCCATAGAGATCAAGTTTTGCACTTACCGAGGATGGCGACTGTCATCTGAGATATTTGTTGTGTTAATCTGGTAAGCTCTTCAGTGACCGGCTCAAGGCGTTTCTCAGTGTCTTCTGCATGCTTCAATAAGGCACTATTTTTTTGACTCAATAGTCGATTTCTTGGCAATAAAATTGCTCTTCAGCTTCTCAATTTCTTCCAAGGCGGACTTTAGTTTTGCCTCAGCCTTGCTGCTCTTAGCTTCTAGCGCTTTTACCCTTTTGTTTAAGACGCCAAGTTGTGACTCTTTCAAGGTTAACACTTCCTGCAGAGAGATTGATGATTATGATTGGACATCATTTTTTCAAACAAGGTTATTCTACTTCGATTATCCAAGTCCCAAGCACATTGCAAGCAATGCACTCGGCACTTGGTGGCTAATGTAGGACATTTCAAACTATATTAAGACCAGAATCATCTTTTCCAAAATAAACCAGCCCTCAGGGGCTACGAGTGCATGTTTGCAAAGTGTTAAATTGGAAGACCTGACTCATCTTTTTCAAGATAAACTGGCCCTTGGGGGCTATGAGCACATGTTTCCAAAATGTTAAATTGGAAGACCCGACTCATCTTTTTTAATATCAACCGACCCTGGGGGGCTACGACCGCATTTTTGAAAAGTGTTCAATTGGAAGACCCGACTCATCTTTTTGAGATCAGTCGGCCCTTGGGGGCTACACCATTATATATCTACTGGATGGAAGGGGAAAGTTAATACCTCATATTTCTTCTTCATCATGTTGACTAAGGCAACCTCCATATCACGGCTTGTATGAAGGTGGTTTCAAATAGCCTGCATGCAGCTCGCTAGCGCTGAATGTTGCATAGTCTTGTAGATCCAGCTTTGATTTGCCTTTTTCCAATGAAGGCGACTCTTCTTTTTTCTTCGCCGGTACATTGGAGGCTCCTGGCGCCTTATAACCTGTATTTGTTATTACCACATCATCGGTGCTCTTCTCAGAAGGGAGTTCTTTAATTGGTTGAAGAGGAGCTGGACTTGGCGGGTTACACTCATGGACCATGTCTGCATCCGCGTCCATGGCATTAGAAAGAACTTCCTCAGCCTGCAGAGACGGTTCATATTGCTAGGTGGCAGGGTCTTCACAATTTTGAATTGGGGCCTTGGGAGGCTTCGACGCCTCATTCTCGGGCTCAGAGAACTCAGAGATTTTGAGAGAGCCTCCCATTTTTTGCTTCTGGCTAGTTTTTTCCTTGGCTCCGTGAGAGGATTAAACAAGTTTATAAGCACATGATAAACAAAGGTTTTTAGATATTAGCAGAGGTAAATCATTTACCTAGGCTGAACAATGAAGACACGTAGCTAGGTGCTAGTAGAGTCGCCAGAGGACGAAGGTGTTTCCTGATAATTAGAGTTGGAAGGATTAAAAGAGTTTTTCTCATGAGACCGGCACGGGAAAAAAATAAAGTTGGACTAAGAGGTACCCTAGCGCGACGTTTCCTAGGAGTCGGAGTGTTGGATAAACCAACCATAAGATCTTCAGAGCTGTTGCTTTGGGTTTGACACCTAGACTCATGTTGTTGCTTCTTCAAAAGAAAGTTGGGGTCCAAGTGAGCAAGAGGATGTGAAACTCTTAGTTTCCCGATGATCCGCCGTGTTTTTTTCTCTTGGCAAGGGTTCTAAGTCGGAGGAGATGGAAGTTACCTCTGTTGTGCCGGCTTAATTTGTCTGTGTTTTGTCCTGAGAGCACTCAGCATCAATAAGTTGCATTAAAAGAAGGCCAAGGGAGTGAAGTTCTATCTCCGAGTCATCTAGTGCAAGTAATTCTTCCGCGGTTTGTTGGTAGGGCGACCCTGACCACGAGTTTTTGCAGTCATGGTTTTCTTCTTCGATGTTGAGGTTGCAGTTATTTTCTTCTTCCAAAAGGAAGAACTGGCCTACATATATACACGTTGACAGGTTTAAAAAGATATAAAGGACAAAATTTGGATGGGAGGAGATTTACTCAAAGGTTTTGACCTTTGGGGGCGGGTTACGAGCACAAAAAGGGCTCAATCCAACCTTGTTACAAGCCTCTCGAGGTTCTCCAAGTAGTGTTTTCACAATTGTGTTGACTTCTTGATCTGTCAAGGGTGTTTGATTGTAGCGCTGGGGAACATTCACATTGCCAGTGTATTGGCACATTAAGCCACCTCGTCGGCTCAATAGTAAAATCCTCCAAGAAACCTAGCAGCGGGTCAGATCGACACCCACTAAACCGTTGGATATTAAAGCTTGGATCCTTCGTAATGTATGAGCATATTGCGCACGCTCTATGGTGGATAACCTATCAGGCAATTGGCTGCTGGTTGTCAGCCAGCAGGGATGGTAACCCGGCAAGGGGTTCTCTCCAGCCGGACCGGTGCTTCTGCAATAGAACCAAGTACGATTCCAATTTTTCGGATGTCTAGGCAGCATGGTGGTGGGAAAGGTTGCGTCTCTCCGTCTCTGGATGGAAACACCTCCAAGCTCGAGACTAGGTCCATCTGTTATCTCAGTCTGGCGATTGAGGTGAAAGAAATCTCTAAAAAGATCAACAGAGGGTTCTTCTTGTATATATGCCACACAGAATACTTGGAATTGGCATAAGTCGGTGACATTGTTGGGGCCAATTTCTTGTGGGCAAACCTTGTCAAAATGCAAAGTGTCTAGGAAAATTCGTGACCCGGGTAGTGAGAAACCACGGAGAAGATGGTCTGTAAAGATAACAACTTCACCCTCTCCTGGTTTGGGAGTAGTTTGTGCACCTGTAACCCTCGAGTGTTTGTTTCCTTGTCAAGTAAATCCCCCATAGCTACATATTCGTTAAACATGAGCTTAGATACACCAGAGGCTACCCAGTCGCAAGAAGAGGGAGTTTTGGCCATGATGGCAGGTCGAAAGCTATGGACAAGGAATAGAATTACGACGGGTTAAAAGGGCAATGGTGTGCTGCGTAAACGATACATAGCAAGCCAATGTTAATAATAAGACGACAACTTGACATGGCGAGCTATTTAAAAACTATGAGCCACCACCAATACAAGTGAGGTGTATCAGGACGCAAGATATGGTGGGTTATATTATGCAAAGGTGAGCCGACATGATGGCGGGTCAATAAATCAAAAACTATAGAGAATACTGTAAAGTATGGGAAAACAAGTTTTACAAGTTACAGCTACTCCTAAAGATCTACAAGCGGAAGAAAAAACGGAAATAAATTACCCTAAAAGACAGTGAGGGAAGAATTGGCAGGAAATGTACGGATTCTGAGGAAGAAGCGATCTACTCAAGATGCAAAATGGATGCTAATGCTAATACCGCGTCGTTTGGCAAGTATTCCTAGCTGAGAAGTTTATTCCTTTCAATCCAAAGATATGAGCTGAGAAGAATAGCGATGTACTGAGAAGAACTCGAGTGACCTACTATGGATATGGAAAGGTCAAGAGATAGAACCTTATATGACGGGGATGAATAGCACATGCCGCTGAACTCTAGCCGCAACAGGTTGATGCAGCTGCCTTGATGAGATGGATGGCGCAGTACAACTGGGGCGGAGGACCTCCAGTCGTAGGGAGCATCGAGGGGAAGAAGAAGAAGATGCGGTGGGGCAAAGTGAAAAGGACGCCCCCATGCTTATTTATAAGGAGAGAGTGAGGGCAGAACAAAAACAGTCAGGCACGAAAATCGAGGGGTCGTGATAATGACTGTGGCTATAGGAGGCGCCTCGATTCTCAGAATGGTCAGTCAAATACAGAGATCTGTGGTGACATCATGAAGTTTTTTCTAGATTTATCAAAGGTGACATCATCCTTTTTATGGCGGGTTGTGAAGGTTTGATTGACAATAAATGCATAGAAGAATTTGGGAGTGTGCCAACAAGAAGAATTGAACATTGACATGCACAAGTACAAATCAATCTAGAGCCTAATGTTGGGGATATAACCCCATGATTTAACCCGCCATGTGGGGTCGTGTTAAGCTCTTGGCAACTCAAAAGGTAAAACCATCATGGGCCTAGAAGACCGAGACAAGCCAAGGGACGATTCGCCAAGCGGGCCAGAAGAGGCCTAGAGCCGAGCGATGGTGCATAACCTGAAGGCGTGGGCCAAACAAGGGTGTTTGGTTGAAGGAGGCAAGGCGTCTCAGAGACAGGATCGGTCACGAATACAAGCCAGCCCGAACTATTGTAAGCCTAGGACCTCAACCTTTGTATATAAAGGCGAGTCCCTGCAGCTGCTTAGGGAAAGTCACAATCCAGTGATAGCTAGGTCAAGCGATTCCGCTTCCTTGCAATCGGTATCATCAGCAATACACACAACATGACGTAGGATTTTACCTCTATCAGAGGGGTCGGACCTTGGTAAACTCGTCTCTTGTTTCCGACGAACCCCTTCGAGTCGCCACATAGCAAAGATGGCCTCACACCGAAGTTCTCCTATGAGGACATCTGCGATGACAAAATCACGATAGTTGGTGCACACCATATTCAATCATTATACAAAAAAGTAGGGTCTGACTTACCTATCCCTCTAGCTGCTTAGGGCAAGTCACCATCCAGCGATAGCTAGATCAAGCGATTCCGCTTCCTTGCAATCGATATTATCAGCAATAGACAGACAACATGACGTAGGATTTTACCTATATCAGAGGGGTCGGACCTTGGTAAACTCGTCTCTTGTTCCCGACGAACCCCTTCGAGTCGCCACATAGCAACGATGGCCTCACACCGAAGTTCTCCTATGAGGACATCTGCCATGACAAAATCACGATAGTTGGTGCACACCATATTCAATCATTATACAAAAAAGTAGGGTCTGACTACGGACGAAATCAAACAAAAAATGATATCCATCCTTGTTATCCCAGGCTTCCATCCTGGAACCCATCCTAGATTGATGAAGAAGACGAGGAAGAACTCCAAATCAAAGAAGCATCACGCTCACATAATAGCTATGCTTTACCTGTACCTGCATTTATTGTTGTAGTAATTTGTGAGCCACAGGGATTCAGCAATCTCATTTCCAAGGGTACCAAGACTAGCAAAGCTTAAGGGGTGAGATATGGTTAAATGGTGAGGCTGCAACAAGCACTAATCATCTATTTGAGTGGCTAACTTACGAGTATCTAAAATAAGTATAGTTGCCTACGCATAACAAATGTGAACTAGTAATGACCATTAAGTGATCCTAAACAACTGCTTACGCCAAACATAACTCCATCATGTTCTCTCTCGGATAAGGACTCATGAGTAGAGAGAGTCACTAATACTCACACAATTGGTGTATTTTATTTGAGTTTCCTTCAAGTTTGCTATGATCAGATGTTAAACAAATTTTCCAAGTTGCCACGTAACCGCGGGCACGGCTTCTCGAAAAGATTTTACCCTACAGGGGTGCTCCAACTCATCCATCACAAATTAACCACAAGTTGTGTTGAATGACCTCGAACAAGGAAAACCCGTGATCTCCTTGGAAATTCTATTAGAAAACCTCAACCTCGAGATAGCCCAAAGTATCCTCAGAATCCCTCGCACAAGACGATCGAGAACGGTAAAACAAATCCAGCAAGGCCACCCGGCAGGCCAGATCCCAATAGGAGCCACGCATATCTCTATCTCGGGGCACTACCAGATCACTAGTACGTACGGTGGCCTCCCTCGAGTTGCCCCGAGGTGGCCCCACAAGTGGCTCTAGTTTGGACCAACACTCATGCGGAGCACTGGCCCGGGTTGTTGATTAAAGATCCTCGCATTAATTACTCCCGATGCAGGTTTATTAGTTATTAGGCAAATGTAGTACCAATGTTGGGCCTTGCCAGACGAGTTTTATCCCAAAATGAAAATCAAGGGGGTCCCCATAACAAACCTGAGCATGTTAGGAGCGCTCAATATGGAACATAACACTGGTACAAACGTAACTAGGGCGGCTAAGATGGAACAAAACATGAACAAAAGGCCAAGCCTGTGATATAGCCGAGCATATTAAGGATGATAGACTACTCAGATCAATCAGGAAATCCTTCTTTTTCGGGATCCCATTTGAACATAACTCCCAAGTTACGCATGCTTGGCTTGGAGTAGTTCTAGGATGGGTGACCGACCGGGAAGTTGGTCTCGGGTGCGCACGAGTGAGGACAAATGTGCAGAAAAGACTAGTATTGATCTATTAGGCCAGTCTAGATCCCGTCAGGAGTAACGACCACCGACGGGTGTGTACGGGGCATTACAAGTTGGTATCAGAGCCGACCCTCATGTTAAACAGATGTTTGCCCACAAGTGCACGGTGATGTTGTTCATGAAGTTTGTGACCTATCGTGGCACACAGAATGACACATGTATCAGACTGGAGGCACATATGTTTGTGCCAAGAGTGAACATTCCTGTGACCTGATGAGGACATCGGTTCCTTTGATTGGTGTTGTTTGTGATATCCTGCATATTAGGGATGATATACTACTCATATCAATAAGGAATTACTTCTTTTCCGGGAGCCCATTCGAACAGAACTCAAAAGTTAAGCGTGCTTGGAGTAGTTTTAGGATGGGTAACCAACCGGAAAGTTGGTACGGGGTGCACACAAGTGAGGACAAAGTGCGTAGAAAAGATTAGTATTGATCTATGAGGCCAGTCTAGATCCCGCCAGGAGTAAAGACCATCGACCGGTGTGTCCGGGGCGTGATAGTCTTCCACCTTTTACCAAGTATATATGTGAACTAAATTACATAGCAGTAATATTGTGATATATCAAAATATCCATGTTGTCACATGGAAGCAATTTCACCTACAGCTAGAAACGCTATAAGAAGGCCGAGCAAGCAGTAACATAGCCAGACAATTGTTCGCTTGGATATGGAGGGTTAGAGGCTTATCATGGCATATTTGGGAGGCTTATCAAACAAGTGGTAGGTAGCATTACATAGCGATAGAATAACGAGAGAACTAGCACGACAATGATAGTAGTGGTATCCAGGGAAAAGATCATCTTGCCTTAGATCCCGCTTGGCAAAAGAATGAATCCATAAAGAAGATGAGCCAACGTAGTCAAACGAATCCTCACACTCCAAATGCTTCCGGAACTCTACCAAGAAAAAGCAATCCGAAAACAACAATCGACACATGGAAAACCACAACATATGCAGGACATGATGCGAAAACAACTATGATGCATGTCCATACGATTATGCAAGGCACGAAGAAGCACACAACAAATACTACACATTAAGTCAAGTTCAATATGCAACGAGTTACATATTGACGAAACTCCAAATTTGAATTACTTAGTTCATTCCCTTTTATGTACACACAATATTAAATGTTGTCAAACATGGCAAGAGGTGAAGAAAAATAAACTACACTATCTATGCATCTTAAATGAGGTTGGAAACAACTTATAGTATTTCCGAAGCAACCCCATATGCAAATTATGAGTTTGGTCTAGATCTGAACTAACCATGTTTTACATGTGTTAAACAGCAAAATACATTGCAGTAAACAATTCTACATGTTAATCTAGTCGATTTACATATATGGAACATACAAACCGGAGCTAGGGTCTAAAAGATATGACCAACACAAGATGAATATGCCATGAATGTGAAATGCATGAAAATAACAACCACAAGCATTTCAAAACATGGATTCAACATCATAATACGATCCTACATGAAATTATAAGCAATTTTTATATATGGAATGATGAAAACGGAGCTACGTTTTGACCACAATCACCAATACAAGTCTTAGTAGAAATCTGCTCAAAAACAGCAAGATGGCTTATTGCAACCCACAAATCAACAAGCTACAGCCATCTAAAATGCACAAGAAAGACATGGTGATCTATCCTACATGATGCACAACAATTCATCTAACTACAACAACATGAATGGAAGCAAGGATCAATGGCAATTGAGCTCACAAGATGGCCTATTGAATCAGTATTTAAGGACTTGGTGAAAATACCAGTTTTTAACAAAGCAATTTTTATCACGAAGGCATATTGGCACAATAAAACTATATGTTACTATGCATATATTGGCATGAAACTTAACATCATGCTAGATGACATTATGCACTACAAGTAACTACATTGTACCAACCCAAAAGGGGATGTGGATCATTAGCAAAACACATGGCAAGACAAAGATATAGGAGATTCCAGACATAGAATTATTTTCAGCATATCAAAATAGGAACATTTCATGGCATGTTGGAAACAAGAAAATAACACCTAAACATGGATTAACATGACAAACAAAAACACCAATGGCTAGTGCACATGTCAAAGGGCATATCCCATGTTCAAAATTAATTCATATGATGCATGGATTTAATCACAACAAAAATAACAAAAGGGCATCACAACAAAAATAACATGCACACACATTTACTCAAATTACAAAACTAATGCTATAGATAAATAACTTGGATTTTTCTACCACAAATCATATATAATAAGTATAGGTTCATGTAGTAAATATGTCACAATTAATTATGCAAGTTTATGGCATTAACCTACTAACAAGTTATGTTTGAAAATTAATTCAAAGAACAAGTTACATGTTTTTTTGAAAGTGGGATATAATTAATCTACACCAAATTCTATACATTTTCCATATATACAATATTTTAGACTGGTGCATGATTATGAAGTTATTAGCAATTTAAAATCATGCCTTTTCTGTAAATAGGTAAGTCCTTATAATTTGACAAATCGGTGCGTAGCTAAGAAATACTACTGGCTGAATCTACGCAAAACATAGGCTAACCAACACCGAACGCGGGATAGAAAATATCTCTCACGGGCATGACAGAAACACAGAGAGGGGGCTCACCATGGGCCAAGCCCAGTCGGTGAGGAGGTTGAGGCAGGTTGGCTCGGCCTTGGGACTTGACGGAGATGAGGCCTAGCTGGGCGCTAGCTCACTGGAGGCGGCCCACGTGGGCGAGTGAGAGGTTGGCACTGGATCGGGCGAGCGGGACGCTCATCCTCTTCGCACGATGCAGAGGACTGAGGTCATGGCGGCGCTGGGGATGGCAAGGCGATGCCCTCCACGAGACGATTGCGAGCATGAGGCGAGGGGCGGCCAGATTGTTGCCATAGGGCTTGATCCAAATCGGATCTGGTGCGGCGGAGCTCCTCCTGCGGCTGACTAGGGCATGTTGGGGTCGCGAGGTGGTGGTGCGGGTCAGGGCCGGCGGAGGCCATGGACGTGGGGAGAGCTTCTCCGAAGAGCAACCATAGTCGACGGTGGGGGTAAGGCATAGCCAGGCGGCCGGGCAAGCTCTGGAGGTGGAGGCGCCATGGACAGGGGCTTGCGGGTGACGGTGGTGCACGAGAGGTGAGGATCTGGATCGGAAGCTCTGTGACAGCCCAAGTGTTGTCCCTACCTTTTATGGCATGTAATCTATTGTATGAACCTTGTGTCATGAGCTTAATGTATGATTTGCAACTTGTCATCCATGTGTTGTCTTGCATTCATGCATCATGCATCATAGCATTCATCATGCCATGCTTGTTTTTCATGTGACCTTGTATGGTGTGGTTGGTTGTGAGTGTTACTTGTGGTGGGTTGTGATTGGATCATGGGTGCTAACCTCTTTCTCTTCCCTCTCTTTTGCTTTTCAACAAAACCCCAACTAACGCCCTTTAGCTCCCATCGTATTTTTATAAACAGAATTAACTTGCTTTTAAATTACTTAAAAATGTTCAAGAGGTAGCCCTACATATATTATTAATCTTGAGAGTGGTTCTTTAATGTTTGGAGTTTGTATGTTTGTGGCATTTAAATATCAGGGGGCTGCCTATTTTAAAATATTTAAAATTACTTGTCCTAAGAATCTTCTTAATATTTTTATTAAATAGTGCCTAGCAGGACGTAGGGTATTACCTCCATAGGAGGGCCCAAACCTCGGTAAAGTTGTGTCCCCTTCGTCTCCTATTACCGTCGATTCTAGTCTCACAGTTCAGGACCCCCAACCCGAGATCTGCCGGTTTTGACACCAACAATGGTGGTTTCATTGAGAGTTCTTCTATGAGTGCCGAACGAATCGATGGCTCACCTCATCGCAAGCAGCGAGATCTGCATCCAGGGGACTCTCGCCCCCGATCAGAGTCTCACCGGCAATGACATCTTGTCACATGCCAACCTCATCACCCGTCATGGCCAGATCGGAAGCTTTCCCCCAATTAGAGCATCAAGATTGGAACCTTAGAGTTCACAGCTGATTCACGGGGAACATTTGTTCTAATGGAACCCTCAACCTTCAAAGAAAAACCTCTAAGTCCATACGCTTTAACGCCGAAGACATCAGGTCCCATGGTTGGATGGAACACAGATCCACTTCGGCATAGCTCTGGAACCATCACGCCGCTTGATGACTCCACAAGTATCAACAACACACATCCTGCCATCACCTCATTCTTAAAGGAGTTGTTCGATTAGATCGATGCTATGCGTATATCGGGTGACCAGGTTCTGATCAAGGATTGGCTCGGGATCAGACGCGATGACAAGGAGATACAAGTCCCTCCAATCGCCCACCTTGTTGCTATCATCGAGTGTCCGGCCGCGGATTTTGCCCGACAGCCGAAATTGAAAACTGTCTATACCTCAGTGAACTAGAGGCTGGTAATCATTTTAAAGACGGACTGTCTATACCTCAGTCCTCGATCACCTCATTCGCGCGATTTGGAAGCTATAGTTCCGAACACTCGATGCAGCATGGAATCGAATGTTTTCCCACACACCGCCCAAGACGACCATCCAATTATCGCACCAAAGACTATGTCTTTTGACTTTCGAGATATCAAGGAACTACAAGGAGAATTGGTCCATCACTTTTGGGACAGACTCCTACTCGCTAGGAGCAGAGTAAAAGGTCTTAGTGACCAAGATATGACGGCAATTTTCATTTGCAATTTCCATGATGAAGGGATTCTTAATATCCTGGCCTGCCGACACATGACTTTTCGGAGTTATCTGAATTGGTACAAAAGTACCGTGACATGGAGAGCGTTTGGCAAACCGAACAGTTTTTCTCGGAACCAATTTTCCCCGAACACCCTAGAGGAGCTCGGAAAAAGAGGATACCTCCAAAGCGGCTAGCCAGGTACGAACCCGCCGAAAAAAGAAACAAGCCCTTTTCAGGGACCGGCACTGTCCTCGACGGACTACTGGATAAACCTTTCCCTATGCATTCCGTGTTGTTAAACATGAACCCAACTCACCGCCTTAGAGCTTGCTGGGTCATCAGGCAAGTCGCAAAAAGCGGCAAGGTCATCCTTGAAACACCTCCGTCTAGTAGGCGCTTTCCTTTGTCGTCCAGATTCAATGACGAAGTCCTGACGGTCTATGAGACCTTCCCCTCTAGGAAGAGGCATAAAAGGGCTCTTACGGAGCTCGAGGAAGTCTACGATGTGGCAGCCACTAGCCCACGGGCACACATACCAATTACTTTCGGGGACACTGACCAGCTGGCCATTCTTCCCGGTCACTCACCGGCTGCACTAGTCTTGAACCCCACCATTGATGGATACAGGCTACAGAAAGTGCTAATGAACGGCGGCAGTGGTCTTAACCTTATATCTGAGGCCATACTGGAAAAAATGCAGTTCGACCGATCCCGCATCGAACATAGCAACACAACTTTCCTGGGATTTATCCCAGGGAAAGAGGCACGTTGTTCCAGATGTATCATCATGGACATGGTGTTCGACATGCCTGATCCTACTGATCCCATGAACTTCTCTTCCACATCGTCCGCTTCCCATGTGGCCATCTCACCCTATTGGGACGTGAAGCCTTTTCAAAGTTCTAGGCTATAACCCATTACGGGTACTTGAAACTAAAAATGCCAGGACCAAACGGAGTGATCACAATCGCAAGTGATCCGAACATAGCCCTTTGGGCCGAAAACAAAATAGTAGCACTCGCCATCGAGGCATTAGCGGAGACTTTCGATGCCGAAGAATTGACCCCTTACGGTCAACAGTTAATAAGGACGATGTGATCCTTAGCAAAAGGCCCAGGTGCATGTCCTTCAAACCCGCAGAGGAAATCATTAAATTTCAGGTGCATCCGACGGACCCCAATAAGACAGCGTCCATTGGAGCCCATCTTGATCCCCTCGTGGATGAACCACTATGGAATTTCCTCCACGAGAATTGCGCCATTTTTGCCAGGCATCCTTCCGATATGCCCGGGATCCCACGTTGGCTCGCCAAACACAGCCTCAAAATTATTCTAGGCTTTAAGCCCAAACAACAAGCCATGGGTGAAGAATTAGCTAAACTGCTCGAGGCTGGATTTATTCGGTATATTAAACACCCTGAGTGGCTGGCAAACCTGGTGATGGTACCTCAGAAAGACAAGTCCTGGCGGCTGTGTGTCGACTTCAAAGACCTCAACAAAGCCTGCCCCAAGGACCCTTTCCACTTACCACGCATAGACCAGAGCATTGACGTCACAGCCAGACACGATTCGTTGTGTTTCCTTGATGCTTACTCCGGATACCATCAAATTTAAATGAAGGAATCTGATCAAGTGGCTACCGCATTCATCACCCCCTACGGGCCATTCTCCTTCAACACAATGCCTTTCGGTCTAAAAAATGCCAAGGCCAGATACCAGAGCATGACCCAAACCTGTCTCGCAACACATGTCGGTAAGACTATCAAGGCATACGTTGATGATGTGGTAATCAAAACCAAACACGTCGGCTAGTTGGTCGACGACCTACGCCAAACCTTTGCTAGTCTACGCGAATATGATATACGACTCAATCTGGAAAAATTTGTATTCGGAGTTCCCTCTAGTAAGTTGCTTGGATTTATCGTCTCCCATAGAGGAATAGAGGCAAATCCAGCTAAAATTCATGCTTTATCAGAACTTGCAATTACCATAGATCTCAAGGATTTCCAAAGGCAAGCTAGGTGCATAGCGGCGTTAAGCCACTTTATCTCCCACCTCGGAGAAAAGGCTTTACCGCTCTATAAACTATTGAAGCGAACCAACAAGTGTGAATGGACCAATGAGGCAGCGGCCGCGTTAGAAGAAAGAAAAACACTACTCGCAACCAATCCCATACTCATGGCACCAGGCACCGGTGAGCCCATGTTATTATACATATCGACGAGCAACAAAGTTGTCAGCCCGTTGCTCATCATTGAACAAGATGAAGAGGGACATAAATTCTAGACTCTGAAACCGGTATATGATGTGTCAGAAGTGCTAACACAATGCAAGTCCATATAACCACATTACAAAAAATAGCCTATGCAGTATTTATGGCGTCGAGGTAACTCAGACACTACTTCTACGAGTGTGCGGTAACAATGGCATCTGAGGTCCCCCTGAATTATATAATCAACAACAGGGACTCCACCGGCCGCATAGCCAAATGGGCCATTGAGCTCCTTCCCTTTAAAATAACCTACAAGCCACGTCGTGCCATTAATAAATCTCAGGTACTGGCGGACTTCCTGGCTGAATGGACAGAGGCCAAGCTCCCCAAGGAATACAATGCATACTCCCATTGGACAATGTACTTTTATGGATCCAAGACCTTGGCCAGACTGGGGGCTGGAGTTATCCTCACATCCCCCACGGGTGATAATGTGCGATACGTGTTGCAAATCATGTATGCTGACTCAAACAATGCAGTCAAATATGAAGCTCTCCTTCATGGCCTTTTGATGGTGGTATCAATGGGCATACGACGACTAGAGGTATGGGGAGACTCAAACTTGGCCATATCCCAAATTAATGACTAGTTCGACGCCTAAAATACGAACATGGCGGCATATAGAAATGCCGTCCTCAAGATATATGCTCGGTTCGAGGGGTTGGAATTCCATCACGTCGCTCGCGACAAAAACCAAGCCGCCAACATACTGGCCCGTATGGGAGCCAAGAGAGATCCCGTCCCAAGAAACACCTTCTTGGAGCATCTCTTTAAGCCCTCCGTAGTGTGGCAGGACGACGACAATGGCACCGGTCCGAATACGGCGGACGAAGTTGTTCCCCCCATAAACGAACCAGACAATTGCATTATCAGCGGCTCCGCTATGAATGAAACGCGCTCGGCTCATGAGGTAATGGCAGTAATAGTGCCATGGACAGAGCCCTTCGTCGCTTACCTTCTTCACGCGGAACTCCCCGATGATCAAACCGAGGCACGACGCATAGTTCGGTGATACAAGGTCTACAAAGTACACGAGGGTGAGTTATACAAGAAAAGCACAACCGGAATATTATAACGGTGTATATCCGAGGAAGAAGGACTGGAGCTCCTCGCCGAAATCCATGCAGGCATGGGTGGCCATCACGCCGCGGCAAGACTTGTCCAAAATTTTGATGATATTAGTATTTGTTCTTATATGGATTTGTGTTCCTTTATAACTCCTATGTGGCTGTTTAATACTGAAAGATGCGAGTCGTCGGCTTCAGCCCCCATGTAGATACTACATGGGGTGTCAATGACAATGCACTATGTCCCTTAGCCGAATTATCAGAACCCGAAGGTGGTATAGTGTGATAAACTAGGCAATCAGACTATAGTGCTTTATTTCTTTCACTTAGCCATAGGGGCGCGAAAAGGACTACAGGAAGCGTATGATTAGCCACCAAAGTGTTGTGATGTTCAGATGAACCGTGGCCAAAGCCGGTATCACAATGTTTGCACAAAGGGCAAGTTCCTCGTATAACACGGAATAACCTCTTACGAGGATTGGATTATAATACTTCAAGCTCGGGGTACACACACCGGATTGCGCATACTATGACAGTCCATTTTCGGCTTTCTCCCTTGAGGTGCTTGACCAGACTATCTAGAAGCACAGTCGCAGGGGTGCTCCCTTTGCCCTTTTAGCCGAATGAGCGGAACGTAAAGGGGCAAGCACAAGAGCCGGGCAACCCAACTTATTGACAAAAGACATAGTTCGGAACCAAAGCATATAAAGTGATCGCCAACACACCGAACACATGATAGATAAGGTGATTTCTGTTTGAACTCGAGCCCCCAGTCTATTAACCGATTACCTCCAATCATACTGAACAGGTCCACGAGAAGAGGGAGAGAGGGGAAAAATATGCGCCAAAAAATAACAAATGGGGCAAACTTACAACATGCAATTTTCATTTTCTCAACAACTCTTTGACTCGGATTGCCTAAGCAACTGTTTACAGGTATGTGAAAGAAATAAAAATATAAAGGAGTTGTTGTACCAGGGGTCTTCGATTGATAACCCGACGTCCTCGATATGCCTCGTTGCTAGTTGACTCTTGCTCTTAGATGCACCTTGATGGGTGTTAGTGTTCAGCGAGCGGATTTTGCAAACAAACTCTTGAGAGGGTGCCAAATTGTAGGTGAGCTTTACACCGTAGTCAGGCTCTTTTAGGAGCGTCTGCATTCTATTCGAAGACATATTGATAGTAGGGTTTCGGGCCAGCCGAAAGCCCATATTTATTTCCCCACCGCTACCCATGGAATCTTCAGTGCGAAGTTGTGCCTCCTCGACACATACTTTGTTGGTATTAAGGTTGTGCGGTGGGGAGCGAGTCCTTATAGAGCGGAGGAGGAAGGATCCGAGTTTTCGGTCTTAAGCCAAACTCGCTTCCCAGCCTTGTGTGCCTTTATGGTGGATATCGGAACTTGGCGATCTTCTTTGTAGCTGTATTCGGCCACTAGGGCTAGTGCATGTTCCTCAGTTCTAAGGGAGTGCTACGTATTGCTGTTGACAGTAATGACCCCCTTGGGGCCCGACATCTTGAGATTGAGGTATGCGTAATGTGGGACCGTGTTGAAACGAGCGAACGCTGTCTGACCAAGCAACGTGTGGTAGCCGATGCGGAAGGGCACAATGTGCAAGATCAAGTCTTTGTTGCAAAAGTTATCGAGCGAGCCGAACACAACTTCCAGAGTTACGGAACCCGTACATCAGGCCTCAATGCCTCGGATAACTCCTTTGAAGGTAGGGCTGCTGGCTTTGATCCTTAACGGATGTATGCCCATCTTTTTCAGTGTATCTGAGTAAATCAGGTTCATGCTACTTCCTCCGTTCATTAGGACTTTTCTTAGGTGATACCCATCTATAATGGGGTCTAGGATGAGGGCTGCTAAACCCAGATGACGGATACTTGTCGGGTGATCATGCTGCCCATGGGTTGTACTTCGGGGCTACGGGTTCCACAACATAGACCTCCCAAAGGGCGCGCTTCCGCTCTTTCTTAGGTATATGGGTGGCGTATATCATGTTCACCATTTTGACTTCGGGAGGGAATATATTCTGTCCGCCACCAATTGGACCCCGAGGCTCATCCTCGTCCTCGCTGCGAGAGCTTTTGCCTTGGTCCTCGGGTGGTATCTTGCCGACTTGTTTAAACACCCATCAGTTGCGGTGTGTGTGGTTGGCGGGCTTGTCCGAAGTCCCATGGATTTGGAAAGGCTTTTCCATGATCTTCTCCAGCTCAGTGAGTCCGTCTCGATTGGCTTTAGGGGACTTCTTCCACTGCCTAGGTCGGGAGTTGTGGAATCCAGCGTTTACATTCGTGTCATCGGCATCGCTATTATTGTGCTGGCGCTTATTCTTATTGCGCTTTAGTTTTAAGTTGCCATCTCGGGTTTCAGATGCTACGGGATCTTCGGAATTGTGGTTGCGTCTTGCAAGCCAGTTGTCTTCGCCCATGGAAAAGCGGGTCATGAGGGAGGTAAGGGTGGACATGGTCCGAGGTTTGTCCTGTCCTAGCTGGCGGGCCAGCCATTCGCCCTGAATATTGTGTCAGAAGGAGGCTATGGCCTCAGCATCCGGACAATCGACGATTTGGTTCTTCTTAGTCAAGAACCGATTCCAGAATTGCCAAGCAGACATGCCAGGCTTCTGGACGATGTTGCTGAGATCGAAAGAGTCCGGCTGGCGGATATAGGTGCCCTGGAAGTTAGAGCGGAACACATCTTCCAGGTCTTCCTAGCATCCAATGGAGTTTTCAGGGAGGTTGTTTAACCAATGCCGAGCTGGCCCCTTATGCTTAAGAGGTAGATATATTATGGCGTGGAGATCTTCTCCTCGCGGCATGTGAATATGGAGGAGGAAGTCCTCCATCCATATGGTTGGTTAGTGGTCCCATCATTCTGTTCTATATTCACGGGATTAAACCCCTCGGGGAACTGGTGGTGCATTACCTCATCTGTGAAGCACAGCGGGTGAGCGGCACTGTCACACCCTGTCTTTGTGTCACCTTGACATATTTGGATTTATAAAATTTGGAGCCAACTAAAAGTTTTTCAAAGAGCTTGTGCTTGTTTGCAATGATGTTTGCTTGCTTGATGACTATGTTAAATGGCACTCCTAGAATCTATTCCACTTCATATTAATCTTCCTTGTCCCAAACCCCTTGCCAAATGATCATGCCATGTGAATAGTGCCCAAATGTATTTTTATCAAATTTTGTTTTAACAAAAAATGATTTATTCAAATTAGGTTTTCAAAACCCCCTCAAATGAGGTTTGCACTACAAGTCGTCAAATTGGGTGGATTCCTCGTCTCCAAAGACTTTATTTCGAAGCTACTATATATAAGACTTTCCAAAACCACAAAATATTGTTTATAAAGATTATTTTCATATTTTATTTAAAGGCTTTTCCTTAAAGGCCAGAAATGGTTTTTCCTAGGGAAAAATTATTTAAATGCTTTGCAAATATTTGAGGAAATTTAGGGAGACTCAGTGGACATATATTTTCCATATATATGAGTTTCAGCTCATGAGCTAGATCAAATCATGGGCAAAACCCCTCAAAACCCTTTCTGTTCAAATCAAACATTTGGAATGTTTCTATAAGCCATAACTTCCATGAAAACTCTAGCAAGTCAACACTGATATAGGTGATGATCTTGCAAAGTTTCATCTCAATCCAAGTTAATTTGGTTCATCAAACCATCCCAAAACCCTTCTTGTCTAGATTCAAATTTGAGCTACTTTAAATTGTGAAGTGTCTCCCCTTGACCCCAAACTTTGGGGGCATGCTCAAATGGCCAACTAGTGATGCCACACTAAGTGGTCCATCAAGCATAAAAGCCTAGCATCACTAGATCTAGAGAAACCCGATTCTGTTAATTTCGAGGGTTTACCAAGTTTCCATTGTCAACTTTCCCCCCTTGATCTCAAACTTGGTGAATCATCCCATTTTTACCTAGCCTTTGACCCTGGTAAATACCTCAATAAGTTGGTACATTATTGTTGCCCAAAACCTTATCAAACACCTTCTGGTAATATAGTGAAGTTCCTATTTCCACCCCTTCATCTTTTACCCTTACCCCCAAGTTTTTACCACAACCTCTGGTAAGTACCTTGCACCTCAAGTAGCTACCCCTGGCCAAGACTCCTCGGGTAAGTGGGGTAAAATCTTCATTTTACCCCCTGGAAAGGAGTTTTCCCTTTCTCTCACTCGGCCTTCCTTCTTTCCTAAGGAAACCTAGGGCATACAAGACCCTTTCCCTGTATTCTATTCCCTCCTCTATCCCCTAGATGTAGGTGGCCGCGCAGAAGATGCCAAAGACAATGCCATGGCATGCAAAATTCGGGCTCCAGAGCGCGCTACAGTGTCGACCGCACTGTAGCCGCGGCCCAATGGCCGCCCCCGACCACCTTGGGCCTCCCCCGCGTGTCCCCCTTGGTGCCCTCGGCGTCCGTGACACGCTACGCGGTCAGCCCCCTCCTCTCTCTCTCCTCTGACCCCTCTCGCGCATGCCCAATGCCACCCGAGCCGGCCAATGCACGAGCTCACACGTGCGAGCGCCAGACCCCTCCTCTGCTCTCTCTTCCTTTCCCTGGGTCTAGACTGCATCCAGGAACTCCTTGGACTCGAACGGGACCCCCCCATGGCCTGTGGCGCCAGCCCCGCCTTCGTCGGCACACCGTAGTGCGGTGGACCGGGTCCCCCTATAAAAAGGGCCTCCCCGAGCTCTCTGCTCTTATATGGCCCCCTCTCCTCCTCCATTCACCGCCCAAAAGGCCACTGCTCCTCCCCGTGCTCGAAGTGTTCGGGATCGACCGGAGATCGCCGCGGCGTCGCCACTGTCGATCTCCTGGTAGCGGCCTCCTCTGGCCCTCCTTCTTCTCCGGCTAACTCGCTAGACTGACGCGTTTCCTACTTCTCCCTGTACACTTTGCAGTATGAACCGGCCCTGGCGACCACCTCCTAAAGCCTCCTCCGCCGTGGGTGCCGCCATCGGTGACTCCGACCACCTCCGGCCTCCCTTCGACATCCCTTGGAATGGCGACTCCTCCCCTAGCCCGTTCCTGCCATCGACGTGCCCCCTGCCGCTACCAGTGAGCCTCTCCCCTCTCTGCCCCGAGGTGGGATAAGGATCCGACAGGTGGGAGCCACATGTCGTCCTCCCTTTCCCTATCCCACACACTCTCTCTCCCCCCCACGCATCGCTGATGATGGGACCCCGCGAGTCAGGTTTGAACCTGACTCCGCACGAGGCCGGCTGGCTGGCCAGCTAGGCCGGCCCAGCCTCTAGCTGCCTCTGGCCCAGGTCCCAGTGGCCTTTCATTTTCTTTTTCTTTTTCTTTTCTGTGGGACTTTGCAAAAATCCCACAGAGCCCAATAAAATTCCTATGAAAATATTTTTTGCACCTAAGTTCTAGAATAATCCATAGAATTTATTAGTGCCATTTGTAAAAATGTTTGAAAACATTTTATGTACTATTTTGATTTTAAAACCCCTATTTGGCATTATCTTCCTTTGTTTAATAGTTTTTTACAAAAATATCATAACAAAATATTAAACAAACATTTTTGCTATAGTCTCTAGTATTTATCAGAGTAGGATAGCATTTTTGATAGTGGCTTGTGTGCTCTGTTTTGTGTGTTGCTTATTTTTATCGCTATTTTATCGCAACGATGGATTGCGCTGTTGACGAGGAAGTTGGACCCGAAGACTTTGAAGACCCCGGAGACTTTGTTGAGCCAGGAAACCAGCCCTTTGACCATGTCAATAAACTATTTTTATTGCATGTCATATAGCACTTTACTTCTATCATATTTGATCATGTGGAGTAGTGACCCCTCCGGTGGGTTGCTTCCGATACTCTTGCCGTTGACACTTGCATAGTGCATGACCCTACCAACTTATGAGGGTTATGCGAGTGGGAGTAGTTAAGAGGATAATAGATACTATGCAAGTTGGTTAGGTTTTATGCATGGTGATGGAAAGGAAAGCAATGATTTCAAAGACTTTTCAAAAAACCCGTCGGGTGCCCTTAATGCCCGAGGGAGATGACGACGAGTTGGGTGACCACTTGAGAAAGAAGTGGTGTGCCGGAACGAGATGAGGGTGTGTTTTCAAAAACAGAGGGTTTAAGATTTGTCGACCGTACCAACATTACATGCGCAACCACGATGCCCCGTATGGGACGGGGCTTTGTTGATTACTATGGTTGGTGCTAGCAAGGAGCCTGCATTACTAGTGGCAATAATGAAGTGGTCACTCTTGAGATGGGGTCGTCCTAGAGTGGAAGGTCGTACACTGTCTTTACATGCACCGGGCACACCGTTGCGTGCCCTCATGGCTGATACGAGTGATGTATATCATGAGGGATGGCACCAACGAGTGGACTCTTTGTTTAGTGTCACCATAGGAAAGGCATTGTTCGGGTGCTTACCTCGGGTATGTTATATACCGCGAGTCGTGGATGACACGGAAGTTCCTCGAGTCTTGTGGGTAAAGTGTGCAACCTCTTCAGAGTGTAAAACCGTTCGAATAGCCATATCCATAGTCAAGGACAGTTGGGTGGTGCTGCTTATGCCACGTCCAAATGTTTCCATAAAACGTGGTGTGGGTTTGGGTGTGATGGTGACAAAGATGGTACTTGAGCTAAGTCCGATGACATAGCATGGAAATTGAACTAAGTCTCATGACTTAGCATGATGAATGAACATGAGATGTTCAACCCCTACTTATGATGATATCTGTAACTTGTTCATATGGATATGTGCCTATTGTTGATGCATGCTTACTAGTTACTTGATCATGTCATTTGCATTCAAACTTAGCTTTCCGCAAAATTACCTACTTAGTGTTATATCATGCATCATTGTTACCTTGTTCCACAACTTGGGTTGCTTGCGAGTACATTCAAAGTACTCATTAGCTTGCCACTCGTTACTTAATTGGCCAGGCATGGATGAACAGGAGTATGTTGAAGAGTTCGTTGGTGCCGAACATGCGAACTAGGACGCTTCCTAGTCAGAATGCGTGTAGGTTAAGGAAGATGGCATCGGTTCACGCTTTCGACCAAGATTTCCGTTGCTTGTTCTATTTAAGTGTTTGGCCCTTGTGGCCCTATCTATGTAAGACTAGACCTTCATGTTCTTTATTCGTGTAAGACGCTAAATGTGGATGTAAGACTCTTGTATTTCAGCTTCTGTGTGTTTAGTGAGCATTGATCTCCGGGATCACTGTACACGTGCATTCGGTGATCACGAGTTACGAGTTGGGGTCGCCGCAGACACCTGTGACCCGTGCTATGATGCGCCTATATTCATTGTCTGTGTGGGTCTGGTTGCATTCCCAGACTCTGTTGTTTTGGTCGAACCATGGTCTATATCTGCCACATCTATCGGGCGAGTACTTACTAGATCAATAGATGGATCTTTTGCAGCCTGCTCTACGATCCAAGTTATCTTGCAGGTTGAACCTGTCATTGGGCTCTAATGACTCCTTACCCCGTCTTCAGGGCACTATGGATATATAACCGGTTTCGGCAGCCGTCCTATCCCGACCACGAGGGGGCGGTCCGGCTTGTCGTATGGAGTATAGTTTGGATACTAAGTATCAATGAGTTCATCATTGAATTGCGGCAGCAGCCTTCTCCGAGGGTAGGTTTTAGGCTGGTTCGACAGACCGGTGCCGTATACTTCCTCGGCTGCGAGGACTTTCGTCCATCAATCATTGAGGTCGTCATGTTCGGCTCTGAGTTGTCGTTCTTTAGCCTTTTGGCTTCGAGCCATTGCTATGAGCCGTTGCCCGATTTCTTCCTGATCTTCGAGGTTATCAGTGATGCACAAGTCATCGGCTTCCGGTATATATTCCTCCTCGATGGGGGGAAGGTAATTATCGTCTTCGGAGTCGTTGACGTTATTGGGGTTGTTTTGGGTCCTCGGGCCCTTGCAGACCCTCTAATGGGTGCTCGGGGATATCGGGATTGCCATAGTCAGCGGGGGGATTACCATCCCTGTTGCTAATAATAGCTTTCCTTCCCTTCTTGCCTTTGGACCACTTATGCGGTTCCGGTGCCTTGACGGCGCATCGCCCCATTTGTCGCCATCGTTGTTAGGCATGTTGTCGCCATTAGTGGCAGGAGTATCTACCATGTAGACATCGTATGTTGAGGTGGCGGCCCACCTCCCGATGTTAACAGGGGTGGGAGCACGGTCTTCTTCATCCATGTATTCTACCTCCTCAGAGGCATAGTCCAACATGTCGGCTAAATCCTCGATAGTGGCAATCAAGTGGATGGTGGGTGGGTAGAAAAATTCGTCCTGACCCGCACCATAACCAAACTAAGCATAGATCAGGGTTGGATCGTCTGTGATCTTCATCAACGAGATCCGTTATAGGACCTCGTCAATCGCTGAGGGGCCGATCGTATCCAGCTATACAGAACTTGTGGAGTTATGCTCCAAGACGTCCGGACATGGGAAGTGTTCGACAGGAACATCTGTTTGGTCATGTGGCTTAATGGTCAGACCAAGATAGGATATCAGCTCAACGCTATGGGTGACCCCGTCGACATGTCCGAAGAAAGGGCTCGAGGTTAAAGCCTCAGAGTTCTTGGAGGCTACAGGCGAAGCTGAAAACACGATTAACGACAAGTCATCCCAAGAGTCAATGGAGAACTCTAAGTTTCCAAATCTGACCCCTCGATTAGGGGAGAAGCTCTCAACGCGGCCTAGATGGCTAGCAGAATTAGCATTCAGCACAATGCTGCTGAAGGGGAATATCTGTCCGGGGACAAAAGTGTCCATGTTGCGGACCTCTTCGTTGATGACAAGGCAAGACATTGATTCCATCTTGCTCACAGAAGAACTCTGAATGAAAGCACCAATGTTGGTGTCAGGAGACGAAGGGGACATAGATTTACCCTACATCCTGCTTGGTTGTATTGATGATGTGGGGGGTTACAGAGTTGATCTACCTCAAGATCGAATAGCTAATCCTAGATGAGTTGTTCTATCCCTATACCCTAAAATCGTCCATCTTATATAGATGCGGAGGATGCCTAGGTTTACACAAGGTCAGTTACATGCAGAAGAGATAAACATGCCTATTTTCTACATCAAACATTGAGCGCAAGCTTTGCTTCCCGAAACTTCCATCTTGGAGATTGGTCCTTCAAATCTTCGAGTGTTTGGTAAGTAGCCCATATAGTCCGGCCCATAAACAATAGGTCGGCTATCCGAGGACCCCCTAATCCAGGACTCCCTCAGTCATTATTATTGTTGTTTGGGTCTTTTCTTCCTAAAGAATAATTAGCTGCATACTAAAAGTATGCGGACTTGTATCTACGATCTTCATAGTGCCCCGACGAAAGGTATCGATAGAGGTACTATTTTCCTCGGAAGATGTTTCTTACGCTAAGAAGTAATATAACATATCTTTTTGTGTGCTTTCTGTCTGTTCGCACCACATGGCCGGATTTCCTAGTTCCCCAAATAAGTTTGCTCTTTTGGAGCTACAAATAACGAGGAACACTCCCGAGCTCTTCGCATGGGGGGAGAGAAGCTGATGGCCAGTTAAGACAAAGTTTACAACACATATTGTTTATACTCACATGCATATAAATTACATGCATGGCTGCTGATGAGTCGATTATGGTCTCAAGGGGGCAGTCCGCTTGTGAAAGACGGGCGATAAGCATCACCTAGTCATACACTGGGTGGACTGGCACTTCTTTTCCATCCGATCACACAGGACCAACCCACACCATATGCTCGTGGTTAAGTCCAGTGAAATGGCTCTTGATCATTGCCCGTGCTTCCCGTGCTCCCTCACGGCAAGACAAATTTTTCCACTGCTCGAACCTATTTCAAGCACCCTTGAATCGATCCACGAGTGCGGCTAGCCCGTCAACTGACTGTTCGGCAGGCCATAGTAACTTCACCATTCCTTTCATTGCTTTCAATGTCGTGATGGTTGGTCTCGAAACGGTCGAGGACATGAATAGAGAGAACTGGCAACTATGAACGGATGCAAGTTTTCAAAAATAAGTAATGTTGCTATGAAGATGCGAATGATGCGATGATGAATGCAACAATCAAACGAATCACATGATGATAACGGAATAACATGGGAATCTTCTAAGGCATCGGTCTCGGGCTACTACAAAAACCGCGATGGCTCGAACTTGAGGCAAAGGAGGCTGGTGTCGTAGTGGCTCAAAGCCCTATGAAGCCATGGTGGCTTGGGATGCGGGGCGGTGGGGGCATGCACCACGGTGGCTCAAGGCGAAGCGGTGGATGTCGGGCGAGGTGCGGCGGACGCTGGCGCAACGGCGGCTCGAAGCATGTCGGAGGCCGGTGCCACGACGGCTCAAAGATGAGGTCGAGTTGGAGACGAGCGATGACTAGGGACTTGGAGTTTGATGATGATTCTTCTGTGCTGGCTCTTGCGGATTCGGCAGGGCATAAGCTTCTTGATCCCTAGGAGAGATCCCTCCAAAAACACAATACCATCGTGTGCAGGCCTCACGGTGGGCGCCAACTGTCGTGCTTTTGTCACGCAAGATGTACTTGTGAGAGAACTTATGTGTGAGGCAATTACAACTAGGTGGTAGCTTGAACGTCGTTAGTCGGAATCAAGTGATGCGAGTTTTACCCAGGTTCAGCCCCTCCAATGGAGGTAAAAGCCTACGTCCTGCTTTGTGTGTATTGATTATGAGGATGATCTCGATTACGTGGGTGCTAGTTCACTACCTTTAGTCTCGAGAGCCTCTAATATGTCTATACCTAATGACATACGTTCTCCCTCTTGGGGTGCCCTCCCTCTCCTTATAAAATTTGAAGGGGTATATTTACATGTAGAGTCCTACTAGGACTAGGACTAGTACTAGTCTCTCTTGAATCCTGATTTGGGTCTTGCTTCTCTTGTAAGCTTCAGTGATGTTTCCGTAGTATAGAGTTATGTATGGTGGTTACTGAAGGTTGGTCAGAGTCCCTGATGTCACGAGGAGCTCCAAAATGGTCTGGATGTAAAGATTGTTATATAGGAAGTCCTGTTTTGGTCATCGGAAAAGTTTTGGACTCATCGGTATTGTACAGGGAGTGCCGGGAGGGTACCGGGGAAAAATCGGGGGGGGGGGGGGGTTCGACCCAAGTGGCTACATGGGCTGCGGGAGGAGCTATACAAGCCCTTAGTGGTTTTCCAAAATCCCCACAAGAGGCCCATGCGGCTGGGAGGAGAAACCCAATGTGGAAAGGAGGTTTGCAAGTGGGAGAGAAGGAGTCTTAATCCTACTAGGATTGGAGGAGGACTCCTCCTCTCCCCACTTCGGCCGAACCAAGGGTTGGCCCCTTGGGGGCCAAGTCTCCTGGCTCCCTCCTCCTATATATATATTGGTGGTATTGAGGGTTTTTCACAATAGAAATCAGCCACGTGCTACACTCTCCCCTTCGCAGATGCTCATCACCATGGATAGATCTTGCGTGTGCGTAGGAAAGTTTTTGTTTCGCATGAAACGTTCCTCAACAGTGGCATCATGAGCTAGGTCTATGTGTATATGAGGTCACGAGTAGAACACAAAGGAGTTGTGGGAATTGATGCATAGATTGCTTCCTCCCTTAGTCGTGTTTTGGTTCAACGGTATTGTGGGACGAAGCGGCTCGGACCAACCTTACTCGTACGCTTACGAGAGACCGGTTCCATCGACTGACGTGTGACTTCGTTGAACAAAGATGGCTGGCGGGTGTCTGTCTCTGCTACTCTAGTTGTATCGGATTCAACAAAGGCGGTCCTTTAGAAGGTTGAATAGCAATTTATGTATCACCATTGTGGTTTTTGCATAAGTGAGAATTGTTCTTGCTCGATACCCGTAGCAGCCACGTAAAACTTGCAGCAACAATTAGAGGATGTCTAACTTGTTTTTGCAGGGTATGTTGTGATGTGATATGTCCAATGAAATGATCACATATATGTGATGTATGAGATGATCATGTTTTTTTATGGAATATCACGACTTGCTAGTCGATGAGTACGACAACCGGTTGGAGCCATAGGGTGGTCTTTAATTATTTTCGCTGTTTTGCTTTACTTTATCGCTGTGAGTTAGCAATAGTCGTGGAAGCAATAGTCGACGCGACAACCCCAATGGTGACAAGTGGATGGAGATCGAGATGATGGATATCATGGTGTCATGCCGGTGACGATGGAGATCATGCCAGTGCTTTGAAGATGGAGATCAAAAGCACAAGTTCATGGCCATATCATGTTACTGACGATTTGCATGTGATGTTAATACTTTTATGCACCTTGTTTTTCTTCGGACGATGGTAGAATTATAAGGTGATCCCTCACTTAAATTTCAAGATGAATTGTGTTCTCGCCGAGTGTGCACCGTTGCGAAAGTTCATCGTGTCGAGACACCACGTGATTATCGGGTGTGATAGACTCTACGTTCACATACAACAGGTGCAAGCCAGTGTTGCACGTGTGGAACACTCGGGTTAAACTTGACGAGCCTAGCATGTACAGACATGGCCTCGGAAGAAAAGAGACCAAAAGGTCTAACATGATTCATATAGTAGATATGCTCAACATGATGATGTTTACCATTGAAACCACCTCAACTCACGTGATGATCGACTTGAGTTGGTGAATTTGGATCATGTATCACTCAGATGACCTAAGGGATGTCAATTTGAGTGGGAGCTCTAGTAATTTGATTAACTAAACGCATTATCTTAAACATTAGTCTTAGTAACCTTTGCATATTTATGTTGTAGATAAATGGCTCGCGCACTAGCACCCATGAATTTTAATGCGTTCCTAGAGAAAGATAAGTTGAAAGATGATGGAGGTAACTTTGTGTATTGGGCCTGCAATCAGAGGATTATCCTCACGACTTCCCAGAAGGCTTATGTTCTTGATGCACTGCTTGGTGACCCACCCGATCTAGTTGAGTGTGCAGACGTTGTGAAGGCCTGGTAGGCACGTTCTGATGATTACTCAATGGTTCAATGTGCAATGTTGTATGGCTTAGAACCGGGACTTCAATGACGTTTTGAACATCATGGAGCATATGATATGTTCCAGGAGTTGAAGTTTATCTTTGAGAAGAATGCCCGGATCCGGATGTATGAGACCTACGATAAATTATATGCTTGCAAAATGAAGGAGAACGGGTCTGTCAATGAACAAATACTCAAAATGTCTGGGTATTCCACCCGTCTGGCCGAATTGGCGATGCCCCTTCTGACAGAGGCAATCATTGAAAGAGTTCTTCAATCATTGCCGCCTATCTAGAAGAGCTTCATGTTGAACTATAACATGCAGGGATGAACAAGTCAGTCGCTAAGCGGTTTGCGATGTTAAAAGTCGCTGAGTCTGAGAATCAGAAGGACCATCAAGTGTTGATGGTCAATAAAACCATTAGTTTCAAGAAGAATGGCACGGGAAAGAAGGGTAACTCCAAGAAGAGTGGCAATGCAGTTGCCCCTCCCGTGAAGAAACCCAAGGCTGGACCCAAGCCAGAAACTGAGTGCTTTCATTGCACGGGAACTGGTCACTTGAAGCGGAACTGACCTAAGTATCTGGCCGGCAAGAAGGTGGCCAACAACAAACAAGGTATATGTCTGTATCTATAATTTATTCATGTCTACTGATACGTAGCGAACTGTCACAGCCCTGGAAATTGATTGCATTAGTTGCATCATGTGCATCATGTCATCATGCTAGAATTCAAATGAAACTTGAAATGGGGATTGTCAAACCCTAGCACCTCATCAAATAAATGAAATTCCAACAATTGAAATTTCAATGATTTTAAAATGCTCCTAAAAAAATGTTCCCCCTCTCTGATAAATGTTGGCAACAACATATCAGGGGTAACCTATAATTTAACAACTACTTTGATAAGTTAAATAAAATAAGAAAGCTTCTGAAATCAATTAATAAAACATTATAAATATGATAGTTGTCTAAAATTTCTCAAATATTTTTGTGGAGATTGGAAATAATCAAACTATATTTCATAAAATATTGGGCATTTTGTGCTAGGTATTTTGGCCTCACAAAAATAAAAAGAAGAATGTTAGAATAAAACAAAACGGGAAATAAAAATAGAGAAGGAAGGGGGTTACCTGGCGCTTACCTGGCCTAGAGCCGGCCCAGCCCAACTTCTCCCCCTGTCGTCTTCCTCCTCGCCAGGAGGACGAGGCGTGGCAGCTCGCTGAGCGCCGGCCTCCACGTCCTGCCCGTCTGCCTGCCTGTGCAACGGGATTAGGCCCTAGAGCTGTCCGGATCGGGACGACCCCTCCCCTCTCTCTCCCTCGCTCTCTTCCCTCTCCCCTGCTCCTCTCCCTCCCTCTGCACGCGACCGAACTCCGGCCGCCGCCAAAGTCGCCTTGGTCGTCAACTCCGGCGTCCCCGCATCCTCGCGTTGCCCTAGATGGACGCGCGCGAGCCCCAGCTTGCCGTAGCTCCATCCCACGTTCAGAACCGTCGCCGGACGACGATTTCCGGCGAACTTCCGCCGTCGGGTTGGTCACCGCCGGTGGAACTCCGGCGCCTGCCGACGTGGCTTAGTCATTAGGGTGTTAATCTCTAATTAGGCCACCTGTTAGTCGCTGACAGTGGGCCCACGCGCCTAATAAAACCCCTCGCTAACTTAAATAAGTGGGGTCATCCCCTGTGCCTATGACACATGGGTCCCACCAATCAGTTTGACCCTGGACCGCCCCTGTTGACCTGCTAACGTCATCCTGTCATCAAGATGACGCAGTAAAGCTTTTCAGGAAATTTAAATAAATCTAAATGACTTATTTATTTTCAGAAAATATTTAAAACTTCTAAAAATCATAGAAAATAATCTGTAAGTCAGATGAAAATAATTTATATATGAAAAATGATCAGAAAAATCCAATGAATCTTTTTATGCCATGATCATGCATGTTTGAACAAGTTTACATCATCAAGTAGGACATTTTATGATTGGCCAATATATGAAATATCATTTGGAGTTGGAAATTCAAACTTGCTTGAATTCCACTTCAACCAATTTGACTAACCACTCCTCTAGGTTAGGTAAGTACCTCAATATGCCATGTCATACATCATGATTGTTGCCTTGCATTGAATATATTCTTTCTTTCTGTTTGCTGGTGGTTATTCCCTCTCGGTAGACGATGATTTCGACGATGTGAACGTTGACACTAATGAAGAGAAGTATATCTTCAGGAATGTCAGGCAAGCAAAAAACCCTTGAGCATACTGATATCAACCCACTCTCTCGCTCCTGCTCTCTTTTACTGCATTAGGACAACAATGATTCAACTGTTACATGTTAACGGTAGTTGAACCCATTCCTTTGAATGACCTGTCTTTGCCACAGTAAATAGTTGAAACCACTTAGCATGAGTAGCAACTGTTTGAGCCTTGTTGTGCTTACTCATACATGCATGCTTAATTACTGCACCTGCTATGCATAGAGTCGTGTCGTATCGGGTCTGATACATCTGGGCGATGGATCGGAATGGCAGTGTTCATGTCCTCCGGAGTGAGAACTAAGTGTGTGAACACGATTTGGTAAAGGTAACGATGAGAGGTCATGTAGGAGTACATGGCGGGTTGTCTCATTGGGCCCGTCCTCAGGAACTGAGTTCTGTGTATGTTATCCAAGACAAGATACTACCATACATTGGGTTCCGGTAACTCGACCCTGCTCGACTTATTAATCGCCTAGACCTCTGTCCAGGAGTTGCAACTAGTTTCTAGAGTTTGTAGGGAAAGTGTTGGCGGCCGTGTATAGTGCTGCCCGACGGGGTGGAGTATGATGCGGTACAGACACAGTGGCACGGTGTACCAAGTGGCACCCGAACGGTGGGCTTGGGAACCCTGCGCAAATCGTTTGAGGCCGTAGCGGAAACTTCGGCCGGACTTCCATGCGGGTTCAACCTCGGATAGGCGATAAACCTGGACTAGGGTCTTGTGTGGTTGACGGTCGTGGCCGACGCCCACGCCAGTGCTTCTGCTTGAAGGTTGCCGAGATGCATGACGTGCATATGGTGCTAAGTGGCGAGAGCGTGTGTGAAGAAGTATACCCCTGCAGGGTGAAATAATCTGTTCGAATAGCCACGTCCTCGGATATGGACTACTTGGAGAACTTATGTGGTTCATAGATAACTGAAAGTGGATACTCTAAAATACGCAAGATAAGCGTGAGTGTTATGGATGACCTTCTAGTAGGGAGACGGAAGTGGATCCATAGTGGTGTATTGATTGGTGAATATGTGGACTCGTGTGCGCTATCCAACCTCAAAGAAAGCACTTGTATTTGTAGTATAGGTTAGCCAATAGTCAAAGCTGGCTTGCTGCAATGAACTCCACAACCCCCTTCATTGATGCTTGTGCATATGTAGTTAGTTCTGATGTAAGTCTTGCTGAGTACTCTTGTACTCACGGTTGCTTAATTTATGTTTTTGCAGAGGAGACGTCAGTCTCATTAGTGATCGATTCAACGTGAAGTTCGATGTTTACCGGGTTAGCTTGGGAATCCCAGACAGAGGTCTGGTTCCTATGGTAGGGTCCTTATAGCTTTTCAGGCTCCTCTAGCCACTTTTGTAGATGTCTGTACCCAGACATGTTTAACTTCCGCATGCTTGTTTGAATGCTCTGAATGTTGGGTCTTGTGACCCCTGATTGTAACATCTATTGTATTGGCTCTTCCGAGCCTTCTAAATAAATGCTATAATGTTGTATGGTTATGTTGTGATGCCATAGTTGTATGTATGCATATCGGGCATGTCGTCCGTACGTGTGACGTGCAACGGTATGTATGGGGTCCGACACCTAGTTGTGTGCCTTTAGTAGTACTCTTTACGGGGAACTGCCTCTTTGTGCTTCCATCGAGCCTTGGTAGCTTGCTACTGCTCCGGACACATTGATTGACCGGCATCTATCCTTCTTTGCTCCTGTGTTTCTCCCTTCGGGGAAATGTCTCGCAGTGTAATGAAGTCCCTGTAGCCTGCTACGACTCGTCTACATGCAGTGATGGCATTTATGCCCCACGGCGTAATGGATTCCTTGTAGCTTGCTATGACTTGTCTACACACGCTAGAGATCGACACCTGCATTGTTGGGTTACGTATGCCTGTCCCTGTACGGATGTGCCACTTGGGTTCCACGACTAGCCATGTCGGCCCGGGTTCTTTGACATTTGAATGCTAGCAACATTATCACATACGTGAGTCAAAAGACGCAAACGGTCCCGGCCCAGGTAAGGTGGCAGCCGTGGAGATAACCGTGCGTGAGACCGCAAAGTGATGTGATGTGTTACATGCTGGATTCTTATGGCTTAGGATCGGGGTCTCGACAGCTTTGGTATCAGAGCTTGACTGCGTGTAGGATTACCAAGCCAAACTGGTCGATGTTGAGTCTAGAACTGCTCTAGTTATATAAGGGAATTGATTGTGGAAGGGAACGTAAGGCTCTTTTACTCCTTTCCTTATGTTATTCTAATTCTAAGTCACCCTCTTCTTTATTCTACGGGGATTAATAACTAGGCCTTCTTATCTATCTATTAGGAGGACGAGTTACTATGCTGGAGACCTATAGGAAAGATGTTGTCTTTCTGGATCGATGCCTCTATAATAATTCTTGTCATGTTGTCAGTTGTCTTGCAGGTTGCCTCATATTTCATGCCCGTACAACCATTATGCTGTCCGAGTTATCCAAGAATTCTAAATCATCTGATGCAATTGCAAAAACTCTTTCATCTCGAGTCAATGTCTTTCAGGCCAGACAAAGCACACTAATTGTTGAGTTGAGGTACTTTATTACCTTGATGTGTTTGATGAAGGTGTTTAGGAAACCTTATTGTTTTGGTGAACCACCCAATAGTCTAGTGGTGTCTTTTGTTTCCAGTGTGATAATTCTGGCCATCATTATCAAAAGCATGCTGTGATGCTACTTAGTCAATAGGTATTGTGTATCCGGGTTCTTGAACCCAAGGACCATTCTGCTCATTCCCGTTGATAGTATTTGCTCGTTCCTTTAGGATATCAGTAACCTTCTTATAGCCCTCAAGAATTGTGGTTTATCATTCTTCCACTACCATGAATCAGTTATGGCAGAAGTTCTTTGTGAACGGAAGATCACGACATGAGTGCTCTTGATGAGTTCTCCATTTCCTAGTTGTGACTCTGCCAATCCTTCATTTCTGCATGGATTGTCTGGAAGAAACATGTTGAACTATGTTTGACATATTCAATCTATGCATCTACAACTCAAGAAAAATCATGTGCTCTTGAGTTACCCCTCTTCAATTGCATTCTGAACTTTATCTATCAATGGATAGTCAAGAGTATATCATGCATTGAGTTACTAATGTCATCTGTTCTTGTGGTCTATCAAGCCATTCTGTTCTAGAATGACTAGGAGAAGCAAACTCCCGTACCTCATCCAATTCTTGGATTGGGTCAAAGCAGTTGTGTTCTGCAGATCAAAATGCTAATTCAGCTTTTGCTCTGTTCTACCTTGAGGTATTACCCTCTTCATGTCAGGAATATCATGAGAACTGCACTCCCTCTTATGAAATCTTGATGTAGTGATACTTCTCGCCATCAACATTCATCTCTCATCCTCTGTGTTGTTGTGACCAGGATACCGACAAGGGAATCGTGTTGTGTGCAATCAATACTCCTAGCAACTTTGTTGCTTGGTAGTTAATGGACAATAATCTCACTCTTGGGTTGATGATCATTGAATTGTCATACTAAGAATGATCGTGCCACCTAGTTCATTTTTCCATGGTGCACTTTTTGATCAATGAGCTATAGGATTGTATCAATCTGTTGCTCTGTTGATCATATTGTCTTGTCTTGAAAAGCAAGATTGTTCTCGAGCTTGATAACATATCGGTGGATCGTGATTTTCCGAATATCTTCTCGGAAGTATTACCAAGATGTTCTTGGACCGTTATGTCGAGTTCGTGATCAAGATGGTTTTTCCTATAAACCATCCCTTCTCCAAGAACCCGTGTTGGATATCCCAGAACTAGTTGGTTAAGCTAAACAACAACTTGGAGAGTTGGAAGATAGAAGCATCTAACTTAGCTCATGACAAAGGTATATCTTGTGTCTTTGTGCTCGTATGTGTAGAAGAAAGGTGATATCTTCATCGATTGATCCTTGTGACCAATTGATGCACCTATCATCTTGTTCAGCCATTGATTTGAGTGTGGGCTATCGTCAGAACAAAATGAGAACCAAAGATTTCCCTAATGTTGTTTTACTCGTGGATGTATCCTCGAGCATACACCGTTATATCTTTCGGTCTAACCAATTGTATTACCCTGTTCTCATAGTTGTGAAGTTCCATCTATATGGGTATTTGATGAATTGTTGTTCAGCCCATTGACAACATTTTCACCTCTTCCATGACTTATGATGAACATGAGGGTAGCGTTGGAAATTTTTATAGGCAATATCTTTGTGTTCCATATATGAAGTATATGTTTGGTGTAAGAAGTGACTTACTCTTGATTCATGTGCATATGGTGCAAGTTGCCGCCATGAACTTGAGAAAGGTCATTTCGTTTTCATTGGAATCATCCCAAGTCAGTCATGCACGTGTGAAGTATTCTATGGTTGGTAGACTGATCATCTCCATTCCACATGCAACCCCTAGCACGCTAAGCCACTGATTGAGTTGTTCAAGAAAAAGAAGTTCTTTCTTAAGAGCTAATCCGGACTTATGTAAGAACTTCGCTAATTCCTAATGATGGTTCCTAACCAGAACTCGGAGGTGTTTTGTTGTAAGGTTATGTATCCTGCAATCCAGCTCATGTTTTGGAGTTGTCTTCCGTAGTTTATCTCCTGAGAATCTCGCAACATCATCACTTCGATTTGTGTTGCAACCTTACACTTTCAGACATGCTGAGTCTGGAATATCCTGACACCAACCATCTCTGAATCTCGGGCAGATATGATGGTTGGAACATTTCCCAAGAAATATAATAATGGTCTCTCTGTAACCCGACAAAGGAATGTTGTGGCTAACATACCTATCCGAAAGACCCATTATTATGATATCTTGAATCAGCAACCATAGCCACCTCCCCATGAGGTTCTCTTATGACTTTTCAAAAGTTGTTTCTCATGGACCTTTGAGATCCCGAAGTCCAACCTTTACTTGATGTCCTAGATAGTAAACCTGACCTACGATTGGGGTTATGCTAGTACATCAAGGAGAACATTAGAAGTGGAGTGCTAAATGTCTCTCGGTCGATTATCCAGATTTCGCTCCCCTGGCATAGCTAAGGTGAAATCTGAGAAAGTGTTGTCTTCCTTTGCTTCTGCATCCTCCGTCATTATTCATCGTTGTAGTAAGATGTGTTGCTAGGATCCTTGGCACGGATGTTGGTAAAATTCTGATGAATATGGAGATGCTCAAGTTCTTGAGAGCATGCTCAGACACTATGTTATACTCTCGGTATTACTTGGAATGTTCCTTCCATCACCGAGTTGTTTTATAGCTCTAGCTTCCATTCCGTTCTGAGTGTGCCATTCTTTGAATTCCTTCAAATGATCGTTGTGAATTGCCTTAGGATGGTATGAAGAGTTTCAATGATCTATGGATCAAAAGTAATTCTTTTTGCCACTTAAGGGATCATCCTACGAGTCACCTTCTCTTAGGTGTCCGTAATGGTATTATGGCAATTAACTCCTCGCTACTTTCAAACCTCTTCACCATCTGTTTTAGCATGGAATTGTTGCCTACCAATTGAACCTCCGTCATCTGCCTCATTCTTTATTCTCAATGTGTGTTTGTGTCCCAGCTCGAGAGATGTTATTATTTCACATTCCATGAGTTGGTCATGACTGCTCGATCTTCGAAAAGATTGAATCATGTAGACCTCTCTATCCCTGTTATCTTTCTACTGGATGAAGATTCCTAAGACAAAGATGTCAAGATCAGCAACATGCAATGAATCAACATCTTCGAGGAGAGCAATTGGATCATGAAGATTGTGGTAGTTGTGTCCCCTTTGTCCTCATACCCTACGCCTGAATCTCAGGACGAGATTCTTGTTTAGTGGGGGTGAGTTGTCACAGCCCTGGAAATTGATTGCATTAGCTGCATCATGTGCATCATGTCATCATGCTAGAATTCAAATGAAACTTTAAATGGGGATTGTAAAACCCTAGCACCTCATCAAATAAATAAAATTCCAACAATTGAAATTTCAATGATTTTAAAATGCTCCTAAAAAAATGTTCCCCCTCTCTGATAAATGTTGGCAACAACATATCAGGGGTAACCTATAATTTAACAACTACTTTGATAAGTTAAATAAAATAAGAAAGCTTCTGAAATCAATTAATAAAACATTATAAATATGATAGTTGTCTAAAATTGCCCAAATCTTTTTGTGGAGATTTGAAATAATCAGACTATATTTCATAAAATATTGGGCATTTTGTGCTAGGTATTTTGGCCTCACAAAAATTAAAAGAAGAATGTCAGAATAAAAGAAAACTAGAAATAAAAATAGAGAAGGAAGGGGGTTACCTGGCACTTACCTGGCCCAGAGCCGGCCCAGCCCAGCTTCTCCCCCTGTCGTCTTCATCCTCGCCAGGAGGACGAGGCGTGGCAGCTCGCCGAGCGCCGGCCTCCACCTCCTGCCCGTCTGCCTGCCTGTGCAAGGGGATTAGGCCCTAGAGCCGTCCGGATCGGGACGACCCCTCCCCTCTCTCTCCCTCACTATCTTCCCTCTCCCCTGCTCCTCTCCCTCCCTCTGCTCGCCATGGTGGCTGCCGGACCTCGCCGCGATTCGCTCCGCCCGGTGCTTCCCCGAGCTCGTCGTGACCTCCAGGAGCCCCACAGTGAGCTCCGCTCCATTTTCCCCCTCTTCCCGTGCTTCCTTGCGCTCCGTAGCCCGTGCCCGCACGCGACCGAACTCCGGCCGCCGCCAAAGTCGCCTTGGTCGTCAACTCCAGCGTCCCCGCGTCCTCCCATTGCCCTAGATGGACGCACAAGAGCCCCAGCTTGCCGTAGCTCCATCCCGCGTTCAGAACCGTCACCGGACGGCGATTTCCGGCGAACTTCCGCCGTCGGGTTGGTCACCGCCGGTGGAACTCCGACGCCTGCCGACGTGGCTTAGTCATTAGGGTGTTAATCTCTAATTAGGCCACCTGTTAGTCGCTGACAGTGGGCCCACGTGCCTAATAAAACCCCTGGCTAACTTAAATAAGTGGGGTCATCCCCTGTGGCTATGACACATGGGTCCCACCAATCAGTTTGACCCTGGACCGCTCCTGTTGACCTGCTGACGTCATCCTGTCATCAGGATGACGCGGTAAAGCTTTTCAGGAAATTTAAATAAATCTAAATGACTTATTTATTTTCAGAAAATATTTAAAACTTCTAAAAATCATAGAAAATAATCTGTAAGTCAGATGAAAATAATTTATATATGAAAAATGATCAGAAAAATCCAATGAATCTGGATGTTTGAACAAGTTAACATCATCAAGTAGGACATTTTATGATTTGGCCAATATATGAAATATCATTTGGAGTTGGAAATTCAAACTTGTTTGAATTCCACTTCAACCAATTTGACTAACCACTCCTCTAGGTTAGTTAAGTACCTCAATATGCCATGTCATACATCATGATTGTTGCATTGCATTGAATATATTCTTTCTTTCTGTTTGCCGGTGGTTATTCCCTCTCGGTAGACGATGATTCCGACGATGTGAACGTTGACACTAATGAAGAGAAGTATATCTTCAGGATTGTCAGGCAAGCAAACCCCCCTTGAGTATACTTATATCAACCCACTCTCTCGCTCCTGCTCTCTTTTACTGCATTAGGACAAGAACGATTCAACTGTTAAATGTTAGCGGTACTTGAACCCATTCCTTTGCATGACCTGTCTTTGCCACAGTAAATAGTTGAAACCACTTAGCATGAGTAGCAACTGTTTGAGCCTTGTTGTGCTTACTCATACATGCATGCTTAATTATTGCACCTGCTATGCATAGAGTCGTGTCGTATCGGGTCTGATACATCTGGGTGATGGATCGGAATGGCAGTGTTCATGTCCTACGGAGTGAGAACTAAGTGTGTGAGCACGATTTGGTAAAGGTAACGATGAGAGGTCATGTAGGAGTACATGGCGGGTTGTCTCATCGGGGCCGTCCTTAGGAACTGAGTTCTGTGTATGTTATCCAAGACAAGATACTACCATATATTGGGTTCCGGTAACTCGACTTGGCTCGACTTATTAATCGCCTAGACCTCTGTCTAGGAGTTGCAACTAGTTTCTGGAGTTTGTAGGGAAAGTGTTGGCGGCCGTGTATAGTGCTGCCCGACAGGGTGGGCTATGATGCGGTACAGACACAGTGGCACGGTGTACCAACTGGCACCCGAACGGTGGGCTTGGGAACCCCGCGCACATCGTTTGAGGCCGTAGCGGAAACTTCGGCCGGACTTCCGTGCAGGTTCAACCTCGGATAGGCGATAAACCTAGACTACGGTCTTGCGTGGCTGAAGGTCATGGCCGACGCCCACGCCAGTGCTTCCGCTTGAAGGTTGCCGAGATGCATGACGTGCATATGGTGCTAAGTGGCGGGAGCGTGTGTGAAGAAGTATACCCCTGCAGGGTGAAATAATCTGTTCGAATAGCCGCGTCCTTGGATATGGACTACTTGGAGAACTTATGAGGTTCATAGATAACTGAAAGTGGATACTCTAAAATACGCAAGATAAGCGTGAGTGTTATGGATGGCCTTCTCGTAGGGAGACGGAAGTGGATCCATAGTGGTGTATTGATTGGTGAATATGTGGAATCGTGTGCGCTATCCAACCTCAAAGAAAGCACTTGTAGTCGTAGTATAGGTTAGCCAAGAGTCAAAGCTGGCTTGCTGCAATGAACTCCACAACCCCCTTCATTGATACTTGTGCATATGTAGTTAGTTCTGATGTAAGTCTTGCTGAGTAATCTTGTACTCACGTTTGCTTAATTTATGTTTTTGCAGAGGAGACGTCAGTCTCATTAGTGATCGTTTCAACGTGAAGTTCGATGTTGACCGGGTTAGCTTGGGAATCCCAGACAGAGGTCTGGTTCCTATGGTAGGGTCGTTATAGCTTTTCAGGCTCCTCTAGCCACTTTTGTAGATGTCTGTACCCAGACATGTTTAACTTCCGCTTGCTTGTTTGAATGCTCTGAATGTTGGGTCTTGTGACCCCTGATTGTAACATCTATTGTATTGGCTCTTTCGAGCCTTCTAAATAAATGTTGTAATGTTGTATGGTTATGTTGTGATGCCATAGTTGTATCTATGCATATCGGGCATGTCATGCGTACGTGTGACGTGCAATGGTATGTATGGGGTCCGACACCTAGTTGTGTGCCTTTAGTAGTACTCTTTACGGGGAACTGCCTCTTTGTGCTTCCACCGAGCCTTGGTAGCTTGCTACTGCTCCGGACACATTGATTGACCGGCATGTATCCTTCTTTGCTGCTGTGTCTATCCCTTCCGGGAAATGTCTCGAAGTGTAATGGAGTCCCTGTAGCCTGCTACGACTCATCTACGTGCAGTGATGGCATTTATGCCCCACGGCGTAGCGGAGTCCTTGTAGCTTGCTATGACTCGTCTACACACGCTAGAGATCGACACCTGCATTGCTGGGTTACGTATGTCTGTCCCTATACGGATGTGCCACTTGGGTTCCACGACTAGCCATGTCGGCCCGGGTTCTTTGACATTTGAATGCTAGCGACATTATCACATACGTGAGTCAAAAGACGCAAACGGTCCTGGCCCAGGTAAGGTGGCAGCCGTGGAGATAACCGTGCGTGAGACCGCAAAGTGATGTGATGTGTTACATGCTGGATTCTTATGGCTTAGGATCGGGGTCTCGACACGAACGTATCTATAATTTTTGATTGTTCCATGCTATTATATCATCTGTTTTGGATATTTTATATGCGTTAATATGAATTTTATATTATTTTTGAGACTAACTTATTAATCTAGAGCCTAGTGCCAGTTTCTATTTTTCCTTGTTTTGGGGAATTGCAGATAAGGAATATTAAATGGAGTCCAAATGGAATAAAATCTTTGGAATAATTTTTCTTAGACAAGAAGCAACCCAGAAGACTTGGAGATGAAGTCGGGACAGCCGTCGTGTGGCCACAAGCCACAGGGGCGCGCCGGGTAGGGCGCTGCCCCAGGCTTGTGGGCCCACGACAAATTCCCTAACCCTATTTCTTGGCCTATAAATTCACAAATATTCCCTGTATACCAGAGAGAGCAACAAAAACACTTTTCCGCTGCTAGAAGCCTCCGTTCCCGAGTGATCCAATGTTGGAGCCTTTTCCGGTTATCTGTCGGGGGGGTCGTTCACAGAGGGCATCTACATGAACTCCATTGCCCCTCCGATGATGCATGATTAGTTCACCACAGATCTTCGGGTCCATAGCTAGTAGCTAGATTGCTTATTCTCTCTCTTTTCTCTTCTATACCATGTTCTTCATGATCTTCATGGAGATCTATCTGATGTAATACTCTTTTGCGTTGTGTTTGTCAAGATCCGATGAATTGTGGGTTTATGTTCATATTATCTATGAATATTATTTGAGTCTTTTCTGAATTCTTATATGCATGATTTCATATCTTTGCAAGTCTTTTTGAGTTATTGGTTTGGTTTGGCAAGCTTAGATTTGTAATTCTTGCAATGAGAAAAGTGCTTAGTTTTGGGTTCAATCTTGCGGTGTCGTCACCCAGTGACATAGTAGGGGCAATGAGGCACATATTGTATTGTTGCCACCAAGGATAAAAATATGGGTTTTTCATATTATTGCTTGAGTTTATCCCTCTACATCATGTCATCTTACCTAATGCGCTACTCTGTTCTTCATGAACTTAATACTCTAGATGCAGGCATGAGTCAGTCGATGTGTGGAGTAATAGTAGTAGATGCAGAATCATTTTGGTCTACTTGACACGGACGTGATGCCTATATGCATAATCCCTGCCTTGGATATCTTCCTAATTATTCTCTTTTCTATCAATTGCTCGACAGTAATTTGTTCACCCACCGTAATACTTGCCATCATGAGATAAGCCTCAAGTGAAACCTATGGCCCCCGGGTCTACCTTCCATAATTTATTTTCAGATCTATAAACCAAAAATACCAAAAATACTTTGTTGCAATTTATTTACCTTTTACTTCCTGTTCTCGTTTACATCTATCTCTCTTGGATATAATCCTTGCAAATAACCGTGAAGGGATTGGCAACCCCTTTATAGTGTTGGGTGCAAGAGTTTGATTATTTGTGTAGGTACTTCCATTGGTAACTTGCTTATTCCTCCTCCTGGATTGATTCCTTGGGTCTCAACAACTGAGGTAAATACTTATCTACTTCACTGCATCACCCTTTCCTCTTCAAGGGAAAACCAACACATGCTCAAGAGGTAGCAAGAAGGATTTTTGGCGCAGTTGCTAGGGAGGATACACATCAAGCCTACCAAGTACCCATCACAAACTCATATCTTGGATTTACTTTGTTTGCCATTTTCCTCTCATTTTCCTCTCCCCCACTTCTAAAACGATTTTTAGAAAATACCAAAAATATTTGCCTTTTTATTCGCTCTTCTTCCGTTCGTCTTTTCGTTTGCTTTTCATTTGCTTGAGTGTTAGATCGCCTAAAACTCATGGCTAGCCTTGCTACTATCATTAGTACTCCTGAGTATGAAGTTCTTAATTTTGAGCAAAGGAAGGGAGAAAACCTAAAGGATCTTTGGTATAGAATTCGTAATGCTCAAAATAGATCTACTCGTAAACAATCTACTACCGTTCTCCTTCGCAATTTTTATGTGGGTGTTTCTCCTTGGAATAGATATGTTTTGGATACCATTACGGGAGGGAATTTCTTGGGAAACAATACCTTTGATTCTTATAATGCTATGACAAATTTGGTAGGTTCACCCCCTCTCATGGTTAATGAAACAATCTTGACTTTGGAACATGTGATGTGAAGGCTTCATATCATTGAAAATAAAGTTGCTACTATAGATCTCATTGAAAAGTGGGATAAAAAGATCCATAATCATATCACTCAATATGGATCTAAGGTGTGAGTTACTCTAAAAAACCCTAGGGAAAAGGAACCGATAGTTAATGAAAAATTGGATGAAGATTCCTCTAGAATTGAAAAGCTAGAGGATATTATTACCAACTTGGGTTCCGCTTTTGCCTCTATTCAAACCACTCCAATATTTACTCTTTCTAAGTCTACCAAGTTTGTTTATGTTCCTAAGAATAAGGGTAAATCCTCTAGTAAAGGGGATGAAGATCTTAAGATGATAAGTATTCACCCTAACTTTATTAATATTGTCCAGGAACCTATTGCTACAAGGGAATTTCTTGATTTCTTGCGTAGGAGTATGATTGTTGATTAAACCAAATAATCTCCTAGGATTCACAAGTGTACAATTTATGGATTGCATACCAAAGATGACAATACCTGGATCTATTTTATTTTGCCTAGCTAGGGGCGTTAAACAAAAGTGCCTATTAGGAGGCAACCCAATTTTATTTTTGCTTTCTGTTTTTTGGTGTGTTTTTCACATTATTAGTTCTGTAATAATTGTGTTTTCCTGTTTAAATTAGTGTTCGATCCAAGTAAAACCTTTGGGGTGATCTATGGTAGTTGTTTGATTTGATCTTGCTGGAAAATAGAAACTTTTGCGCTCAGTACAGGAATTTTCTAATTTTTTCAGAGCGCCTAATTGATATGAAATTTTGACACAAGATTGATTTACAAATTTACCTAATGTTCCTAATGTTTTCGAATTTTTAGAGTTACATAAGTATTCTTAGTCTACATATTTCTACAGACTGTTCTATTTTTGACAGATTCTGTTTTCTTTGTGTTGTGTGCTTATTTTGATGTATCTATGGGTTGTATCGTGGGGTATGAACCATGGAGAAGTTTGAATACAGTAGGTATTACAAAAATATAAATAAATAATGAGTTCACAACAGTACCTAAGTGGCGATTTATTTTTCTTATACTAACGGATCTCATGAGTTTTCTGTTGAGTTTTGTGTTGTGAAGTTTTCATGTTTTGGGTGAAGATTTGATGGACATTGGAATAAAGAGTGGCAAGAGCCTAAGATTGGGGTTTCCCAAGGCACCCCAAGCCATATTCAAGGATACCAAAAATGCTAAGACTGGGGATGCCCCAGAAGGCATCCCCTCTTTCGTCTTCAATCCATCGGTAAATTTACTTGAGGCTATATTTTTATTCACCACATGATATGTGTTTTGCTCTCAGCATCTTGTATGATATTAGTCTTTGCTATTTATTTTGACAAAATCATCCTTGCTGCACACATATTTTTGAGAGGTACACGCTGAATCGTGAATTTATTAGAATACTCTATGTGCTTCACTTATATCTTTTCAGCTAGGCAATGTTGCTCTTGTGCTTCACTTATATCTTTTTAGAGCATTGTGGTGTTATATTTTATAGAAATTTTTGAACTCTCAGACCTCACCTATATTATTTTGAGAGTTTCTTAAAACGTCATGGTAATATGTTTATATTATGATTTTAGTCCTAATATATTGGGCATCCAAGAGGGATATAATAAAAAATCATATTAAGTGCATTGAACACTATGACAAGTTTGATTCCTTGCATATAGTTTTGGGGTAATAGATATGGTAATATCAGAGTCATGCTAGTGAGTAGTTGTGAATTGTAAGAAATACTTGTGTTGAAGTTTGTGATTCTCATAGCATGCACGTATGGTGAATCATTATGTAACAAAGTCGGATCATGATTTGTTTACTGATTGTCAAACTTTGTGTGACGGTCGGGAGCGTGCGATGGTTAACTCCTACCAACCTCTCCCCTAGGAGAATGCGCCTAATGCTTTGTTTGATAACTAATAGACTTTTTCTATTAGTATGTGAGTTCTTTATGATAAATGTTGAGTCCATGTATTATACGCACTCTCACCCTTCCACCTTTGCTAGCCTCTCTAGTACCGCGCAACGTTCGCCGGTACATCAAACCTACCTTCCTCAAAACAGCCACCATATATTTTCCTCAAAACATACAACATACCTAGCTATTATGTCATTTGTAAGGCCATTCCGAGATATATTTCCATGCAACTTCCACCGTTCCGTTTTTATGACATGCACCATCACTTTCATCCTGCACATAGAGTCCTATTTTGTTCTAGGTATCGAGTAGTAATTTTCTTTTTTCTGAGTTGTAAGTAAATAAAAGTATGATGATTTCCATTATTAGAGCATTGTATCATGTGAGAAAAGGATGATGGAAGTCATGACTCCCTCATAAGTTGGGATGAGTATCCACACTTTAGAAAAAATAAAAGAGGCCAGCAAAGCCCAACTAAACAAAAACGAGGACAAAGATGCCGACGGAAAAAAGAAAAAAATGAGAGAAAGAGTGAAGGGACAATTGCTACTATCTTTTTCCACACTTGTGCTTCAAAGTAGCACCATGATCCTCATGATAGAGAGTCTCCTATTTTGACACTTTCATATAACTAGTGGAATTTTGCACGACCACTTAGTTTTCTTTTTGAGATTTCATACACTTATAGCTCTAAGTGCGTTTGTTGGATGGTAATCCCTACTCAATCACATCAATATCTATGGATGGACATCTCCATAGCCCGTTGATACGCCTATTTGATGTGGGACTATCTTCTCCCTTTTTCCTTGCAACCTCCACCATATTCTGTTCCACCTATAGTGCTATATCCATGGCTCACACTCATGTATTGCGTGAGAGTTTAAAAGGTTTGAGAACACCAAAAGTGTGAAACAAATACTTGACTTGTTCATTGGGGTTGTGCATGATTTAGGTACTTTGTGTGGGGAATATGGAGCATAGCCAGACCATATGATTTTGTAGGGATAACTTTCTAAGGCCATGTTATTTCGAAAGGACACGATTGCCTTGTTGATGTGCTCGAAATACTGTTTTTATGTCAATATTAGACTATTGTTTTCAATCTTACGGATCTGAATTTTCATGCCATAGTAAAGAATAGTACATGGATAAATATGTTAGGTAGCATTCCACATCAAAAATTCTGTTTTTATCATTTACCTACTCGAGGACGAGAAGGAATTAAGCTTGGGGATGCTTGATACGTCTCCAACGTATCTACAATCTTTGATAGTTCCATGCTAATATATTATCTGTTTTGGGCTTAGGTAGGCTGGTTGGGCTGTGTAGTTGGGCTAGGAGGGGATGAGAGGGAAGGTTTGTGACCCGTGACAAGATTTGAAACACCAAAAAACGTCCGTTAATTTGACCGATGATGGTGCTGCTACGAATGACCGTTGGGTATCAAACGACCTCTGATTCCGACGAAATTTCGTAGGCGGTCTACCTACAATATAACAAGCCCAAAAGCCAAGTTTCGACCCAATCCGAGAATATTTTATACCCACTTTTAAAAATAATATTTTATTGATGTCGCGGGCGCGTGCATCTGTGGTTGGTCTCGAAATGGCCAGCGACGAGAACGGAGAGAACTGGCACTATGAACGGATGCAAGTTTTGACAACGAGTGACAATGCCATGCAGATGATGCGAATGATGCACTGATGAATGCAAAAACCAAATGAATCACACGATGACAACATAATAAAAGGATAATCTTCTTGAGCATCGGTCCCGGGCTATTACAACTCTCCTCCACTATTTAGAGATCTCGCCCCGAGATCTTAGAATGAGAAGAGAAAGAGAAAGAGGACATGAAGAGGTAAAACTTGGTTGCTCCTTTGAGAAACAGGTGAACCCCCATGAACTTGAAGGATTGGAAGCAATGAAGTATGATATGAGAAACAAGCGAGAATTCAAAAGAAATTTTGGCAGCACTTCGATAGGATAGAGGTGCAAAATTTGGTAAGATGGAAGAAGTTGAAAAGGTAACACAACAGTTTGGTCAAATGGATAAGCAAGAAAGAGAAAGATCTTGACAAACGGGATGATGAGTCACAGAGATCAACAATATAGTGCGTCCGAAACAAAATAATTGAAGCTAGATCATTTTAGTGAAAAGAATGGAGAAGAAAATGACAACTTCTGCCATCATTGAACATGAGAAGCATAGGATGAACGGAGTTTTTGAATAACCATCAACTAAATAATAAGCTTGATGTGGGCTTATAGACAACATCTCAAAATAATGAGGTGAAAATCGACCACGAAGGAAAACATTTGGTTGATTGGGATCAATGAAGAGATACAAACTTCTTTCGCCAAGAGGGGGAGGAGAAAAACTTGAGTCATTTATAACAACATTATAGCACCAACCCTTAGGAAATGCCTTAGGTGAAATCCATGCCAAGATAACTCCGAGAAATGAATCATGGGTTTAAATATCTCATTCTTGATACATTATCTTCGAGACCCTCATAAATCTAGAATTCTATAACACCACCTCAAAAGATAAGAGATAATGAATTGCACTTTGGAATGCAAGATAAGGAATACTTGAGCTCCTCCCAGAAGAATCCTGAAGAACACTTGACAATGAATTAATTCCTTGATGATCCGCCATGAAGAACCTTCGTATACGAGAGAATGAGCAAAAGAAATGAATGTTGAAAAAATAAGATATGAAGGCTTGCAACGATTTAGATGGAACTTCGCAAAGTGATACTTGGGAAACTTGAACTTAGGAAACTGGAAAGATGAACAATTTAGAATTGAGAATTGGATAAAATGAACAAATTCAGAAGAAGAATTGAAGTCAAAAGAATAAGAATTATGTTATGTTTATCCTCCATCAAGTTAAATTTATGGCAAGCAACGGATTCAGCCTACTAATTGTTCTTGAAAAGATTGAGGAAAGAGAGATAGAGAACAAACTTGAATAAGTCTTGCACGAGAACACCGGTAAGAATTTCAAATGAATGAGGATACTGTGAATCAATGGAATAACATGAGAACGAAGATATCATGATCCTCCTAATAGAAAACTTCACAAGACACCAGAATAATTGAGAGATGAACAAAGAGACAAAAATTGAGAAGAATTTGAGAACGAAAGCTGAAAGCTAAGTATGAAAAAATGTTCTAAAATGATGGCCTTCGGAGGATCGAGAAATGCAAACAATTTTGAAATTCTCCCGATAGATATTGAAAGGATTACTCATTATCAAAAACAATTCTAGAGGATAGCTTGAAGGTGAAACCATGAATCTTCAAGGGTATGAGCAAAGATTTAAGAGAAGCTCTTCTTCGATCTTCAAACACAGAGAATGATGACCAGAAAAAACACCATGAATTACTAAGACACTTTGAAATAATGAAGAAAGAAAAGTTTAGCCAATGATGAAAATGATTTGGAAGCGATCTTCAACAAGGAATAGGACTGATAAATCATTCTTACATCATATTGGAAAGGAGTTGAGGACATCTCCGGAAAGATTCGAAGAGCCAGGTAAGATCCTAGGGAAAACCTGTGGGTTATGAGTGCACTCAAAGAAACCACCATTTAGATAATTGCTTATAAAGAGAGATTGCACGAGTACAAATGAAAACTTGATGAGGTGAGAACCTTAAAAATAATTTGAATGCGAAAATGAATCTTCTAAGATATGCTAAAAACTCCGGATAGAATAGAGAGATGAATAAGCAAGAGAGGTCTGGATAAGAATTCCATTATGGGAAAGCAATTAGAGGATGAAAATGAAATGATGAACACTGAGAACTTGAATTGAACCCACCGGAAAATAAAACAAAGATGAATACTAATAAATGATAAAATTGAGCAATGAGCATCTTCACAATGAATCACCGAATACGATACAGAAGAAAGATAGCGGAAGCATTTCATGAAAATAAAGGCACTTAATGATAATTTAATTGTTGAAGAAAAAGGGAGGGAGGGTGGGCAAAAACAAAGACAACTTGATACCAATGAGATCAACTCTGGAAATAAATATGAGGATTGGTCTTGCAAATATTGAAAGGATTGAATTCACATGAAGAGATCACATCGGATGAAAGGAATTGATATGACCACTTGATTGAGAAAAAGAATTAGCATTCCCACAGAAATATGAGAACACCGATTCGGAAAGATATGAGATCACCCGTTGACATCGAAGCACCACGAATTACCATATTCCAAAAAAACAAAGGATGAGGCTTACGAAACAAGCCAGAAACAAATTCATACCAGAGATTTCGTCCAATATTTTCATAGTAAGGTTACTCACACATTGGATTGTCATATTAATATGACGCTCAAATATGCTCCCTAGGCGTAGCGAACTACAAGGCTTGACGAAGCATATTTGATGACATATATCGAGACTGTCCTCTATAAGAACGAAGGTGAACAAACGAATCCACTAGATGTCGAACCCCAACCTCACATCATGATCTGTTAGAAGATAGCCTAGGTAACTACTTGAATTCCCACCTGAGAACTTCCGAAATCTTTCGGTTATGCAATCGGGTCCACGAATAAAAGGAGCAAAATCCATCACTCAACTCCTAACAGTAATAGTACGCTCCAATGTAACACATTCATCTACACATAACTAGAGGTCTCAGAAATTCATCTACCTCAGACCCTCGTAATCACAATGATACCAATTATGGCAGTACATCTGGATGCTCTCCTCGGTACTGGGTGACGCCAAACTGCTCTCGCCACAAATAGTATTGAAGCAATTTCGAACATCCTTCGTCCTGTGATACTAAGGAAACTGAATGATAACGATATGTCAAGAATCCCTTGGAGCTCTACTCCTCTATAACAGGAGGCACCAATTACAGAAATCCGTCACATTGGCATCAGAGAGATTCCAAAATACCCACGTGATCCTAAAACAAATTTGAGCAAAAAGAGGGTAGAATTAAAATTCCTATGTCATAATTCCTCACCAGAGTATAGAAGAAGAATAAAAGAATCCTACTCTCCGATATAACTAGACTCAAAATAGGTCTTTTACTAGACTCGACTCGACCAATATCAATCAATCAAGGGTACTCCTATGTCAGTACATGCTATGATACCAACTTGAGACGCCCATGATGCGATCCTATTCTTATTTTGGCACGAGGGGCTCGACAGGTATAGAAGCGCAAGAATGGATATCATTACAAGTACATGTATAGAAGAGATGACTAAATCGAACTGGCTTATACTCGCCACAAGCTACATCAAGGTCACATCAATACAATAACATATTCAGACATCATACAAAAGAGCATGGTACGACAACGGACAAAAACAAATGATAAAATCACATCAATCCTTGATATCCCAGGCTGCTGCTTGGAACCCATCCTAGATTGATGATGAAGAAGAAGAACTCCAAATCAAACAAGCATCGCTCTCATGTGAAAGCATCACATTACATGTACATGCATCTGTTGTTGTAGTGATATGTGATCCACGAGGACTCGACAACCTCATTTCCAAGGGTATCAAGACTAGCAAAGCCTAATGGGTGAGGTATGGTTAAGTGGTGAGGCTGCAGCAAGCAACTAAGCATTTATTTGAGTGGCTAACTAACGAATACCCAAAGTAAAGTATGGTGGTCTATGCATAACGGAAGTGAGATACTAATGATCACTAAGTTATCTTGAACACCTACTTACGTCAAACATAACCCCACCGTGTTCTCCCTGGGATAAGGACTCACGAGAAGAGATAGTCATGCTTATGCACACAAGTGGTGTATTTTATTTGAGTTTACTTCAAGTTTGCTATGACCTGGTGTCAAAAAGAGTTTCTGAGTTGCCACATAACTGCGGACATGTCTTTCCTAAAGATTTCACCCTGTAGGGGCGCTCCAACTCATCCATCACAAATTAACCACTCTCAGTGGGAATAACCTCGACAACGAATCCCGTGATTTCTTAGGCAATTCCATTGGAAAACCGCAACCTTGAGAGAGCCCAAAGTATTCTCGGAATTCCTTGCACAAGACGTTCAAGAAAGGTAAAACAAATCTAGCAAGGCCGCCCGGTGTGTCGACGATCTCGATAGGAGCCGCGTATCTCGTTCTTAGCACATGACGGATTGTCCAAACTTTCGGTAGGCCAATCGCAGAGTTTCCCCTGGAGGCCAACGGCGGTTGACCGATTGGACCAACAGTCATAAGGAGCACTAACCCGAGGGGGTTGATTCATTATCCACGGGGTCCAGAAAGTACCTATGCAATTTTATTAGTTACTAGGCAAATGTAGTCCCAATGTTGGGCCTTGTTAGACAAGATTTATCCTAAAACAAAAATGAAGGGGGTCCCCATAATAACCCCGAGAATGTTAGGAGCACTCAATATGGAACATAACACCGGTTCACAAGTCATAGGGCGGCAAACATGGAACAAAACGCCGATCAAAAGGCCAAGCCTTCCACCTTTTACCAAGTATATATGTGCATTAAATTAAATAGCAATAATATTGTGATAACGAACGAATGTCCATGTTGACACATAGAAGCAATTGCACCTATAGCTAGAAACACTATAAGTAGGGCTGAGCACTTGCTAACATAGCCAAACAAAGGTTTGCTAGGATGTGGAGGGGTTAGAGGCTTATCATGGCAATGTTGGGAGGCTGGACATACAAGTGGTAGGTAACGAGACATAACGCTAGAAGCGAGACTACTAGCATGGCAATGATAGTAGTGGTATCCAGGGAAATGTGTCATCTTGCCTGAGATCCCGCTTGGAAGATGAATGAGTCCGTCAACAAGACGATCCATGAAGTAGACGAATGAATCCTCACACTCCGAACGCTTTCGGAACTCTATCGAGAAGAAGCAATCTGGAACAAACAATCAACACATGATAAACACCACAATGTATGCATGACATGATGCACAATCAAATATGATGCATGTTATGCATGACCTGGCAAAACACAACAATCAACTCCTACACATTAAGTGAAACTCAATACGCAACGAGTTGCATATTGACGAAACTCCACATTTAATTACTTAGTTCATTCCCGCTTATTTAGATGACAATATTAAATGTTGTTAAACATGGCAAGAGGTAAAGCATACATAAACAACTCTATCTAGGCATCTTAAATAAGGCCGGAAACAACTTATAGTATTTCCAAAATGACCTCATATGCATATTATGATTTCGCTCCAGATATGTCCCAAGCATATTTAATAGATTTAAACAGCGATATAAAGTGTTCCATGCAATTCTACATGTCATTCTAGTCGATTTACATATATGGCACATCTCAAACGGAGCTACGGTCTAAAAGATATGACAATAACAAGATTATATGCCATGAATGAAAAATGCATGAAAATGATAACCACAAACATTTCAAATCATGGATTCAACATTATATTATGATACTACATGAAATTCTAAGAAAGTTTCATATACAACATGTTCAAAACGGAGCTACGGTTCAACCACAACAACCAACACAAGTTTAGGTGTAAATCTGCCAAAAACAGCAACATAGCATTATGCATGCATGAAAACTACAACCTACAAAGGTCTAAAATGCACAAAAAAGACATGGGGCAGTAGCATACATGATGTAAAAAGTTATATCATAGGAGCAAGTTGTTTAGGATCATGGATCACTAGGAAATAAGCTCACAATGTGGCTAATTGGAAACAGTTTCATACTTAGTGAAAATAGCAGTTTTTGACAGTGCAATTTTATCACAAAGGTATATTGGCAGCAATAGAACTATATGCTACAGGGCATATAATGGCATGAAATTTAGCAGCATGCTAGATAACATTATGAACTACAAATAACTCCATTACACCAACCAAAAGGGGGTTCTAGATCACTAACAAAACACATGGCAAGGCAGCATCAAAATATTACAGATTTCAGACTTGAAAATATTTTGGACCATCAAAACAATACATTTTTATGGCATGTTGTCAACAATAAAATAACACCTAAACAAGGATTTCTATCACAACCAAAAAGACCAGGGCCTAGCACACATGTCCAAGGTCATAAGTCATGTTCAAAATTATTTCATCTGATGCATGGATTTAATCACACGAAAATAATAAAAGGCCATCATAGCATAAATGACATGCAGACAAATTGCTCAAATGACAAAACTAATTGCACAGATATATTGTATGGATTTTTCTACCCCAAAATCATGTATAATACGTGGTTTTTTTACTATAAAACAAATGACGCCACATATATGCGTGATTAGGACATAAAATTTTTAGCGAGTTATGTATCCGAAATAAATGCAACCAACACATTAAATATTTTAGCATGCATGAAAAAGGCATATAACAATGTTACACATTTTACGTATTTCAAATCTATAGTTTATAGTTTTCTACACATCATGCATGGATAAATAACTATGCGTAATGCAAATCATGACATTTATGCAAAATTACAGAAAATAGCATGTTAAATAATTCTAACATGCATGAAAATGAGAAATAAATAATCTACACAAAATTATACACATTTTGCATATACAAAACATTTGGATCCGATGCACGATTATCTATTTCTGAGCGTTTATAAAATCATGCCTTTTCTGCAATTTATAATTCACTGGTTAATTACTCAAACGTCCAGACAAGGAAAAAATATATGGGCCTAATCTACGAGCAGGGCCAACAATGGAAGATCGTTGGGTAACTATCCTACGCATAGGGCATTGCATAGATAAGGTCTGGCCGAGGCTCACCTTGGGCCAAATCTGGCTGGTCAGTGGAGAGGCTGGGTGGGCCAAGGCATTGGGCCGTGGCCGAGGCTGTGGCTGGTCCACGGGAGGCGTTGGCCCACGCGAAGGCTGAGCGGGTCAACGCGAGTCAGCGACGAGCGTTGTGTTCGTCACCCTCCCATGCTCGGCACGAGCGGAGGCATGGCAACGCCTGATGGCTTCAAGGCTGGGGAGGACCAGAACGAGCTCAGAGACGGTAGGGATGTACCGATCTGACACCAGAGCTTCCATTCCTGACGGCAAGGGGTCTAACCGGCGCTTGGGTCGCAGGAACTGCCGACGAGGAGATTGGGTATGGCCCCATCCATGGCGGCTTCATGGGCGGGGTGTGATGGTCCGGCGGGGCGGCGTCTCGCCAGCAACGACCTCTGAGTGCGCTCCGGCAGGCACGTGAGAAAGTCGTTGAGGTGCGCGGCCTAAGGGGCTCTAGCTCCTGGCTCGGGCGCCATGGGAGGACGCGGTGCGGTGGCGGTGATCCAGGCCCGGGCGGGCTCTGTATGGGCTTGGCTAGCCCTGCGTGCTGCAGGCGTTGTGGAGGGTGACGTGTGGCAACGGGGCAGCAGTTCGGCACAGAGAATGATGGAGCAGGGAGGAGAAGGCCATTTTTGGGCAGGGGAGCCTTCCTTTTATAGGCTGGGGGCTAGGGTTATGGTTTTGGGGCGTTTTTGGGCCCTCCGATCGGGATCGGATGGCTCTAGTCGCGCACTAGTGTTAGGTAGGCTTAGGTGGGCTGCCTGGGCTATGTAGTTGGGCTAGGAGGGGATGCGAGGGAAGGTTTGCAGCCCGTGACAAGATTTGAAACACCGAAAAACGTCCGTTTATTTGACCAATGATGGTGCTGCTATGAACGACCGTTGGGGAATCAAACGACCTCTGATTGCGACGAAATTTGGTAAGCAGTCTACCTACTATATAATAATCTCGCACGCCAAGTTTCGACCCAATCCGAGAAAAATTTACATGCACTTTTAGAAATAATATGTTATTGATGCCCTAGGTCATGCATGTGTGGTTGGTCTCGAAATCGCCAGCGACGAGAACGGAGAGAACCGACACTACAAACGGATGCAAGTTTTGAAAACAAGTGACAATTCCATGCAGATGATGTGAATGATGCGCCGATGAAATCAACAACCAAATGAATCACACGATGACAACGGAATAAAACGGGAATCTTTTGGAGCATCATTCCCGGGCTGTTACACCACATTGTTGATGACATCATCGACCTCGGGTTGTCATTCCTTCAGAGTATGATGCCATTTGAGAGGATGAATAGGGTCATAAAAGGATTCGTTTGTAACATGTGCCTTCCCGATGGAAGGCTCATGGAGGGCTATCTGAGAAAAGAGTGCATCTCCTTCTGCGAGAATTATCTACCCGACGAAAACCCTGTTGTTGGTTTGCCCTTCAACAAGCACATTGGGAGTCTCAGAGGAGAAGGTCACACGAAAGGATGGAGGGAATTGCATGTCGACCACTCGGGTCGACGAAACAACTTGTACATAGCAAACTTAGTAGTGCTACAACACATAGACGTGGTACCGAAGTTACTAGAGAGCACAACTCCAGTTTCTTGCGTTGGTTCAAAGAGAATTTTCTTGCTAATCCCCCCAAAGAGGGTAGTGCAGACGGATTGCTCATACACGCAATACCACATGGCCCCATGGCCAACCTCGCAACCTATTAGGCATATGATATCAACGGATACACGTTTTACACAGAGGCCAAACACACAAACAATGATTACTAGAACTCAAGGGTGACGATGCAATGCTTGACTGGTGACAACGGTGCAAATGAAATATTCTACGGAAGGTTCGAAGAGATCTGGAAGCTTGACTAAGTTGGAATACACAGTGGGACGATGTTCCTTCTCACATGGGCTAAGGCACTCGAAATAGAGAATCGGTACTTCACTACCATGTCTATACCCGACGCGAATAGCGCAACTACATTGAACGTCATCGCCAAACTTAGCCATGGGTACACGCTAAGCACGTGACACAATGCTTCTTCATACCTGACCCGAGCAATCCGAGTCGTGTTGTCATGAGGAGAGGCAAAAGGACCATTGTCGGAACGGAGATGGTCGTCAATGAGGAAGACTACGACCAGTACGGCGACCAGATGAGGGAAGATGACGATGAGGATACACAATATGTCAAAAGAAGAAGCAATAATACATTACCTAAGAAAAATCACACTCCGTGGAAAAGAAAAAGTCACAACCAGGGGCACAATTACTCAGCAACGAACAAGAAATGAAATAATCTCACTCAGAAATGAAAACGTCGACATGGAGAAAACATCATTTATATATATGTTCCTATTTTATATACGTATTTAACCGTTATTGCCCAAATGATAATATATATATGTATGTTCTTACTTATATATTGTATCTCATCCCCTTGACATCATCAAGCATATCGATCGGTCGTCTTTTGGACGAGAAAAACAAAAAGTAAACCAAAGAGGAAAGAAAATAAAATGAAAAACAAATAGAAATGTAAAAAAAAAAAATAGAAGTAGCATAGTTTCTATATCAACGCTATAGCTAAAGTAGAAGTAGTGCGGGCTAGGAACTAGCGCTATAACTATCAATAAGTAGTAGTACCATTGGTTTCTGTGAGGTCTTGATGCACAAGATCACCTATGGGGCCACTGGACCCTTTGTGGTTTGGCGAGGGCATGGACGCAAGTACAAAGGGCGGAAACAACGAGAAAACGCGACGATTTACCCAGGTTCAGGCCATTCTGAAGTGTAAAACCTGTTCGAAATATGCCCTAGAGGCAATAAATAAAGTGTTTATTATTGTATTTCCTTGTTCATGATAATCGTTTATTATCCATGCTATAATTGTATTAATTGGCAACATGGATACATGTGTGGATACATAGACAAACACAATGTCCCTAGTGTGCCTCTAGTGAACTAGCTCGTTGATCGAAAGATGGTTAAGGTTTACTAGCCATGGACATGAGATGTCATTTGATAACGGGATCACATCATTAGCAGAATGATGTGATGGACAAGACCCAAACAACAAATGTAGCTTATGATCGTGTCAGTTTATTGCTACTGTATTCTCCATGTCAAGTATATGTTCCTATGACCATGAGATCATGCAACTCACAGATATCCAAGGAGTACCTTGTGTGTATCAAACGTCGCAACATAACTGGGTGACTATAACGGTGCTCTACAGGGGTCTCCGTGGGTGGCTGTTGATTTGGCATGGATCAAGACTGGGATTTGTTACTCCGTGTGACGGAGAGGTATCTCAAGGCCCACTCGGTAATACAACATCACAATAAGCCTTGCAAGCAATATCCCTAAATGTTAGTTGCGAGATCTTGTATTACGGAACGAGTAAAGAGACTTGCCAGTAACGAGGTTGAACTAGGTATGGAGATACCGATGATCGAATGTCGGGCAAGTAACATACCGAAGAACAAAGGGAACATCATACGAGATTAACTGAATCCTTGACATAGAGGTTCGACCGATAAAGATCTTTGTAGAATATGTAGGAACCAATGTGGACATCCAGGTCCCGCCATTGGTTATTGACCGTAGAGGTGTCTCGGTCATGTCTACATAGTTCTCGAACCCGCAGGGTCTGCACACTTAAGGTTTGGTGACGTTTCGGTAGTATAGAGTTATGTATGGTGGTGACCGAACTTGGTTCGGCGTCCCGGATGAGATCTCGGATGTCACGAGGAGCTCCGGAATGGTCCAGAGGTAAAGATTCATATATAGGAAGTCCTGTTTTGGTCGCCGAAAAAGTTTTGGGCTCATCGGTAGTGTACCGGGAGTGCCGGTAGTGTACCCGGAGGCCTCCGGGAGGGGTATTTCGACCCAATAGGCTTCATGGGCTGTGGGAGAGTGAATATCAGCCCTTAGTGGGCTGGTGGAAACTCCCACACAAGGCCCATGTGTCTGGAGGAAAAAACCCAATAGGAAAAGGTGGAAAAAAAGGCAAAAAGGAGCAATCCTAGTCCCACTAGGATTGGAGGAGGAATCCTCCTCTCCTACTAGGTTCGGCCGAACCAGCTAGCCTTGGAGGCCAAGGCTTCCTCCTCTCCTCCTCTCCTCCTATATATACTAGAGGGTTTTGTGTTTTTGCACTAGTTTTTTTAGACACGTGCTACCCGTTCCTCCAGTGCATAGTTTCTCCTCTAGATTGGTTTTCTGCAGTGCTTAGGCGAACCCTGCCGGACTTGCTCCATCACCATCGCCGGAGCGCCGGTAGGCTGCCGGAGAACTCTTCTTCCTCTCCACTCCCTCTTTCTGGATCAAGACGGTGGAGATCGTCATCAAGCCGTACGTGTGCTGAACGCGGAGGTGCCATCCGTTCGGTGCTAGATCGGAAGGATCGTGATCAAGTTCGTGGAACGGATCGTGATCAAGTTCGTGGGAAGGATCATGATCGGATCACGGGAGGGATCGTGATTGGATCGCGGGACGGATCGTGATGGGATCACGGGACGCACAGCGATTTGGATCGCGAAGACGTTCGACTACACCAACCGTGTTTCTTAACGCTTCCCACTTAGCGATCTACAAGGGTATGTAGATCCACTCTCCCTCTCGTAGATGCTCATCACCATGGATAGAACTGCGTGTGCATAGGAAATTTTTTGTTTCCCATGCAACGTTCCCCAACAGTGGCATCATGAGCTAGGTCTATTTGTAAATGAGATCTCGAGCAGAACACTAAAGGTTTGTGGGCGCTGAAGCTTAGATTGCTTCCACCCTTGGTCGGATTTTGGTTCAGCGGTATTATGAGATGAAGTGGCCCGGACCAACATTACTCGTACGCTTACGAGAGACCGGTTCCCTTGAAGCAACTTGTTTCCTAGATGGCTTGCGGGTGACAGTTTCTCTCACTTTAGTTGGATCGGATTCGACAAAGGCGGTCCTTGAGAAGGTCGAAAAGCAAATTATGTATCACCGTTGTGGTTTATGAGTAGGTGAGAATTGTTCTTGCTAGAAACCCGTAGTAGCCACGTAAAACATGCAACAACAATTAGGGGACGTCTAACTTGTTTTTGCAGGGTATGTTGTGATGTGATATGGCAAATTACATGATGTGATATATGTGATGTATGACATGATCATGTGATGTATAGAATTTCACGACTTGCATGTTGATGAGTACGGCAACCCGCAGGAGCCATAGGGTTGTCTTTAATTATTGTATGACCTGCGTGTCAATCATTAAGGGCTATGTAATGCTTTACTTTATCGCTAAACGATAGCAATAGTAGTAGAAGCATGTTGGGCGCGAGAACCCCGATGGCGACACGTTGATGGAAATCAAGATGATGGAGATCATGGTGTCTTGCCGGTGACGATGGAGATCATGCCGGTGCTTTCAAGATGGAGATCTAAAGCACAAGTTCATGGCCATATCATGTCACTTATGAATTGCATGTGATGTTAATCCTTTTATGCACATTGTTTTGCTTAGTACGACGGTAGAATTACAAGGTGATCCCTCACTGAAATTTTAAGATAAATTGTGTTCTCCCCGAGTGTGCACCGTTGCGAAAGTTCGTCTTGTTGAGACACCACGTGATGATCGGGTGTGATAGACTCTACGTTCATATACAGTGGGTGCAAGCCAGTGTTGCACGCGCAGAACACTCGGGTTAAACTTGACGAGCCTAGCATGTACAGACATGGCCTCGGAACACAAGAGGCCGAAAGGTCGAACATGAGTCATATAGTAGATATGATCAACATAATGATGTTCACCATTGAAGCCACCTCAACTTACGTGATGATCCTACTTGAGCTGGTGGATTTGGATCATGTGACACTCAGATGACTTGAGGGATGTCAATTTGAGTCGGAGCTTTAGTAATTTGATTAACTAAACTCATTATCTTGAACAATAGTCTAAGTAAACTTTGCATATTTATGTTGTAGATCAATGGCTCGCGCAGTAGCACCCCTGAATTTTAGTGCGTTCCTAGAGAAAGCTAAGTTGAAAGATGATGGAAGTAACTTTGTTGACTGGGCCCGTAATCTGAGGATTATCCTCACGGCTTCCCAGAAATCATATGTCCTTGATGCACCGCTTGGTGACCAACCAGAAGACATAACGTCCGAAGACGTTAAGAAAGCTTGGGAGGCGCGTACTGGAGATTAGTCAATAGTTCAGTGTGCAATATTGTATGGCTTAGAACCGGGACTTCAACGACGTTTCGAACGTCATGGAGCATATGAGATGTTCCAGGAGTTGAAGTTTATCTTTCAGAAGAACGCCCGGATCGAGAGGTATGAAATCTCCGATAAGTTCTATGCTTGCAAGATGGAGGAGAACGGGTCTATCAGTGAACATATACTCAGAATGTCTGGGTATTCAATTTTTCTAGCGGAGTTGAGAATTGCCCTTCCGCCAGAGGCGATCACTGACAGAGTTCTTCAATCACTGCCACCTAGTTACAAGAGCTTTTTGATGAACTATAACATGCATGGGATGAACAAGTCAGTCGCCGAGCTGTTTGCGATGCTAAAAGTCACTGAGTCTAAAATCCAGAAAGAACATCAAGTGTTGATGGTCAATAAAACCACTAGTTTCAAGAAAATGGCAAAGTCAAGGGCAAGGGCAAGAAGGGTAAAACCAAGAAGGATGGCAAAGCAGTTGCTACTCATGTAAAGAAGCCCAAGCACGGACCCAAGCCAGAAACCGAGTGCTTTCATTGCAAGGGAACTGGTCACTGGAAGCGGAACTGCCCCAAGTACCTGGCTGACAAGAAGGCGGCCAACGACAAACAAGGTATATATGATATACATGTTATTGATGTGTATCTTACTAGCTCTCGTAGTAGTGCCTGGGTATTTGATACCGGTTCGGTTGCTCACATTTGCAACTCAAAGCAGGAACTACGGAATAAACGAAGGCTGGCAGAGGACGAAGTGACGACGCGCATGGGAAATGGTTCCAAGGTTGATGTGATCGCCGTCGACACGCTCTCTCTTCAATTACCATCGGGATTAGTGATGAACCTGAATAATTGTTATTTAGTGCCTGTGTTAAGCATGAACATTATATCTGGATCTTATTTACTGCGAGACGGTTACTCATTTAAATCAGAGAATAAAGGTTGTTCTATTTATATGAGTAATGTCTTTTATGGTCATGCACCCAATGTTAGGGATTTATTCATATTGAATCTTGATAGTGATGACACACGTGTTCATAACATTGAGCCAAAAGATGTAGAGTTGATATGATAGTACCACTTTCTTGTGGCACTACTGTTTAGGTCATATTGGTGTAAAACGCATAAGGAAGCTCCATGCTGATGGAATTTTGGAGTCACTTGATTTTGAATCACTTGACACATGTGAACCATGCCTTATGGGCAAGTTGACTAAAACGTCGTTCTCTAGAACAATGGAACGGGCGAGTGACTTATAGGAAATCATACATACTGATGTGTGCGGTCCATTGAATGTTACAACGCATGGTGGATATCGTTATTTTCTCACCTGCACTGATGACTTAAGTAGATATGGGTATATTTACTTAATGAAACACAAGTCTGAAACGTTCGAAAAGTTCAAGCAATTTGAGAGTGAAGTTGAGAATCATCGTAACAAGAAGATTAAGTTCCTACGATCTGATCGAGGAGGTGAATATCTAAGTTATGAGTTTGGCAGTCACTTAAGACAGTGTGGAATTGTTTCACAGTTGACACCGCCCGGAACACCACAGCGTAATGGTGTGTCCGAACGTTGTAATCGAACCTTATTAGATATGGTGCGTTCTATGATGTCTCTTGCTGATTTGCCACTATCGTTTTGGGGTTATGCATTAGAGACAACTACGTTCACTTTAAATAGGGCACCATCAAAATCCGTTGAGATGACGCCATATGAACTATGGTTTGGCAAGAAGCCAAAGTTGTCGTTTCTTAAAGTTTGGGGATGTGATGCTTATGTCAAAAAGCTTCAGCCTGAAAAGCTGGAACCCAAAGCGGAGAAATGCGTCTTCATAGGATACCCGAAAGAGACAGTCGGGTATACCTTCTATCTCAGATCCGAAGGAAAAGTGTTTGTCTCTAAGAACGGAACATTTCTTGAGAAAGAGTTTCTCTCGAAAGAATTGAGTGGGAGGAAAATAGAGCTTGATGAGGTTATTGAACTTTTACTTCAACTAGAAAGTAGCGTAGCACAGAAAGATGGTTCTGTAGAACCTACGATGGTAGAAGAGGAAGTTAATGATGATGATCATGAAGCTTCGGATCAAGCTTCTATTGAACCTCGTGGATCAACAAGGCCGCTTACTATCGCTGAGTGGTACGGCAACCTTTCTTGGAGGTTATGTTGTTGGACAACAATGAACCTACGAGCTATGGAGGAGCAGTGACGGGCTCGGATTCCGACAAATGGTTAGAGTCCATGAAATCCGAGATGGGATCCATGTATGAAAACAAAGTATGGACTTTGGAAGTATTACCTGAAGGGCGAAAGGCCATTCAGAACAAATGGATCTTTAAGAAGATGGTAGACGCGGACGGTAATGTCACCGTCTATAAAGCTCGACTTGTGGCAAAGGGGTTTTCACAAGTTCAAGGAGTTGACTACGATGAGACTTTCTCACCCGTAGCGATGCTTAAGTCTGTCAGAATCATGTTAGCAATAGCTGCTTATTTTGACTATGAAATTTGGCAGATGGATGTCAAAACAGCCTCAACGGTTTCCTTGAGGAAGAGTTGTATATGATGCAACCCAAAGGTTTTGTCGATCCAGAGAATGCTAACAAAGTTTGCAAACTCCATCGATCCATTTATGGACTGGTGCAAGCATCTCGGAGTTGGAATAAGCGCTTTGATGAGGTGATCAAAGCGTTTGAGTTTATACAAGTTTACGGAGAAGCTTGTATTTACAAGAAAGTGAGTGGGAGCTCTATAGCGTTTCTAGTATTATATGTGGATGAAATATTGCTGATTGGAAACAATATAGAAATGCTGGAAAGCGTGAAGGAATATTGGAACAAGAGTTTTTCAATGAAGGACCTAGGAGAAGCTACTTTCATATTAGGCATTAAGATCTATAGAGATAGATCGAGATGCTTAATAGCACTTTCACAGAGCACATACCTTGATAAAGTTTTGAAGACGTTCAAAATGGAATAGTCCAATAAGGGGATCTTGCCTGTGTTACAAGGTGTGAAGTCGAGTAAGACTTAATGCCCAGTAACTCCAGAAGATAGAGAAAAGATGAGTGTCATCCCCTATGCTTCAGCCATAGGCTCTATCATGTCTGCAATGCTATGCACAAGACCGATGTCAGCCTTGCCATAAGTATGGCCGGAAGGTTTCAAAGTGATCCTAGAATGGAGCACTGGCAAGCGGTCAAGAATATCCTTAAGTACCTGAAAAGGACTAAGGAAATGTTTCTCGTTTATGGAGGTGTTGAAGAGCTTGTCATAAAGGGTTACATCGATGCACGCTTTGACACTGATCCGGATGACTCTAAGTCGCAAACCGGATACGTATTTATTCTTAATGGAGGAGCGGTAAGCTGGTGTAGTTCCAAGCAAAGCGTGGTAGCTGATTCTACGTGCGAAGCGGAGTACATCGCAGCCTCGGAGGCGATGAAGGAAGGTGTCTGGATGAAGAAGTTCATGACACATATTGGAGTAGTGCCTAGTGCACTGAATCCAATGAACCTGTTCTGTGACAACACTGGTGCCATTGCTCTGGCCAAGGAACCAAGGTTTGACAAGAGGACCAGAAACATAAAGCGACGCTTCAACTCCATCCGCGATTACATCATGGAAAAAGACATAAATATGTGCAAAGTGCACACGGATCTGAATGTTGTAGACCCGTTGACTAAACCTCTTCCAAGGGCTAAACATGATCAACACCAGAACCGTATAGGTGTTCGATTCATTACAATGTAAATCACATAGTGATGTCAAACTAGATTATTGACTCTAGTGCAAGTGGGAGACTGTTGGAAATATGCCCTAGAGGCAATAAATAAAGTGTTTATTATTGTATTTCCTTGTTCATGATAATCGTTTATTATCCATGCTATAATTGTATTAATTGGAAACATGGATACATGTGTGGATACATAGACAAACACAATGTCCCTAGTGTGCCTCTAGTGAACTTGCTCGTTGATCGAAAGATGGTTAAGGTTTCCTAGACATGGACATGAGATGTCATTTGATAACAGGATCACATCATTAGGAGAATGAAGTGATGGACAAGACCCAAACAACAAACGTAGCTTATGATCGTGTTAGTTTATTGCTACTTTTTTCTGCATGTCAAGTATATGTTCCTATGACCATGTGATCATGCAACTGACAGATATCGGAGGAGTACCTTGTGTGTATCAAACATCGCAACTTAACTGGGTGACTATAAAGGTGCTCTACAGGTGTCTCCGAGGGTGTCTGTTGAGCTGGCATGGATCAAGACTGGGATTTGTTACTCTGTGTGACGGAGAGGTATCCCAGGGCCCATTCGGTAATACAACATCACAATAAGCCTTTCAAGCAATGTGACTAGGTGTTAGTTGCGAGATCTTGTATTATAGAACGAGTAAAGAGAAATGCCAGTAACGAGGTTGAACTAGGTATGGAGATACCGACGATCGAATCTTGGGCAAGTAACATACCGAAGAACAAAGGGAACATCATACGGGATTAACTGAATCCTTGACATAGAGGTTCGACTGATAAACATTTTCGTAGAATATGTAGGAACCAATGTGGACATCCAGGTCCTGCCATTGGTTATTGACTGTAGAGGTGTCTCGGTCATGTCTACATAGTTCTCGAACCCGCACGGTCTGCACACTTAAGGTTTGGTGACGTTTCGGTGGTATAGAGTTATGTATGGGCGTGACCTAAGTTTTCTCTGAGTCCCGTATGAGATCCCGGATGTCACGAGGAGCTCCAGAATGGTCCGGAGGTAAAGATTCATATATAGGAAGTCCTGTTTTGGTCACCGGAAAAGTTTTGGGCTCATCGGTAGTGTACTGGGGAGGGGTATTTCGACCCAAGAGGCTTCATGGGCTGTGGGAGAGTGAATATCAGCCCTTAGTGGGCTGGTGGAAACTCCCACACAAGGCCCATGTTGCTGGAGGAAAAACCCCAATTGGAAAAGGTGGAAAAAAAGGCAAAAAGGAGCAATCCTAGTCCTACTAGGATTGGAGGAGGAATCCTCCTCTCCTAGTAGGTTTGGCCGAACCAGATAGCCTTGGAGGCCAAGGATGCCTCCTCTCCTCCTCTCCTCCTATATATACTAGAGGGTTTTGGGTTTTTGCACTAGTTTTTTCAGCCACGTGCTACCCGTTCCTCCAGTGCATAGTTTCTCCTCTAGATTGGTTTTCTGTAGTGCTTAGGCGAAGCCCTGCCGGAATTTCTCCATCACCATCGCCGGAGCGCCGTCAGGCTGCTGAAGAAAACTTCTTCCTCTCCACTCCATCTTGCTGGATCAAGACAGTGGAGATCATCATGAAGCCGTATGTGTGCTGAACGCGGAGGTGTCATCCGTTCGGTGCTAGATCGGAAGGATCGTGATCAAGTTCGTGGGATGGATCGTGATCGGATCGTGGGACGGATCGTGATTAGATTGCGGGACGGATCGTGATTGGATCGCGGGACACACAGTGATTTGGATCGCGAAGACGTTCAACTACAGCAACCGCGTTTCTTAACGCTTCCCGCTTAGCGATCTATAAGGGTATGTAGATCCACTCTCCCTCTCGTAGATGCTCATCACCATGGATAGATCTGCGTGTGCGTAAGAAAATTTTTGTTTCCCATGCAACGTTCCCCAACAAAACCCTACTCCTGCTTTGTGGGTGGATTGATCAATGGAACATGAAGAGCGCTCAACGCTCCAACCTGGCAAGGGTTGCCTTCGGGGGAGCTATATTGCGTGTACAAATGCTCAAAAGTACGAATCCTCGACTAGGTTTCCTTGCACCTCCTTTTATAGTACAAGGGTCAACCATAGTGGCAAAACAGACAATGTTTGATGACTAGATAGCTAGCAGAGCTTATCATACCTAACTCTGGCATTAGAGAGAAAATACCATCATTGCTAGTCTAGGTGGCGTGATGGGGTGCATCCCCGGTAAGCTTATACCACCGCTTTAGCTAACCGTTCCAACCCACCTCAACACGTTAAAGGACGGGTGTCAAGGAGTGCTAATCTTCCTTCCAGAATGTAGCCACGTGCTTAGCGAGAGCCTTTTAGCCAACTGGGGGCTCGACACCGCATCGACAAGTGACTGGCCTCGCGATGAGGTGGAGTAGTGACATGTTGGCTCATGATTGCTGGGGGATGGCTTGCTAGGGCTTCAAGAGGGTGTGTACGTCCTGACCCCCGGCAAGCGCTGAGGGAGTACTTGGCATGCAGCAGTCCCAGGTTTGGGCTGCCGCGTAGAGCTTGCTATAGTCCGTCTTGATCATTGGCGGTTAAGCTTGGTGTTCTTCCCCGACAGGCTTGAGTTGCCGCGTTAGTGGCCTTGCTGTCCGTGCACAATTCAAGGGAAAACAAATACCTATATTTGTATAATAGAAGCCCCCGGGCCCAAGGCATACGTGTCGCTTGGCACGTCAGGTGAGGCCCCAAACGGTGCATGAACACGTGTCTGAAAAATACTGCGTTTTTGCTCCATGTCCACTCCGCGTAATTATCGCAGGCCGTGGGGTCATGTAATAAAAAAGAACTGCAAGCAAAGAAATGGTAGTTTCCCCGAGGAAATAGTGAAGAGCCAGCTCCTGTTGAGCCCTCCGCATAAAAATGGAAGGCGCACGAAGGCGATGCTCATTCGCATCCGCATCTCCATCCTCCATCTTCCTCCTCAAGCTACAAAGAACTGTTCCCGCCGTCGCCTCCACTCCATTGAAAACTACCTGGATCACCTTTCCCATTCCACAAGCCCAAGGATGGGAACGAAAACCATTGCTATTTAGGCGAAGCAGGCGGCTGCATCGGCGGAGCCGGCAGCCAAAGATAGGAAGAGAAGGGCGGCAAAGCTGGAGAAATGACAGCGGAGGGACGTAGTCATCTCCCAGTCAACCTTGGATTCCAACACTCAGATCGACGGGTATGCCTATATGTGGGGGAGAGACACAAAGGGCACAAGTCTCCTGAAGTTTTGCCGGATAGTCCCAATGACAAGACGCCCCTCGATTCATATCGCTACTTCTGTGCTTGCTTCCTCTGCGGGCTTTGTCCTCCATTCTCTGACTTCTTCAGCGCCATGATGGTGGTCTATGGATTCCTTCTCTTGGACTTCACGCCCAATGTGATGGCATGCAATGTGATCTTTGCCCATCTGTGGGAGAACTTTGTTGGAGTCATGCCAATGTGGATTTGTTTAGGCATTTCTTTGTCCCTCAGAGTGAAGACAAATCACATCGCTCGGGGAACATAAGTTGGATTCCCCGAGGCAAGAAGGAGGACTGGGATTACCTTCCTGGCCGACAACGTGGAAAATGGGCAGGATGGAGGGATGATTGGTGCTGGATCAAGGACAATAAGGCCCCTTATTTTTGTTCTACACGGAAAGAGTATGTCGTGCGGGGAAGCGACCGGAGCAAGCCAGGCCTCACGAATGACAAACTACACCCTAAGTTGAATAGGATCATTCGTCTCAAGGATGTCGGGTTGACCAGTGAAAACATGGGCTCTTATTTCCTTTGGCGCCGCATCGCTCCCTTGCAGGAGAGGGACAGACCCGCTGGGGAATATAGTGGTCTCCCTAACTGGCTGCGGTTGTATCCAGGGCCCAGCAACAATTTGACCATTTACGACCATAGTTGGATTCAATTGGATCAACTATTCGGTAGGTTCAATTCTTTCCATCTGCCGGTGAAAGCTGTTCCGCACCATCTCAATTCGGCCCGGAATAAGATCTTGCAATGGATGCCTAACTGCAACGCCTCCGGAGTCAAAGCTGACTGGTCATTGCCCTCTCTAGAGGCTAAAATAGCAAGGTGCCCTAGCTTGGAGGAAATATTCGTCCGGGTGGATCACAACGAGTTTGCACCGATGAGCGATGTGGAACGAGCCTTTATCTCTGACCGGGGTGCAGAGGACAAACTAGCCAGAGGTGTCAAAGTCACAACCTCCGGAGGAGCGGGCGAAGATGAGTTTGAGGGCGACAACTCTTCCGGAGAGGAGTGCAAAGGACCCGTCCAGGAGCCTACCGGGGTTGGGGGGATCCCGAGCCACAACTACAGAGACCCATGGAGAGGTTGAAGTGAAGGAGGCGAAGGAGCCGGAGGTGGATGAAGAAGGGCTCAAGATAGGCCCTGAATCTCCGGAGCCAGGACATCGTCTTCACAATCATGCCAGTCAGGAAACGACGATTCCCACACCTCCGCGGGGGCCTCTGAAGGTGATGAGGACATCCTACAAAGTAGGTGGATGCGCAATAGCACGACGACAATCCCTTCGCCTCTCCGAAGCTCAGACTACGCCCGTCAAGCGGCACAAGGCTATGGGGTGGATCCCAGACCCCGTCAAGCCCGACCTCTCTACCGAACTCCCCTTTGCCGGAGGTTTCGGGCCCTCAAACAGGCTCCGCTCCCCCGACTTTGAAGAGGATCAGATTAACTCCACCACCCATGTCTTATGAGTTGGGCTCCATGTTCATGTGTTCGGGGTAAGTTGTCTTAACCCATGTCTTATGAGAAAGCTGAGGTTACCTGGGTAAGAGGCCCATATGAGCCTAGGAGGATACGGAACGCGAAAGTCTGGGTATCCCAGACGCCTTGGCGGAGTTCACCGTCCCGTAGGAGTGTGACATTATCAAGGCTCGGTACCATTGGGACCCACTGAAGAAGGTTTTATAAACGGACGCAATCGCGAGGGAGTTCATGAGACTAGTGGTAATGATTAATTTACCACCTTACTTTAGATTCTGGTCGATTTGACTGCACATTTAGTCATATTTGTAAACGATCCACGTTCCTTTAGCAGAAAGAGCAGCACAAGATTGCGATCGAAAGCGACTCGCCGTCTGAGGCGTTGGCAAGGCCCAAGTGGGACACCCTTTCAACCGAGCATTGAACGTATTGAAAAGACTCCCGATGGACACTCAACCGTCCTTTGGACGCGTGCAAGGCATCAAACACTACGCCACATGGAAGCACTACTGCCGTGAGGACGTTGAGGAGAGAAAGAAAAGATGGAGGTTAAATGAAATAAACATCGACAAGAAGGTTCATATTGTGGTCGATAAGAAATTAGCTGAGACCAAAGAAGCGATACAACCTAAGTTGCAGAGTGAGGCAGTCAAAGTAGTGGTAGCTACCGAAAGAGAGGAAATGGTATCTTCATTTCGTGCCTTGATTCCGGCTATCATCAATTGGCTTAGTCAAAATCCAGGTAAAGAGGCAGTAGGCTTTCCCCTTCCCAGCTTTGTTGGGAGCAGCTCGTTTAGCGTTGCACCAGCACCTGCTCCCGCACCTGCTCATAGCAGCCTGTCCTGTGTCTCTGGTGTGCTCGGCAAGGCTTCGTCTTTGGCTAAGCTCGACGCACTCATGATAACGACATGTCACATCCTCCATCTTAAGTATATATATAATCTCCCGTTTTCGTTGCCCTTTGGATGACTCACGTCGTAGACATCTCTTCGCAAGCTGAAGAAATCCCATGCACCATACTTACATCATCAGCGGCTAGAAGGTGGACTTGGGAAAGGCGACGATAGTGAAGCCAATGGAACAATTGTTCCACAACCGCTGATGCCCCCAGGCATCTTCAAGGTTTTCGTGGCCAGTGTCAAAGCGGGCCATGAAAGTAGTTCCTCCTATGTGGTTTTGGTAATTAATAACAGCACATATTCCATTAGACTAATGTTTCCACTAAGTATTTTCAGGAAAAAGGTCAATGTTGTGATTGGCAAAGGATTGTGAGGAGACCCCAAGATGCAAGGAATCGGATTGGTCAAGCTACAAGCCTGAACACTCTACATTTTACTTTGTGAACTCACTTTGAGTCCATAGGAAAGTCAATAGTACTAAAAGGGGTTGAGGTAATAATGGTAAATGAAATGCTCAAAATGATCAAGTGATAGTCACCAAAAACACGCAGAAGATCCCCCACAAATATTCTATCCTAGACCCTACCACTCAAAATCGGTGCCACTAACAATATCACTTCGGCTACACCAAGTCAAAACCCTAGACAGAAACCCTAGCCAAAACCTACTTCTTGTTGCTACCAAGTTTCACATCAGTGCAACCAAGTTTAAGTGACCAACTTCCTGGTGCCTCATTCACAAGAACCAGAATTTCTGAGAATTGTGAATCAGTATCACTAAGTTGTGTAAATGCCCTTGGCAAGTCATATTGGTACCAACAAGAATTATATATCGGTGTCACCGAAACGCCAAAGTTGCCATATTTTGCACTAGTCGGTGCAACCGAGTTTTAACTTCGGTTTCATCGAGTTGGGCAACAATGTTTTAATGGTTGGATTTTTCGAGATGCCTATATATGCCCCTCAACTACATCGCACTCGCAAGAGGAAGCACTCAGATTAGATCCACACTTCCCATATCCAAATTTCTGAGAGGGAACCATCTACCCTTGTGTTGAGATGAAGATAATCCAGTCCAACCATACGGATCTTTACTTTTAGCCTCCCCAAGTTTCTTTCCACCCAATGAATCTCTTCTTCCCATGACAAATCTCTAAGAGAGTGATTGAGTGTTGAGGAGACTATCATTTGAAACAGAAGAGAAAGTAGTTCATCGTTACTATTGCATCTACTATGTTTTGGAGGGTGGTGCCTCCTAGATTGGTTAAGTGTCGCTTGGGAGCCTCCTACTTCATGTTGTCGAGTTGAACCAAGAAGTTTGTAAGGGCAAGGAGATTGCTTACTTCGTGAAGATCTACCCCGAGTTAGGCTAGTCTTGCGTGGGCGTAGGCCATCATGGTATAGACAATGTTGCTTCTTCGTGGAACCCTTCGTGGGTGGAGCCCTCCGTGGACTCTCATGACCGTTACCCTCCATGGGTTGAAGTATATATAAACATGGATGTACGATAGCGCGACCTATCAGAACCATGGGAAAAATCTTTGAGTCTCCAAATTGCGTTTGGTCGTCCTACCCTTATCCTCTTACATCTTCTTGTCTCTAGTTTCCGCTGCAATACTCGTAGACATGCATATGTAGGGTGCAGTTGATATGCTAGAATTGCTAAAATCTTCCATACAATTAACTTGGGAAAATGTTAGGTCTTTATTTGGTCAAGTAGTCTAATCACCCCCCATAAAACGCCAAATTGAAGCATGGGGACAAATAAGAAGGATCACAAGCCACAAGTTGGAGACCGTTGGATCTCTTTGCTTCATCATGGATACAAAGGTGTTATTTTGTTTTATGTCATTTTAGCTAGGAGGGAGGACTATATCCTATGAGAGAGAAGTTTTTGTAGTTTATTTTAACTTGCATGATCGATTAGTATGATTACTATTATGATGTTTTTTGTTTTATGAGATTTTAACTTGGTATGATTAAGATGATCATGAGTTGTTAGATGAGTAAGATGATGATGAGTTGTATGACATATATTTGATGAAGGTGGATGGATGCAAGTGATCATGTTGAATTAGAGGAAAATATGATGTTGCAATTGGCAACATCATATTTTCTTGTAATTCAACATGATCACTTGCATCCATCCACTTTAATCTAAATGTAGTTGCTGGCACAATAATTATTGATGTTGTATATTAATATGTGTAACCATGTGTAAATACAACGTAAATATACAAAAAGGAATATGCATGTTTAATAGTGGTGTGGGTTTGAGAAGCACGCTACTGATAGCTCGGTTAGCAGTAGCGCCAGTTAAGAGGGGATACTGCTAAATTTAGCTGTAGCGCTGGTTAACCAGCACTACTGATACAAGTTAGTTGTAGCGCCTTATCAGTAGCGTGGGCCCTCACGATACTGATACTCCTAAAGACCGTGCTACTGCTACGCTTTTCCCTAGGTGTGTCAGTTTGGAGAAATAGCATGAATGCCTTAAAGCTATCAATGGTGATCTTCGAAATAAGACTTTCTCTTATCTAGCCAAATGACTACTATTGTCTACATTCATTCGACAAGGGTAAACAATCTAGTAATAAAGGCAAGAAAGGTTCTTCTACTAGTAGCAATAAAAATGATAAATCTAATGATATTTCTTCTAGTAGTTCTATTGATGCCATTAACGATTCTCTTAACCAAGTTACAGAGGACAAACAAAATGATCTATTGAAAGGGATTATCGAAAAAGGTATCTACAAAAGTCTTGTCAGATGTGTGGAAACTGTACGCAAGGATGGAGGATACTGGAAGAACCATGACATTGGCTACACAAATGGCAATGGACTTGAATGCGAAGAATGTCAATACCCCAAGCCCAAGTTTGTTCCTCAAAGGGAGAAGTATGAACATACTCTCCCCAAGGGAACAAAATCTCAAGATGACCTTCCACCACAAGACCAGAAGCTCAAGGTCAAGCGCAAGATTCAAGAGGAGATTGACTCATATGAAGATGAATCCCAAGACATGCTCAATTGGGTTCCCAAGGCTACCACAAGATCAACTTATAAAAGTGCTACTTCAACTCCAAGGATTCCCTTCAAATTGATGTGGATCCCTAAGAGGAAGAACTAGAGAAGTTCTCGAGGGGTGACTCCACCAACGAAATTCACTCACATGAATTTTTGGCAAGCACTATATGCAATCAACATCAACCTAATGCAATAGTTCAAGGAGTCACACATTCCCTCATAGGTAAGAAAGATACAAGGTAATAAATGAATCCATGTACGTCATCATGTATACATTGCACTCCATGTCCATAGATATCTTTTATTTGTCTCTCATTTGGGACTAACCCATGTAGATGTGAAAAGTAAGAACCAACAAGGATTTCTCCCAACTCAATATAATATTCATCGACTATGAGCATCCACTACGACATCACCCACATGAAGTCTTCTATGACAAAAACCAAGTTTAGTTTATCCCTCTTAGGGGATAAGCACATCAAGGGGGAGCTTTTCTGTAAGACTTGAGTTAAAGCATCTCTTAAAGATGTGCACACATTAAATGCTTTATGTACAAGTGGTAACCCCACTTGTGCTTAAACGATGAGTATGACCTATGATCAAGAAATCTTACATTAGCTCCTAAGTCAATATACTCATATACAGATAACTCCGTTATCACCAAAGTGGTTGGCAGATACTAGAGTGGTTTTGCATGTTCTCCATATTTCATTTGACATCTCATTCTGTCAGCATGTTGGTATGCATTTCTTTTCTCATTCGAGAATAACCAATTGTTGTTATTTGGGTTTCATTTTTATTTGGCCAATTGGATATACAAGAATTCCTAGGACACCACTCTAGCTATCTATGCTTTCTTGTCTCAAATTCTATTCATGCTACATCAAAAAAATTGAGCAAACTCTTCTCGGACCCTCTGTGTGAGGAGGACTCGTAGTTTGGTTTTGTCAAGAGTTGACCACAAAAACCTCCCCAGTGCAAGTTGGTGCAACCAACAACAAAATATCGGTTTCACCGATGCATAGGGTTGATCTGATTTGATAATCTCGGCTTTATCGAGTTTCCCTAAGAACTGACAGTTGAGGAACTTGGTGGCACCGATATTTTTGAAGAGGTGCCACCGACATCGAAAGGTATATAATCTGGCGGACCCGACGTTTGAAATTAAATCTTCAAATGTCAGTCTCCTCCAACCCTAGCCACTGCTCGTGGACCCCTGGTTGTCTCCCTTGTCTCCCCGTGCACCCTCACCGTTGTGATCCTCACCGTCGATTGTAATCTTCATCGCCGCCACCGCCGTAGCGGATCCATCACTACATTAGGGTATGGTTTTGACCCCTTCTTGCACCTCCTTATCCAATTCTTGCGCATTAGGGTTGCTCCATCTAATAGACATAGTTTGAAAAGAGTATAATCCACAACAAACTTCATTATATTAAAGAACAAGGAATTCTTAGGTCTGACCTTCCGCATAGTGCATCTCGTTGACACCAAGTTGTGAAAATCGGTTCTATCGATGTCGTTTTATGGTTACCTAGAACAGGTTCGGTGAGACCGAGCAATTATTTTCGGTGAAACCGAGAAGGCTGCCAAGTATGTGTTAAGGCAAGTTGTCATTCTTGGTGGCTCTGAAAAATTGAACTCGGTGCAACCGACATTCCATTTGCATAAGTTCAAAACTAAGATTGTCAGTTCAAATTTTGAAAAATCATCTGTGTTTTCTGATGCTCAACCTCTCTGTTCTACTATGCTCTATTCATAGGGTCACCATGTCCGGATCCGATGACAACCAGAACATCTTCAAAGAGAGAGATGTGGACATGAGTTCAAGCACTAGCCCTGAAGCTAGTTCGTCTTGTTATGATGAAACCCCTGTTCACCTGATTTGCCCAAGGCTACCACTAGGTCAAGGAAGAAGCTGAATTCCGATGAAGAGGATTCTAATTTTGTTCCAAAGGAAGAGATATCCAAGAGGCAGAAAGAGAAGGATGCCAGGATTTCCACTACAAAGACTACTTCTTATAAGAGATGAGTCAAGAAGGTCTATTCTAGTGCTGATGCTATGAGGGAACCTAAGATTGCCAAGGCCAACCCTTTTGTTTCTATTGAGCCAGCTGAGCGTTCCATGCCTAAGAAGGGAGGTGACAAGAAAAGAGCCAAAAATAGGATAGTCAAGGTCATTGGAATACCCACTTCCATGTATGTGGATCTAGCTGATGCTGAAGAGGAGGACGTGGAGGAAGAGCCAGCTACCCAAGCTCCTCTTGCTAAGAAGAAGAAGCTTCTTGCTGATACTATGCGAAAGCAAGCTTCTTCAAGCAAGATATCTACACCCATGAAACCAGTTGATCCAAAGTCCAAGAAGACTACCAGAGACATCCATCTAGCTGCTAAGAACAAGACTTCAACTTCTAGAGATGCTGAGGAAGACTTGCCAGTTTTTAGGAACTAAAGCCACAAATGCTAGAGCCCAATGAAGTTCATCCTATTGCTGAAGACACGAAGAAGAGGAGAGATTCAGGCCTGGAACTATGGAGAGAAAATGACCCCTATGCCTCCAAGAGAAGGACTGTTGTGGATGCCAGATTTCACACCAAGTAAAAATAGGAATTTTTTGAGACTGTCCTATTGGACAAGAGCCCAGCAGTCAGTGACATGCGATATGTTCACCGGGTCTACATGAAGGAAAATGAAGATCATTTTCCAAGTGTGCAAGACAACTTCCAGTGCATTGCTATTGCAAACATTGTTGGAAGGGAGTTCACTGCCTAGAACGATGAGATGGTCATGTAGTTCTACTCTACTTCTCACTTCCATCCAGATGGCAGGATTTTTAGGATGACAGACGGTACGAGGTACCAATCCATTGTTGATAAGTGGGCTACCATCCTAGGAGCTCTGCAAGTTGAGGAAGGTGACTTGGATGTGTATGCTCAAGCCAAGATGAGTCACAACACCATGGAAAATATGTATAAGGAGATTCCTACAGATTATGTGCATTCACATAAGTTTGGTTCAGTTTACTATGTGCAAGCAGGATTGACTACTACCAACACTATCATGAGATATATATTGATGCCCAAGTCAGGAGATGACAAGATGATATTAGGTTACTCCATCAACATGCTACACCACATTGACACCCACACCAGGTTCAGGGTGATGGATTTGATAGTTGAGAATGTAAAGAGGATCATCTGCAGACAAGAAGAGATCTTGTGGATATGCATCGTACATTCAGATGTTCCTTAACTCTAAGTTAGATAAGAATGTATATGCACTCGATCTCCCACATTTACCACTCCAGCCAGACTTCGAGGATGGATAATGTCGTGGTGATGGATCCGAGTCATCCACTTCATCTACTACGCAAGCAGAGGCTGAGGCTGCTAGAGCCACTAGTTCTCAGGTGCCTAGTACAAGGAGTGAGCAAATGGATCTTCTTCTTAGCACAGTTCAGGGCATGTAGAAGGACATCAAGACCATCCTGCGTAATCAGGGGAGTCTTGTGATTATCATGGAGGATAAGTTTTCCACGCTGAACAACAAAGTGGATGGGCTGACTAAAACTATGGATGAACTCAAGAAGGAAGTGGATGCAGTTCCTATCCTCCACTCTTCAGATGCCGATGCTGATGATAGAAGTCCACTTATCAGGACTAGCACTGAGTTCAAGACTCAAGACAGAAGTACTATAGTGCTTTCTCCAGAGTTGAGGCCTTATTCTTTAGCACTTGTCGCTGGTCCATCAACTCCATCAGCTCCAGTCTCTACTCCACCACCTCACAGGACTTCAGCTGAAGCTTTCGCATATGCTCTTCTCTTGACTCCATCGACAGCCATAGGAGGAGATCATGCCCAGAGCAACGAGTAGCTCTATGACTTGAACTTTTTGGTAACTTGTTGCCAAAGGGGTAAGTTTACAAATCATAGGGCTTCGATAGAGAGAGAGAGAGTGTTGCATTTTCACCCCTCTCTACTTTTTTAAAAAAATTGGTCTATTGTTTGGTGTTGCAAACTTTTTTCGTGATTGATCACATAATCTTGTATGATACTACTATTGATTATCTTTAAGATGTCTATATGATGATCATTGACTTAATGTTTGGTGTGATGTGCTTATGTAATTCACTCATATTAATTTTTGCGCACCACCAAGTTGTATGTGACATGGAAGAGTGACCCATGATCCTAGTCGATTGTGCTTTTGCATTCAAACAGAAATTCAAATAATGCACAAAATTTGGTGGGAGATCTTGCTTATCACATACCTCTCAAAGAGAGGATGTTATTCATTAATTATATCTCTATCGAAGCTTTGATCAATGTTTACCAGTAAGGGGGATATTGAAAGAACAACTTCTCCCTAGGTGGTTTTGGTAATTAATAACAACATATATTTCATTGGTATAATGTTTCCACTAATTATATTTTAGGAAAAAGTTCAATGTTGTGATTGGCCAAGCTACAGGCATGAAGACTCTACATTTTACTTTATGAGAAATCACTTTGAGTCCATAGGAAAGCCAACACTATTAAAAGGGGGTGAGGTAATAATGGTGAATGAAATGCTCAAAATGATCAAGTGTTAGTCACCAAAAACACCAACAAGCTATCCCGCAAATATTCCGTCCAAGACCCTACCACTCAAAATCGGTGCCACCAACAATATCACTTCGGCTACATCGAGTCAAAACCATAGACAGAAACCCTAGCCAAAACTTGCTTGTCGATACTAAAAAGTTTCACATCGGTTCAACCGAGTTTGAGTGACCAACTTCCTTGTGCCTCATTCACAAGATTCCGAATTTCCGAGAATTGTAAACCGGTCTCATTGAGTCGTGTAACTACCCTCGGCCACTCATATCGGTACCATCAAGAATTCTATATAGGTCTAACCAAAACAACAAGGTTGCCACATTTTCCTGTAGTCGGTGCAACCGAGTTTTAACTTCGGTTTCACCAAGTTGGGAAAAAATGTTGTAATGGTTGGATTTTTGGAGATGCCTATATATACCCTCCACCACATCCCATTCGCAAGAGGAAACACTCAGAACAGACCCACACTTCCCATATCCAAATTTCCGAGAGAGAACCACCTACCCTTGTGTTGAGATCAATATTATCGACTCCAACCATATGGATCTTGATTTCTAGCCTCCCTAAGTTGCTTTCCACCCAATCAATCTCATCTACACATGCCAAATATGTGAGAGAGTGATTGAGTGTTGAGGAGACTATCATTTGAAACACAAGAGCAAGGAGTTCATCCTTACTATCACATCTATTACGTTTTGGAGGGTGGTGCCTCCTCGATTGATTAGGTGCCGCTTGGGAGTCTCCTACTTTGTGTTGTGGAGTTGAACCAAGAAGTTTGTTAGGGCAAGGAGATCTCCTACTTCGCGAAGATCTACCAAAGTTAGGCTAGTCCTCTGTGGACGTAGGCCATCATGGTATAGACAAGGTTACTTCTTCGTGGACCACTTCGTGTGTGGAGCCCTACATGGCCTCTTGCGACCATTACCATCCATGGCTTGAAGTCTCCATAAACGTGGATGTATGATAGCCCCACCTATTAGAACAATAGGAAAAATCTTCGTGTCTCTAAATTGCATTTGATCTTCCTACCCTTATCCTCTTACATTTCCTTGTCTTCACTTTCCGCTGCAATACTCGTAGACATGCATGTGTAGGGTGAACTTGATATGCTAGAATTGCTAAAATATGCCAACCAATTAACTTAGGAAAAGGTTAGGTTTTTATTTGTCAAGTAGTCTAATCACCCCCCTATATAGACCTACTTTCGATCCCTACAGGATACAAGAACTTGGCTCCTCTAGTACCACAAGGGGGAGATGACAACAAGACCCTGCCAAGGCTTGGCAATTGCAAGAGTTTGGTCTTGTTGTGGCCGAAGAGTATCCTTCCTCTACAGGCGGACGGGTGCACACCCATGACCAAGCAGCCTCATAAAGCTGTGGAAACCAACACCCCACCTACCCAATTAGTGATGCCTATCATGCGGGTGATAGAGGACAGCATCAGGAGGAGGATCCATTAGTGGCTGATGATATCGCCGTTGTCGAAGAAGCGATGCATGATGCCATGGACGAGGATGATGACCCTCTATGTGATCTCAATATCGGCAGCTATGACAAGGGAACATTGTTGGCTCCACGATATGACTCAGGTTTGGAGCGTGATGAGTTGATGCCTAAATAGCCGAAGGAGGAACGTCTTAAGGCGAACTGCAAGAAGTCTCTCTTCTTGCAATCCTCGCAGGATGCGCCTCCAGATGAAGCCTCAACACACCACCAACAACGTGATGGTCGTGCATCATTGCTGAGCACGACAACATTGGGGGTGGTGGTCAAGGACGGTATGTACGGATCACATACGGTATCAAAGAAGCATAGGAAGAGATTGAAGAAAGGCCCTAATGGCGACAAAGCTGCTTCTATGAGCCAGCCGCCTCCGCAGCCTCGGGTTGAAGACCGTATACCTCCCAAAGGTGCGGTGAAATACCATATACCCATTGATCCAATCCTACCTAAGGCAACCATAGAGGCCATAGACGGAGATATAAGGAGACTTGATGACGATGTTCTGTTGAGAGAGAAAAGCTTTATTGCCTCGAGAAATCTAGGATACCCGCTCTACGTGGTTAACGTGCCACAACAAAGGTTGTATGTCTAGAAATTCCCAACGGATAAGGTCTTTCATTGATTCGATTACATCTTCGACATGTTCCACATGACAAAGAAGGATTTTACGTTCATGCGTCTATATGCCTTGTACACGTACTACATAGGCACGAGCAAATATGTTATATCTGTGTCGCTGAACTGTACTTTATGCACACGAGCTTCTTGGCAGTCTACCCAGAGCACAGTGAATATCTGATGAAGTACATTGCTGATTTCGTGGTCGCCAATAAGGATAAGGAGAGGATTCTCCTGCCTTGTCATCCCATGTAAGTCATCCGTGAATATCCTTCCTTCGATTTCAATCATTCATTTGCACGTGTGGATGCTATTTTCAGGTGTTCTTATTTTGTGCAGCGAGGGGCGTGTCGTCCTCATTATTCTTTACCCTCGATTCTCCCTCGCTCTTTACTTGGACTCGTAAAAGAACATGTAGAAAAATGATTACACCCACATCAAGGTTGTTATCGACAATGCTATCTTAAGCTACGGCCAACCGGGTGGAGAGAACATGGTCAAGAATACAAAGAACTGCATGCCCTCCTTTATCCCTAAGATCAACTTCTGTTGCATCGAGCAATCGAGAGGTAATCTCAGTGATGGAGTCTATGTCCTCGATCACCTGATGGAGTATGGACGGGATTGCTAGAACCTTTGCATGTCATCGAAATATGGTGATGCCGCTATTCTGCAATGGGCAAAGAAATTAGGAAATGTACTGGATCATCGACTTCAAGATGAGTTCTATCACATCAAGCATGAACTTTTTGGAGTCATCATGAAGGAGGTCCTTGAAAAAACAGGGATGTTCTACGAAGAAGGGCTAATGTCACAGGAAGACGTCCGGACACGCGTAGCCGGTCAGCGTCTCGACATGAAGCCTTTCACTTTGCTCGGGTGCTTCGTCCTTGATTTGGATGGATGTCATGGCATATTAGAGTGTTTGACAATATATGACAATGTGTCCGTTTAGTCACTACTTTCTCTATGATGAAACTTTGAGTTATGCACGACGAAACTTTGTGATGTAATTAAACCGTCCTCCACAACTAGCGAAGATCACTCTAGTTAGGTGTAACAGCCCAAGAGCATCCCTCGCAATAGTTGTATTACTTCCATGTGTGAACCTCCTATGATGCTATTATGAGTTTGAACCTCAGCCTTGCCTCTTGTCATTCCATGCACCATGCATCCTGCCATCATGATCATCATATCAAATGCATAACTTTTGTTGCCTTGCTTGTGCTTGTGAATGTTGTGAAGTGTTTATATGTGTGGTGGGGTGAGTGCATGTGTGGCCTTGATTGGAGTGCTCCTCTATTTACTACCATTTCAAACTATCCCACTATTTCAAAACAACTATCCCATTATCTCTCTTATTTCAATAATTTAGCATGTGGAATTGTAGATGCTATTTTAATAGATTAAAAGTGTTCCAACTCTTATAAATAATCTGGTGAGTATGGTGTGCATTTTCCTCAAGCATGTTCTCTAGATTATTAATTTTAAAACAAATGCAACAGATTCCAATTCTAAATTATGTGAATGATTAATTTGTTATAAAAATGCCAATGTCATTTTTATCAAATAGAGTATAATTTGCTAATTCAAAACATATTTTTCTTCCTCTCTATCTCCTTTCCAAACATGCATGGGCTATTTTCTTGTTGCTATTTTATTCAAATAGAAAATTCCTGTGTTTTGGTTTCGCCGAGAGAGAGTGAGCGGCCCACCTGGGCTTCTTCCTTCCCCGCGGCCTAGTTAGCCCGCGCGCTGGCTCTTTCCAGTGTGGCCGAGCCGGGGCCTGCACGTTAGCCTCTCCCTCCCTACTTTCTTCCTCCTCCTTTACACCTCCCTCTCAAAGCGCCTTCTCTGATAGACGAAGCTAGGACCGCCGTGGTAGCCACGACGACCAATGCTTGGCCTATAAAACCCATGGCATCCGCGCCGCCGTCTCCCCCTTCTCTTCCTTCTTCCTGGTAAGTCCTGCAAGACAAAGAGAGTTTCAGAGAGTTCGAAGAGAGAGAGAGAGCAGAGTCGCCAAACCTGCCATCATCGTCCTCGTCGCCGGTGGCCTCCTTGTTGTCATCGGAGATGTCGAGGAGCTTCGCGTTACCTCCCGTGCCCCATTCCCTGTGTTAGCGAATGGAGGAAGTCCCCCCGTCGATGACCTCTTCCTCGTCTCCGATGCGTACCCAAAGCCCACTGCGAGCCTTCTTCTTCCCCTTCTATGCGCCGAGCCGTCTTCGCCCCCTCTCGGTGAGCATCGCGCGATGTTTCCCTTCCCCGTTTCCATGCATAGCCGCATAGGGTCACGATTGCGTCGCTGCCATGATCATCGCCGCCATGATCGAGTCGAGCGCAAGCTCGTGTTCGAACTCCTCGTTGTCGCGCGCCTAGCTAGGGATTAGGTGCGGGGATGGGTTCCCCTAGGTCCCCGCAGGCCCCGCATAGTGCCAGCTTGGACGGTAGCCACGTAGATCGCCGGAGATGCGTCGCCGCCATGCCTGTCACCGACGCCTGCTTTTATTCAGTTTCGTCAGGTGTCTATCGTCATCAGATTAGTAGTAGAGGCGTGGTTCCACCTCTCTGTTCAGTGTCGGCGCCTAGCGCAGTGGTAGCGACTCAGGGCAGGCGACCGTGAGGTCGGGTGTTTGAAACCCATTGCCCCCCATTTTCATTTTTATTAAATTTTGCGAGTGTGTGTGGCAGGATCTGGTGTGGCCATGGCCTGATCTGGTGTGCATGCGTGCTGATCTGTGTGTGCTAGTGTGTGTGCGTGTGTTGGTGGGATCTGCTATGGTAGAGAGATCCCATGTGAGTGAGGTGTGTGTGTGTGCTGTGTGGGGGGGGGGATGATAGTGGGCCCCTGACCCACATGTCATCCACATAGGAGCGTGGTGACTATGCCAGGTGGGTCGCCTCCAGCTAATATTTTCTTGGTTTTCTTTTTCCATTAGTTTTGTTTGTTTATTTGATTACTTCCATTTTTAGTAAATGTCCATATCTGTTCATAGGCATTTTTGGCGTGAGAATTTATAGTAACTTTTGACTTATAAGTAGGTGGTGTTTTTGACGATTTTGTAATTAGAGTTGTGGGCATTTTTATCCACAGCAACATAGGGGTGTGATATTTGATTTGGGGTAGAAAAATTCCAAGAATCCATTGGTGTGATTTGTTTTAGCTTTTGAGCAAGTTTTGCAAAATGTCATTTTGTCCCAATATGCCAATTTCTTAATTTTGTTAGAATTAATCCATGCATGCTTTGATAATGGTGTCAACATGAAAGTAGTAGTGTTTCATGAGTATTATGCCATGGTATTTTCTTTGACATGATATGCTTGTACATGAGTAGGATTCTTGCTCCAAGTAGATAAGAAAATACTGTTGGTTTCAACATGCTAAATATTTCTATGTCTGAGAATGTGATAATATTTTTAGGCCATGTTGAGTGGATGCTACCAAGTGATATGTTGGGTTTTAGTTCAAGCTCAGTGCTAGTGTTTTGAAGTAGAAGTTGTCCTCTACCATCCTGTTAATTTTCATGCCATGATGTGGTCTCTAGCATCATTAATTTCTGATGTCAATTTGCTATCAGCTTAACTCAGATTCCAGAAAACTGTGATTTTCACTAAGTCCCTGGAATATGTTTCATTATGCCATCTTGTGAGCTTAATGCTTAGTGATACGTGCTTCCTTTCAAGTTTGTGTAGTTGGATGAGTTGATAATCACGGTATGTAGTTTCTGTACATGCCTTGTTTGACGTTGGAAACCTCCTGTAGCTCTAGTTATTGGGTGTGCAAGTTGCTATGTTGCTGTTTTGGGCAGATTGTGTGTGGTAGTGTTTTGTGACTTCTGGGAGCTATGCTCCATGGTTTTGCTTGATATTTGGATCTATTGTGATTGGTTTTTTGTTTCCTAACCAGTGGCAACCTTGGAATACCTAGGAATAGCCCTTAGCCTTCCATGTCTTGTATTTTCTCTTCATACCTTACCGTGACCGTAGCGTGAGAACCGTTACTCCGTTTCCTACGTTCTACATATGCATTTGCATCGATTTTGCATGAAGAATCCATATTTGCAATGATAATGAATGTCTAAACAACTTAACATGAGGTTCTGTCCAGATTTATAAATGACTCAACTTCAAATGAATCATGCATCATCTTGTTTGTGCATTGCACCTTGGTTGCTTATTTATTGTTGCTATTTATCTTTGGGTAGACGCGAGTGTTGAACCTGAGTATGTGGATACAGGAGAGTACAACTACGAAAACCCAGCTCTTTGTCCCTCTAAAGAACCAACAGGCAAGATGATCGTACCCGGATCCCGACACTATTTTTGCTTTGCTAGATGTCTCGCTCTTATCGTTACACTTGCGTTACCTACCACTTGTATGTCAAGCCTCATACATTTCCATGATAGCCTCTAACCCCTCCACTACCTAGCAAACCTTGTTTGGCTATGTTACCGCTGCTCGGCCCCTCTTGTAGCATTCTTAGATTCAGGTGCAGGTTGTTTTACATGTGATGACATGGATATATGGAGATATAACAATATTTACTGCTATTGAAGTTAATGCACATATATCTCCTGGTATGCTGGAAGGCTTGGCCTTTTGCTCGGTGTTTTGTTCCACTTTTACCGCCATAGTGACTTGTTACCGGTGTTATGTTTCCGTATTTTGCACCCCTAACATTCTCGGGGTTGTTATGGGGACCCCCTTGATTATTCGTTTGAGAATAAAACTTGTTTGGCAAGACACAACATTGGTACTATTTCTTATACAACTTAATAAAAATGCATAGGGCCTTGCAACCCCGTGGATAATTAATCAACCCCCGGGCCAATGCTCCTCATGAGTGTTGGTCCACCTACCTAGCAGTCGGTGGTGCCAACTCGGGGCAACTCAAGGCATTTTCTAGGAAACCTTCCACTTTGCATAGATGGATGATGCCCGTTGATAGAGAGTGCATGACTCTAGAAGCGGATCTGGCTCACCGGGAGGTCTTGCTGGACTTGTTTTACCTTCTCGAATGGCTTGCGTGAGGAACTCTGATCTTCTTTGGGCTATCTCGAGGTGTCGGTTTTCCTTTGGAATTGCCTAGGATGATCACGAGATCTGTGGTCAAGGTTATTCCCGCAGAGTGTTCTTAATTTGTGATGGATTAGTTGGAGCACCCCTACAGGGTTAAATCTTTCGGAAAGCCATGCTTGCGGTTATGTGGCAACTTGGATATTTTGTTTAACACCCGGTTATAGTTAACTTGAAGTAAACTCCAATAAAATACACCAACTATGTGCGTAACCGTGATCGTCTCTGCTCGTGGACATGAACCGAGAGAGAACAAGATAGGGTTATGTTTCACGTAAGCACGTGTTGAGGATCACTTAGTGATCATGGTATTACTCGATCGTCTTTCGTAGTCCACCATATTTACATTCATCTTCTCGTAAGTTAGCCACCAAACAATGCTTAGTGCTTCCAGCAAACTCAACATTTACCCACCCAACGCGGTAAGCTTACATAGTTTTGGTACCTGGGTTACAAGATTGCTGAGTCCCTGTGGCTCACAGATTACAACAATATGGGTGTAGGTGCAGATGAGACCATGCCAGATGATGTGACCCAGCTCCAGTGGGAGTATGATGAAGAACGTGGCAGAATGTACGTCACGTATACTAACGAGTAGAGAGGCCTTGGTCGTGATCTTGGGGCCAGCAAGTCAGTTTCATTGCTTCTTTTCTTTGTTTGATTTCGTCCGTAGTGGGACCCTGTCTTCTATATGATGCTTGAATAATTTGTGCGGACTTGTAATTTAGCTTGTGGCAAGTGTAAGCCAACTCATATACTCATCACTTCATACATGTATGCGATGTTACTATACTTGCAAAATGACTAGATGCGCCTCTATCTCTATCGTGGCCCCTGTGCCTATATAAGGATAGGCGCGCATCTTAGGCGTTACATTAGGGTGGTTTGGGTATGATGAAATTTGTTATTTATGCTTATGATATGTTGCTTCTATTTTTGCTAAGTACATTTCTTTTGGTTGCTTATCTATATATTATGTTGCATATTATCGACTCATGTGATGATGCATGTACATAGATCATCGATGGCGATGAAGTGCTACACCGTGTACATAGGGAAGGTTGCAGGAGTGTATGACGAGTGGCCTGAGTGTCAGGACCAGGTGCAACGGGTTTTGGGAGAAAGCTAGAGAGGGTTTGATAGATGAGTCAAAGCGGAATATGGTTACTTGTGGTTCATGCTAGCGCGAAAGAGGGATCAAAACTGGCGCCTCAAAAACTACTACGTTATCTCGCTCTTGTTCATAGTGATCGCTCTTCTATTCTATATCTTTGTTTAGATATAGATGATGAAACATGTGTATGCATAGACCATATAGTTGCTTGTATTGGAGACATGTCACTTAACTTGATTAGAATCTGATTTGTGTTGGATCATGTGATGATATGATGAGACTATTATGATGAGATAATATGATTTGTGTTTGATCATGTGATGATATGATGAGACTATTATGTGTATGATATAATGAGAATATTGCACGTTTTTTATATGATTAGAATACTGTATAAAATCTGTACAAATACAAAGCAAATATATAGCAAAAAAATATATGAGTAAATATAGCAGTAGCGCTCTTTAGCAGGCGGCAGTAGCGTCGGGCGCTAGCGCTATAACTATGTAGCAGTAGCACTGGTAGGACCTCCGCTACAGCTATGTAGCAATAGCACTGGTCGGACCTATGCTACATCTATTGAGCAGTAGCGCCGATTTGACCTACGTTACTGCTAAGTAGGTATAGCAGTAACGCAGGAAATCTAAGCTACTGCTACCAGTTAGTTGTAGCACCATACTAGTAGCGCTGGTTCCCACATTACTGGTACCCCAAAAACCAGTGCTACTAGTAAAATTTTGCCTATTAGTGTGACCTTGAGCAGAAGAATGAAGAGCAAGTGTACAGGCTGACCTTACTAACATCGGCGGTCCAAGAAGCATGGATAGAGGTGCAGGGCTACAAGAAGGAGCTCCGAGAAGTCAAGCTCATTGTTGATGGTAAGCCAACTTACTGCAATGTCTCTTCTGTGGTAACAAGTTCGTGTTGATCACAAGACGGTGGCATTCTTCAAGTGCTTTTGCGGATCTTCCGAGTAGTGTGGCAGTCGCGGCAAGTTACTTTACGATCCAAGATGGAGATGTCGAACGGTGGATGTTCTGGGCGCAAGTTCCAACCCCAAGCATCCTCTCCTCCTCACCAATCAAATGAAGCAGTTGATAGAGTGGCACCGGATGGCAGAGCTGGCTATGAAAGACCTCTTTGTTAGGCTATGGCCTTCGGAACCGTTGCCTAGCAGCTACTTCATCTTAGAGGAGAGGCTCTGCGACACTTCGCCCTGGATTGCCATCCTAAAGCACTATGTATGCATTGAGGGAGCTCAAATGGCCTTCACTAAGACCATGATGCAATGGCCGAGGATTAAGCCAGATGAGATGGCCACCGGACCGCCGCCTCCTGGAAAGGAGCATAGGCACTCCGAGCTATACTTCCCCCTCGTGATGGATGGTTCTCGGGCGATAGAGTCCCACTGCTCAAAAGATGTAATTTATGAGTGAGCATACTATCATGTATCAAGTACTCTTGCGAAATATAATGTAAATTGTTTTGCATGGCAGGTCATGCTTTGTTTGGTTTATTTTGACTCATGTGTGGCCATTTCGATCTGAAAGTTGCTAGTCATCAGCTTTAGCCCCCTCGTAACTGCTACACAGGGTGTTTCAACCTCCAAAAAGTGTAAACCTTAGATAATGTCTCAATGCCCGGAGGTGGTAGTGCCCAAGGGAAACAAGGCAATTGTACTATATCGCTTTAGTGCTTTCACATAGTCGTAGGAGCTTAACTACAAAGGCTAGTGACTAACCCCGAGTGTGTTTGATGCTCGGGTGTGCCAAGGTTGGAACCATAATCACTTGGTTTGTACGAGTACAAACCCTTCGTATGACACGGCATAACCTCCAACAGTTTTTAGTTTGACACTTGTTATCGGATCGCCGGCCAGTACTCGCGTATTATGACAATCATTTTTCGGCTTTCTCCACTGAGGTACTAGACCGAGCTAGCTGGATTACAATCACAGTGGTTCTCCCTCTAACCACCTAGCCAAATATGCGGAACATAATAGGTTAAGCACAGGAGTCGGGCAACCCAACTATCGGCGCAAGACCTAATTAAGGACCGATGCAGATAATGCAGTATCCGAGACTCCGAGTAGATAAGAAAAAACTAGTGTCAGAATGATGCTTTGGGGAGATTTGTATAGTCAAGCCCCAGGTATATTAATCGGTCGCATCTAAAAAAAATATGTACCAAACAATTTTTCTTCGGTGTCGAAGAGCGGAAAAAGGTTATGCAACATAAATGGTCGCAAGGGGACCAAAAAGAATGGTCTTTACCTCCGATGAACTCGTGACGTCTAACCATACAATCCGCATTGTCGAAGGAACTATTATAGATAATTTATTTTAAAACTAAACTTTATAGAGGGAAGGTTTATACAGGGCCTTTATGAGTGGGTTGACATCCCTACTGCACCCTGCTGCAACTGTCTGTCCTGCTTTAGAGGAGGTGGTGATCAATGAACAAACCTTTGAGAGAGGGTCTTGATAGGTCGCTGTAATATGTTATCTTTACACTACTAGGAAAAACACTACTAGTAGCACTAGGTTTTGGCCTACCAGTAGCGCGGGGTCCTGCACTACTACTAGGGCGCTACAACTAACTTTTAGCATTAGCGTGTTTTACCTAGCGCTAATACTTGCTGTGATAGCACTAGCGTAGGTTGTAGATGTGCTACTACTATTAATTTCAAAAACAAAAAAATTATTGATCCCATGTGTGTTGTCAATGGCTGCAATGATTCGATCCAGTGATGGAGGGGGTCGCCGGCTGTGTGGACGGCAGCTGTTGGATAGGGCTCGGATCCAGGGCAGAGCAAGGCGGCGGTGTGGGGCTACTCCTCGCGACCAAGGTAAAGAGCTCCTGGTCATCAATGGCGACGACCTGCATGAGCATGGACATGGGAGGGTGAGTCAAACCGGAGGGAGAGATACATAATGAGAAATGAGAAGGAGATGGAGGGAGCACCGGGGTTGGTCGACGATGGTGAGGTGCTCCGGCGTGGTGGCATGAAGACGCGGGGGAAGACCGCCGAGCTCCTGGATACCGGCGACGCGAGGCGGCGGCCTCTATTGGCACCATGGAGGAGGAGGCACGAATGGGAAAGAGCCCCGTGATAGAGCCTATGGAGAGAGGGGCAGCGTGACATGAGAGAGGAGGGATTTGGGGGAGGTTATGGGGATTTTATACCCCCGCTCAATGAAGACCAGTTACTAATAGTGTGGGTTTTATAACCCATGCTACTAGTATGGCCTGTCCTGGGGGCCAAAGTTAAGACCTCTTACTAATAGCGTGGGTTTTTACCCCGCGCTACTACTATCAACATAGAAGTAGTGCGGGTTTTATACCCCATGCTATTACTATGGCTTGTCCCAGGGGCACAATGAAGACAGCCTAGTAGTAGCGTGGGTTTATAAACCCGCACTAGTACTATCAACTTAGTAGTAGTGATGGGTATAAACCCACACTACTGGTAGGCGATGGGTAAAAACCCGCACTACTAGTAAGCGTCTATCTATAAGCTTTTTCCTAGTAGTGCGATGCCGGGTAGGTCATAGATGGTACATGCTGTTGTCCTAATAGGTGTTTGACCATAGCTCGGTCGACCGAACACTTGGTCCTTGGATAGTAGGTGTGGGAGCCTGGCTTAATAGGAATGATAGACTACTCATATCAACAAGGAATTCCTTCTTTTCCGGTAGCCCACTCGAAAAGAACTCCAAAGTTAAGTGTGCTTGGCTTGGAGCGATTCTAGGATGGGTGACCAATCGGGAAGTTGGTCCCGGGTGCGGACGAGTGAGGAAAAAGTGCGCATGAAAGACTAGTCTTGGTTTGTGGCGCCAGTGTAGATCCCACCAGGCATAACGGGGTGTTACAATTGGTATCAGAGCGGACCCTTGCGGTTACATGGACATGCGTGGGTCAGCAACATGGGCATCTGGCGCATGGCGCATGTGGCTTGTCGTGGCACACAACATGGCACATGTGCCGGACTAGACGCGCATACGTGTGCCAAAAGGGAACGTTCTTGATGGGTTGATGATGACATTTTTTTCATTTGAGTGGGGGTGTATGTGAGAGCATGGCTTAATAGGAATGGTAGACTACTCATATCAGCAAGGAATTCATTCTTTTCTAGGAGCCCACTCGAAAAGAACTCCAAAGTTAAGCGTGCTTGGCTTGGAGTGATTCTATGATGGGTGAACGAACCTGAAGTTGGTCCCGGGTGGGTGCGCACGAGTGAGGACAAAGTGCCTAGGAAAGACTAGTGTTGGTTTGTGGGGCCAGTCTAGATCCCACCAGCCGTAACGGGGTGTTATAGTAAGGCCCCACAGGGCACATCTTCCCATGGTATTTTGAGTGAGAAATTGTCCCTCCTAGGTATGTACCGTATGGCTAGTGGGGCTGTGCTATGGGGAGCGTGTTTTGATTTTTGTTTAGCGTGGAAAGACTCCGGGAGTTGAAACAGGGCTCGGGCTTCCTTGCTCACCTACCGTGACTTAACAGCGTACTGGGAGTTTGGCGCCTCCTTGTCGACCTAGACATCGGCGGCTAGAGCCCCTCTATGCTCATCCGTCAAAGGTGAGCACTCCATGTTGCCATTGAAAGTGATGACACTCTTGGGTCCAGGAATCATAAGCTTCAGATATGCATAAGGGGGAACAATGTTGAAGCGAGCGAACATTGTTCGACCAAGAAGAGCGTGATAGCCGTTGCGGAAAGTGACGATGTCGAAGACCATGTCTTCGCTGCGGAAGTTTTTAGGTGAGCCGAACACTACTTCCAAAGTCACGGTTCCCGAGCAGTGGGCTTCTCTACATGGGATTACTCCTATAAAGGTGGAGTTGTAGAGTTTGATACTTGATGGATCGATACCCATTTTCATTATTGTATTTGACTAAATAAGATTGAGGCTACTACCTCCATCCATGAGAATTCTAGTTAGGTGGTACCCATCGACAATGGGATTGAGTACCAGTGTTGCCGACCCTCCATGATGGATACTGGTCGGATGGTCCCTTCAGTCGAAGGTGACTGGGAAAGCCGGCCATGGGTTGAATTTCATGGCTACGGGCTCTATGGCATAGACTTCTCGAAGGTCACACTTCGTCTCCTAGTTTGGCATGTGCGTGACATTGGTCATGATCATAGTTTTTGCCTTAGGATGGTATTGCTTTTGGCCTCCATTTATCGGACTGCGAGTCTCTTCACGGTCCTTGCTGCGGGGTCCCTTACCTTGGTCCTCGGCTACGAGTTTGCCCGCCTGCTTGAACACCCAGCAGTTACATTTGGTGTGGTTGCTGGTCTAGTCTAAAGTGTCATGGACACGGGAGGGCCTACCCAGGATTTTGTCGAGGAAGTGCATCCATCCCTATTCCCTTTAGAGAGGTTCTTCTGCGGTCCTGATTTTGAGTTGTTGAATCCGACATTGAATGTCGTCTCCTTGGCATCGCCACCGCTTTGTCAATGTTTGTTCCTATTGCTCCATGGCCTCCTGTTTCCGTCACAAACTTCAGAGGTGCCTAGGTCTTCCGGGTTGCTCTTGCGATGGGCTAACAGACTTTCCTCGCGCACATAAAAGCGGTTCATTAATGAGGTAAGGGCCGACGTCATTCTCGGCTTGTCTTGGCTGAGCTCACAAGCTAAGCATTCATCACAGACATTGTTCTTGAAAGAGGCTATTGCCTCAGTGTACGGATAGTTGAAGATTTGGTTCTTTGTAGTAAAGAACTGATTCCAGATTTGGCAGGTTTGTTGGCCAGGCCTTTCAACAACATGGCTCAGGTCATCACAGTCCGGGGGGCGACCATATGTGCTTTGAAAGTTTGCTCCGAAAGTGTCCTCGAGCTCTTCCCAGCTCCCAATGGAGTTTTCTGAGAGGCTATTTAACCAGTGCCATGTTGGTCCTTTAAGATTTAATGGAAAGTATTTTATGGCGTGGAGATCATCTCCTCGGGCCATATGAATGTTGCATCACCTGATCTATGAAGCAAATTGGGTGAGCAGCACCTATAACCCGGGCTACGTTGTTCTAAAGATCAGCCGTAATCAAGACATGATGTTGTTCCCGAGCTCTATTATTTCAGTCGAGCCAAGCTTGGTATTCATCCCGTCTAGTGGGAGTATGCCCTCTAGATACATAGATTGATCTTGTCTGGCTAGCTCTAGCATCCAGGTTGTGTCATAGGTCATATGGGTTCTCCGGATAAGTTGGCTCCCTTCCTTTTCTACAGGGGAGTGTAGGTCGATCTTCAGCTTTTCCAGCCGCCCTGTGCCGTCCTCGAGGGCGGCGGTCTGGCTGGTTGTCCTGTGTGCATCTTGGGGGTGAGATCTTAGAGACCTCATCGTCGAATTGTGGCAGCAGACGTCGACACGGGTAACTTTTGTTTTGACCCGGTCATTCATAGTCGTAACCTTGTTTGGCTACTAGGACTTTTGTCCATCTGTCATTAAGGGTATCTTGTTTGGCTTTTAGGTGGTGTTGCTTCTTCTTCAGGCTTCGAGCGGTAGCTATCAGTTGCCACTTGAACCGTTCTTGATCCAGTGGGTCATCGGGAACGATGAAATCCTCGGCTCTAAGGCTAACCTCCTCTTCAGAGGGAGGAAGGTAGTTGTTGTCCTCGAAGTTATTGAGGTCTTCGGTGTTATATTGATACTCGTGCCCCTACGGGACATCGAGTTTTTGTTCGGGGCAATGTGGTCGTAGAGGTCTTCCATGTTGTCCAGAGAATCGTCTTCTCCAATGCCCGTGTTGCTTTCCTTACCCTGCACCGCTTGGATAGTTTGTGCTGGCGTCATCGCTTGGGAGGTACCTCGTCTGGGTTGTCGCTGCTCTCTCTAGGGGTGTTGTCGCCATTCTTCCCAGTGGAGTTGGGCTTTCCACGATATAGACATTGTAGGTGGAGGTAGCTATCCATCGTCTAGTGGTGGGAAGGGTATTGTGGTCAACATATTCATCGATGTCATCGGCTTCCTCAGAAGTGTAGTCCATATATCGGTTAAGTCTTTGTTAGTGGCTACTAAGTGGGTGGTCGGTGGGACGTAAACTTCCCCGTGGCCTACCTCAAGAGCTATCCCAGCATAGGGCAAGGACAAGCCATACGAAATGTCTATCGACTCGATCCAGGACATCGTCTTGTTTAATAGCGAGAGGTCAGCTGGATTAGTCTTCAGGAGTCTTTTGGAGTCGATCTCTAGTGCGTCAGAATAGGGAGCGTGTTCGGGCAAGGCCGGGCCTAGGTTTCCGGACACGGTGATCAGATCCGAGCTCAAAGCTGAGTCCAGGGTAGGGGTCGACCCTGAGACGGGGTCGAGGAGGAGGCCGGAAGTTAATTCTTCAGAGTTTTCTGTCACACCCTGTGTTTGTATCACCTTGCCATGTTTGGATTTATAAGATGTGTAGCCAACTAAAACTTTTTCAATGCTTGTGCTTGATTGAATTGATGCTTGTTTGCTTGTTAATTGTTGTGTACACTCTTACAATCTATCCCCCTCCATACTCATCTTCCTTGACCCAAACTTCTTGCCCAATGATCATGCCATGTGAATAGTACCCAAAACTATTTTTATCAAATTTTATTTTTATCAATAAGGATTTATCCAAATTTAGGTTTTCAAAAAACCCTTAATTGAGGTTTGCACTCCAAGTCCTCAATTTTGGTGGATTCTTGTTCCCCAAAGGCTTTACTTCAAACCTACTATGTTTATGACTTCCCAAAACCATAAAATATTAAATTTAAAGATTATATTTATATTTTATTTAAATGCTTTTTCTTAAGGTCAGAAATGGTTTTTCATAGGGAAAAATTATTTAAACACCTTCAAAATATTTGAGAAAAATTAGGGAAGCTTAGTGGACATATATTTTGCATATATATGAGTTTAAACACAAGGGCATGTTAAGATCATGGGAAAACTCCCTCAAAACCCTTTCTATCCAAATCAAACTTTTGAAATATTTCTATAAGAAATATTCTCAAGAACTTCCAATAAAATTCCAGCAAGTCAACACTATCCTAGGTGATGATCTTGCAAAGTTTAATCTCAATCCAAGTTGATTTGATTCATCGAACCATCCCAAAACCCTTCTTTTCCAGATTTGAATTTGAACAACTTTACATGGCGATGTTTCTCCCCTTGGCCTCAAACTTTGCGGGCTTGCTCTAATTACCAAATAATCATGCTACACTATGTGGAGCATCAAGGGTAAGAGCCTAGTATCACTAGATCTAGAGAAACCTGATTCTGTTAGTTTCTAGGGTTTACCAAGTTTCCATAGTCAACTTTTCCCACTTGAGCTCAAATTTGGTGATCCATATCATTATTGCCTGGCATTTGACCCTCTTAAATATCTCAGTAAGTTGGTAAATTTTCTTTCCCAAAACCCCATCGAACACCTTCTGGTAAAATAGTAAAGTCACTATTTTCACCCCTTCCACTCTTCCCCTTGCTCTCAAACTTTTACCACAGCTATCTAGTATTGCCTTTCACCTCCAGTAAGAATCTCATGGTCATAGCTCAAATATTGATGTGGTAAACAACCCCATTTACCCCCTGGCAGCATCTTTTTCTACCTCTCCCCTACCCATTTCCTTTCTTCCGAAGCCTACCCTAGCTTCTCCTAGCCCATGGGCATCTCCAGTAACCCGAAGACACTAGAGTACACGCTGGTGGGCTTAAATTATCCCGAGCCACGCCATATGGGCGCTCTGGAGCACGCTATAGTGTGCCCCCGCATTGTAGCTGCCCCTGCCCGGCGCCCCCCGACAGCCTCAGGCCTCCCTAGCATGTCCCTTGTCCGCCCTCGACATCCACAACACGCCAGGTGGTCTGGCCCCCTCCTCCCTCCTCCTCTGATGCCCTCTATCGTGCGCGCACGGCACTGCCCGAGCCGGCCAATGGCCGCGCTTGCACGCGTGCACCTCCGGTCCCCCTGGCCACCCTTACCTCCTCCTGGACGAGGACCGCGTCAACAAACCCCCCCAGACACGGCCCGGAGCCCTCCCGTGGCCTATGGCGTTGCCCCCGACCTCACCGGCGCACCGCATCCACGGTGAACCGGCGGCCGCTTATTTAAGGGCCTCCAGCTCCTCCAACTCCTCTCCCCTTGCTCTCTCCTCCCCTCTGTATCTCCATGTGCCCAGTCCCCTCATCCCCGCGGTCGAGAACCTGTGCCCGGAGCAAACCCTTGCTGCCGTCGGGCTTTCTCCTCACAGGCGTTTCCCTCTGCCTCGGCGCTCCCCTCGGCCACCCACCATCACACGGGAGGCTCCTGAGTGTGTTGATACCATTCATTGGATCCGTCATGGCCTAGAACCGTCTGTGAGCTCCCCCCTCCATCTATATCATGAGAAGAGGGATCAGAGGTGGGGCCCAGCTATCATCCCCTCACCCTCCCCCTCTCTCTGTGCCCAGTAGGGCCCGCAGGCAGTTTAAAACTAAACTTGCCGCGCGCGGCGCCTCAACCTAGGCCGGTTTCCCCTCTGGGCCGGCTCGCCTTTGGTACTGTGGCTTGACAAGGCACAATAACTTTTCCCTTTTTCCTTTTTCTGCAAACTTCCAAACATTCCACAGATTTGTATATTAACCAAATTCCAAATATTAGTCCACCTAAAATGTTAGAATAATCCCTCGAATTTAATGGTGCCTCTTGTGTAAATTTTTGAAAACATTTTATGTGCTGTTTTAATTTAAAAAACCCTATTTGGTATTATTTGCCTCTGTTTAATAGTTTTCAAAAAAATAACAAAATACTAAACAAACATTTTTAATATAGTCCTTAATATATATCAGAGTAGGGTAGCATTTTTAATAGTTTTGTGTGATGCTTATTTTTATCGCATTTATTCGCGACGATAGATTGCACTATTGACGAGGAAGTTGGACCCAAAGACTTCGAAGACCCCGGAGACTTTGTTGAGCCAGGAAAGCAGCCCTTTGACCACGTTTAGAAACTTTCTCATGCATGACATATAGCTCTTGTTGTTTCGATGATTGATCATGAAGTGTTGTTCCCCCCTTCGGTGGGATACCTCCGATACTTTTACCATTGACACTTGCATCGTGCATGACCCTACCGGTTATGCGGGTGGGTGTAGGTAGGATGCTAATAGATGCTACGCAAGTGGGATGGGATTTGTGCATAGTGATGGGAAGGAAGAAATGATTTCAAAGACTTTTTTAAAACCCCGTCGGGTGCCACTTGAGAAAGAAATGGTGTGCCGGAGCAAGTGGGTGTGTGTTTTCGAAAACGGAGAGTTTTAAGGTTTGTTGACCGTCCCAACCTTACATGTGCAACCATGATAACCCTTATGGGATGAGGCTTTGTTGATTACTATGGTTGGTACTATCAAGGAGCCCACATTACTAGTGGCAAGAGTGAAGTGGTCACTCTTGAGACGGGGTCGTCGCGGAAGGGGATGGCCATCCGCTGTCTTTACAGGCACTAGGCACACAATTGAGTGCCCTCATGGATGATACGTGTGATGTATATCATGAGGGATGGCACCAACGAGTGGACTCTTTGTTTAGTATCGCCATGGGAAAGGCGATGTTCGGGTGCTTACCTTGGGTATGTTATATACCACGAGTCGTGGATGACACAGAAGTTCCCCGAGTCTTGTGGGTAAAGTGTGCAACCTCTGCACATTGTAAAACTATTCGAATAGTTGTGTCCACGGTAATGGACAGTTGGAGGTCCTTTTTAAACTACGTCCGGATGTTTTCACAAACTGGTGAGCGTGTGTTGGTGACAAAGATGGTACTTGGGCTAAGTCCGGAGACTTAGCATGACGGTGAACTAAGTCCGATGACTTAGCATAATGATTGGACGTGATATGTTGAACCTCTGGTTATGATGATATCTGCAACTTCTTCATATGGATATTTGCCTACTGTTGAAGCATGTTTACCGAGTTACTTGATCATGTCATTGCATTAAAAAATAGCTTTCCGCAAATTACCTACTTAGTGCTATATCATGCATCATTATTACCTTGTTCCACAACTTGGGTTGCTTGCGAGTACATTCAAAGTACTCATTGGCTTGCCACTAGTTATTTAATTGGCCAGGAATGGAAGAACAAGAGTATGTTGAAGAGTTTGCTGGTGACGAACATGCGAACTAGGGCGATTCCCAGTCAGAATGGTTGTAGGTTTAAGGCTGATGGCATGGGTTCATGCTTTCGATCAAGATTTTTGCTGCTTGTTCTATTTAAGTGTTTGGCCCTCATGGCCCTATCTATGTAAGACTTGACCTTCATGGTCTTTATTTGTGTAAGATGATAAACGTGGATGTAAGACTCTTGTTATTCAGCTTCTGTAACATCCCAAGATTCCATTTTGGAATGTTATGAAATATATCTATGCATCATCATCATATTGTTTGAATGAATAAAATGGTTGAAGTGCTTCCTTTGAACTTCTGAAAGGCCACTTTCATCTTTCCCTTTTTCTTGTTTCACCTATTTGAAAACCTCAGGAAAAGTTCAAAGAAAAGAGGGGAGTAACATGACACTCCACACCAGGGGCATCTTGGTGAAATATTTGAACAATAAAACCAGGGGGTTATTTAAAAAATTATTGCAAAAGGATTTAAAAATCAAATAAGCAATTTCTGAAAATATTTTTTTACAAAGTATACAATATGACAGAGGAAAAATGTTCATTAAATAACATTAATTCTCCTGATCATTTTGATATATATAATTCCTAAGTTTGGAATTGTTTTGAATGCTTTTAAAAGAGTTTTACTACACTGGATATTAGAAAAGGAAGGTTTTTAAAACGAATCGGGCCGGCCCACAGGCTTTAACTTCCGAATTCAATTCGAACCGGTCAACCGACGTGCTAACCTCGCCTCTTCTCTCACTGGCAAGCGGGACCCACTCACTGATGGCGTCATCCTCGTGCCCGTCTCCTTCCTCGTGCGCGTGCTGCCGTCGCCGGAGATCTCTTTCCCCAGATCTCCCTCCTCTCTCCCTCCCCCGACCCAGCACCTGGCCTATAAAAGCCACAACCCTCGCCGTGCTCCATTCCACCCCGCGCCCCCACTCTACCTTGCCAGAGCGCCACGCACGACCTCGCCGGAGTTCGGACTCCAACCGAACCCTCCCGAGCTCGAGGCCGTCGCCTCCGTCATCCCTAGCCCCCTCCGCCGCCGCCAATCGACGCTCGCCGCCGTCGCTTGAGCACCTCGGATGCCGCCCCCGACCACTGCACCATCAACCACGACAACCACCGACCTCCGCTCGCCGTCGACCTTGCCGGAACCCCGACCCCCTCCGTTGTAAGTCACCACACCTCGCTGTAGCTGTCGGATCCGCAGTCAACGCCCTAGATTAGATCACTTAAAAGCCCGAACCGGTACGCACTAAGTCTCGGCTGACCGTTCGTTAGCTCTCATGCGCACGCCCTCGTGGCCAATCACAACCTGACACGTAGCCCCTAACAAATCGTTATCAGTTTCTCTTTTTCTGTTTTTGTTTTACAAAACAGAATGCATCTTGATTTTGTTTTTATCATATCTTTTAAAATATTTAGTGTTTTTAGTTGATTCTTTTTGCATTAGTTCACATATTTGATGTAGTTTATGTCTGTATGATTAGATTTTAAATTTGAACTTTAAATTTTGAATCTACTCAAATTTGTTTAAATTACTAAAATCTCTATAACTAGAGTTTAAAAATATGTCTTTGATTGAATGTTTTTGCCACTGTTTGGTATTAGTAAAACCTATCATTATACATAATTTGATAATTTTTAGAATGAATTTAGTTACTGTTTTTCACAATATTAGAATCTGGTTAGTTCTTAATAGGTTTTAACTAAATTGACTTTTAATTAATTTAAACCTGAATTAGTTTAACTTTTGTTTTTACATTTCATTAGGTTCTGTTGATTCAACTTTAGGTGTATCTTTTCTGTTAATAAAATATGTTTTTCAAATTGTTTTGCGCTCTAGTTTGAATAGGTTCATCTTGTCTTCACCATGTATATTGTTTAGAAGAAGTTTTTGTAGTACTTCTTTTTAGCACAATACTTTTATAATGAAACACTTTTTGTTTTCAAATAAAACTTTATATTTATTTTTTCTGTTATCTAAAATGTCTAGTTGTTCAAGACCAATCTTGTTGACTTGTATGTCTTAGTAGGAATTTTTTTGACCCCAATAATTTTATAGTCTTATACTTTAAGTGATTCTTCTTTTGATTGTGATTTTGTTTGTTGAAGCATTTATTTACGTTGCTGTTGAATGAATTGTTTTGTGTTTATGCTTATGGTGTGCTCTTGTTTGATTTGTTATATCATCCGGAGTGCAAAGCTTGTTATCTAGAGTCACTTGATTACGAGGATCGTCAGCAAGGCAAGTCACTTTGACCATGTATACCTATGTTTTATTGCATTAGTTCTTCCATCTCCCCAATTGTATGCAAAATAGGTAATTGGAAACTTGGTTACTTGTTGTAGTATCATGTGGTAGGTACCCCTCAACCCTTTGACACATTGGCCCCGGGAAACGTTGTTTTACATTTTTGCTATGCTATTAGTAGACAGGGTTGGTTGTGTGATTCATGAGAGTTGTGAGTTAATAATTTCAAGACCTACATGATGATCAAGTCTTCAAGACTCCAAGTTTTCAACTTACCTCTGGGTGGATGATGGTTGAATGGCGCCCTGGAGAAACCAGTGGTTAGCCTAGATGATGCTGGAGAAGTGCCAGTATTCATGAGGAAAGGTCCACCTAGGCAAAAAGAGAAGGATGGATGCTTCAAGACCCAAGGCTTACCTACACAGCCACAAGCCATTATGGACTCTGGCTTGGTTGGATATCGTGGCGACCCTGGACAGGTGGTGCTACGAGATGTAGAAGAACGGTAGGAAAGGATGGGCACCGATAGTGTCTTGGGGAAACCCTTTTGAAGACCATGTTTTGGTCATCCGTTTCTCAAACACTAGGAAGTGCGAGAAGTTCAATGGAGGTGATCAAATCTTGTGGGGAACGTGTGGAAAACTCTGTAGAGTACCCAAACCTAATCGATTAGCCGTGTCCACGGTCATGGACAGTTTGTGCCAAAGGAACTTAAATTATCTGGAACTCTCAACACAATTAATTATATTGATGTGGGTTATTAATGTCAACTTGGGTATGAGAATTGGTTGGTGGAACCATCTCATTAATCAGCCAACATTGTAGTAATTATGCTTTTGCCCTCTCTTGTTGGAGGAAAAATTTGGCTTTATGCAAAAACTTACTACCCCACCTGCCCTATTTGCATATAGACTAGATGATTACTTTCCCCCCTCTCTTGTGACTTTGCCAGCATATTCAATATGCTGACCTATACGGCTGCAGCATATCATGTTGCAGAGTACTTTTTCGACCAGGAGTGAGGATACGCTCTATGCTCGGTGAGATGCCCATGGAGTCAGATGGACTCAACTACCCTTGGAGCTTATGCAAGTTTTGGTTTAGTTTATCTCATGAGTTGGCCTTCAGCCACTTTATTGTAATCCTTATTATAATAAAGGACTCGATATGAGGTTTCGATTTATTAATGCTGTGTGATTTCCCTTTCATATATACATTGATGTACCGTGTCTGTACCATCATGATCTTGGGATGGTACAGAAACATCGGAGATTCGACCCTTCAGGTCGGGTCACTATAGCTTCTGTGTGTTTAGAGAGCATTGACATCTGGGAACACTGTGCACGTGCATTCGTTGATCACGACTTATGAGTCGGGGTCCCCATAGAGTTGGTATCAGAACCATCCTGACTTTAGGAAACCCTTACTTAGCATGGACGTTCGTTAGGATTAAACCAATTCCAAAACTATACCTAGCATCTATACTTAGGATTTCTGCACTATTTACCTCTTATATTCTTCACACAACACTCTGCTGACTCTCCTCCTTTCAAACCTTTGTAGATGGTCGTCATACCCGAAGCCTTCCTGACATCCGGCTTTCCCTTACTCCTTGGGGATAGCCTGGAGAAGTGCCAGTTTATCCAACCACCCATTTTCCTCTACCACGAGCACTGGGTCAATGCCGTCACGAAGGAATACCACATGGATGTGGTCGTGAAGGCAAACGACTCCCCAACTAGTTGGTTCTTTGAAGGACCATGGATGGACACCATGATACTTGCCGTCGAGATAGCTGCACGCAAGGCACTCCTACACCTTCGAGACATCATTCCAGTGATGGCTGACGAGCCGTCTACTTGCTACCTTCCCTTCAAGAAGGATGATCTTGGCGAGAGTTGGACACTGATTCCATCCAAGGAGGATGGCACACCACTCAGGTTCCAGACCTACTTCAGCCTCTCTGGCGATAGTCTGGTTCATAACCAGATGAAGGAGTCCATGAAGCTCCGCGAGGAACTTCACCACACCCAGCAGCTACTTCGGCAAGCCAAGACGAAGCCAGACAAGATCAAGAAGGATGGAACCCCCGACTGACGACCAGCTGTCACTTACAGAGGAGGAGTACCCCAGCTAGTGATGCACCTACACATCGTCATCGCATGAGTGCGAAGAAGTACCGTGAGCTCTTCACCGACCCACCAGCAAAGCGTCATCGGGATGGACCTCCTCGTTCCCCGACCCCTTCGACCAGGAATGACGCTCGTTCGGATGATGAAGAAGAGGAAGACCCAGAGGAGTGTGACTACACGACCGAGCACTCCACCACCTGAGTTCGAGAACCCCTAGGGTAGGATTAGTCATGTATCCCTCATGTGAAGTCGAGTCCATGTAGTGGTTCATATGAAACCATGAGTACTTGTTGTTTGTGTCTCGATGCAGGTCACGCTTTTTCCTTAGGCAACATGTAAGAGACTCCATCATCTATCATAATATATGATGGTCTTTCAACCTTTTGTTTTAACACAGTTGTCAACCACCCCCCTTAGGCGCACTTTTCCATTGTTTCTTTTACTCTCGTCTACCCCAGTTGTTTGACTTGGCCGCTCCAAACAGGCTGGTGACTTCTACCCGCAACAGCTCCTTCACCACCCCAAAAGCCGGCAACTCAAGCCAGCAACAGGGAGCTGGTGGGGATGCACACGCTGGAGACTACCAGGAGCATCCACAAGGCGACATTCCCCCGCCACCACATCCACCGGAGAACATGACCATAGCCCAGTTTCTCTAAGTTCTCCGGGAGGAACGCCAAGCCAACAATGCTGCTATCCAGCAGATGGCTCAGGCCCTCATGAACAACCAGCACCAAGGAAGGAATGGCAATGGCTGCTCCATGCAGTCTGAGTTCATGAGTAACTCGCTCCCAACCTTCACCGAGACTGCTGGTCAATTGCAATGAGGATCGTGAGAAGGTGCTTTATGCCTCTCACTGCCTCGGAGGTACAACCCGAGCATGGTGGGATGGATTCAAGGTCATGCAAGGTGAGCGTGTTATCACTTGGAATGACATCGAAGAAGGATTCCGCATCGCCCACATTCCTTCTGGATCATGGCTATCAAGAAGAGAGAATTACGAGCGTTGAAGCAAAGAAGTGTCTCTATCAAGGAGTACCTACAGAAGTTCAACCCGCTGTGAAGGTATGCACCTGAAGATGTCAACGGAGGCTGCCAAGAAGGAACGCTTCATGGAAGGACTTCAACAGACCCTGCAGTATCAGCTCATTGTCTGGGACTGCCGCACCTTCTTCGACCTGGTGAACAAGGCCCTCATGCTGGAAGACAAGCCTTGTGCCATAGACGGCACTCGCAAGCGCAAGATGATCAGCAAGGGTAGCTCAGGCAACCAAAAGCCTTGCCTCTGGCAGCCAGCCCTAGCGAGGCCAACCTATCAGCCACAACAGGCTAGACCTCCTACGCCTCGTCCGAGCTACCAGCCTCAGTAGTACACCAATCCCAGGCCAGCTTAAAACAACAACCCCAATAACAACAACGGTGGCAGAAATTTCAACAACAACCCTGGGCAAGTCACTTGCTTTGGATGTGGTCAGTCTGGACACATCTCGAAGCTTTGCCCCAACAAGAAGCCAGATGCATCGTGCCCCAATGCACCAAACCAAGGTCAAGCCCATGGATCACCCCCAAGGAACCCCGCTACCCGCAACCAACACAACAATGGCAAGGGTCACATGAATCATGTCACCACGAAGGAAGCACATGAAGACCTGGACGTCATACTCGGTAGGTTCCTCGTCAACTCAACCCCAGCAACAGTACTATTTGATTGTGGAGCTTTGCATTCTTTTTTCACCCAAAAGTTTGTTGGGGAACATCGCATGGGAAACAAATTTTTTCCTACGCACACGCAAACCTATCCATGGTGATGAGCATCTACGAGAGGGAGAGTGGATCTACATACCATTGTAGATTGCTAAGCGGGAAGCGTTAAGAAACGCGGTTGGTGTAGTCGAACATCTTCGCGATCCAAATCGCCGAGCGTCCCGCGATCACATAACGATCTGTCCCGTGAACTCATCACGATCCATCCCGCGATCTCATCATGATCCGTCTCACGATCTTGATCATGACCTGTCCCGCGAACTCATCACGATCTGTCCCGCGATCTCATCACGAACTGTCTCGCGATCTCGATCACAGTCCTTCCGATCTAGCGCCGAACGGACGGCACCTCCGCGTTCAGCACACGTGCAGCTTGATGACGATCTCCACCGTCTTGATCCGGCAATAGGAGGTGGAGAGGAGAGAGAGTTCACCGACAGCATGACGGCGCTCCGGTGATGGTGGTGGAGTGATTCCGGCAGGGCTTCGCCTAAGCGCTGCAGAAATCCGATCTAGAGGAGCACCGGTGAAACGGGTGGCACGTGGCCGTAAAATCTGTCCAAAAGCCACCCAATCCACTAGTATATATAGGAGGGAAGGAGAGGGAGGGCTGGCGCACAAGGCACCACCCTTTGGAGTCGGCCAAGGAAAGGTGGGAGAGGAGGACTCTCCTCCTCCAATCCTAGTAGGACTAGGATTGCTCCTTTTTGGCCTTTTCCAACTTTTTCCTTTAGGAAACCTACTCCCTACACCATGGTCCTTATGTGGCTATCTCACCATCCCACTAAGGGCTGGTTATTACTTTCCCAGAGCCCATGGACCCCTTGGAGTCGAAATACCCTCCCGGAGGTCTCCCGGTACACTACCGGCACTCCCGGTACACTACCGATGAGCCCGAAACTTTGCCGGCGACCAAACTGGGACTTCCTATATATGAATCTTTACCTCCAGACCATTCAGGACCTCCTCGTGACTTCCGAGATCTCATCTGGCACTCCGAACAACCTTCGGTCACCACCATACATAACTCTACACTACCGAAACGTCACCGAACCTTAAGTGTGCCGACCCTGCGGGTTCGAGAACTATGTAGACATGACCGAGACACCTCTACGGCCAATAACCAATGGCGGGATCTGGACGTCCATATTGGTTCCTACATATTCTACAAACATCTTTTATCGTTCGAACCTCTATGTCAAGGATTCAGTTAATCCCGTATAACGTTCCCTTTGTTCTTCGGTATGTTAATTGCCCGAGATTCGATCGTCGGTATCTCCATACCTAGTTCAATCTCATTACCGGCAAGTCTCTTTATTCATTTCGGAATACAATATCCCGTGACTAACACTTAGCCACATTGCTTTCAAGGCTTGTTGTGATGTTGTATTACCGAGTGGGCCCTGAGATACCTCTCCATCATACGGAGTAACAAATCCCAGTCTCGATCCATGCCAACTCAACAGACACCATCGGAGATACCTGTAGAGCACCTTTATAGTCACCCAGTTACGTTGCGACGTTTGATACACACAAGGCACTCCGATATCCGTGAGTTGCATGATCTCATGGTCATAGGAACATATACTTGACATGCAGAAAACAGTAGCAATAAACTGACATGATCATATGCTATGTTTGTAGTTTGGGTCTTGTCAAGCACATCATTCTCCTAATGATGTGATCCCGTTATCAGATGACATCTCATGTCCATGGCTAGGAAAGCTTAACCATCTTTTGATCAACGATCTAGTCTACTAGAGGCATACTAGGAACATGGTTTTGTCTATGTATCCACACATGCATTTAAGTCTCCGATCAATACAATTATAGCATGGATAATAAACGATTATCATGAACAAGTAACTATGATAATAACTAATTTATTATTGCTTCTAGAGCATATTTGCAACAGTCTCCCACTTGCACTAGAGTCAATAATCAAGTTCACATCACCATGTGATTCGCATTGTTATGAATCTAACACCCAATGAGTTCTGGGGTTCGATCATGCTTTGCATGTGAGAGAGGTATTATAGTCAATGGTTCTGTAACATTCAGATCCGTGTGCACTTTGCAAATCCCTATGTCAAACTGTAAACACTGCTACCACACTCCACTTGGTACTATCCAAATGGCTGCTCCACTATACGTATCCAGATTGCTACTACGAGTCATCCGGATTAGTGTTAAATCTTGTATCGAAGTAACTCCTTACAATGAACTCTTTATCACCTCCATAATCGAGAAACATCTCCTCAGTCTCTTAGTTACTGACGATAATCTTGACCGCTGTCCAGTGATCCACTCCTGGTTCACTCTTGTACCCCCTGACGGACTCATGGCAAGGCACACGCAGGTGCGGTACACAGCATGGCATAATATAGAGCCTATGGCTAAGGCATAGGGGACGGCGTTCATCCTTTCTCTTTCTTCTGCCGTTGTCAGGCTTTGAGTCTCACTCAACTTTCACACCTTACAAATCAAGCGAGAACTCTTTCTCTGACTGATCCATTTTGAACTCTTTCGAAATCTTGTCAAGGTATGCACTCATTGAAATTGTCATCGAGCATCTTGATCTATCTCCATAGATTTTGATGCTCAACAATTAGGTAGCTTCATCCAGGTCTTCCTTTGAAAATCACTTTCCAAATAACTGTTTTATGCTTTCCAGAAATTCTACATTATTTCTGATCAACAATATGTCATCCACATATACTTATCAGAAATTCTATAGTGCTCCCACTCACTTTATTGCAAATACAAGTTTCTCGTAAACTTTGTATAAACATCAAAACTTTGATCACCTCATCAAAGTGTATATTCCAACTCCGCGATGCTTTCTTCAGTCCATGGAAGGATCACCGAAGCTTGCACACCTTTCAGCATCCTTAGGACTGACAAAACCTTCTGGTTGTATCACATACAACCTTTCCTCAAGTAAACCGTTAAGGAAACGATGTTTTGACATCCATCTGCCAGATTTCATAATTGAAAACACAACAACTGCTAACATAATTCCAACAGACTTTAGCACCACTACGAGTGAGAAAGTCTAATCGTAGTCAACTCCTTGAACTTGTCACAAACATCTTTGTGACAAGTCGAGCTTTACAAATAGTGACATTCACCATCAGTGTCTGTCTTCATTTTAAAGATCCATTTGTACTCAACGACCTGCCGTCCAACGAGCAAGTCTACCAAAGTCTACACTTGGTTTTCATACATGGATCATATCTCGGATTTCATGGCCTCCAACCATTTGTCGGAATCCGGTCCCATCATCACTTCTCCATAGCTCGTAGGTTCATCGTTGTCCAACAACATGATCTCTAAGACAGAGTTGTCGTACCACTTAGGAGCAGCACACATCCTTGTCGACCAACGAAGTTCGATAGTAACTTGATCCCGAAGCTTCATGATCATCATCATTAACTTCCTCTTCAACTAACGTAGGCTTCACAGAAACATCTTTCTGCGTTGCGCTACTCTCTGGTTGAACAAAGGTTTAACAACCTCATCAAGTTCTATCTTCCTCCCACTCAATTCTTTCGAGAGAAACATTTCCTCGAGAAAGGATCCATTTAACCAACAAACACTTTGCACTAGGATCTGAGATTGAAGGTTCACCCAACTGATCTTAGGGTACTCTATGAAGATGCATTTGTCCGCCTTGGGTTCGACCTCATTAGGTGAAAACATTTTCCACACAAGTGTCACAGCCCCAAATATTAAGAAGTGACAGCTTAGGTTTCTATCAAACCATAATTCACATGGTGTCATCTCAACGGATTTAGATGATGCCCTATTTAAAGTGAATGTAGTTGTCTCTAATGCATAACCCCAAAAATTATAGTAGTAAAACTATAAGAGACATCACAGTATGCACTATATCAATAGAGCATGACTATGATGTTCGGAGACACCATCACACTATGGTGTTCCAGGTGGCGTTAGTTGTGAAACAAATTTCACATTGTCTTAAGTTGTATGCCAAACTCGTAACTCAGATATTCACCTCGATGATCATATCGCGGTCATTTTTATCTTCTTGTCACGATGATCTTTAAACTTCACTCTGAATTAGCTTGAACCTTTCAAACGATTCAGACTTGTGTTTCATTAAGTAAATATACACTATATCTACTCAAATCATCGGTGAAGGTAAGAAAATAACGATATCCACTGCACGCTACAAGACTCACTAGATTGCATACATCAACATGTATCATTTCCAATGAATCACTTGCCCGCTCCCACCAACGGGGTCCTTTAGTCATCTTGCCCAAGAGGCATGGTTCGCATGTCTCAACCGATTCGAAACCGAATGAGTCCAAATATCCATCAGCATGGAGTTTCTTCATGCGCTTTATACCAATATGACATTTAGCGGCAGTGCCACAAGTATGTGGTACTATCATTATTAACTTTGTATCTTTTGACATCAATGTTATGAACATGTGTACTACTACGATCAAGATTTCAACAAACCATTCTCACTGGGTGCATGACCATTGAAGGTATTATTCATGTAAACAGAATAACCATTATTCTCTAACTTAAATGAATAACCGTATTGCAATGAACATGATCTAATCATGTTCATGCTCAACGCAAAACACCAAATAACATTTATTTAGGTTCATCACTAATCATGAAGGTAGAGAGAGCGTGCGATGTTGATCACATCAACCTTGGAAACACTTTCAACACATATTGTCACCTCACCCTTAGCTAGTTCTTCGTTTATTCCGTAGCTTTTATTTCGAGTTACTAACATTTAGCAATCGAACCGGTATCCAATACCCAGGTGCTACTAAGAGTACCAGCAAGGTACACATTAATAACTCGTATATCAAATATACTTCTATCAATGTTGCCAGCCTTCTTATCTACCAAGTATCTAGGGTTGTTCCGCTTCAGCGACCGCTCACCTCATAACAAAAGCACATAGTCTTGGGTTTGAGTTCAACTTTGGGTTGCTTCACTGGAGCAGCAACTGACTTGCTATCCATGAAGTTTCCCTCCTTGTTCTTGCCCTTCTCGAAACTAGTGGTTTGATTAACCATCAACACTTGACGCTCCTTCTTGATTTCTACCTTCGCGGTGTCAAACATCGCGAACAGCTCAGGGATTAACATTTCTTTCCCTGGCATTTTATAGTTCATCACCAAGTTCTAGTAGCTCAGTGACAGTGACTTGGAGAACTACATATATCACTATCTTATCTGGAAGATTAACTCCCACTCGATTCAAGTGATTGTAGTACCAAGACAGTCTGAGCACATGCTCAACGATTGAGCTATTCTCTTTCATCTTGCAGGCAAAGAATCTCGTTGGAGATCTTATATCTCGCAACTCGGGCACGAGCCTGAGATCACAATCTCAGCTCTTAGAACATCTCATATGTTCTATGACGTTCAAAACATTTTGGAGCCTCAATTCTAAGCCGTAATGCATGACGCATTAAACTATCAAGTAGTCATCGAAACGTGCCTGTCAGATGTTCACAACATCTACACACGACGCTAGATGGGGTGGCGCACCGAGCGGTGCATTAAGGACATAAGCCTTCTGGGCAGCAATGAGGACAATCCTCAGATCACGGACCCAGTCCGCAATTTTGCTACCAACATCTTTCAATTCTACTTCTCTAGGAACATATAAAAATACAAGGGAGCTACAGCGCGAGCTAGTAATCTACAACATAATTTGCAAAGACACTTTGACTATGTTCATGATAATGAGTTCAATTAATCATATTACTTAAGAACTCCCACTCAAATTGACATCCCTCCGATCATTCAGTGATACATGATCCAAATTCACCAACTCAAGTCCGATCATCACGTGAGTTGAGGTGGCTGCAATGGTGAGCATCATCATGTTGATCATATCTACCATATGACTCATGTTTGACCTTTCGGTCTCTTGTGTTCTGAGGCCATGTCTGTACATGCTAGGCTCGTCAAGTTTAACCCGAGTGTTCTGCATGTGCAACACTGGCTTGCACCCGTTGTATGTGAACATAGAGTCTATCACACCCAATCATCACGTGGTGTCTCAACACGACGAACTTTCGCAACGATGCACACTCGGGGAGAACACAATTTATGTTGAAATTAAGTGAGGGATCACCTTATAATGCTACCATCGTCCTAAGCAAAACAAGGTGCATAAAAAGGATTAACATCACATGCAAATCATAAGTGACATGATATGGCCCTGAACTTGTCCTTTTGATCTCCATCTAGAAAGCACCGGCATGATCTCCATTGTCACCGGCATGACACCATGATCTCCATCATCTTGATCTCCATCAACGTGTCGCCATCGGGGTTGTCACGCCCTGCATGCTTCTACTACTATTTCTACCGTTTAGCGATAAAGTAAAGCATTACATAGCGCTTAATGATTGACACGCAGGTCATACAATAATTAAAGACAACCCTATGGCTCCTGCCGGTTGCCGTATTCATCGACATGCAAGTCATGATAATCTATACATCACATGATCATCTCATACATTACATATATCACATCATGTAATTGGCCATATCATATCACAACATACCCTACAAAAACAAGTTAGACGTCCTCTAATTGTTGTTGCGTGTTTTACGTGGCTGCTACGGGTATCTAGCAAGAACAATTCTCACCTACGCATAAACCACAACGGTGATACACTAGTTTGCTTTTCAACCTTCTCAAGGACCGCCTTTGTCGAATCCGATCCAACTAAAGTGAGAGAAACTGTCACCCGCAAGCCATCTAGGGAACAATTTGCGTCGAGGGAACCGGTCTCTCGTAAGCGTACGAGTAATGTTGGTCCGGGACGCTTCATCTCACAATCCCGCTGAACCAAAATATGACCAAGGGAGGAAGCAATCTAAGCACCAACACCCACAAACCTTTTGTGTTCTACTCGAGATCTCATCGAACCATCAACCTAGCTCATGATGCCACTGTTGGGGAACGTCGCATGGGAAACAAAATTGTTCCTACGCACATGCAAACCTATCCATGGTGATGAGCATCTAACAGAGGGAGAGTGGATCTACATACCCTTGTAGATCGCTAAGCGGGAAGCATTAAGAAACGCGGTTGGTGTAGTCGAACATCTTCGCGATCCAAATCGCTGAGCGTCCCGCGATCACATCACGATCCGTCCCGCGAACTCATCACGATCCGTCCCGCAATCTCATCATGATCTGTCTCACGATCTTGATCACGATCTGTCCTGCGAAATCATCACGATCTGTCCAGCGATCTCATCACGAACTGTCTCGCGTTCTCGATCACGGTCCTTCCGATCTAGCGCCGAACGGACGGCACCTCTGCGTTCAGCACACGTGTAGCTTGATGACGATCTCCACTGTCTTGATCCAGCAAGAGGAGGCGGAGAGGAGAGAGAGTTCACCGGCAGCGTGACGGCGCTCCGGTGATGGTGGTGGAGTGATTCCGGTAGGGCTTCGCCTCAGCGCTGCAGAAATCCGATCTAGAGGAGCACCGGTGAAACGGGTAGCACGTGGCCGTAAAATCTGTCCAAAATCCACCCAATCCACTAGTATATATAGGAGGGAAGGAGAGGGAGGGCTGGCGCACAAGGCACCACCCTTTGGAGTCGGCCAAGGAAAGGTGGGACAGGAGGAGTCTCCTCCTCCAATCCTAGTAGGACTAGGATTGCTCCTTTTTGGCCTTTTCCACCTTTTTCCTTTAGGAAACCTACTCCGTGCGCCATGGGACTTATGTGGCTATCTCACCAGCCCACTAAGGGCTGGTTATTACTTTCCCACAGCCCATGGACCCCTTGGAGTCGAAATACCCCTTCCGGAGGTCTCCCGGTACACTACCGGCACTCCCGATACACTACCTAGTTCAATCTCGTTACCGGCAAGTCTCTTTATTCGTTTCGTAATACAAGATCCCGTGACTAACACTTAGCCACATTGCTTGCAAGGCTTGTTGTGATGTTGCATTACCGAGTGGGCCCTGAGATACCTCTCCGTCACACGGAGTAACAAATCCTAGTCTCGATCCATGCCAACTCAACAGACACCATCGGAGATACCTGTCGAGCACCTTTATAGTCACCCAGTTACGTTGTGACGTTTGATACACACAAGGAACTCCTCCGATATCCGTGAGTTGCATGATCTCATGGTCATAGGAACATATACTTGACATGCAGAAAATAGTAGCAATAAACTGACATGATCATATGCTATGTTTGTAGTTTGGGTCTTGTCCATCACATCATTCTCCTAATGATGTGATCCCGTTATCAAATGACATCTCATGTCCATGGCTAGGAAACCTTAACCATCTTTTGATCAACGAGCTAGTCTACTAGAGGCATACTAGGGACATGGTTTTGTCTATGTATCCACACATGCATTTAAGTCTCCGATCAATACAATTATAGCATGGATAATAAACGATTATCATGAACAAGGAAATATGATAATAACTAATTTATTATTGCCTCTAGGGCATATTTCCAACAAAGTTTGCATTAGAGAGTGGCATGAAACCTACACCCCTGGGTAGTCGCATGTTGATACAAACGCCCAGTTCAGTTATGAAGTCTGGGATAGGGTGTAAGGGAGTGAAGATTGACATCAACGGGGTAGATTTCCTAGCAGACCTTATAGTTCTGGATTCACCCAGCTGGGATGTCATCCTTGGCATGACTTGGCTGATCAAGCACCAAGGCTTGGACAAGATCGTTGTCGTCTTCATTGATGACATACTCGTCTTCTACAAGTCTGAAGAAGAGCATGAGGAGCACTTGAGATTGGTCCTAGAGATGCTTCGAGAGCACCAGCTTTATTCTAGGTTCAGCAAGTGTGAATTCTGGCTACGAGAAGTTGGATTCTTGGGTCATGTACTGTCACATCCCTAGCTATATGTCATAGGACAGCATGTGTGTGCATCATATTTAAATTTTGCATCAACATGAAATGGGGATTAAAATAAACCCCAAGCTCACATTGGAATCAAATTAATTAAAAGTTTGTGAATACTCAACGAACTCAAAATGCCCATACAAAATGTTCCCTATGTCTGATAAATAGGGACATGAGTATATCAGGGGACATTTGAAATATTTGAACCAAATATAGCAATTTAAAAATAAATAATAAAGCCTTTGAAAATGCTAAATAAAGCATTATCATTACTTTATATTTCAAAATATCTTATAGGAGTTTGAAATATTCAAACTAAATTATATAGAAAAATTGGGATATTTTATAAAAGCAATTGTTCCTGAAAAAGAAATAAAACAAATGTCAGAATTAGAAAAAAACAGAGAGAAAAAGAAAAAAAGAGGGAAAAGGCCCAGGAGAAGCCGGCCCAGCTGGCCCATGCCAGTCATCCCTGTCCTCTCGCCAGGAGGACAGGGGCACACGTTCGCCGCGTGCGGGCACACGCTAGGCCAGCTCCTCCCTGCCTGGTTGCTAGCCTGGACGCCGCTGCGAGCGCCAGCGTGAACCTCCCTCGCCGTGGCCCCTTTCTCCTCTCCCTTTCTCCCTCGCTGCGCTCTCTCTCGCTTCTCCCTCCTCTGCTCGCCATGGCCGAGCCCATCGCCGCCGCACCGCCATAGTTCCAGCCACCCCCGTGCCCCTTGAGTCCGCCAAAAGCTCCACCGTGCCCCCCTTGTCCTCCCCATGAAACTAGAAGACACCGGGAGCTCTCTGCGCCATGCCACCGCTGTTTCTTCCCCGCCGGCTACCGAAGCTCCTCTCCGGTGATTCACGGCCGTCTACGCATCCCCGAGCTTGTTGTCTTCCCCAACAACCCAGTCGTGAGCCCCTGCATCATTTCCCCCTCCTCTAGCAGGATGGGCCTCGCTGTAAACGCTGCGCCCAAGCTGCCCGAAACCTGCCACTGCTTGGCTCGTCGCCGGCTGTAGAGCTGGTGGCCCCCGAGCCCCTCTGTCGTAGCTTTGGATGCGCGCGTGCGTGGGCTTCCTCCCGGTGCTCTCCGCGCGCCAAATGGTCGCCGGATGCACAAGTCCGGCGAGTCGCCACTGTGCCTTTGGTCGCCGTCGGCTGGCCTCCGGCGTGCTGACGTGGCAGGGTCATTAGGGGCTAATCCCCCTACTATTCAGCCCCCCAGCCACTGACCAGCGGGCCCCAGCTACGGGGATTAGGCCTGTGTCACTGACGTGCGGGCCCCGCTTGTTAGGTTTGACCTGGCCTGGTCAGCCGACCTGCTGACGTTGTAGTGACGTTAGGGTGACGCCCTAATTCATTTTCTAGTTTTAAAATAATTCCAAAAAATGTTTAAAACTTCAAAAATTCATATAAATTAACCTGTAAATTAGATGAAAACAATTTATATATGAAAATTTATCAGAAAAATCCAATGAATCCAATGGTGTTATTATCATGCATGTTAGAGCAATCTATGTAGATGAACATTGAGATTTACTAATAGGCTAATATACGGAATATGAAATGAAGAACGACTTTGAACCTATATTCAAACTCACTTCAAATTAACTTGGACAATAGTTGCATTAGCTCATCCATACATGCTGCCATGTCATGATCATGCATCATATTGTTGCACTTGCATGTATTGATTGCTATTTATCTACATTGCTGTAGGCCCTGCTGCTGAGGATACCCCTGACTACTCCAATGAAGGAGAGAACCTTCCCACTACCCAGCAAGGCAAGCAACCCCTTTGATCATTCCAATAAAATTCCATTCACTTGTCTGTCATACATGGTAGATGAACCTATTCTTTTGCATGACCTGTCATTGTCACCGTAAAAAGCTAAACCTTGCAACCTAGCATAACTGGTAGATGCTTGTGCCATGATGTGCTTAGCTTACTTTGCCTGCTATGCTTGCTATGCTTAGAGTTGTGTCAAGTCTGATTCATCTGGGTGATGAACTGGAGTGAAACAATGTTGTTCTGATGTGATAAGCTTATGATGAACCCGATTTGGTAAAGGTAGCGATGAGAGGCTATGTAGGAGTACATAGCAGGTTGTCTCATTAGGACCGTTCTTAGGAACTGAGTTCCGTGTTTGTGATCCAAGACTAGATACTTCCACATGCTGGGCCTTGAAATATGACCCTGCTCGACTTATCGGTCGCTTAGTCCTTAGTCCAGGAGTTGCAAGTAGTTTCTGGTGTTTATAGCATGCTGGAGGCCGTGTGTAGTGCTGACCCTAGGGGTGGGTTACGATGCGGTAGGCAGTGGCACGGTGTACCAAGGGTCACCTGAATGGTGGGCTTGGGAACCCTGCGCACATCATTTGGGGCCGTAGCGGAAACTTTGGCCGGACTTCCGTGCGGATGCAGTCTCAAATAGACGATAGCCTAGACTAGAAGTCTTATGTGATTCACGGTCGTGGCCAACTCCCTCGCTGGGCTTCCGCTTGAAGGTTGCCAAGGTGCATGGTTTTATGAACACACAACGATAAGTGGCGAGAGCGTGTGTGAAGAAGTACACCCCTACAGGGTATGAAACTATTCGATATGGACTACTTGGAAAACTTATGATGTTCATAGATAATGAAATGGATACTCATAAAAATATCAAGACAAGTGTGAGTACCGTGGATGGCACTCTCCCAGGAGAGGGAAGTGAATCCATTGTGGTGTATTGTCATGGAGTTAGTGGACTCATGTGCGACATCTAAAATTTAAACAAATAGTTAAATTGTGTAGTGTAGGTTAGCCATGAGTCAAAGTTGGCATTGCTGCATAAACTCCACCACTCCCCTTGTTGATACATGAGCATGAATAGACTAGGTCTGTTTTAAAGACTTGCTGAGTATGTTTGTACTCACGTTTGCTTAATAAATGTTGTAGATGAGATCCAGGACCCATCAGGTGGGTTCTATCTAGATGTCGACGATGCCGAATAGCTAGTGTCCCAGCTACAACCCTATGCCCTGTGGGGGGCTGTAGATAGTCAGGCCATGTGCCCTTTTACCCTTTCATCTGTGTGTACTCAGACAGCTTTATGCTTCCGCTTGGTTTGTATGAATTTGCTTGTTTGACTTGAGTGCCCGGTCATGTGACCCCTATTTGTAAGAACATATTATGCAAGGCTCTTCCGAGCCTCTTAAATAAAAGTTGTGCTGTTGTATGGTTATGTTGTGATGCCATAGTTGTATCTATGCATATCGGGCATGTTGTGCATACGTGTGATGTGCAACGGTATGTATGGGATCTGACACCTAGTCATGCGCCTTTAGTAGTACTCTTTACGAGAACTGCCTCTTTGTGCTTCCACCGAGCCCTGGTAGCTTGCTACTGCTCCGGACACATTGATTGACCGGCATGTATCCTTCTTTGCTGTTGTGTCTGTCCCTTCGGGGAAATGTCTCGCAGTGTAATGGAGTCCTTGTAAACAACTACGACTTGTCTATGTGCAGTGATGACATTTATGTCCCACGGCGTAATGGAGTCCTTGTAGCTTGTCGTGACTCGTCTACACATGCTTGAGGCCGACACCTGCATTGTTGGGTTACGTATGCATGTTTCCGTACGAATGTGCCACTTGGGTTCTCTGACTAGTCATGTCAGCCCGGGTTCTCTGTCGTTTGATTGCCAGCGACATGTTCACATACGCGAGCCAAAATACGCAAATGGTCCTGGCTAAGCTAAGGCTGCAGGCGTGGATCTTACCATGCGTGAGGCCGCAAAGTGATGTGATATGTTACAGTCTAGATTCATATGACTTAGGATCGTGGTCCCGACAGGTACTAACTGCAGAAGGATTATCAATGGATCCTCCCAAGATTGAAGCCGTGATTGAATGGCAAACCCCAACGATCGTGAAGGAAGTCAGGAGCTTCCTCGGACTCGCGGGATATTACTGCAAGTTTGTGGAAGGGATCTCAATCATTGCCCGACCCATGACCCAGCTTTTGAAGAAGGATAGGAAGTTCAAATGGACAGCTAAGTGCGAGGAATGCTTCCAAGAGCTCAAGAAGAGATTGACCACAAACCCAGTTTTGGCCACCACCAATATTCACAAGGACTAGGCTTGGAGGTGTTCTAATGCAAGAAGGCCGGGTGGTAGCATATCTGTCTAGACAACTATGACCTCATGAAGAGAACTATGCAACTCATGATCTTGAGTTGGCAGCCATGGTTCATGCCTTGAAGACATGGCGACATTACCTTTTGGGGAAGCGATGTGAGATATTCACAAACCACAAGAGTTTGAAGTATATGTTCACTCAAAGGGATTTGAACATGATGTAGCGAAGATGGTTGGAGTTGATCAAGGATTACGACCTCAATGTTCAATACCACCTCGAAAAGACAAACGTGGTAGCGGATGCCTTAAGCAGAAAGGCTTGTTCCTTGAATGCCATGATTAAGGAAAGCCTACCCGCCCTATATGAAGAGGTTGAAAGCTTCGGCTTGGAAGTGGTTGCACCCGGATTCCTCACCAACCTCGAAGCAAAGCCTACCTTGATGGATGATATCAAAAAAGCTCAGAAGGGACACTAGAGCATTGAAGGCATCAAGAGGAAGATCAAGGCAGGCAAGGCCCCAGGATTCGCAGTGGATGAAGGAGTTGTATGGTTCGGGAATCGCATCTGCGTGCCCAACAAGGAGGAGGTCAAGAACTTGATCTTCCAACTAGCTCATGACACTCCATACTCCAGCCACCCTGGAGGAACCAAGATGTTTCAAGACCTCAAGGCGAGATTGTGGTGGCATGGCATGAAACTGGAGATAGGCACCTTTGTAGCCAAGTGCGACATATGCCAGAGAGTCAAGGCTGAGCACGAACGACCTGTCGGGCTATTGCCATATCTCAAAGAGCCTGAATGGAGGTGGGACAAAGTCGGGATGGATTTCATCACCTATTTACCAAGGTCAAGCAAGGGACATGACTCTATTCGGGTCATTGTCGATCATCTGACCAAAGCAGCCCATTTCATTCCCGTCAAGACTACCTATGATGGCAAGAAGCTAGCCAGCCTCTACATTGAGCGTATCGTGAGCCTTCACAAATTTTGTAAGGAGATCGTGTTGAATCGACGAACCCAATTCACCTCGAGATTCTGGAAGATGTTTCAAGGAGCCATGGGCACCAAGCTCTCCTTCAGCACTGCTTTTCACCCCCAGATCAGTGGGTAAACTGAACGAGTAAATCAGATACTTGAAGATATGCTCCGCGCTTGTGTTTTAGCATATGGAGCCAAGTGGGAAGATTGCCTGCCATTTGCTGAGTTCTCCTACAACAACAGCTATCAGTCGAGTCTTCAGATGGCACCATTTGAGGTGTTGTATGGACGCAAGTGCCGTACTCCCTTCAACTGGTCAGAGACCGGAGAAGGATTAATTGTTGGACCGGACATCCTCCGCGAAGCCGAAGAGCAAGTTCAACTTGTCCGAGAGCGCGTTGAGACTGCCAAGTCAAGACAGAAGAGTTGCGCCGACTCCCACCGCCGAGAAGTGACTTCTGTGTCCGTGACCATGTCTACCTCCGAGTCACGCCTCTCAAGGGAACCAAGTGTTTCCATGTCAAGGGGAAGCTTGCACCAAGGTACATCGGCCCCTTCAAAATCACCGCGACGCGTGAAGAAGTTGCCTATCAGCTAGAGCTAACTCCCTAGCTATCGGTTGTGCACAATGTCTTCCATGTGTCACAACTCCGGAAGTGTCTTCAAGTTCCCAACCGCCCCGACCTCTACAAGGACATCGACCACCAAGACATCGATATTCAGCCAGACGACACTTATCGTGAGAGGCATATTTGCAGCTTGGATGAAGCCAAGTGCTGCACCCGAAGCCGCACCATCAAGTACTTCAAGGTCCATTGGAGCAACCACACTGAAGCTGAAGCAACCTGGGAGCATGAAGACTATCTTAGATCTGAGTTCCCTTATCGTTTTAGCGCTTAGCTTAGGAATCTCAGGGACGGGATTCTGGTAAGTGGGGTAGGTCTGTCACACCCTGTGTTTGTATCTCCTTGCCATGTTTGGATTTATAAAATTTGGAGCCAACTAAAACTTTTTCAGTGCTTGTGCTTGATTGAATTGATGCTTGTTTGTTTGTTAATTGTTGTGTATGGCACTCTTAGATTCTATCCCCCTCCATATTCATCTTCCTTGACCCAAACTTCTTGCCCAATGACCATGCCATGTGAATAGTGCCCAAAACTATTTTTATCAAAAAGGATTTATCCAAATTTAGGTTTTCAAAAACCCCTGAATTGAGGTTTGCACTGCAAGTCATCAAATTGGGTGGATTCTTCTTCCCCAAAGGCTTTACTTCAAACCTAATATGTTTATGACTTCCCAAAACCAACAAATATTAAATTTAAAGATTACTTTTATAGTTTTATTTAAAGGCTTTTTCTTAAGGCTGGAAATGGTTTTTCATAGGTAAAAATTATTTAAACACCTTCAACATATTTGAGACAATTTAGGGAAGCTCAGTGGACATATATTTTCCATATATATGAGTTTCAACACATGGGCATGTTCAGATCATAGGAAAAAACCCTCAAAACCCTTTCTGTTCCAACCAAACTTTTGAAATATTTCTATAAGAAATATTCTCAATAAATTCCAGGAAAATTCTTGCAAGTCAACACCATCCTAGGTGATGATCTTGCGAAGTTTCATCTCAATCCAAGTTGATTTGGTTCATCAAACCCTTCCCAAAACCCTTAGTGTCCAGTTTCAAATTTGAAGAACTTTACATTGTGAAGTTTATCCCCTTGCCTCAAACATTGTGGGAATGCTTTAATTACCAAATAATGATGCTACACTAAGTGGAGCATCAAGGGTAAGAGCCTAGCATCACTAGATCTATAGAAACCTAATTTTGTTAGTTTCTAGGGTTTACCAAGTTTGCATTGTCAACTTTTCCCACTTGAGCTCAAACTTGGTGATCCATCTCATTATTACCTAGCATTTGACCCTATTAAATATCTCAGTAAGTTGGTAAATTTTTCTTGCCCAAAACCCCATCAAACACCTTCTAGTAAAATAGTAAAGTCACTATTTTCTCCCCTTCCACTCTTCCCCTTGCCCTCAAACTTTTACCACAGCTATGTGGTTTTGCCTCTCACCTCTAGTAAGAATATCATGGTCATAGCTCAAATATTGATGTGGTAAAAAAACCATTTACCCCTTGACAGCATCTTTTTCTAGCTCTCCCTACCCATTTCTTTTCTTCCTAAGCCTCCCCTAGCTTCTCCTGGCCCATGGGCCTCTCTAGTAACCCCAAGACACTAGAGGACACACTGGTGGGCTTAAATTATGCCGGGGCACGCCATATGGTCGCTCTAGAGCATGCTACAGTGCACCCCCACACTGTAGCCGCCCCTGGCCAGCGCCCCCCGACAACCTCGGGCCTCCCCAGCATGTCCCCTGGCCGCCCTCGACATCCGCAAGGCGCCAGGTGGTCGGCCCCCTCCTCCCTCCTCCTTTGCTGCCCTCCATCACATGCGCACGACACTGCCCGAGCCCGCCAATGGCTGTGCTCGCATGCGCGCACCTACGGTCCCCTAGGCCGCCCTTCCCTCCCCTAGACGAGGACCGCGTCCACAAACCCCCAAGAAACGGCCCAGAGCCCTCCAGTGGCCCGTGGCATCGCCCCCGACCTCACCGGTGCAGCGCATCCATGGTGAACTGGTGGCCACCTATTTAAGGGCCTCCCGCTCCTCCGGCTCCTCTCCCCTCGCTCTCTCCTCCTCTCTGCAGCTCCCTATGCCAAGCCCCCTCGCCCCCGTGGTCGGGGACCCGTGCCTGGAGCAAACCCTCGCCGCCGTCGGGCCTTTCCCCTCGCTGGCATTTCCCTTTGCCCCGGCGCTCCCCTCGGCCACCCACCGACGCGTGGGAGGCTCCTGAGCATGCCAGTACCCTCCATTGGAGCCGCCGCGGCCTAGAACCGTCGGTGAGCTCCCCCCTCCATCCCTGTCGTGAGGAGAGGGATGACAGGTGGGGCCCACCTATCATCCCCTCCCCCTCCCCCTCTCTCTCTGCCTAGTAGGACTCGTGGCAGGTTTAAAAATAAACCTACTGTGCGCGGTGCCTTGGCCTAGGCCAGTTACCCCTATGGGCCGGCTCGACTTTGGTACTGTGGCCCGAGAAGGCATGGTAACCTTTCCCCTTTTTTCTTTTTCTGCAAACTTCCAAAAATTCCACAGATTTGTATATTAACCAAATTCCAAATATCATTCCACCTAAAATCTAAGAATAATCCCTAGAATTTAATAGTGCCTCTTGTGTAAATTTTTGAGAACATTTTATGTACTGTTTTAATATAAAAAACCCTATTTGGCATTATCTGCCTCTGTTTAATAGTTTTCAAAAATGTTTTCAACAACAAAATATTAAACAAACATTTTTAATATAGTCTTTAGTATTGATTAGAGTAGGGTAGCATTTTTAATAGTGGCTTGTGTGCTCTCTTTTTGTCTGATGCTTATTTTTATCGCATGAGATTGTGCTATTGACAAGTAAGTTGGACCCAAAGACTTTGAAGACCCCGGAGACTTTGTTGAGCCAGGCAAGAAGCCCTTTGACCATGTTAAGAAACTTTCTCATGCATGACATATAGCACTTGTTGTTTCAATGATTGATCATGAAGTGGTGTTCCCCTTTTGGTGGGATACCTCCGATACTTTTAGCATTGACACTTGCATCATGCATGACCCTACCACCTTATGAGGGTTATGCGGGTGGGAGTAGATAGGATGATAATAGATGCTATGTAAGTGGGACGGGATTTTTTCATAGTGATCGGAAGGAACAAATGATTTCAAAGACTTTTCGAAAAAATCCTAGGGTGCCACTAATGCCTGAGGGAGATGATGATAAGTTGGGTGACCACTTGAGAAATAAGTGGTGTGACGGAGCAAGTGAGTATGTGTTTTCGAAAACTGAGAGTTTTAAGGTCTACGGACTGTCCCAACTTTACATGCGCAATCATCCAAAGCCATCAGACTTAGTTTAATTCCCATGCTAAATCATCGGACTCAGCTCATGTGACCTCTGGTAACCATCACAACCATTCTCACACCAAGTTTCATGAAAACATCCGGACATAGTTTAAGCTGCACCACCCAACTTTCCTTGACCGTGGACATGGCTATTCGAATAGTTTTACACTCTGCAAAGGTTGCGCACTTTACCCACAAGACTCGGGGAACTTCCGTGTCATCCACGACTCGCGGTATATAACATACCCGAGGTAAGCACCCGAACAATACCCTTCCCATGGTGGTACTATAAAAAGAGTTCACTCGTTGGTGCCATCCCTCATGATATACATCACTCGTATCATCCATGAGGGCATGCAATGGTGTGCTCGGTGCCTGTAAAGATAGCGCATGACCTTCCTCTACGGGACGACCCCGTCTCAAGAGTGACCACTTCACTCTTGGCACTAGTAATGTAGGCTCCTTGCTAGTACCAACCATAGTAATCAACAAAGACCCATCCCATAAGGGGTATCATGGTTGCGCATGTAAGGTTGGGACGGTCGACAAATCTTAAATCTAATCAGTTTTCGAAAACACAATCTCAACTTGCTTCGGCACACCACTTCTTTCTCAAGTGGTCACCTATCTTATCATCATCTCCCTCGGGCATTAGTGGCACCAGACGACGTTTCCGAAAAATCTTTGAAATCATTTCCTTTCTTGCCATCACTATGCATAGGTCCCATCCCATTTGCGTAGCATCTATTAGCAACCTAACTCTCCCACCCGCACAACCCAAATAAGGGGTAGGGTCATGCACGATGCAAGTGTCAATGAAGAAGTACCAGAGGCGTCCCACCGAAAGGGGAACACCACAACACATGATCAATTACGATGAACGTAAACTGCTATATTACATGCAATAAAATGGTTTCTTATCATCGTCAAAGGGCTGCTTGGCTGGCTCAACAAAGTCTCCAGGGTCTTCGAAGTCTTCGGGTCCAACTTCTTCGTCAACCGCGCGATGTATCGTCACGAAATAAAACGATAAAAATAAGTAATCACACAAAACAAAGCACTCATTCTACTACCAAAATTTTTAACCTAATCTGATAAATACTACATGTCATACTAAAAATATTCTTCTAGCGTTTTGTTGTGAAAAAGATTTTGGAAATAAAATAACAGAGGCAAAAAGGTGCCTATATATAGGTTTTAAAATAAAAAAATACTAAAAATGTTTTCAAATATTTTTACAAAAGGCACTATTAAATTCTATGGATTATTTTAAGAATTTAGGTGGAAGAAAAATTGGCATTGGATAAATATATTAGTCTGTGGGATTTTTGGGGTTTTTAGGAAAAAGGAAAAAGAAAATGGCTCAGGGAAACGGGCCAAAAGCGGCTGGCCAGATCGGCCCAACCGGCGAAGATGACCCACGCAAGCCTGGCGCGTGCACATCGGTTCAAACCTGACCAGTGGGCTAGGCTGGTCATCAAGAGAGAGAGAGGTAGGGAACCCTAGCAGGATGACAAGCGGGGCCCGCTTGTGATCACATTCCTCGGTCATGGGAGGCCGGCGTGCTCACCGACGACGGCAGGCGAAGGCGAGGATGAACTCAGCGTCGACCCGCCATTCCTTTGGAGGTCGAAGAAGTGTCGGAGGCGGACGGAGTCGCCGACAGCGAGCACTCGTGGCGGAGGGTGCTTCGGGAGAGCTTGTCGGGTCTTCTCTGAGCTGCAAACAAGACCGGGGCAAGGGGTAAACGGGTCAAGAGGGCGAGGGAGGTTCAACCGAAGAGTGAGGAGGGCCGGAGGAGCTTGCTACCTTGATATCGATGGAGAGATGGCCGCGGCGGCCCTCGGGTTCGATGCCGAGCGCAGAGAGGTCGGGAGGTCCTCGGAGCGCAAAGGGGGGCCACTGGGGAGAGGAGAGAGAGACCAGAGGGGAGAGAGGGGCTCAGGAGGCCCTTATATAGAAGGGGGAGAGTCCATCGAACTGCGGTGCGCCGACGAGGGCGAGGCCGGGGCCAGAGGCCATGGGAGAGAGAGGGGGTGAGTCAGGGGCGCTCCTGGGACTCGTATAGGCTAGGGGGGACGAGAGAGAGGTAGGGGAGCGCGCGCATGCGAGCCCCGTGGTTGGGCGGCTCGGGCGGCCACGGCACGTGCGAGGAGGGCTAAAGGAGGGGGAGAGAGGAGGGGCTCAACATGGTGGTGTGGCGCGAACACCAAGGCCGACCATTTGGCGAGAGGGGGGGTGAGGTGGTTGGGGCCATGAAGTGGCCAATGGCTACATTGTCTGTCGGCACTATAGCGCACTCCAGAGCGCGGTTTTGGCATGCCACGGCACGCCAACGGCGTCTTCTGCATGGCCACTCATGTCTAGGGGGATCTAGGGTTTTTTATAATAGAGGGTAGGGCATTGGATGCTCTGGTTTCCTTAGGAGAGAAGGAAGGCTAAGGAAAAGGGAATAAAATTACTGTCCAGAGGGGACAAAATGGGTTTTTTACCCCACTTACCCATGGCGTTTTGGCCAGGGAGAGTTACTGGAGGTAGAAGGTAACTATAAGGGGCGCTGGTAAGAAGTTGAGGCCAAGGGTAAAAGGATAAGAGGTAGAAATAGGGGTTTTACCAAATTACCAGAAGGTGTTTTGTGGAGTTTTGGGCGAGAAATATTTACCATCTTACTGAGATATTTACCAGGGTCAAGGGCTAGGTAGAAATGAGATGCTTCACCAAATTTGAGCGCAAGGGGAAAAAGTTGATAATGGAAATTTGATGAACCCTAGAAATTGGCAGAATCTGATTTCTGTAAATCCAGTGATGCTAGGCCTTAACCCTTGATGCACCACTTAGTGTATCATCACTATTTGGCCATTAGAGCATGCCCACACAGTTTGAGGCCAAGGGGAGACACTTCACAATGTAAAGTTGCTCAAATTTGATTTTGGACAGGAATGGTTTTAGTATGGTTTGGTGAACCAAATCATCTTGGATTGAGATGAAACTTTGCAAGATCATCACCCATGATAGTGTTGACTTGTTGGAATTTTCCTGGAATTTATTGAGAATATTTCTTATAGAAATATATCAAAAGTTTGATCTGAACAGAAAGGGTTTTGAGGGGTTTTGCCCATGATTTTATCATACCCTTGTTTTGAAACTCTTATATATGGAAAATATATGTCCACTGAGTTTCTCTAATTTTTCTCAATTATTTTCAAAGCATTTAAATATTTTTCCCTAGCAAAAACCATTTCTGGCCTTAAGAAAAAGTCTTTAAATAAAATAGGAAAATAAACTTTAAAATTAATATTTGGTGGTGTTGAGAAGTCATATATATAGTAGGTTGGAAATAAAGCCTTTGGGAAAGAATGGTCCACCTGATTTGAGGACTTGCAGTGCAAACCTCACTTCATGGGGTTTTGGAAACTTAAATTAAATAAATCATTTTTGGTTAAATTGTTTTTTGATGAAAATAGTTTTGGGCACTATTCACGTGGCATGATCATTAGGCAAGAGGTTTGGAACAATGAAAATGAATTTGAAGTGGAATAGAATCTAGGAGTGCCATAACACATGAAAAAGTTTTAGTTGGCTCCAAATTTTATAAACCCAAACATAACAATGTGCTACAAACATAGGGTGTGACAATCCCACTTGCATAGCGACTATTAGCAATCTAAATACTCCCACCCGCACAACCCTCATAAGGAGGTAGGGTCATGCACGATGCAACTATCAACGAGAAAGTATCGGAGGCATCCCACCGAAGGGTATCACATCCACATGATCATCATCAAGAAATAATGTGCTATATGCCATGCAATAGAAGGTTTCATAGTCGTGGTCAAAGGGCTGCTTGCCTGGCTTTGTAAAGTCTTCGAGGTCCTCACACGCTTCTCGTCCAACTCCGAGCACTCCTAGATTTCAATGTGGATCAAGGGGGAGTTTTGAATGGTGGAAATAGGGGAATTGGTGGTACTACAAGAAGTCTACAGAAAACATTTTTATAAAAAAGTGTGGAGGCACCCAACAACGAGGACATGATTTTAGAAGATTGTAGAAATTGGTTTCACTGAATTTGGAATTGGGATTAATTTCCTAGGATTTTCCTAAGATGGGAATAATGGAAAAAGGGTCCGTTTAATTGGTATAATAGAATATTGCATAGTAAAAAATGTTGATCATACCTAGAAATATTTTAGAAGTTTCTGGAAATTTTAAATACTCTAATTAGAGTTGGTATGAAGGCTTTAGGATTTTTGCAAGTGGGGAAAGAATAGCTCCAATTTGAATTTAAATTTGAACAATACGGAGAAATTTGTAGGATATATTTTTGGATAGGGCAAGACTTTAGGAAGGATTTTGAATCACCAGATTTGGAGTTAAAATGAATTTAATATTGATTTTTGAACTCCCTAGAAAAAGAAAAAGAATGACAAAAGATCTACCGAAGGAAATGGGCTAAACTGCATCCATGGGCACGGTATAGCATTTGGGTCCGCCCAGTGGCTTGGCTTGGCGATGGAAAGGTCACGTCAAAGGCAACCCGGGGAAATACGCCTTCCCCGGGGGAAGGCGGCCGCAAATGGTTCTCGTTTTTAGTTAAGGGCGCGACCCAGCCGTCGGCCTCACTGACCCACCGATAGGCAGGCCCGGTGGCAAACGGGGCCATCTTCTTCCCTCAGACTGAGCTAGAACGAGGGGGAGGAGCGGCTCCTGCCGGCGATTGCTGGAGCCACGGGCCATCCCCGGCGAAGCTCCTGTGGAGGACAAGCTCAGGATGGCAAGGCGCACCTGCCTGGCTAGTCCACGACCGCCAGGGAGCGCTTGGGAGGACTGGGGCTCGGCAGCAGCGGATGCCAGCGAACGGTGGCCATGGTGGCGGTGCTCCAACCTTGAAGGAAGGGAAAATGGAGTGCAGGGAGGAATGTGGCCGAGATGGGGGGGTCCTGGTGTGGTTCAAAGGAAAGGAGGGGCTGAGAGGAGGTCGAATTCGAGCGGTGGCTGTGGCGGGCATGGTGGGTATGGGAGGACGAGATGGACACAAGAGGGCAAGTGGGGATCCCGGGAGGTTATGGAAAGGGATAGAAGGTGCCAAGGGTCTAGTAGGAGCTCGAGGGCAAGGCATATGTAGGAGGGCAACGAAGGGGAAGCTCGGGTTGCCTCAGATGCGCTTCGGGTGCGCCGAGCACGCGCGCTAGAGGGGTTTTTGAGGTTTCCGCGCGTTATGGGGGGCGTGCGAGGTCAAGGGGAGATGCCGAGCATGCTGGCGCGCTCTATCGCTGCCGGACGCGAGCTACAAGACAACGACAAGCGGCAAAGCACCGTTTCTGCATGTTGGCTTTATGGTCACCACACATAAGCTTGTCAATGTTGGCTTTTTGGGTTGCCGAAGGTGTCTGGCGTTTGAGGCACACATGGTAAAGCTATTTGGAGAGGTTTGGTCCCGTATGAAGCTGGTGGGAATTGGTTTCCACTAAGAGTAAGTTTGCAGCAGCAAAATAGGGGCTTAGAAAAAGGGTTTTCACTGGAGTGCTTAAGAGGTTAAATGTTTTCTCGGTGTCTTAGTAATGGAAGGTCTCCAAGTACACCAAATTGCAACTCAGGGAGAGGAGTGTAAAGGGTACTTGTAGTTCAAGACCACAATTTCTGCCAAAAACTAGTTTTAGAGGTACTGCTCATATTTTCCACATGAGCATGCCATATTTGGGTTTGCAAAAGTGCATTAACATGCCAGAGGTGTTGTGGTAAAACATGGAGGCAGTTGCGTGCATAGAATAATGGGAGAGTGGAAGAAACAGCATACCAAGGTTGTCCAAACAGTAAAAAAGAGGGGGGTTACCCACCAATAATTGAGCGGAGGCCATGACTTCCTTACTGGAGGTAAAATAGGTATGTGAGTGACTATGGTAAAAGTTTTAAGTGAAGGAGAATAGCAAAACAGGGTCAAACCTCTTTACAAAATATGCAAAAGTTTTTGATGATGGTTTGGCTAAGCAAATGGTGTTTTATATCCATTAGGTTTAACACGATGAAAATATAGGTAGAAATAGAGGGGATCGCCAAGTTTGAGGAGTTTTGAAGGAAGTTCACAATGTAACTATTTAAAACCCTAGAAATCAACACAATCATATTGTTGTAGATCTAGGTACGCATTTCCATTCTCCTTGATTCACCAGTTGGTGTGGCATCCTTATTTGGGTAATGGAACATGCCCACAAAGTTAGGGGTCAAGGAAAGAAACTTCACAATGTAAAGTTCTTCAAATTTGAATCTGGACAGGAATGGTTTTCGAATATCCTGATGGAGAAAATCAATTGGGTTGAGATGAAACTTTGCAAGACCATCATCTATAGCATTAGTGACTTGCTAGAGTTTTACTATAATTTATTGAGAATATTTCTTATAGAAATATTTCAAAAGCTTGGTTTTGGCATAAAGGGTTTGGAGGGGTTTTGCCCATGACTTTGAACATGACCATGTGTTGAAACTCATATATATGGAAAATATGTGTCCACTGAGTTTCCCTATTTTTTCTAAAAAAATTAAAGCATTTAAATAATTTTTCCCTATAAAAGACCATTTCTGGCCTTACAAAAAAGCCTTTAAATAAAATAGTAAAACAATCTTTAAAATTTATATTTTGTTGTTTTGGGAAGTCGTATATATAGTGGGTTTCAAATAAATCCTTTGGTGTAAAATATTCCACCCAATTTGAGGACTTGTAGTACAAACCTTATTTTAGGGGGTTTTGAAAACCTAATTTGAACAAAATCCTTTTTGTCCAAAAATAAATTTTGATAAAAATATTTTTAGGTACTACACACATGGTATGATCATTGGACAAGAGTTGGGATCAAGGAAAAGAGTTTTGAGAGTAGGAGGGAGTTTTATGAATATAGAGCACTAGCAAAAAATTGAACAAGCAAGCAAATAGCACACAAGCCAAGCATTCATAAGCACTCAAAAAGTTTTAATTGGCCCTAATTTTTTAATCCTGTTAACTTAGTTATGAGGCAAAACACAAGGTGTGACAGGAATCTTGCTGATTACCGCCCCTTCGCAGTCTACGTGCTCGCCCGCGACGGTCTTTAGCTTGACGTTGAATACCTTGAGCCACAGGCTAAAGTGCGGCTCGGGCCGAGGAAGGCTTCGCAGATAATAATGAATGCCAAAATATGCATGATGGAGTTTGGGGGAAGATCATGGAAGTCCAACCCAAAGAAGAACATGAGGCCCCTGACGAAGGGGTGGAGCGGGAAGCCCAGTCCACGGATGAAATGGGTAGCGAACACCACCCTCTCGCGTGGCTTATGGGTGGGGGCCACGTGGTTCGCCTCTAGAGCACGGAAAAGACGTTGGAGAGGAGGTAGCCGGTGGGCTTTAACTCCCGGATGTCCTTGTCGGTGACCGTGGAGGCCTCCCACTTGCCTATGGAACCCGAACCAGCCATGGCTAAGCTTGGAGGAGAAGTTGAGGAAAAACTGGATCTCAGCTCTTGGACCTTGGGAAGATTGAGGAAGCGGGGGATGCGAATGGGAAGCATGAATAGGCCTTGGTTTTTTCCCTTTTTATGAGGCATGATGTCGATTAGCCTCCCCTTACTGCGCCGCAAGTCTCTCCGCTTTCCAAGACTTGCGTGCCATTATACATGCATAAAGTAACCTAGGATGTTAATCATATCCTGTGTGAAATAGAGCACGATATATGCATTGACGAGTCGTGCCAATGTAAAAACAGCCTCGAACCGTGATTGAGTTTTCATAACTGGTTCAACGGTCGTGTTAGGCCATGACCCTTTGTCAGAAAGGTCGTCAGAAAACATTGTTTACACTTTAAAGTTTGGCCATCGAGACTACGCTACTCATGTTGCCCGAACGATCGTATGATCGGGAAAACTATGAGTTATCAGAAGTCGGACTAGTCTCATCGAATTATTAATGGGAAGAATAACTCACCCCTCAAGCTGAAGACTCCGATCACGTGAAGCTGCCAGTACTAAGGGAGTCCTGGACTAAGGGGACCTCGAACCACTGTCTTATCTCCCAATAGGGCGGCTTGGTGGGCCGCTTTGTGACTATTGTAGGAGGGGCCGGATAATCGACAACCCGTGTTCTAGATGGAAGTCCTGAAGGCGCATCGTGCACTCCAAGTCAAGATGAGGAAGCCGACATCTCCATCCCGGGAAGGATTTTAGATTGTAGGGCAAAGAAACTCATCTAGGATTTTAGCTATTTGAACTCGAGGTAGATCAACTCTGTAACCTTCATACACATCAATATAATCGCGCAAGACATAGGGTTTTACCTCAATAGGAGGGCCCGAACCTGGATAAACCATCATCTCCTTCGTATCCTATTACCATTGATCCTAGAATCATAGCTCGGAACCCCCTACTAGAGATCCGCTAGTTTTGACACCGACACAAGGCACCGAAGATCTTTTTCCCAAATAAGAAGTCATCTTATACCTCGGCTTCCATGCAATGGCCACAAAGTGGCCCACCTGTCTAACCAATGGGAGATAGGTTGACGGCCCAAGGACCCCTTAGTCTAGGACTCTCTTGGCCTTCAACAAAGAGCATGAGGTCTTTTCTCAACATGCCCGTGCTTACCTCAGCTCTAGAGCTATCAGGTTGGTGGCCTGGCAGGCCTAGGTCCCTCACCACTACAAGGAGGGCGCTACTATTTGTGAGTTGTGATGGGATTATCCACGAATAGGAGAGGAGATGCATTACAGTAGAGATGATTATTTCCCTCAGTAATAACCAAGGTTACTAAACCAATAGGAGAACCAAGCAAATTCCTTTCAACAACATCTACACCAACATGGGCAAGAGGATTGTCAAGCCGCTTGATCTCGTTACTTGCAAGGATTAAATATTTATAGAATATATATTCTAAAATTAAAATAAAGTATAAGTAAATAATATGTAGCAAGGTAATTTAGGAGATTTTGTAATTATGTTTAATTAGACCCGGGGTCATAGTGTTCACTAGAGGCTTCTTGCTTGAAAATAGCATATGCTGGGTAGACAAATTACTGCTGGGCAATTGACAGAATTGTGCCTAGTTATCACATGTTATTCATGACAATGAGCATGTATATAGGAATCACGTCCATAAAGAAGTAGACGGAAACAATTCTGCATCCACTACTATTACTCCACTTCGAGAGCGCTTCTATGCTTGCATCTCTAGGTATTAATAAGTTCATAACAAACAGGGTAATGCTTGGAGCAAGGTGAATTGATGCAGAATATGATAAGTAATATATTCCAATCCTGTCGTTTTATCCTTAATGGCAACAATACAACTACGTGTCTTGTCACCTTTTATCACGAGGATGCAGAGCACCGCAACATTGAACCCACTTCAACACACCAATCCCAATGATGATAAATAAATCTACTTGGCCAACCAAACCGATAGATCGGGGAGAAAAATCAAGCTATAATAACCATGCATATAGAATTTATAGGAGACTCGTATACCTTTAGTGAATAATCTAATTATAAACCCACAATTCATGGGATCCTAGGAAAAACACCGCAAAAGAAGATTACATCTGACAGATCACCACGGGAATCGCGGTGAACTTTGTATTGAAGATCAAAGACAGAGAAGGATCCATCTAGGTAATATCTATGGACCCGTAGGTCTATGGTGGACTACTCACGCATCATAGAGGCAGCAAGGTTGATGTATATGGCCTCCGTGGTTGATTCCCCGTCTATCAGAGTACTAGAAAAGTTCTCCAAATGGCCTTCCATGGAAACAGAGGTTTGCGGTAGTGGAAAAAGTGCTTCAGGTGGCTCTCTGTTGATTTCCCCATTTTTTAGAATTTATGGAAGTGGAATTAAGACAGAGGGATACATAAAGGGCCCACAAGTCATCAGGGCGTGCCTACCCTCTCAACGGGCCTTATTGCCCTGTCGTCTCCTCGACTGGCTTCTAGAGTCCTCGTGATGCTCCCTGGGTCTCTTTTGTCCATAAAAAATTGTCAAAAAAAATTCGTAGCATTTGGACTTGGATTGGTACAAATTTCCTGGAAACCAAAAACAGGCAGAAAACAACAACTGGCACTTGGCACTGGGTTAATAGGTTAGTTCCCAAAAATGATATCAAATAGCATGTAACTTCATATAAATTATCCTAGATTGATCATACAATAGCATGGAATAATAAAAACTTATAAGTACATTGGAGATGTATCAATATCCCCAAGCTTAATTCCTTCTCGGCCTCGAGTTGGTAAATGATAAAAATGGAATTTTTGGTGTGACATCCTACCCAACATGCAATATCTTTTAAGTATGATCATTAAGAAATGTCGAACTAATTGATATCAACATAATCATATCCATAAGCATAAATAACATAGTCATTACTTTTCAAAATATATGATCCTTATAGAATGTTATTCCCTACTCATTTTATCATATTAAGCATGGCATGACTCCATCTGAACCGCATAAATAAATCATGAGTACCCCGGTGTCAAACCAAGAAATTGGATCGTATTCTAGCGCGCTTCAGCATTATCAACTATACGCAATACACGAGCGTGAACCATTGATATAGCGTATGGGTGGAATAGAGTATGATGGTAGATATCAAAGGAGTGAAAGTGGAAAAGAAAGTCTCGCATCAACTAGGCTGATCAACAAGCTATAGAGATGCTCATCAATTCTTATCAATGCAAGGAGTAGGGATTTCCATCCAATGGATGCAGTAGAGCCATAATTGTATGAAAGCTTAGTGAAATCTAAGTCGGTGTGCATGCAACTTGCTTGCTCATGAAGACCTCGGGAATTCGAGGAAGCTCATCGTCGGAATATACAAGCCAAGTTCTATAATGTAAAAAATTCCACTTGCATATGAAAATGACAACTTATGAAACTCTCTATACGAAGAACATGGTGCCACTTCGAGGCACAAGTGTGGTAAATGGATAGTAACACCGCCCCTTCTCTCTTTTCTCTCATTTATAAATTTTTTCTTCTATTTCTTCTTTAGTTTTTACATATTTTTTCTTTCTTTTTTGTGGTGGGCTCATTTGGCCTCCCCCATTTTTACTATTCATCTAGAGTGACATCCCGACTTGTGCGGGAATCATTGTCTCCATCATCCTTTCCTCATTGGCATAGTGTGTCAGTACACTAGGACATGGGTACCCAGTACCCCTGACTTATTCATAGGCAGTAGTGGCATAACCCATCAAGACAAGTGCAAACAAAGGAATCATCCAAGACCAAGCAACACCGGCAAGGTCAATACAACAGCCCAGGACAGGACTAAAGCACGCCATGCAAGTCCTCGGTTCCTGCCGGGGACCGAGGCGCTCACACTCTCAAGTAGACCTGGCAAGCCATCCCCCGGCAAGAGCTAGTTGATCAGCCACCACTCCACCACATCGAACCGCCAGTCACTTGTCGAGGAGGCGTCAAGCTCCAAGGTGGCTATGTGGCTTCCGCTAAGCATGCGACGACACGCTAGAAGGTAGATTATGCCCCCTTATCACACGTCTAGAGGCGTGTCAAGCTGTGGTGCAATAGTTAGCTAGAGAAGTGGTAGAAGCTTGTCGGGGATGCACCCCCGCATGCCACCTAGACTACATTTATGGCATTTTGTCCTAAGTGCTAGAGTTAGGTATGATGCACTGTTAGTTACCTAATCATCAAACAATGTCTATTTTGCCATTGTGGTTGCCCCTTGACCTATAAAAGGAGGCCCAAGGAAGCCTAGCTAACGATTCAGACCTTTGGACACTTGTACTCACATAACAGCTCTGCCGAAGGCAACCCTTGCTGGGCTTGAGCGCCACGTGTTCTTCATGCTCCTTTGATAAATCCACCAAATATGGTGTAGGCTCTTACGCTTAACAGCGGCCCAAACCTGGCTAAAACACTAGTGTCCCGATCACCGCGTTGTCTCTCCATCTCCGCTCTTTGTGCATGTGACCTCGCCCCTGCCGAAACACAAAGGGTCTTACATCCCCACAGGTGCTTGAGTGCATCCTACCCCGACATCTTTGGCACGCCAGGTAGGGGGCATCATTTGTGCGAACCGGAGTTCGTCAGTAGTGAATCGATCTTCATCATCGTCTAGTTCATCCATGGCTCCCAAGAAGATGTCCGACATGACCCTGCCTCCCTCCACTTAGAAGGCTCCCTCACACACCGCTACCGATGACGTTGGCATTGCGGCGGAAGCATGTGAGGCCGGTGACGTGTGCGACGCGGCTAGCGCAGGTGGCGCCACCATTATGTCCCCCGCGACCAAAGTTGGAGCGAGGAACACCAGAGAGGAGATCCAGCAGCAACAACCTCACGAGCACGGCCCTGATGCCGCCGACAGAGGAAATGACGAGTGTCCACCTCCTCGCAGCATTGATGGTCATGGCCGCCACAACGGCGTCCAATCTGGAGCAAGCTGTGATCCCCTGCCAGCACCCATCACCGACGCGGCTACTACATGCATGCCTCGTCCGGAACAAGACAAAGCAGGGCCGCAAGAGCACGAGCAGGGCCGCAAACCCACGGGCTTGGCCTCCTCCATGTCAAGCCGCCCCAGCGAGCGGAGAGCAGCCGCAAGAGCACGGCATCGCCCCTCCTAGTTCTACTAGGAGCCGAGGGACATATGTGAACGATGACGTACATGTTGGACACAACATCGGAACCTATGGCACGAGCCCAGCTACTGCTAAACTTCCCGCCTGTGGCTGACAAGATGGACGAGTGGAGAGATACCATCAAAAGTTTGATCTCCTTCGTCGAAGGCAACAAATCCCAACATGCAGAGCCATCACGACATACGTGGATGTTGACGGTGGCCCCGGTCGGCGATCGTATCGAGGGGGGCATGCCCATGGTGCAGTCCCCTCCACAACAGTAGACCCAAAGGTAGCCACAACAAACTTCGCATGCTGACGAGCTCAATGAGGCATCTATGGCATCATCCGTCCGTTGCGATCACCGGGACTAGCAGTGTGTCCTCGAGGATCAGCAGAAAGAAGAAGCGCGCATCACCATAGAGCGACATCAAGAAGCACACCGTTAGTCTGACAAGCGCAACGGCCCAGGTGCTGGCTAATATGTATCCAACATATCTATAATTTTTTATTGTTTCTTGCTATTATATTATCTATTTTGGATGTTTTATATGCATCAATATGCTATTTTATATTATTTTTGTGACTAAGCTATTAACCTAGAGCCTACTGCAAGTTTCTGTTTTTCCTTATTTTTGAGTATTGTAGATAAGGAATATTAAACGAAGTCCAAACGGAATAAATTCTTCGCTATAATTTTTCTTGGACCACAAGACATCTACCAGACTTGGAGAGGGCGCCAAGAGACCTGCCAGGAGGACACAAGCCACCCTGGCGCGGCCAGGGGGCGACTTCCTGGCTTCTGGCCCCCAGCAGGTCTCCTAACACTAATCTTTGGCCTATGAATTCCCAAATATTCCCCCAATGCCAAAAAGAGCCACAAAAATACATTTCCACCGACAGAAGCCTCCATTCTCGAGAGATCCAATCTTGGAGACTTTTTCGGTACTCTGTCGGAGGGGGATTCGATCACGCAGGGCATCTACATCAAGTCCATTGCCCCTCCGATGATGCGTGAGTAGTCCACCATAGACCTACGGGTCAATAGCTAGTAGCTAGATGGCTTATTCTCTCTCTGTGTGCTTCAATGCCACGTTCTCCATGATCTTCATGGGGATGTATCCGATGTAATACTCTTTTGCGGTGTGTTTGTCGAGATCCGATGAATTGTGGGTTTATGATCATCTTATCTATGAATATTATTTGGTTCTTATCCGAATTCTTATTTGTATGATTTCATATCTTTGCAAGTCTCTTCGAGTTCTTGGTTTGGTTTGGCCAACTAGATTGGTAATTCTTACAATCGAAGAAGTGCTTAGATTTGGGTTATATCTTGCGGTGTCCTCACCCAGTGACAAAGTAGGGGTAGCGAGGCACGTATTGTATTGTTTCCATCAAGGTTAAAATTGTGGGGTTTTCATCATACTGCTTGAGTTTATCCCTCTACATTAAGTCATCTTACTTAATGTGTTACTCTCTTGTTCGCGAACTTAATACACTACATGCAGGCAGGAGTCAGTCGATGTGTGGAGTAATATTAGTAGATGCAGAATTGTTTCGGTCTTACTTAACACAGACGTGATGCCTAAATGCATAATCTATGGGTTGGATATCATCATAACTATGCGCTTTTCTATCGATTGCTCGAGAGTAATTTGTTCACGGACGGTGTTATTTTCCTTCAAAAGAGAAGCCTCTAGTGAAACATATGGCCCTTGGGTCTATTTTCCATATTATATTTTCAGATCTATATACCAAAATACCAAAAGTACCTTGCTGCAATTTATTTACCTTTTTTACTTTCCAGAATCTTTTACATCTATCTCTATCACATCTAATCCTTGCAAGTAACCATGAAGGGATTGACAACCCCATTATAGCGTTGGGTGCAAGAGTTCGATTGTTTGTGTAGTTGCATACATTGTTGACTTGCTTGTTCTTCCTACTGGATTGATACCTTGGTTCTCAACAGTTGAGGGAAATACTTATCTACTTCGCTTCATCATCCTTTCCTCTTCAAGGGAAAACCAACGCAAGCTCAAGAGGTAGCACTGGCGACCCCACGCCCAGTGTTGGCGGGTACCTTCCTTACGAGGTTGGGTGCCCTGCCTTCACTTGAGAGATGCGGCAGGTCCTTTGGCCATCGACCTGAGCTTTCAAGCCAGACCTGATGGAAAAGTACGACGGAAAATTGAACCCGACAGAATTTATGGGCATCTATATGATAGTCGTTCAAGCTGTCCGAGGAAGAGATGAGAAGGTTCTCGCCAACTATTTCCCCTTGGCACTCAAGACAAACGTGAGGTCATGGCTGATGCACCTGCCGAGGAACTCGATTTCGTCATGGGGTAACTTGTGCAACAAGTTCGTCGGCGGCTTCATAGGTGGCCACCAGGAGCCCGGAATGCCCAACGATCTGCACGTCCTTTCTCGAAAGGAGGGAGAGATTTTGCGGAAGTACGTCCAGAGATTCATTCGAGTGCACTACAACATTCCGAAGATTCACCCCCCACATGTGATTTCCGCGTTCGTTTCAAACATGCATAACAGGAGCATGCGGGCCAAGATGAATGACAAACTCCCCAAGACTGTCAATGAGTTGTACACATTGTGCTGAGGAAGGAAGGCGACTACCCGGAGAGGAGGCTGGCGTTGAAGTCAACTCAGATGATGACGACGATGTGCCTAGATAGAAGGGAAGAGCTAAAAGCGCAACAAGAAGCATAAAGGAAACATACCTTGCTAAAATTTGTTTACCTTTTAGTGAAATAGTAACAAGAAGCGTTTAGTGAAATCTATGGCCCAGGTTCTGTTTTCCGTATTATATTTTCAGATCAATATACCAAAATTACCAAACATACCTTGCTGCAATTTGTGTACCTTGTTTACTTTCCACAATCTTTCCTATCTATCTCTATCGTATCTAATCCTTGCAAGTAACCGTGAATAGATTGACAACCCCTTTATAGAGATGGGTGCAATAGTTTGATTGTTTGTGTAGTGCATCTATTGGTGACATTGTTCCTCCTTCTAGATTGATACCTTGGTTCTCAACGATGATGGTAGCAATATTGCGGACTGGGTCCGCGATCTGAGGATTGTCCTCATTGCTGCACAGAAGGCTTATGTCCTTAAAGCACCGCTCGGTGCGCCAACCCCTCTAGTGTCGTCTGTAGATGTTGTGAACGTCTGACAGACATGTTCTGATGACTACTTGATAGTTTAGTGTGTCATGCATTACGGCTTAGAATTGAGGCTCCAAAAGATTTTGAACGTCATGGAACATATGAGATGTTTCTAAGAGCTGAAATTAGGATCTCAGGCTCGTGCCCGTGTTGCGAGATATGAGATCTCCAACAAGATTCTTTGCCTGCAAGATGAAAGAGAATAGCTCAATTTTTGAGCATGTACTCAGATTGTCTGGGTGCTACAATCGCTTGAATCAAGTGGGAGTTGATCTTCCAGATAAGATAGTGATTGGCATAGTTCTCCAAGTCACTGTCACTAAGCTACTAGAACTTGGTGATGAACTATAAATTGCCAGGGATAGAATTAATGATTCCTGAGCTGTTCGCGATGTTTGACACCGCAAAGGTAGAAATCAAGAAGGAGCGTCAAGTGTTGATGGTTAATCAAACCACTAGTTTCGAGCAAGAGCAAGGAGGGAAACTTCATGGATAGCAAGACAATTGCTGCTCCAGTGAAACAACCCAAAGTTGAACTCAGACCCGAGACTAAGTGCTTCTGTTAGGAGGTGAGCGGTCGCTGAAGCGGAACAACCCTAGATACTTTCTAGAAGGCTGGCAACATCAACAGAAGTATATTTGATATACTAGTTATTGATGTGTACCTTGCTAGTACTTCTAGTAGCACCTTGGTATTGGATACCGGTTCGGTTGCTAAATGTTAGTAACTCGAAATAAAAGCTATGGAATAAATGGTGAACTAGCTAAGGTTGATATACTAGTTATTGATGTGTACCTTGCTAGTACTCCTAGTAGCACCTGGGTATTGGATACCGGTTCGGTTGCTAAATGTTAGTAACTCGAAATAAAAGCTACGGAATAAACGGTGAACTAGCTAAGGGTGAGGTGACGATGTATGTTGGAAATGTTTCCAAGGTTGATGTGATCAACATCGCACGCTCTCTCTACCTTCAGGATTAGTGACGAACCTAAATAAATGTTATTTGGTGTTTTGTGTTGAGCATGGACATGATTAGATCATGTTTATTGCAATACGGTTATTCATTTAAGTTAGAGAATAATGGTTATTCTGTTTACATGAATAATACCTTCAATGGTCATGCACCCAGTGAGAATGGTTTGTTGAAATCTTGATCGTAGTAATACACATGTTCATAACATTGATGTCAAAAGATACAGAGTTAATAATGATAGTACCACATACTTGTGGCACTGCCTCAAAATTTGATATTGGTATAAAGCGCATGAAGAAACTCCATGCCGATGGATCTTTGGACTCATTCGATTTCGAATCGGTTGAGACATGCGAACCACGCCTCTTTGGCAAGATGACTAAAGGACCCCGTTGGATGGAGCGGGCAAGTGATTCATTGGAAATGATACATGTTGATGTATGCAATCCAGTGAGTCTTGTAGCGTGAAGTGGATATCGTTATTTTCTTACCTTCACTGATGATTTCAGTAGATATAGTGTATATTTACTTAATGAAACACAAGTCTGAATCGTTTGAAAGGTTCAAGCAAATTCAGAGTGAAGTTTAAGATCATCGTGACAAGAAGATAAAAATGAGTGCGATATGATCTTAGAGGTGAATATCTGAGTTACGAGTTTGGCATACAACTTAAGACAATGTGAAATTTGTTTCACAACTCAACGCCACCTGGAACACCATAGTGTGATGGTGTGTCCGAATGTCATAGTCATGCTCTATTGGATATGGTGCGTGCTATGATGTCTCTTATCGATTTACTACTATAATTTTGGGGTTGTGCATTAGAGACAACTACATTTACTTTAAATAGGGCACCATCTAAATCCGTTGAGATGACATCGTGTGAATTATGGTTTGATAGAAACCTAAGCTATCATTTCTTAAATGTTTGGGGCTGCGACACTTGTGTGGAAAATGTTTTCACCTAATGAGGTCGAACCAAGGCGGACAAATGCATCTTCATAGAATACCCTAAGAACAGTTGGGTGAACCTTCTATCTCAGATCCAAGTGCAAAGCGTTTGTTGCTAAAACGAATCCTTTCTCAAGGAAAAGTTTCTCTCGAAAGATTTGAGTGGGAGGAAGATAGAACTTGATGAGGTTGTTGAACCTTTGTTCAACCAAAGAGTAGCGCAGCGCAGAATGTTGTTTCTGTGAAGCCTACGTTAGTTGAAGAGGAAGTTAATGATGATGATCATAAAGCTTCAGGATCAAGTTACTATCGAACTTCGTAGGTCGACAGGGATGTGTACTGCTCCTAAGCGGTACGACAACCTTGTCTTGGAGGTCATGTTGTTGGCCAACGATGAACCTAAAAACTATGGAGAAGCGATGATGGGCCCGGATTCCGACAAATGGTTGGAGGCCATGAAATTCGAGACAGGATCCATGTATGAAAACCAAGTATAGACTTTGGTAGACTTGCTCATTGGATGGCAGGTCGTTGAGTACAAATGGATCTTTAAAATGAAGACAGGCGCTGATGGTGAATGTCACCATTTGTAAAGCTCGACTTGTTGCAAAGTTGTTTGTGACAAGTTCAAGGAGTTGACTGCGATGAGAGTTTCTCACTCGTAGCGATGCTAAAGTCTGTTGGAATTATGTTAGCAGTTGCTGCATTTTCAATTATGAAATCTAGCAGATGGATGTCAAAACATCGTTTCCTTAACGGTTTACTTGAGGAAAGGTTGTATGTGATACAACCAGAAGGTTTTGTCAGTCCTAAGGATGCTAAAAGGTGTACAAGCTTCAGTGATCATTCTATGGACTGAGGCAAGTATCTCGGAGTTGGAATGTACGCTTTGATGAGGTGATCAAAGTTTTGATGTTTATACAAAGTTTACGAGAAACTTGTATTTACAATAAAGTGAGTGGGAGCACTATAGAATTTCTGATAAGTATATGTGGATGACATATTATTGATCGGAAATAATGTAGAATTTCTGGAAAGCATAAATGGTTGTTTGAAAGGTGATTTTCAAAGGAAGGCCTGGATAAAGCTACCTAATTGTTGAGCATCAAAATCTATAGAGATAGATCAAGATGCTTGATGAGACTTTCAATGAGTGCATGCCGTGACAAGATTTTGAAAGAGTTCAAAATGGATCAGTCAGAGAAAGAGTTCTCGCCTGATTTGTAAGGTGTGGAAGTTGAGTGAGACTCAAAGCTCGACAACGGCAGAAGAAAGAGAAAGGATGAACGTCGTCCCCTATGCATTAGCCATAGGCTCTATATTATGCCATGCTGTGTACCGCACTTGTGTGTGCCTTGCCATGAGTCTGTCAAGGGGTACAAGAGTGGTCCAGGAGTGGATTACTGCACAGCATTCGAAATTATCCTTAGTAACCAGAGGACTAAGGAAATGTTTCTTGATTATGGAGGTGATAAAGAGTTCGTCGTAAAGAGTTACATCGATGCAAGCTTTAACACCAATCCGGATGGCTCGTAGTAGCAATCTGGATACATATAGTGGAGCAGCCATTTGGAAAAGTACCAAGTGGAGTGTGGTAGCAATGTTTACGGTTTGACATAGAGATTTTCAAAGTACACACGGATCTGAATGTTACAGACCCGTTGACTATAATATCTCTCTCACATGCAAAGCATGATCGAGCCCCAGAACTCATTGGGTGTTATATTCATAACAATGCGAATCACATGGTGATGTGAACTAGATTATTGACTCTAGTGCAAGTGGGAGACTGTTGGAAATATGCCCTAGAGGCAATAATAAATTAGTTACTATCATATTTCCTTGTTCATGATAATCGTTTATTATCCATGCTATAATTGTATTGAATGGAAACACATTGCATGTGTGGGTAAATAGACAAAAAATGTGTCCCTAGTATCCCTCTAGTGAACTAGCTCGTTGATCAAAGATGGTCAAGGTTTCCAAGCCATTGACATGTGATGTCATTTGACAACGGGATCACATCATTAGGAGAATGATGTGATGGACAAGACCCAAACTACAAACGTAGCATATGAGCGTGTCATTTTATTGCTACTGTTTTATGCATGTCAAGTATAAGTTCCTATGACCATGAGATCATGCAAACTCATGGATATCGGAGGAGTGCCTTGTGTGTGTCAAACGTCGCAACGTAGATGGGTGACTATAAAGGTACTCTACAGGTATCTCCGATGGTGTCTGTTGATTTGGCATGGATCGAGACTGAGATTTGTTACTCCGTGTGACGGAGAGGTATCTCGGGGCCCACTTGGTAATACAACATGACAATGAGCCTTGCAAGCAATGTGACTAATTGTTAGTTACGGGATCTTGTATTATGGAATGAGTAAAGAGACTTGCCGGTAATGAGGTTGAACTAGGTATGGAGATACCGACGATTGAATCTCGGGCAAGTAACATACCGAAGAAGAAAAGGAACGTTACACGGGATTAACTGAATCCTTGACATAGAGGTTCGACCGATGTAGATCTTCATAGAATATGTCGGAACCAATGTGGACTTCCAGGTCCCTCCATTGGTTATTGACCATAGAGGTGTCTCGGTCATGTCTACATAGTTCTGGAACCCGCAGGGTCTGCACACTTAAGGTTGGGTGACGTTTCGGTAGTGTAGAGTTATGTATGGTGGTTACCGAAGATTGTTTGGAGTCCCGGATGAGATCCCAGACTTCACGAGGAGCTCCAGAATGGTCCATAGGTAAAGATTCATATATAGGAAGTCCCAGTTTGGTCGCCGGAAAAGTTTCGGGCTCATCGGTAGTGTACCGGGAGTGCCGGTAGTGTACCTGGAGTGCCGGTAGTGTACCGGGGGACCTTCGGGAGGGGTATTTCGACCCCAAGAGGTCCATGGGCTGTGGGAGAGTATTAACCAGCCCTTAGTGGGCTGGGGAAACAGCCACAAAGGCCCATGGCGCAGGGAGAGGAAGTCCTAAAGGGAAAAAGGAAAAAAATGGGAAAATCAGCCAATAGGAAGCAATCCTACTCCAACTAGGATTGGAGTAGGAGTAGGATTGCTCCCTCCTAGCCGTCCGACTCCCCTAGGGAGACTTGGTGTGCCATCCCCTCTCCCGCTCCTCTCCTCCTATATATATTGGTGGATAACTCTCTCTCCTCTCCACCTCCTCTTGCTGGATCAAGACGGTGGAGATCGCATCAAGCTGCACGTGTGCTTAACGCGGAGGTGCCGTCCGTTCGGCGCTAGATCGGAAGGACCGTGACCGAGATCGCGAGACGGTTCGTGATGAGATCGCGGAATAGATCGTGATGAGTTAGCGGGGCAGATCGTGATCAAGATCGTGAGATGGATCGTGATGAGTTCGCGGGACGGATCGTGATTGGATCGCGGGACGGGTCGTGATTGGATCGCGGGACGCTCGGCGATTTGGATCGCGAAGAAGTTCGACTACACCAACCGCGTTTCTTAACGCTTCCCGCTTAGCGATCTACAAGGGTATGTAGATCCACTCTCCCTCCGGTAGATGCTCATCACCATGGATAGGTTTGCGTGTGCGTAGGAATTTTTTTGTTTCCCATGCGACGTTCCCCAACAGCACCCGGAACCACATCGCATGCGGCTTGTCGACCTCCATCACCCTGGAAAAAGGGCGAGGGAGACGCAAGCAATTGTGGGGAGGGTCGTGCAGCCTAACGATGAATTCCAACACCGTACCTTAGGTGTGCCCCTCCATGGGAGTAGGGTCCCATGGTGGAGGAGGAGCGGGTGCCGCTCTCCGCCTTCCCCGACCACAAGCTTCGTGCCGGCCTCGGCCTCTTCCAACACTTCCTCCGCGCATGCTGGAACCACCCTCCACCTCCATAGCTGAACCAGTGGCATGATCCCGACGAGAGGCCCTTGTTGTCGATGCGAAAAATAGGGGTCGTCCTTGCCCCCTAGTCATGATGGTGACTAGTGCAACCGAAGATAGGAGACAATGGGGTGAGCTCTGTGGATTTAGAACAAAGGAGGAGAAGGATATGGATGAGCATCGCCACTTTGTGACCTCCCAATGTTTAGGGGAGGGTGCGGGGGCTGGCCCTCCTCCCCTCCAAAGGCCGCCATTTGTCAACACCAATTCCACTACCCACGATCACGGGAGAACAGGTAACCGGCCCACTGCTCCAATCCATGGCGTTGCAGTTTCTGCCATGTGTAGGCCATTAAGTCACACGCACCCACCGCAAACTCCTTGAAATGCATGTGGCGCGCATGGCGTAAACGGCATGAGGTAGTCGGTCCATCCTGACTATTAAGTTGGTGGTTACTCCCTCACATCGCGCATCTGTGCATAAATTTTGGGCCTAACCCAACGGAGCTGGGCGAGCGTTGGTGGGACAGACCCGGGGGCTCCTATCGGTGCACTAGGACATGGGTACGCAATGCCCGTGACTTATGCATAGGTAGTTGTAGGAGAACCCATCAAGATAGGTGCAAGCCCAGGAAGCATCCAAGACCCAGCAATACTAGCAACATCAATACAACAACCCAGGATGGACCCAAAGCGCGCCAAGCATGTCCCCGGTGCCTGCCGAGGACCGAGGCACTCACACCATGAAGAAGACATGGCAAGCCATCCCCTAGCAAGCCCGAGTCACGCCAGGATGCAATAGTTAGCTATAGTGGGGGTAGAAGATTGGCAGGGATCAAATCAACGTTTCCCGGGGCCAATGTGTCAAAGGGTTGAGGGGTGCCTACCACATGATACTACATCAAGTAACCAAGTTTCCAAATTACCTGCTTTGCATTCAATTGGGGAGATGGTAGAACTAATGCAATAAAACAAAGTGACTTGCCTTGCTGACGATCCTCGTATTCAAGTGACTCTAGGTAACAAGCTTCGCACTCCGGATCATCTAACGAATCAAAAAAAACACACAATATGCATAAACACAATACATTTCATACAACAGCAAGGTAAACAAATACTTCAACAAACAATAGCACAATCAAAAGGAAGAATCACTCAAAGTATAAGACTCTAAAAATTTTTTGGTGTCAAAACTCTACTAAGACATGACAAGTCAAAAATTTGTTTTGAACAACTAGGCATTTAGATAACAGAAAAGTAAAAACAAAATTTTATTAGAAAACAGAAAGTAGTTCATTAAAAAATTTTGTGCAAAGAAGAGTTACTACAAAACTTTTTTCTAAACAATACTACAGGTGAAAATAAGATGTACCTATTCATACTAGAGCACAAAATAAATTAAAAAATTATTTTTATTTACATAAAATAATACACCTAATGTTGAATCAATTGAACCTAATGAAATCTAAAAACAAAAGTTAAACTAACTTAGATTCAAACTAAAAAAATCAAATTAACTAAAATCTATTAAGAACTAAACACATTCTGTTTTTGTTAAAAAGATTAACCAAATTTCTCCTAAAAATTCTCAAATTTTGTAGGATGATAGCTCTAACTAATACAAAATAGTGGAAAAAAGATTCACTCAAAAATATATTTTTAAACTCTAGTTATACATATTTTAGTAATTTAAGCAACTTGGTTAGATTCAAATTTAAAAGTTCAAATTTGAAATCTAAGACTGCAGGATGAAACTACATGAAATTTGTGACCTAATGCAAAAAGAATCAACTAAAAACACTAATTAGTATAAAAGATACCACTAAAACAAACACAGAAAACATTCTGTTTTCTAAAACAGAAAAGAAAAGAAAAAGAATTTGATCGAACCGACAGGGTCTACGTGGCATGCTATGATTGGTTGTGAGAGTGTGCGTGCGGGAGCTAGCGAGCAGACGACCGAAACTTAACGCGTACCGATTCGTTTTATAAAGCTTCTAATCTGGCGCATTGGATCTGGATCAAACGGATGCGGGTCGAGGTGGCAGCTTACAGAGGAGGGGGTAGGGGTTCCGGTGAGGTTTGACGGTGGCCGAATGTCGCAGGTGGTCAGAGACGACGGTGCGGTGGTCGGGGGCGGCGTCCGAAATGCTCAGGCGATGGCGGTGAAGCTCCGGCGTCGATTGGTGGCGTCGGCCGGGGCTGGGGACGACGGAGGTGACGACCTCGTGCTCGGGGAGATTCGGTTGACGTCCGAAATCCAGCGAGGTCATGCGGTAGCGTTCTGGTGAGGGTAGAGGGGGTTTCGGGATGGAACGGAGAGCGAAGGGATGGGGGGTTCTTATAGGGGTGGTGCGGTGGTCGGGGAGGTAGAGAGGGGAGAGATCTGTGGGGAGAGATCGCCGGCGGCGTCAAAGGCGAGGTGAAGGAGACGAGCGCGCTGAACTTCTATTGACAGAGCGTTTAAAGCATCTTTAATGCATTCAAATCGTTTCCAAACATAGGAAATGTATATATCAAAATGACGAGGGGAAAAAATTCTATTTAATGAACATTTTTCCTCTGTCAATTGAATACTAAAAAAAATATTTTTCAGAAAATACCTAATTGATTTTAAATTCTTTTGAGATAAACTTTCAAATAACCCCCTTGTTTTATTGCTCAACTATTTCACCAAGATGCCCCTGGTGTGGAGTGTCATGTTACTCCCCTCTTTCTTTGAACATTACCAAAGGTTTTCAAATAGGTGAAACAAATACATGGAAAAATTGAAATGGCCTTTCAGAATTTCAAAAGAAGACTTCAAAAATTGATTTCATTCAAACAATGAGATGATGATGCATAGCTATATTTCATAACATTCCAAAATGAAATTTTGGGATGTTATATGGGTCTTGCAATCCAGCTCATGTTTTGGAGTTGGCTTCCGTAGATAATTTCCTGAGAATCTCGCAATGTCATCTCATCGATTTTTGTTGCAATCTCTCCCCTTCAGACATGCTGAGTCTGGAATAACCTGGCACCAACCAGATCTGAATCTCACGCAGATATAATGGTTGGGACATTTTCCCAAGAATTATAACAATGGTCTCTCTTTAAGCCGGCAAAGGGATGTTGTGGCTAACATACCTATCCGGAGGACCTACTATTATATATCTTGTACCAGCAACTTGGCCACGTCCCCATGCGGACCTTTTATGACTTGCTCTGGAAGTCTATCCTCATGGACCCTTTGAGGTTCCAAAGTCCGACCCTTACTTGATGTTCTAGTCATAACACCTGACATATAATTGGAGTTATGCTAGTACATCGAGGAGAACATTAGAAGCCGAGTGCTAAATGTCTCTCGGTCGATCCTCTAGATTTCGTTTCGTTGGCATAGCTGAGGTGAAATTTGAGAAAGTATTGTCTTCCTTTGCATCTGCATCCTCCATCATTATTTATCATGGTAGTATGAGGTGTTGCCTCCAGATCCTTGGCCCAGATGTTGGTAAAAACCCTAATGAATATGGAAATGCTCAAGTTCTTGAGAGCACGCTCAGACACTGGGTTATACTCACGATATTAATTGGAATGTGCTTGTTGTTACCGAGTTGTTCTATAACTCTAGTTTCCTTTCCGATCTGAGTATGCCATTCTTTCAAATCCTTCCAACGATCATTTGCGAATTGCCTTAGGCTGGTATGAAGAGTTTCTACGATCTCTGGATCAGAAGTAATTCTTTTTTCCACTTAAAGGATAATCCTATAAGTCACCTTCCCTAAGGTGCCCATTATGGTATGAAGGGCAACTAACTCCTCGCTACTTTGAAACCTCGTCACCATCTGCTTAAGAGTGGAATTATCACCTACCAAGTTGATTCTTGTCATCTAGCTCATTCTATCCCTCATGAGATGTTTGGTGTCTCACCTCAGGAGACGTTCCTACGTCTCATTCTACGAGTTGATCATGAGTTGCTCGATCTCCGAGAAGATCGAATCTTGTAGAGCTTTCTTTTTCCCTGTTGTCTTTCTATTGGATGAAGATCCCAAATGCAAAGATGTCAAGACCAGCATAATGCAATGAATCAACATCTACGAGGAGGGCACGTGGACCAAGAAGGCTGTGGTAGTTAGTGACCGTCTGTTCTCTTACCCTACGCGTGAATCTCGGGAGGAGATTCTTGTTTAGTGGGGGTGAGTTGTCACAACCCTAGGTTAACCTTGATGGTCGTTGCATTTCATGCATGCATTTAAAGTTCAAATTAATTTGAATTGGAGAATTGTCAAGCCTCTGAAAAATATTTTTTACAAAACAAGCAAGATAAAAATTACTCCAAATCATTCCACCAAAATGTTCCAAATATTCTGTGGAAATATTGTCTAGAGCTTAAATTCAACCAATATATTTGGGATCACAGAAATATTTGTTATGGGCATTTGAGTTAATTCAATAAGTTTTTGCATTGGGTTTATAATGCTATAAATAATTTATAGATCCAACAATTCTGAAAGTTGGTAAGTGGTTCTGAATATATTCTAATAGACCACATAAATATTTTAAGAAGGGTTTATAAAATTATTAGATGTTGAAATCAAATCAAAACAAAATGAAACAAAATAGAAAAAACGAAAATATAGACAAAAGAGAGAGAGTGCCTACCTGGGCCTTACCTGTGCAGCCACGTGGACGGCCCAGCCTAGCTCGCTAGTGCCAATCGCCGTTTCTTCTTGCCAAAGGGACGAGGACGTGTGCCCGATGCGTGCTCGGCCGCCGCTCGCCACCTCCTGCTTCCACCTGGAGGCTCGGGGCCTTCCAACCACTCCAGCATGATGGTCGGGGCGAGCTACCCTCATTTCCCTCTCTTCCCCTGCCATTCCTCTTTCTTCCTCTGCTTCCTGTCCTCCGCTCTCTCTCTCTTCGGCCATCGCTCAGCTCGTCGCCAGCCTCAACCCCGGTGGCCCGGAGCCCCCCTGTTGTCCCCACTGAACGCGCACGTGCGCGGGCTACCTTCCGGTGCCCTCAGTGCAACATATGGCCGCCGGAAGCGCAAGTCCGGCGAGCCACCGCCGCGTTTTGTGGTCGCTGCCGACTGACCTTCGGCGAGTGACATGGTGATGTCATTAGGCTTAATTAGTCGCTAACTAACCCCCCAGCCACTGACAGTGGACCCTGGCCCGAGTCAAACCCTCGTCAGCGCAGGGATTAACCCTGGGTCACTGACCAGTTGTCCCCACTAGTCAGGTTTGACCTAGACCAGGTCAGCCGACCTGCTGATATCATGATGACATCAGGCTCACGCAGTAGTTAATTTTTATAATAAAAATAATTCCAGAAATTATTATAAACTTCAAAACTTTATAGAAAATAATCTATAACTCAGATGAAAATAATTTATATATGAAAAATGATCAGAAAAATCCAAGGAATCTGTTTATGCCTTTAACATGCATGTTTGAGCAAGTTAACATCACCAAGTAGGACATTTTATGATTAGGGCAACATATAAAATGTCATCTGGAGTTGGAATTCAAACTTATTTGAATTCCACTTCAATTAACTTGACTAATTATTCCTCTAGGTCAATTCAGTACCTTAACTTGTCATATCATGCAGCATGTTTGTTGCATTGCATTGAATGTTGTTCCTTCGTGTTTGCTCCCCCTCGGTAGACGATGGTTCCGACGATGTGAACGTTGACACTAATGAAGAGAAGTATTATCTTCAGGACTATCAGGCAAGCAAATCCCCTTGAGCATACTGAGATGAACCCACTCTCTTGCTCCCGCTCTTCTTTATTGCATTAGGACAACAATGATTCAACTGTTACCCGTTCTCAGTAGTTGAACCCATTCCTTTGCATGACCTATCCTTGTCACAGCGAATAGTTGAAACCACTTAGCATGAGTAGCAACTACTTGAGGCTTGTTATGCTTACTCATCAATGCTTGCTTATTGTGCCTGCTATGCTTAGAGTCAAGTCGTGTCAGGATTGATTCATTTGGGTGATGAATCAGAATGGCAATGTTCATGTCATATTGTGTTAGAGCCATGTGGGTGAACACGATTTGGTAAAGGTTGCGTTGAGAGGCCATGTAGGAGTACATGGAGGGTTGTCTCATTGCGACCGTCCTTAAGAACTGAGTTTTGTGTTTGTGATCCAAGACAATTACTACCACACATTGGGCCATGAAATACGACCCCTCTTGGCTTATTAATCGCCTAGACCCCTGCCCAAGAGTTGCAACTAGTTTCTAGTGTTTGTAGGAAAAGTGTTGGCAGCCATGCATAGTGCTGCCCAACGGGGTGGACTATGATGCGGTATAGACACAGTGGCACGGTGTACCAAGTGGGAACCGAACGGTGGGCTTGGGAACCCTGTGCACATCGTTTAGGGTCGTAGACAAAAATTCGATCGGACTTCCGTGCGGGTTCAGTCTCAAATAGGTGATAAACCTGGACTAGGGTCTTGTGTGCTTGACGGTCGTGGCTGACGCCCATGCCAGTGCTTCCGCTTGAAGGTTGCCGAGATGCATGACATGCATATGGTGATAAGTGGCGAGAGCGCGTGTTAAGAATTATACCCTTGTAGGGTGAAATAATCTATTCGAATAGCCGCGTCCTTGGATATGGACTACTTGAAGAACTTATGTGGTTCATAGACAACTTGAAGTGGATACTCTAAAATGCGCAAGATAAGCATGAGTTCTATTGATGGCCTTCTCGTAGGGAGACGGGAGTGGATCCATAGTGGTGTATTGATAGGAGAATATGTGGACTCGTGTGCACTATCCCACCTCAAAGATACTACTTGTAGTCATAGTACATGTTAGCCAAGAGTCAAAGCTGGCTTGCTGCAATAAACTCCACAATCCCCTTCATTGATACTGATGCATGTGTAGATAGTTCTGATGTAAGTCTTGTAGAGTACTGTTGTACTTACGTCTGCTTAATTTATGTTTTGCAGAGGAGACGTTAGTCTCGTTAGTGGTATTTTTTACGTGAAGTTCGATGTTGACCGAATTAGCCTTGGAATCCCAGACAGAAGTCTGGTTCCTTTGGTAGGGTCGTTGTAGCCTTTTAGGCTCCTCTAGACACTTTTGTAGATGTCTATACTCAGACATATTTAACGTCCGCTTGTTGTTTGATTGCGTTGAATGTTGGTTCTTATGACCCCTATTTGTAATATCTTATTGTGTTGGCTATTCCGAGCCTTCTAAATAAATGTTGTAATGTTGTAGGGTTATGTTGTGATGCCATAGTTGTATCTATGCATATCAGGCATGTCGTGCGTATGTGTGACGTGCAATGGTATGTATGGGATCCGACATGTATCCTTCTTTGCTGCTGTGTTTGTCCCTTTGAGGAAATGTCTCACAAAGAAATGGAGTCCCTATAGCCTGCTACGACTCGTCTATGCGCAGTGATGACATTTATGTCCCATGGCGTAATGGAGTCCTTGTATCTTGCTATGACTCGTTTACACACGCTAGAGATCTACACATGCATTGTTGGGTTACGTATGCCTGTCCTTGTATGGATGTGCCACTAGGGTTCTATGACTAGTCATGTCGGCCCGGGTTCCTGACATTTGACTGCTAGCAACATATTACATACGTGAGTCAAAAGACGCAAACGGTCCTGGCCCAGGTAAGGTGGCAGCCGTGGAGATAACCGTGCGTGAGACCACAAAGTGATGTGATGTGTTACAGGCTGGATTCTTATGGCTTAGGATCGGGGTCCCGACATCGTCTTTTCCTAAGTACATGTTTATTTGACTTTCTCCCCTAGGGGATATTACAAGAAGAAAAAGATGGAAAGGGGAGGTGAGCTATAAGAAGAAAAAGATGGCGAGAGGCCCCCGGCAGAATCCCGTCTTGACCCCTCTGGACAAGCACTGTGGACGGGCAGAGCGTACAGATGGGCAGGCAAGAACCTGGCCCGTCCTGGACCAGCATTGCGCGGAGGAGAGGGCCAACGCGGGCGAAACGGGGATGGACCCCAGAAGCCGAAGTTCGCAGGCCTGCCGGAACATCCAACTGGAAAATGAGGCAGCGCCCGAGACGAAGACCCCCGGTAAGGTTGTCCTATCGGGAGGGGGAGAGGTGTGAGGCTGGTGGTGATGGTGCAACCCGCGGTCAGTCCGAGCTCGAGTCGTCGGGCTCCGGCTTGACTGCCCGAAGACCGGACTCATTGTCGTCGTGTTCGTCGTTGTCCTCCTCATCACTCTTGCTCGAGGAGGAGCTTTCGGCGTCGCTTGAGCTCTCTTCGCAGCAGCTAAGAAGGACGCCTGAGCGCCGATAAATCTTGATGGAGAGTAGATTGGGCTACGTCATTTAAAATGAAGGATGTGCCCCACCTGGAGGTTGTGGGCACGGGCGAAGGTTTTCCATCCGCGCTTGAGGAACATGGCATGATTCACTGAGTACTTGACGTCCACACGTGTCGCGCCGTTACAACAACTAGCCACCCGTAACCACAGGACGGGTGGCTCGTCGGCCTCCCTGGCGAAGAGGCAAGGGAGGCATAGGTGACCCTGGAGAGGACCGGCTAGCTCGAGGACGAAATACAGCGCCATCCCATCGGCATGGGTCTCCTCAAGGGAGAGGCCTGGCGTCGGAGGAGGGGTGGAGCAATGCTCTGCCTCCCCCGACCACGGCCTCCACGACGGCCACGACCCCTCGCGCATCTTCCAGTGCATGAGCTCGAAACACCCTCCGCCTCTTTGCTGAAGCGGTTGAATGATCCTGATGAGAGCTCCTCCTTGGAGCGGAGGACGGTGGCCGCCCTCGCCCCCTGTACATGGCTAACAGCGAGCACTACCTGAAGGTTGGGAAGACGTGGAAGGGCAAGCTATGGAGGTTCGCACTCGGAAGAGGGAGGAAGGATGGATGAGCACCGCCCTCGCTATCCCTCAATTTATAGGGGGAAGCGCTGGGGCTGGCTCTCCCCCGCTACAAGGGTCGCCACCCACCTCCTCCAATAGCGGCGCCCTTGATCACAGGGAGAACAGCAACCGCCCCGTTGCTCCAATCCATGGCACTGCAGTTACTGCCCTTACAAGGAACTTTAAGTCACGGGCGCCCCTTGGTGGCTCCCCGCTCTGCATGTGGCATGCATGGTGGAAATGACTTGACGCATTAATTAAAAATTTGACGGCCATGCTATGCACGTATCCCACGTCCCACATTCAATGGGCGTCATGGGGAGGCGCAGTAAGTGCAATAATTGCAACCGCAAGCTCCTGCCACGCGTGAACATGCACTGTTTGGGCCTAGCCCAACGATGACTCGCACTACCTGTGGCCCAGGCCCGGGGGCTCCTATCGGTGCACTAGAGTTTTGGGCTTCCTAGTGCCCCTTTACTCGTGCACGCGCAGTGGTAGCCACCCTGGCGACGAGGCCCAGCGGGCACTTGCCAGGTGTAAGTGCATCTAGTGCCCCTTAGTGATTTTGGTGTATTGAAGACTTATAGGTTAAGGAACTAATGTGTTTGTGAGTGTACACATGCTCTATAAGTCGATGACGAGTTTGATATAGTCTAAGATTACTAACCCCTAAAAATGTATGTCTTCAACCGAAGACTTTGGTGAAGACTTTGGTATTCCCTAAAGACTTTGAAAATGAAGAAGTTGGTGTAACCTTGAAGATATGAACAAGGACTATGAAGCGTGAAGACTTTTGTTTTCGTAGTTTCGTTTCCTTTCTTTGATTCATAGGAAACACCGTACTGTTAAAGGGGGCCAAGGTAATACTAAGGAAAATTTTCCACACAGATGCTCAACTCCAAAAGCCTCAACCTATCCAATCCTTCGAGTGAAGCCTCTTGGAAATCTCTTGCAGTTCAATCAAGTGCTTCATTGACGGAGAGAATGTTCTTCTTGTCTCTGATGGAATTGATCCGACTGAGGACTTAGGACTGGTTGAGTGCGAATTGCCTACAAGTGAGGAACATGATAAGCCTGAGGACTTTCATAGTTTGAAATTCTGACTGTTGCTATGCTTAGCTCCAGCTATCCCCAATCATCTTATCCACATAAGGGTCATATCATTGGGGGCATTTATGTCTTATCATGTTAGGTTGCACCCTGGCTATAAATAGCCACCCCCACAACCACTTGTTGGTTGGCTGCTCAAAGAGAGAACTAACACTTTTCATTTGAGAGCAACCCATCCTCTAAAGACTTTGAGAGAAAACAATTAGTGAGGAAAAACCCAAATCCAAACCACCAAACCCAAAGTGATTGAGCATCACTAAAGAGATTGTTCCTGTGTGGAACCGACACTTGTTATATTTGAAGACTGTGTATCTTCTAGACGGTTAGGCGTCATGGTCTAGTGCATCCTGCAGTCAATTAGTGAGCACGGAGTGACCTTGGTCTAGAGCATCCAACAGTCAATTATGGATCACGAGTGTTGGGCGAGGACTTGTTAACCTTAGCTAAGGGAGAATACGGTAAGGACTGTGTGTCCTAGGACTATGTGTCCTGTGGATTAAATACTAGGTTGCTCCAAACCAGACTTACGACTATCACAACAGTTGGAACTGGGTCATCAAACCATTATCTTCATTGGGCTACCTGGTCCTATTTCCTCAACCCCTATATTTCCTCGTATACTTGTTGATGAAATTGATAGTTCTTGTTTGAAGAATTTGACTAAAGACTTTCACAATTTCCTCACCTCAAATTATTCAAGTTACCTTGTTCCTCACCTGCTTATCCTGTATCACGCTACCTGTAGTATGTGCATGTTCATTTCATCATGATGACTATGATGTTGCTATGTTTCTCATGCACTTGAGTACTCATTCCCTTGCTAGTTATTCATCACATTTCAAATTCCTCAAGTGATGAATTTGTAAAAATCTCCTATTCGCCCCCCTCTAGTCGATATAACGCACTTATGATCAAGGTTTAATCACCTGGAGTTCTAGTTATGTCGACTGCAGTTATGGTCAAGGTTTCCATAGTTTGTCCTACCTTAGATAGGACGGGTTAACCCTACTAGAAGAACAAGATGCGTATGCATCTTGAGGCAATTGACAACGATCTTCTGTATGTTATTGAAAATGGTGTTCCCTTTGTTACTCCCACGATCAACGTAGTTAACATGAAGAGATTCAAGCAACTCGATTCTCAAGCGAAGAATATCATTTGTGGCCATCTAAGCAAAGGTCAGTATGACAGAGTGAGTGCTTTCGAGTTTGCCAAGATCATCTTGGATAGGCTATCCAAAGTCAACGAAGGTGTTTCCACTCAACATGACTCTCGTGTTGACATTGTTCACAATCTCTTCAACCACTTCAAGAGACTCGACAATGAAAATGTTCATCAAACTTTTGATCGCCTCGCTGATATCTCCAACGAGCTTCAAGCCCTTGGTGCCACTAACATTACCGACCACGAGGTGGTGAAGAAACTGCGAAGATCTCTTTATTCCTCATTCAATACTCTAGCTTTGATGATTCAAGAGCGTGGAGACTACAAGTCACATGATCCTGCTGATATTCTTAAGAGACTCAATACTCATGAATTCCAGCAAGCTAGGAAGAGAGACCTCTAGGGGCCAAGCTATGGAAGATATCGTTCTCTGAAGGCAAAAGCAATTTCCTCATCCGAAGGCGAAGATTCTGATGGTAGACTTGGTGATCCTAAAGAATTGAGTCAGGAGGTGGCAATGCTCGTGAGGAAATTCCAGAAGTTCTGAGGTATAGGTGGATTTGTAAAGTCATCAAAATGTGGCTTGAGGAAATCAGATTCCTCAGGCGACTAAAAGAAAAGAACTTGTCACAAATGCAAGAAGTCTGGTCACTTCATCTCTGACTGTCCTCTTTGGTAAAAAGAATCAAAGAAGAAGAAGAAGTACAAGGACGACAGTTCTGATGACTCAAAGAAAAAGAAGAAATCTTCAAATTCCTCATCTGCAATGTCCTCATCTTCAAAGTCCTCAATGCACAAGAAGAATGGTTCCAGAGAGGCTCGGGCCTTCATTTGCAAGGAAATGGACTCAGAAGAAGAGTCCGAAGAATATGAAGAAGAGGAAGAATATGAGGTGGAATCTGAATATGGTGTCGCTAGCCTTGTTCTCACTACAACTTTTGTCAGCAAGTCTATGTTCAATGATGAAGAAAATGACTACTCCAACGACTCTGACGTCAGCAATGATGATTATGCTCCCACCTATTGCTTCATGTCTAAAGGTTCAAAGGTACATAAGCATCAATCCTCCTCTGAATCAAGTGTTGGTGAATCTGATGAATATGTGAAACCTAGTTATGCCAAACTTGCTAATATTATTACGAGGCAACAAAGTGCACTTGAAAAGCTTTAAAAAATGCTAGAAGAAAGCAATGATCAATTGAATGAGGACCTGGATCGTACTCAAACTCTGTGTGACGATCTCAAAAGTCTTCAGACAAAGTATGATAACATTCAAAGTCGTCATAATTCTCTCTTAGCCGATCATGAGAAGCTTTCTTATCAATTTCTTCAAAGAAAGAAAGATCTTGCGAATCTAAGGCAGTACTGGAATTCAGTTATTTGGCATCTTCCAGCTCTTTGCCGTCTGCTGGCAAATGGAAAAGGGGTTGTTTGCCGTCAGCTTTGGGAAAGCAGACGGCAAAGAGCGGGCTGATGGCAAAGACACTATTTGCCATCAGCCAGCTCTTTGCCGTTTGCAAGTGGACGACAAAGCTTCTTTGTCGTCCGCTAGCAGACGGCAAAGAGTTGGGGTGGGGCCCAGTGGAGGCCAGTTAACTGCAACGGCCCACCCCACCTCTTTGCCGTCTGCAAGCGGACGGCAAAGAATCTTTGTCGTCTGCTAGCAGACGGCAAAGAAAATAACTCTAACGGGCCGGTACCCCCCTCCTCTCTCTCTTCTCTCTCCCTCTCTCTCTTCTATTTTCGTCTCCCGCCGCCGCCGCCCTCCGCTCCCCCGCCCCTCCCCCTCCGCCACCCCACACCGTCGACGCCCTCCCGCCCCCAACCGCACCCCGCCGCCGCCCCGACCCCACGCCGCCCCGGCCCGCCTCCCGCCGCGTGCCGCCACCGATGCCCCCCGCCGCCCAGCGCCTCGTGGCCCCTGCAGCCCAGTGCTCTGCCGCCCCGCGGCCCCACCGCCCCCGCCGCCTCGACAACCAGGCGCCCCCGCCGCCTCGACAACCAGGCGCCCCGCCGCCCCACTCTGGTGAGCTCTCCCCCCTGTTTTTTCCTTTTTTTGCTGTTAGTTAGGTTAGTTACTACTGTTAGTTAGGTTAGTTAGATTATTTCTAGGTTAGTTAGGTTAGTTCTAGGTTAGTTAGGTTAGTTCTTCAAAAAAATTATTAGGAGAAGAAAAGAAGTAGAATAAGAAGAATAAGATAAAGAAGAGGAGGAGGAGGAGAAGAAGAAAAGGTGGAGGAGAAGAAAAGAAGAAGGGGAAAAAGAAAAGGAGAAGGAAAAAGGAAAAATAAAAAAAGGAAAAGAACAAAAAATAATAAGAAGAAGAAGAAACAAAAGAAGAGGAGGAGTAGAAGAAGAAAGAAGAAGAAGAAGAAGAAGAAAGAGGAGAGGAGGAGAAGAAGAAGAGGAGGAGGAGAAGAAAAAAGAAGAAGAGGAAGAAGAAGAAGAAAAAAGAGGAGAGGAGGAGAAGAAGAAGAGGTGTTTTTTATTCTTCTTCTTCTTCCCGGACGCTATGGACCCCCGACCCTCGACGCCACCGACCCCAAAGACCACCGACCCCCGACACCACTACCCCCTACCCCTGACGCCACCGACCCCCGACCCCCCGACGCCACCGACCCCCGATGCCATCGACCCCCAACCCCCGATGCCACCGACCCCCGACCCCCGACACCACCGACCATCGACTCCTACCCCCGACGCCAGTGACCCCCGATGCCACTGACTGCCGACGCCACTGATCCCTGACGCCACTGACTCCCGATGCCACTAACCCCCGCCCCCCGACACCTATTCTGCCTCCCGTTGACCGAAAAGCTGCTCTTCAGCCTTCTAGAGGCCAAGGAGGTCATAGTTTTGTAAATTATGAGTTAGGTCACATATTTTCTGATTTTGTTATAAAAACATCATATTTGTGTTGATCGGGTGAATTTTAATGTGCAGTTATTCGATGACCTCCACGTGCGTTGGACGAGCTCCACCCCTGCGTTTGTTGGGTAGCACAAATGACTTCTCCTCCTACCCCCTTAATTTGCTTTGTTCCGGCCTTCATGCCGATGAAACTTGCTAGCTATAGGTTTCATCAATCATGAGTATGTGTGACCAGTATGCGTCTCCCATTCAAAAGGGCAACATCTATAAATATGCATGTCTTTGCATATTTACAAAAGCCATCCTTTCGAATTGTCCAACGTTATCCATGGATAGCCCGAGTATGTGTAGATGGGGTTCGTTTTCCCGTATGCTGTGCTCCGGATCCGCTGTAGAATTTTGTCAGTGCCTCCATGTTGTTCTCCGGGTACACATCCTCTCTGCTTATTGCCGAGACGTGTATCAGGAGAACAGCGGGGAGGTGCTGCCAAAATTCTGCATCGCATCTAGAGGAGAGCATGGGAAAACGAACCCAATCTACACATACTCGGGTGGGATTAGGACCTATCTTTACCTATTAGCGTGTAGGTTGCATGGACGTAATAAAACTGACAAACTTGATTAGCGGATGAATATAGGTGATGAATTATATATTTATTTCTTGTGCACCCATAGGTAGCTAGGCAACATGAGTGATCGTGCTTGGATGTACACTGGTCACACTAGTCAGAAAGACAAGACCAATGAATGGTTAACAAAAACCAGGGGGTTTGTGAGAGCTGCATTTGCAAATGGCCAGCAAAAAACTGGTGCCCCTGTCCCAATTGCGACATCTGGAAAAAGCAGACAGAGTTTGAAATGGGTAAACATCTGCAAAAGTCGGGTTTTATGCCTAATTATACGGTGTGGACTTTTCATGGTGAGTCTGACCAACGTGCCAGAGCTGAGGTGATTCGTCGTTGCACCGACGAGCATGGTACCGGGATCGAAGAAATGGTTCAAGACTTTGATGATGCTCGAGATTCAGATGATGAGATGGAGGAATCTACAAAGGCCTTCTATGAAATGTTGGAGTCTTCAAAACATCGTCTCCACGAGCAGACTGAGCTTTGTCAGCTAGATGCCATCGCGCAAGTAATGGCTCTGAAGGCTCAATTCAACCTAGGCAGAGAATGCTATGATGCGATGATGACGATATTTGGACGCTTTCTACCCTAAGGCCATGTACTGCCTGCAAACCTGTACTAGTCAGAGAAAATCCTCCGTGTACTTAAGATGCCCTATGAGAAGATACATGCCTGTGAGAATGGATGTGCCTTATTTAGGCTTGAGGATGCGGCCTTGAACTATTGCCCCATTTGCAATTCTTCCAGGTATATTGTGGTAGACAAAGGTATGGGTGAGAAGAATCAGACCAAAATCCCGATTACTGTTCTTCGGTATTTGCCAATCGTACCAAGACTTCAATGTCTTTTCATGGTCAAAGAGATGGCTAGACAGATGACATGGCACAAATTGGGCAAAAGAACCCATCTAGATGCGGATGGGAACAAGATGCTGGTACACACTTCAGATGGTTTTGCGTGGAGTCACGTCGATGCATTACATAAGGATAAATTGGAAGATCCAAGGCATCCAAGAGTTTCCATCAGCACGGATGGGTTCAATGTGTATGGTATGACGGCAGCACAATACAGTTGTTGGCCTGTATTTGTCATCCCACTCAATTTCCCACCCGGAGAGCTTATGAAAAGAAAGAACATTTTCCTAACGTTGATAATTCCAGGGCCCAACTATCCGGGGAAGAATATGAATGTGTACATGCAGCCGCTTAAGGATGAGTTGCACGAAGCCTGGGATAATGGGATCAAGACCTACGACGCTGCTACCAAAACAAATTTCAAAATGCATGTGTGGTACATGTACTCGATGCATGATTATCCGGCGTTTGCGCTATTCTCTGGCTGGTGTGTGCATGGAAGGTTCCCGTGCACCACATGCAAGGCAGCTCGTTAGTTCCTTTGGCTGCAGGCTGGTCGCAGGTATTCTTGCTTCGACATGCATAGACAATTCCTGGATCCTAACCATAAGTTCAAAAGAGACAAGAAGAATTTCATCAAAGGTAGAGTTGTCAAAAACACTGCACTAGCTGCGTTGACAGGCCAACGGATCCTGGATCAGATAAATGCTCTCGAGCTGGATTCAGATCGTCTAGGGTATTTCAAAGGGTATAATACGGAACATGCCTGGACTCACAAGATATGTTTGTGGAATCTGCCTTACTTTAAAGACCTCCATTGCCCACACAACATCGATGTGATGCACACTGAAAAGAATATTGCGGAGGCCATTTTTGGTACATTGTTCAGCATAGAGGGGAAGTCAAAAGATAATCCTAAGGCTAGAATCGACCTGGAGGATCTATGTGATAGACCGTTACAAAACTTGCGACAACGAAAAGGAAAGCAAAGCATAGCGAAGACAAAGGCATGGTTCAATCTTGAAAGGCCAGCTATGAGGGAAATGCTATTGTGGGTGAAAATGCGGTTGATGTTCCCCGATGGGTATGCTGCGAATCTAAAGAAGGGAGCGAGTCTTGAGAAATTGAAAATATTTGGTCTCAAGAGTCATGATTGGCACATATGGATTGAGCGGGTAATGCCGGTGATGTTGTGTGGCTTTATCCCTGAGGATGAATGGCTAGTACTGGCAGAGCTGAGCTATTTCTTCTGTTCTCTTTGTGCGAAAGAACTATTGCCTGGCGTGCTAGATGAAATGGAAGAGTTGGCGCCGGAGTTGATCTGCAAATTAGAAAAGATCTTTCCACCGGGCTTCTTTAATCCAATGCAGCATTTGATTTTGCATCTCCCGGCCGAGGCAAGATTGGGGGGTCCCGTTCAAAATTGATGGTGCTTCTCAACTGAGAGGATGCAGAAAACGCTTCGAGCTAAGTGTAAAAATAAACGTAGAATTGAAGCATCGATGGCCGAGGCATTCATTACTGAGGAGGCAGCAAACTTCTTGACAACACACTACGAAGCCAAAAATCATCATTTGCATAACCCGAGGCCTCAGTACAATGATGATGGTCCAAAAAAAGGTCGATCCAACCTCATCCTATTCAAAGGGAAGCTCGCACCATCCAGTCCTTCGAAAGGGAAATCGTTGGATGTCGAAGAATGGCGGACCATTTCATTGTATATCTTCACCAACCTAACAGAAGTGCGGCCGTACATCGAGTAACTTCTCGGTAAATTATTGTTCCACAACTTCTAATTCCTTTCAACTACTCTTATTCCCGGATATTTGATATAGTCGATACGTTGCCAAATTCTCGGATGGAGCGGTCATCGAAAAGGATTGTGTCGAAGAGTATGAGCTTCTCGCAAAGCATGGAGGCGGCTATCCCGGTTTCATCTCTTGGTTCAAACAAAGGGTAATTAATTACCATTAATGGTCCATTTGATTTCTTGGTCTAGTTTGCGGCTAATGCATCCATTCTTTCATATTAAACCTGTAGGCTGATGCAGAGTCTATGGACGCCGAGTTAAGACAAGTTGCTAATGGTTTTGACTATAAGGTCCGTTCATTTCACAAATACAACATCAACGGGTATCACTTTCGTACCTTTGGCAAAGAGCTATCTATGTCCGACCTAAAGACTACAAATTGTTTTGTCTCTGCTATCGGCGAAGGAGGCACCGAGTATTATGGAAGAGTTGAAGCAATTTATGAACTTCTATTCTATGGTGAAAACCCACCGACCGTCGTACTCTTCAAATGTTATTGGTTTGAGCCGAGGGAGACTAGAAGGACTCATGAACATATAGGACTAGTCGAAATCAACCAAAACACCCACTTAGATGTTCCTGATGTCCATATTACGGCTCAACAGGCGACACAAGTTTTCTATATACCGTGGGCCTGCCAAACTAATCCAAATCTGAAAGGTTGGGATGTCATTTATGAAGTGCCACCACATTTTACACCACCTACCCTCAATGAAGAGGATTACGAACCTCACATTAACCCACACACATATGAAGGAGAATTCTTCCAAGAAACACGTATGTCCAAGAGACGTTTCAAGAACCGCTCTACTTCACCCAAGAACATTGAAGTAGACAGCGACAATGAATCCGTCTTAACCCCTGAGCCCGAACATGAAGAGCAGGAAGAAGAAGAGGTTACTGTAGCGGATGACCTGTCACTTCTTGACCGATTACATAATGGTGGCCTTCCACATGTTCTTCCTAATAGTGATGATGATGATGCATTTATTGATGATAGTGATGATCATGATGCATTTATTGACCCCGAAGCATATATAGACGAGCACGATTAGTTCATGTCACGTATTCAACTATTACTATATATAAATTTTGAGTTCATGTTAGGTATTTAATTTTTATTAGTCATGTTGGTATTTATGACGATGATACACTTAAATTATATACATTTTATTACTCATGTTGGTATTTATGTTTACTAATTTCATTTACTCTTTGTCATGACAGGTGTTGAAAGATGGTGGGAAAGGGTCAAAAGCACTCCGCGGCTCCTTCTTCGTCGGCGGGTCGTGGGATCGGTACTTCCATTCCTGACTCGCCTCTTCGGAGAACGTTGCTCTCTACTCTGCATGGAGTGGCCGCTTCTTCGACTCTTGCGGCCCCCGTGAGAGGAGGTCGACGCCTCGCGAAGCCGAGAGGTACTAATGGTATTACTCATGTTGGTATTTATGTTGTACTCATGTTGGTATTTATGTTGTAGTCATGTTGGTATTTATATACATTTTATTACTCATGTTGGTAGTTATGTTGTACTAAAGGTACACGTGGCCGCCGGAGAGGTAGGGCGGTGGCTGCCACGCATTCCTCACTGCCACCCCAAGCTAATTCACCTGAGCATAGGACTTCTAGGGTGGATTTGTCTGAGGTGGAGGCTACACGGTCTCCGGTTCACGAGCCTCAGGTCGACTAGCCTCAGGTCGATGTGCCTTCGACCCACGAGACTCGTGTCCCAGAGGCTTCATTCTAGGCAACTCCAGAGCAAAGCAGGGATGAGGGTACGTCCCCAGAGACCCAGTGGGATACCTGGGTTGATCAGGGTCAGCCTGAGCCAAGTGGCCATGCTGATAGCGACGAGGAGCTGGGTGAGGGGGCTACCATCTACCAGCGTGGTAGTTCGGGGCTCCCGCTCATGCTGGCAACCCGCGAGCAGAGGTGGTCGATTAAGCCTAATGGGGAGAAGTAAGTTAATTTACTCTTATTTAACCTTTTGCCTGCACGTTTTCTCAAATATCAAATGTTTTGGCTTTAATTTGTCATACTGCAGGGGTTGGATTTTTGCCAAGGGTGTCCGCAAGCCCAATAGCGTCCTTGGTGTGCTTTGCCATCAAAACTTCCCGGGGTTTGTTACATTGCCCAGTCGGGAGCGAGAGGTTGGAATGACCTGGGAGCACTACTTGGGTGCCCCGGCCCCGCCGGAGGTGGAGATCGACGGTGTTTTGTGCCACACGAGGGCCGACATGGTGATCCGACAGTTCTGGCTAATTTCTCCTTTACACAATTATAAATAAACCATAGCTAGTTATTGTACTAATCAGTGTTGTCTCGTTTGCAGACCTACTACAGGTGTGAGGAGGGATACGAGGAGGACGCGGCAAAGGTTATCGATACCGAATGTCGCCGCCTACTTCAAAACTTTTGGCACGAGGTTCGGGTGCAGGCTGTTCGAGACTACTATGCCTCATGGCGTATTAGGAAGGACAAGGTGAAGTGCCGCGATTCTAAGATGGAGAAGGAGCATTACATGAAGGTAATTACATATTATTAAGGCTTTGTAGTTAGTTTACTTGATTTGGTTCTTACGCGCTCAAATTTATCTTTATTAACTTAGGTGCCCCCAAGATGGTGTGTGGATAAGATAGATTGCTGGGGGCCTTGGTGGATCAGTGGTGCTCCGAAACGTGGGAGGCCAGCCACAACAACGCCAAGGAGAGGCGTGGCAAAATGGTTGGTGTGCCACACCATCAAGGGAGCGTCAACTTAATCCAATTTGGCGAGAACTGGGTATGTGGTTTGCTTCATGCCTCATGCAATTCAATCTTAATGTTATCTTGAGCCCTTTACTAATACAATTTTCCTCTCTCTCTCTTTTAGGCGTATCACAATAAGACGGAGGTGCCACAGATGTATGACCTATATGCGATGGCCCATATTGCCTCGTACAAGAAGGTCAAGGCATTCTCTGAGTCTGACGTCGAGCATCCAGAAAACTTCACCAACATCTCCTCCCACCACAAGCTTGTGAAGTACAGAGATCATGGGAAGGCGAGGAACAGGGAGGACTTTAACCCAAGCGAGGGGCCTATTGATCCAGAGCTGGTGATGATAGCTGGCAATGGGAGGCCCCATGGCTCGATCACCATTGGAGACTGCCTTATATGTAGTACTAGCACTCTCCGGCAGATAAAGGCACGCCAAACGAGCTCCTGTCCTGAGATAACACCTCGTCCACGGCCATTCGAGCTCGCCATCGAGGTTAGTTTAATGGACTCAACTATCTTTCTGCATTATGTTGTGCGTGGGAACCAATATGATTACAATGCTAACAATGAGTTCTATTGCAGGCTGCTATTCTAAAAGAGAGAGATGCAATGGAGGCGGCTTTGGCGGAGAAGGATAAGGAGATGAAGGACCTGGAGGAGAGGACGACTGCATTGCTGGAGGCGGAGAGGGCACAGAATGATGCGTCTAACAGGGCCATGTACGAGCTCTTCGTGGTGAGTTTCTTCTTCATATTACTTAAAATCTTGTATTTTAATGTCCGTTTCATTAATAACTAAAAAGTTTGACTTGTCGAAACCAAATGTACAGTCTATGTGCGAGAAGACCGGCCAAGTCCCTCCGGCGATGCCAGTCACTAACATGGCGGGGACGGTCAGTTTCATTTAAATGTAGTGATCTTAAGAGTGTCATCATGCTAACGACACATTGCAAACGATGTTTGGTGCAGAATATCTCCCGAAACGCATCGCATGACCCTTCTACAATGGAGCCTTCTCTAGGTGAAACAAGACAGAGCCACCGTGCTTCACCGTTGTGATGACGATAATGGTATGTTTGGTGAGAAGAAGTCGAAGAAGAGAAGAATAATGAGAAGGAGGAAGAAGAAGGAGAAGAAGCTCCTTCTCCTTCTTCTTCTCCTTCTGCTCCTCCTCCTCCTCCTTCTTCTTTTACTTCTCCTTCTTCTCCTTCTCCTTCTTCTTCCCTTCCACCTAAATGACATAATTAGCTTAGTTAGCTCCAAAATGGCCTATTTAATAAAAAATGACCTATACTTACCTAATTTCCTCCAAAATGACATAATTAGCTCCAAAAAGGCATAACTAGCTAATTTAGCCGAACAAGAGGACAAGAGGAGAAGAAAGAGGAAAAATGAAAAGAAGGAAGAAGAAGAAGAGAAGAAGAGAAGAATAAGGAGAAGGAGAAGGAGGAAGAAGAAGGAGAAGAAGGAGGAGAGAAGCTCCTTCTCCTTCTTCTCCTCCTTCTCCTTCTTCTTGTCCTTCTTCTTTTCTTCTTCTTCTCATGTTCCTTCTCCTTCTCCTTCTCCTCCTCCTCCTTCTTCTTTTTTTACTTCTCCTTCTTCTTCTCTTCTTGCTTCTTCTCTTTCTTCTTCTACGTAGCTTACACTCATCCAACAAAGACTAAATTAGCTAATTATCCTACAAAATGACATAATTAGCTTACTTAGGTGAAAACATCATAAGAACCTTGGTTAGCTCATTAAAATGACTAATTTAGCTCGAAAATGAAATAATAAGCTCAAAATGGCATAAGAACCTTGGTTAGCTCATGAATATTATATACTTGGCTTCCACCTAAATGACATAATTAGCCAATTTAGCTCCAAAATGCCTTAATAATCATAGTTGGCTCCAAAATGAAATATTTTACCCAAGTTAGCTCTAGAATGGCTTATACTTGGCTTGGCTTCCACCTAAATGACATAATTAGCCAATTTAGCTCCAAAATGCCTTAATAATCATAGTTGGCTCCAAAATGACATATTTTACACAAGTTAGCTCTAGAATGGCCTATACTTAGCTTTGGCTTCCACCAAAATGACATAATTAGCTTAGTTAGCTCCAAAATGGCCTATTTAATAAAAAATGTCCTATACTTACCTAATTATCCTCCAAAATGACATAATTAGCTCCAAAAAGGCATAATTAGCTAATTTAGCCCGAACAAGAGGACAAGAGGATAAGAAAGAGGAAAAATGAAAAGAAGGATGAAGAAGAAGAGAAGAAGAAGGAGAAGGAGGAAGAAGAAGGAGAAGAAGGAGAAGAAGGAAGAGAGAAGTTCCTTCTCCTTCTCCTTCTCCTTCTTCTTTTCTTCTTCTTCTCCTCTTCCTTCTCCTTCTCCTTCTCCTCCTCCTCCTCCTCCTCCTTCTTCTTCTTTTTATTCTCCTTCTTCTCCTTCTTCTTCTCTTCTTGCTTCTTGTCTTTCTTCTTCTACGTAGCTTATTTTCCCCAAAAAAGACATAGTTAGCTAATTATCCTCCAAAATGACATAATTAGCTTAGTTAGTTAAACAACACAAGAACCCTGGTTAGCTCATTGAAATGACTAATTTAAATCCAAAATGACATAATAAGCTCAAAATGCATTAATAATCATAGTTCGCTACAAAATGACATATTTTATCCAAGTTAGCTCTAGAATGACCTATACTTAGCTAAGTTCTCTCCTAAATGACATAATAAGGTTATGTAGCTCCAAGATGACCTATTCCACCTAACTTAGCTATTAAATGGCCTATACTTAGCTAAGTTCTCTCCGAAATAACCTATACTTCTGTTCTTCATCTACTCTTGTTCTTCTAACTTTCTTGTTTGCCATTTTGCAGATTACATCCACTTCACGGGAAGCTTGGATTATATTGATGGAATGCTTGAATATGGTTTCTTCTACCATGGCTTCACGGAAGCTTTGATTGAAACTATTGTAGTATATGGATATATATGAAACTTTGTATGCATGGATGAAACTGGTGTAATATATGGTTTGGTACGGATGCAACTTGCATAGTATGTATCTATTATATATATATCCTGATTATTTTAGTATGGTTATGAGTACGGAAAAAAAATATCTGTGTAAAATATATATATATATATATCCTGATTATAGTGAAAATTGCTGGATATAATAGGAAGTAAAATAAAGGGGGGCTGTTTTGAATCTTTGCCGTCCGCCCACCGATGGCAAAGGCCCTAGGGCAGACGACAAAGGCTCAAAACAGCCTGGCTGAACCACGCTGGGAGCGCCACTTTGCCGTCGGCCTAGAACACGGTTGACGGCAGAGAGGGGTGGGCTGACGGCAAAGGGGGGTGGGCTGATGGCAAAGGTGGCAGGAGAGAGAGGCTATCAGTGCCCCTTTGCTGTCAGCCCACCCATGGCTGACGGCAAAGGGGGTAGGGCAGACGGCAAAGTGGGTAGGGTAGACGGCAAACAGAAGGTGGGCCCAGCAACCTGCCGTTAGAACTTGACGGGAGCATTTGCGGATCTACCATCCCATTTTTTTGCCGGCAGCCCACCCATGGCAAAGATTCTTTGCCGTCCGCCTTACTAAAGCTGACGACAAATAACCTCTTCACCGGATATTTTTTTGCCGTCTAGTTTGCCGTTAGCTGACGGCCAGCAAAGCCTTTGCCGTCCGGTATTCCCCCCTTTGCCGTCAGCCACGGCAGACGGCAAAGTCTCAGGTTCCTGTAGTGAGGGCGTCTCATAAGGATCTCCAAAGGGAAAATGATTCCTTACTAACTCAATAGATCAGTATCGCTCAGGAAGAATTGGTTCCACCTTGATTGAAATTCATCGAATGTGAAACTGTTAATTATTCACCTGAATGTTCAAATGCTTCTATTGATGCAAATTCTTCAACTATTCCAGTGGTCACAAATTTCTCATCTGAGGATACCACAAGTATCACTGACGAAAATGCAGGGTTGAAGGAATTGTATGTGACACGCATGTACAAAAGTCTCAAAGAGCATCAAACCCTTTGCAATGTCCTCAAAAAGCAGATCCTAAACAGGAACCCTATGAAAGAGGGTATTGCATTTGAGAGGAAAATCAATGCCGATGGATCTTACTGGACACCTGAGCAGTACCCCAAAACCTCATGGGTTGTTGCAAAAGGACCTCGTGTAGATCCATCCAATTTATCTGGCTTTACTTGTGAAACTTCATATTCCTCTCATGAGTCACTTGATTCCAACTACAAACTCTTCAACAATCACAAAGGTGACGTATTTGCTAGATCTATTGGAACTAAGTGCAGGAATAGTTCACCTAGGAAGAAAATTTGGGTTCCCAAGAACTGCTTAGAAAATCTTCAAGTGAATGTCCTCACGACACCATGCATGAAGAACATGAACCCCAGATCAAATTTCTCGTATGGACCAAAGTCTTCACTTGGACCAAATTCCTCAAATGGTCAAACTATCATTCTCGTGCTAATGCATCGGTTTCGTAGGGAAAACCTAAGAGTTCTGAATATGTGCATTATTCTTCAAATCATTATGTTCGTAAGTCCTCGAAGAATTTCTGAGCTTATTCATATGAGTACTCTAACCCGCGTCCTTTGAAACGAAGCACACTAGATTCAATGCCTTCCTTCTCATATGGTGCTCGCAGAATGATGAACTGTTTGCCACCCCTTTAGATGTGAGTGGTGAAGAAATTGAACTAATTTCTTATGCAGGGACAGGTCTCCAGATGAACTTGAACATCTGATGAATTTCCCGGAGACCTAAGGAAATGCTTGAAAGGACACAAGCTCATCATGTAGAAATGAATTTCTCATTTCTCACGTCCTCACACTACTTGCTTACTATGTTGTGTGATGAAATTTTGTCTGATGAAATTGATGTCATATTCTTCACTCTGAAGCATATGAGTTTATAAGTTGTACTAATTCATCTGCATGATGAAACTCCAAAAGCTACTGAGTGGGTCCTCGACAGTGGATGCACAAACCACATCACTGGTGACAAGAATCTACTGATGAATTTGCCACTTGCTCCATCTTGTCTGAAGCATATCACCTATGCTGACAAAGGAAAAAACAAGGTATTGCGTCCAGGTAAGGTTGCAATCTCAAAGGACAGACACATGGACAAGGTGATGCTTGTCGAATCCGTCATATTCAACCTTATGTCTGTCTCAATGCTTTGTGATCTTGATATGGTTGTCGTATTTGGAAAATATCATTATGTTGTTATCATGGAATCTGACAATTCCAAAGTCTTTAAAGGCATTAGGAGCGGAGACTTGTATATTGTTGATTTCTCTACAAGTCCTCAGCCTCCCACATTCGTACTCGCAAAGTCCTTAGAAGGCTGGATGTGGCATCTACGACTTGGACATGCTGGTATGAGGAACTTGCACACGCTCATGAAGAAAAATCACGTCGTTGGCATTGAAGGTGTCAAATTCCTCAAGGATCACCTCTGTGGTGTATGTGAGTCTAGGAAGATGACCAGATCCAAGCATCCCTCGAAGACAATCATGACCACTATCAGACCCTTTGAATTGCTTCACATGGATCTCTTTGGCCCCACTCATTACTCCACACTAACGAATTCTTCACGTTTGGATGGCTTTGTCATTGTTGATGATTACACTCATTAGTCTTGGATGCATATTATTTTGTACAAGTTTGAAGTGCAGGATGTCCTCAGATGATTTGCTTCAAGGGCCTCAACTAACTTTGCCGTCAAGATCAAGCATATCAGGAGTGATAATGGGACTGAGTTCAAGAACACCAATCTTGATAAACATCTTGATGAACTTTGTATTACTAATTAGTTATCTGTCCCATATACTCCTTAGCAGAACGACGTCGTGGAACACAAGAACAGGACTCTTGTTGAGATGTCTTGCACCATACTTGATGAATACAAGACTCCTCGTATTAGAGATCCTCACCATAGGACTCTTGTTGAGGAAATTGATAGAACATGCCACATCATCAATAGGGTATATCTTCACAAATTCTTCAAGAAGACTTCATATGAACTTATGAATGGCAAGAAACCAAATATAATTATCTCAAAGTCTTCAGTGCAAAAAGCTGGATTAGAGATCCTCACCATAGTTATAAACTTGCACCGAAAGCACATGAAGGTTTTATGGTTGGTTACAGAAACGAATCGCACACCTATAGAATCTTCAACACCTACCATCGCAAGGTTGTTGAAACTATAGATGTGTGGTTCGATGAAACCAACGACTCACAAAGAGAGCACCTGACTTCTATGCTAGATGAATAGTCTCCTAAGGATTCCATAAATCCAAAGGCTACTGAAGATGTCATACCCACTGAGGAAGTCATTCTAACAAAAGAAGACATTCATGCTGATACACCTGAAGAATATGGTGCTGAAGAAAATCCTCAGCAACGTCACCCTGCTCATCCAAGAGTTGGAAATGAAGTGCAGATTGACAAAATCATCAATGATATTAATGCACTAGGTCCCCTCACTCCCTCAAGAGCTTCACATTTGATTAACTTTTGTGGGCACTTTGGTTTTGTCACTATCATAGATCCCACCAAAGTTGATGAAGCATTCAAGGAGCCTGGGTGCATTCAAGATATGCAAGAGGAATTGCATCAAGTTAAGCTCAACAATGTGTGGGAACTTGTCAACCGGCCAGATCCTCGCAAACATAACATCATAGGTACCAAGTGTATCTACCGCAACAAGCAAGATGAAAATGGCCTTGTGGTAAGAAATAAGGGCCGTCTTGTAGCTCAAGGCTACACACAGGTTGAAGGAATTGACTTTGATGAAACTTTTACACTTGTTGCTATACTTTAAGCTATTCGCATATTGCTTGCTTATGCTAACCATCATGATATCATCTTATATCAAATGGATGTGAAAAGTGCATTCCTCAATGGTAAGCTTGAGGAAGAAGTATACGTTGCTCAACCCCTAGGTTTTGAAGACCCTAAGCATCCTGACAAAGTCTTCAGACTCAACAAGGCCCTCTATGGCCTCAAGTAGGCCCCTCGGGCATGGTACAACACTCTGAAGGAGTTCCTCATGAAGAAAGGCTTCAAACCCAGTTCACTCGACACAACTCTTTTCACTAAATCCTATGACAATGAACTGTTCAGATGCCAAATATATGTAGACGATATAATCTTATGCTGTACTAACAAACATTACACTGATGAATTTTCCTATATCATGAGTGAAGAATATCAAATGTCTATGGTGGAAGAGTTGAAATTCTTCTTGGGTCTTCAAAGTAATCAACAAGAAAATGTCATCTTCATCTCTCTAGAGAAATAACTCAAGGATGTTGTGAGGAAATTCAACATGCAAGATTGCAAAGGCGTCAAAACTCCAATGCCTTCAAAAGTCCACCTCTACACTAATGAAAATGGTAAATATTTCGATCAGAAGGTATATCGCTCCATGATTGGCTCTTTATTGTACCTATGTCCTTCTAGGCCTGATATTATGTTGAGTGTTCGCATGTGTGCTCGATTCCAAGCAACACCGAAGGTATCACACCATAAGGCTGTGAAACATATTGTTCGATACTAGCTCACATACCACGCTTGTATTATGGTATCCCAAGGGCTCAAATCTTCACCTTGTCGGATACTCTGATGCTGACTATGCTGGAGATCATGTGGATCACAAGTCAACCTTTGGCACATGTCCTTCCTCGGACGATCCTTAGTATGTTGGTCCTCGAAGAAGAAGAACTGTGTGTCACTATCTACTACTGAAGGTGAGTACATTAGTGCTGGTTCATGTTGCTCTTAGTTGTCGTGGATGAAGCAAACCCTCAAGGACTATGGCATCAAGGTGAAGAATGTGTGTCTCTATTGCGACAATGAGAGTGCCATCAAGATTTCTTACAACCTAGTTTAGCATTCCAAGACCAAGCACATCCAGATTTGTCAGCATTGTCTTTGAGATCATGTACTCATGGGTGACATCTCCATCGACCACATCCCTAGTGAAGAACAACTAGCCGATATCTTCACAAAGCCCTTGGATGAGAAGAGATTTTGCAAGTTGTTGTGTGAGCTAAATATCTTAGAATCTTTGAATGTTCTTTGAAATATGACACACATCCTAACATTTATGCAAAATTGATGACTTAGATGTGCAACACACATAATGATTTTCTTCAACCAATGAAGAATAACCCTCTCAGTGTGAAGAAATTAATGAAGAATTTGATTCTCAGAACCCTATGACAATTGTACGTGGTGTCTGAAATTATCATTCTTATACCATGGGTCATGCCACCAACCATAGTTGAAATTCTTCAAAGTTGAGTTTTTCGTCATTTTGCAAATTCTTCAAATTTTCAAATTCCTCGAGTTTGCAAATTCCTCACCTTTTCAAATTCTTAAAACTATGAAACTCATGTTCTTCATTAACTATATATATATATGAGTTTTCAATGTCCTCAACAACATTCACTTATTGCTAATTCTTCAAGTTGATTTTCATCTAAGTGAATGTGATCGGACCCTTTCCCCCTCTATGCTAAACTCAACCCAATCTGTTCACAAATTCTTCATATGCATTCTACTTTGAAACTCGTTCAAAGTCTCCACTGTGTCCTTGACAGCTGAAGAATTTGCGAACGGAAACTTTAAAATTTTCACTGTCAAAATTTTTGGTGTTTCCCGCTCAAATTGTTCTGATTACCACAACTAGATAACCCATGATCCCCCACTATCTCCATTACTCACAACATGGGTGACACATGTCGTGTGGAGGGCAAGGGTCAGGGGCAATCTTGTCTAGAATCTTTGGACAGATTGATTTTCACCTCTACAATAAATACCCCCTTCCCTTTCACTATGCTCGGGTACTCCTCACTTGTACTCTCTCCCGAGCTCCAACCTAGCGCCGCCGCTAAAGTCATCATCGCCGGTGTAGAAGAGCTTCACTGACTCGAACTCATCATCGCCATACTCACATGGGCCGCAGAAGTCTTCACCCCACCACCACTTTAGTTGTCTCCCTCTGCCAAGCTAGGGCATGGGAGATCTGGATGGACGAACTTCCTCGTTTTCTTCTCTCAGTTCGTCATGTTCTTCATCAGGGTAAATAAAATCTGTTTTTACTGCCCTTGTTTGATCTTCATGTTGTCCACAATTTTATCAAAGGTGTTTATTCTTCAAGAATCTCGTTCTAAAGCACCTTACATGTTCATAAACTTGATGTTTTTCCTAAGTTATCATTTTCTTGAAGATTCCTCAATTGTGTGGATCCTCAAAATTTGCAAAACTCTGGAACCTAAGAAAAAGAACACCTAGTAAAAATCCTCAAGACACCCATATGATGTCTTTGAACAACTTCTGAGAATGCTTATGACCTATTCAAATTCCTCGCACCTATACTCTGTTCAGAGGTACAAATAAGTCCGCTGATGAATCACTAGGTTATCATACACTTAACTCATTTGCAGCATTTTTTGAGGTGAAGTTGTGTACATCTTCAGAATCCTCAAGAGTTCAGAATCCTCAGCCGAAGAAAATGGCTGATGGGAAGAAGCCATAGAAAGGTGGAAAGAAACCTGAAGTTCAGACTGCGTGTGAGATACCTGATGACTTGTATGAGGAATATTGCACTCCAACTAAAGAAACTTACGGCAAGGAAACAACAAAGTAGAAAAAGATCCCCATAGAGAAAATTGAGAGGAGATGGGCAAAGGAGTGGAAAGAATATCGCTATGTCACTCCCAAGTATATGAAGAAATTCATAGTTAAACCCCCTTGCAATAGGCCACCCTTGGCTTCGAACCAAACTGCTGATCCCACAAGTCACAAAACTGGTGATGACTTTCCACATGAATGGGAAAGACAACAAGCCAAGATGGCAAAGAAAGCAAAAGAGGCTGTCAAGAAATTCAATGAAGACCCTCCTGCTGCTGCCACTGCCGGAGCCTCTGCTAGTCCTCCGAAGAAATCTATTGTGAACAAATATGTTGTGAAGTCAAAATCTTCAACATCAAAATCATCACTTCAGATTCCAGAAGCCAAGTCTTCAAAGGCCTCAGCCTGGTTTAGTAGCCGCTTAGTCTTCTGATGTTGCCACAAAGTCCTCATCACCTGTGCACCTTGCATCTTATTAGAGAACATAGGGCTTCTCAATTGCTTCAAGGGTCTCTGCAAGTCCCCCTGCTCAAGCACAGTCTTCAAGAAGTCCTACTATGTTAAAGCTAAAGAAAACTGTTGGACGAGGTCAAAGACCAAGTCCTCACACTAGCAAAGCTATAGTGAATGTACCCTCAGGATCTGAGGCTGATGATGAGGCTGATGATGAAGCACTGGAAGAAATCATTAGAGAAATTCAGCAAAAGGCTATAATAGCCAAAGGCAGCTTTGTTCCTCTTATGCTGGATCCCAAGATGATCCTCAACTTCATTGATATATGGCCTGAGGATCCCATCACCCCACTTTTCTCACTCAACCGACCTCTTGGTGTGGACCATGTCCTCACTCACTTCATAGCTGAGGAAAAATGGAAAAGAGATCAAGCTCTGAGATATAAGAGGAGCAGGGATCGAAAAGGAAAATTTCTGATGAATAATGTTATGAATTTGGCTCCAAATCAACTTATCACTATTCAGTCTGAAATTCGCTACCTCTCCGAGGAACAAGACAAATATGATGCTGAATGGAAGGGCACCAAAGTGAGATTTGGCAAGGTGTCCCAAGCTGCTGTTAATGAACATAAATCAAGTGTTGCAGCTTGATTACAACCAAAAATTCCTCAGGCTGAAGAATCTGCTCAGCCTGTTGAAGAAACTGCTCCCGCAGCTGAAGAAACTGCTCAGTTCTGATGACTCGAAGAAAAAGAAGAAATCTTCAAAATCCTCATCTGCAAAGTCCTAATCTTCAAAGTCCTTAATGCACAAGAACAATGGTTCCAGAGAGGCTTGGACTTTCATTTGCAAGGAAATGGACTCAGAAGAAGAGTCTGAAGAATGTGAAGAAGAGGAAGAATCTGAGGTGGAATATGAATCTGGTGTCGCTAGCCTTGCTCTCACTACAACTTTCGTCAGCAAGTCTATGTTCAATGATGAAGAAAATGACTAGTCCAATGACTCTGACCTCAGCAGTGATGATTATGCTCCCACCTATTGCTTCATGTCTAAAGGTTCAAAGGTACATAAGCATCAATCCTCCTCTGAATCAAGTGCTGGTGAATCTGATGAATTTGTGAAACCTAGCTATGCCAAACTTGCTAATATTATTACTAGGCAACAAAGTGCACTTGAAAAGCTTTAGAAAATGCTAGAAAAAAGCAATGATCTCTTGAATGAGGACCTGGATCGGACTCGAATTCTGTCTGACGATCTCAAAAGTCTTCAGACAATGTATGATAACATTCAAAGTCATCATAATTCTCTCTTAGCCGATCATGAGAAGCTTTCTTATGAATTTCTTCAAGGAAAGCAAGATCTTGAGAAACTAAGGGTGTGTCATGAGGATCTCCGAATTGAAAATGATTCCTTACTGACTCAATAGATCAGTACCGCTCAGGAAGAATTTGTTCCACCTTGATTGAAATTCATCGAATGTGAAACTGTTAATTATTCACCTGAATGTTCAAATGCTTCTATTGCTGCAAATTCTTCAACTATTCCAGTGGTCACAAATTTCTCATCTGAGGATACCACAAGTATCACTGACGAAAATGCAGGGTTGAAGGAATTGTATGTGACAGGCATGTACAAAAGTCTCAAAGAGCATCAAACCCTTTGCGATGTCCTCAAAAAGCAGATCCTAAACAAGAACCCTATGAAAGAGGGTATTGCATTTGAGAGGAAAATCAATGCCGATGGATCTTACTGGACACCTGAGCAGTACCCCAAAACCTCATGGGTTGCTACAAAAGGACCTCCTATAGATCCATCCAATTTATCTGGCTTTACTTGTGAAACTTCATATTCCTCTGATGAGTCACTTGACTCCAACTACAAACTCTTCAAAAATCAGAAAGGTGACGTATTTGCCAGATTTGTTGGAACTAACTGCAGGAACAGTTCACCTAGGAAGAAAATCTGGGTTAACAAGAGATGCTTACAAAATCTTCAAGTGAATGTCCTCACGACACCACGCATGAAGAACATGAACCCAAGATCAAATTCCTCATATGGACCAAAGTCTTTACTTGGACCAAATTCCTCATATGGACCAAAGTCTTTACTTGGACCAAATTCCTCAAATGGTAAAAAATATCGTTCTCGTACTAATGCATCTGTTTCACAGGGAAAACCTAAGAGTTCTGAATATGTGCATTATTCTTCAAATCATTATGTTCATAAGTCCTCGAAGAATTTCTGAGCTTATTCATACGAGTACTCTAAACCGCGTCCTTTGAAACGAAGCACACTAGATTCAATGCCTTCCTTCTCATATGGTGCTCGCAGAATGATGAACTGTTTGCCACCCCTTTAGATGTGAGTTGGGAAGAAATTGAACTAATTTCTTATCTGGGGACAGGTCTCCAGATGAACTTGAACATCTGATGAATTTCCTGGAGACCTGAGGAAATGCTTGAAAGGACACAAGCTAATCATGTAGAAATGAATTCCTCATTTCTCACGTCCTCACATTACTTGCTTACTATGTTGTGTGATGAAATTTTGTCTGATGAAATTGATGTCATATTCTTCACTCTGAAGCATATGAGTTCATAAGTTGTACTAATTCATCTGCATTATGAAACTCCAAAAGCTACTGAGTGGGTCCTTGACAGTGGATGCACAAACCACATCACTAGTGACAAGAATCTACTGATTGCCATTTGCTCCATCTTGTCTAAAGCATATCACCTATGCTGACAAAGGAAAAAGAGATGTTTCGGGTCTAGGTAAGGTTGCAATCTCAAAGGACAAACACATGGACAAGGTGATGCTTGTCGAATCCCTTGTATTCAACCCTATGTCTGTCTCAATGCTTTGTGATCTTGATATGGTTGTCATATTTGGAAAATATCATTGTGTTGTTATCATTGAATCTGACAATTCGAAAGTCTTTGAAGGCATTAGGAGGGGATACTTGTATATTTTTGATTTGTCTACAGGTCCTCAGCCTCCCACATTCGTACTTGCAAAGTCCTAAGAAGGCTGGATGTGGCATCTATGACTTGGACATGCTGGTATGAGGAACTTGCACACGCTCGTGAAGAAAAAGACGTCCTTGGCATTGAAGGTGTCAAATTCCTCAAGGATCACCTATGTGGTGTATGTGAGTCTAGGCAGATGACCAGATCCAAGCATCACTCGAAGACAATCATGACCAATTCCCGACCCTTTGACTTGCTTCACATGGATCTCTTTCGCCCCGCTCATTACACCACACTAACAAATTCTTCAAGTTTGGATGGCTTTGTCATTGTTGATGATTACACTCATTAGACTTGGGTGCATATTATTCTGTACAAGTCTGAAGTGCAGGATGTCGTCAGATGATTTGCTTCAAGGGCCTCAACTAACTTTGCCGTCAAGATCAAGCTTATCAGGAGTGATAATGGGAATGAGTTCAAGAACACCAATCTTGATGAACTTGTTATTACTAATTAGTTATCTTTCCCATATACTCCTTAGCAGAACAACGTCGTGGAACACAAGAACAAGACTCTTGTTGAGATGGTTTGCACCATGCTTGATGAATACAAGACTCCTCGTATTAGAGATTCTCACCATAGGACTCTTGTTGAGGCAGTTGATACAACATGCCACATCATCAACAGGGTATATCTTCACAAATTCTTCAAGAAGACTTCATATGAACTTATGACTGGCAAGAAACCAAATGTAAGTTATCTGAAAGTCTTCGGTGCAAAATGCTAGATTAGAGATCCTCACCATAGTTCTAAACTTGCACCGAAAGCACATGAAGGTTTTATGCTTTGTTATGGAAAGGTCTCGCACACCTATAGATTCTTCAACGCCTACCACCACAAGGTTGTTGAAACTATAGATGTGTGGTTCGATGAAACTAATGACTCATAAAGAGAGCACCTGCCTTCTATGCTAGATGAACAGTCTCCTAAGGATTCCATAAATCTAAAGGCTACTGAAGATGTCATACCCACTGAGGAAGTCATTCCGACGAAAGAAGACTTTCATGCTGGTACACCTGAAGAATATGGTGCTAAAGAAAATCCTCAGCAACGTCACCCTGCTCATCCAAGAGTTGGAAATGAAGTGTAGGTTGACAAAATCATCAATGATATTAATGCACCAGGTCCCCTCACTCCCTCAAGAGCTTCACATTTGACTAACTTTTGTGGGCACTTTGGTTTTGTCTCTATCATAGATCCCACCAAAGTTGATGAAGCATTCAAGGAGCCTGGGTGGATTCAAGATATGCAAGAGGAATTGCATCAAGTCAAGCTCAATAATGTGTGGGAAGTTATCAACCACCCAAATCCTCGCAAGCATAACATCATAGGTACCAAGTGGATCTACCGCAACAAGCAAGATGAAAATGGCCTTTTGGTAAGAAATAAGGCTTGTCTTGTAGCTCAAGGCTACACACAGGTTGAAGGAATTGAGTTTGATGAAACTTTTACACTTGTTGCTATACTTTAAGCTATTCGCATATTGCTTGCTTATGCTAACCATCATGATATCATCTTATATCAAATGAATGTGAAAAGTGCATTCCTCAATGGTAAGCTTGAGGAAGAAGTATACGTTGCTCAACCCCTAGGTTTTGAAGACCCTAAGCATCCTAACAAAGTCTTCAGACTCAACAAGGCCCTCTATGGCCTCAAGTAGGCCGCTCGGGCGTGGTACGACACTCTCAAGGAGTTCCTCATGAAGAAAGGCTTCAAACCGGGTTCACTCGACCCAACTCTTTTCACTAAATCCTATGACAATGAACTGTTCATATGCCAAGTATATGTAGACGATATAATCTTTGGCTATACTGACAAACATTACAGTGATGAAGTTTCCTATATGATGAGTGAATAATATCAAATGTCTATGGTGGAAGAGTTGAAATTCTTCTTGGATCTTAAAATTAATCAACAAGACAATGTCATCTTCATCTCTCAAGAGAAATAACTCAAGGATGTTGTGAGGAAATTCGACATGCAAGATTGCGAAGGCGTCAAAACTCCAATGCCTTCAAAAGGCCACCTCTACATTGATGAAAATGGTAAACATTTTCATCAAATGGTATATCGCTCCATGATTGGCTCTTTATTGTATCTATGTGCATCTAGGCCTGATATTATGTTGAGTGTTTGCATGTGTGCTCGATTCCAAGGAACACCGAAGGTATCACACCATAAGGCTGTGAAACATATTCTTCAATACTTAGCTCAGATACCAATGCTTGGATTATGGTATCCCAAGGGCTCAAATCTTCACCTTGTCGGATACACTGATGCTGACTATGCTTGAGGTCATGTGGATCACATGTCAACCTTAGGCACATGTCCTTTCCTCGGATGATCCATAGTATGTTGGTCCTCGAAGAAGCAGAACTGTGTGTCACTATCTACTACTGAAGCTGAGTACATTGCTGCTGGTTCATGTTGCGCTTAGTTGTTGTGGATGAAGCAAACCCTCAAGGACTATGGCATCAAGGTGAAGAATGTGCCTCTCTATTGCGACAACAAGAGTGCCATCAAGATTTCTTACAACCTAGTTCAACATTCCAAGACCAAGCACATCCAGATTTGTCATCATTGTCTTTGAGATCATGTACTCAAGGGTGACATCTCCATCGACCACATCCCTAGTGAAGAACAACTGGCCAATATCTTTACAAAGCCCTTGGATGAGAAGAGATTTTTCAAGTTGCAGTGTGAGCTAAGTATCTTAGAATCTTTGAATGTTCTTTGAAAAAGGACACACATCCGAACATTTATGCAAAATTGATGACTTAGATGTGCAACACACATAATGATTTTCTTCAATCAATGAAGACTAACCCTCTGAGTGTGAAGAAATTAATGAAGAATTTGATTCTCTGAACCCTATGAAAATTGTACGTGGTGTCTGAAATCATCATTCTTATACCGTGGGTCATGCCACCACCCATAGTTGAAATTCTTCAAAGTTCTGTTTTTCGTCATTTTGCAAATTCTTCAAATTTTCAAATTCCTCGAGTTTGCAAATTCCTCAACTTTTCAAATTGATCAACTTTTCAAATTCTTAAAACTATGAAACTCTTGTTCTTCATTAACTATATATATATATATTTGAGTTTTCAATGTCCTCAACAACATTCACTTATTGCTAATTCTTCAAGTTGATTTTCATCTAAGTGAATGTGATCGGACCCTTTCCCCCTCTATGCTAAACTCAACCCAGTCTGTTCACAAATTCTTCATATGTGTTCTACTTTGAAACTCATCCAAAGTCTTCACTGTGTCCTTGACAGCTGAAGAATTTGCAAACGGAAACTTAAAAAATTTCACTGTCAAAATTTTTGGTGTTTCCCGCTCAAATCGTTCTGATTCCCACAACTAGATAACCCACGATCCCCCAGTATCTCCACTACTCAGAACATGGGTGACACATGTCGTGTGGAGAGCAAGGGTCAGGGGCAATCTTGTCCAGAATCTTTGGACAGATTGATTTTCACCTCTACAATAAATACCCCTTCCCTTTCATTGTGCTCGGTTACTCCTCACTTCTACTCTCTCCCGAGATCCAACCTAGCGCCGCCGCTAAAGTCATCATTGCCGGTGTGGAAGAGCTTCACTGACTCGAACTCGTTTCACCGTACTCACATGGGCCGCCGAAGTCTTCACCCCACCACCACTTTAGTTTTCTCCCTCTGCCAAGCTAGGGCATGGGAGATCTGGATGGACGAACTTCCTCGTTTTCTTCTCTCAGTTCATTGTATTCTTCATAAGGGTAAATAAAATCTGTTTTTACTGCCCTTGTATGATATTCATGTTGTCCACACTTTCCTCAAAGGTGTTTATTCTTCAAGAATCTCATTCTAAAGCACCTTACATGTTCATAAACTTGATGTTTTTCCTAAGTTATCATTTTCTTCAAGATTCCTCAATTGTGTGGATCCTCAAAATTTGCACAACTCTGGAACCTAAGACACCCATATGATGTATTTGCAAAACTTCTGAGAATGCTTATGACCTGTTCAAATTCCTCGCACCTATACTCTGTTCACAGGTACAAACATGTCCGCCGATGAATCACTAGGTTATCATCAACTTAACTCATTTGCAACATTTTTTTAGGAGAAGTTGTGTATATCTTTAGAATCCTCAAGAGTTCGGAATCCTCAGCCGAAGAAAATGGCTGATGGGAAGAAGCCATAGAAAGGTGGAAAGAAACATGAAGTTTAGACTGCGTTTGAGATACCTAATGACTTGTATGAGGAATATTGCACTCCAAATGAAGAAACTTATAGCAAGGAAACTACACAGCAGAAAAAGATTCACATAGAGAAAATTGAGAGGAGATGGGCAAAGGAGTGGAAAGAATATCGCTATGTCACTCCCAAGTACATGAAGAAATTCATAGTTAAACCCCCTTGCAATAGGCCACCCTTGGCTCCGAACGAAACTGCTGATCCCACAGGTCTCAAGACTGGTGATGACTTTCCTCATGAATGGGAAAGAGAACAAGCCAAGCTGGCGAAGAAAGCGAAAGAGGCTGTGAAGAAATTCAATGAAGACCCTCCTGCTGCTGCCACTGCCGGAGCCTCTGCTAGTCCTCCGAAGAAATCTATTGTGACCAAATATGTTGTGAAGTCAAAATCTTCAACTTCAAAATCATCACTTCAGATTCCTGAAGCAAAGTCTTCAAAGGCCTCAGCCACTGGTTCAGTAGCCGCTCAGTCTTCTGATGTTGCCGCAAAGTCCTCATCACCTGTGCACCTTGCATCTTATCAGAGAAATAGGGCTTCTCAATTTCTTCAAGGGTCTTTGCAAGTCCCTCTACTCAAGCACAATCTTCAAGAAGTCCTACTATGTTAAAGCTAAAGAAAACTGTTGGACGAGGTCAAAGACCAAGTCCTCACACTAGCAAAGCTATAGTGAATGTACCCTCAGGATCTGAGGATTATGATGAGGCTGATGATGAAGCACTGGAAGAAATCATCAGAGAAATTCAGCAAAAGGCTATAATAGCCAAAGGGAGCTTTGTTCCTCTTATGCTGGATCCCAAGATGATCCTCAACTTCATTGATATATGGCATGAGGATCCCATCACCCCACTTTGCTCACTCAACCTACCAATTGGTGTGGACCATGTCCTCACTCACTTCATAGCTGAGGAAAAATGGAAAAGAGATCAAGATCTAAGATATAAGAGGAGCAGGGCTCGAAAAGGAAAATTTCTGAGGAATAATGTTATGAATTTGGCTCCAAATCAACTCATCACTGTTCAGTCTGAAATTCGCTACCTCTTTGAGGAACAAGACAAATATCATGCTGAATGGAAGGGCACCAAAGTGAGAGTTGTCAGAGCGGCCCAAGCTGCCGTTAATGAACATAAATCAAGGGTTGCAGCTTGATTACAACCAAAAATTCCTCAGGCTGAAGAATCTCTTCAGCATGTTGAAGAAACTGCTCCCGCAGCTGAAGAAACTGCTCAGTTCTGATGACTCGAAGAAAAAGAAGAAATCTTCAAAATCCTCATCTGCAATGTCCTCATCTTCAAAGTCCTCAATGCACAAGAAGAATGGTTCTAGAGAGGCTCGGGATTTCATTTGCAGCGAAATGGACTCAGAAGAAGAGTTTGAAGAATATGAAGAAGAGGAAGAATCTGAGGTGGAATCTGAATCTGGTGTCGTTAGCCTTGCTCTCACTACAACTTTCGTCAGCAAGTCTATGTTCAATGATGAAGAAAATGACTACTCCAACGACTCTGACGTCAGCAATGATGATTATGCTCCCACCTATTGCTTCATGTCTAAAGGTTCAAAGGTACATAAGCATCAATCCTCCTCTGAATCAAGTGCTGGTGAATCTGATGAATATGTGAAACCTAGCTATGCCAAACTTGCTAATATTATTACTAGGCAACAAAGTGCACTTGAAATGCTTTAGAAAATGCTAGAAAAAAGCAATGATCTCTTGAATGAGGATCTAGATCGGACTCAAACATTGTTTGACGATCTCAAAAGTCTTCAGACAAAGTATGCTAATATTCAAAGTCATCATAATTCTCTCTTAGCCGATCATGAGAAGCTTTCTGATGAACTTCTTTAAAGAAAGCAAGATCTTGAGAAACTAAGGGTGTGCCATGAGGATCTCCGAAGGGAAAACGATTCCTTACTGACTCAATAGATCAGTACCGCTCAGGAAGCATTTGTTCCACCTTGATTAAAGTTCATCGAATGTGAAACTGTTAATTATTCACCTGAATGTTCAAATGCTTCTACTGCTGCAAATTCTTCAACTATTCCAGTGGTCACAAATTTCTCACCTGAGGATACCACAAGTATCACTGACAAAAATGCATGGTCGAAGGAATCGTATGTGATAGGCATGTACAAAAGTCTCAAAGAGCATCAAACCCTTTGCGATGTCCTCAAACAGCAGAGCCTAAACACGAACCCTATGAAAGAGGGTATTGCATTTGAGAGGAAAATCAATGCCAATGGATCTTACTGGACACCTGTGCAGTACCCCAAAACCTCATGGGTTGCTGCAAAAGGACCTCCTGTAGTTCATCCAATTTATCTGGCTTTACTTGTGAAACTTCATATTCCTCTGATGAGTCACTTGACTCCAACTACAAACTCTTCAAAAATCAGAAAGGTGACGTATTTGCCAGATTTGTTGAAACTAACTTCAGGAACAGTTCACCTAGGAAGAAAATCTGGGTTCCCAAGAGCTGCTTACAAAATCTTCAAGTGAATGTCCACACGACACCACACATGAAGAACATGAACCCAGATCAAATTCCTCATATGGACCAAAGTCTTCACTTGGACCAAATTCCTCAAATGGTAAAAAATATCATTCTCGTGCAAATGCATCTGTTTCGCAGGGAAAACCTAAGAGTTCTGAATATGTGCCTTATTCTTCAAATCATTATGTTCATAAGTCCTCGAAGAATTTCTGAGCTTATTCATATGAGTACTCTAACCCGCGTCCTTTGAAACGAAGCGCACTAGATTCAATGCCTTCCTTCTCATATGGTGCTCGCAGAATGATGAACTGTTTGCCACCCCTTTAGATGTGAGTGGTGAAGAAATTGAACTAATTTCTTATGCAGGGACAGGTCTCCAGATGAACTTGAACATCTGATGAATTTCCTGGAGACCTGAGGAAATGCTTGAAAGGACACAAGCTAATCATGTAGAAATGAATTCCTCATTTCTCACCTCCTCACACTACTTGCTTACTATGTTGTGTGATGAAATTTTGTCTGATGAAATTGATGTCATATTCTTCACTCTGAAGTATATGAGTTCATAAGTTGTACTAATTCAACTGCATGATGGAACTCCAAAAGCTACTGAGTGGGTCCTCGATAGTGGATGCACAAACCACATCATTGGTGACAAGAATCTACTGATGAATTTGCCATTTGCTCCATCTTGTCTAAAGCATATCACCTATGCTGACAAAGGAAAAAGTTAGGTATTGGGTCTAGGTAAGGTTGCAATCACAAAGGACAAACACATGGACAAGGTGATGCTTGTCGAATCCCTCGTATTCAACCTTATGTCTGTCTCAATGCTTTGTGATCTTGATATGGTTGTCGTATTTGGAAATTATCATGTGTTGTTACAATGGAATCTGACAATTCCAAAGTCTTTGAAGGCATTAGGAGCGGAGACTTGTATATTCTTGATTTCTCTACAGGTCCTCAGCCTCCCACATTCGTACTTGCAATGTCCTTAGAAGGCTGGATGTGACATCTACGACTTGGACATGCTGGTATGAGGAACTTGCACACGCTCGTGAAGAAAAAGCACATCATTGGCATCAAGGATCACCTCTGTGGTGTATGTGTGTCTAGGAAGATGACCAGATCCAAGCATCGCTCGAAGACAATCATGACCATTTCTCGACCCTTTGAATTGCTTCACATGGATCTCTTTGGCCCCACTCATTACTCCACACTAACAAATTCTTCCTGTTTGGATGGTTTTGTCATTGTTGATGATTACACTCATTAGACTTGGGTGCTTATTATTCTGTACAAGTCTGAAGTGCAGGATGTCTTCAAATGATTTACTGCAAGGGCCTCAACTAACTTTGCCGTCAAGATCAAGCATATCAGGAGTGATGATGGGACTGAGTTCAACAACACCAATCTTGATGAATATCTTGATGAACTTGTTATTACTAATTAGTTATCTGTCCCATATACTCCTTAGTAGAACGGCGTCGTGGAACACAAGAACAGGACTCTTGTTGAGATGGCTTGCACCATGCTTGATGAATACAAGACTCCTCGTATTAGAGATCCTCACAATAGGACTGTTGTTGAGGCAACTGATACAACATGCCACATCATCAATAGGGTATATCTTCACAAATTCTTCAAGAAGACTTCATATGAACTTATGACTGGCAAGAAACCAAATATAATTATCTCGAAGTCTTCGGTGCAAAAAGCTGGATTACAGATCCTCACCAAAGTTATAAACTTGCACCGAAAGCACATGAAGGTTTTATGCTTGGTTACAGAAAGGAATCGCACACCTATAGAGTCTTCAACACCTACCACCGCAAGGTTGTTGGAACTATAGATGTGTGGTTCGGTGAAACTAAGGACTCACAAAGAGAGCACCTGCCTTCTATGCTAGATGAACAGTCTCCTAAGGATTCCATCAATCTAAATGCTACTGAAGATGTCATACCCACTGAGGAAGTCATTCCGACGAAAGAAGACATTCATGCTTATACACCTGAAGAATATGGTGCTAAAGAAAATCCTCAGCAACGTCACCCTGCTCATCCAAGAGTTGGAAATGAAGTGCAGATTGACAAAATCATCAAAGATATTAATGCATCAGGTCCCCTCACTCCGTCAAGAGCTTCACATTTGACTAACTTTTTTGGGCACTTCGGTTTTGTCTCTATCATAGATCCCACCAAAGTTGATGAAGCATTCAAGGAGCCTGAGTGGATTCAAGATATGCGAGAGGAATTGCATCAAGATATGCAAGAGAAATTCAGGATGCTGAAGAACATGCCAGGACAACCTCCACTGTTGTGCCTGAAGAAATTGCCAGGCTATCTAAAGTTTTTGCTGCGCCTAAGGAAATTGAGACCACAAGGGCGACTACATCAGTTGCGCCTGAAGAAAATGCTTCTTCTTAACCCTCTACAGAAACAATAAAATCATCAAGGGTGAAGATCATCAACCTTCCTTCTACATCAGAAGCGAAGAAAACCAAGGCTGCAGAGAAGAAGGCACTGAAAAGAAAAGCATCAACTTCTGGTTCCTCAGTAGTGAAGATATTGAAGGCAGTGCCAAGTTCTCCAACAAAACCATTTGACGCAACACCTATCAGCTCCGTGCCATCCTATGAAATTGTGCCATTTGTTGTTGACTATGTTATCCCAAATGATGATGAAGAACAAAAGGATCAATCTACTGCTACCTTAGAATAGATTGATGAATAAATTGAAGTGGAAACAAATGCTTCAACTCCAAACGTATCATCGCGCCAGCATCAATTGACTGCGGAAGAGGCCGACATTGAAGAAATTGATGAGGATGTGGACATTGGCAACACAACTCTGTCATCAATGATGAATATTGGGAAGCTGCACACCCAAATTCCCCAATGACCAGTCCTCTGTCACAGATTCCTCAGTCTCTAGCCCAGACTGAAAAAATTCATACACGATCTAATGACTTTACCGCAACTGCCACTAAAGAAATTCCAACTGCATCAGCTGAGGAAATTGTTGCTCCAGCTACCACTAAGGAAACTGCTGTTCAAATTCCTCATTCTGAAGAAGTTCCGTCGATGCCTAAGGAGATTGTGGGCCGCTTCAAGCCAAACCTTCACCCAAAGCCACAAATGCCATTCAAAGGCTCAAAGCGCCCCAAATTCATCAAGATCAATTTCTTTAATGAGCACATTGTCTTCACTGGACCCGATCCATATGACTCAGCTAGGGCTGGTCGCAACAGATTCCAGACTCCAACATAGATGAACTATTATGCATCAGTACTGTTTGACAAGAAGAAAGTCTTCGAGCACCATCAAATTCCTCATGCAGATATGGAAGCAATCCCTTCCTTCACACCCGTGCTCATAGTTCTTCATGATGTGGGAATTCTTCCATTCTGTGTGGACATGTGTGATTAGAATGAAGAACTAATTCTTCAATTCTATGCCACCATGCACATTACAGGTGATGCTTCTGTCATCAACTCATGGGTCTTGGACTGGATGACTGGATCTACTCACTACACTGCACAAGCATCCGAATTGCTTCGGTTAGTCCCAGTTCCAATTCCTTCAGAAGAAGCCCGCTGCCTGTTTGATGAACCTGTTCTGCCTAGCCACATGATGCAAGTACTGTTGAAACCGCTGGCTCTTGGAAAACCTCAAAGGACCACCTTCCTTGTGAAGATTTTGCTTTATGTGCTGAGGACGGTTTATCGCATCCTCACCAACACCCTTTGTCCTTAGAAGGGCCACAACTCTCAAGAAGAACAAGTTGAGGGAGTCATGAAGAACATGCTATTCAACATCATTCATGGGATTCCCATCAACTACCACAATTTCATCATGCGGGCTTTGGCCAATGTAGCATTAGACCCATTTGTATTGAAGCCTTATGCTCCCTGGATCATGAAATTCATCGGATCAAGGTCTTCAATTCCCTTCGGCTTTCTTCCTACGATTGAAGTCCTCAAGAACACAATTGCCTCAGTTGAAGGAAATGGAAAAGATGCCATTGATCAAGGTACTCGTCCATTGGATGGTCAGTTTTGAAAAGCTGCATCTTACTACACCAATGATGACCCTGCTACCGAGGACTCTGCTACAAAAGCCTAAGCACAAAAGCCTCTAGAATCTGCCCCTCGTGTGATGATTGATCGTGAGCTTCTCATAAGTCTTCATCAGAAGGTTTATTGCAATCACAAGTGGGTGAGGCATCAGTTTGCTTCAATTCTTCAGAACATGACTATGACGCAAAACTCTGTGAGGAAAAATCACTACTATGTGCATGAAATCTTTGATCGTGCATGGGCCATTCTCGCACATCTCAAGACTCTTGAGGAACTCAAGGACATGGAATTTCAACAAAAGTTTGACTGGTCTCATCCTCTTCAGAAGAAATTCAAGAAACTTCAAGTTCCTCAGCTGGTTACAAGTTCATATTCTTCATCGCGTGAGACGGATGAAGCTGAGGATATTGACGACATTGCGGGAGGCCCTGCATCGACAAACGACCCCGGCACCGTTGGCGCTCCTTCCTCACCAATAAGATGAAATTCTTCAAGGGTTGTTAGTCCTCACTTTTTCATCCCTTTTGGTCTTCTATGACAAAGGGGGAGAAAATTTAAGTTAGTCTTCAAGAGGGTCTCTATATATATATGGGTTGTTTTTGTTTAAGTTACAACTCTCGCTCTTTTGAAGCTTTTGTTGGTTGAGTTGTAAACTTAAGTCCGATGGTGGTCTGACTCTTTTGAACTATTTTCCACATGCTTATTTCCTCAAGCACCGTAATGCATGCATGTTGAATTTCGTCAGACACCATTTTCATCATGCATTTCAAATTCTTCATCTCATATGTTAAATGCGTGTATGAATTACAAGATATATGGGGAGTTCTCCATGTTTTTAACCTGCCATGTGCATTTGCAATCCAAAGCAAATTCCTCAAATATGCACATCTTCAAGGGGAGTTATTCTATATCTTGCAATCAAATTCCTCAAACTCAGTATTTCCACTTCATAATATTATCCCTGTTGAAAAAGGGGAGATTGTAAGTGCATCTAGTGCCCCTTAGTTATTTTGGTGTATTGAAGACTTATAGGTTAAGGAACTAATGTGTTTGTGAGTGTACACAGGCTCTATAAGTCGATGAGGAGTTTGATATAGTCGAAGATTACTAACACCTAAAAATTTATGTCTTCAACTACCGACTTTGGTGAAGACTTTGGTATTCCCTGAAGACATTGAAAATGAAGAAGTCGGTGTGACCTTGAAGATATGAACGAGGACTATGAAGCATGAAGACTTTTGTTTTCGTAGTTTCATTTCCTTTCTTTGATTCATAGGAAACACCATACTATTAAAGGGGGCCGAGGTAATACTAAGGAAATTTTCCAAACTGATGATCAACTCCAAATCAAACCTTCGAGTGAATCCTCTTGGAAATCTCATGCAGTTCAATCAAGTTCTTTAGTGATAGAGATGATGGTCTTCTGGTCTCTGATGAAATTGATCTGACTGAGTAGTTAGGATTTTGCTAGTGCGAATTGCCTACAAGTGAGGAACATGATAAGCCTGACGGCTTTCATAGTTTGAAATTTCGACCGTTGTTCTGCTTAGCGCCAGTTGTCCCTAATCATCTTATGCACATAATGGTCATATCATTGGGGGCATTTATGTCTTAACATGTTAGGTTGCACCCTGGCTATAAATAGCCACCCCCACAACCACTAGTTCGTTGGCTGCTCCGAGAGAGAACTGACACTTGTCATTTGAGAAGAATCCATCCTCTGAAGACTTCGAGAGAAAATCATCAGTGAGGAAAAAGCCAAATCCAAACCACCAAACCCAAAGTGATTGAGCATCACTGAAAAGATTGTTCCTGTGTGGAATTGTTGCTTGTTACCTTTCAAGACTGTGTATGCTCTAGACGGTTAGGCGTCATGGTCTAGTGCATCCTGTAGTCAATTTGTGATCATGGAGTGACCTTGGTCTAGAGCATCCAATAGTCAATTGTGGATCGCCGAGTGACCAGATTGTGAGGGTTTTGGAAGTCGACCCTGAAGACTTACCATGAGTGTTGGGTGAGGACTTTATTGCCTGAGCTCAAGGAGAATACGGTAAGGACTATGTGTCCTAGGAATGTGTGTCATCTGGTTTAAACACTAGGCGGATCCAAACCAGACGTACGACTATCACAGCAGTTGGAACTGGGTCATCAAACCATTGCCTTCATTGAGCTACCTGGTTCTATTTCCTCAACTCCTCTATTTCCTCGTATACTTGTTGATGAAATTGATCATTACTGTTTGAAGATTTTGACTGAAGACTTTCACGATTTCCTCACCTCAAATTCTTCAAGTTTCCTTGTTCCTCACTTGCTTATCCTGTATCACGCTACCTGTAATCTGTGCATGTTCATTTCATCATGATGACTATGTTGTTGCTATGTTTCTCATGCACTTGAGTACTCATTCCACTACTAGTTATTCATCACATTTCAAATTCCTCAAGTTGCAATTCCTCAAGTGATGAATTTGTAAAACTCTCCTATTCACCCCCCTCTAGTCGATATAACACACTGAGAATTGTTATCACAGCAAGGTATTCCCTTGTTCTGTGTGATTTTGGTTTAACCACCAAGAGTTCTAGTTATGTCAACTACAGGTATGATCAAGGTTTCTACAGGTTTTCCTACCTTCGATGGGACGGATTACCCCTACTGGAAGAACAAGATGCGCATGCATCTTGAGGCAATTGACAATGATCTCTAGTAGGTTGTGGAAAATGGTGTTCCCTCTGTTACTCCCACAATTAACGCTGCTGACATGAAGTGATTCAAGCAACTCGATTCTGAAGCGAATAATATCATTTGTGGCCGTCTGAGGAAAGGTCAGTATGGCAGAGTGATTGCTTTGGAGTCTGCTAAGCTCATCTGGGAGAGGCTGTCCAAAGTCAACGAAGGTGTTTCCACTCAACGTGACTCTCGTATTGACGTTCTTTGCAATCTCTTCAACCTCTATATAGAAATATAGAATTATATATACTGTATTCTAACTTTACCAAGTAGCTTATCACGTTCGGAATGGAGAAGATCCTCACGTTCCCAAGTAGCTTCTTTGTCAGAATGATGAGACCGCGTCACCTTGAGAAACTTCATTGACTTATTGCGAATCTTACACTCAGTTTCTTCGAGAATAGCAGATGGATGCTCACGATAAGATAGGTCTTCTTGGAGATCAATGTCTTGGAAGTCAATGGTATGCTCGGGAGTCTTGAAGCACCTTCAGAGCTGAGAGACATGGAAAACATCAGGCACATTTGTGAAATTTGGAGGAAGCTCTAGTTGATAAGCAAGGTCACCTCTCTTGCCCACAACTCTAAAAGGACCTACAAAGCGAGGAGCTAGCTTCCTTTTGATTCCAAATTGCTGAGTGCCCTTCATGGGAGAAACTATGAGATAGACCAAATCATCAATTTGAAAGGAGACATCCCTATGTTTGTTATCGTAATAACTCTTCTATCGGGATTGATCTTCTTTTAGGTTCTCACGAATGACATGGCACATCTCTTCTGCTTTGGTGATCATGTCATTGCCTAGAATTTGACACTCACCGGTTTCAGACCAATTGAGTGGGGTACGACACTTCCTACCTTAGAGAATCTCGAAAGGGGCCTTGCTTGAACTAGCCTAGAAGTTGTTGTTGTATAAAATTTAGTGTATGGAAGGTAGTCTTCCCATTTCATGCCGAAATAGATCACACAGGCCCTGAGCATGTCTTCGAGGATTTGATTCACTCTCTCAATTGGCCACTTGTCTGAGGATGGAGTGAAGTGCTGAAACGGATCTTGGTACCCATAGATGTCTGGAAGGACTCCCAAAACTTCGAAGTGAAGAGGCTTCCACGGTTAGAAGAGATGAGCTGAGGAATACCGTGCAAAGAAACTATCCTTGACGTATACAGCTGTGCTAGTTGAGCTGCCGAGATAGACTCTTTGACTGGAAGGAAATGGGAAACTTTGGTTAGCTTGTTGATAACCACAAAGATGGCATCGTTGCCCTTGTTGTACTTAGGAAATCCAGTGACAAAATCCATCTCCACATGATCGAATTTCCCCTATGGAATAGGAAAAGGCTGAAGGAGACCTGCTAGATGTTGATGTTCTGCCTTCACTCTGCGACAAACATCACACTCGTTCACGAACTTAGGAGTTTCATGTTTCATGCGAGTCCACCATAAGGTTTGCTTGAGGTCCTGATACATCTTGGAACTACCTGGATGAATGGATAGGAGAGAATTGTGCTTCGTCCATGATAACCTTCCTTAGATCACCTTTTGGAACCACCAGACGATCCTCAAAGAACAAGGTATCTTTGTCATCAAAGCGAAAGCACTTATACTTTGGAATGCCCTTGGCCACATCTTTCTTCACGTTCGTCACCATAGCATCAAGATATTGAGCTTGGTGAACCTGATCTTCCAGAGTCAGAGAGACTTGAAGATTTGCAAGAAAACCCCGTGGAAACATTTGAAGATTGAGCTTGTGGAAGGCTTCACAAGCTCTGGTTGAAGAGGCTTCAGGATAAGACTGCTAAAGTATGCCTTTCAGCTGAGCGCGTCTGCATTGACATTTGCTTTTTCAGGAGTATACTCAATGCTTGGATTGAAGTCTTCAATCATTTCCACCCAACATGACTGCAAAGATTGAGATTGGGTTGAGTGATAATGTACTTCAAGATCTTGTGATCGGCGTACACCTCAACTGGTCTACCCAACAACAAATGTCTCCAAGTCATCAGAGCATGCACACCTACGGCTAACTCAAGATCATGAGTGGGGTAGTTCTTCTCCCTAGGCTTCAGATGTCACTAGGTATAAGCAACGATCTTCTTATCTTGCGTGAGAACACCACCAAGACCTTGGAGGGAAGCATCACATAAAACATGGAAAGGCTTTGATTACTCAGGAGGGAGAAGAGCTGGAGCTAAAGTAAGTTTCCGCTTGAGCGTATTGAATGCCATATCACACTCAAGAGACCAGACATACTTGACATTCTTATGAAGGAGATTGGATAGAGGCTTAGCAATTTGAGAGAAGTTCTCCCTGAATCTTCTGCGGTAGCTTGCAAGCCTAAGGAAGCTACGAAGCAACTTGACATTCTGAGGAGGCTCCCACTTCAAGATTGCATCAACTTTCTCAAGGTGCACTTTAATGCCCTTGGAAAAGATCACATGCCCAAGGTACGCCGATTCATTGAACCAAAACTCACACTTGGGTAACTTAGAATAGAACCGATGCTCTCTTAGCTTGTCAAGCGCAAGCCGGAGATTCTCTACATTTTCTTCTTTAGTCTCCAAGAACACGAGGATATCATCCAAGTACACCAAGACGAACTCATTTTTGAAAGGAGATAATATGAAGTTCATCATCCTGCAGAAGGTTGGAGGAGCATTGGCAAGACCAAAAGACATGACGATGTACTCATAAGAGCCAAAACTCATCCCGAAAGCAGTCTTTGGAATATCTTCTTCACGGATGTGAATCTGATGATAGCCCATGCGAAGATCAAGCTTTGATAAAACCTTGGCACCTTTCATTTGTTAAAAAAACTCATTGATGTTGGGAAGTGACTACTTGTTTCTGATTGTCTTTTTATTCAATGGACGGTAATCAACACAAAGTCGGTCCATGCCATAATTCTTCTTGACAAACAAAACACCACAACCCCATGGAGAAGAACTTGGTCTGATCAGACCTAGACGTTCCCGTTAATCTAGTTGCTTCTTCAACTCTTTCAGCTCTTTGGGGCCAAGCTTATAAGGACGCTTGCAAACTGGTTCAGTTCCGGTCTCGAAGTCAATCACAAACTCAACTGGCCGGTGCGGAGGCATTCCTGGCAATTCTTCGGGAAAGACATCTTCATACTCACAAACCACCGGAATCTGAGAAATAGCTGAGATTTCACCCTTCTCACTAAGAGCAAATAGATGGATCGTGTCATCGCGAGGTGCGAAAATGATCACATCTTTTGAAGGATGAGTCAATTTGACTTCTTTGGCTTGACTATCAACATGCACCTAGTTCATAGCCAGAAAGTCCACGCCACGAATGAGATCAATATCAGAACTACCGAGAGCAATTGGAAAGGCCAGAAAAGAATAATTGCCCATATTGATGGAGGCATCCTGATCCATCACACCCGAAGTCATTTGCAACATCGGATAAATAATCTTTAGGGGCCTTGGAGTTTCTTCAGCCACAAAGTCATGCTTAACAACAAAAGGCCTAGATATGAATGAATGCGATGCACCAGTATCAACCAAAACATTAAGAGGAACATAATTGGCTGAGAGATTACCCATAATCACTTCATGAAACTTTAGTTGCATTCAACATGTTCACTCTTGCTGACTTGGGATTATGCTTCACCATAGCATTACCTGTAGGTCTGACTGGAGGAGGAGGTGGAAGACGCCGCTGGTTGCACTTGTTTGAGTAGTGACCCTTCTGACCACACTTGTGACAAGTAACCTCTGAGAGCGGACGAAAGTTGCCTGGAGGAGGAATATTATCTGACTTGGGTGCCTGGGGCCTCTGCTGTTAACCTGGGTTGGCTGGGTGGGAAGAACCATGACCACCGAACTGCTACTGCTGCTGAGGAAACGAATCGACAAAGGAGGAGGAACCCAATACTTCTTCTGCTTAGTGACCATCTAAGAGCTGGAAGAAGAAGAATAGGATTCGCTGGAATGCTTCCTTGAGTTCTCCAACTTGAGCTGAGTTGCCTTGACCTCCAAAGCCATGTTGTAGAACTGATCAAACTTATGAGGCTCTTGGAGGGCTAGAACCGGTAGAAGTTCATCCTTGAGACCACCTATGAACTAATAAATCATGGACTCGTTGTCAGGAACATCTTGTTTAGCATAGCGGGCTAGATTATGGAACTCGATGTTGTACTGAGAGACAGACTTGCTTCCCTGCATTAGGTGCCTGAATTTCTCACGCATTTCCTTGACAAAGCTCGTCGGAATATAATAGGACCTGAAGTCACGACTGAAATCATCCCAGCTGACAACACGATTGGCCCTGGAATCCTTGTATTCCTACCACCAATTTGCTGCTTGACCCTTGAGATGAAATGACATGAACCTGACATAGTCCTCTAGTCTGACATTGCTGCACTCAGAATGCTTACTCATGTCATGGAGCCAATCATTTTTATCAAAAGGCTTCTCATGATAGGTGAAAGACTTGGTCTAGTTGGCAAGGAACTGGTTACGTCTCGCGAACTGAGGTTGATTCTGAAAATCGCCTTGATAACCTTGCAGACCCTGATCTCTCTCTTGCAACAGCCTGAGCAACATCAGAGTATTCGCATTGGTTGCGGCCATCACAGCTTGCCAAGCTTCTGGAGGAGGAGGCGGTGGAGGGGGTGGTGGAGGATCAGACTGCTCCTCTGTTGGGTTCTACCGAAGGTGCATTGCATGCAAATTAAAATTTTCCTACACGCAGAACATCCAAGAACATGCTACGGAGATGGATCATAGATTGTTGCCACTAGACGCACAGTGCCATGCAGCGGAAGTAGAGTCGGGGCAGCGTGTTCGGAATCGGATCTCATGGCCTCTAGCCATGCGTCGGAATTTGGGCTCACCATCGCTTCCGCATACATGGCCGACTCGTCGCTTTCAAGCAACAATACATCACACATTCTGCGCAATCTTTTCGACCTTCGTGGCTCCAGTGCCGAATCCACTAAACGTTCCCTGTCCGACTCTGGTGTGATCTCATCACCAACCGAGTTGTCCTCGAGTGGCTCTCGAATTTCTTCGAGTCACACCGTTCTCCCACTGGCCTCCTGACTGAGAAACTCTTTCTCTAGAAAACCCCATTCCGAGCAACAAACACTTTCTTCTCTTCTCGGTTGTAGAAGTTATATCCCAAGGTTTCCCTCGGATATCCCACGAATATGCATTATCCGACTTGGGTATAAGCTTGTCCGACATGAGTCGCTTGAAAAATGCTTCACAACCCCAAATCTTTAGAAAAGACAAACTAGGAGTCTTCCCAGTCCACATCTCATGTGGTGTCTTGTCAACGGATTTTGATGGTACCCTATTAAGTGTGAGAGCTACAGTTTCTAGAGCGTATCCCCAGTATGACAAGGTAAATCCGATTTTCTCATCATCGACCGAACAATGTCTAACAAGGTTCAATTTCTCCTTTGTAACACACCGTTTCTCTGCGGCATACCCGGACATATGAGCTGAGGTACTATACCTCAGCCTTTCATATGATTATCAAACTCCTGGCTCATGTACTCACCTCCACGATCTGATCGTAGAAATTTTATCGTCTTGCCGAGCTGATTTCAACCTCGTTCTGAAACTCTTTGAACTTTTCAAAAGTTTCAGAATTGTGCCGCATCAAATAGATATATCCATATCTACTCAAGTCGTCGGTAAAAGTCACGAAGTACTGATAGCCACCTCTAGCTGTTGTGCTCATTGGACCATACACATCACTATGTATAAGGTCCAACACCTCGGACGCCCTCTCGCAACTCTTTGCAAAAGGAGACTTAGTCATCTTGTCTAGCAAGCATGATTCACATGTCTCGAACAACCCGAAGTCAGACGAGGTTAGGAGTCCATCATCATGGAGCTTCTTCATGCGTTTCAGACTAATGTGTCCAAGCCGGTAATGCCAGAAGTACGTCGGATTTATCTCATTAGGCTTATGCGTCTTGACATTCACGTTATAGACTGGTTCCCTTTCTATATTTAAAATAAATAAACCATTACTATGGGTGCATAGCCATGGAACATTCCCTTCAAATAAAATGAACAACCATCATCTTTTATGTTGAATTCATAACCTTGACTCATCAAACATGAGGCAAATAATGTTCTGAGTAAGTGCGGGATTGTAATAACAATTATTCAATTCCAAAATAAATCCAGAAGGAAGCTTGAGCTGCATCATGCCGACCTCCAATGCAGCAACTCTTTCTTTGTTGCCGACCCTGATGTCAATCTCCCCTTGTGCCACGTGCATAGTTCTTAGCAGCCCCTGCATCGAGTTGCAAATATGAACAACTGATCTGGTATCAAATACCCAAGAGCTACTAGGTATGTCAGCAAGGTGTCTATAACATATGTAACAAGTGTACCTTTTCCTGAATAAGCATCTCCTGCCTTCTTGCCGTGCTCAGCAAGCCACTTGCTACAGTTCCTCTTCTAGCGACCACCTTCCTTGCAGTGAAAGCAAATGGTCTTTGAGTTCGGTCCGTACTTTGGCTCAACGGCAGAGATAGCCTTCTCCATGCCCTTTGCCTTACCCCTTTTCTTGGACCAACTCTTCTTGAACTTAGCCGAGGTTCTGCACCATCAACACTGGATGCGTGCCTTTCTTAATATCTTGCTCTGCCACCTTGAGCATCCCATGCATTTCAGTGAGCTTCTTATCATTGCCATGCATATGATAGTTCGAGATGAACGTCCCGTAGCTAGGTGTAAGAGAACCCAAAATTGCATCCGTGGACAGCTCATCCCCAATTGGGAAGCCTAACGGATCCAAAGCTTGCCCGTACCCGATCATCTTGATCACATGCGGCCTCATTGGATCACTCTCCTTCAGCTTACAATCCGTCAAGGACTGGCAGACATTGAACCTTTCAGTCCTAGCCTGCACCTAAAACATGCTCTTCAAACTCTCGATCATATCGAAAGCTTGAATGTTTTCGAAATGCTGTTGCAAATCGGGATCCATACAAGCCAGCATGAGACAGCTTATCTCGTTTGACTCATCAACGAGTTTCTGGTGGGCATTCTTGGTTGTGGCGTTAGCATTCTCGGCAGGTTCCTCTGGAAGTGGATCCTCTAGAACATGTTCCTTTTTATCGTGCTTGAGAACAATTCTCAGATTTCTATACCAGGTGGTAAAGTTTGTTCCATTCAGTTTATCCTTTTCTAGAATTGATTTCAATGCAAAGTTGGGTTGAGCACATGGTGCCATTGATCTACAATAGAAAAATATGCAATCACTAAGCAATGTGTTTATGTAGAGTAATCGAAGCCTTAAACAGAACTACTCCCACTAAAGTCAGCATCCCTCCGCAAACTCTCAGTGATTCAGGACCCGTCTAGCACGAGCGACTAGTGAGCTTTAGCCTCACTGCTAGCCAACTTGCTTATTTGGCAAGCAACTCCTTGCTAATCATATCTCTATACGACTCCTATCGGTTGGGTAGGTATCTCATACCCCGGCTCCCAACCTTCTCTACCACAAGGCCAAATTCATTTTGATAGCCTCGTCAAGTTAACCCAATGCAGTGCATGTCCGTGTCCGACATGAACCCTCCAGTTCAAGGACACCTAGTAGCACCTCAATTTTATGAGCCCACTACTAGACGTACTTGACGTGCAAAGGTGCAACATCCGGAATGACAATATGCTTGATATTAATGAGGGGTCTTTCTACCATTATAAAATTCATAGAAACAAGAAGCAATATCAATCACACATAAACATAAATATGTGAAATAGTATGGCTCCTTCATGGGTGTCCTTCCATGGCTGGCTCTTACTCCGATGACCAAGGCGGATCTCCATCTTGTCCATCATGCCAGGACGCCAATCCTCGAACTTGATCTCTGTCCTCCAACTAATACAACTAGTAATAAATTTACAGAGAATCAGAAGTAGACACGCAGGTCGTTATACAATATAATGACAACACCTTGGCTCGTGCTGGCTGACAATCATGGCACGCAGGTCATGTTAAATTACACACATGCATCACATACATATGAGCCATACTATTCACATCAAACCTGCAAAACAAACTTATGCATAGAATCACATTCTACTGGTTTGTGTGATCGTGTACGAAATACAAGGCGCTACACACACGGTGATCCCGACGGGCAGTGCCCGACGTTTTTCGAAAATCACAGATCGCATCTGCACTCCGATCATGCCAAATTTTCTAATCTGACTGATCTCATCGATCGTCGCCGTGGGGACCCCGACTCATAAGTCGTGATCACCGAATGCACGTGTACAGTGATCCCAGAGATCAATGCTCACTGAACACACATAAGATGAATAACAAGAGTCTTACATCCACACTTAACATCTTACACAAATACAGACCACGAAGCTCTAGTCTTACATAGATAGGGCCACATGGGCCAAACACTTAAAATAGAACAAGCAGTGGAAATCTCGGTCGAAAGTGTGAACCCATGCCATCTGCCTTAACCTACAGGCATTCTGACTGGGAAGCGTCCTAGATCGCATGGTCGTCTCCAACAAACTCTTCAACATACTCCTGTTCTTCCATGCCTAGCCAATTAAATAACCAATGGCAAGCCAATGAGTACTTTGAATGTACTCGCAAGCAACCCAAGTTGTGGAACAAGGTAACAATGATGCATGATATAACACTAAGTAGGTAAGTTTGCGAAAAGCTAATTTTGTATGCAAATGACATGATCAAGTAACTAGTAAGCATGCATCAACAGTTAACAGATGTCCATGTGAACAAGTTACAGACATCACCATAAGTAGGGGTAGAATATCTCATGTTGATTCATCATGCTAAGCCATCGGACTTAGTTTAATTCCCTTGCTAAGTTATTACACTCAGCTCATGTGACCTCTTGTCACCATCACATCCATACTCACACCAAGTTTCACGAAAACATTCGGACATAGTTTAAGAAGGACCTCCAATTGTCCATGACCGCGGATGCATCTATTCGAATAGTTTTACACTCTGCCAAGGTTGCACACTTTACCCACAAGACTCAGGGAAGTTCCGTATCATCCACGACTTGCGGTATATAACATACCCAAGGTAAGCACCCGAACAATGCCTTTCCCTTAGCGAAACTAAACAAAGAGTCCACTTGATTGGTACCCAGCCCTCATGATGTACTTCACACGAGCCTCGCGCTAAACCGTACTATCCATGAGGGGACCAACAGTGTGCCCGGTGCCTGTGAAGACATCGCATGATCGTACATTACCAGTACGACCCCGTATCGAGAGTGACCACGCCACTCCCGCCACTAGTAATGCAGGCTCCTTGCCAGTACCCACCAAGTTAATCTACAAAACCCCGTCCCATAATGGGTATTGTGTTTGCGCATGTAAGGTTGGGATGGTCAGCAGACCTTAAATCTAATCCGTTTTTGAAAACACATACTTAACTTGCCCCGGCACACCACTTCTTTCTAAAGTGGTCACCCATCTTCAAATCATCTCCCCCAGGCATTAGTGGCACTCGACGAGGTTTTCGAAAAGTCTTTGAAATCATCACTTTCTTTCCATGACTATGCATAAGTCCCATCCCATTTGTGTAGCATCTATTTGCAACCTAACTACTCCCACCCGCACAACCCTTATAAGGTGGTAGGGTCATGCACGATGCAAGTCTCACCAAAAGGGGAACACCCCATCACATGATCAAATATGATGAAAGTAAAGTGCTATATGGCATGAAATAAAAATGATTGCTCATCATGGTCAAAGGGCTGCTTTCCTGGCTCAACAAAGTCTCTGGGGTCTTCGAAGTCTTCAGGTCCAACTTCTTCGTCAACCGCTCTGATAAAAATAAGCAACACACAAAAGCAGAGCACTCAACTAATTACAAATGCCACTCTATTCTGATAAATACCCAATGCCATACAAAAAATATCCTCCTAGAGTTTTGTTGTGAAATTTTTTTTAGTAATTAAATAATAGAGGCAAAAAGATGTCTAAATATAGGTTTTAAAATAAAACAGTACTAAAAATAGTTTCAAACATTTTTATAAATTCCACTAATAAATTCTATAGATCATTCTAAGAATTTAGGTGGAAAGACATTTGGATTTAGATGGATATATAAGCCTGTGGGATATTTGGAAATAAGACAAAAAAGAAAAAGAAAAACCGCACTGTGCGTCTCGGGCCAGAAGCACCGAGGCAGAGCCGGCCCACAGGGAAACTGGCCCAGGCAGACGGCGTGCGTGACAGCCGACATGTTTGAACCCGACAGGCGGGCCTGACCTATCGGTGGCACAAGGGGCAGGGGAGTATGACAGGCGGGCCCCGCTTGTCATCTCCTTCCTCTCGCACAGGGGCATGGGGAGGCTCACCGACGGCGACTCTCGTGGGGGTTCGACTTGAGGAAAGCATGAGGGGGCTCGGGGAGGTCCTGCCGTCCGCTCGAGCACGGAGGAGGTCGCCTGAGGGCCGAGGTTCGCCGGCGACATGAACCCGCGTCGGAGAGCCCTTGGAAAGAGGATAGTCTGGCTGCCCTGAGCTGCAAATGAAGCGGAGAGGAGGAGGGATCAGCCTAGGAGGGAGAGGGAGGCATAGGGGAAGAACAATGGGTGCTGGAGATGCCGCATACCCCAAGATCGATGACGATCCCCGACGGTGGATCTCGCATGCGATCCGGAAGCAAGGACCCTCGGAGCTTGGGGGGGTGGAACGGGCGCTCGATTGGGTGCGGAGAGAGGCGACAAAGGAGACGAGGGAGGTCTGGGGGCCCTTTTATATGGAGAGGTGGAGGCAGGGGAGGTGGCGAGCGCGGGAGAGCTCGGGCTCTCGCCGTTGATCCACAGCGGGCCAGGGAGGGGCACAAGCTTCCATGGGAGATGCCCTGGAGGGTGAGGACAAGAAGAGGGGGGGCGAGGTCGTCGCGCGTGCGAGTCCTGGCACTAGCCTAGGGGGCGACCGGTTCGTGCGTGCGGGGAGGCCGCTGGAGAGGGAGAGAGCAGGGGGAGGCGACCGGCGGGAAGGTGCGGATGCCAAGGGAGCCTGGTGGTGTGTTCCCCTGGCCCAAGGTGGTCGAGGCATCAGGATGAGGGGCAGCTACAGTGTGGGAGTGCACTATAGCGCGCTCCAAAGCGCCCAAATGGCATGCTCAGGCATGCCATTGGCGTTTTGGGCGCGGCCAGTTTTGTCCAGAGGCCCTAGGGGGAGAATAATAGGTGGATAGAGCATTGGATGCCCTGGGATGGCTTTGGAGAGAAGGAAAGTTGGGAGAGAGAAAAAGCTCCTATCCAGGGAGTTAAATAGGGCTTTTCACCACATTTTACTTGAGCTATGACCAAGAAGCTTTTACTGGGGATGAAAGGTAACTATAGGAGGCTATGGTAAAAATTTGGGGGCAAGGGTAAAAGAGAGAGAGAGAGGTGAAAATGGGGGTTTTACCAAATCAGCAGAAGGTGTTTGATGGTGTTTTGGGCAACAATATGCTTCCACCTTACTGAGATACTTACCAGGGTCAAAGGCTACGTAAAAATGAGAGGATTCACCAAGTTTGAGCTCAAGGGGAAAAAGTTGACAATGGAGATTTGATGAACCCTAGAAATTAGCAGATCAGATTTCTGTAGATCCATTGATGCTAGAATTTTACCCTTGATGCACCACTTAGTGTATCATCACTATTTGGCCATTGGAGCATGCCCACAAAGTCTGAGGCCAAGGGGAGACACATCACAATGTAAAATTGCTCAAATTTCATTCTGGACAGGAATGGTTTTGGGATGGTTTTATGAACCAAACCAACTTGGATTGAGATGAAACTTTGCAAGATCGTCACCTATGATAGTAATGACTTGCTGGAATTTTCCTGGGATTTATTGAGAATATTTCTTATAGAAATATTCCAACAGCTTGATTTGAACAGAAAGGGTTTTGAGGGGATTTGCCTATGATCTGATCATGCCCTTGTGTTGAAACTCATATATATGGGAAATATATGTTAACTGAGTTTCTCTAAATTTTCTCAAATATTTTTAAAGCATTTAAATATTTTTTCCCTAGGAAAAACCATTTCTGGCCTTCAGAAAAAGCCTTTAAATAAAATATGAAAATAATCTTTAAAAACAATATTTGGTGGTTTTGGGAAGTCATGTATATAGTAGGTTTGAAATAAAGCCTTTGGGAAAGAAGGGGCCACCTGATTTGAGGACTTGCAATACAAACCCTATTTAAGGGGGTTTTGCAAACTCAAATTAAATAAATCATTTTTAGTTGAAACAAATTGATAAAATAGTTTTGGGCGCTATTCACATGGCATGATCATTGGGCAAGAGGTTTGGATCAAGGAAGATGAATATGAGGTGGAATAGAACCTAGTAGTGCCAAGTAACACAATCAACAAGCAAGCAAGCACAAGCACATAGAAAAACTTTTAGTTGGCTCCAAATTTTATAAACCCAAACATATCAATGTGCTAAAAACATAGGGTGTGACAATCGCGAATCCGATTCGGATTTACGTTTCACGGTTAACCCGATGGCGGATACCGACCGGCAGAGGTAGGTTCTGTCATGACCTCATCGAATGTGATTGATAGAAAACATAGCCTCAACGATACCGATATGCAGTTGATTTCATCAACCGTGGACAGAGTTGATCTCATGAACGACGATGGATCTCATCCGCCGCCTCCGCATATCAAATATGCATCCGATTGAAATATAGCTATGCATCATCATCATCATTTTGTTGTAATGTAATGAATTTGTTGAAGTGCTTCTTTTGAAATTCTGAAAGGCCATTTCAATTTTCCCATGTATTTGTTTCACCTATTTGAAAACCTTTGGAAATGTTCAAAGAAAGAGAGGAGTAACATGACACTCCACACCAGGGGCATCTTGGTGAAGTATTTGAGTAATTAAACCAGGGGGTTATTTGAAAAATTATCCCAAAAGGATTTAAAATCAATTAGGCATTTCCAGAAAGTAAATTTTAAAAAGATATTCAATATGACAGAGGAAAAATGTTCATTAAATAGAATTAATTCTCCTGATCATTTTGATATATATAATTCCTATGTTTGGAATTGTTTTGAATGCATTAAAAGAGTTTTTACTGCGGTGGAAATAGAAAAGGAAAGTATTTAAAACGAATCGGGCCGGCCCACCGTCTTTAATTCCTGTAACCACTCCGGGTCGGCCACCGACGCGCTAACCATGCCCCCACCCTCATTGATGCGCGGGACCCACCGTCCGACCGCGGCGTCAGCACGGTCATCCCCTTCCCCACGCTTGACCGCCATCGCCGGAGATCCCTCTCCATGGATCTCGCCCCTCGTGCCGTCCCCGACCACCGCACCGCTCCTATTTAAAGCCCTGACCTCTCCCCTCTTCGTTCCACCCCCGAAACCCCTTTTTCCCTTGCCGGAGCATGGCGCCACACCTCACCGGAGTTCGGCACACCAACCGAACGTCCCCGAGCTCGTGCCCGTCACCACACTCACCCCCAGCCTCCTCTCATGCCACCAATCGACGCCGGAGACTCGCCGCCGCCGTTTGAAGCCTTCGGACGCCGCCCCGACCACCGCGCCATCGTCCCCGAGCATCTCCGACCACCAGCCGCTGTTGACCTCGCCGGAGACCCCGACCCCCTCTCCGTAAGCCTCCACCTCCACCCGTAGCCGTCGGATCCATAGTCAACGCGCGAGATTAGATCAGTTTAATAATCAAACCGGTACGCTTTAGTCGTCGCTCGTCCGCTCGTTAGCTCTCACGCGCACGCCTCGCGGCCAATCACAACCTGACACGTAGACCCTGTCCGATAGATAGGAAGTTTTTCTTTTCTTTTCTATTTTAGAAAACAGAATGTATTCTGTTTTTGTTTTTATCATATCTTTTAAAATATTTGGTGTTTTTATTTGATTCTTTTTGCATTAGTTCACAAATTTGACGTAGTTTATTTCTGTATGCTTAGATTTCAAATTTGAACTTTAAATTTTGAATCTAATCAAATTTGTTTAAATTACTAAAATTTGTATAACTAGAATTTAAAAATATATTTTGTAGTGAATCTTTTTGCCACTGTTTCGTATTAGTTAAACCTCTCATTCTACATAGTTTGAGAATTTTTAGAATGAATTTGGTTATTGTTTTGAACAAAAACAGAATTTGTTTAGTTCTTAATAGATTTTAATTAAATTGATTTTTCTTTAATTTGAACCTGAATTAGTTCAACCTTTGTTTTTAGATTTCATTAGGTTCTGTTGATTCAACATTAGATGTATTTTTATCTGTTAATAAAATATGTTTTTCAAATTGTTTTGTGCTCTAGTTTGAATAGGTTCATCTTGTTTTCACCATGCATATTGTTTAGAAAAAGTTTTGTATTAATTCTTTTAGCACAATACTTTTATAATGAAATACTTTCTGTTTTCAAATAAAGTTTTATATTTACTTTTCTTTTATATAAAATGTCTAGTTGTTCAAAACCAATTTTTTTGACTTGTATGTCTTAGTAGAGATTTGGACACCAAAAATTTATAGTCTTATACTTTAAGTGATTCTTCTTTTGATTGTGCTTTTCTTTGTTGAAGCATTTGTTTACCTTGCTGTTGAATGAATTGTATTGTTTTTATGCTTATGGTGTGCTCTTGTTTGATTCATTAGATCATTCGGAGTGTGAAGCTTATTCTCTAGAGTCACTTGATTTCGAGGATCGTCAGCAAGGCAAGTCACTTTGACCGTGTATACCTATGTTTTATTGCATTGGTTCTTGCATCTCCCCAATTGCATGCAAAGTAGGTAAATTGGAAACTTGGTTACTTGTTGTAGTATCATGTGGGAGGTACCCCTCAACCCTTTGACACATTGGCCCCGGGAAACGTTGATTTACATTATGCTATGCTATTAGTAGACGGGGTTGGTTGTGTGATTCGTGAGAGCTGTGAGTTAATAATTTCAAGACCTACATGATGATCTAGTCTTCAAGACTCCGAGTTTCCAACATACCTCTGGGTGGATGATGCTTGAACGACGCCATTGAGAAACTAGTGGTTAGCCTAGATGATGCTGGAGAAGTGCCAGTATTCAGGCGGAAAGGTCCACCTAGGCACAAAGAGATGGATGGATGCTTCAAGACCCAAGGCTTACCTGCACAGCCACAAGCCATTATGGGCTCTGGCTTGGTTGGATATCGTGGTGACCCTGGACAGGCGGTGCTACGAGATGTAGAAGAACGGTAGGAAAGGATGGGCACCAACAGAGTCTCGGGGAAACCCTTTAGAAGACCATGTTTTGGTCATCCGTTTCTCAAACACCCTGAAGTGCGAGAAATCCAACGGAGGCGATCAAATCTTGTGGGGAACGTGTCGAAAACTCTGCGGAGTACCCAAACCTAATCGATTAGCCATGTCCACGGTCATGGACAGTTTGAGCCAAAGGAACCGAAACTATCTGGAACTCTCAACACAATAAATTACTTTGATGTGGGTATTTTAATGTCAACTTGGGTATGAGAATTGGTTGGTGGAACCATCTCATTAATCAACCAACATTGTAGTAATTATGCTTTTGCCCTCTCTTGTTGTAGGAAACATTTGGCTTTATGCAAAAACTTACTACCCCCACCTGCTATATTTGCATATAGATAGATGATTACTTTACCCCCTCTCTTGTGACTTTCCCGGCATATTCAATATGCCGACCTATACGGCTGCAACGTTTCATGTTGCAGAGTACTTTTCCGACCAGGAGTGAGGATACGCTCTACGCTTGGTGAGATGCCCTTGGAGTCAGATGGACTCAACCACCTATGGAGCTTCCGCAAGTTTTTGATTTAGTTTATCTCATGAGTTGGCCTTCAGCCACTTTATTGTAATCTTTATTGTAATTAAGGACTCGATATGAGATTTCGATTAATTAATGTTGTGTGATTCCCCTTTGATATATACATTGATGTACTGTGTGTGTACCAGCATGATCTTGGGATGGTACAGAAACACCGGAGATTCGACCTTTCAGGTCGGGTCGCTACACGATCTGAATCCAAATCCTATAACAGAGGCTCTCATCCCACTGTTGGGTTCTACCGTAGGTGCATCACAGGCAAATTAAAATTTTCTTAGGCGCAAAACATCCAAGAACATGCTATGGAGATGGATCACAGATTTTTACCACTAGACGTGTAGTGCCGTGCAGCGAAAGTAGAGTTGGGGCAACATGTTCGTGTGGTCCATCTCCTCCTCGTCCAATCTCCCTCGGACATTCGTTCTGCTCTCCCTCGACCAGTCGGTTGCCGGATACCACGTACAGGTTCCCCGGAGCGGCGCAAGTGTACCGCCTCTAATGGTATCCGCGTGTGCAGGAGGAACACCCGTGTAGCGGAATTCTAAGTCCGATTACATGCTCGGCGGCAATGAGTGGAGGTGGCTATTCGCAACACCTGCAAACCCTAATGACTGTGCCAAAGCGATCAACCGGATGGGTGTGCTGCAACTCCACTATATATAGGCATCCGACACGGGCTCAACTCTTGGGCCTCACATGGATCCTAAAGCCCACATGTTCCTTCCCTTAAGCGCACGATGCTTTAGGTTCTCATCCAGTTGGTCACGAGTTAGATAACATCCGACTCGACCGGTGGGTAGCGGCTTCTAGTAAGGCGTTCCGACTCCAAGTGTCCGATGAAGATGGCTAGGCAAACCTGTACTTCACACTTCTGTTCCCTTTGCCACACGATAGATGTTGTCGTGCACAAGGCGACATGGTCATCCTTATTGCAGCACGAGCACTTTCTCGTTCCAGTGAATTCGACCAACACTTTGGATTATCTCATAATTTTCATCGCATGGCCTTGCTTATCCAGGCCGGATCACCCGAGGGGGCCCAGAGTATATCTCCCCATGTAGGAGGGGCAAATCCCATCTTGCTCGACCATGCCTTGCAACATGGGTCTCGACAAGCCCGAAACCTACCTTTGTAACTACCCAGTCACGGAGTAGCGTTTGGTCATCCCAAATCAAGTCTGTCACCATCCCGAGTACATGCGCCATCCCAGGTCATAGGACATAGAACGTATGTTGTACTAGAGAATCACAGATGACCTATTGCTGCGTCTCATAGTTGGTTCTGACCTTATATCGACTTGGATCCGACTGTGTCGAATCCGACCAGACCTTTCTGAGTCAAGATTATTCGGCTAACATCCAATGCTACATGATCAGTGAGACCGAACCATCCACCGTGTCATATGCTAGTCTGATTCGTTGTGCATCCACACAACCCTTTGGACTAGGGACCATTTAGGACAGTTATCACACAATGCATAGTCTCACAAACAAGTTACATACTTGTTAATACATATCAATGATAAGGTCCAAGGACTATCTTTATTCATAAACACATTGGAAATATCATCATACATGATTGCCTCTACGGCATATCTTCAACATCCTCACCTCGACCCGAATTCCTGCGAGTTGGTGGAGCCATCCTGGAGATGGACAAGAACATCAGCACATCATTGACAAGGATGATTGCAATAAGCTGAACCAAAGGACTTGAAGAAATTGAACAGAGTAAAATAATAGTCTTCCTACTAAAAAATTAGCAAGAATGCCTTCTTCGGGTTTGCGATAACATCATCAGATATTAGAAGCCACTTCAATATACACAACAAAGTATTGAGCTAAGATATGCTCGGAACAAATGTATAGACCTCATACATCTCAAGAAAGATGATCCTAGGCAACTACTTGAATTCCCACCTAGGAACTTCCGAACTCTTTGGCTATGCAATCTGGTGTTGGGGATACAGGGAGGCCAAATATCTCACACAACTAACAAGCCCTACACTCCAAATGTATCCATCCTTCAACACATAACAAGAGGCTTCGGAACTCCATCTATCTCAGATCCTCGAAAGCCCAACGATACCAAACTATGTCGAAGACAACAGTATTTTGTTAGATACTTCGGAGCAAGAATTCCACTCATATACAACATATCATGTCAAAAGAAAATACCATGGCATAATACACATAAAACACTACCACTTTCATGTTGACACAATTATCATATCATGCATGGATTTATTCTAACAAAAATGACAAAATGGCATATTGGAACAAAATGACATTTTATCAAACTTGCTCAAAAGCTAAAACAACTCACACAAATGGATTCCTAGGATGTTTCCACACCAAATCTATATGTCACACTCATATCTTGCATAGGGAAAAAGCACCCACGAACTAGCTTGAAAGAAAATGCCCAAGACCTATATGACTTACAAGTCAAAAGCTCCTAAATTTGCACATTGCCAGAAATATCCATTCCAGATTTGTTAATATATGAGAAATGGTAATATAGCTAAAAGACAAAAAACAATAGATTATCTAAGTAAATAAAATAAATAAATAAAAGGAGGGGTCCCACTGGTCATACTCACCAGGCCCCTCCTGAGTATGACAGGGTAGGCCCACTAGCCCACCTGTCACGCACACATACATAGGAGAACACACACAGGACCAAAGAGATACACACACACATACACACGGGATCCCACTCATAGCGACACGGGATGCCACCTACAGACATAGGCCACACACGCACAGAAAAAAAATAAAAGGCTGGGGGGATTTGATCTCTGGACCTCTCGGTCCTATCGGAGATCCGCTACCACTACGCCACTGGCCACTGCTCGACAGAAGGGGTGTCTTAAGCGTTAAATACAGACAAAAGGCTCGGCTTCCTATGCCCTGCGACAGACAAGGAAGTGCCGGCGCCGGCGATGCCAACGGTGGCCTCCGGCGACGGTGAGTACTGTGAGGGGTCCATTAGCATAGTCTACGTGGAGCAAGGGCAAGCACAATGCGATGCAAGGGAGCTTGAAGCTCCCTGGTCATCGCGGAAGCCATGGCTCGAAACAAGAGCGAAGTGTGGCTGCACGGGGCTACGGAAGGCTGGGGTGCACACTGGGCAATGGAGATGACTCATGGTTCGACGGAAATCTAGAGCGCCTCCGATCCAAATGCAGTGACGAAGACGACAATGGTGAGGGGGCTTTGGGGTTGTTGGCATTGCATTTGTAGATGTAGCAGACTTCAAGGACTCCGGGGAGATGATCTAAGCCGTCAAGGGGGAAGAGGATGATGCAGAAGGGCTACCCCGAGCACGAGCTCGATCTCGGCCGGAGCATGGCACACAGGCGATGGCTATGGCGTGGGCTCTAACCTTAGCGGTGGTGTGAGGTCGGAGGGGGACTGAATGGGGGCAAGGGATGCGAGGGCTATGTCGGGGTCACCATATAAAGAGGTTTCGGTCACCGGACGTCTGTCAAATCAAGGGACTTGCAACGTGGACATCCTGGATGTCCAGCCATACAGGTCGACGACGACGAACGCATTGTGGTGATAACTGGGCCGCGTTGGCTCGATGATGTTGGTCCTGAGTGAGGTTAAGGCCTCTGCTCCTCTCTCTCTCTCACCGGAAACATAACTCCTTTAAATAAATAGCAACCAAAGAAAAACTCACGGAAGCAAGAAAAAGTTTTAGAGAAAAACGAAGATAGTTTTGAACTCACAAAATTACCCCCAATTTAACAAAATTAGATTGGGAATTTTTAGGGCAATTAATTAATTCACTTATATGAATAAAGCCATTTGTTTTTGCCAACATACAAAATGCAAACAACCCCAAACATGTTTGAAAGATACACCACAATTGTAGCCAGATTTTGTAGGGCGAGTGCAACATTTTTAAGGAGGTGAACCAGCAAGTTAATACAACACATATAGCATTATTACAGAATAGGAGGTGGTTGTGGTTTCTGAGGAAATAGAGGAAATGGTTTTCAAGACTAGGTGCACACCACACCACAATACGTCACTCACAACCACAACACCTCACTCACAACAACGTCAGATAAAGCAAGGCATGATGCAAATGATGAATGGTGGTATGATGCCATGATGCAATGAGGAATTTCATGAAGAAAAACTAATATTAATCAAACCACATGAGGCACAACATGGAGGTACACACACACAAATTACATCTAGGTCCTTGGTTGCAATTGGGCTATTACAACTCTCCCATACTACAAGAGGATCTCGACCCGAGATCTAATAAAGAAAGAACTCTGGAAATTCGGAAGGAGAAGATCCTCACGTTCCCAAGTAGCTTCTTTGTCGGATTGGTGAGACCACTTCACCTTGAGAAACATGATTGACTGGTTGCGAGTCTTACACTCAGTTTCTTCCAGAATATCAATAGCATGCTCACGATAGGATAGGTCTTCTTGGAGTTCAATGTCTTGGAGGTTAATGGTACGCTCGGTAGTCTTGAAGCACCTCGAGAGCTGAGAGACATGGAAGACATCATGCACATTTGCAAAATTTGGAGGAAGCTCGAGTTGGTAGGAAAGGTCACCTCTCTTGCCCACAATTCTGAAAGGACCCACAAAGTGAGGAGCTAGCTTCCCTTTGATTCTAAAACACTGTGTGCCCTTCATGGGACAAACTCTGAGATAGAAAAAATCATCGATTTGAAATGATTCATCCTGATGTTTGTTATTATAATAACTCTTCTGGTGGGACTAAGCTGCTTTGAGATTCTCACGAATGACATGACACATCTCTTCTGCTTCAGTGATCATGTCATTGCCCAGAATTTGACGCTCACCGGTTTCACACCAATTGATCGGGGTACGACATTTCCTGCCGTAGAGAATCTCGAATGGGGCCTTGCCTAAACTAGCCTGGAAGTTGTTGTTGTATGAAAATTCTCCGTACGGAAGGCAGTCTTCCCATTTCATGCCAAAATAATCACACAGGCTCTGAGCATGTATTTGAGGATATGATTGACTCTCTCAACTTGGCCACTTGTCTACCGGTGCAAGGCCGTACTGAAACGGATCTTGGTACCCATAGCAGTCTGGAAGGAGTCCCAGAACTTCGAAGTGAAGAGGCCTCCATGATCTGAGGATATGACCCGAGGAATACCATGCAAAGAAAGTATCCTTGACGTGTACAGCTCCGCTAGCTGAGGTGTAAAGATAGACTCTTTGACTGGAAGAAAATGGGCAACTTTGGTCAGATTGTCGATAACCACAAAGATGGCATTGTTGCCATTCTTGGACTTAGAAAATCTAGAGACAAAATCCATCCCCACATGATCGAATTTCCACTATGGATAGGCAAGGGCTGAAGGAGACCTGCTAGATATTGATGTTCTACCTTAACTATGTGACAAAACATCACACTCGTTCACGAACTGAGCAATTTCATGCTTCATGCAAGTCCACCAAAAGGTTTTCTTGAGGTCCTGATACATCTTGGATCTGCCTGGACGAATGGATAGGAGAGAATTGTGTGCTTCGTCCATGATAACCTTCCTGAGATCACCTTTTGGAACCACCAAACGGTCCTCAAAGAACTAGGTATCTTTGTCATCAACGTGAAAGCACTTATACTTCAGAATACTCTTCGCCACACCTGTCTTCACTTTCTTCACCATAGCATCAAGAAGTTGAGCTGGGTGAACCTGATCTTCCAAAGTTGAAGAGACTATATGATTTGCAAGAAATCCCTGCGGAATCAATTGGAGATTGAGATTGCGGAAGGCTTCACATATCTCGGGTTGAAGAGGCTTCAGGATAAGACTGTTGTAGTAAGCCTTTCAGCTGAGCGTGTCTGCAATAACATTTGCTTTACCAGTAGTATACTCAATGCTCGGATTGGAGTCCTCAATCATTTCCGCCCAACGAGATTGCCGAAGATTGATATTGGGTTGAGTGAAAATGTACTTCAAGATCTTGTGGTCAGTGTACACCTCAACTGGTCTACCTACCAACAAATGCCTCCAAGTCATCAGCGCATGCACAACTGCCGCCAGGTCAAGATCATGAGTGGGGTAGTTCTTCTATCTAGGCTTTAGCTGTCACAAGGTATAAGCAACCATCTTCTTATCTTGCATGAGAACACCACGAACACCTTGGAGGGAAGCATCACAGAACACTTGGAAATGCTTTGATTGCTCGGGAGGAACAAGAACTAGAGCTGAAATCAGCTTCTCCTTGAGCATATTGAGCGCCACATCACACTCAGGAGACCAAACATACTTGACATTTTTATGGAGGAGGTTGGACAGAGGCTTAGAAATTCGAGAGAAGTTCTCCACGAATCTTCTGCAGTAATTTGCAAGCTCGAGGAAGCTACGAAGCTTCTTGACATTCTGAGGAGGCTCCCACTTCAAGATTGCCTCAACTTTCTAAGGGTGCGCTTTAATGCCCTCGGCAGAGATCACATGCCCAAGGTACACCACTTCATTGAGCCAAAACTCACACTTGGAAAACTTATCATATAATCGATGTTGTCTTAGCTTGTCAAGCACAAGCCAGCGATGCTCTTCATGTTCTTCTTCAGTCTCTGAGAACACGAGAATATCGTACAAATACACCAAGGCAAACTCATTTTTTGAAAGGACAGAATATGAAGTTCATCATCCCGGAGAAGGTTGGAGGAGCATTGGCGAGACCAAAGGACATGACGCTGTACTCGTCCTGAAAGCAGACTTTGGAATATCTTCTTCACGGATGCGAATCTGATGAAAGCCCATGCAAAGATCTAGTTTTGACAAAACCTTGGCCCCTTTCAGTTGTTCAAACAACTTATTGATGTGGGGAAGTGGGTACTTGTTCTTGATTATCTTCTTATTCAATGGACGGTAGTCAACACAAAGTCGGTCTGTGCCATCCTTCTTCTTGAGAAACAGAACACCACAACCCCGTGGAGAAGAACTTGGTCTGATCAGACCCAGACGATCTTGTTCATCCAGCTTCTTCTTCAATTCTTTTAGCTCTTCGAGGCCAAGCTTATAAGGACGCTTGAAAACCGGTTCAGTTATAGGTTCGAGATCAATCACAAACTCAACTTCCCGTTGCAGAAGCATTCCAGGCAATTCTTCGGGAAAGACATCTTCAAGCTCACAAACAACCGGAATATGAGAAATGGCTGAGATTCACCCTTCTCACTAATAGCAAAGAGACGAATCGTGTCACCGCGAGCTACAAAAATGATCACATCTTCTGAAGGATGAGTAAATTTGACTTCTTTGGTAGGACAATCAACATACACCTTGTTCATAGTAAGAAAATCCATGCCAAGAATGAGATCAATATCTGAATTGCCGAGAACATAAGGAGAAACCAAGAAGAAATAATTGCCCATCTTGACAGAAACATCCGGAACCACAGAGGTGGTTTTCATGGACACACCCGGAGAAACGATGCCCAAAGGTCTATTGAACATATCGAAATAGAAATCATTCTAGATAGCAAATGGTCTAGACAGGAATGAATATGATTGACACGTATCAAACAAAACTTTTGTAGGAATAGAATTAACTAATAGATTACCCATGATCACTTGATAAGAATCCTATGCTTTGGTTGTGTTCACCATGTTCACTCTAGCTGTCTTGGGATTTTGCTTCACCATAGCATTGCCTAGAGGTCTGACTGGAGGAGGAGGCAGAAGACGCTGCTGGTTGCACTTGTTTGAGTAGTGACCCTTCTAACCACACTTGTGACAAGTAACCTCTGAGAGCAGACGGAAGTTGCCTAGAGGAGGAGCATTAGCTGACTTGGGTGTCTGGGGTCTCTAATCATTACCTGGGTTGGGTGGGTGGGAAGAACCACGACCACTGAACTGCTTTTGCTGCTGAGGGGAACAAAATGGAGGAGGAGGAGGAGGAACCCAATACTTCTGCTACTTAGGGACCATTTGAGAGATGGAAGAAGAAGAGTAGGGTTACCTGGAATGCTTCCTTGAGTTCTCCAACTTGATCTGAGTTGCCTCAACCTTCAAAGGCATGTTAGTAGAACTGATCAAATTCACGAGGCTCTTGCAATACTAGACCCAGCAGAAGCTAATCCTTGAGACCACCTCTGAACTGATAAATCATGGACTTGTCGTCAGGAACATCTTGTTTAGCATAGCGTGCCAGATTCTGGAACTCGACATTGTACTGATGGATACACTTGCTTCCGTGCTTCAGGTGCCTGGGCTTCTCATGCATCTCCTCGACAAAGCTCGTGTTAATGTAATGGGCTTTGAAGTCATGACAGAAATCATCCCAGCTGATAACACGATCACCCCTGGAGTCCTTGTGTTGCTGCCACCAATCTGCTGCCTGACCCTTGAGATGAAACGTCGCGAACCTGACATAGTCATCTGGCCTGACATTGCTACACTCAAAATGCTTGCTCATGTCGTGAAGCCAATCATCTGCATCAAAAGGCTGCTCACAACAGGTGAAAGACTTGGGCTGGTTGGCAAGGAACTGGTTGAGTGTCGCAAACTGAGGCTGATTCTGGAAATTCCCATGATAACCTTGATGTCCCTGATGTCTCTCTTGCAACAGCCTAAGAAACATCTAAGTATTCGCATTGGTCGCGGCCATCACAGCTTGCCAAGCTTCTGGAGGAGGAGGCGGAGGGTGTGGTGGAGGGTTAGACTACTCCCGATCACGACCCGGATTCCCACGAGTTGGTGAAGCCATCCTAGAGATGGACAAGAACATCAGCACACCATTAACAAGATGATTGGAATAAGGTGAATCAAATGACTTCAAAGAAATTGAACGGAATAACATCAATACCTTGATACTAAAAATTAGGAAGAACACCTTCTTCAGCTTTTCGATAACATCATTAGATTTTGAGGCCACTTAAATAAACACAACAAGGTATTGAGCTAAGATGTGCTCGGAACAAATGTATAGACCTTCATACACCTGAAGAAAGATGATCCTAGGTAACTACTAGAATTCACACCTAAGAATTTCCGAAATATTTGGTTATGTAATTGGTTGTTGGGGATACAGGGAGGCAAAATATCTCATAGAACTAACAAACCCTACACTCCAATTGTATCCATCCGTCAACACATAACCAGAGGCTTCAGAAATCCGTCTATCTCAGATCCTCGAAAACACAACGATACCAAACATTGCAGTACCCCGGACGCCTTCGTAGTACTTGGTGACTCCGACTTTATCTCCACACGATTAGTATTGAAGCACTTTTCAATATCCTTCATCCTGAGATACTAAGAAAACTGAATGATAACGATGTGCCAAGAATCCCCTGGAGCTCAACTCCCCGGAAGAAATAAAGTGAGACAGGAGGCACCAAGACAAAACTATGTCACATCGGCATCATATAGTTTCCAAAATATTCGCGTCATCCTAAAAAAACTTTTGAGCGAGAAGAAGAGTACAATCAAAAATTCCTAAGTAGAATACCTCACAAGAGTATAGAAGAGGAGTAAAAGAAACCTACTCTCCGATATAACTAGACTCAAAATAGTTTTACTAGAATCGACTAGGCCAAGTTTGATCAAGCTCCTATGGTCGTATCGTTCTGAATACCAACTTGTAACACCCAAGATGCGCTCCTATCCTTACTTAGGCACGGGGACCTCGATAGGGATAGAGGCACATCTTGTCGTTTCGCAAGTGCAGTAAACATCGCATACATGCATGAAGAGATGAGTATATGCATTGGCTTACACTCGCCACAAGCTAAATTACAAGTTCACACAATTATTCAAGCGTCATACAGAAGACAGGGTCCGTCTATGGACGAAAACAAACGAAGAAAAGAAGCAATGTAAAGTTCACGACATACATCCGGCCATGTTCTTCATCGTACTCCCACTGGAGTTGAGTCAAATCTTCTGGCACATACTCATCAACACCTGCACCTGTATTGTTGTAATTTGTGAGCCATAGGGACTCAAAAATCAAGTAACCTGGGTACCAAAACTATGTAAGCTTTTGCTTTGGAAGGAGTCAGATTTGAGGTTGCAGCAAGTACTAATCATGTGTTTGGTGGTTATATTACGACAAGATGAATGTAAATATGGTGTTCTATGAAAGACGGTCGAAAGCTACCATGATCACCAAGTGATCCTGAACACCTACTTACGTCAAACAGAACCCCACTATGTACTCTCTCGGTTCATGTTCACGAGCAGAGACCATCACGGTTACGCACACAGTTGGTGTATTTTATTGTAGTTTACTTTACTTTGGCTATAACCGGGTGTTCAAAAAATATCCAAGTTGCGACATAACCGCGGGCACGGCTTTCCGAAAGATTTAACCCTACAGGGTGCTCCAACTAGTCCATCACAAATTAACCACACGCCACGGGAATAGCCTCGACCATGTATCTCGTGATCTTCCTCGCAATTCCAAAGGAAAAACGACTCCTCAAGATAGCCTCTCGTAAAACATCCGAGAAAGGTAAAACAAGTCCAGTAAGACCTCCCGACGTGTCGACGAACCCGATAAGAGTCGCGTATCTCATTCTCAGGACACAACTCAATAAGCTAGTGTACGGTAGCCGGATAGAAATCTCCCAAGTTCTCTCGGGTTGGCCCCGCATAGTGCCCTAGTTTGGTCCAACACTCATGAGGAGCACTGGCCCAGGTTGTTGATTAATTATCCACGGGGTTGCAAAGCCCTAAGCATTTTTATTAAGTTGTTAAGAAAATAGTACTAATATTGGGTCTTGCTAGTCAAGCTTTAATCTCAATGGAATAATCTCGGGGTTCCCCATAACAACATCGAGCATATTAGGAGCATAAAATATGGAACATAACCTTTGTAACAAGTAACTATAGCAGTAAAAGTGGAACAAACCACCGAGCATAAGGCCAAGCCTTCCACCTTAATGAGATATATATGTGAATTAAATTAAATAGCATAAAACATTGTGATATCTCCAGATATCCATGTTTTCACATGGGAAAAACCTGCACCTGCATCAGTAACTTAGCCAGGCAAGGTTTGCTAGGTAGTGGAGGGGCTAGAGGCTATCATGGCAACATGCGAGGCTTGACATTCAAGTGGTAGGTAACGCAAGTGTAGTGATAAGAGTGAGACATCTAGAAAATCAAAAATAGTGTCAGGATCCGGGTACGATCATCTTGCCTAGTGGTTCTTAAGAGGGAGAAAGTGCTAGGTCCTCATAGTTGTCCTCTCCCGGATCCTCATACTCAGGTTCAACACTCGCGTCTACCTAAAGAGAAACATAACCAAATAAACAAACAATCAAGGTGCAATGCACAAACAAGATGATGCATGATTCATTGGAAGTATTTAAAATGGCAATCCTAAGCTAGTCATGTTTCTCATGCAATAGTTAAGTTGTTTAAAATTCTATGCAGAACCTCGTGTTAAGTTGTTTGAACATGCATGCACATGGCAAATATGGATTCTTCATGCAAAATCTATGCAAATGCATATGTAAAACGTAGAAAATGGAGTAACAATTCTCACGCTATGCTCACAGGAAGGTACGGAGACAAAACACAAGACAAGGGAGGTCATGGGCTATTCCTTAGTGTTCCAAGGTAGCCACTTGATAGGAAATTAAAAACTAGCAACAATAGAGCCCATGATCAAGAAAAACTATGGAGCATAGCTACCACAAGACACAAATCAAAACCACACACTTTCTGTCCAAAACAGCAACATAGCAACTTGCACAAAAAATATCTAGAGCTACCGGAGGTTTCTAACTACAAACAAAGTATGAACATAAACAACATAAAATGCTTAGGAAGCAAGGATCACTAAGCATGAAGCTCACAAGATGGCATGATGAAGCAGATTCTAGGGAGTTAGTGAAAATCACAGTTTTTTGGAACCTGGGTTATCCTGATAGCAATTTGACAGCAGAAAACAATGAAGCTAGAGAACACCTCGTGGCATTAAAATTAGCAGGGTGGTAGAGGACAATATCTACTACAAAACCCTAGCATTGAGCTTGAGCTAAAAGACAATAGAACACTTGGTAGCATCCTCTAAACATGGCATAAGAATAACATCAACTACTTAGACATGGAGCTATTTAGCATGTTGAAATCAGCAACTTACTTTGCTACTTAGTAGCAAAATACCCACCCATATACAAACTTATCATGGAAAAGAAAAATACCAAGGCCTAATGCCCAAAAATCCCTACCACAATCATGTTGACAAGATCATCATAGCATGCATGGATTAATTCATACAAAAATAACAAAAGGCCACCTCATCACAAAATAGCACTTTTTCAAACTTGCTCAATAGTGAAAACAAACTACACCACTGGATTCCTTGGGAAATTCTACCCCAAATTCATATATCACACTCCTATATTTGCATAGGCAAAATACACACAAATCTAGCTTGAAAATTGCACAAGAAATCACAAGAACTTTATAAGTCAAAACTTACCCTATTTAGCTACTGCCCAAAATGGCCATGTTGAGATCTGGATTTTTTCTCTAAATGGGCAAGAAAAACAAAACAGAGTAATAAACACACTAAATAAAATAAAAAAAAATAGAAAATATATGGGGCCACTTGGTAGTGACACCATGGCCCTGGCCCCACTAGTTAGCCACACACACTAAGCAAATCAGAGAGAAATAAAAGGGGGCTTGGCAGGATTCGAACACAAGACCTTCCTGGTTGAGTCCCACCAATGCTACCACTACGCTACAGCTATGTTATGTGCTAACATGGGGGTTCGATTGGTTTTGAGCTAATATAAAACTGACACAGGTTTTCTTCTACCTGACGACGGAGAAAACTAAGGCATCGGCCACGAGCGAGTTTGCCGCATCCGACGCTGTGGTGTGCCGATGGGGATGTGTAATCCCTTGGGGAGCTCATCCCCATGGTTGAGAGGTTCTATGGTGCGTGGCTACGAGGAGCTCGAGCTGTGTTCTGCTCGATCATGGAGGTGCAACACGGCGAGGTGGTGGCTGCAATGGTGTGCAGGGTCTGCGGGAGCTACTACGGGTGCGCACAAACGGCATACATGCGAGGGGCAACAATACGACGCGTGGGGAGCAAAAACAGGAGGGCGAAATAATAGTACATATATACTACAGCTACACTGGAGCTCAGAGGACACGAACTTGACATGGAGCTAGCGTCACCTATGCAGATCAGATCTCTATGAGACAAAACAGGAAGGAAGTAGGATGTACCTAGCTCACCTAGGACACAAAGCCACGGCTAGAGGGGCGATGGAGACGACGCGTGGTTCGACAGAAGTCCATATAGGTTGACGACGACAAACGTGTAGTGGGGCTAGCTGGGCTGCGTTGGCTCGATGCTGCTGGGCTTGAGTGAGGTTAAGGACCAAGTGGGCTCGGCTCCTCTCTCTCTCTCTCTCACCGAAAACATAACTCCTTTAAAATAAAATAGTAACCAAATGAAAACTCATGGAAGCTAGAAAAAGTTTTAGAGAAAAACGAAGATAGTTTTGGACTCACAAAATTACCCGTAATTTAACAAAATTAGATTGGGACTTTTTAGGGAAATTAATTAATTCACTTGTATTAATAAATACATTCTTTGCCAAGATACAAAATGCAAACAACCCCAAACATGTTTGAAAGATATACCACAATTCTAGTCAGATTTTGCAGGGCGAGTGCAACATTTTTAAGGAGGTGAACCAACAAGTTAATACAACACATATAGAATTATTAGGAAATAGGAGAGGTGGTAGTGGTTTTTGGGGAAATAGAGGAGATGCTTTTCAAGACTAGATACACACCACACCACAACACACACACTCACAACCACAACACCACACTCACAACAATGTCACATAAAGCAAGGCATGATGCAAATGATGAATGGTGGTATGATGCCATGATGCAATGTGGAATGTCATGAAGAAAAAATAACATTACTCAAACCACCTGAGGCACAACATGAAGGTTCACACACACAAATTACATCTAGGTCCTTGGTTGCACTTGGGTTGTTACAGGTCGTCAGTGACATTCATCAATAGGATCCTATCTAGAGCCTCGTTGAGTGTCGAGAGCTCGATCAGGTCAGTCCGCCCAGAGATTTCGGAGTTAACCTCAGATGTGTCCGCACAAGGAGTGTGTTTGGCAGGAGTTGACCCCGACCATTCGATGGTAACAAGGGACGGATGACATGATGTTTAGCCAGGTTCAGGGCCTCCTGTGGAGGTAAAACCCTATGTCTTGCATGATTATATTGATGTGTATGAAGGTTATAGAGTTTATCTACCTCGAGATCGAATTTCTAAAACCCAAGATGAGTTTCCCTGGCCTACAATCTAAAACCCTCCCAGTTTATATAGACACCAGGGGGTACCTAGGGTTTACACAAGATAGGTCTCTTGCCAGGGATGGAGATGTCGTTTTCCTCATCTTGACTTTGAGTGCACGACGAGCCTTCGGGACTTCCTTCTAGAACACAAGGTATCGATGTATATGTCCCCTCCTGCGATAGTGAGAGAGAGGCCCACCAAGCTGGCCTATTGGGAGATAGGCCAGTGGCCCGAGGACCCCTTAGTCCAGGACTCCCTCATCAGGGGCGAGAGAGACAGAAACAGAGAAAGAGAGAGAGAGGAGAGAGTGGCAGTCGGGGACGATGTTAGGTCTAGAGGCTCTTTGCCATATCGTAGCACACGACAAAGGTTCTTTGACGGCAAAGAGTATAGTAGCAAACAACCCGTTTGACCTGAACCATCCTGGTTCTTTTCCATCAGGTAGGTCTTTGTCATCTGCTTTTATGCTTTTTTCTGTTAGCTAGCAGACGGCAGAGAACTGACTAATTGCAAACAAAATGTCTGCCATCACTCAATTCTTTGCGGTCTGTTTTTTGGAAGCTGGCAATAAAGAATGTCTTTGTTGTCTACTAGTAGACGTGAAAGAACTAGCAAACGACAAATCCTCTAATTTCAGTAGTGATGCTTGGATCGAGGTGACATGATGTACAAAAAATAAGATAAACTACATGTTCAGATCCCATCGTTTATACTTAATGGGAACAATAAGAACACATGTCTTTTCCCCTTCTGTCACGAGGATGTAGAGGACCACAAGATTGAACCAACTAGAACGCACCACTCCCATTAAATACAAATCAATTTAGTTGGCCAAACCATATAGATAGATGGGAAAGAAATATGAAGCTATAATAATCATGCATAATAGAATTTAGAGAAGGCTCAGTTACTTTCAATGAATATTGTGATCATAAACCCAACATTCGTCAGATCCCAACAAACACACCACAAAAGAATATTACATCGGATAGATCACCATGAGAATCATGGTGAACTTTGTATTGATCATCAAAGATAGATAAGAAGACATCTAGGTACTAGGTATGGACCCGTAGGTCTAGGTGGACTACTCACATATCATTATGGAGGCAGCAAGGTTGAGCAAGATGGCCTCCATGGTCGATTCCCCCTCCGTCAGAGTACCAACAAAGGTATTGATATGGCCTCCCATCAGAACAAAGTCTTGCGGCGATGAAAAAGTGTTTCGGGTGGCTCTGTGTTGGTTTCCCAAGTGTAGAGAATTTATGGAGGTGGAATTAGGTCAGATGAAGCCACGAATGGCCCGAAAGGCATCTTGGCGCACCCAGTTGCCATGATGTCTCCTCTTCTTTCTTATGGACTCCTCTTGAAGCTCCATGGGTCTCTTTTGTCCAAAAAAATCGTAAAAAAGTTTGTAGCATTTGGAGTTCGTTTGGTATAGATTTCATGGAAACCAAAAATAGGAAGCAAACAACAACTGGCGCTTCACACTTGGTTAGTATGTTAGTTCCACAAAATGACATAAATAACATATAATTTCATATAAACTATCAAACATTGATAATATAATAGCACGGAGCAACAAGAAATTAAAGATACGTTAAACCGTATCAGGCACCCATGATGTGGAGGCCTCGCCCTCTTCTAAGTACAAGGAGCCCATCATCATTGATATGTCCGACTGTCATAGCCCTAGCTTAGGCAATGTGTCATTGCATAACCATCATGGCATCATGTTTAAATTCAACTAAATTTGAAAACCCTAGCACCTCATTGAATAAAAAAAACTCCAACAATTGAATTTTTAATGAATACAAAATTCTCTTTAAAAAATGTTCCCCCTATTTGATAAATGTTGAAAACAACATATCAGGTGTGAGTTCTATTTGACAACTATTTTTGTAAATTTAAAAAATTAGGAAAGTTTTTAAAAATCACTAATAAACCATTGTAAATATTTAAGTTGCTCCAATTTTTCTGAAACTTTTTATGGGTCTTGGAAATATTCTAAATATACAACATACATAATTTCATGAATTTTGGCCTTATCGTTTTTCCCAAACAAAATTAAATAGAAAGATGGAAATAGAAAACAGAAACTAAAAAGAAAGAAAGAGAAAGAGGGAGATGACTTAACTGGCCCAACAGACCGGCCCAGCCCACCAAAGCCCAGGCGCTAGTCATCTTCCTCCTTTGCCAGGAGGACGATGGTGTGTCGCACGAACAGGAGGCGCAGCCACCTCATGCTTGCCACCTCCCGGTCTCCCCCAAGCCTATATCCTCTCCTAGAGATGCCAGAGGACACCCTCTCTCTTTCCTCGTCCCTGGCTCGCTCCCTCGTTGACCCTCCTCGGTTCCGAGACTGCCGGAGAGCGCTGCCGTCGCAACCGCAGCCACAGCCGCTCGCGTGACTCGCGGCCATGTCCAGAGGCATTAGTCGGATGCGCTCTGTGCCCTCCCCGACGTGTCCAATCCATGGTGGCCAGAAGACGAAGCCCATGGCCATATTTCTCGTCCACGGTCGCCGGATACGGATCACTGATTCGCAGCCGCCAGGACCTCCCCGAGCTCGTCGAGCACCTCCTCAAGTCTGCTGTGAGCCACTAACTATTTCCCCCTTGTTTCCCTCATCGCGGTCGTCCTCCAGCTAGCGCAACTGCCGGACCCAAAACCTCCCGCCAGTGTGGTTCGTCACCGCCGTGGCCAGGGCTTTCCAAGCTCGCGACTGAGCGTGTGGACGAGCTCCTAGAGGCTCCAGGAGCCCAACTCCACCGTAGCTTCGCTTGCATCCCCTTGTAGTGTCGTGGCCGCACTTGTCCGAGCTATGGTCCACCGCCGCTGTCGACGCCGTGCTCGACTCCGACAACCCCGCAACCTCCCATGGCCTCCAATGGACGCGGCTCGCTCCCAGGATCAGGTAGGAGCAAACCCTGCTCCGAATGGTGCTCTGGGGTGAAACTCGATCCCCTCCGCCGTGCCTGATGACGCCGGCGGCTCAATGCCGGCGTGTTAGACCCGATTGACCTTGGGTTTGACCCCCCTGGGTCACCTACAGGTGGGCCAACCCATGGCTTAATCTGGTGGAGTGATTAATTAAATTAATTAATTATTTTAGTAAGTAGGTCACTAACTAGTGGGCCCAGCCCCTTAATGAATTTATTTAGGACTTAATTAAACCTAATTAACCCTCTGTGTCACTGACTTACGGGTCCCATGGGTCGGCTTTGACCTGGCCATGTCAGGGTTGACCTGGTCCCACCAGTCAGCCTCTAGAGATGGCCCCGTGTCATTGACATGTGGGTCCAGCCAGTCAGGTTTGACCTCACCCTGGCGTTGTTGATTGCTGACGCAATGCTGATGCATTGATGATGCAGTAATTGATTTATGAATTTATTTAATTTAAGCAAATATTATAAACTTCTAAAAATCATAGAAAATACTATATAACTTGGATGAAAATAATTTATATATGAAAAATGATCAGAAAAATCCAATGAATCTGTTTATGCCATGATCATGCATGTTTGAACAAGTTAACATCACCAACTAGGGAGAATGGTGATCAAGACAATTTAACAAATACAGTTGGAATCGGAATTTAGTATATATTTGAATTCCACTTCACATAATATGACTACCTATAGCACTAGGTCAATTCAGTACCTTAACATGGCATTTCATGCATCATGTTTGCTGCATCACATTGAATGTGTTCATTTCTTTGTTGTTGGTGTCGTTCCCTCTCGGTAGCCATTGTTCCGACGATGAAATCAATGTCACCGATGAAGACCTTTACCATCTTCAGAAGTGTCAGGCAAGCAAACCCCCTTGATCATAATGATATGAACCCACTCTGTCGCTGCTACTCCCTTTTACTACATTATAACAACAACGATTCAACTGTTACATGCCATCAGTAGTTGAACCCATTCCTTTGCATGACCTGTCTTTGCCATAGTAAATAGTTGTAACCACTTAGCATGAGTAGCAACTTCTTGTGATTTGTTGTGCTTACTCATCCATGCTAGCTTACTTACTTTGACTATTATGCTTCGAGTCGTGTCGTGTCGAGTCTGATCCATCTCGGCAATGAATCAGAATGGCAGTGTTCATGTCCTACTGTGTGAGAGCTAAGTGTGTGAACACGATTTGGTAAAGGTAGCAATGAGAGGCCATGTAGGAGTACATGGTGGGTTGTCTCATTGGGGCCGCCTTCAAGAACTGAGTTATGTGTATGTTATCCAAGACAAGATACTACCGCACATTGGGTTACTTAATAGACCTTGTCGGCCTATTAATTGCCTTGACCTCTATCAAGGAGTTGCAACTAGTATCTGGTGTTTGTAAGAAAAGTGTTGGTGGCCATGCATAGCGTTGCCCGACGGGGTGGGCTTTGATGGGGTATAGGAACAGAGGCACGGTGTACCAAGTGCCACCCAAACGATGGGCTTGGCAACCCTGCGCACATCGTTTGAGGCCGTAGAGGAAACTTTGTCCGGACTTCCGTGCGGGTTCAGTCTCAAATAGGCGATAAACCTGGACTAAGGTCTTGTGTGATTGATGGTCGTGGACGACTCCCTTGCTGGGCTTTCGCTTGAAGGTTGCCGAGGTGCCTTTTTACGTTCACATGGCGATAAGTGGCGGGAGCATGTGTGAAGAAGTACACCCCTGCGGGGTTATGAACCTATTCGAATAGCCGCGTCCTCGGATATGGACTACTTGAAGAACTTATGTGGTTCATAGACGACTTGAAGTGGATACTCTACAATGCCCAACATAAGTGTGATTGTTGTGGATGGCCTTCTTGTAGGGAGATGGGAGTGGATCCATAGTGGTGTATTGATTGGTGAATATGTGGACTCGTGTGCGCTATCCCACCTCAAAGAAAGCACTTGTAATCGTAGTACGGGTTAGCCAAGAGTCAAAGATGGCTTGTTGTAATAAACTCCACAACTCCCTTCATTGATACTTATGCATATGTAGTTAGTTCTCATGTAAGTCTTGCTGAGTACCTTTGTACTCATGTTTGCTTAATTTATGTTCTGCAGAGGAGACGTCAGTCTCATTAGTGATCGTTAGAATGTGAAGTGCGATGTTGACCGGATTAGCTTGGGAATCCCAAACAGAGGTATTGTTCCTTTGGTAGGGTCGTTGTAGCTTTTCAGGCTCCTCTAGCCACTTTTAGTAGATGTTTGTATCCAGACATGTGTTGCTTCCGCTTGTTCTTGTATGACTTGAGTGTTGGGTCATGTGACCCTTGTTTGTAATATCACACTATGTTGGCTCCTATGAGTCATTAATGAATACTTGAGTCATAGAGTTATGTTGTGATGCCATGTTGTATCTACGCATATCGTGCATATTGCATGTATGTTTGGAATGCATTGGTATGCATGGGATTTGACACCTAGTTGTGTGCCTTTAGTAGTACTCTTTATGGTGAAATGCCTCTTTGTGCTTCCACCGAGCCTTGGTAGCTTGCTACTGCTCTGGACACATTGATTGACTGTCATGTATCTTTCTTTGCTATTGTGTCTGTCACTTCGGGCAAATGTCTCACAGTGTAATGGAGTCCCTATAGCTTGCTATGACTTGTCTACGTGCAGTGATGACATTTATGTCCCATGGTGTAATGGAGTCCTTGTAGCTTGCTATGACTCGTCTACACACGCTAGAGATCGACATCTGCATTGCTGGGTTACGTATGCCTGTCCCAGTATGGATGTGCCACTTGGGTTCTATGACTAGTCATGTCGACTCGAGTTCTCTGTCATTTGAATGCTAGCGACACATTCACATACGTGAGTCAAAAGACACAAACGGTCCCGGCCCAAGTAAGGTGACAGCCATGGAGATAACCATGCGTGAGGCCGCAAAGTGATGTTACGTGTTACAGGCTGGATTCCTATGGCTTAGGATCGGGGTCCCGACAGCGTTGGTATCAGAGGTTGAATGTTTGTAGAACCACCAAGACAAACTGTTCGATGTTGAGTCTAGAACTTCTTTAGTTATATAAGGGAATTTATTGTGGAAGGGAATGTAAGGCTCTTTTACTCCTTTCCTTGTGTCATTCTAATTCTGAGTCACCCTCTTATTTTCTATGGGGATTAAGAACCAGGCTTTCTTATGTATCTATCAGGATGACGAGTTACAATGCTGGAGACCTATAGGAAAGTTGTTGTCTTCCTAGATTACTGTCTCCATCAGAATTCAATGTTATGTTGTTAGTTGTATTGCAGGTTGCCTCATATTTCATGCCGTACAGCCGTTATGCTGTCCGAGTTGTCCAAGGTTTCCAAATCATCTGATGCAATTGCAAAACTCTTTCTTCTTGAGTAATTATCTTTCAGGCCAGACAAAGCACACCAAATGTTGACTTGAGGTACTCTATTACCTTGACGTGTTTGATGAAGGTGTTTAGGAAACCATGTTACTCAAGTGAACCACCCAATAGTCTAGTTGTGTCTTTTGTTCCCAGTGTTATAATACTGGCCATCGTCATCGAAAGCATGTTGTGGTGCTACCTAGTTTGTAGGTATTCTAAATCCGGGTTCTTGAACCCAACGATCATTATTCTCACTCCCGTTGATAGTATTTTCTCTTTGCTTTAGGATGGTTAGTAACCTTGTTATACCCTTCAAGGTTCATGGTGTATCATTCTTCCAATACTATGAACCAGTTATGGCAGAAGTTCTTTGTGGACGAAAGATCTTAATATGAGTGCAATTGGTGAGATTTCCATTCCATAGTTGTGACTCTACCAATCCTACTCTTCTGCATGGGTTATCCAGAAGAATTGTGTTGAACTCGTTCGACATGTTAACCTATGCATCTACAACTCAGGAAAAATCAAGTGCTCCTGAGTTGTCCTTCTTCAATTGTATTCTGACCGTTATGTATCAATTGATAGTTAAGAGTATGCCATGCATTGTGTCATCAATATTGGTTATTCTTGTGGTTTGTCAAGCCATTCTACACCAGAATGACTAGGAGAGACAAACTCCCATACCTCATCCATTTCTTGGATTGGGTCAAAGCAGTTGTATTCCGCAGATCAAAATGCCAATTCATCTTTTGCTCTATTATACCTTGAGGTATTACCCTCTTCACGCCAATATTATCATGAGAACTGCAATCCCTCTTATGAAATCTTGATGCAGTGATACTTCCCGCGATCATCATTGATTCCCCGGTCTTTGTGTTGTCTGTAACCAGAACACCGACAAGTGAATCGTGATGTGTGTAATCAATACTCCTAGCAACTTTGTTGCTTGGTAGTTAATGGACAATAATTTCATTCTTGGTGTGTTTCTTTTTGAGCCACCAGTCCAAAGATTGATCGTGCTACCTAGTCCATTCTTCATGGTGCACTTTTCAATCAACGAGTGAGGATTGTGTCAATCCTTCACTGTGTTGATCAGATCGTCTTGCCTTTAAAAGCAAGATTGTTCTCGAGCTTGATAGCATATCGATGGATCGTGATTTTCCAAATATCTTCTCGGAAGTATTACCGAGGTGTTCGTTGACCGTTATGTTGAGTTCGCGATCACGATGGTTTTTCTATAAAACACCTCTTCTCCAAGACTCTGTGTTGGATACCCCTGAACTAGTTGGAGAGTTGGAAGATATAAGCTTGATCTAACTTAGCTCATGTTAAAGGGATATCTTGTGTTTTTGTGCTTGTGTGTGTAGAAGAAAGATTATATCTTCATCGATTGATCCTTGTGACCAATTGATGCACCTATCGTATTGTACAACCATTGATTTGAGTGTGGGCTATCGTAAAATCAAAATATGAACCAAAGATATTCCAAATGTTGTTTTTACTTGTGGATGTATCCTTGATCTTACACTGTTATATCTTTCGGTCTGACCAAGGCTATCACCTTGTTCTCATAGTTGTGGAATTCCTTCCATAGGAGTACCTTGATGAATTGTTGTTGAGCCCATTGACAACATTTTCATGTGTTCCATGATTCATGATGAACAAAAAGCTAGCATTGGAAAATTTGTAGGCATATCTTCATGTTCCATTCGTGAAGTATATGTTAGATGTAAGAAGTGTCTCCCTCTTAGTTCACGTGCATTACATGCAAGTTGCCACCTTGAATTCTAGGAAAGTTATCTTGCTTCCTTTAGAATCATCCCAAAACAGTTATGCATGTGTGAAGTGTTCTATTGGGTTGTAGACTTGCAACCTCCAATCCACATGTAAATCCTAGCACACCAAGCCACTGATTGATTTGTTCAAGAAAAAGAAGTTATGTGCAATCCTGAAGGACCTATATGGACTTGCACCGGAGTTCGCTACCTCCAATGATGGTTCCATCCAGAACTCGATAGTGTTTTGTTGTAAGATTTCTATGTGGTCATAATTGTCTTTGAAAGTGTGTTCACATGTGTCTTGCAATCCGTCTCACGTTTTAGAGTTGACGCTCGTAGTTCATTTCCTGAGAATCTTGCAACGTCATCTCTTCAATTTGTGTTGCAACCATTCACTTTCAGACATGCTGAGTCTAGAATATCCTGACACCAACCATATCCGAATCTCAGGCAGATATGATGGTTGGAACATTTCCAAAGAGTTATAATATTTTTGGCTAAGGCACTTCGTCGGAAGACCTACTATTCTAATAACTTGTATCAATAACATTATCCATCTCCCCATGAGGATTTTGTATGACTTATTTTAGAAGTTGTTCCTTATGGACCTCTTTGTTCCCCCGAAGTCCAACCTTTACTTGATGTTATAGATATTGAGCATTTCCGTTAAATGGTTATGCTATTTCATCAAGGAGAACATTAGAAGCGTAGTGCTAAATGTCTCTCGGTCGATCATCTAGATTTCGTTCCCTTAGCATACCTAAGGTGAAATCTGACAAAGCGATGTCTTCCTTTGCATCTTTATCCTCCATTGTTATTCATCATTGTAGTATAATATGTTGCCAGAATCCTTGGCATGGATGTTGGTAAAACATTGATGAATATGGAGATGCTCAAGTTCTTGAGAGCATGCTCAAATGTTGGGTTATATCCTCGGTATCAACTCGAATGTGCCTTCCGTTTGCCGAGCAGACCTATAACCCTAGTTTCCTTTCCAACTGAGTATGCCATTCCTTTAAACTCTTTCAACCGATCATTGTGATTTTCCTTAGGCTGGTATGAAGAGTTTCAATGATCTCTGTATCAAAAGTAATTCTTTTTGCCACTTAAGGGATAATCCTATGAGTCACCTCCCCTAAGGTGCCTTGTAATGGTATTATGGCAATTAACTCCTCACTGCTTTGAAACCTCTTAACCATCTATTTTAGCGTGGAACTTTTGCCTACCAATTGGACGTCCGTCATCTACCCCATTCCATTGTTCTATAATTTGGTTTTGTGTCTCATCTCAAGAGACGTTCTCACGTCTCACTCTATGAGCTGATCATGAGTTGTTCGATCTTCGAGAATATCGAATCTTGTAGAATTTTCCTGTTCCTTTGTCATTGTGTTTAGATGAAGATCTCGAGAGCAAAGATTTCAAGATCAACATGATGCAATGAATCAACATCTTCAAGAAGGATAATTTGTTCATGAAGTTTGTGGTAGTTAGTGTCCCTTTGACTTCTTACCCTACGCCTGAATCTCGGGAGGAGATTCTTGTTTAGTGTGGGTGAGTTGTCACAACCCTAGCTTAGGCATTGTCTATCAATGCATAACCATCATGGCATCATTATTAAATTCAACTCAATTTGAAAATGGGGATGTCAAACCCTAGCACCTCATTAAATAAACAAAACTCCAACAATTGAATTTTTAATGAATACAAAATGCTCTTAAAAAATGTTCCCCCTCTTTTATAAATGTTGGCAACAACATATCTGGGGGGGTTCGATTTGATAACTATTTTGGAAAATTTAATAAATTAGGAAAGTTTTTGAAAATCACTAATAAACAGTGAAAAAAATTTAATTGCTTCAATTTTCCTGAAACTTTTTGTGGAGCTTCGAAATATTCTAAATATACCACATAAATAATTTCAGGAATTTTGGCCTTATAGTTTTTGCCCAAACAAAATTAAATAGAAAGCAAGAAATAGAAAACAGAAACTAAAATGAAAGAAAGAGAAAGAGGGAGATGAGTTACCTAGCCCAACAGACCGGCCCAGCCCACCAGAGCCTAGGTGCCAGTCATCTTCCTCCTTTGCCAGGAGGACGATGGTGTGCCGCACAAACACGAGGCATGGCCACCTCCTGCTTGCCACCTCCTGGCCTCCCCCCGAGCCTATCTCCTTGCCTGGAGATGCCCAGAGGCCCCTCTCTCTTTCCCCGTCCCTGTATTGATCCCTCGCTCGCCCGTCCTCGGTTCCGAGGCAGCTGGAGAGCGCTTCTGTCGTAACTGCAACCACTGCCACTCGCGTGCCTCGCTGCCGTGCCTAGAGGCATCAGTCGGATGCGCTATGTGCCCTCCTCGACGTGCCCAATCCATGGATGCCACAAGATGAATCCCACGGCCATCTTCCTCATCCACGGTCACCGGACACCAACGACTGATTGGCTGCCGCCAGCACTTCCCCGAGCTCGTCGACCACCTCCTCGAGTCTGTTGTGAGCCACTGACTCTTTCCCCTTGTTTCCCTCATCGCGGTCGTCCTCCAGCTAGCGCAACCGCTGGACCCGAAACCTCCCACCATCGTGGCTCGTCGCCGTTGTCGCCAGGGCTTTCCAAGCTTGTGTCTGAGCATGTGGACGAGCTCCTGGAGGCACCAGGAGCCCAACTCCACCGCAGCCATGCTTGCATCCCCTGAAGTGTCGTGCCTGCACCTATCCGAGCTTCGGCCGCCGCCGCTATCGATGCCGTGCTCGACTCCGACCACCCCACAACCTCCCATGGCCTTCAATGGATGCGGCTCGCTCCCAGGATAATGTAGGAGCACACCTCGCTCCGAATGGTGCTCTTGGGGTGAAACCCGATCCCCTCTGCTGCACCTGATGACATCGGCGGCTCAACGCCGGCATGTTAGACCTGGTTGACCCCCCTGGTTCACCTATAGGTGGGAAAACTCCTAGCTGAATCTGGTGGAGCGATTAATTAAGTTAATTAATTTCTGTTAGTAAGTAGGTCACCAACTAGTGGCCCAACCCGTTAATGAATTTATTTAGGATTTAATTAAACCTAATCAACCCTCGTTGTCGCTGTCTTATGGGTTCCACAGGTCAGCTTAGACCTGGCCATGTCAGGGTTGACCTGGTCCCACCAGTCAGCCACTCGAGATGGCCCCGTGTCATTGACATGTGGGTCCAGCAGGTCAGGTTTGACCTGGACCTAGCCTTATTGACTGCTGACGCAATGCTAACGCATTGATGACGCAGTGATTGATTTATGAATTTATTTAATTCCAGAAAATGCTATAGACTTCTAAAAATCCTAGAAAATAATCTATAACTCAGATGAAAATAATTTATATCTGAAGAAGAAAATAATTTATATCCTAGAAAATAATCTATAACTCAGATGAAAATAATCTATAACACCAATAGCCTCGCTCCTCCTATCTCACATCCCGATGACTTAGATGGTGAACTCACATGATGGAGAGGAAGAATGCACACGATGATTTACCCAGGTTTGGCCCGCTATGAAGCGTGAAACCCTACTCCTACTTTGGTGGATTGCCTCACGAGGAGGTATGTGGATGAACTAGTACAGTGGTGAGTTGCCTCGCGAGTGTGTTCTGGTGATCTTCCCTCTCTTCTAATTTTCTCCCTGCGCTATGGAGCAGCCTACCCTCTATTTATAGTGGCCCAGGTCCTATTACCTTATTGCTATGGCGGGAAGGGATCCCACAATGACCAAATTTGAAGGGCTATAGGGGGTACATCTTTATCTAGACGAAAGCTGGTCTTCACGTGAAAAGTAGTTGTTGATGATGTAGAGGTCGGCTCGGCAATGATATCCGTCCTGGAGGGCTCCTGGTCGTGGTCTTGTTCCACCAGAATGGAAACCTTCGGGGGTGCTTTCATAACCTGCATACCTCCTTGCCCCCCTTTGCACCAAAGGGGAAACTGTACCACCTGGCACGCTGGTGCCCGCCTGCCCTACCTTACGTCATCCTTGGCCTCCTAAGGCCAAGCGCTGCATAGAAATCTCTATTGCTCTGGAGGGGGCCTGACGAGGCCTCACCTCTTGGTGCCGATCCCCTCGTGAGCTCACGGCTCTCGCGATGGCCTTGTCTTGAGTAGGTTCACGATGGGCCATGCTTGAGTGACGAAGTGGGCCATGCCTTGGGTCACAAGCAGGCAGGTCTGGGTACCCCCGTTTCCAGAACGCCGACACTGGCTAAACGACACAGAAGGAGAGGCAATTCTTGCCGGGAAACGTCGGCAGCGCACCACCTCACGGTGCATTCAATGCGCCTGTCCCAGTCTGGCAGAAGTAGGTATTCTCCAATACCCGTCCTGACAGGCAGTTCCTATAGCTACAGAACGCATCGTACTTGTAGGAAAAGACGATTATAGCTATTGTGGTGACCCCTTGGACTATAAAAGGAGGCACGTGGCTACCTTTATAAAGGTCGACACTTTGTTCAATTGCATGCGTAGCTGCACCTCTTGAGCATCCTTGTCAGGTTGTTGCACAACTGGACTTGAACTAACATAACCAACCAGACACAAACAGGACATAGGGTTTTACGCTTCCGAGCGGCCCGAACCTATATAAACCCCCCGTGTGTAGATTGTTCGATTGATTCTCATTGGGCATCCGGAGCCCCCCTGCAGAATAGAAAAGTGACCCTGAAGCTCCCACAGATAGTTGTGGGTTCGTCACCCAGACATCTTTGGGGTGGCAGGTAGAGGGGCATTTCCGGTGGGCGAACCTTCATCGACTCTTCCGTGTGTCCTCAACGACGCCTAGGGCACCCAAGAATGCTAATGGTGGCCCGTCGGCCGCCTCGTCGACGCCAAGGTTTCCACCATCAATGGCGACGGGTGATGGAGATGGGAGAGGACGATGTGCGCACCACACTGGTGAACATAGATACCACACTGTGCGGAGCTCCGCAAGCCACCCCACTAACACGATGACTAGGGACACGGCGACGGCAGCCGAAGGCGACGCCACAATCGCGGCTGCGATTGCAGCGGTGACGGTTGCGGTCAAACCTTCGTCACACACCCCGCAAGACAATTGCGACCCATGCTCGCGAGATGGTGACTCACAATAGCATGTGGACCAGAACCTTGAGCGTGGAGCACAATGCTAGGCTAAACCACCTCATCCTGGTGAGGATGGATGGCGGGCAGCGGCATGGCTAAGCGCTCCCTCTGACATTGCGAGGAGTAAGAGCTCCACCCACCTCTCGCCCCGTCTGTTCCCTAAGACCATAGAGGACACTTTGGCGCAGGCCCAATTGCTGCTAAACTTCCCCCCCCACCACCACCAAAGAAAATGAAGGAGTGTAGGGCAATCATACAAGGCCTACTGAGCTTCACCAACAAGGACAAGTCAGACGCCGAGGGCTCCTCGCGCGTGTGGCCTCCATAGGACACACAACCGAGCATGATGTTGGAGGAGCACACATGGCGCAGTTACCCCCATGACAACAACAAGCTTCCCACTGGACCGACGCGCAGGATGAGTTGTCTCAAGCTTCAACGGACCTACGGTTGAAGTAGGACTAGCGCCATGTCTTTAAGGAGAGGCGCCAGGAGGATGCGCACACCACCATCGAGAGGCGATGGGAAGTGCGTCACCAATAATATGGTTGCACCGATCTAGCCATCGAAAAACCCCTACCAGGAGCGCTTGACAGCTTACCTTATGAGTTGGGATGCCCAGAGTTCACCCGCGAGCTGCCGCAGGTCCGCTGGCCTTCCAACAGGGCCTTCAAGCCAAAGTTTCCAGATAAATACGACAGTGCGATCGGTCCGTCGGAGTTCCTGGGCATCTACACCATCATGGTGCAGGCTGTCGGGGACGAGATGACAAGGTGCTTGCCAACTACTTCCCGCTGGCACTCAAGCCCAATGTGAGGAGTTGGCTGATGAACTTGCTGGAGGGGTCCGTTTCTTCTTGGGCGGACGTGTGCAACCAGTTCGTTAGGGATTACCACGGGGGCCACAAGCTCCGAGGACAGCCCAGGGACCTGCACACGCTTATGCAATGAGACGGTGAAACCGTTCGCAAGAACATCTAGAGGTTCAGTCACGTGCAGCACAACATCCCAGACATGCACCCTGCCGTGGTAATCGCTACGTTTCACACGAACATACGCAAATGCCTCATGCCCAAGGAGATGAGCATCAACAAGGGGCGAGACTTTGCCGAGATCTATGCACTGGCCGACAAGTGCGTGCGGGCTAAAGAAGGGAGAATACTCCCAGGGGAGGACGCATGCGTGGAGGTCTACTCCGATGATGACGAAAAAAGAGTGCCTGCTCAAAAAAGGGATGCAAGCGCAAGAAGAAGTGCAAAGGCAAAGCTATGACCTATGTCGAGAGCTCCGGCAAGCCCAATGTCAGCAGTAAGTCCAAGTATGAGGGGACCAACAAGGATGTCGCCGCTTGCTCTGGAACTGACAATTCCGCGGCACGCATGACGACCGCCAATCCATACTGCAAGTTCCACCTCAGCAAGGGCTACGATATCACCAAATGCCGCCAAGTAGAGTAACTTGATGAGAAGAAGAAGCAAGAGTACGGAAGGCGTGACAAGGAGAAGGACCAAGATGGAATTGGTCGCTCTGACAGGAAAGGCCATAGCTATCGAGGTGACCGCTGCATCAAAGCCTAACAACAGAAGGAGAAACCTGCTAGAGGCCCAAATGACAAGTTTGATGGTGATGATGGCAGTGATGAAGATGAAGAGGGATCTGAACGATAAGATTTGAGGAAGGCTGTGGGAGCCATGTGTGTTGATGGACGTGCATCTTTTCGAACTTACCATAGGCAGCTCAAATAGTGGGCCCGCAAAATCAACGTGGCAGAAACGGTGGTAGAAGCAAGGAAGCCCCTCAAGTGCTCCAACACTCCCAGCATCTTCGACGCAGAGGACCACCCCGACCGTACCACTATGGTTAGTTGTGTGTCGTTGTTGTTCTCGCCAAAGATCCGCAACCTCAGAGTCACGAAGATGTTGGTCGATAATGGAGCCGGCCAGAACCTGATTTTGCCAGATGTGATCAAGCAGCTGTAGATCCCCGATTCAGACCTTAAACCAACGGGATCCTCTCAAGGAGTGGATGCGAGAGATCTCAGACGAAAGGGAAGATAACCCTTCCTGTCACATTCAACTTTAGGACAGAGAGGGTTGTCTTCAATGTCACCAAGATGTTCCTAGCTTACAATGGGATCTTGGGTCGTACGGAACTAGCGAAGTTCATGTCGATGTCTCACCACTCCTATAACAAAATCAAAATGTCGTGTATGATGAGCATCATGACCATCCACATCGACAAGATGGACATAGTTCTTTACGTCGACAAGCTCTACTGGGGGTAGTGGCAGCGTCCGCTGACGAGGCACTCACTCCTCCCGGAAAAGCTCCCGGGGGAAGGCAAAAGGATAAGAGCTCGGGCGAATCTTGCAAGAACTCCTGGAAGTGCATGGCCAAGTGTAGAACACCTATTGAGAACTTGCCAAATACCTCCACCATCAGGCGCAAGGAGGAAGTAACCATCCCCTTGTCGAAGCAGGTGGCTGCACGGGAGGACGGAGAGGGCAGCACTTTCACCATAAATGTGACCCTCTATGACAAATAGGAAAGCACACTCGTCTCCTTCCTAGGGAGAATGTTGACGTGTTTCCCTGGCCACCGTATGACATCCCCGGTGTTCCCGGGGAGGTGATGGGGCACCACCTTCCTATCCGACCTCATGCAGCCCCTCTCAAGTAGAAGGTCTGCAAAAAAGCATTGGAATAGCAAGAGTTTATTGTCGAGGAGATTAAGAAGTTTGAGCAGTTGGGTTGGTCAGAGGTGTCCTCCACTCGATGTGGCTAGCAAACACGATGGTGGTACGCGACGCAAGGGGGAAGTGGAGGCTCTGTATCGACTTCACAAACATCAACAAGGCTTGCCCAAAAGACCCTTTTCCCTCAACTAGATAGTGGACTCGACTGCTAGCTGCGACCTATTTTCTTTCCTTGACGCCTACTCTAGTTATCATCAGATCTTTTGGATGAGGAAGACGAAGAGAAGGCATCATTGATCACACCTTGTGGTACGTACTGCTTCAGGAGCATGCCATTTGACCTAAAAAGTGTGGGTTTGACATTTGCAAGGGTTGTCCAGATTGTCCTTGGACCGTAGTTGCAAAAGAATGTGGAAGCATGACATTATGGTCAAGACCAAGGACAAGTCTACAATTGTGGGGACCCCGACTCATAAGTCATGATCACCGAACGTACGTGCGTCATGATCCCAGAGATCAATGCTCACTGAACACAGAGAAACTGAATAACAAGAGTCTTACATCCATTACATACCGTATATAGTCAAATTTGGCCCTTATGGACAAGTCTTCACAATCTTGTAGTGGAAATCTTTGATGATAGCATGACCCCGTGCCATATGCATTAACCCTACAGGCATTCTAACAGGGAAGCGTCCTAGATCGCATATTCGTCACCAAGGTTTTCTTCATTGTATCTTGTTCTTTCATGCATGGCCAATAAAATAACTAGTGGCAAGCCAATGAGTACTTTGAATGTACTCACAAGCAACCCACGTTTGGGAGAAGGCAATAACAATGCGTGATATAGCACTAGGTAGGTAATTTTCGAAGAAAGCTAATTTTGAGTGAAATAACATGATTGAGGAACTTGTGTAAACGTGCAACAACAACTGGCAGATATCCATATGAACCAGTTACGGATATCATCATAAGCGGGGGGGGGTGAACATCTCATGTTCTGTCATCATGCCAAGTCATCGGGCTTAGCTCAGGTATCATTTTTCTCCCACACATACACACACGTATGCTAGTTTAAGAAAAAAGCAAACGTAGTTTAAGTAGGACCTCCAACTGTCCATTACCATGGAAACGGATATTTGAATAGTTTTATACTCTAGAGAGGTTGCACACTTTACCCACAATAATCGGGGAACTTACGTGTCATCCACGACTCGCAGTATATTAATACCCGAGGTAAGCACCCAAACATCGCCTTTCCCCTACCGATACCAACAAAGAGTCCACTCGTTGGTCCGTGTCTTCATGATGTACAAAACATGAGCATCGCTCCACATAGTACCATCCACGAAGGAACACAATGGTGTGCCCGGTGCCTGTATAGACAACACAAGGTCGCCCTACCAGGCATGACCCCATATCGAGAGAGTAACTCATACTCTCCCGCCACTAGTAATGCGGGCTCCCTGCTAGTACCCTTTAAAGTAATCAACAAAGCCCCGTCCCATAAGTTGTATTATGGTTGTACATGTAAGGTTGGGACGATCAGCAAATCTTAAAACTCTCCATTTTCAAAACACACACACATAACCTGCTTCGATACACCACTTATTTCTCTAGTGGTTACCTAGCACAACATAATCTCCCTCAGGAATTAGTGGCACCCGACGGTGTTTTCAAAAAGTCTTCGAAACCACTTTTGTTTCCATCACCATGGATAAACTGTCCCACTTTGCATAGCATCTACTAAGCATCGTATGTACTCCCACCCGCACAACCCTCATAAGGAGGTAGGGTCATCCACGATGCAAGTATCAACGGTAATATTATCGGAGGCATCCCACCGTAGTGATCACCACATGAACATGATATACATCCGAAATAAAGTGCTATATGCCATGCAATAAAAGGGTTTAATAGTAATGTTCAAAGGGCTCCTTGCCTGGCTTAGCAAAGTGTTTGAGGTCTTCACATGCTTCTCGTCCATTTCGAGCACTTGGTCTACTTCGTCAACTATCGCTGGAAATAACCGTAGTAAGCAACACAACAAGCAGAGAAATAAAAGTGCTCTATAAATCGGAGTTTCATTTTTCTTGGACACCTATGGTCATGAGAAACATAACCAAGGAGGTTTTATTGGATGTGGGTCAAGGGAAATGATGATCCTATAAGATGTTGACAGAAAATATTTTTGCAAAAATGAGTGAATGCACCCATCTCTTAGGGCATGATTTTAGAAGATTTTTGGAAGTGGATTCTCTGGATTCGAGGTTGGGATTAATTTCCTAGTATTTTCCTAAGAATGTATAAATGGAAAATGTGATATTTATTAGATCTAAAAGAATAGGTGCATGGTAAAAATGTTCAATATGGCTAGACAAATAGGTCATGATATATAGAATCTCTGGAATTTTGAATCACTCCATTTGGAATTGATTTGAATCCCCTAGGGATACAAAATTGTTCATTGGGAGATTCAAATTTGAGTTTAAATTTGAACATGGAAATATATTGGGGTGAAAATTTATGGAAGTAATGCCAAATGGTACCTGGGAATTTTAGAAGGTTATAAGAATTTGAATCATTGAATTTTGAGTTGAAATGAATTTTATATGTGTCAGATTTTGTGCTCCGCAAAACCCTCAAGGTTCTAACATGGGAGCATGTGCGACGATCACCTGCAGCTTCGCCCTATCTAGCTCACTACTCGATGGTTACTACGGCATACTCGCACGATGGCGAGGAAGAAGATGAACATAGTGGTTTACCTAGGTTCGAGCCGCTAGGAAGCGTAATATCCTACTCCTGCTTTGGTGGATTGCCTCTCGTGGAGGTGTGGTGGATGAACTATTACCATGGTCTTGAGCCTCGCGAGGGAGCTCTAGTGGTGTTCTTGGCTCTCTGCCTTGTCTCGTGGTTCCATCAGATGTTTTTGTCCGATCTCCCTTCTATGGTGCGGCCTAGCCTCTATATGTAGCAGCGGACCGGGTCTAGCCATATTTGAACGGGTTAGGGAGTACATATCCGCCCTGTCCAAAGGTGGTCTTCGCCTACAAAGTAGCTGTCAATGATGCAGAGGTGGGATCAGTGATGACATCTTCCCTTCGAGGCTCGTGGTAGTGGTCTTGGTGCACTGGAATGGAAACTTTAGGTGGCGCCTTGGGAACCCACGTACATCCTTGCTCCCTTCGCACTAAAGGGGAAACTGCATAGCCTCGCGTGCTGGCGCCTGCCTGTCCTTCCCTATGTCATCTTTGAGTCCTGAGGCCGGGTTGTGCATAGAGATCTCCGTCGCTCCGGAGGGGGCATGAGAAGGCCCATCCTTGCTTGTCTTGGTGTCGTTCTTCCTCGTGAGCCTGTAGTCCTCGCGAGGGCCTTCTCTTGAGTGGACCTGCGCCAATCCCTGTTGGGATGATGAGGTGGGCCATGCCCTGGGCCGCAAGGAGGCAGGTCTGGGTGCCCCCATTCCCAGAACGCTGACAGTCGCCCTCGGGCCCAAGACGCGCCCGAGTTGTCTTCTGGCAAAGCCATCAAAAGTGTCCCGAAGCATCGTGTGTCCTAAACGCCTACGGACCAGGCTTTACACGCGTCGAATGCCTGTGCAGCGTCAGGGACCGTCCCAAGTCAAACTAATGCGACGCTCATGGGCAGCGCCGGCCAATGTTGCCCTTCCTTGAATGTTGTTGCTTCCACTCTCCTCTGCTCCTCAGGCCATGCGGAAGTGACCCGTTAGTCGATAGGGGAGGCGACACGGATGGTACTGCGCTGGGCGAACTGCTCCGTGACGCCCAAGAGGTGCATGACACCCACCCTCCCATGACGCCTTATGGCTGCTTATGCCTATAAATCCGCTCCGCCCCTGTTAGGGGAGGCATTGCAGTCTCGAGGTATCTTCTTATTTCCATCGCTCCATAGGGAAAAAACCCTTCCCCTCTGAGCTTCTCCTCCCCCATGGCGTCTAGAAGAAGTGTTGCCGCCGCGGGGAAACGCGCGGCTCCGCCAGCTCCCTCGCCCTCCTCCAAAGGCAGTGGAGGGGGTGAGGGAGTCCTAGATTAAGGGGTCCTCGGGAGGCCGACCTATTTCTATGGGCCGGACTATATGGGCTACTTACCGAACACATGATTCATTGAAGACCTTATCTCCAATATGGAAGCTTCGGGGAGTACGGCTTGTGCTCCACGTTTGATGTAGCTAATACGCATGTTTATCTATTTGGCGTGTAACCAACCATGTGTAAACCCTAGATACCCTCGGTTATATAAGACAGAGGGTTTTAGGTTATAGGGACAGAACAACTCATCTAGGGTTAGCTCTTCGATCTCGAGGTAGATCAACTATGTAACCCCATATCATCAATACATCCAAGCAATACGTAGGTTATTACCTCCATAGGAGTGCCCAAACCTGGGTAAATCTGCGTCCCCTTCATCTCCTATTATCATTGATTCTAGTCTCATAGTTCGGGACCTCCTACCCAAGATCCGCCGGTTTTGACACAGACATTGGTGATTTGATTGAGAGTTCCTCGATGAGCGCTTAAGGGATCGATGTCTCGCCTTGTCATGAATGAAGAGGTCCGCAACATGGACATTTTGTCCCGCGAACAGATCATCCTCGTCTGCAGGGTTGAGCTGCACGCCGACCCAACTAGCTATCCAGGCCGAGTCGAGAGCTTCACCCCTAAGCGACAGGTACAATTCGGGAACCTAGAGTTCTCCATGGATTATCGAGGCGACTTTTCACTGACCGGGCTTGCGGCTTTAGTTGCCATGCACGAAAACTCTGAGTCTGTAACCTCGAGTTACTTCTTCGGTCACACAAAGGGGGTTAGCCACAATGGTGTTCCTGCCCCTAGTTTGGAACTGGCCATCGTGTCGGAAGGTCAGACACTCGTTCTCACCAAACATCCTTCTCGTTCGGACACATTGGAGGTCAACGTCGAAAGTTCCAAATAGTATGATTCGATTGAGTCCCCCTATGTTCGACGAAGCCCTAGATTGGATGTCGTCCATTGAAATTTCCAAAAATTCGGCTCTGATCTACGATCAGATCACTTAGAGTACAGGTCATGATGAATTTTTCGACCCACTCACCACCCACTTGATAGCCACATTCGAAGATTTAACCGACATGCTGGACTGTGCCTCCAAGGAGGCAGAATATATGTATGAAGAGGATTGCGCCACTTTAACACCGGGCGATGGGCCGCCACTTCAACATATGACGTGTACATGGTGGACACTCCTAATGGCGAAAAAACGCCTAATAATGATGGCGACAAGTCGGGTGACGCAGCTTCAAGGCACCGGAAACCGCATAAGCGGTCCAAAGGCAAAAAGGAAAGGAAAGCTATTATCGGCCCCAGGGACGAAGTTACCCCTCAAGGACCGCGGTGACCCTGATATCCCCAAACACCCGTTAGAGGGTCAGGAAAGGCCTAAGGATCAGAGCCACTCCGATGAATTCAACGGTTCTAAGGATGATAACTACCTCCCCCCCCGGGTCGAGGAGGTGGATATCCCGGCAGCCGATGACTTGGACATCCCTAATAACCATGAAGGTGAGGAATTGTTCACACAACAGCTCATAGTGACGGCGCGCAGCCTGAAAGCTAAGGAACGATAGCTTAAAGCCAAGCAGGATGACCTAAATGATCGATGGACAAGAGTCCTCTCAGCTAAGGAAGGACATGGTACCGGTCTTTCGGACCAGCCCAAGAGCTATCCATAAACAAGGCTACTACCGCAATTTGACGACGAGCTCATCGATACTCTGTCTCCGAAATATACTCCATATGACAAGCCAGGCCGCCCACCTCGCGGGCGTGATCGGATGGCCAATGACACCGGTTATAGACCGGCAATACCCCTAATACGGGGAAAGCAGCCACTAGAGCACAATGACAGGTTCGACCTGTGAGATGACTTAGAGCATGGAGCTGGCTGCACAAGATCAATCTATGGATCTAGAGGCTACTCACTTGATAGATGGGATGGGTACAGACCATGGCTCGACTGAAGTAACAACAGAGACCGGGAATGCAACCGAGCTTGAAACATATGCCGATTACCGACGTGACATAGCTCGGGCTCGAGGTGCTATGCGCCCTCTATGTTTCTCATGCAAGGTGATGCAGCATTAGTACTGGCTGAACACTGAACAGTATGATGGGAAAACTATCCCAACCATATGGATCAAGGACTTCCTCCTCCACATCCACATGGCTTGACGAGATGAACTCCACGCCATCGAATACCTTCCCCTTAAAGTCAAGGGGCCAGTTCGGCACTAGCTAAATAGCCTCCGCGAAAACTCCATCGAATGATGGGAAGACCTGGAGGATGAATTCCGCTCAACCTTCTAGGGAACCTACGTTCGGATGCTGGATTCCTCCAACCTAAGTAACGTCGTTCAGAAGCTGGAGAGTCTGCTCTAGAATTATGGAATCGATTTTTGACCAAGAAGAGCCAGATCGTCGACTGCCCAGACGCTAAGGCAGTAGCCTTCTTCCGGCACAATATTCAGGATGAATGGCTGGCCCACCAGCTCGGCTAGGATAAACCGCGGACTATGTCCACCCTTGCTTCCCTGATGGCCCACTTTTGCACGGGCGAAGACAATTGGCTAGAAAGACACATCCACAACTCCGAAGATCCCGGAACCTCCAAAGTCTGGGATGACAACGGGAATCCCATGCACAACAAGAACAAGCGCCATCACAATAATAGTAACACCGATGATATGGACATTAACGCCGGCTTCCGCAAGTCCCGTCCTAGGCAGTGGAAGAAGCCTCCTAAAGGAAATCGCGACGGACCCACTCCGCTGAAAAAAATAATGGAAAGGACTTGCCAAATCCACGGAACATAAGAGAAGCCCGCCAACCACACACACAACAATTGTTGTGTGTTTAAACAGGCCGGCAAGCTCCCACCTGAGGATCAAATAAAGAGCACTCACAACGTGGATGAGGATGAGCCTCGGGGTCCGATTGGTGGCAATCAAAATAAATTTCCTCTGGAAGTCAAGATAGTAAAAATGATATATGCCACCCATATACCCAAGAAGGAGAGGAAGCGCACCCTTCGAGAGGTCTACACTGTAGAGCCTGTGGCACGAAGTATAACCCATCGCCGGCATATCCGATCACCTTTGATCGGCGCAATCACCCGACAAGTTTCCGTCACGGGGGTTTGGTCGTACTTTTTCTCAACCCCATTATTGATGGGTATCACCTCACAAAAGTCCTAATGGATGGAGGAAGTAGCCTTAACCTGATCTACTCAGACACGGTGAAAAAGATGGGCATAGATCCGTCATGAATTAACCCTAGTAACACTACCTTTAAAGTGGTGATTCTAGGTGTCTAAGCCCGATGCAAGGGCTCCGTTACCATGGAAGTTGTGTTCGGCTCGCGCGATAACTTTCACAGCGAATACTTGATCTTCGACATTGTGCCCTTCCGCAACGGCTATCAAGTGCTCCTTGGTCGAACATCGTTTGCTTGTTTCAACATCATCTCGCATTATGCATACCTCAAGCTCACAAAGCCTGGTCCCAAAGGGGTCATCATTGTTAACGACAATATGGAGCGATCTTTACGAACTGAGGAACATGCGCTGGCCCTGGCGGCCGAATTTAGTTACAAAGATGATCGGCAAGTTTCGACAACTGCTGTAAAGGAACACAAGGTCGGGAAGCGTGCTTGGCTACATGCCGAACTCTCAGAGCCTTCCTCTTCCCTCAAATATGGACTCACCCCCATCGCACGCCCCTAGGACCAGCAAAGTACTTGCCAAGAAGGCACAACTTTGCACTTAAAATTCCATGGGCAGCGGTGGGGAAACAAAGGTGGGAGTACGGCTAGACCGGACTACTACCATTCAATACATCTTCGGACACAATGCAGGGACCATTGAAGGGCCCACCAAGGGCGTAAAGCTTATCCATATTTTGGCAACTTCTCAAGACCTTGTTTGCAAGAGACTAAGCAACAGGGCACATCGAGGACATAAGGCCACCAATCAAACACCCCTGGTACAACCACTCCTATAATCTCTTTCTTCACATACACGTGAGAAGTTTCTTCGGCACTCTGAGTAATAAGAGTTATTGAAAAAAATATAGCATCATTTTACAAGTTTTTTTTGGTTGTCCTTTTTGGCACATATTTTTCTTTTCTCCGTCTTCTCGCGACACAGTTCGATATGTTTCGACGCAACCAGATAATACATCGGGTGCTCGAGCTTCCAAAAAATTGCCTTATGTATAGTTTATTATGTGTTCGGCGTCTTGGAGTTCACTTTATATGCATCGGTTCTGAACTATGTCTTGGATTAATAGTTGGGTTGCCTGGCTCCTGTGCTTGCCCCTTTACGTTCTGCTTGTTCGGCTAAAAGGGCAAAGGGAGAACCCATGCGATTGTGTTTTCGGATAGTCTGGTCAAGCACCTTAGGGCAGAAAGCCAAAAACCGACCATCATAGTATGCAAGAGCCCGTCTGTGAATCCGAGATTGAAGTGTTATACTTACATCCTCGTTAGAGGATATTCCGCGTTGTGCGATGGGTTTGCTCTGTATGCAAACCATGTGATGTTGGCCTTAGCCGCGGTTCATCCGAACATCAGAACACTCCGGGGGCTAATCTTTAGCCCCCCACTATCCTTTTTGCGCCCTACGGCTAAGTTAAAGAAATAAGGCACTATAGTATGATTGCCTAGTCTGTCACACTCTACGGCCTTTCGGGTTCCGATCACTCGGCTAAGGAATATAGTGCATTGGTAGAGACACCCCATGTAGTATCTACATGGGGGATGAAGCCAACGACTCACATCTTTCAGTTTCAAACGGCCACACAGGAGTTATAAAGTAATGCAAAAACATAAAAGCATAATAACTTATAACATTAAAACTGTGAAAAGTCTTCGGACGCATTACAATTCATTCGAACACACTATCACCCAAACACTGATAAGCTATCGCCCGAGCACCTTCCATCACTCAAACGAAGTATAGCTTGGGGCGTCTATGCTCCTTCCCGCGAGGCAGCATGGCAGTGGCTTCCATCATCAGATATAGCCCCGGCCAGTGCACCTTGGCCTTGACAAGGGCCATCCGGACTCCCTCGATGCATGAGGAGTGCTTCAAAGTGTCGAAGCGGGACGAAGCGGTAATTAACTTTTGCACCAGGCCAAAGTAGCTGCCTGGCAGCTGCTCGCTGGGCCATAGGCGGATGAAGATGTCTTTCATGGCCGGCTCCGCCATCTGGTGTAGCTCCATCAGCTATTTCAGCTGCTCCACAAGGAGAGGAGAGCGCTTGGGGGATCCGAACCGTGCCCAGAAGAGATGAGCTTTGTCTCCTTGTTCCCTCGAGGTGAATAGCTGATTGGCATCCGCCACACTCTTCTGGAGATCGGAGGAGGTGCCTGAGGAATGCCACACATGGGTAAGCAATTTGAATTTACTATCCCCGAAGACACACTATAGTAAGTATGGCTTACCATCCATTATGTCCTTCGCCCATCCATCCGCTCCTTCTGAAGATCGGTCTTCAGGGTGGACAGTTCAACCGCACTCTCCTTGCCCTTCTGCTCAAGGGCCTTGCATTTCTGGCTGGCGTCCTTAAGCTCCTGCTAGACCTCTGCCACACGAGCCTCATGCTTGTCGCTGGTGGCTCGTAGGGCTGAGAGGGCGGTAGCTTCTTCTTTGGTCACCGCCCTCTCAATGGCCGCTTGATCTTTCGCTTGTTGGAGCATGTCCTTGAGCCTCTCCACCTCTTTTGCCGAAGCTGTGTAAACATTTTGCACTATCAAAAACTGCATTGACATTGTTTAGCCAAAGCTGTTCGGGCAAAGGTATTCGGATTTTGTTTTGACCTACCTTGTGCCTCGTTGATTCTTCTGTTGAGGGAATCAACTTTGTCCTCGAGGAGTTTAAGCTTCCGATTCAGTTCGTCCATCTCAGTGCCATTTGTGGCCATCACCGTTGAGAAAGCCTGCATTACACACACAGTTGACATGTTACATGGGTTCTATACTCCCGAACTATATTCAATCTGTCCATATGTTTGACCTTATTAGGGGCTAATCAAACATTCCGGACACATAACTTGTATCTAGTTTGGAATCGGATCCATGATTGACCCCTAGGTATGTTTTGCCAAACTCACCTAGGGCTCGGGGGCTGCCATGTGTATAATAATAAAAATAAGTAAAACTTTGCAAATAAGAGTATCATGTGACTTACTTGAAAACCCGTCAGGAGACGCTTGAAGGCCTCCTTCAATTCGTTGTCGACGGACTGAATGCTTTGTAATACCTTACCCATAAGGGTGCCGTGCTCCTCGGAGATGGAGGCACTCGATAGAGCCTCCTCCATGACGGACCACCCATTGGTCGGTAGCGCTGATGGTGATCGGATAACCCGATCACCGACTGGGATTTGAACCAGTACCTCCGGTGGCATGCTGCGCTCCAGAGATGCCCTCGGAGGGGACTAAGCGGCCACTCGTCTGGCCTCCTCAGTATCCGGGCAGGGTACCTCCCCCCGGTGTTCCTTTACCAAGGTATTAGCCTCAGCCATTATGTCATTTCCCCCTCCGCTGGGGCCCGACTCCATAGGAGCATGCTGGGATGACACCCCCATGTTGTCCTTCGTGGCGCCTAGAGTAGTGGGATGCGAGGCATTCCCGCTCTCTGCTAGTTCGGCGGCTGGGGTCTCCCTGTCTGATATTTGATTTGTGGGAAGGACGCACGAGGGGTTGCAAAATCGATAAGCAACAACGTGTTAATAAACTCTAAACCTGTTAAAGGATGAACAAGGGGTCTTCAGATCCTATCCTTCAGGTAGGGGGCTTGATCCTATGGTTCCTTCGTGGAACCGCCTCGAGGTCATCGGACTCAGTATCTGAGTCCAAGCTGACGTCGGACATGATAACCTATGCCCGACGTGTTTTCTTCTCGGCAGGAGGTGGTACCTCCTCCGGGGTGCCTTCCCCCTCGACTTTGTCCTCCTCTTCTTCCTCTTGCTCCTCCTCTTCGACTTCTTCCTCATGATCCTCTTGATTCGAGGAGGCATGATTTTCCCCGGACACAATTTCTCACTGGTCTCGAACGAGAAGGCCTCTTTGGCATGGTTTCTTCTTCTTCTCTTTCTCCGTCTAGGCCTTGTAAGGCTTCACCACGATCATTTCTACTAACAGCCCGTACCTGGCATCTTTGGGCTGAGGTGCCGGACTATTGATGTTGACTACTTTCATTAGCCATGTCTGCAAAGGGATTATCAGAAGAAATGTTATGGATCCTCCCTGAGAAAAGTAAAGTCGATCAAGCGGAATTGTATCGTACCTCGGAGGCGGGCTTGGAGGCATGCAGGCCCGTGTCTTCCTCCTCAGATGGCCAGCTTTCCTGTGACATGAAGAGCGCCCCCCATAGCTTCTCCCGCATAGTGCATAAGAGGTTCCGGACTGTGGGCGCATCTTCAAGCTGACGAACCCACAAGGGAGTATCCCGACGCTAGTAGAGGAGGATGCGTCTCCAGAGCATCACCTGGACCACATTGGTCAGCTTGATTTTCTTCTCGATCATTGAGCCGATGTGCTTCTGCAGGTCGCTCACCTCCTTGGTTGGTCCCCAGCTAAGTCCCTTTTTGAGCCATGAAGCTAATATGGTTGGGGGACCGGATCTGAATTCGCCAAGGGGAATCTGACCTTCTTCTCGTGGTTCTATGATATAGAACCACTCCTTCTGCCACACCTTGATGGTCTCGATGAAGGCACCTAATGGCCACACGACACTGGTGAGCTTGCCGATGATAGCTCCGCCGCAGTCTACGTGCTTCTTGCTGATCACTTTGGCTTGATGTTGAAGACTTTGACACATAGCCCAAAGCGTGGCTCGACTCGCAGGAAAGCCTCGCAGACGAGGATGAACACCGAGATTTGCATGGAAGAGCTCAGCAGGAGGTCATGGAAGCCAAGGCCATAGAAAAACATCAACCTCCTGATGAACGGGCGGAGTGGGAATCTCAACTCCCTTATGTAGTGAGGGAGGAAAAACACACTTTCTCCTTGCCGGGAAGTGGGGATCACTTGGCCCCCCTCCAGCGCACGCTGTGGGATGTCAGCGGAGAGGTAGCTAGCCTTCTTGAGGTCGAGGATGTCCCGGTCGGTGACCATGGAGGCCTCCCACTGACCATTGGAGCTCACCATTGATGATCTTGGAGGTGGGGGGAGACCTAGGTATGTACTTTGGAGGCACAGAGGAATGGAAGGGAGAGAAGGCAATCGGGGGGCATGAATAGGCTTTGGGGTTTTCTTCCCCTTTTATGAGGCTTATCGATTCAGTATCGCCTCGCTGCACTGTGAATCCCTTCGCTTCCCCAGACGTGTGAGGCGTTGCATGCGCGTGATTAGACATATCCCATGTAAAACGGGGCACAATCGGCACATTGATAGATCGTGTTGATTAAAATGGCCTCGAACCACACATCGAGATTTTGTAACTGGCTTGGCGGTCGTGATGGGCCATGACCTTTCGTCAGAGAAGTTGTTAGGGGTACATTATTTTACCCCTTTGCGGAAAGCTACTTGTCATCAGAGGCCGAACTATGTTTGGCGGGAAGAACTCACCTCGCAAGCCGAAGACTCTGATCGTGTGAAGCAATTGAAGTTGAGACCCTTGGAATTAGAGGCAGGTTTGGGGGTTACTAAGGGAGTCTTGGATTAAGGGGTCCTCGGGAGTCCGACCTATTTCTATGGGCCGGACCATATGGGCCACATAGCAAACACATGATTCATTGAAGACCTTATATCCAAGATGGAAGCTTCGGGGGGTACGACTTGTGCTCCATGTTTGATGTAGCGAATTGGCATGTTTATCTCTTCGGCATGTAACCGACCATGTCTAAACCCTAGATACCCTCTGCGTCTATATAAGCCGGAGTGCTTTAAGTTATAGGGACAGAACAACTCATCTAGGGTTAGCTCTTCGATCTCGAGGTAGATCAACACTGTAACCCCATATCATCAATAAATCCAAGAAGGACATAGCGTATTAGCTCCATAGGAGGGCCCGAACCTGGGTAAATCTATGTCTGCTTTGTCTCCTGTTACCATTAGTTCTAGTCTCACAGTTCGGGACCCCCTCCCCGAGATTTGCCGGTTTTGACACCGACAGGGGGGCTCATAGTGTCGGTGCAAGCTCGCTCGGTGTTGGGCCATGGTCGATGAATGAGTACCTTTGTGCCTCCCTCCTTAATCATTTTATCCCACACTCCGTGCATGATCTTCTCCTTCTCCCAGGGTGCCTACAGCCAAGAAAAGCAGGCTCGGCGAGCTCCAAGAGGAGACGGACACGTTGTGGGCCCACCTAGCTACAACCGATGACGCCTTCGATGCCGCCCTCAGGGGCAAAGCGGAGGCCAGGGCAGAGCTGGCGTCCCTCCAGACCCAGGTGAAGGAGGCAGCCGACGTCGTGCAGGCCGCCCAGAATGAGGAGGCGTATGCCAAGATGCTGGAGTCCCAGCACGCTAAGCAGTACCTTGACATCTCCCGCTGCGCATCAAGCACGGTGAGCCGGTTCATCAGGGAAGCCCTCATGCTTCCCTTTGTGCACGACGATGGGGGTTATCTCGACTTCTTTTGAAGGGTTGTGGAAGCATTGGAGGCTGGCGTCTCCCGTGTGGATTCAGAAAACGAGTCCGACGCACGCGACCTCCTGGACCTTGCCCTGATGTTCATCTTCTCGAACCTGCACCGCCATGCCCCGCAGCTCGACCTCCGGCGTGTCCTGGAGCAGGTGCCTGACGAGCTCCAGCACTCCCTTCGGGATGAGATGTGCCCACACGTGGAGTCCCTGGTGGAGCACTTCATCTAGGTGCCCGCCTCCAACAGGGAGGATGATTCTGACGCAGAGGCGGCTGGCAGCCGGTGACACGAGTGGCGACAACGACTCCTCTACCTAGACTTCCCCTGCCTTCCTTTCCTGGTACCTATAATAGTTCAAGAAGAACTCGGCCCCCGTGGGCGTTAATCTTTCGTGGACTACCTTTGCCTCTGTTTCTTTTCCATGAATAATCGGTTGGCTGCTCGTAATGACATGACTTAGTTTCCTTGCACGGTCTTTGGCGCCACCGCTGATGCCGCCCGGCGATGGTGGCCGGTTGGGCCCTCGCGAGTCCCTCCCTCCGGAGGGGCAGCCCATGGCTGCTAGCCCGGGGTTCGTGGATTTGCTGCTTGTTGCTGCAGGGTCTCTGTACTTGCGTTGTTTCCCCTAGCACTTCAGGCCTCGGGGGTTTTGGTAGCCGCACGTAGTGGCCCGCATTATCTGCATCCTCATATTAGTGCGCACAAGCCTTCTCCCATGCCCGGGCCACCATTAGATCAGGAGGCTCTTGCTTGGTTTGGTAGTGTACTTAGCTTGTGGGTAGTTGACGATCTGGTGTGCCCCGAGGCATGGCCAAGATGTCCACTACACCGCCTGGAGCGCTTCTTCCTTGCTTACAAGTGGGGCGGGTTGGGAGCCGTTTTGGCACTCTGTGTCTGCAGGCCCGAGTCCCACACATTTCCCTACCACTGTAGTGTACAACCAGATCACCAGGACGCAATTACTAGGCAAGGCCTCTACACCCTCGGTGCCGACCGGATAACTAACGATGACATCGAGGGGCGAGTTGCTATATGACCGGTAAGGCTCCTGAGGCGCATCTCTCAGGATCCCCCTTAACGCTCGAGCGGCCCACATTTTGCCCTGCCAGGTTCTGCCTCAGGAGGCCCAGGCACTAGGGCCTCTTGAGACTCTATGTTGTGGTCCTGCACTATGGTCAGAGCCCCCGAGCGGGGTCGATGATACGTCTCCATCGTATCTATAATTTTTTATTGTTTCATGCCAATATTCTACAACTTTCATATACTTTTGGCAAATTTTTATACTATTTTTGGGACTAACATATAGATCGAGTGCCCAGTGCCAGTTCTTGTATGTTGCATGTTTATTGTTTCGCAAAAAATCCATATCAAAGCATGTCCAAACGTGATAGAAAATTACAGAGATTTTTTTGGAATATGTGTAATTTTTGGGAAAAAGAATCAACGTGAGACGATGCCAGAGGAGGCCACAAGCCAGGGGGCTTGGCCTACCCCTTGGGCGCTCCCTGGTCCCTTGTGGCCAGCCCTTAGGTCAGTTGGAGCCCTTCTTTCACTGCAAGAAAACTAATGTCCGTATAAAAATCCCCTCAAAATTTCAGCCCGACCAGTGTTACGGATCTCCGGATATTTAAGAAACGATGAAAGGCCAGAATCTAGGAACGCAGAAAGAGAAGGAAACAAAGAGAGAGATCCAATCTCGAAGGGGCTCCCGCCCCTCCGCCGCATGGAGGCAAAGGACCAGAGGGTAAACCCTCCTCCCATCAAGGGGGAGTTCAAGGAAGAAGAAGAAGGTGGGGGTCTCTCTCCCCCTCTCTCGCGGTGGCACCGGAGCAGCATCGGGGCCATCATCATGACGACGATCTACTCCAACAACTCTGTCATCTTCACCACACCTCCATCACCTTCCCCCATCTATCTATAGTGGTCCACTCTCCTGCAATCTGCTCTACCCTCTACTTGAACAAGGTGCCTTATGCTTCATATTATTATCCAACGATGTGTTGCAATCCTATGATGCCTGAGTAGATTTTTGTAGTCCTATGGGTTGACTGATGATCATGATTGGTTTGAGTTGCATGTTTTATTATTGGTGATGTCCTATGGTGCTCTCCGTGTCGCGCAAGCGTGAGGGATCCTCGCTGTAAGGTGTTGCAATGTGCTCATGATTCGCCTATGGTGGGTTTCTTGAGTGACAGAAGCATAAACCCGAGTAGGTGGGTTGTTGCATATGGGAGTAAAGAGGACATGATACCTTATAATGCTATGATTGGGTTTTAACTTAATGATCTTTAGTAGTTGAGGGTGCTTGCTACAGTTACAATCATAAGTGCATATGATCCAAGTAGAGAAAGTATGTTAGCTTATGCCTCTCCCTCATATAAAATTGCAATAATGATTACCGGTCTAGTTATCGATTGCCTAGGGACAATTCTGCAACTCATACCACCACTTTTCCAAAGTCGTTAAACTAACTTAATTTTTATTCTATCTTAGCAGCCCATAGTTTTTATTTACGTGCTCTTTATTATCTTGCAAACCTATCCCGTTACACCTGCAAAGTACTTCTAATTTCATACTTGTTCTAGGTAAAGCGTGCATAGAGTTGTATCGATGGTCGACCTAACTTGAGGGAATATTTGTTCTACCTTTAGATCCTCTATGGGTTCTACACTCTTACTTATCAAGAAACACAATTGATCCCCTACACTTGTGGGTTATCAATCGACTTCCCAAACATGCAAGTCCCTGAGGCGACACGGGCTTGCCATGCAGCCCCGAGATGCCTCAGGGAGGGTCAGAGTGCATGGCCCCTTGTGAAACTCCAATCAAGAAAAGAGAGTTCAAGACCAGTAAAACAAGAGAGAAATGAGATAAAAGTCTCCACCCATTTTTCTTTTAAATATAGAATTTTGAACTCCTCAAACTTCATTACAAAAATGGCAATTCAAACACAAAAAGAAGCAAGCAAACGCCACATCCGGCACCCAGACTAGTCTTTGTCTTCCCCCAGCACTAAGCGTAGGGCATCGATGCTACATGGTCATATCTAGTGCAGAGTTGTGGCTTCCACATTGTGTGGGAAGGAACCCCTCCGCGTCCTCGGGGGGCTTCAGGCGTATATAGCTGCTACTTCTTTAGCTTGTGTTGGTTTTCCTTGAAGAGGAGAGGCTGATGCAGCAATGTAGATAAGCATTTCCCTCAGTTGTTGACAACCAAGGTACCAATCAAGTAGGAGATGCAAGCAAGTTCCCAATATTCGCACCTACACAAAAAATCAAACACTTGCACCCAATGCTATAAAGGGGTAGTCAATCCCTTCATAGTTATTTGCAAGGACGAGATCTGATAGAGATAGATATAGAAGATTACTAAAACCAAAAGTAAAACAAACGTAAAAAGATTGCAGCAAATTATTTTTGGCATTTTTGATTTATAGAAGAGAATATATAATATGGAAAGTAGACCCGGGGGCCATAGGTTTCACTAGAGTCTTTTGTCATGAAGGAAAATAATACGATGGGTGAACAAATTACTGTCGAGCAATTGATAGACAAGCGAATAATTATGAAGATATCCAAGGAAATGGTTATGCATATAGGCATCACGTTCGTGTCGTGTAGACCAAAATGATTCTGCATCTACTACTATTACTCCACACATTGACCGACTCCTGCTAGAATCTAGAGTATTTAGTTCATCAAGAACAGAGTAACGCTTTAGGTAAGATGCCATGATTTAGAGGGATAAAATCAAGCAATATGATGAAAACCCCATGTTTTTATCCTTGATGGCAACAATACAATACGTGCCTCGCTACCCCTACTATGTCATTGGGTGAGGACACCGCAAGATTGAACCCAAAACTAAGCATTCTCCTATTGCAAGAATTACCAATCTAGTTGGCCAAACTAAAGCAATAACTCGAAGAGACTTGCAAAGATATGAAATCATGCATATAAGAATTCAGAAAAGACTCAAATAATATTAATGGATAATCTAAACATAAACACACAATTCACCGGATCTCGAGAAACACACCACAAAAGATTATTACATCGGATAGATCTCCATGAAGATCATGAAGAACATGGTATTGGAGCACAAAGAGAAATAAGAAGCCATCTAGCTACTAGCTATGGACCCGAAGGTCACCGAAGGGGCAATGGAGTTGATGTAGATGCCCTCCATGATCGAATCCCCTTCCGGAAGATTACCAAAAAAGGATCCAAGATTGGATCTCCCGAGAACAAGGGCTTCCTGTGGTGGAGAAGTATTTTCGTGGCTCTCTTTGGTATTTGGGGAATATGTCGGAATTTATAGGCCGAAGAATAGGGTTAGGAGACCTGCTGGGGGGCTAATACGTCTCCAACGTATCTATAATTTTTGATGATGGCATACTATTATATTTTCTTTTTTGGATGTTTTATATGTATTAATCTGCTATTTTATATTATTTTCGGGACTAACCTAATAATCTAGAGCCTAGTGCCAGTTTCTGTTTTTTCCTTATTTTTGAGTTTTGTAGATATGGAATATTGAACGGAGTCCAAACAGAATAAAACATTCGGAAGGAATTTTTTTGGAAGGAAACAAATCAATCAAGCTTGTACCGCACGACTGGGGAGGTGCCACGGAGCCACAAGCTTGCTATGTGCGGGCCCCCCTAGCTGCGCCTAGCAGGCTTGTCACCTCCCGCAGGTCTCCTAACCGTAATTCTTCGCCTATAAATTCCCAAATAACCCCAACATCAAAGAGAGCCACACAAATACATTTCCGTCGCTAGAAGCCACCATTCTCGAGAGATCTCGTCTTGGAGCCTTTACTGGTAATATGCCGGAGGGCATTTCGATCAGGGAGGGCATCTACATCAACTCCATTGCCCCTCTGGTGATGCGTGAATAGTCCACCACAAACCTACGGGTCCATAACTAGTAGCTAGATGGCTTCTTATCTCTCTTTTGTCTTCAATACCATGTTCATCATGATCTTCATGGAGATCTATCCGGTGTAATCCTCTTTTGTGGTGTGTTTGTCAAGATCCAATGAATTGTGAGTTTATGTTCAGATTATCCATCAATCTTATTTGAATCTTCTCTGAATTCTTATTTTCTTGATTTCATATCCTTGCAAGTCTCTTTGATATATTGCTTTGGTTTGGCCAACTAGATTGGTAATTCTTGCAATGGGAGAAGTGCTTGGTTTGGGGTTCAATCTTGCGATGTTCGCACCCTGTGACATAATAGGGGTAGCATGGCACGTATTGTATTGTTGCCATCAAGGGTAACAAGATGGTGTTTTCATCATATTACTTCAGTTTATCCCTCTACATCACGTCATCTTTCTTAATGCATTACTCTGTTCTTCATGAACTTAATACTGTAGATGCAGCCACAAGTCGGTCGACGTGTGGAATAATTGTAGTGGATGTAGAATCGCTTCGGTCTACTTGATACGGACATGATGCCTATATGATTGATCATTGCCTTCGATAACTACATGATGATTCACTTTTCTATCAATTGCTTGACAGTAATTTGTTTACCCACCATGATATTTTCCTTCAAGAGAGAAGCCTCTAGTGAGACCTATGGCCCCCGGGTCTACTTTCCATAGTATACATTAAGATCTATAAACCAAAAATACCAAAAAATACTTTGCTGCAATTTATTTACCTTTTACTTGCCATTCTCGTTTACATCTATATCTATCTGATATAATCCTTGCAAATAATCGTGAAGGGATTGACAACCCTTTATAGCGTTGGGTGGAAGAGTTTGTTAGTTTGTGTAGGTGCAACCATTAGTGCCTTGCTTGTTCCTCCTACTGGATTTATACCTTGGTTCTCAACAACTAAGGGAAATACTTATCTACTTCGCTGCATCACCCTTTCCTCTTAAAGGGAAAACCAATGCACCCTAAAGAGGTAGCAAGAAGGATTTCTCGCGCCGTTGCCGGGGAGGATACACATCAAGCCTACCAGGTACCCATCACAAACTCATCTCTTGCATTAACATTATTTTCCATTTGCCTCTTGTTTTCCTCTCCCCCACATCTAAAACAATTTTCAGAAAAAAAGAAAAAGACTTGCCTTTTTATCCGCCCTTCTTTCATTTGCTTGTGTGCTTGATTGCTCGCTTTGTCACGATGTGTAAGAATACCAAGTTGTGTGACTTTTCCAATACTAATAATAATGATTTTATTAGTAATCCGATTGCTCCTGCCACTAGTGCGGAATCCTATGAAATCAATGGTGCCTTGCTTAATCTTGTTATGAAAGAACAATTTTCTGGCCTTCCGAGTGAAGATGCCGCATCCTACTAAATACTTTCATTGAGTTGTGTGATATGCTATTTCCATTCTCACTACAAGATTGTGCTAAAACTTGGTTTTCATCTTTGCTGACAAATAGTATTGATTCTTGGAATAAGTGTAAAGATGCTTTTATTTGCAAGTACTTTCCGCCCGCTAAGATCAACTCCCTTAGGAACGATATAATGAATTTTAAGCAACTTGATCATGAGCATGTTGCACAATCTTGGGAGAGGATGAAATTAATGATGAGGAATTGCCCCGCACATGGTTTGAGATTATGGATGATTATAAATTTTTTTATGTGAGATTGAATTTTGCATCTAGAAATCTTTTAGAGTTAGCCGTGGGTGGTACTTTTATGGAAATCACATTAGAAAAAGCTACTAAAAAACTAGATAATATCATGAAAAACTACTCTCAATGGCATACCAAAAGATCTCCTACTAGTAAAAAGTGCATGCTATTGATGTAATAAATACTTTGAGTGATGAATTGATGAAATTGTTTGCTAGTAAGAATGCTCCTATTGATCGTAATTATATTCCTTTGTCTTCTTTGATTGGAAATAATAATGAATCCATGGATGTGAATTTTGTTGGTAGGAACAATTGTGGTAACAATGCTTATAGAGGTAATTTCAACCCTAGGACGTTTCCTAGTAATTCCTCTAATAATTATGGTAATTCCTACAACAATTCTTATGGCAATTATAATAAGATTCTCTCTGATTTTGACAATATTTTTAAAGAATTTATTGGTTCGCAAAAAGTTTTTAATGCTTCTATTGAAGAAAAGTGCTCAAGATTGATGATTTGTCTAGGAACGTTGATAGAATTTCTCTTGGGATTGATTCTTTAAAAGTTACATCTACTCCACCCAAGCATGATATTAATAGTAAGGAAAGAACTGCTAGAATACGTGCTAAGCGTGAATGGCTTGAAAAATTGTTTTCTCGCGATAATAATGATTAAGATCTTAAATTGATTGATGTGACTCCTATTGAGTCTTTGTTTTCCAATATAAATCTTGATAATGATGGGACTGGAGATAAGTCAACTTTAGTTAAAAGGCTTCTCAATGAAATGGAGTCTATAGATCATAATGTGAAGATTGATAAAAGTGGGATTGAAGAGGTCAAAACTTTAAATATCAATGAACCCACAGTTTTGGATTTCAAGGACTTTAATTATGATAGTTGCTCTTTGATTGATTGTATTTCCTTGTTTCAATCCATGATGAATTCTCCTCATGCTTATTGTTAAAATAAGGCTTTTACTAAATATATAGTTGATGCTATGATGAAATATTTTGAATAAAAACATGAGTTAGAAGTTTCTATGGCTAGAAAGCTTCATGATGAGTGGTAACCCACTATCAAGATTAATATCAAATACTATGAGTGCCATGGTTTGTCTGATTTGGGTGCTAGTGCTTCCAAGGTACCGAAAACTTTATGTGATGTGTTAGGTTACCATGATCTTGAAGATTGCTCTCTAAATTTGCATCTTGCGGATTCCACTATTAAGAAACATATGAGAAGTATAAATGATGTTCTTATTGTTGCAAATAGGAATTATGTGCCCATATATTTCATTGTTCTTGATATAGATTGCAATCCTACATGTCATATTATTCTTGGTAGACCTTTCCTTAGAACAATTGGTGCAATTATTGACATGAAAGAAGGAAACATTAGTTACAATTTCCATTAAGTAAAGGCATGGAACACTTTACTAGAAATAAAATAAGATTACCTTATGAATATATTATCAAATCTACTTGTGGATTGCATACCAAATATGACAATACCTAGATCTATTTCGTTTTGCCTAGCTAGGGGTGTTAAACAATAGTGCTTGTTCGGAGGCAACCCAATTTTATATTTGTTTTCTGTTTTTGAGTGTTCCCCACATTTATTAATTATATAGTAATTGTGTTTTGGTGTTTTAAATTAGTGTTTTATCCAAGTAAAACCATTGGGGTCTATGGTAGTTGTTTATTTGATCTTGGTGAAAAACAGAAACTTTTGCGCTTAGTCCACGAATTTTCCAAATTATTCAGAGCGTCGGATGAGTCTAATTTTTTTAGAAAATATTGATATATCAATTTCCAAGGTTTCACTAAATTTTCTGAAGTTTTTTGAGATACCTAAGTATACAAAGTTTTCAGATTGCTATAGACTGTTCTGTTTTTGACAGATTCTTTTTTCTTTGAGTTGTTTGCCTATTTTGATGAATCTCTAGGTTGTATCATGGGGTATGAACCATGGAGAAGCTAGAATACAGTAGTTATAACACCAATATAAATAAAGAATTAGTTCACAACAGTACCTGAAGTGATGATTTATTTACCTATACTAACAGATCTCACGAGTTTTCTCTTAAGTTTTGTGTTGTGATGTTTTCAAGTTTTGGGTAAAGATTTGATGGACTATGGAATAAGGACTAGCAAGAGCCTAATCTTGGGGATGTACAAGGGACCCCAAGTCATATTCAAGGATGCCAAAGAGCCTAAGCTTGGGGATGCCCCGGAAGGTATCCCATCTTTCATCTTCAATCCATCGGTAAATTTACTTGAGGCTATAATTTTATTCACCACATGATATGTGTTTTGGTTGGAGCATCTTGTATGATTTGACTCTTTGCTTGTTAGTTTGCGATAATCAAACTTTCTGCACACATTTTTTGAGAGAGACACTCTGAATCGTGATTTTTTTAGAAGCCTCTATGTCCTTCACTTATATCTTTTGAGTTGGGAAATTTTGCTCTATATGCTTCACTTATATCCTTTAGAGCATGGTGGTGTTTGTGTTTTATAGAAACGCATGAACTCTCATACCTCACATATATTACTTTGAGAGTTTCTAAATAAGCATGGTAATTGGTATAGGTTATGAATTTATTTCTAATATGATAGGCATCCAAGAGGGATATAATAAAAACTTCATATTATGTGCATTGAGTATTTATGAGAAGTTTGATTCCTTGCATAAAGTTTTGAGATATAAAGATGGTAATGTTAAGAGACATGTTAGGAAGTAATTGTGATTTGGTAAAAATACTTGTGTAAAGGTTTGTGATTCCCGTAGCATGCATGTTTGGCGAACCATTATGTAAAGAAGTCAGAGCATGAGTTGTTTATAGATTGTCCACCTTTGTGTGAGGGTCGGGAACGCGCGATGGCTAACTCATACCAACCTCTCCCCTAGGAGCATGCGTTTAATACTTTGCTTCAATGACTAATAGACTCTTCCAATAAGTAGGTGAGTTCTTTATGACTAATGTTGAGTCCATGGATTATACGCACTCTTACCCTTCCACTTTTGCTAGCCTCTCTAGGACCACCCAACTTTTGCAGGTAAAACAATCACCTTCCTCAAAACAGCCACCATATACCTTCCCCAAAACAGCCACCATATATATTTCCTCAAAACAGCCACCATACCTACCTAGTATGGCATTTCCATAGCCATTCCGAGATATATTGTGTAACATCCCAAACTTTGGAATGTTATAATAATTATTAGAATGATTGTTTGTTTGTTTGAGTGATTGAAAGTGAGTGAAATTTGAAACTTTTTGAAACTTTTGAAAGTTGAATGAGAGGAAATGAAATGACTTTCCCAAACTTTCACTTTGCATTTTTCTCACCAATAATTCAAATTCATTTCATCACAAAACCCTAGAGTGAAGATGACATGACTTCTTCCATTTAAAGAAATGAAAAGGGATTTGAAAAGAATTTGAATTTCATTTGAAAAATATTTCAAATTCAGAAAAATTTATGCAACTCAATGATTTTCATGAGAGAGGATAGTATGACTTCCTCAAATTTTAAGAAATATGATTTGGAAGTTTAAAAGAAGGAATTGAAAGAGCTTTTGAAAACCTGTGGATTATTTTGAAATCCATTTCATATTTGGTCCCTACTCAAAATTTTCAAAGTATTCAAACCCCTGACAAAAATTTGAAAGGAGTAACATGACACTCCAAGACAGGGGGTAATTTGTGAAGTTTTTTGAATCATCAAACCCAAAAAGTTATTTGAAAAATATTTGCAAAATTAAATAAAGCCAATTAAGGCATTTTCTGAAAAATGATTTTTTTAATATACTCAAATGCCAGAATAAAAATGTTCATTAAATTGCATTTATTATTATGTTAATTCAGATATATAATACTCCTATATTTCGAGAAGATTTGAATGCTTTAAAGGTTTTTGAAACGCTTTGGAAAAACATTAAACAGAAAACGGTAACGGTTTTAGAATTAAAACGGGCCGGCCCACAGGCTTTATTTCGCGAATTCAATACGCGTCGGTCAACCGACGCGTTAACAGCTCGCCCGCTCTCGCTGACAAGCCGGACCCATCACCCGCTCCTTTCTCCCGCGCGGTCGTCCTCCTCCTCCCGCACGCGCCGTCGTCGCCGGTTCCCCTCGCCGCGGATCTCCTCCTCCTTCCTTTCCCTCACCCCACCCGCGGCCCTATATAAGAGCCCAAGACCTCCCGCGTCCATTCCCCTACTCTCCCCCAACTGGCACCGCCTCCCGTCGCCGGAATCGTTCACCGGATCTTTTGGTGCCGCCGCGCCATTGCCATCGCCTAGCTCCATTCCGACCTCCCCGTCCTCTCCCGAGCGCACCACCGAGCCCCTCTCGATCGCCCGCACCTCCCCATCCCCCTGCCCGTGCTCCACCGCCCCCTGGAACGCCTTACCCACAACCTCGCCGGAGTCCGAACCACCCGAAGCACGTGCCGCTCACCTCCGTCGCCCCGAGGCCCCTCCGACGCCGCCATCGTCATCGCCAAGCTCCCCTGCTTCGACCAGTGCCGGAGCCATCGCCTGAGACCCCTCGGAAGCCATATCCCCGACGACCTCGCCATCCCTGCTGTCGACGACGACCTCGCCGGACTTCACCCCGCCGCGGTGAGCCTCCCTCTCCCTCTCCTCCATCCGATCTCGAACGAACGGCCCAGCTTAGAAGTAACTTACCTCTTCGGTTCTTTTAAAATAACCGACCGGCTTTTTCTTTTCTAATTTTAGACCGAAACGTTTTCTTTAGTTGTCGGTCATTCGCCCGAATCTCTGGAACACGCACACCCTTAGACCAACCAGAGAGAGACACGTCACCTCCTGTCCGTTAGAATTGTTTTTTCTTCTTCTCTTTTAATTTCAAAAACAGAAATAGTTCTGATTTTGTTTTTAGTATATCTTTTATGTTTTTAAATATTTTAAATTGATTCTTTTTTGCATTAGGTCCCAATTTTATTCTAGTTTCTGTATATGCCAAGTTTGACCATGTTTGAACATTTAAATTTGAATTTGAACAGATTTGATTTAAATTTTGTTTTCTGAATATCTTGAGTTCTAAAATGAATTTTTGAATGATTCTTTTTCCTACTTGTCACTAGTGACCATAGCTATCATTTGGTAGAGTTTGAGAATTTTTATTTTAAATAGTATTTTCAAACCAAACAGAATCTGTTTAGTTTCATATTAGTTTATTTATATTGATTTACTTTGTTTTATTTTGAAAATCTGAATATGATTTATATTAAGTTTTAGATTTCATTTATTTTGTTGTTCCAAACCTTAGTAATTTACTTGTTGTTAACAAAAGTTAATTTGTTTAGTTTATAAATTTTGTTGTAGGGATCTATACCTCTTTCAAATAGGTATAGTTGTTTTAAAAAGCAAATTTGTTAGTAACAATTCTTTTACTAAAGTTTTAAGTATTTAGATTCTGTTTTCAAATAATTTTTTTACTAATTCTTTTCTGTAAACAAATGTTTTAAACAAAAATATTTTACTTTTACACTATTATTATAGGAAACTATATTTTTTCATTAGGTAATGTGTTATAAAATAGTTTAATTTAATAGAAACTCTTTTCACAAAACTTTTTGATGATCTAATTATGTTTTGTAATAAAGGTTTTTATAAATTATTTTCTGTTAACTTAGTTATTTTACAAAATGTTTTCTTTTAGTTTATAGCTGTGCTTGTAGTTAAATTCATTATGCGAACACTCATGTTGTTAGAATGTTGTTTTCATAGTTTTAGTTGTCTTTCAAAAGTAATTCTTTTGCTAGTAAAATATTTACTAAAAACCTTTTGTTGTATTTTAGTTTGTTATTGTTTGTTACTATTTGGAAATAATTGTTTTAGGGGAAAACTACTTTAGTTGCTTTTATGAAAACTTTCTTGATTTTAACTTTTGTCTTAAGTATTTCCTTCATCAACCTTGTTGGTTTTGTTTTGTGTTACTTTTTGTTAGAATTGATTGCTAGTATGATTGCTTATATGTATGTAATGTTTGTTATATAGATTTTCATCGGAGAGTGACGTATAGTCTATCAAGTTATTTCTGAGAGCGATCTTCCTCTTCATCAACAGTACAGGCAAGTTCACCTTGACCATCTATTTCATACCTATGTTTTTATTGCATGTAGTGACATCATTCAACGTATCCCTCCCGTAGTGTTATTGAAATTGTTGTAGTTGAGTAGAATGCATGAGGTAGGAACCCACCACTGGTTACTAAAGCCCCGGGAACGTTAGTTACTTTTATGCTATGCTAAAGTAGACGGGGTTTGGTATGAGCGTTCGTGAGTGGTGTGAAGAAGGACTCTACGTCAAGACGACAACTCCATGAAGACATTTTCATGTCCTGCATCTTCAAGTCCTCAAGACTTCAAGACTCGAGAAGACAAGTTTTCAATACACACTACTGGGTGAAGGATGGTTGATTGGGCATCCCTGGAGAAACCAGTGGATGGCCGGGATGCATGGAGAAGCGCCATGACATCTTGCGGAAAGCTTCACCCATACTCAAAGAGAAGGATGAATACTTCATGCCCGGAAGCTTACCTGTGTAGCCACAAGTCATTATGGGCTCTGGCTTGGTTGATCTTTGTTGTGACTCTGCTGGGCAGTGCTACGAGATGTAGTCGACGTTAGGATTGGGATGGGCACTGTCGGACAGTCAGGGAAGCACTCTGAAAGACCATGTTTCTTTCATCCTGTTCTCAAACACCAGGCAGTGCAAAGACTTACCAGGAGGGAAAGAATCTTGTGGGTAAAGTACACAACACTCTGCAGAGTTAAACCTAATCGATTAGCCGTGTCCCCGGTTACGGACAATTTGAGCTTCTAGACTTGGATCTATCTCTGAACTCTCAACACTGGACTGATAACTAATTGTGGGCAACTTATGATACTTATGGGCATTGAGACATTGGTTGGCAGAACCATGTCATGATAGGTAACTCTATAGTGAAATTCCTGATATTCTTTTTGTTGTAGGAAAATAAAATCAGCTTTTACGCAAAAACTCAGACACAGAGCCACAAAGCCTTTGCATATAGAATTGTCTTTTTTCTTCTGTTCTTCTATGGTGATCTTGCCAGCATATTCAAAATGCTGACCTACACGGCTGCAACGTCTTATGTTGCAGATACTCTTCTACGACGGGTAAAAGTACAATTCAGGGTTACGGTCCGCACTCAACTTGCCGTTGGTGTTATTGGGACTCCACTCCCGTTGACTGTATCCGTTGCTATTTTAAGGTATATATCAGTTTTACGCTATTTACATGTGATTGCACTTTGATATATACATTGATGTACTATGTGTGCCAGCATACTGATCCAGGGATGGCACAGAAAACACAGAGGCTTGACTCGTTTTCAGTCGGGTCGCTACATATTGCCTTGCAACTTCCACCATTTACTTTTATGACATGCAGCATCACTTCCATATTGCATATAGAGTCATATTTTGTCATAGGTATCGAGTTGTAATTTTCTTTTAAGTTGTAAGTAAATAGAAGTGTGATGATTATCATTAATAGAGCATGTCCCATGTGAGGAAAGGATGATGGAAGCTATGATTACCTAACAAGTGGGAATGACCTTCCGGACTTTATAAAAAAAGAGGCCAGCGATGCCCGAAAAAAATTGAATAAAATAAGCCTTAAATTCCCACCAATAAAAAATGAGAGAAAAGAGAGAAGGGACATTGCTACTACCTTTATCCACACTTGTGCTTCAAAGTAGCACCATGATCTTCATGATAGAGAGTCTCTTATTTTGTCACATTCATATAGCTAGTGGAATTTTTCTTCATGATGCACGTCCACTTAGTTTCTTTTTGAGATTTCATGTAGATATAGCTCTAGTGCATCCGTTGCATGGAAATCCCTACTCACTCACATTGGTATCTGTCAATGGGGATCTACATAGCCCGTTGATACGCCTAGTTGATATGAGACTATCTTCTCCCTTTCCTTGACAACCTCCACCATATTCTATTCCACCTGTAGTGCTATATCAATGGCTTATGCTTATGTATTGCGTTAGTGTTGAAAAAGTTTGAGAAAATAAAGGTGTGAAGACAATTTCTTGACTTTTCATCGGGTTTGTGCATGATATAAATACTATGTGTGGGGAAGATGGAGCATAGCCCCACCATATGATATTATAGGGATAACTTTCTTTTGCCATTATATTTTGAAGAGATACAATTGCTTTGCTAGTATGCATGAAACGTCATTGTTTTTATATCAATATTAAGCTTTTGTTTTGTGTCTTATGGATCTGAATATTCATGACACAATAAAGAATATTACATGGATAAATATGTTAGGTAGCACTCCACATCAAAAATTTTGGTTTTATCATTTACATACTCGAGGACGAGAAGGAATTAAGCATGGGGATGCTGATACGTCTCCAACGTATCTATAATTTTTGATGATTACATGCTATTATATTATCTATTTTGGATGTTTTATATGCATTAATATGCTATTTTATATTATTTTTGAGACTAACCTATTAATCTAGAGCCTAGTGATACTTTTTTTTTGCTTGTTTTTGAGTTTTGCAGATATGGAATATTACATGGAGTCCAAACGGAATAAAACCTTCGGAAGGAATTTTTTTGGAAGGGCACAAATCAATCAAGCTTGGAGTGCATGGCAGGGGAGCTGCCAGGGAGCCACAAGCCTGCTAGGCGCGGACCCCCATTGGACGTGCCTAGCAGGCTTGTCGCCTCCCGGCAGGTCTCTTAACCCTAATTCTTGGCATATAAATTCTAGAATATTCCCCCAACATCAAAGAGAGCCATGCAAATACTTTTCTGCTGCCGGAAGCCTCCATTCCTAAGAGACCCAATCTTGAGCCTTTTCCGGTAATTTGTCGGAGGGGCTCACGATCACGAAGGGCATCTACATCAACTCCATTGCCCCTCTGATGATCTATGGGTCCATAGCTAGTATATAGATGGACTCTTCTCTCTCTTTGATCTTCAATACCATGTTCTTCCTGATCTTCATGGAGATCAATCCGATGTAATCCTCTTTTGTGGTGCGTTTGTCAAGATCCGATGAATTGTGAGTTTATGTTCAGATTATCCATGAATTTTATTTGAATCTCCTCTGCATTCTTATTTGCATGATTTCATATCCTTGCAAGTCTCTTCGAGTTATTGGTTTGGTTTGGCCAACTAGATTGGTAATTCTTGCAATGGGAGAAGCGCTAGGTTTGGGGTTCAATCTTGCGGTGTCCTCACCCAGTGACATAGTAGGGGTAGCGAGGCATGTATTGTATTATAGCCATCAAGGGTAACAAGATGGGGTTTTCATCATATTTCTTGAGTTTATCCCTCTACATCATGTCATCTTTCTTAATTCCTTACTCTATTCTTCATGAACTTAATAGTCTAGATGCAGGCAGGAGTCGGTCGATGTGTGGAGTAATAGTAGTAGATGCAGAATCGTTGCGGTCTACTTGATACGGACGTGATGCCTATATGCATGATCATTGCCTTTGATAACTACATGATTATTCGCTTTTCTATCAATTGCTTGACAGTAATTAGTTTACCCACCATGATATTTTTCTTCAACAGAGAAGCCTCTAGTGAAACCTATGCCCCTCGAATCTACTTTCCATAATATACTTTCAGATCTATAAACCAAAAATACCAAAATACTTTGCTGGAATTTATTTACCTTTTACTTTCCATTCTTGTTTACATCTATATCTATCAGATCTAATCCTTGCAAATAATCGTGAAGGGATTGACAACCCTTTTATAGCATTGGGTGCAAGACTTTGATTGTTTGTGTAGGTGCAACCATTGGTGATTGCTTGTTCCTCCTATTTGATTTATACCTTGGTTCTCAACAACTGAGGGAAATACTTATCAACTTCGCTGCATCACCCTTACCTCTTCAAGGGAAAACCAACGCACGCTCAAAAGGTAGCAGGCGCCACAAGCCTGCCAGGCGTGGCCAGGGGTGGTGGCCGTGCCCCCTGGCTTGTGACTTCCTGGCAGGTTTCTTGCCTTCCCCTCCAAGTCTAGTAGATGTCTTCTAGTCCAAGAAAAATCATCGCGAAGATTTTATTCCATTTGGACTCCGTTTAATATTCCTTATATGCAATATTCAAAAACAAGGAAAAAACAGAAACTGGCACTAGGCTCTAGATTAATAGGTTCGTCCTAAAAATAATATAAAATAGCATATTAATGCATATAAAACATCCAAAACATAAAATATAATAGCATGGAACAATAAAAAAATTATAGATATGTTGGATACGTGTCAAGCATCCCCAAGCTTAATTTCTGCTCGTCCTCGAGTATGTAAATGATAAAAACAGAATTTTTTATGTGGAATGCTACCTAACATGTTTATCCATGTAATATTATTTATTGTGGCATGAATGTTCAGATCCGTAAGACTAAAAACAAAGCTTAATGTTGACATAAAACAATAATAGTTCAAGCATACTAACAAAGCAATTGAATCTCTTCAAAATATAATAGCAAAATAAAGTTATCCCTACAAAATCATATAGTCTGGCTATGCTCCATCTTCCCCACACACAGTATTTATATCATGCACAACCCCGATGACAAGTCAAGCAATTGTTTCACACCTTTTATGTTCTCAAAAAATTTCAACTCTCACTCAATACATGAGCGTGAGCCATGGACATAGCACTATAGGTGGAATATAATATGGTGGAGGTTGTGAAGAAAAAGGAGAAGATTGTCTCACATCAACTAGGTGTATCAACGGGCTATGCAGATGCCCATTAATAAATATCAATGTGAGTGAGTAGGGATTGCCATGTAACGGATGCACTAGAGCTATAAGTGTATGAAAGGTCAAAAAGAAACTAAGTGGGTGTGCATCCAACTAGCTTGCTAATGAAGACCTACGGCAATTTGGGGAAGCCCATCATTGGAATATACAAGCCAAGTTATATAATAAAAAATCCCAACTAGTATATGAAAGTGAACAAATAGGAGACTCTCTATCATGAAGATCATGGTGCTACTTTGAAGCACAAGTGTGGAAAAAGATAGTAGCATTGTCACTTCTCTCTTTCTCTCATTTTTTTGGTGGGAATTTATGACCTCCTTTTTTTTATTTCGGCTTTGCTTGCCTCTTTTATTTTTCATAAAATCTGGAGTCTCATCCAAACTTGTGAGGGAATCATAGCTTCCATCATCCTTTTCTCACATGGGACAATGCTCTAATAAGGATGGTCATCACACTTTTATTTACTCACAACTCAAGACTTACAACTCGATATCTAGAACAAAATATGACTCTATATGAATGCCTCCGGCAGTGTACCGGGATATGCACTAATCCAGCATAGAAAATGACATCAAGAAACAGACAAGCCATGAAAACATCACGCTAGGTATCTTACGATCATGCAAAGCAATATGAAAATGATGGTGCGTCTCATAATAAACGGAACGGTGGAAGTTGCCTGGCAGTATATCTCGGAATGGCTATGGAAATGCCATAATAGGTAGGTATGGTGGCTGTTTTGAGGAAGGATATATGGTGGGTTTAATGCACCGACGAAAGTTGTGCGGTACTACAGAGGCTAGCAAAGGTGGAAGGGTGAGAGTGCGTATAATCCATGGACTCACATTAGTCATAAAGAACTCACATACTTATTGCAAAAGACTTTTAGTCATCGAAGCAAAGTATTAGATGCATGCCCCTAGGGAACAAGTTGGTAGGAGTAAACCATCGCGCGCTCCCAACCCTCACACAAAGGTTGACAATCAATAAACAAATCATGCTCCGACTTCCTTACATAACGGTTCACCATACGTGCATTCTACGAGAATCACAACCCTTTACACAAGTATTTTTACCAATTCACAATTACTTACTAACATGACTCTTAATATTACCATCTTTATATCTCAAAACTTTATGCAAGGAATCAAACTTCTCATAATATTTAGCACACTTTATATGGAAGTTTTTATTATATCCCTTATGGATGCCTATTATATTAGGACTAAATTCAAAACCTAAACCAATTACCATGCTATTTAAGGAATCGCAAAATAATATAAGTGAGGTACAAGAGTTCAATTATTTCTATAAAACAAAACACCACCGTGCTCTATAAGTGAATCCCTAGATCAACATTGCCTAGCTCAAAAAATATAAGTGACGCACATAGAGTATTCTAATAAATTCATGATTCATGCGTGTCTCTCTCAAAAGATGTGTGCAGCAAGGATTATTGTGGCAAACTAAAGAGCAAAGACTCATATCATACAAGACGCTCCAAGCAAAACACATATCATATGGTGAATAAAAATATAGCCTCAAGTAATTTATCGATGGATTGAAGACGAAAGAGGGGATGCCTTCTGGGCATCCCTAAGATTAGGCTTTTTGGCATTCTTGAATAGGGATTGGGGTGCCTTGTGAATACTCAATCTTATGCACTTGCCACTCCTTATTCCATAGTCCATCAAATCTTTACCCAAAACTTGAATACTTCACAACACAAAACTCAACAGAAAACTCGTGAGATCCGTTAGTATAAGAAAATAAATCACCACTTTAGGTACTGTTGTTAACAAATTATTTATTTATATTGGTTTAAAATCTACTGTATTCCAACTTCTCCATGGTTCATACCCCCCGATACGACCCATAGATACATCAAAATAGGTAAACAACACAAAGAAAACAGAATCTGTCAAAAACAGAACAGTCTGTAGAAATCTGGAAACATCACATACTTATGTAACTCCAAAAATTGTGAGACATTAGTGAAACCTGGGAAATTTTTATATCAATCTTTTTTAAAAGTTTCATACTCATTCGACCCTCTGATAAATTGACAAAATTCCTGGAATGGGCGCAATAGTTTCTGTTTTTGAGCAAGATCAAATCAACAATCACCATAGACCATCCCAAAGGTCTTACTTGTCTCAAACACTAATTAAAACACCAAAACACAATTACTACAGAGGTAATAATGTGGTAAACACTCAAAAACAGAATCAAAAAAACAGAACATAAAAATAAAATGGGGTTGCCTCCCAACAAGCGGTATTGTTTAACGCCCCTAGCTAGGCATAAAGCAATAGATGTAGGTATTGTCATAATAGTAAAGGACATCATACATGATCATCTCATACTCCCTTCTTTCAGCATCAAGTTTCCTTTGTGGCAAGAAAAAATAATAAAAAGGGCTAAATATAATAGGATAAGGATCCTTAAGATCAAGTGCGGGAGGGTTAGGTTCCTCCTTCGCTCCCCTATAATGTGTAATCAACTCATCATTGTAAGATTTCCTTTGGTGGAAAGTCATAAGCCTATATCTTAATATGAACTCTAATCCATTGTTTTGTATAGAAAAATTATCATTGAGTACAGAAATATTATCTACCAAAACCTCGATAGGACCCTTTTTCTCAAAATTTTATTATAAGCAACATAATCCAGAGACGGAAATCTCATTATTTCTTATTGGTTAAAAAGGATCTCCTCTATGGGGGGGGCATCAACCATTAATTTTATAATGAGAAAAAAAATCGCTATCCTATTTCATGATGAATCTAAATACGTGGGCTAAAAATATAATGGCAGCACGCTTAACGGAAGAATGCTTAATATTGGAGAACTTTAGAAAAAATCTTTGCATTCAAGGATGCATATGAACAAATTGTCTCTTAGGTTCAATTATTATTAGTGTTACAGAATCTGCAAGACTATTAGTTTTGTTGAGAATAGACCCTCCTAGGGTAGGTAGCCTACCAACACAAGTAAAGAAATCTTGAATGACACCTTTTCCAATAATATTACCGCTACCTATGCGGATTTTTTTTGTATGTGTGATAGTAGGTTCTTCATGAGGGTCATTATTAACAAGGTCATCAAAATTCCCCTCAAGATTATTAGTATCCTTTTCAATGAAAACCTCCCCAGATCCAGACATGGTGGCAACGAATCGATCTAGCACGCAAGCAAACAAAAAGCAAACGAAAAGGCGAATAGAAGAAGGGCGAATAAGAAGGCAAATCTTTTTTGTATTTTCTGAAAATTGCTTTAGAAGTGGGGGAGAGGAAAACGAGAGGCAAAAGGCAAATATTGTAAATGCAAGAGATGAGTTTGTGGTGGGTACTTGGTAGGCTTGATGTAGATCTCCTTGGCAATGGCGCCAGAAATCCTTCTTGCTACTTCTTAAGCTTGTAGTTGTTTTCCCTTGAAGATGAAATGGTGATGTAGCAAAGTAGATAAGTATTTCCCTCAATTGTTGAGCACCAAGGTATCAATCAAATAGGAGATACAAGCAAGTACGCAATCTTCTCACCTACACAAACAATCAAACACTTGCACCCAATGCTATAAAGGGGTTGTCAATCCCTTCACAGTTATTTGCAAGGATGAGATCTGATAGACATAGAAATAGAAGATTACTAAAATGAAAAGTAAAAAAAATGTAAAAAGATTATAGCAAAGTATTTTTGTTATTTTTGGTATGTAGAACTGACAATATAATATGGAAAGTAGACCCGAGGGCCATAGGTTTCACTGTAGGATTCTCTAATGAAGGAAAATAATATGGTAGGTGAACAAATTACTATGGATCAATTGATAGAAAAGTGAATAATTATGAAGATATCCAAGGCAATGATTATGCATATAGGCATCACGTCCCTGTCAAGTAGTCCAAAACGATTCTCCATCTAGTACTATTACTCCACACATCGACCGACTCCTGCCTACATCTAGAGTATTAAGTTCATAAAGAAAAGAGTAACACATTAGGTAAGATGACATGATGTAGACCGATAAACTCAAGAAATATGATGAAAATCCCCGATAGCAACAAGACAATATGTGCCTCGCTACCCCTACTATGTCACTGGGTGAGGACACCACAAGATTGAACCCAAAACTAAGCACTGCTCCCATTGCAAGAATTACCAATCTAGTTGGCCAAACCAAACCAATAACACGAAGAGACTTGCAAAGATATGAAATCATGCATATAAGAATTCAGAAAACACTCAAATAATATTCATGGATAATCTGAGTATAAACCCACAATTAATCGGATCTTGATAAACACATCGCAAAAGGGTATTACATCGGATAAATCTCCATGAAGATCATGAAGAACATGGTATTGAATCACAAAGAGAGAGAAGAAGCCATCTAGCTACTATCTATTGACCCGAAGGTCCATGGTGAACTACTCACGTATAATCAGAGGGGCAATGCAGTTCATGTAGATGCCCTCCGTGATCGCATCCCCCTCCGATAGATTACCGGAAAAGGCTCCGAGATTGGATCTCCTAGGAACGGAGGCTTCCTGTGGCAGAAAAGTATTTTCGTGGATCTCCTTGGTATTGCAGGAATATTTGGGAATTTATAGCTCAAAGAATAGGGTTAGGAGACCTGCTGGGGGGCCACAAGCCTTCCAGGCGCGACCAGGGGTGGTGGTCATGCCCCCTGGCTTGTGACCTCCTATCAGGTTTCTTGCCTTCCCCTCCAAGTCTGGTAGATATCTTCTAGTCCAAGAAAAATCATTGCAAAGATTTTATTCTGTTTTGACTCCGTTTAATATTACTTATCTACAATACTCAATAACAAGGAAAAAACAAAATCTGGCACTAGGCTCTAGATTAATAGGTTAGTCCCAAAAATAATATAAAATAGCATATTAATGCATAGAAAACATCCAAAACAGATAATATAATAGCATGGAACAATAAAAAATAATAGATACGTTGGAGACGTGTCAACAACCCAGTCATTATTACGTGAGAGTGTCAGGGCCGTAGATAGTTGGGCAAGCCCCCATGCGCTCGGGCTGGTTGCTCCCAACTCCATTAAGAGCTACCCCATGCATTCTTGCTCAGTTGCGCGCCTCAATGACCCAAACCCGAATGCATTGGTCCCCGCGTAGCCGCATGATTGCGCACCCGTGGCCCAAACATGAGCACAATAAATCTGGCGCAGCCATAAAGGTGTTTTGATGATGAAGCCGCCTCGTGAAGCGTCTGGGCGCTGGTCGGGCATATCCTCGCGTCCCTCATGAGGCCCATGATCCGAAGGACGTGTTGGAGTTCCAGTTGTCGCAGGTGGCACGCATTACTTGTGTCTTACTGCTCCCCCCGACCATCACTCCTAAGGCCCTACGGCTTGGTTCGGCGTTGCTTGCTTGCGAGGGTGACAGCTTGCACCGTGCCCCGCGAGCCTGGGGACGTCCTTCCTCTCCCCCCTGCTCGTGTCGTCCAGGCTTGGTGCTTCGTCAAGGAAAGCCCCCAAGCCCGGCTCCTGGAGGACGCCCGAGGCTCTCACTACTCTTGGGGCCGTTGGCGCCTGCGATAGGCGCCTGAACCCGGCTGGTGTCCCTAGGTAGGACGTAGCATGGTACATAGGGATCCACATAAGAGCCTGGTTCTCCTCGTGAGCCGTCCGGTGGGATGCCAGGGATGACCCTTCAAGGCGGTGATGGTGCGTTGCCCCGCGTGCGTAGCCCGCAGACCCTCCTACATCGAGCCTCGAAGCGAAGTTGCTTACCTCTACAACCATCATTAGGTGGGACACGCGTCTGCTGACGTGGGTTGCTTCCTCGGTGATCCGACGTGCCTTCGCCTTTGGTGCTTGTTTCTCCGTACGCCTGCACCATTCCTCCCTGCCTAGGTGTAACAGCCCGGGACGATGCTCCAGAAGATCCCCCTTTTATCCTGTTGTCGTCGTGCGATTCGTTTGGTTGTCGCATTCATCATCGCATCATGCGCATCATCTTCATAGCATCGTCACTCATTTTCAAAAAGTTGCATCCGTTCGTTCTTCCCGGTTCTCTCAGTTCATGTTGTTATCCGTTTCGAGTCCAACCACACACGCAGGTGCCCGCGACATCGTTTAAAAACACCATTTTTAAAGTGCGTGAAAAATATTCACGGATTGGGTCGAAACTTGTTGTGCGGTCTTGTTATATTATAGGTAGATCGTCTGCCAAGTTTCATTGCAATCAGAGGTCGTTTGATACCCAAACGGTCGACCGTAGCGGCACGTCATGGGTTTATTCATCCGACGATTTCGGTTTATAAAACTTCGTTGCTGGGCCGCAAACCTCCATCTCATCTCCACGTAGCCCATCTTCATAACCCGGTAGCCCAACCAAGCTTGCCCCACCGTTTGTGATCATCGGATCGCGATTGGACGGACGAGGTCCTTCCCACCTAGCCACCTCCCATATATATAACCACCCCATGGAGGGCGCCCCCTCACTCTCCATGGCTTCCCCCCATGCAAAAATTGCAGCCACACACCTAGAAAAACACCACCTGCTAGCCAAAACGGTCCAGATCCCGAGATCCCACCTGCCCAGCCAAATTTGGCCCTCACATCTGAAATCCGGGGCTTAGATTCACCCAAAATCTCACCTACCGGACATGTACGTGGTCAAATCAGACATGTCTAACGACCACAGAGCCGCCCGAGCCTGAAACCCATCGCCGCCTGCGCCCAAGGCCCGATGTCCACTTGGAGATGAGCTCCCTTGCGCGCCTCCCATGGACCTCGTCGGCTGCCCCACCAGGTTCGACCATCGGAGCTCCGTCAAGCCGCCACCACCTACATTCCCCTCGACCAGGAGCTCCCCAACCTCCCTCATCTCTATCTTCTCTCTCTCCCACAGGCCCTACCACCATGGACGTAGATATAGTGCTCGCCTCCATGCCGTTCGACCCTGCTATTGGACGGATCCGGCCAGATCCGAAGCGGGGAAGCCCGTTCTCAACCTCCGCTCGCCCGCCGCATGTCGTCGTCGCTCGCCAATCTACCGTCACCGGCGTTGACCTACGGCCGCCCTGCCTTCGTGCAGGAGCACGAGGAGAACGATGGTACTCCCACTCGAACCGCTAGCTCGCCCGAGCGCTGCCGCCCGCATGGGCCGGACCAACAGCGCCCCGCACAGGCTGCAAGCCCTAGCCGCTGCCTCCACCTCATCACTGTCCTTGACCTTGGCCCATGAGGTGAGCTCCCCTCCATCTCATATCCCTCACCCGTGTGCACATTTTAGTATGTTGCGCCCCCTATTGACTATAGGACCAGTCAGATTCGGCCCAGTGGTGTTTTTTTTCACTTCGGGCGAATTTGTCTATTATTGTAGGAATTACAGATTTGCAGAAAACCCCGTAAGATTCATGCAAATCATAACTCACCAACTGTGCATCGTATGTAAAAACTTTATATATGAAAAATGACTAGAATTTCGTGTAGATTCACAATATCCAACTTCACATGTGATAGTTGTAACAGCCTGGGACCGACGCTCCAGATGATTCCCCTTTGATCATGTTGTCGCCGTGGGATTCGTTTTGTTGTCGCATTCATCATCGCATCATTCGCATCATCTGCATAGCATCATCACTAATTTTCAAAGACATGCATCTGTTCGTGTTCGTCGCTTCTCTTAGTTCGTGTTGTTATCCATTTCGAGTCCAACCACACACGCACGCGCCCACGGCATCGTTTAAAAAACCCTTTTTAAAGCGCACGAAAAATATTTTCGGATTGGTTCGAAACTTGGTGTGCGGTCTTGTTATATTGTAGGTAGATTTTCTGCCAAGTTTCGTCGCAATCAGAGGTCGTTTGATACCCGAACGGTCGACCATAGCGGCATGTCATCGGTTTATTCGTATGACGATTTTGGTTTATACAACTTCGCTGCTGGGCCCAAAACCTCCCTCTCATCTCCACCTATCCCATCTTCACAAGCTAGTAGCCCAACCTAGCTTGCCGGTCCGTTCGTGGTCATCGGATCGCGATCGGACGGACGAGGGCCATCCCACCTAGCCACCTCCCATATGTATAACCACCCCGTGGAGAGAGCCCCTCACTCTCTAGGGTTTCCCACATGTAAAAATTGCAGCCACACACCTAGAAAAACACCACCTGCTAGCCCAAACCCTCCAGATCCCACCTCCCTAGCCAAATCTTGCCCTCAGATCTAAAATCTAGGGCTTAGATTCACCCAAAATCTCACCTACCAGACATGTCCGTGGTCAAATCAGACATGTCTGATGACCACAGAGCCGCTCGAGCCCGAACCCTGTCGCCACCTACGCCCGAGGCCTGACGTCCGCCTGGAGCCGAGCTCCCTTGCACGCCTCCCATGCACCTCGCTCGCCGCCCCCACCAGGTTCGACCACCAGAGCTTCGTCGAGCTGCCACCCCCATGATTCGCTTCGACTAGGACCTCCCCAACCTCCCTCATCTCTATTCTCTCTCTCCTGCAGTTCCTGCCGCCATGGAAATAGATGTAGTGCTCGTCGCCGCGCCGTTCGACCCCGTTGCCAACCGGATTAAGCCAAATCTATAGCGGGGAAGCCCGTTCTCGACCTCCTCTCGCCCGCCGCACGTCGCTGTCGCTCGCCAGTCTGCCGCTGCCGGCGTTGACCTATGGCTTCCCTGCCTTCATGCAGGAGCACGAGGAGAACGACGGTGCTCATGCCCGAACTGCTTGCTCGCCCGAGCACTGCCGCCCGCATGGGCCGGCCCAACGGGGGCCGCCCAGGACGCAAGGCCTAGCCGCTGCCTCCACCTCCTCACTGTCCTGGGCCTTGGCCCATGAGGTGAGCTCCCCTCCAGCTCATATCCCTCGCCCATGTGCACATTAAATTATGTTGCGCCCCCTATTGACTATTGGGTCTGTCAAATCCGGCCTAGTGTTTTTTTAGTTCTGGTGAATTTGTCTATTATTCCCGGAATTATAGATTTGCGGAAAACCCCTCAAGATTCATGCTATTCTAGTTGTCCGCTTTTATCGTTATGTCTCGCTACCTACCACTTTTTTGTGAAGCCTCCCAACATTGCGATGAAAAGCCTCTAACCCCTCTACATGCAAGCAAACCATTGTTTGGCTATGTGACTACTTCCTCAGCCCTTCTTGTAGTGTTTCTAGTTGCAGGTGCAATTGCTTCCATGTGACAACATGGACATTCTTTTATTATCACAGTATTATTGATGTTTAATTTAATGCACTTATACACTTTGTCTTTTGCTCGGTGTTTTGTTCCACTCTTACCGGCCTAGTTACATGCGAAACGGTGTTATGTTCCATAATTGAGCGCTCCTAACATGCTCGGGGTTGTTATGGGGACCCCCTTGATTTTCGTTTTGGGATAAAGCTTGTCTGGCAATGCCCAACATTGGTCAAACATTTGCCTAATACCTCATAAAATTGCATAGGGACCCGTCGGATCCCATGGAACAACCCGGGCCAGTGCTCCTCATGAGTGTTGGTCCAAACTAGAGTCGTGTCCGGGGCCAACCCGGGCCAACTCGGGTGATTTCTATCAGGGCACTTTACTCTACGCTCATCTGGTGCATAACCATGACTGTCTCTTCTCGTGAGTCCTTATCCGAGAGAGAACACGGTGGGGTTATGTTTGACGTAAGTAAGTGTTCAGGATCAGTTAGTGATCATTATGCATAGACCACCATACTTTACTTTCTGTATTCGTAAGTTAGCCACTCAAATAAATGCTTAGTCGCTTGCTGCAGCCTCACTACTTAACCATACCTCCCCCATTAAACTTTAATAGTCTTCATACCCTTGCAAATGATATTGGTGAGTCCATACAGTTGCAGGTACAGGTAATCAAATGATTTGTCATGAGCATGATGCTTGTTTGAATTGGAGTTCTTCTTCTTCATCGATCTAGGATGGGTTCCAGGCGGCAGCCTGGGATAGCAAGGTGGATATCATTTTATCGTGTGATTTCGTCCGTAGTCGGACCCCGCTCTTCTATATGATGTTTGAGTATGTTGTTGTATTGATATGTTGTTGATGTAGATTGTGGCGAGTGTAAGCCAATTCCATATACTCATCTCTTCTGTACATGTACTTGTAATGATATCCATTCTTGCAACACGACAAGATGCGGTTCTATCCCAGTTGAGGCCCGCATGCCAAAATAAGGATAGGATCGCATCTTGGGCATGACAAGTTGATATCAGAGCCTTTACCGACCTAGGATCCCCCTTGATTGATCGAACTTGGTTGAGTCAAGTCTAGTGAAAAACTATTTTGAGTCTAGTTATATCGGAGAGTAGGATTCTTTCTACTTCTCTTCTATACTCTGGTGAGGAATTTCGACTTAGGAAAATTTTTCTGCTCCTCTTCTCCCTAAAAAAATTAGGATCACAAGGGTATTTTTGAAACTATATGATGCCGATGTGATGGAGTTCTGTCTTGGTGCCTCCTATCTGACTGGATTTCTTTAGGGGAGTTGAGCTCCAAGGGATTCTTGACACATCGTTATCGTTCAGTTTCCTTAGTATCTCAGGCTGGAGGATGATGAAAATTTCTTCAATACTAGTAGTGGCGAGAGGAGTTCGGCATCCCAAGTACTGGTGGAGAGAGTTCAGATGTACTGCTGTCACACCTTGTATTTGTACCACATTGATATGATTGAGTTATTAAAAATTGGAGCCAACAAAAACTTTTTCAAAGTGCTTGTGCTTGTTTGTAATAATGTTTGCTTGATTGATGCTTGTGTTATGGCACTCCTAGATTCTATTCCACATCATATTCATCCTCCTTGATCCAAACCTCTTGCCCAATGATCATGCCATGTATATAGTGCCCAAAACTATTTTTATCAAATTTTCTTTTAACTAAAAATGATTTATTCAAATTAGGTTTTCAAACCCCCCTAAATTGTGGTTTGTACCGCAAGTCCTCAAATTAGGTGGATCCGTCTTTTCCAAAGGCTTCATTTCAAACCCACTATATATAGGACTTCCCAAAAACACAAAATATTATTCTGAAAGATTATTTTCATATTTTATTTAAGGGCTTTTTCTTCAGGCCAGAAATGGTTTTTCTTAGGGAAAAAATATTTTAATGCTTTGAAACTATTTGAGAAAATTCAGAGAAACTCAGTGGACATATATTTTCCATATATACGAGTTTCAACACCAAGGCATGATCAAGAAAAACCCCTCAAAACCCTTTTTATTCAAACCAAACTTTTGGAATATTTCTATCCCAATAAATTCCAGGAGAATTCTAGCAAGTCTACACTATCATAGGTGATGTTCTTGGAAAGTTTCATCTCAATCCAAGTTGATTTGCTTCATCAAACCATGCGAAAACCATCCTTGTCCAGAGTCAAATTTGAGCAACTTTACATTGTGAAGTGTCTCCCCTTGACCCCAAACTTTTTGGGCATCCTCTAATGACCAAATAGTGATGATACACTAAGTGGTGCATCAAGGGTAAAAGGCTAGTATCAATAGATCTACAGAAACCTGATTCTGCAAATTTTTAGGGTTTAACAAATCTCCATTGTCAAGTTTTTCCCCTTGAGCTCAAAATTGGTGAAACCTCTCATATTTACCTATCCTTTGACCCTGGTGAGTATCTCAGTAAGGTGGTAACTTCTTCTTGCCCAAAACCATACCAAAGACCTTCTGGTTAAATGGTAAAACCCATCATTTTCACTCCTTTTCCTTTTACCCTTGCCCCCAGCTTTTTACCACACCTCCTGGCAATACCCAGGCACCATCAATAAAAACCCCAAGTCCTCAGGTCACTGGTTGGTGGCGTAAAACCCCCTATTTACCCCCTAGACAACTCCATTTCTACCCCTCTCTTCCTTTTCCTTCCACCCAAAGGCATCACCAGATCCTCCAAGGGCCTACTCCCCATTGTTAAACCTCCCTAGATCCTCAGGACACTAGTGGACGTGCCATTGTGCCAAGGAGATGCCCTGGCATGCAGAGCTCACGCTCTAGAGCACGCTATAGTGTGCACCCGCACTATAGCCATTGGCCAACGGGCATCCTCGATAGCCTCGGGCCGCCCCACCTTGTCCCCTCTGTCCCCCTCGGCGTCCGCACCATGCCGCATGGTCGGCCCCCTCCTTCCTCTCTCTCCAACGACTCGTACGCGTGCACCCGGCGCCATGTGGCTCGGCCAACCAGCGGGCTCGCACGCGCGCATGCCCCCGCCTCTCTCCTTTCTCCCCCAGCCAAAACCACCCCCATGAACGCCCTTGACACGTTCATTCCCTTCCCCGTGGCCTGTCGCAAGCACCCCGAGCTCACCGGCGCACCGCGTCCATGGTGAGCCAGCGCTCGCCTATAAATAGCCCCCCCTCCTCCTGCTCCTCTCTCCTTGCTCTCCTCTTCCCTCACTTCTCCCTGTGCCCTGCACGCTCTCCCTCGTGGTCGGAAGCCCTCTCCCGACCCAAACCCTCGCTGCCATCGTCGGTCTCTCCCCTCACCGGTGTTCCTCTCTCCCCCTGTGGCCCCATGATCACCCACAGACACGTGAAGACCCCAGGAGCATGTCGGTGCCCTTCGTTCTGGCCGCCATGGCCTGGAGCCCTCCAGTCAGCCCCTCCTCCGCTCCTGTCATAAGGAGAGGGATGACAGGTGGGGCCAGCCTGTCATCCCCTCGCTCGCTCCTCTCTCATTGGTTGGCCGGGCCCACGAGCAGGTTTAAAAACAAACTTGCCGTGCGCGGCGCCTCGCCTAGGTCGGCATCCCTCTGTGGGCCGGTTTCGGCAGGGTATTCTGGCCCGAAAGGGCACAGTAGCCCTTTTCTTTATTCTTTTTCTTTTTAAATTCCAAAAATCCCACATCATAGAATATAATTCCAAATCCAAAAATTCCTCCACCTAAATTCTTGAAATAATCCCTAGGATTTATTAGTGCCATTTGTAAAAATGTTTGAAGAAGTTTTTAGTACTCTTTTTACTTAAAACCCCCATTTGGCATTTTCTACCTCTGTTTAATAGTTTTTAACAATAATTTTCATAGCAAAATGATAAACAAACATTTTTAATATAGTTCTTAGTATTTATCAGAATCGAGTAACATTTTTATTAGTAGCTTGAATGCTCTGTTTTTGGGTGTTGCTTATTTTATCGCTATTTATTCGCGGCGAAAGATTGCACAGTTGATGAAGAAGTTGGACCCAAATACTTCAAAGACCCTGGAGACTTTGTTGATCCAAGCAAGCAGCCCTTTGACCATGTTAAGAAACTTTTTCATGCATGTCATATAGCACTTGTTGTTTCGATGATTGATCATGTTGTGGTGCTCCCCCTTCGGTGGGGTGCCTCCGATGCTTTTACTGTTGACACTTGCATCGTGCATGACCCTACCACCTTATGAGGGTTGTGCGGGTGGGAGTAGTTAGGTTGCTAGTAGATGCTACGCAAATGGTTCGGGTTTATGCATGGTGATGAAAGAAAGGAAGTGGTTCTTTCAAAGACTTTTCGAAAAACCCTTAGGATGCCACTAATGCCCGAGGGAGATGATGATGAGATGGGTGACCACTTGAGAAAGAAGTGGTGCACCAGAACAAGTGAGTGATGTGGTTTTAAAAAAAGGATTGGTGTAAGTTGCGACTGTTATTCCAACCTTACATGTACGACCACGATACGCCTTATGGGAATGGGCTTTGTTGATTACCTTGGTCGGTACTGGCAAGGATCCCGCATTACTAGTGGCGCGAGTGGCATGGTCAGTCTTGATACGGGGTCATACCAGTCTGTACGATTATGCGCTGTCTTCAAAGGTACCGGGCACACAGTTGGTCCCCTCATGGATGGTATGATTAGAGCGAGGCTGGTGTGATGTACATCGTGAGGGTTGGGTACCGATCGAGTGGACTGTCTAGTATCGCTAGGGTAAAGGCACTGTTCAGCTACTTACCTCGGATATGTTATATACCGCGAGTCGTGGATGACACAGAAGTTCCCCGAGTCTTGTGGGTAAAGTGTGCAACGTTTGCAGAGTGTAAAACTATTCAAATTGCCATGTCCACGGTCAAGGACAGTGTGATGACTGCTCTTCTGCTACGTCCAAGTGTTTTCTCGAACTGGTGTGTGCGTGTGTGTGGATACATGGAGATGGTGCTTGAGCTAAGTCCGATGACCTAGCATGGCAATTGGACTAAGTCCGATGACTTAGCATGATAAATGAACATGAGAGGTTCAACCCCCACTTATGATGGTATCTATAAATTGTTCATATGGATATCTGCCTATTGTTGATGCATGCTTTCTAAGTTACTTGATCATGTCATTTGCATTCAAAATTAGCTTTCCACAAAATTACCTACATAGTTCTATATCATGCATCATTGTTATCTTGTTCCACAACTTGGGTTGCTTGCGAGTACATTCAAAGTACTCATTGGCTTGCCACTGGTTATTTAATTGACCACGCATGGAAGAACAGGAGTATGTTGATGAGTTTGTTGGTGACGAACATATGAACTAGGACGCTCCCAGTCAGAATGCCTCTAGGTTAAGGAAGATGGCATGGGTTCATGCTTTCAACCAAGATTTCCGCTGCTTGTTCCATTTTATGTGCTTGGCCCGTGTGGCCCTATCTATGTAAGACTTGACCTTCACAGTCTTTATTTGTGTAAGGCATTAAGTGTGGATGTAAGACTCTTGTTATTCAGCTTCTGTGTGTTCAGTGAGCATTGATCTCTGGGATCACTATACACGTGCATTCGGTGATCACGACTTATGAGTCGGGGTCCCCATAGAGTTGGTATCAGAGCCATCCTGACTGTAGGAAGCCCTTAGTTAGCATGGACGTTAGTTAGGATGAAACCGACTTTCAAAACTACACCTAGCATTTGTACTTAGGAATTCTGCACTATTTACCTCTTCTCATCTTCACACAACACTCTGCTGACTCTCCTCCTTTCAAACCTTTGTAGATGGCCGTCGTACCCGAAGCCTTCCTGACATCCGGCTTTCCCTTACTCCTTGGGGGTAGCCTAGAGAAGTGCCAGTTATGCCAACCACCCATTTTCCTCTACGACGAGCACTGGGTCGATGCCATCACGAAGGAGTACCATGTGGATGTGGTCATGAAGGCGAATGATTCCCCGACCAATTGGTTCTTTGAGGGACCACAGATGGAGACCATGATACTTGCGGTCGAGACAGCTGCACGCAAGGCACTCCTACACCTTCGAGACATCATTCTAGAGATGGCTGACGAGCCAGCTACTCTCTACCTTCCCTTCATGAAGGATGACCTTGGCAAGAGTTGGACGCTGGTACCAACCAAGGAGGATGGGACACCACTCAGGTTCCAGACCTACTTTAGCCTCTCCATCGATAGCCTGGTTCATAACCTGTTGAAGGAGTCTGTGAAGCTCCGCAAGGAACTTCACCACACGCGAGAGCTACTTCGGCAAGCCAAGACAAAGCCAGACAAGATCAAGAAGGATGGAGCCCCCGAAGGACGACCATCTATCGCTTATCGAGGAGGAGCACCCCCATCTAGTGATGCACCTACACGTCGACGTCGCATGAGTGCAAAGGAGTACCGTGAGCTCTTCACCCACTCGCCTGCAAAGCGCCGTCGGGATGGACCTCCTCGTTCCCCGACCCCTTCGACTGGGAATGATGCCCTTTCAGATGATGAACAGGAGGAAGATTGAAAGGAGCGTGACGACGAGACCGAGCACTCCACCACTTGTGTCCGAGAACCCCTAGGGAAGGATCAGTCATGTATCTCTCATGCGAAGTCGAGTCCGTGTAATGGTTCATATGAAACCATGTGTGCTTGTTGTTTGTTTTGTTGTTTGTGTTCCGATGCAAGTCGTGCTTTTGCCTTAGGCAACATGTAAGAGACTCCATCGTCTATGTTAGTATATGTTGTTGGTCTTTTGACCTTTGTTTTAACACACTTGCACTCGACCAACCCCCTTAGGCGCTCTTTTCCATTGTTGCTTTTCCTCTTGTCTATCCCAGTTGTTTGACTTGGCTGCTCCAAACAGGATGGTGACTGCTACCCGCAACAGCTCCTTCACCAACCCTGAAGCCGACAACTTGAGTCAGCAGCAGGGAGCTCATGGGGCTGCTCACGCTGGAGGACACCAGGAGCAGCCACAAGGCGACATTCCCCCGCCACCACCTCCACCAGAGAACATGACCATAGCTCAGTTTGTCCAAGTTCTCCGGGAGGAGTGCCAAGCCAACAATGTTGCTATCTAGCAGATGGCTCAGGCCCTTGTGAACAACCACTAGCAAGGTAGGAATGGCAATAGCCGCTCCATGTTGTCTAAGTTCATGAGGAATTCGCCCCCAACCTTCAACGAGACTACTGAACCATTGGATGCTGATGAATGGATCCGCACCATCGACGACCTGCTTGCATTAGTCAATTGCAATGAGGATTGTGAGAAGGTTCTTCATGCCTCTCACTGCCTCGGAGGTACTACCCGAGCTTGGTGGGATGGATTCAAGGTCATGCAAGGAGAACGTGTGATCACTTGGAATGACTTCAACGAAATATTCTGCACCGCCCACATTCCTTCTGGGATTATGGCTTTCAAGAAGAGAGAATTCTGAGTGCTGAAGCAAGGAAGTGGCTCTGTCAAGGAGTACCTGCAGAAGTTCAACCTGCTGCCAAGGTATGCACCTGAAGATGTCAGCACAGAGGCTGCCAACAAGGAATGCTTCATGGAAGGACTTCAATAGGTCCTGCAATATCAGCTCATCGTCTGCGACTGTCGTACCTTCTTTGACTTGGTGAACAAGGCACTAATGCTGGAAGACAAGCGTCATGCCATAAACGACACTCGCAAGCGCAATATGATCAGTAAGGGTAGCTCCAGCAACCAGAAGCCTCACCCCTGGCAGCCGCCCTAGCCAAGCCGACCTATCAGACGCAGCAGGCCAGACCTCTTGCACCTCGTCCAAGCTACCAGCCTCAGCAGTATGCCAATCCTAGGCCAGCTTAGAACAACAACCCCAATAACAACAACAGTGGCAGGAACTTCAACAACAACCCTGGACATGTTGCTTGCTTTGGATGTGGCCAGCCAGGACACATCTCTAGGTTGTGCCACAACAAGAAGCCAAATGCCGTGCCCCAATGCGCCAGCTCAAGGTCAAGCCCATGGAGCACCACCAAGGAACCCAGCTCCCCGCAACCAGCCCAACAATGGCAAGGGTCGTGTGAATCACGTCACTGAAGAGGAAGCCCAGGAAGACCTAGACGTCATAGTGGGTACGTTCCTCGTCAACTCAACCCCAGCAATTGTATTGTCCCCCACAGGTTTTCTTTAGAGAGTGCCATGAATCCTACACCCCTAGGTATTTGTATGTTGATACAAACCCCGGGATCGGTTATGAAGTCTGGGATAGATTTTAAGGGAGTTGAGATTAACATCAACGGTGTAGACTTCCTAGCAGACCTTATCATCCTGAAGTCAGAAGGTTTGGATGTGATGCTCGGCATGTACTGGTTCCAAGCACCAAGGCATGCTAGACTGTGCTAAAAGGATTGTCACCATGACCAATAGCCAAGGAGTGCAAGTGAAATATGTTCCCAACCCTACCTCCACTCAAAACCCTCAGGCTAACTGCCTATCGGGAGTGAGTTGGATCAAGTGCGAGTGATATGTGAATACCTGGATGTGTTTGCTGATGAGCTGCCCGGAATGCCTCCTGACCGCGACATTGAGTTCATCATTGAGCTTATGCCTGGATCAAGGCCCATCTATAAGAAGGCCTACAGGATGGGATCCGAAGAGTTGGCTGAATTGAAGAAGCAACTAGCAGAGCAGCTAAGAAAAGGATTTATTCACCCTAGTGCCTCTCCTTGGGGATCACCTGTTTTGTTCATGTCAAAGAGGGACGAAACTATTAGACTTTGTGTCGATTACCGTTCTCTCAATGAGGTCATGATAAAGAACAAGTACCCACTCCCCAAGATTGAAGACCTGTTTGATCAGTTGAACGGAGCTAAGGTGTTCTCCAAGATCGACCTCAGGTCTGGGTACTACCAGCTGAAGATCAAACCCCAGGACATTCCAAAGACGGTGTTTGTAACCCGATATGGCCTGTATGAATACACAGTCATGTCATTTGGGTTAACCAATGCCCCTGCCTACTTCATGTACCTCATGAATAAGGTCTTCATGGCGTACTAAGAAAAGTTCATTGACGTCTTCATTGATGACATACTTGTCTTCTCCAAGTCTGAAGAAGAACATGAGGAACACTTGAGATTGGTCCTAGAAAAGCTTCGAGAGCACCAGCTTTATGGCAAGTTCAGCAAGTGTGAATTCTGGCTGCGTGAAGTTGGATTCTTAGGTCATGTGTTGACTACGGAAGGATTATAAGTGGATCCTGCCAAGATTGAAGCCGTGACTGAATGGAAAACCCCAACCACCGTGAAGGAAGTCAGGAGCTTCCTCAGACTCGCGGGATACTACCGCATATTCGTGGAAGGGTTCTCAAGCATTGCCCGACCCATGACCTAGCTTTTGAAGAAGGGCAAGAAGTTCGAATGGACTACTATGTCTGCGGAAAGCTTCCAGGAGCTCAAGAAGAGATTGACCACAGCCCCAGTTTTGGCCACCCCCGATATTCACAAGGAGTTTGTGATATATTGTGATGCATCAAGAACCGGACATGGAGGTGTTCTGATGCAAGAAGGCAGAGTCCTAGCTTATCTATCCAAACAGCTACGTCCTCATGAAGAGAACTACGCAACTCATGATCTCGAGTTGGCAGCCATGGTTCATGCCTTGAAGACATGGCGACATTACATTCTGGGGAAGCGATGTGAAACATTCACACACCACGAGAGTTTGAAGTATATCTTCACTTAAAGGGAATTGAACATGAGGCAGTGAAGATGGTTGGAATTGATAAAGGATCACGACCTCAATGCTCACTACCACCCCGGAAAGGCCAATGTGGTAGCAGACGCCTTAAGTAGAAAGTCTTGTTCCTTGAATGCTATGATTAAGGAAAGGCTACCCGGCGTGTATGTAGAACATGAGAGCTTTGGCTTGGAACTAGTTGCACCTGAATTCATCGCCAACCTCAAAGCAAAGCCTACCTTGACGGATGATATCAAGGAAGCCTAGAAGGGACATGAGAGAATTGAAGGCATCAAGAGGAAGATCAAGGCAGGAAAGGCCCCAGGATTCTCAGTAGATGAGCAAGGACTAGTATGGTTCGGGAATCACATCTACGTACCCAACAAGGAGGAGCTCAAGAACCTGATCTTGCAAGAAGCTCAGGACACTCCTTACTCCATCCATCCTGGAGGAACCAAGATGTATCAAGACCTCAAGGTAGGATTCTGGTGGCATGGCATGAAACGGGAAATAGGCACATTTGTCCCCAAAATGTGACATATGCCAGAGAGTCAAGGCTAAGCATCAGCGACCCGCTGGGCTATTGCAGACTCTCAAAGTGCCTGAATGGAAGTGGGACAAAGTCGCGATGGATTTCATCACCGGATTACCGAGGCCGAGCAAAGGACAGGATTCCATTTGGGTCATTGTTGATCACCTGACCAAGGTAGCCCACTTCATTCCTTCCAAGACAACCTACAATGGGAACCAGTTGGCCAACCTCTACATCAACCAGATTGTGAGCCTCCATGGATTTCCTAAGGAGATTGTGTCGGACCGTGGAACCCAGTTCACCTCAACGTTCTGGAATAGGTTCCAAGAAGCCTTGGGAACCAAGCTCTCCTTCAGCACTGCTTTCCACCCTCAGACCGGTGGGCAAACAAAACGAGTAAATCATATACTCGAAGATATGCTCCGCCCCTGTGTTTTAGCATATGCAGCCAAGTGGGAAGATTGCTTACCATTCGTCGAGTTCTCCTACAACACAAACTACCAGGCGAGTCTTCAGATGGCACCATTTGAGGTGTTATATGGATGCAAGTGCCGTACTCCCCTCAATTGGTTAGAGACCGGAGAAGGATTAGTTTTTGGACAAGACATCCTCCGCGAAGCAGAAGAGCAAGGTCAACTCGTCCGAGAGCGACTTGAGGCTGCCAGGACTAGGCACAAGAGCTATGCCGACTCTCACAGTTGAGACATGAGCCGTGTTGGGGACCATGTCTACCTCTGAGTTATGCCTCTCAAAGGGAACAAGTGTTTCCAAGTCACAGGGAAGCTTGCACCAAGATTCATCGGCCCCTTCAAGATCACTGACAAGTGAGGAGAGTTGCATATCAGCTATAGTTACCTTCTGAGCCGTCGGACATGCACAACCTTTCACGTGTCACAACTCTGGAAGTGTCTACAAGTTCCCAACCTCCCCGACCTCTACAAGGACATCGACCATCAAGCCATCGATCTTCAGCCAGACCTCACTTATCGTGAGAGGCCAGTTCACATTTTGGATGAAGCTGAGCGCTACACTCGAAGGCGCACCATCGAGTACTTGAAGGTCCAGTGGAGCAACCACTCTGAAGCTGAAGCAACCTAGGAGTGTGAAGATTATCTTAGATCCGAGTTCCCTTACCTTTTTAACGCTTAGCCTAGGAATCTTGGGTACGAGATTCTTGTAAGGGGGGAAGGTCTGTCACTCCCTGTGTTTGTAGAACATTGATATGTTTGGGTTATTAAAAATTGGAGCCAACAAATACTTTTTCAAAGTGCTCGTGCTTGTTTGTAACAATGTTTGCTTGCTTGATGCCTGTGTTATGGCACTCCTAGATTCTATTCCACTTCATATTCATCCTCCTTGACCCAAACCTCTTGCCCAATGATCATTCCAGGTGAATAGTGCCAAAAACTATTTTTATCAAATTTTGTTTTAACCAAAAATGACTTATTTAAATTAGGTTTTCAAACCCCCCTGAATTGAGGTTTGCACTACAAGTCCTCAGATTAGGTGGATCCTTCTTTTCCAAAGGCTTTATTTCAAACCCACTATATATAGGACTTCCCAAGACCACAAAATATTATTTTTAAAGATTATTTTCATATTTTATTTAAGGGCATTTTCTTAAGGACAGAAATGATTTTTCTTAGGGAAAAATTATTTTAATGCTTTGAAAATATTTGAGAAAATTTAGAGAAACTCAATGGACATATATTTTCCATATATATGAGTTTCAACACCAGGGCATGAACAATCATGGGCAAAACCCCTCAAAACCCTTTCTATTAAAATTTAATTTTGGAATATTTCTATAATAAATATTCTCAATAAATTCCAGGAAAATTCCAACAAGTTAATACTATCGTAGGTGATGCTCTTGCAAAGTTTCATCTCAATCCAAGATGATTTGCTTAATCAAACCATCCCCAAACCATCCCTGTCCAAAGTCAAATTTGAGCAACTTTACAGTGTGAAGTTTTTCCCCTTGACCCCAAACTTTGTGGGCATGCTCTAATGACCAAATAGTGATGATACACTAAGTGGTACATCAAGGGTAAAAGCTTAGCATCAATAGATCTATAGAAACCTAATTCTGCAAATTTATAGGGTCTAACAAATCTCCATTGTTAACTTTTTCCCCTTGAGCTAAAAATGGGTGAAACCTCTCATATTTACGTAGCCTTTGACCCTGCTGAGTATCTCAGTAAGGTGGTAACTTTTTCTTGACCAAAACCATAGGAAAAACCTTCTGGTGAAATGGTAAAACCCATCATTTTCACTCCTTTTACGTTTACCCTTGCCACCAGCTTTTTACCACACCTCCTGGCAATACCCAGGGACCATCAGTAAAAAAACCAAGTCCTCAGGTCACTGTTTGGTGGGGTAAACCCCCCATTTTTTCCCTGGACAACTCCATTTCTACCCCTCTCTTCCTTTTTCTTCCACCCTAAGGCACCACTAGAGACTCCAAGGGCCTATTCCCCATTGTTAAACCTCCCTAGATCCTCAGGACACTAGTGGACGCGCCATTGTGCCAAGGAGATTCCCTGGCATGCAGAGCTCGCGCTCTGTAGGGTGCTACAATGCGCACCCGCACTGTAGCCGCTGGCCAACGGGCATCCCCGACAGCCTCAGGCCGCCCCACCTTCTCCCCTCTATCACCCTCGGCGTCCCCAACACGCCGCATGGTCGGCCCCTCCTCCCTCTCTCCGGGGACTCCTACGCGCATGCCCAGTGCCATGCAGCTCGGCCAACCGGCGCGCTCTCACACGCGCACGCCCCCACCACTCTCGCCTCTCCCCCCGGCCTAAACCACCCCCATGAACACCCTAGACACGTTCATTCCTTTCCCCGCGGCCTATGGAGAGCACCCCGAGCTCACTGACGCACCGCATCCACGGTGAGCCGGCGCTCGCCTATAAATAGGACCCCCCCCCGCTCCTCTTGCTCCTCTCTCCTAGCTCTCCCTCTTCCCCCGCTTCTCCCCCATGACCTACGTGCTCTCACCCGTGGTCGGAAGCCCTCTCCCAACACAAACCCTCGCCGCCGCCGTCAGGCTCTCCTCTCGTAGGCGTTCCTCTCTCCTCCCAGTGACATCGCGACCACCCACCGACGCACGAAGACCCCAGGAGCACGCCGGTGCCCTCCGTTCCTACCGCCGTGGCCTGGAGCCCTCTAGTGAGCCCCTCCTCCACTCATGTCGTGAGGAGAGGGATGATAGGTGGGGCCCACCTGTCATCCCCTCGCCCCCTGCTCTCTCGCTGGCAGGCCAGGCCCGTGGGCAGCTTTAAAACCAAACGTGCTGTGCGCGGCGCCTTGCCTGGGCCGGCATCCCTTTGTGGGCCGGCTTCGGCCGGGTATTCTTGCCCAAAAGGGCACAATAGCGCTTTTCTTTATTCTTTTTTTGTTTAAATTCCAAAATGCCACAGAGTAGAATATTATTCCAAATCAAAAAATTCCTCCACCTAAAATCTTGAAATAATCCATAGGATTTATTAGTGCTATTTGTGAAAATGTTTGAAAAACTTTTTACTAATGTTTTTATTTAAAAACCCCCATTTGGCATTTTCTGCCTATGTTTAATAGTTTTTAAAAATAATTTTTTATGCAAAATGTTATTTTTTTTAATATAGTCCTTATTATTTAACAGAATAGAGTAATATTTTTATTAGTTGCTTGAATGCTCTATTTTTGGGTGTTGCTTATTTTATCGCTAGTTGTTCGTGGCGATAGATTGCGTGGTTGCCAAAGAAGTTGTACCCGAAGACTTCGAAGACCCCGGAGGCTTTGTTGATCTAGGCAAGCAGCCCTTTGACCATGTTAAGAAACTTTTTCATGGATGTCATATAGCACTTGTTGTTTCGATAATTGATCATGTTGTGGTGCTCCCCCTTTGGTGGGGTGCCTCCGATGCTTTTACCGTTGACACTTTCATCACGCATGACCCTACCACCTTATGAGGGTTGTGCGGGTGGGAGTAGTTAGGTTGCTAGTAGATGCTACGCAAATGGTTCGGGTTTATGCATGGTGATGGAAAGAAAGGAAGTGATTCTTTTAAAGTCTTTTCGAAAACCCCGTCGGGTGCCACTAATGCCTGAGGGAGATGATGATGACATGGGTGACCACTTGAGAAAGAAGTGGTGTACCAAAACAAGTGAGTGATGTAGTTTTAAAAATATTGGTGTAACTTGCGACCGTTATTCCAACCTTACATGTACAACCACGATACCCCTTACGGGACGGGGCTTTGTTAATTACCTTGGTGGGTACTGGCAAGGAGCCCGCATTACTAGTGGCGGGAGTGGCGTGGTTACTCTCGATACGGGGTTGTACCGGTATGTATGATCATGCGCTGTCTTCACAGGCACCGGGCACACCGTTGGTCCTCTCATGGATGGTACGATTAGAGCGAGGCTCGTGTAGTGTACATTGTGAGGGCTGGGTACCAATCGAGTGGACTCTTTGTCTAGTATCGCTAGGGTAAAGGCATTGTTCGGATGCTTACCTCGGGTATGTTATATACCGCGAGTCGTGGATGACATGGAAGTTCCTCGAGTCTTGTGGCTAAAGTGTGCAACCTCTACAGAGTGTAAAACTATTTGAATATCTGTGTCCACGGTCAAGGACAGTTGGATGACTACTCTTGTGCTACGTCCAAGTGATTTCTCAAACTGGTGTGTGCATGTGTGTGGATACATGGAGATGGTTCTTGAGCCAAGTCCGATGACTTAGCATGGCAATTGGACTATGTCCTGTGACTTATCATGATAAATGAACATCAGAGGTTCAACCGCCACTTATGATGGATCTACAAATTGTTCAGGTGGATATCTGCCTATTGTTGATGCATGCTTACTAAGTTACTTGATCAGGTCATTTGCATTCAAAATTAGATTTCCGCAAAATTACCTACATAGTGCTATATCATGCCTCATTGTTATCTTGTTCCACAACTTGGTATGCTTGCGAGTACATTCAAAGTACTCATTGGCTTGCCACTGATTATTTATTTGGACAGGCATGGAATAACAGGAGTATGTTGAAGAGTTCGTTGGTGACAAACATGTGAACTAGGACGCTTCCCAGTCGGAATGCTTGTAGGTTAAGGCAGATGTCATGTGTTCATGCATTCGACCAAGATTTTTGCTGCTTGTTCCAATTTAAGTGTTTGGCCCATGTGGCCCTATCTATGTAAGACTTGACCTTCACGGTCTTTATTTGTGTAAGACGTTAAGTGTGGATGTAAGACTCTTGTTATTCAACTTCTATGTGTTTAGTGAGGATTGATCTCTAGGATCACTGTACATGTGCATTCGGTGATCATGACTTATGTGTCGGGGTCCCCACAACTGCCATTCTTAGTATCATTTTGTTTTCGAGGGTTCGAGGTAGATGAGTTTCCGAGACCTCTGGTTATGTGTTGACGGATGTGCTACATTGGAGCGTAGTATTATTGCTAGGAGTTGAGTGATGGATTTTGTTCCTTTTATTCGTGGACGCGATTGCATCACCAGAATATTTCGTGAGTTCTTAGATGGGAATTCAAGTAGTTAGCTAGGTTATCTTCCAACAGATCATGATGTGAGGTAGGGGTTTGACATCTAGTGGATTCGTTTGTTCATGGTCTTTCCTTACAGAGGACAGTTTCGATATATGTCATTAGATATGCTTCGTCAAGCCTTGTAGTTCGCTACGCATAGGGAGCATATTTGAGCATCATTTCAGTATGACAATCCAATGTACGATCGAGCCTGTCCGAACCTTACCACGAAAATATCGAGTGAAATCTCTGTCATGACTTTGTTCTAGGTTGTTTCGTCAGCCTCATCCTTTGTTTTGTTTCTGAATATGGTAATTTGAGTTGCTTTGTTATCAAGTGGTTATTTCATATCTTTTCTAAGTAGTAATTTTATTTCTATGGGAATGCAAATTCTTTTGATCAATAAATTTATCATATCAATTCTTTTTATCTAGTGTGCTTCTCTTAAAGATAATTCAACCCACTCTAATACTTGCAAGATCAATCCTCGTATTTATTTTACGGAGTTCATTTCATCCATCCATATTTTTTTTTGTTTTCCCGACCCTCCTGCCATTTTTCTTCAATGATTAAATTCTCATCCAACTGTCTTTTCTATTCATGTGATGCTTCCGCTATCATTTCTCTCCTATTGTTTCTGATGATCCCTTGTAAATATTCTCAAGAGTTTCAGTTTCAAGTACTTTCCTCATATTCTTTGTTCTTATTGTTATTCTTCTCTGGTGGATTCAATTCTAGATCTCGGTGTCAATCATATCTTTTTCATTATTCAATGCTTTCCATGTTCGAATTATCATCTAGCCTCTCTTGTTAATTCATCCCTCTATGTTCTATCCAGAGTGCTGAAGATATCTCAGAAGATTTATGTTTTCTTTCAATCCTTCCAAATTATTTTGAGGTCTCACCTCATCAAGTTCTTAATTTGTACCAGTGCAATCTCTCTTTCTAAGCAATTGTCTCAACGGTGGTTTCCTTTTAGTGGGACCATAACCCACATGTTTTCCCTAGGATCTTACCTGGCTCTTCTAATCTTTTCCAGAGATCTCAAGTTCTCTTTTGATATGACGTAAGAATGAATTTCATCACTCATGTGCCTTTTCGAAGATTTCTGCTAAATCATTTTCATTGTTGGATCAACCTTTCCTTATTCATTCTTATGGAGTGTCTCAGTAATTCTTGGTGGTGTTATCGCCTTCATTCTCATCATTGAAGTCCAAAGGAGAGTTTCTCTTAAATCTTTCTCCACTCTTTTCAAGAGTGTGGTTTCAGCTTCTTGCTATCCTCTCAAATTGTTCGATCATGAGTAATTCTTCCCATATCTATCCGATGCATTTAGAGTTGTTTTCATTCCTCGATCCTCCCAAGGCCATCATTTCAAAAGATTTCTTCATTCTCACCTTTTAGCTTTCATTCTCAAATTCTTATCAATTTTTGTCCCTTTGTTCGTATCTCAATTATTCCAGTGCCTTGTGAAGTTTTCCATTAGGTGGATCGTGATCTCTTCGATCCCATGTATCTTCGTTCGATCGTAGTATCCTCATTCGTTGTGAATTATTAACGATGTGTTCGTGCAATACTTCTTCAAGTTTGTGGTCTATCTCTTGCTTTCTCTTCAATTCTTTGCAAGAAGAATAAGTGTTGTGTGAACTACATTGCTTGTAATCAATTTAACTTGGTGAAGGATAATGATAACTTAATTCTCATTCTAGTTTCATCAAGGTGATCTCAATTCTTCTTCCGGAGTTGTTCATGCTATCAATTATCGCTCTAAGTGTCCATCTTTTCTTTATGGATTTCCAAGTTTCACTCAAGCATCTCCTCGTGAAGCTTCATGTAAATCCTTGCAACATCATAATCTATTCTTTTCAACCTCATATTTTTGATCGTCCTTTCATCCCGATGCTTCTTCATGGTGGTTTGTTAAGGATGCAATTCTTCTCAAAATTTTCTTCAAGATTCTTGCTGGAGGTGCTAAAGTGTTCTTTATCTTGAATTTCTAAGTTCAATTCCTTCTCCATTGTCTTTTGAGATGGTGTTATTAAATTCTTTATTATGAGGAGTCTTGAAAGAAAATTTTCAAGAATGAGATAAGTAAAACCATCATGTCTTCTCGAAGTTATCTTGGGTTGGATTTCACCTAAAGCATTTCTGAAGGATTGTTGTTATCATGGTGTCATAACTGATCCAAGTTTTCTCCTCTTCTTCTTGGTGAAAGAAATTTTGCATATCTGTTGCTCTCAAGCAATCTATTGTTTGTGTTGTGGCAGGTTGTGACCTCATAATTTTTAGATGTTTTTCATAAGCCCATAACAAGCTATTCTTTTTGTTTTTGATTCTCCATCAACTCCGCTCAACCATGCTTTTCAAATTCATTGGTGGTAGAAGTTGTCATTTTCTTCTCCCTTCTCTTCTCTCCAAAGATCTAGCTTCTACTCTTTTGTTCAGGAGGCATTGTGGTGTTACTCTTTTCAACTCACATCTAGTTTGATTAAGATCATGTTCTTTCTTTGCTTATTCATTTTGTCGGAGTATTCTGTGATATGTTCAAGTTCTTTTCCTTCTTATCAAGTTTTGCCTCTCTTTCCTATCGAAGTGCTTTGGAAATTTCTTGTGAATTCATGCTTGTTCCTCATGTCATTCTTCATATCGTTGAAACCTTGAATGATCATTGGTTTCACTTGTTTCTCAGGGAATCAACTAAGTTTACCTCTTGCTCTTTCTCTTCCCCTTCTCATTCTAGATCTCAGGACGAGACCCTCGTGTAGTGGAGAGTTGTAACAGCCCAGGACCGACGCTCCAGAAGATTCCCCTTTTATCCTATTGTCATCATGCGATTCATTTGGTTGTCGCATTCATCATCGCATCAGTCGCATCATCTGCATAGCATCGTCACTCGTTTTCGAAAATTTGCATCCGTTCGTGTTTGCCAGTTCTCTTAGTTCGTGTTGTTGTCCATTTCAAGTAAAACCACACATGCATGCACCCGCGGCATCGTTTAAAAAAACCTTTTTAAAGCGCGCGAAAAATATTCTCGGATTGGGTCAAAACTTTGTGTGCGGTCTTGTTGTATTGTAGGTAGATCATCTGCCAAGTTTCATCGCAATCAGAGGTCGTTTGATACCCGAACGGTCGACCATAGCGGCACATCATCGGTTTATTCGTCTGACGATTTTGGTTTATAAAACTTTGTTGCCGGGACGCAAACCTCCCTCTCATCTCCACCTATCCCGTCTTCACGACCCAGTAGCCCAACCTAGCTTGCCCCTTCGTTCTTGGTCATCGGATCGGGATCGGATGGACGAGGTCCATCCCACCTAGCCACTTACCATATATATAACCACCCCATGGAGAGAGCCCCCTCACTCTCTTGGGTTTCCCCCCATGTAAAAATTGCAGCCACACCCCTAGAAAAACCTAGCCTACTAGTCAAAACCCTCCTGATCCCGAGATCCCACCTCCCCAGCCAAATCTAGCCCTTAGATCTGAAACCTGGGGCTCAGATGGACCCAAAATCTGACCTACCGGACATGTCCGACGATGACAGAGCCATCTGAGCCCGAACCCCGTTGTCGCCTACGCCTGAGGCCCGACGTCCTCCTGGAGCCGAGCTCCCTTGCACACCTCCCATGGACCTCGCCTTTGTTCCCCTTGACCAGGGCCTCCCTCATCTCTCTATTCTCTCTCTTCCACAGGTCCTGCCGCCATGGACGTACATGAGGTGCTCGCCACCGTGCCGTTTGACCCCGCTGTCGGCCAGATCCGGAGCGGGGAAGCCCGTTCTCGACCTGTGCTCTCCCGCCGCACGTCGCTGTTACTTGCCAATCTGCCGTCGCCGGTGTTGACCTAGTGCCACCCTGCCTTTAGGCGTGAGCACGAGGAGAACAATGATGCTCCCGCTCAGACCGCTCGCTAGCCCGAGCGATGTCGCCCGCAAGGCCCAGCCACTGCCACCACCTCATCACCGTCCTGGGCCTTGGCCCATGAGGTGAGCTCCCCTCCAACTCATATCACTTGCCCATGTGCACATTTTAGTATGTTGCGCCCCCTATTGACTATTGGACCAGTCAGATTTAGCCCAGTGGTGTTTTTTTCAGTTCCGGCGAATTTGTCCATTATTCCAGGAATTACAGATTTGCAGAAAACCCCTTAAGATTCATGCATATCATAACTCAGCAACCGTGCATCGTATGTAAAAACTTTATATATGTAAAATGACTAGAATTGCATGTAGATTCACAATATCCAACTCTCACATGTGATAAAAATGATTAACTTGTTGTTTCCATTGTTTTTGTGTTAATGCCATGTCAAAATGAATTGTTTAATAACTTTTGAACCATAGCTCCGATTAAAATGCTTTATATATGTAACTTGTCCAGAAAAAAATGTAGAATCTTATGCCACACTTTATTTACATATTTAATAAATATAAAATTGTGTGAGGACAGATCTGCACTAAATTCATATTATGCTTATGAGGACGTCTTGGAGATGTTTATAAGTGGTTTCTGACCTCATTTAAGATGCATGTATGTTGTAGTTGTTTCTGCTTCGCCTCTTGCAAGTCGAACAACATTTAATATTGATGAGTAACTAACGAGAGTGAACTAAATAATTTGAATGCGGAGTTTCGTCAATATGCAAGTCGTTGCATATTGAGCTTCACTTAATGTGTAGTACTTGTTGGATGTGATTTGCCATGCCTTGCATATTTAAACCGGACATGCATCATATTTGTTTGCGCATCATGTCATTCATATGTTGTGGTGTATCATGTGTTGATTGTTGTTTTCGGATTGCTTCTTCTCAATAGAGTTCCGAAAGCGTTCGGAGTGTGAGGATTCATTCGACTACGCTGGCTCGTCTTCTTCATGGATTCATTCTTCTTCCAAGAGGGTTCTCAGGCAAGATGACACATTTCCCTGGATACCACTACTATCATTGCTATTCTAGTTGTCCCGCTTTTATCGTTATGTCTCGCTACATACCACTTGTTTGTCAAGCCTCCCAACATTGGCATGAAAAGCCTCTAAACCCTCCACATCCCAGCAAACCATTGTTTGGCTATGTGACCGCTTGCTTAGTCCTTTTTATAGCATTTTTAGCTGCAGGTGCAATTTCTTCCTTGTGACAACATGGGCATTCTTTTGTTAACACAATATTATTGCTATTAAATTTAATGCACTTATACACTTGGTAAAGGGTGGAAGGCGTGGCCTTTTTCTCAGTGTTTTGTTCCACTCTTGCCACCCTAGTTACTTGTGAACCGGTGTTATGTTCAATAATTGAACGCTCCTAACATGCTTGGGGTTGCTATGGGGACCCCCTTGATTTTCGTTTTGGGATAAAGCTTGTATGGCAAAGCCCAACATTTGTACTAAATTTTCCTAATAACTAATAAAATTGCATAGGGACCCGCCGGCACCCGCGGATCTTTAATCAACAAGCCGGGCTAGTGCTCCTCATGAGTGTTGGTCCAAACTAGAGTCATGTGCGGGGCCAACCCGGGGCAACTCGGGTGATTTCTATCAGGCCACTCTATGCTGTGCTCATCTGGTCGTGTCCTAAGAACAAGATACGCGGCTCCTATCGGGTTCGTCGACATGTCGGGTGGCCTTGCTAGATTTGTTTTACCTTTCTCAAATGTCTTGCGCAAGGAATTCCGTTTTACTTTGGTCTATCTCGAGGTGTGGTCTTCCTTTGGAATTGCCTATGAAGATCACGAGATCCATGGTCGAGGTTATTCTCATGGCGTGTGGTTAATTTTTGATGGACGAGTTGGAGCACTCCTGCAGGGTTAAATCTTTCGGAAAGCCTTGCCCGCGGTTATGTGTCAAACTTGGAAACTTTGTTTAACAACTAGTCATAGCAAACTTGAAGTAAACTCTAATAAAATACACCAACTATGTGTGTAACCATGACTATATCTTCTCGTGAGTCCTTATCCGAGAGAGAACATGGTGGGGTTATGTTTGACGTAAGTAGGTGTTCAGGATCAGTTAGTGATCATTACTAGTTCTCGTCCGTTGCGCGTAGAACACCATACTTTACTTTCTTTATTTGTAAGTTAGCCACTCAAATAAATGCTTAGTCGCTTGTTGCCGCCTCACCACTTAATCATACCTCACCGTTAAGCTTTAATAGTCTTGATACCCTCGGAAATGAGATTGCCGAGTCCCTATGGCTCACAGATTACTACAACAATAGTTACAGGTACAGGTAATGAGATGATTTGTCATGAGCGCGATGCTTGTTTGAATTGGAGTCCTTCTTCTTCATCGATCTAGGATGGGTTCCAGGCGGCAGCCTGGGATAGGAAGAATGGATGTCTTTTATCGTTTGATTTCGTCTGTAATCCGCCCCTGCTCTTCTGTATGATGTTTGAGTATGTTGTTGTATTGATGTGATCTTGATGTAGCTTGTGGCGAGTGTAAGCCAATTCCATATACTCATCTCTTATGTACATGTACTTGTAATGATATCCATTATGGCAACATGACGAGATGCGCTTCTATCCCTATTGAGGACCTTGGGCCAAAATAAGGATAGGATCGCATCTTGTGCGTGATAGCAGGATGGCACGCTCCCGCCTGGTCAATCCGGGTTGTTGCAGGTCCACTGGGTCACGGAGGCGCATGCTCATGCACACATGGGGCGCCCCATTGTTTCCTCCATGCACTCGGCCATCGTGACTAGGGTGTGCCGCGAAATCGGTCATCGGAAATCAAAGGCGGAGGAGCAGAGTGGGCGGCGGGCCCTGCTCAGGCTCGATCAGGGATGACGGGGGCGCATCATCCGTTGACAGGGGGTTAGGCCGAATGAAAGAACCCCAAGCGCTTGAATAAGGGTGAGCAGCCACAGCCCTCCGCATGGCGGCAATCAGCTCCGCGACGTGGCTGGCCCACACGTCAAAGCCCTCGTGCATGGGGCAGTAGTGGAGCATCTCGCTTGCGAGCAGTAGTGCATCATGCGCGTCGAGGTCCTCCACGTAGGTGCGATGTGACGCTGATGCTGAAGGCGTCGTCTGCCTGCCATGTGTTTGGGCGGCGCGAGGGGCGGTGTCGGTGGAGGCGATGCTGACGGCTTAACACTATCCGCCGAGCACTATGCCGCTGGGGTGTGGGTCTCCGGCGGTAGCGGTGGGATCGGTGGAAGCTATTCCGCCGTGGCCGGGGGAAGCATGTTTGGCCCGGCCATTGGAGCGATGGAGTAGGGGAAGGGTGAGGCTTTAATAAGAGTCCGACATGCCCCCTATGTGGCGCGTCAAATATTAGATTTGGGCTCATCAAAACCCTAAAGGTTCGAACACAGGGGCGAGTGTGAAGATCACCTGCAGCTTCACCTTATCTAGCTCACTACACGATGTTTACTATAGCGAACTCGCACGATGGTGAGGAAGAAGATGAACACGGTGGTTTACCTAGGTTCAGGCCGTTGGGAAGCGTAATACCCTACTCCTGCTTTGGTGGATTGCCTCTCAGGGAGGTGTGCTGGATGAACTATTAAAGTGGTCTCGAGCCTCACGAGGGAGCTCTAGTGGTGTTCTTGGCTCTCTGCCTTGTCTTGTGGTTCCATCGGATGGTTTTTTCTGGTCTCCCTTCTACAATATGGCCTAGCCCCTATATATAACAGCGGATTGGGTCCTCTTTCCTTATCACAATGGCTAGAAGGGATCCCACAACGAACAAATTTAAAGGTGGACACGAGTACATCCCCCCTGTCCAAAGGTGGTCTTCGCCTGCAAAGTAGTTGTCGATGATGTAGAGGTGGGCTCGGTGATGACATCCGCCCTACAGGGTTCGTGGGAGTGGTCTTGTCACACTAGAATGGATAACCTTTGGGTGCCACTTTGGGAACCCACGTACGTCCTTGCTCCCTTTGCACAAAAGGGGAAATTGCACAGCCTGGCACGCTAGCACTCGCCTGTTCTTCTCTACATCCTCTTTCACTCTTGAGGCCGGGTTATGCATAGCGATCTACGCCGCTCCAGAGGGAGACTGAGGCGGCCCATCCTTGCTGGTCTTGGTGTCTTTTTTCCTCACGAACCTAGAGTCCTCACGAGGGGCTTGTCTTGAGTGCACCCTCGCCAAGCCATGTTTGGCTGACGAGGTGGCCATGTCCTGGGCCGCAGGCAGGAAGGTTTGGGTAACCCCGTTCCCAGAACATTGGCAATATGAATTTATTTGTCTCTGAAGAAATGAAAATGGAAAAGACAAGGGATTATATCGAATAGGGAATAACGCACCTAGGGCTCTATATAAGAAGTTGGGCCGGCCCATCTGCTCTGCTGCGCACGCACAGAGTGATGCAAGAGGCATAATACTGGGATTATGCTTTCCCTATGGGGAGGCGGCCGCGGGCAACCCGCATCCACTTAAACCTACGGGACCCAATGGCTGGGTCGCCGACATGTGGGCCCCGCCCACAGGGTCTTCTCCCTCCTCTCTCTCGTGCAGAGGAGGAGCAGAGCCGGTGAGGCAGACCGAGCGCTCGCCGACGCTTGCCCCAGTGGCTCTGGCCACCTCCCGTAATGGCCCACGCACCAGAGGGCTCGGGATGGGGACCGGCATCCTCCTAGGTGCCCCATTTTCATCGGGGAGCACCACGGAGGTGAGGCCTTGGCCGCAGGCGGAGGCTGGCGACGAGCAGCCGTGGGAGCAGACCTCCGGCCACTAGAAGGGAGGAAAGGAGTGCGGGGAAAGCTGGTGGTGATGCAGGAGGAGCTCCAGTGAGGATCAGATGGGCTCGGAGTGGTCACTGTGGCCGAATTCGAGTGAAGGCCACCAGCATGGCTTCGTCTATTGTCGTCTATGGAGAGGATGAGAGAGATTGGGGGCGCTGGGAGGTTGGTGAGAGGGGAGAGAGCCAAGGGAGCGCAGAGGGGCTCAGGGGGGCTTCTTATAGGAAGGGCGACGACGCACCACAAGCTCGTGCGCCATCTCGGTCTCCATCATTAGTGGAGGGCGCGGGGGGCTTGGTACAGTGTACGAGACATTTGTGGAACCCGTCCACATTGCAGGGGAGTAAGAGAGAGAGAGAGAGAGAGAGAGAGAGAGGGCGTGCGCCAAGGCCTCGCGTGTGTGAGGCCAGCCACTAGCCAAGCGGAGCGGCACCGGGCATGGGCGACAGTTTAGGATTGAAAGTAGTGATAGAGGGACGGTGATTGGACTACTTGACCAAATAAAAATCTACAATTTCCCAATTTTAAGTGTTGGCAGATTTTAGCATTCATAGCATGTCAAGTACATCCTACACATGCATGTCTACAAGTATAGCAGCACAAAGTAAAGACAAGCACGTAAGTAAAGGAAGGTTAGGAAGATCAAACACAATTGGAGACACAATGATTTTTTCACGTGGTTCCAATAGGTGGTGCTATCGTACGTCCATGTTTATGGAGTCTTCAACCCACGGAGGGTAACAGTCGTGAGATTCCACGAAGGGCTCTACCCATGAAGGGTTCCACAAAAAAGAAACCTTGACTATACCATGATGGCCTACGTCCAGGGAGGACTAGCCTAACTCGAGGTAGATCTTCATGAAGTAGGCGATCTCCTTGCCCTTACAAGCTTCTTGGTTCACTCCACAACACAAAGTAGGAGGCTCCCAAACTACACATAACTAATCTAGGAGGCACCACCCTCCAAAAGGTAATAGGCTCGATAATGTCGATGGACTTGCTTGCTCTTGTGCTTCAAGATGATAGAGTCCTCAACACACAATCACTCTCTCACAGGTATGGCTTTGGTGGAAGAGATTGATTGGTTGAGAAGCAACTTGGGGAGGCTAGAGATCAAGATTCATATGGTTGGAATGGAATGGAACGATCTCAACACATGAGTAGGTGGCTCTCTCTCAGAAAATCAGTAGGTATGAGTGGGGAACTGTTCTGAGTGCTTCTCTTGCGAGTGAGTGGTGGTGGAGGGGTATATATAGGAATCTCCAAAAATCCAACTGTTACACCTAATAAGTCAGACTCGGTGACACCAATGTGGTAATCTCGGTGGTACCAAGTTCTCTCAAAGGTAGCAACCTTGGAATCTCGGTGAGACCGATACATAAAACTTGGTTGCACCGATAACGTGACCAACGGTTAGATTGGCAAACTCGGTGATGCCGATTCAACAAACTTGGTGGGACCCATTTTTTGATTTTACATAACAGAAAGTTGGCAACCCAAACTCGATGGCACGAAGCATAATTGGTTGCACCGAGTGGCTAGAATTTTTTTGAGTCTGTATGAGGCTGAGAATTAGTGGCACCAATTGGAAAGTGTTGGTTGCACCGATTTTGTGAATTTGGCTTTGGACATACTTTTGTGGAAGAGCTTGTGGGTGTATGTGGTGACTATCACTCATGCACGTATGAGCATTTTGTTCACCAACAGTACCTTACCCGCTCTTGATAGTATTGGCTTTCCTATGGACTGAAAGTGATTTCTCACAAAAGGTAAAATGTAGGGTCCCCTTGCTTGAATCTTTGCCAATCTATTTCCTAGCATCTTGGTGTATTCCACAATCCTATTTCCAACCCATCATTGAACTTTTCCTGAAACATGCTTAGTGGAAACATTAATTTCACCGACATATATGTTGTTATTAAGTACCAAAACCACCAAGGGACCAAATGTGCTTTCAATCTCCCCCTTTTTGGTAATTGATGACATCATATAGATCAAAGTTTCGACATATGATATAATCAATGAATATAATTGTCACTTTGAGAAGTATGTGATAACTAAGAGCTCACCCTAAGTTTGTGCATTGATTTTAAATTTGTGTTTGAATGCAAATGCACAATCGATTAGGTACATGGGGCACTTCCTCCATGTCACATACAACTTGGTGGTGTGTGAGAGTAATAAGAGTTAATATCATAGCACAACACATGAAGCAAAGTGAATGATCATCTCATAACCATCAAAAGTATAGGAAATAGTAGCAACACACATTAAAGCATATGATCAAACACAACAAAAAGTATATCACATCCAAACTAAAAGACCAGATGCTTTTGAAATATGAATAAAAAACAAATGCTCTCTCACTCGAAGCCTAGATCTATATACAACTCCCCCCTTTGACAACAAGTTACCAAAAAGATCAAAGAGATACACCTAATCGTCCTTCTGTGACTTAACTCCTCCGGTGGTCGATGTCGGAGTCGAGGGAACTGCGTCGGCGAAGACCTCTGCTGATGTCCTACACGGAGTTGGAGTAGGAACTAGAGGCACTTGAGGAGCAGATGTCACTGTAGCTAGAGGAGAAGATGAAGGTCTCGTCTCCGGAGCTGGCACTATAGGTGTCCTGGCCTGTGTCCTGAACTAGGCAGTCGTCCTGACAAGTGCACTATCCTCCTCATCATCAAAATAATCATACGCTGAAGAGGTGCGGCGGATAGGAGATTCATCTACTTCCTTCTTGAGCTCGTTGATGGTCTTGTTCAGCCCATCGACCTTGTCATTAAGGTGCTTCACTCTATCCTCAAAGATGTTCACAAGGCTCTCCTGACTATCCAATATGCTTTTGATGTCCTTCTTCATGTCCATGACTGTAGAGATCAAGAGATCCATCTGCTCCTTCCCGAATATAGGCACTTGAGCACTAGTGGCTCTAGCTTCCTCTGCCTCTTCCTATACCTGAGCTGCAAGTGATGTGGGATGGGTTGGGTCCATCACCACAACGTTGTCCTTGAAGTCTGGCTATAGGGGCAAGTGGGGTCTCTCCAGAGCAAAGATATGCTTCTCTAGCTTGGAGTTGATGAGCATATGAATGTACGGTGCATAGGAGTATGAGAGCTTCTGATCAGCAGCAACCCTCTTCACTGTCTCCATAGTAAGGTTCATCACTCGAAATCTCTGGTTCTGGTCAATATGAATCAGCAATTTGAAGGAGTAGCCTCGGATCATCTTATCGTCACCTGACTTGGGCATCAAAGTATGCCTCAATATAGTGTTAATGGTGCGGAGACTTGCCTGGAGGTGACAGATTGATCCTAGCTTGTGGGACTAAATATGTGCAATAGGGATGGCATTGTAAATGTCCTTCATGGCATTGTGGCTTGCCTTGTACTCTGAGTATACGCATATATCTCCATCCTGTGCTTGTGGGGCTCCTGAGATAGCAGCCCATTCATCAAATGTAGACTCATATCTTGCTCCTTCTGTAATCCACGGTATCCTGCCATCTCCATATAAGTGAGTAGTGGACTAGAATTGCATGATCATTTCGTCATTCCATGCAGTGAACTCTCTGCCAACAAACTGCTCAATGCCAATGCAATGGATGTTGTCTTGGACACATGGGAAATAGTTATCATTTTCCTCGATGTACATCCAATCGACATATCTCACAGTCTCTGGACATGCATATGTCTTGTTGACTACCCTCCTGGATGAGGTGGTCTCATTGGCTAATTTCTAGGCAGCCTTCTATTGCTTCTTAGCAAGAACCTCCTCTGTCACAAAGTCTAAATGCTCCTTATCTGAATTTAGTCTCTTCCTGGTCTTTGTAGTAGCCTTAGGCAACCCATGAGAACTAGGGGTGCCTGGATCTGAGAAAGAACTAGACTCAGGGCTAGTGCTTGAACTCTTGTCAATGTTCTCCTCCTGCATGTTCTAGCTATCCTCAGCATGTGACATACTGACCCAGTGAATAGAGTTGAGAAGAGTGGAATAGGATAAGTCATCACAAAATGTAGAGTTTTTGAAAGTTTGAACAAAATATTCTCAAGGTTTGCATTCTGTCACATGAAAATTGGTACAACCGAAGAAAAAAATTGGTGCTACCGAGACTGACTTTCTCTTTAATAGAAACTTGGCACTCCTTTCGGTGAGTCCGAAAAGGAGTACTCAGTTTGCCCGAGATAGTTCTCAGTAGCACAGAGGGCAAATCAGTGACACCGATTTGTTCGCTTCGGTTCCATCGAGTTTCATCGGGCGGACGACGAACCCTAGAAAATCGATTGCTCGCTATGTAATGGAAGTTTCTTGTGGACATATCAGTCTCAACTAGCGGTTAGATGGTGGATAAACCCTAATGCACATGAATTAGAGAGTGGAGCGCAAGAGGGGGCTGAATCCATAGACTAACTTGGTGATGGATCCTCAACGACAGCGAGGATGGAGAAGATTTCGTCGGCGACGGTGATTCCCAATGGCGGAGACACTCGGGGAGGCAAGGCAATGACCAGGGGTCTTCGAAACGGCAGCTTACGGTTTTGGGGCACAACGATTGAAGATTGAATTTCAAAGCATCGGGTCCACGTCATATATAGCCTCCACTGTCGGTGACACCGATTCTAAATTTTTGGTGTCACCGAGTTTCACAACTGTCAGTTGACACAGAAACTTTGTATAACCAAGAATATGGAATCAGTAGTACTGAGATTAAAAACAGGATCAACCATAGGCATTCGGTGAGACCAAGATTTTTGAGTTGGTTCCACCGAAATGCACTTGGGAGGTTTTAATGTTCAGTCCTTTGTAACGAAACTCAGAGTGCTCCTCACATAGAGAGATCAAAAAGTACTTGTTCAATTTTTGTGATAAAGCATGAATAGAATGTGAGGTGAGAAAGCAAAGATAGCTAGAGGAGTGGTCCTAGGCATTCTTGTACATCCAATTGGCAAATGAAATATCAAAAGCCAAATAGCAACAATTAGATGTCCTCGCATGAGTAAATAAATGCAGACATCATGGTCACACAATAAGATGTCAAATGAAAACATGGAAAACATGCACAAGCACAGTAGCATCTAATAAGCACTTTGGCGATGACGGAGTCATCTATATATGAGTATATTGACTATGGAGCCAAGTAAGAATACTTGATCATAGGTAATACTCATCATTTAAGCACAAGTGGGGTTACCACTTTTACATAAATCATTTAATGTTGTGTCATACTACGAGATGCTCTGATGCAAGTCTTAGATTAAAGCTCCCCCTTGATCTGACATCCCCCAATACGAGGGATAAACTAACGTTGGGTTTTGTTGATGAAGACTTTATGTAGGTGAAGTAGTGGTGGATGCTCAAAGGTGATGAAGATCACCATGAGTTGGGAGCATCCTTGTTGTTTCATTACTCTTCTCACCTACATGGGTTAGTCCCAAGACATAAGAAACAAATACAAGGATATAATTGGATATGGAGTGTAAAGCATACATAATGAGGTCCATTGATTTGTTGATTACCTTGTCCCTTGCTTACCTTTGAGGGAATGTGTCACTCCTTGAACTATTGCAGGATGTTGATGTTGATTGCAAATAGTTATTGGCAATAATGAATATGAGTGGATTTCATTGGCGGAGTCACCCCTCAAGAACTTCTCTAGTTCTTCTTCTTGGGGACCCACATCAAGTTGATGGGGATCCTTGGTGTTGAAGTAGCACTTGTAGAAGTTGAGCTTGTAGTAGCCTTGGGAACCCACTTCAACAAATCTTTGGATTCATCTTCATATGAGTCAATGTACTCTTGAAGCTTGTTCTTGTCCTCGGGCTTGGGATATTGTGGTTGATGGTCATCTTGAGCTTTTGTTCCTATGGGGAGAGTATTTTCATACTTCTCCTTTTTAGGAACAAACATGGGATTGGGGTATTAACCTTCTTCCCATTCAACTCCGTTAGCGTTGAAGTACTCAAAACCAAGGTTCTTTCGGTATCCTCCGTGCTTGCGTATAATCTCCTCAAATTGTCTGCACCCTTTAAGACTCTTGTAGATACCTTTCTCTACAGTCCCTTTCAAAACTTCATTTTCTTGCTCAAGTATAACTTGGCTAAGAGAAGATTTAGTGGGATCAATAAGACTATTAGAAGCAATATCATGGGATTTATCATTTTTATTGCTACTATTTGAAGAACCTTTCTGTCCTTTGTTACTAGCTTGCTTAGTCTTAACTTGTGGCATAACATAGACAAGAGAACTCGCTTGGATAGATAAGAGGTAGTCTTGTTTCGAAGATCGTCATTGATAGCTTTAAGGAACTCATGCTCTTTCTCTAAATTGAGCTTCTCAAAGCGGAGCTTCTCATGTGTCCTTTCAAGCTCTCTATGATCTTGTAGAGTAGACTCACGAGCTAACATAATAGTTTTTAGTTCTTGAGTTAGTCATTCTGTTTCCAACTTATCATCATCACACGACTTATATAGACTAGAGTTATTACTAGCAAGTTCATCTTGACTAACATTACTAGATTTGTCAAATAACAAGTCATCTTCAATTAACAAGTAATCCTAATCACTATTGAAATCAAGATACTCAGGGTGTGATACCTTGGGGCCTTTAGCCGTGAAGCAACATCCACTCCCTTCATTTGGTCAATCAAATATGTCATAGGATTTGATTGTCACTAGTGCAAGTTCGGCAACACCTTCATCTAGACTATAGTCGGAGTTGGAGTGGTTGCTTCGCTCGGAGTGGTTTCCGGAATCGGAGCCGGAAACCCTTTCATCAACATGAGCTTGATGTCTTCTTCTTTAGTAGCTCTTGGTGTACTTATCTTTCTTCTCCGAGTTCCTAATTCTCCTCGAGGGTCTTCATTCATAATGATCATCCCTACTCCTCCTTTCTCTTCAAGGTGACTCATCTCTTGATCTTCTTATTCTTGGTGACTCTTCTTTCCTTTTGTAAGGATCCGTGCACTCATTGGAGTAGTGTCCAGGCTTCCCACAATTGTAGCAGTTTCGGTCATGACTTGATGAATGCTTCTCTTCACATATTGAGTTGGAGCTTCGATGTTTGCTTCTATTCTTGTAGAACTTGTTGAGTTTCATGACCATGGGGCTTATCTCTTAATTTGTAACAAGGTTTTCTCTTGAAGTTGCGGGAGCATCACTTGTGGCTTTGTAAGCACCGCTAGACTTGTGGTGAAGCTCTTCCTTGTCCTTGAGTGTCATCTCATGAGCAACAATCCTTCCAATCTCTTCCGTTGGCTTGAGCTATTTGTAGTTGGGCATCATTTGGATCAATGTGCATACGGTGTCATATGGATCATCCAAAGCTCGAAGTATCTTCATGATGAATTTATCAGTCATTTCTTCGCTTCCTAAGCCGGCAATCTCATTGGTGATGAGAGCTAGCCTAGAGTACATCTCAGCGACTCATTCACCGTCCTTCATATTGAACTTGTCAAGCTGACTTTGAAGAACATCCAACTTGGATTCTCTCACAGCTTTGGTACCTTCGTGTATATCAACCAAAGTATCCCAAATCTCTTTTGCATTCTCAACACGGCTGATTTTGTTGAATTCTTCAAGGCATAGGCAGTTGAAGAGAATGTCACATGCTTGAGCATTGAGTTGCAACATCTTCAATTCTTCTGCAGTCGCTTTATGATCCGGTTCCCTTCCATCCGCAAAGAATTCACCTTGCAATCCAACACGAACAACATCCCAAACAGCAAGGTTATGACCAAGAAGATTCACTTTCATTTTGTGCTGCCAAATAGCAAAATTTGTGCCATCAAAGTACGGACCTCTACGGTGATAATTTCCCTCACTAGATGCCATACTCTCCTAGGTTGTGAAACCAAGCCAATGGAGACAGTCATGGGAACAAGCATGACAATAGAAGGTAGGGGTACGAAAGGAGAGGGCAGAGTCCTAGCTACGGTGAGGATGTACACACAGATGTATGAGTTCAGGCCCCTCTCATGTAGGTAAGAGCCCTACGTCTCAGTGCTCTAGAGCTTTGTCATGTGGAGAATAGAGATTACAATGGTTGCAAACCCTTGTGCCAGAGGGGAGGGGTGGCTTATATAGAGTTCGCTGCCCCTCATAATTACCAGGCATCTAAGGGTCTGATCATGGGTATAAAGACTAGCGTTACGTGTAACGTACATCATAATTGCTACTAATGATGACTGGCCTAACGCATGCCTATTGGCATCCTAGGGGTGGCTTCTGGTCTTCTGGTGTCGACTAGAAGTGAGGTCTTCCGAGTGACAGGTGACTGTCGAGTGGAGGAAGAAGCCTACGAGTGGATTGCTTTTCGAGTGACTTGGGTGTCATGAAGAATCCAATCGGAATCTTTCTTGTGATCTTTAAGTCCTCCGATGCAGTGCCCTTAGGTAGGGTGTGTAGGTCAGGCCTAGGACCCTACCCTATGTACATACCCTCATCATTAGCCCCCAAATGGATCAGGGTTCAAGGGGTGAAAGGGGGTATCGCTGCTAGTTCAGAACAAGGCACCAAATCTCCTAAATGATATTCGGGGCTCAAGGAAACTTGCATCGACTGAACTCCTTGAAATTCGCCCAGATCGATTCAGCCTCGATAGTGCCCGAGTGAATGTTCAATGTCAATCTTGTTCCGAGTGATTTGAAGGAACCTTTGGAGGTGACGGGTCGACCTCCTAGGCCCAGATTTTGCGGGATACGAACATTTGGGAAGCGCGCCCGTCCACGATGATGACGCCACGACCGGAGTGAGTGAGGGCATGACGCCTTGATGTCCACGCCGCTCATTTCGCCACATACAGGGCATCGTCTACGGTTGGGACATGCGGGGATCTTGCAGGCCCACATATCAGTGAGACACTCGACGGGGTATAAATCCTGGGGCGTTGTGGTTTGCACAATATCTTCCCCCAAATCCCCTCTCTTCCTCCGCCTCCCATGTATCCAGTGCTCCACTCCGCTCTTTTCCGACAAACTGTGCTGCCATGATGATGAAGGGAACCAAGGAGAAGTTGGAGCGCACCAAGAAGGGAGCCGCGAAGGGCAAGTCAAGGAAGCCCTCGACCGCCCGATTCACCACGCCACCGGGGTGGATACTAGGGGATTTTCTCCCATCGATAGTCACCCGCGCGGACGTCAAGAACCTTGTCGTTGACGGCTCGTGGCGGACGGCGTCTGGTGGCTACTGGAGGGGGAGCACGAGCCGGAGCTCCGCAAAGGAGAGTGGGTTCTTCTCCTCTCCCACATTTAAAGAGGTTTTTCCATGCCTCCCCATCCGTTCTTTAGATGGTTCTTGAACTTCTTCGGAGCTCATCTCCATCACTTTCCGCCGAATGCCATCTCCTACTTGTCTGCTTTCATCACCCTATGCGAGTGCTTCCTCGGCTTCTCTCCCCAATGGGGACTGTTCAAGCACATTTTCACCGTTAGATCGCAGACTATAAAAAAGGCCCTCCCTGAGGATGGAAAAACTCATGTAGTCCAACTATGTGGGGGTCTAGGAATCCAAAAGAGAGCTCGTAGTTCTTTTCCTTCCATGACGTATCCTAAATCTCTTAGAGGCTGGCAGTCGATATCATTTTATTGCAAAGATATAGCTTCTCCCACTATGTCAACTGGCATTTGCCCTTTCACATCTGATCATCCTGCCGTACCCATGTTCCTAAAGGTGTTAGAAGGAGAAAAAGACCAAGTGGGAATCTTGGTGGATGTCGTAGTGAAACTTTTCCGTGGCGGAGTGACCTGCACGGACCTCCTGGAGACATTCCTCAGTCGATGGATCCAGCCACTATAGGCTAGGGACAACACTATGTGGCATTATGCAGGCCCCGGAGACTTGACTCAGACGCATCCAGAAGAGGTTTCGAAAGCAACTGTAGAGCAGTGGCTTCGTAGTATCACCGGAGCTTGTGACAATCCCCTGGGACCCAAGAGGATCCCACCTTACTCAACCGAGAATCTGCCGAATGATCTGGTAAATTACACCTTCTCGACTGACACACTATATTGTCGAGTGGTTGGTTAATTTGTTTACTGACTTCATTGTTTGAACCATGCAGGAGTGGACGCACATGTACTCGCCCGTGCCCAATGGGAACCAGCCTGAAGATTGTGGGGAGAGCAAGGGCGGAAGCATGGACGTCTATGACTCTTAAGACAATGAAGACCAATATGAAGACTCGACTGAGAACGAGGAGGAAGTCGAGTCTCCTCCATGCATCGAACAACACTCCAAGTCCCGTCAAGACCCTACAACCACTACGCACAAGGCTCCAGCTCCGAGTGAAAAGAACCCGTAGCAGAGCCGACCCTCGACCGTCGAGGCAAGTGAATGATCGGTGAAGCAACCCAAGCCCAACACAGCAAAACCTTGCAAAGCTCTGCCCCACATGAAGGTGGTTGTGCTTGTCATCTCCATGTAAGTGTTTACTTTCAACTCTCGCTGTCAATTGTGACTTCGAATTCTTGTTGATCGAGTGTCATTTGATCTACCACAGCTGCTACCTCAGTGATGTCGCCTCCACGGGATGGAGAGGAGGCAATGGACGTAGATACTGCTGACGCGGCCACTTCCCACAAAGGTAAACACATCTTTACCTAGTTTTGCTTCTCGAATGGGACTCTTCGTTTGTAAAAGTTAACATTGTCGATTGATATTTGCAGAAATCATTCAAATGGAAGATGCTGAGGAACAACCTCTGGGTACGAGAGGTGAAGGTCAGACCTTAAGCACCCATCGCATATGATCCCGAAGAACTCCATCAGCACACACGCCTCAGCGGTCGACTGTTGGTCCTCCTAGGGGATAAGCGACTCCACACGGGTCAAAGCCGATCCTGTGGTGCCTCTGTCAAGTGCTCCACTAGTTGTTTCAACTATCGTGACGTCGACTCCAACCGAACCGGCTCATACTACCTCGACTACCCCAGCCATGACGCGGATCCCGCCGGTGACTTCTTTTCCTCTACACCGCATTCCAAAAGATCAGACCAGAGTTGCAAAGGAAGCCATGAACCAGGCGGAGCAGATGATGCTACGCACCAAGGAGGCGTACGAGGCCAGCAAGTTGGCTTAGAATGCCTACACAACGGTTTGCACCAATGTCCGATTAAGTTCGATTTTATGTACATATCCGATTGAATTCATGTCTTCTTTGATTGTACACCTAGTGGGTGTTTGTTTTGTGCTTGTAGAATATTTGAAAGTTCTCCACTCGAATAGATCAGGTCTTAATTGAGTAGGTTTTTGTCTAGTGGGGGCACTCTGAGTGCACCCACTAGGTGTAGTCCCCGAGACTGTTGTCAAGTGCTTGCACTGGAAGGGGTCTTAGAGTTCGACGTACGCAGAATACGTTTGTTGCTCGACATGTCGAGCGAAGTTTGTCCTGGCCGTCCCACATCGAAGCTACCTTGTATGTTTCATGGATATCATTCGTCAACCATGATATGACGCTACTTCAGGGTAGTGGAGTGGCGGATCACTCGACAGATCGAGTGTTAGCATGTCCAGTGGGGGCACTCTGTGTGAACCCACTGGGTGTAGTCCCCAAGACCGATGTCGAGTGCTTGCACTAGCAGGGGTCTTTAAAGAGACGATATTCATATTCTTGCGCACATTTTTTTATTTGTCTACCACTTGATGGATAGAGAGTTAGTACATCGAGTGGGGGCACATTGAGTGCACCCACTGGGTGTAGTCCCCGAGTCCACCGTCGAGTGCTTGCACTGGTGGGGGTATGATAGAGACATTTGAATGCTCAGACAAGGCAGACCTTGTCGAATGTTTTAGGAACCACTAGGGGCATGCTGATTGCACCCACTGGGGGTAGTCCCCGAGGCTACTGTTGATCGTAGACGATGAGCAGTAGTCTTAAAAACTTGAACTCGGGAGTTTTGTCATCTGCGGAGTACGCTTACCACTCGACATGTCGAGTTTACTTTTTTTAGCCGCCCCACACCGAGTCTACCTTGTAGGTTTCATGGATATCATTTCATCAACCATGATATGACGCTACAAAGGAGCAGAGTGGGGTTGACGGGTCACTCGACGTATCAAGCATTAGCAGGTTCAGTGGGGGCACTCTGAGTGCACCCACTGGGTGTAGTCCCCGAGACCGCCGTCGAGTGCTTGCATTGGTGAGGGTCTGATAGAGGCCACCTTGAACTCAGTGTTTTTACGGTACACAGAGTACACGTGCCACTCGACATGTTGGGTGGACTTTTGCTTGAATTCTTCTCCTAAACGCAGGTTTCTTGGACATGATATGACACTACTTCAGGGCAGTTGGGCGGGGCGGGGTGCACCACCTAGCCGACTATTTTTGACCTTCTGCACTCGGGAGTGTAAGTATTTCTTGTCGACTGAATTTCTTTCCTTGTTGATATCAGAGAGCTTGTGAACTTGGTGCGCAGTCCAAGGACCTTGAGGATGAAAGGAACCAACTGCGAGTGGACTTGGAGGTCTCCAACAGCAGTCTGGAGCGACTACGAATTGAACTAAAAACTCTCGGAGGTAACTTCTGTCAACCCAATGCATTGTTGCCCATATTGTCCATGCTTTGCACCGAGTGTTTTCACTCGAACAAACGTATGCGATGAAGATCGTCGACTCCAAGCACGACTCAACAATGCTATTTCTTTAGATACCATGAAGAAGGCACTAGAGGACAAGGACAAAACGCTTGCTGATGCCCAACGGGTGGCGAGGGAGAAGACTGAAGCTGCTGAGCAGAAACTAGTTGCCACCAAAAAGATGGAGGTGGAAAACTCCTAGCTGGAGCAGGAGCGGATGGAACTCATCAAGAAAACTGAGCAACTGACCAAGAGGAGAAATGGCTTGGAGAAGCATCTGGGGGAGTTCACGAGAAAGATGTACATCATGCTCGACGATAACTATCCTTGTCGACTGAACTTCATGAAATCCTTGACGATTCTATTCCATTGAACCTCCTCTCACTTCTTCTTTCCAATAGAATTCTGCCAGGATTTTGAGATGGAAACTGAAGAAATTGAGCCCAATTTGGATCCCACTAAGTCACCTATTGGTGACGTAGTGGCAATGAACATGTTTCGAGTCAACGTCAGGCTCCAAGGTGTTCAAGCATATGTCCTTCGCCTGAAAACTGCGATGGAGAAGATTGACAAGGAACTGTGGCTAGAAGACACTCTTCAGCTTGACCTACATCCATGATGGAGAGCCTCAACAAACTACCCAGTCGACTGGAGGCCTAGAAGAAATCTGATGCCCACTGCGGAGCCGATGTGGCGCTCTCCCTTGTAAGAGTCCATTGTAAGAAGGCAAGGGAGGACAAATTGAAGGAGCTCTGAGTGATGAATACGAAGAAACTTCAGTTTGAAGATTTCATGGAGACCTTCATCGACGCGGCCGCAAGGATCGCAGATGGAATCGACTTGGACATGTTCGTCGAGCTAACCAACCCATTGGGAGCTAGATAAACTTGATTTGCGAGAAAACTTGATTTGCCTCGATATGCCAACTGGAATTGTATCAGCTTTAAAACTTCAGTCAGGCCTTAAGCTTGAGCATGTTTCTTTGCTCATGAAACATTTATCCGCAATGGAAGTTTTGAATTTATCTGCATTTGGCTTTCAATCCTTTGTTCGACCAAATTTGTTTCTTGACTTAGATGAAAACTGGTTCGCAACTAAGCATCCGAGTGTGAGGGTTGCTTGATACCTGAAATATTTTCTGACCTGGGCAAAGACGGATTCGCAGCTAGGTTGTCGAGTGGATGGACTACTATCCACTCGGTAGGATTTTTAACTTAGATGAAAGCATGTTCGCAGCTAAGCCCCCGGTTGTGAGGCTTGCTCATCACTCGGAGTATTTTTGAACTTAGGGGAAGACTGATTCGAAGCTAAGTCGCCGAGTGAATGGACTGCTATCCACTCGGCAGGGTTTTTAACTTAGGCGGAAGCATGTTCGTAGCTAATCCCCCGAGTGTGAGGATTGCTCATCACTTGGAGTAATTTTTGTCAGGACCCCGATCCTAAGTCATATGAATCTAGACTGTAACATATCACATCACTTTGCGGCCTCACGCACGGTAAGCTCCACGGCTGCAGCCTTACCTTAGCCGGGACCATTTGCGTCTTTTTGCTCACCTATGTGAACATGTCGCTGGCAATCAAACGACAAAGAACCCGGGCCGACATGACTAGTCATAGAACCCAAGTGGCACATCCATACGGAAACAGGCATACGTAACCCTGCAATGTAGGTGTCGGCCTCAAGCGTGGGTAGGCGAGTCATAGCAAGCTACAAGGACTTCATTACGCCGTGAGACATAAATGCCATCACTGCACGTCGATGAGCCGTAGCAGGCTACAGGGACTCCATTACACTGCGAGACATTTCCCCGAAGGGACAGACACAAGAGCAAAGAAGGACACATGTCGGTCAATCAATGTGTCCGGAGCAATAGCAAGCTACCATGGCTCGGTGGAAACACAAAGAGGCAGTTTCCCGTAAAGGGTACTACTAAAGGCACACAACTAGGTGTCGGATCCCATACATACCGTTGCACATCACACGTATGCACGACATGCCCGATACGCATAGATACCACCATGGCATCACAACATAACCATACAACAACATGACTTTTATTTAAGTGGCTCAGATGAGCCTTGCATAATATGTTCTTATAGATAGCGGTCACATGACCAGACACTCAAGTCATACAAACATGTTCATACAAACCAAGCGGAAGCATAAAGCTTCCTGAGTACAGACAGATAAAAAGGGGTAAAAAGGCACATGGCCTGACTATCTACAGCCCGCCACAGGGCAAAGGTCGTAGCTGGGACACCAGCTATTCGGCATCGTCAACGTCTAGAAAGAACCCACCTAATGTGTCCTGGGTCTCATCTGCAACATTTATTAAGAAAACGTGAGTACAAATGTACTCAACAAGTATTTAAAACAGACCTAGTCTATTCATGCTCATGTATCAACAAAGGGAGTGGTGGAGTTTATGCAGCAATGCTAGCTTTGACTCATGGCTAACCTACACTACTCAATTTTAACTCTTTGTTTACATTTTATATATTGCACACGATTCCACTAACTCCATAACAATACACCACCATGGATTCACTTCCCTCCTGGAAGAGTGCCATCCACGGTACTCACACTTGTCTTGATATTTTTATGAGTATCCATTAGATTATCTATGAACAGCATAAGTTCTCCAAGTAGTCCATATCCGAGGACATGGCTATTCGAATAGTTTCATACCCTGTAGGGGTGTACTTCTTCACACACGCTCTTGCCACTTATCGCTCAGTGCTCATAAAACCATGCACCTCGGCAACCTTCAAGCGGAAGCCCAGCAAGGGAGTCTGCCATGACCGTTAATCGCATAAGACCTCGAGTCCAGGCTATCGCCTATTTGAGACTGAACCCGCATGGAAGTCCGGCCAAAGTTTCCACTACGGCCCCAAACGATGTGTGCAGGGTTCCCAAGCCCACCATTCGGGTGACCCTTGGTACACCGTGCCACTGCCTACCGCGTCGTAAACCACCCCTAGGGTCAGCATGGTATAAACACCAGAAACTACTTGCAACTCCTGGACTCAGGACTAACCGAATGGAGTCTCTTTGAACTTCTGAATGAGCAGTCGACACTTCCGAGTGGTATGCTTGGGCAATATCAAGTTGCTCTCGTCATCTTTCCTCGTGTGAATTGCACACGGTAGATCCAAGACATCAGTCCCCGACTGATTCTTTCCTTTCTTGGGGCAAACTATCCTTTACACTTCCCTTGTTCTTTGCCTGGGCTGCCAGCATGGCTGCCTCTGCCTGGACAGGGCCATCAGCCTTCTGCTTCTGCTTCTGACTGGAATTGCCGTCGGCATCGCTGATGACTGCTTTTCCTTTGCCGCCGCGGAGGCGGTCTTGTCCTTCGCCATTGACGTATTGAGTGGCGCTTTCCATCATTTTACTGAGTGATATGTCGCCTGTTCGATCGAACTACAAGTAAATCTCTCTGTATTTCACACCAGCCTTGAAAGCACAAGCAGCCTGATGCTCAGAAACATTTTCCATCGTATGATGCAGTCTGGACCACCGTTGAATGTAATCCCTCAAGGTCTCATTGGGCTTCTAAACACAATGCTGCGAGTCAACCAGCCCAGCAGGACGCTTGCAAGTGCCCTCAAAAGTTCTGACAAACACTCGGGCGAGATCTTCCCAGCAATATACACTGGATGGAGCCAAGCGATTCGGCCATGCACGAGCCGAACCATCCAACATCAAGGACAAATGTTTCATTGCAACATTATCATTGCCACCACCAATCTGGACTGCCACTTGGTAGTCGTCCAACCAAGTCTCTGGCTTTGACTCGCTAGAAAACTTCCCGATCCCAACCGCCAACCTGAAGTTGGGGGGAATCTCTGCAGAGCATATAGCCCCGCTAAAGCACTCGGGTCAAGAGATAACAGCTGTACTGCCACTCAGAAACTCTCTGTCCTGACCATCTCTCTAGGCTCTGCCTCTGTCGATCCGCCTCTGAGTGAGGAGATCACGAGCACCAAACCCTGCATTCTGCTCGCCACGGAACGAATGCCTTTCGTCCTGGTCCTAGGGCACGTGTGGACTGCCATGTGGAGGAGTGGGCACTCGACGGTGGTCATCACGGTAAAAATGATCTCTAAGATGATCTTCGCGAAAACATGCACCCCTTCGACGCAAGGGCGACCCAGGGCTATGTGCTGACTGAACTATTTTTGCCCTGGGTGAGTTACTATGAATCCTATTGCGTGACTGCCAAACAACAGAATTCTGACGCTGTGTTGCATCCAGCAAAGCTCTAATCTGCATCAACCCTTTATCGGCCTCTGACCGCGACGGCTAAATAAAATCTGCTATCCTATCAGCAACTGCAATGTTTAACACATGAGTACAATATACCTCAACATTGTTGTGAGATCCAGTCAGAAACAGTTGTCACTAACGTCGACTGGAAACTGGTGGACGCTAACGAGCGCGCTCGTCGAGTTCTCTCTGGAGCTTTTCAAGCCATATGTGTGTGGCCTCCAAGGCCTGGGCCTCGGCAGTCGTACCGACGATGGGAGTATGAAGGACTTTCCCATCGCGATGTGGCTGTTCACTCAACGGTCCGCCAACTTACCGTCTGCCGTGGCTGAAGCTCGGCGGCGGACTTTGATGAGAACGAGTCATCAGGACCTCCGCGGCAGTTTCGCCGCTCTCACACTTAGAAGGAACATCAAATTGATCGGAGCCCAACTGGAACACACCGTGAAGGGACTCAGCGGGCTCGATCGCCGCAATCTAAAGACATGAAATTTGGTGAGCTTCTGCATGCTTGACCCACCGCTGGAGTCATGAGTGACCAGATCGCTTGCGACAACGAATAGCGGGCAAAGCTGACGAATATGGAGTTGACGGCTGCCACAGTAAGACGCCGCAGGAACTCAAATGGAAGTGCACAACCCTGCGGACTGGTAGCGCCTCGACGTCGAGAGGCGCTTCCTAAAGCCATGCCGATCATCGGCGATGAAGGTGAGCGCTCCGAAACGGATCTCATGGCCCAGAGTGAAAACACCGTCGTAAGACATGACTAATGGTGAAAAATGCAACCTCGCCGGAAGTCATTTAGACGCCTTCCCCATGGTGGGCGCCAACTGTCATAGGAACAAGCCTCACAGTAGAAGGTAGGGGTACGATAGGAGAGGCCAGAGTCCTAGCTACGGTGAGGATGTACACACGGATGTATGAGATGAGGCCCCTCTCATGGAGGTAACAACCCTACGTCTTAGTGCTCTGGAGCTTTGTCATGTGGAGAATAGAGATTACAATGGTTGCGAACCCATGTGACAAAGGGAGGGGCGGCTTATATAGAGTTCGATGCCCCTCATAATTACCAGGCATCGAAGGGTACGATCATGGGTATAAAGACTGGCGTTACTCGTAACGTACATCATAATTGGTACTAATGACGACTGGCCTAACGCCTGCCTGTTGGCCACCTGGGGTGGCTTCTGGTCTTCTAGCGTTGACTGGAAGTGAGGTCTTCTGAGTGACAGGTGACCGTCGAGTGGAGCAAGAAGCCTCCAAGTGGGTTGCTTCTCGAGTGACTTGGGTGTCATGAAGAATCCAGTCGGAACCTTTCTTGTAATCTTTAAGTCCTACGATGCATTGCCCTTAGGTAGGGTGTGTAGGTCACGCCTAGGACCCTATCCTAGGTACATATCCTCGTTAACCAGCAAGCCCTACGATGCTACCACTGTCGCAACAATCGCTCCAGGAACCTCGAAGTCGGAGATCTCGTCCTAAGGCGGGTTCTCTCCAGGGAGGGCTTGCATAAGCTCTAGCCCACGTGGGAGGGCCCGTTCAAGGTCGCTATGTCTCCACGCTGGGCGTCGTGTGCTTGGAGACTCAGGACGGGGTCCCCATACAAAACGCCTGGAACATCCAGCACCTCCGGAAGTTCTACCTATGACACTCTGACGCAATAATGAGCGGGCTGCATACGCCCGAACCCCTCGAGGACACGGAGGGGTTCCTCCCACCCAATGTGGCAGCCACAGCCCGGAGTTGGTGGAGAAGACAACACTGCCCATCATTGGCTATGCCCATGGAACGTGGATGCCCTATGCTCAGCGCTGGGGGAAGACGAAGGCTAGTCTATGTGCCGGACACGGCCGTTATTTGCGTTTCTCTTGTTTGGATTTGCCAGCATTTATGAAATCAAACCCGGGGTCTTTCTAACTCGCAGTTTATTCGAAAAGGTCAAAGATTTGTTTTCACTGCAACATCTTATGTCATTTTCTTCCTCCAAGTTAAGCATTCGCCTGCTCCCCTCCCCATCGTACCCCACGAGCGGGGGCTGGGGGGCACGGTGCTTACACCTCGCCAAGGCCTTGGCGCTTGGATCCTCGCATGGTACTCATGGGTGGGTTAGTAGGCGCAGGCCGCCTCGTACTCTCCCAAAGCCTCCATTCTCGGCCCAACACACCATCGTGGAAAGGAAACAAATTTTTCTTCACACAGCTTGAGCGTCTAGGGGTGCACCTAAGCCTCGTGCCTCAGGAGACTTACTGGTCACAATGCCACTCGACCCTCCTGGTGTGTGGAGACCCCGACTCATAAGTAGAGATCACCGAATGCACATGTACAATGATCCCAGAGATCAATGCTCACTTAACACACAGAAGCTGAATAACAAGAGTCTTACATCCACACTTAACGTACACAAATAATGACCACGAAGGTCTTAGTCTTACATCCACATAGGCTAAACACTTGAAATACAACATGCAGCGGAAATCTCGGTCGAAAGTGTGAACCCATGCCATCTGCCTCAACCTATAGGCATTCTGACTAGGAAGCATCCTAGTTCGCATATTCTTCTCCAATGAACTCTTCAACAAATCCCGTTCTTCCATGCGTGGCCAACTAAATAACCAGTGGCAAGCCAATGAGTACTTTGAATGTACTCGCAAGCAACCCAAGTTCTGGAACGAGATAACAATGATGCATGATATAGCACTACGTAGGTAAAATTTGCAGAAAGCTAATTTTGTATGCAAGTGACATGATCAATAACTAGTGAGCATGCATCAACCTCTAGTAGGTACACATGTGAACAAATTGCAGATATCGTCATAAGTATTGGTTTAACATCTCATGTTCACTCTTCACGCTAAGTCATCGGACTTAGTTCAATCCTCACACTAAGTCGTCAGACTTATCTCATGTGACCTCTTGTCACCACCACACCCATACTCACACCAAGTTTTATGAAAACATCCAGACGTAGTGTAAGAAGGACCTCCGACTGTCCATGATCGCGAATAGGGCTATTCGAATAGTTTTACACTCTGCATAGGTTGCACACTTTACCCACAAGACTCGGGGAACTTCCGTGTCATCCACGACTCACGGTATATAACATACCCAAGGTAAGCACCTGAACAATGCCTTTCCCCTAGCGATATTGAACAAAGAGTACACTCGATTGGTACCCAGCCCTCATGATGTACATCACACGAGCCTCGCTCTAATCGTACCATCCATGAGGGGACCAACGATGTGCCCGGTGCCTGCGAAGACAGTGCATGATCGTACATACCGTTACGACCCCGTATCGAGAGTGACCACGCCACTCCCGCCACTAGTAATGCGGGCTCCTTGCCAGTACCCACCAAGGTAATCAACAAAGCCCTGTCCCATAAGGGGTATCATGGTTGTGCATGTAATATTGGGATGGTCAGTAGACCTTAAATCTAATCCATTTTCGAAAACACGTACTGAACTTGTCCCGGCATACCACTTCTTTCTCAAGTGGTCACCCATCTCATCATCATCTCCCTCGGGCATTAGTGGCACCCGACGGGGTTTTCGAAAAGTCTTTGAAATCATCTCTTTCTTTCCATCACTATGCATAGATCCCATCCCCACTTGTGTATCATCTACTAGCACCTAACTACTTTCACCCGCACAACCCTCATCAGGTGGTAGGGTCATGCATGATGCAAGTCTCAATGGTAAAAGTAAGAAGGTATCCCACCAAAGGGGGGACACCTTATAATGATCATTTCATCGAATTAACAAGTGCTATATGACATGCCTGAAGAAGTTCCTTAACATGGTCAAAGTGTTGCTTGCCTAGCTCAACAAAGTCTCTGGGGTCTTCGAAGTCTTCGGGTCCAACTTCTTCGTCAACCGCGCAATCTATCATCGCGAAATAAAGCGATACAAAATAAGCAATCAGACAAAATAGAGCACTCAATCTACTACAAAAAATGTTAACCTACTGTGATAAATACTAAAACTCATACTAAAAATATTGTCCTAGGGTCTTGATGTGGAGAAGATTTTGGAAATAAAATAACAGGGACAAAAAGGTTCCTATATATAGGTTTTAAAATAAAACAGTACCCAAAATATTTTCAAACATTTTTATAAATGGCACTATTAAATTCTATGGATTATTTTAAGAATTTAGGTGGAAGAAATATTGACATTGGATAAATATATTAGCCGATGGGATTTTTGGAAATAAGATGGAAAAAGGAAAAAGATAAACCGCACTCTGCCTCTCAGGCCAGAAGCACCGAGGCAGAGCCGGCCCACAGGGAAACCGGCCCAGGCAGATGACTTGCGCGGCAGCCGACCGGTTCGAACCCGACCTGTCGGTGGCAAAAGGGGCAGGGGAGTATGACAGACGGGCCCCGTCTGTCATCTCCTTCCTCTCGCATAGGGGCACGGGGAGGCTCACCCGGCGACTACGGAGCAGGGACCCTTGAGGCTTGGGCTCACCCGGTGCCGACGACGAACCCCGACAGCGGAGCTCGGGTGCGATCCGGGAGCAGGGACCCTTGAGGCTTGCGGGGGGTGGAACGGCGCTTGATTGGGTCTGGAGAGAGGCGACAACGGAGAAGAGGGAGGTCTGGGGGGCTTTTATAAGGGAGAGGCGGAGCCCGGCGAGTTGGCGAGCATGGGAGAGCTCGGGCTGTCGCCATTGAGCCATGGCAGGCCAGGAAGGGCGCACAGGGGTCCACGGGGGATGCCCTGGAGGGTGAGGACAAGCAGAGGGGGTGAGGTCGTCGTTCGTGCAAGCCCTGGCACTGGCCGAGGGGGGCAGCTGGTTCGCGCGTTCGGTGAGGCCGCTCGAGAGGGAGAGAGGAGGGGGAGGCGACCGGCAGGAAGGTGCGAACGCCGAGGGAGCATGGTGGTTTGTTCCCCTTCCCCGAGGTGGTCAGGGCATCGGGATGGAGGGCAGCTACAGTGCGGGAGTGCACTGTAGCGCGCTCGAGAGCGCCCAAATGGCATGCCAGGGCATGCCATTGGCGTTTTGGGCGCGGCCACTTTTGTCCAGAGGAGAGAAGGAAAGTTGAGAGTGAGAGAGAAAAAGCTCCTGTCCAGGGAGGTAAGTGAGGCTTTTGACCACATTTTACTTCAGCTATGACCATGAGGCTTTCTCTGAAGATGAAAGGTAACTATAGGATACTGTGGTAAAAAGATGGGGGCAAGGGTAAAAGAGAGAGAGGTGAAAATGTGGGTTTTACCAAATCACCAGAAGGTGTTTGATGGTGTTTTGGGCAAGAAGATGCTTCCACCTTACTGAGATACTTACCAGGGTCAAAGGCTAGGTAGAAATGAGATGATTCATCAAATTTGAGCTCAAGAGGGAAAAGCTTACAATGGTATTATATTAAACCCTAGAATTTAGGAGAATCAAATTCCTCTAGACCCAATGATGCTAGGCTTTTACACTTGATGCACCACTTAGTGTATCATCACTATTTGGCCATTAGAGCATGCCCACAAATTTTGATGCCAAGGGGAGACACTTCACAATGTAAAGTTTCTCAAATTTGATTTTGGATGGGAATGGTTTTGGGATGATTTGATGAACCAAACCAACTTGCTTTGGGATGAAACTTTGCAAGATCATCGCCCATGATAGTGTTGACTTGTTAGAATTTTCCTGGAATTTATTCAGAATATTTCTTATAGAAATATTCCAAAAGTTTGATCTGAGCAAAAAGGGTTGTGATGGGTTTTGCCTATGATCTGATCATGCCCTTCTGTTGAAACTCATCTATATGGAAAATATATCTTCACTCAGTCTCTCTAAATTTACTCAAATATTTTTAAAGGATTTAAATAATTCTTCCCTAGGAAAAACCATTTGTGGCCTTAAGAAAAAGCCTTTAAATAAAATATAAAATATCTTTAAAAATAATATTTGGTGGTTTTGAGAAGTCATATATATAGTAAATTTGAAATAAAGCCTTTGGGAAAGAAGGGTCCACCTGATTTGAAGACTTGAAGTGCAAACCTCATTTCAGGGGGTTTTGGAAACTTAAATTAAATAAATCATTTTTGGTTAAAACAAAATTTGATAAAAAATAGTTTTGGGCAGTGTTCACATGGCATGATCATTGGGCAAGGGGTTTGGATCAACGAAGATGATTATGAAGTGGAATGGAACCTTGTAGTGCCATAAAACACAATCAACAAGCAAGCAAACAACATAGCAAGCAAGCACAAACACATAGAAAAGTTTTAGTTGGCTCCAAATTTTATAAACCCAAACATATCAATGCGCCAACATAGGGTGTGACAGACCTTCCCCCCTTACAACAATCTCGTCCCTGAGATTCCTAGGCTAAGCGCTAAAAAGATAAGGGAACTCTGATCTAAGATAATCTTCACGCTCCCAAGTTGCTTCAGCATCAATGTGCTTGCTCCACTGGACCTTGAAGTACTTGATGGTGCGGCCTTGGGTACTGTGCTCGGCTTCATCCAAAATGCGAACTGACCTCTCACGATAAGTGAGATCTGGCTGAAGATCGATGGCTTGATGGTCGATATCCTTGTAGAGGTCGGGGCGGTTGGGAACTTGCAGACACTTCCGGAGTTGTGACTCATGAAAGACGTTGTGCACATCTGACAGTTCGGGAGGTAACTCTAGTTGATAGGCAACTTCTCCTCGTCTTGTGGTGATCTCGAAGGGGCTGATGAATCTTGGTGCAAGCTTCTCTTTGACGTGGAAACGCTTGGTTCCTTTGAGAGGCGTGACATGGAGGTAGACATAATCTCCGACATTGAGGTTCAGTTCTCGGCGGTGAGAGTCAGTGTGGCTCTTCTGTATTGACTTGGCGGTCTCAAGGAGCTCTCGGACATGTTGAAGTTGCTCTTCGGCTTCACGGAGGATGTCTGGTCCAGAAGTAAATCCTTCTCCGGTCTCTGACCAGTTGAGGGGAGTACGGCACTTGCGTCCATACAACACCTCAAATGGTGCCATCTGAAGACTCGACTGAAAGCTGTTGTTGTATGAGAACTCGGCGAAGGTTAGGCAATTCTCCCATTTGGCTCCATTCGCCAAAACACAAGCGCAGAGCATATCTTCGAGTATCTGATTCACTCGTTTCGTTTGCCCACCGGTCTGGGGGTGAAAATCAGTGCTGAACGAGAGCTTGGTCTCCATGGCTTCTTGAAACATCTTCCAGAATCTTGAGGTGAACTGGGTGCCTCGACATGACACAATCTCCTTTGGAACTCTGTGAAGGCTCATGATACGCTCGATGTAGAGGCTAGCTAACTTGTTACCATCATAGGTGGTCTTGACGGGAATGAAATGGGCTACCTTGGTCAGGTGGTCGACAATGACACAAATGGAATCATGTCCCTTGCTTGACCTTGGTAAACCAGTGATGAAATCCATCCCGACTTTATCCCACTTCATTCAGGCACTTTGAGGGGATATAGTAGTCCGGCGGGTCGCTGATGCTCAGCCTTGACCCTCTGGCATATGTCACACTTGGCGACAAAGGTGCCTATCTCCCGTTTCATGCCATGCCACCAGAATCTTGTCTTGAGGTATTGATACATCTTGGTTCCTCCAGGGTGGATGATGTATGGAGTGTCGTGAGCTTCTTGCAAAATCAGTTTCTTGAGCTCCTCTTAATTTGGTACGCACATGCGATTTCCAAACCATACAACTCCGTGTTCATCCACTGAGAATCCTAGGGACTTGCTTGCCTTGATCTTCCTCTTGATGCCTTCAATGGTCTCGTGTCCCTTCTGGGCCTCCTTGATATCCACCAACATAAGCTTTGCTTTAACGTTCGCGAGGAATCCTGGTGCAACTAGTTCCAAGCCGAAGCTCTCAAGTTCTTCATACAGGGCGTGTAGCCTTTCCTTAATCATAGCATTTAAGGAACAAGCCTTTCTACTTAAGGCGTCTGCTACCACATTGGCCTTTACGGGGTGGTATTGAACACTAAGGTCGTAATCCTTGATCAATTCCAACCATCTCCGCTACCTGATGTTCAATTCCCTTTGAGTGAAGATACACTTCAAACTCTTGTGGTCGGCGAACATCTCACATCGCTTCCCCATTATGTAATGTCACCATGTCTTCAAGGCATGAACCACGGCGGCCAACTCGAGATCATGAGTTGTGTAGTTCTCTTCATGAGGGCATAGCTATCTAGATAGATATGCTATGACTCTACCTTCTTGCATCAGAAAACCTCCAAGCTCAGTTCTTGATGCATCACAGTAAATCAAAAACTCCTTGTGAATATTGAGGGTGGCCAAAACAGGGGCGGTGGTCAATCTCTTCTTGAGCTCGTGGAAGATTTCCTCGCACTTAGTTGTCCATTCGAACTCCTTCTCCTTCTTCGAAAGCTAGGTCATGGGTCGGGCAATGCTTGAGAACCCTTCCACAAACTTGCGGTAATATCCCGTGAGTCCGAGGAAGCTCCTGACTTCCTTCACGGTGGTTGGGGTTTTCCATTCAGTCACGGCTTCAATCTTGGCAACATCCACTGATAACCCTTCCGCAGTGAACACATGACCCAAGAATCCAACTTGATGTAGCCAGAATTCACACTTGCTAAACTTGGCATAAAGCTTCTGCTCTCGAAGCTTTTCTAGGACCAATCTCAAGTGTTCCTCATGTTCTTCTTCACACATGGAAAAGACGAGTATGTCATCAATGAAGACAACAATGAACTTGTCCAAGTACTCCATGAAGACCTTATCAATGAGGTACATGAAGTAGGAAGGGGCATTAGTTAACCCGAACGACATGACCATGTATTCATACAAACCATACCGGGTTATGAATGCCATCTTCGGGATATCTTGGGGTCTGATCTTCAACTAGTAGTACCCAGACCTGAGGTTGATCTTGGAGAACACATTGGCTCCGTTCAACTGATCAAACAGGTCTTCAATCTTGGGGTGTGGGTACTTGTTCTTTATTGTAACTTCATTGAGAGAACGGTAATTGACACAAAGTCTGATAGTCCCGTCCCTCTTTGATACAAACAGAACAGGCGATCCCCAAGGAGAGGCACTAGGGTGAATAAATCCTTTTCTGAGCTGCTCTGCTAGTTGCTTCTTCAACTCAGCCAACTCTTCGAATCCCACCCTATAGGCCTTCTTATAGATGGGCCTTGAACCAGTCATAAGCTCAATGATGAACTCAATGTCACGGTCAGGAGGCATTCCGGGCAGATCATCAGGAAACACATCCGGGTACTCACATACCACTGGCACTTGATCCAACTCAACTCCCGATAGGCAGTTAGCCCGAGGGGCTTGAGTGGAGGCAGGGTAGGGAACAAACTTGACTTCTACTCCTTCGATATTGGTCATGGTGATAATCCTTTTGGCACAGTCCAGCATGCCTTGGTGCTTGGTTAACCAGTCCATGCCTAGGATCACATCAAAGCCTTCTGACTTCAGGATGATAAGGTCAGCTAAGAAGTCTACCCCGTTGATGTTAATCTCAACTCCCTTACAACCTATTGCAAACTTCATAACTGATCCCGGGGTTTTTATCAACATATGACTACCCAGGGGTGTAGGCTTCATAACTTTTGGGTGACAAAAGAATGCGAAGCTCCACAATCAAACAATACTGTTGCTAGGGTTGAGTTGACGAGGAACCTAGCCAGTATGACGTTCGGGTCTTCCTGGGCTTCCTCAACAGTGATGTGATTCACACGCCCCTTGCCATTGTTGGGTTGGTTGCAGGGAGCGGGGTTCCTTGGTAGTGCTCCATGGGCTTGACCTTGAGCTGGCGCATTAGGGTGCGGTGCATCTGGCTTCTTGTTGGGACACAGCCTAGAGATGTGTCCTGGCTGACCACATCCAAAGAAAGCGACTTTTCCAGGGTTGTTGTTGAAGTTTCTTCCATCGTTGTTGTTATTGAGGTTGTTGTTGTGAGCTGGCTTGGGATTGGCGTTCTGCTAAGGCCGGTAGCTCGGACGAGGTGCAGGAGGTCTAGCCTGGTGTGGCTATTAGGTTGGCTTGGCTGGGTCTGGCTGCCAGGGGCGAGACTTCTGGTTGTTGGGGCTACCCTTGCTGATCATCTTGCGCTTGCGAGTGTCGTGGATGGCATGATGCTTGTCTTCCAGCATGAGGGCCTTGTTCACCAAGTCGAAGAAGGTTCGATAGTTGTAGACAATGAGCTGATACTGTAGGACCTGCTGAAGTCCTTCCATGAAGCATTCCTTCTTGGCAGCCTCTGTGCTGACATCTTCAGGTGCATACCTTGACAACAGGTTGAACTTCTGTAGTTTCTCCTTGACAGAGCCACTTCCTTGCTTCAGCGCTTGGAATTCTCTCTTATTTATAGCTATATCCCAGAAGGAATGTGGGCAGTGCGGAATCCTTCCTTGAAGTCATTCCACGTAATCAGAAGTTCTCCTTGCATGACCTTGAATCCATCCCACCAAGCCCGGGCGGTACCTCCGAGGCAGTGAGAGGCATAAAGCACCTTCTCACGATGCTCATTGCAATTAACCAGTGCAAGGAGGTCCTCGATGGTATGGATCCAGTCATCAGCATCCAATGGTTCAGGAGTCTTGGTGAAGGTTGGGGGCGAGTTCCTCATGAACTCAGACAGCATGGAGCGGCCATTGCCATTCTTGCCTTGCTGCTGGTTGTTCACGAGGGCCTGAGCCATCTGCTGGATAGCAGCATTGTTGGCTTCGCGCTCCTCCCGGAGGACTTGGAGAAACTGTGCTATGGTCATGTTATCCGGTGGAGGTGGTGACGGGGGAATGTCGCCTTGTGGCTGCTCCTGGTGTCCTCCAGCGTGAGCAGCCCCACCAGCTCCGTGTTGCTGGCTCGAGTTGCCAGCTTCAGGGTTGGTGAAGGAGCTGTTGCGGGTAGCAGTCACCATCCTATTTGGAGCAGCCAAGTCAAACAACTAGGATTGACAAGAGGATAAGCAATAACAGAAAAGTGCGCCTAAGGGGGTCGGTCAAGTGCAAGTGTGTTGAAACAAAGGTCAAAAGATCAACATATATTAAGATAGACGATGGAGTCTCTTACATGTTGCCTAAGGCAAAAGCGTGACTTGCATCGGAACACAAACAACAAAACAAACAACAAGCACACATGGTTTCATATGAACCATTACACGAACTCGACTTCGCATGAGGGATACATGACTGATCCTACCCTAGGGGTTCTTGGACTCAGGTGGTGGAGTGCTCAGTCCCGTAGTCACGCTCCTCTGGGTCTTCCTCTTGTTCATCATCTGAATGGGCATCGTTCCCGGTTGAAGGGGTCGGGGAATGAGGAGTCCCATCCCGACGACGCTTTGTAGGCGGGTCGCTGAAGAGCTCACGGTACTTCTTCACACTCATGCGACGACTATGTGTAGGTGCATCACTAGCTAGGGGTACTCCTCGATAAGCGACAGTTGGTCATCCCTCGGAGGCTCCATCCTTCTTGATCTTGTCCGGCTTCGTTTTGTCTTGCCGAAGTAGCTCTCGGGTGTGGTGAAGTTCCTCGCGGAGCTTCACGAACTCCTTCATCAAGTTATGAACCAAACTATCGGCGAAGAGGCTGAAGTAGGTCTGGAACCTGAGTGGTGTGCCATCTTCTTTGGTCGGAATCAACGTCCAACTCTCGCCAAAGTCATCCTTCCTAAAGGGAAGGTAGCTAGTAGCTGGCTTGTCAGCCATCTCTGGAATGATGTATCGACGGTGTAGGAGTACCTTGCATGCAGCTGTCTCGACTGCGAGTATCATGGTCTCCATCCGTGGTCCTTCAAAGAACCAACTAGTCGGGGAGTCATTTGCCTTCACGACCACATCCATGTGGTACTCCTTCGTGACGGCATCGACCCAGTGCTCATCCTAGAGGGAAATGACTGGTTGGCGAAACTGGCACTTCTCCAGGCTATCCCCAAGGAGTAAGGGAAAGCCGGATGTTAGGAAGGCTTCGGGTACGACGGCCATCTACAAAGGTTTCAAAGGAGGAGAGTCAGCAAAGTGTTGTGATAAGCATAGGAGAGGTAAATAGTGTAGAGTTCCTAAGTTCCAATGCTAGGTGTAGTTTTGAAAACGACTAGTTGGTTCTATCAGTCAGGATGGCTCTAATACCAGCTCTGTGGAGACCCCGACTCATAAGTTGAGATCACCAAATGCACGTGTATAGTGATCCCAGATATCAGTGCTCACTGAACACATATAAGCATAATAGCAAGAGTCTTACATCTTACACAAATAATGACCACGAAGGTCTTTGTCTTACATAGATAGGGCCACACGGGCCAAACACTTCAAATAGAACAAGCAGCGAAAATCTCGGTCAAAAGCATGAACCCATCCCATCTGCCTTAACCTACATGCATTCTGATTGGGAAGCGTCCTAGTTCGCATGTTCATCTCCAACAAACTCTTCAACATAGTCCTGTTCTTCGATGCCTAGCCAATTAAATAACAAGTGGCAAGTCAATGAGTACTTTGAATGTACTCGCAAGCAACCCAAGTCGTGGAACGAGGTAACAATGATGCACGGTATAGCACTAAGTAGGTAAAATTTGCGGAAAGCTAATTTTGTACGCAAGTGACATGATCAATAACTGGTGAGCATGCATCAACATCTAGTAGGTACACATGTGAACAAATTGCATATATCATCATACGTATTGGTTTAACATCTCATGTTCACTCTTCACGCTAAGTCCTCGGACTTAGTTGAATCCTCAGGCTAAGTCGTCGAACTTGTCTCATGTGACTTCTTGTCACCACCACACCCATACTCACACCAAGTTTTATGAAAACATCCGGATGTAGTTTAAGAAGGACCTCCAACTCTCCATGACCACGGATGCGGCTATTCGAATAGTTTTACACTCTGCAGAGGTTGCACACTTTACCCACCAGACTCGGGGAACTTCCATGTCATCCACGACTCGTGGTATATAACATACCCAAGGTAAGCACTCGAACAATGCCTTTCCCCAGCGATACTAAACAAAGAGTCCACTCAATTGGTACCCAGCCCTCATGATGTACATCACACGATCCTCTCTCTAATCATAACATCCATGAGAGGACCAACGGTGTGCCCGGTGCCAGTGAATACAGTGCATGATCTTACATACCAATACGACCCCGTATCGAGAGTAACCATGGTACTCCCTCCACTAGTAATGCGGGATCCTTGCCAGTACCCACCAAGGTAATCAACAAAGCCCCGTCCCATAAGGGGATCGTGGTTGCGCATGTAATGTTGGGACGGTCAGCAAACCTTCAATCTAATTCGTTTTCGAAAACACATATTCAACTTGTCCCGGCACAACACTTCTTTCTCAAGTGGTCACCCATCTCATCATCATCTCCCTCGGGCATTAGTGGCACCCGACAGGGTTTTCAAAAAGTTTTTCAAATAATCTCTTTCTTTCCATCACAATGCATAGATCCCATCCCCACTTGTGTAGCATCTACTAGCGCCTAACTAGTCCCACCCGCACAACCATCATAAGGTGGTAGGGTCATGCACGATACAAGTCTCAATGGTAAAAGGAACGGAGGTATGCAACAAAGGGGGCACACCTTATCATGATCATTTCATCTAATCAACAAGTGCTATATGACATGCATGAAGAAGTTTCTTAACATGGTCAAAGGGCTACTTGCCTGGCTCAACAAAGTCTCCAGGGTCTTCGAAGTCTTCGGGTCCAACTTCTTCTTCAACCGCGCAATCTATCCTCGCGATTTAAAGCGATAAAAAAATAAGCAATCACACAAAACAGAGCATTCAATCTACTACAAAAAAATGTTAACCTACTCTGATAAATACTAAATGTCATACTAAAAATATTCTGCTAGGGTCTTGATGTGGAAAAGATTTTGGAAATAAAATAACAGGGACAAAAAGGTATATATATATATATTGGTTTTAATATAAAACACTACTAAAAATATTTTCAAACATTTTTCTAAATGGCACTATTAAATTCTATGGATTATTTTAAGAATTTAGGTGGAAGAAATATAGGCATTGGATAAATATATCAGCCTCTGGGATTTTTGGAAATAAGACAGAAAAAGGAAAAAGAAAAACCGCATTGTGCCTCTCAGGCAAGAAGCACCGAGGCTGAGCCGGCCCATAGGAAAACCGTCCTAGGGAGATAGCGTGCGCGGCAGCCGACCAATACGAACCCGACAGGCGGGCCCGACCTATCGATGGCATAAGGGGTAGGGGAGTATGACAGGCGAGCCCCGCCTGTCATCTCCTTCCTCTCGCACAGGGGCACGGGGAGGCTCACCGGCGGTGACTCCAATGGCCGTTCGACTTGAGGAAGGCACGAGGGGGCTCGGGGAGGTCCTGCTGTCCGCTTGGGCATAGTGGTGGTCTCCAAAGGGCTGGGGCTCACCGACAACGTGAACCCGCGGCGGAGGGCTCTCGGGAAGAGGCCGGTCCGGCCACCCTGAGCTGCAAAAGAAGCGGAGAGGAGGATGGATCAGCCTAGGAGGGAGAGGGAGTCACAAGGGAAGAAGAAAGGGCGCTAGAGACGCCGCATACCCCGAGATCGACAATGAACCCCGACGGCGGAGTTCGGGTGCGGTCCGGGAGCAGGGACCCTCGAGGCTTGCAGGGGGTGGAGTGGCACTCGATTGGGTGCAGACAGAGGCGACAAAGGAGAAGAGGGAGGTTCGGGGGCTTTTATAATGGAGAGGCGGAGGCCGGGGAGGTGGCGAGCGCGGGAGAGCTCGTGCTCTCGCCATTGAGCCACGACAGGCCGGGGAGGGGCACAGGGGTCCACGGGAGATGCCCTGGAGGGTAAGGACAAGCAGAGGGGGCGAGGTCATCTCTTTTCCGAGCCCTGGCACTGGCCGAGGGGGGCGTCCGGTTCGCGCGTGCGGTGAGGCCGCTGGAGAGGGAGAGAGGAGGGGGCGGCGACCGGAAGGAATGTGCGGACGCCGAGGGAGCCTAGTGGAATGTTCCCCTGGACCGAGGTGGTCGGGGCATCAGGATGGGGGGAAGCTACAAGGCAGGAGTGCACTGTAGCACACTCCAAAGTGCTCAAATGGGCATGCCATTGGCGTTTTGGGCGCGACCACTTTGGTCCAGAGGCTCAAGGGGGAGAATAATAGGTGGATAGAGCATTGGATGCCCTGGGATGGCTTGGGAGAGAAGGAAAGTTGAGAGGGAGAGAGAAAAAGCTCCTGTCCAGGGAGGTAAATGGGGCTTTTCACCACATTTTACTTGAGTTATGACCATGAGGCTTTTTCTAGAGATGAAAGGTTACTATAGGAGACTGTGGTAAAAAGTTGGGGGCAAGGGTAAAAGAGAGAGAGAGAGGTGAAATTGGGGTTTTTACCAAATCACCAGAAGGACTTTGATGGTGTTTTGGGCAAGAAGATGCTTCCACCTTACTGAGATAGTTACCAGGGTCAAAGGCTAGGTAGAAATGAGATGCTTCACCAAATTTGAGCTCAAGAGGAAATAATTGACAAAGGTATTATGATAAACCCTAGAATTTAGTAGAATTAGATTCCTGTAGATCCAATGATGCTAGGCTTTTACCCTTGATGCACCACTTAGTGTATCATCACTATTTGTCCAATAGAGCATGCCCACAAAGTTTGAGGCCAAGCGGAGACACATCACAATGTAAAGTTGCTCAAATTTGATTTTGGACAGGAATGGTTTTCGGATGATTTCATGAACCAAACCAACTTGGTTTGGGATGAAACTTTGTAAGATCATCACCCATGATAGTTTTGACTTGCTAGATATTTCCTGGAATTTATTGAGAATATTTCTTATAGAAATATTATAAAAGTTTGATCTGATCAGAAAGGGTTTTAGGGGTTTTGCCTATGATCAGATCATGCCCTTGTGCTGAAACTCATATATATGGAAAATATATGTCCACTTGGTTTCTCTAAATATTATCAAATATTTTTAAAGCATTTGAATAATTTTTCCCTAGGAAAAACCATTTCTGGCCTTAAGAAAAAGCCTTTAAATAAAATATGAAAATAATCTTTAAAAGTAATATTTGGTGGTTTTGAGAAGTCATATATATAGTAGATTTGAAATAAAGCCTTGGGGAAAGAAGGGTCCACCTGATTTGAGGACTTGCAGTGCAAACCTCATTTCCGAGGCGTTTTGGAAACTTAAATTAAATAAATCATTTTTGTTTAAAACAAAATTTGATAAAAAATAGTTTTGGGCACTATTCACATGGCATGATCATTGGGCAAGGGGTCTGGACCAAGGAAGATGATTATGAAGTGGAATGGAACCTAGTAGTGCCATAAAACACAATCAACTAGCAAGCAAACAACATAGCAAGCAAGCACAAACACATAGAAAAGTTTTAGTTGGCTCCAAATTTTATAAACCCAAACATATCAATGTGCTACAAACATAGGGTGTGACATGGTGTCATCATTGTTTCCGGTCGGCATCAGGATTGTCGTGGCCTTGCAAGTGAACTACGTCCTTGGTTTCCGGTCGTACCTAACATGGTGGGGAAATGCGCGGGACTAGGACCAGTGAACACAGGGCTACATCAAATACAACTGGAATCCTCAGGAAGCCCAACCTTCTCGGAGCAGGAAGCAGAATTTTCAGGGGGGGCACTTGAGCGTCTAAGGGGGCTCCTCAGCACCGCGCCTCAAGAGCCTTACCGGTCATAATGCCACCCGACTTCTTGGTGTCGTCCTGGGTTTTCGGTCGGCATCAGGAGTACCGGGGTCCTGCCTCAGGAGGAACATCTATGGTAAGATGGTCATACCCAACGATGGTAGGGAAATGCGCGGGAGTGAGACCTACTGATGTAGAGCTGCTTGAGTGTTAAAGGGGGCTCCTGAGCATCACACCTCAGGAGCCTTGCTGGTCATAAGGCCACTTGACCATCCTAGTGTCGTCCTTGGTTTCCGGTTGGCATCAGGAGTGTTGGGGACCCGCCTCGTGATGAGGGTCTAGGGTAAGATGGTCATACCCCGCGATGTTAGGGAAATGCGCGGGACTGGGACCCGCAGACACAGGGCGCCGTCAAAGCCCCCAACTCACCTCAATCGCAACAAGAAGAAGCCGACCGGGCGAACGGACCCTCCGGGCACCACGGCCGCACCCCACAAACAAAAAGCCTACCGCGGGCCTATCAAGCTAAGTATCCTAATAGTGATCCGGAGGTGACCTAGTTGACGAAATGCAGAAGGTACTAATAAAGAGGGGTAGAGGCCCGAATGCGTTACACGTCCAGAGGGCCTCCCTTAGTTGTTGTATTGCAGGTGCAAAAGAAAAGGAGGAGAAAGAAAGTTAGAAGCCACACGGGGGTTGTCTCCTTAGGAGCCCGACGCCGGTGCACTGACGTTCATTTGGTGCCTCCTCCTACTTCATGGCCCTACGAAAGCGCCCCGAGGCGGACGTCGCCGTAGTGGGAGAATGGCGCCGCAGCGGCGAACTACCTTGTGAGACCCACGCGCGTCGGCATGGTGGTGCCCCATAGCTGTTGTCCCTGCTATTGATCGGCCTCCCCACGAAGGGGGTGTCGCTGCTGCTAGAGAGGTCTGTTGTTCCGCTGTTACCGCCATAGTTTGTTGTTACCGGTGTTATGTTTTCCATACTTTGCGCTCCTAACATGCTTGGGGTTGTTAAGGGGACCCCCTTGTTTATTGGGTTGAGATTAAAACTTGTCTGGCAAGACCCAACTTTGGTACTACATTTTCTTAATAACTTAATAAAATTTGCATAGGGCTTTGCAACTCCGTGGATAATTAATCAACCCCAGGGCCAATGCTCCTCATGAGTTTTGTTCCAAACTAGAGCACTGTGTGGGGCTAACCCGAGGCAACTCGGGAGATTTCTATCACGCCTCCGTATGTGTAGCTTATCCGTCGTGTCCTGAGAACGAGATACGCGGGACTTATCGGGTTCGTCGACACGTCGGATGGTCTTGCTAGATTTGTTTTACCTTTATCGAGTGTCTTGCGTGAGGGGCTTTGATTTTCTTTGGGCTATCTCGAGGTGTTGGAATTCATTTGGAGTTGCCTAGGATGATCACGAGATCCATGGTCGAGGCTATTCCCACGGAGTGTGGTTAATTTATGATGGACTAGTTGGAGCACCCCTGTAGGGTTAAAACTTTCGGAAAGCCGTGCCCGCGGTTATGTGGCAAATTGGATATTTCTTCAACACCCTGTTATAGTGAACTTGAAGTAAACTATAATAAAATACACCAACTGTGTGAGTAACTATGATCGTCTCTGCTCGTGAACATGATCCGAGAGAGAACACAATGGGGTTATGATTACGTAAGTAGGTGTTCACGATCTCAAAGAGGTCATTCTAGATTCGATCGTTTACCGTATACCACATATTTACTGTCATGTTTCGTACGATTAGCTACCATAAATGCTTAGTGTTGCTGCAAACTAAACACGTACCCTTCCCAACCCATGAGCTTGAATAGTCTCGGTACCTGGGCACAAGATTGCTGAGTCCTCGTGGCTCACAGATTACTCCAACAATCCAGGTGCAGGTACAGATGAGGTCGTGCCAGATGACCTGACGCAGCTCTAGTGGGAGTATGATGAGGAGCGTGGCAGGAAGTACGTGACTTATCCAGACGAGTAGAGGACCATGGTTGTGATCTTCAGGGCTAGCAAGCCAGTGTCATTGCATCTTCATTTTATCATTTGTTTTCGTCTATAGACGGACTCTGTCTTGGATTGATGCTTGAACTCTTTGATGAGGGAATTGTAATTTATTATGTGGCGAGTGTAAGCCAGCTCATATACTCATCTCTTCCTAAATGTATGATGTAATGATACTGTACTTGCGAACGACGAGATGTGCCTCTATCCCTGTCGAGGCCCCCGTGCCTTAATATGGATAGGCATGCATCTTGGGCATGACAAGTTGGTATCAGAGCCATACGACCATCGGAGCCCTTTGCTTGATCAAAATTGGCCTAGTCTAGTCTAGTTAAAACTATTTTGAGTCTAGTTATATCGGAGAGTAGGATTCTTTTTACTCCTCTTCTATGCTCTGGTGAGGTATTCGACTTAGGAATTTTGATTCTACTCCTCTTGTCGCTCAAAAACTTTTTAGGATCACGTGGGTATTTTGGAGTCTATATGATACCGATGTGACGGAGTTCTATCTTGGTGCCTCTTGTCTGACTTAATTTCTTCTGAGGAGTCGAGCTCCAGGAAATTTTGGCACATCGTTATCATTCAGCTTCCTTGATATCTCAGGACGGAGAGTGTTCGGAATTACTTCAATACTTGTCATGGTGAGATAAGGTCGGAGTCACGCAGTACTGGGGAGGCGTTCGGGGTACCACCATGGTTTAGTACCATTGTGCTTTCGAGGATTCGAGTTAGATGGATTTGCGAAAGCCTCTGGTTCTGTGTTGAAGGATGGATACAGTTGGGGTGTAGGTTTGCTAGTTGTGTGAGATATTTCCTCCTTGTATCCCCCACACCGGATTGCATAACCACAAATTTTTTGGAAGTTCTTAGGTGGGAACTCATGTAGTTAGTTAGGATCATCTTCTTCAGATGTATGATCAGGCCAAGTTCTTCTCCATGGGGTTGTGGTGTTTTGTTTGTCAAGAAGAAGGATGGCATGGACCGGCTTTGTGTCAATTACCGTCCATTGAACAAGAAGACAATCAGAAACAAGTACGCACATCCCAACATCAATGAGTTGTTTGAACAACTGAAAGGTGCCAAGGTTTTCTCGAAGCTTGATCATCGTCGCTTGGGCTATCATCAGATTCGCATTCGCGAAGAAGATATTCCAAAGACCGCATTATGGATGAGTTTTGGCTCTTATGAGTACACCGTCATGTCGTTTGGTCTTGCCTATGCTCCTCCAACCTTCTCAAGAATGAAGAACTTTATATTCTCTCGTTTCAAGAATGACTTCGCCTTGGTCTATTTGGATGATATCCTTGTGTTCTTCGAGACCGAAGAATAGCATGCAGAGCATCTCTGCCTTGTGCTTGACAAGTTAAGGGAACATCGATGCTATGCCAAGTTTTCCAAGTGTGAGTTTTGGCTCAATGAAGTGGTGTACCTTGGGCATGTGATCTTTGCTGAGGGCATTAAAGTGCACTCTGAGAAAGTTGAGGCAATCTTGAAGTGGGAGCCTCCTCATAACGTGAAGCAGGTTCGGAGCTTCCTTTGGCTTGCTAGTTATTGTAGAAGATTCATGGAGAACTTCTCTCAAATTTATAAGCATCTGTATAATCTCCTCCAGAAGAATGTCAAGTCTGTTTGGTCTCCTGAGTGTGATATGGCATTCAATACGCTCAAGCAGAGACTAACTTCAGCTCCAGTTCTTGTTCCTCTCGAGCAGTCAAAGCCTTTCCAAGTTTTCTGTGATGCTTCTCTCCAAGGTCTTGGTGGTGTTCTCATGCAAGATAAGAAGATTGTTGCTTATACATTGCGTCAGTTGAAGTCTGCCAAGAAGAACTACCCCACTCATGATCTTGAGTTCGCGGTAGTTGTGCATGCTCTAATGACTTGGTGGCATTTGTTGTTGGGTAGACCAGTTGAGGTGTACACTGATCACAAGAGATTGAATTACATTTTCACTCAACACAATCTTAATCTTCGGCAGTATCGTTGGGTGGAAATGCTTGAGGACTTCAATCCAAGCATTGAGTATACTCCTGGGGAAGCAAATTGCATTGCAGACGCGCTTAGTCGAAAGGCATACTGCAACAGTCTCATACTGAAGCCTCTTCAACCCGAGCCTTGTGATGCCTTCCGCAAGCTCAACCTTCAAATGATTCTGCAAGGATTTCTTGCCAATCTTCAAGTATCTTTGACTCTGGAAGATCAGGTTCACCAAGCGCAGCTTCTGGACGCTATGGTGAAGAATGTGAAGAAAGGTGTGGCCAAGGGCATTCCGAAGTATAAGTGCTATCGAATTGACAAGATACCTTGGTCTTTGAGGACCATCTGGTGGTTCCTAAAGGTGATCTCAGGAAGGTTATCATGGACGAAGCACACAATTCTCTTATATCCTTTCATCCGGGCAGTTCCAAGATGTATCAGGATCACAAGCAAACCTTCTGGTGGACTCGCATGAAACGTGAAATTACTCAGTTCGTGAACGAGTGTAATGTTTGTCACAGAGTGAAGGTGGAGCATCAATGTCCAGTAGGTCTTCTTCAGCCTTTGTCTATCCCAGAGTGGAAATTCAATTATGTGGAGATGGATTTCGTCACTGGGTTTCCCAAGTCCAAGAGAGGCAACGATGCCATCTTCGTGGTTATCGACAAGCTGACCAAAGTTGCTCATTTCCTTCCAGTCAAAGAATCTATCTCGGAAACTTAGCTAGCAGAGTTGTATACATCAAGGATAGTTTGTTTGCATGGTATTCCTCAGCTCATCTCATCTCACCATGGAAGCTTCTGTACTTCCATGTTTTGGGAGTCCTTCCAAACTGCTATGGGTACCAAGATCTGTTTCAACACTTCATTCCATCTGCAGACTAGTGGTCAAGTCAATCAGATCCCTGAAGATATGCTCAGAGCCTGTGTGATTTCGTTCGACATGAAATTGGAAGACTGCCTTCCTTACACTGAATTCTCATACAACAAGAGCTTTCAGGCTAGCTCAGGCAAGGCCCCTTTCGATATTCTCTACGACAGCAAGTGTCGTACCCCGCTTAACTAGTCTGAAACCGGCGAGCGTTAGATTTTGCGCAATGACATGATAACTGAAGCAGAAGAGATGTGCTATGTCATTCGTGAGAACCTCAAATCAGCTCAATCCGACCGAAGAATTATTTCGATAAGAAACATCAGGATATTTCCTTTCAAGTTGATGATCTAGTCTATCTCAGAGTCTCTCCCATGAAGGGCACTCAATGGTTTGGAATTAATGGGAAGCTAGGTCCTCGCTTTGTTGGTCCTTCCGGAGTTGTTGGCAAGAGAGGTGAACTTGCATATAAACTAGAGCTTCCTCCAAACTTCGCAAATGTGCACGATGTCTTCCATGTCTGTCCGCTCCGGAGGTGCTTCAAGACTCCTGAGTGCACCATTCATCTCCAAGACATTGATCTCCAAGAAGACCTCTCTTATCGTGAGCATCCAGTGGCTATTCTCAAAGAAACTGAGTGTAAGACTCGCAACAAATCTATCAAGTTAACCTTCAAAAAACAAATCTATCAAGTTCCTCAAGGTGAAGTGGTCTCATCAGTCTAACAAAGAAGCTACTTGGGAACGCGAGTATCTTCTTCGTTCTGAATTTCTAGAGTTCTTTCGTTCCTAGATCTTGGGTCAAGATCCTCTTGTAGTGTGGGAGAGTTGTGACAGCCCAAGTGTTGCCCCTGCCTTTTATGGCATGTAACCTATGTGAACCTTGTCATGTGATGAATGTATTGTTTCTCCTTGCCATGTCTTTGTCTCATGCATTCTTGCATCATGCATCATATCATTTTGTCATCATGTCATGCATTGCAATGTGGTGTGCTTCTTGTGACCTTGTGATGTTTCATGTGATGTGAGTGGTCTTGTGGATATGTGTGCTAGAGTGGGCATCAAATCCTTCCCCTCTCTTATTATTTTCAAAACAAACAAACCTAAAAAACCTTTTATTCCTATTATCGTTAATCAACAGAATTGACTTGCTGATAAAAATTGTTAAAAATGTTCATGAGGTAGCCAAAATAATTTTTAGCTCATGTGTGTTGTTCTTGTGGTGTCTTGAGCCTTGTGTTTTTGGGGTTTTAGATAATAGGGTGTTGTTTTCATAATATTATTTAAAAAAATACTTGCTTTAAAAATTCCTTTATTATTTTTATTAAACAAGTCTCATTTTTCAATTAGACAAAAGTATTTTGTTTTGTCAAAAACCTTTTATTTTTTTCCTCTCATGGTTTTAGTGTGAGGCTGTTTTATTTTAAATGGAAAAAACCTACTGGCTTTTCTTTATTTGTGATTAGGAGGGAGCTAGGGCTTCCTTCCCTGGCGGCCCAGCTAGTGTGCGTAGAGGCCCATTTTCGCGTAGACGCCTGCTCCGCCGTCGCCGTCTTCCTTTTCCGTCTGCCAGCGTGCGCGTGTGAGAGAGTGCGTTCGCCGGCTCATGGACATCGAGAAGTCCGTCGGCCCTGCTCTTATTTAGTCCTCCTCGATGTGTGTGCGCCCCAGGGTTCCTCTATTTCCCCTTTGCTACCGCCATCTCCTCCCCCTTCTTCTTCCCCCTCGGTGAGATTCAGAGGGAGATGCAGGTAATTTCAGAGAAAGGGGACGGCCTTCTTCGCCGTCGTCGACCCCGATGGAGGTTTCCTTCCCCTGGCCGTGGTGTTGGGGGCATCCATGTCACCATCCTCGCCCCGTTCCCGCCGCTAGGAGGTGGAGAGCGCCTCGACGCCATCGGCTCCATCGACGTCACCATCGCACTCAGGGAATCCCTTTGGCAGCGCTTCTTCCTCCGCTCCGAGCCCTCCTTCTGCGCCCTTCGTCAGCTGGGCCTAGGTGAGCTCAGCATCCCAAATCCCTGCTATGCTTCTCCCTCGCCGGAGGCCTCCCTGCTCTCGCCTTGCTGCCGCGGTCGCGTGCACTGTCGCAGGTGTCGATATGTTCAGTTTCGTCAGTCATATGACGGGAACACCTCATAAGGAGGCATTCCCCGTCTCTGTCAAGAAACCCATCCTAGCAAAGTGGCAGCATGCGCGGGAACGACCGCGAGGTCGAGGGATTGATCCCCAGATCCCCCCGTTGTTTCCTTTTTTTGATTGGTGGGAACCGGTGTGTAGTGTTCGGATCCAGTGTGATTACCGGATCCTGTGCGTGTGTTGTTTGTGCACCCGGATCTGGTGAGGCTGTGGCCAGATCCTGTGTGACTGTCTACTTGGAGTGTGTGTTCCAGTGTGTGTTGTATGTGTGTGGATCTGATATGGCCAGCAGATCCAGTGCAGTGTGTGTTTGTGTTGTGTTTTGTGTGTGTAGGTGAGTGTGTGTGTTACAAGTGGGCCAGGCCCCACTTGTCAAACACAAGCTTTTATTGTGTTTGTTTTAATTGATTTATTAGGCTATTTCCATTTCTAGTAATGTTGCTAAATTTGTATATGTGCATTTTTGATCATGTGCAAATATAGTAAGTTTTCCCTTATAGGATTGGTGGGCAATTTTCTATCCAGTGTTGTGCCTTAATGCTCCATGTGAACATATGAGTGTGATACATCAATTTGGGGAAGAAAGATCTCAGGAATCCATTGCTGCAATTAGTTTGGTCTTTTGAGCAAGTCTAACAAAATGACATTTTGTTCCAAAGTGCCATTTTGTCATTTTTGTTGTATTTCATCCTTGCATGCTATGATGTTTGTGCCAACATGAATATGGTAGTCTTTGATCAGTAGAATGACATGGTATTTATCTTTGTCATGTTAAACTTTCATATGAGTGGGAACCATGCTCTAAAGTAACCACTAAAATGTTGTTGTTTTCAAACATGCAAAATATTTTTAAGTCTGAGAATCTGTTTATATTTTTATGCCATGAAGAGTGGATGCTATCTTGTGATATATGTTGTGCATTAGCTCAAGCTCGGTGCTAGTGATTTGATGTAGAGGTTGCCCTCTACCATCCTGTTAATTTTCATGCCATGAGGTGGTCTCCATCACCATTAGTTTCTGCTGTCAACTTGCCATCAGCTTAACTCAGATTCCAGAAAACTGTTATTTTCTCTAAGTCCCAGAAATCTATTTCCTCATGCCAAATTTTGGGGTTCATGCTTATTGATGTGTGCCTTCATTCTAGATTGTGTAGTGGGATAATTTGATGATCATGTTATGTAGTTTCTGTCAATTCCTTGTTTGTGGTTAGAGGATTCCTATAGCTCTAGTTGTGGGCTATGTAAGTTGCTATGTTGCTGTTTTGGGGCAGATTATTTGTTTTAGTATTTTGTGACTTGTGGGAGAAATACTCCATCGAATTGGTTGATCTTTGTCTCTATTGTGGTTGGTTTTTCATTCCATAACCAGTGGCTACCTTGGAACGCGAAGGACTAGCCCATGGCCTTCTTTGTCTTGTGTTTTGTCTTAGTAACTTCTCATGAGCATAGCGTGAGAATCGTAACTTCGTTTCCTACGTTCTACATATGCATTTGTATCGTTTTTGCATGATGCATATATATTTGCCATGATCATGCATGTCTAAATATCTTAACATTAGGTTCTGTCCAGATTCTTAAATAACTGATCTATTGCATGTGAAACAAGACTAGTTAGGATTGCCATGCTAAATTCTTCACATAAACCATGCATCATTCTTGGTTGTGCATTGCACCTTGGTTCCTTTTTATTCTTGTTGTTTCATTTGGGTACACTCGAATGTTGAACCTGAGTACGAAGATCCAGGAGAGTACCACTACGAGGATCCCGCTACTTGTCCCTCTAAAGAACCAACAGGCAAGATGATCATACCCGGATCCAGATACTATTTTTGCTTGCTAGTTGTCTTGCTCATTTCGTTACTATTGCGCTACATACCACCTGAATGTCAAGCCTCCTACAATGCCATGATAGCCTCTAACCCCTCCACATCCTAGCAAACATTTGATTGGCTAAGTTACCGCTGCTCAGCCCCTCTTATAGCATTCTAGTTGCAGGTGTAGGTTGTTTCCATGTGATTACATGGATTTCTGGCATATCACAATATTATTATTTTTTATTTAATTTAATGCACATATATATCTTGGTATGGTGGAAGGCTTGGCCTTTTGCTAGGTGTTTTGTTCCGCTGTTATCGCCATAGTTTCTTGTTACCGGTGTTATGTTTTCCATACTTTGCGCTCCTAACATGATCGGGGTTGTTATGGGGACCCCCTTGTTTATTCGGTTGATATTAAAACTTGTCTGGCAAGACGCAACTTTGGTACTAAATTTGCTTAATAACTTAATAAAATTTGCATAGGGTTTGCAACCCTGTGGATAATTAATCAACCCTCGGGCTAGTGCTTCTCATGAGTGTTGGTCCAAACTAGAGCACTATGTGGGGCCAAGCCGGGGCAACTCAGGAGATTTCTATCATGCCTCCGTATGCATAGCTTATCCATCGTGTCCTGAGAACGAGATACGTGGCTCTTATCGGGTTCGTCGACACGTGAGGTGGTCTTGCTGGATTTGTTTTACCTTTATTGAGTGTCTTGCGTGAGGGGCTCTGACTTTCTTCGGGCTATCTCGATGTGTTGCAATTCCTTTGGAGTTTCCTAAGATGATCACGAGATCCGTGGTCGAGGCTATTCCCGCGGAGTGTGGTTAATTTATGATGGACTAGTTGGAGCACCCCTACAGGGTTAAAACTTTCGGAAAGCCATGCCCACTGTTATGTGGCAACTTGGATATTTGTTTAACACCCGGTTATAGTTAACTTGAAGTAAACTCTAATAAAATACACCAACTGTGTGAGTAACCATGATCGTCTCTGCTCGTGAACATGATCCGATAGAGAACATGTCTCATAGAGGTCATTCTAGATTCGATCGTTTATCATAGACCACATATTTACTTTCATGTTTTGTAAGACTAGACACCATAAATGCTTATTAATGCTGCAAACTAAACACATACCCTTTCCAACCTATGAGCTTGAATAGTATCGGTACCCGAGCGCGAGATTGTTGAGTCCCCATGGCTCCTAGATTACTACAACAATCTAGGTGTAGGTACACATGAGGTCGTGCCAGATGACCTGACGTAGCTCTAGTGGGAGTATGACGAGGAGCGTGGAAGGATGTACGTGACTTATCCAGATGAGTAGAGGACCGTGGTCGTGATCTTTAGGGCTAGCAAGCTAGTGTCATTTCATCTTCATTTTATCATTTGTTTTCGTCTGTAGCCGGACCCTGTCGTGGATTGATGCTTGAACTGTTTGATGTGGAATTGTAATTTAGTATGTGGCGAGTGTAAGCCTACTCATATACTCATCTCTTCCTAAATGTATGATTTAATGATACTGTACTTGCGAACAACGCAATGCTCCTCTATCCCTGTCGAGGCCCCCGTACCTTAATATGGATAGGCGCACATCTTGGGCGTGACATCACCACATCATCATGATCAATACAACGAAATAAGTTGCTATATGCCATGCAGTAAAAGGTTTCATAGTCATTTAGGGAGTCCTAGATTAAGGGATCCTCAGATCGCTAACCCATTGTTCATGGGCTGGAATATATGGGCCAAAAGGTAGGCATCGGAGGATCGAGGACCACATGTGCCAGGACGGAAGACTCATGGAGTCTAGACGTATTCTCCAAGTTATTAGCTGTAGTCAGGCAAGTTATCTCTTCAGCATGTTACCAACCATGTGTGGCCGAAGACACCCTATGCATCTATATAAGCCGGAGGGGTTTAGGAGTTAGACACAGAACAACTCATCTAGAGTTAGACATACAATCTCGAGGTAGATCAACTCTATAACCCCGTACACCATCAATACAATCAAGCAGGACATAGGGTATTACCTCCATTGGAGGGCCCGAACCTGGGTAAACTCGTGTCCTCTACGTCTCCTGTTACTGTCGATCCTAGTCTCACAGTTCGGGACCTCCTACCCGAGATCAGTCGGTTTTGATACCGACATTGGTGCTTTCATTTAGAGTTCCTCTATAAGCACCGAAGGAATCGATGGCTCGCCCCATCGCTAGTAGCAAGATCTATATCAAGAGGACTCACGCCCCCGATCAGAATTTCATGAGCAATGACATCTTGTCACACGCCGACCCGTTCGGCCGTCATGGTCAGACCAGAAAGTTTTCCCCAATCAGTGTATGAAGTTCGAAACCCTAGAGTTCGTGAATGATCCACGGGGAACCCTCGTCACAATGGAACCCTCAACCTTTGAAGGAAAGACTATAAATCCTGATGCTTCGATGTCCAATAAAGCAGGTCTCACGGTGGAACGGAACACGGATCTGCTTCGGCGTAACTCCGGAACCGACACACTGCTTGACGAATCGACTCGTATCAGCAATACGCATCATTCCATCGCCTCGTTATTAAACGATTTGTTCAATCAGATCGAAGCTATGCATATATCAGATGACCAAGTTCCAATCTATGATTGGCTCGGCATCAAACCCGATGACAGGGAGATTCATGTCCCTTCAGTGATCCCCCTTGTCGCCACCGTCGAGTGTCCGACCATGGATTCTGCCCGATAGCCTGAATTGAAAACTGTCTAACCCCCATCCACGATGTCCAAGACCACGTCAGAGAATTAGAGGTGGGGAATCGCTCTAAAGCCAGACCATCACCGGTCCAGGATCCGTCGCGCGATTCGGAAACTGCATTTCCAAGCACTCGTTGCGACAAGGAATGAATTTTTTCCTACCCACCACTCAAGACGATTATCCAAGTACTGTGCCAAAGCCCATGTCTTCGAACTTCCGGGATATCAAGAAAATACAAGGAGAATCAGTCCACCACTTTTGGGCAAGGCTCCTCTTCGCTAGGAACAAAGTAAAAGGTCTCAGTGACCAAGACGTAGTGTCAATTCTTATCAGCAATTTCCATGATGAAGGGATTCTTAATGCCCTATACCGCCGACGCATAAATGACTTTTCGAAGTTATCCGAATTGGTATAGAAGTATCGCGCCATGGAGAGTGTCTGGCAATCCTAGCGGTTGTTCTCTAAACCAAAATTCTCCGAACACCCTACAGGAGTTAGAAGAAAGAGGGTACCTCCAAATCGGCCATCTAGGCATGAACCCATCAAAAAAGAAACAAGTCCCGTTCCTATACCGGCACTGTCCTCGACGGACTTCTAGATAAATCTTGCCCCATTCATTCCGTGTTGTTGAAAACAAACCCTATGCATAGCCTTGGAGCTTGCTGGGTCGTCAGGCAAGTCTCAAAAAGGGGCGAGGCTATCCTTGACACACCTCCATCGAACAAACACTCTCCTTCGCTATACAGATTCAATGACGAAGACCTGACGGTCTATGATGTCTTCCCCTTCAGGAGCAGGCATAAAAGAGCTCTCAGGGAGGCCGAGCAAGTCTACCATGTGGGAGCAACTAGCCCATGGGCAGACGTACCGATTACTTTTGAGGACATTGACCAGCCGCCCATCCTTCCCGGTCACTCACTGGCCTCTCTAGTTCTGAATCCCATCATTGATGGATACGGACTCCATACGGTGCTCACGGACGGCAGCAGTGGTCTAAACCTCATTAAGGAGGCCACTTTGGACAAACTGTAGTTCGACCGATCTCGCATCGAACATAGCAACAAAACATTCCAGGGAATTATCCTAAGGAAAGAGGGATGTTGTTCTGGATGTATCATCGTAGACGTTGTGTTTGGCACGCCCGAAATTACTGATCGGAAGAACTTCTCTTCCACATTGTCCCAATTCCCCAGTGCCTATCATGCGCTGTTAGGATGCGACGCCTTTACAAATTTCCAGGCTATACCCCATTACCAGTACATGAAACTCAAAATGCCACGACCAAATGGAGTGATCACGCTCGCAAGTGATCCGAATATAGCCCTCCGGGCCGAAAACAAGATGGCAACGTTCGCCCTCGAGGCACTAGCGGGAACTTTCGCCATCGAGGAGTTGACCGCTCTACGGTCGACAGTTAATAGCGATGATGTGATCCTTAGTAAGAGGCCCAAGTTCACATCCTTTAAACCTGCAGAGGAAATTGTCAAATTTCACGTGCATCCAATGCACCCCAATAAAATAGCGTCGATCAGAGCCCAGCTCGATCCCCTTATGGATGAGGCATTGCAGAATTTCCTTCGCGAAAATTGGGACATTTTCGCTTGGCATCCTTCCGATATGCTTGGTATCCCACGTCGGCTCACTGAACATAGCCTGAACATTATTCCAGGCTTTAAGCGCGTGAAACAGACCCTGTGCCGCTTCTCCGAACCCAAACGGCAAGCCATGGGTGAAGAATTAGCAAAATTACTCGAGGCCGGATTTATTCGGGACATCAAACACCACGAGTTGCTAACAAACCTGGTGATGGTACCCAAGAAAGACAAATCCTGGCGGATGTGTGTCGATTTCAAAGACCTCAACAAAGCATGCCCCAAGGACCCTTTTGCCTTACATGCATAGTATATCATTGATGCCACACCCGGATACGATTTGTTGTGTTTCCCCGATGCTTACTGCAGATAACATCAAATTAAAATGAAGGAATACGATCAGGCAGCTACCGCATTCATCACCCCATACATGCCATTTTCCTTCAACATGATGCCCTTCACGCTAAAAAACGCCAGGGCCACGTACCAACGCATGATTCAAACCTCCCTCGCCACACAAGTCGGAAAGACCGTTGAGGAGTACGTGGATGATGTGGTAATCAAAACCAAAAACGTCGATCAGTTGATCGACGACCTTTGTCAAAATTTTGCTAATTTACGCGAATATCATATATGGCTGAAATCTGGAAAAGTGCGTATTCGGAGTTCCCTCGGGCAAGCTGCGTGGATTCATCGTCTCCCATAGAGGAATAAAGGCAAATCCAGCTAAAATCTATGCTCTATCAGAACTTGCAATCCCCACAGGGCTGAAGCATATCCAGAGACTAGCCGGGTGCATAGCCGTGTTAAGCCGCTTTATTTCCTGCCTGAGAGAAAAAGCTTTGCCACTCTATAAGCTCATGAAATGGACACACAATTTTGAATGGACCGATGGAGCAGCTACTTCTTTGGAAGAAAACAAAACAATACTAGCAACCAATTCCATACTCATGGCACCAGGCGCCGGTGATCCCATGTTGTTATACATATCGTCCACCACAAGGTAGTCAGCACGGTGCTCATTGTCGAATGAGATGAGGAGGGACATAAATTCCGAACTCAGAAGCCGATATATTATGTGTCAGAGGTACTAATGCAATGCAAGTCCAGATACCCACATTACCCAAAAATATCCTATACAGTATTCATGGCATCGAGTAAACTCCAACACTACCTCTAGGAGTGCGCAGTAACGGTGGCAACGGATGTCCCCCTGAATGATATAGTCAACAATAGGGACACCACCAGTTGCATAGCCAAACGAGACATTGAGCTCCTTCCCTTTGAAATAAACTACAAGCCACATCGCACTATTAAATCTCAGGTACTAGCAGACTTCTTGGCCAAATGGACAGAGGCCGAGCTCCCCAAGGAGTATAGTGCATACTCCCATTGGACAATGTACTTCAATGGATCCAAGACCTTGGCCGGACTGCAGGATGGAGTTATCCTCAAATACCCTAGAGGCGACAACGTAGGATACGGGTTGCAAATCATGTATGGCGATTCCAACAATGCCGCCAAATATGAAGCTCTTCTTCATGGTATTTGGATGGCAGTGTATGTGGGCATAGGATGTCTAGAGGTACGTGGAGACTCAAACCTGGCCATATCCCAAATTAACGGCAAATTCGGCTCCAAAAATCCAAAGATTGCGGCATATAGAGACGCTCTCCTCAAGATATTTGCTCGGTTCGAGGGGTTGGAATTCCACCACGTTGCTCGAGACAACAACCAAGCCGCCGATATATTGGCCCATATGGGATCCAAGCACGATCCCGTTCCAAGAAACACCTACACGGAGCAGCTCTTCAAGCCATCCGTAGTGTGGCAGGACAATGCAAATGACACCGGTCTGAAAACAGCGCACGAGGCTGTTCCCTTTAGAAACGAACCAGATGATGGCATCATCGGTGGCTCAAAGATGAATGAGACGCCCTCGGCTCATTAGGTAATGGCAGTGATCGCGCCATGGAGAGAGCCCCTCCTCGCCTACCACCTTCATAAGGAACTCCTCGACCATCAAACCGAGGCATAGCGCATACTTTGGCGATCCAAGGCTTACAAAGTGCACGAGGGTGAGTTATAAAAGAAAAGCACCACTGGAGTATTACAGAGGTGTATATCCAAGGAAGAGGGACAGGAGATCATTGCCGAAATCCATGCAGGCATGGGCGCGCATCATGCCGCGGCAAGATCTCTTGTCGGCAAAGCTTTCCGAGTTGGTTTCTTTTGGTCTACAGCTTGGACCGACGCCTAGTCACTCCTTCAACATTGCATCGAGTGTCAACTCTTCGCAAATCAAAGTCACATGCCCCCAACAGCTCTTCGGACTATTTCGATCACCTGGCCTTTTGCGGTCTAGGGGTTGGACATGGTTCGAACCCTCAAAGGGGTAACCAAGAAAAATAAATACCTACTGGTCAGGGTTGACAAGTTCACAAAATGGATAGAAGCAAAGCCTGTTAAATTGGCTAAATCCGGACCAGTGATTAAATTTATATCTAGCATAGTTGTCACATCCGTAGCATGATGTCCTAGAATAGCATGTGCTTGCATCATGTTTCATTCTATTGCATCAACATGAAATGTGGAACAAAAGAAACCCCAAGCTCACTTTGAATCAAAACAATTCAAATTTGGTGAAAATTCAACAAATCCAAAATGCCCACTAAAACTGTTCCCTATGTTTGGTAAATTTGGACATGGTTATAACAGGGATCATTTTAATTATTTGAACACCTAAAGCAATTTAGAAATAAATGATAAAGCCTCTAAAAATATTAGATAAAGCATTTATCATTGTTTTAGTTTTCAAATATCCTGAAACTTTAGGGAAAAGTTTGAAATATTCAAACTTCAATAGATAAAATATTTGGGATATTTTAAAATAACTTATGTGCTTGAAATTAAAACAACACAAATGACAGAAAATAGAAAACAAAATATAAAAAGGAAGGAAAAAGGAGGAAAGCCTTCCTGGGCCAGGGAAGAAGCGGGCCCAGCCCACTAGGGGCGAACCGGTCTGCTTCCACCTTTGGCTAGAAGGATGCCCGGCGCGTGGTCGCCACACGCCGGCCACCTCCTTCCTGCCTGGCTGCTGGCCTGGAGGGCTGGGAGGGTGCCAGCGCGAGGCCCTCGCCGTGGCCTCCTTCCCCTCTACCTCTCCTCCTGCGAGCTCTCCCTCTCGCTCTCTTTGTCCCCCTGCTCCGCCATAGCCGAGCTCTGCTCGAGCTCGCTGCCGTCGCGCTAGCCGCCCCCTCGCCTCGCTAAGTAGCCCCCAAGAACCGCCACTCCCCCACGTCCTCCCCGTGACCTTAGAAGAAACCAGGAGCCCCTCTACGCCGCGCCATCGCCGTTCCTCCCCGCCGGTGACCGGAGCTCCGCCCCGACATTCTGCCCCGTCCGGACCTCCTCCTACCTCGTCATCGCCTCTGTTGTCACCGTGGTGAGCCGCTGGTGCTCCTCCCCATCTCCCCCTTCTCTCCCGTGCCCCGTAGACGTCGCGCCCTTCTGGCCCGAGCTCCGGCCGCCGCTGCCCTCAACAGCAGTGTCGATCCCGACCACCCCAGCCTCTGGTTTGGGGCTACATCGACGCGCGGTCGAGCGTAGGCTCTCCCAGCGCTCTCCGCCGTCCATTTGGTCGCCGGAGAAGGGATTCCGACCCCCTCCGCCATCCCTGACGTCGCCGGCGGCTCAACGCCGGCGAGTCAACCTGTCTGACCGTCAGGGGTTTTACCCGTGGGACGCTGACAGGTGGGGCCGGGCCCTAGTAGTCAAATCTAAATTAAGAAAATTAATTAGTTAGTTTAATTAACCTAATCTGTCGCTGACATGTGGGCCCAGATCTGTTAATTAGTTAGGATTAGTTTTAATTAATCAGTTATTTGATTGATTCATTGACATGTGCTCCCCACATGTTAGGTTTGACTCTAGCCGGTCACCTGACCAGCTGACGTCACAGTGACGTCAGGCTGATGTCATTATTTCATTTTCTAGTTTAAAAATAATTCCAGCAATTATTCAAAACTTCAAAACTTCATATAAATTAATCTGTAAATCAGATGGAAATAATTTATATATGAAAATTTATCAGAAAAATCCAATGAATCCAATGGTGATATTGTCCTGTATGTTATAACAACTTAAGTAGGGGGACATGGTCATTTACTAATAGGGTTATATATGGAATTTGAAATTTAGAACAATTTTGAACTTATATTCAAATGCATTTCAAGTCAACATGAACACTAGTTGCATTAGCTCATCCATACATGCTATCATGCCATGATCATGCATCATATTGTCGCACTTGCGTGTGTCGATTGTTTCTTATCTTCATAGCGGTAGGCCCTGCTCCTAAGGATACCCCTGAGTATCCTGACGAAGGAGAGAAGCTTTTCGCTACCCAGCAAGGCAAGCAACCCCTTTGATCATTCTGATAACATCCTACTCTCTTGCTCTTGCTCTTGTTTATTGCATTAGGACAGTCGATCACATGTCACTCATACATGGTAGATGATCCTATTCTACTGCATAACCTGACATTGTCTGCTATGCTTTCTACACTTAGAGTTGGGTCAGGTCTGGTCTGCTTGTGCCATGATGTGCTTAGCTTACTTGCCTGCTATGCTTTCTACACTTAGAGTTGGGTCAGGTCTGATTCATCTGGGTGACGAACTGCTAAAGGTACTGATGAGGGGCTATGTAGGAGTACATAGCGGGTTGTCTCATTGGGACCGTTCTTAGGAACTGAGTTCCGTGTTTGTGATCCAAGACTAGTTACTACCACACGTTGGGATACTTAATTGACCCTCTCGACTTATCATTTGGTTAGTCCTTAGTCCATGAGTTGCAACTAGTTCCTGGTGTTTATAGCATACTGCAGGTCGTGAGTAGCACTGACCCCAGGTGTGGGTTACGACGCGGTAGGCAGTGGCACGGTGTACCAAGGGTCACCCGAATGGTGGGCTTGCGAACCCTACGCACATCGTTTGGGGCCGTAGCAGAAACTTCGGCCGGACTTCCGTGGGGGTTCAGCCTGGACTAGAGGTCTTATGCGATTGACGGTCGTGGCCGACTCCCTCGCTGGGCATCCGCTTGAAGGTTGCCGAGGTGCTTGGTTTATGAGCACGTAGCGATAAGTGGCGAGAGCGTGTGTGAAGAAGTACACCCCTGCAGGGTATGAAACTATTCGAATAGCCGCATCCTCGGATATGGACTACTTGGAGAACTTATGATGTTCATAGATAATCAAATGGATACTCATAAAAATATCAAGACAAGTGTGAGTACCGTGGATGGCACTCTCCCAGAAGGGGAAGTGAATCCATGGTGGTGTATTGTTGTGGAGTTAGTGGACTCGTGTGCGATATCTAAAATGTAAACAAAGAGTTAAAATTGAGTAGTGTAGGTTAGCCATGAGTCAAAGATGGCATTGCTGCATAAACTCCACCTCTCCCTTTGTTGATACATGAGCATGAATAAACTAGGTCTGTTTTAAAGACTTGCTGAGTATGTTTGTAATCACGTTTGCTTAATGAATGTTGCAGATGAGACCTAGGTCCCATTAGGTGGGTTCTTTCTAGACGTTGACGATGCCGAATAGCTGGTGTCCCAGCTACGACCTATGCCCTGTGGTGGGCTGTAGATAGTCAGGCCATGTGCCTTTTTATCATTTCATCTGTCTGTACTCAGACAGCTTATGCTTCCACTTGGTTTGCATGAACATGTTTGTATGACTTGAGTGTCGGGTCATGTGACCCCTATCTGTAAGAACATATTATGCATGGCTCATCTAAGCCTCTTAAATAAAAGTCATGTTGTTGTATAGTTATGTTGTGATGCCATGGTTGTATCTATGCATATTGGGCATGTCGTGCGTACGTGTGATGTGCAACGGTATGTATGGGATCCGACACCTAGTCGTGTGCCTTTAGACGTGAAACTGCCTCTTTGTGCTTCCACCGAACCATGGTAGCTTGCTACTGCTCTGGACACATTGATTGACCGGCATGTATCCTTCTTTGCTGTTGTGTCTGCCCCTTCGGGGAAATGTCTCGCGGTGTAATGGAGTCCCTATAGCCTGCTACGACTCGTCTACATGCAGTGATGGCATTCGTGTATCATGACGTAATGGAGTCCCTATAGCTTGCTATGACTCGTCTACACACGCTTGAGGCCGACACCTACATTGCTGGGTTATGTATGCCTATTTCCGTACGGATGTGCCGCTTGGGTTCTATGACTAGTTATGTCAGCCTGGGTTCTCTGTCGTTTGATTGGCAGCGACATGTTCACATACGTGAGCCAAAAGACGCAAACGGTCCCGGCTAAGGTAAGGCTGCAGCCATGGAACTTACCATGCGTGAGGCCGCAAAGTGATGTGATATGTTATAGTCTGGATTCTTATGACTTAGGATCGGGGTCCCGACAATAGTACATTGTTACGGTGTCGTTCATAGTATAATAACGGACAATGGAACCAATTTCACAACCCAAGAGGTCAAGGACTGGTGCGCAAAAATGGGCATAAAGCTTGATTATGCGTCGGTCTACAATCCTCAGACTAATAGACAGGTTGAGCGAGAAAACAATTCATTATGAGCAGCATCAAGCCACGTTTGGTTCAACCTCTTCATGAGTCCGACTGTCATTGGGTCGATAAACTCAACTCCGTTCTACGGGGCCTGCATACTACCCCGAACAGATCAACGGGTTATACACCGTTTTTATGGTCTATGTGGCAGAGGCAGTTCTCCCCTGCAACATTATCTAGGACGCACCAAGAGTGCACATGTACGAGGAAAAGGAGGCTGAGTTAGATCGGCAAGACGACTTAGACGCCCTGGAGGGGGAGCGGGACATAGCTCTGGCTCGATCCACTCTTTACCAATAGCAAGCTCGGCGGTACCAAAGTAGGGAGGTCATGGCAAAGGCATACAACATAGGAGAACTCGTCCTACGTCTCCCGGAGAAACAGAAGCACAAACTCAACCCCAAGTGGGAGGGTCCTTTCACCATTGACGCAGTGCTCGCAGGAGGGGCCCATCGTTTGCTAAACTCATTCGATAACCACCTTGAACCAAACCCATGGAACGTAGCTCGTCTACTCCCCTACACTTTTTTCCTTTTCGGTTATTTTTTTCCTTTTTAGAAATTACCTTTCCCACTTTGTTGTACGATAGGGACAACTTCTTTTCCTACCCTATGTTTGGCTGAACCAATCTTGTATCACGGATACTCGGCATACACCTTAAAGTGTTAAATGCGAACACAACACGTGGGAGCTTATTTTAGTAGCCACTATTTTAATTGTTCAGACTTATCGGGCGCGCGTGTTTCTTTTGTCTTGCTTTGGCCATTATATGCATCAATTCGAACTAAGACTTTGCCAAGCTGGGTTGCCTCGCTCCTGTGGTTACTCTCTATGTTCCCACTTGTTCAGCTAGAGAGTAAAGTGAGCACCTCTCCAATTGCTACTACCGAGTCCTCTGGACATGTACCTCACATGGGTGAAGCGTAAAGCTAGATATCTTACGTAGACAATTGGTCGGCTACGATGGAAACATCTTATACGGCCTTGGTTGCTACTTCTGTTGTTTGGGTCTCTTACTCCCAAGGGACACTTAGTCACGTACTCCAAGTATGCGGATTCCTATCTACGTTCTTCGTAGAACCCTAAAAAAAGGTATCGCTAGAGGTACTATTTTCATCAGAAGATGTCTCTTACGCTACGTCGTAATATGACATATCTTTCTATGTGCTTTATGTCTGTTTGCACCACATGGTAGGATTGCCTGGATCCCCGAATACAAGTTCGCTCTTTGGCGAAGGAATAACAAAAAGGAAGACTCCCGAGCTCTTCGCACGAGAGGGAGAAGCCGATGGCTAGTTAAGAAAAAGTTTACAACATGGATTGTTTTAAAAATATATATATATAAATTACATATGCGCCTACTGATGGAGATCATCGATTATTGTGTTGAGAGGGCAGTCTGCTTGTGAGAGGTGGGCGGCTAGCATCACTTGGTCATATAACAAGTGGGGTGGCACTTCTTTTCCATCTGATACCACGGGGCCAACCCACGCCATATGCTCAGGGTTAAGTCTGATAAAATGGGTATTAACCACTACCCAAGCCTCCCGTGCTCCTTCGCGGTAGGGCAAAGTCATCCACAGCTCAAACCTATCCCGAGCTCTTCTAAATCGATCCACAAGTGTGGCTAGCCCTTCAGGTGGCTGTTCGGTGGGCCATAATGCCTTCACCATACCCTTCTATGATTTTTGCACATGCTTGTGGAGAGACGTCAGCTCCTTCAGCAAGTCCCCTTGGTATGATTCGATCTGCTCATTAGGATGTCTGGTCAAGAGACCTGCACACAAGATAATAAGCACGATTACTCTCATTACCTACATCGGAAATACTTACTCATAGCGGAATTGTATTTATTGAACACGCCCCTCCGAAGCTTTCGATTCTCTTTTTGAGCTTGGAACAATTGAGTCTTTAAACTCTTTATTTAGTTGGCTTGCTTTTGTATAACAAGACAACTGGCTTGCTGCTGGGACTCCACATAACTTTGTGAATCCCGGGCTTCTTCCAGCTGCCTTTCCATATGTCCTATTGATTCGGCTGCTACACGGAATCCATATGTCAGGCATGATAATATAAAAAGATAATTAGTAAAATTATACTCACCATGGGCCTCTCGCATGAAACTCTTCACTTGTGCCAGTTCGTCCTTCACGGACTGTACTTCCTTGCGACTCTCCTTGAGAGCCTTGGCCAACTATTCGGATTGTTTCTTTGAGGCCTGCATCATCAAGTCAAACAGTATGGAGATCCTTAATTCATTTTTTATAAATAAAATTAAGGCTTAGGGCTACTAGGCTTACACAAGTATGCGGATTCTATAAAATCCGACCTCTTACCTGAATGTTGGTTGTTATCAGCTTCATAGCTTCGCCGAATCCACCTCGGGCGGCACCAAATTGTGCATCTGCCAAGCGTAAGGCACCCAACTCCTGGTCAGAGAAAATTGGATGTCTCATTACCTCCCATCGGTGCTGATGATGCATGGCACTCTCCACTTCTGATTTGGTGACGGATACTCCGTCGCCAGATTCAGCGGGTGCTGGACCGGCCAAGGGGGCTTCCGTAGCGGAAGCTGCATGGGTCACGGCTCGGGAGCTCCGGGCGTCTCCTGACATTTGGGCAGCCCCCTCGATAGGAGAAGATATGGGTGTTTCGCCTAGGTAAAAAACGAGCGGTTATGAAATTATGCTATGTACAACGATAAGGCGGATATCTGAACAATGTACCTTCAGGATGCGCGGACGGGTGGATTCATCCCCATGTCTAGCTCCTCCACACGGTCCTGGCCAGCCTCTGACTCGCCCGCGGCTTTGGCCGCTGATGCAAGGCATGCTGATCGGCAGTTCTTGGGGGCTGGGACCGGCACGTCTGGGCGCTCTTGGTAGCAGGCCTCTTGCGGGAGGAATTTTTCTTCTTACCCACAGACGGAATGGAGAATGACTCGGGGTAATCGACTATGATTGTCACCGGTGTCTAGACGATGCTGTCCTGGTAGTATACTCAGTTTTCGAAGTCGAGAAGGAGATTAAGGTCCTCGTTGAAGCTTGGATCATTATCACGTGCATGATTCTCGGGCTGAGGAGCTGGACAGTTAAGTCTCTCGATGAAGCTCCTCCATTCCTATTCATGTCAAAGCCTCGGTCAAATAGAATAGAGACTAAAGCCCCATACTATTTCATGATTGAAAGAGGAAGTTTTACCTGTTCGATGGGATTGTGGGCCGAATACCCTTCCTTGGTTGACCGCCGGATGAAGTCTTCTTGCTCTCATTTGCACAGGTTGGCAAGTGCGGCGGCTGACGCTGTTGGATTGGTAGGACCTAGTTTTTGGGAACGCATCGCATTGCTTGTCCCGTTGTATCGCCATAAGGGGTGCACCCTTTGTTGGAGGAGTTGCATGCGCTAGGAGATAGCGGCGCTCGTGACGTCAATCATGGTCAGCCGGTGATGGGCAAGCATCCACACTTGTGCAGAAGGGCGTTGCACTTCGGCGCTCTCCTCCTGAGATGAGCTCTTGGGTCGCTAGTTGTACCTCTTCTGTGGGAGGAGGTCGGAGTATTCGGGCAGACCTGTTCGAGTTGGCTCGAACAGGGGGACGTCTTCAATATAGAGCCATTCTGAAGTCCATTCTTCGGATTTTTTGGTGTTCCAGCCGAATACCCCATTCCTGCTATGCAACATACTTCGGCTCTGCCGACCTCTAAGATGTCCTTGCCCCGAGTTCGGGGGACGAGGCGGAAGTATTTCCTCCACAAATCGAAATGGGCTTCGCACCATACGAACATCTAGGAGAGGACGACAAAGCCTAAGATGTGTAGGATCGACCCGAGGTTAAGATTGTGGAGTTGAATCCCGTAGAACTCCAGTAACCCCCTCACGAATGGGTGGATTGGAAACCCAAGGCCCCGGAGGAGGAAGGGGACGAAGAAAACATGCTCCCTTGTTTGGATTAGGGAAGCGCTTGTCAAAGACCACGTCACCATAAGAAAGCATACATGCACGGGTTGCCACCAGGTATGATGATGGGACATATCCCTGGGCCTCCAGGTTACGGAGCCGTAGGAGAGTGATGGTGCAGCTGGTCCAGTCACCTGGGTGTTGTCCATAAGACCGTGCTGAGGAGCTGGGAGCGTTAGCCATGTTTTTCGTAGAAGCTTCCGCTTAGTGTTTTTGACGAGTGGGAGGACGAAGATGTGTTTCGAACCACGATTTTCTTTGATTAAATGGTTTGGTGCCTCCTTTGCTGCGGGGTGGGATTGTAAAAATTGCAGGCCACTCACCTCCTAATGGCGAACGAAAATTGAGGAACTTGTGCAGTTATTATAATGACCCGTGCCTGTGACACTTGGGATCTTACTGAAGACTGGTCAGATGATGAACAGAGAAGGATGAGGGACTCGCCTTACAAGCCGAATACGACGACGTGAAGGAATCAATCAAAGATAAATCAGCATTAAAGACCAGTCCGGGGGCTATTGAGGGAGTCCTGGATTAAGGGGTCCTCAGGTAGTCGACCCATTTTTTAGGGGCCGAATTGTATGGGCCGCAAGGAAGGCATCGAAGGATCAAGGACCATGTGCGGCATGATGTAAGCCTCATGGAGTCGAGACGTATTCTCCAAGTTATTAGCTGCAGTTAGGCAAGTTATCTCTTTGGCATGTGACCGACCATATGTGGGCCAAGGACACCCTAGGAATCTATATAAGTTGGAGGGTTTTAGGGGTTAGACACGGAACAACTCATCTGGGGTTAGATATACGATCTCTAGGTAGATCAACTCTATAACCCCTTACACCATCAATACAATCAAGAAGGATGTAGGGTATTACCTGTATTGGAGGGCCCAGACCAGGGTAAACTCGTGACCCCTTCGTCTGCTATTACTGTTGATCCCATTCTCACAATTCGGGGCTCCCTACCCAGGATCCGCCGGTTTTGACACCAACAATCATGGTCAAAGGGCTGCTTGCCTAGCTCCAGAAAGTCTTTCAGGTCTTCACAAGCTCCTCATCCAATCTGAGCACTTCATCTACTTCGGCAACCATCGCTGGAAACAACCGCAATAAGCACACAACAAGCAGAGAAATAAAAGTGCTCTATAAATAGGAGTTTTATTTTTCCAGGACACCTCTGGTCATGAGAAAAATAACCAAGGAGGTTTTGGTGGATGTGGGTCAAGTGGGAGTTTTGAATGGTGGAAATGAAGGAAATGATGATCCTATAAGATGTCCACATAAAATATTTTTGTAAAAATGAGTGGATGCACCCAAAAAATAGGGCACAAATGTAGAAACATTTGGCAAGTGGTTTCACTGGATTTGGATTTGAGATGAATTTCCCATGAATTTCCTAAGATGGCAATAATAAAAAAATGGGGATATTTATTTGATCTAGCACAATCAATGCATGGAAAAAATGTTAGCCATGGCCTGATAAATATGGCATGATATTTAGAGCACCTAGAAATTGGAATCACTTCATTTGGAGTTGATTTGGATGTTCTAGGAAATTTGCAAGTTGGTCATTCCATATTTCAAATTTCAATTTCAATTTGAAGAGTACAAAAACTTGTGGTCGAAAAATATGGAACTTGCACTGTTAAATAGATTGGAGTTTTAGAAAAATTCAGGAGTTGGAATCATGTCATTTGTAGTAATTCCTGTTTACCTCTGATTTTTGGAAGTTACTAATAAAAGAAAAAGGGAAAATGGTTATACCTAACGGGCTCAAAGCCAGTGGGCCGCGCGGCTCAACGAGGGGAGCCGCTACTGGGCTGGCCCAGTTGCTCAACTGTGTGGGAGGCTAAGGCCACGTCGACGACGCACTAAGGTAAAGCCATTTTCCCTGAGCGAAAACGACCCCAGGCGGAGCCCGCTTTCACTTAAATAGGGGGCTCGGCCACTCGATCGCTGACAGGCGGGGCTCGCCTGTCGGGTCCGTCTTCTCCCTCCCGCACGAGCTGAGGCCATAGAGCATGCAAGGCACAACCTCGGTCAGCGTCGTTTCGGCGGCTCGGGCCATCTCTGGCCAATCTCTGGCTGTCATAACAGTTAGGGGAGAGGCCCGCACCCGCCTGGGGGGTCCATTCCCAACGAGGAGCGTTGGGGAAGGCGGGGTCTTGGCGATGGCGGAGACCATATAGGGGGTGTAGCGACCCGACCTGAAAGGCCAAGTCTCCGATGTTTTCCGTACCATCCCAAGATCATGCTGGTACACACACGGTACATCAATGTATATATCAAAGGGAAATCACACAGCATTATATTAATCGCAATCTCATATAGAGTCCTTTATTACAATAAAAATTACAATAAAGTGGCTAAAGGCCAACTCATGAGAATATCTAAATCTTGCGGAAGCGTCGAAGGTAGATGAGTCCATCTGACTCCAAGGGCATCTCACTGAGCATAGAACGCGTCCTCACTCCTGGTCGGAAAAATACTCTGCAACATGATACGTTGCAGCCGTGTAGGTCAGCATATGGAATATGCCGGCAAAGTCACAAGAGAGGGGTGAAAATAATCAGCTAGTCTATATGCTTATATGGCAGGTGGTGGTGTAAGTTTTGCGTAAAGCCAAGTTTTTTCCTACATCGAAGGGGGTTAAGCAAAATATTACTAAGTTGGTTGATTAATGAGATGGTTCCACCAACCAATTCTCATACCCAAAATTATTAAATACCCACATCATCATATTATTTGTGTTGAGAGTTCCGGAAGTTCCAATTCCTTTGGCTCAAGTCGTCCATGACCGTGGACACGGCTAATCGATTAGGTTTGAAATACTCTGCAGAGTTTTGCACACGTTCCCCACAAGATTTGGTCGCCTCCGTTTGGTTTCTCGCACTTCAGGGTGTTTGAGAAACGGATGACCAAAACATGGTCTTCCAAGGGGTTTCCCTGCGACTTTGACGGTGCCCATCCTTTCCTACCGTTCTTCTACCTCTCGTAGCACCGCCTGTCCAGAGTTACCACGATATCCAACCAAGCCAGAGCCCATAATGACTTGTGGCTGTGCAGGTAAGCCTTGGGTCTTGAAGCACCCATCCATCCCTTTGTGCCTGGGTGGACCTTTCCGCGTGAATACTGGCCATCTCCAGCATCACCTAGGCTACCACTGGTTTCTCCAGGGCGCCGTTCAACCATCATCCACCCAGAGGTATGTTGAAAACTTGGAGTCTTGAAATCTTGCTCATTATGTAGGTCTTGAAATTATTAACTCTCTCAACTCCCATGAATCACACAACCAACCCCGTCTACTATTAGCATAGCAAAAGTAAAACAACGTTTCCCGGGGCCAATGTTGTCAAAGAGGGTTGAGAGGGGTATCTACCACATGATACTACTACAATGTAACCAAGTTTCCAACTAACCTATCTTGCATGCAACTGGGGAGATGGTAGAACTAATGCATATAAAACATGGGTAAAACATGATCAAAGTGACTTGCCTGATTGATGATCTTCGTACGTGAGTGACTCTAAGTAACAAGCTTCGCACTCCGGATAATCTAACGAAACAAACAATGCACTCAAATAAGCATACAACCATAATAAGTACTCATAACATTCAGCAAAGAAGTACTAAACAAACTATGCAAACAATGCTCAAAAGTCTCTAGCAAGTAAAACACACAAAGTTTTGTTTTCCAAAGGAGACGATGAAAACACTACTACATAATAAAACTATTTTGAAATAACAAAACAATTGTTGTCAGCAAGGAAACAATAGAATATTTTATTAATAAACAGAATAATCAATTTAAGCTTGTTGGGAAAAGTTTAGTGAAGTTTATACAAGTTTTGATAAACACTATATGAATCAACTATAGTTATATTAACAAAAGAATGAAAAACTAAACTTATAATTTGTTAACAAAACATGTTCTTGACAGAAAAATAATTTACTATTAAATCTGTCTTAGAAAACAGAAACAAAATATACAAAACTTTGTTTGAAAACAAACTATTACTAGTTAGTTGTTTTAGTCAAATTAAGCCTAATTGAAAAGAAATTTTGATTCCTATGTTAAATAAAATTAAACTAAGCAAATTTATATTTTTATTAACATTAAGTGAAAACACTAAATGTTTACTAACAGAACCTAATAAACAATAAAACCAAATTCTAAATCAAACTAATCAAAATTAAGTTTATAAAACTATAGTATAATAATAAACAGATTCTGTTTATAGCTAAAACACTATTAAAAATCATCCTAAAAATCCTCAAACTAAACATGGAGATATTCCTAACTAATACCAAACAGCAGCAAAAAGAATCATATCAAAATCTATTTTTAAACTCTAGTTATTCAGATTTGAAGATTTTGAGCAAATTTGATTAAATCCAAATTTTATAGTTCAAATTTGAAATCTAAAATTACAGGGTGAAACTACATGAAAAATGTGAGCTATTGCAAAAAGAATCAACTCAAAACACTAAACTGATTAAAAGATATAGCTAAAACAAATTTGGAATACATTCTGTTTTCTGAAAAACAAAACTGAAAAGAAAAACTAACGAACGGTCGACTAGGGTGACGTGGCGACCTGTGAGTGGCTGAGGTGGGTGTCCGAGCGGTGCTTCGGGCGGTCAACCGATCCTAAACAGAAAACAGTTCGGGAATAAGTGACTTCTAATCTGAGCCGTTGGGTTTGGATCGGAGGGAGGGAAATGCTCACGGTGTAAAGGTCGCCGGCGTGGGGAAACTCCGGCGAGTCCGGAAGTGGTGAACGTGACGGCGAGGCGTTCCGGTGGTCGGGGAGGACGGGGAAGTGGTCCGGGCGACGGCGACGGTTCTCCGGAGTCGATTGGTGGCGACGGCGAGGCGAATGGTGGTCGGGGTGGTGGCTACGGTCGACGGCGACTTCCGGTGGTGGTGGAACTCCGACGAGCAATCGACGGCGTCTCGGCGAGAGAGAGAAGGGGGCTCGGGGGGAAAATGGATGCGGGGCAGTGGGGCTCTTATATAGGCGCTCGGGGGGTGCGGGAAGGAGAGAGGGGAGAGATCCGGTGAGGGGGGGAGCGACCGACGTCGGGTCCGGCGCGCGCGGGGGAGGGAGAAGACGACCGTTCGAAGCAACGGTCGGTCGGGGGTGGGGTCCAGCGTCAGAGAGAGAGGGGGACGTTACTGCGCTCGGTCGGCCGACCGGTAACGGTTTCGGCTTTTAAAGCCGGTGGGCCGGCCCGTTTAATACCGGAAACGGTTACCGTTTCTTTTTAATAATTTCCAGAGACATTCAAAAACTTTTAAAGCGTTCAAATCGTCTCTAAATATAGGGGTATTATATATAAAAATTAACAGAATAAAAAATTCTATTTAATGAACATTTCTATTCTGTCATTTGAACACTTTAAAAAAAATATTATTTTCAGAAATTGCCTAATTGTTTTTAGATCCTTTTTTTGCAAATATTTTCAAAATAACCCCTGGTTATTTTGTTCAAATAATTCACCAATTAGACCCTGGTGTGGAGTGTCATGTTACTCCTCTCTTATTTTGAACATTTAACCAAAATTTCAAATAGGGGAAGCAACATAGGGAAAAGTAGAAAGGATTTTCAGAAAAATCAGAAATGGCATTTCAACTAACACATACAATCAAGCAATGGTGATGATAGATGCATAGCTATATTCATAACATTCCAAAATGGAATTTTGGGATGTTACAGGGGGGCCATGGGGATGGTCCTCAGTCGACGAGGAGGATGCATAAGGGCGCGGGAGGATCTTATAAAAACTCTGGGGGGCTGTGGTGATGCCATAAGGAGAGGAGGGGCTTGGGGATGCTCGAATTTGACCAGAGGCCGATGGGGGAAGCTTTGGCCGTTGATGGCGATGGACAGTTCGGGAGGGAAAAAGGAATAATCCACGAGGCTCAGGGGAGAGAGGGAGTGGCAAGGGAGCCAAGTTGGGGGGTTAGGGAAGGCCCTATATGGTCCGGTGCGAGTCCACCATGGACGACACCCATGGCCATGGCACAGCTTCGGCTAGAGTTCACGGGGGGACCTAGAGCATGTCAATGGTCTTCGTGGACACAGCCTACATCCAGGGAAGATGAGAGAGGGAGCCTGCGAGGACCAGGTCGTCGCGCGTGTGAGCACGCCAATAGGTGTGCTCGGGTGGCACCATGAGTGTGCGAGGAGAGGCTACAGAGGGGGAGAGAGGAGGGGACCGACCAACTGCCGTGTTGAGGACATTGAGGCGGTCTTGGGGGACATGCTGGCGAGGCCCGAGGTGGTCGGGGCCCTGGATTGGGGGCGGATCCCGTGCGGGGGCACACCATAGCATACTCCAGAACATGCATATTGCATGCCATGGCATGTCTCAGGTGATCTGGGCATGCCCACACTCCTAGGGAAAACCTTAGACATAGAACCTTAGCAGTAGCGCTGGATATACAACAGCGCTACTGCTAAATAGCAGTTACGCGCCTCTAGACCAAGCGCTATTGCTAATAGCTTACCAGTAGCGTGGCATTGAAAAAAGCGCTAGTACAAATAGTGCCCCACCGTTGTCGTGCTTGGTATAGCAGTAGCGCTGGTCCAAGAAATGTGATACAGGTACGTAACGTAGCAGTAGCGCGGGTTCGCTAAAAGTGCTACTGCTCTATTGACAAAACCCCGGCCGACGTGATCTTCTTCCTCCTCCACTTCTTTCCTATCCATCCACATTCCCCCATTTGACCGCCGCCTCCCTCTCTCCTTTTGACCGCCGCCGCCATCGCCATCGCCACTTCCCCTGAACCGCCACCGCCGCTATCGCACCATCCCCACTTCTCCCGACCGCCATTGCCATCGTCGCCATTGCCTCGTCACCGCCACCGTCCTGCCCACTCACTCGCCATCGCGCCCCATCCCTCCGCAGGTAGACACCACTCCTGTCACCGTCTCCATCACGCCATCGCAACTTCCCCCGAACCACCGCTATCGCCATCACGCCATCCCCACTTCCCCCAACCGCCACCACCGCCATCGCCATTGCCTCGATGCCGCCACCTTCACGCCCCCTCACTCGGTGTCGCGCCCCATGGCTCCACAGGTCGCCACCACTACCCAAAAATTAGTTTAGAGCAATTAGTTTAGAGCAAAAGGTTAGTTTAGTGGAAAAAAATAGTTTCGAGATATGAGAGTTATTTAAGGAAAGCCTCGATGGACCGAAAGTCACGCACGCATTAGGATCCAAGTGTGTCATAATTTTGAATCATGAACACAGGAGATGTCGTCGTCATCAGACGACAATAGGATCCAAGCATGTGAACTTTGTTGCAAAGATAAGGATCTTTGCAACCAGCGTGGGCTGCGAGATGGCAGGTTCTTCACCATGAAACTTTATGAGGACTTCGATATTCCTATGGTACGCAATGATGGCAAGTGTTTTTTCGTAATTAAGCATGACTTCTGTTTCTTTGCTTCAACGTGTAATTTATGTTTTATACAATTCGACTAGTTCATCCCCCTTCATGCAAGACGGTATTTCTTGCAGAGGCTTGGTTTCGAAGAGCACGATAGTTTAGGGACAAGGACAACCAACCTGAGGACTACACATGCTCACACATTTCTGGTGAAAGTAATGAATGCACTTAATAACACAAAAGACATGATACAGAGAAGGCACAGGCAAATTGAGGATGGTCCTGAATATGTGCTATGCAGATCTGGCTCTCTTGAGGACAAAAATCATCTGTTCTTCCAATGTAACTTCACTATTAGAGTTTGGAACAGAATGGCCTGCCAGGACTGATATGGTGAATATTGCAGTCCAAGCCAGACAGGAGTTTGATAAGCCTTTCTTTGTGGAAGTGGTTTTTCTAACTTGGTGGAATATCTGGATGGTCATAAATGATAAGATCTTCAGAAAGGTAAGACCATCTTTTGGCAGATGGAAGGCTGGATTCATTCGTGATATCTCCCCGATGGCACACAAGCTAAAATCAAGACACAACGAAGAACTTCTTCACTGGATTGCTTTCCTGCCACCTTCAGGATTCTTTTCTTTCGGTTTTCACTTGTACCTTACCTTAGTTTCCTTTCTTGTTTTTTTCCACTGCTTGTGGATTTGTGCATATGTCATTTTTTAATAAAATATTGTGGGGCCAAGCCCTACAGTTTCCATGGTGAAAAAATATGTTCACTAGTAAAGGGTGCTATGTCACTCATAATTTCGTGATATGAAGTAAAGGTATAGCATTGACACTAGCACCGAGGTCACACATGCCATCATAAGAATGATCTGCAATTTTAACTGAAACAATAGGCATGCCAACCATTGGTTTGTTTTTATCTAACCCAATCTGCTTGTTTCTAGGAGGTTTCACAATCCCAGCAGCTTCTCCACAAAAATAAATAACCTGGCCCTCAATGTTATTATCTGAAAGATCTTTAACAATGGCAACCTTAGGCTCAACATTTTTTGTTCAGAAGGTACAGGTGTCCTGACATGACTTTTATTAACCACGGTTGTAGTCTTAGCATGTTCCCTAATTCTAATAGGAAAAGGAGGTTTCTCAATGTAAGCACTAGGAACAATTGGATCAAAATGACTAACAATTATTTCTTCCTTCTTCATAATAATAGGTTCCTGTAATTGTTTTTCAATGGGAGGATGATATTTAAACAACTTCTTTTTGGGAAGATCCACATGAGTAGCAAATTATTCACAGAAAGTAGCTACTATTTCAGACTCATGACCACATTTATTGCGAAACTCATGGAAGATAGTAGTTTCCATAAAAGATTTAACACAATCAAAATTAAGTTTTATACCTGACTCTTTACATTCGTCAAGTTCCCAATCTTAAAAGTTGTGTTTAATTGTGTCCAGGAGATCCCATTTGAATTCAATAGTTTCATTCAGATATGAGCCAGAAGAAGAAGTATCCAATAGTAATCGATCATCATGAGAAAGCTGAGCATAATTTTTTTGTATAATCATTTCTCTTAAATACTCATGGTTCGGTCAAGTGTGCATCATACATGTCAGCCTCCCCCAAGATTGAGCGATGCTTTGTCCTTCAGGAGGCCATAGATTGTATATATAGTTCCAATCGTGGTGAACTAGATGCATTGGATAAAACTTCTGATGAAATTCCATCTTCAAGTGATTCCAGTCCCATCATTCAATATTTTCCTATAGCCTATACCACATTAATGCTTTCCCTCCAAAGTAAAGGGATACATTTCTTCTTAACTTTGCCCCTAGACAAACCTGCAAGCTGAAATAATCCACAAACATCATCGAGGAATATCAAATGGTAATCAGGGTGAGTCATACCATCATATATATTAACTAATATGTTTTAAAGCATAACCAAAGGAATCTCGTAGTAAATGTTTTCTATAGGTTAAGTAGGTTGAGGAACAAATTCCTCATTTTCTTTTCGGGGCGAAGATGCCCCGAACAAGCCACTCAAAGGGTGACCGTTCATAGTGACAAGCAATAGTAAATTTCAGCACCTATAGAAAATGTTTCCTTACCAATTTCCACTTACAAAAGTCTCTTAACTCCCCGACAATAGCGTCATAAAAGAGTCTTGATGACCCACAAGTATAGGGGATCAATCGTGGTCCTTTTGATAAGTAAGAGTGTCGAACCCAAGAGGAGCAGAAGGAAATGACAAGCGGTTTTCAACAAGATTTTCTATGCAAGTGTTGTGAGTAACAATTGTAGATAGTTTTGTAACAGGATAATTCATAAACAAGTAAAAAGTGACCATAGTAAGAAAGGTGCATAAAGGTATCCCAATCATTTTTGCAGCAAATGACATGCCTAAAAGTACTCTTATATTAAGCAAGTGCTCCCGAGGACACATGGGAATTTCTGTCTTGTTCATCATGTTGAGTTGATACGCGTTTGCTACTTTCATAATTTGATATGTGGGTGGACTGGTGCTAAGGTGTTGTCCTTACTTGATCTAACAACCTACTTATGATTACCCCCTCTCGCAAGCATCCGCAACCGTAACAGAAGAATTAAGGTAAACCTAACCACCGAATGAAACATGTGGATCAAAATCAGCCTGTTATGAAGTAATGCATAAAGTAGGGTTTATGTTCTATCACTCTCGCAACCCATCATCTACTTTTACAGCATAATGACTTACCTTAGGCCCATCTGATGGTGAATTGCCATGTATTCGATGTTCACATGACACCACTAAGAAAAGTAACAAGTTTACATATCATCAAAATATCGAACGCTTACCAACTTCACAAGATTACTTATAACAAGACTTCTCCCATGTCCTCAGGAACAATAGTAACTACTCACACATCATCACAATATTCAAGATCAGAGGTATAATATTGATGATTAAGGATCTGAACATAGTCTCTTCCACCAAGTAATCCAACAAGCATCAACTACAAGACGTAATCAACACAAGTAGCAACCCACATGTACCAATCTGAGGTTTTGGGACAAAGATTGAATACAAGATATGAACTAGGGTTTTAGATGGGATGGTGTTGCTGAAGATGTTGATGAATATTGGTCCTCCCACGAAGGAGGAAGCGTTGGCTGGCTAGGATCTCCCCATTCCTAAGAGGAATTTCCTTAGCAAAATATGATTGTCGAAGTACAAAAGGACCTCTGCTAAGTTTCCACCTCAAGATGGCAACGCTTCATCCCGAAAGGTTACTTATGATTTTTTTTTGGGTAAAACACACCATATAGGAGAAGGGGGCGTCGGAGGGCCAGCAAGGGGCCCACAAACCATCAGGGAGCGCCCTAGGTGGGGGGGGGGGCTCGCCCTGTTGGCTTGTGACCTACTGGTGGTACCCCTCTAGTATATTTTGGTTCGAGAAATTCTTAAATATTCCAAAATTATTCTCCTTGATGTTGTAGGTCATTTGGAGTCTAGTGAATTTTCTGACTTTTTCTTGGTTTTCCGGTTCAGAATTCCATTTTCTAGATATTTCCCTCTGTCACATCCCTAGCTAGATGTCATAGGACAACATGTGTGTGCATCATGTCTCAATTTTGCATCAACATGAAATAGGGGTTAAAAGTAACCCCATGCTCACATTGGAATCAAATTAATTCAATGTTTGTGAAAACTCAACAAATTCAAAATGCCCATACAAAATGTTCCCTATGTCTGATAATTATGGACATGTAAATATCAGGGGCCATTTTAAATATTTGAAACATTACAACAATTTAAATATAAATAACAAAGCTGGTGAAAAGGCCAAATAAAGCATTATCAGTATTTTAGATTTTAAAATATCCTGAAACTTCTCATAGCAGTTTGAAATATTCAAACTTCATTATATAAAATAATTGGGATATTTTGCAATAGTATTTGTATCTGAAAAGAAATAAAACAAATGTCAGATTTATAAAACAGAAAGTAAAAAAAAAAGGGAGGCAAACCTCCCTGGTAGCCCATCTGTGGCCCAGTCCACTAGGGGCAGGAGGGTCTTCTTCCTCCTTGCACCAGTGGACATGGCGTGTGGCTGGCGCGCGCATGCGGGCATTCCGCCGCGCCACCTGCCTAACTGGCCGTCCCTGGCCAGCGCGATGCCACGTATGACGTCGCAAGTGGCGTCCGGATCAAGCCGGCCTCGCTCTCTCCCTTTTCCCCTCGCTCCTCCCTCTCCTTCCTCTCGCCATGGCCGAGCTCCGCTCGAGCTCGGCGTCGCTGCCTGCCCAGCTAGAGCCCCTCGTCGTCGCCTCTGCTGGAACCGCGGTGAGCCGTTGGTGCTCCTCCCCTTCTCCCCTTTCTCTCTCGTGCCCCGTAGCCGTCGCGCCCTTCCTGCCCGGCCACCGCCGCCGCCAAGCTCGTCGTGGCCGTCGTCTCCGGCGACCCCAAGCCCCCTCTGTTGCTCCGTTGGATGCACGCGTGCGCGGGCTACCTCCTGGTGCACTCCGCATGCCAAATGGCCACCGGATGCAAAAGTCCAGCAAGTCGCCGCCGTGTTTTTGGTCGCCGCCGGCTGGCCTCAGGCGTGCTTACGTGGCAAGGCCATCAGGGCCTAATCGCCCTGTTAATTAGCCCCCAGCCATTGACCAGCAGGCCCTTGATGCGGGTCAAACTCTGGTCAGTGCGGGGATTAGTCCTGTGTCGCTGATGTGCGGGTCCTGCACGTCAGGTTTTGCCTGGACCGGTCAACGGACCTGCTGACGTTGTAGTGATGTCATGCTGATGCACTAATGCTTTTTCTGAATTTAAATAATTCAAAGAAATGTTTAAAACTTCAAAAATTCATATAAATTAATTTTTATCTCAGATGAAAACAATTTATATATGAAAATTTATCAGAAAATCCAATGAATCCAATGGTGCTACCATCATGCATGTTAGAGAAACCAAAGTAGATGAACATTGACATTTACTAATAGCTTAACATATGGAATATGAAATGGAGATTGATTTTGAACCTATATTCAAACTCATTTCAAATTAACTTGAACAATAGTTGCATTAGCCCATCCTTATATGCTACCATGTCATGATAATGCATCATATTGTTGCACTTGCGTGTATTGATTGTTATTTATCTGCATTGCAGTAGGCCCTGCTTCTAAGGATACCCCTGAGTATTCCAACGAAGGAGAGAACCTTCCCGCTACCCATCAAGGCAAGCAATCCCCTTTGATCAATCTGATAAAATCCCACTCTCTCGCTCCTACTCTTGTTTATTGCATTAGGACAAACATTCACTGGTTTGTCATACACGGTAGATGAACCTATTCTTTTGTCAACTCCCTCGCTGGGCTTCTGCTTGTAGGTTGCCGTGGTGCATGGTTTTAAAAGCACACGACGATAAGTGGCGAGAGCGTGTGTGAAGAAGTACACCCCTGCAGGGTATGAAACTATTCGAATAGCCACGTCATCGAATATGGACTACTTGGAAAGCTTATGTTGTTCATAGATAATCAAATGGATACTCAAAGAAATATCAAGACAAGTGTGAATATCATGGATGGTACTCTCCAGGGAGAGGGAAGTGAATCCATGGTGGTGTATTGTCATGGAGTTAGTGGACTCATGTGCGATATCTAAAATTTAAACAAAGAGTTAAAATTGTGTAGTGTTGGTTAGCCGTGAGTCAAAGCTGGCATTGATGCATAAACTCCACCACTCACCTTGTTGATACATGACCATGAATAGACTAGGCCTGTTTTAAAGACTTGCTGAGTATGTTTGTACTCACGTTTGCTTAATAAATGTTGCAGATGAGACCCAGGACCCATCAGGTGGGTTCTATCTAGAAGTCAACGATGCCGAATAGCTGGTGTCCCAGCTACAACCTTATGACCTGTGGCGGCTGTAGATATTCAGGCCATGTGCCTTTTTACCCTTTCATCTGTCTATACTCAGACAGCTTATGCTTCCGCTTGGTTTGTATGAACTTGTTTGTATGACTTGAGTGTCGGGTCAGGTGACCCCTATCTGTAAGAACATAATATGCAAGGCTCGTCTGAGCCCCTTGAATAAAAGTTGTTGTATTGTTATGTTGTGATGCCATGGTTGTATCTATGCATATCAGGCATGTCGTGCGTACGTGTGATGTGCAATGGTATGTATAGGATCCGACACCTAGTCATGTGCCCTTGGTAGTACTCTTTACGAGAAACTGCCTCTTTGTGCTTCCAACGAGCCATGGTAACTTGCTACTGCTCCGGACAGATTGATTGACCGGCATGTATCCTTCTGTGTTGTTGTGTTTGTCCCTTCGGGGAAATGTCTCGCAGTAATGGAGTCCCTATAGCCTGCTACGGCTCGTCTACATGCGGTGATGGCATTTATGTCTCATGACATAATGGAGTCCTTGTTGCGTGCTATGACTCGTCTACACATGCTTGAGGCCGACACCTGCATTATTGGGTTACGTATGCCTGTTTCCGTACGGATGTGCCACTTGGGTTCTATGACTAGTCATGTCGGCATGGGTTCTTTGTCGTTTGATTGCCAGTGACATGTTCACATACGTGAGCCAAAATACGCAAACGGTCCCGGGCAAGGTAAGGTTGCAGCCGTGGAGCTTACCGTGCGTGAGGCCGCAACATGATGTGATATGTTACAGTCTGGATTCATATGACTTAGGATCAGGGTCCCGACAGCGTTGGTATCAGAGCCTGACTGACTGTAGGACTACCAAGCCAAACCAGTCGAAGTTGAGTCCGGAAACACTATAGAAAAGTAGGGGAATTGATTGTGGAAGGGAACGTAAGGCTCTTTTTACTCCTCTTCCCAAGTTATTCTATGCTGAGTCTTTCTCATGCTTTCTACGGGTATAAGAACTAGGCTTCTCATCTATTGCTCAAGATGAGGAGTTACTAACCATGGACTATTAGCTAGCTTGTTTGCAAGTGAATGTCGGTACTTGAGTGTTGTTGGTGTGACAAACATATGGAGAAGAGATTTGAGTCTAGAAAGTCGAGTGGTTATGCTTTCCAATCCTTTACAGTTGTCACAAAATCATTTTTGAGCAATTACAGCCGTTATGCTGTCCAATTTCTGCTAGAGTCTCTAATGTCTTGCATCATTCTCTATTTCAGATGCCCCCTCGTCCTTCCCGTCAGGTGGTCCGTCTGACCAGGTGCATCGATGTACCGGGTCACACGGCCATGTTGATTAGAGTTATGATGGAGGTTGGCTACCGTTGGTACCCAGAGTACATAGTGGAGGAACAGTACCGAGATTTCAACCAGAGCCAGTATCTGTGCACTGTTAAGATATATCCTTCATATCCTGGAGCTGTAGAGCCGCTTCACTAGACTTATGGATTAGGTGTCACCATAGACATGGCAGTTTAGGAGGCCACCTACACCATGCTGACTATCATGAGGTTTCACCATGGTCTGCTTCAGAACCTAGAGTTCTGTTATGTTCCTGCTTCCATGGGAGGAAAGGATAGCTATCTTAGTGTAGCCTACTATGATCATTCCCATGAGGACCCTAGGCTGTGGGTGACAGCTCAGTTGTTGGAGAACAGGGATCGTGATGCACATGCACTTCGGATGGAGCTTTATGCTACCCGTGCACGTCTTTGGACAGCCCTGACGCAGTTGGCACGTGTCGTGCAGACAAGCTACGGAGATTTGGAGATGCTAAACCCATCGCGGACTCATCTGCCAGCACGTGTAGACTGGCCCGATGTTGGAGGCATCACCCCTCTTCGAGTACCGCTGTTGCCGCCAACAAGGGGACCAAGTCCACATCCGTGTCCTTACGGTTTCTACGCATCACGGGCTAGAGTGTTTCCAGATCCTTAGGTTCAGCTCCAGGGTCATGGGGGTAACCTGTATGAGGCATTCTACGGCGATGCTTGAGTACGTGGATGTTAGTACTAGTATGGTAGTAGTTGTATCGCCACAGTCCTGCGTGTCTTGTGGGATATGACTCAGGTTGAGAGTTTGCTCCGTAGGTGTAGATAGATAATGTATAGGAAGCTTGTAATGCCTCTGATGAGTTGTGTCATCTCTCCGTGGTTTGTATTTCAGCTTGGGCTTGTACTGAACTATGTCATGGTGTGTATGAATCATGGTGTTCATACGGCAGTTGTTATTACCAAGTTGTTTGGGTGTTTACCCTGCATGCCTTGTTGTCCAGTACATTCCTTATCTCATGTCTTAGAGTTGATGTCCTCTATGGCTAAGCCATGGTTTTTTCCCTAGGATGCTGGAAATGAGGAATAACCACGTGCCTGCCCCTGAGCAGGGCAAGGGAAGCCAGCCAAGGCAAGAGAACCTGCCACATGCGCCCTCTTTGGAAGAAGTAATGCTAGAAGCTAAGAGGAATAAAAGGGAGACCAACAGGCAGCTGGAACGAATTGAGCAGAACACAACGCGTGGTCCCCGCAATGATCACAAAGATGGTGTGTCCCTCGGTGATTTTATCAAGCTGTGCCCACCTAAGTATCATCATTCGGTCGACCCACTCGATGCGGATGATTGGCTGACCAGCATTTTCCGTAAGATCCGAGCTGCCAATGTATCCGAGGCGAACAAGGCGACCTTTGCTACCTACTTTCTGGAAGGACCTGCCAATCTGTGGTGGGAAAATTACGGGGCCATGCGTCCCGCAGACCCCGCAATAGGTTGGGCAGAATTCTGCGCGACATTTCGTACCCATCACATCTCAAAGGGGCTGATGGATCACACGAGAGAGGAATTTTGTGCTTTCACCCAGGGCAGACTATCTGTCGATGCCTATAGCCATGAGTTCGGCAATCTCGCTCACTATTGTGAGAGCCTAGCTTAATAGGAATGATAGACTCCTCATATCAAAAAGGAATTCCTTCTTTTTCGGGAGCCCATTCGAAAAGAACTCCAAAGTTAAGTGTGCTTTGCTTGGAGCGATTCTAGGATGTGTGACCGATCGGGAAGTTGCTCCCGGGTGTGCATGAGTGAGGAGAAAGTGCGCAGGAAAGACTAGTGTTGGTGTGTAGGGCCAGTCTAGATCCCGCCAGGCGTAACGGTGTGTTACAATTGGTATCAGAGCTGACCCTTGTAGTTACATGGACATGCGTGGGTCAGGTGCGTGGGCTTGTGACGCATGGTGCGTGTGGCCCGTCGTGGCAAACGGCATGGCACATGTGTCGGACTGGACGCGCATACATGTGCCAAGAGGGAACGTTCCTCATGGGCCGACGAGGACGTCGATTCCTTTGAGTGTGTATTTGAGAGCTTGGCTTAATAGGAATGATAGACTACTCATATCAACAAGGAATTCCTTTATTTTCGGGAGCCCATTCGAAAAGAACTCCAAAGTTAAGCATGCTTGGCTTGGAGCGATTCTAGGATGGGTGACCGATCAGGAAGTTGCTCCTGGGTGCGCATGAGTGAGGACAAAGTGCACAGGAAAGACTAGTGTTGGTCTCTGGGGCTAGTCTAGATCCCGCCAGGCATAACAGGGTGTTACAGCTATGCTCCGGAGGAAGTTTCAACTGATGCTAAGAAAAAGGCTAGGTTCCGCAAGGGACTTAATCCCGAGCTTCGTCGAGATCTGTGCCTGCATGAGTGCACATCCTTTCGGGCTCTTGTCAACATGGCTATCAATGCCGAGTCTAGACAGACTGACTATGAATCCACGAGGAAGCACAACCGTGACCTCAGCCCCGCATCTGGCTCGCGCTCCAACAAACGCCAGGTGTGGGTGGCCAACACAGCTCTACAGCCAAGATACACCGCGAGGTCATCCTTCCAGGCGCCTCGCCCAACTCAGCCCAGCCCTCTAGCCAGTCCATTTGGAGGAACCAAGACACTACTCCCGTGAGTGTCCTCAGAACAATGCCAAGCTGGCTGGACATGGGAAGCCAGGAAAAGCCTTCTATGTGAAGCCAACTACTGCTCGTGGATGTGTGAATTATGTTTCTGCTGAGGAAGCTCTTGAGGACCCTGATGTTATCCTAGGTATGCTCCTTGTCAATAGCCATTCAACATCTGTTCTATTCGATATTGGGGCATCTCATTCTTTCATCCCAGAAAGTTGTGCACAGTTACATAACATGTCGTTTTGTGATATGCCTACTCCTTTAGTAGTTCAGACTCCTGGTTCAAAGTGGCAAACTTCTAGAGTGAGCCATGATAATGCGATTCTTGTTGATAGACTAGTCTTCCTAGCATCTTTGATAGACCTCAACTCTTCGGACATCAATATCATTCTAGGCATGGATTGGATGAAAGCCCACTATGCTAAGATTGATACTCATACTAGGAATGTTCAACTTACACATCCATCGGGTGAGATAGTTAATGTCTCCACTCGAACAGCCAAGTGCCAACTCTAGTCCCTCAATGCTAGCCCTCTTCCACAATTAGAAGATATTCTGGTAGTCCGTGACTTTCTGGATGTCTTTCCAAAAGAATTGCCAGGAATTCCACCTGTCAGAGATGTTGAGTTTGTGATAGAGCTCATTCCAGGGACTGTCCCAATAGCCAGAAGACCCTATAAGATGGCACCCTTAGAACTAGCTGAACTTAAGATCCAACTCGATGAGGCTTTGAAGAAAGTTTTCATCCGTCCTAGTTCTTCTCCTTGGGCTTGTACCGTCCTCTTTGTCAAGAAGAAGGATGGATCGGATCATATGGTTGTGGATTATCGGCCAGTGAATCTGGTCACCATAAAGAACAAGTATCCGCTCCCCAGGATCAACGATTTGTATGATCAACTCGCTGGATCCTCTATCCTTTCCAAAATGGATTTGAGCTTGGGATACAAGCAAATCAGAATTAGAAACGAGCACATTCCACAAACGGCTTTTGTTACTTGTTATGGCCAATACGAGTACACAGTCATGTCCTTCGGTTTAACCAATGCCCCAGCCACCTTCTCTCGCTTGATGAATTCGATCTTCATGTAGTATTTGGATAAATTTGTCATGGTTTACCTCGACGATATACTCATCTACTCAAAGAACGAACAGGAACATGCCGAGCATCTAAGGCTGGTATTGATGAAACTTCGAGAGCACTGTCTGTATGCCAAATTCTCCAAGTGTGTATTTTGGTTGCCAAAAGTGACCTATCTAGGCCACATGATCTCTGGTAAAGGTATTCCTATCAATCCCAAGAGAGTTCAGGCCGTCCTTGATTGGACTCAACCTGAATCGGTTAAGTAAGTTTGGAGTTTCCTTGGCTTAGCGATCTATTGTCGCTGCTTTGTCGAGAATTTCCCCAAGGTTGCGAAACCCCTGACTGAACTCCTCAAGAAAGATAAAAAGTTCGAGTGGACTCCACAACGCGAGCACAGTTTTCAGGAGTTGAAAAGACAACTGACCTTTGCTCCCGTTCTGGTGCCACCAGATTTCTCTAAGGACTTTGTTATCTATTGAGATGCCTTGCGACAAGGACCAGGTTGCATTCTCATGCAAGATCGACATGTAATTGCATACGCATCTCGACAGTTGCGTCCACATGAGGATAATTATCCAACACATGATCTTGAGCTTGGAGCTCACGTCCATGCACTGAAAATCTGGCGACATTACCTTCTGGGTAATTGTTGCGAAATTTACATTGATCACCAAAGTCTGAAATATATTTTCACCCATTCGGATTTGAATCTCAGGCAAAGACGGTGGGTTGAGTTGATTACAGATAATGACTTAGGGATAACTTACACCCCGGGGAAAGCCAATGTTGTGGCTGATGCACTAAGTTGTAAGTCTTATTGTAACAACCTGATGTTACAACAAGGTTAACCACTTCTCCATGAGGAATTTCGGAAGTTAAACGTTGACATTGTTCCTCCAGGATTCCTTTCCAACCTTGTGGCGAAAATTACACTTACGGATCAAATTATAGAAGCCTAGAAGCATGATGTCGGGATATCTCGGATCAAGAAAAACATTAAGAAGGGTAATGTTAGGTGCTTCTCGGAAGATGATCGAGGTGTTGTCTTCTTTGAGAACCGCTTGGTGATTCCAAAGAAGCAACATCTAGAACAGTTGATCCTTAAGGAGGCTCATGATTCTCCTCTCACAATTCATCCGGGTAGTACCAAGATGTATCAGGACCTATGCCAGAGGTTCTGGTGGACTAGGATGAAGAGAGAAATTGCCCAGTTCGTTGCTAATTGCGACGTTTGTCGTCGCGTGAAAGTAGAACATCAAAGGCCTGCTGCCACCCTTCAACCTTTAGCTATTCCTGAATGGAAATTGGATAAGGTCCGTATGGATTTCATTACCGGATTTCTCAGGACCAAGAGAGGGAATAATGCTATCTTTGTGGTCATTGACCGCCTTTCCAAAATTGCTCATTTTCTTACTGTTCGGGAGAGTATAACCGCTAGTCAGCTAGCGGAGTTATATGTTTCCCGAATAGTTTCTCTTCATGTTGTTCCTTCGGAGATTAACTCAGACCGCGGAATTATCTTTACTTCCCGATTTTGGGAAAGTTTTCAAACCGCAATGGGGACTTATCTATCCTTTAGCACTCCTTTCCACCTGCAATCAAGTGGTCAAGTTGAGCGAGTCAATAAAATCCTCGAAGACATGCTCTGAGCTTGTTTTATATCCTTCGGTATGAATTGGGAGAAATGTGTTCCATTTGCCAATTTGCTTATAACAACAGTTATCAATCAAGCTTGGGCAAAGCCCCTTTTGAAGTTCTCTATGGACGAAGGTGTCGAACACCTCTTAACTGGTCAGAAACGGGAGAGAGGCAACTATTTGGCCTGGATATGATCCAGGATGCAGGGGAGCAAGTTTGCATTATTCGAGAAAAGTTGAAAACAACCCAGTCTCGTCAAAAGAGCCAATATGATCGCCATCATAAGGCTGTGATCTACGAAGTTGACGAGAAGGCTTACCTTCGGGTTGCACCTCTGAAGGGTACCCATCAATTCGGTATCAAGGGCAAGTTGGCCCCTCGTTAAATGAGGAGAGGTTGCCTACCAATTGGAACTTCCGTCGCGTCTTTCCAAGGTTCATGATGTCTTCCACGTATCGCAACTCAGGCGTTGCTTCTCGGACCCTGTCCGTGAAGTAGACCACAAAGCGCTTGATCTATAATATAACCTTACATATCGAGAATAACTCGGCGTCGGAACATCAAGTTTCTCATGGTTCAGTGGTCACACCATTCCGAAAAGGGGGCCACATGGGAAAGAGAAGATCGTCTTCGACTAGAGTACCCCGCGCTCTTCCCGACGACTTCAAAATCTCGGGACGAGATTCTTTTGAGTGGGGGTGAGTTGTCACATCCCTAGCTAGATGTCATAGGACAACATGTGTGTGCATCATGTTTCAATTTTGCATCAACATGATATGGGGGTTAAAAGTAACCCCAAGCTCACATTGGAATCAAATTAATTCAAATTTTGTGAAAACTCAACAAATTCAAAATGCCCATACAAAATGTTCCCTATGTCTAATAATTATGGACATGTAAATATTAGTGGCTATTTTAAATATTTGAACCATTATTGAAATTTAAAAATAAATAACAAAGCTGCTGAAAAGGCCAAATAAAGCATTATCATTATTTTAGACTTTATAATATCCTGAAACTTTTCATATCGGTTTGAAGTATTGAAACAGAATTATATAAAGTAATTGGGATATTTTATAATAGCATTTGTATCTGAAAAGAAATAAAACAAATGTCAGATTTATAAAATAGAAAGTAAAGAAAATAAAAAAAAGAGGGAGGCAAACCTCCCTGGAAGCCCATCTGCGGCCCAGCCCACTGGGGGCAGGAGGGTCTTCTTCCTCTTGGCGCTAGTGGACATGGCATGTGGCCGGCACACGCGTGCGGGCGTGCCGCCACGCCACCTGTCTGCCTGGTCGTCCCTGGCCAATGGGACGCCACAGATGACCTCACGAGAGGCGTCCGGATCGAGCCGACCTTGCTCTCTCCCTTTTCCCCTCACTCCTCCCTCTCCTTCCTCTCGCCATGGCCGAGTTCCGCTCGAGCTTGCCGTCGCTGCCCGCCTAGCTAGAGCCGCTCGCTGTCGCCTCTGCTGGAACTGTGGTGAGTCGCTGGTGCTCCTCCCCTTCTCCCCTTTCTCTCCCATGCCTCATAGCCGTCGCGCCCTTCCTGCCCGAGCCGCCGCCGCCGCAAAGCTCGTCGTGGCCGTCATCTCCGGCGACCCCGAGCCCCCTTTGTTGCTCCGTTGGATGCGCGTGTGCGCGGGCTACCTCTTGGTGCCCTCTGCGTGCCAAATGGCCACCGGATGCGCAAGTCCGGAGTGCTGACATGGCAAGGCTATCAGGGGCTAATCCAGGCACTAACCAGCGGGCCCCAGATGCGGGTCAACCCTGGTTAGTGTAGGGATTAGTCATGTGTCGCTGATGTGCGGGCCTCGCACGTCAGGTTTGACCTGGACCGGTCAGCTGACCTGCTGACATCATAGTGATGTCATGCTGATGCAGTAAAGCTTTTTCTGAATTTAAATAATTCCAGGAAATGTTTAAAACTTCAAAAATTCATATAAATTAATCTGTAACTGAGATGAAAATAATTTATATATGAAAATTTATCTGATAAATCCAATGAATCGAATGGTGCTATTACCATGCATGTTAGAGCAAGCTATGTAGATGAACATTGACATTTACTAATAGGCTAATATATAGAATATGAAATGAAGAACGACTTTGAACCTATATTCAAACTCACTTCAAATTAACTTGGACAATAGTTGCATTAGCTCATCCATACATGCTGCCATGTCATGATCATGCATCATATTGTTGCACTTGTGTGTATTGATTGCTATTTATCTGCATTGCGGTAGGCCCTGCTTCTGAGGGTACCTCCGAGTATTCCAACAAAGGAGAGAACCTTCCTACTGCCCAGCTAGGCAAGCAACCCCCTTTGATCATTCCGATAACATCCCACTCTCTTGCTCCTGATCTTGTTTATTGCATTAGGACAAATGTTCACTTGTCTGTCATACACGGTAGATGAACATATTCTTTTGCATGACCTGTCATTGTCACAGTAAAGAGCTAAACCTTGCAACCTAGCATACATGGTAGATCCTTGTGCCATGATTTGCTTAGCTTAGTTTGCTTGCTATGCTTGCTATGCTTAGAGTTGTGTCAGGACTGATTCATCTAGTGATGAACTAGGGTGAAACAATGTTGATCTGATGTGATAAGCTTATGATGAACCCGATTTGGTAAAGGTAGAGATGAGAGGCTATGTAGGAGTACATAGCGGGTTGTCTCATTGGGACCATTCCTAGGAACTGAATTCCGTGTTTGTGATCCGAGACTAAATACTACCACATGGTGGGCCCTGAAATATGACCCCACTCGACTTATCAGTCGCTTAGTCCTTAGTCTAGGAATTTCAAGTAGTTTCTGGTGTTTATAGCATGTTGGAGGCCGTGCGTAGCGCTGACCCTAGGGGAGGGTTAGGACACGGTAGGCAGTGGCACGGTGTATCAAGGGTCACCCGAATGGTGGGCTTGGGAACCCTACGCACATCGTTTGGGGCCGTAGCGGAAACTTCAGGCTGGACTTCCATGCGGGTTCAGTCTCAAATAGACGATAGCCTAGACTAGAGGTCTTGTGTGATTGACGGTCATGGCTGACTCCCTCGCTGGGCTTCCGCTTGAAGGTTGCCGAGGAGCATGGTTTTATGAGCACACATCGATAAGTGGTGAGAGCGTGTGTGAAGAAGTACACCCTTGCAGGGTATGAAACTATTCGAATAGCCGTGTCCTCGGATATGGACTACTTGGAAAGCTTATGTTGTTAATAGATAATCAAATGGATACTCATAAAAATATCAAGACAAGTGTGAGTACCATGGATGGCACTCTCCCACGAGAGGGAAGTGAATCCATAGTGGTGTATTTTCATGGAGTTAGTGGACTCGTGTGCGAAATATAAAATTTAAACAAAGAGTTAAAATTGTGTAGTGTAGGTTAGCCATGAGTCAAAGCTGGCATTGCTGCATAAACTCCACCACTCCCCTTGTTGATACATGAGCATGAATAGACTAGGTCTGTTCTAAAGACTTGTCGAGTATGTTTGTACTCACGTTTGCTTAATAAATGTTGCAGATGAGATCCAGGACCCATCAGGTGGGTTCTATCTAGATGTCGACGATGCCGAATAGCTGGTGTCCCAGCTACGACCTTATGCCCTGTGGTGGCTTGTAGATAGTCAGGCCATGTGCCTTCTTACCCTTTCATCTATTTGTACTCAGACAGCTTTATGCTTCTGCTTGGTTTGTATGAACTTGTTTGTATGAGCCTCTTATGCAAGGCTCATCTGAGCCTCTTAAATAAAAGTTGTGTTGTCGTATGGTTATGTCGTGATGCCATAGTTGTATCTATGCATATCGGACCTGTCGTGCGTACATGTGACGTGCAACGGTATGTATGGGATCCGACACCTAGTTGTGTGCCTTTAGTAGTACTCTTTATGGGAAATTGCCTCTTTGTTCTTCCATCGAGCCATGGTAGCTTGCTACTGCGCAGGACACATTGATTGACCGACATGTATCCTTCTTTGCTGCTGTGTCTGTCCCTTCGGGGAAATGTCTCGCAGTGTAATGGAGTCCCTATAGCCTGCTACGACTCGTCTACGTGCAGTGATGACATTTATGTCCCACGACGTAATGGAGTCCTTGTAGCCTGCTACGACTCGTCTACGTGCAATGATGGCATTTATGTCTCATGTCATAATGGAGTCCTTATAGCTTGCTATGACTCGTCTACACGCGCTTGAGGCCGACACCTGCATTGTTGGGTTACGTATGCCTATTTCCGTATGGATGTGTCACTTGGGTTCTATGACTAGTCATGTCGACCCGGGTTCTCTGTCGTTTGATTGCCAGCGACATGTTCACATACGTGAGCCAAAAGACACAAACGGTGCCGTCTATGGTAAGGCTGCATCCGTGGAGCTTACCGTGCGTGAGGCCGCAAAGTGATGTGATATGTTACAGTATGTATTCATATGATTTAGGATCGGGGGCCCGACAGCTGGATGAGTTCCAAGCAAGATACGATGGCCGACTCCACAATAGAGGCCAAATACATTGCGGCTTGGGAAGCCGCAAAAGAATGTGTTTAGATTCGGAAGTTCCTGGAAGATGTTGGTGTGCTCCCGGGATGGTCAAAACCATTGGACCTTTATTGTGATAATTCAGATGCAATCGCATAGGCCAAGGAGCCGAGACAACACCACAAGACTAGGCACATTGACCAAAAATATCACTTGATATGAAAGCTCGTAGAGAAAGGTGATACCAATTTATGCAAGATTCATACAGATGCAAATGTTGCACATCCGTTGACTAAGCCTCTTCCACAACCCAAGCACGAGGGTCATGTTAGTGCTATGGGCATTCGATGTCTACTTGATTGACTCTAGTGAAACTGGGAGACTGTTCGAGATATGCCCTGGAGGCAATCATGTGTGATGATATTTCCTATGTGTTTTTGAATAAAGATGGTCCTTGGACATTATCATTGATGTGTATTAAGAAGTACGTGACTTGTTTCTGATATTATGCATTGTATGATAATTGTCCTAAATGGTCCCTAGTGCAAAAGGGTTGTCTAGACGCACAACTAACCAGACTAGCATATGATACTGTGGATGGTTCGGTCTCACTAACCATGTAGCATTGGATGCTATCTGGATAATATGGACTCAGAAAGGTCTGGTCGGATTCGACATAGTCGGATCCGAGTCGAGATAAGGTCTAAGTTGGATAGACCCAACTACCAGACGCAGCCATAGGTCATCTGTGAGTCTCTAGGTACAACATATGTTCTATGTCCTAAGACCTGAGCTGGTCTATGTACTCGGGATGGTGACAGACTTGCTTTGGGCGACCAAACGCTACTCCGTGACTGGGTAGTTACAAAGCTAGGTTTCGGGATTGTCCAGACCCATGCTATGAGACATGGTCGAGCAAGATGGGATTTGCCCCTCCGATTAGGAGAGATATACTCTAGGTCCCTCGGGTGATCCGACCAGTATAAGCATGGCCATGCGATGAGGATTATGAGATAATCCGAATGTTGGTCGGATTTATCGGAACAAGAAAGAGGTCGTGCTGCAACTAGGATGACCATATCGCCTTGTGCACGACAACATATATCATTTGGCAAAGGGAATAGAAGTGTGAAGTACAGGTTCTCCTAACCAGCTTCATCGGACGCTTGGAGTCGGCACGTCTTTCTAGAAGCCGCTACTGACTGGTCGAGTCGGATGTCATCTGACTTGCGATCAAGTGGATGAGAACCTAAAGGGTTGCATGCTTAAGGGAAGGAACAAGTGGGCTTTAGGATCCGTGGAGATGCGACACACCCATCCGGTTGATTGCTTTGGTGCCGTCATTAGGGCTTTGCATGAGTTGCCACTAGCCACCTCCACTCGCTGTTGCCGACCGTTTGATTGGATCTAGGAGTCCGCCGCATGGATGTTCCTCCTGCACGTGCGGATACTGTTAGAGGCGATGCACTTGCGCCACTCAGGCGAACCTGTACGTGCGATCCGGCGACCGGCTATTCGAGGGGGATCGGAATGGCTGTTCGAGGGAGATCGGACGAGGAGGAGACGAACCACATGAACGCGCTACCCCAACTCTACTTCGGCTGCACCGCACTGCGTGTCTAGAGATAACAATCTGTGATCCATCTCCGTAGCATGTTATTGGTTGTTCTGCACGTAGGAAATTTTAGTTCACATGTGTTGCACCTATGGTAGAACCCAACAATGGAGCATAATCCTTGGGAAAAACGAGTCAGACTTAGAGTCATCCGCCTAGGGTTGGGGTGAGCCGGCAGAGGATGGTCTCTATAGCTAACATGATCCGGTTGGACCTGTCTGGCTGCTACTCGTCAGGCGGCGTTTGCACGACAAGTTCCTTACACCCCATGGTTCTGCCAACCGGACAGTCAGGCGTCGGTCTTTGGTAGGGTAGGGGTAGGAAAGGGTTGCTAGCTCACACTACTTGTCCGCCTCAGAGAACAGTCGGCGAGCCCTTGGGCCAGGGAGCCGATTACCATGTGCCTTGCTTAAAAAATGTCAAGCCTCTGATGGAATTGACAAGGGGCGTGCCCTGAGTGCCTGCTTGGGGCCCCTGTTGTATTCGTTAAGTTCCAACAGAAGGGAAGATACATACATACACAGGTTTTTTCTTAGCAGTAGAATGGTCGAAGGAGTGTTGCGTTCCATGGACTCTCCGTAAAAATCCTTGCCAAAGGCGTCCCTTTTGCGCTTCTACGACTTCTGGGCATCTATCAGGTAGTAGGCATTGTTGTGCAGCGCCTTACTGACGATGAACGGGCCTTCCCATGGGGAAGACAGCTTGTGTTGACCGGCGATTTGCTAGACCCGTCTGACCACCAGGTCTCCTTTGCGGAAGGAGAGTGGACGATCTGCTTGTTGTGGTAGTGCTGGAGCTTCTGCTGGTAGATGGCCGTTCAGCTTAGGGCCAGCTCGCATGCTTCTTTGAGTAGGTCGATGCCGTCTTCTATTGCCTCCTTTCTGTCCTTCTCCATATACAGGGTGACCTGAGGCGAGTCGAACTTGATGTCCGTGGGGATGATCGCCTCGGACCCGTATACAAGAAAGAAAGGGGTGTAGCCGGTCGACCAGTTGGGCATGGTCCTTAGGCTCCAAAGGACAGTTGGCAGCTCATCGATCCAGTAGCCCTCTGACCGTACAAGGGGTGCCATGAGATGGGGCTTGAGGCCGGCCAAGCTCAGGTTGTTTTCCCTTTGTTCCAAGCCGTTTGACTATGGGTGGGCCACCGATGCGAGGTCGAGGCAGATGCCCTCCTGGGAGCAGAAACGCGCCATTTCTCCCTTGGCGAAGTTCATGTCATTGTTAGTGATGATGCTGTGGGGAACGCCGTAGCGGACCGTGGTGTCCTTGATGAACCCGACGGTTGTGGGGTTGTTGTGACAGCCCAAGTGCTGCCCCTACCTTTTATGGACATGTAACCTACGTGGACCCATGTGTCATGTGTTGTATGATATGAGTTTGCTCCTTTGCCATGCCATTGTCTCATGCATCATGCATCATGTCATTTCATCATCATGTCATGCATAATATAAATGTGGTGTGCTTCCATGTGACCTTGTTGTGATGTTGTGAGTGGTCTTGTGGATGAGTGTGCATGTGTGGGCATCAACTCGTCCCCTGTCTCTTATTTTCAAAACCAATACCTAAAACCTTTTATTATTTTGTCTTTCTTCAATAGAATTAACTTGCTCAATAAATCTGTTAAAAATGTTCAAGATGTAGGGAATATTATTTTAAGTTTATGTGTGTTGCTCTCTGTGATGTTTGGGCTTTGGGCTCATGAGGTTTTGTTATTCACAGGTGCTGTTTATATTTAAAAAGTATTTAATTTCTTTGTCCGAAAAATCATCTCTTCATTTTATTTAAATAGGGCATAATTCCTTTTATGTTGAAATATTTTTGTTATGGCAAAACCCCTTTTCCTTTTACTCTGGGGATTATCTTGTTTTTTGCTAGTTGATAAATAGGAACTCTGTGGTTGTTTTTCCAGCGAGAGAGACGCTGGGAGTTCGGCCTTCTCACTCCCTCGTGGCCCAACTAACCAGTGAACCTAGCCGAGCCACTCTCCCTGACGGACACCTGCTTCCGTCGTCTCCTTCAGGTTCAGTGACCGTTGCCTGAGAGAGAGATCGCGAGAGAGCTGACAACGGTGCCGTGAGTGGCTCACGGACGTCGAGGCCACCCCTTTAAAAGGGCGTGAATCCCTAGGGTTTTCCCCCTCTCCCTCCTCACCGCCGCCGCTTCTTCCTCCTCCTCCTTGTTCTCCCTTCTTCTTCTTCTTTTCCCTTGGGTTCAGAGAAAGTGAGCGGGTTCAAGGAGTCGTCGCCGGTCTTCCTCGTCGTCGTCTTTGCGTCTCTGGTGGCCCTCCTCCGCACCTGGCATGTCAAGGAGCTTGGGGATCATCACCACAACCCATTCCCTTTGCTAGGAGGGGCCGAGCTTCCATCCTCGATGGCCTCGTCCTCACTGGAGCTGCGGGCAGGGTGCTCTTGTGCCGATTCTTTCTCTGCTTCGGGACAGCTCTGTCCCCCTTCTTCCTCCTCTTCGCCACGATCAGAGCCATCATCGACCTCCCCTCAGTGAGCCACCGCATCCCTAATCCGTAGTATGGCTAGTTTCGGTCGCCGTTGCTCTGCACCTCACCACCGTTCTCCCAAGGCATGGCCTTGAGGGCCTTGCTTCCGCCCCCTCGTCGTGAGACGAGCAGGGGAGCGGTTCCCCATAGGTTGCGTAGCCCTCGCAGGAGTTTCCCTCATCAGAGAGACCCCTCTATCGGCAGATTTCATCGCCGTCATGTTCCTCTGTCCGCCGTTGTCATTTCTTTAGTTTCGTCAACACCCGCAGGCGTATTAGTAGTTAAGCAGCGATGCCTCCCCTTGTTCAGTGGCCGTGTTGTAGCGCAGTGGTAGCACGCTCGGGATCGACTGAGAGGTCGCGGGATTGAATCCCGGTTCCCCCCTTTTGCTCCTTTTTTCATTGGATTGGTGTGTTGTGTGTGCTCGGATCCAGTGTGCAGCGCCCGATCCCGTGTGTTGTGTTGCGTGTGCGGATCCCGTGCGGCTGTGTGCCGGATCTGGTGTGGCTATGTAGTGTGTGTGTGTGTGTGCTTGTGTGTGGTGTGTATGTGAGTGGATCTAGTGTGGCTACCAGATCCAGAGGTGTGTGTGTCTATGTATAGTTGTGTGTGTGTGGTGTGGTGTGGGTGACAAGTCGGCCCAGGCCCCACTTGTCAGCCACTAGGGGGCCCTGGTGTGTATGCCAGGTGGCCCCCCTGCTAATTGTTGTTTTTATTTTATCATTTTAGTGTTTAATTGTTATAAATAGGTTAATTACTATTTCTGGTAAATTTCCAAATCTGGACATGACATATATGCACATGAGCATTTCTACTAAGTTTTCACTTATAGGAATTGATGGCATGTTTCTAACTAGTGATTTGCCATGTTGCTCCATGTAAACATATGAGTATGATACATAATTTTGGGGTAGAATCACCCCAAGGAATTCATTGGTGTAACTTGTTTGGTCATTTCAGCAAGTTTGACAAAATGTCATTTTGTCTCAAAGTGCCATTTTTATTTTTTTATATTTAATCCATGCATGCTTTGATAATTGTGCCTACATGAAAATGGTAGCTTTTGATGAGTAGTATGCCATGGTATTTATTTTTGTCATGTTAAACTTGCATACAAGTGGGAACCATGCTCTAAAGTAGCCACTAAAATGTTGTGGTTTTCAAACATGCCAATTATTTCTATGTCTGAGAATCTGTTAATATTTTTATGCCATGAAGAGTGGATGCTACCAAGTGATATATTGTGAATTAGCTCAAGCTCAGTGCTAATGATTTGAGGTGGATGTTGCCCTCTACCATCCTGTTAGTTGTCATGCTATCAGGTGGTCTATATCACCATTAGTTTCTGCTGTCAACTTGCTATCAGCTTAACTCAGATTTCAGAAAACTGTTATTTTCTCTAAGACCTTAAAATATGTTTCATCATGCCAACTTGTGAGCTTCATGCTTATTGATGTGTGCCTCCATTGGAGATTGTGTAGTTGGATAATTTGATATGCATGCCATGTAGTTTCTGTCAATGCCTTGTTTGTGGTTGGAGACTTCTTGTAGCTCTAGTTATTGGCTGTGAAAGTTGCTATGTTGCTGTTTTGTGGCAGATTGTTTGTTTTAGTGTTTTGTGACTGCTTGATCTTTGAATCCATTGTGGTTGGTTTTTCATGGCCTAACCAGTGGCTACCTTGGAATGCCAAGGAATATCCCATGGCCTTCTTTGTCTGGTGTTTTGCCTTCGTAACTTATCGTGAGCGTAGCGTGAGAACCATAACTCTGTTTCCTACGTTCTACATATGCATTTGTGTCGATTTTGCATGAAGCATCCATATTTGCCATGATGATGCATGTTTAAATGACTTAACATGAGGTTCTATCCAGAATTGTAATCAACTAAACTAATGCATGTGGAACATGACTAGTTTAGTATTGCCAGGTTAAATACTTCAAATGAATCTTGCATCATCTTGTTTGTGCATTGCACCTTGGTTGGATGTTTATTGTTGTTGTTTATCTTGGGTAGACACGAGTGTTGAAACTGAGTACAAGGATCTAGGAGAGTTCCACTACGAGGACCCCACTCTTCGTCCCTTTGAAGAACCAACACGCAAGATGATCGTACCCGGATCCCGACACTATTTGTGCTTTGCTAGATGTCTCGCTCTTATCGTTACATGTGCGTTACCTACCACTTGAATGTCAAGCCTCCTACATTTCCATGATAGCCTCTAACCCCTCCACATCCTAGCAAACCTTGTTTGGCTAAGTTAGCGTTGCTCAGCCCCTCTTATAGCTTTCTTAGTTGCATGTGGAGGTTGTATCCATGTGATAACATGGATTTGACATATCATAATATTATCTGCTATTTAATTTAATGGATATATATCTCGGTATGGTGGAAGGCTTGGCCTTTTGCTCGGTGTTTTGTTCCACTTTTACCGCCATAATTTCTTGTTACTAATGTTATGTTTCCATATTTTGCGCTCCTAACATGCTCGGGGTTGTTATGGGGACCCCCTTGATTATTCGGTTGAGATTAAAACTTGTCTGGCAAGACCCAACATTGGTACTATTTGCTTAACAACTTAATAAAATTGCATAGGGCTTTGCAACCCCGTGGATAACTAATCAACTCCTGGGCTAGTGCTCCTCATGATTGTTGGTCCAAGCCACTTGTGGGGCCACCTCGTGGGGAAGCTCGGGGGATTTCTACCAGGACACCGTATGTACTGCTCATCTGGTAGTGCCTCGAGACAGAGATACGCGCGACTCCTATTGGGATCTGGCCTGCCGGGTGGTCTTGCTGGACTTGTTTTACCTTTCTCGAGTGGCTTGCGTGTGGGACAGTGACTTTCTTCAGGCTATCTCCGGGTGTTGGAATTCCTTTGGAGTTGCCTAGGATGATCATGAGATCCGTTGTCGAGGTTATTCCCACAAAGCGTGGTTAATTTATGATGGACTAGTTGGAGCACCCCTGTAGGGTTAAAACTTCCGGAAAGCCGTGCTCGCGGTTATGTGGCAACCTGGATATTTTTTAACACCCAGTTATAGTTAACTTGATGTAAACTCTAATAAAATGCACCAACTATGTGAGTAACCATGATCGTCTCTGCTCGTGAATACGTACCGAGAGAGAACACAGTGGGGTTATGATTGACGTATGTAGGTGTTTAGGATCTCTTAGAGGTCATTCTAGTTCTCGATCGTTTATCATAGGCCACATATTTACTTTCATGATACGTACGATTAGCCACCATAAATGCTTAGTGTTGCTACAAACTAAACACATACTCGATTCCAACCTATAAGCTTGAATAGTCTCGGTACCCGGGCGCGAGATTGATGAGTCCCTGTGGCTCACAGATTCCTACAACAATCCAGGTCCAGGTACAGATGAGATCGTGCCAGATGATGTGACGCAGCTCCAGTGGGTGTATGATCAGGAGCGTGGCAGGATGTACGTCACTTATCCTGACGAGTAGAGTGGCTATGGTCGAGATATTTGGGCTAGCAAGCCAGTGTCAGCATCACTTTATCGTTTGATTTCGTCCGTACACACACCCTGCCTTTGTATTGATGTTTGAATAAATTGTGTAGAATTGTAAGTTAGCATGTGGTGAGTGTAAGCCAACTCATATACTCTTCTGTTCCTAAATGTATGTAATGATACTGTACTTGTGAACAGTAAGATGCACCTCTATCCCTATCGAGACCCTCGTGTCTTAATATGGATAGGCACGCATCTTGGGCGTGACAAGTTGGTATTCAGAGCCATACGACCATAGGAGCCCTTTGCTTGATCGAATTTGGCCGAGTCGAGTCTAGTAAAAACTATTTTGAGTCTAGTTATACTGGAGAGTAGGTTTCTTTTTACTCCTCCTCTATGCTCTGGTGAGGTATTCGACTTAGGAATGTTGATTCTACTCCTCTTCTTGCTCAAATTTTTTTTAGGATCACGCGGGTATTTTGGAGTCTATATGATACCGATGTGACAGAGTTTGGTGTTGGTGCCTCATGTCTGACTTGCTTTCTTCCGGGGAGTCGAGCTCCAAGGGATTTTGGCACATCGTTATCATTGAGCTTCCTTAGTATCTCAGGACGGCGAGTGTTCGGAATTACTTCAATTCTTGTCGTGGTGAGATAAGGTCGGAGTCACCCAGTATTGGGGAGGCGTCCAGGGTACCACCATGATTAGTATCATTGTGCATTTGAGGATTCGAGTTACATGGATTTGCGAAAGCTTCTGGTTATGTGTTGAAGGATGGATACAATTGGGGTGTAGGTTTGCTAGTAGTGTGAGATATTTCCTCCTTGTATTCCCACATTGAATTGCATAACCAGAAAGTTTTCGGAAGTTCTTAGGTGGGAACTCATGTAGTTATCTAGGATCATCTTCTTCAGATGTATGAGGGCATATACATTTGTTCTGAGCAACATTAGCTCAATACTTTTGTGTTATTGCAAGTGGCTTCTAATATCTGATGATGTTATCGCAAAACGAAGAAGGCATTCTTACTAATTTTTCAGTAGGAAGGTTGTTTGTGTTATTCGTTCAATTTCTTTCACGCATTTGATTCAGCTTTTGAATTCATCTTATCAATGAGGCGCTGATGTTTTTGTCCATCTCCAGGATGGCTCCAACAACTCGCACGACTGCGGGCTGTGGTGAGGAGCAATCTAATGTTCCACCACCCCCGCCTGCACCTCCTCCTCTAGAAGCTTGGCAAGCTATGATGGACGCAACCAATGCGAATACTCAGATGTTGCTCAGGCTGTTGCAAGAAAGAGATCAGGGTCAGCAAGGCTTTCAAGGGAATTTCAAGAATCAACCTCAGTTTGCGACGCTCAACCAGTTCCTTGCCAACCAGCACAAGTCTTTCACCTGTTGTGAGCAGCCTTTTCATGTTGATGATTGGATCCGTGACATGAGTAAGCATTTTGAGTGAAGTAATGTCAGACCAGAGGACTTTGTTAGATTCGCATCGTTCCAACTCAAGGGTCAGGTAGGAGACTAGTGGCAGCAATACAAGGATTCCAGGGGCGATCGTGTTGTTACTTGGGACAATTTTGTCGTGACTTCAGGGCCCATTACATTCCGACAAGCTTTGTCGAGGAGATGCATGAGAAGTTCAGGCACCTGAAGCAGGGAAGCAAGTCTATCTATCAGTACAACATCGAGTTCTTGAATCTAGCCCGCTTTGCTAAGTAAGATGTTCCAGATGACAAGGCCATGATCTATCAGTTCACAGGTGGTCTCAAGGATGAGCTTCTGCCAGGTCTAGTCCTTCAAGAGCCTCGTGAGTTTGATCAGTTCTACAATATGGCTTTGAAGGTCCAGGCAACTCATCTCAAGTTAGATAACTCAAGGGAGCGTTCAAGGGATTCATATTCTTCTTCTTCCAGCTCTTAGATGGTTCCTAAGCAGTAGAAATATTGGGTGCCTAATCCTTCTCCATTTTGTCCTGCTCAGTAGAAGAAGCAGTTCGGTGGGTGTGGTTCTTCCCACCCACCAAACCCAGGATACTAGAAGAGACCCCAGGCGCCAAAGTCAGCTTTTGTTCCTCCTCAAGGAAACTTTCTTCCGCTATCTAAGGTTACTTGTCACAAGTGTGGTCAGAAGGGTCACTACTCAAACAAGTGCAACCAGTGGCGTCTTCTGCCTCCTCCTCCAGTCAAGCCTCGAGGCAATGCAATGGTGAAGCATAATCCCAAGTCTGCAAGGGTGAACATGGTGAATGCAGGTGAAGCAAAGCAGTCTCATGATGTGATTATGGGTAATCTCTGAGTCAACTCTATTCCTGCTGAAGTCCTGTTTGGTACTGGTGCATCACATTCCTTCATATCTAGGCCATTTGTTGCTAAGCATGATTTTGTGACTGAGGAAACCCTTAGACCCCTAAAAATTATTTCTCTCGGGATGCAAATGACTTCTCGTGTGATGGTTCGGGATGCTTCTATCAAGATGGGCAATTATTCTTTTCTGGCTTCTCCAATTGTTCTCGGTAATTCCGATATTGATCTCATTCTGGGCATGGACTTCCTAGCTATGAATAAGGCTTATGTTGATTGTCATGTTGATTGTTAAGCAAAAGAAGTGAACCTGATTCATCCTTCAAAAGATGTGATTATTTTCGCAGCTCACGATGACACAATCCGTCTCTTTGCTCTTAATGAGAAGGGTGAAATCTCGGCTATTTCTGAAAGTCCTGTGTTTTGTGAGTATGAAGATGTCTTTCCATAAGAATTTCTAGGAATGCCTCAGCACCGGCTAGTCGAGTTCGTGATTGACCTCGAGCCCGGAACTGAACCGATTTGCAAGCGCCCTTATAAACTTGGCCCCGAAGAGCTCAAAGAGTTGAAGAAGCAGCTAGATGAACAAGAACGTGTGGGTCTGATCAGACCAAGTTCGTCTCCATGGGGTTGTGGTGTTTTGTTTGTCAAGAAGAAGGATGGCATGGACCGTCTTTGTGTAGTTTCGGTCCATTGAACAAGAAGACAATCAGAAACAATTAGCCACTCCCCAACATCAATGAGTTGTTTGAATAACTGAAAGGTGTCAACGTTTTCTCGAAGCTTGATCTTCGTATGGGATATCACCAGATTCGCATTCGCAAAGAAGATATTCCAAAGACCTCTTTTAGGATGAGTTTTGGCTCTTATGAGTACACCGTCATGTCGTTTGGTCTTGCAAATGCTCCTCCAACCTTCTCAAGAATGATGAACTTCATATTCTCTCCTTTCAAGAATGAGTTCGTCTTGGTCTATTCGGATGATGTCCATTTGTTCTCCAAGACAGAAGAAGAGCATGCAGAGCATCTCAGGATTGTGCTTGACAAGCTAAGAGACGATTCTATGCCAAGTTTTCCATGTGTGAGTTTTGGCTGAATGAAGTGGTGTACCTTGGGAATGTGATCTCTACCGAGGTCATTAAAGTGCACCCTGAGAAAGTTGAGGCAATCTGTGGGGACCACGAATCATAAGTCGTGATCACCGAATGCACGTGTACAGTGATCCCAAAGATCAATGCTCAGTGAACACACAGAAGCTAAATAACAAGAGTTTTACATCCACACTTAACGTCTTACACAAATAAAGACCATGAGGGTCTTAGTCTTGCATAGATAGGGCCACACGGGCTAGACACTTAAAATAGAACAAGCAACGGAAATCTTGGTCAAAAGCGTGAACCCATGACATCGTCCTTAACCTACAGGCATTCTGACTGGGAAGCATCCTAGTTCGCATGCTCGTCCTCAACAAAATCTTCAACATACTCTTGTTCTTCCATGCCTGGAAAATTAAATAACTAGTGGCAAGCCAATGAGTACTTTGAATGTACTCGCAAGCAATCCAAGTTGTGGAACAAGGAAACAATGATGCATGATATAGCACTAAGTAGGTAAGTTTGCGGAAAGCTAATTTTGTTTGCAAATGACATGATCAAGTAACTAGTAAGCATGCATCAAAGGGTAACAAATGTCCATGTGAACAAGTGACATACATCACCATAAGTAGGGGTAGAACATCTGATGTTCATTCATCATGCTAAGCCATCGGACTTAGTTTAATTCCCTTGCTAAGTCATCAGACTCAGCTCATGTGACCTGTTGTCACCATCACAACCATTCTCACACCAAGTTTCACGAAAACATCTGGACGTAGTTCAAGCAGCACACCCAACTCCTTGACCGTTGACATGGCTATTTGATTAGTTTTACACTCTACCAAGGTTGCACACTTTACCCACAAGACCCGGGGAACTTCCGTGTCATCCACGACTCGCGGTATATAACATACCCGAGGTAAGCACCCGAACAATGCCTTTCCCATGGTGATACTAAACAAAGATTCCACTCGTTGGTGCCATCCCTCGTGATATACATCACTCGTATCATCCATGAGGGCACGCAACGGTGTGCCCTGTGCCTGTAAAGACAGCGCATGACCTTCCTCTCTGGGATGACCCTATCTCAAGAGTGACCACTTCACTCTTGCCACTAGTAATGCGGGCTCCTTGCTAGTGCCAACCATGGTAATCAACAATGTCCCATCTCATAAGGGGTATCATGGTTGCGCATGTAAGGTTGGGACGTCAACAAATCTTAAATCTTATCCATTTTCGAAAACACAATCTCAACTTGCTCCGGCACACCACTTCTTCCTCAAGTTGTCACCGATCTTCTTGTCGTCTCCCTCGGGCATTAGTGGCACCCGACGGGTTTTTTGAAAAGTCTTTGAAATCATTTATTTCCTCTCATTACTATGCATAAATCTCGATCCCACTTGCGTAGCATCAACTGGCATCGTAACTACACCCACCCGCACAACCCTCATAAGGTGGTAGGGTCATGCACGATGCAAGTGTCAATGGAATGGTACGGAGGCATCCCACCGAAAGCGGAACACCACATCACATGATCAATTATGATGAAAGTAAAGTGTTATATGATATGCAATAAAATGGTTTCTTATCATGGTCAAAGGGATGCTTTCCTGGGTTATCAAAGTCTTCGAGGTCTTCACCCGCTTCTCGTCCACTTCGAGCATTTCATCTACTGCGTCAACTATCGCCGGAAGCAACCGCAATAAGCAACACAACAAGGAGAGAAATAAAAGTGCTCTATAATTAGAAGTTTTCTTGGACACCTTGGGTCACAAGAAAAAGAATCAGGAAGGTTTCATTGGATGTGGATCAAGGAGAAATTTATGAATGGTGGGAATGATGGAAATGATATTCCTTTAAGTTGTCAACAGAAAATATTTTTATAAAAATGAGTGGATAGACCCAATAATTCAGGCATGATTCTAGAAGGTTTGAGAAATTGGTTTCACTGGATTTGGAGTTGGGATGATTTTCTTATAAATTTGCAAATTGGTTCATATATGAATAAATAGCTCAATTATTTGGATGGCAGAGAGGCACCATGAAAAATGTTCCCTAATTAGGGCATGAACTTAGACACACATAGGAACTTGAATCACTCCATTTGGAGCAATAATGGATGATCTATAGATTTTACAAAGTGGTCCTAATAGTTCAAATTTGAATTTAAATTTGAACATGACAGGAATATGTGGAGAAAAAATAATGAAAGTGTCATCATTAAATAGGTGGCATTTTTAGGAGGATGTAGAAATTTCAATCATCAAAATTGGGGGTCATATGAATTTCCTATGTATTTTACACGCTCTACAGAAATAAATAATTCAAAAAGGAAAAAGGCTTATACCTGTGCGCTTATTTAGCGCACACGACGCAGAATAGGCAGACGGGCCGGCCCACTTGCCTAGCCGCGCGGGAGGCCGGCGACGTCGAAGGCGCCTTCCCACAGGGCGATTCCACCGCAGGAAAACAAAGACGACGGGAGCCGTGTCCACTTAACTGGCTGGGCCCGACCCTCTGGTCACTGACAGGAGGGCCCCGCTCGTCAGGTTCATCCTCCACCTCCCGCTCGAATAGAGCAGGGCAGGGGTGGAGGCTCGAGCGCTCGCCGGTGCTGGCCCCAGCGGACCCTATTCCCTACGGCGATGGCTCGGCCACCGGAGGGCTCGACATGAGGTCTCGCATCCGCCTGGCTGCCTCATCTTCGCAAAGGTGCACCAGGGAGGGGAGACCTCGTCCGTGGCAGAGATCGGTGATGGGCGGCAGAGGCAGCAGCGCCCCAGCCAACTACAGAGATGAGAGAGGAGCGGGGAGGAGCGCAGAGGCGGAGGAGGGTCCTGGAGAGGCTTAGGGAAGCAAGGGGAGCCGTTGCGGCCGGATTTCGAGTGGACCTGCCAGTGGGGCTTTGGCAATGGAGGGGAAGGGGAGCTCGGGAGGAGAATGGGGAGGTCCGGGCAGTCCACGGGGGAGGGAGGGAGCGAAGGGAGGCAGCAGATGCCGAGGTGCGGGCTTAAGTAGCCCTGTCGAGGCGCACTGTGGATGGAGTCCATGGGCGACGCTCGGGCATGCCTGACAGGGGAGAGAGGAGAGCCAGGGAGGAGGGGGAAATGTGCCTTGCATGTCCCGAACGTCGAGGCTGACCGTCTGGCGAGGGGGGCGCCCGAGGCGGTCCAGGCCATGCATTGGGCGGCGGCTACAGTGCGGTCGGCACTGTAGCACGCTTTGGAGTGCGACCATTCCATGCCATGTCATCGCCTTTGGCAGTTTCTGTGCGTCCACCTATGTCTAGGGCATCTAGGAGGGTATAGGCAAGGCGTAGGAGTCCCTAGATGCTTTGGGGAGCAAAACGATGGGGAGAGAGGTTTAGGGAAAGGGAAAAACTAGCTATCCAGGAGGGATTCTTGGGATTTTTACCCCCCAATAATAGAGCCATGAACCTAAAGTAGCTATTGGACGTAGAAGGGTATGAGGGCAAGGTGTGGTAAAATTTTTAGGTCAAGGAGAATGGTAGAAGGGGCCCAAACAACAAGTTAGGTAAATGAGCAAAAGGTGTTTGATGCAAGTTTGAGATGGCAAAGTGATTCTCATCACTATGAAAATTAACAGGACTTGATAACAGGTATAAGTGAGGTTGATCACAAAATTTGAACTCATTTAAAGAAGGTTGCCAATGCAAACTTGGTAAACCCTAGATATGGGCAGAAATGCATTTTCCTAGATCTAGCTATGCAAATCCATTCCCCTTGATGCAACACTTGATGTGGTGACATATTTTTGGGACTATAACATGCACAAAAAGTTTGGGACCAAATAGGGAAACTTTATAATGTAGGAATTTCCAAATCTTGAAATCAGCAAAAAGAGGTTTGAGGGGATTTGGACAGGTTAAACTATTGTAGTTCATGCACCACTTGGTGTGTCTGCATTATTGGAGGATTAGAACATGTCCAAAATTTTTGGTAACAATAGGGGACAATTGGCAATGTAGAGTTGCTCAAATTTGGATCTAGACAGAGAGGGTTTTGAAGATATTTTGGTGAACCAAAACAATTGGGACTGAGATAAAACTTGGCAAGATGAACACATATATCATATGTGACATTCTAGAATTTTCCTGGATTTATTTGAGAAGATTTCTTACAGAAATATTTCAAAATCTTAAAATAGGCAGAAACGGATTTGAAGGGTTTTCTCCAATATTTTGAATATGACCATGTGTTGAAACTCTTATATATGGACAATGTATGTCCACTGAGTTTTCCTAAATTTTCCCAAATATTTTTAAAGTATTTAAATAATTTGTCCCTATAAAAGATCATTTCTGGTCTTAAGAAAAAGCCTTTTTTATAAAATATGAAAATTATCTTTTAAAATAATATCTTGTGGTTTTTTGAAGTTATATATATAGTAGGTTCCAAATAAAGCATTTGGGGAAAAAGGATCCACCCAATTTGAGGACTTGTACTACAAGTCTCAAATCAATGGTTTTGAGAACCTAATTTAAATAAATGCTTTTTGGTCAAAATGATATTTTGTAAAAAATAGTTTTAAGTCCTATACACATGGCATGATCATTGGACAATAGTTCTAGGTCATGGAAAAGAGTTTTGAGAGTAGGAGGGATTTTATGAATATAGAGCACTAGCAAGCAATCAGACTATCAGCAATCAAGTCAAGCATATCAAGAACACAAAAGTTTTAATTTGTCCTGATTTTTGAGTGATGATATCTTAGTCATGAGGCAAATTATAGGGTGTGACAGACCCACCCCCTTAGAAGAATCTAGTCCCCGAGATTCCGAGTCTAGGCATGGGAATGATGCAAAAATTCAAAGGCGAGGTAGTCTTCATGTTCCAGGTTGTTTCCGCTCGAGCGTGGTTGTCCTTCTGGATCTTGAAGTGCTTGATGATATGTCTCTGAGTGCATCTTTGACTTCGCCTCAGGGTGAATGGGGTTCCAGCAACCTACTAGGCTTGCCTAATGGTTATTGGTTTGGTGGATGAGGTCTTGGCAAGGCCTGGCTTGCGTGTGCATCCCAAAGTCGGAATACCTCATCAAGACGTGTGTCTGTGTGCTGCTCGTAGGACTACTCGCGTTGGTTAGTGACATCTAGATGTCTCGCGTTAGAATAGAAGGGTCGAGTCTCGGTGTAGCTTCTCGTCGAGATCTTCTGCTTGAGTAAGTTGCCTAGGTAGATCCTTCATCCTTCTTTGGTCGTTTGTCTTCATTGTTGTGGACACACGTTCTGGAGGGTCTTTGTGTGTTTGGTCTACTCGTCTCTCCGTGCCAAAGTCTGTGCTGGGTCTCGCCCCGAAGGCTGAGCTTAGAGACTTGGTGTCTGAACGGGTTCCACCATCTGGAATGTTCCGAGGGGTTCTAAATAAGCTGACTATTCAGAGTGTAGATCACTATCTAATCCCCAAGGTCTAATGCTTGGCAAGTGGGGTGAACTACCTTTGACAGGTGGTTTACCATGATCGAGCCACTGTTTACGCTCTTGATTGAACCAAAAAGGGGCTAACAATGAGGTCATGACAGTCGTTCCACTCCGTTTCAGGCATCTGAAGGGAGTAGGGATGTCATGCTCATCGTACACCATCAAAGTGGTGGAATGAGGGGCGTTATCAGCTCCTCGGTCCCTTCCTAGTCAGGAACTAATAGGTGACCATTTAAAGTGACGGGCTCTTTAAGCCTCGAGATGTCCAAGGGCTTCATCATGCTTGGACGTTGGTGCTTCTTGATATAATCTAGTTGAGGTGGCCGGCAGAGGAGTGGTGGCTGACTTCCTTTGCTTCTTCTTCGTTGTCGTGGCTTCGCAATCGTAGTGGTTCCTCATCTTGCTTGGGACAGAAAGTCTTCTTCTATAGGGAGGGTGCTCCGAGGAGCCCAACTCCTTGAAGGTGAAACCTTATACTTGAGAGACATGAAAGTTAGCGTTCCGGGGGCTGGTCCAAACAGGAGTAAGGTGTTCCTCCTCTCATTGGGTAAATAAGTACGTCATCCTAGAGGACAACAAACTATTTCCTGAAGCATCACATAAACACATTGCTCATGGTATATGTGAGAGGAGCGGGCATTCGTCCCGGATGGTCACTGGTATCTAGGGTTTGCGGTCCAACCTAATAGAAGTCTTCGTGGCCAGCTTCCATATGGAAAGGGTAGGGGGCTCATGATGGGGTATCGACCATGGTATTTTGACTTAGAGCCACAACCTATGGTCTTAGCCCGACCGCGTCATGGTCTGGTAAAGCTTCAGGTTTCAAGGAGCTTAGGATGGGAGTGAACGTCTAACACCTTATCCTGAGCACAACTATTAGATACAAACAATACTGCCTATTACTCCAAACAAAATCACCCTATATCCTCGAAGGTATCATCTCAAATAATTCAACTCCAATATTACCCATGCTATTCATCTCCAAAGTTCGAGGGAAGGATTAAATAAAAATCTCATATGCATAACATAGCTAACTCAGGTATATCCCTATATAAGAATCCTCGGGAACATGTAAGCTTGATCATGATGCTACCAATCCAAGTGTCCTTATGACCTATCCAAGGTCTAAGGTATTGCATTACTATGCTAAGGGAACATGTAATAAACCAATCCAAGATCTTGTTTCCTTCCTACGAATCCAATTAATTGATCCTCGAATATCAACCACTATTACCTGATCCATTACTGCTACAAATCCACCATCGATGGTGTCCAACATAATCTCCTCGACTTCATATAATCCACATATCATTTCAAGGACTATTATCACAATATATCCATGAACTTCCAATCTCATTGCCAACTAACTCTAGGGCCGAGCTTGTATAGACCCCTAAATCATCCCTAAGATCATTCGATTCCCCATACTATCCTCCTCCTAGAAACATCGTATCATTATCAAGGTCATTGGACTAAATCCAAATTACTCCGAACCATGTGGTTTAATTGATCCCATGCACCTAGTAGGTTCACCTATTTAAACCCATGTTTTACATATGGTAAGAGCTTACTACTTGTTACTCCATTCACCATCATATCACCATCAATCCACTATCTACATTACTCACCAAGGTCGAGTCATTGGTCCACCAATAGTTTCAGCAGGTAATCACATTGTCCTACTAATCCAATTTGTCAAGGGTCAAGTAAGTTATGCCATTATATCAATCTTGATCCACCAAGTTCATCCACCAACATTAAGCCTCGTAATCCACCAAAGGGTCTCAACTATTTCCACAAGACATCTATTATGGCTAAATCAAATCTTTGTCCACAATTGGTATATCCTTAGAAGGATCCTTCCTACGGTATCAAGGTTCTAGTGCTAGCGAGAATGAAGGATGTGTGTTCACTATGATCACTAGCTCCATAATGAACACAACGCAAAGCAGGGGTTATTGAAGCTCAATAAGGGCTCTGGGAAATCCGTGTATTAAACACGTGATTCAGAGACTTGTGCTGGGGAGCTTGTCAGGTCTAGGCTGGGCAAGGGAAGGTTTTCTAGTCTCGAGGGAAGAGCCTAATACCTATGGGGTTGCGTTTTGTTGAATACGTTGTAGTTGAAGTCCTCGGTGTCGGTTGCTTGTCGAGGTGGATCTGTGGTGCATCTTGTCTTGCTAGTCTTCAGTTGACAAGAAGGGGAAGAGGGAAAGTAGCATAGAGGAGGGCGCCTAAGGGGGTGGCATAGTGCAAGTGCAATCAAGCAAGTGCTGAAAAGGTCGAACACAAACATCAAGGTAAGGTAGGTGATATAGTCGCGCACTTGTTGCCTAGGGGCAGAAGTGTGACTCACACCAAAGCACAAACAGGGAAAACAAGCAACACACATCATGGTTCCATTCGAATCCTCATACAAACTTGGCTTCGCATGAGGGACACATGACTTATCCGACCGTAGGGGTTCTCAGACTCAGTAGTCGTGCTTGCTTCTTGTCTTGGAGAGGAGTCTGCTTAGTCTTCTGGGTCTTCTTCATGTGTCACTATGTCTCTGGTTGTTGGTCGTCAAAACGATCCTGGTTACGCCTGAAGAGTCCTTGACGACTTTGGGTCTGGTGTGTTGACGACAAAGGTGATTCTTCACAGCCGTGGTAGACAGGGTCTTCTGGTGTTCTCGTGTTCATGACAATGCCTTCTTGTCTTCCGAGATGTCGAGCATTCCCGGTAGGCAATCTTTTATGTAACGACATTAACATGGCATGGTAGAGTTGTATCCTGTCAATCATGCTGATGATATCATTGGCACCAAAAATGGGGGATGATGAGAACCGTTTTCCTGCTCACTATAGTGAGGCGGACCAAATGGCGAGGTTCTCATCCACCGGTGGTTGCCGATATAACAACGAAAAGGACATGATTGCTCTATTAGTGATGCATATCATGACATTGCATGTGTTGTGCCTTAGTCATCAAAGGCTAAGCTGGCATTATCCTGGGGCTGTGTCAAGGGTTTCATCATCATCTAAGTCTTGTCATCCTCATCCTTGAAAAAGGTATCCTCTGCTGGTAGCTCCTTGTCATGGGATCGTCAAACTTATGTGAATGTTTGGCAAGGTGGATTCCCTCCAGGTTACCCACGAGGATTTCAAGGAATCCCGTGGCCAGGGGCCCAAGGGTAGTGGCGACCATTTACAAGGTTTTGAAAAAGTAGACGAGGAGAGTTAAGAGAAAGATGGTGGAAATACTAAGGCGAAAGTTTAGGAGAGGTGAGAAGTTGTCACATCCCTAGCTAGATGTCATAGGACAGCTTGTGTGTGCATCATATTTCAATTTTGCATCAACATGAAATGGGGATTAAAAGAAACCCCAAGCTCACATTGGAATCAAATTAATTAGAAGTTTGTGAAAACTCAACAAACTCAAAACGCCCATACAAAATGTTCCCTATGTCTGATAAATATGGACATGAATATATCAGGGGCCATTTTAAATATTTGAACAATTATAGCAATTTAAAAATAAATAATAAAGCCTCTCAAAATGCCAAATAAAGCATTATCATTACTTTATATTTCAAAATATCCTGAAACTTTTATAGGAGTTTGAAATATTCAAACTTAATTATACAAAACTTTGGGATATTTTATAAAAGCATTTGTTCCTGAAAAAGAAATAAAAAAATGTCAGAATTAGAAAAAAAACAGAGAGAAAAAGAAAAAAGAGGGAAAAGGCCTAGGAGAAGCCGGCCCAGCTGGCCCATGCCAGTCATCCCCTTCCTCTCGCCAGGAGGACAGGGGCACGCGCTCGCTACGCGTGGGCATGTGCCAGGCCAGCTCCTCCCTGCCTGGTTGCTAGCCTGGAGGCCGCTGAGAGCGCCAGCACGAGGACCCCTTGCCATGGCCCCTTTATCCTCTCCCTCTCTCCCTCGCCGCTCTCTCTCTCTCTCTCTCTCTCGCTTCTCCCTCCTCTGCTCTCCATGGCCGAGCCCATCGCCGTTGCACCGCCGTAGTTCCAGCCACCCCGTGCCCCCTTGAGCCTGCCAAAAGCTCCGCCGTTTCTCCCTCGTTCTCCCCGTGAAGCTAGAAGACGCCGGGAGCCCTCTACGCCACGCCACCGCTGTTTCTTCCCCGTCGGCCGCCGAAGCTCCTCTCCGGCGATTCGCGGCCGTCTGCGCGTCCCCGACCTCGCTGTCTTCCCCAAAAACCCCGCCGTGAGCCCCTGCATCATTTCCCCCTCCTCTACCAGCCTGCCCCTCACTCTAGATGTCGCGCCCAAGCTGCCCGAAACCCTCCGTCACTCGGCTCGTCGCCGTCCGTAGCTCCGGTGGCCCCCGAGCCCCCTCAGCCACAGCTTTGGATGCACGCGTGCACGGGCTACCTCCCAGTGCCCTCCGCGCGCCAAATGGTCGCCGGATGCGCAAATCCGACGAGTCGCCGCCGTGCCTTTGGTCTCCGCTGGCTGGCCTTCGGCGTGTTGACGTGGTAGGGTCATTATGGGCTAACCCCCCTGCTAATCAGCCCCCCAGCCACTGACCAGTGGGCCCCAGCAGCGGGTCAAACCCTGGTCAGCACGGGGATTAGGCCTGTGTCACCGATGTGCGGGGCCCGCACGTCAGGTTTGACCTGGCCTGGTCAGCCGACCTGCTAACGTTGTAGTGACGTCAGGCTAACGCCCTAATTCATTTCTTGTTTTAAAATAATGTCGAAAAATGTTTAAAACTTCAAAAATTCATATAAATTAATTTGTAAATCAGATGAAAACAATTTATATATGAAAATTTATCAGAAAAATCCAATGGATCCAATGGTCCTATTATCATGCATGTTAGAGAAAGATATGTAGATGAACATTGACATTTACTAATAGGCTAATATACGAATATGAAATGAAGAACGACTTTGAACCTATATTCAAACTCACTTCAAATTAACTTGGACAATAGTTGCATTAGCTCATCCATACATTCTGCCATGTCATGATCATGCATCATATTGTTGCACTTGCGTGTATTGATTGCTATTTATCCGCATTGCGGTAGGCCCTGCTTCTGAGGATACCCCCAAGTATTCCAACGAAGGAGAGAACCTTCCCGCAACCCAGCAAGGCAAGCAAGCCCATTGACCATTCCAATAAGATCCCACTCTCTCGCTCCTGCTCTTGTTTATTGAATTAGGACAAACGTTCACTTGTCTGTCATACACGATAGATGAACCTATTCTTTTGCATGACCTATCATTGTCACCGTAAATAACTAAACCTTGCAACCTAGCATACCTGGTAGATGCTTTGCCATGATGTGCTTAGCTTAGTTTGCCTGCTATGCTTGCTATGCTTAGAGTTGTGTCAGGTATGATTCATCTGGGTGATGAAATTGAGTGAAACAATGTTGTTCTGATGTGATAAGCTTATGATGAACCCGATTTGGTAAATGGAGCGATGAGAGGCTATGTAGGAGTACATAGCGGGTTATCTCATTGGGACCGTACTTAGGAACTGAGTTTCGTGTTTGTGATCCAAGAATAGACACTACCACATGCTGGGCCCTGAAATATGACCCCGCTCGACTTATCAGTCGCTTAGTCCTTAGTCCAGGAGTTGCAACTAGTTTCTAGTGTTTATAGCATGCTGGAGGTCGTGTGTAGCGCTAACCCTAGGGGTGGGTTATGACGCGGTAGGCAGTGGCACGGTGTACCAAGGGTCACCCGAATGGTGGTCTTGGGAACCCTGCACACATCGTTTGGGGCCATAGCGGAAACTTTGGCTGGACTTCCGTGCGGGTTCAGTCTCAAATAGGCGATAGCCTGGACTAGAGGTCTTATGTGATTGACGATCGTGGCCGACTCCCTCGCTGGGCTTCCACTTGAAGGTTGCCGAGGTGCATGGTTTTTTGAGCACACAACGATAAGTGGCGAGAGCGCGTGAAGGAAGTACACCCCTGCAGGGTATGAAACTATTCGAATAGCCGCGTCCTTGGATATCGACTACTTGGAAAACTTATGTTGTTCATAGATAATCAAATGGATACTCATAAAAATATCAAGACAAGTGTGAGTACCGTGGATGTTACTCTCCGAGGAGAGGGAAGTGAATCCATGGTGGTGTATTGTCATGGAGTTAGTGGACTCATGTTCGATATCTAAAATTTACACAAAGAGTTAAATTGTGTAGTGTAGGTTAGCCATGAGTCAAAGCTGGCATTGCTGCATAAAATCCACCACTCCCCTTGTTGATACATGAGCATGAATAGACTAGGTATGTTTTTAAAGACTTGATGTGTACGTTTGTACTCACGTTTGCTTAATAAATGTTGCAGATGAGACCCAGGACCCATCAGGTGGGTTCTATCTAGATATCGATGATGCCGAATAGCTAGTGTCCCAGCTACGGACCTTATGCCCTCTGGCGGGCTGTAGATAGTCAGGCCATGTGCCTTTTACCCCTTTCGTCTGTCTGTACCCAGACAAATTTATGCTTCTTCTTGGTTTGTATGGACTTGTTTGTATGACTTGAGTGTCGGGTCATGTGACCCCTATCTGTAAGAACATATTATGCAAGGCTCGTCTGAGCCTCTTAAATAAAAGTTGTGTTGTTGTATGGTTATGTTGTCATGCCATAGTTGTACCTATGCATATCGGGCATGTCGTGCATACGTGTGACGTGCAACGGTATGTATGGGATCTGACACCTAGTCGTGTGCCTTTAGTAGTACTCTTTACGGGAAACTGCCTCTTTGTGCTTCCACCGAATCCTGGTAGCTTGCTACTGCTCTGGACACATTGATTGACCGGCATGTATCGTTCTTTGCTGCTGTGTGTGTCCCTTCGGGGAAATGTCTCGTAGTGTAATGGAGTCCCTATAGCCAGCTATGACTCGTCTACGTGCAGTGATGACATTTATGTCCCACGGCGTAATGGAGTCCTTGTAGCTTGCTATGACTCGTCTACACACACTTGAGGCCGACACCTACATTGCTAGGTTACGTATGCCTGTTTCTGTATGGATGTGCCACATGGGTTCTATGACTAGTCATGTCAGCCCGGGTTCTCTGTCGTTTGATTGCCAGTGACATGTTCACATACGTGAGCCAAAAGACGCAAACGGTCCCAAGTAAGGTAAGGCTGCAGCCATGGAGCTTATCGTGCGTGAGGCCGCAAAGTGATGTGATATGTTACAGTCTGGATTCATATGACTTAGGATCGGGGTCCCGACAGAAATATATAGATTTTGTAGGTAATTTTGAAGGGCCCAGGAAAAATGGTTTTGTCCTAAAAATGGCCGATACCAGCTCTATGGGGACCCCAACTCATAAGTCGTGATCACGAAATGCACATGTACTGTGATCCCAGAGATCAATGCTCACTGAACACACAAAAGCTGAATAACAAGAGTCTTACATCCACACTTAACGTCTTACACAAATAAAGACCACGAGGGTCTTAGTCTTACATAGATAGGGCCACAGAGGCCAGACACTTAAAATAGAACAAGCAACAGAAATCTTGGTCGAAAGCGTGAACCCATGCCATCTGCCTTAACCTACAGGCATTCTAACTGGGAAGCGTCCTAGTTCGCATGTTCGTCTCCAACAAACTCTTCAACATACTCATGTTCATCCATGCCTGGCCAATTAAATAACCAGTGGCAAGCCAATGAGTACTTTGAATGTACTCGCAAGCAACCCAAGTTGTGGAACAAGGTAACATGATGCATGATATAGCACTAAGTAGGTAAGTTTGCGGAAGGCTAATTTTTTTATCCAAATGACATGATCAAGTAACTAGTAAGCATGCATCAGCAGTTAACAGATGTCCATGCGAACAAGTGACGGACATTACCATAAGTAGGGTTAGAACATCTCATATTCATTGATCACGTCGAGCCATCAGACTTAGTTAATTCCCTCGCTAAGTCATCAGACTCAGCTCATCTGACATCTTGTCACCATCACAACCATTTTCACACCATGCTTCACGAAAACATCCGGACGTAGTTTAAGCAGCACCACCCAACTGTCCTTGACTGTGGACACGGCTATTCGAATAGTTTTACACTCTGCAGAGGTTGCACACTTTACCCACAAGACTCGGGGAACTACCATGTCATCCACGACTCGCGGTATATAACATACCTGAGGTAAGCACCCGAACAATGCCTTTCCCATGGTGATACTAAACAAAGAGTCCACTCATTGGTGCCGTCCCTCATGATATACATCACTCATATCATTGTTGAGGGCATGCAACGGTGTGCTCGATGCCTGTAAAGACAGCGCATGACCTTCCTCTCTCTGGGATGACCCCCGTGTCTAGAGTGACCACTTCACTCTTGCCAATGGTAATGGCGGGCTCCTTGCTAGTACCAACCATAGTAATCAACAAAGCCCTGTCCCATAAGGGGGTATCATGGTTGTGCATGTAGGTTGGGACAATCGACAAATCTTAAATCTAATCCGTTTCAAAACACAATCTCAACTTGCTCTGGCACACCACTTCTTTCTCAAGTGGTCACCCATCTTCTCATCGTCTCCCTTGGGCGTTAGTGGCACCGACAGGGTTTTCAAAAAGTCTTTGAAATCATTTATTTCCTCTCTTGACTATGCATAAATCCCGATCCCACTTGCGTAGCATCTACTAGCATCCTAACTACACCCACCGCACAACCCTCGTAAGGTGTAGGGTCATGCACGATGCAAGTGTCAATGGAAAGGTACGGAGGCATCCCACCGAATGGGGAACACCACATCACATGATCAATTATGATGAAAGTAAAGTGCTATATGACATGCAATAAAATGGTTTCTTCTCATGGTCAATAGGGCTGCTTGCCTAGATTATCAAAGTCTTCGAGGTCTTCACCCACTTCTCGTCCACTCTGAGCATTTCATCTACTTCGTCAACGTTCATCATTCACCGGAAACAACCGCAATAAGCAACACAACAAGCAGAGAAATAAAAGTGCTCTATAATTAGAAGTTTTATTTTCTTGGACACCTTGGGTCACAAGAAAATTAATCAGGAAGGTTTCATTGGATGTGGATCAAGGAGAAGTTTTTGAATTGTGGGAATGATGGAAATGAGATTCCTTTAAGATGTCAACAGAAAATATTTTTATAAAAATGAGTGGATAGACCCAACAATTAGGGCATGATTCTAGAAGGTTGAGAAAATTGGTTTCACTGGATTTGGAGTTGGAATAATTTTCTTATGAATTTGGAAAGTGGGTTATACATGAATAAATACTCAATTATTTGCATGGCAGGGAGGCACTAGGAATTTTTTCCCTAATTAGGGCATGAACTTAGACACACATAGGAACTTGAATCACTCCATTTGGAGCATATAATGGATGATCTATAGATTTTACAAAGTGGTCCTAATAGTTCAAATTTGAATTTAAATTTGAACATGACAGAAAGGTGTGGAGAAAAAATAATGAAAGTGACACCATTAAATAGGTGGCAATTTTAGGAGGATGTGGAAATTTGAATCATCAAAATTGGGTGTCATATGAATTTCCTATGGATTTTACAAGCTCTACAAAAGTAAATAATTCAACAAGGAAAAAGGCTTATACCTGTGCGCTTATTTAGCGCACACGGCGCAGGATAGGTAGAACGGACCGGCCCATTTGCCTGGCCGCACAGGAGGCCGACGACGTCGAAGGTGCCTTCCCATAGGGCGCTTCCACCGCAGGAAAACGGAGACGGCGGGAGCCGTGTCCACTTAACCGGCTGGGCTCGACCCTTTGGTCACTGACAGGGGGCCCTCGCTCATCAGGTTCATCCTCCACCTCCCGCTCGAATAGAGCAGGGTAGGGGAGGAGGACCGAGCGCTCGCCAGCGGCAGGCCCCAGCGGCTCCGGCCACCGGAGGGATCGGCATGAGGTCTCGCTCCGCCTGAGTGCCTCATCTCCCCCAAAGGTGCACCAGGAGGGGAGACCTCATCCGCGCGAAGGCCGGTGATGGGCGGTAGAGCCAGTAGCTGTTGGAAATATGCCCTAGAGGCAATAAATAAAGTGTTTATTATTATATTTCCTTGTTCATGATAATCGTTTATTATCCTTGCTATAATAGTATTGATTGGAAACACATTACATGTGTGGGTAAATAGACAACATATGTCCCTAGTATGCCTCTAGTGAACTAGCTTGTTGATCAAAGATGGTCAATGTTTCATAGCCATTGACATGTGATGTCATTTGATAACAGGATCACATCATTAGTAGAATGATGTGATGGACAAGACCCAAACTACAAACGTAGCACATTATCGTGTCAGTTCATTGTTACTGTTTTGTGCATGTCAAGCATGTGTTCCTATGACCATGAGATCGTGCAACTCACGAACATCGGAGGAGTGCCTTGTGTGTATCAAACTTCGCAACGTAACTGGGTGACTATAAAGGTGCTCTATAGATATCTCCAAGGGTGTTTGTTGAGGTGGCATGGATCAAGACTAGGATTTGTTACTCCATGTGACGGAGAAGTATCTCAGGGCCCACTCGCTTATACAACATCACAATAAGCCTTGGAAGCAATGTCACTAAGTGTTAGTCATGGAATTTTGTATTACGAAACGAGTAATGAGACTTGCCGATAACAAGGTTGAACTAGGTATGGAGATACCGACGATCGAATCTCGGGCAAGTAACATACCGAAGAACAAAGGGAACACCACACGGGATTAACTGAATCCTTGACATAGAGGTTCGACTGATAAAGATCTTTGTAGAATATGTATGAATCAATATGGGCATCCAGGTCCCGCTATTGGTTATTGACCGTAGAGGTGTCTCGGTCATGTCTACATAGTTCTCGAACCCGCAGGGTCTGCACACTTAAGGTTTGGTGATGTTTTGGTAGTATAGAGTTATGTATGGTGGTGACCGAAGGTTTTTGGAGTCCCGTATGAGATCTCGGACATCACGAGGAGCTCCGGAATGGTCCGGAGGTAAAGATTCATATATAGGAAGTCCTGTTTTGGTCGCCGGAAAAGTTTCGGGCTAATTGGTAGTGGTAGGGTGACCATCGAGAGTGGTATTTCGACCCAAGTGTCTTCATGGGCTGTGGGATAATAAATACCAGCCTTTTGTGGGCTGGTGGAAGTCCCACACAAGGCCCATGCGACTAGGGAAGAAAATCCCAAAGGGAAAAGAAGGAAAAAAGCCCATCGGGAGGGGTATTTCTACTAGGATTGGAGGAGGAGTCCTCCTCTCCTCCCCACTTCGGCTGAACCAAGGAGGCTTGGCCCTTGCGCCAAGTCCTGTCCTCCCTACCTCTTATATATACTGGAGGTTTTAGGGTTTTTGCACAGAATTTTCAGCCACGTGCTACCCATTCCTCCAATGCATAGTTTCTCCTCTAGATCGGATTTCTGCAGTGCTTAGGCGAAGCCCTGCCGGAATAGCTCCACCACCATCACCGGAGCACCGTCACACTGCCGAAGAACTCATCTTCCTCTTCGTTCCCTCTTGTTGGATCAAGACGGTGGAGATCATCATCAAGTCGTACGTGTGCTGAACGTGGAGGTGGTCCGTTCGGCGCTAGATCGGAAGGACCGTGATCGAGTTCGCGGGACGGATCGTGATCAAGTTCGCGGGATGGATCATGATTGGATTGGGGACGGTTCGTGATTGGATCGCGGGACGCTCGGCGATTGGATCGCAAAGACGTTCAACTACACCAATGCATTCTTAACGCTTCCCGCTTAGCGATCTACAAGGGTATGTAGATCCACTCTCCCTCTCGTAGATGCTCATCACCATGGATAGGT